>JAILWY010000021.1:10000000-12866099 GCA_022113835.1 Atopsyche davidsoni | reverse complement strand
CGCGTCCGGCGTACACCCAGCCTGCGCCGCTAGCGCGGTGGCCAGCTCGTCTGCCGTCGTTGACTCGTCGAGGTTGTGTACCTCGACGGTCAAGGTCGTGCCGAGGCTCTTGACGCTGGCGTTCTCGCCCAGAACGCCGGCTACCGCCTTGGCAAATTTGATGGCCGTATCGGCATTCGCCCCGTCCAACTCGACCACGATGTGGCCTGCGCGGGTCTTGCGGACAGTCCGGACGTTGGCGCCTTGCTCGTCCGGCCTGACCGCAGTCTTCACCGCGGAGATCGTCTCTGCGGCGGTCTTCCCGTTGAGGGGACGTATCTCCACGGCTGGCAATTTTCGCGCCGGGAATCGCATTCTGGTCTGCGGGGGTTCAGGAGGGCGCTTTTTGGCGGCCCGCCTTTTGACGATGGTGAAGTCGCCGTCGTCGTTCTTTGCAGGGTCTATTGGTGCTGTCAACGGTGGTGCTGCTGCTTTTGATCGCGCTGCTGCTGCTGTTGGCGGTGCTGTTGCTAATTTTGTCCGCGGTGCTGCTTTCGGTGCCACTGCCGTAATCTTTTCGATTGCTGCTACGGTAGATGCTGCTGCTGTCGCTGTTGCTGATGTTGTCCCCGCAGCGAGGGACGTTCTTCGGCTATGTTGTGGTTTGAACTTATCTACCCCCGTTTCTTGGGAAGGGAGGACACTTATGGACTTACGCGCAGGGACGGCTGCAGCCTTGGCGTATGTCCCTGGTAGTGATGCCCTGGAAGTCGATGGTCTGGGGTCGGGTCTGGGTGGAGGCACTGTGGGCGTCATGGCGTGTGTGGCGATGCGCCTGATCCATAGGCGTGTAGCCGGGCGCAGTTTCTCGACGGCCGCCTTTAGCGTTCTGTTTGTGTTTGGCCTTACCGCCTTTTCCAACTCGGTGGTGAGTCTTTCCAGCTCACACACGAATTGGTAAATAAGTTCAGGTTCAGGGAGGGTATCCTTGATCAATGCTAGGGTCGTCGCCGGTGTCTGTTTGTGTTTTGGTTTGTATCGATTTATATTCATATTTAGGTCCCACGTAAAGCTGGGAAATAAGTTTCCCCTGCCGCAGAGCCCGCTTACGCCAGGGAGGCTGGATACAACGAGGGGACGCCAAGTACCTCGAGGGAATCGTTAATGATACAATTGTTTAACCACCTTGTACCATTCACCCCGTAGGCACGATGTCTGACACCGTGGGGTTAGGTGGGTTGCGCGTCAGGGCCCAACGATTTGCATCGCTGGGGGGCTCCCTGTCGCGGCTGAGTCTCCCTCCATAGAGGCGTTTTGGAAGGAGGACCCGAGTGCGGCTCTCCTAGCGGGGCTAGGTTAGCAGCAACCAGGCGGTTCGAACATCGCTCCTCTGACCTAGGCCGGCTGAGCGATAGCCGTTCCACCTGTCTGCTCCCAGGGTGCACCACGAGGAGGTCTGAGTCCGGCTTTGCACCCCAACCTAACCTAACCTAACCTAACCTAACCTAACCTAACCTAACCTAACCTAACCTAACCTAACCTAACCTAACCTAACCTAACCTAACCTAACCTAACCTAACCTAACCTAACCTAACCTAACCTAACCTAACCTAACCTAACCTAACCTAACCTAACCTAACCTAACCTAACCTAACCTAACCTAACCTAACCTAACCTAACCTAACCTAACCTAACCTAACCTAACCTAACCTAACCTAACCTAACCTAACCTAACCTAACCTAACCTAACCTAACCTAACCTAACCTAACCTAACCTAACCTAACCTAACCTAACCTAACCTAACCTAACCTAACCTAACCTAACCTAACCTAACCTAACCTAACCTAACCTAACCTAACCTAACCTAACCTAACCTAACCTAACCTAACCTAACCTAACCTAACCTAACCTAACCTAACCTAACCTAACCTAACCTAACCTAACCTAACCTAACCTAACCTAACCTAACCTAACCTAACCTAACCTAACCTAACCTAACCTAACCTAACCTAACCTAACCTAACCTAACCTAACCTAACCTAACCTAACCTAACCTAACCTAACCTAACCTAACCTAACCTAACCTAACCTAACCTAACCTAACCTAACCTAACCTAACCTAACCTAACCTAACCTAACCTAACCTAACCTAACCTAACCTAACCTAACCTAACCTAACCTAACCTAACCCAACCTAACCCAACCTAACCCAACCTAACCCAACCTAACCCAACCTAACCCAACCTAACCCAACCTAACCCAACCTAACCCAACCTAACCCAACCTAACCCAACCTAACCCAACCTAACCCAACCTAACCCAACCTAACCCAACCTAACCCAACCTAACCCAACCTAACCCAACCTAACCCAACCTAACCCAACCTAACCCAACCTAACCCAACCTAACCCAACCTAACCCAACCTAACCCAACCTAACCCAACCTAACCCAACCTAACCCAACCTTTTTTTTTTTTTTTTTTTTTTTTTTTTTTTTTTTTTTTTTTTTTTTTTTTTTTTTTTTTTTTTTTATTTTTTTTATTTCCCCCGCAGCTTGGCCCACGGTTGTATTGCTCGAGACTGCGGGGGCGTCTCTTTATTTTCTCCCGTACAGCCTTCAAATAAAAAAATACAGTAAAAAAAAACAATAAAGGCTGGAAAGTAATCATCTTTCCCTGCGGGGAGGATCCCCGCAGGCATCTCATCGACTCATATGCTGCATTCCTGTAAAGGGGGAAGAGGCAGCATATCACACATAGTATAAACAAATTAAAAAGGATCTTCCGTCTTCATGCTTCCTGTAGAGGGGGGCGAGTCATGAAGACGGAGGCTTGGTCATGGCGGTTGGGGGGGGCTCACTTGTCGAGCCCTCTCCAATTCTTCTCTCTTGCGCTGGACCTTCTCGCAGAAGTCCGTGACTGCGTCCCAGGCTGTCTTGCGTTCCAGCATGGACGGGACAAGTTCTTCTACCGTCCATGCGACGCCAGCTCTGCAACGCAGCCGCCATCTCTCCGATTCGGTAGCGCAGCACTTGAACAGCGCGTGCTCTGCGTCGTCGATGTCGTCGTCGCAGAGCGGGCAACGTGCGCTTGCCGACCGGCCTATCCTCGCCAGGTAGCTGCCGAGGCAGCCGTGCCCGGTGAGAAGTTGGGTCAGCCGGTAGGTGACCTGACCGTGGGCGCGGTAGATCCAAGGGGCGAGGACCGGGATCAACCGCTGCGTCCATCGCCCCTTAAGTGACTCGCTCCAGCGATCCTGCCACTTCTGCACGGTCGTTGCCCTCGCGTTCGCGCGCGCGGTGTCGCAATCACCGGCGTCCTCGAAGATGGCCTTTCGTTCCTCTGCGAGAAGGTCGATGGGCGGAATCCCCGCGAGCACGAGCGCCGCATCGGCCGATACCGTGCGGTATCCGCATATGACGCGGAGCGCCGCACGCCGCTGCACGCTTGATAGCATGCTGCGGTAGTGTGCCATCCGCATGCTCGGCGCCCAGACTTCGGCGCCGAAGAGCATTTGGGATTGGGCCACACTAGCGAGCAGCTTCCGCTTCTGTTCCTGCGGACCCTGCACGTTCAGCAGGATCCGCGAAAGCGCAGCGGTGGTTCCCGCGGCTTTCTCCGCGGCTCTGCGGATATGGGCCGTGTACTTCAGGGACCCGTCGAAGTACACGCCCAGGTATCTGACCGATTTTTGCGGGGTGATGACCGCGTCGCCGACGGTTATTCGCGGCGGCTCGTGCTTGCGCCTTCCTACAAGCATTACCGCCTCGGTCTTGTGCGCTGCCAGCTCCAGGTGGTGGTCCCCCAGGGCCTGGGCGATCCTCCGCAGCGCTTCGTTAAGATTGGCCTGCAGATCCGACATCTTTCTGGCGACGGCCACGACGCCGATATCGTCCGCGAAGCCAATCTCTTCGACACCGTCGGGAAGCTCCACTCGCAGCACCGCATCGTACATTATGTTCCACAGGAGCGGTCCGAGGACCGACCCCTGTGGCACTCCGCATGTGGTGGTTCTGGTGGTTCTGGTTATTCCACCTGTGGGAGTGTAATGCACGCTGCGGTCTCGAAAGTAACTGTCCACGACAGCTCGCACGTGCGGCTCGACGCCTTTCTTCTCCAGCGCCTCCATGATCTTCTCCCATGGGGCGCTGTTGAAGGCGTTTTTAACGTCAAGCGTTACGAGCACGCAGTACTGTCTTGTCCGCCAGGTCCCCGCGTTTGCCATCTCGGCCCTGCGGTGGACCCTCGTGATGGCGTCCGCCGTGGACCTACCCCTCCTGAACCCGTACTGAGACTCGGACAGGCAGCCCTCGGTCTCGATGTACGAGTCCAGTCTGGAGTGTATCAGTCTTTCGAAGAGCTTCCCGAAGCTGTCGAGGAGGCACAATGGTCGGTAGGAAGACGCGAGATCGACCGGCTTGTCTCCTTTGCGCACCAGCGCTAGGCGCGCGGTCTTCCAGCACCCCGGGAACGTGGCCTTCGTCAGGCAGGTGTTGAAGACCGCGAGCAGCACCGCAGGATCTTCGCGCGCGGTCCTCTTCACGATCTCGTTGGGGATTCCGTCGGGTCCGGGCGCCTTGGCGTTGGGGAGGCGACTCGCGGCGATCTTCAGCTCCGGCACGGTGAAGAGTGGGATCTCTTCGTCCGGAGCTACGATGACCGCAGGTCGCCCGCCGTCAGGGCGCGTTGGGAACAGAGCGTCCAGTATGGCGTCCACCCGACCGGGCAGGGTGATGCCCGGGATAATCTGAGGAGTGTGCAGCCTCTTCATGACGAGCCTGTAGGGGAGTCCCCAGGGGTCATCGTCAATCGAGGCGCACAGCTTCTCCCAGCTTCGCTCCTTCGCGGCCTTGATGGAGATCGTGAGCGCTTTCTTTGCGCTTCTATACGCTTCGATCTCCATCGTGCAGTCCAGGGTTCCTCCTGCCTTTGGCCTCTTCCTCTGCAGTGCCCTTCTGGCAGCCATGGACTGCTTCCGCAGAGAAGCGATCTCCTCAACCTAACCCAACCTAACCCAACCTAACCCAACCTAACCCAACCTAACCCAACCTAACCCAACCTAACCCAACCTAACCCAACCTAACCCAACCTAACCCAACCTAACCCAACCTAACCCAACCTAACCCAACCTAACCCAACCTAACCCAACCTAACCTAACCCGAAGTTGAGACGTCAGGTGGCGGCAAGGGCAGGCGTCCTGGAGTAGGGAGTCTGGAAGCGGCGATTGCAGGCAACCGTAAAGATGAGAAGTGGGACGGCTGCAATTACAGGCAACCTGAAGTTGAGACGTCAGGTGGACGGCAAGGGCAGGCGTCCTGGAGTAGGGAGTCTGGAAGCGGCGATTGCAGGCAACCGTAAAGATGAGAAGTGGGACGGCTGCAATTACAGGCAACCTGAAGTTGAGACGTCAGGTGGACGGCAAGGGCAGGCGTCCTGGAGTAGGGAGTCTGGAAGCGGCGATTGCAGGCAACCGTAAAGATGAGAAGTGGGACGGCTGCAATTACAGGCAACCTGAAGTTGAGACGTCAGGTGGACGGCAAGGGCAGGCGTCCTGGAGTAGGGAGTCTGGAAGCGGCGATTGCAGGCAACCGTAAAGATGAGAAGTGGGACGGCTGCAATTACAGGCAACCTGAAGTTGAGACGTCAGGTGGACGGCAAGGGCAGGCGTCCTGGAGTAGGGAGTCTGGAAGCGGCGATTGCAGGCAACCGTAAAGATGAGAAGTGGGACGGCGGCAATTACAGGCAACCTGAAGTTGAGACGTCAGGTGGGCGGCAAGGGCAGGCGTCCTGGAGTAGGATGATAAAAACGACTAGCGGCTGCGCTGACTGGCGCCGAACTGCTAACTGATCTGAAAATCAACATTCATTTGTTATATTCTTACAATTCAAATATGCATGAAAGACCTATTACCTAGTAATTATTTAAATTTCTAGGTTTAAATTAATTATTTTATTAAAATTTTAACGTAGATATTTTATATTTATTAATAAATGAGATATATGTACAAAAAGTTACAAATACATCTGATTTTTTTTAAAAATATTTATATTTATCCATTTGTTATTTTAGCTTTTGTCCGTCGGGACTCCTTGCTCGGTGAAGCAATTTTCGGCATATATATACCGATTACTCATTTCTCTTTGCCGGTTTGATCTTCAGTTGTATTTATTGTTGAAACACAAAAGACATTAGCATCAGAGAAGGTCTTACTGACCACCATTGACACTGGCGGTCCCGGGTTCAAATCCATGTGAAGAATTATGCTCATGTTATAAACTCTCCAGGTTCAATGAAAGTACTTATGCTTCAATCTAATTTTCACGTATGAAATGGCAATTGATGGATTTGGAAATGGATTTTAAAGGACTGCGTATATAGGATATACAATTTAATCGCACACAAAGCGCGGTGGCGAAGCCTCGTGAAACCAGCTAATCCTGAAGTCCCCTGAAGTTAATTATTAAGTTAGTGTAGCTTTCCCAATCAGTCTTAATGCAGTTTCATCGAATAATTTCAGACTTTGTCCAACCACGCGAACTATTCAGAGCCTGAGAGCAGAGAGCGTCAGTGGAGGAACCCCCGTGTCTTCCGTGAAAGCGGCCCGTTACCTTGTGATGCCAACCCGAAGTCTCCCAGCTTCAGACCGACGATGCGATCTCCGCCCATCTCCACCCGAACACTGGGATGTCGACACCGGAGTAGAATTTGTCAACATTGCGTTCTCAAAATCACGCTTCTTCTGGACTTTTTCATGATCTCCATATCGCTGAAGTCCTTCTCCAGGTCGCACACGGAGCTCGACCTGCTGCTGCTTCGGCGTTATTTTAGACTTCAACATTAACGAACAATTAACGGTTATCACTTACCAAAGCAAAGTATTCCCACTGTAAAAAATAGCTTCAAAATAAAAATAAAATTGTGCTAATAAATTAAACAAATACTAGTTTTATTATAATATGCTTTCATAAATTTTTATATTAATATTTTTTTTTTTGCATTTTAGTTGCTCGTGTAAGTGCAGCTTTTTAAAAATGCTTGCAATATTCATCTATGGAATAAATTTGTTTGTGGATAATCTGTCAGTTCGTTTTTTAGGTTATATAGGTGTATTAGAGATAGTTGTTAAATGATGAATGCTCCTCGAATTCTCTTCACCTTTTATACCCATTGTTTGTAGGAAGAAAAGAACTTCGGGGTTGTGATTCTATTAGAATATGCTCCAGTATGGCGGTGTAAATAATGCACGCGATCCCAATAAATATCTCGAAATATTTTTGTTTTGTAGACTCTGTAGTTATTTTTTAAGGTCGGTTACTATACTATAAATTTAATGTGCAATATTTATTCGTAATAAAAGCACAACAATTCTATGAATCTGGTTATAAATATATAAAATTGCATAAATTTGAGTGTAGGATTCAATGCTTGGGTCCCAAGCATAGGTGGTTTAAGTTCCATCATATAATTTAACACAAAACAGCAAAGTAATAATTAACATTCGAGAGTGATCCCAAAACAAGGACAATTGAACCTGAATCGTATAAGATTAAGGCAGACTCTAAAGCTGGCTACACACGTAGAGACATAACTTGCGACCGATTTGCAATCAGCTAATAGCGTATTAATATGATATTTTTTATGGTATAAGAAAAACTAAAGCAAAAAAGAAGAAATATAATAAGAAGACGTTTAATAAAGATTAAGTTGCATGGTTAATCAATCAAAAAACATGAAACGTTGCATCCGGTAAAGGTGCATGTTTAGGGATGCTTCTGAAAACGTGGTTTTGGAATTTGAACTTGTTTACCGGAACTTCGAATGCTGCAAGGATATACCAAATATAAAAATTCTGTTTCCTGCTGCTTTTATCTCTTTATTATTCTTAGAAATAATGAAATTTAAAAAAAAAATCGCTGATCGAATTTAAATTAAAAACGCCATAGAGATTTTTTTTTGTTTTAACAACGGTTTTGGTCATGAATAAATGAATAATCTTTTAGTAGCAATTGATTTATTAATGATTACTGCAATTTTCAAATTAAATAATCATTTTTTAATGTCAACATGCTTAAACAACATTTAAAAAGAATGAAAATATATCTTCAATAATTTAATATAAAAATATATGATTAACTCGTTCGATCACTTTAAAAGAAAACAATAGAAAAATAAACACCACGGAAAACATGCAAGACACAACTTAATGTGAATCTACATATAAATAGTCTTAGCATATCAAGTTTGGTGAATTATTCTTCAGCAGTGTATATTTAAATGCCGCTATAAAATTTAAAACTGCGGTGGCAATCTGTGGCAGTACGACACTTTGGATGGCGCCAGAAGCAGACGCGACTCATTGCATTAAAACAAGCATTCATTTTCGTGTAATGTCATTGAAATAAGAGAACTGAAATTCCCTTAAAATACATTTTAAAAAAATCACTCGATACGATTTTACTGGAACAATTGACGAGTATCGAAAGTGTCGAGAGAAAAACGAGTAAATAATCGTATTAGCACGCAATCTGTGTTGCTTACTATTTGCATTATCATGCACCTGGGCAACCTGAGCAACCTGAGCAACCTGAGCGTGATGTTTGGTCGCTTAAAGGTAAGAAGTGAATATTTCTTATACATTTTATTTTATATTATATATATTCAGAGCACGGGACTGAATGACCCTAAATATTGATGACGATTAAATGATGCAAATATTCTTCACTCATGTTTATTTTTTTATATTCTAAAAACAATACCACCTACCGTTGGTACATTAATGTCTTTTATTCCTTCTAATTTAACTTCCATTATAAGCTAAGACTAAAATCAATATGTTTATAGCCATAACTTAATATCATACTCAACTTCAGCTAAGAAAGGCGCAAAAAAACAAACAAAACCACAATGAAATTATTATATTTATCACAATCACTCATCGGCCACTCCTCAGCTCCCTTTGAAAGATGGTTTGCTTAAAAATTATAGTTATATTATACAAAATCACACACACCGGTGAATCTGGTTTCCAGTAAACTCTGAGTGAAGTTAAAGTACATTCAATAATCAAGTACTCAGGCTATTTCAAAACATTTTTAGAGAGTTTTAAAAAGCAGCACTTAAACTATTTAAATGGTGGTTGGATTTGTATATTGATTTAAAATAATAAAATATTGAAACTTCATGAATAAATTAATATTATCTTAGTGGTAAGCGAATACACTGTGGGGTAACCAAATTAAAACTTTTCAATAATTTGCAGATTACAGGCATCCTGATTGCAAGGCCCTTCAATATGATGAGGTTTTGCCATCTGCTTCGGTCGTTCTTGTTGTTCATAATGAAATCCTATCTCTTGTATTAAGAACTATATGGAGTGTTATTAATACCGGCGGTCGATATTTGAAAGAAATAGTTGTAATTGATGACCTATCTGATTATAAACCATTGTTGGGAAAATTAGACTATTATATTAAATCTCGGTTTCCCAAAAACATGATTATTTTTCACCGTCTGAAAGAAAGGTTAGATAATGATGACCTTTTGGTATTATTTACTGACTTGGTTGTTTGTTGTATAATTGTTTTTCAAAATAACCTTAATTAATATCTAATTATTTTATAATTATCAATCAATCTAGACTACACTTTAATAATTTTGAAATATATTAGGTCTGGGTTGATTCGTGCCCGCTTAGCAGGAGCTCGATTAGCCACGGGAGATGTCATAGTATTTTTGGACTGTCACTGCGAGGGGACAGTGGATTGGTTGAGGCGGCTGCTTCATCGGATCAAGCAAGACAGACGAGCAGTGCTTGTTCCAATTATTGATTCAATTGATTCCAAAACCTTATTTTACTCATCCATTTTGGAATATCAAGTAAGTTTTCTTAGGCTATGTTTAAGAAGATTCTAATGTTAGCTTTGGAATGTTATATGTAATATTAATATTATAATTTTTTTTAATTGCAGATCGGAGGCTTTAAGCTTACGGGTAGTTTTGATTGGATACTGGTAAGTGAAAGAGAGAAGGCTAGAAAAGGAAGTGACACCGCTCCTGCTTGGTATGAAAAAATCTTTCTATAAATATAAAATTGCAATTAATTCGCCATCTAAATAAATCATCTAGGTTATTTTTTTTCCATAACAAATGCTTTCAGAACTCCTACGATGGCTGGTGGATTGTTTGCAATGGAGCGCAACTATTTCTGGGAGATTGGATCCTATGATGAAAAGATGGAAGGCTGGGGAGGGGAGAATATTGAAATGAGCTTCAGGATCTGGCAATGTAAATAATCTTTTTGTATTTAAAAAATAAATATATTGTATGGTATTTACAATGATTCTTTCTTAAATGTGGAATCTTTGCAAATAGAATCGGTGATCTATCTAGAACTGTTATCATGTATTCGCCAAAAGCTTCTTGTAGAGTTATTTTATAATTTTGTTTTTAGGCGGTGGCATCATGGAGACAATTCCATGTTCTCATATTGGTCATGTCTTCCGGAACATCCTTATAAAATCCCCAATAATAAAGATACCTATAGTAAGATCCCATACTTATTCATCGTAAAAAGTTCAGTAAAAATATTGTATTTCATGTATGCATGTTAATATATAATTTAATATATTTAGGTATAAATACAGCTCGCCTAGCTCTGGTCTGGATGGACGACTACGCAAAGTTTTTCTTCTTGGGTCGTGAATATTTAATGGTACATAAACATTACTTATAATAGCAACATTAAACTGTTCAAGGAACTGTTGATAATACGTTATAAATGGATTTCATAATTATGTTATATTTTCTACCGAAATATGATTTATTACAAGTCAACTACAAATTTATCTATAGAGCGTTATTTATTTTCAGAACACTAGTCTGATTGGAGACATCAGTGAACGCAAAAAACTTCGGGAAAGACTTCAGTGCAAGTCATTTGATTGGTTTCTGGATAACGTTTATCCAGAAAAATTTATACCCAACAAACATGTTACAGGATGGGGAAGGTAATATATTTTCACACTCATTAACCCAGCTTGTCACAATTCATCCATATTTTTAAACAAGTTATTATTGTGTTGTGTATGTTTCTATTAACTTGAGAAGTAGTTTTTGTTTTTCACGAGTCTCACAAAAATATTCAGCAATATGAATCGATTATACAATTCTTTCAAATTTAAAGTGTTGGATAGATTTCAGAACCCCAAGACTAACTTATGTCTTGACTCTATGGGGGGAGATCCGGAACATCTAGGGGGCGTGGGGTTATACATCTGCCATAAAACGCTGATGCACCCACAGTTGTACAGCCTAACATTGGAAGGAACAATAAGAACTGAAGAAAAGTGCATACAAGTCCCACAGAAATCGTAAGAGTCATTATTAAGAACTATTCAAAATCAATACATTGATGTTTTTTGTTTCTTAGGTCTAAATAACAAATGAGCTCATTAACTTTTTTACTTGAGATAAATAACCTCTATTTATTTTACTAGCGATGCCATTAGTAGTTTTTAACGGCACTTCTGGGTTAAATGGCTTTATTATTGTTGTTAGCGGTTGACCTTGCTGAAATGTTAGAAAATATATTTCTCGACTAATGCATGTATTTAAAATATATATTTTTTTGCTTTTCAGAAATGCAAATTCGAATGGTCGAATTCTTTTCATATCAAACTGCGAATCTGGAAAAAGTGACCAGGTTAAGATAATTTAGAATAGTAGAAAAAAGCACAAGCAAAATATTTATTGATAACATTATACATAACATGAATGGAATTTTCTAGAAATGGAGACAGTTGCCTAGTGGTCAGATTCAGCACATTGAGAGTCAACTGTGTCTAGATGCAACTGGACTGAAAAGTAGCGATAACATTTTAGTTCAAACTTGTGTTGACGGAAATCCTCATCAAATATGGAATATTGAATTTGATAGTACCAATAACTCTGGTAACCCAGCTAAAGGTATAAATATTGAAAATATTAGGTAACAAGTTATTATTCCTGCTACTATTGGTAACTTTTTATTAGTGGACAAGCCTTGCAATGAAGTTGTCGTCACTGTAAATTAAAATAAAACGTTTGTTTTTCATTTCAGAAAACCATATCCTAGTATTGAAATGAAGTGGTAATTACTCGATAAAGAAGTCAATAACACATGAAAGTGATTTGTTTTTAGAAAAATTAATTTATATTATAATTTTTCATAAATTCACTTAATATACATAGATTTAAAACAAACTGACTTTTATTGACTTACTAAAGGTTTTATTCAAAATAAATATGACGATATATATTGGAGATATTTTAAACAAATAATAAATATTCAATTTTATCAATGCTAATAAAAAATAAATGTGCTGCAAATACAAAGAAAAGAAAGTTTAAATTTGCTCTGAAGTGATTGGTAAGATGTTTGAGCATTTACAATATTTGTATTATTTCATCATCAAATAAACAATTTTTTTATTTGATGAATAAAAATAAAATAGGTAAATAAATAATACAGACTGAGGATAGTAAACAAATCAATTTTGAGGATATTGTAAAATTATATAATTTTATTGGAAACATATAAGCTTTTAAAATGTTATAAACGATTTCTAACAGGTAACATTTTCTAATTATAAATTTAAAAAAATTATTACTTACATTGGGTGAAATATAAAAGTCCAATTGCCACTGCCAGGACTTAAAACTTTAAAGGGCTGGGAGTAAACTGAAATATTGTAATGAGCACTTTCACTTTTCGAGGGTTTCATCACACATTCTTATAAAAAGACCTATTGAAAATTTACACATTTAAGCAATTATAAAAGTGAGAAGGTTTGATTTGTTGAACTTTGGAGTGTGGAGGTGATATAATTTTATTTATTCTCATAGTAAAATTATTTTTAAAAAATAATTTGAAAATTCTTTCAATTGCCTTGTTATTAAATGAGTTGCGGAATGTGGTAAAGTTATTTTCTCTTTCCAGTGTTAATATGTGCAATAAATTGTGTTATGTATATATCTTGTTAGAAGCTGGGATTATTAATCATCGGATGTACATACAACGAATTTAATTATGAAATAATTGTATTTTATCACTCGACTTGCTGTGATCTGATTGGTAAAAAATTTACCAATAAAACAACAGCAATTTAGTCATTCTATCAATTTGCATTATTTAATTATTTTATTTGGTAAGGCAGCTTAGATCTAGGAAAATGTATAATTTTGGGTTTGCTCCCCAGCAGTGGCAGTATATTTATTTTGTTACACATAGGAAGATGCTATTAAATAATTGTATTGTAGACATTGGGAATTGGGTATGTGTATGATAATGATTATTTTAAGTGTAACTGAAATAAACATGAAATATTGGCAGTAGACAAATCATCACAAACAACGCCCCAAATAAATAATATCGATTTATCAGTTGTGATACTCAAAACTTACTAAATAATTGTTATATAAAATTTTCTACAGAATAGAGATCTTAAAATTTTATCAATTTATCAGTAAATTCAGTGTTTTTATTGATTAAACTTAGTCCAGAATAGCAGCACCGCTTTGTGATAGAATTTAAACATCTCTTGCTAAGGATCTACCAAGGTATGATCTTTATTAAAAACACCTTCGTTAATAATCAACTTCATATAAGATGGAATGTTTAAGTACATCAAAATATCTACTCTACGATAAAAAGGTCATTTACAAATTTTGGTAGTCCTTTTACAACTTCTCATGAGGCCTCGGTTACTTAGTTGCTATGACATGTACATAATATATGAAAACTTCCGGCTTACATCTAAATCCTACAGATAATAAACTTTTAAACGATTAGTTGCAAATAAAGTGACATTTTACAAGACTAGAGAACCACCTAATACTTATTAATTCATTGCATTGATAATTAAAACGATTAAATGCTTTCCAAGTATGGAATATAAAAATTAAATCAATAAAATAAAAACGACAATAAAGTCAATATTTTTAATGACGGACAAGAACCACTAAGAAGAAGGAATTTATGATACCATGTTGAAATGATAATCAATAAGTTATTGTAACCATTGCTTTTTTCAATATGTTTTAATTCAAGATGACAGTACAAATATTCATTCATTTGTAGCCTCTACTCATAATATCGATGTATCAGCCAATATCATCAACATGGCTTGTATCTGTACTCACGCCTGATACTTAAAGATCGATCTTTGGCAGATGGTTGACGTGTGCTGATGTATCCAAACCTTGTGATCTTGTAAAGCAATGTCAAGCAGTTTGTCAGACCTGGCTTGTCCGCCATAAAAAAATAAACTATAGGGGTATTGGTGAATCTCTTTAAACTCCACAGAAGAAAAACTAACCCAAATATTATTGCATAATAATAATAAAATTGTGATACATCACACCAGGGTAAAATAAAACTTGATAATTCCATAAAATACTAATAGATCAATATCTATATCAGTTTAATATCAAAAATATTTTACTTTTGTACATTTCCTTGCTTGGACTTTTGTTTAAAGACGGCATCTCATCCTCCGGCCATCTGCGTTTTGTATTCCCATAACGTGACATGATTAGCCCAAATGGTTTCGAGAACTATAATTACTTATTGAATTATCTTTAAAATGTCTGATGTGCTATTATTAAAAAACTAGAAATGTAGCCCGCCATAAAATGACGGATTCGATGAACGATGCAATGGTGTTTGAACATAATAAGATGAATAATTGCTTTCATTTTGTACCATCAGTTGGATGAAGTTCTGTGATATACTTGGCCTTGAACTTTGAAGCAGAGTGGCCCACTGTTAATTTAGCTCCCATTGATGCAAAAGACAAATGTTATCGTATGATCTTATTTTTCTCTTGAAATTTCCATTATAAATATCCTTTAAATATACTGGGGAAATAGGCCTTGCTGGTAGTTTCACTTTACTTTTGTGACAGTAATCGTTGAACTTTCCATCTGATGGGTTTTCTGCTTGATAATGTAAAGCATTGCAGAATCGACAGGTCACACGAATTAATCCGAAGACAAACGCAGCGTTCGCTGTGCATCAGTTTCTTTTTGTCTTGAGGTCGATGCGCGTACTCGAATTTTAAGAAGACGCTGCTTACGTTTTCCTTCCAACTCATTGCTTGACATTTATGTCACATTTCGTGTCACAAACAACGCATCACTTTTCACTGCACTGTTCTTTATTTGATGCAGTCTTTATCACGTTAAATTGTGAAATTCTTGTTGAATAGGCGTGACGACAGTATCAAAGAATCAAAGAAATAATTATTTTAAGGGAAAATACATATTAAAAGGATTTAAAAAACTGATTTAGTTTTATTTAAAAATCTAAGATTAATAAGATTTTCAACAAATTAAAAGGTTAAAATATTGCAATCGGCCATTTTGACTGAAACACCAATCACAGCGCATGACGTCATACCACCGTAAACAACTCTATGGTATTCAAATTGGTCTATGGTTTTCAATGCAAACACAATGACACGCCAGTTGAAATGTTAGTTAATGACGTCAGAGCGGACGCGATGACGTCACGCCTCGCGATGTCGCGTTTTCGCGCACTTTTGAAAAAATATTATAAAAATGGCTTTAAACATCGTTAAACTCTAGTTTTTTACCGAAATAAAGTTTTTTTCGTAAATAGTAAACGTGTACCCCCATTATGGAAGAGGATTTGAAAATCTTTCGTCATGCCTATTACGTTTTCTGTGCGTAGACGGTGTTATTTTGAGTTATTAAGGGTCTAGGTCCCATAATCGAGTCTTTTTTTATCATTTTCTAGTCCGTTTTGTGAAAAATCGACTGCACCAATCAATAAGATTTAAATGTAAAAAGTTTGGTACATCCCTTCTTCTGAACAAAATATATTTTTATTTCTTATAAATATACTATTAATATGATAAATATGTGTTTTTCCGAATAAAATGTAGGAATTTGGAGATTCGTCTGGTACATTTTCCAAGTCTTTTTTTCAATTGGAATTAAAAGATTAAATATAAACCATGTGCGTCTTATTAATTTTAAAATTAAAAAAAAAATCTTTAACAAACTATGGTTTTGAAAAGTCGTCATATTATCCAATTTTTCAACATCTTTAAGATTTTATTTTTCCCTAAAAATGGACGTTAATTAAATAATAAAAGTTAGATAAATATAATTTATAGTTTTTTCAATACTGTGTAAAAAAATCAAATTTCGATATAGAAAAATAAAGTGACAATTAAATTAATTAAATGACACGATTTCGCCTGGTAATGCACTGACTGTGGTGTCCGGTTGGACACCAGAGGCAATAAAATGGCTGGGAGCAACTGCCTTAATGATGTGGTTAATAATTTCTAATGCAATTTCGATAAAAAAAAATAGAGATGGCACTTGTGTCAAACTGAAAAACTGGAAATTAATTTTTTTGTAAAAGTTCTAAATTTGAAAATCTCGCGGTTAACAACAAAATCATATAAATCGTACATATTGAAACTCGCTAAAGCATATTTTATAGTTTATGAATAAAAATATTATCCTATCGTCATTAAATTCGGCACATAGCTGCGGAAAAATTTACTTAACTTATGTGCAAAAAATCAGCGTTGTATCTTTTAAGATATTCTATAGAGAACCAAAAATCGAAACATACATACACACACACAATGGCTATTATTATAGTAGATAATGAATGACTATGACACCATTTTAAATAAAAATCAATGCAAACACGTCTTGTCCTGAACAATTATTATGCTTTATTTAATAAAATATCATTATTCAAGAAATAATACCACCAGGATTCTAAAGTATTGGCAATGATGAAAAAAAATTGTTTTTTGAAATTACAATTATATATCTCCCGTCCAAAAACACTGATCATTTTAATAGTTACTTTAAAGGTAATATAAAATGCATTTTAATTGATTTACTCCAATGACTTCTTTGAAAGTTTGCGAGTCATGCCCGCGCGGTGTTTATTTCGAAATATTTATTTATTATCTGATTGACTTTAAAACCTTTAGGAATTAAACTAGAATTATAATTATATTTAAGATTAAAATAAAAAAAGAAAGAATAATAGTTTATAACTAAAATTAATAAATAAAAAACACGAAATTAGCATGATAGAACAATTTATTAATAAATAGTAGGTTAAAGAATTAAACAAACACTATTTACTATAACACATAAAATGAAAATTTTTAACAATTACAACTATCACATTTTATTGGAAATATGGGCAGCAAGAGCAGACAACCGTAAAGATGCGATGTGGGATGGCGCCATGGTCAGGCATCCTGAAGTTGAGTCGTAAGGAGGCAGCAAGAGCAGGCGTCCTGGAGAAGGATAGGCTGGAAAAAGATATGGCAGTGAAAATGCGACGCAACTATAGTTATAACGGAACGAAACGAAACAGAAAGCATCGAAACAAAATAAAAACAAATAAAACGAAATAAAAAAAATATTTAATTAAAAATACCTGAAATAGAGACGTCAGACATCCTGAAATGAAAGGTTTTATAAACAGCAAGGGCAGGCAACCGTAAAGATGGGAAGTGGGATGGCGGCATAATCAGGCAACCTGACGTTGAGACGTCAGGTGGCAGCTAGGGCAGGCGTCCTGGAGTAGGAAGACTGGAAGCGGCAATTGCAGGCAACCGTAAAGATGGGATGTGGGATGGCGGCATAATCAGGCAACCTGACGTTGAGACGTCAGGTGGCAGCTAGGGCAGGCGTCCTGGAGTAGGAAGACTGGAAGCGGCAATTGCAGGCAACCGTAAAGATGGGATGTGGGATGGCGGCATAATCAGGCAACCTGACGTTGAGACGTCAGGTGGCAGCTAAGGCAGGCGTCCTGGAGTAGGAAGACTGGAAGCGGCAATTGCAGGCAACCGTAAAGATGGGATGTGGGATGGCGGCATAATCAGGCAACCTGACGTTGAGACGTCAGGTGGCAGCTAGGGCAGGCGTCCTGGAGTAGGAAGACTGGAAGCGGCAATTGCAGGCAACCGTAAAGATGGGATGTGGGATGGCGGCATAATCAGGCAACCTGACGTTGAGACGTCAGGTGGCAGCTAGGGCAGGCGTCCTGGAGTAGGAAGACTGGAAGCGGCAATTGCAGGCAACCGTAAAGATGGGATGTGGAATGGCGGCATAATCAGGCAACCTGACGTTGAGACGTCAGGTGGCAGCTAGGGCAGGCGTCCTGGAGTAGGAAGACTGGAAGCGGCAATTGCAGGCAACCGTAAAGATGGGATGTGGGATGGCGGCATAATCAGGCAACCTGACGTTGAGACGTCAGGTGGCAGCTAGGGCAGGCGTCCTGGAGTCGGAAGACTGGAAGCGGCTCGACTAGTAACCACGTAATATTCTTTTGTCCATCATCTTAATAAACGAATACGCAAACATTTCGCCAGCCTTTTGATCTACATCCATTATCATAAGCAACAACATAACATCAACGGCGAAAGTGGTGACCCCGAACCTGAAAACTGCAACCTGACGGACAGAAAATTACGCAAGTACAGCATAATTTTAATTCAGTGTCCTTGCAAGAGAGCTCTCCTTATTCAAGAACTATCGACGCCGTCAAAACAAAGATGGCCACTTAACCAGAACAGCACAAGCAGCAGAAGCTGTACCAGCACCAGCAGCAACACCAGCATCTAGACCAGAAGATGGCAATGCTGACGACCAACCTGCGGCTGGAAGACCAGAAAACGTCCCACCTACTACGCCGGATGAATGATCTGGCGACAGGACGAACGAGGACGAACAGCGAAACAATGCATTAACACAGAGTACGTAGAACACAAATAAATTGTCAGACTCCAATCTTTAATTTTGAGAAACATAGAAATTTAAAAAAACGCAAAAGCGTTCCGCAACGTATCCGCCATTTTGAATTACATTTTTTTTAAAACTCGCGCTTTTACACGCTTACCGGTTGTAAATTTTTCAAAGTAAAATACTACTAAGTTCGGTTCACGAGCTGGCCGACGGATGTATTAATATTAATCGCATTAATACAGAGTGAGCTAGAAAACTTTCTTCATAAACGAAGAAAATCGACAAAACGACTATAACTTGGATCAAACTGCATTACAGGCATTCAAGCAATGTAAATACTGCTTGCTGGAAGCTATTTCATTGCCATGTCCTAATGTAAACGCATTACTGTTGTAATTGACAGATGCATCCGAGTCACGGAAATTAAAGCAACTTATTTCTTTTCCGAAAAACATAGCGTTCAGTGCAACTAGCACTCGACCGAGAACTACTCGGCACTCACATGTCATCAAGACATTTTCGATAAACGATCACTAGCCACTCACATTTATGTTCAACGCTCAAACCATCATTTTTTTATTGAAAACAACAATTCGAATTTACAACCGCCGAGTAAAGCTTAAATTAATAGGACAACGCGCAGAATCTCTTAAGTACCTGGTCGATTCAACTATTGAATATCTGAGCATTTTGTTTTAAGCCTTGTTGGAAAGCTATCCCGATTACGCGCCAATTTGGATAGACAAGCCTTTTGATCTACATCCATTATCATAAGCAACAACATAACATCAACGGCGAAACACTGATTATGACTGCTAAAATAAAGCCAGGAAGTACGTGCTAACAATACAATTTAATGATACTTTCGCCGTAAGGTTATATTGATTGTTGATGATGGATGTAGATCAAAAGGCAAAATGTTTGCGTATTCGTTTATTTTTGTTTAAATTGAACAATTGGTTACTCGTCAAGTGCCTGAGTCTTTCTGTGCGCGTTGTGCGCTGGGGTTGTTTGGTTGTATAATTGGAAAGTTTCTACCTGCTCGAACAAGCTCGACCTTGTGGTCGGGGCGGTTGTCCGAACAAGTCCCTATTGTAGCTCGGTGAATTTGTACCGACCGCTACAATACCTCAATTTCCACAGGCATGTCCTATAATTATTTTGCCTTTTCCTTTCCCCCCCCCCCCTAAACAGGTTACAGCATATGTCTATACATATTAATATTTATTTTCTACATATGCAACAATACATTTGGCATTCTAATGTCGGTATAGCAGTTAGACAATCTCTAAAGAGCAAATGATCTTTGATCAATGGAGATAATAGAGACATCTACCCGTGGGAGTAAAAAGTAAAGTCTAAAGTATAATTTTAAATTTACTTTTTACTCCCACGGGTAGATGTCTCTATCATCTCCATTGATCAAAGATCATTTGCTTTCGTAAAAAAAAAAATGTATATATATATATATACATTTTTTTAAATCATATATAATATATTTATTTATTTGAATCTAAGTAATATATATATATACAAGATAGTGGAGATAAAAATCATTCAAGTATTTTATTATATTTAAAATATTAAAATGAAATTCCAATACTGCTCGACGGTGGCTTTCCGCGCCTGCGAGTACCTAAGTACAGTCGACCTCATTTGGTATTGTTCAATGTGATGCCTATTGCAGATTGATCTTTTCGTATTTCCACATTTTACTTTGTGCAGAAATAGCAGAACAGTAGCGGCAGCGCGGCAGCCGAACGTCGAAGTCACATCTCCCGAAAAGTATTGATTCATTTTTTTGTTTTGAATCCGTAAGTATAATTTTTTTTGTATTATAAGGACGCGACTACCTGGTGACGTTTTATTTTTCAATAACAACATAAAAGCACTGAACCGCAAAGTCGCGGTCCAGATAACTTTGTAAACTACTTATTCGTCGAACTGAGGTCCGTTTTGACTACTCGACCAAAACTCGACAGTCAAATATCGAGAAGTTTTCATAGACGAGATCTCAACGAATGTAGCGCGACGCGCCGGGCCCGCCAGTCTGCTCGCGATGCATTCGAATTGGAATCGCGCACAGTGGCTCGTGATGCTCATAGTTTGGGGAATTCCTGAATATTAAATGAAAAGGTCGACTCCAGCCAACGGCACTACCGCCGCGTCATCCTTCAGCGGAGAGCGAGAGTGAAACCGTCCGGCGCCCGGCTAGGCGTTTCCACGGTCGCTAGGCTCGTGTATAACTAACGTTTGGGAAATCTAATTCATTTATATAGGATAAAATTTCATTAAAATAATATCCACCGGTTTAGTGATAACTCAATACACAGATAATCAGAAATTTTTATATACCAAGCTACTCCACTAGAAAAATCGAGGACAGGAAAAAGTTATGAGTAAGAGCTTTAAAAAAATGTATTCTGAAGGTATTCCGAAGAGCTTCTGCCATTAGGATTACTTTTAAATAAGATATGAGTTTTAGGAAAAAGTTATTTCTCTTCGGTTTGGTTATATTAACTGTCAACCATATATTGAAAGTTTCTAATGGAATTATTTGCATCGGTAACTCATCTTTTACAAACTTATGCAGTATAATCAATAGTCAACTGGCCTCTATTTCAGCCTTTTCTGTCGAAAAACAACTCCTCCGATGAGCATTCAAAGCACGTCGCGAGAGTTCATCAATCCATCCTAGATTTGTATACCTTTATGGTTTCTTCCGGTCGCAAAAATAAATACTAGCGTAGCATTATACAAAGGAGGTCTCCTATATATATACACACACACACACACACACATATATATATATTAATGAATAATAAATTTTATAATGATTTTATGTTGATTGACGTTAAAAGATTTGATTGTTTTGTTTTTCTCACATGTATTGCAAATTTGAATTTGAGTAATTTCACAGATTGTTTAAGCTCGATTACCAGTACAGAGTGATTCAAGCGCACATCGCCGCCTTCCATGTACGGCTGACAAAAGATAAGTTCCGTTGCGCGGCGAACGACTATTAATTGAAATTATTCATTTGGGCTTCACTTTGTATTCTGAACGAATGAAGTCGCTACCGGCTAACTGTTGTTGCTTTGCATATAACCACATACAATTTATATTTTTTTCTTTCTTTCTACACAACGTTGTTTCTAAAATATTAAAAGTGACTGTTGTAAAAGTTGTTTCTAAAAGTGTATTTCAAATTATGATAGAAATCTATACTTTCAACAAAAAAAAATGTATTTTATAATTAAATACATTAAGAGGCGTGTTATTAAATAGATAGATGATTACTATAGTATTGTGAAATACAGGAGGCAAATGTGGAATCGTGGAGTGTGGCGATGAGCTTTTATAATGTCAATCTCTTTCAATTCATCAATTTGAACATTGCCTGTTTGATAACTATTCTAATTTTTACACGCAGTATTAAAATATCCTGTACTTTACATAAAAATGCGATATATTAACAAAATATTTACTCACGAAATATTATTTGATATTTTTATAGCTAAAACGGACTGCATTCAATATACATAAAATATATTTTGCTATTTAATTTATAAAAAGCAGCAGCGTGTAGTAGATTTTTAAATAAAACCTGCAATACTGCGCAGTATCTAAATTACTTTTATAATAAAGAATATCTTATGTAACGATGTGATTATTTTATTATCTTTATTGGATTATCTTTACTAAAATAATCCAAATAAATACAAAATAGTAAAAACATATATTAGTATATATGTATGAATTTTATTTTGGATCGTGCAAACAAATAAGTAATATTCAGCATTAACAGAATGGCATGTCCAATTCTAATTGGTCAATTCAACGACGCTTCAATTTTCTCGATTCGTTTAATCGATAATTAATTCCATATTCATAAATTCAAAATAGTAGGACATTGTTCTGCTAATAATCAATTTATTACCAATTAGAAAGAAATTTCAGAAAAGCATTCACCGCTTATCAGAGAAAGTCAATATACCTACGTATGTATGTTAAAAGTAAGTTTCTTAATCAACAAATAAAATATGAAATAATGTGTATTTTTAACCGAGTTCAATTAATTCGAATATTTAAGTGCATTTAAGTATTTCACTTTATTTGGTGAAATTTTATATACACTAGCGTTTTGTCATCGGTGTTGCGTATTTTATTACTTAAGAATCTGTAACTTGAGAGAAAGAGTGACTGCAAATGTTTTCGTGCTGGAAACAATTTTATAAATTTAGGTTGTAAAGCTATCGGCTTGTTTTACACCAAGTTATTGAGATGATTACATTTTATTACAATTATAAAAATATCGTACACTAAAATGTTTACATTTTTATTATATTTTCCAATATTCATTAAATGTAGTTTTATTACATGACAGATAAGAAGTTATAAATATTCACTGGCAGGTTTCTCATTCTACTAATCCTAAGGAGGATAAGGTCGTTCTTTCATACCTCCAGCCTGTGCGCCTACCAGGAACATATTGACGTTTTCCGTAAGTCGAGTCAACAACAATGGACTCCGGGATTTCTCTCTTGTCGTATACATTTATTTACTTTTCTGTGTAATTTATAAATCTAAAATGAAATGAAAACAAACCCACAACTTTTTCTTTCAGCAAATTTTTATTTTCACCTGAAGTTAGCGGCAGATTTAGCATGACAGATTTTTACGTGACACTTGAAAATTCACAGTTTTTAATATTGTATTAACAGAAAAAGTGCTAAATTTAGTTACTTGACATATTTTTGTATGAATAAATATGTATTACTTATTATTTTGAAAGAAAGTAAATTAATTAAGCTTGAAATATATCGTTTGTTCTCTAGATTAAAATCCACAATTCTGCTCTTTGGTTTTAAAATATTAAATGAGTTAGATGTTTCCTTATTTTTATATTAGATTTTACTATTTTTATTTAGATCTTATTTAAAACCATTTTTATTCGTATTCCTGGTAGCGCTGATTATAATTCGTGTAAAATTTGTTGTTTATTTACGCACTCGTACAATGGTAAAATTCTTTTCGTAAGAACTTCTCGATACTTTCGAATCCTGTTTCAAGATGAACAATTTAAACAGATTTCATTACAATTAGTCGATGATTTTTTTTTATCTCATACTATATTAGAACAAATCTACAGATGTTTCTAAGGTAATGTTTTTTATAAAATATGTATTTATATTATAAAGTCAACTTTATACAAAAACTTAACACTTTATCGATAATACAAATTATTATTCTAATAAGTGGCATTCTAGTTCAATGTGATTTTTGTTTGGCGGTTGTACGGTTGCATTGTCTACTGGAACGACAGGTTTCGCGCTTGACCTTCCGCTGGAGCGCCGCGTCTATTCCCTCTCCGCGCGTTGAAAGCTCCGTTCTCAACCACCGCTACTGCGCAATTAATGATCGATTATTTCAATTTGAAAACAAACACTTTAGTGACAATATTCAGCGTGAATACAAAATCAACAGCCAGAGCGAGCCGCGAACACGCCCGATAACGGGCTCTTAAATGTGTCAATCGAAGGCGCGGGCTTCCACGGAGCGCGGGAGTAACCCCGCCAAACGGTCCCTGTGTCAACACTCATTAGCATCAAACTTCTGATGGAAACCAGTCGGCCCCCAAACGCAGCCTTATTCTTTGGAATGCACCTCCGCAGAATAACCGATCACCCTCATTTCTACCGGCAACACCGAAAACCTCTTCCGTCTGCTTTTACCTGCTACAAAACCTGCTAAAATAAAAGAGATAGCGAATTAATTTGACCCGCCGTGAAATCTAACGACCGAACATGTAAATTTTATTTATACCGCAAGCTGAAACGATTGCCGTCTCGTTTATCGAAAGCTTTTACACTGGCGTTGAACAAAGACAAAATGAGGCTATGAAGTAACCGTTGTTAGAAACCTTTAAAAATATGTATACGTCAGGACACAAGAATTTTAGCAAGCTATGTAGCGGAATAAGTATTACTAGTGATCGATGCTCGGCTTTCTCATTCTACTGCGTGTGCTTGTAACCGCTGTGGAAAGAGACAAAATTAAAACGTCGGTTAAGTGAGAGGTCGTCGGCCAGTTTCTTTCACGGTGCTTTTGTAATGAACGGTACAGTTACGGCGAGAGAAACATAAATGAATATCACGAAGCTATATATTTTTTAACGTTTTTTATAAAATTTAATATTGTTTGATTTATTTTTTTTTACAAATATGTATTATACATTAATATATGACAATATTACATATATGTACATACATAGCACCTGTAAAGATCAAAAGTACATTAAAATATCATCTAAAACGTTAATGGTATTTTTTAAGGCATCCGGCATGTTTTCTTAGTTTCATCAAAAATATAAACTTATATATATCTAAAAAATTCTAAAATTCGTGCGTTACTTATGAAATTAATTTATGATAAAAATAAAGCACTATAAAAAAGTGATACCATAACAAACTTAATGGTATTTAGGAAAAAAAATTGGAATTCAAATTATGAATATTACTTTCTGTGGGATATTTGACTGTTTCGTAACGATGTACTTCCGTTTGGCGAGTGGTAATCGATAATGCATCAATCTGATATAGCTGAATGTGTATGATGGCTAAATATTATTGTTTTAAAATAAATAAATATATAAAGCTTTTGGCTTCTCAGCGCTTCCATTCGGCAGAGTGGCCGTATCTCTCAGCTGCGCACACGCACGCACGGCGCACACCGGCGCAGCGCGTGCACGTACACGGCCCGGCCTCTCGGGGCGGGGGGCTCGGGGCGGGGGGCTCGGGGCGGGGGGCTCGGGGCGGGGGGCTCGGGGCTCGGGGGGCTTCGAGGCTCGGCGGCTCGGCGGCTCGGCGGCTCCTCAGTCTCAAGACGGCACCGCACGGCGCAGGCGCGCGGAACCCCTGGCTTGTATGTCAGGTCTCACTAGAAGTTTCGAAGTTAAAATGGTGTGACAGTAGTTTAGAAACTGCTCTGACCGACGAGTGTGTACATTGTGCCCGGGTTTCTGGTGATTACGGACTGCTTCGACTCGGAGGTTTCTGAAGTCGCGGGTGATCCACTATTGTTGTTGGTTTTACTCTAACCCCGCCGGGCGGCGTCTGCGGATACTGCGAGAGCTCGAGGATACCTCATTGCACAGGTGAGTGGGAAAATATTTTTTATCTATTCGGCTACCTGCTTGCTCACGTTGAACTTCAATCCGAAGTTTTAACCGTGCCTACAATTTTCGCATCCACGCTCACAAGTAAATAAATATATTTATATGGAAATATGCATATATATACACACACATTAAAGCATGCCATGCCGGCTTATAAATTATATAAATTCCAAGCATAAAACATGAAATGATAATAGTACGCGTTAGAGTATATTTTTAATTGTTTACAAGAACTTCGTACTGTATTTGCGCTTTTCTAAACTTGTGATAAGCATCTCCAATATAAATTCTTATTGATATTTGCTGGAGATTCATTAATTATATTCAACAGATCAACAGAGCTGTGCGGTAACGAGGTGCACGGTGTACTACCGAGTAGCTAGGTTAAGTTTGTTAACACGCTTTATTATAAGAAGCCGAAATGACTCCATCCCTTCTCTCAGCGACTGAGTGGTACATGAAAATAACAGTTTCTGTAGAACTGTTACAAGACAGTATAAAATACCTACAGATTAACAGGTTCCTCCCATTCAGTTTTGAATAACTTGCTGCGTAAGTTCCGCCGACATCCGCCTGGAAACTCTGCGGCTCGTCGGTCGAAACTCAAGGCGTCGGTAGCGACGGAGAGACCGGCAAAGCAGGTTTTATAAAATGTATCCCATTTGGGTCGTCAAGATTTCTGTTTATTTTACCGACTTGATTGAAATCTAAAAAACCCACCTGCTTAATGTATTTAAATAACAAAACAAATTTAACGATCGAGGGTACTGAATCTTTGATTTGTACCATGCTCGTATTGTTCTGTTAAAAAAAATCGAATGACTGCAAGTATCTGTTGAGAAGCCGATTTGCTGCTGAGTCGCGTTGTCACTACTGTAAGTTGGATCACGTGTGATGATGAGGATATCTGGTCAATATTTCGTGCAAATCGCAATTATACTTCTCGAGTAGGTGTTATCAGCTATCGCGGTAACGGAGTCAGGTCAGCGAACCCGGCTCGCACTCGAGCGGTCGTACAGTCGACGCATACGTCCGGCGAAACGTACAGTATGCCGGCGTCGCTTTTGCGGCAGTCTAATAGTATTTATAGTTTTTTATAATGGTCACATACGTTTAGTGTATGACTTTCACATATTTTTTTCCAGCATTTAGTATTTAATTTAAGGCGAAGGGATAATGCGATGTGTCGATGGAGCCCTCTTACCGGACTCGTGCAGTGTTCATAGTCCTTGATATTTAGTTGTAGCGGATGGTGGGAGTTAAGACTCGTTTGCCCTCGAATGATTATTTGCTACGACTTTGAAGGAGTGTAGCGTGGACCTCGCATCGATCTCACCCATACCTCTCCTCGGCATATAACAATAATAATCTTTATTTTTAATGTCAATTTGTATTACGACAAAACCGTGTAGATCGAAAATATTTTTGACCCATTTGAATTTTATTTATAGGTGATAATTAATCTGCTTGTCTGCGACGCACAACGCGTGGCTCCAGTGACTGCTCTACGACTGCTCGGTGACTGCCTGGTGTCGGATGCGCAGCTTTTTCGCGGGGTCGATTGAGTAGTGTCACTGATTTAATATTTAATTTAATGAATTAATGAATAAATTAAATTAAGACTAATTTCTTCCATTTTTAATTCAATTAAAAATGAAAAATTAAATAATCATTTTTCGATTAATCCAGAATCAATGCGTCGAAAATAGAATAAGATATTTTATCTAAGATATAAGATAAGATATCTAATTACTCTCACATACTTTGTTTATGATGCGAAAAAAACTAAACTAAGAAGTTATTGGTTCTTAAAGTTGTGCATGTTATTTCGAATATATTAAACCTATATATTTGTGGCAAAAGAAAAAAATCACTCAGCCTTGTCTCGTCAGAATTTTCAGTAAAATTATTGAATTAATATTATTTTAATTGGTTTAAAAATTACGTAAGACAACATTTTAATGTGTTATTAATATGTGAGATCATTCAAATAAGTGGTTTTGATTGGTGTTCGTTTTTTTGGAATGCAGCACTCCCTCCGCTCCCATGGAGCAGTGCTCTCCTCAGAGCAGGACCCTCCGCGAGGCGTCGCTTGCCCCGCGCGCCCGAGCAACGAGAGAACCAAACGAGTCTGAAAATGAACAGACCGTGAAATTATAATATTTATATCAATTTTTTAATGAAAGATTTGGTTTCTTCGTAAATCTTATCATACAGAAGTTTCACTACCAAATCAGTTTTCTAGCTCACACGAAAGTATGAAATGCGGCTTAAGTCCAACTCTCGCGTCTAATGTGTAAGACTGACCCGAGCGTATCGACTCACTGCATAGTTTCAAAATAATACCTAGTAATTTAATACAAATTAAACGAAAGCATAAAAGCGCAGTTTTCCAATTGATTTATCCAATTTCTTAGAGAAATTTCAGCAGAAGTTTTACGATTTAAATTACAGCACTTTGTATATAATTTTTAATTATAAACGCATTCAATACGTCGAGCGTGTACACCCGAGGAGGCGTCTTTTGGAAGTCCTTCCCGCTGCGCGCTCGAGGTGACGACATCGAGTCGATCGTGCAGCCGATGTTGTGATGAGGAGTAAATATATTTACTCGAATTAAATATGACCCGAGTACATGAAGTAACGCTCATTATTATCCTGTCAAACATTATTTATCATACATTATTTATCATATATTATATCTATATATATAGGATACGTGACAACCTAAAAACTTATGAATCGAAGCAGAGTTATTAAAAATAATTGGTCATCACTTAACTCATAGTGAGTACAACATGGGCAATAGACTCGGGCGGCCTGCTCCTGCTCGCTCCAGCAGTATGCGTCGGCCACTCGGGAACATTCGATGATTCAAAAAAAATGAGAAATTCAAGCAAATATTCAACAAATTAAATATCTATGCGTCAAATTTTATTAAAAAGTGACTAATGTAGAATTCATGTTAATATAATAGAAACCTGTGAAGTCATAAGAGTGATATCTAATATTAGACATGCATCATTATACCCGTAAATACAGTGATATCATTCTATAATAATACCATTGATTATTTTTGACTTGATTTTATGTAATCCCATTAAAATTACATATCTTGAAACATACGAAATGAAATGTCTGTGAAAGAGAATCATTCATTTTAAATTTACGGTGTCACACGAATGCTTAGTAAATATTTTTAAACTTGCTAATATGAAGGTGGTTTTTTTCTGCCAAGTGCATCTCGTTGTTTTATATTGATCTCACGGTTTTACCATTTAGAAAAAAAATAAATAGAGATTTCTCATTATAATGTTACCAGGGTAAGGGACTCGTCCCCCCAACCGCGATACAACGCAATGTCGTCTAAAAAAATGTACAAATATTACGGTTGAAAGTATAAATACGCTTTTGCCATTAAAATGGAAAAATAATATTAAAAACTATTTGAAGATGCTTAACATTTCTCATTTAAATAAAAAATCTGTCTTTTTAATCCTTTTTTTTAAATTTACATAAAAGAAAAACTATAGTTATTTTTATTTAAAAAAAGGTACTCTATATTTTTAAACTAAACTATGTGGGATATATTGTAGTACCAGTAGTACTTTATATAAAAGTATAAGTTTACAATTAAAGTAATTATTTTATAATTGTAAGAAACTTTTGGCTTTGTCTACACCACTACTAAACGCTATTTTTCTTTCTTTAAATGTATAAACGGTAAGATCTGCTGCGATCCAAAGAGCCCACTACTACACCTCTTTCAATATTAAAGGGATCTCTAACAATACGCTACACACTTGGAATTCTAATGAGAACCTAGTCCAGGGTGCGTTGACTCCTTCGTCCAACTTAGCTAGAATGCTTCCAAATTCCTCGGCCGCTGTCCTCGGCGACGGTGAGCGCGGACTCCCGAAGTTGCGCAATAAGAGCGGCGCGAGGCAACTGGAGCATGCACTGACGCTCGGACATTGATATTATGTAAGTGAATTTATTTTATTTAGGAAAGTAATCTGAATTATATACTGCATCAAATACGTTAGCTCACAAACGAGGCCCGTGCGCGTGGCGGAGCGCGTGGCGGCGCGTCCCGTGTCGGCATGGCGGCGTGTCCCGAGTCGGCATGGCGGCGTGGCGGCGCGTCCCGAGTCGGCATGGCGGCGTGGCGGCGCGTCCCGGGTCGGCGTGGCGGCGTGTCCCGAGTCGGCATGGCGGCGTGGCGGCGCGTCCCGAGTCGGCATGGCGGCGTGGCGGCGCGTCCCGAGTCGGCATGGCGGCGTGGCGGCGCGTCCCGGGTCGGCGTGGCGGCGTGTCCCGAGTCGGCATGGCGGCGTGGCGGCGCGTCCCGAGTCGGCATGGCGGCGTGGCGGCGCGTCCCGGGTCGGCGTGGCGGCGTGTCCCGAGTCGGCATGGCGGCGTGGCGGCGCGTCCCGGGTCGGCGTGGCGGCGTGTCCCGAGTCGGCATGGCGGCGTGGCGGCGCGTCCCGGGTCGGCGTGGCGGCGTGTCCCGAGTCGGCATGGCGGCGTGGCGGCGCGTCCCGGGTCGGCGTGGCTCGGCGCCGTGGCTCGTCGCCGCCGCACGCGTTACAGCCGTTGCGGCTAACTGGCGATCGGAATGTTGCACGAGGCCTTGAACTTTCGTCCATGTCCGTTACGGCGAATCCTCGGCGACCGATGAGCAACCTATTCGATCGGCCGCTCGGTGGAGCTCAGTTGACTGATTCTGATACCGAGCTGAAAAGCTCAAAGCCATCGACGAACTGCTCTCGATTACGAGGGACAAATATAAAAATAATGTCTAAGGCGGGCTCGTGGATAAGTTCTCACTCTTCCTATCAGGGCTGGAAGCTTGGAAGCTTCGTATACAAACAATTCAAATACATTTCGTAGTTTAAACATGCTCATATTCATATATTTTTTTTTTTTTTCCATAATTATAATAATTATTTGATTTTTCTGCAGACACTTGCGAAATCTTACCTACATATTTTAAACTTATTTTTTTTAATATTGATATATCTTTAGCTTAGAGTTTAGACCAGAGGTTCCCAAAGTGGTCAATATCGACCCCCAGGGGTCGATTTCGCCCTGCATGGGGTCGATGACAGCGAAAAATAAAATTGGGGGTCCATGAACTATAAATGGGGGTCTACGAGAGTGGATCCCATTTAAGCAGGTCATAATGCACCGAACACAGATTGTACCTATGTACTTTGTGACGAATTGAAGCCCTGAAGCGTAGAAGTATTTGGTATGTTTTTAATGAATGTATTTTATTCTATTTAAGATATTAAAATGGAATTCTACCAAGTATCCTCTGTCAAAAATATTGATTTTCTGATTGTTACTATATTTGCATTTTGTGTGTTTTTAATTAATAAAGGTATAATTAACTTTATTAATTAAAAACACACAAAATGCAGATAAAGTAACGTTCGATTCGTCACAAAGTACATAGGTACAATCTGTGTTCGGTGCATTATGACATTTACGAAATGTCTAAATTTTGGTGATGACCTGCTTAAATGGGATCCACTCTCGTAGATCCCCATTTAAAGTTCATGGACCTCCAATTTTATTTTTCGCTGTCATCGACCCCTTGCAGAGCGAAATCGACCCCTGAGGGTCGATATTGACCACTTTGGGAATCTCTGGTCTAGACTGAAACAGTCAAAAGACTCTAGACAGTCTATGAATAGAGATCGTATTGCTTTTGTATGCTTATCTTTATAATCACGTGGAGCGCCCTGTCGCCAGGCAGGTGCCTGTGAAGGGCCAGAATTAGCAGCAGGGGGTGACTTATTCTAGATTTATTGATACGGTGTTTTTATTAAATCCTAGCGAAAACTGCTACAAGTTTGCAAGCACCAAAACTTTATTGTGCATTTGGGGTGGAACGCATACGGTTTGGTATCTCTTTTTCTTTGGTTAATCGCGCGAGCGAGATTTGACTTATTGAATTTAAACAGAGATCGAGAACGTTTTGTTTTTGTGTTTATGTTTCATATATATATTAATTACATTTGCTATTATATGTATTCACCGATAAAACCCGTTGGTTTATCCTTTGTTAAAACATTTGCGTGAAACTTATCGACGCTTTTAACTATTATTGACAAATGTACATTTATCGATATGTTATTCCTTTACTTTACTTACATTATGATATTTCTCAACTGTCGCCCTCGTTTATTATTATAACTATGACTATATTATTATGACTATTATTATGACTATTATTATAACTGATATTTCCAAATGTGCATTTATGTAAGTGGTTATATTTAAACATTTGTTTTTCCCACTAGCATCTCTTATATTTATAATCTTTATCTTTAGTTATAAATAAAGGATCTGACACAGTTATAGACAGACATTTTAGACGCCCTGCTTTAAATTTAATCTAAATTAGTTTATAAAAATATTGCTCTTGAACATACTCGTAATATTATTATTATTATATTATAATTCACCGTCCGCGCCTTCTTCTGCAACGTAACATATTTTATCGCGCAAACAATATGTGATTTCGATTAGAAACATTTTTCTATTATATTAATTTGTTAAATTCAAAATATCAAATTTTTCAATTTATTATGGGCCCTTCATAATGATAATGATAACGGACAACTTATACGTTTCAAAGCTTTTATTTTTTGGATTGTTTATAACTAAAATTGTAAATGAATATTTATATTTCGTGTAATTTATACTTTTTTATGTTACTTGTTCAAAGTTCTCTTAAAATAAAAAAAAAACTCGTATCCAATTTATAAAACGCAGTATTCGAAATTCATAAACCTAAATTCATGCCTATTTTACATAAATAATTAAAAAATACAATTAAAATAATGTTTTCTATCGCTGGTGTCTTGACGCCCAGTAAGTATTCGCTTTCGAGCTCTGTGACAAAGTCTTCAAACGTTTTACAAACGACGATGTATCTTTGTTTAGCGAGTCAAAGTATAGACTCTGTGATTGATACACGACTTTGTACTGGTAATAGGATTGATGGGTTGTGATCACCCCTGTACGCCCTTGGCCTGCAACATTAATTTCAATGGCGTGGCTGCTAAAATCCGGATATTAAAAAATAAATCAGTTGCGCGGAACTATCCTCACGCCGGGCCGTCAGAAATGACATGTGGTTCCGTGGCGGCTGAGACATACTCTATGTATGAAATAGTCTCTGAAACTAAAATCGCATTTCAAATTGAAAATACTATAAATAATTACAAACAGAATTTTATTAACACACTGACATAAAGCTACTCGAGTGATATAGTTTTGGAGAATCACAATAAAACAATTTAACATATATTAACGTACGCTGCTACTTACCTTGTGGACGGGGCACACCCAGACCCAGACTAGCCCGGACCGCGCGCCCGCCTGACAGTACTCCGTCTAACATATCGCCTTCGGTGCATTTGCATACTAGATCACCAATATCTTTAGTAATGAGCTTTTACATAGTAAATCATAACTATATCTTGATTAAAATTTTAAAAAAACTACAGTCAAACATAATTTTTGACTCTTTGCCTTTTATTTCTAATTATTGTGTAATGTTTATAAGTTTTCATAAAAAATCAATTTGAACACCTGCTTTTACAGTTTATGTGTTAAAAATAGTGATAAGATGTTACAACCGGTGGATCCCAGTGAGAGATTATTTTTTGAATCAAGATGTATGTGTGTTTATTTATATATATATATATATATATATATATATATATATATATATATATATGTGTGTGTGTGTGTGTGTGTGTGTGTAATAAAAAAGCATAAATAGACCTTATTACAAGCGCCAAGGTCTAAGACAGTTGAATAATAGCGACATACGGTTACGGCATAATACCTTTGCGCACTGAAAAATGTTGTTATTTAATACCGTTAAATAATCCAGAAGGGCGGTAACCGTCACCCGATTTAAATAAATGAGAAACAGATTTGAGCATTCTCTATAACGATCTCTTAATTTTTAGTTTATTATAGCCAATCAAAACAATCGCGGTCAAACCGAATCCCATCTCCCGCAGAAATGTTGTTTACCTCTGACACCCCTGATATTATTTCACAAAACTGAATAGTACGAGATTCGCAAAGAAGCCACAGAAATGGAGAGAATTTCAGTCGCTTGTCTTTCATACTAGTGAATTTTTCTTACATTTCTTAGTGATTATATAAAGCATTGAGGTGTTCATGACTATACTGTAAAAGTAAAGTAAAGAGCGATGCTCGCCGCCCCTGGGCGAGTCACCGGTGCGGCACGGCGAGCCTGGCTGCAGCGGGATCGCCGAGCGGTCGTCATCGACCATTCACAGTACCGTCGTTTGCTTCCGCTTTCTTTCTAATTTTGTAATAACCGTAATGATATAATTGAATTCGAGAATCGCCCGGCCACTGTCTTCTTCGGACATTCGCTGATACAAATGATTACGTTCGAGTCGAAGCCTCCAGGACTCGGGTTTTACCTGGCGTTTAGGAAGCACAGTGAAATAGGAATATACGCTGGGCCCTTTTGATTTCTCAGAGGAAGCAAAAGGGCCCAGCATATATTATTTTTCACTGTGCTTTCTAAACGTCAGTTAAAGCCGTCATGTAAATATATCCATCAATTAAATTCACATTATTTATTAATTTATTATATTTATAAATTAACTGTCAATACGATCCACTAAGAATATGTACACAGTATTTTATCGAGTTATAACGTTTGCTAAAAGATAAATCAGACATATTAATTTTATATCTAAACATTCGAGCATCAAATAAAATCCCCAGTGGGTACTTTCTCCGCGAGTTTTCGGGAAGAGCGACATCACCTGCGCTCGGGGACTGCGCTGGGCCTTGCGCAATCCCGCGGTCCTCCAGCGCCTCGGGCTCGAGAAAGTGCGACTCGGCGAGAAGCTGCAGAGCTGAGAGCCGCCGAGAGCCGCCGAGAGCCGCCGAGAGCCGCCGAGAGCCGCCGAGAGCCGCCAAGAGCCGCCGAAGGTTGAATATCGATTTGGAAAGCGGCTCGTGGAGTGCGCACGAGCGCCACAGCCGACTGCCCGCGCTTCGAGCCGCCGAGTGCGCATACTCGTGCTTGTAAAAAAAACATTGTGATATTTTTGTACTGTTTCACTATAGTGAAATACAGTTTTTAACTTTTTTCTGAACAAAACTAAAATAACTATTTCTATGTGAATGTATGAAAAACCGAGCTCTTTAGTTGAGTTATTTATCACTAGACACTGTTTTTCGTTTCTATGTTTGGCCGGCGCGAGGCCAGCGGAACGCAGGCATCGGATTGAACCAATGCTGAGCGTAAACACTCACACTGCTACTTCTGTCTTCGGCGAAAAAAGTCCACGTTTTACTAGGTCGGTTTGTTATTGCTACGATTATTTGAACTTTATTTTCAAGTGCATACTTACACATAAAAACATCTTTAAAATAATTATAATACTTGAACATTTGCCCAAATCAGAAACATTACCACCTTATCTGCGTTGATTGTACCTTTTTAGAAAAAATACCTCATTCTGCAGTATAATAACTTGACTACCCTTCAAAAGAATTCTCAAATATAATTTGTTGTAGTTGTGTAGTATAAAATACATTCCTAGAATACGCTAGCAAATTTTACTAACTAAGCAATAAAATATTACGGTCTATCTCCCAACAAAGTGACGAATGTTATCTTGTTCCGAAGCCCTCGTTCATATGGTAGCAATAGTCAGAAGCTCGGTGTTCGCTTGTCCTCGCGGCCTTCATTAACGCAGGATCATCTGATAAGATAATTCGTGACATTGACTCGTCCTTCCTAAGGATCGTCTAGACGTAATACACGAGGATAAGAAATCGCTGATTGATGTGGTTCATCCCCGTGGGCCGCTGCCCGGCGGACGCGTTAACCGTAAGCGGCCGCTTCCGAGCCAAGCCCCGTTACGCGCCGCGCCTCGCCGGGCTCGGGGGCCATCGAAATGCTCAGTTATCTACCGGAAGTAGTCTTATAAATTGGACACATTTTTAGGGGTTTCTTTACTTCAGGATTTTCAGGAATTTCTCGTAACTCGCACAGTCTGCATCAAGCCGTAATAGAACTCGAGGGATTACTATTTTTATGCAATATGCTCCAAATATACAATAAAAAAAACCGTTAATATTCAACACGCAAGACACAGAAAATTGTCTCATGAATTTTCTAGTTTATGATTCTCACACTTTTTGGTTGAAATATTATTTTAATTTAACGTCATTCAGAGAATAAATCTGGGTGCCAAACTCATCGCCTTATTCGGAAGTATCGTGCACACCCAAAATGTTTATTTTGATGTGCGCGGACTCGCTTGGCTCTCGGAAGAGTTGGGTTGGAATTCCTGGAGCCGGTTTACAGGCGATCTAAATTAAGGCTTGGTGACTATGTATACGCGGGAATTTCGTTTTTAAAAGTGTTTCACACCTGTGAAAGGTCAAGTGTTCTACTCAAACTCCCAGTTTATATATATATATATATATATATATATATATATATATATATATATATATATATATATATATAAAACATAAACATATACAATATAATAAAATTAAACATGTGGAAAAATCACAATAGTATTATATCTAAAATATTAAAATGGAATTCCACCGGGTACTCTGTCAAAAATATTGAATACTATACTATATATATTTACCCCAAGTGTATAAATTTCAACTGATAAATGTACAACATTGTCTGCCAACGATGAACACTTCAATTAGAAAAGAAAGTCTGATGCAGTTCCGGCCGGTCACTCGTCGATTCCGAGAAGCCTCCTAAGGAGGTCAGAGAGGGCACACGAGGGCCAGTATTGGTGGTTCCGGTGACAAGTGGCCGAGGCCGGATGCAGCAGGGTCGCGAGGGCGCCTTCTGGAACAATCGAATGAAATTCTCTTCGCAGAAATTCTTTTTGTATCATTTTTTACTGCACATCAATCAATAATAATTAACTAATGATCGGTTTGCAGGATACTTATTGTACCGATTGACACTTTCAATTAAGTTTAAGGTGTCGATTCTATCGTGTATGTTTTTAATATCAATTAATTTGAACATTCACGTACTCACACAGTTCTGTCGAGATACTGCGCGTGCTATAGACCGGGATGTGGAATTGACGATATGTCGATAAACTAAAAGAAATCCCACATCAGAGATCGTGTTCTGGTACAGTATAAATTGTAAAACATTGGAGAAATTTCGCTGCAAATTGTTTAACGTTTTTCGAAACAACGTTTACAAATAAACCGGCATAATTGTTAGTATACTATTTATTATATATCTAATGTAGTAATAAAATGAATCAAAATTTTGTACGATCTCCGCGACTGTGCTCCTCGGCGTGTCCCAATGAGGTATTCAAAATGTCCATCAGGCATACGCGGTAAATTGCTGGACATCTTTATGTGATGTCAAACTTTCACAAGTATATTACATCCATTTGTAAGATATTTAGAAAGGTTCAAATAATATTTCACAGGCGTAAGAAATGCGGGCGGGCAAAACCATCCTCACAGCGCCGCGCCGGAACACCTGCTCGCTTCGGGAACGGACGAACGGTACTTTCCGTGAATCACTCTGCAGTGCGATCGGCACTGAATCATCGAGGTCACCTTAGTAAAAAATATGTCACTTTCCGAGCGCTTCGCTTTGTATCTCTCGCGGTACAGGTGAGCACAGAAGGTATCAGGATTGTTGGTTTATTATCTTTTGTTCGAGCATTTTGGGCTCATATTTTTGTCATCTTTGTTCAACAATCGGTTAATTTTCATTGCTATATCAAAACACAAATCACTCTCATTACTGACGGAGTGCACCGGATGCTTTAGCGAGAGTTCCAGGGGAATACAGAAAGGAGGAACAGATCGTTGGGAATTTCGTCTCTGACAAGCATACGAACCGGAACCTGGTCGTGTCGGGTCGTTTTATTGCTATTAATATGACTACAAGTAGTGTTTTTTTCCCGTGAGATCTTATCGAATAGCAGTCAAACTCTAAAGAACGAAACTGCGTTCTGTGAATAGCGCTGGCATGTGTCGCTTTACTTATATAAATATTACATTTCTACATTAGAAATCTTACAAATCGACCGATTAATTAAAATAAGGTTACCCGGGTCTTGTGCAGTCACTGAAGCGGCTATCGCGTCATACGAGCAACTGAGTGACTCCATTCCCTGACAGTCCCGTTGCTTTTTAATTGCTCAAAAAAATAGGTATTGGTTTTTAAAAGTATTAATATACTTTTTACTACATATTTATAAAAATAAAATAAACTTGAGTGAAAGGAATAACTATTGAATACAACAAATATTTATATGAATTAGTAATCGTTTACAAAATCACTGAATCAAAAAAAAAACACATACTTGACTGACTCACTACTAAAACTTGAATGTGAAAATCTGCACAGTTGATAGATTTATTTGAATTTCAGTAACCTTACAAACCTCATGAAATGTGTGAACTGTCACCGCTGAAATACTTCGTTTCCTTCGTCAAATTTAGAATAAATTCCATCCTAAAATTTGACAATTACTTACGTTTTCCACTATATTTTCCCGCTCGTTGCAGCCAGGATGACTTTAAGAATGATCTTACTTTCGGTACCGGTACCGACAGCGCCTAAATCACCACATTCACGGTTCATGTGTGATAAAATATTACTAGTTTTACAACTATTCTGGCATACCATTATAAAACGTTCCATCTGTTCGAAGATTTTCTTTATTTAGTCAAAATAATTAGTGGGTTTTTGAAAACAAAAGATATATATTAATTATCTTTTACACGTGGTATCTTCGAAAGGCAGCCTTGCTTGACGCGTGTGCGAGTAAATGCAATGTCATATATATATATATATTGTTAGCAAACCAACAGTAATATACAATTTCTTACCAAATTGTAATTTAAGTAATATAAAAAGAACTCAGTACAAAATAAATTTCTGTTTGTGCATAATATAAAGCATAGTTTCCCAAACTATTTTGTCCCGTCGACCCCTTGTCAAGTTTTCCTGTTTTTTGTCGACCCCCTGCCTTGCTAATATTGAATTTTTACAAATTCATCAACTTCATAACATATTTTTGACATATTATATAGAACAACTCACTTTCATAGGGTTTACTGTACAGTCGGTTTAAAAATGAAAAAGTTAGAATACACAAAAATGATTCTTACTCTTCCGCGGCCTGGGCTTCAATGGCTCTCGATTTAAAACTGTCTCCCTTGGAAGGGTCTGTCTGTCCTCGGTCGCCAAAGTTCCCACGTTCCTAAGCCGTACTGGTGTCCTTATTTTCTCGGAATATTTGTTAAATCAATTTGTTTTATTACGCCCATCGGCGCTCCGTACAACCAATTAGCTCGCTGCCCATCCGAGTTTATTAGCCCCTGTAAAAGATTTTTAAAAAAAGGCAACACGATCGTAATAGTTCGCTTTCTTATGTCATAAGCTCCAAAAAGGTACGTCGGTATAGTTTTACAATGCCGAAAGTCTCGTTTCTCGAGCATTTGGCACGAACTTCTACGCTTCAGGGCTTCGATTCGTCACAAAGAATATAGATACAAACTGTGATCGGTGCATGACATTTACGAAATGTCTAAATTTTGGTGATGACCTGCTTAAATGGGATCCAGTCTCGTAGACCCCCATTTACAGTTCATGGACCCCCAATTTTATTTTTCGCTGTCATCGACCCCTTGCTGAGCGAAATCGACCCCTGGGGGTCGATATTGACCACTTGGGAACCTCTGATTTAAAGCAATCGTAAACATAACACGGACGCTGTTGTTGTATATAAGCCAAACGCATAGATAGTATCAAATGTAAATAATATAGTTGCATTTAATATACGCAATTAAATTTTATCACGATATTTATGCATTAGATTTAATAAACCTTTGCAAATATATGACGTTTATACAATACGAACTTGTCTTTGGCTGGTGTCTTTTGTGGTCTCGGTCCTTTGCCTCGGGACGTGCAAGCGCGAGGAGCCGACTCCGAGGTGCGGCGGAGTCAGTTCCCTGGAAAGTGGGCCAGTCAGCTCTCGTAACTTTTTGAGCAAATCTGATTATTTCGGTGAGAAGTCATCATTGTGGGCAGTCATTAAGGTAATGCCTTGCATCATTGTGAACAAAAATACTCAGTGAAGTGCTTTAAGTTACACTGCGGAGAATGCGTTTTTAGTCTTCGTTAGCAGAACTGAGTCCGAATTAGAAATAAATTTTACCAAACGATTATTTTGTGTTTAATTTACTCTAAAATGAATTAGCTATGTTAATTTATATATTTTTTTTTTACCCATAACTGATTTTTTCTGATTTATCATAATTTTAATTGGCAGGTTGGGTTAGGTTAGGCTAGTATACTTGAAAAAATATTTCCAAACATAAAAAAATGTTCGCTTTTCAGTCATCGTTTCGAAAATTATGAGTTTTGAAGAAACGCGGTTGCAACCCGCGCGAAGGATTGACAAACGTTTACGATTAAGATTCACCGATTAATTCAACTTTATTATGACTGCCTTATTGCATTTACAACAACAGTATTGACATCAAATCGATGAACATAATTATACACGTCTATTACATGTTTTATATCAAATAATGAAATAATTTTAATGAAAAATTAACAAGTTTCTTAATATTTCTAGTAAAAAGTCAAAACGATTCCGTGTAACCACATAAGACAATGAGCTCGCGGTTACGTGTCGCCGGCGCACAGCCCACGACTCCGAGGCGTGAAACTCGTTGCAAGCGTGGGAATCCTCCCAGGCGGCCTCGCAAGCCGCGACCCGCGACCCGCAATCACGACCCGCGACCCGCGACCCGCCAGTTGACAAACCGAGGCTCGGGGACCAGCCATTTATACTCGCAGACGATATATCGGCATATTAGCGTTCTTTAAATGCATTTATTAACTTTTTAATGTGGTATCATGGCATCGGTGCGGCCCGATTGCTTCTTGAAAGCACTCTGCGTCGTCCCGAATGCGAACGCTCGCAGTAGAGCGTGTGATTATTCACAATAATTGTCGGTGTATTATTATGAAGTAAAATTCATTTTTGATTTTTTGTTATGGTTAGAATAATAAACTCGTGACAATATGGAGCTCATTCTGTCTGTCAGCTCGGCGCTCGCACTTTTGTTTTCTGCATTTTTCGCAGTGCTGTTTAATTTAATTTAATTTTAATATAATATTTATAAAATGTAATTTTTAATTTATTTTTATTACATCAAAATAATATGATCTCCTAAGCAATTTTTAGCGTTATATGAATTTAAGTAGATAGTACTCCTCCAATACACGGTGACGGTGAAAGAATGTATCCCGGGTAGCACGAGAAGTGGCCGAGGACACATCTTACGAAATCGAGCGCGCTTCGATAGCTCGTGAAGCATTGTAAGAGTATACTTAAACCTCCTGAACTTAACAATCAAAACTTAATTCTATATGTAATTATCTTGTACATTTATGTTTTTATATTTCGCTATAGAAATTTCATAAAATGAGTTAAATAATAAATTCATATGTAAGTAAGAGCATAACCCATATTCAAATGGATAAAAAGTGTTGCGATAGCGATTTGCAGTGACAAGCTCATTAATTTTGAGTTATTTCCCGTGAAACGCGATGTCCGCGATGTGCGCGATGTGCGCGATGTGCGCGATGTGCGCGATGTGCGCGATGTGCGCGATGTGCGCGATGTGCGCGATGTGCGCGAGGCCGGCGGAGTTCCTTGCGATCGGAGCCGCTGCCGAAGCCGCCAGATGTTCGAGTCGGACGCGCCGAAAATATTTTTAAATTACGCACTTTACTCTATATAATGAACACTACAACATCTATTATCACTTATTCATTATTTACTTATTTTTGCCTAATATTGTTGTACATTAGTACTGTGAGTGTCTAAAGCTAATGCACTTTTACTCATTTGAACCCAAAAACAAATGATAAATTCCATGTTTATGTTACTAAGACAAAATAATATATTTTGTTAATTATTCTCTAGCGTCTCTAAGCCCCCCCCCCCTGCCGCGCACCCCTAGGGACATTCCAATACAAGTGTAATTAACGCTTTTTAATTTTTTTCAGAACAAGGATGTTGATTAGGAGCGCGGTGGCCCTGACGGCCGCCATCTTGTTCCTAGAGATATTGCAAACGAGTTCGGAGGTGAGTTTCAATTAATATATTTTAGAAATTAATAGTACTTTAACCTATTTTATCCTAAAAATGAACAAACCATTGAAAATAAATTTCTTTTGTTATTTTCTATTAGTTTAAAAAATTAATATTTTGAAACATATACAGTCTTTAAAAAATCTTCTTGGTTGCCTATTTATGTTGTTATATTCGATCCCTTCCGAGGTTGCGTCCGGAATGGATTGTGTATCAATCGAAACAAGCCGAACAGGCTCCTCGAGCATCGGTAATAGAGTGCATATTCGCGTGTCCCGGCCGCAGTACCGGCGCAGTGCCTCGTTCCGATGTTGCGGAGGCGGCTGAGCAGAAGAATAACTTTCTTTGATGGTAATCATCAAAACCTTCCTCTCCGGCTGACCGGGTGGCCATTGTGGCCGGCCACTTTCGTTGTGCGTTTCGCGGTGATGGCCACCGACGATAGCTTGAAACAATTAACGGTCTATACGGCCATCGACGAGTGACGTCATCGTTTTCCATACAGATAGGGCGGTGACGTCGAGAGGTTTGCAGTTGCTTCTCTCGCGCGTTCGCTCTCCATATCGTACCGAAGGTTACATTTGTTTTTTAAGAAATCTGAAACGTCATTTAATGCTTAGATACTGTGTTGAAACATCGTACCTTTTGGTAGTAGACCAAACAGTTTGAATAAATTAAATTGTGGAAACAAGAATAATTTCAGACGTGCTTCAAAAAGATCGAGCAGTTCTTCCGAGAATCTTGGTTCTTTTGCATCTATTTTTTAAAAAAAATCGGAAGGAATTTTCTAACATAGAATTATTCTTTCTTTTCTGTTTACTACGAATTTCTTACCGACTTGCGTACCTTCTGATAGGATCGAGTCCTTAAACGCTCGGGTAAACCTCATTAGTCATCTTCGATTTTCGCTACTCTCGTTTTGCCAGAAGTCTGGTTTCTCCTCAGCGAGTCGCAGCGGTGTCGATCGCAATAATTAAATTCAAACATTTCGTGACTCAAAGAATTGAAAGTGCATAAGCTCATTAAGTTTCATACGCGATAAGGTCGAAGATCTCGATGACGTCTCCCGTCGCATGCCGAGAGACAAGCGGGTTCCGGTAGCACTCACAACGCAGCTATTTATAATTACTTTTTTCTCTGTTTCAGGATAATCTCTTCTCGTGTCCAAATGGTAAGTGAACCGAGTTTATTTAGTGTTAATCTTATATCTTATACACAAATGTAATAAAACATATGTTTTAAGCTGTCGTTAGATAGAATGTTAAGTTGTACGTTAAGTTGAAGGTTAAGTTAGGTTAATACAAATTAAGGGTGTATTGAAGGAGATGCTGCTATAGCTGGAAAGATAATTACGTATAAGTGTATGGCATTAATTAAAAAAAAAAATACCCAATACGTAATATTAAATAGACAAGAAGAAAGAAAACCCTTCCATATTTTATTCAAAGAGACCGCAGTCAATTATATGTATAATACATTTATAATATGAGATGTTTATTTATATATGATATGGTTGTGCGTTATCACGGGCCGGCACAAGCAGTGAGGCGCCGCTCCGAGTACAGTTGCGCGGCACACTTGCGGGCGGCGCAGGAACATTCCTCTGCCGGACACTCCCGTTCTTGTTTCTGTACATGATTATTTAATTTAATGTTCTCTTGGTATATTATGGGATAAGAACCATAATATAAACAAACACACATACACACATATATATATATATATATACACACTTATATATTAACACTTAAATATATACATATATATTACTTGTAAGAGCCACACGCTATGGATTGACGATGAATTTCATTGGTTTTTTTTTTTTTTTTTTGCGATTGTTAACTTTTAAGGAATGTAATGCAATGAGCGCTCCTGTCTCAGTTGAATGAGAGGATAAGCGCAGAACTTCAACATTTGGAGTCGTAGGATTATTTTTCTTTTAGTTTCAATGGCTTATGTTTTCAAGGTTTTGTTTACTCTGTATAAATTTTTGAGGTTATCGATTTACACGTGAAACGATGAAAAAACCTTTAAATGGTTTTTCACCACCCCAGCAGTGTCTGAAAAAACATTTTTTATTGATATTTCTTGCCGTTCCGTGTGTGAATCGATTTCGTAATCATTTTTATACAACTTTATTATTCGGAAATTCCCACAGTAAAACCTAGATTTTTCAACGTGTACGGATTTGTAGGAGTTTATATTTCGAACCACGGCTGACAAAAATTACAATCCAACTTCACGCGAAATCTAAGGACTTCGAAAACACAAACAGATTGCTGGATTCATCGTTTTAACAAAAATAAAACAGTCTGTCGGGTTTTGTATGTGTGTAAACTTAATAAAGATTTAATGTTAAAATGTTTATTTAGTGCTTCTATGTTTATTAGTTAAGTATGGATTTGAGGATTGGCACACATACTAAAGTGTAATCCTAAGTGAATATCTCTAAGTAATCATTATATGGAATATTGCAAATATATTGCGACCAATAAAGAAAACTGGCATTCGATGTTTCTGATGTTCCGTCGATCTTTGTTTCCATCGCTTACGTTTGTAATCTGCACTAGCGAGTTTATAATAATTGAGTACTTTTCTCCGGCGCTCCAACGTCAATATTAGCAATCGCGCTAACTGCTTTAGAAACGATTCGATCGTGGCATAACGGGAAGTCCGATCATCGCGGGCGTCGGCAACATTTGGCGAGCAGAGCATCTGCGCCGTTGCGGGGCTCTCGAGGCTCTCGGGGGGTAGACGTTCAATTGATGCTTCAAACTCAATCTTAAATTCTTGAAAATTTTAATCGATTTTTCGATTAAATTCCTATCGTCTCAAAATATTAATTCTTACACTTTTAGGCTGCATCATTTTAAGAAAGCGAGTCCCGCTTTTAAGCATAAAAACTACAATAAGTAACGAAACCTTAGATTTTTTTTATTTTAGTTATAAAATATTCAAAAATATTCAATAGAAATAAATAAAACGAATCGTCATACTTGTTATCGCAAATAGCAAGAATCGGAAGAGCCGCGGTGGCCGGCGATCTTGCGGCGCCGTGCCCCGGCGAGTCTCGGCGGCCCTGCGCCGATGTCGTGGCATCTTTAATTTTATCATTTTTACTTAGCACATTAACTTTATGATTTTTTTACGACACAAACGGAATCAAACTCTCGACCAGTTACAGCGGAACAGCAGCTCGATCGGCAAAGAGCACCGCGCGGCAATAGCCGTAAAGGTGCAAGGTCGCATCCTATCTGCGTTATAAAAAAATCGAAGACGTTTCTTGTGTGAATCGATTTGCTAAAGTATTGTATACCGTCTCTCGGCTAATCTGAATACCACAAAATTAAGCAAAAAATGTATGTAAATATTCAATCATATCAGATTTCTAGGAGGCTTTTCAGCATTAAATTCTTCAAAAATAAGCCGAATCGATTCTCGAGCGGTAATCGATCGGCGGATAGTCGCGAGGGCTTCACGGTCAGGAGACGGCGGAGACGCGGACCGAGACGCACCGAGACGCGGGCTGACTTCACCGCCAGCCAGGGCCGCACCTCATCACGATGCTCACGTACGGTGATTGTTTCGTTTTTAAATACTACATCATTGTTTTATTTCCAGTCAATTTTCGGTCGAAGACTCCGCTTGTCGCAATCTCCGCAAATAAAACATATATACTTTAAGACGAAATCGTTTACTGTTATTTACACCTACATAACACTCTGTGTCCATATTACATTGAAAAACTAAATAAAAGAAAAATATAACCGGAAAGCCTCGCAAATGAAATGCACAACGACTTGTAATGACCAATATAATATAATATAAACCACGTCTTGGTTTTTATCCCACTCGGTTTAAAAATAAACTTACAAATTCCTAATTAATAAATGAATTCATAAGTAATAGAAATTATAATCGATCGAGATTTAATTATCATAATACTAAGTATGGTGGTGGATTCACACAATAATGTGAAAAATCCTCGTTTTTTTTCCACGACACAGAAAGGTATTATATTTACAATAAACCTGTATGGATAAAAAAACCGAGCTTATTTAAAATATCTAATAATAATCATAAGCGTATGTTCGCCATTTGTAAAAAAGAAAGAAAAAAACAGCTTTTCTCATTTTATTGTGCTGTAAACGGCCCTGTGCCGGTCGTCTCTCGCGCGGCCGCATCGCGCTGCTCCCCCTTTCGTATCATCTTTCACTATTCTCAACTGAGTAAGTTATTTCCTAAGCAGAATCGGTCTTCGTGAACGGAATAAAAGAACGCATCACTTATATTAAACTCACTAGCGTGATATATGAAAATACATGTGAGCCGTGCGGTCAAAACCTCACAAGGCGCGCGTGTCCGGACTTCAGTCTCCAGCTCTCTATCGAAGCGACGCTCCGCTACTAAACCCATAACTCCGGAACTCCGCGGAGCTGCTTCTGCATACGTGAATACAAATTGTGACTTCTCGGGATACTTCATATAATCGGTGCTTATTCATATAATCTGGTCGAGCTCTGTGGAGTGAAGCGCGCGTCGCGCGTCCGAAACGCGTACCGAAAGATCTTTTTTTTATTTGCACCGTGATGACAGCTCGCGGGCGGCGATGCGGGGAGGGCGACGCCGGAAATGGCGTCCCGAGAGGAGGGCGCCTGTGCTAGGCGCTCTCCTACCGGAAGAGTCCGACCGGAAGACCGAGACGTAAAAATACGTCGAAAACGAGATCCCCTTGGCGTTATCTTTTATACAAATCAGTTTAGATATGAAAGATTGTAAGTTTTATGATCTCTATAAAACACGTAGGTCTAATTAATAAAAAAAACGAATTACGATACGATTCACGAAACCCCCGGGCGCCTCCCCTTCCTCTCTCTCGGCAGGATCGCGGCTCATACAAGCCGTTTTCGATCTTTGAAAAAAAATCTTCACTGATTCTGATCAGTTTCGTAATCTATTTTAATTTTTGAATTATTTTTCCTTGAATCGATTCAATGCTATGATACATCCAATTGTAATTTTTCCCTTAATTGTAATCTTTCAATGTCCATGTTTCGGTTCACATTCAAGTAAGTATTATAAAACAAGTCGAAAGAAGCCTCAACCGAGAAGAACCCGGCGGCTCCGCTTGCGGGAACTCGAGCGGCTAGAATTGATGTAAATGTCAAATTATTTATTGAATTTTTCAATTCATATTATACAGGTACATACAATTTTTATTGTTATAAATAATTTCTGATTGCAATCTGAAAAATTTAATATGGATCAAAAAATATTATGAATTAGATTTAATTATATAATTCTGATGCCACATTTAATTTTTGAAAAATAAGGTACACACGACAAATTCGTCGCGACCGGTCTTATACGCTCTCGTCCACGGTCGGAGCAATCAGCACTCATTTGAGTTAACAGGAGTTTTGAAAATAAATTAGAGAGAAGAAGTGTCAAAAATTTAACTGAGTATCATAAAGTTGGAACGCGCCCCGGCGCTGCGAGGCAGCCCGAGACGAAGCTCCGCGCGGTCCGATCTCGGAGCGCTCGAGAGGTTGCGCTCGCTCGGGCCTTTTCGTCTTGGATGTTCATTTTTAGTTTAGCGGGGAGCTTGTGACGAAACAATCGGTAAGCAATATCGGTTATCCTCAAGCTCTCCGTTTGGTGCCCCAAACACTCGCCGCCGCAGTCGAGGAATCCTCCCCGCCGCTCCGCCGAGTCCGACTTCGGCGCGATACGGCCGTCGAGGTGTTTCTCAATTGCAATTTCAATGGGGAAAGTAGCTGCCGATCGTTGGATAATAATCGCCTTACAAATCCTCGCATTATGATGACGCTCGCGCGTGACGCGGACTCCGCGCGTTGCGTTCGTTCGAATCGGCAGTGAAAAACAGGCGGCGTTCGTTCATCACTCGCAGTAAAACTCGAAGAAAAACAGTGAAACTACTTCAGTCATAGATCAGGTCGCAATATTTTTATTTAATTTGTGCCTACCTCATTTTCTTGCTACAAATTAATAATTATTTTTTTAAATAAATGTCTTCGTTTGGTTATAAGCTCTCACGCTCTCCACTCGCCAGGGACCCGAGACCCTAGACCGCCATTCTTGGACCGCAATTCTTGAAAGCGAACGCAAATTCAGCGCTCCCGTTGAACACTCGCGGGTCAGTCAGTCGACCCAGTCAGGTCGGAATGTTTCTCGGGGGTGAAGCTAGATTTGTATCTTCACCGCCACGTTCGCCCGGAGACGCAGCCGACCTGCCGAACTGAACTACTCGAGTTAAGCAAATATAAATAAATAAGTTTGACGGCACTGCCGTTTAACGACGAGAAAAACTACGTAAGAAAGTGACGACACTCAATCTGAGCACTTCTATACTTCAGTTTTATAAATTTTCCTTTCTAGTTTAATTTAATTAAGCATAACAATTTTTCGCAAATTCTGATTCGATTTGACTAATGAAACGCCAATATACCCGACAATCCCAAAATTTCAAAATCGCATTAGTGATAATAATGTTCAATGATTTTGTGATTAATTTTGCATCTTTTTGATTTAGATGGAAAAGATAGACACAGAAGGGAAGCGATCTTTGGATTTGAAAGAATATTTCTGTACAAAAAGTCGCAGCTTCTTTACGTTTGTGTCGATTGACTGAACTATAATCGAAATTTTAAATATTCATCAAAAAGTTAACTCTGTTGTGATATGAGTGAAGTAACTCTGAATCAATATCACTGCCTTTTGTAATACTGAAAATGAAAACAATCATACATCTGTCCGTAAAAAACTGAGATATCTCATAAAAAGCGGCAATAATAAGTGAAAACCTAATTTTTGCGCCAATATCGATAAAATTTTATTTCAATGCGACCTGCGATGACTTTCTATGTTTAACTTCTGAAGTCCGTATTTTTTTAACTAAAACGGGGCGTGAAATCCCGGAGGCGCCCCGCGCCGGCCCCCACTTTGGTTGTATTTCCGTTTTCCTTTTGGTCCACTGCTTTCATAGACTCCGTCCAGTTTTCCGACTGCGGCAGACTCTTTTCTCTTTTAAGAGTAGGTATATATTGTATTATATTGGCACGTGTGACATGTTGGCATTACAACTAACATATATGTATATGTAAGTATACATTTTATATATATATATATATATATATATATATATATGTATACACATACACATATATATGATGAAGCTATGACAAGCCTTACTGCTGGAAGCGTTACGCGGCTCCTTCTTGTTAGAACGTGTGCCCTCTACATTAAACTGTATCTACTCAATAAATGGTTTGTATAGGGAGAGGTCATTAATATGAACTAATAATTGCATTAATGTCTTTATTAATTAATAAACTATGTACAACATGAAATCAAATTATTTGTATGATTTAGTTTCAAGAACCTTGAAATGGTGACATCACGTTCATTGAAAAGTGACCTCGCAAGCGCGCTCCCCCGGCCAGCCTCCGCCGTCCCGCCCGCGCTACACTCTAGGAGCCTTTAATGAATAATACAAGTTTTTGGTTTTTGTTTTTACTGTGAAACTCGCCTCTTCACAGGTGCCCTTACCGTAGAAAGCGGATGCCGATGTTCGATCGCACGCGTACCGAAACTTTTGACGAATTTCAGCACAATATTGACGAGTGATTTGCAGAGTAGCCAGACGAGTAGTACTTTCGTGCACTACGATTCACCCTCCCGACTGCTCACTGATAGCGTGAGTGGATATTTACTGAATGGTAAAATCGGATACGGTAACTGAGCAATCGTTTGTTTCTAAAAATCATTGAATTAGAAAATTTTCATTTCAACATATGATGAATATATATTCCGTTTTAAAGTTCTAATTAGTTAGTTACGATGAGAAAACAAAACATTATTTAGACGGTTTTACAAGTACGTATTAATAGTTTATATATATATAAAAATAACAGCTCTCCGATTACTACGCATAACATATTTCGAAATGAATGTCCAAAACACGACTAAAATGAAGCAAATTACCTTGACACGAGAGTGCATCGGGCCTGCGACCCCGCAACCCCGGGACCCCGGGACCCCGCCACCCCGGGACCTCGCACAGCGATGCCCGCAGCCACCGCGAGCTACCTTCAAGGTCTGCATATTTTCAAACGATCGGTTGGAAATAAATAGTTTGGAACACTTATCGACCCCGTGCGACACTTTAATTCATACTTTGGTCCCGATGGGACTCCGCTATTTCCCTCTACTCCGCCTGCTGCCGCTGCTGACCGGCCGCACCGGAGTATGCGCCTATGACTGGAGAAACTAATAATAAGTAAATAAACCTCCAACGATTGTTTTGTTTGTTATAATAATCTATTCTATGCATTACAATCGGTCCCAGGGTTGCGGCGACTCGCGATGTATGCATGGATATCTACTACATGTCGGCGAGTCGAGGCCCCCTCGCTCCGGGCGCGAGGTCGCAATGACGTCGCGACTCGCGGGAAAGTCTCGCTCGTTCCCAGGCGGCACCGAAGCAGGTGTCGAGATCCGTCGCCGCTGCGAGCCGAGAAAAGAGTTCCGGCGGCGAGAATTTAGGTTTCCATAGGACAGGGGCCCCCAGCCTTTTTGTACCCAAGAGCACAAATGGCCATTCATTTTTTCAAGGTACGTTTCTGCTCACGAAAGTAGTACCAAAGCCGGCTAAAAAAAAAGGGGTATATTTGTGCGCTACTGAGTTTTTGGCTTTCACACATAGATGGCGCTAACGACGCTAGACAATTCTAAACTTGTGTTGTTTCATATATTAGACATCAGTCATCAATAAGCTACCAACATATTTCATAACGCAAATTTTTTTTGTAACCATGAAGATGTCGAGTTTTGTGCCAAAAAACAGCATTTGCGGAAAGTTTTGCTTTTCTGCTTTAACTTGAAAAAAAAATGCAGCTGAAGTACGTCGTTTTCTTGAGGAGGCCTATGGAAAATATGCACCATCGAAAACTTCCTGTTAAAATTGGTTTAAAAGCTTCAGAAGTGGCGATATCGACATTAAGGACGCAATTCTGTAAGCGATATTGGATGAAGATGATACGCAAACACAACATCAACTTACGGAGACATTAAACGTGTCTCGCCAAGGTATTTTCAAACGTTCACATACCATGGGAAAAAATCAAACGGAAGGAAAATGGGTTCGGCACGAGTTGACTGAGAGACAGATGGAAAATCAAAGTACCACTTCCGAATTTTTTTTTTGCGGCACGTAAGAAAGAGTTTCCTGTATCGAATTGTTACTAGCGATTAGAAATAGATTTAATTCGAGAAGCCTAAAGGCAAAAATCGTTCACCTGGCAAAGCATCAGCAACATCATCGATGGTACGGCCTAATCGTTTCGGAAATAAGACTATGCTATGCGTTTGGTGGGACAAGAAAGGAATCGTATACTATGAGCTTCTGAGATCAGGCGAAACTGTCAATGGGCAGCGCTACCGACAACAACTGATCAATTTGACCCATGCAGTGCTCGAAAAACCGCCGGAATGGGACACGAGACACTAACGAATGATATTGAAGCACGACAAAGCTTCGTGCCATCGCCCTTCCATCGTCCAGGACACCATCAAAACGCTGAAATGGGATCTGCTACTGCACCCGCCGTATTTACCAGACCTGGCCACTCCCGATTTTTATTGGCTGGGCTACACTTGGCCAATTTCGAAAAAGTAGAAAATTGGATGCTTGAACGGTTTCGGTCCGACGCGTCGTTTTATCATCACGGTATTCACTGCCAGAGAGATGGCAAAAATGTGACGATACTTTGGATTAACCATTTTTTTGTATTTCTTTTAAAATTATACACTTTTCATTGATAAAAAAAGCCGGAAACCTAGTGGCACGCCTAGTTGGAAATGGAAAAAATACTCAATTCTAAAAATATAATTATAAAAATATAATTTTTTTTGTTTATATTTTTATTTTTAATAAATAATAAGTAGTAGTAAATAATAGTATGAAAATTCTGGTAATTGGGTCGAATTGGGGCAAATATGCAACGACCAATTATTTTTAATAGCAATTTTAAAATGTACATTTATAGCTAACAGGTTAGAATACGAAAAATATACTGCACCAATAGAAAAAAAATAGATCCCAAAAGTTAAATGCATTCCTTATTTTAAAGGTATTTTTTTTTTTTTTCTAATAAATTTACTTTTAATATGATAAATATGTATTTTCCCGATTGATTGGAGATTATTATGACCGATCGATTTAAGCATTTAAGTGTCTATTTTTAAATTGGAAATAAAAGATTACACATAAACCTACGGTAAAAGATTAGTTTAAAAATTAAATCAATTAATTTTTTTAACAAACTTTGGTTTTGAAAAATCATAATTTTATCAAATTTTTCCAAATCTTCAAGACTTTATTTGATCTTGTAAAAGGACGGAAATTAAATAATAAAAAAATAGGTAAATATAAATTTTTATAATATTCTGACATAAACCGGCTTTCAGCCCAGTAAATTGATAATTAAATAAATGAAATAATGAAATGATTTCCGAGTGAGATACGTACTGACAAAAATGGGTGTATTTTTTTTCCCTGAAAGCCTTTGTCACTTTTTTGCGAAACGTGTCATCATATTTTTTTAACTGTCTATTTATTTTTCTTAGTTGTTAGTTGTTTTTTTTACAGAATATTAAAAAAGCATTAAATTATATTTTTCATTATTAAATTACCGTTCTTTTATCAAGTCTTAAATATGTTGAAAAATTAGATAAAATTACGACTTTTCAAAGCCAAAGTTTGTTAAAAAAAAATTGTTTTAATTTTTTACACTAGGTTTATTTGTATCCTTTTATTTCCAATTTAAAAAGAGACACCTAAATGCTTAGGGATCTAGATTCATCGGTTATAATAATCTCCAAATTCCTAAACTTTAATCTTGAAATACATATTAATCATATTCTATGTAAATTTACAAGAGATAAAAAATCTTCTTTTTAGAAGAAGGAACGTATCTAACTTTTAGCATAATTTTTTTTTCTATTGATACTGTAAATTTTTCGCAAAAAATTATCAAAAAACTCAAAAATTGACCCATCAAAGGGATCAGCCACCATAAGATACTATTTCAACAGACTTTTTTATGATTTTCTGGAAAGAATTATTATATTGAAAATTATAACGATTAACTTATGTTCGTTTACATTTTTCATTTTAATTGGTAAAATTTTTTTTTTTTTTTTTTTCTTAAATAATTTTTTTATTGTGGTCGGACAGGAAAATGGTCGGCGGGCGCACGGAAAATGATCGGCGGGCGCCATGGCGCCCGCGGGCACAGGGTTGGGAACCATCGCCATAGGAGATGCCATCTCGTCAAGGAATTACTCGCAATCTATTGTGCCGATACGTCATGTTTGAAAGTAGCTTACGACGGCAAATAAACTTTAATTGACAGTTTAGTTTGCCTAACTTTTGAGTTCACAACGGCAGCTTGGCGATACATGATAAATCGAGCGAAAAGCGCCAACGCTGACGCTCGGCAAATGACCTCCGCGTTTCCGGCCCGCTCCGCCTCGCTTCGGTTCATCGGTCTACTTCAACACCCTGTGAAGATAATGTTCTATTATGAATAAACGCAGAAAAGTAGACGGATTCTCACAAAATGAATTAAAAATAAAAACTGCAGTCTCTTGGCTCGTTTCCGTTCATTACGTATGGAGGAAACTCCCGAGTAACGTAATGCCTGATTGCGTTCGTTTAGTACTTCGCGTTTCCTTTTTTCGTTTGATTGTCGTTTTTGCAGACATCGCCTAAAATAGAAAACGTATTATTTAAATCGCTGACTTGTCACATTTTGAATGTTTTTCTCATTGAATTCTTTATAAATCGCTATATATCATATATATATATATATATAATCATAGTCCGTGTTTATTCGGTTACTGGGAATAAGAGACGCAATTTACTCTCAAGCTACCGACCCCCGCGAAGGGGGGGGAGCTGGGAGGGGCGGCTGTAACTGCGGAGGAGCGAAGGAGTTTCACCATGTCGGTTAAAAACGCGGTCTTCGAGTCGGTGCGGTCGGCACTGCGCGCTTCTCTCAACAAACGCTCAGTTTAATTTTAAGAGAAAATCGGCTTATTTGAATAATCGATCTTGGCATGTGAAAAAATAAAGAATCGAACACACGGTGGAAACTTTTTTACGTCACATTAAATACTCGGTAACAAACACTTGTAATTTTTTTTTTGCGGGAAATCAATATCAACTTGGCCTTCTGGCGTACCTTCGATTTGTGTACGATCTAATTCTTATTTTGATTAGCCCCAATACAGCTGAGCAAATATTTCTAAAGCAATCACGCTCGCATACTTCACTTTACCTTTATTGCAGAAAATAGCTCACCTCGCATACCCGTCGATAATTTTTTTTTTTTAAAGGTTTGCATTTATTAACACGGTAGGATGGAGTAACATTTAAAGGGGGTGCTTCTAACTAAGATGAGTTTACTCTAACAGGAGTTGGAGGAATGTTCAGCTATGGCCTGATTGGAACTCCTCTGTATTTGCTTTAAATTGGCAAGGGAACCATAGAAACCTTGTCGGAGAAGTCGGACCTCACCCTTATCGATCTCGTTATTCGAGGATCCTGAGTGAGGGCCTTCATCGACAATCGGCATTTCAAATTTAATATGTTCATACTTGCCATTATCACTCCCTGATTAATCTCTAAACTGTTTCATCAGTTGTGGGTGCTGCGCTATTGCCTTCAGGTCGTCTAGGCATCGACCTTCCCATCGGAATAGGCCTCCAGATAGTGTCTGCGGAAGCTATAAATGGGGCATGAAACGAAGAGATGGGTCCCGTGAGGAACTGGGTCGACTCAAAGCTAACTCCGCAGATGTTTCTTAAGTTTGCTGCAACTATTATATATTTGAAAAAAAAATTGGTTATGTTATCCTGTGTGAATTCCTGATTTCGATGATTCCATGTCTCAAGCTTGTGTCTTCTGAGGAATTTCTTGGCGTGGCTGAGAGAAAAATCTAAAAAGATGGAAACGGTCTTTTTTCTCGTGGCCATTTTGGCCTTTTCGTCAACTTTTTTATTTTTCGAGGCCTACGTGAGCTCTCACCCAGTAGACCTTCGGTTTCTATCAATTCCATCGATTCTCGAAGATCGACTATTTGGATTGACAGATACTGGCACGAGGCGCCGCGAGCCTGGCCGGAGAGCCATGAAGTCGGAGGGATCGCGCTCGTCTCCGGGAGGCGGGACGAGCGCGACGAACCGAAACAATTCCTCGCTTGTTGCACCGCAAGTCGTAGCTCGGGTCACTCTGACGCGTAAAATCAAATTAAAAAAATCATTCATGAATTGCGTTAAAAAATATTTACATTCTCAATTGACTTATATTGAATATCTTAGAGCGCGCACGCAACGGCCTCAGTTCTGCGGCCGCTCTCTTGGTCAGTTATTTGTACGACATAATGTTGATTGTTTAAAATTGACGCCAAAACATAGCTGATTTTCAAAATACCGTAATTATTGTCATTCAAATGACAAAATATTATGAAATATAGGAATAGTTTTTTATCACAATATATGTAATTTGTAATTTTCTTTTAAATAGTGAAACTAATATTTCTTAACGCATTATTTATTATTTGTTTTCTTAAATTCAGACAGTGGTGTACAAAGACTCATACAGAGATCTCACAATATCGTAAATTAATTTTAACCTAAACATTTTCATAGTATTTTTGTTAATTATTATTCATTCGGAACAATAATACATCAATGGGCTCTTTGTAAATTTGTTTTAAACTAAAAACAAATATCAAAATCATAAAACGCATTCAACTTCTTTCATTATGAATCATCAAACTGTTTCCCTATTTATAAATACGTTAAGAAGTTTTCTCAGATTGGGGGTCAGTTGAGTGAGCCTGCGGGCGGGGCGGAGTACTGCGCCCGGAGCGGGTCGCGGGGCCCCGGAGCGGGTCGCGGGGCCCCGGAGCGGGTCGCGGGCCTCCCTCGTCGGTTAACCAGGCTCAGTAAAAATAATGGATTGCTTCCCACCTTAAATAATAACAGTTATCGAAGCGACGATGGTCTGCCGCAAGTGTTGCATGTCACAAAAGGTTTTACAAATGCTGTGTCGATTTAACTTTAAGATTTATATTTCTTATTTTATAGCTTCTCAAAAAAAAATCTACTCTCGATCTCTTCCGGGACTATTCTTGGCCATAGGACTAGAAACAAATGCACTATATTAATTAAAATATGTTACGTACTCCTCAATGATTGTCGATAATGAACGGTGAAGACAAGCTTATCGAGTACCCTGTTTTAATATTTAATTAGTCAATATATAAATAAACATTACAATATATATTTTCTATTTTAAAACTAGCAGTGAATACACCAAAATATGGGACGATAAGTAAAATATCTTGATTATTTCTGAAATAAATCGAGATTTATTTCAAATAGAGGAGCGCAATCTCTGTCAGTCTCAATTTAAAATCGAGAATTTCCCTAATAAAGCTCAATTGAATATATTTTTTAACTTCAATTTAAAATCCAAAATTGACCGATTCACATACGATACATAATCAGAAAATATGGTATTTTCAGTTATCGTTATCACGATTGATATCTAGCAACTGTGTCGCTAGTACCGCGGTGTTTCATCCCGGGGAGTCCCAGAACTCGGGCTTCAAGCAGTTCCTCGTCCACGTGTGCCCAGCGAGGCAGGTCGGAGAACTCACCAAATGAGAAAGTTTGATTTACGAACGCCGCTGACCTCTTTTCTAACGTTAACCATTCTACGTTATAAATCTCAACCTTACATAATGCTTTATCGCACAAGCAAGTAACGCCGACCCGCCGTGAGTCGCACGCCTGAATACCTTCTCGTTGAATCATTTGCCTACCGGTTTATTCGTCGCCGGGCTGGTGTAGTGTATTTGACAAGACTTACACATCGTAAAATCAAATTTTATCACGAATACGGCATATTGAAACAATCTAACCATTTAAACTAATGTTTTCCCGAAAAAATGATCAGATTTTGTGGAGCTTCGATCATAGCCTGTATCGATAAAAGCCGTTACACAGATAATAATTAAAGTTTTTATACTTTAGGTTTACATACCCGTTTTATATAAAGGTTTACTCTACGAGGAAAATTATCAACAAGAACCATAAGTGACCTCTATAAAATATAGGTTTTTTTTTTGTTTTTAATATATGGTACTACAGAATAAACTAAAGGATAATTGGTAACGTAATGAAGAAAATAGGTATGTGAATGATATGCAAATTTAAATTTTAAGCAAATCCGTGATGCATTTCAATTATTTTAAGTACGTTGTCTTTGCTATTTTCTGCTGTAAAATGTCTCCACTGCGAAGCAATCGGATCGCCATATTGTGCGCTCTCGGTGTTTATTCAAAAACGATTCACCCAAGCGTCCGGTGAGTACTTCAAATATTCACACATATACAAAATTGACAATAGTGATTCTATTTGTGACATTCTTAAGTCCGCAATGTCGACCGGAAAACTATAGTGACGTTCAACTGCAACCTTCGCACGCCGGCGCATTCTCCTCGAGTTACTTCTCAAGGTTTCGCGATGACTTTCAATTAAAAGCAACAAACAATGCAAGTAAGTCAGTATGTACACCGAAGTGTTCATTCAACGTTCACATTGTCGACTGTTTTGGGAGTTATTCGATTGCATATTTCGCGACAGTCTAGCGTCGCCTTTGCGTACTTTGCTTCCGCATTCGACCCCTGCCCACGCCGAGAGCTCTAAAGGCGAATTGTATTTATTAATACTCTTGAATTACCACAAATAAGAACAGTTTCAGCGCGATGTAATCGAGTATCGAGCGGCGCAGCTCTCTATCGAACGCGCTAAGGATTAATACGGAACATGAAAAGAGAGACGCGGCGCACTCGGCCCGCCCGACTCGGCCGCATTCCTCGCTCAGCGCACTTCCACTTCCACTTCCACTTCCACTTGCACGTCCCACTCGCTTCGACATCGATCCCTCAAATCATCAGCCTTGTTCAAATCCATGCATGGCCCGTGGAAAGAGTGATGAACCTATTTTAAGCACATGGTAGCTTCAATAGAAGTCTGCCAAGAGTCGACGGTCCATTCAAATAGCAGATATAAAATATAGAAGAATATATATTTTATAATAATCTTGCCTTTCCATACTTATATTTATATATATATATATATATATATATATATATATATATATATATATATATATATATATATATATATATATATATATATATATAAACTTCAATATATGATTTTAGGGCTTCTGCTTCCTATTTTCAAACTAAGTCCTATACTGAGGCAAACTTTGGATTTCCATTTCTCCGAAAAATTTATTGGAATATATTTGTTTGACCTTCCTGTTATTTTTAATAATTTTTGTATGAATACTTAATTTGTGCATATTCAAATAATATTGATACTTAAATTCAGTCTAGGAATAAGTAAAACTTTAAAATATAAAAGTAAAAATAAGCAAAAAAATACATTTTTTTAACATATTTCTTCGAAAAATCTGTATATATATATATTTTTTTTTTTTACATATATATTTACACATAATAAATGTTATGTTCAATTGTATCATATATAAAGATTTTTTTTTTAATTTCAAACAGTGTTTTGAAAATGACTAAAAATCTTATATATATTCTTTAAATATCATGATGGATTCCATCATACTTTCTGTCCAAAATATTGAAAATTAACTAATTCAACTATAGTTATTTTAGTTGGCTATAGACTATATAATATTGGCCGACAGTAAAAAAAATAAAAAGACTAATAAATAATAATAATTTATTCACATTTTATTTGGTGTCGGTTCCCGAAACCCTTCATCTACATTAAATAACATTTATAATACAATTAACCATAAAAATGACGGTATCAAAAAAACTTTTACCCCTGACATTAGAGGTCGAAAACCAATTCTTCTAGTGAAGTGAAATATATATATATATATATATATATATATATATATTAGGGTGTCCCTTAAAATTCAAGTTCAATATTTTTTTACGTATACCTTCTTAAAAGTTTAGTAATAACCCTATATTGTCTAGAAAAAAATATTAGTTCGATTTATAAACGGTAACCCGTGCCGACTTGCGATTTTAACTTGTCCATACAAGTTGCGTAAGTACTGCGCTGTGACTTGTAACTGCATGTTTTATTTGTCATTTCATACGTGATTTTTGAGATTAGTAGTGCTCCATTGTTTAGTGCGTTAACATGTCGGTGGAATTACGGAGTGATAAACAAAATAATTTCCTTATCGGTTTGCCTAGATATCAAATAAATGGTGCAAAATTACCATCTAATCGACAAATTCCCTCGGTCCTATTTTACAATATTCGCGAGGTTAAACTGATTGTTAGTGAAAGTGCAAATCTTGTGATTAGGGAGTGCATCATATATTGGGAAAAAGCAAGAATTCCAACAAGGGCATATCCTAACTGCGTGAAGAAACTTGTTGATTTATATCATGTTTGGAGAGAGTTGCAAAAAAAATTGTAAGAAAACTCAGGTTACGTTCAAGAGCCGTGAGAACAATTTCAAAATTGATCTTGATAATTTGTTTGATATTGCACATGCTGATGCTTTTGAGAGAATGAAAATAGAGGAAGATAAATTATTTTTAATGAAACAGAGAGAGCCAGATCGACCAGGATGCTTAGGTGGTGTTGATAAAAAATTGTCGGAAAAAGAAGATAGATCTAAACAACGACGATTGGAAGAAGAGGAAAGGGTTGTAAGACAAAGAGAATCACTAGCTGCTGAAACTAGAAAATCAAGGGCAGAAGCAATAAAATCTGACTTCTTTGGAAGTAATGTACCCGACGTAGTCACAGTCCATTGGGATGGAAAACTATTACCCGGGTTAGATGTACGAAGTTATTGCTTCGTTTGACGATAAGGAACAGCTTCTTGCAGTGCCAAAACTAGAACATTCTTCTGAAAAACATCAAGCTAAGGCTGTCTCAACAGCTCTTTTTGACTAGAACCTTCACGATAAAGTACAAATAATGTGCTGCGACACAACAGCTTTCAATACTGGCCGTTTCAATGGAGCTTGTGCTATTTTGGAGAAACTTTAGGAAGAGAATTGCTGCTCGTCTGTCGTCATCATGTTTATGAATTGGTCCTAAAAGCTGTCTTTGAAAGCAAAATTAAGTAAATTACTAGTAGCCCAGATACTTCAATGTTTAAAAAGTTCAGAGAAAATTGGAAAAACATCGACGCTAGTAACATTGAACCATCTCTTAATTTCGTAAAACAACGTGTTGCCGAGACAGACATTCAAGCTTTTTTAATATTTTATAAGGCAGAATTAGACAAAGGTTATGTAAGAGATGACTACCGCAAATTGGTCGAACTGTGCGTAATATTTTTGGGAGGAGACTCAGAGGAAAAATTAAAACTAAGCCCCCCCAAAGCCATGCATCAGGCACGCTGGATGGCGAGAGCGATCTATTCTTTAAAAATGTGTTTACTTCAGTCACAATGCAGAATAACTGCGAAGGACAAAAAGTCTACAAGATGTTTGCTTATGTTTGTAAAACACTGGATGATTTCGTATCGGAAAAGAGCAAACAATTTTTATCACGACTGCAGATCGACGACAGTTTTCTAAAGGAAGATGTATCTTCTTGGAATAATAATAGTGCTTTTGTGGAAGCTAAAAGAAAAATAAGTTATTTGAGGGTTGTGAATGATACTGCTGAAAGGGCTGTTAAAATGATGCAAGATTTTAACGGACTTATCGCGGCTGAAGAAGAACAAAAACAGTTCTTGCTGCGCTGTGTCCAGGAACATAGAAAATTGTATCCGGACTGTAAAAAAACAACTCTATAAAAAAGTTACCCTGACTGATTGTTATTACTTTATGTTTTTGATTAAAGATTAATGTTCATTTAATTGAATTTTTACTATTATTCACTTAATTTATTGCATTTGTAATGATTTTATACCAGACCGAAATATCAAGACAAAACACGTTTTTTACTAAACTTTGAAGCTCGGTCGGCATTAGTTGCAATTTTTCTAGAAAGATGAAATTTTATATTTGAGTATCTTATAGCATTAGTAAAAAATGTAGAGGGTGTGCATTTCGAAATTTGAAAAAAAATTTTTTTTGGTCATATAAGGGACACCCTAATATCTAATATATATAATAGCCATTGTGTGTATGTATGTTTCATCTTTTGCTTCTCTATAGAATATCTTAAAAAATACAACGCTGATTTTTTGCACATAAGTTTAGTAAATTTTTCCGCAGCTATGTGCCGAATTTCAAGACGATAGGATAATATTTTTATTTAAAAACTAATTTAATAAGGCTATAAAATATGCTTTAGCGAGTTTCAATATGTACGAATTATATGATTCTGTTCTTCACCGCGAGAATTTCAAATTTAGAACTTTTACAAAAAAAACAAATTTTGGATGCTTCTAAGAAATTTCCAGCTTATGTCAGTTTGACACAAGTGCCATCTCTATTTTTTTATCGAAATTGCATTAGAAATTATTAATCACATCATTAATAACTCAAAATAACACCTTCTACGCACAGAAAACGTAATTAAAAAAGAATTGCACAATTGAACGTGATAAAGACTGCATCAAATAAATGAAAGTGCAGTGAAAAGTGATGTGTTGTTTGTGACACGAAATGTGACATAAATGTCAAGCAATGAGTTGGAAGGAAAACGTGAGCAGCGTCTTCTTAAAATTCGAGTACGCGCATCGACCTCAAGACAAAAAGAAACTGATGCACAGCGAACGCTGCGTTTGTCTTCGGATTAATTAATGTGACCTGTCGATTCTGCAATGCTTTACATTATCAAGCAGAAAACCCATCAGATGGATAGTTCAATGATTACTATCACAAAGGTAAAGTGAAACTACCAGCAAGACCTATTTACCCAGTATATTTAAAGAATATTTATAATGGAAATTTCAAGAGAAAAATAAGATCATACAATAACAGTTTATCTTTTGCATCAATGGGAGCTAAATTAGCAGGTCCAGTGGCAGAATCAGGACCACTCTGCTTCAAAGTTCAAGTCCAAATATATCACAGAACTTCACACCTTCATCCAACTGATGGTACAAAACGAAAGCTTACGAAAGATTCATCTAATTGTCAGCCAAACATATGTTCAAACACTATTGCATCGTTTATCGAATCCGTCATTTTTTAACGGGCTACATTCCTAGTATATATATAATCCTGATTTTTGAAATTTCTTGCTTACTTTCTTTTACAACATTAGATTAAGAAAGTACCGCTCTGGATCAAAATAATTCACGAACAAAAACACTACTCGAGTCGAAAACGAGGAGTCGCTCGTCCGCACCCAGACCCGGCCCGCTGCAGCTCCTCCCGGGGAGTGTTTAGAGGGCAGGTTAGGAAGGGGCGGGGAACTGGCGATCGACTGCAGACCGACTGCTGGCCGCGTCGGAGCCGCCCGAGGAATGTCCCTTTGTTGTATTTTTTACCGCGCCCGCTCATGTGGATATCTCGTCTCGACTGAGAATCGTTTTGTAGCCGCAATGAAAATGGACAGTCACAAGTATTAAAGATACTTTACTACACACTTGTCAACGGCAGTGATAAAAGTAAACCTCCGATGAATTCAACGGAACCCTCGATCGACAACACAACTGACAACCGAACTAAAAAATAGGACGTTGTATGACAGAATCGCAGAAGGAACGCAAAAACGTTGGTCGACTTTGCTCCACGTGTTACAATTTTTCGATCGGTTGTCAAAGCGTGGACTGCGAGAAGGGCGGAAAAGACGGGAAGGACGGGATGGACGGGAAGGGCGTGTCATGCTTGTCGAGTTAAGCCCTCTCCACGCGTAGCTACAAATCGCACCACCAACTTGCAGCTATGCAGTAGCGTCCTACATTTTAGGCAAAATCATAATAAATCCCCAAAATAAAGAGACGCTATTGGCTAGCTGCAAGTTGGAGGCGCGATCTGTCGCTACTGGTGAAGAAAGCATTTATACAGAACTGGCGGATACCCGGCGTGTGCTACTACGCTAAAAAAAGAAATACATTTTTTTTATTTGTTCGAAAAAAAGGAAATATAGTTTTTATTTATTAAGTTTTTTTATTTGATGCTAGCGGATACACAATATATTGAGTTTTTTCGGTAGGTGTGTAAACAAAGATTTCTCGGTTTGATTTTGATTAACTACGTGGCGATAGTTTTTTAACAGCAAGTCTTGTTCCGTTGCACAATTTAAGTAGATCTATGTTGCGAATGAGCATCTACGGTGAACCAACTTTTAAAGTTATGATGTGTGGTGGCATTCCTGATGGTTCCAAAGAGTTAAAAATCTCTATTGGATAGTTGAATCTATTTTGGAACTTCATTATATAACAATGTTTTCGCAAAATTATTGTAGCTGTGCTCCTCGTTATTCGACTTTTTTTTTTCAGTAAAATAAACACGTTGACCGTTTTCTAAATGAACAGCAAGATTGGATTGAACAGTTGGATATCATTCGTGAATACTGAAACCAAGAATTCAGCAGACAGCTTCATTACTGTTAACATATTTGCATATGTACTTGTCAATATCAATGTCAATTCAACGTTTCTTACTTTAATGGTGGTGGTAAATTCTCCATCTTCTGGCTTTCGTCGCTGTATTTCGGATATCCTTTCGTGCATTTGCCGTCTTTCATGCAAGGCGAATTCATATTCAATGCTCCGCATGGGTCGTGCATCATGTTCTTGCAGACAACGTCTTCTTGTAGATTCGGTAGTTCAGCAGATATAAATAACACTATCGATTTGAGTTGGAACATTTTTTTTTATCAGCCAAATTAGAATATGAGCGAGCGGTAATCTCCGTTTTTGCTTTAATCGCCTGTATGCCTACGTCAAAGCATCTTGAGCATACTCATGCATATGCAATATTGTAATTGCATCGCGCGAATGAATATAATCTTCGATACGCAATTTCTTTTGGTTAAAACGAATGTTCAGAAGCCGCTCGCTTTCAATTTTGGCGTACATGTCAACAATGAACTGATGAAACACTTCACGGCACTTTAAAATATGATTGGATTGTTAGGCTCTTATCACAATGCGATATGCATAATAATCCATAGATGAAATTTGTAATACTCCCATATAAAAATAGACAAACTCACTATGATAAAACTCTCTGTTTTTAATGACAGATATTGATTTTGTTTTGAAAGTCCGTACGATGCGCGATCTTCACAATGTTTTTTTTTCAATTTTTTGGTCGACATCGCGAGGAACGATGTCGACTTTACAGATATTGGAAATTTTTGTATGGAAAATGTCGAAATTGACTTAATTAATAGACCGAATGTATTTAATGCATTGTTTTAATAGTCTCAAAGATTCTTCGTATTATTGCCTTTCAAATGAAACCGGTTTGGGGCACATCGGTTGTACGGTTTCAAAGCCTATAACGGATAAAGAAACATTTTTTGTGTTTTATATATATATATATATAGATTAGATTCATTTACTTACTCCGAAAGTAATACCTTAAAAAAATAGGTCCATTTACTTTATAAGATACCCAGAATTAAATTTTTATTTTAAATATGAATTTTTTTACTTATGAAAATAATAGCTCCGAACCCGGTTGTATTTAATTTGCTGCATAATATTTACTAAGTGACATCTAAGTAAGCGTTATGTCGTTACAGGGTGGGAACTCAGAGGTCTCTACTGCTACAAGTTCTTCAGCATCAAGCACTCGTGGGAGAAGGCGGCCGAGCTGTGCAGAAGGTGTGTACCATTACATATTAACCACTCGGTAAAGTTTTAGTAATAATTATCATACTTTTATTACAAAACATAGTAAATTTTACGGAATTCGTAGGGATTCCGTATTTAATTTTACCTCATTTCCTTTACAAACGTGCAAAGTTTATTAACGTTACGTTTACAACGTTATTAATAAGAGAGCGTGTACAGAATACGACATCCATAAATACAGGTTAAATGCAGACATTCATTTTGATAAATATCCTATTCTAAATCTTTTTTACAAGACAAACAACTATGCTCGTCAATTTAAAAAATTAAAATTTTAAGATTCTTTATTTTCTTACGATTTTTGCAATACTTATTGGTATAGTAATCAATATTTTTGACAGAGAGTGCTCGATGGAATTCCAATTAAATATTTTAAATAAAATACTTTAGGGATTTTTCCACATGTTAATTTTTATCGGTGACCTGTTTCGCCAACCGCCAACTGCAACTGGCATTATCAAACTGTGTTTGATAATGCCAGTGTGTATTTGATAATGACGTGAAAGGTTGACAAAACCGGTCACCAATAAAAACATAGGAAACTTACAATCCTGATCATGCGCGCAGGTCGTGGGGATTACAAGGTGCGGTGAAATCCGGTCTCATAAAATATATCCGAATCGGTGTCGTATGAAAACCTTAATCTAGTTTTAGCATTTCTTTAAGATTTTGTTAAATAAATTAATAAATATGACCGATAAGTGACGGCAACGAGGCCCGGCCGACTCGTCCGAGAGAAACTGGCGGAAAAGCCCGCGGCGATCGATGACGACGCGCATCGCATTTACAAGATAAACGCCGTTTTCTATCAGCACTGCTAAACCGCAAATCTACTTACCATTTTAAATCAACAGAAGGCTTTCATTTTGCGCAATAACGCCATTCGCATTTTGCGTTGCTTTGAAATTTCTGTTCTGAACAAAATATATCGATAAAGAACATTCTAATTCAGCATTATCAAATAAAAAAACCAATTTAAAAAAAAAAATATATATATATATATATATATATATATATATATATATATATATATGTAATAATGTACCAATGATGAGAAGAAATGTACATTTGTAACCTCCGCTTACTAGAATATTCTTCTTCTACCGAGAAGTGTTTTCTCTTTGAAAGCAAGTCGAGGATGAGGATGAGGTGGTTGAGGACTGAGTGACGCGCGTCTCTGCCCGCAGGTACGGCAGCGAGCTGATGGTGGTGGAGTCCTACGCCGAGAACAACCTGACGGCCCGCATGGCGGCGGGCGCGGGCCCGCACTACTGGCTGGGCCTGGCCTCCGTGGACGACCTGCGCACCAACACGCTGGAGTCGGCGGCCGGGGGGCTGGTGTCGCAGTACGCCGGCTTCTGGGGCCTGGGCCAGCCCGAGCCGCGCGCCGGCGAGTGCGTGGACGCCAGCGTGGACGCCGGCGCGGACGCCCGCCAGAGCTGGCAGCTCACCACCTGCGAGTCGCTGCTCCCCTTCATGTGCCGCGCCGGCGCCTGTCCCGCCGGTGGGTTCCCGACTCCTGTCGAGCTATGACTCGATTGTTGATAGTCCTTGAAACGTATTTATGTATTCTCAAAAGACTGAAGGCCACACTTCGCCCGTAGATGCGCGCGAAAAATTCTAGCGAGTTGTGAAAGATGTGTCTGGCTACCCGGGTTCGTCGGTTCCGCGCTCGCGAGCGACGAGTCCGGTTCTCGCTCGACTCGACGGTCACGGGTGCGGTCAGATCTCACCTGCGTCGTTAATGACGTTCGTCTGCGGTGCATTGTCCCTTGCATAAGCTATGAATTATTATTATTTATGTTTTTTTTCTATACACCGGCTTACAAAAACGGAAGCGCGTGAAGTTTTGTGCTGCAAATCTCTATTGTTGAAAACTCTTCGGCTGCTGAAAACCCACCAGGACTCGAGTTAATATTACTCGCTGCCGATTGGAGAACTGAGTCAGTTTTACGATCGATCGTGCATAAGCACCTTAGCGAGTCGTGGAAAAATTATAAACTAGGTAACCGCACGAGTCCCTGACTGTCAGGGCTGAAGTGCGTGTGAAATCTCTGTCGCCCTCCGAGCGTGTCCTAGGAAGCCAGTCGGAATGCTCGGCCCGCGGCTGCTCGCCGTCCTGCATGACCGCGATCTGATATCGAATCAAACTCTCCCAAAATTGAAGCAGCCGACCTTCTGGATAATCCCGAATCCTCGATGAGGTGCTCTTTATTATTAGTTTATTATGTATTGAAATTGAATAAGATTACTTCCTTCTTTTAGGATCCTTCCACTGCTCTAATGGAAAATGCATCAATTCAGCATTCAAGTGTGATAAACAAAATGACTGTGGAGATTTATCCGATGAACTCGACTGCCCCGCCAACTGTCACTTCTACATGGCGAGTAGCGGAGATGTGGTGGAGAGCCCCAGCTATCCCCACAAGTACCCCCCTCTTAGCGAATGCAAATGGACACTCGAGGGGCCTCAAGGCCATAACATTCTCCTCCAGTTCCAAGACTTTGAGACTGAAAAATCTTTCGACACTGTTCAAATCCTAGTCGGAGGAAGAACTGAAGATAAGGCTGTGAATTTAGCCACAATATCTGGAAAACAAGAGCTCTCAAACAAACTGTTCGTCTCTGCGTCCAATTTTATGATAATCAAGTTTAGCACCGATGCTTCTGTGGAAAGGAAGGGATTTCGCGCCTCCTGGAAAACTGAACCTTCTACGTGCGGCGGCACACTGAGAGCTACTCCTCAAGGACAAATCTTAACATCTCCAGGATTTCCCAACCACTACCCTGGAGGCTTGGAATGTTTATATATTATTGAATCGCAGCCTGGTAAAATTGTAACTTTAGAAATTGAAGACTTTGAACTGGGAATTGAAAGAGACTATGTACTGATTCGTGATGGATCCATGCCATCTAGTCCGATCCTCGCCAGGCTTACAGGCTCCGCTGATGATAACCAACGTGTGATCATGTCTACCTCCAACCATTTGTACCTTTACTTTAAAACTAGCTTAGGTGATTCAAAGAAGGGATTCAACATTCGCTATTCTCAAGGATGCAAAGCGACAATAATCGCAGCAAACGGTACTTTATCTTCTCCCGCCTATGAACTTACCGACTACCCAAGCAACCAAGAGTGCTTATTCAAGATCAGAAACCCAAAACGAGGACCCCTCTCTCTTAAATTCGACCACTTTGCTATTCACAAATCAGATGTTGTTCAGGTTTTTGATGGCCCAACAACAAGTGGACTGAGACTTCATTCAGAAAATGGTTTTGTCACAAAACCTAAAATCACTCTGACTGCGTCTAGTGGAGAAATGTTGGTTAGATTTGTCAGCGACGCTTTACACAATGGCAAAGGATGGCAAGCCACTTTCTCAGCAGGTAAAATAAAAAATTTCATCTTAACATTTATTTTATTGAATAATGTAAATATATTTTGACCTAAATAAGATTCCATGTTAACTTTACAGATTGTCCGCAACTAAAGCCGGGTATCGGTGCATTTGCATCTAGCCGCGAGACTGCATTTGGAACAGTTGTCACATTCTTCTGCCCTATGGGTCAAGAATTTGCGACAGGTAAAGCGAAAATCACAACAACTTGCCAAAACGGAGGAAATTGGTCCATTACATATATACCAAAATGCCAAGGTGAGTGACTCTTATAACTATAATAAAACTTTACATTGACATGGGTGGCTCTGTTTAACATGATTATGGATATTTAATTATTTGTAATCGCTTAGTAAAAACAGGATTCCATTGACTTCTTTAGAATTGAACCAAATTTTACGTTGATATTTCATCCTTTTTTTTCCAGAGGTTTACTGTGGACCAGTGCCACAAATAGATAATGGATTCTCTATTGGCTCAACCAATGTCACTTACAGAGGCATCGCAACATATCAATGCTATGCCGGGTTTGCTTTCCCGACAGGCCAACCTGTAGAAAAGATCTCTTGCTTAGCTGATGGCAGATGGGAGAGACAGCCTTCTTGCATGGGTATATGATTGTGATACATTTATTTTACACAATGATGCAGATATTTTAGACAATATGTTATTTCATACATACATTTTTTTAGCCTCACAATGTGTAGCTCTTCCTGATGTTCCTCATGCAAATATAACAATCTTGAATGGAGGAGGTCGTAGCTACGGAACAATTGTAAGATACGAGTGCGAGCCCGGATATATCCGAACTGGCAGACCTGTCCTATTGTGTATGAGCAACGGTACCTGGTCCGGTGACATCCCTACTTGTACCAGAGCCATCTGCCCCAAATACCCAGAAATCAAGAATGGATTTTCAGTAGATCCAAACAGAGTATATTTCTTTAGCGATGAACTCCGTATGCAGTGCTATAAAGGATACAAGCTGATTGGATCTAGTATCTTAAAATGCGGGCCTAATCAAGAGTTTGAAGAGCCACCGCGTTGTGAAGGTTTGTTATTTTATCCACACTTAAATATACACAATCTGTTATAACTAAAACCATTGATTTTAATTTTTTGTTTTAGATATTAATGAGTGCTCTAGCAGCCAGTGCGATATTGCATCAACAGAATGTAAAAACGTTGCTGGAGGATTTTCTTGCGCCTGTCGTGAAGGATTCTTACCAAGCTTAGAATGCAGACCTGTTGGAGATCTTGGTCTCATCAGTGGAGGTATTCCAGATGACTCCATAACTGTATCTGCATCGGAACCTGGATATCACAAAGGAGTATGATATTTCTTTTTTTTCTAATTTGCTTCAATTATTTGTTAGTTTTGATAATTATTAATAAATTATCTAATGCAGATGGTGCGTCTTAACAACGGAGGAGGCTGGTGTGGAAGCAACATCGAGCCAGGAACCAACTGGGTCCTCATTGATCTGAAAGCACCGGCCATTATCCGAGGCTTCCGTACAATGAGCGTTATGAGAGCTGATGGGAATGTTGCATTTACTTCAGCTGTTCGAATTCAAGTAAAGACTCATCTGTGTATCCAAACTGCATTTATTTATTATGAATATATATGTATACATAATTTATATAATTGTTTTCAGTACACTAACGACTTGACTGATGTATTTAAAGACTACACAAACCCCGACGGCACAGCTGTAGAGTTCCGTATTCTGGAGCCAACTCTTTCAGTTCTCAACCTTCCCATGCCGATCGAAGCTCAGTTCATCAAATTTAAAATTCAAGATTACATTACTGCCCCGTGCTTGAAGATAGAGGTTATGGGCTGCACCAGATTGGAATGCTTGGATGTAAATGAGTGTGCCGTGAACAATGGAGGGTGTGACCAAAAGTGCATCAACACGTAAGAGAATTAATTATATTTAGAATTTTTCTTCTTTACCATAATGTATTCGTAAAAAACTTAATTTTTTATTCTCTTTAAACAGACCAGGAAATTTTTCTTGTGGCTGCAATGTTGGGTATGAACTTTACACTTCCAATGGGACGGCTGGATTCTTAATAGAACCATCCGAGACAGGAGAAAGAGATGGAGATACATTCCAAAGTAATAAGTCTTGCGTTCCAGTCATGTGCTCTCCTCTTGCTTCTCCTGAAAATGGGAAACTTCTTTCAAGCAAGGAACAATACCACTTCGGAGACCTTGTGAGGTTCCAATGCAACTTTGGCTATGTAATGTCTGGATCGTCTGTTTTGTCCTGTTCGTCTAGCGGCATATGGAATGGAACCGTGCCAGAGTGTCAATGTATGTGTCTTTTAAATATATATAAACTTTTGGATAAATTGAGTTCTTTTATACAATAACATTCTTAAATTATTCTTCCATTTCAGATGCCCGCTGTGTTACATTGTCCGATGATCGAAATGATGGCCTGTCAATTATTCGAGCCGACTCTGAGAGTGTTTTAGTACCATTCAGAGATAATGTCACAATAACCTGTAAAAGCCCCGGAAGATATTTGAGAAGTACTGCCACATCTGGATTCCGACAGTGCGTTTATGATCCCAAGCCGGTAAATACCCAGACTTGATATGTATACCCACTATATACTGACATTATATTTATAACAAAAACAGCACTTTTAGCTGCAATTTTTTCTATGATTTTTGTCATCATTATAGTAAATTGCTTCTCTAAAAACAAATTGTATGTAACTATTCATGTTGCTTTCAGGGTCTTCCCGATTATTGGTTATCAGGCTCTCAGCCAGCGTGTCCAAGAAAAGAATGTGGTATTCCCCAACCAACTCCAGGAGCTGAATATGGACAATTTCTTGATACTAAATACCAGAGTTCATTCTTTTTTGGCTGTCAGAATACTTTCAAATTAGCAGGTCAAACCAGCAAACATGACAATGTTGTTAGGTAAGAATCTTTCATTTTTATTAACATTATTATATAGAGATATTAAAATAGAAGATTTTAATTATAAATTCTTCTTCACAGATGCCAAGGTAATGGAATCTGGGATTTTGGAGACTTACGCTGTGAAGGACCCGTATGTGAAGATCCAGGAAGGCCGGCTGATGGTGTACAAATTGCAAGAAGCTATGAACAAGGATCCGAAGTACTTTTTGGATGCTCTCGACCTGGATACATTCTCATCAATCCTAGACCTATCACATGTGTTAGAGAGCCTGAATGCAAAGTTATTAGGCCTCTAGGTCTAGCATCCGGTAGGATCCCAGACTCGGCCATCAATGCAACATCAGAACGACCAAACTACGAAGCTAGAAATCTCAGACTAAATTCTGTTACCGGTTGGTGTGGAAAACAAGAAGCATTCACATATGTCAGCGTTGATTTAGGAAAAGTATACAGAGTAAAAGCAATTTTGGTTAAAGGAGTTGTCACATCTGATATCGTTGGCAGGCCTACTGAAATAAGATTCTTTTACAAACAAGCTGAAAGTGAAAACTATGTTGTGTATTTCCCAAATTTCAATCTAACTATGAGAGATCCGGGTAATTATGGAGAACTGGCAATGATTACTTTACCTAAATATGTCCAAGCACGGTACGTTATTCTGGGAATTGTGAGCTTTATGGACAATGCTTGTCTAAAAGTGGAACTCATGGGGTGTGATGAGCCTACTGTAGAACCACTTTTAGGATATGACTATGGATATTCACCATGTGTTGGTAAGACAACAACATTGTATTTTTTGTAACATAGAATCTTACTCTTATTTAATATAATTATAATTTTTTTATTACAGATAATGAGCCACCAGTCTTCCAAAACTGTCCTCAGCAACCACTAATGGTACAAACAGATGTCAATGGAGGATATCTACCAATAAACTTCACAGAACCAACTGCAATGGACAACTCTGGATCTATTGCCCGATTGGAAGTCACACCTCAACATTTCAAAACTCCGATCCAAGTATTTGATAACATGGTTGTTAAATACGTTGCATTTGACTATGATGGGAACGTGGCTATTTGTGAAGTTAATATTACAGTCCCAGACAACACACCTCCTAAATTGAGCTGTCCTCAAAGCTATGTCATTGAGTTGGTTGACAAGCAAGACAGTTATGCGGTAAACTTCAATGACACTCGTAAAAGAATTAATACTACTGATGCTTCGGGAGAAGTTTATTTGAAGTTTGTACCGGACAGAGCTATCATCCCTATTCGAGGATTCGAAAATGTCACTGTCATCGCGTCTGATAAATATGGAAACAAAGCTCAATGCAACTTCCAGGTAACATTTCACATCAAAAACAAACACACACACACTTAAATCTACATATATATATACATATATAATACCATTTATATGTATATATATATATATATATATATATATATATATATATATATAATACCATTTATATGTATATATATGTATATATATATATATTTATATATATATATGTATATATATATATATATATATATATATATATATTTATATATATATATTTGTATATATATATATTTATATATATATGTATACATATTTATAACTATATATATATATATATATATATATATATATATATATATATATATATATATATATATATATATATATATATATATAATTATATATATATATATATATATATATATATATATATATATTTATATATATATGTATATATATATATTTATATATATATATATATATATGTATACATACATGTATAATATATTTATAATATGTATATATACATTTCACTTATGATATTGACAAATTTCTAACTATGTATTGTTCTAGGTTTCTGTACAAGCTACTCCGTGTGTTGATTGGGAACTATCTGCTCCAACCAATGGAGCCCTTAATTGTTTGCCTGGGGATAAGGGAATTCAATGCGTAGCTACTTGCAAGCCCGGATATCGATTCACAGATGGTGAACCTGTCAAAACATTTGCTTGTGAAAATAAGAGACTTTGGACACCAACATCAGTTGTTCCAGATTGTGTCTCCGAAAGTATGTTTATTTTGTTAACATTTCTCAGTCTACATTTGTAATATTGAAATTCTAATTTTTGTTTTATAACACAGATACCCAACAGGCAGCTTACCATGTCATTGCTGGAGTTCAATACAGAGCACTCGGTGCTGTTTCCAATGCTTGCTTACCCAAATACAGAGATCTGTTTGCTAAATATGACACAATGCTCAATACCCGACTGAGCCAGCGCTGCTCAGCTATCAATGTCAATATCAATGTTACATTCCTAAGTGTTATTCCATCTCTGCTTGATGAAAATGTTGTAAAAATGGACTTTGTTCTCAACATTGCACCTTTTATAAAACAACCTCAAGTGTATGATTTATGCGGCTCAACGTTGAACCTCATATTTGATCTGTCAGTTCCTTATGCTAGCGAATTGATTGAACCACTATTGAATGTCTCAAGTATTGGAAACCAATGCCCGCCTTTGAGAGCAATTAAGAGTGCTATTACTAGAGGGTTTGCTTGCAGTGTTGGAGAAGTTCTAAACATGGATACTAATGAAGTACCAAGATGCTGTAAGTTGAAAATTTAATAAAAAACTAAATTAAGAATCTTGCTCTCCATATTGATTGTTTTAATATATTTCCAGTACACTGCCCTGCTGGAACCTACGCTGGAGAAAAACAAAAGCTTTGCACAATGTGCCCTAGAGGCTTCTATCAAAATCAAGCTAGACAAGGACTATGTGTCAGATGTCCCCAAGGAACATTCACCAGAGAGGAAGGTTCCAAGAGCATTCAAGAATGTGTCCCTGTCTGTGGATATGGCACTTATTCCCCTACCGGTCTCGTACCTTGCTTAGAATGCCCAAGAAACAGCTATACAGGAGAGCCTCCATCTGGTGGTTTTAAGGATTGTCAGGCTTGCCCTGCTAACACATTTTCATACCAGCCCGCAGCTCCAGGAAAAGATAGATGCAGAGCTAAATGTCCGATTGGTTCATATTCACCTACAGGTCTTGCCCCGTGCTCGCAATGTCCACGAAACTTTTACCAAAATGTCATTGGTCAAATAACTTGCAATGAATGCCCATCCAACATGAAAACTCTTGATGTTGGAACAACAGCAGCAGATGATTGCATGCCAGTTGAGTGCTCAAATAGTGCTTGCCAGCATGGTGGACTATGTATTCCTAAAGGTCATGGTGTCCAATGCTATTGTCCTGCTGGATTCTCTGGTAGACGCTGTGAAATCGATATGGATGAGTGTGCCAGTCAACCCTGCTACAATGGAGGGTCATGCACAGATCTACCTCAAGGTTATAGATGTTCGTGTCCACAAGGATATGCTGGAATCAACTGCCAAGAAGAAAAATCAGACTGTAAAAATGATACCTGCCCTGAAAGAGCCATGTGCAAAGATGAACCGGGATACAATAACCATACTTGCCTCTGCAGAGCTGGCTACACTGGTCTCGATTGTGATGTCACTGTAAGTATTATCATTTTTATTGCTAGTTTATTTTAATCTATATTAATGTATCAAAATTTACAATATTTATTGTAGTAATTTATCCTTTATTTTAGATTGATCCATGCAGTTCCAATGGTAATCCTTGCACAAATGGTGCAACGTGTATCGCTCTACAACAAGGGCGTTATAAATGTGAATGTTTACCAGGGTGGGAAGGACAGAAATGTGATGTCAATATTGATGATTGTGCTGAAAAACCTTGTCTTCTAGGATCTAATTGCACTGACTTGGTTGCTGATTTTAGCTGTTCTTGTCCGTCCGGATTTACTGGAAAACGCTGCCATGAAAAGATTAACCTATGTGCATCAGAACCTTGTAAAAATGGAGTTTGTGTAGATAAATTATTCTCACATAAATGTGTATGCCATCCAGGGTGGACTGGAACATCTTGTGACATCAACATTAATGACTGCGCTAAATCACCCTGCGAGAATGGAGGTCATTGTCTTGATATAATTAACGGATTCACTTGCAATTGTGAAGCTGGATACACAGGAAAGAGATGTCAACATACTGTCGATGATTGTGCCTCGCACCCCTGTCAAAATGGGGCTTCATGCATAGATCAATTAGATGGATTTGTTTGCAAATGTCGCCCTGGTTTTGTTGGGCTTCAATGCGAAGCCGAAATTGATGAATGCTTAAGTGAACCTTGCAACCCTGTTGGAACTGATAGATGTGTAGATCTTGATAACAAATTCATGTGCATGTGTCGATCTGGATATTCTGGTGAATTTTGTGAAACCAATATTGACGATTGCTCAACGGATCCTTGCCTCAACGGAGGAACTTGCAGAGATGAAGTTGGTAGCTTCAAGTGCAGTTGTCTCCCTGGATGGGGTGGTGAGAGATGCCACAATGATATTGGAACCTGTACAAATCTACCTTGCCAAAATGATGCTTTGTGTATTGACTTATTCCAAGACTATTTTTGTGTGTATGTAAACTTATTCCTACTTAAAATTATCATGTCACATCTATCAATTTTGTTTAGGGATTTTTAAAAATAAACTTTTTATTATAGATGCCCAAGTGGTACTGATGGAAAGCAATGTGAGACAGCACCAGAACGTTGCATTGGAAGTCCTTGTATGCACGGCGGTAAATGTCAGGACTTTGGTTCAGGCTTGAATTGTTCTTGCTCTAGTGACTACAAAGGTGTTGGATGCCAGTATGAATATGATGCATGTGAAGCTGGAGATTGTAAAAACGGAGCAATTTGTATTGATGAAGGAGAAGGCTATATTTGCCAATGCACCCCTGGTTTTGCTGGAAAGAACTGCGAAGAAGATATTGTAGATTGCAAGGAGAACTCTTGCCCTCCATCTGCTACATGTATTGACTTGCCTGGAAGATTCTATTGCCAGTGTCCATTCAACCTCACAGGAGATGACTGCCGAAAATGTAAGTCATATAAATATATACATATATATATATATATATATATATATATATGAAATTTCATAACTAGTAAATGAATATACTGATAATTTAAATTATGAAGCTCAAAATAGTATTTTGATTTTAGCAATCTTGTTTATTAATAAAAAGTAATATCTGATCATGTTTATTAATTTTTGATTTGTATTTATTTTACAGCAATAAGTGTCGACTATGACTTGTACTTCAGTGACCCCTTACGCTCTAGCGCAGCCCAAGTAATCCCATTCTATACTGGAGAGACTCAAGGACTATCTGTTGCTATGTGGGTACAGTTTACTCAACAAGATGAGGGAGGCATATTTTTCACACTCTATTCTGTAAAGTAAGCTACTATTAATAAAGTATTCAATTTTTATTTATGTTATTGAAACCATTAGTTAATCAATAAAAATTGGAAATGAAAATTAGTATTAACATAAAAAAGTACCTTACTGTATATGAACAAAAATAAACTTTTAGTTCTCCACATATTCCTAATGGACGTCGTACGGCTATACAAGCTCACTCTAATGGAATCCAAGTATCCTTGTTCCCTGACCTACAAGATGTATACTTGAGTTTTGGTGAATATGCAACAATCAACGATGGTCAGTGGCATCATATCGCCTTGGTTTGGGATGGAGCTAATGGAGGAGACATCATTCTTATTACAGAAGGTCTTATTTCTAGCAAGATTGAAGGGTACGGTAGTGGAAGAAAACTTCCACAAAAGTGAGTATATTTTATTGATATTAGTTTCATTCATTGAAAAATTACACTAGTTGATTCTAATACAAATATCGTTTTTTATTTTCAGCGCATGGGTAACCCTTGGTAAGCCTCAATCAAACAATCCTAAGGCCTACACTGAGGCAGGTTTTCAAGGTCATTTGACAAAAGTTCAAGTGTGGAATCGCGCTTTAGATGTGACCAATGACATTCAGAAGCAAGTCCGTGACTGCAGAACAGAACCGGTACTTTACAATGGCTTGATTTTGACCTGGGCTGGATATGAAGATACAGTTGGAGGTGTAGAAAGAAATGTGCCATCGCACTGTGGGCAACGGGTGTGTCCCAATGGTTATGTAGGAAATAAATGTCAACAACTTCAAGTAGACAAGGTTTGTACTTGTATACCTTTTCATTATATTTCAATAAGTTTCTTTTAGATTAAAGAAACTAGATAAGCTAGATAGCTTATTATATTAATATTTCATCTATATATATAGGAACCTCCACGAGTAGAACACTGCCCTGGTGACTTGTGGGTTATTGCCAAAAATGGTTCTGCTATTGTCAACTGGGATGAACCACAGTTCAGTGATAATGTTGGGATTGATAAGGTTGAAGAAAAATCAGGATACAGACCTGGACAAACTCTACTTTGGGGGACATATGATATTGCCTATGTCGCTTTAGATCAGGCAGGAAACTCTGCTACTTGCACTTTCAAAGTGACATTGTTGTGTAAGTTTTTTAATGTATTTTACAGAATTTATTTGAAAATAAAAGTGATGAATTTTCTAATTTTAAACTTTATTTTAGCGGAGTTTTGTCCTTCTCTTTCTGACCCTGTTGGTGGATCTCAATCATGCCGAGACTGGGGAGCAGGCGGACAGTTCAAGGTCTGTGAAGTATCCTGTAAGCCTGGGCTGCGTTTTTCACAACAAGTACCACCATTCTATACATGCGGAGCCGAAGGTTTCTGGAGACCAACAACAGATCCCAGCTTGCCAATGATTTACCCAGCTTGCTCAGGTAAATAAGTTCTATGTATTTTTTTTTAAATTTGTCTTGTTTAGAAAATTAGCAAAAAGTTTACATCATCAATTGTGTCATTTTCTTTTAGCTTCTACTCCTGCCCAGCGAGTTTTTAAGGTTTCTATGCTATTCCCAAGTTCTGTTCTGTGTAATGAAGCTGGCCAGGGTGTGCTCAGGCAGAGAGTGCGAAATGCAGTCAATCAACTCAACAGAGACTGGAACTTCTGTTCGTATTCTGTCGATGGTATGTAATGACATTGAAAAGTTTCATCAATCTTAAAAGGACCAATTATTACAACTAATAAGTTTGATTACATTTTAAGGAACACGGGAATGTAAGGAACTGGACATCAATGTAAAATGCGATCACCGCACTAACAGCCGCTCTACAAGACAAGTTTCTCAATCACTAACTAATAATGAGAAGGATGGCGGAACCTATGTTTTGGATGCTATTCTTCCAGTAGAGGAGTAAGATATATATATTTTAACTGCACTTTTTAAAATAAAAATATACAATTAAAAAATGCATGAGATTGCCATTACAAAAAATGTAGTCCCACGGTTAGAATGATAAAAACTCATTTATTATTTTAAGTAAGATCAATTTTATTTCATTTAGTCTTTAAATGATGATGATGAAAGGAAAAAAAAATCATGGTGAATTGATGAAAAGATTATTAATCCAGTCCATATCTTATATACAATTTAACCAGATAAATTTTTAGGGTGACTTGGTTTTAATAACATTGTGTTTATAAAATATCCCGGTTGAAATCTTATTATTCTAACCAAAAAATGTGTCATTTTGTATTTGTGTTGCATATGTATTTTAAGTATTTGCATGCGATTACACAAATCTATAGCACCTTTACACTTTCACCGTATTGTTAGACTCATTGCACATTTTCATTTTTTATTTACACAAAATTCTGAATTAAAATTTTCTGATTCTCTATTTCACAAAAAACAACTGTCGCAAATAACTTTGTGTATATTTAAAAGACATTTTTTTCTTTTCCCTATGTTTTTTGGCAATGTATGTAGATTGAGTCAATAGTGCATGTGCAATTTTCCTTGCCCCATAGGACCTCTAACAGCCGAGAGGGAAGACAGGCGAGTGACACATACAATGTGCAAATCTCATTCCCTGCCATCAAGTAAGTCTCCTCTTCTGTATAAATGTATATAATAGAAAAACTTTTAGGAATAAATATCATATTGAATGTTACAGCACAAATAATAATATTAATCATAAGAATATCAGTACTTGAGCATGTTTTTGTGTACCCACTTTCTTATTGCACATTAGTTAAGTTAAACATAAAAATAAACAACAATGGCTAGGAAATTACTTTCATTCTTATTTGTGACCTCTTTTACCCCTCGAGGGTTTTGTCAGTGATCTCTCTGATAAGACCCTACCTCAAAAGACCAAAGCACTCACAAAAAAAAAGTTAAATCAAGCCATTTGGCCATTCCTATTTGTTATTGAAATATGAAGTCTTACAAATTAAGTCAGTCTGTCGTGATTAAGTTGAATGTAACTCAATGTTTTAAGATATATTTTAAATATTTCATACAAAAAAAGACATCAATATGCGAACTTATCGTTTAATTTCTTCACAGCGATCCAGTCATTCATCTTGGAACAAACGAACGATCAAGTGTCCAACGCTTATTGGAAAAACTTATTTTGGAAGAAGACCAATTCGATGTAAGAGATATCTTACCTAACACTGTACCAGATCCAGCTTCTTTAGAACTTGTATCAGACTATGCTTGCCCTATGGGACAAGTTGTAATGGCTCCAGATTGCGGTAAGAACTCTCTAACTCTATTGACAAAATATATAAAATTTCTTTTTTATATGTATTAAATATATATATATATATGTACCACTATGCCTAAATTTATATTTGAAAAAATTTTGATCAGTTAATTATTTATTTTATTTCTATTTCTGCAGTGCCATGTTCTGTTGGATCATTCTACCATGCTGAGAGTGGTAAATGTGTAATGTGCGAGCTTGGAACTTACCAGTCCGAAGCAGGACAACTGCAATGTACATCGTGCCCTGCCATCGCCGGACAACCAGGAGTAACAAATGCCCCAGGAGCAAGAAGTGCTTCAGATTGTAAAGGTAACTCATACTATTTAAAAAAAAAAAGTAGCTTTGAACATTCCTGAAATTCCAATTATATTATTTAAACAATTTAGTTCCAGCATAAACAAATTAATATATAAGATTATAAACTCTTTTTGAAAATCGTAAAGACAATCACAGTACTTATCATTTGCATAATACAATCGATCATATCTTATTTTATAGAACGCTGTCCTGCTGGTAAATATTATGATGGAGAAGCTGGTCTGTGCAGACCTTGTGGTCATGGATCCTATCAACCCCAGGAAGGAGCATTCGCTTGTGTTCCATGTCCACGCGGTCAAACTACTCGCAACCAGGAAGCTGTTTCCAATCATGAGTGCAGAGATGAATGTCCCCCTGGTAAAGAAAATTTATTTTACATGTATAATTTTTTATGTTATATTATATATGTATGTTATGTATGCGATGTGTGTTTATATATATATATATATATATATTTATTATTATTATATTATATTTAAGTATGTTTATATACATATATTAAAAAAATTAAGAATTTTCTATTGGACACAAGATTTTTTAATGATAACTTTCACAAAAGTTTTAACCTATTTATTAATATTTTTAAAAGGTATGCAATTGGGTAATACCGGTGAATGCGAAGCATGTCCCCGCGGAACTCTGCGGGCTGCAGGAGCACGGGCTTTGTGCTCTCCCTGCCCCCCTGGTACTACCACGGCTGCACGTGGAGCCTCCAGTCCTGATCAGTGCACATTGCCAGTTTGCAAACCAGGTATGTTTTGTACACATTTAACATACTCACACTCTTAAGGTAACGAGCATCTATAAATTTTTATTGCATTGATATTTACATTCACACTTTTTCCTAGGTTCATACTTAAATGGAACTTTGAATAGTTGTGTCGCATGTAAGAAAGGAACTTACCAATCTGAGTCGCAGCAAACCAGCTGTTTACCTTGTCCACCCAACACCAGCACTAGAGGGCCGTCATCGGTGAAAAAACTTTACTATCTAAACTTGAACAAGCTTTTTTTTACACAAAGTTACATATAAAGCCAAACCCTACCTTGATTATTTATTTTATAAGAAAAATATCACTACTATTTACTGTGATTTTTTAATTTAAATTTTAATTGTTTTAAAATTTTAATTTTTTATTGTGTAAAGTTGTAAAAAATACAAATGTGTTAATTATGTGTATAAAAATCGTATGAGTAGAGTGGTTTTTTTTTATTTATAAGATATTGTTTCATTAGATATCGCAGATTGAATGTACAAACCCTTGCGAAATGGATGGACCTAAAATGCACTGTGACAGCAATGCCTATTGTCTTCTCTTACCTGAAACCGGTGAATTCAAATGTCAGTGCAAACCAGGATTCAACGGAACGGGAAATACATGCACTGGTTGGTTATTGCTAAAAATCCAATGCGCTCTTACGTAATTATATCATTGCTATAAATTATAAAAATACTTTCAGATGTATGCCTTGACTATTGTGAAAATGATGGTCAGTGTATCAAGGACCTGAGGGGGCAACCTACCTGCAGATGTATCGGTAGCTTCACAGGAAGACATTGCACTGATAAATCTGAATTTGCATATATTGCTGGAGGAATAGCTGGGGGAGTTATTTTCATAATTCTCATAGTCCTACTTGTATGGATGATTTGTGTCAGGTGTGAAATTTAGTAGGCAGTCAAATATTGAAACTAAAGAGAATCATGTAAGTTTGAATTCTCACTAATAACATTGTGATATTTCAGATCTAACCGTAAAAAAGAACCAAAGAAGGCTATGACTCCAGCTGTGGATCAGAATGGATCACAAGTGAACTTTTATTACGGAGCTCATACTCCATACGCTGAATCAATCGCACCATCTCACCATTCCACATATGCACATTACTATGATGATGAAGAGGACGGTTGGGAAATGCCTAACTTCTATAACGAAACTTACATGAAAGAGAGCCTTCACAATGGTGTCAACGGGAAAATGAATAGCCTAGCTAGGTCCAATGCTAGCATTTATGGAACAAAGGAGGACCTTTATGATAGACTAAAGAGGCATGCTTACCCTGGAAAGAAAGGTAAAATATATCACTTTTATTATCCCAAAATAATTATTACATGTTTATAATAAATTTAGTAATCTTATCTTACATTTGCTTTCAGATAAAAGCGATAGTGATAGCGAAGGACAGTGAAAATAAAAGAGACTAATACTTGTGAAATTACTCCGATTGAACAAATTTAATGTGTTGACTAATCCATATTGAACTTATTTTGAAATAAGAGAATACTCAGTTATTTTTAACTTTATTTATTCGATGTTTGTTAAAATAAAGGTAGCCATCAACTTGACTAAACAAACCGATAATTAAGGTCTCTAATTGAATTTTTGTCTCAGTGTGACCATTTTCATTAGTCTCAATTTCAATGCTGCTACTATTTCTTATCCAAATACTTTAATAAAACTTATTTCACTACATAAAAATATTTTTAGTCATATAGAAGTACATACGAACAAGATTAAGACCATCAATTAATAAATTAAATAATCGTTCAGGATAAACATAACATATCACCTCTATGTGCATTTAAACGTAAATCTTCAATTTTGTCAAATCTTGTTATTCAAGGAAACAATGCTCAAAAATATGTAAGTTGATAGTGGGCACTGCCATAAGAAAACATATAGATCAAATTAGAATATCGTGTTAGTAACGGTACTCTGGCAACATTGACTAAAATAATTTTCTCTTGTTCACGTGTAAGGCGTACATTTTTAAAAAAATATAATGACTCCAAATCAAAGTAATTTTTTCAGTTTATGAACCAATATTAATATACATGATTACAATAACATGATTTATGCTTCAAAAATCAACTTGTAAAAATAAGTATTTCAATAATAATTAAATGACTAAGTATTTATAAAGGTCCTGATTAAATATTCTTTTATAACTAAATTGTTATGTACCTTAATATTTTTGATTATGTTGTTTTAAAAGAGGATTAAACAGTGATTCCCACATGAATGAGTCAAAGTGTTTAGCAAACCTCGCCAAAGTACCGTATATTTAAGATTTAGTTTTTTATTTAATAAATGTAATGTGTTTCAATAAAAACTAACCAATTAGTTTAATAGACATAAGTTTTCATAGTTTAATGAATTTTATTTTAACTGTAGACGTATCTATTTATAATACGAAATATCGAAATTCTAAAATGAGCAACGAAATACGCACTGTGTAAATAACCCTTATTTTGTTATTTTTGTGAAGATAATTTAACTGTGTCTTTATATATTTTTCATATTTATGTATTCTTTTAGTGTCAATGAAAAAGTCACCAATATATTTAGAATGAATGTGTATATATTAAAAGTATTGCAATATCAGTAATGCAATAGATGATCGTAGTAGAAAAAAGAAATATGCAATATTTTTGCAAATTATGTATTATGAATTTAAGATGAAGATCAACTTGAGATATTTTGTAATTAATATATTGATATTTCATCTCTGTATAAAAGGAACTGATATTTAAGTTTACCTAATATTCATTGTTAAGTTACTTGGTCTTTTTTATATTTTTCATAGAAAAAATATTTTACCTGCATTCATTTGTATCTATCAGAATAAATCACACATCTTATTACCAGTCATTCTATAATTTTTATACTTATTTTCTCTGCTATCGAATTCAAATACATAATGTATATTAATTTGTGAGTAAATGCAACCGGGAAAGGTTCGTTCGGAATGATAAAAAGAATTGTTAAATGTATGTATGGAAATAAATGAACTGATATATTTGTATTTTTTTTTTTATTCCCACTTCATAAGATATGGTCTTTTCAAAATATTTATCAACTATTATTTTGTTTGTTCAGCTTGGAATTTCTTCATGTAATCAATGAGGAACATCACATTGGACAATGACACTGCATTATACAATGAAGCTCTGATGCCTCCAACAGATCTAAAAAAATATTATTTTCATTTGAACAAAAATATCACACAAGATTAATTGTTATATTGAATTTTGTGACTCTACTTTGTATTAAATATAAAAATTTGTTTAATTAGTATTTGTTTATATTGTTTATCCCTAACATATATGATAAACTCAGAAGTACCTCATAAATGAAAACAAGGTCCAGACCTTGTGTGTTATAGTATTACACGGGTATTTATCTACATATGTTCACACTTGTCGTAAATCATGTTTAACATGTTGACTGCCAATAGGATTTTCATAAAATGTCCAAAAATTGTTTTCACGTTTTTAGGTTTAATTTAATATAATGGGTCGAAATACAATTATTTCATTTGTTTTGAGATATTTTTGAAGTGATTTATTGTGTTTTTTGATGTGTCAGCCACTGGTGGCTGACACGGCGCCAATGGTAAAATATTACAGGTGGCGCTGCGTCGGCCACACTGTCGGTCACTTTGCAACCTGCAGTGCAGTGCACAACGTGTATATATTAAGTACTATCATTTGCAAATGGAAGTCATTGAAGCACAGCACAGTAGAAATCGGAGGACATCAATCAAAAGCAACGATTCATATATTCAACATCCAATAAGATCCAAAAAACGTCGTGTTATTTTATTTGATACTAAAAGTGAAGATGAGATTATGCCCAGCACATCAAGTAATAGCCATACCCCATCGAAATGGATAGAAGCGAAAGGGAATCAGCCAAGCGTAAGTCCATATTCGGAAATTCCAGGTTTTAAACCTTCTAACTTGAGAACATCTATGCAAAAATCAAATCCCGAAGAATTTTATAACTTATTTATTACTGACCAACTCTTTGAGCGTATTGTATATTTTACAAATTTACGTGCTGAGGAATTACTTAGAAGTAATATCTTGCAAATTCGTTCTCGTTTACGTGGATGGAAACCAACAAATAAAATAGAAATGCGTTCTGTTTTTGGTATTGGTAAAATTACCAATACTTACTGACTACTCGTCAAAAGACGAGATGCTTAATCAACCTTTTGTCAAAAAGTTGATGTATCGAAATAGATTCGAAATATTGCTGCGCATGCTTCACTTTATGAACAATGAAGAAGCTAATAAAAATTATCGTCTTAACAAAATGAGAGGATTGCTGGACTCTCAATTCAAATTTTTCACAGTATTACACTCCTAATGAGTTTATATGCATTGACAAGAGCATAGTTCCATTTCGTGGGCGAATTAGTTTCCCGTAATATAGTCATGATAATGTAAAAGAATATGGCAGAATATACGCCAGGAATAAAAACATTAGAGTCAAAACATAGTCCAGTATGTCCAACTCAACCACATTATTGTACAAAATGTTTCAATAAAATCCATAAATTTTAATTTTTGGCTTAGTTTATTTTCTACCTTTAACTTTTTTTAGATTTGTTTTGTTTGTTTTTAATCATACTAATAGTGTTAACTTTTATATGTCAATAAAATCACTTTTATATAAACATCATGCATGTGTTTTATTTCAACCAAAATACCTTTCACATTCATGAGCATATCTTTGAGAACTATGAAGATATCCTAAGGCCATATTGAAGGAAGATAGAAGAGGGCCGTGCCGGCCATGTTCAATAGTATTTGAATACAGGGCGCATGGCCGACGGGCAGAATGAAAGATACAGGTATGTCGTGTCGGCCACCGGTGGCCGACGCGACCCAATTGGAATACCTCCGTGTCAGCCACTGGTGGCTGACATGACAGTCAACGTCAACAAATTTAAAAAATCTCTTTTTCTCCTTCATATAATCTTAGCTTTTCCAGAATTAGAAAGTACAAAGTGAAAAATATTTTAATTATTTCTTTCCCTCAATCCTGATTAAAATTGAAAAGTTTTAATTTATTTCATGAATAAAAAAAATTCATATTACCTGTGACCTTTCAATTGCACCATTCCTATCTTTTCAGCATTCTTCAAGAATAATTGCTCTAATTTGTCGTCTCCTTGTTCTCCGCCTACTCTGAAAGGCACATTCATTCGACTACGCACGCTCTTTTCCACTGGACAAACATAGAATCCATTGGAATTATCAATGATGTCGTAAATAATAGATGACTTCTTTATAGCATTTTTTTCCATAAAATCGACACCCCCATTCTTCTTTACCCACTGAAGAACTTGATCCATGACATAAATTCTAGAAAAAAATTTAAAATCCAGTTTAATAACTTAATAATAATACACTATTAAAATAACTAAAAACTATATGTTAATACATTGCTTATCTCTATTTCAGTATTACACGGTATTAATGGGATTCTATAATACAAAATCGCTCATTTTTACCCGTAAATGCTAATGCAAATTTTAAAGTGCTTTTATTTATATTGATAATGCTTCAAATCTTCTGATTCATTTGTTCAATTAAACAACACGCACAGAAGTGATTTTTCTGCCATCAAATACAACTTTGTTTATCAAACCAATAGATCAAGGCGTAATATAAAATTTTAAAGATTATTAAAACACCCATAATAAAGGGGTACTTTTGACAAATCTGTCCCATGTTGTGTCATGACGTGTGTAAATGGCTTTACTTTATTTTTTTTATGGTTACACCAAGTGAGTTTACATCACTAACATTTTAGTAATGTTGCTTTAACCATAAATAATAAATAATCATATTTTAACTATATCGTATTTTGTGACCAAATCAAAACATAAGCAAAATAAATAATTACTAAAAATTTCAACATTTAAATATATTTTTAAAAAGGGTCTTTAATTTTTATTATCAACATTGCAATTTTTGTAATATTGGTTCCGAAGGCTATATGGTGATATCTGAACAAAACATCAGTAAGACTTTATATCAACACTAGCAGATATAGGATTTTTTTTAAACTTACGCAAAGCAAGGCGGGGTGTTGTAAGTGGAATTTTCTTTAGCGTTAATGCCAAAATCAAGAATAGAAGGAGTTGTTGGTAGAGCATAACCTAAGAGATCTTCTCTTATGATCACCAAAGTTACTCCTGCAGGGCCAATATTCTTTTGAGCTCCAGCATAAATAACACCAAACTACAGCATAAAATAATTAACATTAAATAATTTGCCTCTCTATGAATACAATAAATTCTGGATGATACATGAAGCACCAGAACATGATGACTATTTATTAAATAAAAGGTTCATGATAAAGGTATGTTTGTTTGTTTGTTTGTTTGTTTATCCAATCAAATAATTTCCAAATAGAAACAGAATAATCTAGAAGTGCACAAACTAGTATATATTTGGTTAACCTTTAAATATTAATTTTTTTATGTCTATCACATCATTTTAATATATATCCTTTGAATTCTGACACAATAAAAATAAAGCCTTTCTTAAATTTTTGAGCTCACAAAAAATCTAAATTGAATCAATACCTTTGAAATATCAATTTTTCTTGTCATGATATTTGAAGACATGTCAGCAACTAGAGGAACTCCTTTAGTGTCAGGAATAAACGGAAACTCAACACCTAAAATAAAAATTCAATATACATTAATTTACTTACATTTTACACATGAATTACAAAATTTTCTTTTGTATCTTGTATTCTATGAAACGCACAAGAATTCACATCCCATAGAGAATAAGGGATCTATAATAGCACCGCTTAGTTAGAATAAGGGGAGAATTATAAAAAACTTGCATCAAAGAAAGATTTAGTTGTGAAGAGTTTTCTTTCTTTTTTAGAGCCTCGGAAGATAAATTTACTCCAAAATTACTAAAACCGTATGATATATAAAATTAATAGAGCCAAGGAAAACTTATCAAAGTGAAATGATACCATATCACTGTGCCATCTTGCAAATTTACTGAAAGGTGAGTTCTTTTGACTCAAAGAACTATTAGATCACACTATTTGTAAATTATCTTTTGAAACCTATCACAACGTTACTCTTATTTTATATTTATTCCACGAGCGTGAGACATCAAAGCTCATAGAGTCTGTAAACATAATACTATGTATGGATATGAAGCTGCAAGGGAACAGGCAGGTAAGCGAGCAGTAGTGAGCATTGGCTTTTATAACCAATTTCCACTGTACCAATTATCAACTGAGATATGAAGAAAAGAAAAACTGATTTACCGTGGATAGTTTCATTAAAGCATATGTGAATGTAAGATGCATTTGGGCTAAGTTCCCATGTCTCTTGATTTGGAATACTGCAGTATTTGTCAACCTTAGGAATGACAAGATTTACTTTGCCATACTTCTCAGCTTCTTTTGCAGCTTTTGCAGACCAAGACCCTAGAATGAAACAAGGTAATCAGTTAAGATTCAAACCACAAAAATATTCTATTAAAACTGTTTTTAGTAGACATTATCGGTAATAAACTAATAATTAAAGTCATATTATGTTATGCATATGTATATCTATGTATGGATTAGTCAATCAAGATGCGTATTTATTACCCATTACAGGGTTATTATATTTACTAATATGATTAGGCACACAAATCCCACACAAATCACGATGATATTTTTCTGAGAGTTTCTTTAAATCAACTTCTATATATGAACTAATGTGCCTAATCATATTAGTTATGCATATGTGATCATTAGGTATGAAACCTGTATTTAACAGACTTTTTTGATTACACATAGACTCAATGCCAGATTTACACCAAAAAACTGTTGGAAATTTTCAAAAATAGTTTATACTATTCCATTATAATTATGTTTAAATGAACTCAATGATCAATCGTAACTTTTCAAACATTTAAATAGTTTAGAGTTTGAAAGTCAATGTAAAATTAGCCTTCCAACAAAAGAAATACAATTAAAAATCAGTAAGAACAAAATTGATAAAAAACAAAGTCTATAAATTGACATGCGATGATTGCAAAGCAGTATATATCAAACGAGAGCATGTGGCTTCATTTAAAAATTCAAAACTAGATTCCTTGTTTGCTAACCACCTTTTGAAGAATAAACACACATTAAACATTTCAGTCATGCTACATTTTAATAATCACTATTTTTTACAGAGTGGAGTATTTTGAGAGGTGGAATTCCATTTTAAATATAATAAAATACTTTATTAAAAAAGTGATTTATGCCAACGTGAAAGGTTGGCGAAACCTATCACCAATAAAAATTGACATGTAGAAAAATCACTCAAGTATTTTATTACATTTAAAATATTATGCTACATTTTCTCAGAAAGAGTAATATTTTGGAACAGCTAGAAATGATTAAGGATAAATTCCCCGGTCATAAATAAATAATTTAATGTCTGTAAATCTACACAACCTATTTATTATCTTTTAACCTAAGAATGATTCTGCCCTAGTGTAAAATTTTATTTTATGGAACAAAAAACCCAACTATTAAATTTATCATCTAGTTCTTAAAATCTTCAAATGATGGGAACTTTATTTAATCGCTTTTTTCAAAGTTTGTAAGCATTTATGAGATGTTGAATGAGTCTTAAGAAGTTCTCGAAATACGAAAGCGCTTGTAAATAAAAATCATCATAATAACCTAGCCATTTGGCTATTCACATTTGTTATTTAAATATGAAATACGCTAAAAAAATAAATACTTTTTTTTATTTATTTGTTCGAAAAAAAGGAAATTTGTTTTTTATTAACTTTTTTATCTTAATGCTAGCGGATAAACAATATATTGAGTTTTTTCGGTAGGTGTGTAAACATAAAGATTTTTTGGCGTTCCAACTCTGGAGCAAGCAACATAATTGGCCGTGCGAAAAACAGGATTTTTTTAAGTTTAAACCAGTTTCGCCGTTGATGTTATGTTGCTTGTTGATTATGGATGTAGATCAAAAGACTGGCGAAATGTTTGCGTATTCGTTTATTTATATGAATTGGACAAGACAGAATAATACGTGGTTACTGGTCGAGTACCAGCGTCTCTCTATGTGGTTGCGTTATCGCTGGGGGTTGTAGGGTTGTTGTAAAATTAGAAAGTCTCTACCTGCGGTAGGGGCGGAGCTTAACAAGTCAAATAATGTAGCGATGTATTTGCACTGACCGCTACACCAGCAACACTTAGCGATTGGACTTAAGCCTTGTTGATAGTTATGGCAAAAGCCGGACGCATTGGAAACTGTAATCGCTTGAAATCATTGGAATTTGTGGTATCAGCACATCTTCTCCTTTACATTTGCCACCGATGATTGTGGCCCGATTAACTTCAGCGATAATTTTTAAACAACAAGTCTTGTTCCGTTGTACAATTTAGGTGGGTCTAAGTTGCGAATGAGCATCAATGGTGAACCAACTTTTAAAGTTAAGATGTGTGGTGGCATTCCAGATGGTTCCAAAGAGTTCAAAAAAACTCTATTGGATAGTTGACTATATTTTAGAACTTCATGATACAGCAATGTTTTCGCAAAATTATTGTGGCTGTGCTGCTTGTTCTTCGGCATTTTTTTTAGTAAAATAAACAAGTTGACCGATTTCTAAATGAACAGCAAGATGTTGAACAGTTGGAAGCTCGAATTGAATTTCCGATTTGGCTCCAAACGCACTTCACGTTGTTCTTTCGGCTTTTTTTCGTGTTGGCAGTCTGTATTATGCGCGAACTTCACACTAATCTTTTTTTTAAATTCATTTGCGAACGCCAATTCTATAAAAATGTTGAAATTTTTTGTATGGGAAATGTCTTAATTAATGAACCGAATGTGCCTAATTCATTGTTTAAGTGGTCTATAACCATCGTCGTATTATTGGCTTTCAAATGAAACCGGTTTGGGGCACATCGGTGCGATGGTTCCAAAGCCTAAACCCCCTAAGATACAAATAGTTTTTGAATTTGTGTTTTATATATATACTAGAAATGCTGCCCGTCACAAAATGACGTTTTCGGAGGCATTTTGAGTTATTAATGATGTGATTAATAATTTCTAACGCAATTTCGATAAAAAAATTAAATTGTTACTTGTGTCAAGCTGACATAAACTGAAAATTTCTAAGAAGCATCAAAATTTGTTTTTTTGTAAAAGTTCTAAATTTGAAATTCTCGTGTTGAACAATAAAATCCTATAATTCGTACATATTGAAACTCGCTAGAGCATATTTTATAGTTTATGAATAAAAATATTATCCTATCGTCTTGAAATTCGGCACATACCTGCGGAAAAATTTACTAAACTTACGTGCAAAAAATCAGCGTTGTATCTTTTAAGATATTCTATAGAGAAGCAAAAAATGAAACATACACACACACACACACACAATGGCTATTATTATAGTAGATATAGATAGATTAAAAACTAAGCCAGTCTACCAATGATTATTTAAAAAAATAATAATAAATCCACATTTCAAGCTGTATACACAATATTTAGGTAATTAATTCACTTGTGAAACAATGAGAAATATCCTTGAAAAAATGTTTTTTTTAAAACACCAGCAGGATTCTTACCAATACCTCCATGGCTACTACAGCAGAGTGCTGTCATTTCTTGTGTGAATCGATTACCTAATATTGTTTAAACCACTCTTTTGTGGAGTTATAGTTAATTATATTTTCATTTTAAGGACTGGTTTCCTATCAACAGATACCTAATTATTATTAGGTATTTATTGATTATTATTAGGTAATTAATTAAACATTGAAACTTGTTAAATAACAATGTGTCAATTTCTTTCAAAACTTAAAAGAGACCCTTATTATTCTCAGCGTTCCTCGTTCATCTGAAAGAGGAAGGGCTTAAAGATCAGCTCTTTCTGTAATGATAATGATAATACCACCTCATCTACAGAAATATTGATACCTAGTCCGAGGCAAGTAATTCAGAGAAAATACATCAGTTTTAATTTTATCAAAATTTCATAAGAACAGTTTTATTACCGGTTACTACATAGTCGGCTACTCCCGTCTTAGAAATTAAATTTAACGGTACAGCTGCAAACAGTCCTGTGCCACCACCTTGCATGTACAGAATTTTGTAATTATTGGGAACATTACTGTAAAAAATAAGAATATCATGTCATTATTAGTCAATTGAGTATCAAAAATGATTTAACCTAAATTAATAATCTGTATCACTCGAAAAAATCAAATACATTAGTGTTGATAAACGTTTATCATAATCACAAGTCAAAGAAGGTCAGAGATAATTTATTACAAACAAGATGTAATCGATATTTTTATATGGTGCGTTACTGAGGAGGTCAGAACTCACAGTAATTGCTTCACGAGAAGTTGACTGCCCTCGTTAATTCTTTTGTAATGTCCAGAGCGGTGACTCATCTCCATGACACTGATTTGAGAATCCCCATACGTTATTAGTTCTTTTTGAACATTGACCAAAACCTGAAAGAATATTTAAAAACAATGTTACTATGTAGGATCTTAATTGTTAATTTGATATAAAGAAGGAAATAATTAAAAAACCAATAAGATCAATGTAGCCTTAGCTGAACGAGACACTTCCACAATAATAATACACTTATAAACCCCATAACCTCGTCTGTACTTTGCCTCAAATAAAAGAGGTTTGTTACTACTCGAGACAATTCCGTCACGAAGAGCTGCACAGCCAACTGATGACTTTAGATCAGAGGCTCTCAACCTTTTATTGACCACCGCCCCCCCCTTGACAAGAAAAAAAGTTCAAACTTTGTTATAAGTTATAATTTATACCAATTTTATTTCTGTACATTATTTATTAACACATTGTTTGCGGGTCGCATGTTAAGTCGTCTTTGGTCGACTAGTACTAGAGCGCGGGTCGCATATAAATATGTTCGCGCGAAATGTCGCGAAAAACGCCCGCCCCACGCACAGCTCCGCGCCCGCATACAATGTGTTCATTATATCTATTTCTGAGGACGCCGATCTGTAAGCGTTGTTGGATGAAGATGATACGCAAACACAACATCAATATGCGGAGGCATTAAACGTGTCTCGCCAAGGTAGTTTCAAACGTTCACATACCACGGGAAAAAATCAAACTGAAGGAAAATGGGTGCCGCATGAGTTGACTGAGAGACAGATGGAAAATCAAAGAACCACTTCCAAAATTTTGGTTTTGCGACACGAAAGAAAGAGTTTCCTGCATCGAATTGTCACTAGCGATGAGAAGTAGATTTATTTCGAGAATTTATTTATTTCTAAAAAAATTATTTCTGTAGTCTATGGTGTCCTGAGCACTGGCAACATAGGGCCCGCTCTATGAGAGGGGACTCCGAGAGCGGCCATTACAGTTCTGACATCTGAGAGAGAGAGAACGCCGCGCGGACGCGCGGCGTCATTGACTTGATAATGTAATCCCACCACGTATTGTAATAAAGACCTGAACCACACGCCCCCTTGTATTATTCTGATTACAAGCTATTTCGGCGGGGGCGTGTGAGGTGAGAAGACTGGTGGAGCTGGGAAGATCTGCGAAGGGCGTTGGAGGTTAGGAGACCACGTGGGCGATGTGCCGCCGCGTGCATGGCGCTTGATGCGCGGACCCACGGAGGGCCCGGCCGGACGAAGAGTGTCGTCGCGGTTGTGGGGCGCGAGGAAGCTAAGGCATGCAGCAAAGCGATCGAGAAGATGCCGCCGCGTGCGTGGTGCTTGGTGCGCGGACCCACGGAGGGACCGGCCGGACGAAGAGTGTCCGCGCATCAAGCGCCATGCACGCGGCGGCACATCGCCCACGTGGTCTCCTAACCTCCTTATCGTTCACCTGGCAAAGCATCATCGTCGATGGCACGGCCAAATCGTTTCGGAAAGAAGGCTATGCTATGCGTTTGGTAGGACCAGAAAGGAATCGTGTACTATGAGCTTCTGAAACCAGGCGAAACTGTCAATCGGCAGCGTTACCGACAACTGATCAATTTGACCCACAAACGAATGATATTGCAGCACGACAAAGCTTCGTACCATAGGCCTTTCATCGTACAGGACACCATCAAAACGTTGAAATGGGATCTGCTACCGCACCCGACGTATTCACCAGACCTAGCCCCTTTCGATTTTTATTTGTTTCGATCGATGGCGCATGGATTGGCTGGGCTACACTTGGCCAATTTAGAAAAAGTGTAAAATTGGTTGGATGAATGGTTTCGGTCCGACGCGTCGTTTTATTGTCACGGTATTCGTGTACTGAAAGAGACATGGCAAAAATGTGTAGCTAGCGAGGGACGATACTTTGAATAAACCATTTTTTTGTATTTCTTTTGAAATTATCCACTTTTCATTGATAAAAAAAAAACAGAAACTTGTGGCACACCTAGTTGGACATATTCAATAATACATATAATGCACAAAAATACTTACGTTTATATTTTTATATTAAATAAATAATAAGTAGTAGTAAATAATAGTATAAAAACTCGGGTAATTTCGTCAAATTGGGGGAAATATGCAACGAATAATTATTTTTACTAGCAATTTTAAAATGTACATTTATTGATAAAATAATCAAACAGGTTAGAATACGAAAAATATCAGTTAGGGTCCGAACTAAGTTCATTAAGAGTTTAATGCACCAACAATATTTAATTTTAATTTTCATGTTTATATTGGCTGTAATTTAATGTTTTTATTGGCTGATTTTTAAAATAATTAACCAATCTATCAACCTACTACAAAAATTATTTAAAAAAAAATTGAAATATCAATGTCAATGTGATTGTTGGCACTGCATTTCATCGACTATTGTTTCATAATTAGGAGAGTATGATGATATTCCTGCTTGTAAGCAATCATCAAGGTGTTCATCCGTAAGTCAGTGTACTTTGATTTTATGTTCTTATATTCATTGCTGAAAACAATGATTCACACAAGTATGTAGAACCGAAAAATGATTTAATTTTGTATGCTGCTCTTTTCAAGAATGGAAATTTCTTTATGTCAACTATATTCCAGAAGTCCTCATCTGATACATTGGATTTTAGAACAATGTAATTTTGAAGGTCTAAAATTTCTAGCTCCAATTCTTCCGTCCTTTCTTGAATGAGCTCTGCAATATATGGTGCTATTTCGGTCACGTTTACTTGGTAAGTAAATGGATTGATTAAGTTTAAAAATTAAAACAATTTATTTTTTTGACAAACTTTTAAATAATCTCCAATTCCTAAACTTTAATCGGGAAAACACATATTTATCATATTAAATGTAAATTTATAAGAGATAAAAAAGTCTTGTCTCCAGAAAAAAGAACGTATCTAACTTTTAGCATTAAAATTTTTTCTATTGATACAGTAGATTTTTCGCAAAAAATTATCAAAAAACATGAAAATTGACCCATCAAAGGAATCAGCCACCATAAGATGCTATTTCAACTAGCTTTTATATGATTTTCTGGAAAGAATTATTTTTTGGAAAATTATAACGATATAATTATTTTCGCTTACTGTTTAATTACTAAATATACTTTTTTTTCTGGTCTTAAGCTTTCCATAAATCTAATAATGTTCCCAACACAGATTGCACTTTTGTATTTACATAATAATTTCATTCAATAGATACTTAAATCAATTGATTAAAAGGTATAAGTACTCACTTACAAAGCGAATAAGTACTTACACATATTCGCTTTATGTCATTTTAGTTATTAAAGGTTGAATACGTGTTTATTTTTTTACTTTTGAAATTGTCCTATCTATAAAAGAGAAACTCTGCGCCAGCAGGAAAAAACACGCTCGAGGTTGATGAATATGGAAAAATTCAGTATCCAATATTACGAAAAACGGGGGACGATCGCGGTGAATGAGGTTATTCTAGGAATTCATAAAATGAAACGAAAGGTACCCACAAGGTATCAACTTGTAAATTCTGTTCGCGGACAGGCCGGCTCGCCGTCGAGGCGACCACCGAGTACGACCCAATTTCCCACTTCCCATTTGTGAAGATCGTCCGGCCGGAATATCTCACAAAACGGGCGCGAATTGCACCAAGTCTACCCTTAGATGTGGAAACGGACACGGATGCGACGCGAGAGAGTGTTTATTGAGAAAAATAAAAACAAAATTACAAAGACGATCGCAATTATTTGTCGAGACTGATGAGCATCAATATATGACGCAAGATGAGCAGGTTTAGCCCGACGCCGGCGGAGCACGAAGTCGCTCGGGGGACCCACTCGGGCCGGCCTCGTCCAAATTAGGAGCGCTGCAACTTTTAATTCCTTTACAAAGCCAATGAAGACGGACACGGCTCCGGAGGATTACAGACCCATCAACCTACTTTTCAACCTCGAAAAGCTCTTCGAAAGGATCCTGCTCAGGCACATTGCAGGCCTGACAGGATCCCTCAAGATTCTCCCGGACGAACAGCACGGGTTCCGCCCACGACACGCAACCACCCACCGACTCCTCAGAGTGGTGGAGCACATATGCGACTCCACACCAATAACTCCACAATGACACACGTCACCTAGTAATTTCGAAGGCGTTGAAGGAATAACATTTTCCTGTTCCGCCATAACAGACCGAGAAAAAAGAATGAATTCCTTTACAAAAGGGTTTTTAACACATATTTTCCCTTACACATATAACAAAACCACACACACAAGAAATACATGACACTACCACCTAAGAAACAAAATTGTAAGCCCCACAATCTGCGCGCAGGAACTGGGGCAAAAAATACCGTATTGTAAGACATAGCTTTAAGGAGTAATTTATCATATCAATTTGTCAAATAAAGAATTTTGTAATTTAATTTTTTTTTTTTTAATTCCTAAGGTGACACATGCCACAGCCACTCTCCCGTTCCGCCGAGAAAGCCCGTGAAAAAGATGAAAGATATTTCACCTTTTTACCCTGAAAATGGCTCCAGTGCCGAAACCGAAACCTTTGATAAATAATCACGGCTTGGCGCAAAAAAAATATTTTAAAATATAACGTGTAATTTCGAATTTTAAATACCTTCAATGAGTATACTTTCAAAACATCTGTCGGTTATTATCAGATTGCAATAAAAATTTCAAATAATTCTTCTTAAAAAATAAAAGTTTTGAGCTGAATGTCCAATTTTCATTTTACCCAAAACGTGCGTACCTCATCACGAGATAAAATAAATATACCGACAATGGCAGATGCCCCATAACCTACCCAAGCACTGACGATCGGAAATCCCTTCTCAGAGCGATTTTTTTATTGTTTCCTTACTCTTCAGCAATCTAAAGAAAAAAATCCCATTCAAATCGATGCACGTTTTCATCGACAGTCTCCATCGGTCGCCTAAAACTGCACGCCGCCTTTCCAAAGGGGAGGTCTCGCATATAAAAGAAAATATTTCACAAGTCGGCAGAAAAAGTCCAGCTCGACAAATGAACGGCTACAATCGGAACGAGTGCGTGAAAATAATAATATAGGAAAAAAATAATGGCGTTATGTATGCAAAATAAACAGTGCTTTTGGTAAAATATAATAATATAAAAGACTATCTTTGACAAATGTTGAGGGTTTTTTTTTTTTAAATTAATTTTGTCTCACGAGTTAGGTATATCCGCAGGCTTTTCTTTCGTACTCGCGGAAGAATCTCACTTTTAGTATCTCAAATAGAATAAAATAATTGAGTGATTTTTCCACGTGTTAATTTTAATCGGTGACCGGTTTCGCCAACCTTTCCCGTTGGCATTATCAAACTTTTTAATCTCACTTTTGATAGAAATTTCTCAAAACGCAGTTTTCATCGGAGTTTCGACGACCATACGGTATAATAAAATAATGCCGTCGAGCAATCGCATAATTTTAATCGTTCACGAGTGTAAAATCACCCACGCGTCGGATTCGTCGGACGCGGGTGCGAGCGAGTCACACTCGGAACAAGAAACAAACGAATGAGAAAACAACAGACGGTCTCTTCGAAGCATTCGCGTTGCACGGTAAGTAATAATTAAACTTACCTCCTCGGGTAATTTGGCCGGTCCGGCTCCAAAATTTATTATTGACGTCATCGATAGGAAATCTGAGAAAGTCGCAGGACGCGCTCCGCAGTTCGACTGACTGTAGTCGATTGCAGGGCAGTGCAGGTGCGCGACCGGTTCCGCGCGCCCCGCGTGCCCCGCGTGCCCGCCACATACACAATCAACAAGTTGTTTCATTATTATATCGCAGTAATCTTTTTTTTATCATTAACTCACATTCATAAAATTTAACAAGACGCAACCCACGATAGATATCAAACTTATTTTATTTACTATTGATTTCATTTTTATATGCTTTTATAAACTTCTAGACTCGTATAACTATATAATTATGGCCAGCCGTAGGACACGGCCGGCCGTAATTTTATTTAGGGTATGTTGTGATATTTTTCATTGTCCCTGCTCCTAGAAAAACGACCCCTAGACGATGAACAGAAAATGCCAATTCGTCTTTCTACCGGCATAAAACCGCAGTTTCCCGGAGACGATGCTCGTTGCAGTGTTTTGCAGCGCTCGTTTTAGACTTATGGCAACTCTCGTGTGTCAGATGTAAAATTACTCAAATCCTGTTATCATTCTTCATCGCCGCGGACCGCATGCCGGCGGGTCAAAAGCATGTCCTGACAGTGGTGTATATTTTGAGATCCTGAATCTTTTGCATCGGAAACATCGCATAATCTGTAAATTTTGTACGGCTGTTGATTAAATAACATCGTTTGGCACGCGATAGTGTTGTGCTGCCCGAATACAGTTTTTTTTACAATACAAACGTACTCTTATATTGCACACGGTTTCCAAAATATTTAACCATGGGGTTGGAATCAATCAAGTACACCTCGGGAAGTTTACAAATATTAGATCAACTCCTTCTCCCTGGCCAATCGAGGTACGTGACGTTGGCCGGTGTCGAAGATGGATGGAAAGCTATTAATAAAATGCAGGTGACACATTTTTTGACATCGGTAAAGTATGCAAAGTGGATTTAACTGAGAACTGACATATCTTCAATGTTTCAACAGGTTCGTGGCGCTCCGGCGATTGCCATAGTTGGGTGTTTATCATTAGCAGTCGAGCTAGGCAATGAAATAATAGATGATAAGAAAGTAATGAGACAAGAGGTAAGATGATACGTGTACTCCCTCTTTCGGGAATCTTAATAGTACATTTTAATTATTTTCTTCTACTATGCTTATTAGTCTTGAATGAAATGAGTCTTAGCCTTGCTGTATGACAAAAATATTACCTATTTTTAAATAAAATTATTTTATTTAAGTGGAATTTCACCAAATATATTATATAGTAATACTCATTATTTTATGAAATTAATTTTATTTCAGATTGAAGGAAAACTGAACTATCTCATATCAGCCCGTCCGACAGCGGTCAACATTAAACTCGCTGCAGATAATTTAATTGCATTCTCTAATTCTCTTTATGAAGATGATTCAGTATCTGCAAAAGACATGAAAGAAAGGTAAGAACAATAATTAATATGATATTTAAAGTTAGAATTTTCATATCTGATTTGTTTGTAAATTTTATCAAAACATTTTAAAGACTTCCACAACATTCCTTATCATTGTGCACTGTAGAATTTAGTGTTTATTAAACTGTTATACTTCTTAGATATATTGTAAGACCTATTACAATTCAAACTATCTAACCTGCAAAATAAGATTTTTTCTGGTATCCGTAGATGTAACCGTGTGATAGATGTGTTTTCATATTCTTGTAATTATTTCAATTTTTCATTTTAGAAATATTTTAAGCCATAAAAATGCTTGTATTTATGTTTTTTAGAATTTGAAAATAAAATTTCAAATTATTCTCAACACAGCATTAATCCAGACAATAATAATACAAATTGTAATTTTTCCGCTGTGAAATGAATTTATTGAATTAAAGAAATTTAAATTAAATTGTTGTGCTTGGATTGCTTGAATCAATGCCAGTTGATATTTACATCTAGCGTTGATTCTGGGAAAAGTAAATCGCAATAATTTCTACAGAAACATAAGTGGTTCTTTGTTAAACAGTCCACCCTCCCTGCCATTACTCGTGGTATTTTTTGTCGCTCTCAATGGAAATAAACACATTCCTCGAATAGTTGCCGTTCATGCTCACTGATGAATAGCCTGTGTAACTGATTTAGATTTCTGTTGTTGAAAGAATCTTATTTATAGATTTATTAAGCGCATTGAAGATATGCTCGAAAAGGATATATCCGATAATAAAGCAATCGGGATGTACGGAGCAGAGTCCATTTTGTCTAACACAACTAATGACAGCTTGGTCAGAGTATTAACCCACTGTAATACTGGCTCCTTAGCCACTGCTGGATACGGTACTGCCCTAGGAGTAATCAGATCTTTATGTGCTGCAAAAAAATTAGGTAATGATATTTATTACCACTCAGTAGTCGCTTAACTTATCTTCATCTTAGCTCAATGTTAGTCTAATATAGTTTTTTTTTATTTAGTAAGATATTGTATGTTTTTTCCATTTACTAATCTAGTAATTTGTAATTACAGTAATCCACATTTATCTAATAAATCATGTTAAAAAATTTTAAGTACAAATGGAATGTAATTTGTAAAATTATATTTTAGCCTGTACAGTGTTATTTCAATATCTCTTCATATTCCACATGTCTTAAATCAATAATTTATAGTTACGTGATTTATGATAAATAAGTATTGTTTTAATTTCTATGTAATAACTAAATTTACCACAGAACATGTCTACTGCACGGAAACAAGGCCTTACAACCAAGGAGCTAGGTTAACTGCTTATGAATTAGTTCATGAAAAGATTCCATCCACCCTTGTAGTGGATAGTATGGTAGCAGCGCTGATGAGAGCTAGGAACATATCTGCCGTTGTAGTGGGAGCTGATCGGGTACACTTTCCATTTTGTCAAATGTTGTGTTCAATTTCATATCTCAGTATTGTCTACTTTTAAAAATAAATATGCATTGTTCAAATAATGTCTTTGTGTAGTCATGAGGTTTTATATCTCTCTGCTCTTGATAAATAGTGAGATTGTTATAAATTAAAACTCACGTCAAATAAATAAACCTTGTGTTTACGAAGCTAATTTGTCTTTTACACTAGATTTATTTTTATTATTACTTTTTTTTACAAGATATTTCTTAGTATTTTTTATATTTACATAACATTTACATTCATTTCTTATAATATTTGAAATGTACACCAAGGTGGCTGCAAATGGAGACACAGCAAATAAAATTGGTACATATCAAATAGCCGTTATTGCTAAACATCACTCGGTACCCTTCTATGTGGCAGCACCTCTCACTTCCATTGACATGTCCATTGTAAGTGGTGATCATATCACTATAGAAGAGAGACCTGATAAAGAAATGACACATATCGGTGAACACAGAATTGCAGCCAGGGGTATGTATAGATTGTATTCATTGATATTTATTGTTCTCAAAAGTATACCATGTTTTTAATAACTACTGATTTGGTGATGTTGCATATTAGTAGCCTTCTATTATGTTCATAAAAACATTTGATTTTAGAAATTATGAAAGTATAGATATCGAAATTTTTATGATGTACGGGTATGTATGTGTATAATTATATGAGTGTGAGTTTATTTGGGTAATATTTAGTGGAAAAGACCAACACGGTTGTACGATTTTATTACCGAATATTTTTAAAGCTTGTAACGTGCGCCTAAGTTCTACGTGTCTTATTGCTCATTTACTCGCAATGCAATCCGGATGAGCACCGATAACACCACAGCATTCAAGCTGAGGCCTGCGATGCGTGCAAGAGTATGTCACGACTGATTACAATTTACGAGTCCATATTTTTATAACTCCGATGATACTGTATATCGTTTTCTATTTAATTTTTAAAATTTAATATATGTGCCCATAATAGGCATGACGAAAGATTTTCAAATCCTCTTCCATAATGGGGGTACACGTTTACTATTTACGAAAAAAACTTTATTTCGGTAAAAAACTAGAGTTTAACGAAGTTTAAAGCCATTTTTATAATATTTTTTCAAAAGTGCGCGAAAACGCTCGCAGGTGTCAGGCGTCCGCTCTGACGTCACGCCTAATCTCAACTGTCATGCATGTCATTGTGTTTGCATCGAAGTTTGTTTACAATTTGAGTTGTATGTTGAGGCGTGACGTCATGCGCTGTCATTGGTGTTTCAGTCAAAATGGCCGATTGCAGTATTTTAATCTTTTAATTTATTGAAAATCGTATTAATCTTAGATTTTTAAATAAAACTAAATCACTTTTTTAAATCCTTTTAATATGTATTTTCCCTTAAAATAATTATTTCTTTGATTATTTGATACTGTCGTCACCCCTATTATGAAAGTGGTTTTATTCAAAATTTGATAAAAACGAGATTATTGGTAATTTCACATCACGTTACTTTAAACTAAATGAATTAAATGTAATTTTTACAAAATGAAGAAGAGAAGTTATAGATTATTATAAGCGCAACATGTATGTGTACCATTTGGGTTTCCATGATTTCTATGTTGACAATGTTAAGATGTATGTATCAAATGAAAAAACAGTATCAAGATGTGCACAGAATGTAGCGTTATACATATGGTGGATATAACTACTCAGAAACACGTAATAGCTTACAGCGATATCTGTTCAGGTCAAAGTTGTAACATTAAAGTAACACTGACAGATAAAAATTTATCATAATCAAATATACCATAATTTTTTGGTATCTGATTATTCTTTTCTACCAATCATCCGTGATTTTGAGTTGATAGAAATGAATATCAAATAAGCATATTACCTTTATAACTAATTGCATTATTATAATATATATATATATATATATATATATATTATTGTATATATAAATATATTAAATATATAAATATATTAACGCTATATTCTCAGAAAAATATCATCGTGATATTTTTCTGAGAATATCTTTAATCATCTTCTATGTGTCCTAATCATATTAGTATTAACACACTAAAGGCGGGGCGGGTACTAGTACCCGCTTCGCTGACTGCCGTCTAAAAGCGGGGCGGGTACTTTAGTAATTGTATGCATAGTAAATTATTGATGACTAATTAACTCGGAGTTGCTAAACGGAAAAAATCAATGATTGCAAAGGGTCAATGTATAGACTAGATTTGGCACGCGCAATTTTACACGAATTTTGCCCGCTACGCACATCAGTTTAGTCAATTTGGTTACCCGCCTAAAGTGTGTTAATATAATAAACCCGTAATGAGTAATAAATACGCATCTGATTGACGTTCAATCCAAAAATAATAGACATACATATATTGTGACTTTTAATTCTAAGGAATTGTTTTTTTTGTCAAATCAAAAGCAGCGTTTTTGGAATATTTTAGTTTTTTATAAGTGAAAAAGTAGAATGCTTCTCAAACAAGAATAAATTTTATGAATGTGTTGAGACGTGTTAACATAATGCCAGTGTCACACATCTGATCACAATGTTATATTTGCTTGCGGACTTTCGGCAATGTCCTTGAACATTAATTTAAAGGATCTCAGTCTTTCGAGTAGACTAGTGGCGTCATTCCTTGAGGAAGTATCAAAAATCATACTTTTGCGCTCATATCAAATCTTGTGTAGAGCAAACAAGTGGTAGTAGTTTGAGCATTTTATATATATTTAGGATCAATACATCAAATCATCAAACATATGTAAATATGTGTTTAAAGGCCTATTTTAAATTGAAAAATAATAGTACAGTAAAACCTTGATATATCAGACCTCTATTAAACGGACTTCGGAAATAATGGACAAAAAATCCGGTCCAAATATAAAAAAACAGCAAACTTCAAAAGTGCAAACAAAACTTGATTCCTTTTTGAATAGCAAGCTAGTCGATATCAAATAGCAACGTCACTTTACGACGATTTATGCTCAGCTCACAGAGACACCAACACCAAAACGATCCAAGAAGTCATCATCGACCTCGCACACTTCTTCCAAATCTCCGCCCACTTAGTTCCAAACCCCTCAATCAACGCCTTCTTCGAGTTCTACCTTGAGGACTGCATCCACAAAAAAGGCCAAAGCCACTCTCCCACAACCCCCCCCCCCCACAATCCCCCCTCCCCCCACCCACTCAACCCCAAACACAACCCCACGGTGACACAAGTCACCCAGTCATTTTGAAGGCGCTGAAGGAAAATCTTTCTGTTTCGCCGATAAAGCCAAATACACTAGACACTTCACGAAGAGTGTCTGAAGACAATTAAATCGAATTTTGTTTGTGTTTTGTATTTTTTATTTATATCTAAATATATACTGTATTATCAAAAAAAAAAAATTTCATTTATTTTAAACCTATTTTTATATAACGGACTTTCGGCTTTAATGGATACCCCCTCCCCCCAATTGGTCCATTTTATCGAGGTTTTACTGTACATTTAACACCTTTTAAAATGCTTGTTTGTGATAAAAATGAATCGTTTACTGAAAGTAATATTTTCCTTTAATTTTAGGTATTGGATGTTGGAATCCTTCTTTTGATGTGACACCTGCTTCCTTGATTAAGGGCATCATAACAGAAAAGGGGGTATTTAAGCCGGAAGAGCTGAGAGACGCAGTAAGACTGCTTAAAAATACTGAACAATAAAAAGATCACTTAACGTTTATGACTTTTTAAAAACATTTTTATTGATAAACAACAATTGATAAGTTTAAAAATAAAATGTTATTTCTTATGTGATTTTTTACAAATCTATTAATTAGAAGTTTTTATTTGAAGTATGTATATTTTATTTTTGTATTGGGTACATTATACATATAAATATATTTGTTAAAATATAACGATATAATAAATAACAGCACTAATTTCTCATAAGTCATCTATAAATTAGACAATACCAATATTAACACTTAAGCTACCTACACACATTGTTACAGCAGAATTGAACAATAACTAGTCCATAGTGTCCTTATTTGCATTCTTTTTTTTTGAAAAGAACTATAATAAAACACCCATAATATGATGACCACTAACCATTTGGTTGTATTGCTACATGTGTAAGTTGCTTTATTATCTAATTTCTTAGTTTTTAAATTTATTTGCTAATTTTTTAATACATTGGGGTTGGTAATTAAATATCTTATTAAATTTTTGATATTACTTTTGAATCAATTTAATTATTTTTTAACAGTTTTCTTAAAACAATAAAGAAATAATTTCATTAAGGTGAAGGATTTTTTTTATTTTCTTGGACGTAATTTATGAGACAATCGAGTTTAGGTACAAAGAAAGATTTCATTGAGGTTAGAAGGTTATTGCAGATAACCATAAGCTAAATCAATGTAGTAAAAAAACAGCATTTATTAGGAGAAGAAAGTTATCGGTTGTTTCTGGTAACCCCTTTTCCTCAAGCACTGATTCCAAGGGGGCATCTTTAACTCCAAAAAATTTTCATCTTCAAAAAATTCAAAGTTGTTGCACGACTTTCTGAATATTCCAATGTCGAGACATGTGGGAAGTGTTTTTGAACTGATAATTACTTTTAAATATTCCACGCTTTCAAATAGGCTATTAAAAAAAAAAAAACAAAAGCAATAATGCGTGTACCTTCTACTTAAAATATTGCGTTGAGAAAGTGACTAAAAACAAATTTTATTTCTGTAAAAATGTTCTGAATATATTATTTATATTGTCAGTCTCTTTAACATTTTTCTTGTAAAAATAATTATTTTCGTATGTTATGTATATTATAGTGTTACTTGAGTTGAATAAATAATGAAAATAATAATAATAAAACTTTGTTAATCTGTCATTTAGATTGGTGTCTATAAAAATATCTGACTCCCCACTATTAAAATCTTTAAAATTTTGTTAAGGAGTCTAATTATTTGTGCAAAATATTATGACTAATTAGGCAACATAATACTAAATATGATTATATTTAGAAAGCTTTTTTAGAGTTCTTCAATTATTTAATGTTTTATTTTCTTTAGTAAAACACAATTTATTTATCATGATCAGTGAAAAAAAATTTGGTCACTGAGTAAAGAAAAAGTGGCACTTTCTGTTGATCCTGTTGGTCTCATTCTTCTTGCAAAAAATATGGCTGACTCAAAGCCGAATTTTTAGATATTTTTCAAATATAAAGCTTTAAATGTTGATTGTCAAGATGAGCGAGTAGCCATATTAGAAAGACGTTCCAGTGCGTGCACTGGCAGCACTGCGATGGAGTTTTCGTTAGCTACAACATTACGTCAAAAGCCAAATCTATAATAAATCCAACATGTCGTTGCTTGTTCGTGGGCTCTGTGTAGTGAATATTCTTTGTTTGTTGTGATCAATGTCGGTTTAATGTTAGAAAGTCACATTGATATTTAATACGAAATATTGTTTCAAAATTATGTTATCCATATTCATGCTCAATTTTACACAATCTCCTAATAATACTGATGCAGTGTGTTGAAAAATTAAGTGTTTTTGTTGACGATGTGGATAGTCAAAAGTATAAAGTGTTAATCCTAATGTATATGTGATGTATTCTGTACATAACTTAGTGTATTTTAGTGTCTTTAGTTTGTTTTTTATAAAAATAAATAAAGAAATCTCTAAATATTGTTTATAAGCGCATGCGCCCATGTCAAAACAGACAAAGGTTTTGTGTAGCAAGTCAGCTGTATTATTTCTAGGAATGGCATAGCAGTATTAAATTGTGGAAATTGACCTATCGCGTGTGGTTCAAGTGCGAAACAATGTTCAATGAATGTGGATATGTCATATTTTTGCTGCTGGTTCTTCCTTGCACTGAAAGTGGTGAGTTTTCTCTATCACCTATTCGATAGATGACAACACTCCCAGCGCTGTCAATGGACGTGTCTCCTGTATCCGTTGATCAAAACGAATATTTTTTAACAGCATTCAACGAACTCCAGCTTAAAATCGACGGTTGAAACGCAATCATATTTAGCATACTGTGTTGTCAAACCGAAATCGCAACGGTAAATAATGTATACCTTACGTTGTTTTATTTACCTTTTTCCAATCAATCCATACCGTAAACAAATTACATTAACGGTACTTAGTCAACTAGTTTTTATTTCAATTTGAAGAATTACACAACTGTGATCGTCAGCGCGTCATTTTAAAGTGTAATCATTTGAATTTGCGACAAGACATCGTTAAATATTAATTCAGGTCAACTTAATAAATAATGTATCAAACTTAATTGATATATTATTATTTTCATTAAATTGACTTCTTGGAAAATAACTATCTATAAATTCATATTATGTCAGCCAACTTTTGCTATCAACATCTAAAATTTGAAATTTAAATCAGTATGTTTATTTGTATAACACGAATGTCTAAAATATAGAAATAACAAAATGAGACAATTAGGCGACTTAGTATAAGTTATGAATGAATATTTAGCCCAATAAAAAGTAATTCAAATTAAAAGTATTCAATATAATGAACCAGTTTTTTTTCCATTAATCCTGCCGTTCTGTTCGGGTCTGTTTGACCCAAAATGAAATTGATTTCATCGTCAGTTCATTATTTGTGAAAGTACGATATCCATATTTTGTGTCTTATATTTTATATGAAAAATAGTTGTTTCTATTTAAAAAGTGTGTAAAACGGTAAATCCGTTTTTTTAAATTTATTTATTTTTTAGTTTTCTTTCGTTCTTTTGATTGAATAATGTATAAATAGTAATAAATGTAATAAATCTTTCTCAGTCAACTTCGGAGCGTAGTCCTTTCTTGAAAAATAATAATAGTACGGGTCACATTGACCCTAACGATACGATCGCATAGCCGAGCGGAACAGAAATGGGCCCGACCCCGTATGGATTAGCGGCGAGTTAAACATTCGAATGCTTACTCACATTGAATGTTCATCCATGGCGTCGGTGACTTATCAAAAGTTATTTATTTAAAAATTAAATTAAATTAATTAAATCGGTATTTATATATTAACAGCGAGCTCTCGCACTGCTCGCCGAGCTCGTTCGAATGCTGCGCTCGCGCGGTCTGCCTACAGCATGGGTAGCCAACCTTTTTCAGCAGCCGGGCCAGATTAAGGAAATGAGATTTCCTACCGGGCCGTACAACAAAATTTCATTTAATATACAGCAATAATAGCAAGCAAGAAATTAGTGTTTTCGAAGAAGATACAACACAAGTGTGAATCAAACATATTTATTAGATTAGAGTTAGGCAATACAAAAAAATAGGCAAATATATAATAATTTTTAGTGCGACGTCTGATTTTGTTTGTCAGAAATAAGTTATGGCTTTGCAAGCTTGCCACAGACTGGCGGTCGCATCTCGCCCCGCATCCCGCATTCACGCTCACGACAATCCACTCAAGATCGACGTCCTCGCTTTTTACAATCAACTTAACGTTGTGATTGTTTTTTAACACAAATATACCACAAAGAAATTGTTACGATAGTTGATCAATGCACTGAAATACTTCCACATGTGTGATATGATACGAACTACGCATTATGGAATATTCTTTTGGTGGTTTTATGTACAATAAAAAAAAGATGTTTGCATATGCTCCGCGGGTTAAAAGTAAACACCCCGCGGGACGCGGTTTGGCCACCCATGGCATACAGCCTACAGTCTACCGCCGTGGCCCGAGCTAACCGGAGGAAATGCATTTCAGAGTGACTTCTCTCAATATTTAAATAAAATACTTCAAGTGATTTTTCCACATGTTAACTTTTATCGGTGACCGGTTCCGCCGACCTACAGTGTAATGTGTAACCAGTTCGCGCAGACTACTTCAATGATTCGACAATACCGTACAGTTGCTGACAATGAGATAATGAATGCTTATACTCTACCACTTGTTACTTTATTAAACGGTATGAGCTAATTTATTTTCAACTATCGCAGATAGCAGCCCACACTCTCGTATCCGATAGATACGAGGGTGGTTTGATAAGTCAGTGACTTTTTGAATAATTTTTTTTTTTTTCGGCAAATAAGCGTTTTATTTCTCAACATAGTCTCCTTTTAGTTCGATACATTTAATCCACCGTTTTTCCAATTTTTTTATTCCTCCCAAATTATATGTTTTTTCAAGTCCCTCCAAATAGGCGTTTGTTTCAGTGATGATCTTTTCATTCGACCCAAATCGCTTGCCGCCCAGCCATTTCTTCAGGTTTTAAAATAGGAAATAGTCGCAGGGGGCTTAATCTGGTGAATATGCGGGATGGGGTAGCAGTTCGTAGCCCAATTTATGGAATTTTGCCATAGTGACTACACACGTGTGCACCTGTGCATTGTTCCTATCGAACAGCACTTTTTTCTTCGCCAAATGCGGTCGTTTCTGCTTCAAATCAATATCGAATCTGTCCAAAAGCTCTGAATAATATCTGCCGGTGATCGTTTTACCCTTTTCAAGGTAATCGATATGAATGACACCACGTGCATCCCAAAAAACTGTGGCCATGACCTTGTTGGCCGAAAGACCCACCTTGGCCTTCTTTGGTGCACGTTCACCCGAAGAAACCCACTGTCTTGATTGTTTCTTGGTCTCTAGTGTGGTGTGATAGATCCATGTTTCGTCTACAGTAACTAAACGGCGCAAAAAATCGTTCGGATTGCGGCTGAACATCGCCAAACACCTTTGAGATGGTCACACGATTTCGCTTATGGTCGAGTGTGAGCAATTGCGGCAGCCATCGCGCGGACAGCTTTTTCATGTCCAAATATTTATGTAAAATGTGATGTATCCACTAAGTTGAGATGCCTACAGCCTCAGCTACCTCAGGCACTTTTATTCTCCGGTCGTCCAATACCATTCCGTTGATTTTATCGACGATTTCCGTGACGACCTCTTTTGAGGGACCGGTCACTTGTGCCGGTACGACCACAACGGAACTCAGTAAACCACTTCTTAACCATTGAAATGAATGGTGCAGAGTCCCCATAGTATTTATAAAGCATTGCCTTGGTTTCCTTTGCCAGCACATAAAATTCACTTTTTTCCATTTTCGTTAAAATTCACGAGGTTATCTGCTTTCACTAGCTTTCAAACACAAACTAAATGGCGTAGCTTGACCAAAATTGTACAGTAGTCTATTAATAGATGGTAGTTGGCGGGAACAGTGCTGCATTTAAAGTTACTGCGCGGGAAATTCAAAAAGTCACTGAATTATTAAACCACCCTAGTATATTGTATCGCGTGTGCGTTGTCATTAAAAAGATCGCGTTGTTTTTTGGTGATCGGTTTTTCGTCAAGAACTTTGAATCGGCGGTCAATGCACACAACGCGCAGTCTGTGTTCCTTTACTATGCGAATTAAACGTCTCCTCTTCCTTAATCAGAGGAAATTGTCATTTAAAAAAGAAATATGCGAATCGATCGCTGCTCTCTGTTGACATATCCGGGCCCGCCGCGGTCGCCCACTCGGGCGCAGAGCCGCGCCGTCCCGCGCCGTCCCGCGGGGTGTCCCGGGAGTGCCGACTCGCTCCGACTCGCTCCGACTCGCTCCGACTCGCTCCGACTCGCTCCGACTCGCCCGTTCCGTCTTGGCTTTTCCAGTTGACGCAATGTTTTGTTTCGCCACTGCCGAGTCGCGAGCTCTCGCCCGAGTTACTCAATGCAATGATGAACTTATTTCATTGTTTCTACTCCAGCGACTCCTAATGTTAACGCGTGCGTATTTCTGACATAAATTATAGAAAGTTATAATTATTTGACATAATTATTAGACCGCGTCGTCGACATTAGTGTTGTTTTTTTAAACACTGGTGATTTTCAATGAACACTTAATGCGCAATGAATGGTATTACGATTGTATAGAATTTTAAAAAAATCTGACCAACGTTCACTCGGTTATATTTTCCTACTCGATAAAAATAAAACGTCCGAAAATAATCGATATTAACTCTTCATAAATAACCCTGTATATCGTGGTCTGCACACTGCCCGGAGCCCGCGTGACATCGCCGGCGCAGCGTCGTTCAGGGCGTTTTTCATTTCACATTGTTCGCTTACTGCGCGACGACCTCTGCCCGCTCCGGCTCGCCTACTCGCCAATGTGCGTTCCATCGCCAATGTGCCGTTCGCTCGTTTAATAATATTACACGACAATGCAGATTGCAATTTCCCCATCCGTTGGAACTCGATCTTTTACGGTCTTTCGGGTGTGCAAGGTCTATCGGCGCACGAAGGATGCGCGTTTTTGCAGTCGCAGGTTCGCCGGTGGCTTCTCCGGGTCGCGACTCACCTGCGAGGCGCGCGAACCGAGACGCGGACGCGTCACCGGCGCAAATGCACCGTGCATCTTGAATATCTACTTTTAAAAATGGACTTCTAACACTCGAGGAAGGGTGTATTGAATTCATTTTGATTATTGTCGTATCTTTTGATCAATATCAGGCATACCTAAATGAATGCATTAATGGATAAATATTTTTTTTACAATATTGTAGAGAGTCCGCAGAAGACGCCTTGAGTTAGTAAGATCTAGGTGATATTTTCCATTTTCAACTCGGATTTCCAGAAGTGACTGCAACTTTTTTAATGCAATCGTTGTTCCTGACTATTGTGAAGCCGCATCGCGGGCGATTCGCACCGAACCGATTACAATGTTGACTCCCTTCTTCACGGTACCCGCAGGTCTCGACTCGAACGTCGGGCTCGCGGTCGACGCTCGGAGCTAACGTGCTGTCGCCCCGCCGAGCGGACTGCAACCGCCCTTTTTTTTTTTTTTACTAATTCTAATACTATTTTGCACATATTTTGAAATAATTATATTTAATTATTTAACAAGTATAAAAATGAGGAATGTAGAGATAAGCATTTCACAGTGAAATCTTAGACCCGCGAAATCCGCGGGATCGTACGGTCTGCGAAGAAAAAGAGGGCAGCGGAAAAGGAAGCGTTGCCTAATCTGTGCGCGCACCGGTTGATATCGAGTATATATATTTTTTTAACGATTAATATTTTAAAAAATACGAACGTGCCGTTAGCGTAGGCTTGACGTTTGCTCGGCCGAGGCGACACCCCGAACCTCCGCCGCGAGTGTCGCATGTCGCTCGCTTCGATAACTGTAATTCATAATTCCGTGTTATATTTTGGTCGTCTTATACGATAACATCCGACGAATAAAGTAGGTTGCCCAATACTAGCAGATCTCCGAGCGTAATTTTGGAATATCAATATGGAGAGATTGTCGGTGTTATTATTTGTTAAATCATTTGAATCTCGTCTTGCTTTGAATATTTTTTTTCCGCAAGGAATATAACACGGTCACTTGTCAGTTAAAAAGTTCACGTGACCGATCTCTTGATTTTTAACTGAATAATTTATAATCAACTCTTTTCTAATAAATAACTCTTTTCAATGAGGTCGTTCTTGATAACTTGCAAAACACTAATTATACGCTCTAGAAACTTACGAGTGTGAGTTTATTTGGGTAATATTAAAATGAAAATGAATTTTTGAAGCATAAATAAACTTTAAGCATTAAAATTAAACGTGTTTTTTTTTATTATCATTTTTTTTTTAAAACCACGTTTTAGACAGAGAGGATCCTGAAAGCGCAGTACATGCGTCGCGACACAACTGACAAACGACTAACAAATTTCTAATAACTGGCCATTTTTTTAAAAATAAAATACCTATTAACTTAAATTTTTTATGCTATATTTTTGCGCGATCGTTGACTTCGCCCGAAAAATTGGCCTCTGGCAATTTGTGGTTGCGATGTGTTGCTGCAGTGTTACTGCGTTGCGCACCTAGATTTCTTATCGCGTTTGGCTGAGTCGCCGTTTCGCGCATTCGGAATGTGCGAGTAGCTGTCACACACTGGATGAAGTTTTCCCACGAATTCTTTGAGCCTCGGTTAGACCCTAGTTTTACTATTCAAATGAACTGATGATGCTACGAATCTTATCTCGATCAAATTGAAAAACTATCCACGATTAGATGACTCACGAGAACTCTCGTGACGTCACTCGTGAGCCTCGACATGCGTTAGGTGCCGATCGCTACTGGTGAGGGTAACGATCGGGTAGAAAACTAAAATGCGCCATAACATATCGTTTTGAGTAAAATCAATTTCGTATTTCAATAGTAACTATCACATGATATCTCTCCAAGGAGGTATCGGCCGAGCAACGAAAGCTCTTCTAATGGTTGCAGATAAGGGTATCCGTTTTATCTGGCCAATGAAGATTTCATAGCGTAAAAAAATTACCGAAAGACGCCCATCATTCTGTCCGATTCCACCTCAAAACCGTTTTATTGCGGCTTTATCCCTTTCTTGGTTTCGATGCGTTACAAAATGATATGAATCCAGTATCAAATGGTTTATTATCGGGTTCGAGCGAATGTCGCTCCATCACCGGAATGCGAGGGATTCGCTGTAAAGTCACATCGTTACTCGCGACCAGGCCGCGCTCGAACCGCATTCATGGAAATAAAGTGTTCATTCCAGAGAACGCGCCCCATGCGATATCGCAATCCAACTTGACAAAGTTCATTGTTTTGTTATCATAACAAAATATGGCTGTTTTCGATGCAATATAGCGTGGCGAGGTAGGATGAAAATGACTAAATACGTTTAACATTTGTGTAATAAGTAAAATTATTTATGTTACGTAAGTATTTTGCTACAATAATATTTTTTTCAATTTGTTTGTATTTTCTGCTTTGTGGTACAGAAAAATTGAAACGTTCTACCCTCGCGTTTAAATTAAGTTCAATGACCTGTACTGGAGCGTTATTTACAATTTCAGCATCCGCCGGGAACAGAAGTCAGTGCCGTTGATATTTCCCCCGTTTTATTGACTCGTATATTTTTATTAGGTTTAATTATCTTGCAATTAACAAAATTGAAACTGCTTGCTTGCTTATATAAATCCGATGTGTTTTTAAATTAATTCGTTTTTATTTAATAAATAATAGGTACAGATCACAAAAAAATTTGTACACAACTATTGTGATTAAATGATAACTTATTGTTTGCATTAGTAAATAATTTTCAATGTTTTGTGTTCACAAGATAAAGATTAAAAAACAAAAGAAGCAGTTATAAATTTAAATCTTTTGAACTAACATGAAATGGACAAACGTGTAATTTTGGTTTAAATGATTGTATTACACGCGATCACCGAGGTCACCGCGCGCTAGAACCACCGGATACTCGCCCGATGGGTGTTTAGTATTTTAATTTGTTTTGAACGACGTTCCTAGTCTTCGTTTGATTAATTAAACATTAAACCAATATAAACTGGCTGTGCGGTTTGGGTCTGTTTGGTTTTAGTGAAAAGTATTTGCATCCAGTTGGGCATTGACAAACCGCAACTTCCCGTCCCCGTCCAACCTCGCCGACGTTGCCGCGACAGCGATGAGCGTTAGACTAGGCCGACGCGCTGTGCAAGGAACACTAGTGGCGTGCGAATTTTTTTTTTAATAGGCAACCAATTCCACCCGTTATAGCAATATTTAACTGGTCCTAATTTCACATGCAATACATAATAAAAAAATTTAATTTAATAAAACTCGAACTATTAATTTTAAAAAAATTATACTACTTCAATTCTCATATCTGATATATCCTTTAGCCCTATCGGTCTCTCTAAATGTCCCTACTGATATTCGCTACTTGTTGCAATTTGTTGGTCGCTAGCGCGATTTTTTGCTACGCGTGTGGAGAGCTTTGAATTGTTCTTCATAATGCAGAGAACAATAAAAAACATACAATACATAATGAGTGTGTGCGGTATTGTTTAACGTACGCACTGATGCCCTTGTACAGATGTCACCTTCATTTTATTGATGATAGCGGCGTATTGTATGGAAGCCGGTCAGCACGAGAGGCTCCTCAGCCAATGGCGCGGGCTACTCGGTGCATGCCCGTGCGAAGCCTGAAATCCAATGTTTACTTTCATTTATACATTTCCATCTCGCGATCTCGACCTGATTTATCAGCCATGCATGAAGGAGTTGATATATTATTAGATTTTTATTGTTTATTTATTCTAATATTTTTCCGGTACTCAGTTTGATAATGCCGACGTTAAAAGATGGCGAAACTGGTCACCGATAAAAATCAACATGTGGAAAAATCTCTTAAGTATTTTATTCTATTTAAAATGGAATTCCACCGAGTACTCCCTGTCAAACATATTGATTGTTTATTTATTCATTAAATACATACGCATGTCCAAATTTATGGGATATTCACTACGGAAAAAGAATCAATAGATAAATGCAATTATATATTTTTATTATGAAGAGAGCTAAACTACATTTATCCGTTTCATTTTATAATGGTACAACTAAGTTTTCTTTTAAAAATTATTTATGATATTTTAATAAAATGTAAATATTTCAATAAATCAAACATCCAAGGTATAAAGCGTAATGTTTTGAAGTCGTTTAATTCACAGAGTACATGTAAAAAATCGTGAGCCTCGTATTATGTTCTTATTTGAATGTATCGCTTTTCGGCGGTCAACTCGGCCGCGCGAGTCTCAGGCGAGTCTCGGGCGAGTCTCGGGCGAGTCTCGGGCGAGTCTCACGCGCGAGGGATGCCGGTGCGCAAGCGGATTAGCATTAGCTCTGCGCTGTCTCAGCTCACTAATATTATTACAGAAAAACACTTTCTCGACCTGGAAATAAAACTATAAGCCGGCATGGCATGCTTTAATATGTATATATATATATATATATATATATATATATATATATATATATATATATATATATATATATATATTAGGGTGTCCCTTAAAATTCAAGTTCAATATTTTTTTACGCATACCTTCTTAAAAGTTTAGTAATAACCCTATATTGTCTAGAAAAAAATATTAGTTTGATTTATAAACGGTAACCCGTGCCGACTTGCGATTTTAACTTGTCCATACAAGTTGCGTTAGTACTGCGCTGTGACTTGTAACTGCATGTTTTATTTGTCATTTCATACGTGATTTTTGAGATTAGTAGTGCTCCATTGTTTAGTGCGTTAACATGTCGGTGGAATTACGGAGTGATAAACAAAATAATTTCCTTATCGGTTTGCCTAGATATCAAATAAATGGTGCAAAATTACCATCTAATCGACAAATTCCCTCGGTCCTATTTTACAATATTCGTGAGGTTAAACTGATTGTTAGTGAAAGTGCAAATCTTGTGATTAGGGAGTGCATCATATATTGGGAAAAAGCAAGAATTCCAACAAGGGCATATCCTAACTGCGTGAAGAAACTTGTTGATTTATATCATGTTTGGAGAGAGTTGCAAAAAAAATTGTAAGAAAACTCAGGTTACGTTCAAGAGCCGTGAGAACAATTTCAAAATTGATCTTGATAATTTGTTTGATATTGCACATGCTGATGCTTTTGAGAGAATGAAAATAGAGTAAGATAAATTATTTTTAATGAAACATAGAGAGCCAGATCGACCAGGATGCTTAGGTGGTGTTGATAAAAAATTGTCGGAAAAAGAAGATAGATCTAAACAACGACGATTGGAAGAAGAGGAAAGGGTTGTAAGACAAAGATAACCACTAGCTAACTAGAAAATCAAGGGCAGAAGCAATAAAATCTGACTTCTTTGGAAGTAATGTACCCGACGTAGTCACAGTCCATTGGGATGGAAAACTATTACCCGGGTTAGATGTACGAAGTTCTAAAGAAGAACGCTTGCCAGTTATTGCTTCGTTTGACGATAAGGAACAGCTTCTTGCAGTGCCAAAACTAGAACATTCTTCTGAAAAACATCAAGGTAAGGCTGTCTCAACAGCTCTCTTTGACTAGAACCTTCACGATAAAGTACAAATAATGTGCTGCGACACAACAGCTTTCAATACTGGCCGTTTCAATGGAGCTTGTGCTATTTTGGAGAAACTTTAGGAAGAGAATTGCTGCTCGTCTGTCGTCATCATGTTTATGAATTGGTCCTAAAAGCTGTCTTTGAAAGCAAAATTAAGTAAATTACTAGTAGCCCAGATACTCCAATGTTTAAAAAGTTCAGAGAAAATTGGAAAAACATCGACGCTAGTAACATTGAACCATCTCTTAATTTCGTAAAACAACGTGTTGCCGAGACAGACATTCAAGCTTTTTTAATATTTTATAAGGCAGAATTAGACAAAGGTTATGTAAGAGATGACTACCGCAAATTGGTCGAACTGTGCGTAATATTTTTGGGAGGAGACTCAGAGGAAAAATTAAAACTAAGCCCCCCCAAAGCCATGCATCAGGCACGCTGGATGGCGAGAGCGATCTATTCTTTAAAAATGTGTTTACTTCAGTCACAATGCAGAATAACTGCGAAGGACAAAAAGACTCTACAAGATGTTTGCTTATGTTTGTAAAACACTGGATGATTTCGTATCGGAAAAGAGCAAACAATTTTTATCACGACTGCAGATCGACAACAGTTTTCTAAAGGAAGATGTATCTTCTTGGAATAATAATAGTGCTTTTGTGGAAGCTAAAAGAAAAATAAGTTATTTGAGGGTTGTGAATGATACTGCTGAAAGGGCTGTTAAAATGATGCAAGATTTTAACGGACTTATCGCGGCTGAAGAAGAACAAAAACAGTTCTTGCTGCGCTGTGTCCAGGAACATAGAAAATTGTATCCGGACTGTAAAAAAACAACTCTATAAAAAAGTTACCCTGACTGATTGTTATTACTTTATGTTTTTGATTAAAGATTAATGTTCATTTAATTGAATTTTTACTATTATTCACTTAATTTATTGCATTTATAATGATTTTATACCAGACCGAAATATCAAGACAAAACACGTTTTTTACTAAACTTTGAAGCTCGGTCGGCACTAGTTGCAATTTTTCTAGAAAGATGAAATTTTATATTTGAGTATCTTATAGCATTAGTAAAAAATGTAGAGGGTATGCATTTCGAAATTTGAAAAAAAATTTTTTTTGGTCATATAAGGGACACCCTAATATATATATATATATATGTATGTATGTGCTGGTTTTGAAAAGTCAAATTTTTAAAGCTGTTCCGGAGAAGCCCGCAAATCATTTCAGTTTGAGAAAATCACGACAGGAGGTCCCACAGCTCCTCACCGCCGACGCCGCCGCCACCGCCTTCCGGCAGTTCGTGGCTCGCTTCTTTGAGATGTTCTTTGTTTTGGAATTGAATCCACGCAATCTTAAAACAATGACGAGCATTGAATTTCCCGTCCGGAAGGAACTTGATCATTTCTAAATGTACAAATCAAAAACGGCAAAATTAATTGCGTGATGAAGGAATTTTTTTTCTTCTTGTTATCGGAAAAAAAATTAGTCTTTTGAGTCTATAAAATAACTTTTAAAAATATTATCGGTTTTTTTTTAATGAAATTCAAATTATTTTACAGTTTGAAATATTTAGGCTACTTAATCCGTATTTTATATGTTATGTTGTGTCCATTCAACGATTAAAACACATTTCAGCAATATATGACACTCATTATGTGTGATGGTATTTAATTTGTAGCTCTTCGATAAGTAACTCGAACGGTTGTTACAATCTGTCAATTTTCACTAGTTCGAATGCCTTATACAGGCTTGAAAACACCTCTTATTTGTATAGTTATTGTGGGAATAGTCTCCTTAATTAGATATCTCATTGTATCATTTGATTTTGCTTTAATTTATATCCTGTAATGTTTCGACGATTCACACAATACTGAAATATTTACTGAAAAAACTTCACATCGTAGGAGGTTAAGGTTAAAAAAAATAAGAACACCATTTCCTTAATTTGCTTTTGTATTAATAACCAACATTGATATTCTATTGTTAATTGGGTTTCATAATCCCGTATAGTGTATCTAAAGCATTAATCGCGTTTATTGTACTCAGGACATACCGACATCGTTTCATTCACCTGTTTTAATAATAAATAAATGCCAGAACATCGTAATAAAGAATATTTTGCATTAGAACATTACAAAATCAGGATACAATTTACACTTGAAATAAAAACAAACCCAATTACAATACAATTATCAGCTATTGAATTATATCGCGTAGTCTTACCGCAAACACCTACTTCTGAGAACATTAGTTTCATGAAATATAGAAGGAAGCGTTATAATGTATGTGTTCACAAGATGCAGTTGTAAGAACAATCGATTGATTTTTTAATTATTATCTTGATTTGTAAAAGCTGTAAAACGAGGCGAGCGGTCCGTTAGCGAGGCATCACGCTTCGGTGAAATTAGTATAGTAAAAAAACTAATTCGCACTGGCTATAAAAAAAATATTTATTTACGTTACTAAAACAACAATAAACATTTAGTGACCGCAGCGACAGCGGCACAGCGGGCGCGATGGACAGTATATAATCTAAGCGCAGCTCTACGAGTGTTTAGGCCAATTAAAGTCTTGATTTATGTTATTGTTGCAGCTAGTTTGCGCGTACTTGTTCTGACTTTTTCGTTTTGGATTTGAAAGGTTGACTCCTCATTTGATCAACCTTTTATATAGAAATAATAAAAAAAAATATATATATATATTTATACACACACATATATATTTAGACTTATATATAGATATATATATATATATATATATATATATATATATATATATATATATATATATATATATATATATATATATATATATATATATATATATATATATATATATATATATATATATATATATATATATATATATATATATATATATATATATATATATGCATACACACACACATATTTGTATATATGTATATATAATATAAATTTCACAACTTATTAAAAATAACATCACAATTTTAGAATGAAACAAACTAAATACCGTTGCCGAGTTGAAATGCTCTGCGAAAATCCTGGTCGGAAGCGGGACTCCCCTTTACTTCCTTTACAAATTACTTCTGCGCGTTTCGGTATCACCGCATTATCATTTGGGTCTAATTTTGTATCCTTATAAAAATAACAAATTTTCGGTTTAAAAACGCTCGTTGAGTATTATAACACGAATGACTACCGACGCGAGACGCGAGACGCGAGGCCGGGCGACTCGCGCGGAAACGGCACGCGGATCAGCTAGACCTGCAAGGCCATCTTTCCTTCCTACTGAACATCAGCTTCTTAACTGAGCATCACAATTATCAAAAAGCTACCTTCCATAGTAGTTATTACACTTACACAATCGCAAATAATTTATCAATCTACGTACATGTATCGGATCTTCGTTCGAGATCCACGTTTCGCTTACACCGAGTTTCTAGTTTACTCCACTGTGCCCACTTTCCAAGTATCTTGGGAGCGCCCAAACTGGCGACACCTATGCTACTGCCTATGCTTACCAGTAATCTGAATTTTTCCTCGATTGTCCGTCCTAATTCAGTCATTATTTTTACTTCTCACATTTGCGTCAGTGACAGGCTATTTACTGTTCTATTGCTTTTGATCTTAAAATTTATTTTAAGCTGAGCATCAAAATAAAATAGACCATGTTCTTACAGAAGTCTAGTAGGATTGCAAGTATTGCAAATTAAATCGGAAGAAAGGCATCAAACAGAATAAATCTGTAAGACATGCTGATTGATAAAAAACAAAACCTTGCCTGGTGGCTAAGAAATTAATAGACTACCGGCAAAATCCAAATATGAACAATCTGGTTATGCATCCTAAATGACACGATATATTTATTACTGTCACTTCTAGAAAATATATTCAGTATTTTTGACAGAAGTGCTTGTTAAATTCCATTTATCTCTCTATCTACTATAATAATAGCCATTGTGTGTGTGTGTGTGTGTATGTTTTGTTTTTTAGTTCTCTATAGAATATCTTAAAAGATACAACGCTGATTTTTTGCACGTAAGTTTAATAAATTTTTCCGCAGCTATGTGCCGAATTTCAAGACGATAGGATAATATTTTTATTCATAAACTAATTTAATTAAACTATAAAATATGCTTTAGCGAGTTTCAATATGTACGAATTATATGATTCTGTTCTTCACCGTGAGAATTTCAAATTTAGAACTTTTACAAAAAAAACAAATTTTGATGCTTCTAAGAAATTTCCAGTTTATGTCAGTTTGACACAAGTGCCATTTCAATTTTTTTTTATCGAAATTGCATTAGAAATTATTAATCACATCATAAATAACACCGTCTACGCACAGAAAACGTAATTCAAAAAGAATTGCACAATTGAACGTGATAAAGACTGCATCAAATAAGGAACAGTGCAGTGAAAAGTGATACGTTGTTTGTGACACGAAATGTGACATAAATGTCAAGCAATGAGTTGGAAGGAAAACGTGAGCAGCGTCTTCTTAAAATTCGAGTACGCGCATCGACCTCAAGACAAAAAGAAACTGATGCACAGCGAACGCTGCGTTTGTCTTCGGATTAATTAATGTGACCTGTCGATTCTGCAATGCTTTACATTATCAAGCAGAAAACCCATCAGATGGAAAGTTCAACGATTATTATCACAAAGGTAAAGTGAAACTACCAGCAAGGCCTATTTCCCCTGTATATTTAAAGGATATTTATAATTGAAATTTCAAGAGAAAAATAAGATCATACAATAACAGTATATCTTTTGCATCAATGGGAGCTAAATTAACAGTGGGCCACTCTGCTTCAAAGTTCAAGGCCTATATCACAGAACTTCGCACCTTCATCCAACTGATGGTACAAAATGAAAGTGAATATTCAGCCAAAAATAGGTTCAAACACTATTGCATCGTTCATCGAATACGTCATTCTGTGACGGGCTACATTGCTAGTATATATCTATATATATAAAACACTAAAAATGTTTGTTTGTCCGCTATAGGCTTTGAAACCGTACAACCGATGAGCCCCACACCGGTTTCATTTGATAGGCAAAAATACCGAGAGTAATTTAGACCACTAAAACTATAAAAATTGATTATCAAATTTGGTTTATTCAATTAAGAAAAATCCCATACAAAAGTTTCCAATTCATAAAAGGAACTGCCATTTTCGCGTATTGCATATACGCGAAAATGCCTTGAAGCTGGCTGCCTGCATGGCTACCAATCGAGAAATACTGATATTGATGTTTGTAAATATTAGAATGAACTTGCCGTTACAGGCTGCCGAACTTACGGAACAGAATTAGGTCGATTTTTGATATTTTCCATACAAAAATTTTCAACATCTGTAAAGTGGACATCGTTCCTCGCAAAAAATTGAAAAAAGAACATTGTGAAGATCGCGCGGACAGATCGTACGGACTTTCAAAACAAAATCACTATCTGTCATTCACAACGTGTTTTATCATAATGAGTTTGTCTGTTTATATATGGGAAAAAAATTATTCCAACTCAAATCGACATCGATCTTATATCTGCTGAACACCCGAATCAACGTGAAGATCTGATACTTTTTGACGTTGTTTGTAAGAACATCACGGCCCATGCGGAGTGTTGCATATGAATTCGCCTTGCATAAAAGACGGCAAATGCACGAAAAGATATCCACGCGATTTGATCGATGAAACTCAAACTGGTCAGAGAATACACCACCACCATTAAATTAAGAAACGTCGATATTGACATTGATAACATATGGATTGTTCCATACAGTCCAATACTGTAAAAAACATTTCAATCATATATCAATGTGGAACACTGCAACTCCGTGAAATTCATATGCAAGGACATATGCAAATATGTTAACAAAGGCAGTGATATGGCAGTGTTTGAGCTTTCAAATCGAAACTATGAAATCACTCAATTTCAGATGGGTCGTTACATCAGCAGTAATGAAGCTGTCTGGCGAATTCTTGGTTTCAGTATTCACGAACGATATCCAACTGTTCAATCCAATCTTGCTGTTCATTGAGAAAACGGTCAACGTGTTTATTTTACTGAAAAAAAATGTCGAAGAACGAGGAGCACATCTACAATAATTTTGCGAAAACATTGCTGCATAATGAAGTTCCAAAATAGAGTCAACTATCCAATAGAGATTTTTAACTCTTTGGAACCATCTGGAATGTCACCACACATCTTAACTTTAAAAGTTGGTTCACCATAGATGCTCATTCGCAACTTAGATCCACCTAAATTGTGCAACGGAACAAGACTTGCTGTTAAAAAACTATCGCCACGTAGTTAATGAAAAAATCTTTGTTTACACACCTACCGAAAAAACTCAATACATTGTTTATCCGCTAGCATTAAGATAAAAATTAAAAAATATTTATTTATTTATTTAGCGTAGTAGCACACGCCGGGTATCATTTTTGGTTATCAAAAAAATATATATATCAAAAAATGCCACCGAAAAGAGCTGCAATTGGAAAAAATACAGCTGCCGAAAAAGAGCCGAAAGAGCAGCCGAAACTGCCGGAAAACGAAAAGTGCGTACAGAGTCAAATAGGTTGAAAGAGCGGCAGTCAAGAGCTGTAGAAACACCAGAACAACATGAAGCACGTCTAGAACAAGTTCGAATCAGAGCTACCACAGCAAGAGCTACTGAAACTCCTCAACAACATGAAAACAGGCTTAAAGGTTATCAGATACGTGCGGTTAAATCGATACAAAGAATCGATTTTCAGTTGGTGGCATTCAATTATGACAAAGACTGCGACTACAGTAATCATCCGAATGTTGTAATTGGGCCGATGAGCTCTCTTTGTTTGTACTGCCATGCACTGAAATTTCAAAAGGAATCACCCGGTTGAAAAAGCCGGAAAAGCCAAGTTGTCAACGCTGGTTGACCCGCCAGAACCGCTTACAAGCTACGTTTCTGACAACACAGCGTTGTCCAAGCATTTGGAAAACATTCGGAGATACAATTCCTGGTGAGGATGGATATCCGAAATACAGACGACGAAAGCCAGAAGATGGAGGATTCACCACCACCATTAAAGTAAGAAACGTTGATATTGACATTGATTCCTGGTCTGGTATTCACGAATGAAATTGAAAAAATATGAAATTCCTGGTTTCAGTATTCACGAATGATACCCAACTTTTCAACATCTTGCTGTTCATTTAGAAAACGAACAACGTGTTTATTTTACTGAAAAAAAAGCCGAATAACGAGCAGCACAGCCACAATAATTTTGCGAAAAATTGCATGAACAATCCAATAGAGTTTTTTAACTCTTTGGAACCATCTGGAATGTCACCACACATCTTAACTTTAAAAGTTGGTTCACCATAGATGCTCATTCGCAACTTAGATCCACCTAAATTGTGCTGTTGTAATAACTATCAACAAGGCTCATGGCCAATCGCTAAGTATTGCTGGTTTGAACATAGAAAATTCCTGTTTTTCGCAAAATTCCTGTTATGTTGCGTTTAGAGTTGGAACGCCAAAAAAAAAATTTTATGTTTACACACCCACCGAAAAAACTCAATATGTCCGCTAGCATTAAGATAAAAAGTCAATAAATAAACAAAATTTCCTTTTTTTTTTTTTTCGAACAAATAAAAAAAGTATTTTATTTCTTTATTTAGCGCAGTAGAACGCGCCGGGTATCCGCTAGTATTAAATGTTTTCGTTGACTTTGGCCGTCGTTTTGAGATTTATTTTGCTCTGGGGTTTTGTGTTGTATTTAGAATCATCTAACGTTTCCGCCCCAAAACTGGGGGCATCTTCTATCCCTGAAGATAGCAAGTCTACCATGGATAATATTGTAAAGAAAAGTCGCAGCACTAGTTGACTTTATTAAAAAAATTACTAGTATTACTCCGACTTTTTTTTTAAAATTTTTTGATGCATTTCGATGAGTTTCGTTGGCATTATCAAACATTCTGTTTGATAATGCCAAAGTGAAAAGTTGGCGAAACCGATCACCAATAAAAATCTATACGTGGAAAAATCACTACAGTCTTTGACTTATTAATTAAATAGTAGTTAATAAATATGTTTTTTTTCCTCATCAATGAACTCGCGTGTTTTTATCCATAATTACTCATTTAGTTCCTTTTTCTTTCGTTATCTCTAGTGAAACGAGGGCCCAGACGTTAGAATTATAAAATTACGAATGCTTTTCGGTTTTAGTTCTGTTGAAAGTGGTAGTTTTAGAAAGAAGTATTTAATTAGTAAAGTAACATTCGAATAATGATTTCTTCTTGAATTTGTTGATATTATTTTAATAATAACTATTTAAAATAGGTTTTTTTTATTGGTAAAATAGGAGTTTTTTTAGTCTTATTCGTAAATCGAATCATCGATCGCCCGACCCAGCATCCCGGACGCCCCCTGAAGACTTGAGTTTCCAATGTTATTTGTATAGCCGCATTATTGAATCAGATTTTTAGCTCCCCGGAGCTAACATGCTTTGATGGTTCACAGTATGCATAATATTTTTCCCTGAAAATAAAGAACTCTTACTTGTGTATTTCGTATATATATATATATTTTTTTTAATAAAATACTTCAGTGATTTTCCACATGATCGTTTTTATTTGTGACCGGCTTCGCCAACCTTTCACGTTGGCATTATCAAACAGAGTGAGATTTTATAAAATAATAAGCAATTAGGTAAACAATTGTTAGAGGGAGAGGCTGTTGGAAAGAGAGAGAGAGTGATTGTCAGGTGGTAAGGGCTAATGTGATTTTAATGTACCTGACAATTGGAGGATTCTATATAGTTGCAAATTTTTGTGAACAAATGGCGTAATTATCTAAAGTAGTGGCTTTGGGGTGTAGCGGCAGTTATCCTGTGTTGGGGTTTGTCCTGTAGTGTGTTTATCTGTAAATAATAGGTTTTGCGCAGTAATGTTTTTTTCATAGATGTGATTTAGCAATCTACTATAATAATAGCCATTGTGTGTATGTTTGTATGTATGTTTCGTTTTTCCGTTCTGTATAGAATATCTTAAAAGATACAACGCTGATTTTTTGCACATAAGTTAAGTAAATTTTTCCGCAGCTATGTGCCGAATTTCAAGACGATAAGATAATATTTTCATTCATAAACTTTAAAATATGCTTTAGCGAATTTCAATATGTACGAATTATATGATTCACTTCTTCGCCGCGAGATGTCGTTCACCGCGAGAATTTAGACGCATCGTTCATCAAATTCGTCATTTTGTGACGGGCTACATTACTTAGGGAATAATAGTGGAGACTTATTGAAAATAACCTGGTCATTAAGCAGGTGCTCCGGTGTGTTGTCTTTTATGCGGTTGATCTCTAAAATCTCTTGGCGATCGTGTTTTGTGCCTTTATTGTTAATATGCGAAATTTTGATGTTGGAGTTCTGGTTAAAGTCGTGCTTATTATCAGAGAGGTGGAGGCCGAAGGTAGAGGGTGTCGAATTTTCTTGAGCACGGGACAGTGGGAGATCGTCCACATGCTATTCATCAACGTTTAAGACGTTCCAATGAACTGGTTAAAGCGGTAAAAGAGAGTGTTGCCGAGAACCCACATGTGTCGTATCGTCACCGCGCTCAGCATTTTGTCGTCAGTGGAACCACTTTGCGGCACATTTTGAAGGATGATTTTCATTTGTTTCCGTATAAAGTGCAATTGACTCAAAGAATATTGCTAACAGACTGTCCACGTCGGTTGAAATACGGCCAAACAGTCGCTCGAATGGCTGACTCATAACCTGATTTTTGGAAGCAAAATTTGATGACCGACGAGGCCCATTTCACACTCTGGCGCCGTTAACAAGCAAAATTAACGCATTTGGGGAACGGAGAATCCACACGAGATCCATGAAACACCATTGCACGACCAAAAAGTGACTGTTTGGGTCGGCGTTTGTGCCAAAACCATTGTAATGTACCTACCTAATCACCCCATATATTTTGCCTAGTACTTCGTATCGTAATCATTTAGTTGAAAGTCTTATATTTTTGTCTTAGACCACTTTCATAATTAACACTAAATGAATTCCATATAATGTTGAAATAACAAGCACTATCTATCTGTCAATTTTGACAATATCGTAAATATTACATTGAATTAATTTAGTTTAAAATAATGTGATTTGAAATAATTGATAAACTCATTTTTTTTTAAATTTTGACTAAGACCACTTTCATAATTATGGGCACGTATATACTCTCACTGAGGCATCCTCATTAGTGATTTGTTCCCGTGTGCCCAAGTCAATGCTTCATAATTTTATCTTTTCGGCGCGTAAATAAAGTAAGTGGTCTGCAGACAAACACATGTCAAGTTAAAACATAATTTGACATATTACTCACAAATGTTGTGCATAAACTGTGAATACAACTGAATATAGGTATTCTTAAACTATATATCGCCATGGTTAAGTGCACGTCGATCCAGGGGCATTAAAACATGTTAGATCAGAGAAGAGTCATCCCCTCGTGCGTAAATGCTAGCATTAATTCCAGACTATATAACATTCCCGTGCAGTAATTGTAATTCTCACTCATCCGAGTGAAAATAATTACTTTGTATGAAAAATCGTATGGAATGACATAATTATTGTATTATGTTTACATTCTACCAGCGCAAATTTCAATGAAATATAGTAATAAAACAACTATTAACATATTTTTAAATTGATAAAAATTACATCTTTTTATTATATTTTCTGTATGGATCGCATACCAAATCCGAGTAGTTTGAACTGACATCCCCAAATGAGTTCCGTTTTTTGTAAATATGCAAATTGTTGTCCATGGCTCATCAGGCTCAATAGGCAGGCGCGGGCAATGCGTGGTTGTACTTACACACTGCGTTTAATCAACGGAGTCCCGTTTAAAATAAGAAGTTCTCAGACCTTCTTACTTGATTCATCAGAGAAGTCTGTAGCATTGAACAGGCCGAGCGGCGTCATTTTTTAATTCCATTCTATTCTGAATTCCATTTATTATGGAGCGACCGTCTTCCTAGCGTGTATAAAGTTCAGGCTTGCGGAGACACATGCTTAGTGAAACAAATAACCTTGACAGAATCCTGACGAAGAGATGTCTGAGCCAGTTGCGTTTACAGCAAAGGACTTGAATTGGGAGAAAATTGGGTTATCATTTTCTACAAAATGACCTAAATGTTGAACGAGCTCTCCTATATCAGCGAGATATTAATATGCGCCCCGCCTTCAGGCAGTAGTCCGCGGAACGGTACCAGTAACCCCCCCCCCCCTCCCCCCGCCTTTAGTGTGTTAATAAACGCTAAACTCAATATGAGGAAATCTACAAAGATCTGACCAAAAACCAAACACAATTGTTAATTACGGATATCATTACGTTTCTTATTCATCTAACATCGAAATTGATTAGCATCAATTACTATCGAGTCGTGAAAATGACATCATACTAATCAGGAAGAAAATATTAAATGTCTACGCAAGTGATTACAGGAATTAAATTGTCAGTTAATTTTTTTATTTATATTTCTTGTTTCTGTATTTAAAGTTACATACATATACCTTTATATTTCTGTCATTTTATGAATAGACCGTTATTTTTATGTTTTATAAAGATATATTTAGTTATAATTTACGTAGAACAGACGCTAGATTTAATCCTGAGAATGACGCGTTTTTCGGTTTGCGGGGGAGCGGTTCCTCCCCGCAGGCAGCGGCTCACGGCGGCCGGCGGCTAACTCCGCCACACCGCCACACCGCGCCCCGACCGACGGCACTCTAACGAATACCGGAATCCGACCTATATGCAACATGAAAATATTTTACATTGATTATTGAAAAAATATCACTACTTCAAATTTGACTCACTCGTATCTCACTTTGTCATCGAACGCTGCGACTCGCGGACCGCCAGGCAGACTCGGCTTGCGGTGGCCTGCGGTGGTCGCCCGCGCCCGTGACTAACACATCGCCTGACTCACCGGACTTCCCTCTTGCACGCCCTAGCTCGATGATACACCTCCTGAACTTCTAGCCTGGCCGATTGATATCACGACTACCGAAGATCGAATAACTCGTGCAATTAATCGAGTGATGAACACTTTTATTTTTTGATCATAGTTCTGCAAAAACGTACCGAGCTCCAGAATTGTCTCGAGTTTTCGTAAGGAACTTCGCGACTCATATAATCCTCGCTCTTGTTTTTTGCACCTGAGTGCCTTGCTGCTCGCGCCCATGACTAACGCGACTTTGCGTCGTTCACGGAAATCGTCATCGCGTTATAGCCTCACTTACAACTAGTTAAAGGACAGCTGCTTGAAATTTAAGGTTTTTTTTTTTATCGCACGATTTTCAAAGGTACTATCATGCGTTATTATAATACTTATGGCTCATTCTCGCGGCACAGCACGGCCAAAAACCGACCGATGCATTGGAACGCGTGTGTGTCGCTATGTTGCTGTTTTTTTTTCTTTCAACAAAACAAAATGTTATTAAAAATCCCAATAAGAAGGACGACAGTGCTACTCACGATACAGTTGATCGGTCGGTTGTGTCGTACCTTGTGTCGATGGCTTTATTTTTCGCTGACAGTGAGATTACGGTGGATCCACTTTTCGCCGTGTTTCCATGTAAAAAGATACCTGTTTTGGCCCCAATTTTGAAATTAAAAACGAATAAACGTTGATTTATGCATTTAGGTGTCCTTTTTTAAATTGGAAATAAAAGATTACACATAAAACTACGGTAAAAGATTAGTTTAAAAATTAAATCAATTAATTTTTTTAACAAACTTTGGTTTTGAAAAATCATAATTTTATCAAATTTTTCAACATCTTCAAGACTTTATTTGATCTTGTAAAAGGACGGAAATTAATTAATAAAAAAATAGGTAAATATAAATTATAATTTTTATAATATTCTGAACATTAACCAGCTTTCAGCCCAGTAAATTGATAATTAAATAAATGAAATAATGAAACGATTTCGATTTCCGAGTGAGATACGTACTGACAAAAATGGGTGTATTTTTTTTCCCTGAAAGCCTTTGTCACTTTTTTGCGAAACGTGTCATCATATTTTTTTAACTGTCGATTTACTTTTTCTTAGTTGATAGTTGTTTTTTTTACAGAATATTAAAAAAGCATTAAATTATATTTTTCATTATTAAATTACCGTTCTTTTTTATGGTAAAATCAAGTCTTAAATATGTTGAAAAATTAGATAAAATTACGACTTTTCAAAGCCAATGTTTGTTAAAAAAAAGATTGTTATAATTTTTTAGCTAATTTTTTACACTAGGTTTAATTGTATCCTTTTATTTCCAATTTAAAAAAAGACACCTAAATGCTTAGGGATCTAGATTCATCGGTTATAATAATCTCCAAATTCCTAAACTTTAATCTTGAAAATACATATTAATTATATTAAAAGTAAATTTACAAGAGATAATAATAATAATAATAATAATCACGTCTTTAGAAGAAAAAACGCATCTAACTTTTAACATAAATTTTTTTTCTATTGATGCAGTAAATTTTTCGCAAAAAATTGTCAAAAAACTCAAAAATTGATTTATCAAAGGGATCAGCCACCATAAGATACTATTTCAACAGACTTTTTTATGATTTTCTGGAAAGAATTATTATTTTGAAAATTATATCGATTAACTTATTTTCGTTTACATTTCTCATTTTAATTAGTAAAAAAATTAGTTTTAATTAATTAATATTAATTTAATATTAATTAGTTTTTTTTTTCTTAAATAATTTTTTATTGTGGTCGGACAGGAAAATGGTCGGCGGGCGCACGGAAAATGATCGGCGGGCCATGGCGCCTGCGGGCACAGGGTTTGGGACCACCGTGTTAAAGTATAGCCTGATGCGGTTCAATAGTAGTAACGCCATCTCTTAGAAAATCCGAAAAAATTAATGCCCACATCGTATATATATAATATAGGGTTGTTAAAAATCATGTCAAAGTTATAAAATAGGGTAATTATTTTGACCTCGAGGATCCAGATACCTGACTTCTCTTGTTTTTGACAAGCTCATTGATGTCAGGTATCGTATTCGTTGTAATTATTTTAAGAATTGATTGGAGATGTTCATTCGTAAGTCTTGTGCGATGTTTGTTCTTATTTATTTTCATGACGGAAAACATCTGCTCACATAAAAAGGTACTACCAAACATGCACAGAATGCGTGCTGCATGCTTTTTTTATTCCGGGTAGTTATCCAAACTCTTGAAATATTGTGTATAAAATGTAAGAGCGTAAACCTCTTTAAATTTTTTTTTCAAAATACTGTCTGGGCACGCGCTGCTATTGAAATTACTTATAAATGTAGTGTGGGCATTTTAAAATATTCGTAGAGGAATTGAGTGATGTCTAAAAGCTCTAAAAAACATGATTCTTCTTTCTGTGACACATTGCGATCGCGGGCCGGATTGATACGGCCCGCGGGCCGTATCCGGCCCGCGGGCCGTATCTTTGACATGACTGGTTTAGTGCAAATCCTGAGAATATAGGTTCTGCGCGAGGGTGCAACAGCCTCGGCCCTCGGTCGACTGCTCCTCCCCGGCGCGTCACAAGCGACTTTCCGCGACTTCACCTGAGTTCCTGCGATGACTTACAATTGCCGGCCCGCGGTGCGAGTGCCGCTGCCAATATTCCACCTTAAACGCGGCACGAAGGCGTACAATTAAAAATTTAATTATTTGCATAAGCTTCCTATTTTTCGTTCACGGCAAAACTTCAGAACACGATTCGTCAGTTTGAATAATAAGTACGCGGCCTTCTCTCGAATCGAGGATGCAGGTCGTGCAAGCAAGACCGCGTTAATTATCCCCGCAAATATGTCCCTCGAAGACCATAGATTGGAAATTAAACCTCAGGGCCATTTTAAGTGATTTCGAATGACGGAGTAAAAAGTTCAACTCACTGCGAGATTTGATCATTCGATTGTTAAAATGTTCGATTCAATAATAAATAATTCACTTTGCAGATTTAGTAGCATTGAAAATTAAGTAATTAATATTTTCGACAGAGTACTCGGTGGAATTCCATTTTAAATAAAATACTTGAGTAATTTTCCCACTTGTAAATTTTTATTAGTGACCGGTTTCTCCAACCTTTTACGTTTGATAATGCCAACATGAAAGGTTGGCGAAACCGGTTACTAATAAAAATTAACAGGTGAAAAAATCACATTGAAAATTACTATAATTAAAAATCAAATCAATATATTCAAGTGCAACTGGACTTTATCCCATCAAATTGAATGCATTTGCTTATTCAAAGTAAACATATACATCTATCTATCTTCTATCTTCTTCTTCTATATATATAAAACACAAAAAATGTTTGTTTGTCCGTTATAGGCTTTGAAACCATACAACCGATGTGCCCCACACCGGTTTCATTTGAAAGGCAAAAATACTGAAAAAAGAAAGGCAAAAATACTAAGTATTTTAGACCAATAAAAGTATAAAAATTGATTATCAAATTTGGTTTATTCAATTAAGTATCACATACAAAAGTTGACATTTCATAAAAGGAACTGACATCTTCGCTTATATGCAGGCTGCTAACAGAAAAACACTGATATTGATGTGTGTAAATATTAGTATGAAGTTGCCGTTACAGGTTGCCACAAAAAAAAAAAAACACCGAACTTAGAAAACAGAATTAGGTCGATTTTCGATATTTTCCATACAAAAATTTTCAACATCTGTAAAGTGGACATCGTTCCTCGCAAAAAATTTGAAAAAAGAACATTGTGAAGATCGCGCGGACAGATCATACGGACTTTCAAAACAAAATCACTATCTGTCATTCAAAACATGTTTTATCATAATGAGTTTGTCTGTTTATATATGGGAAAAAAATTATTATACCAAAATATTCGTATTACAAGTTTCATCTATTGAAAAAATTATTCCAACTCAAATCGACATCGATCTTATATCTGCTGAACTACCGAATCAACGTGGAAGATCTGATACTTTTTGACGTTGTTTGTAAGATCATGAACATTCATGGCCCATGCGGAGCGTTGCATATGAATTCGCCTTGCATAAAAGACGGCAAATGCACGAAAAGATATCCACGCAATTTGATCGATGAAACTCAAACTGGTCTACGAAAGCCAGAAGATGGAGGATACACCACCACCATTAAATTAAGAAACGTCGATATTGACATGGATAACATATGGATTGTTCCATACAGTCCAATACTGTAAAAAACATTTCAATCATATATCAATGTGGAACACTGCAACTCCGTGAAATTCATATGCAAGGACATATGCAAATATGTTAACAAAGGCAGTGATATGGCAGTGTTTGAGCTTTCAAATCGAAGCGATGAAATCACTCAATTTCAAATCAGCAGTAATGAAGCTGTCTGGCGAATTCTTAGTTTCAGTATTCACGAATGATATTCGCTAGCATTAAGATAAAAAAAGTTAATAAATAAACAAAATTTCCTTTTTTTTTTTTTTCGAACCAATAAAATATGCATTTTATTTCTTAATTTAGCGTAGTAGCACGCACCGGGTATCCGCTAGTTCAAAATTAAATTCCACCGAGTTCTCTCTGTTAAAATTATCAAATACTTAGTTTTGTAAAAAATATAATAAAATTTAGATACAGAAAATATTATTGTTGTGTTTTCCCGATAACGGTGCGCTCGCAGATGAATTATTATCAGCCGGAAGCTAGCACGGCAGGCGCTCAGAACGCGGGCACCATCGCAGTACTCCGCCAAAGACTCGGGACGGATGTCGGCGACGCTCAGGTCCTTGTAAAGTGCCTGCAATCACAAATTGTATGAAATCAGTGGAAGATACTAAACGTCTGCAAATTTCGACTTGGAGAACTCCTCGCCGCGTCTCGCGCAGACCGGAAGCGCGGCCCCGGGACGTGCGGCCCCGGGACACGAGGCCCCGGGATACGAGGCCCCGGGACACGCGACGGAGCGAACGGCGTGGGTTCCGGTTTGTGCATTTTCCATAAGGATGTCAGGTTCGCTACGTCTCGTCTCATCGTAAATCTAAAATTAAATTATTTTGAAGTAAATTTAAAATGACATATTTTGAAGTAAATTTGACTAAAGAAATCAGATCGAATGTGCATATTCTCTTCAAATATTTAACAATTTAATTTTTTATTTAACGTCAATCAGATGCGTATTTATTACCCATTACGGGTTTATTATATTATTACTAATATGATAAGGCACATTAGTTCATACATTGAAGATGATTTAAAGAAACTCTCAGAAAAATATAATCGTGATTTGTGTGGTGAAATATTGGTTGGCCTGGGCACATTGGTTCATATGTAGAGTATGATTGTTAAAAATTCTCAATAAACGGAAGTGATTCGTTAGTACAAGGGTTAGTACACCGGCCATGTAAGCCAGGGGATGTGGGTTCAAATCCCACACAAATCACGATGATATTTTTCTGAGAGTTTCTTTAAATCATCTTCTATGTATGAACTAATGTGCCTTATCATATTAGTAATAATTTAATTTTTAATAGCGGGGAATTTTAATGAGGTTTATTCGTGTTAACTGTCGTGAATTATGACTTATTTATTTGCAATATTTTGGTGAAACCTTTCTCATTTAGGGGAAAGATTTGTTTTTTTTTAATTATAAAAAAATGATTTTTTCTTCTTCTGTGTTCTATCGATTCATTATAATACTCGGGGTTGTAAGGGTTATTTGCTGATTATTTATATCAACCCAAAATCACCGTTATTGTTATAAAAGAACGACCAGTTACTTTAAAATATGGTATATTTTTTTATGACAAAAATTTTCTTACTGTGTTACTTTAATGTTAAAATTTTGTCCACACATATCGCTGTTGGCTATTACGTGTTTATGAGAAGTTAAATTCTCCATTGAAATGCATGTCGCTCCTTTCAATGCACCTCTTAAAGCTATTGTTTCATACCATCTGATCTTGACATTATCATCATAAAAATTATGGAAACCAAAGTTTTACACATACTTGTTTCACTTATGCTACCGAAACAGGAAGTTTTGGAAATGAAAAAATGCTTTTTGAAAATCGGAATTCTCATTTGCTGTTTGCTGGTCTTCTGCAGCACATTTACATGGTTATTCGGCACATTGCTAATGTAAATCATGTCACACTCTAAGACGGTGCTCCCCAACCCTGCTCCCGCGGGCGCCATGGCGCCCGCCGACGATTTTATGTGCGCCCGCCGCTCTCCAACCACAATTAAAAAATTATTTATGTTAAAAAAAAAATATATTTAGGGATAGCTAGATAGATAGGATGGTTTGTGCTGTTGTGGCGTATTGAATTTATCTCACAATAAAAATGATTGAAAAAATGGAATTTAATAAATAAATACGATGCAAAAATTAGAACGCCAATGGAGTTTGTGGGTTTGAAAATATGTTCGGTTTAAGACAGGTACCGACGGGCAATAAAATTATTTTTGCCGAGCGCCGATGGGACAATAATCTTAATTGGATTTACAAATCCAAGTCTGGTTTAGGGCGGCTAATTACCTGAGCGGGCCAAATGTTTATGAAATAAACAAAATCACACCGACGTACCTTTTGGAGCTTAAGAAATAAGAACGTCAACCGTTACGGTCGCGTCGCCTTTTATTTAAAATCATTTGAAACCTCTGTAATGGGCGAAAAATACCCGGAAGACGACGGGAGCAATAAAACTGATTGTATTTGCGATGTCGATGATGATGCTTTGCCAGGTGAACGATTTTTGCGTTTAGGATTCTCGAAATAAATCTACTTCTCATCGCTAGTGACAATTCGATGCAGGAAACTCTTTCTTTCGTGCCGCAAAACCAAAATTTCGGAAGTGGTTCTTTGATTTTCCATCTGTCTCTCAGTCAACTTATGCGGCACACATTTTCCTTCCGTTTGATTTTTTCCCGTGGTATGTGAACGTTTGAAAATACCTTGGCGAGACACGTTTAATGCCTCCGCAAATTGATGTTGTGTTTGCGTATCATCTTCATCCAATAACGCTTACAGATCGGCGTCCTCAGTGTCGAAATCACCATTTCTTTAGTTTAAACTAATTTTCACAGAAAGTTTTCGATGGTGCATGTTAATATATTATAAAAAATATATATTTCTCGTATGTTAATATATTATAAAAAAAATATTGCGTTTAATATGTAGTTAGCGCCATCTATATGTGAAAGCCAGAAATTTAGTAGCGCTTCTAGAAACATACAATTTTTTTTTTATTTTTTTTTAGCTGGGCTTTGAAACTACTTTCGGAAGCAGAAAAAAAATACCTTGAAAAAATAAATGGCGCCCGCCGCCCGACCGGCGACCTGAAATGTGCTCTTGGGTCCAAAAAGGTTGGGAACCCGTGCTCTAAGAGATAACTTATCTTCCTCATTTCTACACGTTTCGATTTTTGGTAGGTGTCTTGCCGAGGAGAGTGGATATTGTAAATTAAACTCGGTATTAAATAATTTTTCGTTACCATTATCTTTAGCTGATAATTTGTGATATCTGATATCAAATATGACAAAATTTTTGACAAAGACCACTTTCAAAATTAACACTTAATTAATTCCATACAACGTTGAAATAACAAACCCACATTCTTAAGGTTCATTTAAAAGAATATCGTTAAAATTGCATTGAAATAATAAAAGTTAAAATAGTTTGATGTAAAATAACGGATAATCTAATTTTTTTATATACATAATTATGGGATTTCCTAATTAAATATATAAAAATATATTTATAAATTATATATATATATATATATATATATATATATATATATATATATATATGATTATATAAATATACATATAAATATAAATAATATAAATATATATATATATATATATATATATATATATATATATATATATATATATATATATATATATATATATATATAAATTATATAAAAATTATATATATATGATTATATAAATATAAATATACATATAAATATAAATAATATAAATATATATATATATATATATATATATATATATATATATATATATATATATATATATATATAAATTATATATATATATATAAATAATATAAAAATTATATATATATATATATATATATATAAATAATATAAAAATTATATATATATATATAAATAATATAAATATATAAGGTTGTTTGGAAAGTCATTTCGCGATTTCTCAACAGAGGGTTTAATTGTATTTTTCACAGCCAATTCATATTAATATTTTTTTAACAGCTGATATAGCAAGGCTTGCTTTTTATCTAAATAAAGGAAACATTATTACTATGTTTATTTCTTTTTAAAGTGAAAAAAAAAAGAAACAAGCGATACTGGGTAAAATTAATTTAAAAAAAACAGTTTTTATTAAGAAAATTAGAGGCTGGTTTTAATCGAAAAGTATATTTGTGTAGGTAAGCTTCAAATAAGCCGTGGCCGGTGCCGCGCGCTGACCTCCGACAACACCTGCGCTGCGGTTCTCTTGCGGGCGGCGCGGTAGCGGCTCTTCAGCAACGATAATAAATTTACTCATTCTTCAATAGTATCTGCGAAATTTAATATCTGTATATATACATAAATATCTGCGCTCTCGGTTCGCATTGCCCGCGAGTCAGAGTTTTTGGAAATTCTGGTTCTTATTCGGGGATCACGCCGCATCCTCTCTACCTGGCCTCGGTGATGTGTGTCCTGTGTCCCGTGTCCTGTGAACTGTGAACTGTGCCGAGTGCACTGAATAATTGAAGCGGCGGAGGAAGGTGAGAGCGGAGCAAGGTGAGAGCGGAGCAAGGTGAGAGCGGAGCTCCCGGCAACCCCGCCGGCCCGCGCCCGCGCCCCGCCGCACGTGCAATAAAGATTTCGTACATTACTTGTTGAGTTGAGTTGAGTTAAAGTTGCCTCGACGCTGCCGTTCTCCGGAAACACGCTTCTGCAGCACGCAAAAATACGTATTCGCCAGTCGTTAATGTCTGTATTATCACTAAACCTACCAATAGGATCGTTGTGACCCTTTTCAAACTTTTGTACAACTTTTACATATTTAAACGTTATCACACCGCTATCAAATTTTAAGACTTTTCGTAAAATTTTCATGCAATGTATTTATTAGTATTTATTTCTCATATTGTTTTCGGAGAAACATATCTATCGAGGCCTATAGCCGATGGCCTTACCTACCGCTGGAGGTCAATTTGACCCTTCAAGATAATATGGTATTCATTCATTTAAAACTGAACAATTTTATATTTTAAATGTCTAATTTTGTATTATAATTTGAAGAAAGAAAAAGTCAAGACCCTGGAATTAATTTTGTATTTCGTACTTATTGCAATATTTTGGAGTGAATATTTACTCTAAAAATATTACGGCGTTTCAAAAAGGGTGTTCAGATTTTTATAAAAAAAACTATAGAGTGAAGCGTTTAGAGTGTCGGGGACTAAGTGGGAACTGAATGCACCAAAATAAGATAAATTTATTACTCTGCTATATTCTCACATTGCACATATGGCAAAAAATTAGATAACTCATAATTATGGAATATTTAATGTGGTCTCGCATATTTTTATTGAAATGATGTAGTTTATATTTTCAATTTGATATGATATCTGAAACACGGGACAGATTTTTTGAGAATATTTTCAAACCCGATGCATATATTGTTGTCGATGAGCAGTTTTTTTTCCACCACAGACCAGGTATAGATTTACACAGTACTTGCCGAGCAAACCGGATAAGATTGAAATAAATTTCTGCACGGCATCTTACTCAAATAGCAAGTATGAAGTGGACGGATTAATGGATTTTCCTATTTGAGAAAGGATGAGGGAAGAGAAAATTCAACTCCACTTGGACAGTTCGTTATCGAACTGATGGAATCGTTCACAGGGTGCGGAAGGAACGTGACAGCTGACAATTTTTTTACGAGTGTTTCACTGGCCACAAAACTACTCGCAAAAAGAACTACTATTGTTGTGAATATTCGTGAAAATAAAAGAGAACTACCTAAATTTTTCAAACAATGGAAAGACTCGTTCATCAAGCGAACTCTAAAAATCGAAACATATTTCACTTACCGTGTGTAAAAGCTGCTCCTACTTAGTTCCGTTATTGTAAATATATATAACTATGTTCACTGCATGTGCGCTTAGTTTACCGCGCTACTGTAATACGTCTTCTTTGGTAAATATATTCACCCCAATACATTTAAAGCCTGCGAGTTCGTGTCCGTGCGAGCGTGAACAGTCGGCGAGTCGTCAGCGTCGCGCGGGGTGCTTGGGGCCCTTTCTTCTAGCATTGACTTAATTTCGCAAAACCTATATAACTTAACTTTCACACGCACCGATAAATACTTGTTTTTACCTTTACTCACTTTTTTTACTTTATCATCTCTCACTTGATATATATATTTTTTATAATATCACAAATACATCTGACTTACATCAACACATTCTGACCAGTTCAGCATCATAACCCTTGTCAGCATTTAATTTGAGTTTCGAATAATTGCCTTTTTTTTTGTTTTTGCGCCTCAAATTGCATACCGCCGGAGCTGCGCCAGGGAATGGTCAGGAACTCGGCTCGCTCACATACGACTCCTGTCTCTCCTAAATATATGTCAACAGTATTTTCACGTGCGAGTCGTTTAGTCGAGGAATATTGTTTTTTTTTTAAATTTCTTTGTATTTGTGGCATTTTATGTCGGGTCATTTTATGTCTTCACGACTCGTTTTTTTTTTTTTTTGAGACCGCTTTCACACTACAAATATGCACTATCGAATGCCGTTCCGGCGACGATCACCGCACGTCACAGGACTGCGCTCGCCGGCCACGGCCTCGTCGCCTCGCTGCCAATCGATAATAAAATGAATTTACACCTGCAAGGCCGTCAGTAGCTCGGAATTTTATCGCAAGATATCGTAAAGTGCGAGCGCTTCCCGTCAGTGACTTTCGAAAAAGTACTCCGGCAACTGAGTCCCCGTCGTCCCCGGTCAATAGGTATTCCGTCTACCGGACCTTTTTAATGTGTACTTCAAAATTATTCGTTATATACTTTCGATTACTGAACCCGAGTACCGCGTGTGGATTGCGAATGACGTCTCGCCAGTTCGACGAGAACTCTCGCCGGAGGACCCCGCTACCTCGGTAACTCGGCTCGTCACGCCTGACTGCTCTCAGATCAGATCTACTCTGTCTGCGCCCGTCTCCGCCGTCACTTTGTATTTCGAGCCGCTGTAGAGCAGCGATTGCTATTTATTATTGTAAGTCGTTCTCTAGTAAAATCGTGTCGACTTCGCTGTCATTTTTGTCATATTGTCTGCCCTCTTCGTCGACTCGTCGATTGAAGCTCGTCCAAGTCCATCTTGTAGTGCGGTTCCATCTTGCGTTATTTTATTATTTATGATTTCTTACATTTTAAGTCTAACCCCTCGGTGCTTCGGTTGCAGTGTCGCGCCGCCGCCTGAATGAGTACGTGTCGCACTACGAGCCGCTGCGCTACTCGGCGCGCGCCGTGCTCGAGGCGCACGAGGCGCACCAGCTGCACGAGGCGCACCAGCCGCACCAGCCGCATCAGCCGCACCAGCCGCACCAGCCGCACCAGCTGCACCAGCTGCACGCCCCGCCCTCGCGCACCCGCCGCTCCGCGCCCGCCGCCCCCGCCGCCCCGCCCGTGCACGTGCGCTTCCGGGCTCACGGCCAGCACTTCCAGCTGCGGCTCCGGCGGGACCTGTCTGCCTTCAGCGACGACTTGCAGGTGAGCCCTCGCCCCGGAAAAGAAAGGACGTCATCTGATTCAAATTTCCTTTCATTTTCTTAAAGCGACGAGTAAGTTTTCTATGATCCCCGAAAAACCGCTCCCTCTCGCTTACTTCTTGTCGAGTTCTCTGACTCTCGAGGAGTAGGGCAGTCAATAGATTCCTACTTCAGATTATTCGTGAAAATTACAAATAAAAGTTATTAATTTCTGAAATTTTAATCATCATATATAATTGTTCCTTCATTTGTTTTTTGACCTTCTATCCAAATAGTATTTATAAAATAAAAATAATCTGTTTGTAAAATCGAGTCCCAAAGATTTATTTTCAAATCGAGACGTTGAGCGTATAGAAGTGTTAAATGTGTGTACATTTCAAATCGACTCCCATATCGCCGTATGTACCGAACCTTAAACTTTTCCGAAACTATTTTAGTGAAGTCCGAAATGATAATTGTGCATATTAAATACACCGCCGCGACTTTGAATTTTCGCGGCTTTACGATTCGTGTGATTTCAGGTGGAAGGGGCGAAGGGGAAGCTGCTAGACGTGGACACGTCCCACATATACCGCGGAGACGTCCTGGGTGAGTACACATCCGCCTCGAGAACTCGCGAGAGATCGCTACCCGGGCGGGAAGTGGAGCCGGCGGTGCCGTCTGACGACGTATCGACCGGCATCTCTACTCTACTCATACTGCGAGCTAAAAATTACAGTGCACCCAGACATTTTCGGTCGAGGGGACACGCTCCCGACAGTCCTGCGGATATTTCATCTCTATCACATTTTTTTATTACTCGTTGTCGTGGATACGTATTGAGAGCCTATGAGAGCTTACCGATTTACGTGAAACGAACTATTCCAGTTTAATCGATAAAACCGAAGGCCGAATGCGATAGTATACTGCTTCTGCACCGTTCAATGACACTGGGTTGGCGAAGAAGGCTCTCAATGTAAATTATATAGATTAAATAAACATCTCGACTAAACGAGCTCGTTTGGCGCAGCATTTTTATTATTCCAGGCTTTATTTACGGCTATAATTTTGAATTACAAAATTGTATCGCTAATCTATATATATATATATATATATATATATATATATATATATATAAATATATATATATATATATATATATATATATATATATATATATATATATATTAGGGTGTCCCTTAAAATTCAAGTTCAATATTTTTTTACGCATACCTTCTTAAAAGTTTAGTAATAACCCTATATTGTCTAGAAAAAAATATTAGTTCGATTTATAAACGGTAACCCGTGCCGACTTGCGATTTTAACTTGTCCATACAAGTTGCGTAAGTACTGCGCTGTGACTTGTAACTGCATGTTTTATTTGTCATTTCATACGTGATTTTTGAGATTAGTAGTGCTCCATTGTTTAGTGCGTTAACATGTCGGTGGAATTACGGAGTGATAAACAAAATAATTTCCTTATCGGTTTGCCTAGATATCAAATAAATGGTGTAAAATTACCATCTAATCGACAAATTCCCTCGGTCCTATTTTACAATATTCGTGAGGTAAAACTGATTGTTAGTGAAAGTGCAAATCTTGTGATTAGGGAGTGCATCATATATTGGGAAAAAGCAAGAATTCCAACAAGGGCATATCCTAACTGCGTGAAGAAACTTGTTGATTTATATCATGTTTGGAGGGAATTGCAAAAAAATTGTAAGAAAACTCAGGTTACGTTCAAGAGACGTGAGAACAATTTCAAAATTGATCTTAATAATTTGTTTGATATTGCACATGCTGATGCTTTTGAGAGAATGAAAATAGAGGAAGATAAATTATTTTTAATAAAACAGAGAGAACCAGGTCGACCGGGATGCTTAGGTGGTGTTGATAAAAAATTGGCGGAAAAAGAAGATAGATCTAGACAACGACGATTGGAAGAAAAGGAAAGGGTTGTAAGACAAAGAGAATCACTAGCTGTTGCATCTACTTCCACCACAAATTACTTAGAAAGGCTAGAAGATTTAGACGAAGAACAGATCTTGAATTCTGAACTCAGCTTGCTGGACGTTCCCTGCCATGAACAAAGTTCAAAAAGAGGTAGAAAGAATCTTGTAACACCTAAACTAGTTGCAGCTTTAGATCGATGCCAGCTAAGTATTAGAGACTCCGTTTACATTCTTAATGCGGTGGTAGAAGCGCTTGGTCTGAGCAGCGATGATTTCCCTATTAACAAATCCTCGATTCAGCGAATTCGTACTGAAACTAGAAAATGGCTGTCTCAACAGCTCTCTTTGACTGGAACCTTCACGATAAAGTACAAATAATGTGCTGCGACACAACAGCTTCCAATACTGGCCGTTTCAATGGAGTTTGTGCTATTTTGGAGCAAACTTTAGGAAGAGAATTGCTGCTTTTCGCCTGTCGTCATCATGTTTATGAATTGGTCCTAAAAGCTGTCTTTGAAAGCAAAATTAAGCAAATTACTAGTAGCCCAGATATTCCAATGTTTAAAAAGTTCAGAGAAAATTGGAAAAACATCGACGCTAGTAACATTGAACCATCTCTTAATTTCGTAAAACAACGTGTTGCCGAGACAGACATTCAAGCTTTGTTAATATTTTATAAGGCAGAATTAGACAAAGGTTATGTAATAGATGACTACCGCGAATTGGTCGAACTGTGCGTAATATTTTTGGGAGGAGACAGAGGAAAAATTAAAACTAAGGCCCCCCGGAGCAATGCATCAGGCTCGCTGGATGGCGAGAGCGATCTATTCTTTAAAAATATGTTCACTTCAGTCACAATGCAGAATAACTGCGAAGGACAAAAAGGCTCTACAAGATGTTTGCTTATTTGTCGTGGTGTTGTATGTTAAACCTTGGCTCGAATGTACAGTGGCGATCAAAGCACCTAACCAAGATTTGCGCTTCTTGAAGATGTTAAAAGAGTACGAAAAAGTTGACGCAACAATTTCTAATGCTTCTATAAGCAAGTTTAGCCATCACTTGTGGTATTTATGTGAAGAGACAGTTATTCTATCACTGTTTGATGATGAAGTTGATAACCAAACTAAAAAGAAAATGATTGCCAACTTCAACCGGGACAAAACCTCAGATTTTAGCAAACGCTATGACCCGTCAAAGGAAGAACTGCCCCAAAGGTTGTTTGGTAAGTTTAATTGACTTTTTGTGATATATTTAAATTGTTGTAGATTTATTTGTTATTTATCTTATTTTCCTTTTTTTCCAGGCAAAACACTGGATAATTTCGTATCGGAAAAGAGCAAACAATTTTTATCACGACTGCAGATCGACGACAGTTTTCTAAAGGAAGATGTATCTTCCTGGAATAATAATGCTGCTTTTCTGGAAGCTAAAAGAAAAATAAGTTATTTGAGAGTTGTGAATGATACTGCTGAAAGGGCTGTTAAAATGATGCAAGATTTTAACGGACTTATCACGGCTGAAGAAGAACAAAAACAGTTCTTGCTGCGCTGTGTCCAGGAACATAGAAAATTGTATCCGGACTGTAAAAAAACAACTCTAAAAAAAAGTTACCCTGGCTGATTGTTATTACTTTATGTTTTTGATTAAAGATTAATGTTCATCTAATTGAATTTTTACTATTATTTACTTAATTTATTGCATTTATAATGATTTTATACCAGACCGAAATATCAAGAAAAAACACGTTTTTTACTAAACTTTGAAGCTCGGTCGGCACTGGTTGCAATTATGCTAGAAAGATGAAATTTTATATTTAAGACTCTTATAGCATTACTAAAAAAAGTAGAGGGTACCCATTTCGAAATTTGAAAAAAAAAATTTTTTGGTCATATAAGGGACACCCTAATATATATATAAAACACAAAAAATATTTGTCTTTTATATATATGGGTTTGAAACCATCCAACCGATGTGCCCCAAACCGGTTTCATTTGAAAGGCAATAAATATGAAGATAATTTTAGACCACTAAAACAGGGGTGTCAAACTCAATTTTGCAGAGGGTCATATATGAAATTTAGAACGTGTAGGCGGGCCGGATTCAAATAAAAAAAATGTACTGAATTATTATAACATTTTATATATTTAATTATATAATATACGGCGTGTGCATAAATTTTTCGGATTTTTTCGTGAAATTGGAGCTTTATTATAAAAAATTGGTACAATATATTCTATTCAGAGTATTGTCCATCGTATTCCAGAAAGGGCATTCTGCATCGATTGAAGCAAGTGGTAGTCGGAAGGGGCAAGGTCTGGGCTATAAGGCGGGTGAAGCAGAACTTCCCATTCACTGTTTTCCAAATAGGTTTTAACCGATCAACATGTGGCCGAGCATTGTCATGATGGAAAATTACAGACTCGTGCTTGGTCGCATATTCCGGCCGATTTTCTGCCAATGCTCGCTTCAAACCCATCAATTGTGTCTGTAGAACTTGCCCGTGATAGTTTGGCCTGATTTCAGCAGATCATAGTGGAAGATTCAAAAGCAAGGAAATTGGGTGCCACATGAATTGAAGCTGAGAGACGTCGAAAGGCGATTTTGCAATTCGGAAATGCTGCTTGAACGCCACAAAAAGAAATCATTTTTGCATCGTATCATCACTGGTGATGAAAAGTGGATTCGCTACGATAAGCTGAAGCGTAAAAAATCATGGGGTAAGCCCGGACATGCAACAACATCGACGGCCAGGCCAAATATTCATGGCGCCAAGGTAATGCTGTGTAGTTGGTGGTATCAGAAAGAAATCGTGTACTAGGAGCTTCTAAAATCAGGCGAAACTGTCAATGGGCAGCGCTACCGACCAACAACTGATCAATTTGACCCATGCAGTGCTCGAAAAACCGCCAGAATGGGACACGAGACACGAACGAATGATATTGAAGCACGACAAAGCTTCGTGCCATCGTCCAGGACACCATCAAAACGCTGAAATAGGATCTGCTACTGCACCCGCCTTATTTACCAGACCTGGCCCCTTCCGATTTTTATTTGTTCCGGTCGATGGCGCATGGATTGGCTGGGCTACACTTGGCCAATTTTGAAATAGTGGAAAATTGGATGCTTGAACGGTTGGGGTCCGACGCATCGTTTTATCGTCACGGTATTCGTGTACTGCCAGAGAGATAGCAAAAATGTGATGATACTTTGAATAAACTATTTTTTTGTATTTTTTTTTTAAATTATACACTTTTCATTGATAAAAAAAAGCCGGAAACATAGTGGCACGTCTAATTGGACTAAATGGAAATGGAAAAAATACTCAATTCCAAAAATATAATTATAAAATTATTATGTGATTAAGCACATTTTTTCACACATTGAAAACGATTAAAGAAAACTCTCAGAAAATATAATCGTGACTTGTGTGGGATTCGAACCCACATCCCCAAGCTTTCATGGCCGGTGCATTTATCCAACTATGCTAACGAGCCACTGCAATTTAGTGAGAATTTTTAATAATCATATTCTACATATGAACCAATATTTTCTGAGAGTTTTCTTTAATCGTTTTCAATGTGTGAAAAAATGTGCTTAATCACATAAACATACTAATACCTGCATGGGTAAATAAAAACGCATTCTGATTGACATTAATCTAACTTAATATATAAAATTATTGTTTATATTTTTATGTTAAATAAATAATAAGTAGTAGTAAATAATAGTATGAAAATGTTGGTAATTGGGTCGAATTGGGGCAAATATGCAACGACTTATTATTTTTAATAGCAATTTTAAAATGTACATTTATATATTTCATTTATATATTTCATTTATATATTTCAAATATTTCAAACAACAGGTTAAAATACGAAAAATATACTGCACCAATAGAAAAAATATATATCCCATAAGTTAAATGCATTCCTTATTATAAGGGTTTTTTTTTTTTCCAGTAAATTTAATATGATAAATATGAGTTTTTCCGATTGATTGGAGATTATTATGACCGATTGATTTAAGCATTTAGGTGTCCTTTTTTAAATTGGAAATAAAAGATTACACATAAACCTACGGTAAAAGATAAATTTAAAAATAAAATCAATTAATTTTTTAAACAAACTTTAGTTTTAAAAAATCATAATTTTATCAAATCATCTTCAAGACTTTATTTGACCTTGTAAAAGAACGGAAATTAAATAATAAACAAATATGTAAATATAAATTTTAATTTTTATAATATTCTGTAAATCAACCAGCTTTCAGCTCAGTAAAATGATAATTAAATAAATAAATTAATGAAAACGATTTCGATTTCCGAGTGAGATCCGTACTGACTGGGGCTGAAATGGGTGTATTTTCTTTCCCTGGAAGCTTTTGTCACTTTTTTGCGAAACGTGTCATCATATTTTTTTAACTATCGATTAATTTTTCTTTTTTGAAAGTTGTTTTTTTTTAATAGAATATTAAAAAAGCTTTAAATTATTTTTATATATTTTTTATTATTAAATTACCGATCTTTTTTAAGGTAAAATAAATTCTTAAAAATGTTGAAAAATTAGATAAAATTACGACTTTTCAAAGCCAAACTTTGTTAAAAAAAAATGTTATAATTTTTTAGCTAATCTTTTACAATAGGTTTATTGGTAATCTTTTATTTCCAATTTAAAAAAAGACACCTAAATGCTTAGGGTTCTAGATCCATCGGTTATAATAATCTCCAAATTCCTAAACATTAATCTGGAAAATACATATTAATCATATTAAAAGTAAATTTACAAGAGATAATAATAATAATAATAATAATCACGTCTTTAGAAGAAGAAACGTATCTAACTTTTAACATTAAAATTTTTTCTTTTGATGGAGTAAATTTTTCGCAAAAAATTATAAAAAAACTCAAAAATTGATCCATCAAAGGGATCAGCCACCATAAGATACTATTTCAACAGACTTTTTTGTGATTTTCTGGAAAGAATTATTATTTTGAAAATTATAACGATTAACTTATTTTCGTTTACATTTCTCATTTTAATTAGTAAAAATTTTTAATATTTTTTTTCTTAAATAATTTTTTATTGAGGTCGGAAAATGGTCGGCGGGCGCACGGAAAATGATCGGCGGGCGCCATGGCGAGGGTTGGGGACCACCGTGTTAAAGTATAGCCTGATGCGGTTCAATAGTAGTAACGCCATATCTTAGAAAATCCGAAAAAATTAATGCACACATCGTATATATATAATATAAGGTTGTTAAAAATCATATCAAAGTTATAAAAGAGGGTAATTATTTTGAGCTCGAGGATCCAGATACCTGACTTCTCTTGTTTTTGATAAGCTCATTGATGTCAGGTATCGTATTCGTTGTAATTATTTTAAGAATTGATTGGAGATGTTCATTCGTAAGTCTTGTGCGATGTTTGTTCTTATTTATTTTCATGACGGAAAACATCTGCTCACATAAAAAGATACTACCAAACATGCACAGAATGCGTGCTGCATGCTTTTTTAATTCCGGGTAGTTATCCAAACTCTTGAAATATTGTGTATAAAATGTAAGAGCGTTAACCTCTTTAAAATTTTTTTTCAAAATACTGTCTGGGCACGCGCTGTTCTTGAAATTACTTATAAATGTAGTGTGAGCATTTTAAAACTTCCGTAGAGGAATTGAGTGAAGTCTAAAAGCTCTAAAAAACAGGATTCTTCTTTCTGTGACACATTGCGATCGCGGGCCGTATCTTTGACATGACTGCACTAAAACAATGCATTAGGCACACATTCGGTCCATTAATTTGTCGATTTTTAACATTTCCCATACAAAATTTTCAACATCTTATGGCGTTACTCGCCAATAAATTTAATAAAAGATTAGTGTAAAGTTGGCGCATAATACGGACTGTCAACACAAAAACACTAATCTGTCATTTTTCATAAACTGAAAAAATGTAATTTTACTAATGAGCGTTTATAAGAAAATTATTTGTATGGGATTTATAGTCCATGCGATGCCCGCGGTCGATTTCTATTTGCAGGCACCTTTCCCGTGCGCGAGCTCCGAGAGCCACTCCAAATCCAATGTACGTATTCGTCTGTTGATCGCCTTATTGACAGGGATGCTATTTCTCAATGTAATCACAGAAAGAAACTCTTGATTCTAAAACGATTTTCTGTCGGGAAATGTCTCATAAATTACCTCCGTAGGTAGACGCTGCCCTGAGCACCGCCAAAAGGAAGAAAAAGGTCGGTGTACGGGACGTATCTCGCTCAAAGACTGTATAATTTGATAGGGTTGGATATATCGCGAGAAGGGAGATGTTCACTCAAACACGTTTTCGACTCAAACTCTGGCGTTTATTGTTCTCCGTGAAGATAGTTACAATACGCTGGTATTTATATACATGAAGTTAGTTGCAGTACGCTGGTTTTTATACATCAACGTGAAGCTAGTGACGAACGCTGCCTTACCGACGTCTCGTACAGTCGGCTTTAACACTAAACGTACCAGCACTTGATATATACCCATTTCTACCACAACCGGTCAAATGACCGGTCATTGTGTTTTATATGAAATATGGATGTAAGAAGGAATTAAACATAGTAACTTTATTATAATTAAATTAAATTGTATATGAACGATTTTAATTACATATACAAAGAATAATTATGTTTAATTCATTGCTCATAGCATTTTTTTACATATACAGGATGTCTCCATTGTACATTTACCGCAAACATTTTTTTGACATTTTGAACAAATTTTGATGGTTTTACTTTCGTTACAATAATCTATTTGATACGTCTTACGTTAATATGAATCTGTAGTAGATTTAGGCAATGTCCCTTTTGTATTTGTTTCTTTATTTGATTTTTACAAGCTTCTCGAAAACCGGCGGCAAGTTCTACTGCTAACTGGAGTAAAAAATCTTACCTCGAGATATTTTCTCCTGTCGTTTGTTCGTTAAAAATCCAGGCATCTATGCCAGCTAAATCAAGGGTATTGAAAATACTTGGAGAAGCCATCTGCAAAACAAAGATTTTGTGGTATATTTCCTCACCATTTGATCGGTCATGCCTACACTAAATTTAGTTTGATTATAATATGAAACGGTCTCAGGTAAACATTTATCATTAGTATCGGCTGTTACTGATTTATGTTTAGAACTATGTAAAAGAACTTTTTTTTTGGTTTACTTTTATAGATTGTAAGAGATCTGTGGTGAAAATTTTCATCTTTTTTTTGCTTCGTAATTATTGGTAATTATTCCTTTTTATTTGAGCGGATAGTTCCAACCAAAGTTGTTTTTTTCATTAGAAGTTGTGTTGCTAGGGACATGCTTGTAAAGAAGTTGTCTGTGGTTACAGTTCTTCCGCAATCCGTAAATGGTTCCATGAGTATGAGTACAACATATTCAGTGAGTGGTACTGAAGAGGGACTATTTTCATCTTTTCTTAGTCTGCTCATAGCTTCTGAGAAAAATTTAGACCCCCATATGTTATTCCACAAAAAAGAAACTTTTAAATGATTTGCTCCATATGCACCTCGTGCATATAAAATTGCAATAAATGCATCTAATTTATCTTGAGGTAAACTCCAATCGGCTCCTAACTCTCTCTTTGCATATTCTTATATGGCTCATAACACGGTGGTCAATTATCAACGAAAATGCAGTCTTAACTCTACCATCTATCCTGTGGGGCCTACTTCTTGCCTGAAAATGTTATGAAGTGGTGATCTTCCAGGTGTACCACCTATTTGTATTTCTTTCCAAACAGTTCCACCAATCGCAACATGCTGATCATTTTTTTATATCTCTTCTTCAGAGTAATCTCATTTTTTTTCGTCCACGGCATATATTCAGAATATTTTCCTCTTCATCGTCAGTAACTGTACATTCAAACTCTTGACTAATAGATCATTTTCAACCTGTATATCTTCATTTCCGAAAACTCTTCGTCAATATTATTTATATCTTCTAAGAACTTGTACTGTTTTGATTGTTTCGACATTTCTCTCGGTAAAGTGTAACCTGTATTAGTAATTGAGTAAAGATATCAAAATAAAATAAAAGCTACCTACCAATACATTAAGTTATTGTCTACTTTTTTATGTTATGTATCCAACTTTTGAGATCAATATTATGTTGGGTACACACCGGGCTTCGGGACTAAAATGCTACTTTCAATCTAAAATTTTAGTCAAATTCTTGAATTTATGATTCACGGTTATCTTGATTGAACTAACTAACGCAACAGTATTTGCAGAAATGTGCATTTAACTGAATGCAATATGTTGAAAACGCATGTACATCATAATTTCTGATTCGATAACCTTAAAAAGCAATAAATTGTTCTCCCGGTCAATTGACCGGTTGTGGTAGGAATGGGTATACTACAAGCATAACTCAAAAAATACACAATACAAAAAAAAAAAAAAATAGAGTATTACTTGTATTTAATAATTAGAAAAAGTCATGAAGTCAAATGTGCAAAGAAGGTAAAATTATATGCCCATTTTCTATACCAAAGTACAAAATCGGTCAATTGACCGGTCGTGGTAGGTTTAGTGTTAAAAGTGCAGCGCCCGGGGCCACGTAGGGCAGTGCATTTCCTTTGCCGGAACCACAAATTGTACAAATATAAACGCCACAAAACTTTTTAACAACATCTCTAGTTTTTGTTTATTAGTGTGCAAAACAAAAAGTATTGCAAAAGTGTATATTTAATAGAACTACGAATTTTAGTAACTATCGAAAAGCTCAGGGGTATCCGGCACGCAGCTCGCGAGTCACGTGTGGCTCGCGGTCACTTTTTTGCGCCTCAAAGTTTTGGATTGTAAATTAGTTCGAGCTTAACGCTCATATACCATTTGATTGACTAATAACTGAGTTACGGTCGAGGACGTGAACGGCCTGTCGAGATGAATAAATTTCGTTGGAGTTTCAGTATTAGAACGTGCTCTAGAGGAGATGAACGTACCTTGTGTGCAATCAATATTTTTTAGGGAAATCGAGTAAATAAGATACTCGATGGGTACAATTATAACCTATTCGAAGAGATGCGGTGATCACTAAACTCCTGGTGCAGTATGAATTTAGGATTACAAGAGATATTGGATAAAATTTTATTTATTAATATAAAAAGGTGCATATTAATATGGTTATACATAATGCATTCTGTGTTCGCAGGCGACCGCAGCAGCAGCGTGTTCGGCTCCCTCACGGACGGAATCTTCGAGGGGAAGATCACCGCGCGGCACGGCTCCTACTATGTGGAGAGGGCTAAGCACTACTTCCCGCGCGACCACAACGACTCCTTCCATTCGCTCATCTACCGCGAGCAGGACGTCGCCGACCCCTACGAGCACCGCCGCGAGGGTGAGTCCCTTCCTCGGCGAGCTGCCCGACGGTCACTCGCGAGGACGACTGTTCTCGGATGCTATAGTGAATTTACTGATACTTCTATGTCCAGTATTGCGATGCTGCCGGTTTCATTTTTATCAAATGTCTTCGAGACCACGAGATGAGGTCTCTTCGTCGGAAATTCGATCAGTAAAAGTCTAATCGACACATCGACGTCGTTTCGCGCGTGCACCGCGTACTGAAACATCGATCATTTTTATTTGTAGTATTGATCTAAAACACTTTCCCTTCGCTCTGCTTCCGTGAGTTTTTTTCACTGTCGGAAATGTGTTTGATTTTCTGCGACGGAATGTACCATTACGGAATTAGTCGCCCGCCGACGGTCAGGGGTCGATTAGGATCACTCGGACGCTCCCGGCAGCCTCGCTGGGCGGAGGCTCCGCGCGAGTAACGCACTCCCTTCCGGGCCCCGTCGGTCGATGCAACAGCATAAACTCGAAAAGGTGAAAATTTTCTAAGAATAAGCACGCAATAAAAGTATAATGCATTTCTGCGAAAGGCGCGTAATATATTATTATGTTTATGCATGTTAGTTAATTCTCTTCTAAAGTTCGCACAATTCGTACACATCACAATTTGCCACAATCGAGTAGTGTCCGCTCAACCTTCAGTACGAGTACCAGCGTGATTTGCACAATTATGTACGACCGATACTATCGGCGTCCCATTTAAAATTAGCATCAAACGATCCTTTCATCCTTCCACCGCGCCAGCCCCCGCCAGCCCCCGCCACCGCCGCGGCTCACGACCGATTACCTCCCCGCCCTCCACACGCCATGCTCGATACACACCGGAGTAAAAACATTTACGAAAGATGCTAAAAATTATTTGTGATTTTAAAATTTTAACTTGGCCCACTTTCCAAATTAACACTTAATGCATTCCATTTAACAATGAAACCTTAAGTATTTTTTAACGAAAGCCTTAGGGCTCAGTTTTGACAAATTTGTAAAAATTACATTTAATTAATTTAGTTTAAAACAACGTTATGTGAAATAAACTACTTTTTCCCATCTTTCTGACAATTTTGGGATACCATCTCGAAAAAAAGACATGTCTTTTGATGCAATCCATGAATCGATCCAATTTTGGACTTCTTCAAAAAAGCGAAAATGCTGACCCTCAAGAGCCTGCGTCATCGACGAAAACAAATAGTAGTCGGAAGGAGCAATGTCTGGGCTATATGACGGGTGGGGTAGGACTTCCCATTTCTGCGTTTCAAGGTATGTTTTGACCGGCTGCGCAACATGTGGCCAAGCGTTGTCATGTTGCAAAATTACCTTGTCGTGTCTCTCCTCGTATTGTGGCCGTTTTTCCAGCAGTTCTCGGCTCAAACGCATCAATTAAGTTTGGTAAAGTTACCCTGTGATGGTTTCACTTGGTGGTAGCAGGTCATAGTACACCACGCCCAATTTGTCTCACCAAATACAGAGCATGACCTTTCCACCGTGAATATTCGGTTTTGCCATCGATTTTGGCGTATGGCCAGGCATTCCCCATGATTTTTTGCGCTTAGGGTTATTGTATTGAACCCATTGTTCGTCGCCAGTCACAATACGATTCAAAAAACCCTTTCTTTTTAGCCGTTGGAGCAGCTGTTCACAAGTGAAAAAACGGCGTTCGACGTCTCTCGTCTTCAATTCATACGGCACCCAATATCCTACCTTTTGGACCATTCCGATGGATTTTAAGCAAACGGCTTTTTATGGCTTGTTGAGTCACTTCCAATGTGTTTGCATGTTCTTCTTGCGTTTGGCACGAGTCTTCATCCAATATAGCCTCCAATTCGGCATCCTCAAACTTTTTTGGCCGCCCTTCGCGCTCTTTGTCATTGGTATTAAAATCACCACTTCTAAAACGTTTATACCAAAATTCACACGTGGAAATCGATGAAGCATGTTCCTCGTAAGCTTCTTGCAGCATTTGATGGCCTTCAGCTGCACTTTTCTTTAAATGGAAGCAGAAAAGTAAGCTTTCCCGCAAATTGTATATTGTTGGCACAAAAGTTGACATATTCGGAGCACACAAAAACTAAGTTGTTTCCACTTCAGCGAAATGACATATAATGAAAAAGAAAGCCTAATGATGGGGTTATAAAATGAAGTTAGTTGCAACACTGTCCGTTTTGATTTTATCCTAGTAACGTCATCTCTTGAAAATCTTTTAAAACCTAATTGTACTTCTAATATTAAAATATTCTGGAGTGAATATTTACCAAAAATGTCACGGCGTTCCAAAAATAACGTTTTTTGACAAATAAAATTATAAATGTCGAGTTTTCGGATATTGAAGAACAAGAATTTGGAGTGAAGCATTTATACTGTATTGGGGTAAGTTGGACTAAGTGGGAACTAAATGTAACAAAATTAGATGCATTTATTACTCTGTAATACACTCGCGGGACATGATATGGGCCAAAAATTTAGACCACTCATATTTATAGAATAATTAATGGGGTCCTGAATTTTTTTCAATTCCATGACTAGAAATTATAAGGCTTATATTTATATAGAAAAGCTAAAAAAAAAACCCTGCGTCTACAAACCAATCATTTTTCTATGATACTTGAAACATACGACCGGTTTATTGAGAACGCAGAAAAATAATTTGCAAATCAAATGAATTTAGGTTTAAAAAAAAAGTTGTGCAGAATAGTATATGGTATTCTTATTTCTTCAAATCTGGAACAAACTCCTAGCGACCGCCATCGAAGCACCGAGACACACGAGAGCTTCCCGGCAGGGTTCTGGTTCCGAGCCCCTCTGCCGGCTTGTCGATTTCTCTTCTTTGGTTTTCCGAACAGACCTTCTCGCCGAGTCGGTTACCAGTCAGATAACGCAGCGAGTCTGCTAGCTCTCTCTACTTTAGATGCCCAGCGCTGAGGCGGAAGCGCAACCGCCCCGGGGTCGTAGCATTTCCAGAATTCGCTTTATAGTATGCGGTAATATCTCAGAAAACGTGTATCGAAGAAGGTAATTTTTCAATGGTCTATCGGTCGGATCTCGGGGCGGCTCGACGACGTCAGCGGCTCCAGCGCCCCGGCACCGCCCGCCCAGGAGCAAGAGCGCCCTGCTCCGCTTGCCCCCGCTTGCCCCCGCTTGCCCCTCCCCTGAGCCGAGGCGACCGCTGCGTCGTAGAATTGCCGAAACTGCGCTATATTTTGATTTCTTCTCTCGCGAGACGAGGCGCCCAATTTCCGCTAATTTTGTGTGCAGGTCGCATTTCAAACAACGCGACGAATACATCCCGTGAAGTTTTTTCCTATAACCGACAATGTACGCGGTTGTTTCTTCTTCATATTATGTATTTAAAATATATTTTAGAAGTTTCACTATGTGTCAGATGATAGCTATTACATTCGATTTAAATTACGTCGTCGTGCACAAAGTGTCGATCGTTCACGAATCCCGCCGATCCATAGAGCGGCCGGCATACCCGCGCCCCCGAGGCTTTTTCTATATTGTCTACTTAGTATCAGTATTTGATAATTGTTATTTTTTTTTACTGTATAGTATATACCGTGCCTCAGATTTCACGATAGTATTAAATAAATTTAAAAAAGGCGAGTTGTATTTTGAATATATTGCTTTATTTACTTTCTGTGATCAATTCCTTTTTTTTTTTTACTTAGCTACACGAAATTTATAATTTTTCATGAAATGTTACAGGTCATGCGGGCGGATGCGGCATCACGGACGACGTGGTGCAGTGGATGGAGAAGATCCAGAACTCGGGAGTGGAGGAGCCCCCTCGCCCGGCCTCGCAGCCCAATGCCATTCGAGGCGAGCACTCCGACCGCAAGTCCAGCTTGTTCGACAGGTAAAGCCTCCCCAGGAGGACCGGCTCGCGGTGCTGACCGATGTGACGCGACCGATGGTATTATTTTCTCGATTGAGAAGTATCAAGGATTGATGTGTGAGTTTGGATTTTTTGTACTTGTGACAATTTTACAATCTTAAATATTTCAGATTCGATGTGGATTCTCCGGGTGACTTGCACTCCCACGGCCTCTTCTCCAAGTACTCGCGGCAAGCCAACGAGCCACAGGGGCGCGCTCGCCGGGCCACGAGGCCCAAGGAGGACAACCGCAACACCTGCTCCTTGTACATCCAGACTGACCCTCTCATCTGGAGACACATCCGGGAAGGCTTCCCCGATGTGAGCTCTCAACATTTTGTATCAGCGATACACACCATAATACTTTAATGACCGAAAGATTTACAATGCGACACACTGCAGCCCTACGAATACCGGTGAAGTTGCTTGCGTTGTAACTGCAGTGCTATCTGTTTACCTGAGATTAAGCTACTGTTTCCTGGTCACTAGAAGAGAAGAACCTGAAAGATGCCTTTGGATAATTTAATAATAAGCACTTTAAATAAAATTCTCAAATTGTTATCAGATTTTAAAATTGCGTTTTTTTTATATTTAAACATGAAAAACTCTGTCAATATGTGTGGCTGAACTCTTCATTTAAAAGATATTTTTGTGTTCCTACAGCACCGCGACCCGCACAAGAAATCAGAGATAGACGAGAAGACGCGAGAGGAGATTCTGTCCCTGATTGCTCATCATGTGACAGCTGTAAACTATATCTACAGAGATACCAAATTCGATGGCCGAATAGAACATCGTAATATCAAATTTGAGGTGCAAAGAATAAAGGTAGTAGAATATGTGAAATCCATATATTTAAGTAATTAAAAATGTATTGAATTAAATTTTTCCAAAAATGAATATTATTTGTTTATTAATTTTAGATTGATGATGATTCTGCATGTAATTCTCATCACTTTGCTGGAGAAGTCAATCAATTTTGCTTAGAAAATATTGACGTCTCAAATTTCTTGAATCTTCACTCTCTCGGAAACCATGAGGACTTTTGTCTCGCCTATGTTTTCACCTACAGAGATTTCACTGGAGGCACTTTGGGTAAGAAAAATGCTTACTTATCTTACTGTTAATTTTCATTTTACTAATCATACATTATTCAAGTAATTCTTCTTGCAGATCTGAATTTCATTTTTGAAAAATATTTTCGATTTGATCTTGAGCTTTCATGTTGGAATAATAAAAAATATTACAATAATAATAATTTTGTACAAAAGCGTAAAAAGTGAAATTATTGCTTATATTAAATAAGTATTATATCTCTAGAATAATGAATATTTATTTTAAAAGCCTTTTATAATGTACAAATGTCATTCCAGGGCTTGCTTGGGTCGCTTCCGCCAGTGGAGCCTCGGGAGGCATTTGTGAAAAGTACAAAACTTATACGGAGACCGTAGGTGGGATGTACCAGAGCACTAAGCGCTCCCTCAACACAGGCATCATCACCTTTGTGAATTATAATAGCAGAGTTCCGCCAAAAGTCAGTCAGCTGACTCTCGCCCATGAAATCGGACACAACTTCGGATCACCGGTAAGTAAATAAAAAGTAATATTTACTTGATTATTACACTTATTATACACACACTTGCATTTATTCTTTTAATTTTTCAATCTCTCAATCCCAAGACTTGGCTTTTGATCTGCTCCAGCAATTGAACGTTATTGTTATTTTTATGTACAAATTTATTTAGTCAAATATATCAAATCTAGCTAGACGTTTAATAAAATTTCTGAATTTATGTTCATTGATTCTTATATCAATGAAATGCTCTATTATATTTTTGTAAATTATTGTTTACTTTTTAGAGGTGATGGTCTATTGAAACTGATCGTAAACAGTAAAAAAATTCTTGTATGAATTAAAGAAAGTTTTCTTTTGTTTGATTTAATTTTACTAAAATAAGAGTAATGTCATACGCACAAGTCATTACTATAAAATTTATTATATATTATATATGATTAATTGTATCCTGTATTCTTTCTAGCATGATTACCCCAATGAGTGCAGACCGGGAGGAGCCAATGGCAATTATATCATGTTTGCCTCGGCAACCAGCGGAGATAGACCCAACAATAGCAAGTTCTCTCCGTGCTCCGTGGGGAACATTTCCAACGTGCTGGACGCTATGGTAGACAACAAGAAGAGGAACTGTTTCACAGCCAGTGCTGGTGCTTTCTGTGGGAATAAGATAGTGGAAGCAGGAGAGGAGTGTGACTGTGGTAATTTTTCAATACGTTTAATAAGTGAAAAATTTAATAATGTGAAACGTTTAATACGTTTAATAAGTTTGTATCGTAAAATGTGAAAAAAAACATCAATCTGAAACATCTGGCCTTAAATCGTTCATTTCAGCCTTCCATGTGCCTTTTTTAAAAAAAAATTAAAAATTAAATTTTTTTTAGTAAATATATCAATTGGTATTTTTCTCGATTCTCAAATAGAATTCTCATATCTCTCAGGATGTCTTCCGCAGATGGTCAATAATGATAATTTAAAAAAAAATGAATAATTTGTTGTTTGACCGAGGACTAAAATCTATTACTTTTTTCAGGATATGATGAAGAAGAATGCACTGACAAATGTTGCTACCCACGAATATTAAACGAGTTAGACCGAATGAAGAATGAATCAGCCAAAGGTTGTCATAGAAGATACAATACTCAATGCAGGTAAATATTTATCTAGTTCAGATTACCATCAATGGATGGAGCAGTGTGAGACAACTATAATTTTGCCAGGAAAGATCGATGGGTGAATCCCATAAACAAATAGAGGAATGATGGCTGCCTCTGAAGCCTGCGTGTATGTTTGGCAAGTACGGTTGTTGTGATCACTGGAGCAATTTAAATCAAGGATTTATGTACAATTCAATACAGGGCACATTAACCCTTTGCACTCGAAAGGTGCCGCTCGGTCACCACACGATGTAATGCCGCAACTCGAGAGGTGCTTCTCGGACACCACGTTGTTTGGTGCGGAGATTCGATGTGCGGTGATAACTATTTATGGTGATATCTTGTTTATGTTTATGTGATCTTGTTCTTTAAAGTTCGCTCCTAAGCTCTGCCTATATAATTTTACAAAGATGATGTTATTTCCCTTTCAAACTACGTAAGAATTTCTTGTCTAAGATAAGTGCGACACCATTAAGGACTGCACCGTGGACTGCGGTCTCAGTTCGACCTTGACAGCCGTGGCAAAAGGACTAGATGTGTACCTAATTAATCCATATATTTTTTGCTTGTACTTCTTATTGTAATCATTCATTTGAAGGTCCTTATTTGTTTTAACTTATATTGCACTGAGGAATATACTTTTTTCTCCCCCACAATATTATTAGCTTTCCATTCATGTATCGCACCATTATTTTGTTTGCTTTATAATATCTAATACCATTAAGATAATATGTATAATAAACCCGGCAAAAGACATCAAACGACATACTGTTGTGATACTTGACCCGAAAAGCCGGGCATGCATCTCGGCAATTGTTACATGAAATATCATACAAAGCAAAATTACAAAGACTTATTTTTACGAAATTATCTTCGTAAAGATCTAATATTAAAATATAAAAGTTTTATGTGTTAATTTGTGTGTGTAATCATTTTAAGTTAGAGGTAAGAAATTCACCAAAAGCACTACGAAACGCTTCGAGTTGTTGATTAGTCCGCGCGGAAATGGCCTCGAATGCAAAGGGTTAACATATACTGTAACACTTATAATTATGAAAATGACTGTTTAACCTAAACAACGATCATTGATGGAGTCACAATGTTCGAAAATGAATACTTACTGGTCATCAAGACATCAGTGATAGAAAACCTCTTTTGTGTATTTGAATTATTTGGTAGGTTTATAAATTTCAAATATTTTGTTTGAAAAACTGGGCAAGATTTTTACTTTTTAAGATTATTACATTTACACAATATATTTACAATTTGAGTTATGACCAATATTATAAATAAAAATACTTAAAACCTAATTGTAAAAAAAATTACTGATTATCATACCATTTTATTTCAGTCCATCCCAGGGCCCATGCTGCCTGTCAGATACGTGTCGCTTTGTACCGGCTTCGCACCGTGCCACGTGCCGATCAGAGAGTGACTGCGCGTGGTCCTCTTCCTGTGATGGACGTAGTCCCGAATGCCCCAGTCCGAGACCCATGGCTGACAAGACAAGATGCAATAATGGTAACATAGTTTTAATTGACTATAGCACATTTACACTGAGGTCAATTGTATTTCAAACAAATTTATTGTGTTAGCTTAACTTTCTCACAGATATAATTAACATTCAAGGAATTTCAAATCAAGGAAATTTCAAATTATAAGGGGGAGGGTATAAATAACCTCATTAACATGATTGGTCGACATTACAGGCACTCAGCTGTGCATCAAAGGAGAGTGCTCGGGTTCCATTTGCCTGGAGTGGAACCTCACAGAGTGCTTCCTGACATCGCACATCATTCCCAACATAGACAAGCGGAAGCTGTGCGAACTAGCATGCCAGAATGGCACTGATCCCTCCTCGTGTCGAAGCACCAGTGAATTTGCTCATCGCGTAGGACTTCCCGTGGGCGGTATCAGTTTGCGGCCCGGATCACCGTGTGATAATTTCCAGGTAAATCTATATTCCTTAGTGTAAACTTGAAATACAAAAAATAAATATATATATATATATATATATATATGTATATTAGGGTGTCCCTTATATGACCAAAAAAATTTTTTTTTCAAATTTCGAAATGCATACCCTCTACATTTTTTACTAATGCTATAAGATACTCAAATATAAAATTTCATCTTTCTAGAAAAATTGCAACTAGTGCCGACCGAGCTTCAAAGTTTAGTAAAAAACGTGTTTTGTTTTGATATTTCGGTCTGGTATAAAATCATTATAAATGCAATAAATTAAGTGAATAATAGTAAAAATTCAATTAAATGAACATTAATCTTTAATCAAAAACATAAAGTAATAACAATCAGTCAGGGTAACTTTTTTATAGAGTTGTTTTTTTACAGTCCGGATACAATTTTCTATGTTCCTGGACACAGCGCAGCAAGAACTGTTTTTGTTCTTCTTCAGCCGCGATAAGTCCGTTAAAATCTTGCATCATTTTAACAGCCCTTTCAGCAGTATCATTCACATCCCTCAAATAACTTATTTTTCTTTTAGCTTCCACAAAAGCACTATTATTATTCCAAGAAGATACATCTTCCTTTAGAAAACTGTCGTCGATCTGCAGTCGTGATAAAAATTGTTTGCTCTTTTCCGATACGAAATCATCCAGTGTTTTACAAACATAAGCAAACATCTTGTAGAGTCTTTTTGTCCTTCGCAGTTATTCTGCATTGTGACTGAAGTAAACACATTTTTAAAGAATAGATCGCTCCCGCCATCCAGCGTGCCTGATGCATGGCTTTGGGGGGGCTTAGTTTTAATTTTTCCTCTGAGTCTCCTCCCAAAAATATTACGCACAGTTCGACCAATTTGCGGTAGTCATCTCTTACATAACCTTTGTCTAATTCTGCCTTATAAAATATTAAAAAAGCTTGAATGTCTGTCTCGGCAACACGTTGTTTTACGAAATTAAGAGATGGTTCAATGTTACTAGCGTCGATGTTTTTCCAATTTTCTCTGAACTTTTTAAACATTGGAGTATCTGGGCTACTAGTAATTTACTTAATTTTGCTTTCAAAGACAGCTTTTAGGACCAATTCATAAACATGATGACGACAGACGAGCAGCAATTCTCTTCCTAAAGTTTCTCCAAAATAGCACAAGCTCCATTGAAACGGCCAATATTGAAAGCTGTTGTGTCGCAGCACATTATTTGTACTTTATCGTGAAGGTTCTAGTCAAAGAGAGCTGTTGAGACAGCCTTAGCTTGATGTTTTTCAGAAGAATGTTCTAGTTTTGGCACTGCAAGATGCTGTTCCTTATCGTCAAACGAAGCAATAACTGGCAAGCATTCTTCTTTAGAACTTCGTACATCTAACCCGGGTAATAGTTTTCCATCCCAATGGACTGTGACTACGTCGGGTACATTACTTCCAAAGAAGTCAGATTTTATTGCTTCTGCCCTTGATTTTCTAGTTTCAGCAGCTAGTGGTTATCTTTGTCTTACAACCCTTTCCCCTTCTTCCAATCGTCGTTGTTTAGATCTATCTTCTTTTTCCGACAATTTTTTATCAACACCACCTAAGCATCCTGGTCGATCTGGCTCTCTCTGTTTCATTAAAAATAATTTATCTTACTCTATTTTCATTCTCTCAAAAGCATCAGCATGTGCAATATCAAACAAATTATCAAGATCAATTTTGAAATTGTTCTCACGGCTCTTGAACGTAACCTGAGTTTTCTTACAATTTTTTTTGCAACTCTCTCCAAACATGATATAAATCAACAAGTTTCTTCACGCAGTTAGGATATGCCCTTGTTGGAATTCTTGCTTTTTCCCAATATATGATGCACTCCCTAATCACAAGATTTGCACTTTCACTAACAATCAGTTTTACCTCACGAATATTGTAAAATAGGACCGAGGGAATTTGTCGATTAGATGGTAATTTTACACCATTTATTTGATATCTAGGCAAACCGATAAGGAAATTATTTTGTTTATCACTCCGTAATTCCACCGACATGTTAACGCACTAAACAATGGAGCACTACTAATCTCAAAAATCACGTATGAAATGACAAATAAAACATGCAGTTACAAGTCACAGCGCAGTACTTACGCAACTTGTATGGACAAGTTAAAATCGCAAGTCGGCACGGGTTACCGTTTATAAATCGAACTAATATTTTTTTTTAGACAATATAGGGTTATTACTAAACTTTTAAGAAGGTATGCGTAAAAAAATATTGAACTTGAATTTTAAGGGACACCCTAATGTATATACTATGTAATGATTGTTTTTTATATCTTATTTAATTATCAATTAATTTGGCTATTGCTTCTTCAGGGTTACTGTGATGTATTCCTTAAGTGCCGAGCGGTGGATGCGGAGGGACCGCTAGTGAGACTGAAAAACCTGCTGCTAAACCGGCAAACACTGCTATCTTTGGCCCAGTGGGTCACTGAGTACTGGTGGGCCGTCCTTTTACTAGGAGTAGCTTTTGTGGTGTGCATGGGTCTATTCATCAAGTGCTGCGCTGTTCACACTCCCAGCTCAAACCCTAAGCAACCTCCCGCCAGGTACGGTATTCGATAAACTGTGGTTGTCAAAAGAAAAGAATCACAATGTAAGCCAATATGCAGCAGTGATCAAGTACATAGGATCTGGTCAGATTTTGAAAAACATCTCTGCTCTGATCAATACATTGCATTTTGTAACATTAAAATATTGGGCGAAAGTATTTCTGACAAGACACCAATAAATATGATTATTTCTAACATTTTATTCAAAAACTGATATTTTAATTTTGAACTAAGACAGTGTAAATTGGTCTAATTTTAGACGATTGTCTGAGACGCTGCGGCGGCCTATGAATACACTACGGCGCATGCGGCGGGGGGGACAGCCCCCTGGGCCACGAACTGCCCCTGAGCGCCGCCCCGCTCGCGGCCCCACTCCCTCACGCCGCCCCCCCAACCCTCCTCGAGGCTACCAGGAGGGCCGCGGCCACTACCAGCAGCCCAAGCGTGAGTAATTCTGTAATATCTGATGCCAAGCTGCAATTGCTACATTTCATTTTTCCCTGTATGGTTATAAGGTATGCCCATATATTTGCACAACCCAGAGCACTGGGGTGATTGGCATCTGATTAGCATCCATTTAGTTTAATTGGAGCGCAGAATTATTTCTACTGTTCTTAGAAAACAAAAAAAATAAAACATTGCCTTCTGCTTCTTCTTTTTTATTGGTTTTTTAATCTTTATTATATTATTTTTAAAATTGCCTTTCTTATCTTAACACTGCATTTTCTATAATGGTTGTCAGTTTCGGAACTTAATTTACTTCAGAACTCAACTATTTTTTTATGGGATAACATAAAATTGATTAATTAAAATAAGAAAGAAAAATGGCAAAGCATTTACATATGCATCGCGAGAAGATTGAAGAAATTCAATATTTTTGACAAAGAGTACTTGGTGGAATTCCATTTTAAATTATAAGTAAAATACTTGAAGCTCATTCCAATAATAACACAGATGTGTTCCATACCAGCATTGTTCAGAGAGTTAATATTGAATTTCACAGATCAATACGTCAGGTTTATTGAATACAGGCTGCTACAGAGGGGACCAGAAGCTGCCACGCTTATATCGTGTACTTAGGAGTTTATATCGTCTAACGATAACATTCATTTTAATATTAGAACAAAGCATGTAAATAATCATTAAGTGTGTATTAAAATATGAAAAAATAATTTTTGGTTTCTATTTAGCTTCCGCACCTTCTGCAGGAAACGGCAGAGGCGGGGGGGGCGGTACCTCCGGTGGGCGCGGTGAACTGTATGCCGGGGCGTACTCCGGACCATCCCATGCCAGCGGCTATTCGGGAGCACCGCAAGCTCTGGAGTTGCGACCCAACAAAGTCTGACAGTGCTGTCCCCAGCACGACTCGCAGGCCGGCCTGCAGCCCTGCCCGCAGCCCTGCCCGGGGACCTCTCACCCGCCCGCCCCTGCCCACCAGCACTTCCAGTTCTCTGATGAGTATGCCAGCGATCGCTATTACTCCCGTGAGAACCAGCAAAACTATAACGCCTACATGAGAATGAACGGCTCTCGAGAAGGCATCATCTCCCATAGAAGAATCGAGGTCGACTCGGATACGGTCGGGGGCAGGCAGCCTGAGCCAGTGCCACTTCTTCGTGAGGAGACTCTGTACCGACTGAGTGAGGATTCTGTTCCTTGGCGCTTTCCTAAGATCATCGTTGGGTACCAGCCAATGAGGCCTTACCATTCAGGGATACACGGCCTTGTTCTGCAGCCCGCTATGGTTTACAGAGCCGAGGATGTGGTCTACCAGTTGAGAAATGAAGACTTCAATAAGCCGCAACGGACTATCGAGTCCCCTCTCGTAACACAAGCATGTGAGTCCCGAAGTGCACCCCCAAAAACCGATATTCCGAATGCTCAACCAAATAATCCTGTGAAAGTAGATAATAAGACACGAAATGAAGCACCCTCTTGTAGTGATAGGCGTCCAGAAGACGGTGCAGACTCACAGGATGACCCAGCAAGGGCTCCAGTCGTGAAGACAGTGGCCTCTCAGACCAACATTACGCTGCAGTCGCCTGATTCTCTGAGTGTCAAAAAGTCCTACGATAATAATAATACTGCCAAAGTTGTTTTAACCGAATTACCACGCAATACTACACAAGCTCCTTCCAAAAGTATATCGGAAACTGTTATTTAGCACCAACAGCATGGTATCACACGATGATGTAAATGCAATGATTATTCAAACACAGTGAGAAATACCGTACACATGGAACTTTCGCTATTGAGCCTGTCTCTGTTTTTTTTATTGTTTACAGTTTCGTGAAGAAGTGTCTAGGCACTGTGTCTGCCATTTCTTTTGTTGTGCATCAACAGTGGACAGAATAATTATCCATTATGAATCAGTCAGAATTAAAGCTTTTTCATGAAAATTTAATATTCCCCAAAACTGAAGTTGCATTTAAGACACCATGTAGAAATGTGTTATTTATTTAGGGTTAAATGTCTATTTTTCAATTTTGATTCAAGCTACTTCTCATATTTTTAAATAAATGTTCAATTCCTGTATCATCTTTCTAGTTATCTAAAAAGTGCTGTTTCAGGGTTGATCTTTTTACTAAGGACTTAAATATTTTAGAAGCATTCTTCCAATTTTATGTTTTTTTACTTCTATTTTTTATTCAAATAATTTCTCTATTTCCATACATCCCGCAGGTCATTCTAATGTCAAATATAAATCAAATCAACTAAAGACTTCTCAACCCAGGTTTTGGATTGATGTAAATAGAGTATTATGAAATTTTTTCTTGTTTTTAGAACCATTTTTTGCATCATAATTTAAATGTTCTTACACTTAATTTTATACTTTTATATTATTTGATGTTTCACTCGCTTTGTTCCTTTAACAATTAAGAGAAATGTGAGAATGTACAACTCAAATGTAATCTTAATTAGCTTTATTTCCCTGTTTTTAAAGTTTATCTATTTCAATTATCATATACAAATACACATGGAAGTGAAATTGTTATTCTCGTGGCTAAATTGTGTTTTGTGCTATTTTTGTAAGTGCTGATGAGTGATAATACATTAAGTTTTTCCTGATGGAATAAAGCGTTTTGAAATTAGGAAGCGCTGTTATGAAGTGCAAGCGGGGCCATCTCCCTCACACACGCAGGTGACGTTGGCACAAATGAGTGTAATGCGAGACACTGCAGACGCATGTAGATAGACGAGTAATGAAGTAAATTAGTTTTATGAGAAGATACAATTTACAGTTTAATATAAATCTGCCATTTATTTTTAAGAATTGTCAAAGCAATCTACAGAAAGTTCAAGAGAATCTACTCATAGCCTTATATAATGAACTCTGATGAATATCATTTAACTGAATATATTTCTTACAAATATATCGCATACCAAAATATATATTATAATATTGTAGTGAACATTAATTGAAAAAGTCGTGTATAACAAGTATTTTAATTACCTATATTTTAGATGATTGTAAAGACGTACTGGATTGTATAAATAATCAATAATAATTATTCTGTATGGATGAGTCCTGGTCAGGTCACATGTGCATATTTTTTTGTATTTACCCAAATGGCAGATCCGTTATGATCTGGTTGATTTATGTAAAGACTCAGAAGGAGGATGAATGGAGTTTTTTGGACAGTTCTCCCTGCACCGCTGTGCACCCCTCTGGGTGGCCGCACTCCTGAAGGGTCGAGTTCTACGACTGCTGCGGATGTAAAATGTTGTGTAAATAAGAAATGAATAAATGTTTTTATATCACACTCTGTATCATAGCGTACCTTAGAAACTTACTAGTAAAGAATAAGAGAAATTGAAGGAAATATTACCAATTATGCTATTTTCAATATGCTTATAGGACAATAAAATATCAATAGATTATTTTTAATCCGCTGGTGGCTATAATTTTTACTAAGTAATGTCATTTTATTCCAGACATACTTTCAGTCTACATTATGTTCTGTACAAATTATTCTTATTAAATTAAACTTTTCTGAAACCTTTATTTTCTTAATGCGTAATTTTCCACAATGAGAGGATATTTTTGGTAACAGGTAATGAGAGAGAGAGAGATCTGGTATTTCTGGTAATATTTCTTGTTTAACTTGACCAATTTGGTGTTGTATGGATTAAAAGGAGAACTTCCATTTAACAATATTTTCATCGTTCCCTTCTCAACCATCACCACTTGAATCATCTGTTTATTTGTATCAAAATAATAATAATGTGAATATTTTAATTATAACAAAGATGAATGTTGAAAATTAATCAATGTGATTTGAAAAGTGTAAAAAATCAGAATAAATTTTACATTTAAAAAGGAAAATTATTTTATTTTTATACTACTGACTGACGCGGTACGTCCAAAGTATAATAAGGTAAGGATTTTCATGTTGGTATTAATTTGTCTTGAAACTAGGCTATTGTCATTCACTATATGTATTCTGCAAGATACTATAGTATCTTCGTCCACCTTACCATCAATTACTGATTATATTTAGAACACTAGTAACTGACAACCGAGTGCTTCGATTTGTATATTTAAATTTGTTAACAAAGAGTCAGCGTCCCGTGTTTAAACAGAACTTCTGTTTGTCCCAACAGCAATAGACAAGGAAAACTATTATGAGCAAATCGTAAATCATCAAATTTGTGCTACTCGAGCCAATTCGAATAAGTAAGATTTAGAAAACACTTTGTCTTTCAATTTTTCAATATTTTTTTTTTTTTATAATGATAAAGGTAACTTTATATTCTTTCTTCACTTTGAGTTTATTATGAGTTTATATTGAGTTTGACTTGGTCATCATCAGATGCATAACTAAACTCAGTTTAGTTATGCATCTGATGATGACCAAGTCTGTTGGTCGAAACTAGTCATGCAAAAAATATAATAAACTCAAAGTGAAGAAAGAATAAAAAGTTACCTTTATCATTATAAAAAATGGATCTTCACCAATCAAATGCCTAGTCCTTCAACAAGATTTTCAATATTGTTTACATTGTAAACAATATTGAAAAATTTACAATATCAATAGCATTAACAAAATAGTTAATAGTTTGGTATTGTTCCTGAATTATAATATTTTCACTGTACTTAAAGCAAGGATTGCTAGTAATGACATCTCTAATTGGATTAATTTTCAAAATAAATTTCTGTTAAAATGAAACAAAGTCTCAGACGAGATTTTAATAAGAAATTGATTTGTCAATCAATGTCGCAGAAAGGTGTACAATTTACTGGGCTTATGAAATTTATATTCTGGAGATTAAAAGGCTAGAACTTTTATGAATTTGATAAAAATAACAATTCTCCAAATGATGGATGGTGTAAAATATTTGAGTAATTTTATGAAAAAATAATATAAAATATGAGGTAGAAATGTTAAATGATGTAGATATGAATGTTCAATATATATATTTTTTATTTTATAACATTTTTACAAAAAATACAGAAAGAGTTATTAAATATTAGATATTAAATGATTCATTTTTGGATAAATTTATTGTAACACTTCTGATTTATATTGAAATTGGGACAGAGTCAACGGGTATTTGTCCTTTTTTAATTCATTCTCTTACATTCACAAACTGTGCACCAAAACAATGAGTGGTTTTCTGTGGAAGGCCACTTGCATTGTGCCAAAAGTGGCCTCTTGCTGGGTGAAAATTATATATATGGAGTAACAGCAAACACTTGGTAGAATTTTATTATTTTTATAATATATATATCTTTTTTGTTATAAAATAAATTTAAATTCAGTAAGTAACGTAGTCTTTTATTTCCTTAACTTTCAACCACTCAAAAGCTTATGAATTCAATCAAAAACTTATTGATATTGTTATTGTTATCTATATTATATTATTCAGGGAAGCTCGGGGGCCGCCGGTTGGCGCGCAGTCTGGTCCGCGGCGAGGAGCCTCGAGCGAGCACATTCGGCGCGGGATATTGTTCACGTATTTCAATCGTTTTATCAGATCTCATATCAAACTTATAAAATATCACAAGACAGCAGGTATTTTCTAATATTTATAACTATTCAGATTGCAGTAGGGAGTGAGATTTATTTGCACAATTTTCTTATCACTGCTCAGTACAAATATTGCTATTTTTTTATCACTCTGCTTGGATACTCGAACCGAAATGACTTCTAGCTGATGAGGAAGATTCCAAGGATGAAACTTCTCGAGCGCGGCCGACTCGCTGGAAAGCCCCGCAGCGGTGGAAGATCCCTTCAGCGGACACTCATCCAGTAGTCCTCGTCATTCGCCGCTGACTTTCGGCGACAGTTGAAGTGAGTGTGGAAAAAACATTATTTATACCTTAGGATTTAGGAATAAGAAGCGACCCCGCTCTGGAGATTAGCTCTCACCCAAAACAGTAATTCGTTTCAACTAAAAAATAATAATGATTCTTCTTACGTAGAAGTAATTTTTAGCTTATTTTTTAAAGACCCGTTGCTTATTTTGATACTAGAGCCAATTTGAATTAGATACTGGATTAGAGCGAGTTTATTTGTCGAAAATCTCAAATTAATTATCAAAAAAGAATCAAATTTAACTATTTTGGTAAAATAAAGAAATGTAATTAAACTCGGCCTCTTCTTTCGGGTGCTATCGAGATTTTATAAATGACGTAAATATTTGAAATTGAGGCGTTCAGTGGCTGAAGCGATTATTTTTTAAAGCCGATAAACAGTGGACATCTGGAAATGAGCACCACAAAAATCTGACTTCCGCTATGCGCGCGTGAATAATTTCTAAACAGAAAAAAATATTTTTTACAAGAACAAGGGATATTATTTTCTTAATACAAAAAAAATAATAATAGCCCATCGCTGCGGCCGCATACGAGCTCCGCAGATTCGATAGACCGACGATACTCAACCTTTTTTTCCTTGGGGCCACATATATTATATATGTTTGTTCATTTTAAATTAGTTAGTGGGGACCTGGTTTTACATTTACTCCCCGTACAATAAATAAAACAAAAAACCTAAATATATCCAAACGGAGGTATATTTAAAAAATAGTGGGATATTTGATATTGAGACAAACTATTTACTATATTAGACAAATCTGGTTTATAATTGCTACATGCTACTCTCAATCAGTAAGTCTATCTCTATATCCATTTTTTGCATATTTTATTTTGGAATAATAGTTTCGGCTCGCGAGTTGCAGATTAAGTATTACTGGAATAGCTGGCCTGAAAAACCCTAAATAATCGTCTAGTCTGTCCTTCACGCTTCGCGCACCGTTACAGGAAGTCTACCCCCACGGGTGAGACACGAAGACGCGGACAGGTTAAGGAGGGGTCTCTACTAGACTTCCTCCGGTTCTTCTTTGTTCTTTTCGATCTTCTCGCAGAAGTCCGTAACTAACGTAACGTAAACTTATAAAATATCCGTAAATAGCTTCCAGGCCGCTTCGCTTGCCGGCATGGTCGGCACAAGTTCCCCTCCGTCGAAGCCGCCATCTCTCCGCTTCTGTTGCGCAGCACTCGAATAGCGCGGAGGTATTCCGCGTCATCTTTGTCATCCTCGTCATCCTCATCATCGTCATAGAGTGGACGATGTTCGCTCTCAAACCGTCCTGTGCCACGGGAGAACTTTATCGATACGTACGAATCTGACCGTAGGTGCAGTTTATCCAAGGGACTGGGATATACGCCAGCTTCACTGCAGAGCCCCATTCCTCAGCCCCGAATGGCTCGGAACTGGGTCGCGCTGGCGAGCGACCTCCTCTTCCGCTGCCGTGGGCCTCCCGCGTTCAGCAGGATGCGGGAGAGTGAAGCAGTGGTTTCGGCGGCTTTCCGAGTTACTTTTCGGATGTGGCCTGTGTACATTTTTTTTACTATAGGCCTGAGTGAAAAAATTCAGACCGCGAAAGTGAAGGTCCTCGGTTTGAATCTTGACAGTTGCAGATTAACCTGTCGACAGATATAGCTCGAGGTGCGCTGTGACGTCATCCCTTTGCTCCCCGCGCCTGTTGTAGTCATTGAATACCTAATTCGACCGAATACTATGCACGATATTAATTAAATTGAAGGACGCCATTGTGCCGTCTCGTCATTATCATCTCCCAGATGACGGGAGATCATCAGCATCTAGTGAGAATACACAAAATAATACTTAGCAATCTGCAGAAAAAGAGTCATCACAGACATAAAAACTCTCCGTAAAGCGACTCACCCGCGAGAACCTTGAAACTTCAAAAATAATTTATTTAAATTTTACTAAAATTTAATAATTTTCTTTTTTATTCTAGCTTTGTGATATATTGTTGGGACAGTGTGAAAAAGTATAAGCTAACATGAGAATCAAACGTCAATTGCGTGTTTGATTTAATTTGTAAGTTATCGAATCTTGATTTTTTTTATAAGTATCTCTTGACACATTTAAAGAATGCGTGTTGCAATGACAGAAACAAGTGCGGTTTACTTATTGAAAAAAAACAACGCATTTCTGAAGTATGTACTCACCTACTGTCTACTGACTCAAAAATGCGTGCATGTTTCGTATCTTTTGGTCGAGATATAAAATACAGATACTCAAATATGGACAGGATAACAGGCTGGAGTGAGCTTTCTCAATGTGTGACATTCAATACGTTATTGTCAGATGATACCTATATTCGGATTTGTCAATTTTAGTGTCACGGTCGGCAGTGACACTCAATGCGATTGTTTTATTTTAGTCACAAGCGAGAAACAGTTCATTAAAAAAGAGCAGTGTTTTGTATCGATGGAGGTTTGTGCTGCAAACGAATATATGTTTATAAATTAATGGCAATAGAAATTTACGTTTTAATAAGCTATGAGCACAAAACCAGTGCCCACCGCCGTGCGGCATTATTGTAGTGGTGCAAAGTTTCTAAAAATGGATTATCTAGATTTCACGTATTCGAGAGTTGTTTTTTTTCATATATTTTTTTAATCTTATCGATAATTTTAACGGTGCAATGGAGTGCAATAGTATATCGTTAAATTATTTTAATAAAAATTAAACACTCGTTGAAATCGATCATCTCGATTGCCCGTCAGAGCGAGCTTCTTCTTTTGGAACTATCTTGTAATCGTATTCGGGAATACGAGTAGCGAAAATGTGTTCAGTATTTATTATAAAAAAAATTACGGAAATAGTTGACGGGAAGGTGAGGTGAGCTTACGGCTAGATTTTCGCAATGTCCTTCTGCAGCCGGAGCTCCTCCTCCGAGGCCTCGATCCGTGACTATGATGAATGATAGATAAGCATCTTCGCCTCCCTGATTCGTAAAACAATGAGCACGGATTTTCGTTTGCTCAATAGACATATAGATGTGCCGATTACCGTGATGTGTAAAATTTGCAATGCTTATCCATTCCGGTTTTGCTGTCGCTCTTGCCGGCGAGGGTTGGTAGGTTCAATGTCACGGAGAATTTTCAAGGATTTACTCAAACCCGGTAACATAGTTAAATCTTCATACAAATAAACCGTACGCGAGCGCACTGAGTCGATTCAAAGTCATCGTCTGTCTGCATCGATATGCTGCGGTAGACCGACTTCTCACTCGAACCGCCGATAATCATTATTCATTTGTTAATGTTATACAATTTACAAACCACACAATTGTCCCGATGACTACTGTTCGTGCTTATCGAATATTAAGTTAATCGATCAGAGATATTGTCGAGCCGCTTTCCCCGCCCCTGGGAACTGCCGAGCGCGCGAGAAGCTACTTATCAATTAACAAATATTTGTATGCTTTGCCGCGTTTATTGTTCGCGTCGCGCTTGTTGTCGAGCCGTGGCGGAAAGATGTTATCTGAGTGTACTGCAGACAGCCGAAGAGAACTCGCAGTCGCATCCGACGGCCCGCCCGCTCTGCTGCTGCTGCCCCGCTCCTGCTGCTGCTGCTGCCCCGCTCCTGCTGCTGCTGCTGCCCCGCTCCTGCTGCCCTGCTGCTGCCCTGCTGCTGCTCGCCGCCACTCGCGCATTGCGACTCCGTTCTGTTAGGGGCGGTAGTTCGTGCGGACGCTGCTGTGTTTATTTTATTTAGAAAATTGATACTCAATTGAAACATGGAAGCCTACGCTGAAGAGAACACCGGCGTGAGGAATCAGTACATTGCCGCTACAATCAGTAAGTAGATCCAACACCCGGTGTACTCTGGAAGAAAATCCAAAACATATTTCTACTCACTCCAACCCTGACACTCGATCGCATCACATTTTGTAAAATTTAGCTGTGCTTTCAATTTTTTTTAAATATTTAATTTTTAGATATTTTAGAAGATTATTTGTGTTAAAACTTATAGCATATATTTATTTGGCATATTCGTATATCATTGTTGGTAATAAACTAAAACAAATCAAATTGGTCGACTTGATACTAAAATAGACTTCATTCGTAAACTTCTGTTGTCGAAATGCGACAACAGAAGTATATCGAATGTCGATTAAAACGAACATAATTTTTGTAAATCTCGCATAAATATGTTAATTTGCATGCATCTGCCCTTTCATAAACCGCACATCATATGTGGTCATGTGATGGGTTCTGTGGTTCTTGACCTTCTCACCGATCCAGGTTTCCAAAATCTTCTTTCCAATCTTTAAATATACCAAAACCGCTTAGCTCGTCTCTGAAATGATCTAGTTCGGGGAGGGAATAATTAATAGCCTCCAACAGTAGTAAAACTGTTCAAAATCTTCCTGCGCGCTCCTTGTGCTCGTGCTTGCAGTCAACATCCTGGCCTTCAGCCACGGCTGCGCGATAGGCTGGGTGTCCCCGAGCCTGGCGGTGCTGGGTGGCCCGGCTCAGCGCGCTCCTTGTGCTCGTGCTTGCAGTCAACATCCTGGCCTTCAGCCACGGCTGCGCGATAGGCTGGGTGTCCCCGAGCCTGGCGGTGCTGGGTGGCCCGGCTCAGCGCGCTCCTTGTGCTCGTGCTTGCAGTCAACATCCTGGCCTTCAGCCACGGCTGCGCGATAGGCTGGGTGTCCCCGAGCCTGGCGGTGCTGGGTGGCCCGGCTCAGCGCGCTCCTTGTGCTCGTGCTTGCAGTCAACATCCTGGCCTTCAGCCACGGCTGCGCGATAGGCTGGGTGTCCCCGAGCCTGGCGGTGCTGGGCGGCGCGGCGTCGCCGCTGGGAGCCCCGCTGTCGGGCGCGCAGGCGTCGCTGGTGGCGTCGCTGGTGTGCGCGGGCGGGCTGGCGGGGACGCCGCTCTTCGGCTGGCTCGCTGACAACTACGGCAGAAAGATGGCGGCGCTCGCGACCGCCGTCCCCTATCTGGTAACCGGATTTGCAATCTTCTTTTTTATCCCGCGAAAATAACCCGATAGAAAAATGTCACTGCGAACCTGACATCTACTATTACCGGCATCGAATGGAATCACTCTAACCTAACCTAACCCCCCCCCCCCGTCGTACGAACCGTCCGGTCAACGTCTCCCTCGTCCGGCTCGAGAGTCGCGCTGTCGTGGTATAAAGTGGAGAACCGCGAAAGAGCGCCGCCCGACTGCAGCATAAATTACAAAAAATAATCTAATCGAGAACACTTTGGATGATATTTATAAAGTTTGTCATTTTATTCGGGGTCAGCTGGACGATCTTGGGATTTCTCGGATGTTTTGCCGCCTAGAGGTTTTTGTCTTCCGACGGTTCCCGATCTCCGAGAAAGCCCGACATCGTATTGCAGCGTCCTCCGTCTGAACCTGCGAACGCATTCAAGGTGAGCTGGGCCACGAAGCTGAGCTGGACGACTCCGCACGGCCTGATGGTGGCGCGCTTCGTGGCGGGCCTCGGGGGCGCGGGGGCCTTCCTGCTGCCTCCCCTGTACGCCATAGAGGTGGCCTCCCCGGCCAGTCGCGGAGCCTTGGGCTCCCTCATGGTGTTCGCCATAAACCTCGGAATCGTGTTCACGTACGCCCTGGGCTCCAACGTCAGCTACGCGACGACGCTCGGGGTCATGATCGCTTTTCCGATAGTGTTCTTCTTCCTCATGATCAGAATGCCCGAGACTCCTACCTATTTGGTGAAAAAAAATAAGGACGAGGTAAAGTAACAATAATGCTTTACAAATTATTCATCTGAATTATTTAAGTAATATTAACCGATGCATGATTATATTTTTTGACAGAAAGCGCTCGGTGAATTCCGCTATAGTTTTTTTTGTGACCGGTTTCGTCAAAATTCCATGCTGATATTTTCAAACATTTCAAATGCCAACACGAAGGTTGGAAAAATCACTAAACACATTGAATAGAAAATTACTATAAAATAATATATTTTATATTGTTAAAGTTTTGTTTCCCAATCGACTGAAAAATAAACTGAGTGAGTTTACTTTTTAGGAAGCCATCAAAGCTATCGCGTGGCTACGAGACATCCCAGTGAGCGACCCCATTGTCAAAAGAGTTCTCGCTAATCTTAAATATGAAGCGGAGCTCGCCAATTCGTTGTCCAATCAAACACCGATCAAGGGTATAAAGAATTTTACAAACATTAAATTTAACTGATAAGAATTGTATTTTTTTTAGTAATGCCTGTAGAGATTAGTAATATTGCATGTCATTTTGATACTTTTTATTTATTTATTTCATAATATTAATTTATACTTTTTCAACAAAATGAGCAGTTAGTAATATTTATTTCGAACTGCTTTCAATAAAACACCATAAGAACTAATTTCACAAAAAGAACATGGAAATAACGCATAATTAATATAAAAATATGTCGACAGATTTTTTCGTACCGATTTCCTCTATATGAATATCAACATAGATATTAACTTATCCAAATTGGTATTTATTATTTTCATGGCATGTTTCTTGTTTTACCATAAAGGAATTTAACTTTTAAATCTGACATTATGTATCCACAGAGTTCAGAGTTGATCACAATCATTTCTTCCCCTTAGTTCTTGGAGTAGACGGTAAGCCCCCAGTTAAGAAAGTAGATATTGAAGAAATACCAGCATGGAAATTAATTTGTAAGTAACATAAAGTCTAGTAAACATTTGAGATAAATCATGACAAAATGTCACTATTCCTGTAAATATTGAAAACTTTTTTTCCAATTTAAAGACTTACGTTAAAATGTTGGCTGTAATTTTTGTATGTTGTCATTGTTTGTAAAATAAAATGATTGGGAGACTGGAGCTATGGTTACTCTTTTGATATTTCAGTGACATCTAAGCCTACAAGAAGAGCTTTCACGGTGGTGTTCTTGCTACTGAGCACTCAATGCTTCATGGGGCTGTTTGCCATTATCACCTACGCTAGTGAGATCTTCGCCCAGGCCGGAAGTCAGATGTCTCCGGCCACTTCATCTATAGTAGTGGCATCACTGCAATTCATTGGCTCTATATTTGCTTCTTCCCTGATCGAAAGACTCGGAAGAAAAGTAAGTACTCTCAATATACAATAGAACTAAACTGAAGTGCTGACCTTTGTTATAACTGAAACAAGTAACTATGATTCTCACGTAAATTACTAATTATTTTAGGTTTTATTGATTTCATCGTGCGCAGTAGTGTCTCTATCGATGGCGATATTGGGTACGTTCTTTTATGCCCAGAACAGTGGCTACGATGTCAGTGATATTGGTTGGATTCCTGTCACTGCTCTTTCATCAGCTGTTGCAACATTTGCCGTTGGTATTGGACCTGTTCCTTATGTTCTCCCTTCTGAAATAATAATGGTTCAGGTAAATATAAAGGGACATCGATTGATTGTTTGATTGCAATGATTAAAATGACGAACAAATGAATCCGCCGCCAAAATCATTAATTTTTTTAAATTAAAATTTTGAGAGTTTTAAAGACCGTATTTGCAACTCGAATGCATATAGAAGGCGTGAGTGTGAATTTTTCACATGCGTAAAAATATCCTTTAATCACGACATGAAGGTTGCAGACCCCTGAACTCTGCTTGTCTCTTTACCAATCTTTCGTGGCAGCTGTGTCCTAAAGTTCTCACTAGTAACTGTTCAATTTCAACAACTGTCACAAAATTAAATTTTATGTGTTCACTTTTTATAGGTAACATCTAAGGTATTTTCTAAGATAACTGTTTGATTCACATAATAGTTCAGATTAATTTTAATCTGACAAAGTTACTAAGTTGTTAATTGAACTTAATTAATTTTCAGGCAAGAAGTATGAGTATGAGCCTCCTTTGCATGTGGGTATGGATTGCATCTTTCCTGATTGCTCAGTTTTATGGAGCAGCTTTAGAAATAGTCGGAATTTATGGAGTCTTTTGGGGATTCTCACTTGTCGGTATCGCCGGAATAGTCATTACGATATTCCTATTTCCAGAAACTAAAGGAAAACCTCTGGACGAGTTAATAGCATACTTCAGCGGGGATAAGTCCAGAGCAGTTCAAAAGAGAAAAGATGAAGAAAATGGAGAACTTTTATAACTGTAATGAGTATAATTTTATTAATTAAAGAAGTGTGAACATGTCTCCGTTATTAATGTAGTGAATTCAATAATTTAATTCATCTACTATCTACATTAAATGTTTAGTTATTCCCTCTTTAAAAGAAAGAGGGAAGATGGGAGAACACATGACCGTTTACAATAATTTCGTCAACCGAGTTAAAATACTGTTGTGTTTTATACATGTAATAAAAATCAAAAATAAAACTCATAATGTCATTTAAACTTTATTATAAATTATCTGAATGTGAAGCTTCTTATTAAATAAATAAATGTGGATAATATTCATCACGTTAGCATTATAGATAGCACTTGATTGTATGCTTACTGTGTATTCATGAGTGAATAGCAGTGAAAAGCAGTGCTAGAATTAAATAATACTTACAAACTGAATAATTGAAATCTTTGTACATAAATATAAAATATGAAATTTGTGAACTCATTGGACAGTCGACACATAAAATATTAATTTCAATTTTCCATGTACTCAAAATAATTGTGAATAAAACATATTTTATTGTAATAATTATTTTTTTTATACATAAATGTTATATGCACGGATTACAAAGATACTTATTCACTTAAGATAGATAAAATTACATAATTTCAAGATAATAATACATAGCTATAGAATATTCTAAATAATTTGAACAATAATTTAAGGCTAATGGTTATCTATATACTTTACGAGAACAATAATATTATATTCATATTATTGTTTAGTGTCCAAGTGTATGACAAAGATAATTTCATGTAAGAGTTGTAATGAATATTTGATAGCGTATTCAAAATATTAGAAAGTCAGTCAACTAATCAACATCAGCAGATATTATTAATACCTTCAATGTATTTAAATGTGTTGCAACAAGAGTACTTGATGTAAAAATAGTTTTTAAAAAACTATGTGGATGTATAAACTATGATAATGAAAATGAAATCATATGAAAATATTTAACTACTAAACCCAATAAATACAACATATCTTTAAGCTGATTTCACTCTGTTTTATTATTTCCGATACTTATGAATTTTACAAATAAAAGCAATAATTCTTAACTATATATATTGCTGTAGAAATGCATATATTTGAATAGGAAAAGTATTACATGCACCGTTGTCACAGTAAAGTGTTGGACTTCTCCATTTGCTACATTTACGTTGCTTGTGAATCTGATCTTAATTAAGTTAGTTCAATTTATACTAGATTTCCCACTATCAGAAAATATAATCATTACTCAGACTTAGAAAATAGTATAACTAAATTGACTTTTCTATTCTAAGTGATTACAGTTTTACACACCGTAATAGGCTCAATAGAACTTTGAAATAAACTGGCAAAATTAAATTCAATGTAGTTGTAAGAAAAATAAATATTACTCAGCTGTTTACAAGTTTTTTAATAGTTCATTTAGAAAAAAATTTAAAATTTTTAATTTAGTTTTTTTTTAAAACAAAAATTGAACTATTTTATTTTTACTTTAAATGATCAATTATACCTCGATTAAAATTTATTTCAGAAGGATTTATAAAAGGAATGATTGAAAGCAAATACAACACACATTATGATTACATACTACAGTGAATTGAATATAAAAATACATCATGATTAAATGAATAAAAGCTATTTATGTGTGAGTCATATTTTGTTCTTGTTTGTATACAGCGTGATAAGCATTTCTTATCAACGCATACGGGAAACAGGACTCCAGCAAGTCCATCGTGAGGAACGGAGACTCCTGGACAATCAGGTCCAGAAGTAAATACACAGATTCTCTATTCTTGGTAGCTTCCTTATCAGCCTCTTGACCCAGTCTCAACAGCGATGAAGACGTCAGTGCGAGAAACTCCTTCATTCTGTCTTCAATGTCGCCCTGTCCGCAAATTGTGAACAATGCACCAAATATATTGTTAATAGCCAGAGCCATACAATGGATATTGTTGGCGTGACCTTCAAGGGACGCCTTGTAGAATGATCCTTCATTTCGGGCTAGTTTCGGAATTGAAACAGCCACAAACACCATTAGCAGACAAACAAGCAAATGTTCTTCTTCATCCGATTCTGCCTTGTGACGCCGTAGTTCCGCTGCGAGAGTGGGATCTACTTTGCAAGGAAGACCGGCTGCCGAAGACATCTCTGATATAATTTTCATAGGATCACCACTGGGCAAATGATGCTGGAAGTCTTTAATTGAACTTATCAAAAACGGTATTCTTTGTTCCAACACATCCAGTAGAGCCTCTTGAGCAATCTGCCTGAAGCTGAGAATAACCCCAACTATAGTCATTCTTTGAAGAACATTATCGACAAATTGAAGTCTCTTGAATTGTTCCTTCATGATTTCAGGTTTATCGAAATTTGTTCTTAACATCTGCAAGACATCCTTATTTCCAGAAACCAGCTTTTTCAACTCTTGCACTTGACTGGAGATGTGCCACATTAGTGTTTCATTTAGAAGCTTCATTCCGTAAGGTCCTATTAACTCTGCCAATGCTCTGAGTTCATTAAGATCCGAAAATTCTTCTGCATTGAACGGAATCGTTCCTTCAGCTGTTAAACTGACGAATGCCTTCTGGTTCATGGAGAAACAGATATTGCCGGCACTGACCCGTCTCAGTAATATCTCTGAATACCATGTTGTGTAAAGAGATGCAATTGTTTTTTCCCCATGACTATCCAAGCTCTGAGTCTGTTGAAGTAGGGCGTTGTTGAATACTCGGGTGATGTCGATGTGTACATAGTTCTCGACAGTCTGTAGGACGTTCATGTAAGCTCTGACACTGACCAAGAGTTCGGTGGGCTTGGCGATCTCGCTGGTATCCTGGTTGAACATGACCATACCGACAAGTGCCTTGGAGAATCTCGTCTCTAAATGTTGGTTTAGATATTCTCTTGGTGCAAATGTATATTCCCAGACATTGACTGTAGTGCAGTAATTGATGGCATAACAGAGTTCGGTCAGAGCCATATGCAGCTTATCCATAGTGGTTAACTCTTCGCGAGTTTTTCTGTAACTCTCTGAGCCCGGTTTCATAACTTCAATGGTATTTTTCTTGTTTTTATCTTTCTTTTTACGATTAACGAGTTGGGCAATAGTTTGAGCGCAATGCTTGGGCAAAAGCTTGTCACTCATAGTACACTGTTCATCGCAGATAGTGGTGATTATATTTTTTGCTTCCTTGGCCATTTCTTCCAAAAACATGTTGACAACAGAGAGGCTGCGCTCTCTAATATGATGTCGCTCCTCAGGGCACAGTTCATGGGTGCAATTCTGGAAATGACTACAAATGAGTGGGAAAGCAATGATGTAGCGGTTTTGAGCGGGAAATTCTAAGCACATGTGAAATTGATCCTCAAAAATTTTACTGTAAAAGCAAAATATTGACAAATCAGAACTGTCCACCATAATTTCATCAAGGTTATCAACCATTTTGGTATGGTACACCATTTTATCAATTAACTGAGCCATTTCACGGTTGTCTGCTAAAGCCAGTGGCGCTTTGTGAATGGACGTGTATGCTTGAAATCTGAACCAGTCGAGTCTAAACGCTCTGAAGTCAAACATTTCATTGTCTTCAACTTGCTTGACATTGAGAGAAGCTGCCGTATTGCATAAAGATGAAAGAATAATACTCTCATCTTCAGGAAGAACTTGTAGATTTTGAATGAGTATATTCAATGCGATAGCGTCATATCCGGACAGGTACTGAATGTAATATCTCTGCATCACTTGGCTGTATTTTCGGACTAAGGCTCTCAGTTCCTCCATGTGGAAAAGTAATTCAGGCAATTGTCTGTCTACTAAATCCTCTGCAGATTTCCCTTTGGCTTTTTGTAGTGGAGGATTATCATTGTGACGCAACAGCCAAAACACTTCATCTCTGGCGTAGCACAAGCCGATAAATATCAGTAAAGCCTTGGGTCCCAAGAGCCCCGGCTGATCCGTGAGAATGAGTCCGAGCTCCTTGAGAGCAGTGCGAAGAAACTTCCTTCTCTCTCTGTGCTTGTAGCCGGCTTTTTGCACTGCATGGTTGTAGCAATCTTTAACTTCTGAAATTCTCTTGCTGTATCCTTTTATACCATCGAAGAATCCCTGGATGTAAGAATGTATGTAAATTACTTCATCCCGGAACAGTGCCACCACCCAACAAGAATCTAGTGCACCAACCCACATCTTGTTGGCTGCTTCTTGCTGTAGCATGTGATGACAGAGCATAAAGCCAAATATGATCCAGCGCTCCATTGATTCTAATGACAGGTATTCTGAAGACATTGTGTTGGTCTCAGCTGCTTTTAGTATTTGACCAGGATTTCCAACCAAACTGAGTTTTTGGTCAGACCTCCAGTGATCGGCGGTCTGGTTTCGAGTTGGGTAGATCTGCCACAGGGACATGAGGGCATTTGTTAGAAGTTTTTGATGAGGTGCAAACTCTTCAGAAAGTTTCTTCAGAGGCATATCATAATCCATTATAAGCTGGCCCAATCTGGGGAAACTGGCATCACTCTGGTTATTGACCATTTCATGAGCAGCATTAAACAATCCTAAGACCGGTTTTCGATCTTCTACTCTTGATAGTAAGATCATAAGGGAAACATAAGTCGTTACCAAATCAAGATAGCTTTTAGTCAGCTCATAATTGAGAGTTATGTCAAGATGAACTTGAAATGCATCCATAATATTCAGTAAATCACAAACGTTGTCTTTAAAATCGAGGAGATCCACAAATGTATAATAATACAGTGACAGTGACTTGATGATTTCATTTTTAATGTTAGTTATTGCTTGAAGACCCTTGTTATCTATGTTGGGGAACCTTCTAACGATAAATTTGATAGACGATTCCAATGTTTTGTCAGATAAGAAACCGGGTTTCGATTTAGCATCGCCACAAGCCTTCTTTATATTATAAATGCGAGTCAGCATTCCTACACCTCTATCATTGAGAATGACCAGTTTTTCAGCCAGTTTTTGCTGTGAAGGGTTCATTTGTCGGGCCATGATGGGTTGGTTTAATCTGAAATTACGAAACAAGTTAATACAAATTATTGACAATTAGCGGTGACAACCGAAGTATATACCTAGTTTTTAATCTTATAGAATTGCTTACCGATAACTTTGAGAAACAGTAATCTAAATCCACAAATCATATGGCCTTTTTCATAAGTAAATGTCTCGGACGAAAATAATCGGGAAGCAATATTTACTAAAATGGGAGTGTCAAAAACCTCCCTCGATGACGAACCCATAAACTAAAAAACGCTATTCGTTTCGCATCCTTGATTCGTATGGAGAGTTTCGTTGTCTCTGCCTTGATTGATCGAATCATGAGCTAAAAAAAAACAAAAGATATTTTTTTTTTAGCTTGAGAAGAATTATTTCAAACTCAAAATATTGAATAAAAATATAAAGCCATTGTTCTCTGGCATTTTTTAAAAATGAAAGTAATTGATTAAAATATTGTTTTTTTTACCAATATTTTTTAAGAATATAAATATACTTTATGTTAAAATGTACACGATATTTGTTTTAATTCTCAATTTAAGGTAATTTTTTTCTTAAATATAAATAATAATGTGCTCTTATTGTTTCTGACATATGTCACAGAGCGCATTCGGATATCATACGATTAGTTTATGGTTCGCGTCGCCAAAACGAATTTGTCTAAAACGCTTGAATCGTGGAATTTCATAATATATTAAAACAAAAACAATTTAACGTTAAATATGCCTCGAATAATGATAAAAGGAGGTGTGTGGAGAAATACAGAGGTACATAAATATTTAATTAGATTGTTATTCACTGTTTTTGTTGACATCTTAACCACTAAAAATATTTTTTTATTGTATTTTATGAATTATAAATGATTATTTTAGGATGAAATATTAAAAGCCGCCGTTATGAAATATGGAAAAAACCAATGGTCTCGAATTGCATCTTTACTTCATCGAAAATCAGCAAAACAGTGCAAAGCCCGTTGGTATGAGTGGTTGGATCCAAGTATCAAGAAAACTGAGTGGTCAAGAGAAGAAGATGAAAAACTTCTTCATCTTGCTAAACTCATGCCAACTCAATGGAGAACTATTGCTCCGATTATTGGAAGAACAGCTGCCCAGTGTTTGGAAAGATATGAATATTTATTGTATGTACTATAATTTTGAATTATCAAATTCATTTTATGTTCAATTTGTAAATTATTTTTGAATAATTTAGGGATCAAGCTCAAAAAAAGGAAGAAGGGGATGATATGAATGATGATCCTAGAAAATTAAAACCTGGTGAGATCGACCCAAATCCTGAAACTAAGCCTGCCAGACCTGACCCTAAGGATATGGATGAAGATGGTATATTGTAGAATATACAATAATACCCCACTTTACGCGACCCCTTTATGCGCGGTTTCACTATAACGCGTTTTTCAAATTTCGCGTTAAAATGCCTTCCATTACGCGAGTTTCTTATTTTAAGAATGTGTATGAACATAATGTAGTCATTGACTTCTCTTAACAATTAAAAACAGCGTTGGGTGTTATGAACGTATTTTACAAGAACGTAAAAGAAACGCTACACAAAAGACAATAGATATATTTTTCATTAAAAATGACATTCATAAAAATAGCAAAAAAATAACGTTCTTAGAATTAAAGTGATTGATTTGTATTTTTTTGTATTAAGTTTTGACTGTGTATGTATGTTTAATCGTAAACCCCGATATACGCGAATTTCATCTAACGCGATTTTTTCCGGAACAAACCCTCAAACCCTTGCGTAAAGCAGGGTATTACTGTAACTGCTAAAAAAAAAATTTTTTTTACATGGTTTTCTTTTGGTGTGTCAGTACTTTGCACTTTTATGTTGGTTTATATTTATATTTTTTCAACAGAGCTCGAAATGTTATCTGAAGCCCGTGCTAGATTGGCTAACACTCAAGGTAAGAAAGCTAAACGTAAGGCCCGGGAAAAACAATTGGAGGAAGCTAGAAGATTGGCAGCATTACAGAAAAGAAGGGAACTCAGTGCTGCTGGAATTTTAGTTGCAGCAAGGTGAAACTCAAATTGATAATATAATTTTGTGGTGATTTACTATCAAATCAACTATGGTTTTTTTTTAATAGGCATAAGAAAAAACGAGGAATAGATTACAATGCAGAGATTCCTTTTGAAAAGAGACCTGCACTGGGCTTCTATGATACGTCCGAAGAAGTTATTGACCCAATGGCACCCGATTTCTCTAAACTGAGACAACAGCATCTTGATGGTGAATTAAAATCTGAAAAAGAGGAGGTTTAAAATTCTTAAATTTGATTGAAAGTTATTAGTTGAGATAAAATTTTAACATATATATTTATTACAAAATTACTGGTCATTTTCAGCGCGAAAGAAGGAAAGATAAGCAAAAACTCAAGCAGCGCAAAGAAAATGATATTCCTTCATCCATGATATCAGGAGACCAACCATCTAGAAAACGAAGCAAATTGGTTCTCCCTGAGCCCCAAATTTCTGATCAGGTATTTCATGAGTTTGAAGAGAATTGCCACTGACTTTACTATTAGGTTTACCAATGCTAAAGAATCGAAAGTATTTTTTTTTAAATTTATGATTTTATGAGATACTAGCGGATACCCAGCGCGTGCTACTATGCTAAATAAAGAAATAAAATACATTTATTTTTTCAAAAAAAAAAAAAAAGGAAATTTTGTTTATCTTAATGCTACCGGATATATTGAGTTTTTTCGGTAGGTGTGTAAACATAAAGATTTGAAAGACAGGAATGTTGCGAAAAACAGGAATTTTCTAAGTTCAAACCAGCAACACTTAGCGATTGGCCTTGAGCCTTGTTGATAGTTACGGCAAAAACCGGACGCATTGGAAACTGTAATCGCTTGAAATCGAAGGGCAAATCGGTTGAAATCATTTGAATTCGTGGTATCAGTACATCTTTTCCCTTACATTTGCCGCTGATAATTGTGGCTTCGATTAACTTTGAATAGTTTTTTAACAGCAAGTCTTGTTCTATTGCACAATTTAGGTGGATCTAAGTTGCGAATGTGCATCTATGGTGAACCAACTTTTAAAGTTAAGATGTGCGATGGCATTCCAGATGGTTCTAAAGAGTTAAGAAACTCTATTGGATAGTTGACAGCTTGTTCCTCATCTATAACTGTGTCAATTGATGTGTACCTGACAACTTCACCGAGTTGCTTCAATTGAATTTGAAAGTTTATTTTGTTGACATCATCATTCTTCGGAGTCAAAATTGCTCGTTCGCAAAGCCGATCATGATTTTTGTAATTGTTTGTAATACCAGGAAAACTTTCTGCACAACATTTTGAATTGATGATTGCATTTGGCAAAAGTTTGGCAGAAAATATATTTCACGTGTAGTCTGATCAATAGGAAATTTTCCATTGCCCATATCCAAAAGCGGTTTGGCGAATATCTGCGCAGCAGCATCTTGAAGTAAATGCACACGCATATTTGTCGAAAATGTGAGTTTCTCTACATGTCTCCAAAGATATGATGCTTTCAAACATGCATTTTGTTCATCGGCTGGTGTTGATCTTGGAATCACTGGCAAAGTTTGTCAAAAATCACCAGCAAGAAGCAATAGAGCTCCAACCATTATCGGTTATTTTCTCTGAAATCTTTGAGAGTACGGTCAAGAGCTTGAAGCGATTTCTTGTTTGCCATAGTGCATTCATCCCATACAATAAGTGAGCTTGTTTTTATAACTGCAGCCATGCCAGAATTTTTACCGATGTTACATGTTGGTGTTTCGGTATGGTTTACATTTAATGGAAGCTTAAGAGCTGAATGCGCTGTACGCCCACCAACGAGTAATGTTGACGCGATTTCAGACGATGCTCAAGCTAGTGCAATTTCATTTTTCAATCGAATTTCAGCGAGTATCAAATTAAGCATGAATGTTTTTCTAGTGCCTCCAGGTGCGTCAAGGAAAATAATTCCACCGCTTTCGTTTGCTACGTGTTGCATAATTCTTTCTAAAACTATTTTTTGATCAGCAGTCAATAGTTGTTTCTGAGCATCGATAAAATGGCGCAATTCATCAGAATTATATTGCCGTTCACGTACCAAATCTCTATCATGAACATTGTTTTGATCACGTATCGGTGCTTATATAAAAAAAAGTAAGAAAGCGAATACTTTTCAAAAAAGAAACAGTAAATTTTTTTAATATATATATATATATATATATATTTTTGGTATCCACCAATGATATAAAACAAATGAATGACAGTTTTGTGTTGTTTTTTTGTTGTTGTTGTGGTAGCCTGCATTATACAACTTCATACTAATCTTTAAAAACTTCAAGATCAGTGTTTTTTTGTTGGCAGCCTGCATATACCCGAAAATGTTAGTTCCTTTTTTGAAATGTCAAAATGTTGAAACTTTTGTATGGGAAATGTCGAAAATCTACTTAATTAAATAAACCGAATTTGACTATTAATTGTTAAATTTTAGTGGCCTCAAACCACCTCAGTATTTTTGGCTTTCAAATGAAACCGGTTTGGGGCACATTGGTTCGATGGTTTTAAAGATTAGGCAGCCAAATAAGCTCCGGTTTTTGAGTTTGTGTTTTATATATATATAGATTACCAGCTGTAAATGACTCCAAAGTGTAAACCTTCATGTACAGTAATTAAATTTGTTTTCATTACATGTAACATACATACCATATCACATTATGAAAAAATTGTACTAACAATAGTTGGTAATTAATGCGGTTAAATATTTTAACTTGCAGGAGCTCCAGCAGGTAGTAAAATTGGGCAGAGCCAGCGAAGTGGCAAGAGAAGTCGCCACTGAGGGAGTCGGTGGTGATAATGCAGCCACAGACAGTCTCTTGGCTGATTATGCTATCACACCTCAGCATGCCACTGCCGTCAGGACACCTGCTCCACAGACAGACAGGTTATCTAGTGATCCCTTAAGACTGGAATAAGTATCCAATACTAACAATTGTACATAGGAAGTACCTAATATAATTCTTCATACTTGAAAGTATGGCTCTAATACTTCTTCAATGCACTCCGAGAACACCCATATTGTTAACAAGCATACATAATCATAGAATGCGCTAGCCTTGAACTTAGTGTGTCAAAATTATTTATATGTAATTTCGATAGATGAATAAGTTAGTAGTCATTCTCATGTTTGATTGTTTTTTTATATGATAGAGTGCTACAAGAAGCTCAAAATATGATGGCCTTAACGCATGTGGATACACCTCTCAAAGGGGGCTTGAACACTCCATTGTACAATCCGGACTTTGGCGGATCTCTTCCACAGACAATGGCTGTAGCAACACCTAACACAGTTCTTGCTACTCCCTTCAGGTAAGTTATGCCACAATTTATTTTTACTGATAGCATATTATCACAAAATATTTTGTACTATATAAGAAAGTATTTATTTGAGTAGATCTGTGCGAAGTGAAATATCCACGCCTGGCAGCTTTGGTACTCCGGGAGCTCTCAGTCAAGCTGGTGGTCCTGTAAGATATTTTTGTCTTATTTGAAATTTTAATTACATGCTATCAATATTGTAATTTTAATGTTAACTTACGATTCTCATTCAGGGTTTTACTCCAGGCTTGAGAGACAAACTGAATATTAACCCGGAAGAAAGATTGGCTTTAGGTGATACACCTCAACAGGTCAATCATTTGCAAAAGCAGGTATGACAAAACTAAAATATATTCAATATTTTAACAAAGTATTAGGTGGAATTCCATTATGATATTTTTTAATAAAAAAAAAAATTTATAACTAAAATGCTGAATAAAGTTGAAAATGTGAAATTAACCCTTTGCGCTCGAGGCCGTTTTCGCGCGGACTAATCAGCAACTCGAAGCGTTTCGTAGCACTTTTGGTGAATTTTTCACCTCTATCTTAAAATGATCACACACACAAATTAACACATAAAACTTTTTTATTTTAATATTTAATGTATATTTACATCTTTACGAAGATAATTTCGTAAACATAAGTCTTTGTAATTTTGTTTTGTATGATATTTCATGTAACAATTGCCGAGATGCATGCATGACAATTATCACAATAGTATGTCGTTTGATGTCTTTTGCCAGGTTTATTTTTTTGATAGCAGACTTTGCAATCCTTCCTTACTTCTGTTAGAATGTTATGCAGCTTTCCACTTAGGCGGATATTTTCGGAATCGCAGGTTGAAGTGAAGCTTTAGCATGTGTCTGACGAAAATCTCCTGTCAATTGCCGAACACTGGTTTTCATATACCGCAAGTGATTAAACGGCTGTTCTCCTCAGCTGTTTAGTGAGATACACATTATCATAATATTATTATATATTATAAACCAAACAAAATACTGGTACGATAAGTGAATGAAGAGGTTATTGATATTGTGAGGGAGAAAAAGTCTTTCCTTCGGTGCAATATAAGTTTAAGCAAATAAGGACCTTCAAATGAATGATTACGATAAGAAGTGCAAGCAAAAAATATATGGGTTGATTAGGTACACATCTAGTCATTTTGCCATGGCTGTCAAGGTCGAACTGAGACCAAATATGCAGTTCGCTTTATGGTGCCGAACTAATCTTAGATAAGAAATTCTAGCGTAGATTGAAAGGGAGATAACATGATCTTTGTAAAATTATATAGGCAGTGCTTAGTAACGAACTTTAAAGATCAAGATCACATAAACATAAACAAGAAATCACCAGATAAGAAACCATAAATAGTTATCACCGCGCATCAAATTTCCGCACCAAACAAAGTGGTGCGGAATCCGCACCACTCGAGTTGCGGGATTACATCGTGTGGTGCGGAATCCGCACCTCTCGAGTGCAAAGAGTTAAAGTATACTATCATAAAAAATGTGTTTTTTTATGCTAGCTAAAAGCTTCTCTCCGAGCTGGTCTGTCTTCTCTGCCGACTCCTCGTAATGATTATGAAATTGTTGTGCCTGACAATGAGGCTGAAGATGCCAGAGACGATAACCAGACGGTTATCATGGAAGACCAAGCAGACATCGATCTCAGGAGAGATTTGGAAGCTCAAGCTAAAAGTGAGCCCTGATGTCTTTCTATCATAATTTTAACTTAATACATATGATGCACGGTAACATCATATTTTTTAAATGCATTTTTAGGAGCAGCCGCTTTAGCTCTGCGATCCCAAGTTGTGCAGCGGACACTACCACGGCCTGCCGACATCAACATGTCGGTCCTCAGATCCAGGGGTGATACAGGACCCCTTTCAGATCTGCAAAAAGCTGAAGAGCTTATTAAAAGAGAAATGTTGACTATGCTCAATTATGACTTGATCCAGAATCCAGTATTAGGTATTTTTGTCTTATTTATTTAATATCTTAAATAATTCAGAAATAAATGTTCCTTTAACTAACAATTATTTTTGAAGTGAAAGGCTCTGCCAACAAATCCAGCCAAATTCAGCTCATCAAGACTGTTGGCAAAATCTGTCGCTGTATAAAAGTATCATCATACAGATAACCATTTAGAATATTGTAATGGGATTCTATTGAGTACTTTCTACCAAAAATGTCAAATATATTATTTAGGTGCAGATAAAAAGCGTCAAGTGAGCCAACAGGCATCCCAGTTGGCCTATTTGGAACAATTTCCTTATGAAGATTTCAATGCTGAACAACTTAGAGAGTCGAGAAACATTCTCTCTAAAGAAATGGATGTTGTAAAACAAGGAATGGCTCACGGAGACTTGAGTATTGATGCGTATTCTCAAGTTTGGGAAGAATGTTTAGCCCAGGTTAGTTATGAATTCTTGTTAATTTGTCATAAATTTTAGATATAATTTTTAATTAGTTTTTATTTCTTTCAGGTTCTTTTCCTGCCTAGTCAAAACCGATATACTAGAGCCAATCTTGCAAGTAAAAAAGATAGATTGGAGTCCGCTGAAAAGAGATTGGAACAGAATAGAAGTCACATGGCAAAAGAAGCAAAGAGGTGCTCTAAAATGGAGAAAAAACTGCGCGTTTTAACTGGAGGTTACCAGAGTAGGGCACAAGCATTGGTTAAGCAATTCCAAGACCTCAATGACCAAACAGAACAGGCTAACTTGGAGTTGAGCACGTTCAAGTTTTTGGCAGAACAAGAAAAATCTGCCATACCTCGTAGGATAGAGGTTTGTGTGTTTTCATTTTATATAGATTTCTGTTTTAAATATTTCATTTATTATTGTGTAGATAAGTTACTATAAAATTTATATTAATTTATTTCAGTCACTCACTGAGGATGTGGCGAGACAAACAGATCGTGAAAAGCAACTGCAACGAAGATATGCAGAACTGCAAACCGAGTTAGAGACAATCAAGGGAAAGTAGTCAACTGTATATTGATGTCCTATTTCTATCATCACAAGGTGATGATAGAAATTGAAATATGAATATGAAATAATTGAAAAAAAATTGTATCCACAACTCTTTTGCAAAATACATTTTAATGTTAAATAAAAATATTTTCTTGTCAAAAATGTTAAGTTATATTTGTATTGACAAAAATTGCATTCGGTTGCACTCGAATTAAGATTTAGTAGATTTTCACCAAGAATTCAGACTAATGCTATGTATACAGTTTTACTATGCACATGGTTTCCCCAACTTGGAACTGCTTATAAAAATCTTTTACTATATGTTTCAAATTGTCTAACGTACTTATTCAGCCGATAAGCGCATTGATCCTGAAAATCTTGTACTGACTTGATAATTTATACTGTAGATTTATGTGGATCCGTTTCTAAAGAAAAAATACCATCTATTTAAGGCCATGGACAAATTGAACACTGTGATCCAAGTCACAGTGAAGATCTTATATGACAAGTTGCACATTCAGTCAGGGTTCAGATCATTTACATGTATTTCCTTTTCATTGTGTGAACTGTGTGGTCTATTGCGATCTAGTGCAAATTATTTTTGTCTTCTTTAACTTTACAATATACAAAATTATAAAATCAAGTGTTTTATTTTACATAATTTCAAGGTAAGAAAATATTCAGTTAATTTTTAAAATTGCATTTGATTTAGGAAATATACATAGTATTACAATGAATAATATTAAAAATAAATATTTTTATTAGTAATTATTGGTAATTTAAAAAAATATCACATGGAGTCTCGCCTTCGTCTGTACTAGATTCGCTTTCAAGTTTCATGTGAACCCGTTTCTTTTTGTTATGTGCTATTGGACTGTCTCCGGCAGGATTATCAGCTTTAGCAATACTGAAAATTTCTTCTTCTGAATCATTAGAATTATACCGTTGTCTTCGCTTTCTTTTCTTGAGAATGGCTTCAGCTATTTCAAGCTCTGACATTTCTAGATGTTGGGTTATGTTGACATCGTCAACATCAACACAAAATGAATCCTGAAATAGTAAGATCAAACCTGTTATGTAGACACACAAAACACTAATATATATGTATATACATAAATATATATATATATATATAATATGTATATATATATTTTATATATATAAATATATATATATATAAATATATATGTATATATATATATATATATATACACACATATATATTTATAATATATACCTTTATACAAATTATTTATTTGAACAGTTATTTTGAAGTTAAAAACAAATTAAAACACTACAAATTTGTTTGATTAGAACTATAAAATATAACATATTTCCTTTGATAAAAAAATGTGTGTGAAATTTTAGGTAATGAGGAAGAAAGTCATTATATTACATGTGAGATTTCAATATTGATCTTACCAGTTCATAATGAGTATGATCAGGATTATCAACTTGAGAAAATATATTTGATGGGTTCTTCATTGGAAGTGTAGGTATTTTGAATTTTCCTACAATTTTTACTGGACTCCTAAAGCATTAAAGTAAGGTGAAGTTGAAATTTATAGAAAAATATACATTTAAATCTGTAACTCTTGAACTGTAATCAAATCAAAATAGCTACCTGACTGATTGTAAATATTTAGCCTCCATATCTATGTTGTCATCTGCCTCAATTTGTTCTTCGTCACATAAAAATTCAGCTATACTTGTATTTAAGTCATCGCTGTTTTTAGTTCCATCTCCGCTTGTTTCTTCATATGAATCGTCAGACAAAATAGCTTCGTAATCAATAAATTCAGACCTAGGTTTCACTTTTCTCTTCTGAAAGTTACAATGAAAAAACTAACGATTATAATGAGTCATGCCAAAAACATTGATTATCTCATTGACTTTGTGAGCTTTTAATAAAATGAGTTCTACTACCTACCTTCTTGAAGACAGGATTTTGTTTTCTTGAAATATTAGGATAAACTGTTTTTGAAATATGCGTGGGATCAACAAAATCATCATCACTATCTGATTCCAAAAACTTCACATCACATTTGGATTTCTCAGATTTATCAAAACCATTAGTTTTCTTTCGAAGCCACTGTTGAGGTTGAGTGGTTTTTGCAAATACTGATTGACTGACATGATTTATATTTTTATATTTCTGGTCCCACGACTCGGAAAGATTTCCTAGTTTGTTGTTTATATTTTGTAATGGAGGATTTTCCTTTTGATCAGCTACATATTGAATATTACTACTACAATTTTCAAATGATTGATTTAATTTTTGTTGAAGGGAAACAGTGTTCGGTAATTTTTCGTTTAACACTGAAGGTTGTGCTGTGGAAGGTTTTTTGAAAAACGGAGAGAGCTCATTGGAATCATCACTAGAGTTTAGTTTACGTTTCATTGTTCGATTTAAATTTAAAAGTGCTTTTGGTGACTTACATTGAAAAATTGCAGAATTATTATTCTTTACAGAGAGTCTGTTAACTCTACTTAGGGCTCCTAGTTTTGTTGGTATAGATATAACTTTATCACTGTCACTAGATTCATTATAGGAACTTTCTGAGCTTTCAAAAATTGTAATATTGTGTTTGTAACTTAGTTTTTTGTGGCATTTTACTTTAGGTTTTATTTGTGAACATAAGATAATCGAATCACTACTTTTATCACTATCACCATCTACAATAATACCTTCTTCGTGGCAATTCTTATTTTTTATTTCATTCCTTGTAGATTTGTCATTAAACTGTTGTACTGAAGTGCAGTGAGTTGGAGTCGTTATCCCCTTTATTGAAGAGTCGTTATTAATTATATCAAGTATTTGGGTAACCGAAAACAGACTGGTAATATCATTTTTATTTATCATGTTTTCATCTTCAGAATTACTATTTTTAACAGAATGATTATTTTTTAAAGAACATTTTTTAGGCTTATTCAGATTTTCATTGACTTGCTCATTTCTTTTAATATCATTTGAGTTGCGTCTAATTCTGGTAAGTTCAGTATGTAAAAAAGAAGAGCAATTATCAGTTGAAATATTTTTATTAGATCTAATACTGATGTCTAGTTTTAATTTGCTACTTTGCTTTGGTTTTTGAGAAAGCAATATTGGAGATTGAGAACCTTTACCTTTGGGTTCATTTTCTACAGTGGCAATGGCAGTTTTTTCATAAGCATGCTCATCTGGTTCCGAACTACTTGCAAACATATCTTCAGATAAGTCTTCAGCAAAAATGTCTTCTACTAAGTCAAGGTCATAAAGCTGCAATGGATTATCTGCAGGTTTAATTTCAACTCGAATATGAACTTCTGCTTGATTATCCTGAGTTGGCTTTGGTGACGAACTTGGAATATTCATCGGGCTGGTCGAGTCTCCAAACAAATCATCAATATCTCCGATATCAAAATCTGCATTTTTGCATTCTTCATTGAGTATTATTTCATTCAATACATTAGAAGATTTTATGCAAGAAATGCTAGAAGATATGTATGTTTCTCCTTCAATAGATTTTATGTTATTTTGAAAACTTTTCTCACAAATAGATGTTGATTTATTAGAAACAGGTACTTCAACTTTAGAATGAGCTTTATTTTCAAACTCTGCTGGTGAAAAAAACACAGAATTTTTTTTTTTTTTCAAAAATATCAATTTTTCAAGTAGAGAATTGCTAGGTAATGACCAGCCTGTTGCCAGGCCAGAAGGCTTTATACCTTTGTAAAAATTATGGCTTTCATTAAAGATAGTATTCTCATATTTTGAGTGCGAAATAGTCCTGGAATTTTTTGTTTTTTGTATGTTCAACTCCACCATTAGATCAATGAAAACCGGTGGGATGTTATCTTTTTGTAAAACAGCACCAACATTTTGTCTATCATTGCATTCTATACCACAATCGGTAAGAGTTTCCTTAAGCTTGGCGCTAAATAGAGCTTCTTCATCGTTGTTATTTTCCTTTAGCTTTTGGAAAAGAGCTCTTATGTCATGATTTTTCATTTGAATTGGTGTAAAAGTTGGTTTATCTTTTTTTTTTGTGAGTTCTTTAATTTTATTAGGTACTTTAAAAATAGTTGCATTTGTTGTATTTTCTGGTACCTGAGATGTAATCTCTGCAAGATAAAAAATCTTATTTAAAATGTATCATACATATTAGATTTATGAGAGTAATATTAGGCTTAATATAAGGCTTCATGTGACAAAGCCTCAAGGAAACGAAAACGCTTTTAACAACACTTTATGGGAATTACTAAAGTTTGGCACAGGCCAACTCATTATCTCGTAGCTTAAAGATTTTCAACAAGAAATTTTATCATCTTCATTTTATCATTTTATTTTAAATAATCGAAATTATTTAAAATACCTTCACTGTCAAATTTATCATATTCTCTTTTCAGCATAAATATATACTTTGTGGTCATTCTACTTTTTTATTATGTAGTTTTGGTTTTAACAACAAATGAAATGGTTAGAAGGCAGAGATATTAGTAGTAAATCAAATTGAACCACCTCCAACTAAGGTAAAACAATACGTATTGAGAGTTTATATACAAGACCTACCAATTTTTTGAGATTCAAATGACTCATTGAATCGTTTTTGGTCTGCATAAGTAAGAAGCTCACTTAGAACTTCACTATCTGAAGAATGACCAAATTTTATAGTGTACTGTAATTTTCTCTGCCACTCTGTCCATGATGATAGTTTAATTTTTTTACTGTTTCCAGAAGAGATCTCTGAATTTAGGTTCATGTTAAGAACTGAAAAAAAAAACATAATGAAAAAAACATTATTTTATACAATTCTAAATTCAATAAAAATAATGTCTCACCTTGAGGCAAATGCCAATGTTCATACGAATCTTCGAAAAACTCGAAAGCAGGGATTCCTTCCGGATACATGCCAGTGAAATCTTGTTTTGATAATCGTGCTTTTTGATAAAAAACATCCAATACAGAATGTTCATCATTCTCTAATCCAAAGGATCTTTTCTTATGTATATCACGAAGTTTCTTTTGAACCTTGAAGGTAAAAGGGTTGGAGATAAATCCAAATACTTAATCAAATAGAGAACATATTTAATTAAATAGAGAGTTATAGGTGATACAATATTTTTATATTAAAATTTGTACCTTTTGTGGTTTGGACTGTTTTTCATCAATTTTTTTTTTAACAGTAATAAATATTTTTAGACACTCTGGGGTTACATTTTTAGGAAACATTCTTGGATTGAGAGAATATAAGTTTTTGCTCAGTTCTTTACTTTGTAATACTCTTCTGTTAAGAGAATCTCTTTGCAATATACAATCCTTTAGAGTCTATAATAAAAGCAGAGCGAGTTTATAATAATGTTTGTCATTGTATAAGATGCTAAATATACTATATTCAGTAACCTGATGTTCTCTGCCTTCTGTAACTAAGATCACAACACGACCCCCTCTTTCTCGGCCGGTTCTCCCACACCTGCAACAGTTATAATTATGTAACAATTGTATTTATGTATGCATAAATTTTTGAGTGCCGATTTTTTTTTTCACAGTTTTTTTAAGTAAAAAGAGAATTGTAGAAGATAAAAACAATAAGTACATAGTTGATTAATTAAAATAATTGTTATTATACATGTACATTAGGGTGTCCCTTATATGACAAAATTTTTTTTTCTTTTCAAATTTCGAATTGCATACCCTCTACATTTTTTACTAATGCTATAAGATACTTAAATATAAAATTTCATCTTTCTAGCATAATTGCAACCCGTGCCGACCGAGCTTCAAAGTTTAGTAAAAAACGTGTTTTGTCTTGATATTTCGGTCGGGTATAAAATCATTATAAATGCAATAAATTAAGTGAATAATAGTAAAAATTCAATAAGATGAATATTAATTTTTAATCAAAAACATAAAGTAATAACAATCAGTCAGGGTAACTTTTTTTTAGAGTTGTTTTTTTACAGTCCGGATACAATTTTCTATGTTCCTGGACACAGCGCAGCAAGAACTGTTTTTGTTCTTCTTCAGCCACGATAAGTCCGTTAAAATCTTGCATCATTTTAACAGCCCTTTCAGCAGTATCATTCACAACTCTCAAATAACTTATTTTTTTTTTAGCTTCCAGAAAAGCACCATTATTATTCCAAGAAGATACATCTTCCTTTAGAAAACTGTCGTCGATCTGCAGTCGTGATAAAAATTGTTTGCTCTTTTCCGATACGAAATCATCCAGTGTTATGTCTGAAAAAAAAAGAAAAATAAGATAAATAACAAAAAAAATCTACAACAATTTAAATATATCACAAAAAGTCAATTTAACTTACCAAACAACCTTTGAGGAAGTTCTTCCTTTGACGGGTCATCGCGTTTGCTTAAATCTGAGGTTTTGTCCCGGTTGAAGTTGGCAATCATTTTCTTCTTAGTTTGGTTATCAACTTCATCATCAAACAGTGATAGAATAACTGTCTCTTCACATAAATACCACAAGTGATGGCTAAACTTGCTTATAGAAGCATTAGAAATTGTTGCGTCAACTTTTTCGTATTCTTTTAACATCTTCAAGAAGCGCAAATCTTGGTTAGGTGCTTTGATCGCCACTACATTCGAGCCAAGGCTTAACATACAATATCACGACTAATAAGAAAACATATTTTTAAAGAATAGATCGCTCTCGCCATCTAGCGTGCCTGATGCATGGCTCCGGGGGGGCTTGGTTTTAATTTTTCCTGTCTCCTCCCAAAAATATTACGCACAGTTCGACCTATTCGCGGTAGTCATCTCTTACATAACCTTTGTCTAATTATGCCTTATAAAATATTAACAAAGCTTGAATGTCTGTCTCGGCAACAGTTGTTTTACGAAATTAAGAGATGGTTCAATGTTACTAGCGTCGATGTTTTTCCAATTTTCTCTGAACTTTTTAAGCATTGGAACATCTGGGCTACTAGTAATTTGCTTAATTTTGCTTTCAAAGACAGCTTTTAGGACCAATTCATAAACATGATGACGACAGGTGAAAAGCAGCAATTCTCTTCCTAAAGTTTGCTCCAAAATAGCACAAGCTCCGTTGAAATGGCCAGTATTGGAAGCTGTTGTGTCGCACCACATTATTTGTACTTTATCGTGAAGGTTCCAGTCAAAGAGAGCTGTTGAGACAGCCTTAGCTTGATGTTTTCCAGAAGAATTTTCTAGTTTCGGCACTGCAGGAAGCTGTTCCTTATCGTCAAACGAAGCAATAACTGGCAAGCGTTCTTCTTTAGAACTTCGTACATCCAACCCGGGTAATAGTTTTCCATCCCAATGGACTGTGACTACGTCGGGTACATTGTTTTGGAAGTCAGATTTTAATGCTTCTGCCCTTGATTTTCTAGTTTCAGCAGCTAGTGATTCTCTTTGTCTTACAACCCTTTCCTCTTCTTCCAATCGTCGTTGTTTAGATCTATCTTCTTTTTCCGCCAATTTTTTTATCAACACTACCTAAGCATCCCGGTCGACCTGGCTCTCTCTGTTTCATTAAAAATAATTTATCTTCCTCTATTTTCATTCTCTCAAAAGCATCAGCATGTGCAATATCAAACAAATTATCAAGATCAATTTTGAAATTGTTCTCACGGCTCTAGAACGTAACCTGAGTTTTCTTACAATTTTTTTGCAACTCTCTCCAAACATGATATAAATCAACAAGTTTCTTCACGCAGTTAGGATATGCCCTTGCTGGAATTCTTGCTTTTTCCCAATATATGATGCACTCCCTAATAACAAGATTTGCACTTTCACTAACAGTCAGTTTAACCTCACGAATATTGTAAAATAGGACCGAGAGAACTTGTCGATTAGATGGTAATTTTGCACCATTTATTTGATATCTAGGCAAACCGATAAGGAAATTATTTTGTTTATCACTCCGTAATTCCACCGACATGTTAACGCACTAAACAATGGAGCACTACTAATCTCAAAAATCACGTATGAAATGACAATTAAAACATGTAGGTAACTACATGTTTTATTTGTAAAAGTCACAGCGCAGTACTTACGCAACTTGTATGGACAAGTTAAAATCGCAAGTCGGCACGGGTTATCGTTTATAAATCGAACTAATATTTTTTTCTAGACAATATAGGGTTATTACTAAACTTTTAAGAAGGTATGCTTAAAAAAATATCGAACTTGAAATTTAAGGGACACCCTAATGTACATAATAAAACTTATTTTTTAATATCAAAAATCAGACTGTAAGTTAACCATTTCTTTTTATATTTTATTATTATTCTTAAAATTACTAGAACATTCATAGTAATGTGAATCTATAAGAAATTTTTGTAACTAAAAACATTATATTTAAGTCCTAAAAATGTATCTAGCTTTTGAAAAGAGATTTTCGAGAGAGATGCATGTAACGCACTTCTTGGTACTCAAATGGTAAATAAACCAATACAAATCCATTTATTTTTACCTTTGTACTAATCGAATCGGAGATTTGTTTGATATATCAAAACAAACAATGAGGTCCACACTTCCGACATCCAGTCCTTCTTCCCCCACACAGGTAGACACTAAAACATTACAAGTGCCTTCACGAAACATTTTCATCACCCGTAGTTGTTGCTTTTGAGTAAATGCTTTCATTTCATTAGAACCTCCTACAACACACAAACTTACAATCGATTGACATTCAATAAAATATATGTCGCTATGTTATTATAAAATTTTTAAAATAACCTGATTTTGCAAATCCCTGTCCAATAAACATGTGAGGTTTTACTGCAGGACGTAGTTGAAGTAAAAGGCAATGTACCAGGTTGACACTTTCGCGATATTCACAAAATACTGAAAACAAACAATTACTTATGAAGATATTATAGATCTGAATGCATATAAAGTTACACTAAAGCATGAGGTAATTGGAGGGTCACATCAGTCTAAAACTGATATCAGTCAATATTTTAAATATAATACTTAAGTAATTTTTTCACATGTTTAATTTTATTAGTGACAATATCAAACAAGGTATATTAAAAAGGAATTCCACCAAGAACTTTCTGTATATACAGGGTGTTTTTTATAGAGGTATAGAACTTTAAGTTGGCAACACTGTTTTAACTGGCGGCCATTTTGTCAGCTGTCAAGGGATTTATGTTTAGTTTGATTTGGCATTTCAACATGAATAGACTAACGCCTGAACGCCTTTGGTGAATGGGCCCAAAACAAGATTGCCGTTGATCCCGATTTTCATAAGCGAATTTTGTTTAGCGATGAAGCTCACTTTTGGTTGAATGGATACGTCAATAAACAAAACTGCCGTATTTGGAGTGATGATAATCCTCAAGTGTATGTTGAGACACCGTTACATCCAGAAAAACTGACTATTTGGTGTGATTTATGGGCTGGTGGAATCATTGGTCCGTACTTCTTTAAAGACGATGCTGGTCAGGCCGTTACAGTCAATGGTGACCGCTATAGAGCCATGATTACTGACTTTTTCGTTCATCAATTGAACAACCATGATGTGCAGGAGCTGTGGTTTCAACAAGACGGCGCAACATGTCACACAGCTCGTGCCACAATTGCTTTATTGAAGGAAACGTTTGGTAACCGCATAGTTTCACGTTTCGGACCCGTTAATTGGCCTCCAAGATCGTGCGATTTAACGCCGCTAGACTATTTTCTGTGGGGATATGTGAAGTCGCTAGTCTACGCCGATAAGCCCGAAACGATTGACCACTTGGAGGACAACATTCGCCGCGTTATTGCCGATATACGGCCACAAATGTTGGAAAAAGTCATTGAGAATTGGACCTCCAGACTAGACTACGTCCGAGCCAGCCGTGGCGGTCATATGCCAGAAATCATATATGAAAGTATAATGCCAAAAAATTATCTTTCGAATAAAGTTCATTTCATGTCAATTTAAAAAATTGTCTTTGTTTTATTCCATTTCAAAGTTCTATACTTCTATAAAAAAACACCCTATATATCTATTATATTATTATAGATATTTATTTTTGTCGATAAGATCTCTAAACTATCTAAAGGCGAAAGAAATAATAATAAAAAATGGGTTAAACTCCCATTCTTCAACAAGACCCGCGAAAAATACGGTAAACTCATTTCTAGATCATGCGGGGTTTCATATTACAATAGCAAAAATCCTTATCAACAATAAAGATAAGAATGATAAATTCAGTAACAGTGGCATTTACAGACTTAATTGCAACTCCTGCGACGCCAATTATATTGCCCAAACAGGCAGATCCTTCAACACAAGGACCAAAGACCACATAAGAGGATGGAAAAAAGGAGATGAAACATCTACCTTCGGCCTCCACCTCTCTGATAATAAACACGATTTTAACCAGAACTCCAATCTCAAAATTTTGCATATTAACATTAAAGGCACAAAACTCGATCACCAAGAGATTTTAGAAATCAATTGCGTGAAAGATAGCACACCGGAGCACCTGCTTAATGACCAGGTTATTTTCAATAAGTCTCCACTATTATTTACTATTGCTAAATCATATCATTACAAAACCATTTACTGCGCAAAAACTATTATTTACAGATAAACACACTACAGGATAAACCCCAACACAGGATAACTGCTGCTACACCTTAAACCACTACTTAAGATAATTACCCCCATAAATATAAAAACATTTATTTTGTATAGAATCGTTTCACAAAATTTGCAATTATATAGAATCCTCCGATTGTCAGGTACATTAAAATCACATTGGCCCTTACCACCTGACAATCATATTCTCTCTCTTTCTAACAAACCTCTTCCTCTAACAATTGTTTACCTAACTGCTTATTATTATATTAAATCTTACTCTGTTTGATAATGCCAACGTGAAAGGTTGGCAAAACCGGTCACCAATAAAAATCTATAAGTGGAAAAATCACTCAAGTATTTTACTTATTATTTAAAATATTATAAGCTTAAGCAAACGATGCATGAATGAAGCAGTGAGAATGGAACTGGAAAAAATGGAAAAGCCATTGAGAGCCTATTGACCAGCTTGAAATTATAAAAAGACAATTTTTTACTATACCTATTGCTTTTGTTTCTTGTCCCTTTTTTCCAGCTTCATTAAAATGTTCTTCTATTATCATTCGTAAGTGATCAAACTTTGGATGTCCATATTTTAATTCTTCTTTGATCTGTTAAAATAAAAGTACAATTTAAATTGTATGTGTATATATCTACTATAATAATAGCCATTGTGTGTGTGTGTGTATGTTTCATTTTTTGCTTCTCTATAGAATATCTTAAAAGATACAACGCTGATTTTTTGCACGTAAGTTTAGTAAATTTTTCCGCAGCTATGTGCTGAATTTCAAGACGATAGGATAATATTTTTATTCATAAACTAATTTAATTAAACTATAAAATATGCTCTTGCGAGTTTCAATATGTACGAATTATAGGATTTTATTCTTCAACACGAGAATTTCAAATTTAGAACTTTTACAAAAAAACAAATTTTGATGCTTCTTAGAAATTTTTAGTTTATGTCAGCTTGACACAAGTACCAATTTTATTTTTTTATCGAAATTACGTTAGAAATTATTAATCACATCATTAATAACTTAAAATGCCTCCTTAAAAAATAACACCGTCTAAGCACAGCAAACGTAATTAAAAAAGAATAGCACAATTGAACGTGATAAAGACTGCATCTAATAAAGAACAGTGCAGTGAAAGTGATTCGTTGTTTGTGACACGAAATGTGATATTTCCTAGAATGGCTTTGCTTTCGAAATTAATATCCGGTTATTCAAAATATATGTGTACAAAATGAAATCAAATATTCATCTAATTGTCAGCCAAACATATGTTCAAACACTATTGCATCGTTCATCGAATACGTCATTTTATGACGGGCTACATTTCTAGTATATATATAATATGACAGCTGATCATCACAAAGTATTACCTCTGGGATCGATCCATCAGGAAGTATACTCCTATCTATGGAGAATGGATTTGTTCCCAGATCATCGCGCAGTCTTTCAAAAAAGTTTGTTAGTTTGTCATCTTTTCCCACCCAAGCTTTGTCATTGTGTTCATCAAAAAAGTTAAGAAAAACCCGAGACCCATGCTTGGTGAGGAGTTCAAGAGCGTGGTACAAAGTAATCACCATAGTGAAATCTCGCATTATATGCTGGTGATGTGGATGTCTAGAAAGGAAAGTTTTTACATTTAATAAAGCTAGATTTTAGCTATAAAGTCACAAAAAGTTGATAAAATTGACAATTTGCAGGGAAACTACAAATGGTATTGAAATTAATATTTTTGTCTAGTGAAGATCAATGTATCTTAGTGAAAAAAAAATAAGAGTAATAATAATTGGTAAACATAAGTTATAATTATTAAAAATGTATTTTTAAGCTTCAGAGATTAGAACAAATTGAAAATAAATAGTAAACCTTTTAATTTAAAAAAACCTACTTTAACACAAGTCTTTTTGAATAACTTGTGTGCAACAGGGAAAAAATTTAGTGTTAAGCAAGTAATCAACATGCTATGATCACTTGATTTTTAGCCACCTTTTAATTTTTAACTTGTGAATTCTGAATCTTGGCCAATAGGGTGGTTGCGGAATCCTCACTCAGATTACCCAAGCTACTTTCAGGTTTTTTTTGTTTTTTTTATTTTTAAGTTCTAATTTTATAGGAAGGAATAAAAGAGAAGCTGCCGGAGCTGGAAGATTACCTGGCGGCTTCTCAGCTCTGGTGGGAATTTAAAAAAAAAAAAATGATTACCCGAGCTTAGATGCTTCCCACACATGGACTTACTAATTAAAAATAGTTTTAATGGAACAATTTCAGACTGTTGCTTATTTTATAATAAAAATATAGATGGTGGCCTAATTTAAAAATTAAAAAAACATAATCATGTGATTTTTACAATTAATATTGAGATCAGACTGATTCTCAAATATAATATAAATATTGCTTTTGATTCACTTATAATAATATTAAAAATATATATATTATATTTATTAACCTTTGGGTTTTTTCTCTATTTGAATATTCTTTAAAAAGCATAAGAACTCTGCCTTTGGATAAACCACCAATATTTCCCATCAATACTTTGTATTGTACTAACCGACGTGTGTAGATATCAAGAATCTGCAAACATAAAAAAATATGATGATGTAATAAAAATAGTATTAGTGCATGTAATTGGTCATTTAAAGTTATTACTTCAATATACTGTTGTCTAATGGCTGATAATTCTTCTCCGAGTGGAATTACTACAGTCTGCATGCTTCTGGAATGACTGTACATGGAAACGTCTATACATTGCTCGGTACGTAATTCTAAATGAGCTATTTGCAAGTTATTCACCACCTAAAACAAATTACCATGGAAAAATAAAATGTTTTTTACACTTTCACAACCTTGTAAAATTACAAGATATACTAGAATTATTTCTTACACTTATCACATCTTCTACTTTGCTTCCTGGAGTGGCTGATAAACCTAGAACCCTAAAGAGTCGGTGTTGCTTGAGTGCCAAAGCTTCCACAACCAGACAATAGGAGTGGCGACCTCTGGCCCGGTGAGCTTCATCTATAACGAGACACCTTACCAGTTCGCCCGGACAAGATCCAGACTCCAGATCATTTTGTATAACTTGTGGAGTTGCAAAGAAAACTCTTTTTTGCTGCCAGGCTACTTTCCGAGCAGCTGTTGGCATGCTTCCTAGAATTTTTTTAATTTGATCATATGCGTGTAAATGAATATCTACTTTCAAATTATATAAGTTTTCTGAATTAAAGTAAAAAACGAAACATAATTTATGATACCTGTCATTTCAACTGTGTCATTAGGAGGAATAGCCATTATATTGTAACATGCCTCAATTTGCTGTGCAACTAAAGGTCTAGTAGGAGCTGTAAATATTATCTTTCCTAAAGGGTACCATCGGTAAAAATTGTACATGATGACAGCAGCAATGAATGTTTTACCGAGACCAGTCGGTAAGCTAACCTAAAAAGTTAAAAATTATATGAACCAATAAAGGCAAATTTATACTTACCACTATAGAATTTAACTATCATATGTGTATTGAAAAACAAACAGATAAATCAATAGCAATAAAATAATGACATACTAAAGTATTTTTGAAAAGTGCAGCCTTCACAATATTGTACTGATAATCTCGAACTGGATAGTTGGTGGGGTAAATCCATGTTGTTCCAGAATTTTTATCAAATCCAATAAATTCTTCATCACAACAGAGAGCGCTTAAAACGAAAACAATTTCAAACTGTTACTGAAAACAAATTATTTTGACAATCGTTGAATTTGACTACCATTTTGCAGCAATATCCAAATTAATAATAATATTTACCTAATATCCAAATTATCATTGGTGTTAAAATTAGTCGCATTCGAATTATTAATATCACTTGGGTGGTTTTTACTATTGTTAATGCCATTTTCAAAGTCTGCCCATTCATCAAATAAAAGATTATTTATATCGGTATTATTGGTTTCAAAACTTGTACGTCCACCGTCCATGCTAGAGTCATTATTTGTTGTTATATTGTTAGCTGGTAGGATCTCTGCTGGTATGTCGTATGCGCGTTTGTTGAATCTAGCTCAAGAATCATTTGTTGAAATTAAAGTCACTTTTTAAAATTTGACAGCTACAAAAGGTGGCAATTGTCTCTGGTGGCAAATACACAACGAAATAAGACTAACGCTGGTTTAAAAATGTTTGTCGGTAGTAAAAAATATTTTTTCGAAATTATAACATATTGAATCTTATTTTAAAAAGCTAAAAGTTTTGACGTTGTACTGCACTTTAATGGGAAGCCTGTTTATTCCTGGAGTGGTTGATTTCCTTGATCTGATTTGTTAAATATTCATCCACCAAAAAATATTTGGGGAGATGTAGGCAATTGGAGTCAGTAGTCAATGGTGGTCACCCCATTTTAACAGAAACCAAACGAGAGAGGGCGATGATTTTGAAGCTAATCACTACCTGTGCCCAGGTAGGGCACCTCAACGACGGCTCACTTAGTTTGTGCCACGCGTTAGTGGGTAACAGAATTAAAACGATTTTGCGCCCTTCTGATAGTAAGGTTCAAATTACTTGGTGTTTTTTTCTATGCTTGTGACATGTGAGTATCATAGTATTTAAGATCTTGATTTAAAACCCAGTTTTCCATTATAGCTTCAACTTTTTTGGTTGGATTTTTTTTTGTTATTTTCGGCGATGTAGGCGATTGGAGTCAGGTGACCCCCATTGCCCATACAACCTAACTTCAATGAAAAAAATCATTTTAGCTATCATGCTAAACCTTTTGCAGACGAACCGGTTCTATTGATACTGGATAATCATGCAAGCTATATTGCACTGGCCGTCTATGAGCATTGCAAGAATAACCATATTCATGTATTATTTATTTTTTGCTAATAAAATTAATTTTTTTACCAAACAAATATTTGAAGCCGTGGAAATATTGAAATAACAAATTTCTAATTTCCAAAAATCTGGATAATGCAATCAGTTTGGTTTTTGAACTAGAACAAAAAAAAAACAATTGGAGTTAATTGAGTACTGTTTTGAATACAATTGACAATCGATACTGCTAATTATTAAAATAATAAAACATCGATTGTTGACTTACTGATTTTATTAGATAAAATTTTTTTTTAGATTCAAGGTAAAAGTTAAAATGACATTTCCCAGGAAACCTGATGAAAAAAACTAAATCACAAGATTATTATTTTTAATAAATTTTCAATAGATCTTAGAGCTATGCTTATAATACGGTATTTAATATCCCCTGATCCTGCGCGCAGATTGTGGCTTAGGTGGCGGCGTACAAGGATTTTTCTATTTTCGTTACTGAGTTTATGTAGGGAAAATTATGTGTAAAAAAAACCCTTTTAAGGAAAGCTGATGTCATGGTGTTATTAATGTACGTGCCGTGTCTATGGCGTCTCCTTGCAGCCGAGCCGCGCCGAGCCAGGCCGAGCCGCAGCCTCGCGTCTCCGCGCCCCTCGTCTCCGCCCCTGGTCGTCCGCTGACGTCCAGACTGCGGCGTATCGATTGAGTTCTCTTCCCGAAGAACAATTTTCTTTTATCTGTTTTGAAATGTCTTTCAGTATGCCGTATACTAAGAATGGAGTGCCCGATCAGGATGAGGTAAAAACATTTAAATATACAATTTCAGGTTATTTTTTTTTAGATAATACTCTTGTTTTAAAGGGAAAAAATCTACAGAAGGAGAATAGTTATAAAAATTACTAAAATATAATTTTTACTATCTTCGAATTATTCAAAAATCTATGTAAAAAGCGAACATTTCTTTTGAAATTGATTTTGTACTCAAAACTTTTGAATATATATATATATATATATAATTAAAAACTAAGAATAGTTAAATATAAAATGTTTTGTTTTAGAAACTACTACAGCCTTTCACTTATATTCAACAAGTTCCTGGAAAGCAAGTTCGAGCCAAGTTAGCCTTGGCGTTTAATTATTGGATGAAAATTTCCCCCGAGAAATTGCGATGTGTCGGTGATATAGTTCAAATGCTTCACAATGCGAGCTTACTGTAAGTGAACTATTGATTGATCATACAATTAGCTATTATTGTTTACAAACATATTTCAATGAACTTCAAAAGGAATTATTTATCCTTGGTTTTTTTAAGTATTGTCTTGGCAAATTTGTTTACTTGTCTTTTCTACAGCTGATTGACACCATATATTTAAAAACATTCTAAAGTCAAATACCAATCAGGCATACTTTTATACTCTGAATGGTGCTACGTATAGAAAACGTTTATACAAAGATTTCTCATATTAAGTAATTAGAAAGTTTTATTTTCATAGCATAGATGATATTCAAGACAATTCAATTTTGCGACGAGGAATCCCTGTTGCCCATTCAATCTTCGGAGTTGCCAGTACAATTAACGCAGCAAACTATGTAATGGTAGTTGCTCTTGAAAAGATTATGGATCTAGGACACCCTGAGGTAAATAATTTTACATTTGCCAGTTTCCGTATAGCTTGGGTTAAATTAGGTTACATAGTTGGCTTTGTTTTTCATACTATTGATATGTTATGATTTAAAACCTTTTTTAAAGTTCATTTATAATACTCTTGAGTTTTGTTAAGTAATTAGAATATTTTAAAATATAAATGATTGTCAGTCAAGTGAATGAAGATTGCTAATTGAGTTAACCTGCTTATAATCTTGTTGAGGGACAAGGCATTTGATTGGTCATGCATCTGATGATGACCCGATGTATAGGGTCGAAACTAGTTATGCAAATAATTCTAATAAACTCAAAGTGAAGACAAAAATACAAAGTTACTTTTAATAATTACTGCTTATAATTTTTACATTTATATCTCATTGGAACCAAGAATTTTCTTTGTAAGCTAGTGATGTTTATAAGCGTTTTCAGCATTTGTGATTTCTATATAGTAAAATTTTGATTGCTCGTAGAGTAATTCCAAGCTTCAATACCGGGTATAGATTCCAAAGTAAAAAGTAATTAAATAAATGTATGTATTTTAGGGAACTACTGTGTATACAGAGCAGCTGTTAGATCTTCACCGTGGTCAAGGAATGGAGATATATTGGCGTGACAATTTTACTTGCCCTTCTGAAGAGGAATATAAAGAAATGACAATGAAAAGTTCGAGTGCAATATTTTAATTTTTTTGTTGTTGTTATTCAGCATGTATAATTTACTTAAATTATGTATACTTTTTACAGAAACTGGTGGTTTATTCATGTTGGCTATAAGATTGATTCAACTCTTCAGCGAAAATAAATCAGATTTTTCCAAGTTGGCGGGAATACTTGGGCTCTACTTTCAAATAAGAGATGATTACTGTAATTTGTGCTTACGAGAGGTTATTATACAATATGTTTGCAATTATTCAACTTATTTAAATTGTCAGTATTTTAAATTAGATAAATTGAATTTGTGAGCATCAAAGACTACTTAAATGAAGTGCCCTCTTAAAGAGTGCTCTGTCCATTAACTTAAATTACAGCCAATCAACTGATTGAAGCCTGTATGGTATTTTAAATGCAGTGACGGTCATCTTTGCTGGAGTGTGGTTAATAAGTTCACGTTAATAGATGCACATTCTTTAGTAGTAATGATAATAAATTCTACAGTAAATATATACAATTTTGCTATGATAATGAGTCATCATTGCATCACCAATATGTATTTTATTCTATTTTAGTCTACAGATTTAATCAAAATTGCTATTTTGTGTTATCGTGGTAAAGTTAAAATGCTCGCACGTCGACATGCTTGTGTTTCACATCTAGCTGTGTTGATTTAAATCTGATCATATTTTATGATTTGTGGTAATAAAATCACTTTAATATTAAAATATTATGGTATTTTTCTTAGACAGTAGAGAAATGATAGTGAATAAATTTTTTTAATCAGTATTTTGAAACCAATTATAAAAAAATTAATTTCCCCAGGTATATGTTATTATGGGAGACATCAATATAAATTAATCAAATGCAATAGCTATTTGATTCAGCATTGTATTATCGAATTTTAATATGAATAATTTTTTTCCTTATTTTCAGTACAGTGAAAATAAAAGCTACTGTGAAGACCTTACAGAGGGAAAGTTTAGTTTCCCTATAATTCATGCCATTCAATGTCACCCTGGCGACAAGCAAGTTTTGAGTATCCTTTTATAAAAACATGTACATGTTATATTTCTACGGATTTATTTTGGTTTTCAGGCTACATTAATATATATGTTTCCCTACATATAAATAAGATAAAAACAAAGACATTATGTTTCTTAATTTAAAATGTGACCTTAACCGTATTTCAATAGACATTTTACGGCAGCGTACGAAAGACATTGAAGTGAAAAAATACTGCATTTCATTGTTAGAAAAAGGAGGAAGTTTTGAATATACTAGAGCTACACTTCTTCAATTAGACAAAGACGCTAGAGAGGAGGTATGTGTTAATAATTTCAATTTGTTAAAAAACTCTTCAAGTCCGATTTCATCGTAAATTTAACAAATCAACAATATCTCCCTCACAGTCAGAAAACCAAAAAAACTATAGTAAATAATAAAATTAATAGTAATTAGGAGCTTATGGATACATGTTTGAGAGCTTATGCTCCCTAATTTTTAGATTTTCATATTGGATATATATTTTTTGTGGTATTTGATAAATTTTATTTACAGCATTATATGGCTTCCTATTGCGTATTTACTCATGTAAATTTCCTCCTCTGATTCTCCTAAAAAATTAAACTAAACTGTCAATTAAGACATTAAAAGGATGAAGAGAAAATGTCAGTTAGCTTTTATCAAGTTAGTTGAATCCTTTGTGTGAAAAAAATTGCTTAGTCACAGAAATCAGAAATTAATTCATATTTCCATAGACAAATATTTATTACAATATTTGCAATGGTTATTGGTAAGATTGATTGACAACGGTACTAATATCTGTTTGAATAGTTTTTAATTATTTACAATTATTTTTTCAACCAGACCGTTGTTCTTTAGTCCTTTAGAATAGAAATCTCAATCATGTTTTAAACCGAATGTATTTTATATTTATACTTTTTTCAGGTTGAAATGCTCGGTGGAAATCCGATGCTTATATCTCTTTTAGATGAATTATTAAGTTGGCAAAGGGACGAGAAGAGTATCACTAAGCCAAATGATGATGTTGATGTATCTGAATTGTAATATTTCCAATCAGAGAACTTCAACAAATATTGACAATAATAAATGACTCAATAAGAGAATGTTAATGATCTTCCAAATATTAGAATTAAGGTTACTTAATGCCATGCTGCAAATATTCAAAACACTTTAATACGGTATTGCTGTAGGTTTGTTGTTTTTAAAATAATTAAAAACTTTCAAGTACTCATAGAGATTGACAAGGATTAGAATTGAATTTCTCCCAAGATTTAACCTTAAAAAAATATTATATTCATATTACTGCAATCTCTTACATAATATTTATTCTTTAGTATTTCAATGCAGGTTTTTTCTTTATAAATTTTTTTAATATTTCATAAACCAAGCAGATGTGCATAAGAAAACAAAAAACATTGTTTTATTATCTAAATTCTTCAGTTGTGTGAATCAAGATATGTTGCAGCCATTTGAATTTCCCTTAGTTTTAATAAATAAAACATAAATTTAGTGTGTAAAACATTATTCTTCAGAATTGTTATTTAGCTCATATGTCAAATTATATTTTGTCAAGTCATACGGAACAACTAGGTGTATTCTCAGTTCTTAAAAATATACAGCCAAGCCCTTGCTTAGCTCTAAAGAGACTTGCAAACTTACAACTTACAAGGAAATATCATTATTTACATCAATAATTTAGAATAATCAATAAATTAGAAAAGTTTTAGAACATGTTTTTTAATAAATTATTTAATTGCTAAGAGTATAGTGTCATTAGTGATTTGTAGCATTTACCATTAATGATATACTACTTTTATTTTAATAGTAGTTAGTACTTGTGTTGATAATTTAGCTGAAAAGAAACGTGTTGTGCTTATCACTTATAAATGCACAGTATATATACAAATGGGTTTCGCTGGCGATTTGTGTATTTTATAAACTACATTTAGATATTGAATTTGATAGGTGAGAACTGCTAACGAGAGAATCACTGTGCCGGGCACATGACATCCTGTAATGTTCACTTTAGGCAGCGTGGAGGTAGTGTTGGTTTTCTGTACTGTGTAAATATATCTTGTAAACCTGGCAGCAATACACAAGTTTATTATTAAGTATGCTTTTTAATATATTTACTTATAATTTCTGTGATTTAGGCTTTATTTTCTGTAATAGATGCATGCTTTTGTTGTAATTTTTAGAGGATGTTGCAAATTTAAAGACATTAGATATTTGTATATGTCTATTTTGTGGATTGAACGTCAATCAAGTGCGTATTTATTTACCTATACAGGTATATATTAATATTAATATGATTAGGGACATTTTTTCACACATTGAAAATTATTAAAGAAACGCTCAGAAAAATATCATCGTGACATGTATGAGATTCGAACTCACATCCCCAAGCTTACATGGCCAGTGCATTTATCCGACTATGCTAACGAGCCACTGCAACTTAGCGAGAATTTTTAACAATTATAATCTAAGAAATTCAATATTTTTGACAGAGAGTACTTGGTGGAATTCCATTTTAATATTTTTGAATAAATTACTTGAGTGATTTTCCACAAAATGTGGAAAATCACCCAAGTATTTTATTCAAAAATATTAATTATAATCTACATATATCATATGTAAATTATGTTATTATTGTTAAAAATTCTCGCTAAGTTACAGTGGCTCGTTAGCATAATCGGATAAATGCACCGGCCATGTAAGCTTGGGGATGTGAGTTCGAATCTCATACATGTCACGATGATATTTTTCTTAGCGTTTCTTTAATCATTTTCAATGTGTGAAAAAATGTGCCAGTCATATTAAATAGATATTTGTAATAGTATCTAATAATGCCATGATTAAAATAAGTATAACTGGGTTCCATGCCTTAGTGTTTTTATATTGATGAAGATTTTACTATAAGTTTTATTTTAGACATCAAATATTCATATGAATGGATGTTGTTTTTATACAAATTAATATTGACTAGTTAGTTTAAAATAATCCATATTTTTTACAGACAGTAAAATAAAAGACTGTAACCAAAGAATAGATATTTATTAAATTTTTGTTGAAAAAACAGAGTTGTTCAGATGAGGAAAGCGATGTTCAAATAAAGTCAAATTTTAGGACGTAAATATTTGAAATGTATAAATAAAGAAAAACAAGAAACTGTTACTTCATTAAAATAGAATTTTGAGATAATTGTATTTACCAATCTTCATATGGTATGTTTTGTAGACATTCCATATTATGTCTTGAGGACATAGCACTGGGGCGTGTCTGTAGGGCCGTGATAGCCGTGGAGTATGGGTTTCAATCCTTGAAAATTTTTTTCAGACATCACAGTCATAAGGATGTTTAAGAAAATCCTATCAATTGTTTGATCGGTCGGTTTTTTTTTTAATAAATGCATGTATTTCAATGTACAGTTAATCCTCGATATAACGGACCTCTATTAATCGAATTTCGAATATAATAGACAAAAAGTCAGGTCAAATTTAAAAAAATTAAAAACGTTTTAAATGCTAAAATGTAAAAATTTAAAATAATTTCATAATTTTCGAGAGTAATTATAAAATAAACAGCAAACTTCAAAAGTGCAAACCAAACTTGATTCCTTTTTAGTAGGATTACCAAAAGCAAGCGCGTTGATATCAAACAGCAACGTCACTTCACGACGAGTGTCTGAAGACAATTAAATAGAATTTTGTTTGTGTTTTGTATTTTTTTATTTATATCTAAATACATAGTGTATTTTGAAAAAAAAGTTATTTGATTTATTTTAAACTTATTTTTATTTATCGGACTTTCGGCTTTAACGGACACCCCCTCCCCCCAATTGGTCTGTTATATTGAGGTTTTACTGAAAAATTATTTCCGGATGGATGTTTTATCTGTATTCATGCTAAATGTGCACAACGTCTGCAATGGTTTTTAAATTATGATTTTGTCTTAAATGTGACAACTTGCTTAAATTTGAATGATTGTTAAATAAAACACATTTAATATTTTAAAGAAGTTTTTTTCTCTGAAAATAATTTTACTAAGATAGTTAGATTGGTAATTAAAAGTAGATCAAATCGAATTTAAGTCATACCTTTACAGGCTCCACAGTGTACTAAAATGCGTCAATATCATGAAGGATGACGAGGTTGTCTAATGGACAGCCTGTGTTTCTCTACTGTTTAGCCAGTGTTCTCTCAATTTAACAATGCATTCCACTGAATAGTTATATTTAAATATCATTTTATGCATATAATCTTGTAAAAGAAATAATTTTTTTGTTATTGTATTTACAGATTTTATAATGTTGCTTTGTATTATTTTGTGATAATTGTTACTTAAATCAGTTACCTAATTTATAGATGATCTTTTAATGCTACATAATACAAGGTATTTGAAATATAGCTAAAAATTAAATGTAAATGTTTTTTTTCATTGTTACTTCCTCCTTCCTTATTTCCTTGTCGACTGGACAGCACGCTTTGTGACTTGTGTCGAAATTAGCTAAATAATGTTTAAATACTTAATTTGCAAAGAATTTTATGTAATCTGCAAGAAATAAACAATATTATTGCAATAAGTATTCAACCAGTCTTTCGGTAAAATCATATATTTTTATAGAAAAGTACTATAAAAGGAGAAATGCACATTCTTCTATTAAAATCTTATTAAATTTGTCAACCATAAAATAATGCTTCACACTTTTATAAAAATCTTGTACTTACTATATTTTTTAACCTTTTGCATTCTTTGATTTTTTTTATTTTTCCGTTTGCCAACTCCGAGGTAATTATGAGATTTTTGTTAATAAATTAGATGTTATTGTTACACAATAGCTTATAATCATAAAACAAATTAATAACATATTTTTATGATATTGTTATGATTGTTTAGTTGTAAAGTTATAAAAAAAAGAGATAAGAGTCTATCAATAATTTATTTTGCATACAATTTAAAGTTTAAAATTTATTTTGGTGTGGTATTTTTTTAAAAATTCTCCTGGATGGAGGCCCGGCTTCCTTTCACAGGTCTCGAAATAGAATGAGGTTTCTATTCTTCCTCCAGGAACATTCCTATTGGAACACACCATGCAATCTTTATGTTTTTTCTGAGAATTAGAAAATATAAATTGACTTTTCCATCTAAGCGCTGAACAGTGTCACCTGTGGATAATCGCACTGATTTTGATATCGGAGCACGAAAGTCTCCTATGAGCTCCAGTAACAACTTTTCTCTAAATGCTTTATACCTTATTGGATTTGCATTATTATTGCATTCTTTATACAATATATATGCATTTTCTATGGAGGTTTCTACACCCTAGAAAAACAGTTTTCTCCACCATTTTAATGTTTTTCGCATAAAACAATAGGATGTTGCGTATTGGTCTGCGACAACCACCTCGTCCATATTTATATTATTTGATTAACTAACTGTTCATAGATAACAAACATACTCTGTATCTGTTATTGTTTGAATGGTCTTGCTACCTGACTCTTTACGGCGGCAACCGCCCGTCTCCGTCGAATGACAAATCGTAAAAAGTGCTATATTCTCGTAAATATTTAGCTAATAATACTTTTGAAAAACATACCAAAATATCACGAAATTACTAATGTATGTCTTTCACAATACATTCAAAAAAGATTTGATAAAATAATAGTAATAACAATAATGATAAATATACTTTTGCCAAACACTGTAGAATGTCGAGCCCAGCTCGACATAGGAGTGCAAAGGGTAAAATCAACATTATGATGAAAATAAATTATTTATTTTAATTACAGAAAAGATGACAATTTGCTTAAAAATATTGATGAAATAATAAGTCATTATTACACTCGAACCTCACTACTTTAAAAAGTACCATCCTGGCAAATGTTACCATTAGTATGAATAACTGACATCTTAGTTTTTGATAATAAATATAAATACACTAAAATAATTATTATAAATCATATCACATACAATTCATTTACCGAAATACCGCTTTATGAAATCATATTTAAGTGCTTTCTGAATTTGGAAAGTTTTATGGTTTTTACTAGGATATTAGCTTAGACAAGTTAATTAAATTGAAGGACTATTAGTTTACTTTTTCATCTACACACGTAATTAATATGGATGAGTCAAAAAACTACTAGGAGATTTGTCTTGTTAAATATTTAAAGTCGTAAAAGGTTATTGCACAGATAATTATGAATTTACAACAAAATCACAATAAATCAGCACTGCCTATATAAACCAATTTTTCTTCCGTTGAGAGGCTGGAGGTCTCTGAAGTTTTCAGTGATGGGTTTGCCATTGTCTAATAATGTCCGGAATGACTGAAGCTGAATATTAAAAAATTAAATATAATTAATACTATATATATGTATGATTATTAATATATATATATATTTATTAACTCACATGTTTTGACTTAACATGAAGAACCTTGGTAGAGACCAGCCATCTTACAACTTGCTGACAGCCAGGAGTAGTGAGAGAACCGCTATATGAGTAGTAATCGTAAGGAAACACAGCAGATAACTCTGCAAGCGGCAGATATTGAATGCGTGCTCTCTGTCCTCGTTCTTTTATTGCACTTACAGAATTTGCCATGACTGTAGCGGCATTATTTGATTTGATCCATGTCTAGAAAATTTATCATTTTAAATTAACATTTAATAGTGAAAAATATTTTCTTTTTATCCAATTTGGAAAATTTAACGGTCCATATTAAAATAAATTGACTAATCCAAATAAATACTAGAAAATAGGTAGGTACAGTTGGCATAAGTTTGACAAACTCACCTTAAAAAAAATTCCAACTACAGCTAGTGCTTCTGGATCATTAGACTTTAATGCTTCTGCAATATTCCTAAAAGAAGAAAACAAACATGGTCAGATAATCAAACAACTAAATAATTAACGATTTTTTTATAAAATTCATAAGTATTACTATTGTTAGGTTAGTAAATAGCGTGTTCAATAATGAAGTGAATTACGGATATTTCGTATTAAAGTGAACAAGATGCAATTCCAACGGCTTCTTTACTGAGTTGACAGCATGCTCAGAACCATCTGTTTCATCATATCCCCAGTGGAAGTGTATTTGTAAGAGACGATAGGTTCCTTTAAGAACTCCTCCCTCTATGGTAGGCGCTGTGCTTTCAGTCCATCCAGCCCACGCATCAACTGTACACAATTATTAAAGGTTATTTTTTTATTTTTAAGGTATACACAACTTGACACTACAGGTAAAATAATTAATATGGAATATTGTACATTTTTCTGGCAAGACTTACTCAGGATTCCCTGGTTTGCTAAAAACAAATCGTTTTTGTAATTTTAGATTGCACGGCCCGGGGCTCGGGTGGTTCGCTGCAGCTACTGGAGCGGCACAAGCTGTGCTTAAATGAATTTTAAATGAAATACTACTTTATAAAAAAAAAAAATGGGGTTTTTCAAACATTTTGGCTCTCCTCGGTACCTGCTGTCCTTCAAGTCAAAAATACATTTTTATTGACTGTCTTAAAATAAACCACAAAGAAGCTTGCAATTTTCATTTAAATGTTATCATTCTTCGTGCCTAACTTTGTTTAAAATAATAAAATTACATCCGTGTCCGTTGTTCTGTATCATGGGGTTCGGATGCCGGTTGTGATAATTTGTCCAGCGGAAACACGACAGGGGCCTCTGGGCAGACACGTCCCTCGTTCTAATGTTGATCGGAGTTTGTGACGTCCCTCCGCATTGCGGATATAGTGATTTCCATGCTGCTTGATCTGCAACGGTGGAATATTCTTACTAAGAAAAAATAATCAAAGTCAAAGTATAATCTAGTCAATGTGAAATTTCTTTGAAATCAAGTTTCAATGAAGTCAATTAGCGTCTCGCATTATATGACACGCTATATACTTATTTTTTTGTTGTATTCTAAAATGTGATTTTGTCAGCAGATATCGAAATGTATCTACCGAGTGGGACTGCCACTGCTTTTTATTCTTGTAAATTTAATTTGATATTTATTTACTAATTTTTCTATTTAAATTTCTAGGTTGCATAAATAATGTGCATTTCGTCTGCGTCCTTATTCCACAAAAGAGGCGGCTCCGCGGCGAGATTCAAGTGGAAGTGCAACATCGTGAGTCTCGCAACTTGCCTTCGTGGGTCCAGGAGCTCGTGGCTGACGGGGCTGCAACAAACGACGCACGAGCCATCACACAAATGCGAGAGTTCCATTTTCCGTGTTTTGTATGACCTTCTTTGAGTAGTTTAGTTTCTGGTATTTTAGCCACACACCGTGATATAACCGAAGTCACAAGAACTATTGTAAATTTACCAAAAGAAAAATAAAGAATCTTGAAATTTAGTTTTTATTTTATGCTTTACTTCGTTATTTCTTAAACTGAACAAAAAAATATTATTTACTTTTTAAAAATCAACTCAGTCTCCCTATTTCATGAGGTTACATTCGTTTTTAAATGCGCGTATTCATATTTTTCAATATTTAAATTACACTTACGAGGCAAGTCGTTGGCACCGACAGCGACAGCTGTAAAAGAGAGTCACCATATGTATTACAGATTTATAATAATTGGACTCGGGAGTCGGGAGTCGGGACTCGGGACTCGGGACTCGGGACTCGGGACTCGGGACTCGGGACTCGGGACTCGGGACTCACCTGTCGCGCTCACCGGGCTGGACAGGAAAGAGAGGAATCGGAGCGGCTCGCTGGTGCTGGCGTTCGACACTTTTCGATGAGACTGCAAAAAACACAAATTGCACATTTTAAAGAGTATTAGAAACACGCTTGAAAGAAATATATTACATTTACCCAATTTCAATAAATCGGGTAAAAAATTATATATTTATAATTTCCAAGTGCTGAACATTCGATACATCGCTGTTCACCGGAACCGAATTTTTTACGCGTTTACGCGTTTTAATGGATATTTTGATATATTTATACTCCAAATAAGTAGCAGCAAGTGAGTGGCCGGACCTAATTTTGTTTTTGAGTTTTGAAATTCCCTCAGCAGCCGCGCTCCGAGAGAGACGTCCGTCGATTATATCTTTTCATTTTATATTCACAAAGCGAGGCACCGCACTGCAGGCATTACGCAAGGCGTTATGGCAATATTAAATTAATTTATTCAAAACGCAAACCGGGAAATGAATTCACGAGGGCGAAGAATCATCGGTACGACTTAGAATAGTCGATTGTGTCTGTTGCGAGCCTCTCGCCTCGGGAATCGCCCCGAGCACGGAAGTGTCTCGATTTAGAAGAAAATATACATTCGCAATAAGATCTTCAGATTGAATCTAAACGAGACTCGCGGAGTGCCCCTCTTCTGGAGAATTTTTGGGCTGCAATTTATTTTCCAACATCTTCGGCATTAGCCTGTAAACTAAATCGAACAGATTTTTTATTTAAAGATTTCCCTTTTCTTCCTATGTATTTCTGGAACCGACGCGGGACTCCTCGGGCATTCCCTGCCGTCGACCGATGCGAGCTTCGATCGAATATATAAAATAGTTGAGAAAAAATGCAATCGAAATGTATTGCAAGGAGGAATGAATACCTCGTCAGGGCTGTTGTCCTCGAGCAGGTGGTCGCGGCCCGGGGCCCGGTGGTAGTGGCCGAGGGTCTCCTGGCCGAGGGTCTCCTGGCCGAGGGTCTCGTGGATGGTCGGGTCCGCGTCCACCAGCGCGTACTTCTTTTTCTGAAAATACATTCAATGTGTATTCGACCAAATTACTGCGAAAATAAGAGTGACTTGCACGCATCATCTTTCAAGTTATTTAGCTAAAGCATTAAAAAAACCAGCGACATTGAATGTCTCAGAAAAAACATATTTTCAAAAATAAATAATCGCTTCTTGAAATACTAATATTGGAAAAGCTTAGGAAAAAAATTAAGAGCGATAAAAACAACTTATTCATACATTTGAAAAGTACAACGAACTCACATTGAATATAAAATATTTATAAATATACGAAATTAATTAAAAAACAGCTTATACGTTACTAAGCTTTTATTTTTTGTATTGTTAATATCTATAAAATGTAAATGAGCATTTATATTTCGTGTAATTTATACTTTTTTATGTAATTGTTTCAAATTTTCTTAAAATAAAAAAAAAATCTTATCCAATATAAAATACCTAAACACACACGTGCCTATTTTACCCAAATAATTAATAATTTTCCCAGTGGTGTTTCTTGATACACACGCGGCGTTATAATTATGGATTGCCATTATTTTTTTGAAAATCATTATATTATAGATTTGAAGTCAGAATTTATTCCTACTTTTCATGAAACTGAATACCACTCCATCTACTCGAACAATGCCAATTAAATATTGCAAGTCACACAATATTTAATTGGCATAATAAGTACGTTGTTTCATTTATAGGATATGATTGTTAAAAATTCTTGCTTAGTACCAGTGATTCGTTGGTATAATTGGTAATGCACCGGTTCAAATCTCACACAAATCACGATGATATTTTTCTAAGAGTTTCCTTAATCAATTTTAAATATTTGAAAAAATGTACTTAATCATTATCAATCAGTCAAACCTGTATAGGCAAAATCGTATTTCCTGTGAAGACGGTCTTCACAATATAAATTGTCTCATTTTCTGATTCAAAGAAAAGGCCCACTCTTCGAGAGAAATACTTTCTGGTGGTTTTCTGTAATTTAAGCCAGCCGCTTCGTTCATCTTTATACCCGCTGATGGTATAAAAATGAACGAGAATAAATAAAAGTCACGGGCGAAGAGCAAATACAGACTTTGGCATTTTCCAGTTTGCTGATGTTGTAGGCGATCTCGTCTCGGGTCAGCGTGTAGAGGGCCTGGTCGATCTTCCTCCTCCTGATGTAGTTGATCCCCTCCACGATGTCGTGCAGCGACAGGGGGTGGATCTCCTTACTGCCGATGGCCTTGGAACTTGCAGTTTCATTTTCGAAGTGCGCATCGGGTGTTGCTGAAATTGACGCGACACTTTACTATAAATAAACACACGAAGAAGCAAACACCAGAGAGCGATATAATTCATCCAGAAGGAATAAACCGGGTCCATTCCGAAGCATATTGGTAAAAAGTTCTGTCCGCAAGGAACGAAAAATTTTACTAAAAAATTTTATATTTTTAAATAAATTCCGTATATACTTTCAAACTGTAAATAAGGTTACAACATTTATTTTATTTTAAAAAAATGCCATTGAAATTAGTCAAAGAAATGCTGTAAGACTGATAAAGTTCTGATTTGACGTATCCGGGAAATAAGAGATATCAGCAAGGTTAAAATGTCCTGATCGTTCGGACAGTTACTAAACTATCTAGTCGATCGGTGAAAATTTTTCTGACTCGTGTAAGTCGTATTGAAGAATGTTTTACCCGTTCTTATCGGGGTCTTTCAGAAGACAAAGTGTGTGAAATGCGACGAAGCGTTAAACAATGACGAGGGTCGCGCGATTTGAACAGGTTGACCTGTACTCGTGTTTTCTATAAAATGTGAATGTCATTCGGAGAGTGCTCGAGTCAGATCAAGAAGGGTCTCTTTGTATTGTTTGATAAATACACATTTGCGAGCGAGGTGACCTGCGGACTGACCTGTGGATTGACCTGCGGATTGACCCACAGCGAGGGCGAGCAGCGCCAGCGCGCGGAGGAGGCCTGATTTCATTTCCAACTACCTTACCTGATTACTGAAACAGAAAATATGTTAAAAACAAACAATTAGAGTGGGTTTTAGTCGGAAAACTCGCAGTACTCCAAAAACTTGGGTGCTAGTTATCATTGCTGAATTGTGAATTTTTTTAGATTTATTTTTACGACCAAAAATGGTAAAAAATTTAAAGGTTAAATATTAAAATAGAATTCCACCGAGCACTCTCTTTCAAAAATATTGAATACTCGAAATCATAATAATTTTTTTTTTAAGATAACCGATTCATATTTGAAACGATGAAGAAATCACTGATCACTGATTATCCAAATATTGTGTTTATTATTTGTTAATTATAAATTAGCCTTACAAAAAAAATTCTCTTTCAGCACACTCAGATTGCACGATTCCTGCAAATTTTAAATAATTCCAGATTTATTGTGTATCTAATTGAAAAGGCTCGTCCATCAAATATTTTTAAAAAAGTACATTTCTCAGAATTTTGAAGTTTTAGAAAGGGCACTGTCGAAATTTATTATTTGTAAGTTTTTGTTTAAAAGTAGATCTCAAACAAAGTTCTCGCGCGGAGGATTAAACGCGATTAATATTTGTATGAAAATCTGGAATAGTTCGAAATGTACCAGTCAAATTATTTTTTTCGATTCAACTATTTAAATATAACTTATACGGTATCGTTAAACACAAGGAAAGTCTCACGAAAAAGAGAGACCGGATGTATATATACGCATTCAGATATTTCAACATTATACATATATGTCTAATGTACGTTTATGGAAATATATTTCCAAATGCGCCTTTTATTTTAAAACGTTTGCTAAAGTTTATATTACCTCGCTTGCTTTTTATGGGGAAATTATTGCTCAGTTATCATATAATAAAATTACACATATTTTGTATTGTTTGACAAATACGGAGATTAACTTAGTAAGTCAACAAATTGCTGTGAATTGCTGTGAATTCCACTCAGGCATTGGTTGGTTCACTAGTCGGTGCCGCGATTACTGCATGAGTGAAGACCTCCACTTAGTGCAAAGACATTCCGATATATGATGGATTTGAAAACTTCCTCGGGCTGAGTCCCGAAAACCGGATGTCGTTAACTTTGACGCTGAAAAGGTTAATAATCAAATTGTTAAATAATCGACCCTCTCGAATTTATTTAAGCCCACTCAAGCTTATTGTGTTGACCGATAGTTTTTTTTAAATTACTGTATTCAAGAATTATATAGAAATCCTCGATGAGTAACAAGTTGTGACATGTTATGTTGCACGTATTAGTATATTCAAACATATATCGTTGCCAGTCATCCAACCTACATCACTTTTTAAACACAGGTAGCTCTAAATATATATATTTCAAGATTTTTAATGTATTTTTTTTATTTGCACTCTTTTTCATATTTTAATCGCCTTTAGTAAAATACTTATACTTACAGAAAACCCAAATGACTGCTTTACTGTTCCCTTTGTTTTGACTCTTCAATGCCCATCACATTTAATATGAGTGATTTTATAAAAAAATACTTAATTGATTTAGCAGGTAAACCTCGAGGTGAAGTCGACTACCGAGTGCGCCAGGTTGCCAGACGTGCACTCGCTGAAGGTAGAGAAAAAACTTATGTAAATTTTCAAGATCAATTTTGTTTATATACCGGCGGGCGTGCGTGGCCGAGGCTAAAGGAACTGACTGAGGAATTTCTGTGAAATGCTCGATCTCTGGTGGAAGGTGTTATTCTATACAGAAGTGCTGCGCCGCGATTTAGTGATGTCTTCGTACGTGACATAGTATTTTTTTTTAATGCTAAGCATGTTTATTTTGAGTGAATGTAACAATTTTACGTGATTTTTTTATGCTTGACGGTTAATCGATCAGAATTATAGCTATCGCAAAATAAATGCTTCCACTGTCCTCATATACAAAAAGGCAAATGACCTTTGAAAGCCACATTTATTTAACAGATTCGTTATAATTAGGAACACAGTCTGATGTTATTTGATTTAGTGAAGAAATGTAGTTTCAACTGATTGAAATGTTTGAAGGCTTTAGTAGTTGATGGTTTAGCTTAGAGGCAGTTAGCTTCGGGTCATGCTGATGAGCCAGAGTAATCATAACAATATTGCTTTTGGAAATTACACTCAATCACTAATGGGCTTGTTAGTAAACTCAAGAAGCAAAATTCCAATAGACACAAACCGAACACGGCTGCTTTTTTTCCTATGACCTTACTACAAACTATTTAGATTTTTTTTTTAAGATTTTTAATAATCATATTTAAATTTCAACTATAAAATAAAAAATATACTTTTTTTTAACAATTCGTAAACATTTTGATTGTGCCATCTTCGTTCCATCCACGTTTTTTTAATGATATGACCATCACGCTATAATAAATAAAATGCTTGTAATATGTATTTATAATGCCAACGAAATACCAGTTTGATTGTTTATTTTATAACATTGTTGGGGGTTGATATGACTTGTAATAACAAAGCATTTATTTATTATCAATTATTACACTAATCTAAATTGATTTGTATGCAAGTAAATCAAATAGACTAGTCACATCTTATCTGATAAGAACGGCACATTTAGTCTGATACACGACCACGACTTTGGCAAACCGGTTTACTTATTGTTTATGTTTCTTTTATTTGTTTAAAAACATTGCAATATTATTAATTTAATTTTAATTATTATTATCCTAAAATCTGTCTCATTTAACGATACCAGTGGCTGAAGAAAATGTTTTTCGGTGTTTTTATTCTACATGTAATAAATTTCTAGCTCCAAAAATGAACAAGGTCGCTCAGTCCTATCCAAGTTTACATTAAATTATTTAAAATATGAAATTCTGACTCGGTGAGATTAAACTACCCATCATATTTCAAAAATTCCTACTTGTTAACAAATATTGCAGATTATAATATTTTGTGTAGAGTTGATTGATTGAAGATGAGACTTGAGTATGGTGTAACAACTTATTCCTAGACATGCTGAAAAATGGCTCGCAGAGGAAAGATTGAGTCCAATAAGTGACTGCACCGAGCTTAGACAGCATTGGGCAGTCAGGACGAGGGTTCAGGAAGAACTCCAACAACAGCGATGGGAGCTCACACCGTGGAACTTACCTGCACTCAACTATGCAGACTGCTGTAGAGCCCGAGGTAAGTCGAGTGCCATCTCGATTCCCAATACTGGTCCAATTCTTATCGTCATGTAGCTTGGGGAGCGATAGCTTTGCAGCGCAATAGATCTGTTCTGGGCAATTTATCTTAAAAAAGTATATAATCGATGAGTATCCAAAAAGAACTCTATTCCGAAAATTCAGAGAAAAAAGTTCATATTCTTATTTTAGAGGATTCACTCTTATGACTCGTATAAGACAGGGGTGAGCAACCTTTTTAATCAACGGGCCAATTTTAATTTAAATTTTTTCGGCGGGCCGCACATAAAGTAACACTTATTAATAATTTACAAAACTTTATTTATAATAAACATTAGAATAAAAAAATAGAAAACTTAAAAAAAAGTAAAGATTTTATATACAAATTTTAACGCAAAATAAAAACAAACAAGAAAAGAATAGAAAAACGAATTAACCTGAAATTTTTAATGAGAAATTTGGCACTGTTTTTTCGACACAAGCTGATCAATATTTTCGCCGTTGATGTTATGTTGCTTATGATAATGGATGTAGATCAAAAGGCTGGCGAAATGTTTGCGTATTCGTTTATTAAGATGATGGACAAAAGAATATTACGTGGTTACTAGTCGAGTGTCTGCGTCTCTCTGTGGCGTGGGTGGCCTTATCGCTAGGGTTGTAGGGGTTGTCGTAAAATAGAAAGTCTCTACCTGTAGGGGCTCAGTAGGGGCGGAGCTTCACAAAACAAATAATGTAGCGTGTGTTTACACTGACCGCCGCTACAATATCAATCGGAATTGATGAGGTAGCTACACTTACGCAGCTTTCTAGTCGTGCATCACTCAGTCTTGATCGGTGGTCATTTTTGATTAATTTCATGGTTGAAAACAATTGTTCGCAAACATACGTACTTCCGAACAGAGACATCATTTGCTTTGCATTTTTCGTCAAAAGCGGAAATTTCTCAGGGCTCACATAAAATTTATAAAATTTTTCGATGTTTACTGAAAAAAAATTTTTTTTTAAATCGGTATTATTCTGCATGTCAATCACTTCCATTTGAAAGTCTTCGGGAACTGTATTCACATCTATATTAAACGGCGAGGAAAACATTTTCATGGAAACCGCTGTCTTCTCAGCTTTGAACATTTGGAATCGTAATTGAAATTCGTTGATTAAATTGTCTATATGTATTTTTGAGAAGTAGTAACGTCTTCTTTTTCTAAATGTGGAAAGTGAGACACATTATTCTGCAAAATATGCTGTTTCCACAATTTTAATTTGCGCTCAAAACCCTGAATTTTATCATACAAATTGTGAATAAGATGTCCTTTGCCTTGAAGTTCCACATTAAGATCGTTGAGATGCTGAGTCATATCGATAAGAAACCCAAAATCGCACATCCATTCTTTATTACCAAAATAAGGAAAGGCATATCTTTTCATATCCAAGAACAATTGTATTTCGCTTTTTAAGTTGTATACTCTTTATAGCATTGCACCTCTACTAAGCCAACGTACTTTGGTATTAAAAACCACGTCGCCATTTTCAGTTTCTAAATCTTTCAAAAATTCTTTAAATTAACGGTGATTTAATGCGCGCGACTTTATAAAATTGATTACTTTAATTATTGGTATTGTGACATTTGGCAAACTCAATCTTTTCGCACACAAATTTTCCTAGTAAATTATGCAGTGGTTTACGAATATTTCCCTTCCTGGTTAACGAATATTATAAATAATTTTATAACAATATATTGATGGGAGAAAGTCGATAAAATAAATTCAATTTTAAAAATGCTTGGCGGGCCGCATAAACATATTTAAAGGGCCGCGTGTTGCTCATCCCTGGTATAAGACATTATCAATATTAATTTTTGTTTTAAGGTTTACTATTCACATAAAAGATTTTTAAATTGTTAAAAACAGGCGAAATGGAATCTCAGACTAACGGAAGAAACAACAGGAGCTCAAAGCTTTGGGAGAGGACGAAAAGGTTATTTCGAAATCAGTAAAATAGTACAAATATCCTAATTTTTATCTTCAGGAAACAATATTTATTTGAACTTAGTTATAACAAACAATCTCAAGTAAGTTTCTCCCTCGGAGCGACTCACCCGCGAGGCCCGCCCCCTCAACTTATCATTTATTATATATTTACAATTCATATTTAACTATAACGATTCATTTGATATACTTTATTGAATTCAGCAAAATATCCTATAAACTCATTAAATACAATTCCATTTACATAATAAACTATTAGGACTTAAAAAGTACATTATAATTAACTATATATCTTTAAAAAAAAATTGCACGCTATTTTAATTCCTATATTTTAATTATATATATATATATATATATATGAACTCATGTACATGTATACAATCATAAAGGGTTGATAAATATTGATTGAATTTGGTGCATTTGCACGTTTCGTTGAATCCAAATTAAAACCAAATTAAACCAAGTCTGTCTGGAGAATGTAATTGAGTAGATAAATATATAAGTAGGTCTCAGATGGTGATTATAATATCAGATTTTAATTACTTTTGCAGCAGTATTTAAGAAAAAAAGAGAATTTGAATCACAGACTAATAGAAAATAAATGATTGAGATAGATATTGTTAAAACAAGTCGTTTATCTGTTTAAAATTCATTGTAATTAAACTATTTTTGTGTTTCAATCTGGTTTAAAAATCACTGTAATGGGTGCTTTTTGTAAATATTTTTTTTAAATTAAAACAAGACCCTCCTAATTTATGCAAATGTTTAATCAAGAATTGAGTATTTAACAGACTTTTACAGTTTTAACTGGTTAAATTTGAATGAAAAAATATTATTAACTTCTCAGTAGCGCGAAGATGAATTTTATAACATTTCTTGAGGTGCGTTTTGACCGAACCTATATTAATTTTCATAAGTCTTGTTAATGCTTCAATTTCTATTTACTTTATAAGTTTTCATGATCATTTTGATACGATTAATGGGGTTGTAGAATGATCGGTATTGTTAACCCTTAGATCTCACGACATTTCAAAAATACTCTTTGTTATAGAAGTCGGTTTAATTTGAAAACGTGACACGAGGCGCTTATTTTGAACTGTCAATGATATATTCTGGCTGTCATCGTAAAAGCTTCAAATCAAAAGTGTCCCCCGTCGCCCGGTGCGCTTAAAGCCCACCCTAAAGATGAGCTGCCGAAGCGGCTGCGAGCGTGTCTCCGCATGTGGGTCAATCTTCAACGAGAACTTGGATTGTATTTTGGACTTGGAAATGCATATTAGGGCTGAGTTATGCCGAACCGTTAGACTAAGCGGCGAGGTGGAAGGTCGGCCCGCTCCGCCTGTACAGGAGGAGTGGGCTGCCAATCGGTGTAAACTATCGCGTTTGGAAGAAAACAGCTAATAAGATTATTTTAAATATATTGGAAACAGTACGAAATACTAGTTTTAAATAGTTACTTTACTTAGCGTATTGCTTGTTTCATTTTCAGTGGCGTGCGGTCTTTACTAACAGAAAAGAAGTACTTTCCATATATATATTATCAGAAATAAATATTGATATGTTGGTTTTTTATAAATCCAGGCATTTTGCGGTAGCAACTTTAATAACATACACTGAATTATATTCAGTCAATTTAATTTATGTGACCGTCTTTAGAAATAATAAAAAAATACTTAGGCATGACTATAGTCATGCGCAATAGTATACGGCGTGTTTCAAAGTGATAGTTTCATCGAAAAGGCCGTTGTTGACGTTAATTTATTTGAAATTAAAAAGTTTTCTTGTCTTTTAAAAATATATATTTAGTATTAGCATTTTGAAATAAATATCCTGTTTGTCCTGAAGAGATGCTACAATATACAAATAAAGTAAGTTAAAAATACTTATTTAAGGTCATATGAATCACGGTAAAGAACTAATGATGGAAAAAAAGACATACACAGCAGTTTAAAGACGATATAACAAACACAAAGCGCTATATTTACAATTATTGCTTACGTTAACGAACAACGAAGTTGAATTAAAGACGAGTAAAGATTGAATAAATGATTTTTAATATCATTAATTTATTTCTCATATATATTGAATCTTGACAGAAACAAAGATTTTTTTTATTATGTACATTTGTCTGTCGGTTGCATTTCATTAACCTGTTAGGTGGCCAGATAATGATGATAAACTTCTTGACTATATTCCCATACTGGTTTTAAAATATTCTGAATCCATACCTGTTTACCTGTTAGTTTTATATTTAAATTTAGTTAAATAAATTAGTTTCACCTGTTTCCATACTGACCAACAAAATATTGTAATTTATGTAGAACGTATGAAACAGGTCTTTTTTAAATTATTCATGAGGAGAATAATATTTATTATTGAGTTCCTAATATATTTTTTAATAAGCGTATACACACTAAAAAAATTGTTTGTACGCTTTTCAATTTTATTGAATATTTAATTATTTTTTAAAATATCCGTGGTCGAAGGCACGATGAAGGCCCTCGCGCCTCGTGACGTCATGAGGCGGGCGAGTGCGTCGGATAATGTGGATTGCAAATTTAATCTCTTATCATTCAATCTGCCTTATTCTTCAAACGTACTAATATTTTATATTATCTGAATTTTCTAATGCAACTTAGATGTATCAGTAAAAAATTATGTCACTTTATTTGTATGTAAAGTAAATACAACCTCACCAAGAATGAGCGTTCTATTTAAAAAAAATATTTTTCTTTCTTAAAATATTTACAAATTGAGATAGTTCAATGATATCTATTTTCAACTAATTAATTAAAGGGTCAACTTTTTTACATAAAAATATAAATAAGGTCTTAATAATAATATCTTAAGTCTTAATAATATCTTAATGGTTAAATTGAAAAATCAAGAAAATAAATAATTATTCTTCTGTGTTTTTACATCAATTATGACATAACATATTTACATCTTTTAATCTTTTTTGCTAACAATATGCAAAGAAACGTTAGTTTTGAAGATAAGATTGCTTTTAAAACAGTTATTCATTATAAAAACAAAAAAGTTTATTTGCTTTAATTCATGTACTACAGTAGTCAACCGACAGATGTGTTTAAATAGTATTATTTTCTAGAACTTACTACGATTCTATCAAATAAAAACGATATAAGATTATATCATGAAAACAACTAATTCCAAATTATAATTTTGTACAAAAAACTTATCACCTATACTTACTTTATAGGGTAAGTGATGCAGCCACAGCATTATTTAGTAACCTTTGTTTAGAAGGTTAGCAAAAAAAAAAACAAAAACTCATACTAATCACACATATGTAAATGCTTGTGCCTTATTTATTACTTACATTCTATGTATCCATAAACTTAACGTTAAATTATAAAATTTAGACAAACTGTTTACAAGTTATTATGACTATTTTCGATTCAGAAATATAATAAATGAAAATGCATTGTATCAATAAGTTGAAATCATAATGATAAATAAATTCTATAGTAAAAATTAAGATTTGTTATATTCTGTCAGTTAACATTATAAAGTGAATGAGTGGTTTTGATCGAAATGAGTATATATAATAACTGTTAGTATTTTATTTATGAGTACTGTTGCACGTGACACGTGCAAAGTAAAGTGAGGTGTTATTTTGATATGTCCACGTGTCTGAAATCCTTTTAAGCAACGGCAAAACTGTGTCCTCTGGCCGGCGCGGCTCAAGTTCCTTCAAGGAGCTCCCCACACCCTGCGTGCTCTCCTCAGATCATCTCTGGATTTTCGATCTTCTAATTTTCTCTACATTTTTGCACGTTATACTTCAGAAAGCCATTTTTATGACATCTAAGCTATATGATAAGTTACCATGAATATTTACGAATTTAAATTTTCTGAACACCTGTTAATGTAAAATATTGGTATTATTGAGTTCGATTGTGCGAAGTGTTCGATACAAGTGCTATGTTTATTGCTTATATCCTTAATGTTTACTGATGTGTGACTTAAGATGACATTGACCTCGCGACCCTGCTCGCAATAAGTTAAATTATATTTATTCAAATATAAATTGATGTGGATATGACGACAGATTTGCGAGCGATTTCATGTGAGGATGTAGCTCGTTTTAGCAATATGCGAACAAAAAGAACCGAGCTGTATAAATTAGGCAAGGAAAAAATTGTCTCTTTCTAAATAAATACTGTTGGGTTCTTCAGCTCGGTATTGTAGAAAACTCGCCAGGAAACATAACTTAAGATCGTCTCGCGTAGTCGGATTTTGATTCAAAAGATATCTCTTTTGAATCAAAAAGGTAAGAAAGGGAAATAAACTCTGGTATTATTTCAGTTACCGTTTCACAACTATTGCAGCTGCCATGTATAAGCGGTACACCTGGAGGACCAGAAATAGTTTCCTACCCGTAGGTGGCCCTGATGGAACTACTCGAAAAGGAAGTGTAATTTGGCGTCATGACGACTGCCTTATCTACACAGCCCTCTTCCCTCACCCTCCGACAGGCAGCAGGTGCAGCAGCAGGTTCACTATACCCTGGTGGTGCTGTTGTAGTGGCCGTTGACAGGGCGGGCCTGGTGGAGCAGCTCGGGAGGGAAGCGCACCCTGGCGTCCCGGCGACTGGGCTCCCTACTCAGCCCTCTTCCCTCATCCTCCGACAGGCAGCAGGTGCAGCAGCAGGTTCACTATACCCTGGTGGTGCTGTTGTAGTGGCCGTTGACAGGGCGGGCCTGGTGGAGCAGCTCGGGAGGGAAGCGCACCCTGGCGTCCCGGCGACTGGGCTCCCTACTCAGCCCTCTTCCCTCATCCTCCGACAGGCAGCAGGTGCAGCAGCAGGTTCACTATACCCTGGTGGTGCTGTTGTAGTGGCCGTTGACAGGGCGGGCCTGGTGGAGCAGCTCGGGAGGGAAGCGCACCCTGGCGTCCCGGCGACTGGGCTCCCTACTCAGCCCTCTTCCCTCATCCTCCGACAGGCAGCAGGTGCAGCAGCAGGTTCACTATACCCTGGTGGTGCTGTTGTAGTGGCCGTTGACAGGGCGGGCCTGGTGGAGCAGCTCGGGAGGGAAGCGCACCCTGGCGTCCCGGCGACTGGGCTCCCTACACAGCCCTCTCGCACCGCCCCCCGTCAGGCTGTAGCGTATATCGTACGTCTGCGTGCTCTGGTTGTTGCCGTCTTTGAACTCTTCGGCGGCACCTGAAACAGAGGAGGCGCACTCATTAATCTGAAGAAAATATTTAAACAAGGTTTGAAAATTTATATTTTTTAAAAAGTTAGTTCACTTCAGTAGCATAATTCACAGTCCACGTTATAAAAATTAAGGTTGATTCTGTGGCGTCTCATTGGCGTCCAGTTTCAGTGTTATTTGAATAAAACGCTATACTCGATAGGTCTTTTTTAAAATTAATACAAAGAAATCAGTATTTAAAAGAAATTTTCCGATTAATCTTTTATGGTTAAAATAAAACAACGCGCTGTGAAATCAACGATAAGAATCGTGTTTTTAAATAAGAAAAGAGCTATTTTCTTTAAGTATACATAAAATATTGTACAATATATAGCCGGGCCCTCGTGGCTGAGGGACCCGGCAAAAGACCGCGGGGCTCGATGGCTCTGAACGGTTGAAGGGACTTTTTTAAAGAGTTTTTTAAAGGGAAAGTTTTTTTTATTAATTGGTATTGCCTATACAAAACGGTCTATTGAATTTTAGTTTTACTTTACAAATGGTTGTTAATAGTTTATTACAAAATTTGCAGGTTTTTCTCGTCTTTGTTTAACGACTTATTTTTTTGTTTGTTAAACTTAAACAAAAGTTGACGTGTATCTCTTTGAAGATATGAATTAAAGAAATATTTTTTTTATGATATTTATAAAAGTATAATTGTTGTTTGTTTTATATTTATATTGCATAATTTAAATATCAAAAATAAATACAATACAAGTATCCACATGAAACTATTTACTGATCAATCATACATATTGTTATTATTTTTCTATCCACAAACGGTATAAATTTAACAATACATTGTGGGATGTTCCTAGTTCCGCTTGTTTTACACTGCTTTGCTAAACAAACTTAAATTAATTTTAAAATAAATTCTTAAATAAAAACAGACGAAAAGCCAGATATTCTCACATCTAATTTAACAACTTTTTATTAAAAATATTCAATTAATTTTATTCTTACTTTGAATTTGAATTCTTTGGATATTAGATCAAAAAAACTCAATTTACATTAAAATAACTTAATAAATATTTCACAGCAGCATAATTTTGAATAAGGTGGTCTCAACCTCAAGAGAAAAACACACCCCATTACCAAAAATTAAAAGAATATCTTCTCTGACAGATTTGAGAACACTCGGAGTCCGTCGCAACAGAAAACGGCGAAAGGATCTGAGAGCCTCGATCGATTTTATTCCATAGCCTGAAATTCATAAGATGCGAGTCTCCCTGTTTTCTTCTACGCGGGTGTATATATTGGATTATTCTCCATTTATGGTACTTTATACTTAATTCTTTCGATGCTCCTTGTGCTTACGATATTTGATTGCACTTTGATTAAAAAAAACAAGCAGTTTTTGTGATGATGTAGCTCGAATGTCGAGATATCAAAGACAAAATTTATTAAATCTATCTAATTAAAAATATATAAAATAAAACTAAAATCTCTTCGACATGTGAAAATGGCTTATTTCATATTGCCAGTGATCGATCACCGATAATAACAGCTTTCAATAATTAATAAACATTGTGATTGGCCAGTAATTATATGCCGATTTTCCATTTATCTTTATTAATTAATATGAATTAAATTTATGGTGATGTATTCAGGGTATTCATTATACCAAATAACTAAATACTGTAACTTTTATCGGGCATATGGGTTGAGAGTAAGGTAAGATTATTTAATTTTGATTAATTGGGGATTAAATATTCAAGGGATTATGAAAATACCTTTACTTTATTGCCAGAGAAGAAAGAAGTCATGCAGATTATAATTATCTCACATGAAAATTATATTATGAACGGTAATTATAAGAAAAAATAAAGATAATTACTGATACATTATAAATATTTCTGATAGTTTTAAATTAAAATGGTTTGATATTTTTGAATAAAATACTTGAGTGATTTTCCACATGTTCGTTTTTATTTGTGACCGGCGGAGCTGGCATTATCAAATAGAGTTAATAATGCCAACTCTGTTTAATAGTGCTAACGTGAAAGGTTGGCAAAACCTGAAGAAAATCACTCAAGTATTTTATTCAAAAATATTAAAAAGGAATTCCACCAAGTACTTTCTGTCAAAAAAAAAAAAAAGTTGAATTTCTTAAAATGGTTTAGAAAAAAAAATTGATTAAGAGACGGCTAGTGCATCATGGATTTTTTAAAAATAATTCCGTTATAAATTAACTGTAGATATATCTTGATGCCTGTACAGCAGGGGTCTCCAACCTTTTTGGACCCAAGAGCATATTCTAGAATGCCGGTCCGCCCGGCCGGCATTCGGCGGGCACCATTTATTTTTCAAGGTATATTTCTAGGTGCATTTCTAAGTTATTGGTTTTCACACATAGATGGCGCTAACGACACATTTAGTCAACAGACATGTCTAAACTTTTTTTTTTATAGGCATCTGTCATAAGCAGTCATCGCAACGCAATAATATTTTTCTTAACAATGAAGATGTTATAGTAAGTTGTATCCAAAAAAAAAAAAATAGCATTTGCGGAAGCATCTTTTTTGCTTTAATTTGAAAAAAAAAACAGCTGCCAATGATGCATATAATAAAAAATATTTAATTTAAAAAATATAATTATAAAATAAAATCAATATTGTTAATATTTTTTTGTAAAATAATAAGCAGTAAATAATAGTATAAAAAATCTGGAAATTGGGTCGAATTAGGGCAAATATGCAACGAATAATTATTTTTAATAGCAACATTGAAATGTACATTTATAGCTTAAAATTGCTAACAACAGATTAGAATACGAAAAATATCAGTTAGGTTCCGCACTAAGTTTATTAATATTTTAATGCACCAATATATATTTTAAATTTAAATGTTTTTATTGGCTAATTTTTATAAAAATTTACCAATCAGAATCGCCAAAATTGAAAACAATGATTAACATAAGTATGTAAAAAGGAAAAATAATTTAATTTTGTATGCTGTTCTTTTCAATAATGGAAATTTGTTTATTTCAACTATATTCCTGAAGTCTGGATTCAGTTCATCTGATACATTGGATTTTGGGACAATGTCGTTTTGAAGGTCTTAAATTTCTAGCTCCAGTTCTTCTGTCCTTACTTGAATGCTATTTCAATTAAATTTACTTGGCAAGTACTCGTAAATGGATTAATAAAAAAGTTGAAAATTGGCTCGATGATATCAAGCTGTTGAAAATTCATTTCAAACACCTTGGCTGTGGTGTTCTAATAATATGTAAGTGAGGTAAGTTTGGGTCGTGTACAAAATAAGACTGGTGGTAATTACGTTAATGAGTAAAAACCTGATCGGGACCGCGAGCCGGAGTTGGACTGCCGGTCTGCCAGCTGCGGGGACTCCGCGGCGGAGCTCTTGGTGGTCTTGCGTTTCAGGTAGGTTCTCCAGCCGCAGATGGCTTTCTTGAAGTAGCCCCTGAATCTGAAAAGCATTCACATATAATAAACTAGAGTATAAACTCGTATGTGACTGTAAATCAGTGCATCTGCCACCATCGAGTGCTTTGTATTTGTCTAAATTAAAAATAATTTGTCCTTTAAGAAATCTCTGATGGGCAGCTTGAAAGGAAAAAGAACATGATTACTGGTATTTTAGTAACATCAAAAAGTTCAGCACACATGATCCATCTCAACTCAAGAAAATGGTCTTGTAATGGCTAGCGATTATTATTTCTAAATGGTTAATAAAATCTGCATTTATGATCCGTTCCGGTTTATCGCGTATATAATAATTTTTGAGCTATATGATTTGAGTGAGGGAAGATTTTTTAAACCAATTTGTCAAAACACGTATTAGATTCTAATCAACACTCCTAACTATCGTGACTTGGCGTTAATTTACCATATAATATCTTTTACCGTATTAGACATTTGGTAAATAAAATTTCAACTTAATAATTTTAAATATATAAAAAAACTCTCTATACTCTTTATCCGCTAGGATTATGAAAAAAAAGTTAATAAATAAACAAAATTTACCTTTTTTTTTTTTTTCGAACAAATAAAAAGGTATTTTATTTCTTTATTTAGCGTAGTAGCACGAGCCGGGTATCCGCTAGTCTATCTTCTATCTATCTTCTCTTTCTCTATATATATAAAACACAAAAAATGTTTGTTTGTCCGTTAATGGCTTTGAAACCATACAACCGATGTGCCCCACACCGGTTTCATTTGAAAGGCAAAAATACTGAAAGTATTTTAGACCAATAAAAGTATAAAAATTGATTATCAAATTTGGTTTATTTAATTAAGTTAATCCCATACAAAAGTTGACATTTCATAAAAGGAACTGACATCTTCGCTTATATGCAGGCTGCTAACAAAAAAACACTGATATTCATGTTTGTAAATATTAGTATGAAGTTGCCGTTACAGGCTGCCACAAAAAAAAAAAAAAACACCGAACTTGGAAAACAGAATTAGGTCGATTTTCGATATTTTCCATACAAAAATTTTCAACATCTGTAAAGTGGACATCGTTCCTCGCAAAAAATTTGAAAAAAGAACATTGTGAAGATCGCGCGGACAGATCATACGGACTTTCAAAACAAAATCACCATCTGTCATTCACGTGTTTTATCATAATGAGTTTGTCTGTTTATATATGGGAAAAAAAATATTATACGAAAATGTTCGTATTACAAGCTAATCTATTGAAAAAATTATTCAAACTCAAATCGACATCGATCTTATATCTGCTGAACTACCGAATCATCGTGGAAGATCTGATACTTTTTAAGAACATGAACATTCACGGCCCATGCGGAGGGTTGCATATGAATTCGCCTTGCATAAAAGACAGCAAATGCACGAAAAGATATCCCCGCGATTTGATCGATGAAACTCAAACTGGTCTACGAAAGCCAGAAGATGGAGGATACACCACCACCATTAAATTAAGAAACGTCGATATTGACATTGATAACATATGGATTGTTCCATACAGTCCAATACTGTAAAAAACATTTCAATCATATATCAATGTGGAATACTGCAACTCCGTGAAATTCATATGCAAGGACATATGCAAATATGCTAACAAAGGCAGATGGAATAACATATGGCAGTGTCTGAGCTTTCAAATCGAAACTATGAAGTCACTCAATTTCAGATGGGTCGTTACATCAGCAGTAATGAAGCTGTCTGGCGAATTCTTGGTTTCAATATTCACGAACGATATCCAACTGTTATATAACTGTGATAACTAACTGTGATAACTAACTGTGATAACTAACTGTGATAACTAACTGTGATATATAACTGATATCAAGTACAAATCGATTGACACAGTTATAAATGAGGAACAAGCTGTTGTAGCGGCGGTCAGTGTAAACACACGCTACATTATTTGTTTTGTGAAGCTCCGCCCCTACTGAGCCCCTACAGGTAGAGACTTTCTATTTTACGACAACCCCTACAACCCTAGCGATAAGGCCACCCACGCCACAGAGAGACGCAGACACTCGACTAGTAACCACGTAATATTCTTTTGTCCATCATCTTAATAAACGAATACGCAAACATTTCGCCAGCCTTTTGATCTACATCCATTATCATAAGCAACATAACATCAACGGCGAAACTGTCAACATTCCAAAAGAGTTTTTTTTAACGCTTTGGAACCATCTGGAATGCCACCACATATCTTAACTTTAAAAGTTGGTTCACCATAGATGCTCATTCGCAACTTAGATCCACCTAAATTGTGCTGTTGTGATAACTATCAACAAGGCTCACGGCCAATCGCTAAGTATTGCTGGTTTGAACATAGAATATTCCTGTCTTTCGCAAAATTCCTGTTATGTTGCGATTAGAGTTGGAACGCCGAAAAGACTTTATGTTTACACACCTACCGAAAAAACTCAATATATCCGCTAGCATTAAGATAAAAAGTTGATAAATAAACAAAATTTCCTTTGTTTTTTTCGAACAAATAAAAAAGTATTCTATTTCTTTATTTAGCGCAGTAGAACGTGCCGGGTATCCGCTAGTATATTATAAAGTATATGTCACAACCGTTTTTTTATGGGTTAAAAGATGAAACGTAAGTAAGTTTCTCTGAATTATTCGATATTTTAAAAAAAATAATGAATTGAAAAGTTTGACATTGAATTATAGTCTAAATATAAAAATAGTGGATGAGCTCATTAACTCAGATCGGGATATAAATCACAAGGAGTCCTTAGCTATCGTTTTTAATCCGGTATAAATAATAAATGTGGCGGGGCTTTATGACAGTTATTAATCAGAATAAAACGGAATACCAACTGAAATTATGAACTCCGCCAATGCTCTACACTCAAGCTTTATATACCTTTTTTATGAACAAACTTTTCAACTTACAAATTATTTTAAAGACTCAGCGTACGGTGGAATTTTTTTTTCTTTTATATTAATAAAATTGTTTGCTATTAAAAAAAAAGGACTTCAGAAGTAACGTACCTTTTTGTATTATGAATCAGTACAGTTTCTGAGATGAAGATACTGTTCCATGAAGTTTATGGTATTTTAAATTAAAAAGTCTTATCTTTTTTAAGTTAAAGTAAAGTAAATACGAGAATGCTTATAAATAATTTTAAATAAATTGTTTTGTAGTCTATGTGTTAAGCGAGGCTCTCAATATTTTAAATAAAATACTTTTGTGATTTTTCCACATGTTTAATTTTATCGGTGACCAATTTCGCCAACCTTTTATGCTGGCATTATAAAACGACTTTGTTTGATAATACCAACGTGAAAGGTTGATGAAACCAGTCACCGATAAAATCAAACACGTGGAAAAATCTCAAAAGTATTTTATTTAAAATGAAATTCCGTCATGTATCATTGTCGAAATTATTGAATACATAATATCAATGATAACTTTAGACATGGAACCGATAGCAAAGAGAAAAAAAGAAGTGATTATTGATTATTTAATATAGTCGCATTTTGGCACAAATAATTGAGTAATCTGAGAGTTTGGCCCGGATCGCTGGATTGTCGCAGTGCACAAACCCATCGGTTAAGAATTTATGTGTAATGGGTGAAACTTTCATCGAGGTACAAGGGTGAAGTGATATGTGAAATTACCCGATAAAACGCCAGGCTGCCATTGTCACGAAATATAAGTTCGAATTCTAGCGGTATTCTAAAAAAATAAGCATTCCGCCTTCGATGTATGAGATCACTGTTCTTCTAGAATACATTCATTCTACTAAAATAGCGTTCATATACATCGAGTCAAAATTTTAAATAACTAGAAATACTGCTTTCGAAGGACGCGGACACTCTTACGAGAGACATGAATATCTGTTTGGAGCATTTTATATTTTTCCATAATTTCAAAATCTGTGCAGATATCGTTTATGCTAGAGCTGTGTTTTTCAACCTGTAAGTCGCGACCCTCCCAGTGGGGTCACGATACCTTAATCGGGGTAACGCGGGTAAAAGAAAAATATATGTAATGTATTGAATCAAACACGTCTATTCAGTACAGCGTTTATTATAAGACTGGCCTAAGTGTGAGCATGCAACATAGATTCCAACATTATATTCTACCTACGTTACATGTTTGTAGGTCCTACACTAAAATAACTAACATCGTTTTATTAAGGCCCTAGGTCTTGTGGGTCGCCAGAATTTTTTACTTACAAAAGGGTCGCATATTCAAAAAGGTTGAAAACACTGTGCTAGAGAATAACATTAATTTGATCAATAAATAATTCTAATATTCATGTTCGAATATATTGATGTTATATTCTAAATAATATTTTTCTGCAGTCAGTGCCGAAGACAAGCGGCCGCCGCTCACGGGTTGGAATGCAAGTAAATTTAATAACCTATTTTTATTTTATATGAAATAGGTTCAATGATAAGAAAATCTTCCACCCCAAGTTCTAGTTTTCATTCATTTATTGACATTCTCTCTTTTCCTTGTCGTCCGTGTTTCCGATCTCTTGCTATTTAAAATCAACAAGCTTGAGTTATTGAAATGAAATAAATAATAAACAAATTTAAAAATTGAAAAAAGGTTTTTTTTTCAAGACAAAATAACGAGAAAAGACAATGATATGTTCTGATCGGAGTCATTGATGGTAAAACGGTTGGTGAGCCGCGCCCCCCGAGGAGCGTCCCGGAGTTTGGTCTTCGGCTGGTTTGCGCTGTTTTTGTATTAAAGTTTATCGGGTACAAATAAATGTTTCCGAATTTTTTTTTTATATTGTTCCAATTCTACCGATCTACATGAAATTAAAATTCCATACGTGAGCGAAAGAATCAGTGTTGATTTTATGCCTCCGTATCGTAGAAAAGACAAAAGTTCATAAATTTTAAAATTTATATAACTAATCAATACTTTTTGCTCCCTTTAATTTGGAATTCACTGAAAATAGTTATTTTTATTATTGAAATAACAAATGATATAAATTTATGTTCCATACCCTGCATTCAAGTCCTGAGTTCCAGGACTGGAAATAAAATATCTAAATTAATAGAGCCAATTAAATTGTGATATTTTATTTCTAACGATTTTAAAATCTGTCTCAATTCAAATTCAAATGATGATTCAATGATCTACAAAATTTTAAATAAAAAACAATTCTAACTTGAATTACAATTGCTGTGCCCAACTTATATTATATATTATAGCTGCGTGAGGTCAGATGAACGATATAAAACCTATTATATATTAAAAAATATACATTTTAATTTTAATAATCAACTTCTGCGGGAAGATTTTCTATCAACGTCGATGATACTTAAAGCTTTTGCACGCTACATTACTTATTGTATGAAATCGTTTGTTTGTCTTATACCTTAATTCATTAATTTAATTAATTAGTTTAAGGTGAGCTTACTTGGCGTTCATCCAGTAGTAGATGATGGGGTTGACCATGGCGTTGGCCATGGCAAGCCAGTAGAAGGCGAGGTACACGTGCTGGATGTACCGCTTGTAGAGCACGCCGGGGTCGAAGTGCGTGTAGATGAAGTACGTCTGGTACGGCAGCCAGCACAGCCCGAAGATCACGATTACCAGGATGAACATCCTCACCACCTGCGGGAGGCACGCATCAGGCTTGCTCGTTAATGACACCTCTTGGGGAGCCGCTAAGACTGACTTGTAAACTTTGGATCATACTAAAATTTTCTAATATTTATATGCACATAATTAAATAATAATAATAATAATAATATATATATATATATATATATATATATATATATATATATATATATATATATATATATATATATATATATATATAAATATACACACATAAATACAAGAAAAAAATTGATTATAGGGAGGTTCGTACAGTCGCGTAATTTTATGATTTTACGATGGATTTCACGTGCGAGGCTGCGGGGATCGGCGGGCTCGTTTATTTACGGCGGCCTCGCTGGTGATGGCTCTTGGTCCGAGCCGGATATTGACTCCGGCTGATGTTTTTATTACATATTGAACTATTTAATAAATGTATTTCATTTGTTCGAGTCGATTTGCTATTATTGCAAAAGTTAGCAAAACAAACATACATAACGAACCGCAAAATTGACTTAAAATATAATGAAAAAATACTCGATGATTAAATACGTCACAATACCAGCGAAAAATCTTCAATTCTAATCTATTGATTATTTTCATTTTAAAACTAACATAAGTCTTACATCTTCATTTCTAGAAAAACGATTAGAAAGGTATTTCAAAATAAATTACCTTTCGACTTGTCTTAAATAACAATTTTAAAATCATTTTATTTTGTTAGGGATAAATTTTATAAGGATATTGTGAATGTTCATCAATCAGAATAAATAAATGAGATGAAAGTCTCTTATAATATCTTTTATAGATACGTAAGTGGTAATTACAAAATCTTCATACTTCGATTTGGTTTTTATTCAAAAATATATGACCACACTTATTCTTCATTTTAACGAATGTTTAAATTGCAACACGCAACTTGTTGGTGTTTGTCGGAATTTTAGAGCTTTTCAAAGGTCCTTAAGGAGGTATTAGAGACGTTACCCACACTTAACGGCTCACAAATCGGCTTTCTCAGAATCGAAGTCTAATGAGGCTATCACACTCAATACTGAGCTCTTTGCATTCATTTAAGATAAATCAAGCAATTTGTTCAATCTTATGTCTTTGAAGAGAGGTTTTTGAAATGATTTTTGAGACAATATCCTTCCTCAGGCCGCTCGGAGGACTGACGTTCGGGTGGACTGAGGCGTTGATCTGAAACAGCCACTGAAATATAATTCGTAGTTGCAATGGTACTGATAATAATCGTATTAACAAGTTTTTGCATCTTCTTTATCGGGTGCTTCAGCATAAATTTATGGTGAATTAGTGTTCATGGTTTTCTAAGGGGAAAATAGTGTAGTGCAGGGGTCCCCAACCTTTTTGTACCCAAGAACACATTTCAGGATGCCGGTCGGGCGGCGGGCGCCACATATTTTTTCAAGGTATGTTTCTACTCCCGAAAGTAGTACCAAAGCCGGCTAAAAAAAAAAAAAAAATATGTTTTTAGGTGCGCTACTAAGTTTTTGGCTTTCACACATAGATGGCGCTAACGACGCTAGACAATTCTAAGCTTGTGTTGTTTTATAGTTTAGACATTAGTCATTAAAAAGCTACAACAAATTTTGGAAAAAAAGGAGGCCTATGGAAAACATGCACCATCGAAAAATTCCTGTGAAAATTGGTTTAAGCGATTTCGACACTAAAGACGCTAATCTGTATGCGATATTGTATGAAAATGATACGCAAACACAACATCAACTTGCGGAGGCATTAAACGTGTCTCGCCAAGGTATTTTCAAACGTTCACATACCATGGGAAAAAATCAAACGGAAGGAAAATGGGTTTGGTATGAGTGACAGATGGAAAATCAAAGAACAATTTCAGAATATTTTTTTTGTGGCACGTAAGAAAGAGTTTCCTGCATCGAATTGTTACTAGCAATTAGAAGGCAATTTATTTCTAGAATCCTAAAGGCAAAAATCGTTCACCTGGCAAAGAATCATCAACATCATCGATGGCACGGCCTAATCGTTTCGGAAAGAAGACTATGCTATGCGTTTGGTGGGACCAGAAAGGAATCATGTACTATGAGCTTCTGAAACTAGGCGAAACTGTCAATGGGGAGCGCTACCGACAACAACTGATCAATTTGACCCATGCAGTGCTCGAAAAACCTCCGGAATGGGACACGAGACACGAACGAATGATATTGAAGCACGACAAAGCTTCGTGCCATCGCCCTTCCATCGTCCAGGACACCATCAAAACGCTGAAATGGGATCTGCTACCGCACCCGCCGTATTTACCAGACCTGGCCTCTTCCGATTTTTATTTGTACAGTCGATGGCGCATAGATTGGCTGGGCTACACTTGGCCGATTTCAAAAAAGTTTAAACAATAACTTTTTATTTATATCTTCACTGTGAGTTTATTAGAATTATTTTGCACCAGGTCATCAGATGAATGACTAAACTGATGATGACCTGGTGTATAAGGTCGAAACTAGTAATGCAAAATAATTCTAATAAACTCACAGTGAAGATATAAATAAAAAGTTATTGTTTATCATTATATCATTATAAATATAATTAAATTTAAAAAATTATCTAAAAATAATATCCAGGTAGATTTTTTGTTTTTTTCAAGTATCTCTACATCAAGAGTCAACGATCATACCACTGAGCCAACAAGCCATGCGTATTTTTAGTAATTAAATTTGCTGTATTAAGAATTTGAAACAAAGTCGTTTTTGGATATGAAAAATTTTATATTGAAATGTAAATCCAATATGAAATAAGTATATTGACACATGAAATTTATACTCTTAAGAGTAGTTCGTTTATTAATCAACCTTCCCTTATCTAAGGGTATAAATATTTATTCACCGGTAATAGAATAGTATCAGCAGAGGTTGAAGGACATCGAGTTACTGCAATACACGCGTAGGCCAATAGGCTCACTGAAGGGGTGAGCATTAAAGGTGTCCGGAGAGAAACACTGATAAGGCACGTAAAGGATGATTAGCAACCTTCACAGGACCTAAAGCGAGGACGCTAGGCATACAACTGCGCAGTGCTCAACGATACGGTTCTCAACAGGTGTATTTCGTTACAATATACATTCAATACAAAGATGCTTCATCTGCTGCGGTAAATTTATGCAAGATATGCCAAATACAACCATTAAATCGCTTTGTCATAAAAGTTATTGCCTATCGACAACATTTCAAATTTCAGTTTTAAAAGTGAAATTCAATCTTTCAACCATTCAATCGAAATTGAAGTAAATTTATATTTTTTAAACTATTGTTAAATAAATAAATTAATACTAGTAATGAACATTCAAGTTCCAATAAGAAAAAAAATTGTGCAACTTTGCATCCACCATCAACTTGATACGTGTATCAATATTCATACATCAGTAAAAACATGTTACAAAGAATGTAATGTTGTTTCAGATAAGTTGAGTTTCCTTAAATGTATGGATTCAAGATGTCGCTGTATCCATACTACAACTTTGTTCTTTGACTACTTAAAGTGACATTTTTGTTTGTTGATATTTTTTTGGCTTCTTCGATTGGAAGTGAATGTTTTCAGACCGAGGAGAGGGAAGCTCACGAGGATACCGATCTCTGCAGCCTTGTGAAACAGTATGGTTTTAAGGAGTTGACTGTAACTGGATTCATTTTCTAAGAAATTTGTTTAAAAACTATTTGAAAGAGAGGTGTCTTTCAGGATAAGTACCATTTCAATACAATTTTAGTTATGTACTTAGCGATATATCATGTACCATAAGAATTTCTCATTTCTATAAAATTCTTGTTTAATAACTGTATTTAAATGACTTAACATAAAAAAATATTATTTATATTTCTTTTACATATCGTTAAAATGTACGTGACACAAATAATGTTCGGAAGTTTTAAATTCAATACTTTTGTGATTGGGGACCGGTTTCGCACACTTCACGTTGGCATTAAAAATCTAAGTTATCGAGACTCAGTTTGATAATGCCAACGTAAAAGGTTGGCAAAACCGGTTAACAATAAAATAAAACACGTGGAAAAATCACAAAAGTATTTTATTTAAAATATAAAAATGGAATTCCACCGAGTACTCTCTGTCAAAAATATTGAATTCAATATTGTTTTCCTAATTCATAAGAAGTTAATCAATATGCATGAAAATTAGAGAATTTTCATTGACATAGATGGGGTCGATTTCATCTCAATCGTCTAGTTCTATTTGTATGAAATATCATTGTCAGATAAACGAAAAGTATTTAATTTAGGAGATTTTTTTTATCGGCACAATCAATTTTTTTGCTTGTTGTTTCACGTAAGAGGCCCGACCGGCACTCATAGCAGTATACGTGCGCCATATAAATATATATTATATATATATATATATATATATATATATATATATATATATATATATATATATATATATATATATATATATAAATATTATATATACAATATATATATATATTCAGTATATATTATTATATATATAGTATATATTCAGTACATATATATATTATATATACTGAAAAATTCAGTATTTAGTATTTAATGTTCTCTTATAACGTCTCCGATAAGTTGTCCAAAAATAATTACTTACTTGTTTTATAATATTACTAAAATAAAATATGTTTATAACATAAGATTTTAAATTATTTCATTGAAATTCAATCAAATTATATAATAAGAATAAATTTGATAAATACATAATACGGAGTAAGTTGGGGATCTTTTAATTTGAATAAATAGGATATATGAACAAGTGACTCTTTAAGAGGTACAAAAATATAAAAATAAAAATGTAATGTGAAGTCATTCTCTGTTTATTATAAAAAATTTACAATTTTTTACACAGAAAATATTGTAAAAGATAATAAATTATTTTATATTTAAATATTCGGTATCACAAGATAGCACCGCATTAAGAGAATCTGTGGTTGTTGGGGCAACTTTAATCAAACCAAAGTCCCTAAAACAGTTTACCCACAGTTCTGACCCATCGTCGGCAAACATTGTAACATTCGAGATAAGCGAGGCTTAGTAGGTATCTGGGACATATCAAGTCAGCAAATTCTACAGAGGATTCATTATACCATAAACTGATAGTTCACCCATGCTCTCTGAAATACTCTTTAGACACCTAAGCCGGTCAAGCAGACCAAAACTGGATTCCGCAATACACAAACAGAATGCATTGGAAAAATAACTTGTTGCATAGTTATTGATATAAAGGTGATATATTCTCGGCTTATGGAATCGGTAGTCATGTCGTGAGGGTCGTAAGGGGAGGTAACAAAACATTTTTTCGAGCTAATAAATTAGCCCTGTCGATGATCCTTGAGTCCCAGGGCGGCGCGCAGAGCTCCGGGGATCCAGAAGGATTCTTAAAGATAAAGGTAGTCAGCGTGTGCGACCGTATGGTGGTATATGAGATGAAAATCGTATTTACTATAATAAGTGTTTGTTTTTTGTGTGATCTGTTTGTGAAAAATAATTTTAGCTTATAACATCCACACAAATTACAAAAATATGTGTACGGTTTGAAGCAAATTGCATTAGTTTCACCCAGAAAATTTTTTTTTGTATAGAAGGAATAATACGTAAATTATTATTTTATCGATTTGACCTTGGATTCAGTAGGACCGAGTGCGAGAGCCGAGCCGCGTGCAAGTTGCCTAGCCCGGGTGACGTCACGCGTCCCGCGCGTTCCCGCAGATATCGATTCTTTCGGACGTCACAGTGTGACAATTGTAGGAGATCCGAGCGATATGGCAACATCGACGCGTGGAAACGGAGATTTCAAAAATTAGAATTCGATGACCGGACGTCCGGGTAAGAAGGATTGTCCCACGGGGGCCACACAGAGGAATTTTGCGTGAATTACGAGGAAGCCGGGCGGCGAGAGAGAGAGGGAAGGGACGCGGAAGGATTAGAAGGGAGATTATCGATTGCTAGTGTTTTGAGTTGTAAAAGTTACTTTTGATTTGAATTTTAACTAAATGGTGGAATCTGTGAGGTGTTGTGCCGAGGAGGACCATTAGATCATCGAGATTTCGCCGGAGGGATAAAGCTTTGTCATATTTCTTTAATTAAATTACGTTAACGGGATTGATCAGTCCCATCTTCCGGCGGCCATTGCTGTGTAAATGCATAGCATTTTGCTAGATTAGTATTAATGAGGTTCGGTGTTAATTGTCATGTACTATCGTAATGTATTATCAGAAGGTTCGATCCCTAATAATGCAGAGATAATTATTCTATTGTTTTATTGTAACCGCGAGAGTTTTAAAATATATTTAGTAATATTATTAGCGAAGCTAATTAGATTCTGAATTGAATTAATATTTTTTTCTGTACGTTTGCGTTTCGGTAATTTTAATTCTATGGTTAAACATTGTATATGAGATGTCGTGAATTTAGAGAATATTAAAACGGATTAATTGACGGTTTTATGTATTTAAGATAGAAGTCTGAGATATTTGTTTGAGATTTATTTGGGTTCGATCCCCGATATTTCGGATGAATTATTTTCCGATTTTAGTGGTTTTAAGGTAGTGTTTGGTGCTAAATGTTTGTTTTACAGGGCGTTCTTAAATAGTGTTCGGTTAAACGGAATTTAATTGAAATTGGTTAAAATTAATATAATTATTTGATTGTCTTTACGGTGATTCGGAAGGTGGCCATCTTTGAGTCGTAAGCGCGCGCTGTTCGGAAAATTCGGTGTTGCGAGTTAAAAAGAGTAGCATTTGGGGATGGGCTTTACGCCAACGTCAGCGCGCTTAGGTTGCGGGGCGCTGTCAGATACGGCGAGGGACCAGCTGGGAATGTGCGGCCATGTTGGATATTTTATTGTTTATAAACAAATGTCAGAGAGCTGTCAAGTTAGTGAGTACAAATCGATTATCGATTTTGAAATTACGAGTGGTTGTTTTAAAGCGTGAATATTTGTGTATCATATTCTTCTATAGGACGTAATATATTGACGGACGCGTCGATAAGCGGTATTAATGAAACGGTTTATTAGGATAACGGTGGGAGAAGGATATTGTTGGTTTACGGATAAATATAAGTCGAACTTATATTATTTACGGTTGGGTTTTAATTATTTAGAACGTGTTTAGAGAGTCATTGGAGATATATTATATATTTTGGAGGATATTTTAAATTCTAGATAGATAAATTATAGGGTTTACTTGGTCGAGTGGTGGTATATCAGATAGTTTAAATATGATTCGTAGTGGTTTATTAGGGGATAGTATCGAGTTGATTCGGTCTTTTATTGCAGTGCCAGCAGTTCCAGCAGGGGTGTATTTAGTAAATAACTTAGTTATAAGGTATTAGAGTGTAGCTTGTCCGCCCTCTCGTAGATAGTGTAATTTAGACTGGTATTCATTTGCGAGTTGTATTATGACTCGAGAAGATTCCCATCCCATTTGAATAACCGATTTGGAGTGAGTTGGGTCGCTGTTCTGGTATTATCTGGAGCTTACTCGCATTTGAGACAGGATTTATTCCATTCCTCTGATCTTCATAGAGGAGGCTTCTCCCGGTCAAGGGGAGAACGGTGCCGGTCGGGCGGCCTCAGAGCGAGTGGTGTAGGTTTGACAGAATTCTGTGTGTGTGAGTGTCGTCGAAGTAACGCTTTGATACTATTGCAGGGATCCCAAACATTTCTGTGTCACCATACCCATTTATAGTTTACTAACAGTAGGATTTAGAAACGTAGCGATTGACACCGTAGACATAGAAAACGGAGAGTTTGAGGAGCGGTCCTAAATACGTGAAGATTCAAATGCAGCATTCAAGACATGCTTCATATATCTGAAGGGCTAATTCCCTTTGTTCCTGCAATATTATAATTTCATCAGCGACCTCTGGTCGTCCAACGGATCCAGAAAGCGATAACTGCTCTAAAGGCAATTCGCTCAGCATTTCATCGGAACGAGGCAACAATCGGGACACTGCATTAGCAGCTCGCATCTTTAACTCTAATTTTCTTCGGAACGAGGCAACAATCGGGACACTGCATTAGCAGCTCGCAACTGTAACCTAAATTTCTTCGGAACGAGAATATACTGGATCCTGTTTGACGGTTAGAGGAAGTTGTCAAAAGCGACTAAAATTCTTTACATTCTCGTATCAACGGATCGCACTTCTAATTCTTCGATCGGATTTGTTTGGTTTTTTTATTCAAGATAAAATCCTGCTCGTCTTCAGTTAAATATTTGGACAAAAGGGTTCACCTTTCAGTCGGAGTTTGTACGCGAAAAATAGCTTCCTCGATTTAGTTTGGTGCAGAAGGGTTCGCTGGGGCTCTCTGGACAATCCAACCTTAAGTTGTTCTGTTTGGAGAGATTCCCATAGGGGTAGGAGACAGTCAAATCCATTGACCGTCACGGAGGCGAATTTGGTGGTGGTAGGGGGGGGCGGTCTGTTACCGAACCTTCCCATCTACTTTAACCTCACGAGATTGTAAAATAAATTTCAAAACAAACAAGTCCGAAAAACTTAAAATTAAGATTTATATTTTAAGAGTAGTCATAGTAATCGTTAACATTGGGTTAGGTCAGTTTAGACGTGACACCTTCAAGGGAGTCAGTAGTATTATTATTTTACGTTTAGGGGTTTAGTTGTTCAAGTACGTTTGGGTCCTAGTCATCCTTTTAGCTTAACTTAAAGGTTGACAAGGATTCAGTCGGTCCTCTTCCTCTTAGATTTAAGGTCTAAAAGGTCGGGAACGTCACAGGTTGTTTTAAAACACTCAGTAGATTTGTTTGATTTTTACTTAATAATCACTTTATGGTGCCAAACCATGTAGACTCAAGTGACATTGATGGTAACTGGCGTTATGAAATAAAATATAATAGATATGAATTTTACTAAAACAGACCGAAATTTTTCAAGGCAGAATACCGTTTTTGTAAAAAAGTTTTTAAGTTGTAAACTATTCACCAGATTGTTACAATAGCGGTCGGTGATGGAAGAAGAATTAGATTTTCTCTAAATTTTAATATAGGTGGATAAAAAAATCAACTTGTCAGCCATATACAGTGTGTCCAAAAAGTGTATCGAATATTTGTTATAGTTTAGTTATGCATCTGATGATGACCTAGTCTGTTTGGTTGAAACTAGTCATGCAAAAATATAATAAACTCAAAGTGAAGAAAGAAATCAAAGTTACCTTTATCATTATACAAATGGATCTTCACCAATCAAATGCCTTGTCCCTCAACAAGAGTATTTGTTAGTTCAGTAAAACAAAAACTACTTGTAATCAAGTATTTTTTTAAAATTGTTGATTATACATAGGCTGCTATTTATGAATCCGGAACTGGCCACTACATAAAAAATATTTAAAAAGTAATAATTACATTTGAAAATGAAACTCTTTGGCTGTAGAATGCAGCATATCCCAATAACGGTCACTATTCACATTGAGCGGTCGGCCTCATTGATCTTTACGAAAATAAGGACCGATTATGCCTTTAGCAGACATAGCGGCCCACACAACGACCTTTGGACTGTGCAGGGGTCGTTCATGCTTTCGTCTCGGACTCTCCACTGTCACTGAACAGTATTTTTTCATTGTTGTTGAATCGCCGCAGCATTTCGTTCGCAAAATTCAAGCGATTTGCGATCCTTCAACTTTTGCACCAATTGAATTTTATACGCTTTTAAATGCAAAGACGATTTTTCAATGTTCAACGCTTGGTTTCGCTTTAGGATGGATAAAGACGGATTTTGACGAATTGACGCTTCCACTTCTTCGATTGTTTTCGCGGACTGAACGAGGGCGACTAGAGTTTTGAATTTTTACCGTCGCACTTGTATTTTCGAACATTTTCTAATGCTATCGTCACTTGGTGCATTGCGTGTACGATACTTCGCTCGATACAAACGTTGAGCAGTCACTATTGAATCACCGTTACGAAAATACGCTCGTTCGCAAAAAGCGCGATGCGTCCATAGCGAATAAAACTCCACAAAATGGCGGACTCAAACAAATACCCGATACTCTTTTTGGACACCCTGAAGTTTTATTTTTTAACACTAGTTTTTTTTATCTTTCCCTCGAGAATTTTCGTTTAAAAATTTAATATTTATGTAGGGGACACCTTTAACGTTAATTCTAAAACTTGCTACAAAACTTAATGCTTAACAATTTAAGGCGAGGGCTTCCTCTGGGAATCAAAATGCAAAATATATTTTTTAAAGTCTTTAAAAATATTTTTTGTACGAAAAATAAAAATATTATTGAATTTAATACCTTAAACGATTTTCTGAAATCTTTTATTTATTTTTCCTGAATATTAAAGATAACTTTTTTAATACCTAATCGTCTTACTGTAGGTTTATGATAATTTTCTGTGCGTTTAAATTGATTTATATTTATTACTTTATATATTTTTTAGTAACATTATATTATTATGACATACCATTCGTGTATTTTATATTGTATAATGAAAAAAGTTATGACGAAACTACAAACAAACATTTTTGAACAAGGAAAAAGTTTTGTGGTATTTAAAAAAAAATCATAAATTATAGTTAAATATTTTAAATAATAAGTAAAATAGTTGAGTGATTTTTCTACATACAATATCAAACTCTGTTTGATAATGCCAACGTGAAAGGTTGGCGAAACCGGTCCCCAATAAAAATCTATATGTGGAAAAATCACTCAAGTATTTTACTTATTATTTAAAATATTAAAAAGGAATTCCACCAAGTACTCTATGTCAAAAATATTGAATTTCAAAATTATAGTTTAAGTTTAAAAAGTTTCCTTCAAATTAAGCTTCATATTGAAAAACTGATATTTTCGCAATAATTAGAGAATGCTTTATTTCGGATAATTTCTAGGTATTGCAAAGTTCTCCGTGACTTTGGGACATAACTGAACTGCCAATATAAGATAAACTTTTTTCATTCATTTTGTTTTTGCGATTCTGGTTTATTGTTAGTAAAAATACTCAAATAATGTTAAAAAAACGATAAAATTAAAATATATAATTTTATTTAAAATATATATTTTTTAAAACAGACTTCATATGTTATTCTGATGTGAGTTCGTCATTGGTGAGAAAAATGATAAATGATTACATAAAAAAGTTTTTGTGAACACGGAGCTCGCGCCATGAGATCCATAAGAGCCATGAGAGCCACAAGAGCCACGAGAGCCACGAGAGCCACGAGAGCCATGAGAGCCATGAGAGCCATGAGAGTCAGAGCTCTCAGTTAATGATGGAAGTCTCAGTCGGGCAAAATACATTCGATTGTAGGACGGAAAATTTGAGATCGATAAATGAAAAAAGCACTCACGATTTTATATTTTTACATGGAATATATTCATTCATACATGGAAGCAGTGAAAAATTCAACAATAAAAACTAGCAAAGGTGTAACAATTGATAACCTATCGAATATTTTTAAAGTTGTAAAATTAAGCCATGTACTAAGAAATATCGATTAAAAAACTTTTATCGATTTGATATATTTGAACTAACGTTTTAAATCTGTTTATTTGTATGCAACAAAATACTTATTAAGAAAAATCAAAATTAAAAAAAAAAAAAAAACTTTTGTCACCGAAGAGTCTGATACGCTGTATTAGAAAGACGGGAGGTTTATTTTTTGAAGCGCTGTTAAGAACAAACCTCAGTGATAAATTTTCAACAAAAAAATTACTAGTAGTAAAAAAAAACACTTCAAAAATTAAAACAACCTTATTTACATATTTCAAGCTAAATGTGTAGCTCAAATTGTAGAAAACTTGGTAATTCTAGCTTCGGCTTTGAATGACAAAAACAGAGCACTTCTGGGAGCGGATCGAGACGTATTTATTTACCGAAAGTTTCATTGTTCTGTTATTAGCTTGTTTCGAAGAATACTTCGTATAATTTATTAGATAATTGAAATTTTGTAGAAATAATAAAAGTTACGGTAGCAGAATATGTTATTGTTTGAAAAAGTTTCTAGGCCTGGGTAAATAAAGTGTCGGTTTCAGTTATTACAAAATAAGCACTTTCATTGTTTTTGTTACTCGAAAAAATACTCGCGGATGAGTTTTGAATTGATAGCTTTAGGTTGTTGTATGAAAGTTGGCCATTAATATTGAATAAGTAGGTAAGAGTTTCTTGTGTAAGGCAAAAACAAAATTTTGATTATCGTACTATATTATGCAATATTGAATAAATCCCTGAAATAGAAAGGTTTTGGCTATTAAATAGGGAGTAATCAAGGTGACTTGCCTTTCTTTTGGACTTGATAGAATCCAGTTGCCTCTGCGTTAATTCCCCTATCGAGCCCGATCCCCACAGCACTCGCCCCATCCCCGTGTAGAAGCAGGTCATCCCCAGCATGGGTACCAGGTATGTCACAATAAAGAACAAAACTTGGTAACTAAAAAAAAAATCATTATTTAAAAAATGATAGAAACTCATTAATATATTATTAGTTTTAAATATCAGTTCATTACGGATATATTATTTTTAGTAAAAAAAAATAAAAATATTATTGTATATTTACTATTTCGTAAATTGTTTAAAAAGAGTTTGGTTGATTATATCAAAAACCAAATAGAGCTATTTTGCTTATTTTTTTTAAAATAGCCTGTGCATATATATTTGTGTCTAGTTTCAGACGCAACTTCACTACTGTTCTAACCGGACTCGCCGCGGTGATCGGGCAAGTCCGGGTAGAGCAGTAGGCTTTTAAATTCTGTTAAAATTATATGCTGTCTCCAGCTTCGAAAGGATGGAAAATCCGTTGAGAAAAAAACTCTTGCTGATAATTTTTATCATATTGCTTCGCGCTAAATGTTTTAAGTCAGGCACAGCCACAATCCCTTCCATATACTCGGCCACCTGGCTCTTTTTTCAGCTCTCTCCTCTGATATAGATTTGAAAAATGCATTGAATACCAATATGAATATTTAAAATTATATAAAGTTAATATTTATGGAATTTTTTAAAATTATTTTGGCGATTTTTCTGATGTTTATTTATAATTTTGTGTGGTTTTAAAAGTCTTTTAAACTATAAAAAAAGTAGATTTAGTATACCAGAAAATATTTAAATTATATCACGATATTTATGACGAATATAATTATTAAAAGTGTGAGTATTTTTTCTAAATACATAATTAAACGAATGATAAAGAATTCTCAAATAAAACCTCACGGTGTATTCCCATATTCTTTGTACTTACATGAAGTCCATGTATGAAACATCCGGTTTTCCGTCCGGCCATATGAGAATGCAGGCTGTTTTGATGCGACCTCGAAACCTGCAAACCAAAGTAAGGGATTCATGTTTTTCATTTGTTTCGGTTCAGTTGCTTAATTTGATTTTAATATTTTGAATAATAATACTTGAGTGATTTTCCACATTTTTGTTTTTATTAGTGACCGGTTTCGCCAACCTTTCACGTTGGCATTATCAAACAGAGTCCGGTCACTAATAAAAACAAAAATGTGGAAAATCACTCAAGTATTTTTATTCAAAATATTAAAATGGAATTCCACCAAGTACTCTCTGTCAAAAATATTGAATTTCTTAATTTGATTTAATAAAAATAACATGCAAAAGGAAGCATTTATTGTGAATAATCACGAGTGCCATGAAATATATGAAACATGCTTTTAACTATATGATTATTGACCGTAAGTTTTATAGATATTTATTACAAATTTATAATAAACTGCTTCAAATTGCAATTAAAATCATAAATTTAGTATAATATTTTTAAATATACATGTTGTGTTTGAAAGGCGCACTTCTACTGAGGTGCTATCTCTTCTTAGTTTGAACGATTACGATGTATAATATTTGTCGTGTTGCCGGCGGCAGGGAAGGTATGCTTAGGTTAAACTGTTCCGAGTGTGCAGTGTGACTACGAGTATGTTGTATAAGTGTAATTTTATAGAAAAACTATATTAATTTTTTCTCTCCTCAATATGAGATTTCAGTTTTCACGTTATACGAAGATTTGTTGATGGTATCTGCAGAAAAATATACTTGAAATACATAAATTTTCAATTAAGTTTGTTGACAGAAATTTTTTAACAGTTCCTAAAATGCTTGAAAAATATTCATTTAGTCGTATTTAATATCGTTTGTCATTTAATCGTATTTATATTTTGTTAAACTTATTCTAAGTAATATAATTTTAAATATTTTTAATAAAGACCTAGGCAAAAATAATGTAAGGACATCTAATAACGCGTGTTAGCGACATTCATACTAGTAAATATTCGAATCAACCTGAGTGGCGTACTTTACTAGTTTAACTCAAGTGAAATTAAACAAATATTCAAAAAAGATTGCTGTTGATTGCAAATCTTTAATCAAGATGCTAAACTTGTTTTCTTACCCTGTAATTTGTGGTAAACTTCTTGAAAATATGCCGATGATGAATAGTTTTACAACATTACACAATGTTCTTTTTACCGCATTTCTTTGGAAAACCATCTCACTTCAACCCGGAGGACGTCTAGTTCGGCTTTATCGGCGAAACAGGAAGATTTTCCTTCAGCGCCTTCAAAATGACTGGGTGACTCGTGTCACCGTGGGATTGTGTTTGGGGTTGGGTGGGTGGGGGGAGGGGGATTGTGGGGGGTGTGGCTTTTGGCCTTTTTTGTGGAGGCAGTCCTCGAGGTTGAACTCGAAGAAGGTGTTGATTGAGGGGTTTGGAACTAAGTGGGTGGAGATTTGGAAGGAGTGTGCGAGGTCGATGACGACCTCATGGATCGTTTTGGTATTTCCGTGGAGCTGGGAATTTTGGATAAACCTCGGGGCATTGAGTGTCTAGCGGAGCATTTTATTTTGGAGAGGCTTGTGTTTTTCAGATGGGATGTATCCCCAGATGGGGCAGGCGTAAGTGAGGATTGGACGGATCGTCGAATCACCGTCCGCAGGTATTTTCGTGGGGGCGCTATTTATGGGGCGAGGAGGAATGACAGGAGCTTTGGGATCATCGCTACGATGTCCTCATTTTCTCCTCCTTCAAACCTGGAGTCATGTGCTTCTGTAGGGCCTCCATTGCAAGCGCAATCAGGTTGTCCTGCAGAGATGGGGTGTCGGACAGTGGGGTGGGTAGGGTGGCGGGTGTGCCGGGCGAGGCGGAGCGGCCTGAGCGGCTTGGGCGGTCTGGGGGGCTGGCGTGGCTTGTGATGTTGAGGCGACTGCGGACGCGTAGCTGAGGTTTGTGGTTGCTGATCTGTTTACGCTGGTGTGGGGCGTGGGGCGGGTACGTTGGGTTGTGAGGGCGAGCTTGGGGAATTTCTAGCAGCCCTTGAAATTTGCCGTATGCGGTTCCTGGCAGTTTGCGTATTTGGCTGGCGTGGACGGGTCTTTTTCACACAAGGCAGTGAGGTGGTCGCCTGCGCATTTTACGCACTTTGGCGGGTTTTTGCAGCATGCTGCAGAATGTGCGAATTTCTGACACCGATGGCACTGTCCGATGCTGGCTGTTCTTTTTAGAGGCTCCACAGTGACCACGAAGTGACCTAGCCTTTTGAAGTGGAAGAGGCTTTTCCCCTTCTCATTTTTTAAAGCTTGAATGAGGACCAGGGAGGTTTCTTTGCGGTCCTTTCCTGCCCTTATTTTGTTTGCGCTTTTGATTGAGAATTCCTTCAGGATTTCCTCGATGTCTTGAATGTTGGTGCCTAGGGGGAGACCCCTTATGACGACCTTTATGAGTTTTTCCTCCGGAAGCTGGTAGGTGTAGTATGCGGTTTCCTGGTTGTCTAGGATTCTGCGCGCAGTGCGGTAGTCTGAGGCGGTTTCTGGGAAAAAACGCACATTCCCGTGCTTGGAGATCGCTTTAACGATTTTGGTTTGACCCGCTTCGAGCTTGGCGATGGTGTCCATTGCTGTGGTTGGGTTTGATAGCACGATCGGGGTGATTTTTTGGCAGTAGCCCTTTTTTTCTGAGTTTTGCGGGGGTTGACAGACTTTTGCCTCCATGGATTCAGTGTCGATTTGGTCTTTCTCCAGGTCTTCCTCCTGGTCTTCCTCTTGGTCGTCAGGGAGAGAGAGGGAGGCAAACCGGTTTGATGTTGTCGGGGCAGTTGTTCTCTGCCTCTTTGCACTAGGCGGAGAGTGTGAGCCGGGTGCTAAGCGGCGGTTGAGTTAAGCTAAGTTTGCTGGCGTCCGCGTGGCGCGGTGCGGGCGGCTGATGTCTTCGTCATCAGAGGAGGCCGGGGTAGATTGGTGGGATGGTTGTTCTGCAATCATTCTTCTGAAGGTTTTGAAGAGGTCAACCACTTCTCTAGGTTTGACTCCGATTGCGAGGGCTTTCCTCTCCAGGTGAAGAATTGTATTGTTTGTTGACATCTGAGTGCTCTCGTTGATCACGTCTACTAGAGCAGGTGGTATTGAGTTGCACCGTTGTGTAGGTAGGAGATTATTTTCGCATTTTGCTTTGGCTGCGAGATTATCGAGAGGGCCAGCCATATTGGTAGACGGTAGGTATTATTTTTTTATTACGACTAATGCTATTGTTACTCGAAGGTACGGAGTATTGTCTTTAAGATTTGAGATTTGAAATTTAAGAGAAAATTATACGATAGATGAATACAATATTAATCATTAAACCTTCGATTTCATTAAATCATTTATAATATTGGATCACTCACAATATAAAAAAAGTTATAAAATAAAAACCATAATAAGAGTTCTTACATACTCAAAGCTCTGTGCAGTAATTAGCATTTACTTTCCACTAAGGCACGTGTATTAATCTGTAACCGGCGGAAAGTAACTGATTCGCCTCTGAAATTCGAGTCGACACAAGTTATGGTAAATAAATGTCAATTAGCTCACTCGTATAAATTTTAATGATATTGTAAAAACAGTTTTAATTTTATTTGATAAATAAAAACGATTTACATTCAAAAATGGCTGCAAAGACAATCCGGATTTTTAGCGATTGCGATGAGTTGAGGTTGATGATTTTTTAACTTATTAACAAAATCTAGACCAATAAATCTTCGTAAAATATGTTGCTCCATTTATTTTTATAGAGTTTAACGAAATTGAAGCGTGACTGAGTATAGATTCTTATCTATTTTCTTAAATATCCATGTGACTTTTATTTGATAAGAGAAGTAGTTTTATCCATTTATTGGTTGTTCCTCTCTCTAACTCGGCACTTAAAAATAACCATTGTATAATAATTGAAATATCTCACGATATTCGAACAAAGACAAAAGCGTGTCTTCTAGTAGCAATATCTTTTCTGGCAATTTGAAATATCGTTTTAGTTTTCGCCTAGGGTTAATAGTATGTTTAATATAGTCTCAATGAGAATACTCAACAAGTGAAAGCTCTAAGAAGTACATGGTAATTAGTCGCCAGCGTACTGACTTGTAGGTGACCGTGGACGAGTACAGCAGGCACGGGACGGCCAGCGCCATGCCGGCCAGCCAGATCACCCCGATCATCACCAGCGAGCACGTCTTGGACATGCGCGGCTTCATCGGCCACACGATGGCCTGGTACCTGCGGCAGAAGGGACACACATTCATTCATCAATTATTTACTAACACAATGCATAAACGCAATAAAAGTAGTGGGGGCGTGGTAAAACATTAACAAATGATCGACCGAACGTCGGGAAATAGTTTTTAAAACTCTTCATGGTTATTAATCATTTAATTAATTAATTAATAATCAAAAATATTAAATTATTCGATTAAGACATTCATAATTTATATATTTAAGCAAATATAAATACACACACACACACATTCACACATTCAATTTGCGAAATCCTCCTCAAGTCATTGTATTTCTAGCAGCTCGCCGCGCCAGCGCCTGCAGGCAGCTCCCGCCAGCATTCCGCGAGGACTGAAAACTTTTAGTGGAAAACCTTTATTAGGTGTAGTCAGTAGTAGATCGAACGATCATAGGATACTTCAGATTGTAAAAAAGTTAACAAAACCTTATTTATTATTGGAGATGTCAGATGCTTGCCATCTACTATTAATTTGCACTTATATATTTAAATATACGTATATACTGTATATATAAATTGGTTGGTTCAGGAAGTAACTTAACAGAAAATGAAAAACGATTTTCTAGTAGTGAATAAATATTTATTTTAATTTAATATTGTTCTTTCTGGACCAATACCTTTTGGAATCTTTCTAGCAGTAGCATGATTCCACGTACATAATTTTTTTGTTCTTTGCTAGGAAAAAACCGATCCAGGTGATTTTTGACCTCCTCCTTTGAAGTAATGGTTTTACCATCAAATTTTTTTTGTAGAGATCGGAACAAATAATAATCAGGAAGTACCAGATCTAGAAAATATGGTAGGTGTGGTAGTGTATCCCATTCAAGCTGTAAAAGTTTTTGGCGAGTTAGCAAACTTGTATGAAGTCTCACATTATCTTGATGGAACACTACACCTTTTCTCTTGATCAATTCTCCGGTCAATTCTTGTCCAACTGATGACAGTGCACTTCAGTTGTGTTTAATAGAAGCTCAAAAAAAAAATATTTCTTTGAAATCCTACTAAACAGATAGCATCACCATTTATTGAAGTGCTTTGAGCCGGTTTATTTTTCTTATTTGCGTTTAACATTGTTGTAGACAACCCATTTCTTGTCCTCAGTAATGATGCGATTAATCTGTTCGAAGATGTTATTGTGGAAAATGATGTGACATCTCGGCGCATATGTTTCATAATATTACTCTAGAATATCGAAAGCTTTGTTCTATAACTCGATACCTTAGTCCAAGCACCCAGTCAATATTTATATTATCCGAACCCTGCATTCCTGCACATGTGAAAAGTCCTAGATCAAAATTTGTTATTTTAATAAAATGTTAATATTGCTTAGATTATCAGGTTATGCGCAAAGTCTAGTGTTAGAATCTATAACCTAAAGATTTTAGTATATTATGAGGGTGGAAACAAGTTCGGCTGGTTCTCTAACTTTCGCCGGTTTGTTGGATGTCAGTGTTCGTCAATTGATGGTTATGACCGATCCAATGCTCCTCCGGGTGTAGGGTAGGTAATATCAAAAGGTGGCGAAGATATACGTGTTCGTGTATTGAATAAATTACAAGTTAATGTGACGTGGTTACTACAGTCAGTCGAGTGCGGAATAGCTGCTCTCTCTATCGGAGTGTGGGGTTTTATTCCCCTCACCGATGCAGCCGCATAAGTCCTCAGGAATGTGCAACGCAGTGGGTGGCTTTGTTTTTCACACTTGCTGTGTCGACAAGCGCATTCTTTGCAGCTGAGTAAATTATTATTTTGTAATATTTCTCATTACGACAGATCAGTTTTGTTGACTCAGCCGTGTAATCTGAATGTGTTGTCTTTTAATGTTATGCTTATTGTCAGCCAGCAGGTGGCCGAACCCGTTGGTCGCTATGTGTGATCCGGCACAAAACCATATAAAAAGCAAAAGGGCTTTATAGAAGGCAGTGCTAGACCAAAATTTGATGTGTCGTTGTGTTAGTGCGCGTCAAGTTGACACTTCTTATCACGGCGTCGCAGAATTAAAGTTTGGAATTAAGTAATGGAGTCCGCTGGTTTGATCAGTAATTCGTGAAAAATGTTCGGTGAATTTATTTTGTTTGTTTTAAACAAAAACAATAAAAGACGACAGAAATAAAAGCACGGAAGGTTTAATAGTGAATGATAAGAGCTTCCGTGTTTGGGGAAGTTCAAGCGGTTTGTGCGATGCTCGCGGCAGAAAATTCAATTAAAAATATGCAAAACAACTCTTCGTTAACAGCCGACCTTGCGCAGCAGCCGTCTCCACTTTGTTTTATTAAACTACAATATTTGTCCACTGAATATATAACATATTGAAATATTTTTACTAAATGTTTAATTTGTTAAAAAAACTACCAAAAAATAAAAAAACGAGCATTTTTATGAACGAAAAAAAATCAATGCAATTTAATTAGAAACATTGTTGGTTAATATTTAAATTGCATTGAAGTGAGATTTCTGGCCGAGGCGCGCGGCGGGCGCGGCTTTCTGTCCGTTACAGATGTTATATTGCAAAAACGATAGCTTAATTAATTATTTATGGGGTCTTTTGAAACATTACCATAACTAATAAATGTACAGCTTCTTTGGGTATAACACTTCAACATATTAGTATTGAGAATGTAAAGAGAATTCGCTTTAGAGAGGCGTCCAGCTGTGATTTAACTTATAACCTGAAGATGATTTACTTCTAAGTTGCTCAAATTAAAATTAGGCTTTATTTGCTCTGCAATATTTGGAAAAATTATGGAGTGAAATTTGCAGTGGTTATTTCAGGAGGCCTGATTTCCTCGGAATAACCCTGACTACAGATGATGCGTGTTAAGGAATAAAGAACACAAATCACAAATTACTATTGTATTAATTTTAGTATTTATGTGCCAAACGTATTTTAAAAAAATCGTAAAAAATCGCTATTATTGAGATAATTTTTGATATTTAGTTTAAAATTTACTAAAAAATGCACATACATGAAATATTTTTTAAAAGGTGAACTATTAATATCCATGTGTGCCTTATTTATTGGCAAAAAGGATATTACGTTGATTGACGGAAGAACTTTGAGGATACCGACAAATCTTTATATCAAAAATGATACCTCACGTTCTATCAATATTTATCTGAGAAATAAATTACAAATCATTCGTCTGAAGCAATCGCATTGAGGATAAGCCGAGCTCGGAAAGCTTCAACCCGAATGCCAGGAAAGCTCTCTTGCCAAAACTCTAGTCTCAATTGTTATGAAACATTTATCATCTCAAAAAATAAAATCATTTGAATTCAATAATTATTTAATTCTTATTATAATGGTTTATATGAAAACTTGAATGTTTTAGAAGATTAATTTTTTTTTTGCTGCTATATTATATTTGAATACGGTATATCATTAATTCAGATTTAATGATTACTTTTTTAATTTTAAAATCACAAAAGTATTTTATGTAAAATATTGAAATGAATGATACTACCGATTTTTCTCTGTCAAAAATATTGATTACTTAACTTTAAATTGAACGAGAAGAATAAATTAGTCAAGATTGGTTTTTTCTTAAAATTAAATTAATAAACTTCATGCTTGAAATGAAAATAAAATACTTAAAAAAAACCATAATTTTAGATATCGTGGGTATAAAAATTATTACCAACCATTAAAAATTTATTAAAAATAACGTAAAAAGTTTCATTTATTAGAATTTTCGATAAAGTTTATCTCGCAATAAATATATTTTTACATTCCTATATAAAGAGTCTGCATTTGCATGCATATTAGATAGAAGGAGTTTCGTAGATTTTAATCGGCGACTACTATCGACGATGAGCATTTTTTTCCATTTTGACCCACAGTAGTGTGGGGATGTTAAAAAACTGTGCACATTTTTCTATGTAGCTAAAACGATCCTCCAAAAGATAATGGGAATTCAGTAAATATTTGAACAAAAATGCAAAGGGTTTTCATAAATAACCAACTTTATAATATATTATTTTACTTTTTTAACTTAAGCTTGAGATTGAGATAGTTTAAACAACCTTAGATAACCATGAGATAATGCAAATTCTGTAAGTCGTTGAGCCAAAATTCTAAAACAAATCATTAAATCTCTCTCATACTGGCTTTATTTAAGATTGATATGTTATACGGCTGCATATTATTTTCTACAAGAACTAATTTATTTTCTAAAAAATCAATTAATAATAAAAAATAGGGGGTAATGCTGATCTGATCGCAGGAAAATTGTTTTACTCTTACTATATATGAAAAGGATGTATTTTTATACTTTACATCATTTATTGGGCAATTTTGTTTGCGCTGCTGCTCGGCGGGGAAGTTCTTGAAAGACAATCAAATTACATTAATATTTTTTGTATAAAACAACAATATATCATTTTAAACAATTTTAAAGTGCTTAAAAAAAACAAATTAACGTTATTACGTTTTTCAGACAGATTGTATAATTTTGAACTATGAAAATAAATGATAAACATTAAATATAATAAATAATAAGTTTTTGAATCTGTCATACAATTAGCTGATTGTTTTAGATTTTAGTTTTGCTTAATCATTTTATTATTTTGAATCGATAAATATTGCACAAAAAATATGTGATAATAATTATTTAACATATATTTTATCAAAAAATATTTCATAATAATAATTATAACATAAGAAATTAATCTTTATATTTGAAGTAACAAAATTACAAAAATTTCACTTACTAAGTTTCTTTTTTATTAAAAAAAATTTTACTAAAAGAAATGTCAAATTACAAGATTTTATTTTACAAGGGAAGTAATCGAGATTATTAAGCTCATTGTTAGTTCAAGCTGACGAAAACGTTGCCTGAGTTTATTCTCATAAAAAAAATACTTTGAGATATTTGGAAAGAATGCTTATTGAAGTCTGTTTAGATTATTTCAAAGATTTTTTTCAATTGGAAAAATACTAGTATGCGAATAGTCACAATTAAAAATGATTATGGGATTAGTCATCAAAAAACAGAACGTTATTAAATATTTTATATTTATATTAGTATACATTTGCGGTATAAAAACAAATGTTTTCAGAACAAGAACACACCAACCGGTCGGCCAGCCGGAAGAGCTGGCGGTGGACCGACGCGTGGCAAGCCGTGCAGGTGCCGTGCCATGCCATGCCATGCCATGCCATGCCATGCCATGCCATGCCATCCCATGCCATGCCATGCCATGCCATGCCATGCCATGCCATGCCATCCCATGCCATGCCATGCCATGCCATCCCATCCCATGCCATGCCATGCCATGCCACGTCTGGCTATCAGAGGGGTAGTTGTAGGGCCGAGGTGTACGCAATGCGGCACGCGGGCAAGGGGAGGGCAAGGGGGTACTGTTTATCGGGAGACAGCCAGCGATCAAATTACGAACTCTATATATATTATATTATGCAGTAATATCTTCAAAATTTTGTAAACCAATGTGGACAAGAGAGGTTCAAACAGTAATTTAATCTCTGTTTGATGACAATCACATAAATTCAAATAACAACGTGGCTTGTTTTATTTTAATATAATTTCGATCCATGTTTAGGTCAATCAAGTCATTAATTATTTAAGAAAATCTATGAGATTGTATTGATCCCTCGATTACGATTGTATATGAGCCGAAACATGTTAGTAAAATATATAAAAGTAGTCGAATCATTCCAAATAAACTAAACATTACATTTGAAAATCGGACAAGGATCAATAAAACTGATATTTATAATAAAAATGAGCTGCTTTGGTATATTTATATTTTATCCCTGGTGAGAAATTTTTTATCAAGTATCTCGGACAACTAAAAAATATATTAAAATGTCAAATTAGAAAATTTTAATCTATCTATATATATAAAACACAAAAAATGTTTGTTTGTCCGTTAATGGCTTTGAAACCATACAACCGATGTGCCCCACACCGGTTTCATTTGAAAGGCAAAAATACTGAAAGTATTTTAGACCAATAAAAGTATAAAAATTGATTATCAAATTTTGTTTATTTAATTAAGTAAATCCCATACAAAAGTTGACATTTCATAAAAGGAACTGACATCTTCGCTTATATGCAGGCTGCTAATAAAAAAACACTGATATTCATGTTTGTAAATATTAGTATGAAGTTGCCGTTACAGGCTGCCACAAAAAAAAAAAAAAACACCGAACTTGGAAAACAGAATTAGGTCGATTTTCGATATTTTGTAAAGTGGACATCGTTCCTCGCAAAAAATTTGAAAAAAGAACATTGTGAAGATCGCGCATAAAACAAAATCACTTTCTGTCATTCACAACAGAGAGTTTAATCATAGTGAGTTTGTCTGTTTTAATAAGGGGAAAAAAATATTCATATTACAAGTTTCATCTATGTATTATTATGCATATCGCATTATGATAAGAGCCTAACAATCCAATCACATTTTTAAATGCCATGAAGTGTTTCATCGTACATTCGTTTTAACCAATAGAAATTGTGTATCGAAGATTATATTCATTCGCGCGATGCAATTGCAATATTGCATATGCATGAGTATTCTCAGGATGCTTTGACGTAGGCATACAGGCGATTAAAGCAAAAACGGAGATTACCGCACACTCATATTCTAATTTGGCTGATAAAAAAAATTGTTCCAACTCAAATCGATAGTGTTATTTATATCTGCTGAACTACCGAATCTACAAGAAGACGTTGTCTGCAAGAACATTATTCACGGCCCATGCGGAGCATTGAATATGAACTCGCCTTGCATGAAAGACGGCAAATGCACGAAAAGATATCCACGCGATTTGATTAATGAAACTTAAACTGGTAAGGATGGATATCCGAAATACAGCGACGAAAGCCAGAAGATGGAGGATTTACCACCACCATTAAAGCAAGAAACGTTGATATTGACATTGATATTGATATTGACAAGTACATATGCAAATATGTTAACAGTAATGAAGCTGTCTGCTGAATTCTTGGTTTCAGTATTCACAAATGATATCCAACTGTTCAAAAAATGTCGAAGAACGAGGAGCACATCTACAATAATTTTGCAAAAACATTGCTGTCAAAAATATTGATTATTTAAATATGGTTACTTATGTAGTTTTCATGAATTTTAATAAGGTGCTTAAAGTATGTACTATACTACTATTATATTAAGAAATTCAATATTTTTGACAGAGAGTACTTGATGGAATTCCATTTTTATATTTTTGAATAAAATACTTGAGTGATTTTCCACATGTTCGTTTTTATTTGTGACCGGTTTTGCCAACCTTTCACGTTGGCATTATCAAACAGAGTGATTTCTTCTTCTCTTGTATATTTGTTTGTATATTTTGGATATAATAATATCTAATGAAAAATGGCTTTTTTCTGAAATGTTTGATTTCTAGTAGAAGGTTTCTTTCTGTATCCCTTATGTATGGTATCTTTTAGTAAATATTTCGATTGAATATTCATACCTTAAAATAACATATATGTATATATATTTAAAAAAGAAAAAAAAATAAAAAAAATATATATTCTAAGCTGTAAGTATTGCCGATTGATTCATCACTTAGGATGTTTATGAAATTGTGTTCAATATTTTGATAATGTATCCTGATTCATAATAAAGTCAAGGAGGTCGCTTTTCCCGACCCGTTTCTCCGAAACTTTAATGCTTGGTTACATATATGGAGTGTACCTGTTCTCTGGAGAGGAATAGCGTATACTTAATGTACTCGTAACAAATGAGGATATAATATATGAATCCTCCGACAAGCAAAGATACGAAATTATTAAATTTGACGGTCTTATTATTAAAAGCATCATCATTTCATTTTGTATTTTTTTAGTACATAAACATATTTTCGATATGCAATATTGCATATTTACAGGAAACAATTGTTGGAAACGTACGCAAATAATATTTAAATTTATTAATGTTAAGATTCGATTCTTTTTCGTTATTAATATTGAAATTCATTTCATAAGATAGACATTTATTATTAAACAAATGACTTCACAGCTCAAAATATAAAATTGTTGTAAATGTAAAAAAAAACGCCTGATGGATACTTTCTGAAAAAACTTTTAACTACAAAACATTAAATTTCTTTATAACTTTAATTCTCTTATTTTCAATATGAGGTTTTTATTTTATTTTTATCACATTTCCTTTTCTCCAAATACGGAATATTTGTTTCTTGACCAACAATATTAGAAACGTTTATTGCAGAGAAACTTAAAAAAAGAGAAATTAGCAAAATTGAAGTTACAAACAAAAAAAAGTAATATTAATTTTCAACATACATTTCGCGTCATAGTTTCAGTGAAGTTGATATTATCCCAAAATATATACGGAAGGAAAATATCGCTTCTTGTGGTGTAACACGATACACCGAAGGAGTAAATTTAACTAGAGCAAAATCAATTTTGTTAATAATAAAATGTGGGAAACCGATCAATCTCAAACAGGATAACCTTTTTAGATTATATTTGTTTAAATGTTAAATGTGTAGTGTGTTCGCAGAGCCGACAAGGTGGTTGAAGTAGGTCAGCTAGCAGAGGGAGCCTGCAGGCAGACACTTCAACATAACAGCTCATATATTATTTTGGCCCGCACACGGCCTGATTGGGTATCTATTTTTCAGACATTCTCTTCAGGTAAAGAGCAGGTCGACCCTAACGCCCTTCTTTTTCATACAAACCCTTCGCTAATATGTTTGAAATGCGGCTATTTTCAATTATCGGGTATGGGCGTGAAAGGTTTTTTGTTGCAATTAACAAAAAAAAAACTGATCAACACATTTTACTGAAAATATAATAAAAAGCGTCCAAACTGTATTTTATTAGTAATCTGAAATGAGGTAAAATATATATTTTTTTATTTTGGGTGAAGTATCTAGATCCCTCTTTTACAGGTTTTTTAGAGCACCCAATTGAAATATACCAAGTTATATTTCATGATATTAAACGAAAAGCGAGCAAAAAAATGAGGTAGGGTTTGGATGCTAGGATCGACGCCACGAACTAAACAGGATGCATTCTATTAAGTCGTTTCAGAAACTCATCATTTTCAAATCGAAAAAAACATATTGTACTTATTTGAAATCACCACTTATAAAGTGTAAAAATATTACTTGAAGATATTCGTATGATTTTATAAAATATGTTTTAAGTGATCTCAGTTTAAAAAATAATTCAGCAATAATTTTCAAAATAGATTTGTGATACTAAAAATACTTCTAAAAATATAGCCTATAATTTTGGTTTGCATTAATTATGATTTCTGAGGATTTGAAGTCAATAGCTGTGTGATATTCTCATGTGTAAAGAATTCGTAAAAAAAGCTAATGCCTAATTCATCTCTTAAGATATATTTTAAGAATCAAACAACTTCATGCTTGGCCTCACGATGATTGATATCAAAAACGTGTTTATAGAAGATTGAAAATGAAACACTTTCATTTTAGAATGTTAGATCATATTGTAACGTGCTAGCGATAGAATCGATCGAAGCGATTCTACTCCAGAGTCTACTTCTAGTCCATAGTCCAGAAACATCTGGAATGATCGAGCGACCGTCGATTAGGGGCGACAATACGCGGTCTTGGAGAACGAGCGACAAGACCACCGGCGGGCAGTGCTTGACAGAGAGTCCTCGGGAGTAGTGCTCGATAGAGAGTCCTCGGGAGTAGTGCTCGGAAGAGAGTCCTCGGGAGTAGTGCTCGGTAGAGAGTCTTCGGGAGTAGTGCTCGGAAGAGAGTCCTCGGGAGTAGTGCTCGATAGAGAGTCCTCGGGAGTAGTGCTCGGAAGAGAGTCCTCGGGAGTAGTGCTCGGAAGAGAGTCCTCGGGAGTAGTGCTCGGTAGAGAGTCCTCGGGAGTAGTGCTCGATAGACAGTTCTCGGGAGCCGTGAGCGCGAGACAGTTCTCGGGTGTCGTTGATATACTCGTAAATATGTTGTTAATATAAATCATTGTGAAGACTCTGTATGATATAGGTTAAATATAAATAGTGCAAATAAATCATGTTTTAATTATTGAGACCCGGCGCGTTACAATATGTATACTGTAAATATTTTAGGTTAATAGTGTATATTGACAGTTCAAATGATAGCACAGGGTTAGGCAGGGAGGTATGGATGATTTGAAATAACAGTTACACACTCATTTTTCAACGAAGCTTAAATTTTATTTTATCAATGTGTAACTTGGATATTGCCTTTACAAAAATCAAATTAAAAAAAAAATTACATACGAAAAATTACATCTGTTCAATGGCGTCCGTTTTGGTCCCAATCAAATTTGAAACCATTTGACTAATCCATTTGCCGAATCAGACAGAAATAAACACATATAGTTTTTTTGTTTAATTTTGATTTTTAACACAAAAACTAATCCTTCTATATTGTTATTGACAATGAAGCAGTGTCAACTACAACAACTTATTGTTTAATAAATTCAAAAAATTATTTACTGAAATAAATAAATAAATATTTTATGTAATTGCGGGAATCATTCTAAAAATAAAAATTAATCATAAATAAATTGTATCTTTTAAACAAAAAAAAAATTACAATTACAAAAAATTCAATACTTTTGACATAGAGTACTTGGTGGAATTCCATTTTAATATTTTAAATAATAAGTAAAATATTTGAGTGATTTTTCCAAATATAGATTTTTATTGGTGACCGGTTTCGCCAACCTTTTACGTTGGCATTATCAAACAGAGTGTTTGATACACATATTGAAATTACAATTCAAAACAATCCATAATTAATATATGTTAGTCCACATGTATTTCAAGTAATTAACTCGCTGACAACTCAAGTTAAACAAACTATTCAATTTCTAAAAAATTTAAATAAATTTTAGCATATTTAATTCAAAAGAAAATAACGTGTACATTCAGTGTACACGTCAATATTGCATTAAAGATGAAAACATACGTTATTATTGATTAAGTTCTGTATTATACCAGGCAACGAAGTGTGCTTGGAGTAAAAAGTATGAACTCTAATAAATTATATGAAATTAAAGGTCGGTGATGAGTTGATTTTGTCGCTTTAAATTCAATATTTTATTCGAGAATTAATTATATATTTGATTAGATTCTCACTCGTTAACTTGCCTTATAATGTCAAAATTACTAAGTTTTGACACTGAAAACAATAACAGTAATTAAAATGTTAACGACCCAACACAGAGCTTTAAAATTGTTAAATTTTAGTAATTTTTATTGCGTGCTATATTTTTTTTTCTGCGAATTTGGGGAAATAAAAAAAATATTTCGACCTTATTCTAGGTGATTCGTGTTTAACATTGATAGATAATATATAAATACCTATTTTATTATGAATGCATATTTGTATTTTTCTTGCAAAAATTACTAAATGCAATATTTTAATTTGTTCTCCAGGAGTGGAAGGTACACATTCATAAATAATCCAAGCATGTAATCTAAAACCACAGAGTAAACTTCAAAGGAAGAAACATGTAGTAGAGATCTTGAACAAGGATGAAAACAGTCTTAATCATTTCATAATATAATCCAAAAAAGTTGGGGATGGCAAATAAAGATACGGTACGAAGTTACATCATAGCTTGCTGGATTTTTTTAGTAAAAGGAAACATTTAACTAATTACGATTTTGGTCCTATTATAAGCGCTCAAGTGAGTGGGAAGTTATTAAATTTACAATGAAGTTTATATATATATTTTTTAATATTTTAAATAATATACTTTTGCGATTTTTCCACATGTTCAATTTTATTGGTCACCGGTTTCGCCAACCTTTCACGTTGGCATTATCAAACGAAGTTTATTTTTTTTGATAATTCCAACGTCAAAAGTTGGCGAAACCGGTCATCAATAAAATTAAACACGTGGAAAAATCATAAAAGTATTTTTTTAAAAATATTTAAATGATATTGCACCAAGTAATTTTGTCAAAAATATTGAATACATTAATTATACTCGTATATTCATTTGACAAGATGATATTTCGTGGTTGGATCATGAGAGCTGCGCGACAAACGCCAGATTGTGAAGAATAATGAAATAAAAAATAAGAATGAATCCTTCATCCCACATTCTCGGTTCGGGAACAAAATAAAACAAACGATAAATTAATAATCTTCAGCCGGTATCAGTCAAAAAAACCCTATCAAGGGTATCGTTTTCGTTCTCGAGAGATAACCGCACCTGACGCTCTCCTTCTTCAAAGGGACATCAATTTACGAAGGAAAGTTATCGCATTTCGACTTTCTTAAAAAGATTTTAATATTTTAAAAACCCAAACTGAACTTAATATGAGAAATCAAAGCTTTTTCATTAAAATATAAACAAACGAAAGATATCTCAATTTACATTTTTCCATGATATGTTTTCAGCATTATTGAAATTGTAAGCTTTGCATTCTGTATTTGGAGAATTCCCTCGGAAGGGTCCTCCCCGTATGTGTTTGAAAAATCGTCACTTTGTTTGATAGTCTTCGTTTGATTTGTTTGATTCGAAAAATCGTCACTTTGGTCGTTAAATTACTCCGAATACATCGAGTATATTTTTCTAAAAGAGTTTGATCCTACGAAAATATTTTATAAGGAGGTAAAAATTACAAGCCGTAGTATATAAAATAATAATAAAAAAAAATTATTGCCTCATCAAAAGACTTATTTATTTTGATTTTTTTTGTTTTAATGTTATATCTAATATATATAATAGCCACTGTGTGTGGGTATGTATGTTTCATTTTTTAGCTCTCTATAGAATACCTTAAAAGATACATCGCTGAATTTTTCCACGTAAGTTAAGTAAATTTTTCCGCAGCTATGTGCCGAATTTCAAGACGATAGGATAATATTTTCATTCATAAACTATAAAATATGCTTTAGCGAGTTTCAATATGTACGAATTATATGATTCTGTTGTTCACCGCGAGATTTTCAAATTTAGAACTTTTACAAAAAAATAAATTTCCAGTTCGTCAGTTTTACACAAGTCCCATCTCTATTTTTTTTATCGAAATTGCATTAGAAATGATGAACCACATCATTAAGGCAGTTGCTCCCAGCCATTTAATTGCCTCTGGTGTCCAACCGGACACCACAGTCAGTGCATTACCTGGCGAAATTGTGTCATTTAATTAATTTAATTGTCACTTTATTTTTTTATATCGAAATGATTAAGATAATTTTTTTTTACCGATTGAATTGTAGGAATTTGGAGATTCATCTGGGCCATTTTACAAGAGTCCTAAACATTTAAAAGTTTTTTTTTAAATTGAAATTAAAAGATTAAATATAAACCATGTGCGCCATATTATTTTAAAAAATGACACGATTGGGCTGTCTCTGGTGTCTGGTTGGCACACCAGAGGGCAGTCCATTACCTGGCGAAATCGTGTCATTTAATTAATTTAATTGTCACTTTATTTTGCTATATCGAAAGTTGATATTTTTACACAGTATTGAAAAAACTAAAAAATAAAATTTATCTAATTTTTATTATTTAATTAACGTCCATTTTTAGGGTAAAATAAAATCTTAAATATGTTGAAAAATTGGTTAAAATGACGACTTTTCAAAACCAAAGTTTGTTAAAGATTTTTTTTTTAATTTTAAAATTAATAAGACGCACATGGTTTATATTTAATCTTTTAATTCCAATTGAAAAAAAGACTTTTAAATGTTTAGGATTCTTGGAAAATGTACCAGACGAATCTCCAAATTCCTACATTTTAATCGGAAAAACACATATTTATCATATTAATAGTATATTTATAAGAAATAAAAATATATTGTGTTCAGAAGAAGGAATGTACCAAACTTTTTACATTTAAATCTTATTGATTGGTGCTGTCGATTTTTCGCAAAACGGACTAGAAAATGATAAAAAAAAAACTCTATTATGGGACCTAGACCCTTAATAACTCAAAATAACACCGTCTACGCACAGAAAACGTAATTCAACAAGAATTTCACAATTGAACATGATAAAGACTGCATCAAATAAAGAACAGTGCAGTGAAAAGTGATGCGTTGTTTGACACGAAATGTGACATAAATGTCAAGCAATGAGTAGGAAGGAAAACGTGAGCAGCGTCTTCTTAAAATTCGAGTACGCGCATCGACCTCAAGACAAAAAAAAACTGATGCACAGCGAACGCTGCGTTTGTCTTCGGATTAATTAGTGTGACCTGTCGATTCTGCAATGCTTTACATTATCAAGCAGAAAACCCATCAGATGGAAAGTTCAACGATTACTGTCACAAAAGTAATGTGAAACTACCAGCAAGGCCTATTTCCCCAGTATATTTAAAGGATATTTATAATGGAAATTTCAAGAGAAAAATAAGATCATACAATAACAGTATATCTTCTGCATCAATGGGAGCTAAATTAACAGTGGGCCACTCTGCTTCAAAGTTCAAGGCCAAGTATATCACAGAACTTCATCCAACTGATGGTACAAAATGAAAGCAATTATTCATCTTATTATGTTCAAACACCATTGCATCGTTCATCGAGAATCATATAATTCGTACATATTGAAACTCGCTAAAGCATATTTTATAGTTTATGAGTGAAAATATTATCCTATCGTCTTGAAATTCGGCACATAGCTGCGGAAAAATTTACTAAACTTACGTGCAAAAATTCAGCGATGTATCTTTTAAGGTATTCTATAGAGAGCTAAAAAATGAAACATACATACCCACACACAATGGCTATTATTATAGTAGATTCTTAAATAGTATAATATTTCCCAAAAAGAGAAGTACTAAATTATCTATTTTTAAAAATATTCATTTGCAATCAAGAGTTGGAGGGAGAGAATATTTTAGCAAAATATAAAATTTTTAGAAAAGATATTATACCAATTAATATTAAATATTATTTTAATGCAGAAATTTAAGTAGCGAGTTTTCCTCAGTTTAAGAGATTCTATCAAAAGCTATTACTATTGGCAATTTTCTAAAAAAATAAGCCGACAGCAAATGAAAACTGTCGAATCAAAATTTAATATTTTAGGACAATTTTAAGAAATTACCATGGGTTTTAAAAGTTGATTGTGTAATAAATATTTATTACCCCAAGGAGGGAAAATTTTATACCCTTAATTTGGATTTATACATTTTTGCATAAAAATCATAATTTAAAAAAAATATGCTTTTCTAAATTAATGTGACTTTTTTTAATAATTTCTCGCCCACATTTTTGGTTTCTTTTGAATATCTTAGCATAAATTAAAAGTCAATATGGAGTTTGTATTTTTTTATTAATACTTATGAATAATTTATTAAAATGTCGACATTCAAATAAGTGTTTAGCAAATCTATCTTGAGCGCATTTGAAGAACCAATCAAATTTGATCAAAAGAGATAATTCTAAATCAAAATAAGGGGAAAGTACTTTTAAATATTTTTTTTTTGATAATTAGAATGAAAAGAATACTCAAAAAAAAAGAGTTCAATAAAAGTATATTTTTACAAATTGATTATTTATTTATTTTATTTTAAAATTGTAATATATAATTAAGCTGTTGTTAAGATATCTTCGATTGCAAAGAGGAAAAATATCAGTTTAAAACAACCGCATTGCAAGCAATTTTTCTTTAAATACACTATTCAAATTTATTTTAAAAAACCCAATTTAAAATTATTTAATTAATTCGAATTAATAATATTTTATACATTTCAAAAATTTTTACTTTTGATGTGATAGAGGTTTGGACATCTTTCACTCTTATATGAAGTATATTATATCATACAATTGAATAAGTAGACATACATATATTTATGTTTGAACATTAGAACTTAGGTTTTAATATGAGTGAATGTGCAATTTTCACAACAACAAAAAATTGTAATACAGTGACTATAATTCTATTAAATGTTTTATATGTATAACCTATATAATTAAATATATTACATAAAATAGATAAAAATATCTTTGTTATGTGTTAACATTTATTAAGGACTATTTTTAGGAATGAAAAAGTTTCCAATAAATTTTTTTTAAGTAAACTTGATTTTATTTAAAAAATTTTTTTTTAATAAAATGACTGCAGAGCAAACATTCACATTCCACTGCAACTTTGGCGGTTAACTACAGAAACAAAAACATTACGCTGGTCTGTTATTAAATATAGATTTATAGATAATTAGAAAATAGGATTTGAGATGCGAGTAGTTTAACGCAAGAACAATCGAAGATTTTCAATTGGAGCATTGCTAATTCTCATATAGATTCAGTGTTTTTAAATCCGTTTTAAGTAGTGTTTCCATAGTCTTTTTATTTCAATTCTAAATATAACTTAAAACTTGACCAAGATTAGCTGCAAACTTGTCAAACCCGCGCTCAAAAGTAAATAATCTTTATAGAAATTAAAAATTGTTTTGAAGAAATTATTCTCCATAGCAAGCACGTCGGATTAAGTGGAAAAAGTAGCAATGGCTTGCTATTACATTTTAGCATATTTAATTACTGAATTAATTACTAATATTCGTTAAGGACTGAATCAATATCAAAATGCTATGTTATATTTGTGAAGATTATAGTTAAAATGAATGCTGTGGTATTCATTTTTTTTTGTCTTTCGCTTTTGTGGCGGGACAGGAAAAAGTGATATTCATGAGCGACAGGATTTGGTTTAAAAGCCAAAATAGTAGTGATACTCATATTATGCAGAAACTGTTTGGAATACTAACCTGTCGAAGGATATCCCCGTGAGCGTGAAGACGCTGGCTGCCACGGTCACGTTGGCAATGAAGTTGCTGAGCTTGCAGTATCGGATGCCAAACACCCAGTCGCTGGGAAGAAGCAAAGTAGAATATGATCATTACTGAAATTACACATCCTTTTTTATTTCATCGAATGGAAATTTTGTCTTACTTATTCAGTTCTGGTTTGAGGTTGGTACTGTTTTGATATTCGATATATGTGATGTGTGTTTATTTTGCTTATGTGAATGTAATATTATTAATGTTTGCTAAAATATTTAAAAATTTCCAGATGTATAATGCTATAATATGTGTACTTTATAAATATAAACGAGTGTACTATATTAAGTCATTAAGTAACAATATTTATGATGTGAAATTATGGTCATTTTAAAACCCGACAAATCAAATAAAAGTACAGTTACTTAAATTAAAATATTACATTTTTACTTACTATGTCTTACTTATAATTACGAGCTATTATAAAAAAAAAATTCCGAAAAATAATAAAGATAAAAACGCTATGTGCCGTGCATATGTATAAATATTTTTTTGAATTTAAAGGGGTCGTATTCCAAGTCTAAAGTTATTAAAAAACTTCTACTTTTGATATTTAATATTTATTTTAAAATTATATTATAATACTTACAGATATAATTTAATATGGTATTTAATATTATACTTACAGATTAAATATAATTTGATATTGTGTTACAGTACTAAAATGACAGGAAAAAATGCTTTGAATGTAGCAATTTTTTAAAAAATTTTCTAAAATTTTATGACCATAAATCTTTTTACTGTAATATCATAAGTCAAAATATATATCAAAATTGAGAAAAGTGATTTATCAAAAAAATATCTATTTATTTGCGTTTTTGAATTTTATAAAATAACTATAATGCAATAATATTTTTTTGATATAATTTAATGTAGTCTTTAAATATAATTTGATATCAGAATTGTTAGATAAATATATAGAGTATGAGATAGAAACCTAGGAGATAAGTGATAATGTTATTTTTATGTTGGTTTTATACGTGCTATGAATGTTTGCATGTCATAATTAAAACAAATTGGACATAACGAGGTTCATAAAAAGAGATAAAAATAGAAAAGCAGATTCAGCGACCATCAAACAGCCCTGTGCTCTAAATTAACTTTTTATTAGGAAAACAACCGAATCAAAAGTTACAACGTTTTTTTTTATATAATTCAATGCATTTCTTTGTTACATGCGTGTACCAGGATACTGAAAATTGAAGAATTTTTCCAGTTTTATGAGATGAAAATTGATGGCATCTTATTTTGACTCAATAAATGTATGAAATTACGAATAATTAAAATATGAAAATTTTACTATTTCTGAGAGTATTTTTTTTTAAATACATTTTTTATATTGTTCATAAAATAACAAACATAAAACAAACTATAATATAAAACATAAATATTTATATACGCCAATGATAAAAAAATATCCAGACATGGGGCTACGATTGTCTTTGAATGTTTCTGTAGTTTGCTTTCCTTCCCTTTTTTCAGTGGTCTGAGTAATATTGTTGTGATATTCTCATTTTCAATTTTTCTTAAAATAGATGTTTATCTACAAATACCAACCAAATCGGATAAGTGTAGCTTGCGCTTGTTTATTCGGGTTGACCGATGAGTGCGCGGGTCGGGGGAAAGGTCTCTCCAGTAAGTAGATTGATTTAATCCCATCCATAACGATATAACAGCACTGAAACGTGTGCTATGCAACATATTTCGTCGTAAAAATTGTTTTATTTAATGCTTCGCCTGACATATGTTTTTGTATTTAAAAAAATCTGAACTATTTTATGATCAATTTTCATACAATATTTTTTTCGTTGTGTTCTTATATTTTTCAATGTTAAGCTTAAATTAAATGGAAGAGTAATCTTTTATGAAAAAAGGTTATTTATTTTATTTAAAAAATAATAAAGTTTGAATGTATTAGAAAATTCATTAAATTGTCCACTTAAACCTTAAACTCTATCACCATATTAAGGCATCGTAAAAACAGAACAAAAAAGCTCTCACTGTTAAATGGTTTTGTTTGTTTCATAACAAAGAACTACAAAATAAATATTAAAAATTATGCACTATATGCAAACTAATAGATAAAAAAAACACTCTTTGAAACAGGATTATGTTAGTTAGAATGTACATGTACAATTATCACTTATCACAGATATATGTATCTGATAAGAAAACTGTTTATTATTATAATTGGTAGCAGTTATCTTTCGAACAACATTGGCATAGTATTATTTAAATAAGTTTGATATCTTAAAACACTTTTAACGAAGAGTCGAGGAAGTAGTAAGACAAAGTTATCCATTTTAAAAGCGGCTGTTACCCGAAAGTACCGGACCTCGAGTCTGCTTGCATTCAATACAAAGTGGGATTTCACGAGAGTTGGCAAACATAAAGCGCGGCGAGTTGCTTTGTCGCCAAAGAGGATCTAACCGCAGAGGTTGGCTTGTCAAATAAAATGTGAAAATGAAACATAGAATGTTACGACCCGCGAACTGGCGATTTTACTGTAGTTTAAAATGTATTTTATATGAGGTCATAAACCTCAAGACCTTTCTGTCAACTATTGTAATATTCAATATTTTTGACAGAGAGTACTTGGTGGAATTCCATTTTATTATTTTTGAGTAAAGTACTTGAGTGAGTAAATGAATATAAAAACATTTGTTCCCAAAAATTTGCAATTGTATAGAGTCCTCCATTTGTCAGGTACATTAAAATTACATTAGCCCTTACCACCTGACAATCACTCTCTCTCTCTCTTTTCAACAACCTCTCCCTCTAACAATTGTTTACCTAATTGCTTATTATTATATAAAATCTCACTCTGTTTGATAATGCCAACGTGAAAGATTGGCGAAACCGGTCACAAATAAAAACGAACATGTGGAAAATCACTCAAGTATTGTACTCAAAAATATTGTAATATTGTTCAATAATCTTTTTTTTAGGCAACATAAAGATGTACGATTGAAATTATCCCTGATTGTAAAAATGGTTTTAAGACGATCTTAAATGTTTTTGTAATGATTTTTTATAACTGCGACTCCACTATTATTTGATATTTTTTAATAATTACGAGTATTTTTAATAAGTAATTAAGTAAGTAATTATTTTTAAAGGTAACTAAGGTAACAGACCACAATTACACAAAAACGTTCATTTAGCTAAATATCGTGGTTACTTTATATTATAATATTTTTTAAGTTTATTAAATTTTGTGTCTTTCTTCCTGTTATTGAAGAGATTTTCCTACTGTCAGACCTCTAATATTTGCAAGTGGAAGTTAGCTCACGACCCCTGAGAGTTACATTACTGAAATTGGTTGTCAACATCAGCGTTAAATGTGAAAGCACCACATGTGGTAGTTTCGGTTGCTTATTCTCGGAATAAAGCTTCTGAAGGGATACTTTGGAAAATGAATGTGTGATATGAATAGCATCATCTGTCTTTTTTTTGAGATGAAAAACCCGTGTGGACTTTATAATGTTTTTATTCATTTTATTTATCAAATGAAGTAAAACTTTATGTGGCTTTATTCAAGAGAGACCACATTGTGTACGTATTGAGATTTATTGATATTATAAATATCTGAAGTTTACCAACTTTATCTTAAAAATGAGAGTTGATAGGTTATTTTACGCAGAGAAATTTTGTGAAGCTGTGAGAATTTCCGTGTTTTAACGGAAGATTAGCTCGTGTGGCCTCTCTGACAGCTCTCGGAAGGACAATAACTCATTGTCCTCTCGCTGTCTCACAAACATCTTTATGTTGTTGGCTGCTTGTGAAATTCCGGTTCCACTGTAACTATTTGAGCAACTCTTTTTACATTAAATTTTTTAATGCTAAAGAATGCTTATGGATCAAATTAAAATCATATTTATTTTAAATTTAATTTTTTTTAATATGAATGGAAAAATGACATTTATGTGGTACATAATAGTAAACTATTATGCACCACAATAAGAGTCCATGTCCATCCGGTACAAGAACTTATTTTCAATCTTGATTCACTATGTAATTAGTATCATACTATGCCTTAAACATACTTTTGCAACAAATGGTGCTTTTAATGTTAAAAGAAATAAAAAAATTATTGCCAATTTTTGCAAAGTTTACTGAAATCAATTTACCCACGCGTGTTACTGAACAGTTGCGAGAGGGCCGTGCAGGGCACACTTTTATTTGCATTGTGAAAATGAAAGCTAGACTGAGTTTTAATTCGATTTCCTCCAAAGTCTTGCTTTGTCTCGCTTCAGCAGCAAAGTAAAGTTATAAAGGCTATGAAATATAAAATAACAATTCTCACTTTCGCCATGAATCTTTAATGCCGTGTCGTCTTTTCATTGCGGCCGTCAAAGGCTTGTTTTTTCAAAATTTACGATCTTTCCTCGCGACTAGATAGGAATAATCCTTTGTGGCGATGTTGACTTTTTACTTGCCAATGAGACTTTGTAGTCATAAATTGGTTTTATTGTCAAATAAAAAGATCCGAAAAAACACCGGTACTTTACGAGTAGGAGTATATTTTTAAAGTCATAGAATTTGAACGGAGAAATTACGCAGAATATACTAATCAAAGATTTTTATGGAACATGTCAGTTGTACTTTTCCATTATCATTTATAGAAAATAAACTGTAGTCTAGGACCTCGCATGTGAAAGATCTTAGAAGATGAATCAGTTGCTAGAGGTAAAGAAAACAAATAAAATAACGAGTATGGATAGTACACGTTCATTCATAGATAAAGACATTAAAAAAAATCTTCAAGGACATATATTAAATCGGAATATAAATAATTTTTTTCTGGAAAATTACATACAAACGCAATTGTTGCCTCACATATGCTTTGAATAATCTAAAAAATGGTGTAGATGTATAGGAAGTCTCTTTGTATTAATTAATAAAAATAATCCATTTCCGCACATCACGCAAAAGACATTGACTTCTGGAGTCGTCATTGAATTAAATTATGTATTTATTATGATATATACAATACCAGGAAAAAAAATTGAGTGGCCTTTTACTTTTACATTAGAAGTGTAGTGAGTAACTAGCATGCAATTAACCACCGAACGCTGCAGTGAGCGTTCCCTGTTGTTGGGTGAGCGCGAGCACTGAGCACCGTATTATTATTACACGAATCCATAGAATTAAAAAAAATGTATCATGCCACATAATATAACGTTTTAATCTTATAATCTACTTATCATTTAGTTAGTCAATATTTTTGACAGAGAGTACTCGGTTGAATATTTTAGATAGAATAAAATATTTGAGTAATTTTTCCATATGTTAATTTTTATTGGTGATCGGTTTAGCCATCCTTTTACGTTGGAATTATCAAACTAAGTGAGAATTTATATAATAATAAGCAATAAAGTAAACAATTGTTAGAAGGAGAGGTTGTTTGAAAGAGAGATAATGATTGTCAGGTCGTAAAGTGTAATTTAAGAGTAATGTGATATTAATGTACCTGACAAATGGAGGATTCTATATAATAGGAATTTATATGGACGATTCTTTACAAAAAAAATACTTTTATATTTATGAGAGTAATTAGTTTAAGTGGCAGTACTAGCATGATCTCAAAGCCATTGCCATTCAAAGGAAAAATATCGTTCTCACTCTTTTCCTTGAATTAATGAATTTGAGTAAAATTGGGTTTTATTACATATCCGATAACAGTTATCACTTTGAATAATTACTGAAAAGTAATTTATTATTGTTAAAATACCGGCAAGCACTTGAATGTCAGTTTCGAGGTTTACTTTAGAGATATTGATGTATGTGATGCATATCCACATCTATAATATATCCCTTAAACCACGGGTCCCCAACCTTTTTGGACCCAAAAGCACATTTCAGGTCGCCGGTCGGGCGGCGGGCGCCATTTATTTTTTCAAGGTATTTTTCTGCTTCCGAAAGTAGTTCCAAAGCCCGGCTAAAATAATAAATAAAAAAATAGTATGTTTCTAGAAGTTTTTGGCTTTCACATATAGATGGCGCTAACTACATATTAAACGCAATATTTTTTTTTATAATATTGTAACGTGCCGGGGTTCACATTTAAACGCTTATTTATGTCAACACAAGTTATATTTATTTATCTACGTACAGAGTATTTATTTCCACATTATATATTTATATTAACATTGTTTTGAGTGCATATCAGACCGAAGCCCTATTTGACACTAGTCACAAAATGGCTTCCCCCCTTGCATCTCCAACACTCGGGAGCTCGCGCGAGGCGCACTCCTCGCTTCTCCAAGACCGCGTATTGGCGCTCCTAATCGATGGTCGCTCGATCATTCCAGAGTCCCTTTGTTTATGGTGTTCGTTTTTCAAACTTACTGCTAGACCGTAACACTACCCCCTCCTTAGGCATTGTTCCGTCCCGGAACACTCGTTGTTAGTTCATGTGTTCGTAGCAGCAGTCTGGTCCACGTTGACATGGTGTTACTTCCAACAGGCTCAGGCGATTAAAATGAACAACCCTAGTTTTTCCATTCGGTCTCTTCCGGATGCGATATATTACATCATTTATCCTCTTCATTACTTCGTACGAACCGTCCCACGCCAGTTGAAGTTTCGGAGAGAATCCCCTCCGTCTCTGGGGATTGAATAGCCAAACCAGGTCCCTGGCTTGGTGTCCACTTCCTTCGGCTCCCAGGTCGTATCGGTCCCTCATCCTATCACTAGCATCTTGGATATTGACACGTACTTTGTCATGAGTTTCGTTTAGCTGACGGCGTAAGTCTGAGACGTAACCTTCTCCCGCCAGGCTTTCTTCAGGTTTTCCTCCGAACTTCAAATTGCACAGGAGGCGCAGTTCTCGCCTGAAAATTACACTGGCTGGTGTTTGTCTAGTTGCCTCGTGGATGGAAAAACGATACGCCATAGGAACAGGTGCAGGTGTCGGTCCCAGTCCCCTTGATGATCAGCGACAACTTTGGATAAATCTTTACCCATAGTCCGGTTCATTCTTTCGACCATTCCGTCAGATTGCGGATGTAGTGCTGTTGTCCTCTCGGCCCAAAGGATCGCTCGTTGCTCGCCGTGGCCGTCGGCGAGCGTAATTATCCGCCAGTTAACACTTTCACTCATACTTATCTTTACGCGCCGGGGGTCCATTTATATGCTGAGTCATTTACAAAAAAAAAAAGAAACACGACATTACACAATGTTATATTCTGTCCACACTTCACTCGCTCGCAGAATGCCACGCTTCGCGATGATGGTCCTGTTGACCTCCTCCGCGCTTTGTCTAGGGCCTCTCGCCCGCGAAGTACCATTTTCCGCGACGATGAACCTGTTGGCCTCCTCCACGCTCTGCCCATCGCCATCTCCCTGCGAAATGCCATGCTCCGCGATGATGGAATTGTTGGCCTCCTCCCCGCTCTGCCCATCGCCATCTCCCCGCGAAATGCCATGCTCCACGATGATGGACCTGTTGCACCTCCCTCGCGCTCTTTCTAACGCCACTTCCCCGTGAAGCTCCATGCTCCGCGGCGACGGTCTTGATGCACCTCCCTCGCGCTCTGTTCAGTGCCACCCGCGCGCGAAGTACCATGCTCCGCGGCGATGGTTCTGATGCACCTCCTCGCGCTCCGCTCAGCGCCACTCGCCGCCGAAGCACCATGCTCCGCGATGACGGTCCTGATGCACCTCTTCGCGCTCTGCCCAGTGCCACCCGCGCGCGAAGACCGAGGCCCCGCTGCCGGTCTTCACGTCCATTCCACCAGTGCTCGAAATGGCTTCCACCGCGGCCACGCCGACGGTCCTCGCACTGATTTCTCCGGTGCCCGAAATGGCTTCCACCGCGGCCACGCCGACGGTTCTTGCACCGATTTCTCCGGTGCCCGAAATGGCTTCCACCGCGGCCACGCCGACGGTCTTTGCACCGATTTCTCCGGTGCCCGAAATGGCTTCCACCGCGGCCACGTCGACGGTCTTTGCACCGATTTCTCCGGTGCCCGAAATGGCTTCCACCGCGGCCACGCCGACGGTCCTTGCACCAATTTCTCCGGTGCCCGAAATAGCTTCCACCGTGGCCACGCCGACGGTCCTCGCACCGATTTCTCCGGTGCCTGAAATAGCTTCCACCGCGGCCACGCCGACGGTCCTGGCACCAATTTCTCTGGTGCCTGATCCCGCTCCAAACACGGGGTTCATGGTCCACCTTTCCAGGATTCTCATTATATCATTAGTGCTGCACTGCACTTCAAATAGGAACACCTCTGGGTTGTGGCCCTCTTGCACCAGGGATTCCTTCAATCTTAGCACAAGGTCTGCCCTTAACCCTGTGGTTCACAGATCCCGTTCTTCAAGTTTTCTCTTCAGATCTACTACTTTGAGGTCACTCACATTTACGTGCTTCGTCTTTTTGTTTTATACTTTTATTTATTTTAATTATTATTTATTTATCACCCCACATCTGACACCAATTGTAACGTGCCGGGGTTCACATTTAAACGCTTATTTATGTCAACACAAGTTATATTTATTTATCTACGTACAGAGTATTTTTTTCCACATTATATATTTATATTAACATTGTTTTGAGTGCATATCAGACCGAAGCCCTATTTGACACTAGTCACAAAATGGCTTCCCCCCTTGCATCTCCAACATTCGGGAGCTCGCGCGAGGCGCACTCCTTCTCCAAGACCGCGTATTGGCGCTCCTAATCGATGGTCGCTCGATCATTCCAGAGTCCCTTTGTTTATGGTGTTCGTTTTTCAAACTTACTGCTAGACCGTAACAATATATTAACATACGAGAAGTTTTGGTTTTCTGCTTTAAATTGAAAAAAAATGCAATTTAAGCACGTCGTTTTCTTGAGGAGGCCTATGGAAAACATGCATCATCGAAAACTTTCTGTGAAAATTAGTTTTAACTAAAGAAACTCGACACTGAGGACGCCGATCTGTGAGCGTTGTTGGATGAAGATGGTACGCAAACACAACATCAATTTTCGGAGGCATTAAACGTGTCTCGCCAAGGTATTTTCAATCGTTCACATACCACGGGAAAAAATCAAACGGAAGGAAAATGTGTGCCGCATAAGTTGACTGAGAGACAGATGGAAAATCAAAGAACCACTTCCGAAATTTTGGTTTCGCGGCACGAAAGAAAGTTTCCTGCATCGAATTGTTACTAGCGATGAGAAGTAGATTTATTTCTAGAATCCTAAACGCAAAAATCGTTCACCTGGCAAAGCATCATCATTGACATCGCAAATACAATTAGTTTTATTGCTCCCGTCGTCTTCCGGATATTTTTCGCCCATTACAGAGGTTTCAAATGATTTTAAATAAAAGGCGACGCGACCGTAACGGTTGACGTTCTTATTTCTTAAGCTCCAAAAGGTACGTTGGTGTGATTTTGTTTATTTCATAAACATGTTAAAATGCATAAATATAATGAATATTAAAAGTTTATTTCACAAACATTTGGCCCGCTCAGGTAACTAGCCGCCCGAAACCAGACTTGGATTTGTAAATCCAATTAAGATTATTGTCCCATCGGCGCTCGGCAAAAATAATTTTATTGCCCGTCGGTACCTGTCTTAAACCGAACATATTTTCAAACCCACAAACTCCATTGGCGTTCTAATTTTTGCATCGTATTTATTTATTAAATTCCATTTTTTCAATCATTTTTATTGTGAGATAAATTCAATTCGCCACAACAGCACAAACCAACCTGTCTATCTAGCTATCCCTTAATATTTTTTTTTTCTTCTAAATATTTTTTTTTTAACATAAATAATTTTTTGATTGTGGTCGGAGAGCGGCGGGCGCACGTAAAATCGTCGGCGGGCGCCATGGCGCCCGCGGGCACAGGGTTGGGGACCACCGGTTTAATGATATAAATAAAACCAAATGGTTTTTAAGAAAACCACAAAGAGAGTGAGAACAACAAATATGGACTGTTAAATTGGTTGTTAAACAGACTTTGACAAATCTAACCGAAAGCGTGCTTGAAGTACTAAAACAAGTTGATTCTTGATTTCACCTTCAAACGACAAGTCAGTGTTATTTTCCTTTTTTTCCCTGTTACTTTGTACGTACGAGGTGCCACCCGATCCATATACTTGGAGTATTTCTCAATCCATTCGTCCACTCGACACTTTATTAGTAGTAAGTGATTTATCTTGTGAGGTTTTATGACAACATAATAGGCGTGACGACAGTATCAAAGAATCAAAGAAATAATTATTTTAAGGGAAAATACATATTAAAAGGATTTAAAAAACTGATTTAGGTTTATTTAAAAATCTAAGATTAATAAGATTTTCAACAAATTAAAAGGTTAAAATACTGCAATCGGCCATTTTGACTGAAACACCAATCACAGCGCATGACGTCATACCACCGTAAACAACTCTATGGTATTCAAATTGGTCTATGGTTTTCAATGCAAACACAATGACACGCCAGTTGAAATGTTAGTTAATGACGTCAGAGCGGACGCGATGACGTCACGCCTCGCGATGTCGCGTTTTCGCGCACTTTTGAAAAAATATTATAAAAATGGCTTTAAACATCGTTAAACTCTAGTTTTTTACCGAAATAAAGTTTTTTTCGTAAATAGTAAACGTGTACCCCCATTATGGAAGAGGATTTGAAAATCTTTCGTCATGCCTATTGTTCTTTGAGAAGGGTCATAGTTAGTTTCTTGCGTAACACTTCGTTATGTCATTTATAAAAAAATTGTTTCATTAAAACAAATTTCAACGAATCAAAGTCTTTTGGACACAAAACATCTTTAGGTATCTTATAGAAAGTAAATACACGGGTTGAAAGCAGTTAGAAGTAAAAAATAGGCAGGTATCATAAATAACACTGTCTTTTGTAATTTTAATACATAAAAAAATTATAAAATAAATTTTACCAAAAAAGTTTTTAACGAGTCAATGACACTGCCTTGTCAAATTTGTTCTGCAACCCAAACTTGTCGTTTGAAGAATCACACGATTCAACTCACACATTCATCAGTTTTTCATCATTAATATTTGAAATATGAGACGGGGCGGATAAAAAACATTTTAATTAAAGTTTATCAATGATTATTTTTCACCTCGTCTCTTCTTCATGCGCTGGCATAAACTGAAATTGCCAATGCACCGCCGGAAGCTCCACTTGTGACGCCCGTGTGTAAAATTTAAACGTGAAACGCTAACAAACGAAAGCCTCTGACGTACTGACGTCGCACGGCGCGGGGACGTGGATTATTGTGGATCCAATTTGGATATTTTTGTACAATACAATTTTATATTTTGTTACAACAATGCTTTTATTTATAATACAGGCATTTACAAATCGACAGTAGTAATAGACGTGACAAATCACTGTCGAGCCAAATCAGAAAATTTCGTGAAATAGAATTAAAACTCAATACTAATAAATTGGGATACAAAGGATGTCTGATGTGGCCGGCCGCATGTCTGGTGCCAGGGTTGGAAATGAGATATCTCGCAAAACTCCCTCCGGAGCTAGAACTCACTCAAATTTGCGTGGTTTGCAAATATTCATGGTCATCTTTTTAAATAATTAGAAATTGAAATCGATTTCGAAAGTACGATTTGCGATATCCACATGCGTTTTTTGGAAATTTGAATGTTTTAACTAAAGATAATTTATTATTTATTAATTTACAAAAATTGTTTAGCAGTGAGTATTTTTGCCTAGAAAGAGTTTTTTTTTTGACCTAATAAATGTACGATCAATAGAAAACGAGAAATTGCTCATAACAGAGTTATTTTTGCGAATCTACCGGATCGTTAAAGATTATTACGTTTTTACCATTTTTTATATAATGACATAATGAACATTGTGAATAAATAATATCCAAGTAAATCATGAGTTCAGCGATGAAATTCAAACCAATATTCAATACGAGAACACACCACAGTTCCTGCGAGCGCGGCTCGACACACGCCCGAGGGTTGCGGAGGACCGGCTGATCATCTTGTACGTAATCAATTTCCAAGAGCTAACTTGCGATTAATCAAACACATCGCAGAATATTAACTCTGATAATGTATTGTGTAGATTGTTCATTCTTCTAGGTGTAATTAGTGAGGAGATAAATAGAGCTGAAATTCGATACTTTATTATCCGTACACGTGTATTTCAACAAACTTCTATTTAATATTAAATATTAAATAGAAGAATGCAACTGGTATATTCAAAATTACGTGGTTAAAAACATCGTACTTTGTGAGTAATATTTTTAATAATTATTAACGATCAGAAGGTTGATCTATTCAAAAAATAACTCATTTCATTTATAGGTGGTTAGCGGAAATATCAAATTAATGCATTTCAGAAAATTCAATTAGTTTAAATTTATTAATTTTAGTATTCATTGTGAGATGCAACGAAGACAAAAATATTAAACAATATTGATAAAATGTCACGCAAACATATTGTGTATTATTGTTTTATCTTTCAGAACATAATCATAGAAGTCACTGCCAACATAAGGTTGTTAAGTGTTATAAATAAAAATAAATGATTAACCCATATATTGAAACGAAATGTTGTTTGTCACGCTTTTATTACTTAACGCGCTGTGGTTTGCTGGGCCGGGAGCTGCCGGTGATGGCATGCTTCATGCAACTTGATTAAACTTAATGATTTTCAAATAACTGAAGTTCGCTTCAGCTTCAGGGCTCTTGATTTACAAATTTAAAAAAATATTTACTAAATATTTCAAATGCCTCGTTTTCTTCGTTTATTAAATAACCGTTTTATCGTTTTAAAAAACTTATATACCTGGCTTCAAAGTGCATCAGTAGTCAGAGGTGCATAATCATTTTTCATTTACAGTCGGTTTTGTGGCTATCGAGACTTGGCGTCCTTTTGTATTTTTACAGATTTATGACCGAGTGGATTTTCGACGAGTCTTCGGGGAATTAAAGTTGACAAGTAATCGATAGCTTAAATAAAAAATATCACTAAAATTACAATAACATTTATATAAATAATATCTAGTAAATAAAATATAAATAACTTCTATGTATATTTCGTTTAATGATTTCATATTCAGCTTTTTAAATGCTGCTTTTTTGAGTACTGAAACTTAATGGTAGTGTTAATAATTCAATGGTCGCAACAGAAGTAACAGTAATTTACGATGTGCGCAAGGAAGAATACTTTTCTCAAAAAAAGTTCAAAGTTCTCAAATTTATCCCAGAGCCAGCCGTATCTATTTATAAAGGCCCCTTTAAAAAAAAGATGACTCAGCAAGAATGTTTTCTGTTCAATTCAATTTGTAGGTAACAAGATGACTATAATTCATATTAACACCTCAAAGTCAATTGTAACAAACGTGAAAATGCTATAAAGAAATAATATTACTACTACACGTCCTGCTTCAAAATTATCGAAACACGTTTAAATTTTATTTATTGGTTTGGAAGTTTCTATTCAAATAGTTACAAACAAAAACTACTATAAAAACAAGTAATATGTATAAATTTCAGGTATAATCCGAACAATACACCCCTAAATTGAATAAGAAATGAATCCAATTTATATTCTGGCCAGAGCCGACTGGGATTCCTGGCCGATTTGATGAAATTGTTAAATGATTGAGAAGCACATTGGAATTTGATATCCGAAACGGCTTAGGGATAATAATTATTTTTAGTTTTTGGCGAATTAATCATCAGGGAATAGTTTCAAAACTAAGTATGCTATAGATGTTAATACATTAATCAAATACACACACACACACACATATATATATATATATATACATATTTATTCAATACTTTTGACAGAGAGTACTTGGTGGAATTCCATTTTAATATTATATTTAAATATATATTTATATGTAATATGTGTGTATATTTAATTTTAATGTGCATATTTTTTTACAATTAAATTTAATTTAATGCGATTATGAATTAATGAATTTTAATGCGAATGCGAAAAATAATAATTTCAATTTTCTTTTCCTTTTTGATTTTAACTTCATAACCAATTCTTTGAACAAGAGATGGCTGTTGTTAACTCATCTCCTTAAATTATTTCTCTCGGTGGTTTTTCGAAATTGATTTGATTTGAAACATGATCGTAGGATTCAAGGCAATTCTTTATATCTAAAAATCTTTTTTGTGTTTAAGATTTTCGCTGATAGCAAGTTATTATTTTTAATTTTTTTTATAAATTTTATTTAAAAAATAGCCTTTATTTGATTGTATGGTCTATGCAACATTCTTATGTCTAAAAGCTTATTATTTATTATGACAGGACTGAGCGCGGGCTACATTGGAAGGGAAAATTAATTTTAATAATCGTTTCTTGCGTTTTATTTCTATCGTCAGTGGTTAAAGAAAAATTGTTTTTTTTTGTAAATACTTCTGATCAGTTAACATATCTCTTTTGATGGATATTATTAGTAAATTTGAGATTGGACTCACTAGGCCGAGCGACGTATGTTTTACTGAAAATATATTGATTTTTTTTTTTTGTAGTTGTTTTTTAGGTTCTTTAAATAACAACAAGTTATAACGTTAAATATATTTATATAGCCAAGTAAAATATGATAATATAATAAGCTCCGGAAGAGAGACGACCCTCACCGCAGCTCGTGGCGGCCGGAGGGACACCTAAAGTGCTCGTTAGGCTCAAAGTTATTGAATCATTCAGCTAATCGTAAAATGTATTAAAGTAGTTGACAAATCGTATACTTGTTATAATAACATAGAATACCTGTTTTATAACGCAATATTTTTATACGAAAGGGGAAACGATTGGTCCTGAGTTTACTAAAATTTGTAATTGTTTAGTTAACACACATTTTTTTAAATTGTAATGGATCGCGGCGCAGTGGTCGTGCAATTAGTCGGCGGCCAAGTCGCGTGCTGCGAGCTGGCGCGTGTTCCCGGGCCGCTCATCACGACAGCTGCATTCTGTATTTCAGTACTTAGTATTAAGTTACGCCAGTAAGTCATTGTACGTCACACGTATGGTCTTGTCAAGCTGAGAGTATTTTAATTGCAATGAGCACCCAATCGGACACAAGTCAAAGACAAGTGTAGCTCGTCAGATGAAACCCTGCGGTCAATTGTAAAATAATTTGAACTTAGCGCGTTTCCTTGGCTTCGGTTTAAAATCAAAAATTTAAAGAAATAATATTATCGTGTAGATAGTATCATTTGAAAATATTTAAACATAATCATTGTTAACACATTGGAAGTAATTCTTAGGCTTATTGTGCCATAAGTAGGTTTGTTTGGAAATTTGATGTGTTAGTCTCAAATATGTGTTTAATTAATACTGGCAGATAATTCGGAATAATGGAACTAAGTTTAACCAAACTGCTTAGGTTTTGAACAAAAAGTACATATTCATGTTATTTAATTTAAAAATATTGCAATTTGCTTTTTTAAAACCTATTTATTTTTTGTTTGTTTCATTGATTGAAGAATATGAAACCATTAGAACATAAATAAAAAAATACTATTCCTAGTCGTGCGTGTTGTTAAAAAAAGATGGTTTATTTGAAAGTTTATATGCAGTAGACCCAAACAATTCCATTAATACTATTTTTGGTTCTCATTAAAATGGTGTTAATAGACAAGTTTGCCATTATACAATGTTAATTTTTATTTGATATGCAAACAAAAGCAAGCAAAAAACATTTTACTCTATTTAGATATAACAAAATGTCGGCCAGGGAAACAGCGTAGGAATATAAACTAACGAAAAGTGTAAAACCACAAATTGTAGTAATCTTCATTCTACGAACTGGAAGTGATGGTGTGTTCGGACTACACAATAATTAGAAAATGAATAAACTGACTAGAAATAATCATACGATATTACAATAATGTTACAATAATCAGTAATACAGGTATATAATTCTAGTGATAATTTGTCCCCATATATGCATACAATGTATTTCATATTTATTTATTTCAAAGTGAATATTTTTCTAAATAATTATTAACACTACGATGCGGTAAAGGTGCTCTGTGATTGATTGAAGTTATTTAAGGAGTGGTTGAAAACTTGGCACCAAAAATCTTCAATTTATCACATTAACACAAACACGTATAGTTGGTATAAACATAGCAGCAGCAAACATGAGAGCATACATACATAGCAGAGTGCTAATTTGGCCAAGAAAACTAGTTTGATTCTCTTTTCTGAAGGAGCATGGGTTTTTTGTTTAATTTACTTATAATTATTCATATATTTCAAAATTAATTGAGTTGAAATTTGACATAAAATATTCATGTACTAAATAAATAATTCAAACCAATTCCAGCAATAATGTGAAATGTTAAAATTTTAGAATGATCATTCGATGTGCGATATCTATGAGTGCGCTGTGCTTGATCGGATCGAGCCTTCCTTACACACTGTTACCAAAAATAAATCCCAAAGGCCCGACTGTGACCCGCCACGCTGTCAGCTGCTTGTTATCGTTGGCCGATCAATACTTCAGGGCCGGGGGACTGATAGTCATGACCGGGTCCTATAACATGACAGCTCCCGGGGCGGATATCGAAAGGATCTTCATGGAAGAAGTTCAAGAGCTCCTGAAGTGGTCGGTCATGGTCGTTGGAAGCGATGGAGGTGATATTGAAAAAAAAACCGACTCGGGAGATGGCGTTTTTTCTAACGTTAATAAAAGTAGAAACGATGCATCGTATGTTTTTGCAGACAAAGCAAATTTTTATGTTATCATTGTGGATAAAAAAACTACGTTCAGAAAAAAGATAGCCGAATTAATTCTCTTGGACTCGTGGAATCCAAGAGCTTACGTGGTGGTCTTGTGTTCAAAACGTTTTCGCTTCCAGGAGACCGTAAATGCCTACGCACGGTTCATGCTCGAGCATCTGTGGCACTACTATGTGCTCTACGGAGTTGTACTGCTGCAAGACGTCACCGCCAGTAAGACATTTCAGATATTTTCTTGGAATCCGTACGATCCTCCGAGGCGATGCGGAGCCTTCTCGGAAAATATGACAGACAGCACAGAAGTTTACGACGTGTGCGTGAAGGGACATCTCAGTAACGAGAGGGGTTTGTTTGATGATAGATTACCCCCAGACCTGAAAGGCTGTTCTCTGAAAGTTTTGGCTGTAGTAATGCCTCCATTTGTGAATGCTTTAGATGACGATACCGTCGGGATTGAGAGTGTTCTGTTATACACGATCGCCAAAAAGCTTAATTTTGCTGTAGATTTTGATACGAACAGTTCTGCGAGAGGTGAAAAGACTGCTGATGGAGAATGGAACGGCGTTATGCAAAGGCTTCGCAATAAAGAAGGCGAAATCGCCATTGGAGCGATTTACCCAGACAATGAAATACACGACGACTTCGATGCGAGCATTTCCTACTTGCAAGACTCGTACACATGGATAGTGCCGAGGGCCCTCGAGCAGCCGCGCTGGAGGGCATTGGTGATTATATTTTCTATAGACATATGGCACTGCGTCATCGGGACTTATTTTATTTGCGCATTCGTGTGGTACGCTCTGGGGAACCTAAGTAAGGAGTCACCCTACCATAAATCTTTGGCCCATTGCGCAATCAATACATTTTGCATGTACATCGGAGGGGTGGCGTACAACCGCCCCGTGCACAACACCTTGCGAACATTCTTCATATACTTTTGCATATATAATGTTATTCTCGTAACAGCCTACACGACTAAACTAATCACAGTTCTAACTCAAGCAAGTTTCGATCATCAAATCGATACATTGCAAGAACTTTTAGATGCCAATTCAAATTTAGGAGGACTAGAAGAACTTGAAGATGTTTTCACGAGTTCAGATGAACCACTATACACGGAAGCAGGAAAAAGATATATTGCCATAACAAGCATGGCCGATTCTTTGAAATACGTAGTGGAATATAGAAACTTTTCTTTGCTTGCAAGCAGAATGTATTTAAAGGACGTATCTTCCAAGAAGAGCGAATATAGTGACGATATGGGAAACCCTTTGTATCACATGTTTTCGGGAAACGCTTTCTCTATCCCATTGGAGATAATTACTGCCAGAGGCTTTCCTTTTATAGAGGTTTTTAGTCTCCAAATTAGCCTCCTCAAATCAAATGGACTGATGGTAAAGTGGATAAAAGACTTTGATCTGGATTCAAAAAGGAAGACTGCGAACGCACGACGCCTGGCGGTGGCTAGCCAAGAGTTCGTGGACGAGAACAACGATGTGCGACTGTCCTTGGAGCATTTGGAAGGGGGCTTTTTGTGTTTACTCTTTGGCTACAGTATAGGGATGCTTGCTTTGCTTTTAGAATTTTTCTTTAAATCTACAGTATTTTATAAAATTAAAGATAAACTGTCTACATATATACAAACTGTTAAAAATACCATTTATTATTTGAGATACTAGTAAAAAAAAAACGAATAAAAACGAGTCCGATAATTTTTTATAAATAGTATTTTGTTTCCCAGCATGTCAAATGTGAAAGATGTAAATTTCAAAACTTAAAAGATGTCTAATAATTTTTAGAATTTTTTCAATCAAGTTAATATTTATGTCAAATAAAAAAGAAGAGGATAATGGCTACAGTAGCTGAGGCGGAGAAAGGAGTGTAAGCCCAGAACGGAAATCATTTCTACGGTAGTAGATGTCGGACATCTGTATATAATTACAAAGCTTTGTAAATCTTTAGTCTCACTACAGAAGCATCACTCTTCAAGTCACCCTTATAATCGAGTGCACAAGCTCTTGAATCTTCGGTACTCTAGAAGAATAGCCCTTTATTCTCAATTTAACTTGAATCACCGAGAACCGATAAGAAGGAAGGCACGTCTGTACTCGTCGTTCAGAAATATGGAAAAGCTGAAGAGGTTAGTTCTATGTGAACACATTTGTATTTGCGTAATTATACAAAACAACGAAATAGTGCCATATGATTACCGAAATGTTTTTGAGGCGGAAATCGAACCAATTGATTCATTTGTATATTCTGTTAGTCATTCCTTAAGTTTTAGATGAAATAAAATTTGAAAATCTCATTTCAAAACCATCAGTGTCAACTAATCAAGATCAAAACTCGTTAAAACCCTTTCGATGTATTGCAATCCGTCAACAATGAAATTGTACATTTAAATTCCATAAAACAGATGTTACTTATATTTTATAAATAGTCTTCTATATTTAATATAATGCGAATCAATATATAAATATTGATTATTAATATTGATTATAAATATTGAATATTGTACCTTTTTCCATTTTGAAGCATAAGCTTCAAAATGGAAAAAGGTACTATATAGCTTCAGAGATATTTCCATGAGAATATATGTAATTAGGATCCGTAATATCTGGTAGAGAAATTTTACCTCCCGCAAAATACTAGCTTGGAATTATCCGAACCGGTTCAGAAGGTCAAAGTTTCAGGCTTTGGAAATATGATATCCTGGCAGCGGAGTCCGCAACCAGCGCCCGCCCCGGCTAGGGACTTGAAAATCTCTACGCATTCACTGGGGGTAATTGCCTGAAGTGTAGTTCATCTGTTAATCCCCATAACTGTTTTATATTTGAGTATTGAAGCTATGATATTTATTTTACTCGATCGTTCAAGAGGTAATATTATAAAATAAAAAGTAAAACAGCTAAATAAGTTCATCAATAATCTGTAAAGAAAAATTAATCTACAATGACTGATATTTATCATAAACACCTATCTGAGTTGTTCGGATCGGAGTTAGACAGGTATTGGATATTACAACTTCCAAACAGTTGAATAAACTACCTCGGGTCATGTTTATAATATTTATTAGCAAACTCCGAAAGAATTTCTGCCCTGCCCCCTGATACGCGTGAGTCGCACGGCGGGCAGGCGGGGGGTGGCGGTGAGGAGGTGCTGGAGTGCAATTATTTTCTCTGTAACCCAATATCAATAATCATAGTAATATTTAATGAATACAATGTTACTAATGATGAAAATAAAATCTTGATAAAAGCTAGCCCAGACACTAAATAATATTCATATGATTGGGGTTCCTAGAAAAAAATGTATTTATTTTCAACATTCGCTCTGCATCATCTGCACGCTCAATTCATTATTTAATATTTTTATTTACCATTTTCGAAGCATGATAGTAAGTTTTGTAATCTTTGCAGAAAAAAAAAGTCTTTTCATTTTTTGGTTACAATAGTTTTTTTGAGAATTTACATAGTGATTATAGTCAAGCATCTCTCGTATATTCATTACGAATATTGTGAACATCATTATTTATAAATCATTTTTAAATAATTTGATATTTTTCTGTTTATCAAGCTTTATGTTACTAACACAAACCTCAAAATCTAAAAATTCTGATAAATGGCGTTGAACAGTATCGCGGCAGACTGAGTACCTGTGGAGCATGTAGATGAAGTTGAAGAGGCAGTTGAGGACCGCCATGAGGAGGTCCGCCACGCTCAAGTTCACCAGGAAGTAGTTCGTCACCGATCGCATTCTTCTATGAGCTGCAACAAAGTTAAATACTTACTGTATATATATTTAATAAATCTTTGTCTTCACGTGGTATTTATTCGTAATTATAAGTATCAATGCTGTGTATAAATATTTTAACTACCATATCCAAATAAATTATATACATAATTCTGAGTGCAAATTTCCTTGAAAATTAATTAAGAAAAATAATTAAGCTTAAAAACTTTTCCTTAATAACATAAATCCATAACATTTAAGTCCGAAAAGTCTGAACTTTTTCCTTTTCCAACAGTATTAAATTAAAAAGAAAAAATCACAGTTAAGCACTTCGCTCGACAAGAGAAATATACAAAACTTTCTAAATAAAATGATATATTCTGGAGCCAACAAGTTACCTGAAAGTAGATTTTTTCATGATAAGAAAGGCAAAGCTTGGAGGTGTTTCCCCGAGTGCCGGCTGCGCAGAGCTGCTTGAGATGACTGAGCTTGTCGATGTTTTTATCAATTTTTCCAACGAACTGTACTCAAAAATAAGCCCTTACGCCGTTTAATGTTTGCGTTATTCTAGGAAAACTGACTTGTTTCCACTAGTTTGTATTGTTGCGTGTGTTTTTCGACGAATGATTTAACTGTACATTTATAATATAATGATGAACAATAACTTTTTATTTATATCTTCACTGTGAGTTTATTAGAATTATTTTGCATAACTAGTTTCGACCTTATACACCAGGTCATCATCAGATGCATGACTAAATGTTTAGTCATGCATCTGACGATAACCTGGTGTATAAGGTCGAAACTAGTTATGCAAAATAATTCTAATAAACTCACAGTGAAGATATAAATAAAAAGTTATTGTTTATCATTATAATAATAGATCTTCACCATTCAAATGCCTTGTCCCTCAACAACGTACATTTATAAATTATACCGAAAATAAGAAGTATTCTCAATTTGACAATCAGAAAAAAGAAATGTTAACAAAAAAATATTTCATTTGTATTAAAACATAACTTATAAATTACTTAAAAAAATTAAATATTAGAAATTTAATAGAAAAATTTTAAGTTTTTTTTAATTGAAATTTTCTAGTTTTATTTTATTTCTAACATAAAATTATCATCATATATATCATATATGATGATAATTATATATGATTATATACATATCATCATAAATCTTGATTTTAGTTTATCTATAAAGTAAAATATGACAGCATTCAAAAAAAGAACTAAGACTATTAAAATTACTATTACTAATAATCCTTATTTAAGAAATCTGGGTCAAGATTACCTGTTTATTTGGCGTGTAAAAAAAAAATAAATAAGTATAGTTTTATCGTATCTATTTAATTCACTATATATTCAAAGAAACCATTTTACTGCGCAGTGTATCTACGCCCTGATTTTGACCTAACCTATCCTGACCAAACCTAAAATCAGGGCCGCGGGGCGTGCTAAACTATAATTATTAGTAAATATCGTAGGTAAACGATTTTTACTAAAACTTTACTTTATCATTGGAATCCGATCAATTAAAAAATAAGTTGCATCAAGGCAATAAATGGTAAAACGTAAAGGCGTAAAACAGTTACATTCATTGAACCTTAATGTCAAACTATGACCATCTTATTGAATATAAAACAATATTTTATTAATAAAAACATCTTTAAAATAAATTCTGGTGAAGCATTAAAAAAATATATTAGATTGTTTTTATTTTAATATTATTTCGAGAAGTACTCGTGCGCCTGTGCTTGCTGGGGCTTTTGTGGCGTTTTGTGGCTTTGAGTAGTAAAATAAAAGCATTTAATTATTCTACACAAGTTTCAATTACGTTGATTCCTCGCTTGTGAGTGGAATTTTTTTTGTTTTGTAAAATAATATTTTTTAGATAATGCGGCGCAGCCTGCAGACATGTACGGCTTTTATTAAGATTAAGGTAATAATATTTTTCTTCCTGTGTCAAATTTGTTTTTGATTTATTTTCTGCAATGTAGCTCTCGTTTCCAGCTGAGTAATACAGCTCCTCTGTTCCACAGCCAGAACAGAATATTTTTACAATATTTCTCTGTCGTAAAATCTCTCATTTCTTAATATCGTTCATATAAGATATTTTATATTATTTTTATATCGTTTGGAAAATTATATAATACATCAAATTCTATAGTTAATGTTTATGAAAACTTTAATACTATTTACGGTAACATCACACTAATGTCTTTGAAAACAAGGTGTCATAATTTATTGAAAATTATATATTTATACTGACTGCTCACGCTCACTACAATTCATGTGAAATTTATAAAAATGAGCCACAAAGCAGAACTAAATGTGTCAAAAAAGTCCGTTCCCTTCGAATAAAACATCATATTCGAGATGTATTGATTCTCTACCGCTGAACTTGCGTACACCTGAAAGGAGTAGTTTTTGTCCCCACGACGTGACCAAAACCTTTTTATTGCTCTTCTATACAGAGCGCGGCGTCTTTACGGGGTCTTGTTACTTTGTGTAAGTACTTTCTCCCTGAATCATTTGGTTTTTTATGACAAGGGTGAAAAAGTATAACGCAATTATCGACTCAGCAGGAAATAAAAATTACACGATTTCTTTTGAATACGCAACATTTTATGTTTATGTCAAATATTTAGATGGTGTTTGTAGTGTGTTTTAAAACGCAAACGATTTCTTTTAAAGTGAAATTGCATGGTTTTGAATTTCTGATAGCATCTATGATAGAAAGATTTTAGTATTTAGTTTTATTATAGTCTTATTTAAAAATAAAATTCCATTTTAATATTTTAAATTAAAAATCCAAAAGATTTATTAAAAGATTTTAAAAGAAGTAAAAAAAACCCTCTCAATTAGGTCCCTGGAATTTAAATTATGTTTTTTAACAGATAAAAATATTTAAATCTTGTTTAGTAGACTAAAAATGGTAGACGCGGTGATATTTTGGTTTCTTTTTCTGGGTGGAATTATAAAACTAGTTATAAAACCTAAAGAGCTGGTCAACGAGACCCGAGTCTTTTCATTCAATGAAAAAAGAATATCTAAGAGCATTTAAGAAATGGCACAGGAAATAAATTAGACTTAATAATCATAGGTTTCCAAATCATCAGGAATAGGTCCAACAATTTGCCATACAATCACGATATATTTCGGCTTCTCTCTCAAATCAGATTCGGTTAATTTTTAGACAAAATACCACGGAGGGTTTCAGTCGACTCGATTCTTTCTCCCTCTATTGACCTCTGCCTACTCTTGTTTTGCTTTCAGTGTCCTCCTTTTTTCTTCATAATATCCCCCTTGATTTTATTCGTTTTTCTTTAGTCATACATTACTGCCTTTTTCGGTTAAATTAATACATAGTGTGAGGTTGTGTTTAACTCTATATAGTATATAACGATAGACCGGCAAGATTTAGTATTTGTGTAAGTTGTGGTTCTTAGTTGATTTCTCAACTCGTGGGGTTTGTACGGTGTTCAAGTCATAGTTTAATAATGTAAATGAACTATTTTTAATAATTATTTTGTATTTTATTTTTTGTATTAAATAAATGGTTCACGCATTACAAGAAATGTGATTGAACAATATTTGAATAGAGTGAATTTAGATAACACATTAAAAATCTTACAGACAAATATTTTTGTTTGTTATATCATTTAATATGAAATAATGAACCGCAAAAAGATATTACTTTAATACATTTAAAAATTGACTTGGGGGTTGATAACTTATAGAGTGCCTTCAAATAAAGATGAAAATGTTCCTCAAAATAAGAAATCGGGAGCTGCTTGGGACGGCAGAAAAATGCACATGCAAATGATTATAATTCACCCCGAAAACTGGATCTCCTTTGCATTGGGTTGTACATCCATATTTATACCCCCAAACCCACATAAGAAGATAGCTTAGTGTTATTAAATATTAAAGATTTATTTAATGTATTTTTCAGACTGGTTTATATGGAAAAAAAGTGCGTTTATGGGTGTTTTATCTGTCAATAATAAAGTGTGTAATAAATTAAAAGATTTAATTAGACTTTTCAAGACAGACGACATTCAATCAATTTTATTAAAAAAATATGAGATCACACTTATTTAATTTTTTTGCTGTCAATATGAATATCATGGTCATGAAACTTTTTGTTTCAAAAGGTTCGGCTTTTCATTTGAAAGAAGTCCCAATCACAATGAAAGCCAGCTGCCCTCAATTTATATTCTTTTAAAGTCTAGCAATGGTAGAAATCGCATTATTGTTTATTTGAAAACTTTATTAAGGAGTACAATTAATTTATGATAATACGTTTATAAAAATTCTCCGTTCTACTTTTTTTTTATTGAAGTGCCTACATTGGGTTAAAAGTTTTCATGGGTTGCAGTCCTTTCGTATATACTTTAATTTAATCGCTCCAGATGTCACTTAGTGTTACCTTGTCACGATAGTGAGTCGCTAATGTTGACCTGCCACGAAAGAACGCCGTGTTTCACAAAGCATATTATTATTTAATAAATTTTTGAATTCAAAACTGTCATTAGCTTGAGTTTAGTTAGTAAGCTCACCATATTACAGAAAGAACACTTTTGCAGATGTAAAAAAGAAGCATTCCAAAAATATATTGTATACTATAATCAAGAAATGCTTACAAAGATCTATCGCCATCTAAACCTAAACCGAGACGCATACGTGATATTTACTTATATATATAAACAAAACTTTAATCTATGTTGGAAGAAGACCTTTCAGGTGAATTACTGTATTTCCTTCCAAATTTAGTGTTTTCCGAAATGTAGACTATTTTTAGTGTTTTATCCTGTTTTTGGTTATACAACACCACTTGAGTGATGCTATTGCGTGAGAAGTAATAATAAATCTCGAGCCTGTGATGTACTTGCTCTTACCTTCCTTTCCTAGAAATCTGGTTTATTATTAAAAACACTAAATTCTAATTTCAATGATTATATATTGGAATGGATTTCGAGTCTGGAAACTTTTTGGGTGCCAGCGTAAAAAAACAGATGGAAATGGCCAATTATACACACAGTTCCTTACATATGAAAAATTCACATTTGTTCTTGAGAAAATTGCAAATAAAACAACTTTCTAATATTACGAGTTTGAGTATGCTCGAGATACCAAGTATATATAAATAAAAAAAGGTCAGCTTTTGATGGTCAGATGACTGCTCACGCGTTTTTAGCGCTAGAAGAGTGGTTTTTCGTAGGAACACGAATACATTCTTGACATTTCCCTTCAAGAGGATTTCATATTAATATATAGAGAATTCAGGGCACGGTCACAGCTTTCTTGTCGTATATGGTAAAAATATATAAACTTTTTATATAAAAATTACTTTCTTAATATTGATAAACCTCATTGTTTATAGCTTTGTATTTATTAAGAGTAAATTTTTTTTACAATACGTAGACAAAAAAATATGGCTGAAACGTATTATTTTCTAAATTATAACTATATTTTCTAAATTAGAAATTTATATTTAAAAATTAAGTACCCTGTCTTTTCTTATTTTAATTTACTGTACTTTAAAAAACGATTGCTTTTACACTATGAATTAAAAGAATATTGCTTTTACACTTTGAATGTACAAATACGATTTTCATAAAATGTATGTGTTTGTTACATCTTCAGTTCTATCGTATCATTTAGACGTATTCTGCAAACCGCAGGCAGGGTTAGAATTTGCGTCGAAAATCAAAGATTTCCTCCAAACGTTTTATTATTCTTTCAATAGTCATTTCAAATGAATAGAATCCTTTCATATGGTTTGTATAAAGGAATTTGTATGACAGAACTTCCGTCAAAAGAGAATCAGAAAGAAATCAAGACCAGAGAAGTAAAACCTATTGATGTTGGAATAAAACACGTGGATCACGTACAGTTTGACTGTGGAAATTAAAACGGATAGATTCTTGAACGTTTGATTTTTTATTTCATTTGAAGGTGAAACAAAATGAAGGTAATAAATATAATTTAATATCGTTTTTCCCAACGGAAGCTTATTCGTTATGTTAATTTAGAGCAGATTGTACAAATCAATTTTTTAACGTTTATTATTTTCTCTGATTTTTTAAATTTGTATACAATATATCGGGTTAAAATTTAGTTATCTTGTTATTTTAGTTAAATTTAAGTTATCAAAGTGCATAATTGGAATACGAATAAAATGGTGCATGACTGAGTTTGGTCAAATCGCTTAATTTAAGGCGTATAAATCATACGAAGGTATCGTATGATTTATACGCCAGGTATATCCGTATATTTATAAAAATGAATATCGATTAAGTCAATTGAAACATTACGTGATAAATCTTAGATAATAACGACTTTACTTTGAAATTTGTTAATAGGAATTTGGATGATTTCATGTTTTTATAAATAAACTAGATGCCGTAAAAACACCATTTTTAATAATAAAAATCTTTAAATTAAATACAACGTTCAAATATTTGATCGAGTGCACCTGATGCATTTTGTTTTTGATACGGTGCACCCAAAACATGATATGATGAGTGGATGCTCCAGAGTTAGCGCGATCAAAGCGGACCTGTGTGATTTGATTATATTTTTTAACTTATAAACACGGAAAGTCAAACATTAAAAATAAATGCAGATTTAAACTGAAGAAATTTAAATATTTTGAATAAAATACTTTGATGATTTTTCCACATGTCTATTTTATTTGTGACCGGTTTCGTCAACCTTTCACGTTGGCGAAGAAATATTGGTTACTTTCCTTGTTAGGATTCCTAATAACAATAGTTTAAGCTTTCATACGCCTTCGTAAAAACATTTTTTTACGAGATAGAAGCTTAATATTATTATTTTCTCTGCTATCGGTTATTTTTTAATAAAAAAATGAAGACATGAGAACTAATGTTTTTCTGATTTTCAGCACATGTTACAGAAGAATTTTTTTAAAGCAGCATTTGTAGTTATTTAATATTGACGTATAAAATTTGGAAAGACTCTGGAAAGTGAGCTTCGATCCCACAATGTAAGCAAGTTTTGAGAATTTTTCTCAATAACATTTTGGTAAATTTAGTAAATGACAAAAAAGAGGTAGTAATTAGAGCCAGTTGTTCTTGATCAAAAACCCGCGGGAAAACTCATGCTACCAAGAGATTCAAAGAAATGATCACTGTTTAATAGGCAACTTATTAATTTTTACCCGAATCGCTAAATATTGCGCAAGTCAACTTTTATTATTTTTAAAATGGAATTTTACAAGATACTCTCAGTCTAAAATATTGATTACTTTTAAACTTCAGTATGATTAATGACAAGCGTGACTGCTACATTTCAAATAGAAGTTTCATCTTTAAGTTTTGTAAAGTAATAAACACGAACTAATCAAATTTATATCTTTATTTTTTTAAATATAATATTCTCTTTTTATTGTGGCTAAAATATAAAGCTTACTGCTCTTTTCATGATAAATGTGCTTTTAATTTTCAAAATAAACAACTGTTGGGAATGAAAATTAAATAAGTGGTAATATTTGATCACTTTGTAATGTTTGATGAATGATGAATAATAACAATCAATGAGGTTGGCCAAAGATCTACAATCTTTGTTTTAGTGAGTTCAAACGGGACCAGTGCCCGTACACCCCAGGTCGGTTACAAACGGTGCTGATTTTTTTAATTGCGTCAGGTTTCATTGAATAATGATTATAAGAAAATCAATTTCAAATAAAAAAATTAAACGTACATTATTGTAATAAAAAAACACAAATTTTGAAAAAAAACATAATTTTTCCAACCGTTTTTTTTTAATGATATTGCAATCCCTTGATTCTATAAAAATAAAGTCTCAAACTTCTTTGCTTTGGTGGTGCTTGTAGAAAGTGCAATTTCTCGTTGCAAATATTTTTTTTACACGAATTAAAATATTGACGATAATCAATACTTGATGCTTACATCGGTGACTTGCCACGCTCGCTGTTCGACGGCGGAGGTTCTCCAGCCAGATGACTTCGAGCGAGAGCCTCCTTGGCCTCTGCTCGACTCGGGTTCACGCAATATGTAATAAACATCGGATCCCCGTTGTTGCTTCAAATTCAATTTCAATACAATCTCTAGTGTTTTGTTGACCCTCAAGCTCCTGCACGAACGGACCCTCCCCTACCTTAACGGTGAAAATTTATATCTCGGATTCGTATTTTGGGAGTCTATATTACATATTTTACTTTTATGGAAATATCGAATAGAAGTATTCATTGAATCGGAAGGAGATATAAACGTATTTCAATAAACTTTCAAATATTTTCTCACGCATTTATTGTTTTAGCACTTTTTTAAAATTTGTTTTTTGTAATTTGATAGATTTTCATCGATCTATTGTTGGGAGATTTTGATACTTGTTTATTCTTCAATGATTCCTGATCAAGTGAATATCACGCTGGCAATACTCGTCTGGGTGAGTCGCGGTTGTGGAAAATGTCGCTCGTGCCTGATTTGGGTATTGACGAAGTATGCGAAAATTTATACCATATACCTTGGAACAGAAAATGATAAAAAAACGTAATTTTGTTAAGATGTTAAAATTTACTTAGTATAAATATATAACAATAAACGGTCGCTTATAGCATACATTCATCATGGGTACTCACACAGATAGTAAAGTTTACGAGGGCCTACTTGTCGGCTCCGTCCGCGTCGAAGAGCGCGTCACTCACCGATGACGATCCACATGACGATGGAGTTTCCGCTGACCGCCACGAAGAGCATCCCCGCGAAGAGCGCCACCCAAGCGGCCTGCGCCCAGGGAGGCATGAGCGGCGCGGGGGGCGTCCCCGTGGGCACGAGGGGCGTCCCCGTGGCCATGAGCGGCGCGGGGGGCGTCCCCGAGGGCGAGGGCGGCGCGGCTGTCCCCGCCCCGCCCACCACGAACACGCTGCGGTTGAAGTCCAGCTCCCACGTGGACACGACCTGCAACAGCGGATCTACATGTTAGGACGTGTACGAGACGAACACGAGACGTGTTGCAGTATCAACTAATATTGATAAAAAACCTTATATTGGAAAACGTACATTGTAATTAATTATCGTACTCTTAAATTAAGCATTATTAATTAAAATGGAAATGTTGATTCACGAGTTTCAATTGCCGTTTCCGTTGCTCGATGGTGTTGTTTTTATTATTATTGCACTCCGTTGCACAATTTCACGCAACGCAGGAGCTTTCCAGCTCTGCAGCGCCTCGGGGGGGCTCTCCTGATTGCGGACCGACTATTCAATTTCCGTTTATTTCAATTCACCGCACTTGCTCTCAATGATTCGTGAAATATATCGAATGAAACCTTTACAGCTGCTCGTAATGCTAGTGATTCCTTACAGAACGTGCGGGAAGAATGAGTGACTGATAGAATTCGAACTCAAGCAATTAAAAAAAAAACATGAAATAGATAGCCGTTTCCGTGTGACTTTGAGGACTCATTGCATCTCCGATTCGTGCGAACCTCGATAGTATTTTTTTTATTAATAGAATTACTCTTTGGTAATCTAGAGTAGTAATTTTTTCAAGGAAAAAAAAAACCGTACCGATAAAAATCTATATATTAAAAAATCACTCAAATATTTTACTCATTATTTAAAATATTAAAATGGAATTCCACCAAGTATGGTACTCTCTGTCAAAAATATTGAATTTGTAATATTTAAATATTAATAAAAAAAAACAAAATAAAGATATTTATTTAACTGTAAAATTAAAAAGCATCTACTATAATAATATCCATTGTGTGTGTGTATGTTTCATTTTTCGATTCTCTATAGAATATCTTAAAAGATACAACGCTGATTTTTTGCATGTAAGTTTAGTAAATTTTTCCGCAGTTATGTGCCGAATTTCAAGACGATAGGATAATATTTTCATTCATAACCTAATTTAATAAAACTAAAAAATATGCTTTAGCGAGTTTCAATATATACGAATTATATGATTCTCTTGTTCACCGCGAGAATTTCAAATTTAGAACTTTTACAAAAAAAACAAATTTTAATGCTTCTTAGAAATTTCCAGTTTTTTTTTATCGGAATTGCGTTAGAAATTATTAATCACATTATTAATAACTCAAAATGCCTTCTATAAAAATAACACCGTCTACGCACAGCAAACGTAATTAAAAAAGAATTGCACAATTGAACGTGATAAAGACTGCATCTAATAAAGAACAGTGCAGTGAAAGTGATGCGTTGTTTGTGACACGAAATGTGACAGAAATGTCAAGCAATGAATTGGAAAGAAAACGTGAGCAGCGTCTTCTTAAAATTCGAGTACGTGCATTGACCTCAAGACAAAAAGATACTGATGCACAGCGAACGCTGCGTTTACCTTAAATGTGAGTGCGTATATCCACATCGAGACAAACAGAAACAGAAGAAACAATAAGACAACTCACACAGGAGCGTTTGATAGCGCTCGCTGTCCCAGAAAAGATTACTGCACACAATTGTGGATTAATGAATGTGACCTGTCGATTCTGCAATGCTTTACATTTTAAAGCGGAAAAACCATCAGATTGAAAGTTCAACGATTGCTGTCCCAAAGTTAAAGTGAAACTACTAGCAAGGCCTATTTTTCCGGTATATTTAAAGGATATTATGTCAAATCCAGAAAATATTTATAATGGAAATTTCAAAAGAAAAATAAGATCATACAATAACAGTATATCTTCTGCATCAATGGGAGCTTAATTAGCAGGTCCAGTGGCAGGATCAGGGCCATTCTGCTTCAAAGTTCAAGGCCAAATATATCACAGAACTTTGCACCTTCATCCAACTGATGGTACAAAATGAAAGCAATTCATTCAGCCAAACAATATGTACAATCGGTTGGATAGTAGCTTTTCACTCTAGTCAACTATTTTTCGATCCATAAATATACCAAATAATGTGATCTAAGATTTTGTAGCCTTTGTTTTAAAATAATATTGGAAATTCTCAGGTGTTACGGTACACAGTGGTTTGAAGCTGCCCATATTTCGGTCCCGGTTTTGGCACCAGTTTTTTCAGTGATTATAATTTGGTTTTGAATATTAATCAAGGAAGATAGCCCCAGTAACGAGGTCGAAACGTTAGAAGACATAATCCAATACGGCGCACAAATGATTACTCGATTATCAAATAATACATCAGTTTTATATTTTACCATAAAAAAATAGAAATACATGGATTAAAAATATGTATATGAATGTGTTCGTATTTAAAATCCTAAGCATACTCGTATTTTACTGGCTACAGCGTTAATTTTAATAAAAACTACCAGATACCCGACGTGTGCTACTACGCTAAATAAAGAAATAAAATACTTTTTTTATTTGTTCGGAAAAAAAAGGAAATTTTGTTTATTTATTAACTTTTTTATAAACAATAAAGTGAGTTTTTTCGGTAGGTGTGTAAACATAAAGATCTTTCGGCGTTCTGACCCATCTGAAATTGAGTGATTTCATCGTTCCGATTTGAAAGCTCGAACACTGCCATGTCACTGCCTTTGTTAAAATATTTGCATTTGTACTTAATGGATTTCACGGAGTTGCAGTATTCCACATTGATATATGTTTGAAATGTTTTTGAAATGTTTTTGACAGTATTGAACTGTGTGGAACAATCCATCTGTTATCAATGTCAATATCAATGTTTCTTAATTTAATGGTGGTGGTGAATCCTCCATCTTCTAGCTTTCGTCGTCTGTATTTCGGATATCCATCCTCACCAGTTTGAGTTTCATTAATCAAATCGCATGGATACCTTTTCGTGCTTTTGCCGTCTTTTATGCAAGGCGAATTCATATTCAATGCTTCGCATGGGCCGTGAATCATGTTCTTACAAACAACATCAAAACGTATCGGATCTTTATATCGATACGGTAGTTCAGCAGATATAACACTGTCGATTTAAAATCGTGCGATAAACCCCGTTTTTGCCATTCAATCGAATACATCCAGCATTGCATTTCGCCGTATATATGATTTTTTATCGTGAGATCCATGAGTTTTTGTTTGAAAACTCTAGCTGTCAGATCATGTCTGCGATGACTGACCAGGCGATAGCAAATCTTTGATTTCCGACCTAGCAGGATTGTACGTAAATTTGATGAAAAGATCTGACAGTTCTGAGTTGTTTTTTTTGTTATTGTGGCAGCCTGCGTTATACAACGGCAACGTCATACTAATATTAACAAACATCAAGATCAGTGTTTTTTTGTTGGCAGCCTGCATATACGCGAAAATGTTACTGTTCCTTTTTTGAAAAGTATTCGCTACCGCAAAATGTTGAGACTTTTGTATGGGAAATGTCGAAAATCTATTTAATTAAATAAACCGAATTTGATTTTTACTTGTTTAATTTTAGTAATCTAAAATGACCTCAGTATTATTGGCTTTCAAATGAAACCAGTTTGGGGTACATCGGTTGGATGGTTCTAAAGCCTATAGCGGCCAAAAAACCGCCGGTTTTTGAGTTTGTGTTTTATATACTCGTATATAGATTTGTTTTTGTTGAAATCTGTATGCAAAAAGCTCCTACATGTAAAGATGTTCTTAGAATTCATTTGAACATTTTTAGTCGGTAGAGCTCTGCCGGTCGGTATCTCGAGTCTCATGAGTGTGCCAAAGAGAATCTACGATTGCGTGGTATGTGTCAACGGGGACTTGGGGGACTTGGGGGACGCCAGGGACTCCGTGGCTCGCGTCAGGGCTTTACATCGGTATAACAGAAACATATAAACCAAATCTCATTGCATCGTTTTTATTGTTCATTTATTTCCTCACATTGAATGAAATTGATGATATTGAATAAAAAACAACGGATACACAAGTAAAAGCAAGTTTCTTTGAACAAGTAAAGACATATTTGAGATATTTTACATCTTCTAAAAATTATTTAATAATTTATATTCAAAATAACAACTCCAGACATTATATAGTAGAATCAAATATACTCGTTAGTGAACATTTTTCACGTGTTAATTCTGCTATTGGTGGGAAGAACCAAGGTGGAAAAAAAACTGAGAAGGGTGGAATTTCAATGGAAAAATAAAACAAAACGAATAACCTTGCAGTCTGTCTTGTTTATAATGAGAGTTATTTTAGACTTGTCGCAATAAACGGCACACGACTCGCGTTAAAAAACTATTTCGACAAATTATGGTTTATTTAAGTTATAGCTTATATCCCGCGATTTAAACAGTACTTTATTTGCACGATTTCACTTTTACACGGTTTATAAATATGAGATTTAAAAAAAATCATCAAACATTTTTTTTATTCCGTTCGCTTGGTAACACTGGCGCTTATATTTTTTGTCATTTTTTAAAATATAATTATATTCTGAACTCCATTGATTCTAAAGCGACCGACTTTTTGGTCCAGGCTAGTCAATTAAACAAATGATCGTGACAGTGATCCTGATGAAGAGAAATCTGAGCCAGGTGTCATCAAGTTCAAGGCAAAAATTGATTAATATTAATAATCGCTTAACTCAATATGAGGAGGTCTATAAAAAATTGACCGAAAAATCAAACACAATTGTCACGGATTTCATTACTAAGATATGCCGATCAGAAATTATTTCTATTGCACCTAATATTGAACTTGAATCGCAACAATTATTATCGAGTGATTAAAGTGACATCATACCTATCAAGAAGAAAAGATTAAAAGTCTATGAATGTGATAATAAAAATTAAATTGTCAGTTTAAATAAAACCATAAAAGTATTTATTTAAAATATTAAAATGGAATTCCCACAAGTACTCTCTTAAAATTATTGAATAATTAAATTTTAGGTAATTTATTAAACTCATATTACTTATCTCTGTATGTTAAAAAAATTGCAGACCTCTTTTTGTGCCATTTTATGAATAAACCGTTTTTTTTAAAGATATATTTCTTTTTATTTAACATTGTTATTAATGACTTTTTTCACTATTTGACGTATAAAAATTAACGATTTAGATTTACACAGTTTTCTAAAGAATATTTCTCCAGTGTAAATCGGGATATATTAAAAAATATATTTATTAGTTTATAAAGCGGAGAGTACCATTTTGGTCATTTTCCTTCTTATAATTTTTTTGAAGAAATATACGATTTGATTTATTTGGTTGATTGTTTTAAACATTTGTTTTAAATTACACTATTTGGCAAAGTGCAGGGCTTTTTTTTTTGGAATGTTAATTTTGATAGGTGACTTTTTTAATATTCTTTTGTGACGCCACAGCCCTTACAATTTTGACCAAGCTTTTAAAAGATAAGCACTATCCAAAACTCATTACTTTTTTAAACAAGAGCCTTAAGCAGCATAAGGTTTTTAAGATTAAGATTTTGAATTATGAAAATTGGTTAAGCCGGCAAAAACGCGCTTTTTTGTAGAGGTATTTTTTCTTACATTATTTTCACCTTCTGGAGACTCAATAAATTAAACCAAAGAAATATTAGTCCGCAATGTTCGAACGCGCCAGCTTGGCCACAAATCGGAGAAGAATTTCACTGTCAGTAGTTTCCGAGTAAGTTGAGATCGTTAGCTCCGAAGGGATGTCGAATGACTACGGACTTCACTGGCACGGAACGAGCGCAGACGTAAATTAAGTAGACTAATAAATAATTATTCCTTCGTCGCAAGCAATCAATATCAGAGGTGGAAGCGCAGTATTGAAGATAATTTTATTATTTACCGATATTTTATATTTTATGTTAATAAAACTTTAGGCACAATCTATTCATCACCCTCTATTGATTATATTAGATATCAGTTTGGTTCGGTAGCTGTGAAAGCAATTCCAAAAGTAATACTATAATGCTTCTATAACATTTAGTATTTATAGCAAAAAAGCGTACCTAGCTACGCATACTACTACATACTAACCTAACCTTACCTCCTTATATAACAATGTCATCAAAACTAAATCAGAGCGGCCACTTTCAAGGTGGCCAAGTTGCTGGGTTACTTTTGTTGCAGGTCCTGCCCCTCGCTGCAGATCTTGAATAATATTACATCGCTGGAGTTCTCCTCTTAGTGAAGATAGTAAGAGCGTGCTGTTGTTGACGGGCGAAGCGCATTTCGAATAAAATTTCACGACTAAATTTACATCTATTCATTCATATAGCGAATTTATTGGCAGTTTTGAAATAAACAGAGCAATGATTTTATTTTGATAAATACATTTTCGCTAATTTAAGAATAAAAACAGAACCCAAAACGCATTTGAAATTTGAAATCTTAAGATCTCAGACAGATAACTCCTCAGATCTACGAAGAATAATGATTTACCAAAAAGATTAGCGTCCATTAATTTGGACTCTGGGGAGTTGTTTTTTAATTATGGTTTATATCTCATTTAAAAGCAAGGCTTGTGAATTTTGGTGAAACTTTCTGTAAAACAGAAAAGACCACGATAATTTTGTATTAAGTTGACAAGTCGACGTTCTCATGAATAATTCTATAGTAAAAAGAACGACAAAAGCTCGGATTCCAACGTTCCAACTCTGTGTTCATATTTTGACTTTGACAAATCGTGTTTTTAAATTAGGCATCTAATAAAACCAACGATGGTTGGATTTTTTAAAATTATAGCAATGGGATAAACATTTATATTTTATTATTAAATAGCATTAGCGATAGCATTCGTTTAATTTAGTTTATTAAAAAAAGAGGTTCCATCTACTGCAGACAATATCAACGACCGATTTTTGCTTTAGTCACATTAATACTATTATTTGCATAATAAAGGATGGAGTATGGTATTTATAAAATGTATGGAAATGGTTTTGTTCTTTTTTAACATTTTTTAAAATTTTAAGCTCACTAATATCAATAAAAGGGAACGGCATCGAGGCCGATGCTTTTGCCACCTCGCTTCGGTGACAGCTCTTTCTCTCCATAGAGGCATTGTCGACATTGATGATGCTTCTATAAGAATATCTGAGACTGAAAGAACATTGAAAAAATCCACTGTTTGATTATATAAATGTATAAAACCTTTACAATTTTTTTTAATTGAAAATATTGTCGATAAACAGTTGTTTCTTTTGTAGAGTACGTCAGATTACGTCTCGCCTAATTTATAGAAGACCAAAGGCGGGGGCATCAAAAGGAGAATATAGTCCTGAGCACTATGATATGAACTGGGAAATCAACGTCTTAGAAGGTGGTAAAGACGTCATTATATAGCGGCTCTGGGGAGCGTCAAGTAGCAGAGCGAGTCTACGGTTGCTCATTGATGTGACGGAGAACTGTTGTAGTAGAGTAAGTCGAGCTGGAGAAACCACTGCGGCTTAATGCGCCGAGATGATGATTCGACCAATTTCAACTTTTGTATTTACCAAAACTACTGAACGACAGCCGCCTGAGAGAAAGCAGGATGACACATATTTAATCGCTTGTTTTTATGATGGAACAAGCAATCGTCTAGCCAATAATGAATGTCGCATACCTTTAGAAAGGGAACTTTATCACTAAATCTATTATTTCCAGACACTAGCATGCCAGAATATATTTTACTTCACTTGGTCAAGCTAAATATTGTTTTGTTGCAGAAGTATGAAAAAAAAAAAAAAATCTGCTTACAATACAAAACTTTTTATAATATATAACTCGACAGTGAGTGTCTTCAATAGAAAAACCATAAAACCAATACTTTTAGTTGTAATTATTACGTTCAATATATTCTAGAGAATCGTAAATTTAGTAATTACAATCTTATTTATTACTAAATATCTTTTTTTAAATGTTGATTGGTCAAGGTATTTGAGATATAAAAATATTAGCAAAGTACCCATCGGTCTACTCAAACTAACTAACATTTTTTCAAAAGTATACTGAATTTACATATTTCTAAATAGAAGAGCTGAAATTAAATCTTAATATATAATATTAATAATTCAACAACTCTAATAATTTAATGAATACAATATAATTTAAAGAATATAAATTATCAACTGAGGTTGGCAAGCTAGAGTAGTTGTAAGGGGGCGCGGAGGGCTGGCATCGATTTGTGGCTTACAATGTGTAAACATTATTCATAATACAACCTAAGTTTAGCAAAACTAATTATACAGAAATGTATCTTCCATCCTTTACCGCCTCAGGTTCAGACAAAAGTGAAATGGCTCACCGACTGTTACCAAACCCACTCCATACGACACGCTACAACTTTCTATGAATATTTATTTATTTTTAAAATATCCTATATATAGGGTTCTGTGTGATTTCTTTGTGTAACGGTAGAGACATATCAAGTCGGAGACAACCGCACTTGCCTCTGCTAACTAATCTGTTTCTTCTCTTGCTACTCTTTTCTTATACAGAAGAGATGGTGCTACACCACTTATTCAAATTATCTAAACTTGGAAGAAAAGCCATTTAATTCGATGCAGTTTTGAATCGGATATTTTTTTTTAAAAATATTTATGTGTTTTTAGTATAACTATGTTACAGAGTTAAAGCTCAGTAGAGTTTATATATGTGTCAAGGGTAGATTGGCTTACACTATTTAAAAAGTATTTATTGTATAATATCTAATCTATTTACTTTAAAAAAAGTTAGATTTTCTAAAAAAACTTGAAATTTTTTTATCCAATGTCGTATTATTAAAAATAAAGACTACATGAAGAGCGTTTACATATATAATTATAAAGATAAGTTAAAGATAGTTATTTGGCACTAGTTTTGAAGTTGAGGTACTGAAAAAATTAATTGAATATCAGTATTTGTTGATTAATAACAAAGACACAAAATTCGATCGCCAAAAGATTTTAGAAATAAATCGCGTGAAAGATAGCACACTGGAACACCTGCTTAATACCTGCTTAATAGTAATGCAGCTTAAAATAATAACATTAAAAAACCATTTACCGCGCATAAACTTTCTTTACAGGTAAATACACTACAAGACACTGAAGAGAACTGCTGCTGCACACCAAACTACTACTTAAATTAATCACTTTCACAAATGTAAAAGCATTTATTTTGTATAAAATCGTTTATAAAAATACCAATAATATAGAATCCATGATTTACACTTCTCTTTAACAACCAGTAATTCTCCCTTTAACAATTGTTCACTTATTGTACTTGCATGTTATTTTAAAAATCCTCACTCAGTTTGACAATGCCAACGTGAAAGTTTGGCGAAACCGATCACCAATTAAATTAAAATGTGAAAAAATCATATAAGTATTTTCTTAGTCTCCTTGAGACTAAGTGTAGGCATACTTGATTATTTTAAATAAAGTCTTGAGTTCTAAATTTTTTAAAATAATTATCAAATTTAGGAAAATAACAAAAAGAAGGTAATTTAAATATTTTTTCAGTTGGTATTAAAAATTTAAATATGTTCCTTGAATAGATTGAAGAGCAATAAAATGATGATAAAGACGTGAAAAATATTTTGATGTGAATACATGAGAACCATAAAAAATAGGAGTCATATAAGCTTGGTATGTGTTGCTTGTACGAATGAATTTTGTAGAATTTAATATTGCGATGGCACGTTTTTAATATTACATAAATCGGCAGTTATATTTTACAAAATATTTCAATGCTTTCTATTTTACAAAATATTTAAGTGTCCCCATTAATTCGGTTTGCGTGCATTTATAATGATATATTATCCATAAAACTGACGTAAAATTTATGCAATGAAGTTATTTTTTATGTGATATAAAAAAAAAACACGAAAACGCTGGAATGATTATATATTTCGGTTCCGAAGCTCTTACCTACAATTCGATGGAGTTGTTTATGTTTGTATGCAGTCACCGGGTAAAGATCAAGACGTTTTTTTTATGAGCTTATGAGCCCAGCTGCCATAGAAGTTTCTAATATGTGAAATTATTTTATTTATATTTTTTATTATATTTATAAATAATTGAGACGAGTGAAGTTCAGGAGTTTCCACTTCTAAAGACGCGTTTGAAGGAATACATAATTGTAATGCTCACATTACCTCCACTAGCCTGCTCTTTTATCAGATCCGGTAGTTGGCTATGGGTGCGGTCATTGAGTTTCTCTCGAAGAATAGAGTGTTCAGTCTCCTTGATTAACCGAGATCCCTAAAGAGACATTTCATGGATCTGGAAAAAGTCCACGAGCGCCAAAATAAACTTTATAGTAATGAAAAATAATGGTAATTCATTTGTCAAGTATATCAGTTATTCAAATTATACGCCACAAGTAATAGAAGAGTGCAAGTGTGGCCTATTCTCTCGAAACGTAATGTCACCGGTCTTCTCAATAAGCCGAGATCTTTAAAATAACAATTTGCGGATTTTACAGGTATTCACGAATGCCAACCTCAACTCCATAGCCGCGAACCACGGTCCATTTGTCTTTATGGCGTTCTGGAGATAGTCGTATTTATTTGACTTAAAATAATACTTACTTTTGAGAGCCTAAAAGACGGCCATGCTTGTTATCATACGACCGTTGAATTTATTTAGTTAAATCCAATAAAGGTAGGATTCGGACAAAGTCTGCACCGCAATTATTTGTTAGATTTGCCTTCATTGCGCACAGGAGATCTCCTACTGGGGACGCGGGGCATTATTGAAAACGAGGGTAAGATTCTCAAATTAAAAAAAAAACGATTGTTAATCTGATTTTAACATGATTTCATCAAAATGAAGATTAAATTATAAAATAATCTAAGCTACAAAATATTTTTTTTTTACCCTTAGATGTAAAAATTGATCAAAAAAGTCAATATAATATTTTTTCAAACGTGAATATCAAGTAATTCATTAAATTATCACATTGTTTTAGAGGATTTGTATAATAGTTAATTTAAGGTGATTCAACGTATATGTTTACTAGAAATCAGTAATTAAAATTAATCGAAATAAGAATAAACTCTCGCTATGAAATAGTCTATAATAATATATAATAACAGTTCATTCAATTATTAATGTTAGTTAGTGAGCTCTTAATTAGAGTCATATCTACTTGTTCTATTAATTTTATAGTTGAACGATGCCTTGATAGAATATGTATATTTATTATGTATGTTTGGTGTTTCCCCATCAGAGGAATCAGCCCCCTTAAGTTGGCGCTGATAAATATAGTTTAATAAAATACCTTTGTTTTTACATATTTAATCTAAAATTGGGTGTTTTTTCTACGGCTGTATGATGGTCTTTTCACACATATAAGCACGGGGTGTAGGTAACATCCCACCAAGATTTCAATTGGCAGGAAGGTAAACCCGTGAGAAGCTTTCCGACTGTAACATATATTTAAAGATATGAACCATCAATGCTTTATTTTATATCTTTGGAAAAATCCTTTTTGTTTTTTCTCAAACATGTACCGTAGATGTTTTTCTCGCATATTTATTATCATAAAACATTTTTTTAACTGTCACAGGTTTAATGTTCCCAATGTTATTAAGCAGTTCAGCTTTACGCAAGAGAATTTTTAGCCAGGTCTTTTTTTTGTACAAAGCTCTTCATATAGTTAGTTATCCATAATATGGGCATCAATTGGACAAAGAATCTATCTTTAATACTTAACATGGGTAATAACATTGCGTGCCGCGCATGCCACAGAGGCAGCGCCTGTCTGGCGTATCCTCCATCTTCGATAGTTTATTCGGGAAACCCAGTTTAAATATTTCCTACACACCGGGGCTTCTACATGAGAATACATATTTAATAGAATGCGAGGTCTAGTTTTCCAATATCTTACGTCTAAGCCTATAAAGTAGAACTCCTTCATAATAGATTACTTTCTTCTCGGGGTAGGCTGTGAACTCAATATGAACTGAAAATTAATTATGAATATGGTGAATCAGTCATACGCCGCGAGACGCTCATACGTTAATAATGTTGGTTTTAAATATCAAATATTACCGAAAGTAACTATGTTTATAAACCTGTATTTATCAAAACTGTAGGTTAATTGGATTTTCAATATGTTTTAAGATGGTTTGCATCTTCGCTGAGTTAAATAAACTTTATAATATTGATATACGCATCTTTGGTGAAGGAAAATATACCAAACAATATTTTATAGAATAAGTATTTAAAAAATAAATTATGTTTAGCTGCTGAGTGGATCGGCAGAGCCGGAGCCTCGCGAGCGCAGTTAATATTCCTGTAACTTGTTTGTGCCAACAAACATTTCAATTAAATTGTTCTATTAATTATTATTGTTTTCACTCAAATTGAAAATATTTTTATTATCCATATACTTTTAATCTCACTGGCATTGCTAGCTTAATATTATTTGTTTATGAATTTTTATATCAATTCAATTGTATGTTAAACACTTTTATTTATTCCTGATTTTGCGTATTTTTTGTATCTTGTTTTTCATTTATATATTTTTGTTAACAGGATTAACTGCTTTATAATTATTAAAATACTAAATGACCACATCGACATTAACAATTGTTAGCTAACAAGTGGAGACTTGTTACTTGGTAGATTATTACTTGAATGAGTATGAACTCAAACTTATGTCACACAGACCGGGACGAGCGGCCAGCCCGGCTCCCGGACACGAGGCTACGAGCCCGGGAACTTTGATTTTATGAGTATTGTTTTTTTTAATCTGAAAGAAAATCCTCTCTAATGGAATTCATTACAACGAAACGAACAATTATCGGCGATTTATTGCCTAATTTTGCTGATTTGATTGTGAGTTTTTGTGTTTCTTTTATGCTACGATATTAAAGTAAATTCGATTTCTCATTCAATAAGACGGTTTCTCTGCTTAATGCATGAAAATTGATGATGAAAACCACACGTAACGTATATTTGGAAATGTGAAAACCAGCAAGTGGTGCCCTGGCAAGCTCCTGCGCAAGAGTGCTCGCGCCACAATCGGAACTCGAACTATCTCCTCCAGTCGTTTTAATCAAAAACAAGTTTAAGATAAATATAATGAGTTTAGATATATATTTAATACAAAACCAACCGTGGTGAGCATCTTCATAAAAAAGAATTTAAATAATTATTATTTATATTAAAAGACAGCATTTTCTCTCATTCATTCATGAAACGACTAAGAATTTCGATATTTTTCTATGACACAGGTAGATATGGCGCCCACACCTGCGCGGCTGGCTTGGGTCTATACTCTGAGCCAAATCAGCCACTGCGCTACGGCAACTGAGCGAAAATTCGAATCTTTAAGTGCTGGTGCAGAGCCGATGTACCCATTTTTTTTTTAATATAGTATTTGTGACTCGCGAGTATTCTTGACCCAAATAGAATTCAACAATAGTACTGATATATAGTAACGACACATATATATGTATATATTTAAAGCTTACAAAACCTAGAGAGGATGGAACCTAATATTTTATCAATGATTATTATTAAAATAATTTGCATTATTTCACTCATACTGTTAATACAATATGTTTTCAAGTAACCGATTAATACATAAGTCTACGAGAAAGACTTTACGACGCAAGTAGAACTTGAACCAAGAAAAAGCATCGGACCGAATAGTTACTAAGGTGTACCCATAGATATTATTTGATTGACGATTGTATAAAGATAATACCGCAGTGATAAACGCAAAACTTAAGAACTGAAAATAACTGGTGTTCGGGTAAAAATGTATTTAATTTCCTTTAAAATTTATTTATAATGAAAAATAGCGTTATAAATTTGACTGCATTTAAAAATATGTTTTAACTGTTGAACTGTTTATTTTTTAAATATGAAAAAGCAAAAAAAATCTTAAGCAATAAATATAATGTCTGAGCACGGAAAATATATGATCGTAGAAATTCCCAAATATATCACAAAGGCAGACTTTCAGCAGATTTTTCGTACGCAGGAGTCCCGGGAATTATATTCTCCCCAATATAAGTGGCACACTATTGTGAATGTCAATAAATAAATGTTTACTTTGATTATAAGAAAACAGTTATATATTTTGTCATTATTTGTTTACAGTAGATTTAAATCTGGACAGAAAATAATAATACAAAATACAAGAAAATTATATTTTAAAATTAGTATTGAGAACTTTCTGATTACAATCAAAATATAAAAACAATGTTTGTAAATGTAAAAAAAATCAACCCATTGCTTTGATATTGAGAGAAAGATAAATGAAAAGTTTTTCCCGCCACGGGTGGGGTTCTCGCGACTGTCTTGGTCAGGTGCTCCTACCGGGTGACAGATTAATAAGTTAAAGTAAAACTTACAAGGTATTGATTCTAAATTAGTAACTATGGAAGCAGATGTGGAATTGCCTAGACGGTGAGTGAGATTTACTTTTTTAAAGGCAGATTTTTTATGACTTAAGACGCTCTTTGTATATTCTGTCATATCATAAGTCTATCAAATATTTTTATTGTATTTTTATTACATTTAAAAACGTTGAACATCCTCAAATGTAGAATTTTGATTAAAATCCTGAAATTTGAGAATATTGTAGTAAAAAACTACATTTTTGAGCATGGGTTATAATTAAAATAAGCTTTGAATTGGAGATATGTTTGATGTTGGCTCAAGAATATATTATATAAAAATTGGCTTCATTTGCGCGTAGAAAAAAATCTCAAATTTAGCCGTAAGACTCGACTTGCCAGGGTCCTCGTTAAACAAATTAGATTTTTTGTAGAATATTCTGACGTTTTTGAAACACACGTTAATAAGATATTGATGATGAAAAAAAGTTGTGTACGACATTTTAAGGACTTAAAATTACGTAGAAATCCGTAAAAATCCTTATCACATAGAAGACCTTTGATGTTTCGGCTTTGTCAATTACCTGTGATGATTTTGGTGTATAGCAAATTTTCAATTAATATGTCTACATAGACCTATACAACATGTTCTGACAAGATAATCATTTAAGAACATAAATATTTTAAGCATAGTAAGTAGAATATTTGAGATTCTTGAGAGTTTCATTTTATTTCAATGAAGATAAAATAATGAATAAATATATGCCACGGGTCGTAAAAATTAGTCAAATTATGAATTTTAGACCAATAAAAAAAATATTGGAAATACATTAATGCAACGTTAAAAATTAATTTTGCTAGGGTAAACCATGCTTTAAAAGTACCTTTTCTATTAATTAGTATAGTTGAAATGCTTTGAAAAACATTATCAATAATTAAAATGGTAGATTATTGAGAGAAAATAGCTTGATTGAATTCTTTCAACAGTCCATTTCTGTTTATAAATTCCACAGCTCAACAAATTCCAACGCAAAAAAATTAAGATATAAGTACTTAAATTCATGGTTTCTGGTATTTAATAAGGAAAGACAAAATTAAGGTTATTCAATGTTAATGATATAAATAATGAATAGGTATTTAAAAAAGTTTTATTTTATTACTAAGCGGTTATATCACATGGTTAAAACATTAAAGGTTTTATATCCTTTTTGTGCAGGCCAGTTTTCATGGTAAATATACGAGTACGTTCAGTGAGATGGTCGGCAATCTCTTCTGAGGAGAGACACCCGAAGAAGAAGATGATATCCCTTTTGCTACGAAAATTTTCCCAACGAAAAGATGATAATTCTTATAAAAAAGAATAAGAAAAATATAATTAAACCATAATTCAAATCAGTATGTTGCTGGATTATAGAATACTCGATTTCATCGAAGTTACCCAAGTTATTTATTTTTTTTTTCATTTAATATTTCATAAATTAAATCATTGGCGCGTTATAAAGAATAAAAGAATATTCAATATTGAGTGTCTTCCATAACCATATTTCCATAATTTGTTAGATCTCAGATATTATAATAAAAAAACTACAATATATCATCGTTATTTAAATTGAAGATGATTTTACGTTATGTAACGATAGACAATATAAAAAAATGTATTGCTTAAAAAGAGAGACTAATCTATAATGCTTTGAAACACGAAATGAAATCAAATCCGATTATTTGACTTACTTACACAATTTTTGAGTATTATCTTGTAAAGCTATGAATTTAATATATTTTTTAGTGTATCAACAGTTTTATTATATATATTTTTCTTGTTATAACAAAGTGGGCGTCCTGTAAAATAATAGTAAAACATATTCATTCATGAGTTAATTACCTAATGAAAAAAAAAATGAGCTAGATAGTGTTAAACATAATTACAACTTGTAAGTTAGAAAATAGTTGGTACAATTCTCTTTTTTACCTGTAGGTTAAATTCGTATTCAAATAAACTGGGCGTAGAACTTACGTAATCAAAATTAAATAACATTCGAATTTGGGACTATTTTTGTATGAGCCATAGGAAAATCAGCGCTGATAGCTCCTTGCACTAGAAGAAGCTCTTTTTCGTTACAATATCCGACCTTCACTTATAGGTCAACTTCTTTCTATCGTTACTTTTAAAGTAATTGATAGTTTTAGGGCATTATAGTTATTTATTACACGGGTAATCGCCACACGCACACACAATATGTGTTGTTTGACGAATTAATAGCACGACTTAACTTTCCTAGAAAACCCTAAAGTTTGATGACAGTAAGCCTTCAGCTACCCGCTGTTGATAAATACTGATGTTCTAGTACTTGTATTTACTCATGTTTAGAGTTTTGTGAAATTCAAGCTTAAATATAAAAAAATAAAACCTAACCTACCTAAGCTGTAGAACACATCATTGATTTGTTGTCAAGCATTTAATACTTTCAGTTCAATGATTTGCTTCCAACAAAAATAAATTAAAAATAATCATTACATTTGTTTTCGATCCAATTTTTTTTTTAAATTTACAAATGGTAGCATATATATTTGTATTGAGTTATTTCTTTATATGTATGATTTTTTAGTTTACATTGAAAATTCACGGTAAATGGGCTATTAAAATATTTTTTTAGCTATTGGGGTATATGATTTGATAAGTTTTTATCACTAACTAATCAAAATGGATTTCTCGTTTTACTTTAAAAAAAATACAAAAATAATAAACAGTTGCAATATTTAAAGCTGAATACAAGTAAATTATACGCTCGTAACATCTAATTACTATTATTAAATGCTTTAAAATAACAACCGTATCATATTTTAAAACTGCTTTTGCTAGCGTGAACTTACACTTTATGTGTTACACAAACAAAACACACGTGAAACATTTTTGGCGGTAATGGTTAGTAAAAATATTGAGTTTATTCATAATAATGAGGCTGAATATAACTAAATATGTTATTTGAAGTAAAAATTCTATGAACTCCCACAGTGATGATAGAAAGGTATTTAGTTAAAAAGCAACCGTACCCACAAATATTTAATATAATTTAAATTAATAATTAATTTCAGTTATTACTAATATGATTAGGCACATTAGTTCATATATAGAAGATGACTTAAAGAAACTCTCAGAAAAATCCCACACAAATCACGATGATATTTTTCTGAGAGTTTCTTTAAGTCATCTTCTATATATGAACGAATGTGCCTAATCATATTAGTAATAATATAATAAACCCGTAATGGGTAATAAATACGCATCTGATTGACCAATCCGTAAATAGATATAATTAATTTCAGTGAAATAAAAATAATTATTAAAAGAAACAAACGATATCAATATGAATAAAATACACCATAATTTGTAAAACGTATATAAATAATCAGCAAGATTATTTAAATTATGACATATGGGAATGATTCACTCACAAAACTCTTAATTTTAAGTATTTTTTTATATTTATGTCAAGCCCTGATAATATTATACGATGAACCCTCGCACCCCCTTACCCTGAATGGGGGGTTCAGGGTACCAAGCACCCCGCACCCGCACCCCGCACCCCGCACCCCGCACCCCGCACCCCGCACCCCGCACCCCGCACCCCGCACCCCGCACCCCGCACCCCGCAGCCCGCACCCCGCACCCTCGCAGTCCCACAAAGGACGAGGCCGGCGGTGGAGCAGTCAGAGGCAATCTGTGCTTTGCTTGGTACGACTCCAGAATTTGTTACATACAAAGAAATCATAAAAAAATTTTTTTCGTGAATAAACTGATAATTTAATCATTCCTTTTCCATATAAGTTGAACTTTAAAGTTTAAAGTAGAGCAATAAATATTATACACATTCAATCGATCGTAAATAAAAAAATTATGTGCATAGATTTTTTTTAATCCAAAAATAAAATAGATGCAATGTTGACGAGTTTTCTAAAATAAACTTTAAAAAATATTATTCAAATATAATATAACGAGAAACAATAACAAGATATTAACATGTTTCAACAAAAAAAATAGATTTAAAAGCAAATATTGCATGAATTAAATATAATATCGTGCAATGATTTAATAATCAACCAAAGTATGACCATTATAGATGAATTCACGTGGAATACTTATGATTATTTCACGTCAGAGTTCTCTGGATCTTCTGTATAGTGAATGTTGAGGATTGCCTACCAGGTATGGTTCTCGCTTTCGAGACTTCTGGTAGACATTCAGTTTCTTCGATGTGACTCCACGAATTCGCCAAGCTTCGTGGATACTTAGTGGACTGTATTGTAGGTGATTTAAAGACTTCTTTCATATTAACTTTTATTTAAACTTTATTACAAACATTGATTATAATATATGATTTCCAGACATGTTACATTTAACACTTTTATAAGACACTTATTTAAAAGACTTTCACTTTGAACCGACAACAGGGGTCGGTAACTTAACACTTTCGCTTTGATCGCGAACTTCTTTACGTGACTACGAACGTCACAATATACTTCCGAACTCGCGGCGGTATATTCACTGAGATTTGTAAGATCTCTACTTTAATTACGGCAGGTACGAACATTTCGTAACCTGACCGAACCTAACGGCGGAACGGAATTCGCGTTTTTACCGGAGCGTCATCTTACGGGCATCGTAACCCCATGAAGACATATTGAACACTAGCCCTATAGGGCTCTTACTGATCTTTATACGGTTCCAGAACAAAGAAGGTATGTTTACAAGTTCTCACGCTGAAAACATATTAAATTTACCAATCAACCAAAATATCAATTGACCGTATCCGGACCGTCATAAATATAAACTTCGGTTCCTTGGTTATTCCAAATTAACGAGGTCGGTATTTAAACACAAAGACGTACAGTATTTGGCCATATGCAAAGCTTAAAATAAAATATAAAATATCCGTGGGAAGGATAGATTTTAGGAATTATTTCTCTATATGAATAGCTAACCGTAATACCAAATGTCAAATAAATCTTAATTTTATAGGAAACCGTATGCCTACAAACCTTAAGTTAATTTAAACTTGGTCGCTAAACACATATGTTTGTAATAAAAGAATATTAGGATTTTAACCGTGACCAAGGATTATACCCCGATCGCCTATGCTGGTGTGTTCTCACCATTCAAAGGCACAAAAAATCATCGTAAGAAAACTAAAATTCCACCCTTGTGGCATAAATCTACTTCAAATTTAAAGTCACTTAAATCTAAGAAAATAAAGATTATTTTTATGGTCGCGTTGGTAACAGTGAAATTATGATTTATATTTAATTTATTAGCCGTCCAAGTGATTCATGCGACTATTAACAAGGAAGTCATTATTTACAGGTTGTTTGAGCTGCGCGCATAAATCAAAAGCTGGGAATAACCAGCGTCCCTGATTCTACTCTTCATTTTTATGTGTGTCATAAACTACTGAAGCCAACTGCCCCCCGGGGAAAGTGTTTCGTTTGTGACCTTCGACAGTGGCGTATTTGTTTCTAGAATATCACATTTACACGGGAAAAGTAGGCGAGAACTGGTGATGGGGGAATATGGAAAGATGTAATAAAACGAGGATATTTTGTTAGGTACTTGTAAAATTGGTAAATATGAATGATTCCACAGGAAATTCCACAAATTTTCTTTACAAGAGCTTTATCAGGCTAAAGAAACACTTAAAAACCAAAAACATGAACAACAAAAAATATTGTGATTCAAATTTAAATGTTTTCTCTTTGACTGTGGAATATTACAAAATAAACCAGTGTGTCATGAAAGTATAACGAAAAAAATACCAATCATACTTAAAATATAAAATTAGCTTCTGTAAAATAATTATTCACGGGTTACTAATAACATCTAATGAATTTTCTACCGCTCTTCATATTTTATTTGTGAAATCTGTGCAAAATTTTCTTAAAATAATATTGTACATTATATTCCGACTTGTTCCCTCTATATTTCTTGTTTTTCATTATTAATTTTAGAAGCGTAAATATCATGCCAAAAGTAAATACTTGAATTTGTTGAGGTCATCGCAATATAATGATACCTAAGTGGTCGGGCGCCGGGCGCGCTCTTTGTTTTATCAGCTTTCCTTATACTTCCATTTCAAAAATATTTGTATTACTCCAACGTGCAGAATACGAGCATTGGCAAAAATATTCTTTGAAATCACGTAAAGTTGTTTGTTTTGTCGTTTAAAAATTATTTATAGAATTCAGATATTATTGTAAATTTTTCTGACCTATTCATATTTATGTGATAAATTGATATCCTATTCATAAGTGCTAATAATTAAATTTGGTAATATTTTTGGTTTCCGACATTTCGATTTCGTATCCCAGGTCATCATATGGAAACAAAGACGTTGAGATGGAATGAAATTCACCTCAAGTGCCTAGAATTTCCATTTTGTTTTCTTGATATTGATTAATTATTGCGTTTGCCGATCGTTTAACTTTAATTAAAAAAATAAATTATATTGTCTCTTCAGCGTGATTAGCAGCATAAAATCAGTATGTATTAAGTATTTTAAACTCCTCAAATTTACAAGTATCTTTCCCTTTTTAATTTGATTTTTTCGAACAGACTCAAAAACTCAAAGTAAACAGGGTACACTACGCAATATAATAACTGTCGAGTAAAAGTAATTAATAAGACACTGAGACCATTCTAGAGGTTGACTTAAAAGAGTGAATTTAAATAATATAAGGGCAATCGAATTCAACGTTTGACGTGTTATTAGGTAGACGTCTTTAGGACGTTTATACTGTACCCTCGAGTGAAAGTTTATTGCGGTTTTGATCAATTATTATGAGATTCGGTCTGGTGTTTTTCAGATAATCAAAAACGTAGAAGAAATTCAACACAGTGGTTCGAGAAAGCTCCGTAAAGTTCTAAACCCTTTAGAATGACTTGAATTCAATTAATCAGCATATTGTCCGTTCAAAATCGAATTAAAGAAGCAACCCACAGTGCGTTTCAAGAATTTTATTAAATATTGAGATCATTGTTACTTTCAGATTTTTTTATATGGGATATAAAATATGAAAAAAAATATAAAATATAAAACATGGGATACGGAGTGAGTAATATTAATAACAATAAATTAAAATCAAATATGTGGAAAAATCACAAAAGTGTTTAATATAAAATATTTTATTTAAGTGTAATTTTTAAATTGACGTCTTACTGATATCAAAATAAACATAATGAACGATAGGCAGAGCAAGGTCAAATGACCCAAATAAAAACATCAATACGGATTGTCTTTAATTAACGGTGTTACTACGTTTAAAACTATAGGCAAAAGAAAGAAGTAAAAATGTACCAATGAAATTTTTTACGAACAGGGAACTACCATTAACATATTTTTTTATGGCAGAATAAGAAGCTTCCTCGTAGAGCCTGGGTTCTTATTACCCGATCGGTTTCTAATATCTTATTTAGATCATAAATGCACCAAGCCGCAGTACTGTTATATTCTGCTTGTCACTTTCACATCTCCGATCTAAAATATTTACAACTCAACGTTAATTTTAACTGATGTACTTTGCTTCTTTCAAATATAATCGGAATTTTTAAAAAAAAAAATTAACAGACATGATAATTCACATTTATTAGGAAATTTAAAATAAAAAAAGTCATAAAACTATTCAAAAGATAAGTTAGAACAGTTATTAATCGCTGTGTTTGAGCATTTAAAAGACATTGACTATTGAAATATTGCAATAGTTATCGATTATTAAACATAATAAATCATAGATAAAAAAAGATATGAAACGTAATAGAACTGTGGTCCTGGTTACATTATTTCAACAGCTGAGAGTTTGTCGATTCAGGCAAAAAAAAGGAGTTGTGCGTAACGAAGATAACAGCACTGCACAAAATATAAATATTTAACAATTTAAAAAGTATTCGAACTGTTGTTTGATAATATAATTTCTCGTAACGTAAGGCTCCGGCGCCGGCCCATCGTGAGGCTCGAGGCGCGGCACGAGTAATCGATTTTCAGGCAAATATTTCAACCGTGAAATTAGCGGAGCATCTGCCGCCCTTCGATTTAATTTGAAACTGTAATATGAGCCACGCGTGTCGGCGCCAGACTTTATTACTCTAAACGCTCACTCAGTGAAACGAAAAGTCACGCATTAAGGTGGTCAATCATGTAGACAATTATACGATGAAAATTGATCTTGGACTGTCGTACTGTAATTATATAAATGTATAAACAATAACATATTACAATTAACAATATTTGTTAAAGTTGAAAATACATATCGACTTACGGTGCTTACTATTGACAAAACATTGGATTTATAGTACATTTAAAAAATTATGCCTATTAATTTTTTTTCTATGAGTTTAAATGCCATAAATATAATGAAATAAAACCGAAATATAAAGTTCTAAATATCAAATCATGTTTTAATATAAAAATTATGAAATCACAATAGTTTACGTATAAAAGCACTCACTCAAATAACCCAGAAATTTTTAGATAATGTCCATGACATTTGGAAAGTTTAGTATACAAATGATGACATTAATACCGATGGTTTCTGTTACGACAAAGCTTGTACATACGAACCTCCCCGAGGCACCCGGCCATTTCAGGATTATGAAAGCTTACGCACATCATTGCGGCCATCTATATTACATATCTTTTTAATAATAACATGCAGAGGTAGTCATTCCATAATACTTTGAAAACACATTAGAAGTAAAAAAGGATTATCCAGTCATAACTTTTCATCATTAGTAACGCGGTAACTCTGTTGCCGTTTACTTGCTATTTCAAGTTTTTTATTACTCAATACGCCATGGAATTATGAAGGTGTCATTGTAGAGAAAAAAAGATCATTTTAGTTTCAGCTAGAACGACTATTTAATTGGTTATTTATATTAACAAGCTATATTTTAATATAACGAAAAAGGTAATCTTAAAAAAGTTCACGTTTTCAACCATTTTTTATGTACATTTTAGTAAATTTTATCCGTAAATTATTACTAAAATATTTCATTGAAAGAGAAGACTTTATAGTGAAATACTGTATATCAACAAAATACCAAGTATTTTGTAAGCACTCTTTCGCAGCTCAATAATCGAAGCAATAATAAAATCATATAATGAATTTATTATTTCCTAAGAGTTTAGAAGACGTTCTATCATTTTTGCACATATGACATTTAAATTAGACGTCCAACTGTGACGAAGGTCGCCGACAACGTTGACCGGTTGACAACGTGCTTCTGACAATAGGCAGGACTGCTTCACGTGTGATGGTAGCTCGACTTCGGTTGGCTTACTGAGATAAACGAGGCTATCGCATGTCTTATTAAATGAAATACTATTCAGTAAAGACTCATTTTTGATTATTTAGACAATCGCAATCCATTGAAAGGATACAAAATAAGAATCCAACAGTTACAGTGCAATTTATTTTTTAACAGTTTCAATATCCAGAAGAAGTAAGTAGATAAAGAGAGACACGGTGCCGCTATCTCGAGACGACGACATCTTTTATCGGATACAGAAATAGATAACGGCATGCCTGCGTGGGGACATGTTGTGATCCGTTGGCTTTAATCATCATTACTGTGCCAAGATTGAGGTCAGGCCGACTGGATAAAAACTGGGCGTAATCAGCCCCAGAGCAATTAATCTATGTGAAAATCTGGGGACAAAAGACTACCCGACATTTAAATGAAACGATTCGATCACAGTATCCCCGTTCCCGCAGGAATAGGGGCTGCTGGGCCTTGCGCGCGACCACGTGCGTTCATACATCTCTATATTATTTTGAATTTAACTTTACTCTAGAAATTAGTATTTTATTTTTGATGTTGTATAATTTCACCAAGAAATAATTATTTAAACCAGCATTAAGTTGATAAATAAAAAAATGAAAATAGTCACATCTAACCTAATATAATGAATTAAATGTGGTTTCCATACATGAGTTGTTTAAATTAAACATGCTACTAAAGAATTTGCAGAAAAAAAGTGAATATTTTGATATATATAAAATATCCTTCCGACAATACAATAAATAGCCACTTGTCGATTATTTAGAGAACAGATAAATCTTAATAATCATATATATAAATCTTTACAAGATATATATTTTATAATCTTATGATGCTCAATACTTCTTTCATAATAACTATAGAAGGTCTTTAAGGAAATTGTTTCGTTTCTTTTCGTGTTCTTTTACTCCTTATTTTCGATTACGGCGTATCGTTGAATTTTATGGTTGGAATAAAGTTTTCCACAAAAGAGATCTTTTTTAAGAATGGTATTTTTAAAATTAAAGAAATGAGTTTATATTTTTGAAAAGAAAAGTAATATTTTAAATATCATGTCTTTTAAAAAGTTATTTAAATTTAATTATTTAATTTTTAAACATGTAAGTTCAATCAAATCAGCCCAAAGGCATTTAAAGTATTTTTGTTAGTTGAACAATGGTTGCACTGCAAAATCACACAAAATTGATAAAAAAATTATTTTACAAAACTCGTTAAAACGGTATTTACGATCAAACATTAATATTGTTAATTTTTTCGAATTAAATATAAAAAATAACTACGAAGCTAAGGTTCTTCGACTTAAAAAACTAAAAGCTGTTAGTAAGATAAAAAAATTTCATAATCTATAATACTTATTATAAAATAAATTTAAAAAGAACTGATGAAAAAGAACGTCAGTTTGGAATCGTTATTTGTGAAATAGCAAACGGCTTGGCTCGCTGCCTGTTTTGTTTTTTCTGCGGAGGTCAAATATTTTGGTTCAATCTATAAACTTAAACGCACATAATACATGGGACATCGTGTTTTTATGGGCGGACACTAAAGCTCTGTCTCGCGATGTGTGATTTATACACTCAGATGGTGGGAGAGTCTCGGCTTTGTCCTCACAGCTGAAAATTAAACAATTTAATCGCAAAAAGAAACAATTTTTTAATATTTTATACTAATATATTATAAATTATTTTCTCAGAGTGATAGTGATTTTATTGAATATAAGAACCTTACCACCACCGTGAACTTTCTAAGGCCAGAAGCCTATTAGGGCTGCCTCTGTTGTGAAATTAAACTGTACATTTTTAAAACTAATGGGATGACTATTATTAGTAAATACATAAATAAATAAATAAATCGTTTCGAAAAAATATCTGGACCGCATAATATGTCTCTTTCCGTTTGAGGAGCGGAAGCAGGAAATGTATGCTAATCCACTTTTACATACATATTTTAAGATATTTATTTCTTTGGTAGAAAATTTTTCTTTTTACGTTTATATGATTAAAATGTCGGTAATTTTGTTACCAACTGGGCGTGAGTTTATTTATGTTTAGATTTTTAACAATAAAAAATAAATATATCATTTAAAAAAAATTTAATTCACAAAAATTTATCATTTTTAAAACATGTGCTTAAAAAGGTATCCATAAAATAATAATTTGCTGTTAATGAAAATAATAAAATTATAAAATAGGTTGTTATATCTTATTTTGAATAAAATTATAATTCGAATTTAAGAATCTAAGAGAGTATAAATAATATAAGAGCATTTATTATTGTATTTTTTTCAAAAATGTGAAAATAAAATATAATACATGTTACATGTTTATGGTTGGAAACTCTCGAAAGTACATTTCAATATAATACAATTTTATATGATACTTCATGTAATACGTAATATTATTAATTTAAAACTTAGGAGTACTAAAATTATTTAGTAACAAAGGAGGAGTAAAAAAAGCCAGTTAGGAAGTGCAAGCAGTGGACATGCAGTTATCTGGATTAAAAATCACCTGGGTTCCTTTATGCATGAGATGCAAATCCAATGTCTAAATAATAACTTTAGCGTTATATGATGCTATTAACTGGATTTATCTCATTGAAAGGATTTGTAGCAGATTATTTCATTTTGTAGAGGGTTTTCCAAAAGAAACATTTTAGAATAATATACATAAGGATAAAACTGGTAAACATAATTATTTACGGCGTATTAGTCGTTTTGAAATTCAGAAGGGTTAATGATCAGATATGCTAAAAATTTCAAAGGAGAAATTTAAATAAACCTTTTTGCTGTAAGATGATATAAGCAATTTGGGAAATTATAACCATATATTTTTACGATAACTGAAGCTTTTGGAATTAATGTGTACGAAACCGATCATAACCTATTGAAGAAAAAGAATATTGCAAGAGAACGGCTCACTTTAAATTGTAATATTGAATTTATTTATTTTCAAATGATTGAAGCCCCAGAAGCAAACCTTGCTTATTTTAAAAATAAAAATCATTAAAAATGAAAAATGCACAATAAAAAATGTAAAAAATTTTTTTTTTAAATTTTTTTGATTAAACCATAAGTATAATAAATAAAATATAATAAAAGAATTAATAGATATTTTTGAATAAAAATACTATACATTTAATTAAGATATCTTTTACTTTTATTATAAGGATGTGTTTATTGCTTTTCGGCTAATATTAATATTCTAATGTATATGTAAATAAATTCTAAAATATTTTGAATTATATTGTCTTGTAAATAAAGTGAATTAAGTCCATATATCCGGTGCAGCGTCATATTTTCACGTATTCATCCTCTGTCCGTGGTTCATATTTTATAAACAAAGAGTATTTTGAAATATATAATTATTTACTGAACAGTACATTAAATTTTTTATAACAACGAAAAAAAGGGTGATGTTCAAGCAGATTACAGGTGTGTTTAATATAATTTAATACATAAATAAATTAATACGAGTATATAGAATAGCAGTATTAATTTAGTGGGAGAGGTGAACAGCGTATCGCCGTCAACATTAATAAATTTATCTCCATTAATTACTTTATATTAATATATTAATTTAGATTAATGTCAATCAGAATGCGTTTTTATTTACCCATGCAGGTATTAGTATGTTTATGTGATTAAGCACATTTTTTCATACATTGAAAACAATTAAAGAAAACTCTCAGAAAATATCATCGTGACTTGTGAGGGATTCGAACCCACATCCCCAAGCTTTCATGGCCGGTGCATTTATCCAACTATGCTAACGAGCCACTGCAATTTAGTGAGAATTTTTAATAATCATATTCTACATATGAACTAATATGCTCGGGCTTTGATTAGCCCTTAATATTGATTAGCCCGAGCATATTAGTTCATATGTAGAATATGATTATTAAAAATTCTCACTAAATTGCAGTGGCTCGTTAGCATAGTTGGATAAATGCACCGGCCATGAAAGCTTGGGGATGTGGGTTCGAATCCCTCACAAGTCACGATGATATTTTCTGAGAGTTTTCTTTAATTGTTTTCAATGTATGAAAAAATGTGCTTATATTAATACTAGTAATATTTTTCCTAATTTTACTCCATGTTCATATAAGAATCTCCTAAGTATACAAATAGTTGCAAATGCAAGATAAGTAATCATGTAAAAAATATACAAATAGTTATATCTTCTCAATAACAATTTAATATAATGATTTTTAAACTTTGTAAGCTGACTAAAAAACTTGTTACGATAGTTCATGGTAAGTCATTGTCAGCCTTATCTTTTTTTTATTTCAGGTAATCTTTATCCTATGCTTAAATAACAAATAAAGTTAAAAAAACGCACAGGTCTAATCAATCGCTAATTATTATTTCAGTAAGCAATTTAGCTTTGAATATTCTATTTTCACTCAGGCATGGTCGACTTAGTCGGCGAAGAGAATATATAATGAGATAGATAGCTTGACAATCTGATAGTAGTTAATATAGTAGAATGTTCATAATAATGTTGTTGAATTATAGCAGCAAACACAATTAATATTTTGAATATATTATGACAGAAAGCACTGCATGATATTTTCCACGTTTTGTTATTTGTGGATGACCGGATTCGCCAACCCTTTTTGTTGGCATTTTCAACGAAAATATTATTTTTAATTAGAATAAATTGATTTCAAACATACAAACCACGGAGAATATTAGAGTGGTTCCGAGAGGATTTTTAGATCGCAAAAAAACAGGTAAATCTTTGAAAAGCGGTGGCTGCCGTAACGGATAGTCGGCCGCTTCGCCAAAGGTCGGATGACTTCGGGAGGCTTCAGGAATGAAATGCTCATTTACAGTAGTACTGGTCGTGAATTATTCATGGGTGTATATGCGTGCTTTTTCCGCTGCTGCATATTCAAGGTTATCAAGAATTAAGTTTTGACGTAATTTACTACACGACTTTGTCATTTTCTGCTGTGGTAAAGAAAAACGTGTTCCAAAAATAACGCGACTTACCCAAACGAGGGTCTTAATTGTATTATTTACTTACTGAATTTCTTTGTACTGAGAGTATAAAAAGTGACTTTGACGCAAAGATGGTACATGCGATCATAGTTAACTTAATATCATTAATGTCTACTTACATAATGCTTGTAGAAGCGGTGCTACTTCTAGTTTTATATAATATTTCGAGATTGTTAATGCTCACATGTAAAATTACAAACATTTTATCACAATTATAAATAACAATATGGCTAAGAGATAACGTTGTCGGTTCATTGTAAATTCTTTGACTTTTGACAAACAAACAAACCCAAAAAAACCTTGGACAGCCAAAAACTTTAAAAAAATCGTAATTTTTTTTAATTCGTAAATGTAGAAACATAAATTGTATAACAAGTGTATAACATTATCGTTTACATTAGGTGATGCCTCTTGAAGATATAAGAATTCGCCAATTGACAAGTCTCAGTATTTTCGTGAACCATTTGGTTTAATTAAAACAAAAAAAATATATTAGCAGTAGTGATAACTAGGCTATCGATCTATTTTACTTTTCATAAAAAACACTCACATGACCTCGTTAAACCTTTTCTTTGTGTTTTTTTACATTTTATGCTCGTGACACATTTCTCAAATTATTGTCTACTAATCTATACTTTAGATGGTCTTAACAGTATTTCACAAAATATGGCATAATTCCAATTATGAGTAGTTATTTTCTCGCATTTTTATATATATTTTAAACATAAAAATTTATATATATATATAAATAAATAAATAAAGTAACTTCCGTTATACACAGACGCCAATTTTGTTAATGGCGCGGAGTCCAATGACACGAGAGGACTTTTTTAGAAACTTAAAATTCAGGCCATCAGTCTCATTATAAAATTTATCTTCTAGGTACTGCAGCGCGATCCATTCATAACATAGCAGTAATGCGTAGAGAGTACTTTTACCTTATGTATTTTTAATATCCAAATATTAAGCTTAAGCTTTTATATTACAAAAGAGAATGTTAAAATCGGCGACAGACAATTTAAAATATAATTTTTATAATAAAAGTTGATTATGTAAGGTAAAAACTACATTTGAGCATAAATCATTCCATAAAAACCTTAACAATGTTGAAATAAGTGTTTTGAAAAATTTAAATGGTTTTATGTTGTAAAATATGTCATTTATTAATTTCAAATTATTGTTAATATGAAATTCACGACTTACCTCCATTTCGGTGGTGTTCCAGAAATTCTGTCGTCTTTTTAAAATTATATCATCTTATTTTGAATGCGAATATATCTATTTTTTACATCTATTTATTGTTAATAAAATTATTAATTTATTTTTAATTTCAACTTAAAAAAATATTTTTGTAATAGTCTATGTAAATTATCGATTAGTACTTTCTTAGTTATAGAAAAAACATTTTACCACATTTTTGGTGTCACATCTTAACCTGTGTTATATTTTATATTACCATCAAACTTAACTACACATGAATCTACAATAATCAATAAGTTAGAAAATATTTTTTTATATCAAATCACCATTGTGAATTAAGTATTTTTTCACGATCCACAAATCGTTCATTACTTATCATACGACAAGTGAGCCAAGATGTATCATTGGAATATATGAAGAGATTCGCATGGGAGTTTCGTAAAACTTGTGGGGTTCCAAGAGCACAGCACAGTGCGAGGGCCGCGCGGGGATGTTGCCGGCCGAGCGGCGAGCGGCGGACTGAAGCACGGAGGGAGGCTCGTGCCTGGAGGGGGCTCGTGCCTGGAGGGGGCTCGTGCCTGCAGGGAGTCAGTACACCGGCCATGGGGAGTGTGAACTAATGTGCCTAATTATATTAGTAAATAATATAAACCTGTAATAGGTAATAAATACGCATTTGATTGACGTTCAATCCAAAAATAAACATTCTATTTATATGTCATCAACGTTGGTTTTTTTGAAACCCCTTTGGTATTTTTTTAAAAATAAATAAATTAATTAAGAATTTTTCATGATACATCTACCTATTAAATGATGAGGCTCTCTAAGCACACGTCCGAATCACTGGAATTGTTCGAAAAAATTTAATCAACAATAGACAAAAGCTATATTATTTGGGTTAAGTCGTGTTTAAAGAAGTTTTCAATGGCAATATGATTGTTAAGCATTTATTTTTGTACTATTTACTAACTACAGACATACATATACCGTGTTTCTTTATACTTCATCGAGAATTCTATAAACCATTACTTATAATATGAACATTTTTTTATGGGACCACATTGGTTATTTATTGTTACTTTTTTATTTCTTTGAACGGAAAAATGTCAAATTTTAATCTCATTGAATTATAAAGCAAAAATAAATTGTAAAAAAATGTAACCAAATGAATAAATCCAGAAATGGTTGAAATTGTCTAGGGTAGTTCATTATTGATTTTCAATTAATTTTTTAATGTAAAAATAAAAGTATCCATGATTGATTGATTGATTGGTAATTAATATTATACTTTCCCAAAAAATATATAACAGTTTATTTCAAAGCAGCAGCAAAAAAATACTTAAATTAAATTACTTTAAATTTTATTTAACGTAACTTTTTTACAGATTTATTCAGACTCACCCGCGATTAGTTTGATGACTCGTGGTGTGAAATATTTTAATTTTTTTTATCCGCAAATTCCATTAATGTCGGGATTTAATGCGGGGCTAACCTAAAACTGTTTTTTAACTAACACTAACAGTATATAAAAACAAATTATTTAAATGCATTATTTGTTTTAACATAAAAAATAAAACGTCAGTAAGTAATTTTTTTAGCAATAAAAACAACGTTTGGGTTATTTTCGATTTTCTTTAAAAAACATATTATTTATTTGGAAATTATACATACAGTTTTATTATGATTATTTGCTTAAATGTCCCATAAAATATTGGCTTATAGAAGAAAAACACACGTCCTATGGCAAACATAAATTCGAGGACACGATCTGCCCGATTAAGCATTTCTGTGCTCGAAAACAAGCACAAGGACGACGCCATGCCCTTCCCCCTTAAGCCTCCTCTCAATCAATTACACCAACTCAATATAAAAATATCAACGCACAAGAAGTGATAAATTTGGTGCTCGGGGTAAACTGTTTTATGGTAAAATAGATGGAATTAAGTACTTCCTAATTTATTTAAGAGCCAAATAATAAACTCTATTAAGTTAAATGGCTAGTTATACTATTAACTTTTTGACAGTATTAGTTTCTAAGCAATATAAAGTTTAATTTTTGATGATGGGTGTATGCTGGAGTTTTGAACTTTTGTTATTTTTAAAAAATTATCTTATGGACCTTTATTAATAAAAATTGTGTATTCATTGGGATATGTGTTATAGTACACATATTAGGCTGAAAAATACATATGCTTCATTAATAAATAGCAAACATCGATAGTACCCTATCACTAGCGGATACGTGCGTACAATTGCTTAAATAAATGGCAAGGTGATTCTTTTCATTTTACTGAAACTCTGATTTGATTGTTAATTCAGTTTATTTTATAAAGTATAGTTTTTTCACCTTAATTTTATTATTTTAGCTAAATAAATCACAAGCAAAACAGACAACGCAATTCATGTTTCTTATTATGTTGAGAGCACTGGACCTGCTAATTTTTATCTTACTTGAGTACGTAAATAAAACGACGTCAATCCTGTTTTTTTGCCATTTATAAATTTGATTTTGGTTTCATGCTATCATTGGTAGACTTAAATAAGTCTGTATATAACTCACATTGTATTTGATATTTAGAGTTCGTAAACCGCGAACATAAGGATAATCAAACAAGGGATTCAGTGACACCGCGTAATGTTCAAAATGTATTACTTCTCATGATCCTGTTAACTAAATGTGATATTGCTTTCTTATTGATCGACAACAAAGCAATCAATCAATACAGAGTATTTATGTCTGAGACACTGAGTCGGAACTTATTCGGGGTATTCGATATGAAGAACACAATAAGAGAGAATGAACCGGGGAAACTTATACATATGAATTATTTTCGTTAAAAGTTATTTAATATTTTTCCAGCTCAGGAAAATAGAATTCGCACTTACATCTGGCGGTTAAAATTCTCATTCAGTAACAAAATGACCAAATTCAAGGGACCGAGGTACTGAGCCGCCGAGTTTGTAAAAAATAGCGAGAATTTTCGTTCGTGTGTGAATTTTTCATTTAAACAAAATATATGTTAGTCTAAACGTATTTTAATTATTAATTAAGATATTTTTTATGTGTAAAAACAAGTATGTTTTTGGTGTGAATGGAACTTGAAAAAAGTTACCCAAACATTTAATATAAACTTTTAATTTTAAAAACTGTGGTAAATAATAAAACTTAACAATTGTTAGAATCACACAGATGCAATAAATTTTTATTTTTGGAGAATAAAACAAAAATATTGAAAGTAACATAAAAAAATGGACAGATTTATATGTTTGGTGTTGTACGAACTACTTGTCAAATACTAGATATTAAAATTGAGAAAAGTATTTTTTTGTGGTTTTAAAGGTATGGAAAAACAGAAACAATTGAGTCATGAGGTGTGAAAGAGAATCGACAAAAGATTAAGGATCGTCAAAAACCGAGGCTTTAAAACTATTTCTAATTCGATTTAAATTATATTTAAACATCATCATGTTTTCACTCAAAAAAACATACAAAATATGGTTTTTAATACCGACGGAAAGAATAATAGATAAAGGTGGAATAATAACAAAAAAATTATATATTTATCAAAATATAAAATCTATCAAATTAAAATATAAAATGCGTGTATTTAAATGAGATTTAAATATATTTACCTACTTTGAAAATGCAATCAAGCTCATAAGAGCCTAGATTGATGAATAAGCACCAGAAAGACTTAAATTTCTTTTGTGTGTTTCTCTGCTAATATATCAAAAATTATTTTTATTAATTCTGTAGAGCTCAAAATATTATTAGTTGAATAATAAAGCAAGAGATCAGCAGACGAGGCGCACGCTGTCAATGAACTATTTGGTACTCGAAACGTTGATTTTAAAAATAAATCCATCAAAAATTATTTTTATTTAGTTCATTCGATGACTAGAATCAACTCTCACTGGATTGTTTTAAAATACTTCTAAGAATTAAAAAAAATTGTCACGCCGGACGCCTATATCTAAAATCTTCTTAAAATTTTACTCAAAGTAAGACCCAGAAAGGACGTCCACACGACTTCAGTGGTAAGCCTGGGATTAATAATGCGTTTATGAGTCGCGGAAGGGATGGAAATCCTCAGAGAAATCTTTTGCCCCTTTTGACGAGCATTACACATTCATCCGACTCAGTGGTGCCGGCACTTTAGAGAGTAACTGAAAGATACCTGAGTACATTCATAAAAAGGCAACTGAAAAAAAAACTTATATATATATGTATATATATATATATATATATATATATATATATATATATATATATATATATATATATATATATATATATGTATATAAAGATAAGAAAATGTGTTGCTCTCTATGTTAGAAATATATATAGATATATGACTTCCAGTTCTGTGTTCAATAAATTTTAGTGATACAGATTAAGTGCAAACATTTGAATAAAGATTGAAGCGTGTGCTTTCAGCGTCCGGACCACAGTAGCCGATTCCACGCCGAATCCTGCAAACAGGAAGTAGGAAGCAAAGTTCTGTATGCTTGTCTACTCATTAAACAACGATGTGATGCTACCTACAAAATCGTAAAGCGGTTTCGGGTTTTCAAGGGATCATTTGTCTGTGCGTGAATCTTAATAGAACCGACTTCCGACGTTCTTGAAACATTTGAGCAACATATTTATTTAAAATGGTTTAATTCGATAGCTCGCGTGTGATGAGGCGGTATTTAATGAATTATATACTGGGATTCGTAAACTAAAAAATATACTAACAACACATAAAAAGGATAGCTTATTTCAATATTTTTTTAATACAATTTTCGTTATATACGAGGGCGGTCCGATAAGTACTTATCCCCACCGCCCGATGGTGCTAGTATCGCAAGAGAGATTTACTATTGTGTAGTACATTCTTGTAAACGGCTACTGTCATTTCAGCCGAATCGGACTAGTAGTTTTGTTTTGACCGCGTGTGAAAGCGGACGTGTACGCGTATTTTAGAAAAATGGAAAAAAGAGCAATTTGATTCTTGTTTTTGGAGGGGAAATCGTGCAGCAAAATCAAAGAGCGTTTGGTTGCTGTGCAGGGTGACTCTTTTCCTTCGATGGTTCGTCAAAAATTGGTTTAACGAGTTTCAACGTGGTCGCACGTCGGATTTGATGAGCCACGCCCAGGGGCTCCGAAAATGGCTACCATTGAGGATAAAGTGACGAAAATCCACGATCTCGTATTGGAAGACCGCCGATTGAAGTTGCGCGAGATAGCTGAAACAGTAGGCATCTCAAAAGACCGCGTAGGTCATATCCTGCATGAAATTTTGGGCATGAGAAACCTGTCGGCGCGATGGGTGCCGCGTTTGCTCACTCCGGACAACAAGTGCAACCGTGAGACCACTTCGGAGCAGTGTTTGACGCTGTTTAAGCGCAATCTGAAGGAGTTTCTGCGTCGTTTCGTGACCGTCGACAAAACATGGAGACACTGGTACACACCAGACACCAAGGAACAGTTGATAAAGTGGACTTCTCCCGGCGAACGTGCTCCGAAGGAGGCGAAGACTGTCCTATCGGCCGGAAAGATGATGGCCACCGTTTTCAGGGATTCACAAGGTGTGATCTACATTGACTACCTGGAGAAGGGCAAAACGGTCACAGGGCTCTACAATGCCAAATTATTGGGCCAATTCGAGGCCGAATTGCAGAAAAAACGGACCCACTTGGCGAAGAAAAAAGTGCTCTTCTACCATGACAGGACACACGCTCACACCTTCGCCGTCGCCACGGCCAAATTGGTCGAATTGCACTACGAACTGCTCCCCCATCCACCGTATTCTTCAGATTTGGCCCCGTGCGATATTTTTTTGTTTCCAAACTTGAAAAAGTCACTCGCCGGGCAGAAATTTAAGTCGAATGAGGAGGTCATTGCCGCCACGGAGGCTTACTTTGCAGACCTCGAGCAAACGTATTTTTCAGATGAGCTAAAGAAGTTGGAGCATCGCTGAGTCAAGTGTATCGAGCTAAAAGGAGACTATTTTGAGAAATAAATCGCCACTTTTCCACAATTTTCATTATTTTTTTGTAGGCTAAGTACTTATCGGACCGCCCTCGTAGGTAATAAAGATTGCTCTTTAAAAGGTTGTTTTTTAGGCCATTTGATAACTTAACCGCAAATTTTTTTCCCCATCTGTTTTATATACATATATGGTATGTGATAAAACAGAACAAGTCTAAATGGCAGTAAGTTTGTGGAATCAAAAAATACAATTTTATCTTCACATCATTTATTAAGGATACAAAATATAATTAATTAAACGCTGTCATAAAAAACAAATTTATTTATTAAATGTCTTGAGAACTTTCTTATGTTAAAAACTATTTGTGCTGTATTTTTTCAGTCTATTTTATAAAGTATGGTTGACGCAAACTTTTTTTTGTTTGTTATTAAAAATGTTCATCAATATATGTATTTATAAAAAAATTAAAGTTATGTTTTAGAAAATATAGCATTATAAAAATAAAAAAAAGATTCATATTCACAAAAGTAATTTATTTTCGTAAAAAAAAAGGTTATCTTTTATATTTTTGGTAGATATTTTCTAATTATTTATACAATTATAAAAATAAATTTAAATAACCTAATAATATAATTTATTTACAAGTTTTGAGTATTGAATAAATCATCTCCATACATTCAACTTTCAATAATACATGTTTAAGTTGCATTTAATCATAGTAAACAATTTTAAATCGATTATATTTATTTAAAATAAAGGACAGACATGAAATGATTTTAGTTTTGGAATCTGTGACAAACCACCCGAATCGTAAAATTAAAACATATATAATAATGTAGCGTACCCAAAATACGCGCTTTTTCAAAACATAATTTACACCTTTTAATAACGAATAGAAATCAATACTCTCAGAACCTACATTGAACTAGTATAAATATACTAGTAAGTACAAATCTTTAACGACGATAATAAAACATGTATTTTTCAGCTTTAATATCACATACGTCGAATTTTTCACTGACTTGTGGCTATTTTCCGCATTTTTGAATGCGAATTTCAGTGTCGAACCCTTTTCCGCCCACTGCGGATCCATATCCTCGAATTCAAAGCATTAAACATGCTAGAAAGGCTGAGAAGGCGACTCGGAATCACGCCTGCCGTGCGGTGACGTGACCGCAAATAGCAGCTTTAGTAACTAACTCGCTCTGAGTGCAGAAATATTCACCCAAAAGAATTCTACTCACATTATATGCTGTTTAGACCACCAACGGACTTGTCGAATACTTTTTTTTAATAATAAAAAAAAACTACTTCTATAGTTAAATTAAAGTAAATGTTCTATATAAAGAAACTGCTGTTTTTAAAAAATTGTGAATATGATAGAGATACATTGGTTATTTTAATTGATTTGTTATTTCTTGTAATAAATCGGTGCAATAAATGAAAAGCTGCCTATCCAAAGTATTATTCCATAGACCTCAATACATCCTGAATATTCTAACAAAGTCAATTACTAGGGTGTCGGTAAGTGTGAGTTGTCGCACTCCCCCTCCCTATTGGTTATCCTTTTCAATTCATGAATTCATATTGACTATTTTCGTTATTATTTTTAATCAATTTATTTCCATTAACTACACAAATATAGGAAAACCTCACCAAAGACCATTGCATTAAGTAATATACATATTTTGACGTATGGTCATTGATGGATAATATTTTGAGCGATTTTATATTTAAGTAAGTGATACATCAGTGTATGGAGTTTTTCAAAAGCTACGATTCTTAGAGTATGCGCAATTTTTATTAATATGATTGACGTGATGTTTTGATTAATAAAAATATAGTTTTTAAGCAAATTTAGAAAAATTCATTATAACGGCAAACACTAATTTGACCGCAGTCATTTTGAAATACTGCTAGAGTACCCCTTTTCTTCAATTTTCAATTGTTCGGCTTCAATCAGGAATTGAGCATAGTGGTCGTAACATTTCACATAATAAATTATATTTTTCATTACACGATATCCTTTATATATATATATATATATATATATATATATATATATATATATATATATATTAAATCTCACTGCACTTTAATAAATCACTTTTAAATTTAAATAATTATAGTTTGAAACTAGTGTTAAAATCAGCCATAATTGTCTTAAAAACGTATTGTTTGTAACTAAACACATTTTTGTACAAATACAGCTCCACAAATCCCTTGGTTTTCTGTTGAATTGCTGTTTTATATTAGTTTTTAAACTTATTTATAATAATTTTACACCATAATATTTCACAAGATATTGTATGATCGCACGCCAACTATTTTTTTCTAGAAAAACACATTCGACACACTCGACAAGTAGAGTCCTGTGGCTGGGCCGAGGCGGAGCTAGAGCTAGGACGCTAGAGCTTCTCGCCACTGAGGCTGGCCACGTTGTAGTAGGAGTGGTCCGGGAAGCGCTCCAGCTCGATGTAGTCCGTCTCCGTGAGCAGCAGGCGCTCCAGCAGCCCCACGCACTCCGCGAAGCTGGGCCGCGCCGAGGGTTCCTGGTCCCAGCAGTAGTACATGATGTTGTACTCGACAAGTAGAGTCCTGTGGCTGGGACGAGGCGGAGCTAGAGCTAGGACGCTAGAGCTTCTCGCCACTGAGGCTGGCCACGTTGTAGTAGGAGTGGTCCGGGAAGCGCTCCAGCTCGATGTAGTCCGTCTCCGTGAGCAGCAGGCGCTCCAGCAGCCCCACGCACTCCGCGAAGCTGGGCCGCGCCGAGGGTTCCTGGTCCCAGCAGTAGTACATGATGTTGTACAGCTCCCGCCGGCAGTGCTCCGGCTTCTCCAGCCGGTGCCCGTCGCGCACCTGAAAGTTCAAAGTTGTACCTCTGTTAATAGTATTCAGTTACTAAATATATTTGTTGATTTTGTCCTCGGATGTTCCGCCTCGCTCTTTATTGAGACTTCCGCCTCGTACTGGGATTACTTTCTGGGATGTAATCTTTTTACAATTATTATTAGTTATATCATCTACATGATGAGTCCCAAAGATGGCCCCGGTACTGGGATTGAAATATCTATAATATAAAAAAAAACACAACATCATTCCAAAAAACGTAGCATTCTTTTATATACTACTTTAACATTGAATAAAACCTTTAATAAGGTTAACATAAGATTATAGTTTGTATGAAACTCATACAATAATATTCATAATCAATATTTTGAAGTCAAAGAGAGTTTTGAATTCAGATATTTTGGTTTACATGGCAGGTCTACACAGTGTGTGTTAAAAGTAAAGTTAAAAATATATTGTTTCATAAAATATGTAATTATCCAATTACCCAATATCCATGATTCAAAACAATGATTAATTATAATGATTTTTTCTTACAAATCATAAATAGCTAGTTTTTATAAATTGAGTTCATTACATCCGGCAGTAAAACGCTGAAGGGTTCCATAGAACCCTTCAGGGTGAGTTCCCCGGCCCGAGCCGCTGCTCGCCTCGGGTCGGGTTTTCAGGTATTCAAGCTTAGCGATTCTATAAAGATTGATTATGAACTTCGGAGATAAGATGATAGAATATAGAAAATAATACTTAAATAAAAAATCTATTAATCAAGATTATTTATCTTTTTTGTCTTGCTTCGATTTCTTATTTTGTCTGGTTTCTTTATACAATCATAGAATATTACCTAAATATGTATGTTATCTTTACTAATAAGTTTAAAGATTATATTTTAATTTATAAAAGCCATGTTTTTTTTATCTGATTTATATTTCTATACTAAAGTTTGACTGCTGCTCCAGAACGGCGTTTACGGGAAATTTAAATTTTTTTTTTCCAGTTTCCTTCTAATTCTGTCCTCATTGCTTTCCACCATCGTTCCAGCCGACTCCTTGGGCCGGCGCCCAGAGGAGCCCAGAGGAGCCCAGAGGAGCCCAGAGGAGCCCAGAGAAGCCCAGAGGAGCCCAGAGGAGCCCAGAGGACCCCAGAGGACCCCAGAGGAGCCCAGACGGCCCCGCACTTGTGTGCGACACCCTGCCAGAACGAGTGCCAGAACTTTCACTCAAGAAGACAACATGCTTAATTTGTTTATCTACAGACATTAAATTACAAAATGTTAAAATTACAGCGTTATTTTAAATATTAATTTTGCAGGCGCTCCAATAAAAAAACATTTTTCTTATGATAGATATTTTTTATTAATAAGCTAAAAATAATTTTTGCATAAAATACAGCGCATATTTTAACAAAATCAAAAATAATAATTATGAAAATTAAACTAGTGTTTTATTACTAAAAACCCAACTATTTTAACATCTAGCACAAACAACTCGGATTCTTCTTTAAGTCATTTTTCAAAACTTTTCACTTACGAAGTGCAAGCATTAATTGTATTTATCCAATAAAAAAAAGAAAAAAAAGCACATGTTTTCAGATTTAAAGAAAATTGCTCACCAATTACACAATCTAGAATAGTGTATTCATTTAATAAAAGTATACTTTTGTCTATTAAGTTTTATCAGGCGATTACTAAGTTCTATATATTCCAATGATATTCTCTAACTTAATCAATTCAGTTTATAAAAACCCGTGACTTGAATACACTCTTCAAGAGTGTCGCATGCCTCGTATATGGGTCATCCAGATTCAAAATCTGTAAAAACTTACATAAGGATAATAATTAATCTACAACGATATTTTTCTAGTTAGATTAGTTTTAATTGTACAAAACAACAATAGCTTCCAAAGTAAATTATTTTATTACTTTTTTAGCGTGTTAATGGATTTACAAATGTAAATGTTGGGTTGTTCCGCCAAAGAAAGTTCCCAGTCCCTAATAAATTGTATTTTAGAGCAGTCTCTTTTGTATCTGCTCACCACAATGGATTTTTCAGATTTTTTTCAGATTTTGAAAAAAACTAATCACACAACTCCGTAAATAAAAGTGGCCGTGAGCAGGAGACAGAAAAAAGGCATGCCAGTGTGAAAAGAGTCCATTGCATTTGACTAGTATTAATATGAACTTGCCTAGTCGTATGCAGATAGAAATCAACGATAATTGTACTACAAAATATTAAACTGAATATTATATACCTAAAATAGGATGGGGTATTTTTCCTTTTAACTTAAATGATTAAATAGTGTTTGCCGGGGCGAGCAGATAAACGCAATAATTAGTATTTATTTCAAAGTTTTCCTCGCCACTAAGTTTCAAAAAACAAAGCATAATTTTTAGTATCCTTAATCGTATACAGTAAAGATTGCGAAAAGTAACGTATTATTTTTCATCATCTTGCTGAAAAAATTTTTTTGCTTTGATACTACAGATGGAAATGTTGGTGTAAAATTAAAAATAAAATTTCATTGTTACACATGCTAAATATTACAAAACAAATAGAGAAGTAGTTGAGATACGATAAGACTAAAATAAAAAGGAGAAAATATATAGAAAGAGAATTGCGTTAATTACCATGGCATTATTCGGCGCGTGTTTCAAGCGGAAATTATTCTGATTACAAGTCCTGACACGCGGAGTGTCTCGGTGTCAAGTGAATTTGGCGGGTTCATGTGTGCTGTGTCACGTGACGGGCGGCGCCGCGGATGTCGGGGCACGCGGGGCGGCAGCCAGTCCGCCCGTTCAATTATTTAGTGGAGGCGAGTCGTGAATGGTCAAGTTTAAGCATATCGGTAGTTATTACCCGAACAGAATTCATAGCTGTATAATAAGATTCGTTACTTTCAAAGGTTTATAATTAACTACAAACATATATTCAGGCTCTAAACTATAAAATAATAATACTAGTTTAAAAAGAGTTCAATAAAAACTAATCACAAACTCAATAAGAAATAAAGTGAATGTAATTTTCAATAAACAAATATTTAATAAAACTATTGTAACGTGCCGGGGTTCACAATTAAAAGCTTATTTATATCAACACTATATTTATTTATCTACGTACAGAGTATTTATTTATTTACATTATACATTTATATTAACATTGTCTTTTAGTACTGTCAGACCGAGGCCCGCCTTTGACACTAATCTCAAAATGGCTTCCCCTTGCATCTCCAACATTCGCATTCCTCGACTCTCCAAAACCTCGTATTGGCGCTCTAGTCGACGCTCGCTCGATCATTCCAGTCCTTTGCTTTATAGCGTTCTGGATTGTTCGTTGACTGACTTACAAACTTACTGCTAGACCGTAACACTATTATCTGCTATTTTGTCAAAGAAAAAATATTCTTTAACATGTTATTATTTATTGGTGAGAAATAATAGATATGAAAAACCAAAAAAGTATCTATTCCGTTTTATAATAGCTGTAATTTTAATAAAATATATAGATTTTTTTTCCGACTCTGAGGAATCGTTCAATTTTAAAAGTAGCGTTTTATTAGAGATATTATTTTCAACGTTTCGGTCCCGATACTTGAGCCACCTTCAGGGAATTCTGTTCAGGATTCGAATCTAAATACCTGAAGAAAACAGCATTTATAATAATAACTGCGTTTTAAACCTATTGAAATAGACACTTTTTGATATTAAACTAAATGAAAGACAGAAATGCAGTCCAGATTATTTAATTACTCGGAGAGCTTTAACAGCCCTCCCGACCAACAGTTTCTTCTGGACAACGGTGTCGCTTCACATCTTGTATACAAACACTCTGGCGTTTTGAATTAAATGGAAAACAGTACATCTTCAACATCAGATATGAATTTAGATATGATACGAAATTCTATAATCTTCGGTGAATATCATATTTATAAAACTTTAAAAACAGAAGTATAAGATTTAAAAAAAATTTAAATGAAGAAACAAATGCATTTTTTAATTGATTTTTGAAATATGAAATATGCCTATATTGAGAGGATCAAAATATCACAATTAAAAGTGAAAGTATAAATTTCATAAATGAATTCATAATAATTAAGTAAGTTTTTTGTTAGCTGTCTGAAACAAAATATTTTAAGTTATTTACAACATTATTTAATATGGCATAAAAGAATTTGCTTTCAAAACGTAAAATGTAAAATACGAGTCATTTCAATGATTCTGCTTAAAATAAATTTGGCAAGTGGAAGAAAACTTTGTAAATAATATTTACACGAATTGATTGACAGCTTTTTCATAAAAATGATTAATGAAAGCTCTTGGTATTTCAAAAAGAAACAAAGCATGACCTCCCTGGAGCGCGGCTCGCTGGTGTGCATTCTAACTAATTTACTAATTTTATTTTTTTAGTGACGCTGAAAATTAATCTGATTTAATAACTAGTAACAAGGCCTCGACCCACACGAGGGGTAGTCGCCCTGTCTACTCATCTCCCCATTTTCACAGCACAAAGCAATATTCATGAAACTCATTTAAAATAAACAAGTAAAACTGTATTGGAAAAAAAAAATTCTGTTGATTACTTCAACTGTCAGTCGGATACTTTAGTTTTATATTTTTTTATGAATATAATCTGATTATAAAATAAAATATAAGTTCAAAAATACCGTGAGCTATCAAGCGTCATTATTTTTATACAGTTATCGAAGATTTTTTTTTTTTTTGATTCGTTAAAAATAATTTTCAAGGGAAAAAACATGAGAAAATGTCATTAAAAAAAATCATAGCCACAAATATAAAACAAATATCTCCGTGTTTAATTTTATGTTATGTTTATAAATATAAATAATTTTATGAATATAATTATTTAGTCACGATTTTTCACCATGAAATTACATCACACAATTGTTATCGATGCTTTTATTTTGCAATCACTTGTTAATTATTTGACAAATTATTTAAACATTATTACACGCACGAGTTTTTGGTCCAATGTTTTTTTACTGCGAGAATATTCTATTTCGGGGAGAGATAAACCCCAAACCCAGTGTCGTGTTTACTAAAGTACTCGGAAGTTCCCTTTATTTTCGTAACAGGTGTAATTTTTTTTACTATTTTTTAGTTATTGACAAAAAAATTACTACTAAGTAATTAAACAAAACAACAATTATGTTAGCATTCGATTACTATGTTAGGTACTTATTTTTCCAATAACTCACATATATTGTTTATTTATTTAAAAAAATTAAAAACAACAAAATACATCTTGAAAATATTAAGGAGACAAGTCATATTTAAAATATAATTGTATTTATATAAAATACAAAAGGAAATCTTCACTATTTACAAATATTAAAAAAACCAACAGAATCCTTTGAAAACATTTCTAAAGAATAGCATAATATAAAATTAGTGAAAATAAAATAAGATTTTCGTTTTATAAAATTCATAGTTGTTTAAAAACATTTTTTTGTTGGAAATCTAAAACATTTAATATAATTTTTTTATAATATTGATTTGTAAAAAATGGTTATAATGTTTTCTCTGTTTGGTAGTTTCTTATTTAATTTACGGCAGTAATTGTTTTTCTTTGTCATATTAATAACTATATGTGAAAAAATCACTCAAGTATTTTACTTATTATTTAAAATTTAAAATGGAATTCCATCAAGTACTCTGTCAAAAATATTGAATTTCTTAACAAATATGTTCGTCACGAATTATTATTTAAAAATCATCGATTTATTTCATTATTGTGGGCTTCTTAATCTTTATATTTATCCCACATAAACTATATCGAATTTTTTAACACCTTGTTATGATTATCTCGCCTTAGAGAGTTGCATATATTTTTTTCATATCACATAAAATATTATAAAATAAGAATTTTCCATGTTAATAAGCAGTATATGCTTGATCATTATTAAATATATATAAACTGTTTATTTAAGAACACTGAAAAGTTTTTTTGTTAGTCGTGCGACATTTCGCACGTCTAATAAATTATTCTTCTTGGAAGTATTTTTCTCGATTTATAATTTTTTTTTTAACTTTTCGTATTTATTTTGATTACAGTGGATTTTTGTAAATTTTATAAGAAATATTTAATTTACAGTACCACAATTAATGAACTGCTATATCACGAGATATTTTAAAGTTTTTAGAAATATTTACATGCAAATTGATGCTTTTTACTAAGATAATTTTTTTACTATTGAAATAAATTCAAAAATATGATTACCTTCCTCATGACGTCGCCCGCCGACAGGCCGGGATAGGGGGTGGATCCGAGGGTCACCACCTCCCATATGAGGACTCCGAAGCTCCAGACGTCAGACTTTACGGAGAAGATGTCGTCGTACAGCGACTCGGGGGCCATCCATCTGAAACGTGAGTACACAGTGAGTATAATATTTTTCAAACAAATGTAACAAGGGGCCACTCGGTTGAATATTATAATCAACAGAAACAATCATTCATCATCAACAGCTTTAATGTGAGCTCTAGTAAAGGAATTGCAATATTCATTTTAGAAACAAAGTGCATTTTTTGTGTCATTGTGATTGTATAGTATAATTTTGAGACAAACCGTTCACGACACAATTTTCTCTGATCTTGGTTTTCTGTCATATTCTTACACCCAAATCGGCAAACTTCAAAAATTATCACGCAAATGCAGTCGCATTAGTGAAAAATGCTTTTTTCATATTGCTACCAATAAAAACATGAACATGATTTATAGGGGCTGAAAAAAATATATTATGTTATTACTTTCATATAATAAATATCGTCTATTCATAAATATGTTGAAAGAACATTTAGATAATTGATTTTTTTTTTGTACAGAAAAACAAGAAAACTGGGATATCTGTAGATCTACATACCATTCCATGAATTATAAGCATTTTTTTTTTCACATCACTTAGTTTGATAATGCCAACGTGAAAGGTTGGCGCAGCCGATCAACAATATAAAATTTCATGTGGTAAAAACACAAAATTATTTTATTAATATTATTAAAATGGAATTCCACCAAGCACTCTCTGACAAAAATATTGATTACTTAATTATGAGCATATAACAGAGGATAGGAAAGGTAGAATGGAACACTGAATGTTTGGATGGAAGCTTGATCAAGGTTATATATTCATTTGCGCTTTTGAAAACAAGATATGTTTAAAATGTGCAGAAACATCGCAATAAGACAAAGGGTACAATTTGCAACTCAAATAATAAATGAATATATAAATATCGAATTTTAAAATTTAGTATCGCTTTTATATATTTTCATAACGTATATATTTTTTAATATCTATCCGTGTAGGTGATCATATTTCAACAATTTTCAGAATTAGAATGAATATGGTATAACAGAAAAAATCAGAGAAATCTCATATAATTTAAGAAAGAAATTAAAATCATTAACATTAAATAGATTTCAAATTCCAATCTGCGGTGAATTTAGTTCATAAATCTTTGTAGGAGTGTCTTCCTTCATATACCGTCGGCTTCAGGACTAGGTTGTTAGCTTTACGCTTCTCGGGTCAATTTGACGTTTCCTCGTCGCACATGACCAACTCTTTGGTGGTTTACTGGTGCGGGTCCTACTTTATTGGAAAACGGAAAATCTGGAATTTATTTTACGCCAGTACGGGGCAGAAAATACTCAAACTATAGAACAGAAGGTGGCTGGGGCTTACCGGAGATGCCTTGCTGAAACATGCCTTTGTAGTGAGATTATAGCATCACTTACTTTCAAAATTTACTGATAAACCGAAGGCAATCTTTTCATATTTGTGAAATTTTTTAAATAAAAAGTAAACACTTGATATTATTGCACGTTTAATAAACTATTCTTCTTGGGAGTACTTCAATCGATTTTTTTAACTTTTCGTATTTTTTTTGGTTTAGTGGATTTTTTGAAATTTAAATGTATAATAAATATTAAGTTTACAGTACCACAATTGATGTACTGCAATATCACGAGATATTTTTAGAAATATTTCTATGCAAATCGATATTTTTTTGATCGAGAGAATTTTTTTTACCTATTAAAATAAATCCAAAAATACTTTTACCTTTCTCACGACGTCGCCCGCCGACAGGCCGGGATATGGGGTGGATTCGAAGGTTTTTTAATATGTAATTTGTTATTTATATTAGATATTTATATGTTTCAAGTTAACGAATAAGCTAACAGGATATTAATAATTTTATTTTCATTGGAATCACTAAATCTCATTTTTATGTACAGAAAAACTTTCAAGTGAATTATATTTTTTTCAGTATATTTTTTTAAATTATGTACCACTTACTTTTGGTGGATTTTATTATTGGAATTATTTTTTTTTATGTAGAAATCATATTACATCCAGTCTAAAAAGATTGATAAATAAATTCAAAAACAAAATCACTGCCAGAAATATGAGAACTACGAAAATATAATATAAAAAAAATAATTGACTGAAATATCCCAACAAAGTCACCAAATTAATTTCTTATTTCTAAAAACGTGAAAGATATATAAAAGATATATAGGGTTAGGGAGGGAGGTATGGATAATTTGAACGGGGTGCCACGTGAAGTGGGGATAACCTTAGTGGATAAAGACTAAATTTATCTGCTCCTCAGGAGTTGCCATTTTAGTAGCAATAGAGACGTGGTCGTGTTTCGTGTGTTCGTGTACAACACCTTCATTGAAATGGGCCGTTCTGTCATTCAAACCCTGAGACGTTTCCGGAATTATTTCAACGTTGGTCGTCATGGTCGTGTTTCGAAGTTTGACATCATAATGAAGTGGGTGAATAACTTTCAACGAACTGGTTCTTTGAAACCCGGAACTGCACGAGGAGGTGATCGAACGGTACGGACCCCGGAAAACATCGAAAGGATGCGTCAAGGGTGAAGGCCTCGACGTTACGTACAGCATGCTCGTGCTCTTCGCATGTCGGACCGATCAATTCGCCGGACTTTACACCTGGACCTGAATTTTCGCCCCTATAAGCTAATGGTTGTCCAACAGTTGCAGCCAAACGATTACGGAAGATTATTCAGATTTGCAGAAACAATGTTGGAAACCTTGAATGACGATATTGTTTTGGATATGAGTGACGAAGCTCACTTTCATCTGTCAGGAGTGGTAAACAAGCAGAACTTTAGATATTGGGCTTCAGAAGATCCACTAGAACTCCATGAAAAACCTTTATACAGCGACAGAGTAACTGTTTGGTGTGGGTTTAAATATATTTTTTTTGGCATTTTGAGCTTAAAAGATAGTAAGTAAATATTTTTATTTTTATATTAAATAGTTTTGGATATTATTTGAGACCTTAAATTTCTTGTATTGACGTTACATCCACCAAATAAAAAACGGTTTCTCTCAGTTTTCCTTCTATGAATAATAAAAATATTGTTAATTCTTCAATAATTGAAAACTATTCTAAACATTGATTCGTATGTAGTTTTTTCAAATTAAAATACAAAAATTTTATATCAATTACTATTTGGTTTAAATTCATAACAGTTGCCTTTACCTTAAATGTTTCTTAGTATAATCCTACCATTCCACGAGTGTAATTATATTATACGACTCACCTGATGGGCAGGCGCCCTTCGCTCTTGCGCTCGTACACCTGCGAGGTGACCACGTCGCGCGCGAACCCGAAGTCTGCCACTTTGCACACGTGCTCCTCCGTGATGAGGATATTTCTGGCTGCCAAGTCGCGGTGGATGATCTACAGAAGAAAATATTGGTCATAAAAATGATCAATAATTATTGGATGAAAATTGAATTAATCTTATCTTATGTCAAACTATTTACAAAATACACATTTTATTATAGAGTAAATATTAAATAAATTGAAATTAAAAATATTTTTTATGTTTCACAATTTAAAATAAAAAGATGTTAAATAAAGTCACATCGACAGTAATTGTTTAATTAACAGATAGGTTAAATAAAATGTCATTTTTATTTTTTAAAAAAAGATCTTTCACGTGGCACCTTTAAAATATTATATTTCATAATTTTTTTAAAAATTCATAAAATTACAAAAACAAAAAATTAAGATCATCTTAACAATGAACCGCAGTCCTATAGAAATCAAAACAATCCTTTGAAAAATAGCATGCTCAGAATGCAGTTCCTGGAGACGAGAGATGTGGCCTGTGATTACGGTTTATACCGGAAAGAAGTCAAAGCAAATGTAAAGTGTAAGTGAAAAGTCAAAGTCGAAAAATCGTTAAAATATCGTGGATCTGGCTGCGCTAAGCTTTAAAACCATCGAACCGATGTGCCCCAAAAGGGTTTCATCTGAAAGCTAATAATACTGAGGTGGTTTTAGGTTTCCTAAATTTAAAAAAATAATAATCAAATTCGGTTTATTATTTACGTAGATTTTCGACATTTCTCATACAAAAGTTTCAACATTTTGCGGTCGTGAATACTTTTAAAAAAGAGAACAGTGTCGTGTTGGCGGATAATGCAGGCTGCAGACAAAAAAACACTGATTTTGATGTTTGTTAAGATTAGTATGACATTGCCGTTGTATAATGCAGGCTGCCACAACAACAAAAAAAAGCAACACAGAACTGTCATTCAATTGCAAACAGATCTTTATATCACATTTACGTACAATCCTGCTTGGTCGGAAATCAAATATTTACTATCGCCTGGTCAGTCATCGCATCACAGACATGATCTGACAGCTATAATTTTCAGACAAAAACTCATGGATCTCACAATAAAAAATCATATATACGGCGAAGTGCAATGGTAGATGTATTCGATTGAATGGCAAAAACGGAGTTTACCGCACGCTCATAGTTTAATTTGGCTGAAAGAACAAATTGTTCCAACTCAAATCGATAGTGTTATATTTTCTGAACTACCGAATCAACATAAATATCTGATACTTTTTCACGTTGTTTGTAAGAACATGATTCACGGCCAGAAGATGGAGGATTCACCACCACCATTTAATTAAGAAACGTCGATATTGACATGGATAACATATGGATTGTTCCATACAGTCCAATACTTTCAAAAACATTTCAAAAACATTTCAAACATATATCAATGTGGAATACTGCAACTCCGTGAAATCCATTAAGTACAAATGCAAATATTTTAACAAAGGCAGTGACATGGCAGTGTTTGGGCACAAAATTTCCTTTTTTTTTTTTCGAACATATAAAAAAATTATTTTATTTCTGTATTTAGCCTTACTACGCTACTGCACGCGCCGGATATCCGCTAGTATATAATATAATTTGAAATTAAATCAAAGGAATATGTTTTAATTATATTTCGATATGGCTGAAATTTAAAACGGTTGTTGTTTTTGTAATACGAGTATAGTTAATAATTTTTTTTTTGCCATATTTTGTTGACACAGCCGTAATTAACTCCGAACGCATTCTATTCGATATTGACTGTGAGATAACATAATCTACTTTCTAATTCCAACAAAGCTTTGGTGTCCTATTATGTGAACTTACATTCTATAATATTTAAAATAAGTTGCATATCATTTTCCACTAAATATTGATATATTTATTGTTGAGGACTGCGCTACCAGGTATAGTTCTCGCTTTCGAGACTTCTGGTAGACATTCAGTTTCTTCGATTGACTTCACGAATTCCCCAAGGTTCGTGAATACTTAGTGGACTGTATTGTAGGTGATTTAAAGACTTCTTTCGTGTAAACTTTTATTTAAAACTTTATTACAAACTTTGTTATAATATATGATTTCCAGACATGTTACATTTAACACTTTTATAAGACACTTATTTAAAAGACTTTCACTTTGAACCGACAACAGGGGTCGGTAACTTAACACTTTCGCTTTGATCGCGAACTTCTTTACTGGTGACTACGAACGTCACAATATACTTCCGAACTCGCGGCGGTATATTCACTGAGATTTGTAAGATCTCTACTTTAATTACGGCAGGTACGAACATTTCGTAGCCTCACCGGACCTAACGGCGGAACGGAAATCGCGTTTACCGGAGCGTCATCTTACGGGCATCGTAACCCCGTGAAGACATGTTGAACACTAGCCCTATAGGGCTCTTACTGATCTTTATACGGTTCCAGAACAAAGAAAGGAATGTGTTTACAAGTTCTCACGCTGAAAACATATTAAATTTAACAATCAACGAAAATATCAATTGACCGTGTCCAGAAAATATAAACTTTGGTTTCCTAGCTATTCAACATTAACTAGATCGGTTCTTACACAAAGACATCTAGTATTTCAACAAGTGCAAGACTTAAAATCAAATATAAAATATCCGTGGGAAGGATTGTTTTTAGGAATTATTTCTCTATATGAATAGGTAACCGTAATACCAAATGTCATATAAATCTTTCTTTATATAGGAAACCGTATGCCTACAAATCTTTGAAAAATATAAAACTTAGTACTAAAATTCATTATTACAAAGGGATAAGACCCTGGTCGGTTCGTTAAACTAGTTTAAACATAAAAGTGGCGCCGGTATGGCGAGCGTCATTACATTTAACAATAGTAAATAACATCCAGATTAAATTCAAACTTAAAATAATATATTCTCTCATCGGGTTGGTAACATACCCCACCACGTAAAAAAATAGCTTTTTTACCAAAATAATAATCGCCAACACGATGTGCGATGTAACACACGTTCTAACACGACCATCTAACTGTCCGAACTTCACAAGATGTCTTCAGTTTCTTCTGGGAAGTTCTAAGCTCGATCGGACGGCGCGTTGTTGTGGAGCGGCGTTCGATTCAATCGAACGCTCTCGGTTGTCTCGTTCTGGCGGGTGTGGCGTCCCCTTTGTTAGGGCGGCTAGTTCGGGCAGTACAGCCCGAAGCAGCAGGGCGGCGGCGGCGCAAGGGCGGCGGCGGCAGGGCTCAGGGCGGCAGGGCTCAGGGCGGCAGGGCATGAGCGGGTCTGGAGTGGTGAGGCCCAGGCGGTAAGGCCTGGGTCTGCAGGGCCTAGGCGGGGCCTAGGCGGCAGGGCGGCTGGGTTCAGGCTGCAAGGCGGCGGCACCAGGGCGGGGGCGGCACATCCAGGGCGCCGCTCGACCAGGCAGTAAGGCCTGGGCTGCGGGTTTCAAGGCGGCGCACTCAGGGCGGCGCACACAGGGCGCGGCTCGTTCAGGGCGGGCAGTCAGGGCGGCGCACACAGGGCGGCGCATTCAAGGCGCGGCTCGACCAGGCAGAAAGGCCTGGGCGGCGGATCTCAGAGCGGCGCATTCAGGGCGCGGCTCGTTCAGGGCGGCACCAGGGCGGCAGCACCAGGGCGGCAGGGCCCGGGCGCGTTCAGCGGGCGCCGGGCTCGTGATGTGCACTCATCACTGCAGAGTGCAGGTAGCTTGCAACAGCGGGATGCTTAGCAGAAACACAAATTGAATATGTGTGCTAACGTCAATCACTTTGACAGTTTAGAGAACATCTGGTGGTCTCGCAGGCGGTTCTAACTGGACTGACGCATTTCAGATTTTAAGCCGCGCTCCCTTGCGCGCGGGGTGCGGGGGGTCGCCCAAAGATCAACGCTGGCGCAGCCCCCAAGCTCGGCATTCTGCATCAGCTGTGTTATCGACCCGCATAGGTTTTTTGTCGTATTTAACGACTGACCTTTCTTTTTTTATTATTCAACTCGGTCGCGCGAGGCACGGGTAAAATCTGCCTCTGAACTCATTTGTTCCTTGAGTTCATTGAGTTATTTAAGTTCTTTTCGTTCTTTTATGTTCTTTTTTGTTCTTTTTGTTCTTTTTGAGACTGGAGTTATTTCAACTCATTTGTTTATTTCAAAATGGTAACTTCTTTATTTCGAAATGGTTATTTTACCATATGTGTGAGGTGGCTTTGACCGATTTTTTATACTTGGTATCGAGTGCTCGGCCCGAGGGTGTGGGGTGCGCGGGGGGTCACCGACGACAGATGTAGGTTTGTCATCTGCGACTCGCACCGGCTTGTTTTATTGCCTATATTTGAAAGGTTATTCAACTCACAGCTGTGCGGTCTGTTTATATTTTATCTTAACTCGAGATTTTTTTAATCTCCCTTTTCTGTGCAGTGCACTTTGTTGTGGTACAATTATCCTGTACCGGGTCTTCGTATTTTCCGCAATTTATTTTCAGAGCCAATTCCAGTGCAGCAGGCGCCTTCTGGGGGCGGCTTGTCTTGTGGCTGTGGCATTGTATTGTACTCGGGCGCGAGCCCTTTCAGCTGTGACACGACATGAGCGTAGTCGGGGGCATTGATCCCGACATCAGCTGTTCGATAGTTATTTTTTGTTAACTCTTCGAACGTTCTCCCATACGAGACTTCACTGAATGCGTTTTTATCGTACGCGGTCTCGTGCGGCCTCGTAACATTTACGGGCGATTGCAATTCTTGCATTGACGTGGGCGAAACATCTACACCTTTCATGGGGTAGCTCGACCAGTCAGTTTCTTGATCGTGAGGCATCAGCGATGGCTCCTTCACGGGCAAGTTTTCATTTATAACATTGACACGACGCGCTATCTTAGGCGACGTCGGAATGCATTTAACCGGCTGTATAGCATACAGTGGTGCGGGCGTAATATTTAAGCATTCTGTGACATCTTTCGACCAGCTACCTTCTCGAGGGTGCGGCATCAGCGGCAACTCCTCGGCTGTCGAGATGTCGTTCGATGGGGCGTCTCGACGCATGGGTCTGGGCGGCGAGACGCTTCGGGCCGGCTGTAATTTATGCAGCGGCGTGGGCGACGTTTGCATCGACGTGGGGGGCGGTTCTTCAGCCATCGGGATTTCTGCGATGGTGATTTCGCGTCGCGCTGTTTTAGGCGGTGTTGTGGGTAGCGACATTTTAGCTGAAGAGATGTCATCAGTGGGAGCATCTCGACCCGCCAGTTTGGGCGGCATCGGGACGTCCCGGGTTGCCAGCGCAGCTCGAAGAGGTGCAGGCGGCGGCTCTTCCGCTAACGCGGCGTCGTCAGTGGGAGCGTCACGACGCGCTAGTTTGGGCGGCGCCGGGACGCTTCCGGCCATTTGCACAGCATGCAAAGGCTTGGGCGGAATCTTTATGCATTCCGCTATTTCACTCGACCAGCCACTTTCTCGAGGATGCGGCATCAGCGGCAACTCCTCGGCTGTCGAGATTTCTGCGTCGCGGCGCACTGGTTTGTGCTGCGCCGGGACGCTTCGGGCCATTTGCACTGCTTGCAGCGGCTTCCGCGGAACATTTATGCATTCCGCAATTTCATTCGACCAGCCATTTTCTCGAGGACGCAGTTTTAGCGACATCTTCTTGGCTGTCGCGATTTCTTTCATTTGTTTTTTAATATCTATCATTTTCATTTGGGATTTCAAGATTTCTTCCTGAATCTTCGATATGTTTTCCTGAGTCTTCAGCCTTTCTTGCTGTATCTTCGCCCTTTCTTCATCTGCTTCAATCATGATCTGAAGCCTCTTCGCCATTCTGACATAGTGTGCGTAATTGCTCATTGATGATCGACAGCTGAGTTTTTCGGTCGGGACGGCGGTCACGGCGGCGGTCGCGGCGGCGGTCGAGACGGCGGTCCGGACGGCGGTCGTGACGGCGGTCGTGACGGCGGTCGTGACGGCGGTCGGGACGGCGGTCGGGACGGCGGTCGCGACGGCGGTTGGGACGGCGGTCGTGGATTCCCCTTTCTGACTTCTGGCAGCTTCTGAGCGTGTAACAACCATCTTTGGATGTTGCACTATTGTTCCAATTCCTGGCTTCAAAGATCCATATGTTTCTAGTTAGATCCGTTTCTAATGGACCATGTTGGTGACTTCAGGCATCCATAGGTTGCTAGTATATATCCGGCTCGATATGACCATGTTGACGACTGCGCTACCAGGTATAGTTCTCGCTTTCGAGACTTCTGGTAGACATTCAATTTCTTCGATGTGACTTCACGAATTCCCCAAAGCTCGTGAATACTTAGTGGACTGTATTGTAGGTGATTTAAAGACTTCTTTCATATTAACTTTTATTTAAAACTTTATTACAAACTTTGTTATAATATATGATTTCCAGACATGTTACATTTAACACTTTTATAAGACACTTATTTAAAAGACTTTCACTTTGAACCGACAACAGGGGTCGGTAACTTAACACTTTCGCTTTGATCGCGAACTTCTTTACTGGTGACTACGAACGTCACAATATACTTCCGAACTCGCGGCGGTATATTCACTGAGATTTGTAAGATCTCTACTTTAATTACGGCAGGTACGAACATTTCGTAGCCTCACCGGACCTAACGGCGGAACGGAAATCGCGTTTACCGGAGCGTCATCTTACGGGCATCGTAACCCCGTGAAGACATGTTGAACACTAGCCCTATAGGGCTCTTACTGATCTTTATACGGTTCCAGAACAAAGAAAGGAATGTGTTTACAAGTTCTCACGCTGAAAACATATTAAATTTAACAATCAACGAAAATATCAATTGACCGTGTCCAGAAAATATAAACTTTGGTTTCCTAGCTATTCAACATTAACTAGATCGGTTCTTACACAAAGACATCTAGTATTTCAACAAGTGCAAGACTTAAAATCAAATATAAAATATCCGTGGGAAGGATTGTTTTTAGGAATTATTTCTCTATATGAATAGGTAACCGTAATACCAAATGTCATATAAATCTTTCTTTATATAGGAAACCGTATGCCTACAAATCTTTGAAAAATATAAAACTTAGTACTAAAATTCATTATTACAAAGGGATAAGACCCTGGTCGGTTCGTTAAACTAGTTTAAACATAAAAGTGGCGCCGGTATGGCGAGCGTCATTACATTTAACAATAGTAAATAACATCCAGATTAAATTCAAACTTAAAATAATATATTCTCTCATCGGGTTGGTAACATTTATTATTAACATACTTGTTAGGTATTTTTATGAATATATATCCCAAAAATATATATAACAAAATCTGTAAATTTAAGGCTTATTGGGGTTATATATGTTACGGTTGTATTCGAAATTCAGCCACAGCAGGCACAGTTTTAGAATACAAAATAAGAAATAAATTATAATGATTGGGGAAATATGTTTGGAACATCTTTAGGGGTATACACGCCATTCTTTGTGAGCCTCTTTATTTGAGGGGTTGAAGAAAGCGCGGCTCTGGAATAAAAGAATTTGTTTTTGCTACTCGTATGAAGTAGAATTTCAAAGAAAGTTATGATTTAATCATTATGAACAAAATCTTTTCAATATAATCATTCGGTGACTCGGTACTTAAAAAAATGTACTTTTTGTATTGGAACACGTGAAAAATACACCGCACGGGTGCAGTGTATACTTAGATGAGTTTATATTCAAATGATAGGAATTTAGAGCTGGTACTAATTTGCTGACTGAGTCATTGATATAAATTTAAACCTAAAATGGAAACTTCTCATTAAATAAGGCAGAAATTATCAATTTATCAAGTAAATTTAATATTTAAGAGCAGCACTTTAACTAGAGTGAGATATTTACAGCACAAATGAATCTCTTACCCCCTTCGAAGAGAGGAAGTCCATGCCCTTGGCCACCTGGTACACGAAGGCGGTGAGGTCGCGCGAGGTGAGCGTCTCGCTGCCCGCGTGCACGTTCCCGTAGTGGCGCTCCGCCCGGGACGAGCGCAGGAACGCCTGCAGCTTGCCCAGCGAGATGTACTCCATGATCACGAATATCGGCTCCTACGAGTTTTCAATACTGTATTATTGAACTAGATGAGCCTACTTCACATATAGTAGTTAATTCAATATGGCTGTATAGGAGAATCCTTAAGACCCCATGGATTGACCGCGTCGCAAATTAAAGATTCTAGCACATGAATGCGCAAAGAAAGGGAACTCTTGACGTTGATAATGGAAATTTTGGCCACATTTTTCATAACAATTAATGTAATATCCTCCAGCTTATTGTCCATAGAAAAATTGAAGGAATCAGGGCATTGCAACAAAGTTTACGTGTATGCGGAATTTGCGCCAGTGATTGGAGATCGGAAGTGCGGCCGAATTAGTGAGACTGGCCCAGGATAAGGATATGTTCGATGAAATGGTCACCAACCTCCCACGAGGAAAGGCATCAGAAGAATAAGAAGTTAATGTACTCAAACAAATGAATTTTGAATTTTATATTACATTGCAAACGTTTAACGTGAATAGAAATTATAAGATCTCTAGTGTAAGTTTATGGTAGTTTATTATGATGAAAATTGGTTCAACCAGTATATTTAAAAAATATCCTCGTTGGTAGTCGTGAAGCTCTAACTTTCTTTGAAAATGTGTCTCCATCATGACATTACATAATAAAAATATTACGTAAAAAAATTTACTAAGCAGATGCTTTCAGAGGAAAACATATATAACATTCTATTCATACTTAAAAATGAAAATGTTATTTTTTTTAAAATTACTATAAGTCTTCGTAGGAGCTTGTAAATTCCTTTCAATAATTCTGCCTCATTTGATATAAAGCATTTATTAAATAAAAAATATTCTTAAATATGTATATTTATTTAACATCGTAAAGAAGGAAGATTGTGAAACCTTATCAGTGCAGCACGCCAGCAGCCGCACCACGTTGGGGTGCGGGTCCAGCATCTTCATGACCTGAAGCTCCGACAAAAGGTCACTGCGCTCCTTGTCGTTAGCGTTCTCTTTCAGAGTCTTCACGGCTACTGTCGAAGGACCCTTTTTACCTAAAATAAAATAAAAAAATCATACTCCGACTATTTTTTATAAGAAAGAAAGTTATCTTGACATTGCAAACGATGTAGTTGAAAAATATGTTGTTAATATTACTAACGCCTTAAAATATATAATATAATGCAATAAAATTAAAAATGCCTATGTTGTTAATATAACTTATATATTTTTTTACATCACAAATACACAAATGAGAATTTATAAAAAAATTATGTTTCGTATTCCGGAATATTGGTTTTTTTTTTCTATCGAAAAATCAGAATATTTTTTTTAAAAATTAAAAAAACACGCCTGAGCTTTTGGAGGATTTAGTTTGTACCCGTTATTTGCTGATATTTTCACACAATTTTTTTCCCGTAATTTATATAAAAGGATTAGGAAAAAATTCATTGGATGAATTATATTATAAAAAAACGCCAAAGTTTATATAAAACTTTCGCACTCGCTTACATTCAGAGACCTAAAATAACATATTTTTATTCATTTACTTTAGTAAAAAAACTCTTTTTTTTTTAAAAATTATAATTGACCAATCAATTAATAAATAATTAATTTAACACGACCTTTTCTCCATTAATAAGAAAATACAAATAACTAATCGCCCTGAAAGAATTACATCATTCGTTTTATATTTTTCTTTTGTCAAAAATATCAACTCAATACAAATCACGTGTCTCTTGATTATGGCGATTTCAGTTAAATACAGTCAGTAACTTCCTGTTCCAAAATTGATGTTGATTTTTGAAAAATATTCCTTCATCAGTGCCCTTGTGCTCCGTGGCCCCCTGCTTGGTAATTTTGGGCATGTTAAATCAACCCCTTAATGTGAAACGAGTAGGTGGGGAGCCTTAATTAAGAGCAATGAACTTGATGTGAAAAAAGGCTTTTTCGCCAAGAGGGTTGCGTTTGTTTTTATTAATGTATACTGTATACATATAACATTTTTCACAATGTTGATACCAAATATTCGTTTAGTTTTTTCACATATTCAACGATCCAGAAAGTTTAACGACGAGAAATTGTGCTCTGCTTGACATGTATCCGACATTTGTTTTTTGCACACAAAACAATCATAGATATTCTGCACAATAAAGGTTTATTTTTGAAGTATTTTCTTTTCCTTTGACCTGGAAATAAGTTGAAAAATATATACATATAACTTTACTCGGTTTAAGATTCTTGGCTGCCACAAATGGCGGTATATAAAAAAAATTCGTTATAAGTATTTGACGGATTCAATTTTTACGTTTATAAGAGTTATATTTTTACGTTTAAATATTCATTATATACAAAATATGATACCTCCATCAGCATTTATTTAAATAAACCTTGCTACACGTAATTCAAATTGGCTTTTACAGTGATGATTTATTCACGCAGTTGTAATTTAAAGCTACTTCAATATCAGTTTTTGCTCCAAAGCTAATAAAGCTCGCAATGAAATTTCATTCATAAGTAAACATCGAGTGTTGCCATTGCGTGCTTTAATTATTTTAAATTAATAACTGCTTGCTATATATTCATTAACAAGCCCTTGATGCTTTATCGTGTAAAATCCTGCGCCAGATATATGCTCCAAGAAAAGACGGAGACGCATGGTTGAGACGCTATAACGCTGAGCACATTTATTTGTATCCAACGTCAAAGTAGTTGCGTCATTAAAAATTGGCTGATTGCGCAGGCTGGGTTACCTGCACCCCGGTAGTCGACATGGGGTGTGTTGTACAGCAATCTTGAAAAGCGTTGGTGTGTACAAAGACTGAAAGTTATATGGCTGAACGGTGTGAAGGGCTGTTATTTTTTGACGAGGCAGACTCGAGCATAGTGACGCTGTACTGAGACCGCTGGCTTATTTTCTTTTCTTGCTTTCAGTGATTTAAAACGCCAAGAACGACAATTTCGTATTTGTAAACACAAAAAGAGGTAAATGATTGAAGCGAATGATTGGCATCATCAAACATAGTGACTCTGTTTGATAATGCCTACGTGAAAGGTTGGCGAAACCGGTCACAAATAAAAACGAACATGTGGAAAATCACTCGAGTATTTTATTAAAATATATTATAGATTGGTTTCTTGCATTATCCTCATATATTTGACTTTATTTTTATTTATAACTAGAATATTTGAAAAAAATGACTTAATCAAAAATGTAGAATTTTAATGTATTTTATATTCTTTAAAAGGCCATATTTTTACTGACCAACTTGTCAAATTTTTGTATATTTACTGGAACTTATAATAAACTCAATAAAGTGATAACTCTTAGCGATTAGAGCAACAATTTTTGTTTTGTCATTTAAAATTGTGTTTGTCATATAAATTTACATTTTGCCGTCTGATAAAACCAAGAGTAAATGTATACACTCCTGTTATTTAGAATCATATTTCAATTCCTATCGCCTAACTGTATTTGCTTCCAAATTTAAAAACCATTTAATATACTCACAATAAATGTTTATCGTATTTTACAATTATACAGTGCTTACCACACCAAAAAGAGAAGTACGTAAATATCAATTTTTCTTTAACTCTATTCTTGGTTAATAGTATCACACTAAGCCCTTTGCTATTTCAAAATATGACCAATCTCATTCAAATTAGTTGTTTTAATTAACTTATGCTTTTTCAGCAGGAGACCAATTCTACGAATGATATATTTACTGGTAATTGAAACACTTACCTATTATTAAACGCATATAAAATGTAATGCAACTGATTTGAATTTGATGCATATTGACTTTTGATAATTTTAACAGAATTGAAAGAGTGCTCGTAAGATGGTAGATAGATAGAAACGTAATAAACCACATAAAGCAACAATGAAGATTTGATAGGCGGTCCATGTTCAGAAGATAGCATGCGCAAAAGCTTTAACGTTCTCCTGTATGTTAGTTCAAAACTTCAGCTCCTTCTATAATGTTCCAGTAGTTTCCCCAGCACGCGAACCTAACCACGGTACTTATGGGTTGACTTTATGTGATTAAAACAATAAAGGCTCCGTTAACGTCTTGCTTGAAATTGTATCGCGCTATAGCTTTGGGTAAGAACAAACAAGCGTTCCTAAATATATTATCACTGACTTTCTGATACTACAAACCTATTTGATTTCAGAGTGAAGATCCGATATTTCTTAATATTAACTTAATATAAAATTTGTATGTTGTTTGTCTTTGAGCGAGTAGACAATAAAGTTAACTCGTTTAAATACAGGATTTTTAACATAGTCAAGAAATTTATAGTTATTTAAATAGTCAAATTTATATTAGTAATAATTATTTCATTTTTTTTAATGAAGCTTATGAAAAATCAAATTACTACGGAATTCCCATTTAAAATAATATGCTACTTTACTTAACTGTATGGTTTTCATTGAAAAAAGGCCCTTGTCTAAAATAAATCTTTCTGATCGATAAATTTTCTATAGCTCTTCATGTTTTAAATTGTGTTACAAATTATAGCACTAACGTTAAAATAATATTATTGTACAATTTGATTCAAGAGTAAGTAACTTCTGAATAACACGACTGAGGCTCCTGTAACCTGCAGTACGATCAAGTAAATGGTAGTAATTAATGGTAATTTATAATCTGGAAGCTTAAGAGAGGGAATTAAAATTATGAAAATTGTAGTTTCTTAACCAAATGCAGAAACATTTCAATCTTATGTCTATATTGATACAGAAAATCAAGAAGAAATTTTTTTTCTATTTTTTTGTTATTTAGTGCAAAAACGTGAAATTGCAAAATTTTGTATGTTAAAAGTGTACAGAATTTATACTCAGAAAAAAGAATATGAATTAATAAAACAATTTTGATAGATTATACAACTTCATTAATAAAAGATCCATCAACAATATCCTGTCTCCTCATATCAGGGCTCGTTTGTCAATTTGATATATTGCTTGAATTGCAAAAGTTTGTTTTAAAATAATGAAAAAGTGTAATATTTTAAATAAAATACTTTGGTGATTTTTACACATGTTTAATTTTTATTGGTGACCGATTTCGTCAACTTTTCATGTTATTTCATACATTATCAATCTCAGTTTGATAATGCCAAGGTATTGGTAAAGGTTTGCGAAACTGGTCATCAGTAAAATATAACATATTGAAAAAACGTTAAAGTATTTTATTTAAAATATAATAACATTTTTAAATAAAAAAGGTAAATAATTGGTGTAATTTAAACTTTTTGTTTTTTGAAGCGACTACTTTCCCCAAATGGATGGTCGGCGTCCCCTGCCTGGAGATGCCAACCGAGCATGTTGGTTAAGCGAGTAGCGACCAAAAAAAATTGGCCAAACACTGAAATGTAGAGGAATCAAAAGACGATTTAAAAATATTTGGGAAAAGGAATCTTCTTAAAGCATAGCACGAAGCTTACGTGCAAGGACTATAATTTGTGGAGAGTGAAGAATTATGTTATTTTTAAACTGTTTGTTGAAAATTCAATAATTTCTATAGAAAAAAAGCCGACGAATAAACATTTATAAATACTATTTATTATTCATAAAAAACTATTAAATAATGATAAATATTTTATTTGTTTTTCTTTAATCAATATGAATAAAAATCCCCCCCCCCCCTTTTTTTTGCTTCTAAGGTCGTAATTGCATGTTTTTATAAATAAAAAGAAAAAGGATAAACTTAATTTGCGTAGCTAGAATAAACTCACGTTTGTTGCCAGCGAGGAAATTCATTTTACTCTTCTCGCCTTGGGAGCTTTCAGTATTTATAAAATCAACAGATTCCAGATCCGAAATCCCAACTCAAAGAATTCTGTAAATATCTATCTTGTTAAAATTATCCAAGTGTACGATGTTCAAACAATGTTAAAAAAGTTGTAATGTCTAGTCATTATGTTTTGGCACTATGCTGGTATTATACATGATTTCTCCGAGGTCCTTGTTTGAAGTAATTCAAAGGTTTTTGTCTGTATTTTTTCAGCTGAGATATAATTTTTTCAATGTATGTTTTATTTCCATAATATCATCCAAAAATTTTCATGATTTTCAGAAAAAAAGCATGTCATGAACAACCTGAAACGTTTAATCTAAATATTTTCGTTAGGTTTGAATATTGTTTTCTTTCCAATCACTGTGAACGTTCAGCTGACTGCGATCCAACTGTCTAGTAATTCAACGGCTAGAACGTTTGCTTGCCGACCGGGTAAAACAATAAAATTATTAGTATTTTAATGTTCAATAAAATAATACATGTTCAAAGTTAAATTATTTATAAATCAGATTTCGTTTATATTTAATACAAAAGGTACGATACGATAAGATTTGTTTCACCAGACACGGCTACTTTTTTTTTGCCTGCCTATTTGCAATTTACTTTGCAGTATTCCATTATTTAATAGAAGTGCAGTTATCTACAACAATATATCATTTTTTCGTGAAATAAAGATTAAAAAATACAGGTTCAAATAATAAAAAGTAAAAACTTACATTTATACTATTTTGTAAATATTTAAGATTACTGAGCTCTTGAGATCGTTAGTAAAATATTTTTCCTCAAACCTTACATAAAGCTTAAACTTTTAAGAGGATCTCACCATCAATGTCGATAGCCTCGCACCTCCACACCTGCCCGAAAGCACCTTCTCCGAGGATGTCAAACACTTTCAGGTGGTGTCGGGGGAATTCCCAGCGGTCAACAGAAGGCTTTACTTCCGTTTCAGCTGGTGAAGTCTGAAAAGTGAAAACAAATTAATTTTTACCTTAGTCTAAATTCATCAGCTGACCTTAACTTAAAAAATGGACGTTTCACCTAATTACACTACAGTGATATTAGAAATTAAATTTTTTTTTTATTTTTACTAAATTTTATCCAGTACTTATTTGGATACTATCAATTTTTTAATGAGGTACGTTTCATTAAAATTTATTAAACGTAGGAAAGCATGATAATATTAAAAAATTATCTTTAAATTCAATATATTCAATAAACATGGCAAATTTGTGTAATATTTAGACAGAATACGAGTAGCTCTATTATTATTTTGACAGAAATTAAGCGTGACGGATATATTTATATAATTTGAAAACGGCTGCTAATGTCAAGATTTCATATTTTATGTATCAATGAAATCTGTTTCTATTTGTTACTCACTAAAAGTTATTTCTGTCTAATTTTATATTCCTGAAAGATAACTATTTTACTGAGATAAGTGATTTTTTTTAAAACGTAGCGTAGGCAAACTAAGACACAGCGTCAGATATCAGCAGCGCTAAATCTCAAGAAAGCAATAAAAGGCAGTAATTTGTCAGCTTTAATCCAGGCTGGCCGCCGAGGGGAAGATTACAGACGCCCCTTATCACGGTGCCGGGTAAGGTTGCGTCCAGGTACGCGGATCTTTTTCTACGAATATAATTCAATAATGTTTAAACCATGCATAAAATATATGTTTAAATTCACAAAAAATCATTGTCGTTAGCAAAAATTTCAGAAAACGATTTTCGTGAATGAATTTTCTAAATTCTTCTCAAGATAAAACCAATAAGTTTAATAATTCAAAAAAACACAAGTAAGGTACAGTGGCACAAAAGGCAGGTTTTTTATTTATGTTTCAAACAACAACTTTTCTACGTGACAAAACTTTAGACACTTTACTAAACTATCAGGTAAGTATATAAATACTGAAAATTTTTACTTAACTTCTAGATACGATAATTTAAAATAATAATTACATAACACATTTTTTTCGATATAATGAATTATCAATCAATATATTCAATAATATTGACATAGATTTGTTCAAGTATAACTTCATAATTTATTGAATCATCTCGGACACATTGTTTTTAAAATTTATAATTTTTATAAAAAACAAATCTCAATACATGAAATTAATTGAATTTCAAAAATACACAATAGTTCTGCTTTTATTCACAGAAACATAAATTTGAATTTTTAGCGTCACGGCATATGGACGATTCAATTAATACTTAGTCGTATTTTTTTACTAATTAAAAAAAATTATTTTATTAAATCAAAAATTTTCACCTTAACAGGTTTATTTTGTATCCAACAGTCATTACGCAGTCGGTTTTTGCATTTTATTTCCTCAAAAAAAAAAAAACAGGTGGGATCACTTAAAAAAAGGGTTAGAGAAATGAATTGTACGAATTGACGAAACACTAAAATTTTCAAAAATGTAAGTGACAATGGATTTTCAAGTAATTTTATTTATTATTTATGCGTCTAAGTACGTCCCAATTTTTCATCTAAGCCTTCAGGGAAGTAGTCATATTTTGCCGTAGTTTCGGGAAGAAAAAGCCCATATAATAAAAGTATCCTAAAAAGCGAGCCGACCTCGAGTGGGGTTTCGGGTTGATGCGGATTGGCCGGCAGCGCATCCTGCTTTCTAACACGTGGCGTGATATCCTCCGTGAGCTCACGAGACGGAACCTCCGCTACTACTGAACTTACCGAAGGTCAAAAATTAAATCTGACATTTGATTAACCTTTAGACCAAGAAACGTTCGTACCTGTACATCTATAATTAGAATTTTTTAGTAATTTGAATATAATAAACACAATAACTTTTCATTGTAAATATATTTATAATACAGAAAAAAATTGTATTTCAATATTATTTGTTAATTTTTTTTTTAATATATTAAGAAAATCATGTTTTTATCAACTGAAAATGAAGAATTCTACCATCTCGATTAACAAAAGATTTGCCACATGTGAGCGAATACCACGAAAAATCTATTATTTAAAATAAAATAATTTTGCTACCGGCTTTGTTTTAAGTTAAATCTTTAAGGATAGTACAGCAAGCAAGGGCATTAAAAAAGCCTAATTGTGGCTATCAGCATTGCTACTTCTCTAAAGATATTATTTTTCGATACGTTTTTTATTTGCTCAACAAGGTCAATAAATATTGTCAATAGACATAGATTGAATCTGTTCAAATATTCGAACTTATTACGCACCAAGTCTAAGGGATTTTCAGTGGGAGCGACGAAGATCTTTATCCGACCCTCCACACCCTTCAGTGAACAGATTTGCGCGCCTAAGCTGCCCGACTTGTAAACAAACTACCTGCGCTATTTGTAACTTGTCACTGGAGACGTTTCAAATAAATCAATAATTTGATTTAAAAAATGTTGGTTTAAAAAATAGCCTAGTTTTGTAGTAATACAGAACAGCTCGAATTGAGTTTGTATTTGAATACAAATAATAAGGATTAGAAAAGATCTTAAACTTTTAAATTTAGCAAAATTACATAACTAAACTGTTTTCGGCCTAGACAATGACAATTGAAAAAAAAAATACAAAAAAGTGTCGATTTTAAAACATATTGATAAAATCTACTTGTTGAAATGTAAGTACAAGTACATCATTCAATTATAATATTTAAGCTACAAAATGATTGTTAATACTTAAGAATAAATATTTCGTACGATCTTCGAGTATTTTTCGTTTATTTTTATATTAAATGCAGCCGATGTATTTAATAATGTTGTTGAAATATTTGACAGATAAATACTTATTCATCGTTTTACATATTAATTAAAAATACTGATTATTTCGAGATAAAAAGAAATAAAAAAAATTCTGCAATTTGAGAACCGTAAAAGCTCTCGATCTAGTAAATTCAACGCGGAACGATTTTGATGAAATACTTTTATATATTACCGGAAACATTGTTATCAGTTAACCGGAAAAACATTTCTGCTTTAGGGGTTCAGAGCTTATTTTAATGCAATGGCGACCGTCGGATATGCCGGGAGAGATGCAACCGGGACTAAAGGCGAGCTCGGGGGAGTCGGGCGCATTGCAGCGGTATATAAATATTATTTATTTTATGATCATTAACTGTCAAGAAGATTGTTTATTTTTCCTTCAGTGGTTTCTATGTCATATATATATATATATATATATATATATATATATATATATATATATATATATACATATATATACGACTTATTGAACCATAATGATAAGCAGTTTTGCATTAAAAATTTCGTAGATTTTGGCAGCCGTTATTACGTTCATAAATTTCAAAATCCCTGAAATTCCAGAAACAAAATTTTGAAGAACAGAAAACAACTTAAAACCCAAGAAACCACAAAATATTAAAAAAGTTTATTTATATTTTATTAATATAAGTATTTTATTTTGGTTTTTAACATAAAGTAAGTAATGTGTTGAAATTGATTTAAAAATTTATCTTTATAAATTTACTTACTATTAATTTGGTAAATATGGAAAATAAAAATCATACGCAGAGCTTAAATTATCAATACCTTATAAATATTTCAAATAATGTTAAAGCTGAGAATCAGGTACAATGTCTTAATAATCTTCATATAAAATGTTTATTATGAAAAAAAAAATACAAAATAAACTAAAAAGATAAAAGCGTTTGCTGGAAAACGGCGCATGGTGTTTATTTTGCCGGGAAACGTTTACGAAAAGCCATTGACGTAAAAACAATATTTTTCAATTTTGTGAATATTAAAACCATGGGTGGCGTATATTTCCACCATTTTATCTTAAAATTACAAAAACTTATTTAACTTCACTACAAATTTCATTTGTTGTGCATTATAGCTACTCTCTATGATCTTCTCTCAGAACTCACCTATGTGTTCGGTCACTTGATTTCTCAAATCGAATTCTTAATTGAATTATGCTTAGCCGAAAAATCGGTCATTGTAAACAATAAAGTTCCTTACAAAATATGTAATGTGTTTGAGAACACCGTAATATTATATTTTTCATATTTTTTTTCATATTTTAGTATTTGAAAAGCCGTGGAAAATATAATTTGCTTATAAATATTAAAAATTTAGCCGCAAATAATAAACTAAGCAGTTTGTGTATTGAATATAGTAATATGATGATTGAATATTACAAAATTGTTTGCTTACCTGAAGATGATTTGTATTCCTAGACTGCGACTCGTATCGATTTAAGAAAGCTATGGGCACGCGCCACCGTTGTAGAGCCAATGGAGGGGCTTCTTGCATCACTATACCGCCAGTGGGATCCTTAGTCTGGAAAATACATATAACATCAATATTTTTTAAAGGGCCTATAAAATAAATAAGACTAGAAAAAAATGAAAATATGCAGTTATTTGAACATTTATTTATGTGATTAAGCATATTTTTTCACACATTGAAAATGATTAAAGAAATATATTTTAATAGATTTTAAAAATAATAATAACCAGATTTGGATATAAAAATGCTTCACTTGTTACTTTAATTAAAAAGTCCAGTGTTTGCAAATCATTAAATATTGATTAGCCCGAGCATATTAGTTCATATGTAGAATATGATTATTAAAAATTCTCACTAAATTGCAGTGGCTCGTTAGCATAGTTGGATAAATGCACCGGCCATGAAAGCTTGGGGATGTGGGTTCGAATCCCTCACAAGTCACGATGATATTTTCTGAGAGTTTTCTTTAATCATTTTCAATGTGTGAAAAAATATGCTTAATCACATAAACATACTAATACCTGCATGGGTAAATAAATACGCATCCTGATTAACATTAATCTAAATTAATAGAACATTTATTTGTTAACATTGAAATTATTTTTTTCATTGTGAACAAACATAAATATGAACAATCTTAAAAAATAAAAAAGAACATCATCAATAAGTTTAATTTTGTTTGAAAATATTTAAAACTTGTCTTAAATAAAATGCGTTAAAAACTTTAAATTTATACAATCACGAATGGATTAAATCCAATGAATTTTTCATTCAATTTTGGAAAACCTCTGGACGCTGAAATAAATATGCTGTCAAATGTATAACAATAGAAAATCTTATTTTTTGAAAACTTCCTCCGTCTGTTGTGTCAATTTAAAATAAAACATTTTTTTAAATTTTTATTCTATGTAAAATTTTAATATCTTGCGACTAAAACAAACTAAAACTTTATTGTGTGAGAAAAAAATGTCTTTTTTACACGTATTTTTAATGTTTAGTTCAAATATTGTTAATTTTGGATAATAACTTTTTAAAGTTTAATTTAAAATAACTCGAAAGCATTGAAATCAAAGATTCCCTTTATTTTATAACAGCGACAAATTTTTGAAGTATGGTTCTTTATCTGTTTATATTATAAAAGTCATTGTTAAGACATTAGTTTATGCTCAAAAGTAACGAGAAACCTTTTCTAAAGATGGAATTTAGTAGCTTTAGTAAAAAAATTCCAGAAAAAAAAACATAAAGACTAACAAGAAAATGGTTTGTAGGTAGTATATTCAAATTAACCTACACACGTTTCTCAAACACTTTTATTCCCAGAAAAGCGCAAAATAAACTTCCCCTTCGCTAATCTCAAGCCAAAATATTTTTTATTACAATTTCCGCTGGAAAAACAACATATTTCTTGGCGTTTACATTTTGTGCTATATTCTTTGGATCCATTTTTAATCTTAAGATATAATAAAGTTTAGATTTAAGCATTATAAAACAATTTGTCAAAACTTTCTATTAGTAAATTAAGGTGGTAATTAATATGTCATTATCCAATTAATAAATAATCTAAAGGCCTGTATTTAAAAAAATTAAAACACATTAAAAACTTATTTTCGTTTAATATAAAAACAAAGAAGTATATATATATATATATGATTAATTTGATATTCTAAGCTGTAAGTAAATATTTGCGATAAATCTAGGAATCATCTTCTAGGACCGTTCACGATCAAATGTTACTAGGAAATAGTTTATATGAGTTTTCAGTTATTATAAATAGTTAGTTTATATGAAAGAAAAACATTTGATATTATTATTGCTTTAACAAAAGTGTAGTTAAAATAATAAATGAAATAAGCAAAACAAATTTAAAAGGTATTTGAAACAACACTTTGATTGCGTAAATAAATGAATATTATAAAACATAAATTTTTACTGGTTGGAGGTTTACTTCTCATTTGCAACCCTACTCTTCAATTAGGCACGACAGCTAATTTGATTATTTAATGAATTTGTTTTTGCACTAATCCAACCCTGCTCTTAACATGTGTATGCTCTTTTGAAAGAGCGTAGGTGTCAAAAGCAGGAGATGAGTTTTCACCTTCCGTTTTTTTTTTCATGTTCCTGTCGAAACACATTTATATTGTATAATATGATAAACCCTTTTACTATTTTCGAAACTGCGTTCCTGATCTAAAATCCTGTTTTCGATGCTTTCAGCCATGTTTAGTCTACCCCTATAAATATTCTTTAAAACAGAATGTTTTATTACGGTAAGGGATGAAAATGTGTTGAAGATAAGTACAAAACGAGGATATTTTAGTTTGCGTAGGACCCTTATCAAAACAGAAGCCGGAAAATCAACTAATGCGTTTTAATTTTATATTTATTTTACACAAATAAAAACAGTTTGCTTTTCAGCTTTGTTAAATCGGTAATAAAACTACGCATGCGTCCAACAAAGCTGTTAAAAGCAACACGATAACTCAAATATAATATAATACCTCAAACTTTTCAGTACAGATTTAATTATTTCACTATTTTCAACATCAACAAAACAAAAATGGTGTAGTCGAATAAAACAACCCAGTAGTGGTAGCTAAGGTACTCAAAAAAACAATTGTTTCATATTTATATTTATCAAAACTAATTAAGTGATGCTCAATTTCTTTATATATAAAATTAGATCTCTTTTTTGAAAGCGTTAGAAATATCTTCCAATATTTCATCACGAATTGAGCTGAGATATCCTGTCGCCCTGAAACATGAAACCTCAAGAATATTTTCAAGATAACTTTGTATGAAGTATACTTGAGCTTTTTTTGATACTTTAAAGTGAAAGTATTCTAAATGCAATATAAAATAGATATTTTTTTAGGTGAGTATAATTTGAAACTTGATAAACATTTAAGTTTTCTTTGACAAATGTGTAATTATCGTTACATTTTAACATATTCTATTGTTTTATGTTGTATTTGGAAGAAACATATGTTTTATTGGAATCGCTCAGTTGATTGGTTTTTTTTTTTAAGTTTGTTGAAAATATTCTTGCGCAGGCAACAAAAGGCTTTGTAATAATTGAGCTTCAGATCAGCAATTAAATTTTTTTCTTTCAATAAACTATCCGGTCTGAGTCATTATTTAGAATAAGTGTGTAATTAAATACTACTACTACCAAAATAAATACTTTATTTACCGAAACATTCATTATTATGACTCTGAGTGGGCACTCTTTTAAGAAAATTTCAAAAGTCATTAATTAATCGATATTATACAATCCGATTATAACAAGCAGGATCTAAATATATATGCGTTTAGTGCAAATAAATTTAAATGTTCAATTATCCCAGATACAACTTAACTCCTGCGTAAATCTAAACAAAACATACATAAAAGCTTCTCAAATTTTAATTTACGAATAAACTTTTCAGTCGAATATCAACAAAAAATGTATCAAATTATATATCCATGTTTTGTTAAGTTCTATATTAAAACATTTTTTTTTTTTTTGCTTTGAGAATGTATTAAAGAAAATGGCACTCACCATCAGATATCTTAAACTGTTCATAATATTTTCAGTGCCATATCAAATATCAATACCATCATCAATCTTATAGAGGAAAAATAGATATTAAAAAAGAGAAAATTACCATGTTTGATTTTTTGACCTTGGACCTTGCTGGGCAAATCTTCCTTCTAAAGATGAGGGCCACAACTCCGACTGCCAAAAAGATGGCGCAGACCGTCGCCACAGGCACGACCGTGGCCGTCAAGTCCGGCGGAGACTGCACGGCGCTCTCCGTGGCGTTCGCTGTCGTCTTATCGTCTTGAACCTCGTTTGTAAAAATATCAACGTCTTTTTCAACAGTGTTCTTCTTCAGGTCGGGTCTCGCACCGGGAGGATATTCAAACTTCGGGTTCGTCGGTAGCAACTGTGTTGTTATTTTATCGTCGTCGCCGACCACATCGACCTTGGCTCCGTTTTCATCTTCTATGTAAGTCTTTGTTTGGACTCTGCGATGCTTGTTGTCATGGCGGTCGATGTCGCGCTCGTCGGGCCGGAAGCCGGGCCGGTCGAATATGTTGTAGCTCGGTTGATGCGGAGGAGGCGGTCTGGAATTGAACCCGGGAAGAGAAAGGAAGGGCGGCGGACGAATCCTCGACGAGCTGCCGGGTCCTCCCGCCGCGGAAAAGTAGCCGCCATCTCGGCTCGTGGAATTCACGACGTTTACCCATACTTCATTTTTTGCCGTGAGTTTTCCATCCGAGACAGTGACGTAGAGAAAAATATTTTGTCCAGCCTGAAACCATATAGAGAAAATGTTTTAATAATAATAATAAACTTAATTGAGCTTAAAATATATACGAGCTATGACTATTCACTATTTATACAAAAGCATAAAGCGTAATAATCGCGTTAGGAGAATTACTCTCAATTCCTTATTGCGAAATTAATATAAGATTTTTCCTTATAAATCTCTCAAGTTAGAAAAGTTATAATGTTCTTAACATTAATCAATTCTAATGCTTGGATTTTTTTTTCATATTCAAATAAAATTTCTTGTAAACTTTATTGACAGTGGATGGTAAAGTTATTTGAACCAAAAGTAACAAACGATAGTAACAACAATTTTTTTGTCAGAGAATACTGAGTAAAGTTCCATTTTAATATTTTAAATATAATACTTTTGTGATTTTTCGACGTGTTTAATTTTATTGGTGACCGGCTTCGCCAACCTTTTACATTGGCATTATCAAACGAATTGTTCTATAATATTCAGTTCGTAAAGTCGTACGTGTGAAAAAATAACAAAGTATTTTATTTAAAATATTATGATGTTAACAACCATGAAATTTAAAGCCTTAACAATGTATACTCAAATTTGTATCATTACTGATTTTTTTTCAATAGGTGAAAAGGTTTCAATACCACATCATAAATGCTATGCTTTGTACACGATATGTCATACCCGAGTCTGATCTGAGGGTGGCAAGCAGGCAAAATTATATGTACGTAGTGGGATCTTACATTGTGGCTCATAATATTTCAGAAAAAAAATATTATTTGCTTTAAATAAATGATTTTAAAATTGTGCGAATCACAATTGATTGCATAGTTGGGGCCTGTGTTATTCCAAAATTGTTGGTCTTATTCAACTTGTATTGGAAATATATTCTGATGCAGAAATTAATTCTAAATAAAATGTATAATGTAAATAAACCAGCGAGCAAGAGAGTGTAATAAGGAGCTCACAAGACAGCCTTCAAATGAGGTGACCCATTTTACAGGGCTCAACTTAATAAGAATTTAGCTCTCACCCTGATCTATTGACGCCCTTATTTTTCCATCTATAGAACCTTCAATTTGAAGAAATTCACTGAATTTCTCAGAATTTCTTTCATGTAACAGAGTTGACTGTTTAATTTTTTCTATTTAATAAATGAAATTTAGCTTTTATTTTCTAAACATTAATTCAAAACAAAATTCAAACTTGTTTTATTTCTTTTTAACGAAATAAACATTTTTTTTCCTGAATAATATTTTCCGATGATATATATTTTCAATATTATAACTTCTATGAATTGAAAAACTCTTAATTTTATAAAAAACAAATACTACTTTAAGTAACCAATATTTGGAACTATAAATCCTTTTTATTTGTAATTGCATTAAAAAAAATTATAGTTAAAAACACTTTAAATTTATCAGAAATTATTTCATATCAAATACTTTTGTGATGTTTCCACAAAACATGTGGAAAAATTACTAGAGTATTTTATTTCAATTATTAAAATGAAATTCCGCCAAGTACTCTCTGTAAAAAATATACAATACTTTAAAGATTATCATTATTATTATTATTAAATATTAATGATAAGTTACTAATTATAGCAATATTTGAATTTTAAAAGACTAAAAATAAAATATATTTAATACACAGAGATTTTTCAAACCTTTAATAGATAAGGAAATCAGTTTTTCGCTTTTTTATTAATATTTAGAAGCAGCAATCTACTTTTGGTTGATTTTTCAATGTTGGAAATTTATTAAGAAAAGAAATCCTAGTCACATTATCGCAAATTTGACGACCCAAAACCCCAGACTCTTTGCGGAGAATAGCATTGAATCAGCTGAGTCTCATTCTTGCAGGTATTTTTAGTTTTCTCATATAAATATTTACTCACTGTAAAGTGATTTCCTTCTGATGCGTGTGCCATCAATATTGTCTTTTATCTAAATATTTTATCAATATCCAGAAAACGATATTACATAAATTTTGAGATGTATTGAAGTATGTAAATCTTTTCGTTTCTTATACTTTGTAACAACGTGTACAAATAATATAAATATAATAAAATACTTGAGTGATTTAAAAAATACTTGAGTGATTTAAAAAATACTTGAGAGAAATTTCTGACAGAGACAGAGATTTCTGGGGACTGATTGGAATTATTATATTGTACTCATATTGTCAGTTGTGACTCGGCAATTACTAGGTGGCGACATGCATGGCAAATATGTATTTATATTTTAAATAAAATAAAATACTTTAGTGATTTTTTCACATGTTAATAATTATTATTGGTGAACGGTTTCGACCCACTCTCTCTGATAATGCCAACGTGAAAGGTTGGCAAAATCGATAGTCCCAATCAGTCCCCAGAAATCTCTGTTTATTTATCATCAACTAATTTCAATGCTACTGTATGTCTAGGAGGCATTGTGGCCCCTCTGGTTCGGTTATGCACGCGTGTAAGTAAGTGAAGTAAGTAAAGTTGCCTTGCTGAGCAGGCTCTCGTTGAGATACACCACCCCGGTGGCGTTGTCGATGGTGAAGGGCAGCGGAGGCGGGACGTGCAGCGGGTCGGCCACGTGGTGGTGCGGCTCCAGCCCGAACACCAGCGGGTCCCGCTCCACGTCCTCGGCGCGCACTCGCGTCACCACCGTGCCCACCGCCTCCGTGCTCAGGATGCGCCAGTTGCGGTCCAGGAACATCACGGGCGGCGTGTTCTCGCTGCTCTGCGGGGACACTGAAACTAAACGCAACATTTTTATTTATATTCCACTTGTGTCGGTAATTTGGTGGACACATTTCCAGTGGACAGAGGCTCTTATTGACTTTAATAATATCGTATAACGAGGGTAATATCAAAGGCATGAAAATTTTCGTGGTTTTTCGCATCTTGATGCGGTGCGAAGTACTCCTTACGGTTTTGTTTTGCAGAGTGAAATACCCATAACAACGAAAATTAAGGTTATCAGAATGATAATTTTTAAATACATCATTGAATATTACATTTATATATTTTAATGCTCAACACGGCTGCGGTTTTCATATATTGAATAATTAAATTCATATATGTAAATTAGGAGCTCTTATTTTGAATCAAATAATTCCGTAGAAATGTTACCTCTTTATTTTGACGTAATTGTAAGGTTCTCGTAGTCATCAGCGATCAAATCAAATATATTGCCTAACATATAAAATAATTTCAGGAAACATTAATTTTGTTATATAACAATGTACAAGGAAGACATTATTATTTATCGAAACATAATTCGTTGGTGCTTTAAATAGCTGGGTTATTAATTGCCCTCGTTTCAACTTGATCCTCGTCAGGTTTCTCGTCGATAGGGTTTTTATTCCTTTTGGTTTAATCGTGCATCTCACGTTAGAATTAAAATCTGAAGAAATAATAGTTGAAGCTTATTTTATCGCTTAATTTATTTTAAAAGGTTAAGCAAACAGTTTTTTAGAGATTTCCAATAGCATAGAGAGTTTTTTTAATTCGTATTGTAAACATACGGAAATAAACATTATTATATTAAATATTTTTTCGAAAGCAATTTCAACATTAAATAAAACGTATCATAACGGAAAAAAATACCTTACGTGATCTGAAAAGTGGAGTATAAATGAAAGAACTACAGCAATAGCCATCAGCCCGACATCCCGCGAGCACCGACAGCCCGAGGTGGAAATAAGGGCGCAATATTTTTTTAGTGAGGCGTCCACTTAGTGATTCTCGCTTGAAATATAACGATGCTCGGGAGTGACTTTGCATGTAATCCCGCGTAAGGGCACCAAGGCACAAGTCCCACACTGGCGACCGACATGGACTGAGCCAGAGATCTCAATGGAACAAATGTACTGAGAAGAAGTCATTATAAACTTCGACAATTTTTTAACTTTATATATGGACGTAAATACTTGTGTATTAGTTAATAGTAAATTATCAACAGATGAACGATTTTTCATGATAAAGTGTCCGACAACACTCGTTTATTTATAATTCTTAGCTTATTTTACGGATTTTTCTTCTACTTGGAGTCAATTTTATAATTAAGTGTGTATGTTAATTAGTAAGTTTATTTTTTATTCCAGCAGCAAAAAAAGAATTTCAAGATAATAGACATCGATTTTTTAAACAAAATTTTCTGTCGGTAAAGTATGCACGTAGGCATTGGCAGTCGTTGTTATTAAAAAAACATTAGCTTTAAAATTTAGAAATGGTCGCCATAAACAAAAATACTATAAACTGTTTGTTTGTTAAATACACCGTAATACAAACATGAAAATAAAAGAGATTAAGAGGATATGGGATTATTGGTGAATAAAGTATTGCCATAAAAAGTGTCAAGAAGTCTCAAATTATGAGAAACATATTAGTTGCTGAGAAAACAGGAAAACTTTTTTCGTACAAATAATGTACAGGAGACTCATAAAAAATAAGGTTAATAGCCAACGCGGACTGTGTGAAAGTTTTATATCATATTCAAGTGTTTCGTTTGAACTATCGCTTCTAAAAATATTGATTTTTAAAATTTAAACATTTTATAGAGAAAACATTTATGACATAATGTATCATAATTAAAATTTTATTATATATAAAATTTTGTGATTAAGCATATTTTTTCACACATTGAAAACGATTAAAGAAAACTCTCAGAAAATATCATCGTGACTTGTGAGGGATTCGAACCCACATCCCCAAGCTTTCATGGCCGGTGCATATTGGTTCATATGTAGATTATGATTATTAAAAATTCTCACTAAATTGCAGTGGCTCGTTAGCATAGTTGGATAAATGCACCGGCCATGAATGCTTGGGGATGTGGGTTCGAATCCCTCACAAGTCACGATGATATTTTCTGAGAGTTTTCTTTAATCGTTTTCAATGTGTGAAAAAATATGCTTAATCACATAAACATACTAATACCTGCATGGGTAAATAAATACGCATCCTGATTAACATTAATCCAACTTAATATATATATAAAATTGCCAAATAAATTGGGTTATGAGAAAAAAAAATGGATCAGTGAGATTACAAAGGATTTAATAAATATTTATAAACTGAATTGTTTTAAAACCTTACTTAATTCAATTTTCATTATTTTTCTAATAAAAAAATTGATCTATGCGATTAAAAATACATTGTTGATAAAAACTCATTCCAGACTTCACATTTAAACATAGGTACAGATAATTAATTTGCATATTGGTACAAACAAACAAGTCAGGTGTGCGTACTCGCATTTTGAACTCTGGTTTGAATCATTGCTTTCTGCAATAGGCATTTTTAATGAAATATAGTATTGTTATTAACTTTAATTTATAAATAATCTTTTAAAAACCTAATTCACATTTTTTTATAAAGCAAATCTGTAATATAAGAATAATCAAGGAGCCCTCTTGTATATACAAGAGGACTCCTTGATTATATAAGTGGAGCAAATTCATCACAATATACTAAGACATTTATCTATATACACTATTGTATCAAATCAGTTTTATATAAAACCAAATAATATTTATTTATTTGATATTTGTTAAATAAATAGAGACGTTTAATTTAACATATAGAACCTAATAATTTATGATTATATAGTATTGGTTGAATTGTTTTTTCAAAAATAATACTCGTTAATAAGTTGTTACAGAAATGTTAAATATTAAAATAAGTCATGGCATAGCAACAAATTTAATCGTTTACTTAAAAGCTTACACATGGACTTAAGTGGAATTTAGTATTTAAAAATTGAAGGATCTACTCCTAACTGCGCAATAACCTTGCCGTATCAATCAATATTTGTATTACAAAATTCATATTTTTTGCGTTGATTAATATGATACCATCAATCTTGAAAAATGTAGTAACACAAAGGGACTTAAATGTCTTTAATTTGATAAAATGCTAAAGCTATAATATATATATATAGCTAAATGGCTATGGAATTACAATCATTTTTGTTTGTGAGCGCTTTAGCCTTTCAAGGGCTTTTGAGAGCACTCAAAACTTTTGACGATAATTTTTCTACTAGGTTATTTATTTTAGTTTTCATACAAGTATTTTAAATGAATCCAGTCTCCGGCCATGGCCGCGAAACGCCTCGAGCCGGGCAGTCGAGCTCATCACGAGTTCATCACGAGTTCATCACGAACTCATCACGAGCTCATCACGAGCAGCCCGAGCGTCCAGCGCTGCGCCAGTCGCGGCCTCTCTGCCTTGCCTAGCCCACTTAGATATCAAAATACAGTTATTAAAGATATATGAAGATAGGTCCATTGTATGGATGCTGCGGCTGTGCGCGATAGGAGTAATGGCGTCGTATCATGTTTATTACCCGATGCTGGCCGGGGGGGGGAAACTGTTTTGTTTACGCCGGGAGAAGAGTGCGACTATACGAATTATGCTTTAAGTATCTCATTCAGGTTTGATAGATTTTAAAAATCAGTGACGTGGGATTCGTTGAAGCAGTAAAATATTCCTTGCCTTATAATATATTAAAAATTACAAATTCAAGCATATAAACAATTGGGAGATATTTATTAGAAATTCAATATCAATACTCGGTGGAATTCCATTTTAATATTTTAAATAATAAGTAAAATACTTGAATGATTCTTCTGCATATAGGTGACCGGTTTCGCCAATCTTTCACGAAATCTATATGTGGAAAAATCACTATGATTGATTAGAAATAATTGTGGAGGGATGTGCTTTGGAAGTACCTTGTCGATGTGGGGGGGGGGCTACTGATGTCGTTTTTGTTGCTTGCTGCAGAAGGAGTATCAGATCTAAAGGCAAAGATTTCTAATAATGCTATTGGGCAGCAGCATTACGCAGACTTTTTCTTCCAATATAAAACTGCAGTGTAGTGCAAGGACCCGGGGACCCGCTACAATATTTTCCCCTTCGAAAACCATGAATACTGGTTCAACATGAGTATGTGCTCAGTGAAATGGTCGCCAACCTCCTCTGAGGAGAGGCACTCGATGAAGAAGTTTCATCAAATTTTATTTATAACTGCAGTAGTATTTAACTTCTTACAACCCCGCATGTCAGTTTTTACGTAACCTAGTTATTTAAAAATCTAAAAAAAACACTTAACTTATAAGGTTTAATATAAAATTTAAAAAATAAATAATACATATTTTTTACAAGCTTTAATAAATAGACGTGAATAAAAAAGTACTTTCTGTGATTATCTTTCTGTTCACAAAACACTCCGCGGGAGCCAAATCAGCTCACCGCCAAGAAGAGCTGGCGTGGAGGCTTATCAGCATTGTACTTGATAAATGTTTTTTTATAAGTTTTCACTGAAATTGAATTTATCATACGGTAAACTGATTTCCTCAACCAATAATGACTTTGAACTTCACTCTAATCTCAAATCAATTTGAAGTCTATCCTTATGTATTAAAAATAATCATTATAAAACCGATTCTTTTAAATTTTACTCACTTTTGATGGTTAAAAAATATTTTCAAAATAAATCCAAAAATGCTATATACATACTAAAAAAAAGAACCGTTGTTAAATATTTCGTGTATTAAAATTGTGCTGTTATTTATTTAAAAATTAGAGCTTTGGTATTTGAGTTGTTTTTAAAACTTTTCAATGATATATATACGAGTATACAAGGCAAATGTCATAGTATTTTTTTATTAAAAATATTTAAGTAAATACACTTGTATTGCTGTCAAAACCATCGTTATGATCTTCCATTTCATATAAAGTTTACATTCAGACGAAGCAATTTTTCTTTAGTTTTTTTTCAGATTATGCTATAAATATAATCAATAAATTTACGAAAAATTAACTGACTCAGTTACCCATTCGAGCAAAAGAATATAGATGGAACGATTTAGCTTTACGGTTTTTACAAATAAATAACCAAATCAATTCAAACTTCCGTCATCTTTATATTCTTTCGACATAAAATCGAGTACACGAGGCAGAGGCTTTGGAATAACAAAATTTCCAGCAAGGCGCGGAGGCGAGAGGCTCCGGCGCTTGCATGAGAACAACACGTAATGTGATACCTTTCGGAATATAATAGAACATGTTGAGATGCGAAAGGGGATTTTCACATGCATGGGGAAATATATATTATACACTACAGCGATGTCATTTAATGTTTATAAGGGACTTTATTGGCTTTGACATTGGATTGGATTTGAAATATTGATGATTTATTTTAGTAAATTTTTATTTTGGACAAAATTTTTGAAATATTAGTAACAACAAAAAAAAAAACACTCGCATAAATTATATTTACATTTATTTTATGGTCCAATTTTTTTAAATAAAAAATTATAATAATTTTTTTTTTCAATGAAATTCATTATTCTGAATAACGTAACATTAAGAAGAATATAATTTTTACAGACCGTTGTCGTGCGTTTTTCTTAAGGTATTAAATATATTATTTTTTGTAAATGTTGAGGTTAAAAACTAAGCGTCAATTTGGGTCCGTCAGTCTAATCGATAATATACGAGTATCTATCAAAAAGACAAGTTCCCCTTATTAATTAATAAACCTTCCCTTAGAAGTTCAAATAAAAAATATTATCATAAAAAATATTTTGCGCATTATTCAAATCTTAGTTAATATAAACAATTTCATTTTGATACGATTTTGCTTCTTTTATATGAAAAAAAAAAAATTTAAAATTCGCCAATTTCACTTTCATTTTACGAATTTCCAATTTGGGTTAGCAAACCTTAAGGGCATTACTGGGATAAATGGATTTACCTTCCAAAGGCTCAAGTCGTTTTCCTGTGATAAATACGAGAAGCATGTGTGCTTTTTTCTAAATAAAGAGTTGTTTCCTTTAATAAGGCCGCACATGTCAGTTTACAAGCGTTTCAAGTGTTTTCATACTTGTTCAGTAGATTTGATGCTTTCCGTTTTGTTTTATGATTCCCAATACAAAGAGGAAAGGATGAAATTAAAAAGAGTAAAAGAATGTTTGAGTGAAGCCAACGAGATCTTCAAATTACAACAGTCAATTTTTATTACAAGTAAATTCGCAGAGTTTTGCAAATGTTTTCTAGGAATATAACGAATTTGTCAAATTTTGGTTTTATGAAGAATCAAGAACACCAACCCAAAGTCTTGGGTGTACTTACACAATCGTAAAAATAAAACTTGCTTAGAGGCCAAAACCGAAAAAAATTGTATATTTATCAAACCTTGACACAGCCTATTACCCCCTAAGTTCATCAAAACTGCTTAAATGTTTATTAATTGGTATTTACTTCAAAGTAAATATAATATTTTTATTCAACGTCAAGATAAGAACTCCATGTTTATACTATTCTCCTTAAATTTGTAATTGTAAATGTATTGGTCAACTGCATTTGCATAAATAAATTTTATAATGCTGCTAAAATGATCTATCATTCAATGTTTCGTAATCGATATCTAAAGCCATCAGATCTTCAGTGAGTGTGATTCAATGGCATGCCAAATATTGCACTGAAACATCCGTTACTGTTATACTCTGAGATAGTTAACAAATTTCAATACAATAAAAATAAAAATGTTAAGAATTTCAAAACATTCTTAGTGTTTAACTTCAATTGTGTTTTTTTTTAAATTTAAAAGTAGTTTGTCGACCTAGCCCTTCAGAGCCGGCCGCGCGCTCAAAGAGTAAATCTTCTTTATTTCCACGCAATTTGTCTTGCTTGTTTTTAAAGTCGTGAGGCTTTTTTTTTCATTTTATTTTTGAAGAATTTTGCTGTCATGCCTCTGGCTGAAATTCACTAGCGCAGTAAGCCGTCGCTCAATCCATAACAGCCTGTTTTAAGCTGGGAATAAACGGTCACAAATTATCTTGATTTTATATAAAAATAATTTAACACACAAACAAGATAATATTTAACACTGTTATCAAGCGTATTGTATTCCAAAAAAGTGATTATACTCAAAACCTATTTTTTATTACATTGTAAAAAAATAGGGATAAATTTATAGTGTTACAACTTAGTTCAGATGCATTGAACCAAATTATACACCTTTGCTTACTTTGTAATGAGCTTCTTGAGTGGAAGAAATATTAAACCCTGTTATTAATATTCTTTCCTTTTTTTACCTGATTATCCGATTAAAATTATTTTCAAATAATATACATATAATCAAGTTGTCTATCATGATACTGCTTTGAATGAGAAAATTCGCAAGGAAAAAGACAATATTCAAAAGAAACACAATGGTGTGTGTAAGTAGTGCATCACTGGATTTTTTTTTCAATAATGTCTTTTTGACGTTTTCCAAACACAATAGAAAGAAATGAACACCAGAAAAACTTGAAGATTACCGACAAGCCATTTGGATATTCGTGTTTATTGTATTAAAACTAGAATGTCATAAATTTACATGACAAGCTCATTATTAAAAAAATATATTAATTTTTAAAATATTTAGTCTACGAAATCATATTTTTTGTATGGTTAATTATAAAAATTTAATAATAAAGTAAAATTGAAATATTTTTTGAATACAATGTAAAGATTCAGTTATAAAAGCAAAATAATTTCTTCTTTATCTTCCATTTTTACCTGTCTGTTAACATATACAGTAATTTTTAAGATAGAAAGTTATTTTATGGACAATGGAGTTGTCGATAGAAAATTGGTCAAAGTGACTCCTCTGTAGGCCACAGCGCAGGTTTAGACGTCGCAGTTAGGCCGGAAGTGAGTACAAAGCTTTTTGAAAACTGCGGGGGTGGCCGAGCGCTCGGCGAGCTTTCTCTAGCTGGCTCGGCAAACGACAATTATTAAGTAATATCGTTAAAATTAAATAAGGCCAAATATTTTTATATTCTCTCAAAATTTTAATATTATTAATATAGATTTATTGAATGCAATTTTTTTTCCAATTAGGTTTATTGTGTACACACGATGGTTTTAAGATTCCTACATGAAACAATAAGAAAAAAAAGTATTTGAAACCACAAATCGTTTTTGCACTTGCAAACGATTAAATTCTCGCTGGGTTGCAGTGCAACGTTGGTTCAATAAGGCAGAGGGCCTGGCTACAAAGACCGCAGGGATATACTTGATTGAATTATCTTTTTAGACAAATTATAATTAACAAAATACAATTCCAGTAAATTACTATTATGTACTCAAATAATATTTTTATAATTTGTTAGAACCTTAATATTTATTGATTTTACTTTCAAACGAAAGACCATCATTTCTAAAATTGGCTATGCGCTATGAAAAGTTGCATGGTAACGGTGAGCCTTTCTGTATATTGACTTACTCGTCGCTTAATACATAGACTTAGAGTAAGTATTTAAAGCCACTCAACTAACCACGACCCTGTACAAATCACTAAACAAATTTAAATAATTATTCACACTGTTGATAAGACAAATGGAGTTACATCAGTAACGGAGGCGCGGGGAGAACCATAGACTCCGTGAAACGGGAAACACACAAATAAGCCCAGCTCTTGTGTTCTAAATATCCATGCGTATAGTAGAGCGTAGCTCGGCAACTGGCAATGACTGGATTAAACATGAGACTAGATCTAGAAGATGGCTGAGTGGTTTGAAATTTTCCCATTATTGTATGGAAGGGTTATGTGTAGTTAAGAATGTCTCAATGAAATCACATATAAACCCCCAAGAGCCCGTATTTTATCATCATTCAAAGAATGTTTAGTAATGCTTCTGTCAAAGCTTCTTCCGTTAATTCTCATTTTAAACTCTTCAAAAATCCAGTGCTGCGAGTCATCAAGCACTTATCTTCACCCAAATCGACAAGAATAACTTATTTCTTTCTGAAATGACCTAACCTAATCTAACCCAACCACGTGAAACGGTTAGCTTAGTAATAAATACTTTGTAAAATTTTATAAAATATAATATTTTCCCATGTGCAACGACATATTTCTCGCTGTGGCGAGAAGCCCTAAAATGCGACTTCAACCTCATTACTCGATACTGCCATTTTCTCTGTTGCAAGCTCTGGAAACTAATTTGTGAAGGTAATCCGTGTTCCAAACAAGCTGAAAATTTTTAATCGATTTCGAACTGGGCTAACATGAAAATTTACTCCCCGGGTAAAATTGTGGTTTCCAAAATTTTTATGTACATCAATTTCAATTATCCATATAAACTAAAATATGCCCGTGGTAGACTATTTAAATTTAAACAATATCAAATACTTTTATATAGACGAGAATAGTCCTTGGACTGCGACTTTGAGCTTAAAATGGTATTTTTAAGCTCGTAGTTCCAACTTATAAACAAATTATTTGAATGCGACCAAATACTTCAATAATTATAGCCAACAAAATAAGCACATTTAAGTTATAAGCACTCACAATTTGATTGAAAGTTCTTGTATGATAGACTTGCAATAAACACTGCAAAATATATTCAACTTAGTTTATTAAATTCTACTGGGAATTTGCACCACGCAGTAAACAATCAGACTGGCACGTCGTTTGGCCAATGGCTCGAGAAGAAAGACATTTTATCCGCGGAGAATGTCTGGAAAGTTTTATTTATTCCAAGGTAAAGACTCCATTTTAAGCTTTTTGTTATAAAATTTAATTTAGAACCAACAAAATGGGTGCATTAAATATTTTAAGTTTCACTAATGAAGCAGATAATCTATTAGAATTTAGCTGTATTTTTGATTGCTGTTCCTTCAGCCACGTTAATTAAAAAAGTTTACGATTTCATAGTATCGCACTCATTGAACAGAGGCTCTTGATGTTTTATAAAACAAATTAATTTCACAAACGAAGACTTCTTTGTTAGAGTTCTCCTTCATGACCTTGGAAAAGGCACGAAGCGTTTGACTCTCAACGAAATAAATAAGTTTGCTTGGCAATCATTTACTTCGTCTCGTAAATTTTTTGTGTCTTTCATGCATCCCTTAGTTGTAAAACTCTCAAGTACGAACTCTTAAAAATAAAGAATTCTTCTTCTTTGGGTGCCTCTTTTCAGAGGAAGTTGCCGACCACCTCACTGAGCATATACATATGCTGAGCCAGTGTTCATGGTTTTCATAGAGAGAATAGTTTAGTGGGTTCCCGGGTCCTTCTACAAATAGAGTATTAAGTAATATTTTTCGACATATTATGTATGTATATATATATATTTATTAATTTTTTTTTTTTTTTTATTACTGTGTAGCAATTAAACCTAAAACCAATATACTCCCATTGTTTCCCATTCTATTTAAAAAATCTCAACAACAAAAACTTGTATTGATACAGGTGATCATCATCTTTTATTAATACAGGAACATCGAGATAATTCATATGCACTAAATAAACAGGAATAGGCAAAAATTACAGGTATATAAAAAAATATATTATAATAATATATGTACGTAGTCTGTTCAAAAAGTATCGCGAATTTTGTGTTTTTTATAAAACTATTTATTTATTCATGAAAATCTATTTTGTCCCATTCAAAGTATTTCCTATAAGATATTATACACTTGTTCCAACGATTTTTCCAATCGTCGAAGCACTTCAAAAAATCATTTTTTGTGATCTTGTTCAGCTCCATCTTCGATGCCGTCTTTATCTCCTCAATCGTAGCGTAGAGTCATCCTTTCATGTGCCTCTTCAGTTTTGGGAACAAGAAAAAGTCACAGGGGGCCAGATCTGGGGAATACGGTGGCTGCGGAACTATTAGTGTGTTGTTTTTGCCCATAAATTCGCGCACAAGCATCGATGTGTGAGCAGGGGCGTTATCATGGTGCAAAAGCCAATTTTTGTTCTTCCACAAATGTGGGCGTTTCTGACGGATTGGTTTGCGCAACTTGCGCATAACTTGCAGGTAGTATTCCCTATTAACCGTTCTACCATGTGGCAACAACTCATGCTGTATTACGCCCCTGCAATCGAAGAAAACTGTCACCAAAACCTTCACATTCGAGCGAACTTGGCACGCTTTTTTTGGTATTGGCTCGTGCGGCAGCTTCCATTGAGATGATTGAGCTTTAGTTTTCACGTCAAAACCATAAACCCATGTTTTGTCACCAGTTATGATCCTCTGGAGCAAATTTGGGCCATCGCAGACAGAGTCAAACAGCTCTTTAGCAATGGTAATGCGATGCTGATTTTGGTCAAAATTTAGCAATTTTGTTACGAATTTCGTGGCGACCCGCGATTTATCTAAGAGTGATTTGACGGTTGGCCAATACTATTTTCTTCACTTCATCAATGTTTTCGTCAGTTGTTGACGTGGTCGGGCGTCCGGCACGCTCTTCGTCGTTCACATCTAAGAACATTTTGTACCACCGATAAACGTTGCTTCGATACAAGGTGGCTTCACTATATGCTACAGTCAACATTCGGTATGCGTCCACGCTCTTAAGTTTGCTTTTCACACAAAATTTTGTACAGATTCTTTGTTCCATTTTTTGGAATGGGCAAAAATCGAAGATGAGTCAAAACACGTGCAAGAAAAGAGGCTGTCAATAATTAACTGAGCATCCACAATGGCTGAAATTGTCGGTATAAATGAGGAACATGAGTAACAACATGATGCCACAAAAAAATCGTAAATGAAATACACGTAACTTGTGAAAAATTTTAATTTGCGATACTATTTGAACAGACCTCGTATTTGTAAGTTATAAAAAAATAGTAATAATTCTTTTTTTTAATCAACACTTCTAATTTAATCAATTAATAATAGAAATTCACACTAAAGGATTTTCAGTCTTTGATTTATAAATTTTTTTTTTTTGTTTTTACGTAAACCATCTATTTTCGCTAAAAACCATTGTAAGTATATTTTAAGAGCTTGGAAAAATACGAAGCGTAGATTTGCGCTCGGTTTGTGAGGTCATTAAAGGCAAATACTATAAAAGTAAAAACAAAAACATCCGTTTGTCTGCCTCCACTTCCTGTGAGTTTTTTCTAGAGAATATAATGGATCTGAAAACCTTGACTAGTTTACCTGCACGATCCACGTTCTCTCGTCTACCGAGGATGGTACAGTGCTTCAATGAGCGTACAATAAAGCATTTATTGTTTAAAACGTTGTGCTATAAGCATATAATTTTATAAACGTTTAATTGGGGATACACTTTATGGTTTTCTGGCTGAAAAAAAAACCTAATTGAAAATAGTAATCATATCTGTGTCATTTGATATGTAAATAAATATATTATACTAATCACTAGAAGACGGTTCTTTTTACTTGCCTTCAAAAGATTCTTTAAAATTAAGAATCACATATATTATGATATTCAACATCATACAAAATCAGATTTTTTACACCGTAAAGCCTGCAATTCAAAACTAAATATGTTCCAGCTCATCCCTGTAATTAAAAAATGTTGCTTTCTTGGCGGAAAGTTTATTTTTTCAGCCATGCTTTTGTTTTTGAAAAAGCAAGGCGCGGCGATGGTTATGCAAATATAAAATTATATATATACACACATAGGCTGTCATGAAATATTTCTAACTTTGAAATAGTAAGACACCATCTGTTTACTCAAGAGCCTTTATTACAAAGCACAAAACTATAAAAAAAACATTTTATAAAATACTAAATAAATTATTTCATACTCAGGTAAGAATAGGTATAATTATCAATGATAATTATTTAAAAAAAATACTTTTATTTTTCAAAATCAAGAAAATTCAAGATTTTTCTACAATCGGTTCCGTTTGTTCGTAAAATTTCTTCTAACATAATTTTTTTAAATAAATTATTACATTCAAATAAACAAAAGGCAAAAAAGTTTTTATGATTAAATAATAATAAAATTATTTATAAATGCTATTTAAGGTGTTCGACTTCGCAAATAAAATATTTTTATCGTAACCACTTTTCATTGATAGCGATTGTGGCCGTTATCATTTTTTCTAGGTATACAAATATTTTTCATGATATGAAATATGATTACACGTCCTCAATAAAATGTTATCGTTTACGAAAATCTTAAGGTCAACGACTGATACGAATGAATCGTTTTTCATTTGAAACTAACGATCATTATTTTTTTAATTAATTATATTCAATCGAACGCCACTCTATCCACTCACACAATATGCTGATTGAAATCATCTTCCAAGCATTTTTATTCTTTTAAATGTTATATTTATTATTAACTCACAAATTAATGTAATCCCAGAAGCGAATGGTAAATATATATTATATAAATACTAATAATGTATCGGTAATTTTTATATAAGTATATATATATATCACTTTTTATGAGGTTCTTTTGTGATATTCTCGTTGATTCTAAAAGGACTTCAATATACGAATTTGAATAATACACACATGCACCATAAGAGCTCATAAATACTTCTGGATCGTCTGCTTTAGTTTCATTAAAAACATAATATTTGATGGAATATATCATTTCTACTTAGCTTTATTTAAAAATATATTTCTGTGGGCGTATTTAAATTCATCGATATCAATTCTGACAAATTGGTATAAGACTAGAAGATTTCATGTGTTACTTTTTCATGGGAATTCCTTTATTTAAAAGTTTAAAATTGGATGCCGGTTTCGTCCAAAGAAGCAAGAACGCAGCGGCGCTCCGGCCCAGCAGCGGCGAGCAAGTAGCAAGTAGCAAGTAGCAAGTAGCAAGTGGCAAGTGGCAAGTGGCAAGTGGCAAGTAGCAAGTAGCAAGTGCCAACAGCAGCATTAGAATAGTCGGGCGTAATAATAGTGATTCCTAGTGCGCGACGTCGCGCTCGAGTGTGAAAGATAGAAACGCTCGCCGCCCCCCACGCCCGTTAGTCTCTGCACGGCATTAGACGATGTTAGAAATCACCAGGAGAGCAGAATGCAGCAGGAGTAGGAGAGGTATCCGAGCCGACTTGCGCCTAATATCGCCTGCGAGGAAACTTGTTCTCTACAGTCTGCTAGACTCGCATATGTGGAACACACATTCCCGTGCGGTCGGCCCCGCACCTGTCGGCGTCCCTCTCCCCTCTGTCCGCCCGCCGCAGACGGGAACGAGACGGCGATACATGCCGAGCGTCTTCCGTCGCTGTGTGCGAGCTCAGCGCGAGTATAGAAAAATAGCTATCGACATTCGACCGCGCGCTTCCGCCCGGGATGGCCATCGCATCGGAGTCGTGTGCGGCAATCTTAAACCCGTTTACTTTCTACTTAAGACTACTGACGACATATATAATTATTAAGCCCTTTCTGTGTGAACATGCACATAAAATACTCCCATTGTGAACAAAAAATACCCGTTCACAAAATTGAAAAAAAACAGCTTTTTAATAAATGGATTACAATGTTTATTACATTAAATATAATAGTTTTCTTATTAGTTTTCAATCTTGTCATTATATTTATAATGCGGTCAAATTACCTCACTTGTTTTAAAATTGATTTTGGAAATCCATCGATTGACTCTATGGTATTTTGTGTTACTACAACTGAATTTGTCAAATAAAATGGTCTTTTTACCATTTCAGTCTTAAAAATTTAATGTTTAAATAATGTTTTTGTATATCAACATGGTTACACAAATATTTTTGGGTAACTTGATTGGAATCGTATTATTAAAATTACTTCCCCCGTTATCAAAAACAACGCGTGTTTTCAAAGGCATTGGTATTTTAGTAATTGTACTTTCTAAGCTTAAGAGACTACTTTTAATCACTTTCATCTTTTAATTGTGTTTCTCGAAATATTTTGCTAAAACCTTTTGTGATTTCAAACCAAATACTTCATTCAAAATCTTAATTAAAAAACCTCAATATGATTATATTTTAAATATAAATATATTTTATAAAAAAATTCAAAATAATCTCATACATTAAAGCCATTATTTTGTACAAAATAGCATAAGTCGTACATGATATAGAATAAGTGATAACATATACTCACAATGAAGTAGTATGGTTACAGAAGTAGTATATAAATATACATTTTAAAAATAAATTTTATACAATTTTTCCTTTTCCAACCTTTTCCTAGTTTTGCCTAGTATTATACTTAGTTATCTACTTTAAGAAATGTCAATACAAATATATAATATATGATACGGAGACTTTCAAGTATAATAATCTTACTATATTAACGCCCTAACAAGTAAGCGCCCACTATTTTATTATTCAATTCAGATATATTGTAATCGAAAATTAAATCTGGATAAATTGTTACTATTTTAACATAATAAATTACTGATACGTATCTTAAACGAGATAAGACGGAAGGTCTACTTTTATTTGCTTTATCTCGTTTTGTTGGGTGTCACAGAAGGAAAATGGAAAAAAATGGATTAAGGTAAAAATACGAGTTCTTATATAAAAACTCCGGCTTAACCAAAGCCGAGAATAGTGCTATTTTTTCCTATATTTGATTACAAAAAACACAAAGCTTTGTTATCTTTGGCGAAAGTGTACGTGGTTATTTAATCGTGTTGAATTTATTTTTTTACAGTTTTATTATATATTTTTTTACAGATATGTATATTTATATATAACAAGTGTGCATATATATAGTATATGTGTGTATGTATGTATTATTATAATAACAAATTAGTTTTGTTTTAATACTCAAATAGTGCTGATTCAATACCAAATCATATTTTAAACATTAAATAAATGTTTGCGTAGTAAATAATAATAGTAACAGAAAATAAACGATGAATTTCATACTTTTTCCCAATGGCTGATTCCGGGTAAGCCATCTTCACATTTAATGCCAGATATTATAAACTCGTTTTCAAAGTAACGAGGTCCCTCGCACTCGCCGTGCCTCCGCCGCGCTCTGGGAACATCTCAATGTCAGAATAATTATAGTTTTTACCATGAACTCTGCTATAGGAGTCCACCGCTACACGATTGCTGGATCCTTTCACGAGAAATACTAATTTTCAACATTCAATAGCAGGAAATATCTACTCATTATGGCTTATGGTGAATTGATGGAGGATTTTGTATTCAAAGAAGAGTTGCTTCTTTGATAATATGCTTGATGTTTTTGATCTGGTGAAATACCCATGTATTGATAACCTTGAGCGCAGGTAGTTTTTTAAAAAAAAGATACAAAATTAATACCGGACGTTACATTTCATATATTAATATGCAAAGGTGGTGGTTGAAGTCACCTGGCATTCTGCTAGTCACACGCCAAATACTGCAGAACCAAACCGTTGTTTCAAGTTAAAATGTATATTATTGTTTTATCTTTATATTATATTAAAAGACCTTACCAACCAAAAAGCGTTTTAGATTTACATTTTAAATTTTATTTTATTAGTGCAGATTATATTTAGCACAAAGTACCATTTTTATTCTTTTAAATATTCTTTTTGATACATAAATTTAATAATGTCCATAATATTAAAACAGTACAAAAAATAACGAGGAAATATCAAAATATTACTATAACACATTTTTAAAAAATTAACATTATCAGATAAGAAAACAAAGTAATTGATTGAAAAAAATACTTTTGCTTCCTAAAATTAAGTTTTATACATACGAGTATATAAAATAAACTGTCTTTTGAATTTATTATTTATATATTCTGTATTTTTTGCTTATATTGGTAGAGAAGGGTACTATTTTGAATTTTTAATATACTTAAAATGAATCAAGTAACAATCACCTTATTGATAAACCACGCGCACAAAATATACAAAAAAACAAATTCATAACCTTTTTTGATCCATTTACAACTTTATCTTTATATTTCTTAAAAACGGCAAAGTACTACAATTTGAAAAAACATGAAGAAAGCGTGCTGTCAGAACTAAAAACTCGTCTAATAATTAACTCTGGAGTCTGTTGGCTGGGCTTAACTTCATGTGATCTAATCTTAAAGTAGATTTATGTAGAAGATAAGTCCCTCATTATAGAGGAACGGTCTGAATTAATTCCTTGCGTGAGTTTGTACGCACCACGCATTCAGAACATACCGTCGACTTACAGCAAACGCTAATGTTTTTTGAAACTAAAAGCTGTCACTCGGTAATGGTTCTCTATACGAGTATATGGTTTTATTATTTTAGTTAAATTTAGAGATTGGTTCAGATTTTTTGAACTTCGTCGAGTTTGCTGTGCTTTATGAAAAATTCCTCCGAACTCGCAATGTACACGTTAAAAAAAGTATAATTTATAGTTTCACATGCGTCAAGTAAAATTAGATTTCATAAGTATCATCTTAATGCTGTTATTATATTTTATGCTGATTTTCTTGTATAAATTTCACTCTGAAAACAACGCAACGCTTTGAACAATTGAAAAAACAATTGATGCAATATTGCGTCTCAATTTATCAGAAAAATGTGTTTATGATTTCTTTTATAAATTAAAACAAAATGTTTTATCTTTTTTTATTAAATGTCAAATTAAATAAGGTTTGGGAGTTATTTGGTCTTCCTTTGTAGAATTCTCGTTTTCCGATTCAAATTATCTTCAAATGTAAGATTTTTTTTGTATTTGATATAACATAATAAATATAAATAATTCATTTTACGATGTAATGATCAAAACATTTTATAATATGCAATGATTTTGGAAGAGTACCATATAGTCATCAAAAATGTTTCAGTAGCAAATAAGAATTAAAAAAAAAAATTCCAGGTTTTTCTTTAATAACCCTTTTCAAAATGAAGAAGATTTAACTACGAGTTACTAGTGTCTGCAAATATATTTTTTTATAATCCAATTATTTTTATGAAAACCAGTTGCAGGTAAGTGCGGTTATTTCCATAGCTGTCACAATATAGAAGAATGAATTTAAAAAAAGGGCTTTGAAAATAAGGTATTTGCGACAAATCGTTAAAAAAAGAATGTATGATCACTAAAAAGTAATTATTTTTTATTAACAGTGTTATATTTATACACGTGCATCTTTAATATAATTTTTTTATTTTCATCAAATGTAAAAAAAATGATACGACTTAATATTCTCTACAATGTATATTGCATCTCTAAACAATACTCAATAACTCAGATATTCTATATTTTTATTATTATTTAGGCATTGAGATTACTTTGTACTTAAGCATTAAGATTAATTTAGTATTTATAAATTCGTATATTTATCATATCGAAGTTTTGACTAAGCATTTTATCTGATTTTAATATGCTTTCAGAAAATCCATTCACACGCGGAAAAAAGAGAAAAATCCTTGAAAAAATATTGCCGCTCGTATTTGTGTCGGTAAAAATCTTAATGACTTTTCTTAATATTTTGTACACCTACATAAAACATATTGTTTTCATTATTTTTATATTATTTGAATACTTCAATTAAATAATATGTTATTGTTATAAGTGTGTTGCTATATTAAAGTATATTACATTGAATCTACATGGTACTTATTTTTTATACCTTTAGTTCTAAATTTATATCAATTTCTTGTGATTTGATTTCACTTTTGAATAAAAAAGTAGATAAAGTTTTAATATTATTTTTAAATGAACGTTATGCTTTGAGCACCCTGTGGTATATCATGTACGTGATAAATAATTAAGGTAGATTATCCGAAAATGAACTCTTTTAATGAAGTATCGATCTCCACGCCCTTCTCGCATGGAAGGCGCCGAGCGGAGACGGAAAACTGAACTCAACTCGTGATCTTCAGAGGTCATGCAAGAGGCGCCATGGCCCTGTATCTCTAATTTCCGTAATCTCAGGTGTATCTTAAGTGCTGCGTATATAGCACAAATTGTATTCCGGCAGCTGTCTCAAACTTCGTTAGTCGTCTTTTTTAATATCTTTATCATACGAACCGTAGACATTCGTGAAGTAAGTAAGTAGCCTGCGAAGATAGAAGTGGATAAGCCAGCAGCGGGAAACATTTAGAGGCTTAGTTGATATTTTCCATGCTACAAACAAAGAAACCACAAAAAGACTGTACCATAAAAAATCGTTTATCTAATGAAACAATTGAAAAAAAATTTTTTTCGCGAAAATATAAAATCTCGTTGCTTTACGGATCCGAATACGAAATTGCACGGTGTTCAATCGAGCGCACTAGTCACTGGATCACGAGGCTGTGGATTTTATGGTCTTGTTTCCATTGATTTCGATCATTTCTTGAATTATCTCCTTGTTCAAAGTTTAATTACATCGATGGCTGATCCCCTCCACTCTCGGTCGATGGACTCGAGTTCAATCCCTGACTTGAATACTGATGTTGATTGTCCCATTTTGATTTTAACCACAACTATTTTAATGGAAAATTAAGAATAGTTTGGTAATATTCACAAGATTGGTACGAATTTTTTTCAATTTGTAAAATTTTAGTATATAAAATTATATTATATAAAATATTTATTCAACTGGAATGCTGTTATAAGCTGCAAGGAAATCTACATCAATCGTGCAGCTGTTGTTTGAAATATTCACATTCTATTCGTCGATCAACTAAGAGTTCCACTTCATAACAATAAGCAATCTGCTTGTACCTGCCGGCACGCACGCCGTTGGTTGCCGACAGCTGCTGCAGAGTGCTTCCAAATATTTTACGTGAGAAAAGTTCAGCTTTCTGACAATGAAGCCCACTTCCAGGTAGTTTCCAATGTGTTGGCAGGCTCATAATATTTTATGAGTTTAGAATGAATTTATTCGGTAATATGAATCCATGTTTAATCCATTTCTAATAATTTGTGTGGTGATAGTAGATTATATTATATTTTAACAGCATTCTTGTGTAAAAATAGCAAACAAAAGTTATTCTCCACGAAATTCAGCATTTTGTTTTTTAAATAAAATAAAATATTTGAGTGATTATTCCACATGTTAATTTTTATTAGTAACCGGTTTCGCCAACCATTCACGTTGGCATTATCATTTGTCTTTTTAAGTAAATCGTTTCTATATTTATATTCCCAACGAGTTAGAACTTAAATAAGATTTTTTACACCAAAAGAATTAAATATGTCTTTGTTGTGGAGATGTATGATAATGGCCGTCGTAAAAATTTCGTTGGTAATTTTCAGTACTTTCAGTAAGAAAAATTATTACGAGAAAAATTTCATTTGTAATTTTAAAATATGACGGATGAAAATGAATGTTTCTATCACAAAAATGAGTAATAGTTTGCTGAACGGAGAGTAAAAAATGGGAATTTAATCTATTTATTTTAATTTTGCTAAACCAATTATAAGCTTTTTGTCGATTAATATTGACCCATCAAGATTTTCACTTTACTAATATTAAATTTAGGGAATAAACAATTTGTTAAAATTTGGTAACCATAATTTTGATTTTAGTTAAAATTTCATTATAATTAGCTATTCAAGAATATTTAGAGAAAAAATAATTGTTTTTATAGATCACAAATATTTTATACTTAAAAAGAAAAATATGCTTTTTTTATTCATTACCAAATGGTATTTGTTATTCATCAAAACATATTGAATATATTAAACATCAATGTTGTAGATATGCATTATTTTTGAACAAAACTTTTAAGAATATATAAGTTCAAATCCACAAAATCAGACAAAAAATCCACATGAGACGAATAATATAGAATCAAACAAGTTATGTGACTTTTTAAGTATTAAAGTATCTCACTGGTGTTTTCGCAGAAATATTTCGGAGAAGTTAAAATTGACTCACTGTAGCAGGACCGCGGAGTAATTAGTTGATTATTTCGATCATTAATGGAACAAAGAGGAGATTTTTTTTCAGTACCCAAACCATCGAGAGTAAAGAATATTATATAAATTTACTGCGTATTATATTGAAATCAGATTTCGGAATGTTATGAGTCATAACTTTTAAATGTTTTTGCAAAAAAAATTAGCCTAAATTGCAAAAATAATGTCATAAATTCTATAAATTGAGGCTATTATCCATTAATATAACGTGATCATATTCCTTCGTTTGATATTTCTTTAATAACCCCCTATAATTCCATAATTTTCAATGTTTAATAATATTTTGTACCATATATGTAAATTTTAACTATGCGATGTACACATTATTGATACATTTAGGAATCCCAAATTACTTTTTAAGTATTTTTTTTATAACATACGAGCTACCGACAAAATTTTACTAGAATAAGTAAGCAAAGCACTTTTAACCGATTAGAGTTTAGGCTATGTTTTGGCAATTGCTATTTTTTGAAAACGGGAGCGGCCATATTGGATGAAAATAATTTAATTGTGGCGTTCATGTATAGAATGAAATGAAGAGGCCGTCCGAAGTCTTTTCTGGAGTGAAATATCAGATGGTAGGGGGTGATGGAAGAGCGTGAATATGTCAAAATGAGACTTTTATTCTTTGTTGCTTCTATAAGCGACACGTGTACCGACAAAGTTTTTGAGTTAAGAAATTCGCTACACATCCCTATCAATAATATATATATATATATATATATATATATATATATATATATATATATATATATATATATATATATACATATATATACATTTACAAATATATTGAAATATATTAAGAATTTATTTGTGTCGTTTTTTAATTTAAATTTCTGATTTGAAAAATATATAGACACATAGTTAAATGTTGCAAAAAGTTATTTTATTTTTCCCATTGTTTAATAACAAACAGAAACAATGTATTGTTTAAAAGTATTTTTAAATAAAAGATAGGTTTATTTGTTTTAAAAAGTTCACACGATATGTCCAAACATTATACTTTTAAAAAACCAATTTAGTAGCGATGTGTATATTTACAATAAAACAAATTTGATGCTAATGCAACTTATTGGTATTTAAATTTGTTGCTTATGTAAAAGGCTTGGCAGCATTATAGAACTCATCACGCAACATTACAGAACTATTTGTTCTGATATACTGATTTAAAGTGAAACGTGATTGTAATCAGAATTATTCTCTTGAAAAATCCTGAAACTTGATGAAACAGAGAATATGAATTTGATTTCGATCTTGAAAATTCAAATGGCGTAAGGAAAGAATCTAAAATGCTGCACGAGCTCTCACTCTTCCTGCTCAGTTCTTAATGTTCTTTTTGAAAGTGTCAGTATTACTCTTTTATAATCAAAACTGGAAGCTATAATTTAATAGGTTAAAATCTAATTGGGATCACATTTTTTCGGCGTAGAGAATGGCTTTGATTGTAAAGCCGTGTTTGCCAAACCGATTCCAGTTTGATGTCGTGCTTCATCTGCTCGCGACGTTTCTATTAGCAACGACGGAAATAAAGAAGTCAGAGCCAACAGTGACTTTCATTTTTGAACTTCTCTCTAAATTAATCTGGGATTTTATTAATCATTCAAGATTCTTGAAGTTTTTGCCTTTTATTTGGTGTTTTCATAAAACGCTTTGCCATTTGTACTTTTATACTGTCGAATAACTCAGTGCCATCAGTATATAGCTTCCACGACTAATAGAGAACTTAACTTATATTTTATAATAAATTCTTGTTTATGATACTTTGTTTAGGATACTTGTTAGGATACTTTGTTTTGACCAGGGAAGAAGTTAACTTCAATTATCTAAAAACTTGGCTGAATCCATAGTTTCATGAAAAGTATTAGGTATAAGTATATAGGTTCATCAATATTAGTTTTGATTAATGAGAGCGATTATCATATTCAAAAATGATTCACGTTTTTACTTGAGTGTTTTAATAAAATAGAATTAATTAAATGTTTTGAAATAAATTTTGTACTTCAGTAATTAATTACTATTTTCAATGTGGTATTTAACTTATAACCAATGTATTTAGCCATATTGCTAGGTATTTGAAATAAAAATGTAACTATAGGACGACTTTATTTTTAAAAAAATTTGAACCTTGAAAAGCAATACTCGACCAACAAACATTTTTCCAAAAACCTACGAGTAATTTTTTTTCCAAATTTGTTAAATTAATAAAAACAAATACAATCAGTTTTTAAAGGTAACACAATACTCAAACCTATTTTTTTTACTTTTTATTGTTTTGTTTTTGACGAAATAAATTTTTGATTCTTGAAACAGGCTATTGATGAAATAAAATTTTGATTCTTAGAATCAGGCTGTTGCCTGTTTTTTAAATTAATTCGGTTGTTAATTTTAGTTATCGAAAAACTCATTAAACTTCCTAAGCGAACAAAAAAAATGAACTTATTGGATTGATTCAGTTAATCAAAAAATATTCTTGTTAAAATAAAATACCACTAAATTATTTTTTTGATACGTTGTGCATAAATTTGTTAAATATAGTGTGTTTTGGACATTTAAGTATAATTTTAAAATATTCTTTCTCGTATCTGACTATTGGACGAAATCAGGGAGACACTCATCGAAAATTCTCACAGCTGTGAGATAAAAGTAAGTTTTTGAATAATTCAGCTCAATCTTTTTTCACCCAGCTCATTTTTTTGCGAAATTCACTTTATACTTTTCAGAGGCTGCTGTCAGCGAAAACTTTATCATTCAACTTCTCCCCTCTTCTGGTCGGATTCGATAAACTCAGTCATGATTGCTTACAAAAGCAATAAAAAATTGTGCACCTCGCACTAAAAAATACTTTTATAAATAAAGGAAGTGCTTTGATGTAAGTTAGTTTTACTTTTAGGGTCAGCAATTTAATTATAAAAAAAGTTGAGTATTTTTAAAATTGATTTATAAGTATTGTAATCTTACATAAAACTTATTAATTTATGAGATGAATTTGTAAAATATATGACGTAACTAAAATACTCAACAATCAGATAGTTAATTATAAACACAGATATGTTTTTTTATCTGCAAAAATGATTTGAAAAAGTGTAAAATGAATTACACAACCGTGAAGCCATTTGTCGATATGCTAGGCTTATACGGTAAAATACAAAAACAACATCTATTTTGTTTCATATTTATTATTAAACTAGCGGATACCCGGCGTGTGCTACTATGCTAAAAAATAAATACATTTATTTTATTTGTTCGAAAAAAGGACATATTGTTTTTTATTAACTTTTTTATCTTAATGCTAGCGGATAAACAATATATTGAGTTTTTTCGGTAGGTGTGTAAACAAAGATTTTTACTACGTGGCGATAGTTTTTTAACGGCAAGTTTTGTTCCGGTGCACAATTTAAGTGGATTTAAGTTGCGAATGAGCATCTATGGTGAACCAACTTTTAAAGTTATGATGTGTGGTGGCATTCCAGACGATTCCAAAGAGTTAAAATCTATTTTGGAACTTCATTATGCAGCAATGTTTTCGCAAAATTATTGTAGCTGTGCTCCTCGTTCTTCGACATTTTTTTTCAGTAAAATAAACACGTTGACCGTTTTCTAAATGAACAGCAAGATTGGATTGAACAGTTGGATATCATTCGTGAATACTGAAACCAAGAATTCAGCAGACAGCTTCATCACTGTTAACATATTTGCATATGTACTTGTCAATATCAATATCAATGTCAATATCTACGTTTCTTACTTTAATGGTGGTGGTAAATCCTCCATCTTCTGGCTTTCGTCGCTGTATTTCGGATATCCATCCTTACCAGTTGAGTTTCAATAATCAAATCGCGTGGATATCTTTTCGTGCATTTGCCGTCTTTCATGCAAGGCGAGTTCATATTCAATGTTCCGCATGGGCCGTGAATTATGTTCTTGCAGACAACGTCTTCTTGTACATCCTTCTTGTAGGTTTAGGTTAGATTTAAAAATAAATAACTTATTCAACTAGCCTGGTTAAATAGATTGAAGTAATCCCAATGGGCCAAAAAACCTCTAAAAAAATGAATAAAAATGGTACACAACGAAAAATCATAATCAAAAGTCAGTTGTACGTATACTTTTTGAATTTTTTTTTCAAATATTTGATATAAAATTTAGGTATTTTGTAAGTACATTGTTCAACATTTTAGGCAAGGCCGACAGTTGGTTAAAGACCCGTGAGAATGGAAATGGGAGCAGTTTGTCTAAAAGCATTAGCCTTGAATTAGCAATGGTGGATTAATCTTAATTGTTGCAGACAAAATACACTAAGTATTTTTTAAATATTTTGATTGAATATATATAAAATTATTTGATCTTATTAAATAATGATATGTTCAGCAACTTGAAAAAGACATTTGTTTTAACTATACTCGTATGTGTGCGGTGAGTACAAAATCTTGAAGTCTTGCATGTAAAATATTGATTAAAATTAAACTTTATAATACATGCAACAAAGATTAAAAGAACACAAAATAAACACATAAAAGATAAATCCATATTGAGAAATTCAAATGATGTATTAGGATGACAGAAAAGATATCCCGAGTCGCGGCGGACATCCGCCTCGAGTGAAAGTAGAACAATCGTCTCGCGTCGTTCTCCGAGTCAGAAGACAATTTCGGCTGAGGAAAGTGAATTCACATCCTGGTCGACGTCTGCGCGGACTTATGCAATCCTGATAATTGCACAGTAGAGTGTTTGGTATAATATTGTAGATCTGCAGTTGAGCGGACGCACTCGTGTTTTATATTGAAAAGATAACAAAAAAACATTTTACAATCTTCATACACATTAATAATAAATTATATTAAAAATGATTCCGGATAGCAACAGCAATTTTTTTTTAAATTGTAACACCAACATATCTCAAAAAAAAATTTAAACTCTAAAATATTATTATTTATATACGTTTTTTAAATCTTAAAAATGTTCAAAGCTCTCTATGCACGACATAAATATCAAATAGCATGAAACAAAGATTCACAGCTTGGTAAGCAGATGCTGGAGAGGCAGTTAAGGCAACTCAACCTCCTCAGACCCTGCTCATTATAATGTACATACAGTTCAGACTTATTTGGGAACTTCTGAACATCGTAATGCGTTTCATATTATTTCGTATAGTTTTGCAAGTGTCGACATATATCGAGTAATATTAATATTATATGTCATTCTTGCAAGATGTTACAGGCGCGTCGGTGCAGGTACGTCACGTTTTATTCTCGTTAGTTTGTTATTAAAAAGTCAATAATCGTTGCATAATCCTATAAAAAAGACTGCCTGTATTGGTTTGAGCTTAATTTCATTCAATCCTGTAGAGGACTGTACATAGCTTGACATCAAACTTGAGTGTACATTAGGTACATTCGGTCCGAGGTTAGTCAAACGTCAGTTTGGCAACTTTTATTATTTTCAAAGATTCTAATGAGATTTTTTTTAATTATTACAATTTTTTATATTTAGAACCCTCAAAATTGACGATGTTTCCGATATCGAAATAGAAAATGAGGATGATGAATGTCATAAATGTCACAAATTTAAAATATATTTGTGTTTTACTAGGAGTAGTAACTGTTTTTTCAAATTCCACTCGAAATTGAGACATGGGTAGAACTTTTTTCATCATTACAAACGGTTTTAGTTACAATAATTTTAGTCCCTTTTATTTAAATTATATAATTTGAGTTTACATAATTCATAATTGTTTTTAATTTAGTTTCTCTAAATTTATAAGTAATTTTCATTTATGAAAGTATGGAAGTGATTTTACACACTCGAGTCCTATTGTACATGATAATGTGCATACTGTATTTTCCACAAATAAAGTGAGAAAAATCAAAACAAAAATTGTTATACCTTTTATATATTTTATAAGATAATAAAAAAAAAAATTTTCAACGAAAAATAAAGTCAGGTCTGAGGAGGTAAAGTCGACCGAGGGCGAGCATCGAGGGGACCTTTTCGCCATGTCAAACACGATAATCCGAAAATTCTTTTCAGAAGTATTTATTTGGTTTGAATTATATTTTACTAAAAACTTCAGTCTAGTAGATTTAATATTTATCTTCGCCCCTTAAATTTGATTTGTAATATGTATTGTAGAACTCAAACGATGTGACTTTCTACGTCAATCTTGGATGAACGTTGTGGGAGGCGTTTGCAGACTTATAATTCTTTTTACACTCTGAGTCGAGCTCTAATCTAAGCCGCCAGGGTCAGAGATGTATTCACAAACAATCGTTATTTATTTTTATAAATTTCTTAAAAGCGAGCAAATTGGAAATTAAATTTTCACCCTAGTAAGAAAAAAAATCCTATCTTTATTTATTTATTTAATCAATTTTGGATCTCTAAGATTTATTTTTATAATTTATGTATCTTTTGTATGAAAATCAAATCAGGGTTGATAAAACTAAAATATTCAAAGTGAAGACAACTCAATTTTAAGCTTCAACAATAGAAGCGAGGAAGCCACTCGCAGAAGTCTCCATTTAACAAATCATTTTCAGAGACAAATAAAACGACATACCTTTTTTCTCAACGAAAGAATTATTATTGGTATGATATTATCTTGATCTGGAACTTTGATATTGTCATTAATGAAATCGTCAATTTATTGTAATTCCACGGAATCTGTTATTTTAAGCTTTCACTTTACTTAAAATATTCATGTTTGCTTATGTTTATAAGACAGTAAAAAGTTCTTCTAGAACGTATATATTACAGGACGTGTAGAAATAACTAAAGTATTTTATTTCTATTTATTTACTCGATAGTATTTTTTAACAAAGAGCATAACCCGGGAAGTTCGTTAAACTTTTTGACTAATTGATAATTTCAATTATTTTTCCCAGAAGTTACATTTTAATAAATTTGTATGACAATCGACGAATGATAAAATCATAATCTAAAACCGATACAGACTAGTAGAAGTCGCATCGAGCGGTGCGGACGCGCAGATGGGCCAACTATTTCCGACACCACAAGTTTTTCATAAATGAGGAAAAACTCTACATTTGCATCGAGTACATTAACAGGAATCAGCAGTATTTTGGCGTCAGCATTGACTGCTTTAACCAAAAACGAGAGAACGTTTTCCATTCTCAAGGAGTGCTGTGACGAAACGAGCAAACACCTAGCCTCAACGAAAACGAGCGCTTAATCCTTTACGTTTTCTCTTCGATGCGAAGTATCAGGCGAGCACGATCCGCCGGGAGGTGGCGAGCGCCGGCGCGGCGGCCGACTCGCCCCCACTCCACGCCGCTGCACAGCGCTACACGCCACCGCACCACTACACGCGCGGCGCGGCTCACGCCGGGCCCGACTCCCCGCGGCCCGCCACCGCTCTGTGCTTCTGCTCGCCTGATACCGGGAGCCCGACTTTTCATGCGAGTTCTTCGGCTCTTAGAGACTGAGACGGCAAGCAAGATCCATGCTCTTGTCAAAAGAATAACTAACAACTCTTGTACTTTGAAAGCAGTTTTTTTTATGTAATTTTTTTCCTTTAATTTGATATACTTCTAAGCATGAGTATTTATTAATTTTATGTATTTTATAATAACATAATTTTATTCATCAAATAACTATTAAATGAGCATGCAGATAAAGAAAGTGGTAAACATTTTTTATATTAATGTAATAATATATATTTTTTAATATTTTCTACTAAGCCTTATCATACACATTAAAAATATATACAGTACAATACAATACACGCATGCATCTTCCGGGCATATTCACAAATAGCGAGAAACTGACTGCAGATGAGTTAGTTTGGATTCCGATGCCGAGAACTAGATACAATGGACGAATGGAATGAATGGTCTCTGACGGGATTAATTTTCATAAAAACCAAATCAAACTCTAGTATAGTGTCGTTAGTGCTGCAATTTTTTATTTTATTTGTTGTAATGCATCTGGAAATATACGGTGTGTGCATTATTTTTTTCGGATTTTCTAAGAGATGACGTTACTAATATTAAATCGCATCAGGTTATACTTTAATATTTCACTGTGAAGCGTCATTATTGTGCTTTTGTTTTCAGTATATGTCATATGTATACAACATTTTTTTTTGAGCTCTCAACATGACAACTTTTGTACCAACAAAACGCAATTTGTGGGAAGCTTTACTTTTCTGTTTCAATTGGAAAAAAAAACCAGCTGAAAGTCACCGATTGCTGTGTGAAGTTTATGGTGAACATGCTCCATCGCAAAAAACGTGTGAGAACTGGTTTCGACGCTTTAACAATAGTGACTTCGATGTGGATGACAAAGAACGTCCAGGCCAACCAAAAAAATTCGAAGATGAAGAATTAGAGGCATTGCTCGATAAAGACTCGTGTCAAACGCAAGCAGAACTCGCAGAATCATTGGGAGTTGATCGAACAACATTTTTAAGACACTTAAAAGCATTGGGAATGATTCAAAAGCAAGCAAATTGGGTGCCACATGAATTGAAGCCTAGAGACGTCGAAAGGCGATTTGCATTTCGGAAATGCTGCTTGAATGCCACAAAAAGAAGTCATTTTTGCATCGTATCATCACTGGTGATGAAAAATGGATTCGCTACAACAACCTGAAGCGTAAAAAATCATGGGGTAAGCCCAGACATGCGTCAACATCGACGGCCAGGCCAAATATTCATGGCGCCAAGGTAATGCTGTGTAGTTGGTGGGATCAGAAGGGTGTCATCCACTATGAGCTGCTGAAACCAGGCCAAACTATCACGGACGAGTTCTACAGACAACAATTGATGCATTTAAAGCATTGGCAGAAAAACGGCCAGAATATGGGACCAGGCACGAGTTTGTTATTTTCCATCATTACAATGCTCGGCCACATGTTGCTAAACCGGTTAAAACCTATTTGGAAAACAGTGGATGGGAAGTTCTGCCTCACCCGCCTTATAGCCCAGACCTTGCCCTTACCACTTGTTTCAATCGATGCAGAACGCCCTTTCTGGAATACGCTTCACTTCTGAACAGGGTATCAAAAATTGGCTTGATTCTTTCTTGGCTTCAAAAGACGAACAGTTCTTTTGGGATGGAATCCATAATTTGCCCGAAAGATGGGAAAAAGTAGTGGCTAGCGATGGACAATACTTTGAATAGAAATATATACCAAATATTTAAATATTTACCAAATATTTTACCAATTTTTTATAATAAAGCACCAATTTCATGAAAAAATCCGAAAAAATTAATGCACACACCTTATAGCTCACCGTTTTGTTTATTATTTTAAATGAAGTAGACGCAATAATTCTGTATCACATAAGTATTTATAATGAAATATTTAGAAAAATATTTATTTTACAATACCGATAGTGTTAATCAACGCTTCTGTCTACAAAAACCCCAGTTATTTTTATAAATTGGCTGTCTTCTTGACCATTTAGATTTTAATATTTTTATTTATAGAAAACTCACAAACATTGATTGAATGACTGCTTAATCAAATCCATGGCATTTTGAGAATGTTCGTTTTTTTGCGTCCCGAGTGCCGCTAGACACTGCGGCCGCTGATGGGCGGACTTTCTCTCGAGACCCGCGGCCAGCCAATGAAAAGGAAACAAAGTAGGTGACCTTGCCGCGGTCCAGTAACAGCGTACAGCGTACAGCGTACAGCGTACAGCGTACAGCGTACAGCGTACAGCGTACAGCGTACAGCGTACAGCGTACAGTGTACAGTGTACAGTGAAGCTCTCTGCGACGGGTTGCTTTCACAAGCGCTCCGGAAGGCTTGGCCGCGCGGGGGTGCACTGAGGCACTTCGTCTCTCCGCAATCACTTAATTATATCCACGTTTTTTGAACATCAATATTGTATTGCTCATTATTGTATTGCTCATATTCTCGGTGTCCTAATATAATCCAGAATATCGACATATATATCATATCATTAAAAAAATCACAAAACGAAGATTTTAAATTTAGTCTAAGTTCATTAAATTAATTTGGTTTTTAAGTAACGATTTTTGGCCTCTTGTATTTGCATTTTATTTGAAAATAAGAAACAATAATTCAACAAGTTCAATAAATAATACGAATCGATATGAAACTACTCGAATGAATGAATTAATGTTGAAAAAAAGAATGCCATTGCCATGATGTCGCTTTGTTTGGTATTTCGTAACTTGGGGAGAGAACTGGCTATTCGCCAATCAATCTATCAATTTGAAAGATCTAATTCAAAATAATTTTTCATGGGGTCCCAGATGTTCCGATTGTGTGCGAGAGGCGCTCGTTCGAGCCTCACTTTAAAACTCCAATAATTCAAAATTGAAGGCAAAAGAAAGATTCTTTGAAATAATGCCCCCAATTTGTATGTATTGTGTACAAAAAATAAATATCTAGTCTAAATTATTTATTTTTAATTACATCTACCTTTGAGGCCGTAAAAGAAATTACGGAAAATTTAGTGAAAAAAATAAATTACCGATCTTTATTTATTTGATAGACCACAATAATATTTTATTTCTTTATTAGTTTTGTTATTTCGGTTTATAAAAATAAGGTTTAAGTCAGTGGAATTTTTGAACCTAGCCTATAATGGACCAATTAATGTACTTGTATTAATAACGTGTAATATATTAATTCTTAAAAATCAGACTAAAAAGGTTGTTAATTATTTTAGTTAAGATTTGATTATTTTTCTCAGCATCAATATTTCAAAATTAACTTGAACAAATTTTATTTTAAATTTGTTTTTTAAATGTGGTTTTGTGAATACACTAATAAAAACACTAGAAACATTTGATTTGACATACTAGTATTTAACTTGAAAACGACATTTCCTTTGATATAGTAATATTCTAAACAATTGAATAAACAGACAAGAAGCAAAAAAATAGTGGCTACTTTTTTGGCTGAATCTGTGGTCGTTGAATTGTCTCCCTTTTCAAACAATCCTGACTCGCTTCACGAGAGAGACCGCGTGCATGACCTCGAGTGACGTCAGACGATACTGCCTTCGCCGTTTAACACACTCACGTAAGCCTGATTCCGAATGACTGCGCGTATCGCACAGCGGGGGGTGTTTAAAAATGCCTCCCGTGACTTGTTGCTAAGCACTTCCGTCACCTTATAATCATATGAAAGATTGATTTAATATATCGACTTCTGTTTTGATTGCCTCAAAAATATTCAACTTTAAAATGGATATGCTCAACCTATTCACTAGAAAATGTACTGATTTAACATCCTTAATATTTTTAGAGCTTGTTTGAATTTAAAGTGTATTGTTAACATGCGTTTATTCTAGTATTTAGTCTAATAATGATTGGACTCTTGTAGTGAACTCGAATTATTTGGATTTTATAGAAAAATAATTTACCTGTCAAATGTTTAAATGATTATACTGACAAATTTATCTCTCCACATTATAGTGCCGTGGCCAATCAATTCACTTTTTATATTTTGAAAGTCGCGTGCTGTTGCTGTCTCTACCATTATTTCGTACAAACGTTAGCCATAAATTTACAGCCCAAATTTTTAGAAAGTTTTATATTAAGTGTATGAAACATTTACGACAAAAATCTTGCACTGACCTACAAACAATGTAATGAGTATTTTCCGAAATTAGAATTTTTTAAACTTTCTATTGGCGGAGATCCTTAATTTCTTAACCGCAGAAAATTCACTCATAAGACAATTGAATTATTTTTTACCTAATACTTGGTTTTTTCTATCATGTTGCAAAATTTTAGTTATAAATTTTCTGAAGCTAAAGTAAAATTAGTCTCAAATTCTTTATTTCTTTTTTTGTAATAGCCTTTCAAACTATAAGTTATGTAAGGTTTCTTCACACGCGCGTGAAAATAAATGCGACGTTTTGGCGTCTGGTTTTTCACGATATTATAAATGTATAAAATGAGTTTTCTTTCAACATTTTTTTTGTTTTTCCAATATACTATATCAATAAAAAAATGAAATAGTTAAAAACAAATTAGAAGAAATTAAAAATTCAATTTATAGCTCTCGTTTAAAGCTAAATATGAATATCATTTGACTGAAATAGTAATAAGGTTTTATACATAAACAATGTGAGAACTCAATAATTATGAACACATGTTTAAAGTTCTGATAACAAAACTAAACTGGAGGGTAGTTTTCAAACAGGAAACATGTATTTGAATAGTTATAAAGGAAGTCCATAGTGTGACAAGTATAGCGCTGATAGGATTTGAACTATAAATAACCTCGATTTACTGCATAAACCTATTAATGGATCCTAAAATGGATATTTAATTGGTTATATTTCGATAAAAAATATATAATCACGAAAGTAATAACTTATGTTTATTTTTTACAAAACATGTTCAAAGAAATTTGTCATTGGGTTAATTGTATAACCTCAAACCTCAAAAATGTGATTTTTAATGTTTTCTTTATTCTTAAAAAAAGTATTTAATTAAATATCTTAATTTGACAAATTATTTTTTGTATTTAAAGCTTTAAACGGGCATTTTAGAATTTTAAACAGTGTGGTTATTCACTATATTTGAAAGCATTTTATAATCTTTATTTTTCGAGTTTAAGCAAAATCCACACAACATTCTCAAAATTATACGAAGGGCATTATATCTTCTTCCATTCTTGATAGTCCAAAATAATATACACAATTGGGCTCACATCTGAAACAGTTGGAGTGAAAAAGAATTGATTCTATTTTGCTTGTATCATTTTATTTTGCCAATTACCTATTATTTATGAAAAAATACCGTTTTTCAAATCAAATTATGTAACATATCTGAAATATTCAATCATTTGTAGTCAAAAAACATATCTTAACGTCCTTTTTGTATTGGCAAAAAAATCAGAAGAAGTAACACTTTTTTACTCGTGAGTAGAAAATTTGACACATTTGAATGAAACAAACAACTTTTGTTTAAAATTGGTAGGAATTAATTACCTTATTAAATATAAAGTATTCGATAAAATTCTATTATTATATGTCAAATTATAATAATAATTTCTACATTCGACCAGAATCTTAGACGGGAATTTTTTTTTTTTTAAAAAACTTTTCTTTGTTCGTTGATGCCAACCATGTCTGTTGGCGAAACTTGATGCTCCGTAAAATCATGTAGAAGCATGACTTTATTTTTTAATATATAAAATATAAAAGTCAGTTTACAATATAATAAGTGTTGAAATAGAATTGAATTGCGGTGTATCACACGTTTAGATGCCTACTACGACGGATTTCCAGCATATATTACCTTAAGTGACGCCACGACTACACAAGACACGAACGAATAACCTGCAACCGACAGAAAGGCTTCGGATGTTCACACAATCATCTTGCAATGGAACATCCGTGAAAATGAGATTTTAATACTTCCTAGCAAAGTAGGTTTGAACACGCGATATCACATATAAATCGCCAAAATGAATCACAGCTCAAAAAAGTTTTAACATGAAAAACTGCCCAGTTAATGCTTTATTAAAAAATTAAATACAATATGGAAAACTTGTGTTTTTTCAACTCTAACGCGTCATAATTGAAAGAGTTAACGTTATTTTGCTTTAAAATCTACAATAAAATAACCAAAAAAACATTCTCAGTTTTGTACAGTGGTAATATTGTGTTAAAGAATATGATTTTTTTAATCTTATATGTGAAATAAAAAATATTTTCTAATATATTTATATTCTCAATATTTTTGACAGAGAGTAATTGGTGGAATTCTATTTTAATATTTTTGATTAAAATACTTATTATTATTTATTATTTTATTATTTTAATTTATTTTCCAAATGTTCCCAAATGTTCGTCTTTATTTGTGACCGGTTTCGCCAACCTTTCACGTTGGCATTATCAAACTGAGTCTCACTTAGCATTATCACTCTGTTTGATAATGCCAACGTGAAAGGTTGGCGAAACCGGTCACAAATAAAAACGAACATTTGGAAAATAACTCAAGTATTTTATTCAAAAATATTTTTAAAAAAAATATATATATATATATATATTTATATACATGAAAAAGTAGTATTACTATGCTTAAATCGTAAAATTGAGTTAGTCCAATATAAGTTTTTTTGGAACTTTTAAAAAAATCATCCAAGATACATAATTATTTATCTATTATAGATACTGACTTTTTATATTTCCGTGTTATAAAGTAAAAAATTGGCCATATGTCTGTAACAATATTTAATATTCAAATAAGGCGGAGTTGAACAAACTGTATGGAGTCGAGGACAGACGCGCGGAGTCGGCATCTCCGCTTCTGCAAGATCCGCCATCTCTGACGTCACGAATGAGCCAGCTGGTAAATCCGTGATTAAATAATATCGCAAGCGTTCAGAGTAACCTACGATTTGGGAAGTGCGTTTGCAAACTGTGTTTGCTGGACATTGGGTAACATTTTTCTACTTCCGTCAAATGAATATCATTTTATTCTTCAGCCAAAACAACACTCACGCGGTATGTTTTCAGATATTGCAATCATTAATAAAATGCGTTTTTTTATTAAATATACCCACTAAGCTTGATCGATATGTGTTTTTTTAATCCTTTTTTTTGTAAAATACTTTCCATTCCTTCAAATGGATCCAGTATCGAAGCCAAAACGTTGAAGTCAGCATTCAATTAACAGGATCATCAAAAATATTTAACCTTGTAGAAAATTAATTTCAAAAACAGTAAGTATACAAGAAATCTGAATATCTGAGAACATCCAACGTTATCAACATTTTCATAGTTATTTTTGACCGCAGTTTAAATAAACTGTATTTTTTTATTGATATTCTATTAAGAAATTCAGTATTTTTGACAGAGAGTACTTGGTGGAATTCTATTTTAATAAATACAAAATTAAATTAATTTTAAATTAAATTTTTAATTCTATTAAATTAAATGACTATTTCATGCATAGGGGTAATGCGTTCTTGAGTGTTGTGCTGCGTTTTTTTTTTTTTTTTTTAATTTCTGACGTTTTGGTCCTGCTGCTGGTTGATAGCTCCAGTTTTAAAACCTCAGCTACCGATATCAAAACGTCGGAAATTTCAATGAGAAACGAGGCATAACACGCAAGAATGCAGTATTTCTTAAAACAACGGCAGAATCTAAAACCATATTTCCGTACGTGTTTTCATGGAATACTGTCTAATTCTATTTATATCTGTAAAAATCTAGTCTCTCATAATGTTCGCAATCCCAATGAAACCAAGTATCGTATCTTATTTAAAGTCCACCTTAACACTTCTTTTATATTGTTTATAAAAATATATCCCAGGCCATGTGATCTCTGAAGCTACCACAGGTTGTTGAAATATGACTTTAATTCCGATGTTCTTCGCTCAAGTCCAGCCGTCTTGCTCTGATTGCCTGAGAAATATTCAAGAAATAAATGAAGGAACTGACATATCTTTTTCTTGTAAGCGAAAACTTTTCGTTTCCGACGAGCACAATGCGGAGGAGAATTCATGAATATCTGATGCTTTCGTAAAAAGATAGGAATTTTAATATGTATTACAACCATAAAGTGTTTAAGATAAGTTAAACCCAATAAAACAATCAAGTTTAAAGTTTCTTCGCTAATTTTTTTGTTGTTGAATAAGTTCCTTTGTTAAAATTAAGTTGAATTAAATAAACAAAAAATGTTATTTATATTTTTTGTATTACATTGCCGCTTTTACGTTTGTTACGCATAATGTATTGACAGCAGGGATTGAGTGTTGAATAGCAATCTAGAACCACTGTCATACAAAATTCTGGAATTTATATCCTTGACTTTTGGAATAATTTTAAAACATAAACAAGGATGAGTATATAAATGGAGTACAGAGTCTCAGATATAATTTCCAAAGGCAAGACTGGATGAGAATTAAATTTTTTTTTTCAAGAACTTCGATATTGTGGTTACAATGTAAAATATTTTCTTATGCCTTTTTATGGGTATGCCATTGCGCAGCCCTATTTAATTAACTTATGTTCTCAGATTGCGATTAAAATAATACCAGATTAACTAAAAGTTGCAATAAATACAGACAAAACAGTACCGGTTTAATCTAACTAAAGTAACAGTAAAAGATTGATGCATTAGAAAGTTTATAGTTTATTCTGCTTAATCATATGAAAAAGACTGCATTAGCTTGAGGCGCGAGCTTAATTATATAATGTTCTCTAATTTCGAAAAACAAATTTCATTTAAAAAAAAGGAAAAGAAAAATATAACTACTCGTTTTGATTTTTGTAAATTATACGATTTAATTTGATTAAAATACTAAATATTTAGGAATCTACTTTAAGCCAAAAAAAAAAAAAAAATATTAGATTGTCGTAAATGGTTAGTTTTAAGTACAAAAATTGTCTTAAAGCAGCAGTGTTTTTTCATAGTGAATTTTATTATTTTGAAATAAAGAGAACATTTTATTTAGTATGAGGAACAGCAATTCGTGGAAACCCACAAACACCCACGTGTACTAAATATGTGCACGGCCACTCCCACGGGGCCTTCGGGAGATCCTTCAAGGTATCGTGTGTGAGTAACAATGACTCACTTTGCACGTTCCTACTTCAACTACTAAATAAATTTAGCATGGGTGAAGATTAATCATTTGATTACTCAATCTTGTGATGTATTAGAAAATCACCAAATAATTGTATGAAATTTCAATATTCAAAATAATGTATTAGTAAATATTTGTAAAAATCCATTTTTATTGTCTTTTTAAATACCACAAAAAACACCCAAAATAAAGGGACTTCTTCTTCAGGTGCTTCTTCTCGGTGGAAGCTAGCGACCATCTCACTGAGCATATACATATACTTATGCTGAGCCAGTGTTCATGGATTTCTTAGGGAGAATAGTATATACATAATAGTAATAATAATATATACATTTATATTATTTAGCTAGGCTACATTAACAATAATGGAACTAAAAAGAAGCATATATATATAATTAATGACCTACAAAAATAAAACGAAATAAGTGATGAAAGAAATATACAATGCAAATAGCATTCCAACTAGAATTTTCAATTCCACCAATTCGAGCAGTTATTACCGCGTCATGGTTTCAAATAAAAAACGTTTAGAAATGATTATTTTTATAAGACTAACTTATTTGATTAATCTTCTAACGGAATTCTCCAGCTGGTAATATAAGTTTAATGGTACAAATTAGTAAAACGGATGCCTTGGTCACGCCGTGAATCAATGATTACCTTCCTTCCATGTAATATATTTGCTTGCAGTCTTCTACTACCACCGTTATTACAGTGTGACGATGTATTCCATGGTTGCTTAAATCTCTGGACAGAATGAAGGTCCGAGTAAGTGTTATAATATATATATTTTGTATATATTTATATTTATGTATACATATATAAATATATTAATTTATTTATAAATATATTTATTTATATGGGTATATGGTATTAGTAGTTATCAGTGAAAAAAGTTAATAAACCATTGATTTCTTGTATAACGTACAAGTTGTTTTTTTTTTTTTTTTTTTTTTTTTAATATTTACACCTCGATGAATATCTCTCTACATATTTAAAAAAAAACCAACCATGCCATGTAGTGAATCATTGTTGCACAATAAAATTACATAATTACCTGGTGCCAGCTGACATAGCCATATTAAAGTCAGCCACTGTTGAAGATTTCTCCTGGAAAACTCCAGAAACCTCAGGATTGTTATCATCGTCACAACAAGGTGAATAAAACCTTCAATCGGGATGTCAAATCACACAACCAATCAACCACATGACTGAAACATCAGTCAGTCATCAATCACTAGATAAACACTGCCAAAAATCGCAACAAACACATTCTTTCACATTGTGTGGTAAACAGCACAGAATTTCACAAATAACTCACAAATTTAAACATATTTCTGCATTCAGACACTTCTTTGATAAATAAATATGTTTAAAAGTAGAAATTTACTGTAAATTTTTATTGACGGCCATAATTGAACGAAGAGAAATTATTATTGTGGGTGCAAGGCGTTTCAGGTTTTACAACTCACGCGTTGATGTCTAATTCCACTTTCGTGTGTCACTAACGACGGCTTATAAATTTTATTTCAAGTAAATATTCAAAAATTATCCTTATTTAGAATAGTTTAGTTTATTTAATAGCTGTGTTACTATGATAAACGGTGTTTAAATAAATAGATTAACAAAAAACACATCACTCTCAAACTGTACAAAAGTGAGGTTATATTCAATGACACTGCGATCCGATCATATCCGCTTTGGAACTTCACACTGCGCGCGAGCCACTCGGTTTACGGCATTCATCAATGGAAATGCATTCTCGTTACGCACTTCCTGTAGACACTCTGATTCCGATTCTGAATTCGATTTTGAAAACCGTCCAAAGTGTCCCGGAAGTCGCGGCGACCACATGCGCAGTGAGTGCCTGCCCAAGACTGACTGAGACCGCAAAACAAACAACAGGCGTCTCTTTCCCTCCGAGACCTCAGAACGGGAAACCAAAACTGCTGCAAAGCCGGTCGGAGAAGGAAGTCTTCCAAGCCATTATGACCTCTGTTCGCATGTGACGGATGAAAGATTTTCGTGCGCGAGGTGGATAATAGAATGGCAGGTTTTGACAGAAAGGAGCGTAGAGAGTCGGCGTCTCCCTCCCGAGGCTCGCGGCGGCTCAGTGAAGTTCGTGACTCACGTGACATGGATTCCAATTCTTCTGTCTGTTCTATTTGCAACATTAAATACACAAAGTACAATGAAAAATTATCTCTTGATTTATAAATTCATTGATATTACTTCAACATGTTAAATGCACAGTTGTTGACTAAAAGAAAGAAAATTAGGGTATGCATTATAAACAGATAAAATTATAACTGCATACGCAGTTATAATTCTAACTGTTTTGATATAATTAGTCAAAAAAAAGGTGTACTTTTCGTATTTGAAAATACAGTAAAAATATTTGTACAAGTACTGAAATTTATTTATGAATTTTATTAGATGTTCAAAATAACAAAAAAAACACCTCAAATATCTTGAGAATATTGATAACCTAATAATAAATATTGATATTTAATAAACCTGTCATTATCATCTTAAAATTCGTATAATTTATAACCTTAATTTTATCAATAAATTAAATATATTAAAATTTTGCGTAGATCAAAATTTTTCATAAAAAATCAATAGTAATATTGAGTTCGGGTCCTAAACAAAACGTTTACAAAGTTAACATGAAGTTTTTAAAAACAGATTGTTTTACAATGTTTGCGCTGAAACAAAATATTTCTATTAATAAAAAGAATTTAATTATTTGCACAGTAACTTGACATGTTATTAAAAATAGAATAATTCGGTGCATTCTGCTATTTATTTTAATTTTAAAATAATCAAACAATTTTATTTATTTAATTTGATAAACAATTCGATTGTTTTCACGAGCCTTCCGTGCCACTTTTTTCATACCGCGTGGCCGTCAGACCGAATCATCTTAAGCCCACTGCAATAAATTTACCTATAACATAAAATAATTCCGTCCTTCTCTGACTACATACAAGTCAATAAAAAAAGACTAAAACAATCGATCCAACTTCACGTCGTCCAATTTCAATACCTGCACCACAAAATTACATCAAGTATTATGCGCCAATTGCCTATCTCTATATTTTTCATATTTTGTACGCGCGTTAGACAAGGATAAGAATATATTTGTTTGTTCTTGCTTGTACAGTAAATGAGAGTAGTGCATTAAATTTGACCCTGTTGAGTAGTAATTTCTTCGGGCTTTGCAATCGAAATTTATGTAGTAGAAATGAGAAAGTTTGTTGGCTTAGAAATGTTGTGATGGCTGGACTCGTTGTATGTTTATATTTTTAAGAGAGGTGCCCCAAAGTTCATTTTGTAAACATTATGCTTGTTTTTTCATAGTTATTTACACTACTAATATCTTATTAATAAAAAAAACCTCCATTTGGTTTTGGTAACTAAACAGCACGGCATTTTTAATATTGCCGTTTCACCATGTGTAATTTATTGTAAGCTATCTTTCTTGTATTATTATCTTTCACATGATTCAATAAACACAATGAAAGCAACGTCTACTCTGAAACTACCTATATAAAAGGATTTAAAACGTAATAGAAATTAAAACGTTGATGTTTTACAAACTAAAATATTTGGTCGTAGATAATCGTATTTCTCATTAAGTTTTACAATAGTCAATTTCAATCGTCATGTAATATTTTACTGTAACATTGGCTTTTCAGTAAATATGGCATAAAATAAAAACCCAAAAAGTTTGTTTTGTAAAACGAATATCCAAAAATATATTATTTGTTTTAAATATAATTTTCTAAAGCGAAAGGAATTTTATATATATACATTGCACACACAGACTTGCATTGCTTACAATCCCAAAATGTTATCTCCCAGGCTTTTTGTCGCGTGTCTTCTCGGAGCGGGTTCTGCGGCGAGCGCTGAGGGACGTCGGCCGCAAGAATCGGGCCTCGTGCTCGATCTGCTATTGGGAATTTGGAGCGATCATCGCTGTCTGTGGGATATATATCAGACTGAAATGAAAGTAGTTCTTGTTTAACAATATTATAATAGTTTGATAATGATTCATTTTTTGAATATTTGTATTCCTTTGCGTAGTTAATGAACGTTAACAAATTATTATTATTCCACTTTATACCTTGACATAAGTATGGCATTCTCCAGCTGATTGTCCAAAGAAAAATCGAAGAAAAAAGGGACATTGGAAGAAAGAAGTTCACGTGAATGGAGATGGAAGTGCAGCCGGATTAGTGAGACTGACCCAAGATAAGGATATGTTCGAGAAAATGGTCACCAACCTCCTAACAGAAGAAGAAGATACCTTGACCATATAATACTTTCCTATTCATTGATCTTAATCCTATTACAATGAAAAAAAAAATATTTTTTTAGATGATATCATTCAATCTGAGGTTAATTAATAGGCGTAAAATATATTGTTTCAACCATAAATATGTTACGGTTAAAAATGCGGGTTCATAAAATATGAAATAATTATCATCGGTAAAGTGGCAGTATCAGTGGCCTGGAGACCGTTACTGTAGCTGCGGTCGCCGTTACTCCTCCACTTCGCAGAAACAATCATCGGCGATGTCTCCGCTTCCCCCCTCCCTTGCTTACCTCCGCCTACCCCCGACTCGAGCCCCAGACGGGACCCCCCGGTAGAGGCCTAACCTAACCTAACCCGGCCTGAAAGCGAGCACCCACCCGGAAACGACTTCGGAAATCACAAATATGCCATAGACCTGTTGTAAACTCGTAGATTAGCATATTTCAATGATTTATATATTAAAACTTAAAAGTTCTCTTTGCTGGGCTAAGAAAAAATACTCTTCATATTCACAAGAAAAACACAAAAAACCTAATTTGGAAAACAGGTAATGTAAAGTATATAAAGCTATTTTATAATTAAACTTCAAAAAAAATCCATATACTGTTCATTTCACTGAGCATATACTTATTCTGAGTTGTTCAGAGCCAGTGTTCATAGTTTTCTTAGGGAGAATGGTATACACATAATAGTGATCATAATATATACATTTATATTATTTATCTAGGCTACATTTACAATAATGAAACGTAAAAGAAGCTTATATATACACAAAATGTATTGCAAATTACATATACCTAAAACGCTATCAAACGTATATCAAAATTTTACATAAAAAATCAAACGTAAAGCCGTTTTTAAAAACAGATTATTGTAAAAAGTTTGCGTTGAAACAAAATATTTATTTTAATTTAATTTTGTTATTTTATTAATTTTATGTTTTCAATGTTTTTTACAGAGTGTACTTGGAGGAATTCCATTTAAAATTTAAATAAAATATACTTTTGTGATGTTTTCACGTGTTTGGAAAATTTGAAAATTTCCACATGTTTTCCATTAAAACATGTGGAATAATCGCAGAGGTATTTTATTAAAAATATAAGAGGCCGAGTATTTGGTGCTCCAAAAGCCCGGGAGGGTCAGCGTGACACTCCTGCTTGGAGGCAAGCCTCACCCCGCTCATAGGTCGACACCTGCGTGACCTTACAACGTGACGAAAGTGTATTTACTCCTAATGATTTGCCAAATATATATTATGTTTTTACGAATTCAGCTGTAAAAGTATATTTAATTGTAAATATAAGTACAGCTCAGATTACCTGCAATTATATTTTTTGGTTTTATATTAAAATTGAGTATTCGAATATATGGATTGTGAAGTTAAAAATAGTTTGAAGATACCATTAAGATATTTGCTTTGTCGTTTCAGATGTTTATAACTTGAACAAGTGTTGCTAGCTCGATATCTCAACAGAAATTATATCAGAGATGAGCAAATTAAATGGAATGTAAATTGTCAGTGTCAACCGAGAAAGTGGCCGCCGAGGATTGGCTTTCCAAAGGCCGCCGAGTCGCTGGAATGTGTAGACTTGACTTGCAGGAAGATCTCACTTAGCTCTCAGTTATCATTGCACACAGGCTCCGTGCTACGTTGTGTTTTTGTTATTTCAATTCTACACTTTAAAATTTACGGTTTCACTTCTGTTTTTTTAACGATGATTTTTACGAATAATACGACATGATTTTTATAAGATAAAGGACACATAAAAGAGAATATATATATATATAAATAATGTATTTTGATATATCTTACATAATCTAACTCATTTAAAAATTAATGAAAACTTAATAAAATGTTACAAACGATAGTTAAATCAATTCCGTGTCCGTAGTACACGCTATGACGTCATCCCAATATAATCGACGTTTTATGTCCAAAATTAATAACTACAACATATTTGGATATAACCCAAATTTTTCGATTTAAATCTTATATGTAAATTAACCTTTAAAATTATTTTATTGTAGTGACGTTTTCTGCAGAAATATTTTTTTTATATGCACAAAATTACAATTAAAAAAAAGATTTTTTTTTTCTGAGAATATACCATGGACTTCATACTTCATATATGGACATAGTACTTCGATATAAATTCTAGCAGTTTCTTTATTGGATTTTTTTAGTTCTAACTACATACTATATGTTACTTTAAAAACTTTCATTTGGTATCACCAAACGTCACTTATAATTCTTAGTCTCTTTTTTATTTATAATTTATCAAAATACGTTAATGCAAAATATCACCATCAATTTCATCAATAAATGTATTTTTGATATTTTATTTATTTATATCCGTTGATAAATAAATTCATTGATTATGTTTAATAAATGTTAAAGAATGCATCAAACTACTTTTATAAGATTGTCAGCTCACACTAAACTGTATAAAAAAGTCAACAGAATGAAAATGATTTTGATGAAATTACTAAACTGAAAACACTAAACCGAAAAAAACCAAAAAGGCAGTTTTCTGACCTTATGGAGGAGTTTTTTTTTAGGTATATAAATTAGTTTCAATAAATATTTTCTAAAGCACTTTATAACTTCTTCATAAAAAACAATTTTACAGTTTCATTAACATTTTACTTCCAGTTTAGGACACTTCCGCAGAGCTGTATAGGAAGAAAAGTAACCGCAACAGGTAGAACTGGGAGCAAAGACCTTGTAACTAAATTAGTATTTAACTTTCTAAAAAGTATATTAGTTTTCACAATAATATTATCTTGTAATATTTACTTTTCCTCAGAAATACTTCTGACTCTTAGAACGGTAAAAAGGTTATATTTCGTATTAAAAATAATATCAGAGAATTTATATGCGATTCTGCTTTGTTTAAGTGGCAAGAAAACAAAATACTGAAAAACTAATGTTAATTAAAACAGCTTAAAAGAATAAAAAAAACATTATTCATTTACGTTTGATAAGTTCCTTGCCCTTTTTAGTGTGAATCAACACATTGTGTGTATAAAAGTAATCAGTAACCACTGTGGTAGATACAAACTCCAGAGCCCATGTAAAACCACAAGATTCAATGGTGACCTCACTCGGCATTGTTTAAATACTTTTTATCCGAAAGTTGTGCATGTGTAACCTCAAGAAATACTTTAACAGATACTAGTCATTTGAATGAATAAACGGCCAATAACCTCCATTATATTTCTTAACATATAAAAACTGATGATACCTGAAGTGATTGTTACGGAAGTTTCTAAGGAAATCATAATTTTCACTGAGCTTATTTTTAATACCAGGTACTTTATAATAATATTTTTCTCAGTTCGTTTTGATTTAAAATAAAAAAAAACACAATACTTTCATTCCAGTTAACGATAATGAAGATCTGTAATTGCAATTACATTAAGAAAACACTGCATTTCAATATACAGTTTAATGTTTTTTTTTAAATTTAAAATTTAGGTTTTCGTACTCTATTTTTATAAATAAACATTATGAATACATTAAATAAATAAGTTGACTGCTCACCTGTCTTTAGCCAATCGATTAAGCTACACCGCTAAGACCGTTCAAAATCAAAATTTTAACAATGTTGAACGAATCAAATATAATTATTAAGTCGTCGGAACTCTTCGAAATTATTTCGCGTAATCATTTGTCAAGATTAACAAACGTTTCAATTAATTTCTGTCTAAATTAAAAATTAGTTGCAAACTAAAATACTTTCAAGTCAAATAAACGGATATCTGTAAATATTAAATATTTAAATAAAATGCTTTGTGATCTTTCCCAAAGTATAATTTTATCGGTGACAGGTTTTGTCAACCTTTCATTCGTTTGATAATGCAAACTGTAAGGTAGGTAATTGCGATTGTATTCGGAATATGTGTTACGCCGAGCGATTGCTTGGGCAGTCTTAAAATATAGGCCAATACGAACAGACTCTTATATTACACTACACAAACATGAAAGGTAAGCGAAAACGGTCACCAACAAAACTAAAATATGTGGAAAAATCGCAAAAGTATTGTATTTAAATATTTCCGTAAATAATATATGGATAATATATATTGTAGTTCATGGTGGAAGAAGATGCAATTTAAATTTGGATTCCAATATTGTGTTTTATTTAAATTTTCTATGCTTTAAAAATATTCCTTATTTCTATTGGCTTCTATCATTTTGGCATTTTGGCACATTTGTCATAACTTTGAAAATGACGCCAGTTACAAAACCGAAATTAACTAACAATAAAAGGGCAACGGTCATAACTAGCAAGAGTAACGAGTTGTTATAATTTTTTTTAAATAATAGAATATTTATCACGGCGGGACAGGTGGCTCTGTCGGTGGGCTAGCGGAGACGCGACCCAAGCAGGGACGCGACCTCAGCGGGGACGCGAACCCTGCTAGACGCGATGCTCGCATATTCCAGGGACATTTGCATTCATTTGCATCTGGAATCATCATTATAAATAGATAACATAGGATTATATCAAACAATTGTATCATTTATTTTTACAAAGTTTTAAAACTTTATATATTTATTTTAAATAAATAATTATACAGATTTTAAACCTACGCGTAGGTAATGTGATTTTATTCCGTTCCGGCAAAACAAAGGTTTTGCAACACAAAAGCGATAGTATTAAACTTTCCTCGCTACTTTTAATGAAATAGAAGGATAACAAGGTTAGCAGCCAGGATGGTTGGGCTGCACTCTTGGAAATGTGACGCCCCCACTTAGCGGTCTACGCCGACTTTAATATAATTATTTATAATAATGAGTACCGGGGGAAATGGAGTTAGTTCCTATTGTTAAGGTGATCGGAAATTATAGTAAAATTTTATAAACTGAGAGTACAACAAATATTTATATAATTAAAAAACAGTAAGCTATATTTGTATTTAACACGAGTTTTAATTAACATGCATATACATGCTCCATCTAGCGGCATAGGATAATCGAGCCTGCATTAGTTTCAATATATCAATGTGTTTTGTAAATATAAATTTCAGTACGCCTTATTTTCAGGCAAAAAGCATTACACTCAATCAGTGCACATTGCGTTTGAAACGTGGATAAAATCTCATTAAGTTGTACTGTGAAAATATTAATGAGATCATACTTTTGATTTAATCAATTGTGTTTAGATATATGTTGATAAAATGATGTAACATAACATTCATTTTCATCGTTCCAATGAAATTATATGTTATTAAAATTTTTCAGCGAAATGGTTGTTATATTGGGAGTAATTGCGTTTAATAACATAAAAGCATTAAAGCATATAAAGTATTATAAAAAATCAGTTGTTTTTTATAAATCAATGTTAAAATTAGTCGCGATCTCCAGTAACACATATTTGTATACACTTCTCTAGGATATTGAGGTTTATTTACCTACCAACTGAATAAAATCTAAAACTAACAAAATATTTCATATGAAGATACAGTTATGTGTGCAATCTTTATAATTATCTGATTTCTTGTGTGTTATAACAAGGTGGAATATTCTAAAATTATAGTATTAAATATTTTATTTAACTTTTGTACACTCAATTGAAAGTATATAGTTACCCTCTCAACACGATACTAAAAGAGTTTAAAACTTACAATGTGGGGTTGAAAAAACAGATATGACCAGAATAAAACCCCATTAAAATTATATTTTGTAAATAATGTAAAAGCGTGTTCAAGATTTAAGTTTTGTCATTGGTACTATTATTTGATGCAACTGGTTTCAATAATAGTGCAAATTGAGTTGATAAAATCGTGCGCATCAAATTTTATTGTGTACGTATATCTAGCTTTTTATTTATTTAATTTAAACTATTTTTGATAAAAATAGTTAAGTAATAAATTATTTGTAATTAAACAATACATGGCTACCATTTGTAAATTTATTTAAATTATCCAAAGCAATTAGACTCAATACGTGCTTCACTCTGTGGTTTTATCAGTATAAGGATTTTTCGACAAATTAAAGCAAATTTTAGCTTATTGAAATTACGGCCTAATGAATAACCATTGATGGCACTGAAAACTGAAGATTCGGAGGACCAGAGTGAGGCTGATTCAATACAATGGACTTCATTTGTGAATCACAATATTGTGTATTTAGATAATTATAGAGTCGACGCATATTTTTTTATCTATCAGTCTAGCCGTCTAGTCTTAAAAAATTTGCAATTCGATAAATAAAATAATACATTGCTGTATTGTAATTCAAATTTGCCAGGGCCTTGTAAATAAATAAAAATTACCATTTCAATAAAAATAAGCAAAGCATATCCACGACATAGTAATTTTTTCATAATCTTCTGATAATTCAACCCATCTCGTTCAGGTCCGCCATATTTTTATTAGGTTTCTATGAAATTCAAACAATTTAATTACATATATGGATTAAATATGATTTTTATTTTATATGCAATACAAAACAGTATTTTATTTAATATGCGATTTTAAAAGCTAATTAAGATAATAATCTTAAATTTTAATTTCAAATAAAATAAAAGGTGACGATTTAAATTTAAATTCCCGAGTAATTGTGGTGTTTTTAGTCATTTATACAATTTTGATAAATAATTTGTCGCCAAAGAGAGAAGTTGGAGCCGCCCGCACGCGCAGCGGTTTTGCTAATCTAGATCAATTAGTTTCAATATGAAATGATCAGAAATTCATGTGTACAGAATTGCGCAATATTTGGAGGTAACAAGTTTAAAAAGCGTCGAATGTTTTTCCAATAAAAACCTATAAATGCCAATCAGGAAGTGTTTCCTCAAAATGGTTTCTGAATTTTAAGTAAGGTATTTTACATATTTTATACCCTTTCAAAAACAAACAAATATTTACGAGTATATCGTTATCCACGCACAATATCTATGTATCCACACATAAAAATCTTCGTGGATAAAATGTTAATAAAAAAATGAAAATGAAAAGTCATGATTCTTTTTTAATAGTTACAAATATCAATAATCCTTGTAAAAATGGTGGTATCCCTTGTAAAAATGCTTTGTGTGTTTTGTATAAATAATGTGTCTGTAATCTGTCTAGAATTAACAGTTTAGATTTTGAAAACGGTTATGTTGTTAGGAAAATTAATAATTTTTTTCGGCAGTAGATTTATATTATATAATTTGAAAAATACGTTGTACATTATGACTCAGAATAATCTCTAGATAAAGAAATTTTATTACTTAGAAACACACGTATATTCAATCTTCAGGGTTAAAGTTATAAGAAGGGAGAGCATAACTAAATGTTTGCAGTAGAGCTTTTACATCTATGGCAATGCGTTTATTTTTATGGTAATCCTTGGTTATTTTTGTAAGATCACAAGGCCGTCCTTGACTTCACCCATCATTCATATTTTTATTAACCTTGCCAGCTTGAAGATTTGGTACTATAAGAGTTGAAAATAACTTGGCATTTTCCCAGTTCCAGTGACATTTTAACAATGTAGCTTTAGCATGTATCTGTACTTGGGCTTTTATTTTAACGAATATACTGGTTAAAAATAAATCTTTGATTTGTATGTTACGAGTACCATGGGTGATTTTATACATGAACCAATAAATATTTAATTTGATTTGTTTTGAAAAACAAGCGAATGCCACGTATTACGTTTATTTAAGTTAGCAATATGCAAAGTATTATTTTTTCAAATTCATTATATTTATCAATATTGCAAAAAATTTAACTGTAGTAAAAAATAACGACAGGCGAAAGTAACTACTATATTTGAATACAAATAATTAAACGATGAGTTGTAAGTGTTTAAAACCACTGGTTTTTATTATTTTTATTACGGTAGTCGACTTTTCCATTAGACCTGTGAGCTGAGTGGTTCTTTGAAAGACGGCACATTAAAAAATCACAAAATAAATATGTATTTTTCAAGACACGACGCCTGCTGCCGACGAGTTACGGACCCGAAATAACAGCTCAATAGACATTATTTTGTATCTTTTTGAAAGTAATTAAAACCAATAAAATTAATAAATTGGATAATTTTAAACATATATTCATCAGTTTTAGTTTGTGAGGAAACAAATTGACATTTATGTGGTGATAAAATATACTAATTTGTAATATAACGATGACCTTGGGTTACGTAACAATATCAACCAATTTAATCGATTGCCATTGCCATTGCTATATTGTTTAACGATGTAAAATGTAAACTGAAATAGATTAAATTATTAAATAATAGCGATTATGGCTTATTAAAGAAATGGGGAAGTAATATATACATTATAAGTTTACAAATATATATTTTTATTTAAAAAACCTTTTTGGTTTTTGGTACTTTGATGTGGTCAAAGATGATTTACACTGTAAATGCATATGTTTTAAAAAATGTTATATCTTGGTATCAATACCACAAGTTTGTTATATCCAAATGACATGTCCCTTAATTTTGTTGTATTTTTATCAGAAGTTGGCTAAACGCATTGCTATGTAAATGTTAAGTTATTAAAATTAAAAGGAGGAAATCTTCACCCTGATGAATTTATTTTACAATATTTATTGCTTTGGTGTTATGAACATTAACAATTATATTGTCAGTTTGAAAACAGATTAAATAATTGTAAGCTTTTAATTCACAATGTCTAAGCTTAACGTTACGTGAAGGTATTTGGTAAAATTTTACATTGTTATTTTACTATAATAAAATTTCAATAACTGGAACTTTACCAAGTTACGTATGAAATAGAATCATAATCGGACGTCAGATTTAGTTAAGTTTTCCTATATTTCTGTTACAATATGAAACAATAACCATTTTAAAAAAGTTTTTCTGCTGAGTTATCAACTTTTTGTTATAAGAATACAAATTTCATTTAAAATCCAGTAGAAAAACATAATTTATCTTATAAAATGTTAATTATTTTATTTTTTATTTAGTTTTTTATTTATTCAAATATATGTTTTCTTCAAAATATTTTATTAAGTTACTTATAATACGTTTTATATAATAAACTGTATTTTAAATACTTATTTACAAAAAATATTACACCATTACATTTTTTGCAATAAAAACGTAATCATCTGGCTTTTTTGATTCAGTATGTCAGTATTTCGTGAAATTAAACGAAAATCCAATTCCATATTATTTCGGTAACTCAAATCCGCGACCTTCCGATTTGCAAATGTTCATCTTGGTGTGTCAATACGTGTGTCAATATTTTTTCTCTCTACAGCAGATTTCATTTAAAATAGCCGACAAACTTAATAACGGACTTAATTCTTCAACTGAAATTTTCCACAGATTATCGCATTAATTGAGATTGCACTTACTATCGACAGTAATTCAACTTACCAAAAAATTGTAATACATTTGAACGCAGTAAGTTAAATGTTATGTATTTAAATAAGTTAACTGTTTTTTGTAATTATTATTTTGGCCATTTTTTTTTTGCAAAACAAGTGAATTTATTGCCAACAATAAAAATGTAAGCAACTGAGAATAACGCTGTGAAGCACAAGCGGAAACAAGTAGATGCGAAGTCAAAAGTAGCACCAAGGAGGTTTGAATAAAATATTATTTAAAGTTTTAGTATTATGAGTTTAGAAAATGCTTCTTTGGTGTAAATATCTGATAAAATAATATTTTTTATCTCATCGACCTTCAGTTGTGAGGATTGCCATTGCTAGGCACTGTCTCGCTGTGAGCCAAAAACTGTAGAAATACAGAAGCGGGACTGGCCGCCGTCGTCCGTGGTATTTATTAAGCTCACGGTTGTGTTTGTGCGACTTGGAACTGTCTTCTGTCTCTGGCGTTTCTACTCGGGTTCGGAATAACTAATGAAGATACAATAAACTTTTTGAAGGTTCAGCGCACCACTCCGAGATTAAGTTTGCTTGGTGTCCGGGCGCAAAAACTTAAAGAGACTATGTGCCCTTTCCGAGCTTGTTTTGTTTTCTTTAAACTAACTCCAGAGCCTTAATAGTAGTATCAATACTTAAATATACTTACTAGGATGCTGATTAGTATTCAATAACATTTCAGTTTTTATTACTTTTACTAATTAATTAAATAAATACTATATTTTAAATACACACAAAGCACAAAACTCATTTTTAAGGTATTTTTTAAAAGTATTTTAAAATTAAAGTAAAGTATTTTATTAAAAAAGTCTCATGCTAGATTACATTAATCATTTTGATTGTTAAATTCAACAAAACATAAATTTAAAAATATATATTTAATATGAATATTAAGGTGTATCATAAAAATATATAATTTATTCGTGCCTACTGGTACGCTGCTAGATTTTAGACGAGTTCTAACATCATACAATTTTGTCTTTTTTTTTAAATATTATAATTGTTTTTTTTTTCTCATATGTACCAAGGATTCATATTAAATTTAACCAAACCTAAAAGATATCACCACAACACCGCAAGTTTGAAGCTCAGCTGTAATAACATGAGTATGTCTACAAACTCTCTGTCTACAATCAGTTTTCTAATCCACCAAACTAATATTTTTTTCATATTTAAAAAAGTGTATTTACTGTACAGGGTATTTGAAAAAACCAAATTCAAAACCTTCGTTTTTATAATTTCCATATTTCAGTTGAATACTTAATATTTTTTCATTTGAATGATTTCCACTTTTACTTATGTAATTATTTTAGATATGATATCAATTACAGCAGCTCTTTTATATGGATTTTATATATAATAAAAGTATACTAAAGTAACGACTGAAACATTTCCTCACAGACATTCATATAATTCTAAATATAAACTGACTTCTCCATTTATCGAGCAGAAAGTATCTCGTTTCATATTTATGGGTTAATCGATAGTGGGAGACCAAGGACATCAAACGTAGATAGTTTATAAATACTTTTAACATTAATGTAATTGGCAAAGAGATATAAATATTAATATAAAATATATTTCATTTTTTTTTAATTTGATAAGGCAAAACCCACGTGGAAGTTTGTCGTTTTATTTAAAATTAACATATTTTTAAAAAAAAAATATTATGTGTATTTAATTGCAAAATACAAAAGTAATTACTTAAAAAATAATAAAATACATCAATAATTAATAATATAAAAATTTAGGAACATTCGGTTTGTTAGCTAAGTGGTCGGCTATTAATCGAGAACGGGTGAATCCTAAACTGATGTTGTCAGTCTTCCGCTTTTAATTAATTTGCGGCTGTAAATATAAAAGCTATTATAATCCATGTCACTTCTTGCGGGCGATGATTCCTTGAAGCGCTGCTATTTTAATTAATTTCCATTAGGAACCTTTCTCTTACCTACCGGGAGGAGCCGCCGCACCCGAAACACTGGACTGCAATTCATTCAAATTATACTGCTTGAAAGTATTCGCCAATAAAGGAATTGTCCATGAAAATTCCGTTTACCAGCTCAAGGATGATAGAAATCAATTAATAAATAAAAGTACGGTTGCGTAAAGTAAGGTTTTATTGATAATTTTTTTTTTTAAATCGAATAAATCTTGGGCGGGAATGAACCAAATTTACTTCACGGTTCGGTATTGAATCTTTTGACACGGTATTGAATCTTTTGACACGGTATTGAATCTCACATTTGAATCTTGGTTGGTGTCAAGATATAAACTGAATTCGGTTCAATTAAGATTAGTTTCTAAGTGACCACGCGCTTTCCGCCATATATCTTCGTTTGTAGTTTGGGACTTAAAAAATGAAGCGGGAAAGAGATTTTTTTAATCACATTATTCGAGCACAGGGGGTCAACAAAAAGCTTATATGTTATTATTTTACTAATCATTTTTGAGTCAAATTTTAACATCTATTTCCGCCTTCATAATGATAATAACTCAAATCCAAATTCGGAAAGTCGGTTGTCGTCATTTATTGTACAAATTATTTTAATATTAATGTTCCAAGGTGATATTTTATAGAATAAGATTGTATTTGTAATAAGAATACTTATTAAAAAAAAATAGCAAATTGATTACTAGCATCAGTATAATAAATCCATATTGTTACTAATAACTCAATTTTTACTTGTTTTACTGTCCATCTGTCGAAGTTTCTTTTTAAAAAAATTCTAAAACTTAAAATTTTATTCGGGTGTGAGTGATTTTTAGTTTGATAAAGGAAATTTAGGATTATATAGGAATTTCGGATATTAATCTTTATACCGATATGAAGAGAGTTTACAAATTTTAAAATAAATTAATAATATTTTTTGGTTTATTTATTCGAAACATTGACCAAAAACTTTTTGGTCACTAAAGGATGTCACGATTATACCATCGGAGCTTTCTTTCGAGTGGTTAACATGGTGAAAATTAAATTTGCTTTACAGCTCTCTGAACGCCATTTTTTTGTAAATTTCTAATATTTTTATTTAAATAATAAAAACAAGATTTCAAAAAAATTTCTGAACCGTGTAAAAGAGTCCTTCAAGGTTGATTCATCCAGCAGAGCCTTTAAATGTCTCTGTTTTGCTTCCCGCGCTGACCTCAGCCCCGCCGACTATCGGATTTCCGGCTTGATTGTTGTTTTTTTCAGTTCACCTTCAACTCGTGTAACGAATCCCTGAAAAGAGATTTCTTGGATGTTGATTCTTCTAAGTTTATATAATGTTGATGTTTATTAGGAAAAAAAACTTTGTATTTTAATATAATGAATAACCATAAATACTCTTCAATGACATTCAATTTAAATTTCCTTATAATAAAATATATTGTAAATTTTGTCTGTACAGATTTAATTTAATATTTTTTTGTACCCGAATACGCTATATTTACTAAGATTAAAATAGAACAGAAAGAACATTTCGTGCGCATTTCGTATTTTTAATTCTTGACAAATAATAAAAATTGGCGAATGATAATTTTAAAGAGACTTTTTATTTGTTGTTAAAAATATTCGTGTTTCGTTGAGAAGATTTTATCGTTTACGTTTGTTTATAAAATCACATTAACCTAAATGGATATTTATTTTTAATTAACTTTAACTCAAAGAAAATAAATAAATATAATATAGAACCCATTAAAATATTCACCATCGCCAACGAAATTAGAATTTTTATGACGGTTTCATTACATTTTTCAAAAGACAGAGAATTCATAACTTTTGTAATTTTGCTTCCAATTAGAAACTAACACGCGGGTAAGTTTTAAACAAAGTAAAGCTATATCTTTCATCTTTTGATAATACATTTTCATTAACTCAGTCCTGCTTCTAGTTTCTAGTTAATTGTAGACGCGAGCAGACAATCTGCTGTGGGGTGTAAGATTCAGTTCAAAGGGCTTATTACTCGGCAGTCAGTCTCCTGGTCGAGGCGATCTGATATGTGGAGTTAGAATTAATCTCTTATTATTTATTGAATCAACTAAGGAGCACTAAGTGAGAGCAATTTTTTAATAGTTTATTTAACAGTACCTCATTAAATAAACCACAATTTCAGAAAATAGCTTAGAATTCACTCAAATTATTTTTTTTTATGATATGTCTATATTCGATAAGATAAACAAGATGGATTCGACAATTTTTGTTTTACTCATTTTCTTTAAGAATTCAAAATTAAAATCGCTGATTTTTTAACAACCAACCAATTATAAATCAAATGTGTCGCATTTAGAATTGAATCACACTTTTTTAAGCTATCACGCGTTTATCTTATTTTAAAGAAGGATCAAAGTAATATTTGATTAAATAAAAATATATCGCACGGAGAATAGAAAAAAGCTTACTTATTATGAAAATAATGACAAAAATCGAAAATAAACGCAAAGAATATTACAAAGAGACCTTTTTTAAATTCTGTGATGTTTTCACAAGACTTTGCAGAAAAATACTGTAAAGTCTTATCCTGAAATGAGAGCTTTATAATTTCTTATTTGCCCATGCAAACTCTCATTTCCAAGTATAATCAAAGTTTCCAGCTAAGTATAATATATTTCGTTGAAACCGTTCTTTTTAATAACGACCTTTCTTTATTTTTCATCTTTATTTTATATCTTTATAAGAATTCAAATTTTAATCAATAGTTTAGTATAGGTGTAATTTTTAAATATTTTTAGCAACATTTAAACTTATGGTTAGTTGAATTGAAAATTGATCAATTTTAATTAGATTACGGTTTTTGCAATTATTTAAATCACATAAAAATTTTCCTAAATTAAAAAAATTAAATCCTTATTGATAAACTACACAAATTTACTGTGTCTTGAGATTTGAGTAAAACATTTGTTATGAAACGACGAGAATTTCTTCTGGGATTTACTTGTTGTATTCTTTGCAAATCGATCATTATAAGTATTTTTGTAAACATGAAATGACAATCAAATATCGGTTATTTGCCGGTAAATTTGTTTATAAAATAAATTGTTATATCTTAATATTTTAATGCTTCATTTATGCATACTCAACCATGAATCTCTATCTAGCTAGGGTTCGTTGTTTCCACCTTCGCAGTTAGTTATTCGTTTTTTTTGGTAATTTATAATGCCAGATCACTATTGCAAAGGGGAATAGGTTTGTATCATGTCTGTCCCTAGAATAAATATTAAACTTATGTCTGAAAATTACGATTTATTTCATATAGCCATAAAGTCTTATAATTTTATTTGACCAAAAGTCACTTCGGTGTTATTTATTTTAAGATTCGTTTGATTTCATCAATAAACAAATTCGTATATTTTGCATTATTATGGAAGTTTCTTGTATTTCGGAATAATTATTGAAGGTTTTAATCCTTTCATCATCTACTGAATATTTAATATTTGTTATAAGAAAGGAATCCGTACTAAGGGTTCTAAAATTTTGTCTGATAAATCATTACATGAAAAATTCTGGTAAATTTACTTATAATAAACCCTTTTACTAACAGTGGAGACTGGAGCCCTGCAAAATTATAAAACTTTTTACCTGGGCTTTAAAATAATTGGCTGCCAGAGCGATTCAGGCTTTGCAGCTGGCTGAACTTGTTGAGCCGGATAAAGCGCTGAGACTAGGACTCAATTTTATTTACATCGAAGAAAACATAATTAAGACTCTAAAGAGTTCTTATCGTGAGGATTTCCTAAAAACATTTTCCAAAGACTCTTTAGAGTTTGAGGTGGGATTAGCGGTTAGAAACTTTGAGAAGTTTACTCTGAATTTGTGGTAAATTTTCTTACGGTTTCATATTAAATAACAAGAGGGAAGAAAAAAACCAATGCATATAAGCTAAATGCTACTCTTGATTTAGAAAAAAACCGAATATATTTTTGTTGCAAACTATTAAAACTGTGTTGTAGCCGTGTGTAGTCGAAGATTTTTATACAGGGTTTAAACGGGACGCCACGCAATTTGGGAATAACCTTGGTGGATAAAAAGTTGGGATACCTGCTCGTCTAGAGATTTTTGTAATGGCAACATTACAGTTAAACAGTGAAAAAAAAAATTAAGTTCAGTTAAAAAAGGAGTGTGTAACTGTTATTTCAAATCATCCAAACCTTCCGGCCTAACCCTGTATTTGACGTGAATTTCAGCAAAGCTTCTTCAGTACCTGATAAACATTGTTTCCGTGTTAATTATTTAAATAAAATTGCCAGTAGTTTTGAATGACTTTATTAGAATGGAAATTCGTTCCCCTTTTTTTGAGCGAAATTTCAGATCGTATCAGCACCAATGCGCTGGAACGCTCAAAGGTCAAAGGTGTGCTGATAATTAAATTTATCTACCCCCGGTCAAGGGGGTTGGGACAGAGATATTCCACCCTGAAAATTTGAGTGCAGAGCCACTATCGTCACTTTTTAATGCGATTTCAGATTTTAAAAAACTAACGTTATTTAAAAACCTTTTTGTTGGATCAATTATTATTTTAAAATATTTTTTTAGTCATAATCTAACATTTTTCCCAAACAAGTTAGAATTCCAAAAAAAATTTCAAGACGCCGTTGTTGACAACAATTCAAGTCGTTATATTCAATTACCGAAATCTTTAAAACTTAATTACCCTCTAAGCAAATATATAATTTGATGTGTAGATGTGGATGTATAAAAATATTTATTAATAATCATTGGAAATTTTTTTTCCTAAAGCATTAATAATTATCATATATTTTGTAAATATTTAGAAGATAACACCAAATATTGAGTTTTACAGCATTTTATTGAATAGAAAAAAACCCTGTCTTTGATATAATGATTTTTCAATGATTTATTATTAAATCATAACGAAATCAAATTAATTCAAAATTACAACATAATTAAATATTTTAAATTCTCTGATGATACAAGTATTTAAACTCGTTTTAAATGTCTAAATAATCAATGTTTTTGACAAAGAGTAGTTGGTGGAATTCCATTTTAATATTTTAAATAAAATGAAATACATGAGTGATTTTTACACATGTTATTTTTTATTGGCGACCAAATTCGCCATTCTTTCACGTTGGCATTTTCAAAAAACAGTTTAATAATGCCACCGTAAAAGGTTGGTGAAAATAGTCACCAATAAAAATTAACAAGAGAAAAAATCACTCAAGAATTTTATTATATTAATTTTTTTATTACTTATTTATTTATTTTATTTTTTTATTTAAATTTCTAACAAAAAATTGATCTAAAATATTTGTTATTAAAATAGTTTACTAATAAAAAACATAATGTCAAAAAGCATATCTTGTGTTTAATAAAATAAATAACCATTTTTATTTTTGAAATGTACATGTTAAAGTTGTTTAAAATATATGTAAATGTAAATGAATATGAAAAGCGTGTTTACGAAAATAATAATTAGAAAAAGGAAAATATTCACCAATTATTTAAAACATAATTAGACTTTAATTTCATATAGAAATGAATATTCATATTGTTATATTTTCCTATTAATGTTTTTGCGCAAATATTTGTACGTAGAGGTTGTTTTATTATTTTGCCATATTTTCAGGGTAAACGTATTTTGTCGTATAATATATCGTATATTTTTAACGTTCGAGAAGCAGTGTGGGTAGGGTATTGAGTTTCCGTCCGGCGCTGAACCTCCTGAAACGTGATCAATATTTGCATATTCATTTGACGAGGCTGCATCCCGAGCGGGCGTTTCGGCGTGTGTGTAGCTACCCTCCTCTATTTGGCAGATATTACACACGGTTAGTGTTACAGGCTCAGAGAGTTGCATTACACTAGATCGGGTGAGAATAAACCCATTATTCGAAGAGCTTATATAAGGTTACCAAAGTATTAAACAGAAAATTATAAATTGTATTAAACATCAGAAAAATCAAAATATTTTGATTTTATAGGTCTCATCTTATTTTTAATCGAATATCATTATTTTGGGAATGCGAAATAAAATATTTTTCAACCATATATTTTAGTTGTGATCCTAATGATGAAGAAATTTTATTAACATTCACTTAGTTTAAAATTTATTATAAACTAGTTTTTTCAAAAACAAATAAAAAAGAGCTGTCTTTTTTTATCTGTATGACGAAACTTTTATTTGAAACCGAATACTTCTTCAGGTGTCTTATTTTCAGATGTTTTATTTATTTATTGGGTAATGTTTTGATTTATTTACTGTGTAATATTTTTATATTTAAATAATAATCAGAAAAAGATAGTATTTAAGCACTCCTAAAAAGATTTCAAACAACGAAAAATTAAATACGTACACCTTTTTATCTTTTACTTCTTTATATAAAAAAAAAAGAATTGTTCTGTTATATTATAACTAGAAATGTAGCCCGTCATAAAATGACGTATTCGATGAACGATGCAATAATGTTTGAACATATGTTTAGCTGACAATTAGATGAATATTTTGTACAGATATTTTTTTAATAACCGGATATTAATTTTGAAAGCAAAGCCATTCTAGGAAATATCACATTTCGTGTCACAAACATCGAATCACTTTCACTGCACTGTTCTTTATTAGATGCAGTCTTTATCACGTTCAATTGTGCTATTCTTTTTTAATTACGTTTGCTGTGCTTAGACGGTGTTATTTTTTTAAGAGGCATTTTAAGTTATTAATGATGTGATTAATAATTTCTAACGCAACTAAAAAATAAAATTGGTACTTGTGTCAAGCTGACATAAACTGGAAATTTCTTAGAAGCATCATATTTTGTTTTTTTGTAAAAATTCTAAATTTGAAATTCTCGCTGTGAACAACAGAATCATATAATTCGCATAAAAGCATATTAGATAGTTTTATTTAATTAGTTAATGAATGAAAATATTATCCTATTGTCTTGAAATTCGGCACATAACTGCGGAAAAACTTACTAAACTTACGTGCAAAAAATCAGCGTTGCATCTTTTAAGATATTCTATAGAGAAGCAAAAAATTAAACATACAAACACACACACACAATGGCTATTATTATAGTAGATAAAATCAAGAAAAAGATTTTTAGAAAATTATGGAATCGTTTTTAGATTCGGTTTAGTAGTTGCTTCTTATATTAAATATTTAACAAAAAAAATTGAAGTGAAAGGTTGGCGAAACCGGTCACAAATAAAAACGAACATGGGGAAAATCAATATTTTATTAAAAAATATTTTAAAAAATTGATTAAATCTTAAGAATATCAAAGTTTATATAATTACATTCGATTTTACGTAACAATACTATAAATAACATTCTGAATTAATTCGATCCATTTTTAAACTCTCCGGCTATATTGCTGGCCGTAATAAAGACAATATTGTTAGTCTTTTAAAATTTGTAAAAATTCAGTTAAAACTTTAATTATATAAAATAGAATAAAAGGTTTCAAAGTTTTGAGACTGAGAAATGAGGCCAAGAATACATCAGTTACTGACGTCATTTTATCTTTGAGAGCGTCAGATTCAGCAGAACATATCAGCTGGTGGGGATTCTCGAGAATCAGGCGTCCATTGGATATTAATTATTCGAGTGCGATTGCAGTCAGCAACAGCCCTGGTCGAGCGAGAGCCCCGAGAAATGCAGGCAGGGTCGTCAGCCCGCACAGTGAAAGTAAACAAGCAACAATCTAGGCTGCTAGGGAAGCCTGGCGTTGGCAACTACTTGCAGGCTTTTCAATCTGCTGGAAGATTTCATACGAAACTCTCATGCTTTGCAGAGCGTAAATAGGCCTCCACATTTCAACCCGAGAAAATGTTTCTTCATGAAAAAATTCTTTTAGTAAGTAGACTTTCTCTACATTTATAATTTATTTTAATCTTTTTTCAGTTATTGCTTGTATCAGTTTTTGAGTACCTAGTTATTATAAGTATTTGTATTGCAAATGTTTTTATTCACATTAAAAGTAATTCACGTGCCAAGATTCCCTTGCCTAGGCGCAAGTGATTATAAAAAAATAAAATTGTACAAAAGTTTATATTCAGAGTTGCCTATCATTCAACTATTCTACTGTTACTCGCCAAAACATTTGTGATCCGTCTACCGCATAGGTTCTCAACGGGGGCGGTACCGCCCCCCTGTGGGCGCTGGAGCTTTCCAAGGGGGCGGTGGCGAGTCCAAGAGAAAACGGGGGGCGTTTTTGAGGTTCTTGGGGGGCGAAAAAATCGTATTATTATGGCCTAAATTTCAACTGTTAAAATCTCAACCTAGTTTTATAATTAACAGTATAGGGATCTAGAATGTTTTTCAATCATATTTATTAGCTTTAATTAAAGCCTGCACAAATATCGCTTTAGATGCCGCAAATAAACAAGTACAGTGTGTCCAAAAAGAGTATCGGGTATTTGTTAGTTCAGCAAAAACAAAACTACTAGTAATCAAGTATTTATTTTATTGTTGATTATAAGTATACAAAATGGAAAATTATTTCAAAATAATGATGCTATCCAAATTCGGTGACCGTTACTCTGCTGATACTTTTCTAATCTGGAACGAAAATTGTTGATAACACGCTAACAGGGTGTCCAAAAAGTGCATCGGGTATTTGTTTTAGCGTTGAAGTTGATTCGAAGTGGCTGAGGGTCGCGGGGAAAGCGTCGTGGAGTCCACCATTTTGTGGAGTTTTAGTTGCTATGGAGCAGTACCCGGGGACGCATAGCGCTTTTTGCGTACGAGCGAATTATCGTAACGGTGATTAAATAGTGACTGCTCAACGTTTGTATCGTGCGGAGTATCGCAATGCACCATGTGACGATAGCATTAGAAAATGGATGTTCTAAAATACAGATGCGATGGTAAAAATTCAAAACTCTGGTCGCCCTCATCAGTCCGCGACCAGGACTCTTTATCCATCCGAAAGCGAAGCCAAGCGTCGAACATTAAAAAATCGTCTTTGCATTCGATTTTAAAGAAAGATTTGCATTTAAAAGCGTATAAAATTCAATTGGTGCAAGAATTGAAGGATACGGACTACGCAAATCACTTGAATTTTGCGAACAAAATGCTGCGGCAATTCAACAACTTGCAATCTTCGTTCCAGATTAGAAGAGTGCCAGCAGCGTTTAGGGCTGTCGAAAACAAATCAAACAGTTGGTAAGCAAAGACGTGATTTACGCAATCAAGCATGTTTCGACAAAAAAAAATAATTTAGTAATCAAAAAAAAAATAGTAATTAAAAAAAAGTATATTTAGTAACTTAACAGTAAGCAAAAATAATTACATCGTTATAATTTTCCAAAAAATAATTCTTTCCAGAAAATCATATAAAAGCTAGTTGAAATAGCATCCTATGGTGGCTGATCCCTTTGATGGGTCAATTTTCATGTTTTTTGATAATTTTTTGCGAAAAATCTACTGCATCAATAGAAATTTTTTTAATGCTTAAAGTTAAATACGTTCTTTTTTCTAAAGACAAGACTTTTTTATCTTTGTAAATTGACACTTAATATGATAAATATGTGTTTTCCCGATTAAAGTATAGGAATTTGGAGATTATTAAAAAGTTTGTTAAAAAAATTAATTGTTTCAATTTTTAAACTAATCTCTTTGCCATAGGTTTATTTATAATCTTTTATTTCCAATTTAATAAAGGACACCTAAATGCTTAGTGTTCTAAATCCATCGGTCATAATAATCTCCAAATTGCTAAACATCAATTGGGAAAGCACATATTTATCATGTAAAAAAATTAATTTATAAGAAAAAAAAAATTATCTTTAGAAAAAGGAATGCATCTAACTTTTGGGATTGAATTTTTTTCTATTGGTGCAGTATATTTTTCGTATTCGGGTAGAATACGAAAAAAAACAACAGGGTAGAACCTGTTGTTCACAATTTTTAGCTATAAATGTACATTTTAAAGTTGCTATCAAAAATAGTTATTCGTTGCATATTTTTTCCAAATTGACGAAATTACCATAGTTTTTATACTATTATTTACTACTACTTATTATTTATTTAACATAAAAATATAAACGTAAGTATTTTTTGTGCATTTTTTGTGTATTATTGAATATGTCTAACTAGGTGTGCCACAAGTTTCTGGTTTTTTTTATGAATGAAAAGTGGATAATTTCAAAAAATATATAAAAAAATGGTTTATTCATAGTATCGTCCCTCGCTAGCTACACATTTTTGCCATGTCTCTGTCAGTACACGAATACCGTGACAATAAAACGACGCGTCGGACCGAAACCATTCATCCAGTACATTTTTCATTTTTTCAAAATTGGGCAAGTGTAGCCCAGCCAATCATGCGCCATCGACCGAAACAAATAAAAATCGAAAGGGGCTAGGTCTGGTGAATACGTCGGGTGCAGTAGCAGATCCTATTTCAAAGTTTTGATGGTGTCCTGTACGGTGAAAGGCCTATGGTACGAAGCTTTGTCGTGCTGAAATATCATTCGTTTGTGGGTCAAATTGATCAGTTGCCGATTGACAGTTTCGCCCGGTTTCAGAAGCTTATAGTACACGATTCCTTTCTGGTCCTACCAAACGCATAGTATAGCCTTCTTTCCGAAACGATTTGGCCGTGCCATCGATGATGATGCTTTGCCAGGTGAACGATTTTTGCGTTTAGGATTCTCGAAATAAATCTACTTCTCATCGCTAGTGACAATTCGATGCAGGAAACTCTTTCTTTCGTGCCGCAAAACCAAAATTTCGGTAGTGGTTCTTTGATTTTCCATCTGTCTCTCAGTCAACTCATGCGGCACACATTTTCCTTCCGTTAAATTTTTTTCCCGTGGTATGTGAACGTTTGAAAATACCTTGGCGAGACACGTTTAAGGGCCTAGTCCACATAATCGAGTTTTTTTGATCATTTTCTAGTCCGTTTTGCGAAAAATCCACTGCACCAATCAAAAATATTTAAATGCAAAAAGTTTGAAACATTCCTTCTTCATAATAAAATATATTTTTATTTCTTATAAATTTACTATTAATATGATAATTTTTTTTTTTTTCCGATTGAAGTGTAGGAATTTGGAGATTCATCTGGCCCATTATACAAGAGTCCTAAACATTTAAAAGTTTTTTTTTAAATTGAAATTAAAAGGTTAAATATAAACCATGAGCGCCATATTATTGAAAAAATTTAAAAAAAAAATCTTTTACAAACTAAGATTTTATTTTACCCTTAAAATGTGTGATTTAATTAATTTAATTGTCACTTTATTTTGCTATACCGAAAGTTGATTTTTTTACAGAGTATTGAAAAAACTATAAATTATGTTTATCTATTTTTTATTATTTAATTAACGTCCATTTTAAGGGTAAAATAAAATCTTGAAGATGTTGAAAAATTGGATAAAATGACGACTTTTCAAAACCAAAGTTTGTTAAAGATTTTTTTTTTTTTAATTTTTAAAATAATATGGCGCACATGGTTTATATTTAATCTTTTAATTTCAATTAAAAAAAAAACTTTTAAATGTTTAGGACTCTTGTAAAATGGGCCAGATGAATCTCCAAATACCTACACTTCAATTGGAAAAAAAAAAAAATTATCATATTAATAGTAAATTTATAAGATATAAAAAAAATATTTTATTAGGAAGAAAGAATGTGTCAAACTTTTTGCATTTAAATATTTTTGATTGGTGCAGTGGATATTTCGCAAAACGGACTAGAAAATGAACAAAAAAACTCGATTATGTGAACTAGGCCCTTCCGCAAATTGATGTTGTGTTTGCGTATCATCTTCATCCAACAACGCTTACAGATTGGCGTCCTCAGAAATAGATATAATTTAACAAATTGTATGCAGGCGCGGAACTGTGCGTGGGGCGGGCGTTTTTCGTGACATTTCGCGCGAACATATTTATATGCGACCCGCGCTCTAGTACTAGTCGACCAAAGACGACTTAACATGCGACCCGCAAACAATGTGTTAATAAATAATATACAGAAATAAAATTGGTATAATTATAACTATTATGTCAAAGGGGGCGTTTTGAATTTTTTTTCTTGTCAAGGTTGAGAACCTCTGGTCTACCGGAATCTTATTTAACATATTTACTTGTATACTATTTAACCACAGTATATGTTTGACAAAGATCTACGAGTTTTTAACTTTTTTTTTAGTTTTTCACTATAAACAAAATCATTTAGTTTTTCTGTTTTTAAGTAATTTAAAAAAAAGTAGTTAAAACCGCCATTTACTAATAGCGCGAACTTGAATAAAACAACGATTAATGTCCTTATTTTGTATTATTATAGATTATAATAACATCGGCACGCTAAGCGGACGATTAACATATCGCAGAGTCGAGTGCAAATTAGCACGGTTTCTGTTCAGAACAGCTTTGCATAAGATTTCAATGTCGTATCTGCCCTCAAGGTGCACTAGTTTCCTGCAGTATAGTTCCTATACATTACGTTTTTTTAAATGACCTGGGTTCAGAGTCCTCGATTGTCAATAATTTTTTAAAATCAATTAAGGTAATTTATAAACGGAAAGATATCGTCAAGTGCTATACATCACAGGTTTTGGCGGACGCTACAAGTAACATTTTGTTCTAGTTTCTAATTCTGGGTGCTTGGGAAGAGGTGCGCTTACCTACATGTACACAAAATAAATAATTGAGAAATGTTGCACTAATTATCATAGCTTTTTCTGCTCTAAACTCACCAGCATCGGGCCCAAGAGATAATCTACTAAATCCCCTCGCTCTCTTCCTTGTACTACTCCCACCAGCTCTTCCCACCCTCTCCATCACAATTTAAACAGGCCACGTACTTCACCAAGACAGCATAAATACATTATTATGACATATATCTGTTCATAACTACATAAATACATTTAAATATACAGACGCAAACAATCTATATATATAAAATACAAAAGATGTTTGTGTGTCCGTCATAGGCTTTGAAACCATCCAACCGATGTGCCCCAAACCGGTTTTATTTGAAAGGCAATAATACGAAGAATCTTTGAGATTATTACAACAATGCATTAAATACATTCGGTCTATTAATTAAGTCGAATTTCGACATTTTCCATACAAAATTTTTCAACATTTGTAAAGTCGAGATCGTTCCTCGCAAATAATTTGAAAAAAGAACATTGTGAAGATCGCGCATAAAACAAAATCACTATCTGTCATTCACAACGAGTTTTATCATAATGAGTTTGTCTGCTTATATATGAGAAAAAATTTATTGAACAAAAATATTCGTATTACAAGTTTCATCTATGGATTATTTTGCATATCGCATTATAAGAGCCCAACAATCCAATCACATTTCAAAATGCCGAGAATGTTTCATCAGTACATTGTTGAAATTCTGTACATCAGTACAAAATTGAAAGCAAGCAGCTTCTGTACATTCGTTTGAACAAAAAGAAATTGCGTGTCGAAGATGATGGAAATGAAATGATGGAAACGCTGCCAACATTGGTCAAATGTGCATACTTCCTGCTTCGTATACTGGAAGCCCAAGACACATGCATGAGTATGCTCAAGATACTTTGAGGTATTTGACGTGGGCATACAGGCGATTGAATGGCAAAAACGAAGTTTACCGCACGCTCATATTCTAATTTGGCTGAAAGTAAAGATTGTTCCAACTCAAATCGATAGTTTTATATCTCCTAAACTACCGAATATACAAGAAGATCTGATACTTTCTGACGTTGTCGGCAAGAACATGATTCACGGCACATGCGGAGCATTGAATATGAATGACGGAAAATGCACGAAAAGATATCCACCAGATTTGATTTATGAAACTCAAACTGGTAAGGATGGATATCCGAAATACAGACGACAAAAGCCAGAAGATGAGGATTCACCACCACCATTAAAGTAAGAAACGTTGATATTGGCATTGGTATTGATATTGACAAGTACATATGCAAATATGTTAACAGTAAAGGAGCTGTCTGCTGAATTCTTGGTTTCAGTATTCATAAATGATATCCAACTGTTCAACATCTTGCTGTTCATTTAGAAAACGGTCAACGTGTTTATTTTACTGAAAAAAGAATGCCGAAGAACGAGCAGCACAGCCACAATAATTTTGCGAAAACATTGCTGTATAATGAAGTTCAAAATAGAGTCAACTATCCAATAGAGTTTTTTAACTCTTTGGAACCATCTGGAATGTCACCACACATCTTAACTTTTAAAGTTGGTTCACCATAGATGCTCATTCGCAACTTAGATCCACCTAAATTGTGCAACGGAACAAGACTTGCTGTTAAAAAACTATCGCCACGTAGTTAATAAAAAAATCTTTGTATACACACCTACCAAAAAAACTCAATATATTGTTTATGCGCTAGCATTTAGTTAAAAAAGTTAATAAAAAAACAAATTTCCTTTTTTTCGAAGAAGTAAAAAAATGTATTTATTTATTTAGCGTAGTAGCACACGCCGGGTATCCGCTAGTATTAAATAAAGTTATCAATTTACACTAATTTGTTAATAAATGTAATCGATCTATTTGATATCTTGCTAAAGATCGTATTTGATTTCCACGCTAACAATGTGAAATGACCTAGATGAAATCTGAGGCAGCTGACTGACTGGCAGCGAGTCAGGTGGCTCAGCACTCAGCCCACCTGGGAAGCGAACTGGCCGCCCAGCACCTGCCGTATGCGTGACAGATCCAATATGTCTGAAAAAAACCATACATTCATACAGCGTGACTCACAGGAAATTTATGTAAATGCTAGCCAGCATTCTGAGTCTGCAATTATAAATGCCGAGTATTTGATAAAAAGTCTATGTAAAATTTATCCAATAAAGCCTAGTTTTATTCTTCTATTTTCACGTGACTCAGTTTTCAACTAAACTTTCTTTCTTGTATTAGTTAAGCATCTCATGATGACCCAATGTATTGGGTCGAAACTAGTAATGCAAATAATTTAAATAAACTCAATGTGAAGACAAAATACAAAGTTACTTTTATCATTATAATAATGGATCTTCACGAATCAAATGCCTTGTCCTTCAACAAAACTTTCTTTCGTTCTATTTTTAATGTGTAATATAAAACAATTCGCATTAAAAAATATGTACATGATTAATTTAAAATACTATTATTATTATCAAACATGTTTCTTAACAAAAAACCAATCGATTACAAATACAGTTAAAAAAATATATTTCTTTGTGAATCACCCTGTGTGAGGGATATTTCTCATTTATTATATCAATTATTTTTTATAATTTTTGTTATTACAATAAAACTCAATGTTTGCTGTGTCACAATAATACATCAATTGAATTAATATGATTTTAATTATTTTAAACATGCGGAAAACCTATCATTAAATCGAGTTGAAGAATGAGTCTTTCTGGTTTGCATTGTGCCAATAAATGCACGCGAGTTTCTGCAGAATCAATTGTAAATAATTCATAAATTCACTTTTTCCCAAGTATCAATAATAGTTGAAACCCATTGTCACGTACAAATGTGGGGGTGTACATTGAAACACGGTGATGATTTATAATCAATATATACACATTATATTAATTTAGATTAATGTCAATCAGAATGCGTTTTTATTTACCCATGCAGGTATGTTTATGTGATTAAGCACATTTTTTCATACATTTTTTCAAATATTGATTAGCCCGAGCATATTAGTTCATATGTAGATTATGATTATTAAAAATTCTCACTAAATTGCAGTGGCTCGTTAGCATAGTTGGATAAATGCACCGGCCATGAAAGCTTGGGGATGTGGGTTCGAATCCCACACAAGTCACGATGATATTTTCTGAGAGTTTTCTTTAATCGTTTTCAATGTATGAAAAAATGTGCTTAATCACATAAATATACACATTACTTCAGGACCATAGTAAGCTATTTTTAACATGACGATAAGTAAAATCGATTTTTAATATATTATCTATTTATTCATTTTGCTAAGAAATACTGGAAGCCTAGTGCTGTTTTGAAATTTGCTGTTGATTTTTAGTTATTTTGAAAAAGTGTATTGCTTTGATTAAAAAAAAAAACAAAGTCTCTTGCGTAATTTATTTACAAATATGCTTCAAAAATTCTATGACAGAACAAACAAGCTATATGCATCATAAACTTAAGAAAAAATATTTATATATTTACTTTAAAAAAAAAATTCAGTTCTTAGGCTAAAGGAAACTCTATGTAATGGCATTTATTTGAGAATTCATATTTATTGACATAAAAATGTACAATGCCTTTACATATAATTGTTTTTCACACGAACAGTTCCAATTTAAGCCATGACCATGATTAAATTTATAGCAGGAAAACTAAACATAAATAAAAAAATTATTTTGTAAAAAATATACAAATAAGTACAATATGTTTATTCAGTTACTATTAAACCTTTCATATTATGCGTTTCATTGTATGATTTTTTAAGCCTATATTTATAAGTTTTCCGTTTTCCGAATTTTTTATTATAAAATATGTCTTCACATATCTCTGAAGTTCTCTTTATTAAATCGTTTCATTTATTCTAATAAATCGTAAAGTTTTTTTATCTCGATAAAACGTTCGGGGATTCCTGAATTACGAAGTTTCATAAAAAGACTCAGCCAATAAAAAGTAAAGGAAGATCGTGGCTCGGGAAATTTTATTTTTCAATAAAAACAGCTTTTAAGTTACGTATTTGAGAAAAAATGGCGACGCGGTGCCGCGGCTCGGTGTGTTTGTAACCTTTGAGATTTTTTATATTCTTGTAATCTTTTATGCTAAGATCTCGCGTCGATCCATGCGATTTTAAGAATGAATTGATTGAAACGGTCATGTTTACTCTGTATATTATTTCTTTGGGAGTTTTATTAAAATTTATATTTTTGAAATGATCCGTATCGCGCAACATTAAATTCTGTTTTTTTTTTTTGGTAATTAACTAAATTTACTTCTTCTAGTATAAATATTCAAACAAGAAGTGACCCAAAATCCACTCAGATTTCACAATTAAACACTACTTTTTCAAAAAATATTTTTCTGTTGAATATTTTTCCATCTATCCTAGATTATTTTTAAATGAATTATATATTATATTCATAAGTAATTGAAATCTAGTTATTATTTTTGGATAAACTGTACTTTTTTAAATTAATTTTACGCACGATTAGGTTACTTGTTGGCAACTCGAGGATTAAAATTAAATTCAGTTTGAGAAGGTAAAATCTTCTGGTTTGGTGTATACAAGTAATCTATTTATTCTAAATTCGAGGTAAAATGTAATGTGTGTTGAATAAATAATTAATATTATATAAAGTATATGCTAAGTCTTTTGAGATACTCTGAATTATGAAATGGACATCCTTCTAGGAACAAAGGAATTTTATACGCGAGTGAATTATTGTGAACTCAGAGATAAACTAGAAAGCTGTTTTAATATTTTATGGAACATGTAAATATCTCGAGATAAATAGTATAAATTTATTGCCTACAATTGTGTAGGCCCAAATATTTCATCTCGAGACTCCCTCGTAGTCGAGATTAACGATATCTTTTTGGTTTATATAAATTTGGATCTCACGAAAGCTCTGTATTTTTTATTAGATCTAATCATGAATAAAAACTCTTCCTTCTACTAGGAAGGGCAGTGTTTGTTTGCAGCAGTATGCGCAAGCTACTCCGGTGAAAACCGTGTACCTGTCGTAATAATTATACCGACCTCCAGTGTTGTCGGATACAAGAGTGTTATACAGGATGTCCATAGAGAGTTTCGGGTATTTGATGGTTCAATAAAACAAAAACTCTTAGTAATCAAGTTTTTATTTATTTATTGTTGATTAAAAGAATACAAAATGGAAAATTATTTCGAAAATATGATGTTATCCAAATGGTGACCGTTGCGCTGCTGGCACTCTTCTAATCTGGAATGAAGATTGAAAGTTTTTGAATCGCCGCAGCATTTCTTTCGCAAAATTCAAGCGATTTGCGTAGTCCGTATCCATCAATTCATGCACCAATTTATATATAAATATACATACATATATATATATATATATATATATATATATATATATATATATACATATATATATATATATATATATACATATATATATATATATATGTATATATATATTTGGGAGAGATAAATCGGTGAAATTTCGTTTTAATATATTAGATAAAATACTTGAGTGATTTTTATTGGTGACCGGTTTCGTCAACCTTTCACATTATCGGTTTGAAAATGCCAACGTAAAAAGTTGGCGAAACCGGTCAGCAATAAAAATTAACTTGTGGAGAAATCACTAATGTATTTTCATTTATATATATATATATATATATAAATGAAATATATATATAATATAATATATATATATATAATATATATATATATATATATATATATATATACATATATATATATATATATATATATATATATATATATATATATATATATATATATATATATATAAATATATAATTTAATTTAATATTTAAGATCATAGGAATGAAGACCTGACAGACTGAAATCTGAGTGGTGAGATCGGAGGTTATCTCGACACATACAGCGCGGTCGGTAGGAAAACTCACCGATAGGAGAAACTGGCCTCAGTTCTTAGTGTAAGATCAAATCCGCCTCGGGTGGTATCGCCAACAGTGTGTTAATCGATTCCAATATATTTCACAGCACCCCGGAAGAACAAAATTGAAGATAGTAACATGTCTCTTTGTTTGAGAGGAGGATAAAGTCTACTTGACAGAACATTTCGTTGATATCTAAAGCTGATGTGGACCGAGGCCCGCCATCCACCCTTTCGGTAATTAATGATTCGCGGCTCCATTATCGCGCGCAGTTACTCCCAGACGTTTTCACCTCAGGTCTCAATTTGTCTTCTAATGTCTGAGCACTGAAAATTGGATGTCACAAAAGATTTATAACCATGAGTGGTTTCAATATTTTATTAATTTTATTAGTGACCTGTTTCGCCAAGTCAAGTGGGCATTAAAAAAATAAGATAATATCAACGTAAAAGGTTGGCAATTTAACATGTGGAAAAATTATAAAAATATTTTATTTAAAATAGTTTAATATAATTTTATCAAGTACTATCTATCAAAAATGTTAAATACTTAAGAAGTGGTTTTATAAGTTGATAAATTGTTTCACCTGTCAATAACTATGTTATTTGCAGTATAAATTGTAACAATTGTGTGATATAGGATCTATCACGCTTGTTTACTGACTGTGGAGTCTGGAAATCGAATATAGGTGGAGCAAAACATACAAATTTTCATTTAAAGCATATTTTATAATAAATTTTCGCGTAATTCATATTTTTTGTTACTTTCCTGTACATACCAGATCAAACGATTTAAACACATAAAGTCTTGAATGCTTTGAATGACTCCAACTGCTCACCGACATGCCTGAATCTTCCAGCTTCCTACTGTTGTAGAGCAATGTAGTCAAGTTCTCCGCGCGCTCAGGTTATCTGAGGTCGGTTGTCTGTAAATACAACCACGATATTAAATTTTCAATGATCAACAACATAGCTTTACTTTTCTAAACATCAATAATATTAAATAGTATTTTACTATTGTAATAAAATTTATGAAGGTGACAAAGGACTGCACAATCCTCATTTTAAATACAAATAAATAGTAACGTTTGCACATCAAATCAACATGCAATTTTTTTTTAAATTTTCTCTTTCAGGCCCAATTGGTCAGAAAGTAGTTTCAAGTAGTAAAGTTGTTCGATTAATGTATGTACTGAATGTAGTTTAAAGTACTATAGTAGTACACTATTGATTTCTTAAAAATGTTAGCATCACATAAAAATAATGTATGTATATTATACGTTCATAAATAAATAAATAGGTATTTCTAAGGAAATTATATGATAATGGATAAAAAAATACACAATATACAACACCTCTGTAACTGTATTTAGGAAAATAAAATGTCCGTTGTTTGCAGACAGAGAGAATCCTTGTAGATTTATGGGTTCTTTTGGGCTGTTTTTCATGCGGGAGTCATATCGGAGCCCTTACAATCTTAAAGGTATATTTTTATTTATATTCACTTTCATGACGTGCAATATGAGGCAGCCGAGGCTGTACCCGCGCGGTAATCTTGTTTGCGAGAAGTCCATACGAACCGACAGAACGTAGGAGGAACCTGGCCTATATAATCAGATATTAGTTTTTTTTTAGAATTTTCACCAAGACATAATATATGTTTTGAAGCAAAAATTGTTTTGGAATCTACTGAAATTGAAAATCTGAAAATTTTCGATAGACATTGTGGAAAAATATTTCAAAATTATATTATAATAATATAATAGTATAATAATTATTTATTATTTAAACAGTTACATTCCTTTTATAAAAACTATTAAACATTTCAAAAAATATTTTTTGTAGATTTATAAAAATCTATTTTACTAAATAACAAATTATACTATTTCGTACAATCGGATATCACCATGCCCCAAACCTTATCTAACCTAACTTAACCTAAATCTTAGATCAATATTTTTTCTTAATTTTAAACAGATTTATCTTAAAGTACAAATTGAATGAAAAATATTGTTAAAGGTTTTTTTATTTAGATACTCATGTAAAGCCAAAATCAATAAATAACATGATAAGTTTTTACTATGATATACTGAGTTTTAAATAAATGCATTTTAAAAAACGTGAAGTTAGTTCGAGTAAACAATATTCAAGAAACATCAAAAAAAGTTTTGTCATAATAATATTTATTTCTTTACTACCAAATATGTTTCTGTAAACCTGAACGCGATATATATATATAATAAATTAAATAAAAATTTAATTTCTTTTCAGATATTCTAAATCATGTAAGAATTAATAAGTAAGCAATAAAAGTACATTATCCTTAACGAATATAATAATCACGTTGAGTATCCCGGTGTAAACGAACATTGACCTTATGATCCATGATGAGTGTCTTTGCTTTTCTTCATACGTAAGAGCAATAAAACTGTCCATAATCAAGTACTGAGGTCGATGTAAATGTAGTTCCCCTCGAAGCAAATTATAGTTTACTAAGGCACATCGACGTCATCGCCAGACAATGCATGATCAAGACGTATTACACGTGACGCCAGCGACAGGTCACAGAGGGTAACCGACTATGAATATTCTGCAAACATTGACAACTGTTTTTTTTTCCTTTTATTTTAAAAAAAGCAAATGATACCTGAACGCATTTTTGCGTGTCTTTGATATTTAAAAAAAACTTTTATTGCCTTGTCTTTTTTGAAAATATATTATGTATGGGAAATTATTCTTATCATTTTTGATCAAAAAGAAACTGACGTAGCCCAGATGCAATTTGAGATTCAATACGAGTATCGAACCGAGAACCTCTCTATCAATAAATGAGTTCTTGTCGTAAAAGATAGTGTTCGCACGTGCGATTTTTTCGAAAACAGGATCTCGAAGTGAGTTGATTAACTCTCACGTAGACAAGTTTTATTTTAAAATTTTTTTTCTGAAAATCAGTTTTATGTTATTAGTTATCAGCTATTTTTTTTGAAACCCCATACATCGGTAAATATTTAAATTAAATCATTACAAATGTCAAATAGTTTCCGACAAAATCTTTAAAACAAGTCGAAACATGTGTACCGATCCAAATTGTGTAACTTACCATTTATATCTAAGCTCGCTTTATCAATTTGAAAAGGTAAACAAACAGTATTTTATATATCTCTTTAAAGATGCAAATCTCTAAATCTCTCCAAAATTCTTCTTTCTTATGAAAAGTATTTATTTGTTTCTATTTCATGACTAACCGACCTTCACGCGCTGAGCTACGGCTCCTGTCTCTATGCCATTTTTTGCTCCTTAAACCAACAAAAAGTTCTAGTTAATACAAGAACTTTTTGTAATCTTATTGTTCTAGAACTTTGTAATCCAAGTAAATAAAAGATTTACGTTAAGCCATGAATACGCTCTAATATTTTAATTGAAAAAAAAATTGTTGTTGACATTATAATTTTATTGATATTGTTATTTAATTGTAAGCAAGTAATTTTAAATTTGTTTAAATTAATAATAAAACTGATACTTTAAGCGACTCTTGTCATATATAATATTTAAAAACATGTTATTTTAAATATTATATATGACAAGAGTCGCTTACTGAAAAGGCTAAAAAATAAGTCCATATTTTACATGTAGTAATACAGCAAAAAAATTCCGTCAAAATAATACCTATCTGCGACCGCCTGACACGTGTCGAGCTCCTTCAATTATTTCTGTATTAGAAATGCAAATCAAACCCAAGCCGACTGCGAGTCCCCCCCCCCCCCCCCGCTCCCCCCTCCCCGCCGGAAGTGTACCGAGGATTGATGACGTCACGCCGATGACGTCAGCCGGCGCGTCATTACTCGCTAGATTATCGACGAGCGAACCACGCGCCGCGCGGAACCGTGAATTATTCATGCTGTCTGCGACAATCTCATTTCCTTTCAGGTTTATCAATATTAAATATGCAGCCTATATTTCCCTGTTCTCAGCATTTACATTTTTCATCCATAGATGTGACTCTGATATTTTCCGACGCGTGGCTTAGGTTTTTGCTTTTTCGTATAACTAAAAGGTTTTACAACATTCTAATGGAGTTTATTGATGAAATCTTCGGCTTATTAGCGACCCCAATACATACTAAATAAATACGAATGCACCTTTACTATTTTACAAATTTGTTACACGGAAGGTGTACACACGACAGCATTGTTTTTAAAGGGATTCCTATGAGATTCGAACCATCCCTCTCTGGAAGTCGAGGTCGATTGCAGGAATCAAATCACCTACCTGGCAGTGAAGCTTGGCAAGGGGCGTTTGCCAATACTAACGTTTCAGTACGCCAATCAACGAAATTTAAGAAAACAAAGAACAATATCAGAAAGACCAGCTGTAATTAAATATAACAAAGCTTAACATAAACTAATTTTACAGACCCGTATTGTATTAGGTTAATCCAGCCTTTTCAGTTGACAACCAATCAAGTGAAGTGAAAACAGAATTTGGCCGCTGGACTCTCGTCATTTTCTCTCCAGAAAATGAAGACTCCACGTTTCATTGGCACGAGTGTCTGTCCATCTTACTTGAATGCGCGGTACAACACTTATATAATATTACACTCTTACAGATAAACTCCACAAGTGACTGCTTTTTTCCCATGTGACCTGTTGAGCTCTTTATCAAACCATATTTTTTCCAAAATTTACTGTTTGAGACTCAAATAAAATATTTTTATCACATACACTCGTAGATAAGCTTTCCAACAAAGCAAAAAAAGCTTAATTGTTTTGAATAACTTAATATTTAATGTTTCATAAGGAAATAAAATAAAAATATTTCTTTTTTCGTTTTCCAAATTAACAAGAAAAACGTATTTTTTCAAAAATAAATGCAAAATCATTCATAATGTCTTTTTGTAAAAGCATGCCTTTTAAATATCATAATTTATGTTTATTTAATAATAAATTCCTATATGAACGATCGATTTCTATGCTCGATTTATATTCATAAGTATATCTTTAATCAATAAGTCATTTTCAAATTAAGCTACATTCAGCGAGCCATTAACATTATGATGATTTATTACTCGGCGTCATGTCCGAGACAAATTTGTTTCAAGAACGTTTTGATATATACCACTTGAAGATCTAAATTTACGACAAATGAGCCATTTACAGCCACACTAAAAACGATACTTAAAAATATTGCCTAAAAATTTTTTTTATAGTATTATAGGAGATAAATTATTAAGCTGGAAAAAACCAATACATTTCAAGCATCACTATTATAAGTTTGCTTTATTTTTAAGAAGAGATAATTTTTTGTCTGATTTTTTTGCAATGGGTTGTTTAATCACAAATATTTATAAACGATATATTAGCATCAATTTCACTTGTAAGAAAACTTAAGATTTATCTTTTTCTACCTTTATAAATTTCACATTATTGCTTTGTTTCAATTATATTATTAGTAAATAAAGGCGAGTATTCCTTGCGTTCGATTTTGCAGTTTGCAAATTTTTTTAACAATTTTACTGTTAATATTTTTTTGAGTAAAATACTTGAGTGATTTTCCACATGTTCGTTTTTTATTTGTGACCGATTTCGAAAAAGCGAACATATGGAAAATCACTCAAGTACTTTATTCAAAAACATATTAAAATGGAATTCCACCAAGTACTCTGTCAAAAGAATTAAATTTACAATTTTCACTAATTTAAGTGGAGACTCCAATAGATACAAGCATTATTTCAATACTGTTATGCTGATTGCATACATCCACCGGTTGAATAAAGCTATACTTTGCATAATAATGACTGTGCCTCACCCTCTGGTAGGAAGCTACTCCACACCTGCAGACTCACTAGCCGACTTTTACAACTGCCACGTCCTCAAGAACTAGAAAATTATTGTAAACACGCAGAAAACCCTATTTATTTTTTTATATATTAGTTAGGCGGGACATGAGATTAAATTTGCAACTCGATCAAAGTAATTGGATTTAGTCATTTTTATCAATTTCAATATTTTCAGATTTCCCAATAGAATGATCATTCTGAATCATGCCGAATACTTGGAAGTGTGCTTTCATATCTGCAAATATTTATTGCTCGCTTCCAAAAAAATATATTTTCACTTTTTTCTCCTATTTTCTATTATTCTTTAATTTTTATTTTCTTAGCGAGAGAAATCCAAGTAAAATAATCTAAAAACGAGAGATTCAAATCGATACTTTTAAATAAAAAGGAGCTTGGCTTGTGTGATTACTGGAAATATGCAATCATTATTTCTAAAATTTATACAAAATATTGATAGAACAAAGTTTATAATCATCCACGGACCCAACTCAAATAACCATCGACACAAAACATCAGCTATGACTCTTAGAAAACACGAGTTGCAAATTTATTACTTTTGTTGTGATGATAATTAAAATAAATTGCTAAATATCGGAAGGTTTCGAGCCACTCAAGAGCGTGCTTCAGCCCAAGCACTCGATCGTTGAATCAGCAATGATTGTCTAATTACAAGAGCTTGTGCTGACGACCATTCCGGAGTGGCTTCTTAAATCATTATAGTTCATTTAAAATGTACTACTGTGGTATTTTATTAATTAAAATACTTCCAATATTATATATCTTCTTTATTATGTATACGCAATAAATCAAACAAACTTGTCTGATATTTTTCATTACCCGTTTGAATTTATATATTTTTGACCGCCTTCTGGTGCAATTAATAGCACATTTAAATATTTAATTAGAATTCGGGTTTAGTCATAAATTTACATAAAATTAAACGTTTTTGTCTTTAAGTTAAAAGCAAATGAAACCCTCAGCGAAAAATCCCTGCACGATGCGAATTTCTTTGAATTTCAAAGAAATCACTTCACAATTTATTATTAACGAAAAAGTGACTGGAAAGTAGCATTTCTGAGAAAAAAACGACCGTCCTGTTCAATTGAGATGTGATTAATTTTATTAGGACACTATTAGTGCTGAAAGCCTTGCGCTTTCAGATAACTTTGCTAAAACGTAATTTAATTTCACAAGGGTTGAAATTCCGTTAAGTGGTTTGTTTAGCTTTAGATAATTCTAATATGCGTTTTTGTGGAAAACAATCAACTTAAAAAATATAAGATTGTGGTGATTCTCAAATTTTCAAAATCATTTCTTCTCTACAGTGAAACTTGCAAAATCAAAATATTTAAAAAAAAAATACCTTTTGAAATAAATATGTACATAAAGTGATTTATTAAAACTTTCTAATTGATCTGACACGGTAGCTTCCATACTTCTGCCACAGTCAATTAGTAACGCTTCGAATTATTGATAACGACCCATGTTCTGAATCAAACTGAATAGATCATTTCGGAGCGAATAGTTTCTATATTTCAATATGGCCTCTGTTATTGATTCATAAAAATATAAATATATACGTAACGGCACATTATCAAAACCAAGTTACATATTTTTATAAAATTATTTTTAATGTATTTTTTTAATGAACCGACATTCCGATATTTGAAACAGATTAAAAATAGGCGAAATAAATATGAAAAAATTGCATAAGCCAACAAACATAAACAAAGACAATTATTCTGGTGCAGTGGGTTTTCAGATTTAAGTCCAGGCTAAGCATTATATTTTTTCAATGATTTGGAAATCGTTGCATCACTGATGGAAGTTTTAATTGATGTACTTGTAATCGTAAAGACATATGCCGGAGACATATAAAGTTGAGCATAGCACCAATTGCTTCCTTTCGCTTTTTCCTTGCGGTCTTCTTATCTTCTAGAGTAGTGTGTTGGTAGACTGGTTGTTCTCACACTGTATGAAGTTGGATATCTGCTTATAAAATAAATACAAACATTGTTTAAACAGTATTTAGGTAATCGATTAATACATCAGTCGGCGAGAAAAACCATTGACATATTTTATGACGCTGATGGGATTTGAATCGATGGCCTTGCAGGTTTAAATCCCACCGGTTTCATAAAAAAACAAGTAAAAAATTTGTTTAGTCGTTTCATGTCTTAATTGATTATCTAAATGTTTGTTCATGCTATGAACCTGTATTCGTAAAAATGTAAAATATCAAAGAATATTTATAAAAATTATTAATAAATGTTTTCGATTGAACCAAAATGAGGGTGAAATCAATTGTATAAGATATATTAAAAACATTTTAATTTTTAATATTTTAAATAAAATACTATTGTGATTTTTCCCTTCGTAGAAATATTAAAAAAGTATTATATTCGAAATACTAAAATGGAGTTCCACCAAGTACTCTCTGCCAAAAATGTTGAATACATTATACATTTTAGTATTGCCACCTCACTCCTTACGAACGCCAATTTAATATCTACGAATAACAACATAATGTTATGTGTGTTATTAATTTACTTAATTTTGTTTATTTGATAATTAAAATAAAAGCAGCTGTTCTAGTCATTGAACCATTACGCAGGGAGGTTAGGTTACACAATGTAGTTAAATTGGCAAATAAATGTGAAATTAATGTCAAACACTTCAAACAGATATTCCAAAAATTCTTTTATTGAAACGTTAATAAGTGCTTCATTTGTAGATAAGCGTTAAATAATGTCTAAATAATAAAGTTCAATTAGTAAATGGTAATTAGGTTTTACTTATAAAAAAGATTTTGATATTTTGATGACGCACTGGTTATAGTATTATCATCAGCGTGCCAGAGTTTCATTTATATTTAATGAAGCTCCTAATTACAGTCGTTAATTATAATTTAGAAATTAATTCGAAAACAATCAGAATTACGTTATTAAGCAAAGTTACGGAAATCACTAATTTATGTACTTGTAAGAAAAGCGTGAATAGAATCAAAGAGAATAATCAGAAAAGTACTCGGCTACTTGAGCGTTAATTTAATTTAATTGAATTGCAAGATGGTTTATTAAATTGGCAAGTTTTAGTTTTGGAATTTCACAGTCACATGTCTAGACAAAAGTATTTTAAATGTTTTTCAAGGTTTTGTTTTAGGAATTTGTAAGCCCCGAAAATTCGCAAAGAATCTCTTTGTTTCCAATTTTTTTACAAACAAACATTAAACTGGGGACTGTATTTTTTTCTCAACAAACGACGTCACACATGTCTTCTCGAGATGATACTTTTTGATAATACACACATTCTCTTTTAACAAATATCATTACCGAGTGACAGACATTTTTCACGGTATCGGAAACAACCAATGAACGGCTATTTTATATCATATGAAGGTTTTCGGTATTTTTGTTATTTATTTTATGTACTTCGTTATTTTAAAGTAATTATACTTTTCATTTCAATTTGTAATTTCATTTTCAATTTGTATCAATAGAAATAACAAGTTAAAATGTTTATAGCAACCTTAGAATCACATTGTATACATGATTGTTTAAAAAAAATATTGAATAGGTACATTTTTCAAGCGTCGATGAATAATGTTTACACAAAGTGAGACTTTGTGTGTACACAAATAAATTTAGTCTCATAATTCTTCTGAGAATCAAATGTTTACAGTAGTTTCTTTGCAAACAGTGGGGGCCGGAATTTGGAATCCGCCAAAGAGGCAGATTTTCGACTGACTTGCGTGACGTCTTACCGAAGTGCCGCGGATATTCCAGATCGAAAGCTAATATTTATTTTGCGCCTCGAAAATTAACATCCTAGGCTATCAATAATTCATACTTGACAAAATGATTAAGTGTTTATTTTCCTTTGATGTCATCTAATTCCGTTGAACTATGAACACGAGTATTTTACAGATTGTCTGAAATTATGTATCCTCATTTGTTATTCGCCATATAGCTTCTGTTTAGATTCGTAAGTGGTGCTTGAATTTCGTAGACAGTGTTGTATTACTTCACTTCTAATATATATGTCTCTGTAGCGTATGCCATACCCACTGGAACTAAAGATATTTCTTATTTTTGCTTTGTTAATATATATGCAGTTGTGCAATATGGATTGAGGATTCAAATAATTACATGGGTACTTATTCTCAATTTGTGAAATTAAAATTGTATGTAATATCACAATGCTTCATATGAATTAAATTGACTTGTTTTTACATTATAGTATGCGATACTTCCAATAATATTTTTGATGCTCTATCGGTGGGTCGCAGCTTCAATTTCTAGAGTTCATTTCAAATTATCACGTAGCAAGTTTCGGTCATCGGTCTTATCAGTTTGACGATACATCTTTAATATAAAGCTTTTCTTATATTAAATAAAAAAATACTTGTCTCTTGGCCTTTCGAATATAAAATGATTTCCAAGTCGATCCGATTATTTGTCTATATGCACACAAATAAAATCACAGTTTAATACACAAAAGAGTTAGTTAACTTGCCCAGATTTTGTTTTTATTACCTTACTCTTTCTATAGTTACATTGTATAATTTTTTATTTGAATCATTTAAATTTTTTCAATAAGTGCATTGTATTGTGAAAAATAAAATTGCTGTAATTTATTTATTCTAATCAAATACTTTGCAATATAGATATATGGATATTATCTCTTAACATAAAATGTATAAATCATATATTTAAACATTACTAATCGTATTTGATTCATTCGATTAATATGTGATGTTTGTTGTTCGTTTGCCACAAAGGTTTTCTCAATTCAACAATCAAACCCTCTGAATGTTCGTAAAAAGCTCGTTATACAAGCCTGAATAGTTGGAGTGTGTATTTCCCAACTACTGTTGTTTTCGATACCGCTGTCGTTATTTGGTTTATTTCTGTGGAGATGCCCCCGTCTCTAGAACTCGCATTGTTGGGGACTTGTCGTGCAATTGTAAGTATGCACGACATTGCCTTTGTTAGCGTGTCTCGAGAAACGTCTCCAGTATTTTCTTTTAAAGCCTCTGCTTTTGTCATTTTAGACCGTTGAGGACCTCATTAGTTCACAAAAAGTGAGCAACTCACAGACTCACTCCCGAGATCTGAATAAAATAAACATTATTTGATAAAACCATCAATTAATAACAAACTATAAAAAAAAATTATTCAAATATATTTCATAGTTAAAAAAAAGTATGTTTATACATGTATCAATTTTTGGCCTATTAAACCTTGTACAAGACTTGTTGATGATTTTTAAATACTTAAGTACAAGGAGACGACATCTCTGTTTGGCGTTCAAATCCGATCTGATAAAAAAATAATATTTTTACCTGCATGCTTTGGTCACCTTCGTTCAAAATCTTGTCATTTCATTATATTATATTACCAGACCAGACCCACAAATTATCACAGTCACTGCTCAGTATTCAACGATCGTATAACATTTCAGAAAACGTGTATTTTTTTAAACAAATACCATTAATTTTCTATTCAAAACTGATTTGAAAACAACACTTTATAGCAGAAAACACAATAGTGCAGAAGATTATTATTTTTAAAACGATTTATGAAAATATTCATGTTGCATGCGGATGTTAATTCTGAGTAATAAATACTTTACGCATAAAATTGCAACGGGTTTTGCTCTGCCACGTGTGATAATTCATGAATGGGTTTCTTTGAAGTCAAGATCCTGTGGAAAACTTCCTTTTAACTAAACCGCAAGTCCCGCGCCACATGCCGAGGTTACTTTAAAGTCGCAAAGCAACTTTGACGGCATACTTCATAGAAAATGAAAACAGTATTTATGATTAAGAATTGTGGCCGTTCAAAACCACGGAGCAAATGTAAATATATAACATAAAATGTGGTATGAAATGTGTTTGAATGGCCTCACCCACCGTCGGTCGGCTGAGGCTTCCGAGTTCTCTGAATTAACTGAATTTCATGCACACATAAAACGCTTGATAAAATGTCCACAGTCCTGTTCCACTGCTGCCCCAAAGGGTGTCTGGTGGAAATGTTACTTTTCCAAGTAAATCTACGTACAATAAATTGAAGCAACACAAATGGGATTTAAGATAATATCATTATATAAATAAACTTCCTCGTAAGAGACTGTAGGGCTTCCCAGTTACATAAAGCTTCCCTGTCAGTTAGAACTAAACGTGTTTTTTTAAACCCGGAACATAAAACCTAACGTAAAAAATCCATACGTACAAAATATCCGCGGATATCTGTCTGTTGAATCATATTGTTACTAAAGGAATATCGCGGTATTGGAATAGAATTCCAATAAAAAGTGTGAAGAAATATACATAGTTAATTGCAAATGAATTTTTTGAGAATATCCAATCAAATGAGACAAGTCAGTCGTGTCAATAAAGATGACAATCAAAACCAGAGAGGACAAATCTATTAACAGGCAGAATTAAGATGATTCATGACTAGAGAAATAAATATTGTGTTCACTTGTTCTGTCAGCACAGATGTCGTCAAATTTCAAGGATATATTTAGTATTGGAAAATAATATTTTTTTGGATTTTACTTATTTAAAATTAAAATGATTTACATTATTTAAAATAATGCTACACATTCTTCTTTTTGATCCTAGAAAAATATAATCTCTTTTCGAACCGAATCGAATGTTTAACACACCGCGACATGTTTAATCACGTAATAATACTACTATTTACTTATTCCATAAGCCAGTAATGATATAAACATTAGATTAATAGTACGATAAGAACTATTATTATAATTTACTAATAACCATATACGCTTCTTGTTGCAAATAAATTTATTTACGTGTTATTATAAAAAATATAATAATTTTCTATCTTAATATAATTTATAGCAATACAATAATATCAATCAACAATATAACCAAGTCTACAAACATATGCGGCATCGCGAGATTTTATTTACACATAACTCACACTAATCATTTTTTCTTAATCGTATATTACTGCGTTACTATCCACAGCTTGAAAATGTTATAAAAAACACACGTAGCCCTCGTACAGCGCGGTTTAGGCATAACGTGGCTCACCTCCACAGACGAGCAACATCAAGGGTTTTTTTAAACTTATTCAAAGAAAACATTGCAGTATTGCATTATAACAATGCATACTTACTTGTCATATTTATTTATTTTAATAATGCAGTTTTATATTATCTTCATGGTGTATAAACATATTTCAGTAGTTTTTTTTCAATAAAAGCAATTTATTTAATGCCTCACATATTCTAAGAACTTATACTTAATGATGTCTGGCTTTAGAAACACTGTAGATGGGGTGATGAGTCACCAGACTTTTGTAGAAAATACACTTGTGCGAAAATACACAAATTTAAATTTACATTTTTTCCCTACATTGTACCGTAAACTTACTGTATACCTATAACGTCATGCATTTTTAACAAAAGGAAAAAAATACGTCCACTGAACACGTAAGAACAAAAAATTCACGATGTATTTGAGAGTTTGTGACTCAACCCCTGCCACTTACTTCATTCCACCCCTTATTTACCATAGCCGCTTCCTTTGATCTCTCTTTTGCTTGACTGTATCACGCCCTTTGGATGATAGTCAATTATGTTATATTCAGTTCTCTTTCACGGTAAATTTCGCAATCGCTTAACAATACTCGATATACAACAAATATAAATCACCAAATATCCAGTGAATTACGATTCTCTTTTTTAGGGTTTCATTGGTCTGAAGACTGCTGTTTTATTTTTTGCCATATTACTTTTTTATTTGAATTGTCAAAACATCATCATATGAAAATAATTTTTATTAGATTTGTTTGATTGTAAAATAGGAAACAATGAATTTTGAGTTACTTTTGATTTTTTTCTTAAACAATAATTATTGAAGAGAACTTTCTTTGTAATATTTTGGAATGTTTCTCTTCTATACTTCATAAATATTTAATAATAAAAAACAGAAATAATTGAGAAAATAGAAACATTATGGAAAGTCAATTAATGTTGATAAATTAATTATGAAAATATGTACATTATGTAACTTTATCAAATCCTTTGTGCAACTCTATTTAATTGATAATATTGTAGTAAGATAATTATTTGAGCAAGACATGTTAGATAAATGTAAGAATTATAAATTGTAAAATCACTATAGAATCTTACAAGTCTTAGCTGTGGGATAAAACCGATAAAAATAATTACTATGCGCATATTGAGCACCGGATTGTAATGTATTCAAATTGCAAAATAATCGTTTGGATATCGTCAAAATTCCTTGTAAATGGAGCGTAAAGAAACGCGATTCAGTGCCAAGGGTTATCTGGGTATGCTGCAGATGCAAAGATCAAATATAAATTATATATAGTTGTATTTATAGCGCCATGTCTAGACTTGACAACACTAGTGGGAAAATGAGTGTGCAATAGTGCAAAGACTGATAAGTGGGTCGTGAGTGGCGGGCTCGCCGGAGAGCGATCAACCTAAAGGAAAGAACACAGAAGTCTTGCTAATAAAATGAAAAGACTTAAAGACAAGATTGGATGATATAATTTGGCTATGTTATGTGTAAGTAGTTAAAGTTTGAATCCTGGATGAATCCCAAACTGAAGTTCATATAAAATCATTTTTACTTTCCGATCGGAAGATTTCTTAAAAATGAACTCTTGTATTTGAGTCCTCCGTAAACGATAATACTGAGCCGGTTTATGCATACACGACCGCAATCGCATTTTATTTCCTTTATATAATCTATTCCATACTTGTGGCTTTTGCGTCTTTGTAAAAAAGTTGTTTGAAGCTATGGTTTGTTACTATTACAATATATAAATCAATATAAAAATATATTTATTATTGCCTCCATTGAAATTTTTAAAGAGATGATAGTGAATCGTGTTATATTTATTATAAATTAAATTCGTTATAATTAAATTAATTCGAATAACCACAACTGTCTTTTTTTATTAAATATATATATAAACTAATTTTTCTAGAAATTCTTCATATTTGACAACTCGAATGAATTAGTATAAATTATGAATTTTCCATGATAGATAAGTTTAGTTATTAATACTTCAAAGCGCTCGCAAATAAAAGTATGCCTTATCACTTAGCCATTTGGCTATTCATAATAGTTACGGTAATTCCTGACTACGCAGAATGCATCTTGCATAGCACCTGCTGGTCGCGCTGTGACCTCAGAACAGTCTGAACTCTCGGCGATCTGCGTACAAGGCGCTTTACCTGGGAGGTCGGCTAATTGATGCTATTAGACCGCTCTATTATTGTTTGCAGGTCGGTGAGGCATTGGCTGATTTAGAATGCAAAAACGTTGTACTCAATATGTCTTCACATATTGAGCATCGATAAAAAACATTAAAATACATTAAAAATATAAATAGCTATTTAGCTATTTTGCATTTGCAAGGAGAAATGATCACCATCGGTTACACAGCATTAGAAGCAAGAAAACTTTAGAACATCTATCGTAATTTGAATAGCTTTTACCATTAAGTCATTATTTAATTTGAAACAATTATTCATAAATGTGTTGTGTATTTTCCCTGAAAATTTTTATTTAACTGATGATGTTAATTATTTGCTTAATTTTTTCATTGTTTTACAGCTGATGTATAAATTTTATATTTAAAAAAAAAGTTATTATGTATTATTAACATTTAAGAATAGTCAGTTTTTTTAAGAAAGTTTTGTTAAGAAAGGTTGGCAAAACCGGTCACCAATCTATATGTGGAAAAATCACTCAAGTATTTTACGTATTATTTAAAATATTGATTATGTATTAAGGTGTCGAAAAGACAATTTAAAATTTTAAAGGTGGTCCATACAAGAAATAGAATAACGGCACTTGTAATAGGTTTGAATAGTTGAATATATCAGCTTATGAAAGCTTTCAACTCTGTCAATCATTACTTCATTAAGTTTGAATATTTGATATTCCAGTTTTTAAACTTGCGGTAGGACCAACAAATATAGTTTAATAGATAAACATAAAATATTGAGTGTCCAACGTTTATTTGATCTACCTTTACTCCGCTCGGTCTTATTAATAATGTACTTGTGAGTTGCTGCGAAAATCACGAAGCGCATAATGAAAACACTCTGAAATATCAAATATTAAAATGAAACAAGAACAGTTTTCGGAAGCAATTGCGGCTTCACAGAACGTTTTCAAATTATATTAAATAACGTTGCTTTACAAATCTGTTTGAAGGTGTTTTGTATTTTTCTCAGACGCATTTTGGCCTTTTATCAGGGGTGAGAATCACCCAAAGCTACCTGAAAAGGGAAAAGCTCATTTGAAATAATAGTAAACTTGAAGTTACTTGAGAGTTAAACACCGCACCAGCCCAGGCTCCGGCGCTACACTATAGCGAATGATAAAACAAACTTTTCTCTAATGCTTTCTCTCAACATGGGTCGCTGTCGGTTGACTCCGTGGTATAATTCTGCCCACCTTTACCCCAAAATATAACAACACAAAACAAAATTGTTGAGAAAAATCTTTACGTGTATTGATTAAATAAAACGCCACCAAAATAAACAGGTCAAATTTATTTGAAAAATTAGATTTATGTCAAACATAAGTATTTTAAGGATATGGAACATAACCATGCAAAAAATATTGCTATTGTAAAAAAAATATTTACGGTATAGAAAATTATTTTCATCGTTTTTTATATATCAATAAAAATGAACCTTTGTAAAAATCACTAAAGTATTTCATTTGAAATATAAAATTAGATTCTAAATAAATAAATCCACGTCTTTATTTTTTCCTTGCGTAGTTAAGATATATCTTTTTGATTCCAAAATTGGCAAAGTTGTATGATGTACACATTTCAAAACAAGCACTTTTAAATTTTAAATACTGATGTTCGGGACATCAATAATAAAAATCAGAATTACTAAATTGCTTAGTTGACGTCATCTCAAACTGAATTCTATACAATAAAGATCATTAAAATAAATTGACATGTTTTCATTCTAATTTCATGTTCAAAATGCGCAAATGCGCCTCACCTGATAAACATGTTTTACTAATTAAGATACTAATACAATATTCATGAATAAATTTAACATGATTACGTCAATTAGCCTAAGATTGCAAGTTACTCAATAGACAAACTTAATTTGTGCAAGTCATTACCTCTACTTACCACTGTTTGTAGCGGCTCTGCGCCACCGAGGATGAGAACTTTGAAATATTCAATACAGGCTGACATAATTTATGATACTCTACTTTTAAGAAAATATGAATAGCTAATGTCTAGGAGATTCCAGTCATTTTTTTAAGTCAGCGCTTTCGCCTTTCAAGAATCCTTTGAAAAGCGAAAGCGTTCATAAACAAAAATGTTCGTGATATCTAGCTATTGGGTTATTTATATTTTTTTGTTATTTTATATATAAAAAAATCCCCAGATATATCAACGATTCTCCAATGACCTTGCGTACTGGTGCACATGCAATGCATGCCAAGAATCATAATTTATCTTATAACATAGGTTATAAAAAAATACTAGCAAAACCTATAGGAAAACAATTCTCACGTGAAATGACAAAGACAATCCCCTTATTGTTTTTTATTCTTTATAATATCGGTGCAAAAAAACTTGATTATTTGGCATTACCGTAAGAAATGCAGTCTTAAGTCTCATTTTACTCGTATATATATATATAGTATATGTAGCTCAATCGGATAAAAGATCTGGGCCGCGATAGCCTCGAAGATGTGGGCTTGAATTTATCAAGGGTGGCGTATAATTATTTCAAGAATTTTTCTCGTCGTTTTATTCATGAATTAATAACCTCAATATTGTATACACCAGGGGTTCCCAAAGTGGTTCTTACGTACCCCAAGGGGTCCCTGGGATCATTCAGAGGGTCCTTAGAAAATTAAAATCGATTTAGGGGTCCCTGAACAACGTCAGGGGGTCCGCACAAGGTTTAATATAAAATAAAAAAATTGTGACACATTTTTTACTTATATGGAATTTAAAATAAATAACAATGAATAAATTATTAGCGATTTTTACGTCATAAATAAAATATAAATATAGACAGGTGCATAAAATACAAGTAATAACAGGCATCGCGGTGAGTCAGGTAGGTTAATACAGGAACGCAATAGAGTCGATACTTGCACCAACTAGTCTGTAATATGAATTTATGTAGTTTTTCACCCAGGGTCTGTTGGCAAGTTTTGACTATGAAAGGGGGTCCGTGGGCAAGTTTTGACTATGAAAGGGGGTCCGTGGGCAAGTTTTGACTATGAAAGGGGGTCCGTGGGCAAGTTTTGACTATGAAAGGGGGTCCGTGGGCAAGTTTTGACTATGAAAGGGGGTCCGTTGGCAAGTTTTGACTATGAAAGGGGGTCCGTGGGCAAGTTTTGACTATGAAAGGGGGTCCGTGGGCAAGTTTTGACTATGAAAGGGGGTCCGTTGGCAAGTTTTGACTATGAAAGGGGGTCCGTGGGCAAGTTTTGACTATGAAAGGGGGTCCGTTGGCAAGTTTTGACTATGAAAGGGGGTCCGTGAGCAAGTTTTGACTATGAAAGGGGGTCCGTGGGCAAGTTTTGACTATGAAAGAGGGTCCGTGGGCAAGTTTTGACTATGAAAGGGGGTCCGTTGGCAAGTTTTGACTATGAAAGAGGGTCCGTGGGCAGGTTTGACTATGAAAGGGGGTCCGTGGGCAAGTTTTGACTATGAAAGGGGGTCCGTGAGCAAGTTTTGACTATGAAAGGGGGTCCGTGGGCAAGTTTTGACTATGAAAGAGGGTCCGTGGGCAAGTTTTGACTATGAAAGGGGGTCCGTTGGCAAGTTTTGACTATGAAAGAGGGTCCGTGGGCAGGTTTGACTATGAAAGGGGGTCCGTGGGCAAGTTTTGACTATGAAAGGGGGTCCGTGGGCAAGTTTTGACTATGAAAGGGGGTCCATGGGCAAGTTTTGACTATGAAAAGGGGTCCGTGGGCTAAAAGAGTTTGGGAACCCCTGGTATCCACGATAAACCTGTGTGGGTTGTTAATATGAATTTTTTGTATAATATTTAATTATGATAAGTATCTAATTACCTTTCTTTTCATAGTTTAATAGTTATAAATATTCGTCATCTATTTGTCCTGTTATCAAATCTTAGTTTTTAATTTTTTTATGTATTTATCACTTCAGTTATTATTTTGTTAATATTTTTTTATTGTTTTACTCATAGTCTCTTCATTTCCCAAACAAAAAAAAATCCGAATTGCTAAAAATATTTTTAATGGAAATCGGCGGAAAATATTTTCGGTAACTTCAGGGACACTCTTTCTTTATCTTTAAATAAACATACGTTGACAATCTAACTGTAAATAAATACAAAACCTTTATATTTATATTTTTAATATCAAAGCTATATAATTCATTTTTGTCAAAATTCATTATTAGTACAAAAATAAATTCAATTTCATTCCACAGCCTTTTTAATTCTTGAATAAACGTCTTCACTGAAAATTCTTCAAGTTAATGGATCTTTCATAAAAGAAACTCGAGTATAAATAAATTCGTTTCAAAAATAATAAGTCATAATAAATTTTTAATATTTTATCGAGCTTTACTCACTTGTAACCGGTAACCATACAGTAGAAAATTAGGAACAGTACCCGATATACCAACGAAGTGTTGAAATATAATTAGTGAAAAACATGATTTAAATATTATATACATGCAAAATTTCTGATTATTGGTATTAGTTTCCTAGAAAAAAACAGACGACATAAATGGTTTAAAAAACCCACCGTTTACTATTATACTTTAGAAATCCACGCCAAGATCGGTGATTCCCCATTGCGTTGTATTGTGTAATAATTACTAACAATTTTTATTCTCTGTTATTCTTGGAAGTAGTCATTCTCACTGGCAATGAACTTCTCTTTTATTGTTTGCATAGTAAAATATAACGTCATTGCTTGCATTACAATACAAGTACACTGTTGCACAACTTGTTAAAATCCACTTTACCCGTACTTATCTAACATCGCTATGTTACGAATAGCTATGTTTTTATTGAAAGTCTATTTTATATTAATTGGTTTTCGATATTTAATATGTTCATATAAAATATAATAAACGATTTTCTATGTAAATATCTCTATATTACCCAGAAAATAGATTTTAAAAAAACCATGCCTAAAAGGTACACCTGAATTAATTTATTAAAAAATAAAAGTTGCATTTTTATCGTATTGTTTTATTTCTAGAAGTCCTTCTGTGCGTTCTCTCTTGAACCGAAATGTTTTGCATGTAAATTAAATTTGACTTTTCACACAATTGAATTAGGGTCAGATGACGATTATGCTCTGTTTTCTATCATTAATAAATACTTATGCATATATTCACAGCACCACATACGTCATTATTTATTAATGAATAGACTAAAAGTACTAAAACTAATCCTGGTTACTCATAACACTACAAAAGTACAGAAACGCTGGAGAAATCTTTATTATTGTCATATGTATTTGGCAAACATTGATAGCCATGAAGTATTTTTACTTCCTGTCTAGTTGACTGCCTGTGTTTCCGTTTCTTCGGGAACCCGCCGTGATAAGCCGCTTGTATTAAAAAACTGCACGCAGATCACGTTGCTCGCCACATGGCTCGCTCGCCATTGGTTTAACGGTAACAGATTATTAAGTATGACTTGCCCTTTATCGCTTATAATCACTCTTAAGTGTACACTGCGGCGCGAGAAATCGATATTGACAACTTCAGAGAAATCATAAGGGTATAATAATTTTCTTATAAAAACCAGATTTATAGACACGAATTAAAGTTCAATGGGAATTGGTCGTTTTGTTACAATTGTATTGTTGAGTTTTTCTCTGATTTCCTATTTTACTGATTTACCTTAATCATATGTATTCCATGAACAACATACTATTAAGTATGAATGATAATTACTAACTATTTAATAGATTCACATTTATCGTCAATACAATAGATTTTATGCACTATATTTTTCATGTACTCAATTGGAAGCAAGTAGAAAAATCATCAACTTTTTTAAAATTTTAAACAACACTGGTAAATAAATTCGAAAATAATGTGTACGATATTTTTCAGGAGTTTTCTCGTCGTTTATTTGAATCGATTACCTTAAAATATATTGTTTTTTTTAAATTGTGGTTGAATTTTAAACTTTGTTCTCTCGAAGTTACATTGCACGTAAAAGGCCATTAATATCAATTAATTCAAAGCTGGTATCACGAAGTCAGAACAGGAAAACACTGGGCTGTACAGGAAGCGGCCCGAGGAGCACTCGATAAGTCAGCAGCATGCATACGATATGCGCAGGGGTATTTGACTTTGGGATCGGTCTGAATATAAATATGAAGTACCAGGTGTTTTATTTTAACAAAAAACAAATTGTCTTATAATATACAACAATAAAAATGTAAAAAGTTACATATATTTAATTGATTGTTGTTTTTGCTCTTTGATTGCAGGCGATCATTCTATTGCGAGTTTATATTCTCGTTATTAAATAATTCCTTTGGCGGTGCAGAGGAAAGACGCAACCGAAATAATTGTACTGGCGTTCCAGTAATTATAGTTTCAAGTAGTCAAGGAAATTAATTTGTTTTGAAAATATAATCAAGTTAATAATCGCGATGAAATTCTAAGAAGCATTTTTATTAAGTAAAAAGGGTATCCCGTAGAATTAAAAATCGAGATTTAGTATATATTATAAGTGGTTTTTACTTATATTGACGCAAGTCTTTCAATACATAAAAAAATGCATATATTATAATTAACAATGATAAAAAATCAATATCAATTTATTAAATTCAAATAAATACATTATTTGTTATGCTGATGGAAATGTTTCCTCATCATCGACGCGGTCGGTGCTGTTGTTCGATAAATTGTTAATCGATATTTATTTTTTGGAATTTTTATTTAATTAATTTAATTATTCATTTTTACCATAAGAAGTAAATATTGCTCATTTTAAAATAAAAATGATATTTAAAACACAAAAAAAAAATTCTCAAAAATAGTACATGGTATTGCAAAAATTATTTTAATTACACATAAATTAATTTTAATAAGCAAATTGAATGGAATGTATTCACAAGAAATAACATGTGATATTTATTTCATGAGAGTCGTTTGTGTTTATTAATTTGTAATTTATCGGGTTGAGACAATTTTTAGACTTCTAGAGGAGCAGGGAGAGGGCCGGACCCGATCCAACTAAGCTACGTACAGTTTTATGAAATTTTAAAATTTTCGAAGTAAATATCTAAAAAAATCTTTAGTGTGATAATTAGCAGCTTTGCTTGTCGTCTCGGTGGATAGACCTTCAACACTTGATCGAGATATTCTCGGTCCGATCCTTCTGATATCAGGTAAACCTCATGTTTGTTACAGTTTTGCCAAGACGATTAGATTGACATTAGTGACGGTACACATTGTTTAAAAATTGCTTTGAATATTTAATGTTTGTAAATTTTATAAATTATATCATATTTATAAATATAAAGGCTCATATATGTTGGTTTGTAGCGTCAACTCAAAGGAAAGGTTGAAAGAAAAGGTTCGAGTCTAATCGGGCATAGGTTCAATATTATTATTGAATTTTTATTTGTAAAAGTGTAAGGTTTTGTACGATAAATAAACAAATACAATAAGCCATAAAATTTTGTTATTTATTTAGTGAAATTTTTTTATAACACGTACTCAATATTTCTAGAAATTGATAATACTTGTCAAACCAAGTTTTTGTGAACAAATAAGGAAAACTTATCCTTATTCTCTCTTGAAGATCATTTACTCGGAAGCGGCCAGCCAAAGCTTGGGAATAACTCACACAAGAAAGATCAATACGTCATACACACTTTTGGTTAGCAATATTTTTTTATAAAACTTGTTTCAGAAAATTTAACACCTTATTTTCAATGAAAATAATGATCTCTCGATAAAAAAAATAGTTATTAAACGTCATTATGACTCAGACCTACATAGTTTAAACAAGTAAATAAAAAAATAAACGTTTTTTTATGTTATAAATATTGCCATAGTATTTACCTTGGTGATATTCTTTGTTTATTTGCATAATAATGTGGTTAACGCACTCGATAACGATCTTAAATTTATCTTCTTTATCAAGTGCCTCTCCTCAGAGTAGGTTTTCACTGAGCATATACTCATGCTGAGCCAGTGTTCGTGGTTTTCTAAGAGGATTTTTCTTAAAAGCGTCTTTTTGAAAAACTACTTTATTATCTAAAACAAATATTAACATACTTTTGATATAAATATGTGAATTATTTAAGAACAACAATATAAATGACTCACGCTTATTATTCATTACACGCCCGGAACAAGTGTGTTCTTGTTCAGTATTACTTTTCAGAAATCCCCTTCACGGTGGAAAAAATGCAATTACTATGTTGACATGTTACTGAGATAGTAAAAAGACGGATTTGAATTAAATTCCGTATTTTTCATTGCCGTTTAAATTCATTCTCAAAAGTTATTTCTAACAAATTTTTTTTAATTTGGAATTTTCTTTCAGCATATTATTAGCTTGGTCATTAAAACAATTCTTTGTTTTTAATGGTTTTGTAATCGATAAATGAACGGCGATCGGAATTCTCAATTTTTTATTTAAATAGGCTCCCAACCTTAGGACCCTTAATCTTTTTGGTTCTACAGGCAATATTAAAAACATGGACAAACAGTCCCACTTAAGTGAAGAGGTTACATTTTTTATTCGATTTGTCCTGAAAACAGGCGAGGGCATTTTCTCGTTATTACTAAAACCTATTAAAACTTGATGGATTAAACGTGTATGTGTAATAAGTGCGCGTTTGAAAAATATATAAAAATATTCATTAATAATATTATTTATAAGAACCATTGGAAGAAATTTAATATTTTTGACAGAGAGTACTTGGTGGAATTCCGTTTTTAATATTTTTTTAATAAAATACTTGAGTGATTTTCCACATGCTCGTTTTTTATTCGTGACCAACACTATCTTTGATAATGCCAACGTGAAAGGTTGACAAAACTGGTCACAAATAAAAAACGAACATGTGGAAAATCACTCAAGTATTTTATTAAAAAAATATTTACCATTGGAAGAGTATTAACGGTTTTGTAATGAATCTAATATTTCAATTATAGCAATATAAATGGAAAACTTTTCCGATGTAGCTCAAACAAGCATTAATCCTATCATACTTGTGTTAAATTCAAATGTAATTTACCCACAATATTAAGTTTGATCTATGTCGACGGTGCTTACTACAGGTCCGGCCTATTGATTTGTCTATAAATGATATTTTAAAAACCTTTTATTGAATATTTAATAAAAATTAAAAACTTATATGTACAAATTTTTTCCTTTGTTTGAAAATACCAACGACAAAGTTAAGCGAATCAGGTCACCTAAAAAAATAGATAAATCATAAAAGTATTTTTATATTAAAATGGATGTTAATCGTGTAATTTCTGCCAAAAATATTGAATATACTACTATGTACTGTAATTCAGTAGTTACTTAATAAACCGATTAACTCAATTAATATATTTTAAAATATAGCCAAAATTATAAATGGTATCTATATAACATAATCCTCTCAATACAATGGGTTAGAGGTTTATTTTCACCGAGTTATCATAACCTGAAAGTGATGGGGTCAAATCCAATCTGAGTCCCGCCGGAATAAATAAAATGCAGTAGCTAAATATATGCTCTTCTAAGGCAATTAGCAACACATATTTACTGGTTAGTATTTTCTAGTATGAATTGTTTTGTCGTGTCACATTAACATTAACATTAATTTGTTGTTTATGTCAAATTACTAAAGTTTCTACCAAAAATATACACAAATTAGTAACCATAAGTGCCTAATTATATTTCTAATGTTTTCTTAATTATATACATTAAATCTACACCAATATGTCTAAAAATAAACAAGATGATGTAAATACGTCACACTCCGCGTCAACGATGCTATCAACTAATATGGCAATTAACACAACAATCTGCTTATTTATGACTGAACATCACGTGCATTATTGTGATTTTCGAAAAATCGCAAAAGCAAGTTATATTAACAATAATAAAAACGTGTTTATAACTTTTTTTTTTACTCATTATAATAATTGGAAATCTTTTAAATCCATAATGGTATCTATTCTAAAAACATATCAGGTTCTTATTTAAAAAAATAATTTTTTTCCTGTCCCGCCACAAAAGCAAAAGACAAAGAAAAAGGTTCTAATTTCGATAAAATATTTATGTGTATATTTTGATAATTTCTGTAAGTTTCATTTAAAAAAATTCTTGTTACTTGACAACCCATAAATGATTTTTGTATACACGAAATACTAGTTAAATTGGTAATACCCTTTATTTAAACAAAATATTTAAATAGTCGAATGGCTGAGATAAACGCGTCCGTATGTTTTGGGAGTCGCTATTACTAGATATTCCTGGGTTTCACGGGTGTTATGCTGCGTAGTGGTTTGTGTCTTCTGACAATTTAATTCCGGTGCTGGGACCATTTTCATTCCTGAAAATGGTCTCAGTACCGGAACACAAACTGCTACGCAGTATAAAACCTAAGGAATCTTATGATCACCAAATGGTTAAGAGACTGCGAATATTTAGATTTTTTGTTACTGAAATATATCCATCTCATAAAAAAAAACACTCTGCGACGGTTAAATTGTCCAAATTCATTAAAAGCAATTCCTATTGCTTCCACTTGGCAATCTGGCCTGTAAACGACGGGCGGGGAAGCGGCTCTGACCGCGCCTGAGGCTTGCGGTCGTGACTCACGATTTTTGTGGTCTTGCCCTGACGCCTCTTTCCCGTGTGGCGTGGATTCTCAACCGGAAGTTACCTGAGAAAAACCCATACACTCTAGGAGCAAGTAGATGCCGGTGACACCACGGTGTTCGTAAATTTATTAACAAAAATAACTTTTTATAAAGTATATAAGCACAATGGTGGTTTTTACTACAAGCGAGAAAAACTTACGCTCGGATAACCTAAAAACATGAAAAACCTCTAAAAAGAAGAAAACTGCCAGCAACTGACGCTTGCATAGCTACATCTTTATATTCTCTGGTACTTCCTTACCAATCTTTAAAAATTGATTTCTTGAAGAATTTAGTGATTGACTTATCAATTAAATAGGTACTGTTTTTACTCGCCAAACTAAACTTTTTTTTGTTTTTTAAAGAACGGATCTCTTTTGCACGAAGAAGTATAAGAAATAAAAAGGAACCAAGTATCTAGATTTTATTAAATCGTTTAATTTCATCACTTTAATCAATTTTTGGCCCATCTATCTTCCTTTTTATTAGTATTTTTATTAGTATATTTCAACCAAAAAAATATTTATTTCTTAAACCTCCCCGCTCTTCCCATTCTGTTTCTTGTACATGGCTGCCATTCTGTAACCTAAGCATGTGTAAAGGATCGGTAATGATTGAGGAGGGATATGCTCTGAAAGTACCTTTTCGAAGTGAGGGGGCTCCTGCTATTGTTTCTGTAGATTGCTGCAGAAAGAGTATCAAATCTATATGCCATATATGTAATGAAAGAATTATATAATAATGCTATTGGGCAGCAGCAATACGCAGACTTTTTCTTCCAATATGATACTGCGGTGTAGAAAGACCCGGAGACCCACTACACTATTTTCCTCTTAGAAAACTATGTACACTAGCTCCAGCATGAGTATATGCTCAGTGAAATGGTCGCTAATCTACTCTCGATGAAGACACTTGATAAAGAAGATAAATCTAAAAAATAATTTAATCGATTCTACGTATTTGCATGTTTTATGTGTTGTGACGTATTATGCTACGTAAATTAAAAGAAAAAGTTCTACAGACACAAAATATTAATATGAATAACGTCACTTCTATTCATTAGAAGGCACCTAATTTATTGTAGACATTGCATAAAAACTCTCGGCTCACACGGTAGAGACCGCGGGCGTGTGACGTCACGGCGGCGGACACTATCGGCCGCCCGTATATAAGCCGCGCTCGCTCGCAGCTCATCATACAACCAAAGTCTTTCATACGAGTCACTTGTCCAGGCATCAGCTCGCAGTGCAGCTGCGATACCTCACAACAGTGCCAAGTGCAGTCGAAAAGAAGTTTGAAGTGTTTGCAGTAAACTGCAATTACGTGTTTGTTTGTTTTTGAAGATACAATCCAAGCAAGATGTATCCTAACCCGTTCGATAGGAAGCACTCCACGATCCGTCAGGTGATCGACAAGTTCTTGAAGCCCGATTTCAACAACAGCAAAAAAAACTCGTCCAAGTGGTCCCCGAAGGGAAACCTGCAGAGGTACGACAGTTCTTCCTCCACCAACTCCGCCGGGAGTTCTTCATCAGCACGGCACATCAAGCAGCCCTTCTTGTTTTCCATGAAGACCTGAGCAGTGCTAGCGAGCGGGAGGTCGTGCCATAAAGTGGATCGGTCGATCCGCTAGATCGATCATAAGTTTTACGTTCCTGTCGGATGCGAGAAATTGGAATACCGTGTGTATTGAGTGGCTTTTGCAACCTGCGCTATCCCACGGAGTAACCGAGAAGCCGTCTCAGTTTGAACACATTCAGAATAATGAAACTCTGTGAAGTCAGTGATCGACAGATTTGTCGCCCGGCGGTGTGTTCGGTGACAAAATCTGTTTGCCATCCGTTTGTGAAAAATCTTATCGCAAAGTTAGATACTTAAAGTTTTTGAAATTATTACGAATGAGTTTTTCAAGGCTGTATTTTTTTTACAAAAAATAAAAGTAAACATGCAGCTTGACTTTGTTAGATGCAGCTTTTTTAAGTATTGATTTAAATTCAAAGATAATTTATATTGTAGTGTGATTATTATATAAATGAAAGGATTACATTAGTGAGATGATTATGAATACATAAAAATCCTGATATACTGTGATATAAACTGTACCAAAAAGCTATTTATGCTTTATATTTAATAAACAAAAGATAAAATACTTGAATTTTTTATTTCTCAATTATGTCCAAAAAGATAATATAAATCTATAAAAACACGTGTATTGAGTCGTGGTAGACACATGTTCTTATCACTAAAACACTGAATGTTAACAGACGTAATGGGGTAGACACGAACAAGTTTATCAGTGGCCACGCTATTTAAGTAAACATAAAATATTACCACGCCACACACTTCTGTTTGATTATAAAGTAAGTTGATAGCCCAGTATCTAATTTGATTCAGCTAAAAACATAATCGAAACGAGTTGTATTTATTGAGATCAGGTAATCTCAACTCAGATAACGCACCAAAGCATGAACTCCAGATTAACATCTAAGAGCACCATTGCGACTTCAGAATCCTCAGAGCATTGCAGTAACCAATCGAACGTCTATAGTAGATGGTTATTTTATATAGATTCTGTCCGTTTTTTTAAATTAAAAAACACACAAATGTTCATATTTAGTTTTACATAAAATTATACCTATACATTTTTTTAATAATAAAGTTATTAAAATATTAACAATATTTGAAAATGACTTAAATTGTATCAATAATTTCACAAGTGTATTATTTTAGAAAATTGTTTTAGCATTATTGTTTTTAATTAGTAAATTCAATATTATTGACATTTTGGTGAAATTTCATTTTGCTATTTTTAAATACTAAAAATCTCAAAACCGAAATTAGCCACAACCCTCATTTTGTTCAGCAGGATTTAGTTTTCATGACAAGTGCTTAATCAAAAGTTCTCGGCCCACAAAATCTTGCTAACCGCTAACTGCTGCCCCTGTAAAATATATATTATTATTAAATGCTTTGGCAGTTAACGCTAATTATTCTTTCGCCGTTATACTATATACCATTAAGTAAACAATTATTTTCAAACTCCACCGATTATAATTATATAATTGAATTATAATACAATATTTACTTGTGATTGAGCAGTTCACGGCATTGGGCGAAAAATCGTTTAATATTTTAAAAGCAATGAGTTAGTTATTATTTCTAGTTACTGTGCGTTTGCAGCATGTCTCGAGACTTAAGCCAAAGCAAGACGTAAAAACGTACTCTCGGCTTAGTTTTTACATAATTGGTTTTCCCAATATTATTATAAGTAAATATTTGATGTACCTACAATATGGCAGATCCTACGGTAAATTCACTTCATTAAATGCTTGTCACTTATAATATTAATTTGTAATTTCTTCTTAATATTTTCAAATACAAATACTAGATAAAACTATAATTTATTTTTATTCTTTCATTTCACTCGTGATATAAAAAAAGTATACTAATTTAAACAAAAAATAATACTGCACTAAAATATTATACCAAAAATTTTAAACATTTGAACCTGTTCTTAATTGAGCTTTCAACGACAATCAAAACCAAAACTGAAACATTCGTATTAATATGAACGCTATATTTCTATAAAGAGTAAAAATGTATTTAAAGTTCTATTTTGTGCATAAAATATTTATTTCTTTTTCGTTGTAATTGACCATTGACTAAATTTTAGCGATAAGTCGGTTATGTAAAATTATATCATTCAATAATAATAAAGGTCATATGTTTACCGATAAATGAACACAATCAAAAAAATGTATGCGTTTCGTTTATAATACAACACGAGTTATTATTTAAATTAAATTGAAATTATTAAATGTTTTATGAATAAAAACTTTACATTGGAAATTTTTTATTTATAATATAACAATGTGTATCGTTTGTACGTACCAAATGGTTTCGTAAAAAATTAGCAAAATATTTAAAAATATTAAATTATTATCATAGCTCCAAAAAAGATCATTATATTTATAAAACTAATAAAACATTTTCTGTACAATGTTTCACCATTTTGTCAAAAAAAAAAAAATAATAATTTTCAAGGAGATAAAGTTTAAAGTCATCCATAATATTTCGTACGTTAGCTCGAAGACATTTTGCATTGGCACTGTATCTTTATTTTTTTTAATTAACAACTTAATAACGAGTTTACATTCGATAACAATATGTAAATTTTAAAATTAAAACTTTTAGATCTATATTTTTTGATTACACAAAATTTAATTCTTTTTTACGTATATGATGACATACAGCACCGGTTTTTACGGCAAAAAAGAAAACGGAAACTTGGTGTGAGTCTACGCCACATCAGAAAGTCGAGTCTTGTAGTCGCATCTTTGCAAAAAAATACTCTAATGTCTTAGTATCTTATAAAAAAGGGAGTCTGAATATATTAAAAGAACCCTTTTATATTAACAAAATGAATCATTTTGAACCTCAAAAAAATTATTTCATACAAAATTAAATAAAATGTTATGGATCTCATGGTAACAAAAAGATGAGACTAAAAATTATCAATGAATCCCTTTTTGAAATCTTATAGTAATGTACATGTGAAAAATAGAATAGAAAAAAATATTGTAGTTTTTTTCCAGCAGCGTAAACTGATATAATTGGTAAATTAAGAAGTAGTTTTATTTTTTACAGTAATATAAATAAAAATATATTATAACGTAAATCGTTTTAAGAGTTCTAAGTAATGATTAATAAATCTACTCACTGTATTAATAAATCTATTTGGACTGTATGTTAAGTATAAAAAAACCTTTTGAATGTCTATAGGTAATTTTCCATTAACGTCATAAAATTACCACATTTAACTATATATTTATTAATAAAAAAAATTAAAGAGCTGTTCAGGTGCAAATTAGTATTCATCGCAAAAAGCATGTTTCTTCATCAAAGTTAGGCTCTATCCCAACTCTCTCCTTTCTGTGAGCTTCTACTCGCATAACGGAACATCAAACGCGCTCCGAGCTCGCGCGGGCCTGCTCGATGTGGTTTTTTGTTTCAATCTCACGTGTTTAAAAAAAATTCACTACAAGAAACAGGTTCCAGCACATTGGGAGCGTTTTTTTGGATATTTTATTCTGGTTTAACCTTCATAATTTATTATAAAAGCTTTTAATGAACAGAGTTACAGAGATGAAACATTTATTTAATTACTAATCATTCTGCATATCGTTGCCTAAAATTAAAAGTATTCAAAGAATAGAAAATAAATCAGTACGGTTTAGCTTATTTTTCAAAAATATTTGATCTTCTTTTATGAAATGTACTTTCTACGCCTGCGACAAGTTTTTAGGTTCTCGATCAACATCGCCTGATTAAAGAACAGCGGCCTTGAGTCAGAAGGTCGTTGGATCTTTGAAAGTAAAGAGAAACAAAGATAAATTTCTTTTGAGTTGGCTAGGCCAGATTATGACTGCCATTCGATCATCAAAATCCATCAAATAGCTGAAAGCTCAAAGATAAAGAGTAAGGTCTGCTCCCCAAATGGATCGGGTACTATTTAACATAAAACCGGATGTGAAAGTAAAAACAAAATTAACGTTTATCAAAAAAATGATTTTTTAGCTGGTTGACGTATTTAAAGCGGTAAAGTAGTATTTAAAACATAAGTACTAAATGAAGCTGTGAAGTTTCTTTTATAGTCAAGCCCTATTAGACTTCGAAATCTTCACATTTTTTGTTTGGATGTAAATGAAGAAGAAAACTTCAAATTATATTGATATCTAGTAGTACTATTATCTTCTTATCTCTAAAATAAAAAATGAATAAACGTTCGTAATGTAAAATGTAGACAGAACAATAATTAAACGTATTTATTAAATAATATTTCATGGGGATTTTTATCTCTTAGAATCTTATTATAATCCGATATACAGTTTCCTTGACAAATAATTTCAGTAGTTATTGTTAAATAGTATATTATTATAAATTATGCTGTCTGCTTCTGTATTGCCTATTGTCTTCACATAAAATAAATAAATAATTGTAACTCTGATATTAGTCGTTCTCGCTCCACTTCCGAGGGTGGTCAGTGACCCTGCGTCGTCAATCAGAGTTATAATAATTACACAGCTAGTTTCATCATTGCCAGCGAAGTTATACTGTTAACCTTCTTATCAATGTAAAATTATGTTTTTAAAATATTACAAAATAATCATTCATTTATATTTTCAATAATTCAATGCAGGGGTTGACAACTGTCTACTGCGTCACTCCCGTTTTTATTCTTATTTCGAGAGAGAGAGACAAAGAAATACCCAAGCCCATATAATCTGAGCTTGGATATCTCTGAACAGTAACAACTACATCACAATTCAGTAGTGAAAAAGCAAGTAAATAAAATGATTATCGTTTTCTTCAGTAGGTATTTTTTTACTTTTTGTCATACAAATTATAATGTTGCTCATATATAGTTAATGCTTGTATTAATAAATATAAAATTTTCAATCAAATATAATATCTTACAACTTAATGAAAAGTAGTATCAAATATGAATTGACTATTTGAACAAATAATAGGATTTTTTTTTCATTCGTCTTAAAAAAACAAAATATTATGGTTTAGTAATAAAATATGAAAGCCAGAAAATTGTTTAAACATAAAAATATTAAAATATTCCTGATGAAATAACAAAGATATTGTATTTCTGATATGAATGCTTTTTTTACTATGTTATGCGAAATCGCCGACTTTCAAAAATAGTTGTAATCTCTTGGTCATATGGATGATTCTCTTATATATTTTTTATTGAATACTGTTATAACATGTATTGCAAATTAAACTAGTGTGTCGTGGATATAAATGCTTTAAAGAAAATAAAACCAAAAGGTTATTTTTTCAATAACTTTAAAGTTGATAAGCAGTATTCTAGATTCGAAGCTGCAGGCATGAGTGCGATGAATGACCTGAAACATTAAATTGATACGATTGACAATATGATGGACAACGTCCATCTTACAGAGAATATTACTGATAAATTAATCAATTGAATTATTCAGTTTTACCAACCGACTATTAGATCCAGTTTAAATGGGAACAAACAATATAACAAAGTGGAAACAGTGTGAATTTTTTTTTTATTTTAAAGCAAACGTATAAAATTTGTTAGAAAAGATCCAAATAATACTAACGAATTTAAATTATATAAATTAATAATTTTTTTAAATTTGGCTTTAAAGTTTTGTCATTTTTAACATTTAAAAATTGTGTCCGTACAGAATGGAAAGCCTCTCGCTTCGGTAGTAAATTGATAGTAAATACATTACATTAGCATGAATCGTATCGCTGCTAACTCACAAGAATGGTCGAGTTGGTACTTGTCGAGTAAATCAAAAAGTTGCCTAAGGCGCGGGGGGGACAAAAATGTATTTAAATTTCAAAATTCTTTAATGTTGTTAATTTAAAATAGTTCTTAGGACTATGCTTACAATACGGTATGACTATCTCCTGATCCTGCGCGCAGGTTGTGGGGCTTACAACGTGTGGCTTGAGTGGTAGGGTACATGGATTTCTCTATTTTCGTTATTATGTTTATGTTAGGAAAAATGTGTGAGAATAAACCTCTTTTTGAATGAGAAGGGCCAAACTCTCATATTCGAGTTTTTTGACCATTTGCTTGTACCTATTGCGAAAAATCACTGCACCAAACAAAAAAATTTAAATGCAGAAAGTTAGATACATCCTTTCTTCTACAGCCATTTTTATTTTTTTTTCTTATAATTTACTTTTAATATGATAAATATGTGTTTTTCCGATTAAAGTTTCGGGATTGGAGATTCGCGATGTTCCTGTTCCAAGAACTTTTTTTTTCAATTGGAATTAAAAGATTAAATATAAACCCTCCTGTTGGAATTAGTTTGAAAATAAAAAATAAAAAATCTTAACAAACTTTGGTTTTAAAAGTCGTCATTTTTTAATTTAATTGTCACTTTATTTTGCTATATCGAAAGTTGATTTTTTTACAGAGAATTGAAAAAACTATAAATTATATTTATCTATTTTTTATTATTTAACTAACGTCCATTTTAAGGGTAAAATAAAATCTTGAAGATGTTAAAAAATTGGATAAAATGACGACTTTTCAAAACCAAAGTTTGTTAAAGATTTTTTTTTTTTTTTTAATAATACTGCGCACATGGTTTATATTTAACCTTTTAATTTCAATTGAAAAAAAAACTTTTAAATGTTTAGGACTCTTGTAAAATGGACCAGATGAATCTCCAAATTCCTACACTTCAAAAACACATATTTATCATATTAAACACAATTTATAAGAAATAAAAATATATTTTATTCGGAAGAAGAAATGTATCAAACTTTTTGCATTTAAATTTTTTCGATTGGTGCAGTGGATTTTTCGCAAAACGGACTAGAAAATGATCAAAAAAACTCGATTATGCAGACTAGGCCCTTAAATAGCGCGGGGCTGCTCCGTAAACAGATTGTATACTTCTACGAAGAGACAATCAATAGCAGAAGTTAAGCCTGGGACAAGTTTATCCCGTTTCTATTTTTAGATTGAACACCGATCTGATTGATCGAGGGTTGACCTTTGTTTGTGAAAAATTGTCCATCCTTTATCAAAGTTTTTTTTTAAATGCTCTTAGTCTACTCAGAATGGTTAAATATTTATAAAATATTCACAAAACGAAAAAAAACAGCTCTCTCGGTCGTTTTTTTTTTTTTTAAATAATCCTCAAGATATAATAGTGAAAAAATGTAATTATTCAATGTAATATTTAACATCTCTATTTACAAATAAAAATTCAAAGATATACTTCGACTGGGTGATATGATGATGAAGGTGTGCTTATATTAATTGTTAAGTAGCTAGAAGTTAGATTTTTCGCATTAGATAAATACTTTGTTCCAGGCACTATATAAATCTCCCTTTTGTTTAATTGAAACCAAATTTATTCATACGCACATACGTGTCATCAGCAACGAGGAAATTATTTTATTATATTACAGATAATAATTCTAATTTGATTTCAAAACTTCCTATCATCCTTAGTGTTTGTTCATTTTCCTAATTACCACTGATTAACAGATCCCAATCTCAAAAAATCAATTTGGGCGTATTTTATGATAACATTAGAAAATTATATTTACATTTAGATTCTAATGCGAAATATGAAAACCATTTGCGAGATATTAGAACATCACCACGCGTGTCGATTTTGTGATAGTTCTTAGCCAATCGGAAAATGAACTTTTTATGAAATGTCTGTTTCTGATGCAGATACATCACCATTCTAGGTTTTATATCAAATAAACTACGGAAGTCATAAGAAATACAGTGTGTTTTATAAGAACATGACCGCTTTAAAAAAATGTTTTCGGGGTTTTTTTGCAAAAAAAAAGAAACGAGCAGGTACTCCAACGTTTTGCCCTTAATTCATCGTAAAAATTATCCAGTTTTCGTATTCACTTTGCACAGAGTACATTTCCAGAGATGAGTGCCGCGTATGCTTCCCGCTACGAGGTAGTGTTCCTTTGTTTGCATCCTAATGGACCATAAATGTCACGCGTACAGGCTGCAAATTATATGAATAAGTCAAAGGCGTTTGTGACCAAGTGGCAAAAGCAATATTTAGAAACAAAATACGTCTATGATTTACCAGAACGAGGTAAAACAAAAAAGACGTCGTCCGCCGAGGATAAGCGGATAACTAACCTATTTTTGAAGAAATCACCTCTATTTTTGCAATTTGCACAAGAAAAACTGGAGCAAAAAGGATTAAATATATCTCTAGCTACATTAAAAAGACATTTAATGGAGATTTAGTTAAAATACCGAACCACCTTGATGAAACCGCTCCTTTCAGAAAAGCACGCTAAAAAATGAATGTCCTGGGCACAAGAAAACAAAGACCGCGACTGGGACAAGATAATCTTTTCTGACGAAGCTTCGTTTTAGGCAACTAGTATCTCACTTTGTGCTTGGTCAACTGCCGATAACAGACTGGTCGAAAAAACTGTTAAACATCCGATAAAGGTGCATGTTTGGGGATGCTTCTCAAAACGTGGTTTAGGCAATTTAAACTTGTTTACCGGAACGTTGAATGCTGCAAGGATAAACCAAATATACCAGAAAGCATTATCACCATCTGCCCAAAGACTGTTTCCAAGCCCAAGTGATTCATGGATATTACAAGAAGATAATGACCCCAAACACCGATGTTACCTATGCAGCGCGTGGAAACAAGATAAAGGCATTGAGGTCTTGGTTTGGCTCTCACAATCTCCTGACGCAAACCCAATTAAAAATGTTTAGGCTTTGATAAATCTTAAATTTAAAAAAAAAAAACGCTAACTGCCGCCGAGCTTACTCGCAATTTAAAGGTCATATGGAGGTCATTATCCCGTGAATATGCTGAAAAATTAGTTGCAAGTATGCCTCAAAGATGCCTGGCTATTATGAACAACGGAGGAGACTGGACACCTTATTGATGATAAAGCATCTAAGATTGTATAATTAACTACGTGTTTTATTATTTTTCAATGCTAGACTTAATCTTTTTTATAACTTATGACGGTTACGCTCTTTTGTTACATACTGTATATGTAACTATTTATCTATCAGTTTTTATTTGTTATTTATAAAAATAGATATAATATTCGGATTATTTATGATTTCTACCATCGGATTTATGGAGCTCACCAAATAAATACGCACAATCTAAAAATCGACGAAATGAATACTCAAAATCAGAATTAAATGTATATTCACTTTTTTTGACATACAAATATTTCGTAAAAGTCATAATCTCACCAAATAGACAGTTGCAGACACGCATCAACGATACTCACAGTAAAATTACTGTAAATAGATTATTTGATTTTAAATCCGGCTGGCGGACGTATCATTATTGTATGGAACCAAAAGAAATGGACATCCAACACCCGGTGTTACTATGCAGAATTAAATTCACGTTTTTTTTTTTTTTTTTCTAAATTATTATTAGTAAGAGGATTAATTTCTTGTCTATACTTCAGTCGTAATTGCTCGGGGCAAAAAGCAGTTTCATAAAAAAATACTGTTTTTGCACAGTAAATTCGATGTCAAAGTTTGAGAACGACTGAGGTCTATAAAGTATTATTTTAATCGAAGACCATTTCCTTTTGAAGTAAATTTTTTGCATTCAATAATAAATGTATAAAATGACGTCTCGGATTTTTTAATAAAATCACGTGTCAGCCGAATGAAAGACGAGAAAAAATTTAAAATATTTTTCTTTATTAAAATTTTTAAAACATATTGTAATTCTTGGTTCATTGGTAATTATTATTGAATGTTTTTAATAAACCTGCATTTTACAGACAAAAAGGTTTATTATTTATTTTAAAATGTGTTTTTATTTATATATATATATATATAAAGTAATCGATTCACACATGAAAAGCCGAGAAAAGTTCTCGATAATTGTTTTCATGACACCGGTGGGATTCAATCCCTCATGTTCACAGTGACCGGACCTTGATGTTCATAGTGTTGTATGTTTGAATCTTACCAGTGCAGTTGAAAATAATTTCGACAATAATTCTTGTCGTTACAAGAATTATATATTCCATTATTTTCCCACTTATTTTATGCTCATAGTTATACATTTAAGCAATCAGTTTGTAGGTGTTTTTTTTTATTTTAGCCAGGTAATATTTTGAAGGTTTAGTTTTTATAATATCAAATTCTTACGATTATATTTTCCACTACTGTGACGATTATTTCAGTTTGGTCATTTGATTATTTTAGTTACAACAAACTGCATTATACATTTCACATCTTTCAGTAACCATAACACTCTTAACCATTGATAAATTTAAAAAAATAAAAGTAATACTTACGAATAAAATACTATGACAGCAAAATTGGTTCATGCGTATATCACTATTTTTATTTTTTTAAATTATATTACAGATCTTTTTCTGCCATGGAATACTCCGAGCTATTTTTGAAGTAACTACATGTATGTATGACAGCAACAACCAAAATATATATTTTTTTAATATTTTCTTACAGATAATTAAAAACTTCTTTTTTGTTACAATTCTTAATAAATAATTGTACTCTCCCTGCAAGAAATTTAACACAACTTTCCTGGCAATCTTTTTTCACATTTTTTTGCATTTCAATATTATTCATCATGGGATTCTATATTTTTACAAAAAACAACGATTCTTAACAATGGTAATTATAAAAATATGAATATCATATGCATTGTTAGTAAAGTCCGCTTTTGATAGTAATTGTTTTCTCTATTAACTACAAAAGCAGATAATTTAAATAAAGTTGGAAAGAAGTGTTTTGAGTATCACCTTAAAATATGAAATAAGCAAGCAGGCGTTTTAAATAAATTATATATTTATCTGGAATTAGCATAATTATAAATATTAATTTTGCAAGAAAACAATTCTCGGAGTATATTTTTGGGAGGTTAGGTTTTAGAATTTTCCCGCTCTGCGACGACGACATCGATGACGCAGAGCACGCGCTCTTCAAGTGAATCGGAGAGATGGCGGCTGCGTTGCAGAGCTGGCGTCACGTGGACGGTAGAGGCATTGGTCTGGCAAGACAGCCTGGGACGCAGTCACGGACTTCTGCGAGAAGGTCCAGCGCAGGAGAGACAAGCTGGAGAGCGCCCCTCCCAACCGCTGTGACCAAGACTCTTATTTATTTTTCTTTTTGATTTTTATATTATGTTAAAATTAAAATAAATTTTATATTATGTGTAATATGCTGCCTCTTCCCCCTTTACAGGAATGCAGCATATGATGAAAAAATGCCTGCGGGGATCCTCCCCGCAGGGAAAGATGATTATTTACAGCCACTTTTGTTTTTTAAATATGTATTTTTATTTTGAAGGCTGTGCAGGAGGTAAAAATAAGAGACGCCTCCGTATCATGGTGGGTGCACACTTGCGGTTCCAGATACGGGGGGCAAAAAAAAAATCTCTAATCCTATTTGAACTTAAAATAATAGTTGATTTAAAATCCAATATGCTAGTCTCTATAATACGAGACAGTTTTAATAATAATACGCATGGACAAATATCTACTTGTGAAAACTTTCTGTAACGATTTATTGTTACTACGAGAGCCTTCAATTTTTTAAAATTAATTTACTTCAAATGTTATTTCTTGTTTTTAAACCAACAATCGAGATTATGTTACTAATCACATTTTGATTTAACTATATAATTATAATTTAAAACAAATTACCATTCATGTATTTATTAATTTTATTTAGACACTTTTAATCATTTATCTCAGCTAATCTTAAGGAGTTAATAATTTTATACAAGTATATATTCAGGCTTGTGTAAAACGTAAGATTCATAATCAACTATTTTTAAAAATTGCGAAAAGTATGAATTAAAATTTATAATTAATAAGAAATTCCAGAGCTTTCTTTGCATAGATCAACAAAGTTTGCTACTACTCTGTGCGCCCTGTGTGCAATTATTGCAGTGCCAATTACAGAATTCTCCAGACTTTCAGAAACCATGATTCAATAGAAAAAGACAAAAATTTTCAAAGGAGTTTATTTCGAGATTAATTAGTGTATATCGATTTATTTAACAATTATGTGATTAAGCATATTTTTTCACACATTGAAAACGATTAAAGAAAACTCTCAGAAAATATCATCGTGACTTGTGAGGGATTCGAACCCACATCCCCAAGCTTTCATGGCCGGTGCATTTATCCAACTATGCTAACGAGCCACTGCAATTTAGTGAGAATTTTTAATAATCATATTCTACATATGAACTAATAATAATAATAACCAGCTTTGGATATAAAAATGCTTCACTTGTTACTTTAATTAAAAAGTCCAGTGTTTGCAAATCATTAAATATTGATTAGCCCGAGCATATTAGTTCATATGTAGAATATGATTATTAAAAATTCTCACTAAATTGCAGTGGCTCGTTAGCATAGTTGGATAAATGCACCGGCCATGAAAGCTTGGGGATGTGGGTTCGAATCCCTCACAAGTCACGATGATATTTTCTGAGAGTTTTCTTTAATCGTTTTCAATGTGTGAAAAAATATGCTTAATCACATAAACATACTAATACCTGCATGGGTAAATAAATACGCATCCTGATTAACATTAATCTAAATTAATATATTTAACAATTAATAAAAATATATCGATTTTACACGCTGTCGAAAGTCTTAATTTTTAGTTCTCACGTAAAATTAATTAGTGATATTTTATTTCATTAAATATCTTTCTTTTCTACAAATAATGATTTCGTGTATATTATATTAGTAGTAGATCTAATTTTAATGTTACTTTCGAGAGTTCGAGAGGCATTGACACTGAAAATGAAAGTGAAACTATTTTGCGTCAAACGAATTTCATAAAATTCTCATGAATAGTTCTTTGACCTTTGCAGTAAAATAATCTACAAGTTCACAAGGCTTCGATTTCGAAATCTTTTCAGTTGAACGAACTGCGAAATTCGACAATGAAAAGTCGAATTTCGAACTTCACATATTTTAAAATGGGTATTATATACATAATTCTTAAACTCAATTACCTGACATGATTTATGAGATTGAGTTAATAAAACGGACCTGGAAGTTGAACTTATGAGTATATTGACAGATAAATCTGCATTTTATTATGCGAGAATACAGTGACAACAATGTGGAGCCGATAGTTTCCGCAATGGAAATTTTATGCAACAAGGGCAGCTAGACCAGCAATAATAGACCAAGGTGTCGGTCGTCCGAGAAACTGCAAAAAAACACTTCCGTTTTGCTTTTTTAATATCAATAATAGCGAGTCGTACTTTTTAGTCATCGAGAAGAATGCAAAGATTCACAATAGACCGGTAATAATACATACCACTAAAAATAGCACGATGTCTATTAGGATACTGTTTCCGTTTAAAATTTTATGAGCACCACTACTTTGTATTTCACAATACAATTACAAGTACACCAGCTTGTACAAATCTTAAAACCTTTGTGACAAAATATCTGGTTGGAATTAATATTAAATTTCTATAAACTGGGATGTATCCCGTTTAAGGGTGTACTAAAAAAAATATATATTATACTTCTCATATTCCTATTCATATCCTAGATTTAGTGAGATTTAACATATCGAAGCTCAAAGCTTTGTTAAAATATTAACTTTCTCCAGTTATGATATCATATATTGACACAAAAAGCGCATGCTAATACCGATTAAATACTTGCGCCGTTTTAAATTTATTAATAACTGCGCACATTGCCTCGTAAGTATTTTTACTCTTTTATTTTGTTGTACTAGCACAAGACACATTCACAACACTAACAATGCCCAAAAGTAGAGTATTAATAATTTGGCAACATCATTAACTAAAAATATGGTATAAAATAAATAAATTCAAATAGATGCCACTCTGACCTTTCGGAATGAGGGGAAAAAAAAGAATTAAACACAAACAAACACCGATTAAATTTCTAAAGTATTTAATCGGCGAAAGTATTAGAGGATATCATTCCAACATTGCATGAAGAGTTGATAAATGATAAATGGTAAAAATATTATAACATACAGAATTATAAAAAAAAAATCCGGATTAATTATTCAATTCAATCAGATTATTCTTAATGCGATGAACGACGCGCCTAGCAACAGAACTTATTTCATTTCTGTTGCTACGTGGGAATTAATTTTAGATATGTATGAAGGCTTAAAACCAGTCCTATTGCTTGATATCTAATGAAAAAGAGAAAAGACATCCTATCTGTTGTATTAATTTATATATACAATATATATATATATATATATATATATATATATATATATACATTTTTAAAAGAAAAAGTATAAAAAAAATAAATATAGTGCATAAAAAATACACTAAAATTTTTGAAGCACAAACAAGTTTTACATCCTTTCTCTGTAAAACATTTTCCTATCATTTGAAATGATTTTTAAATGCTGAAGTTCAGTTTATTAATAATAGAAAAATAATGAGTATTTATTAAAGTCATAACAATAAAAATAAGTTCCCGCTTATGTGAAATTAACCTGTGAACTTTCCAAAGCCAACCTTTTACAAAATTAACCAAAGAAGAACGGAAGCTAATTAAGGAGTCATTCATTTTAATAGGTTTTCCATGGTAAAAATAACCTATTTATACTTACAAATTTATTAAGCCATCACCAGTGGGAATATTTTATTCTTGCGGATAAACATGGATTAATTGCGCTCAAGAATGTTGATTCTCTCACTCATTTGCAGCTGGTAACAAAATCTTTGATCACTAGATTTTTTTCTTCACGAATAATTGTGAAAAAAATCTATTATAAAATAAAAAAAGATGAAATTTAATTTAATTGAAAAAAATTATCTCAACCATCAATAACCGGAAATGTTTAGATCGGATGATAGCATTTTGAATAAAAAGAAAAGAAAACGGACAGAAACAATATAAAAAACTGAACTAGAAGTATTAATTCATATATACATGTATGAATAGTTAACGGTTACTCACAGCGGTTGCTCATATTAACACGACAATGCAAGGTATTGAAATCGAAATATAATATTTTCTGGAGTTTATCACTTTATATAAAGCGTTGTTTTCCATTAAATTTTTCACATCAGATGTAATACATCAAACAATTTGAACTGAATGTTTAATTATTAAAATACCTCCAATGATAGTATAGCGTACTCTGTAATTACTTATATCTGCAAAAGAAGGTATGTGGTTTTTTTTACGAATTCCTGAATCAGGTTATTGGTGCCAGCATCTTTCTTGTTTGCTACTACATGTTACTATCGTGTATTCAAATTCAATTTACACGTTTTATCAGACTGAAATTTAAAATGCAGACAAAATATTTTAAGCAACAACACTTGTTAATAAATCAACATTATGATATTTTTTTAATATTTCGCACATTTCACTCAAAGTTTGTAGTGTATTAAATATTTAGATAATCAAATTCTCTTGAGGAGTGTTTCATGACTGATGCTATGATTTTTCATGAAGAATTTTCTCGTCGTTTTATATGTAAATTAATTACCTAAAGATTGAATAGTATCTAATTATTATTTTATGGACTTTTTTTTAGTAATGTTAGTTTGTTTTACTGATTGGACAGTAAAAAGAAAGTAAATATTTTTAAAATTTTATTTTAAAAAAACTTTTTTTTTATATAGTCTGATTTATTGGAAAGTTCATATTGTGATATGCAAAAGTAAAAATATTTTTTCTCCTTCCAAATTAGAACCCCAGTCCACATTGTTGAAATACATATGTTTTAACGCCTAGATTATTAGGTTTTATGAAAAAAATATGAAAAATAGTGCTATATATTCTTAAAAAAACATTTATTTAGTTATACTTTCATCAACTTCAAATTATAATTGACATAACATCAATATTATCCATAAATATAATTTCTCTTTGATAAGAATCTTAAATTACGAGAGATTCACTAGATCCTTCTTAATCCCAGCATTGATTTAAGTGCGAACTATATCGAATTTTTTAGGAATAAACCTATTCCTTTTTTATTTTTATAAGACGTGGTGATGAGATATGGAAAAGTTATTGTATTTAATGTATCCATATTAATGTTGTGCTATTTCAGTGTTGTTATTGTTATATATTTTGACATTGCTTTTCATGAAACTATTTAACAGTATTATTTTACAAATGTAATAAACAACAATGTAAAATAGTATGACATGAATTCAAATATTTTTTTTCTGTTGAGTGGTGTTTTTCATAAAGATGACCTTCAAATAATAATATTTAGTATAATATCAATTGAGTAACTTTAATATAAAATTAGATGATTTAGGAAATGACAGATCTTGACAGGATAACCAACAACCGCAGGTCTTGTTCTGCACAATCTTGGCTGAAACGTCAAGAGACAGTTTGGTAAACCACGAAACCTACTGAAATGTATTTTAGGCTCCTAGGATGAGTACCACACATCTAACAGCACCCAAAACTCAAGCGAAGACTGACAGTTTGACCTCTTCGTGAACCACGTGAACTTAACTCATAAGTACTTTCATATTAAAAATTAATGAAGATTGTTTATTTTTTACCAAAGTGTTATAGACAGAAGTATTGTTTGTATAGGCAAACGCGGCATGGGTGTTATAAAGGCGATTGTTCATTACGAACTATTACATTTTTTAGAATTGTATTTAATGGTATATTTTGATTTGTTTTAAACAATAACAGACCCGGTGTGCCCCTGGCCATCTCAGTCTCCTTGTTTGATTGAACGCTTTGTCTGACAGAGCACGCGTTACGACCACCGCTCAAGTAACTTGTACAGTGCCTACAAAACTTGTCTCCACGACAAATCCTATGTTACCAATGTTATGATACCAATCACAAGTAAAGTATTTACTAATTTAATTTACTGTAATATTTACAAGTCATAACGTTACGCTTTATTAAACCATAAATCTCTAAGTGGTTTTTGCTTGCCCACTTGCATCATCCTTTGCAGCCTCCTATTTATAGAGTGCTGAAAACTCTGTGCTCTTTGAATAAATGAACTTAAATGTTTACTGCTCTTTAAACCATACATAAAATAATAATAATGATAATATAAACATTTTATTAGTTTTATTGAAAAATTCAAGCACGTGCTGCAATCTGACATTGCGACCTAAGTTTGACCTTTGAATCAAACTAGTATTACGAGTTCTTACATATAAAAAAATTTGGTCATTAGAATGAATTCCTGGGGTTTATTATTTTTGTTTTTTCTTTTAATAAAAACAATAATTCATTTAAAATTTAGACAAAACTTATGAGTATCATTCGAATTATTTGAAAAAAAATTATATACACTCATTAGTAATAAAAGTATCTTGGGAATAAAAATCAATTTATTTACAAATAAAACCGTTTTTGATAACTGAATTTAATATTTAATTAATAAATTATCTGACACTAAAATAGACCACTGCATGACAGCGAATAATTTTTCATGGGATTGAACAATTTTTTTTCAAGTTTTTGAAAATATGTATACGTAATCTCTGAACATAAAATCAAACATAATTCTCTCAGAGAACATCCTCTCTGATATGTATCTTTCTGTTAACAGCAAGACAAATTCCAGAAACGTCATACTTAAATATAATCGTCTCGCTAACAACTTGTAGCGCTTAAAAACTGATGTGGAACTATCAAAAGGAAATACTAGTTAATTGGATTATTGAAGTTTATGTACTCCAACCACTGGATTGTTCATTCATAGTGACGTAAAAAAATACTTATGGAACAAACATGGTTACTTGACTATGTTCTCGATATAAATCAGGTGATCTTCTAGTGTCTTCTGATTTAATTTTTAGCTTCTTACTTTCCAAAGAACTGTGATAAAAACTTTTTTTTTATTAGCGTACTTCTATAAATTTTAAATTAATCTAATTCAACGTATCCTGCATTTATAGCTGTAAACATTCTAACTTGTATTGTGTATAAGAAAATATTTGCTAAGAGCGTATTAGTGAATATTCACACGTATCCGAGTCTATTATTTTTAACAAATAAGCAAAATTTCACATTTCGCTACTTAAACGTTGTTGTATAAAATTTGACTCTGCGGTGACTTTCAAGGTAGTTTACATGTGAATTATTCATAGACTAATATCGACGGAGTTTATTTGATTATTTATATAGTTTGCACATTGCTAAAGCGTGATACGCTTAATATATCCACTTGTGCATTGCATTGGATGTGATTCATGTTTAGTCTACTGTCATGTAATATTTGCTATTTATATATCCAATCAACTGTGAAACATCTTAACAATCACATTCTATTAAATGTTTGTTAATCAGCAAACCTTGATCTTTTCATAATATTTCAATATTGCATAATAAATAATAAGTGCTTGCATATAACTGCGTCATATTGACATTTCGACTTCATTGTGTATATTTTTCTTTTTTTCGCACCGTCACAATTATAAATCTACGCTGTAACTAGTTCCAAGACCGGTCATAGATAAAAGAAATGCTCAAAACAATTGCACTCAAAAGTAATTACGACTGCCGATATTGTTAACAGAAGACTTTTCCTTTTGCACCGCTTGTCTACACCAAAAGAAACAATGAACAACAAGTACATATAGGCTTTGCTTGTTGGCAAGTTGTTAACCAGTCGTATTATAATAAAACATTAAAAACTGGGAGGTTTTGGCTGCAACTTAATGCAAATATTTCTTAAACATTGCAGCTATTGGTGCAATGCATTTTTCAAAAGTAGTGCAGATCACTCTATCGAAAATATTTAGCCAAATAAGAGACGCGTGAAAAACTATCGAATAAAATATAAATCTAAATAAAAAAATTTAGACAATACAATACAGAGTTGCTTGAATAAAATACAAACAATTTTCGGATATCAAGCGGGTATCATAACAATATTGTTGTTTTTGATAACTAAGCTGTAATTATAGTATAAATCAAATTATAATAATTTCAGATTTTATGTTGATGAATCCGAGTTATTGTTTGGCTACTTTATTTTGTTACGATTACATTACTGAAACTGTTTTCAGTTATACTAATTCTGAATTTGTAATATTAAGGGTGACATGAAATTACTTTACAAGGCTTAACTATTTATTTTCTTACTTTGTATTAAAGTAATCCGGTAGAACTTAAACTAATTTGGAGATAACCCAAATTAACCACAGCATGGAGGCTTACCTTGGCCTTATTATACCGACCCGAGGTAAAACAATTTATTAAAATTTGCTTTAATTTCAGCTTAAATTCCACACGCTTACCTGAATAGCAATGCGCACATACTAGACATTTCAATATAATTTAGTTGATTGTATGTATATTTGTATGGCGTTTTTAAAACTGATGTACTACTTTTTATAAAAGAAATTATGTTAAAAATTTTATTGCGAGCGCTTTTGCCATTTTGCTTAAATCATTTCTTTGTATTCAAATTTAGTTTTTAAATATGTTGTTTCCAAATTATAGCAGTCTCTCGTACATATAAAATAGTCAATTAAATGCTAAAACAACTGGTATTCAAATTAACGAATGATAAAAGACATTGATTTTGATTTAAAATTTAAAGCGCAAATTTATATTCTTAAATTCGTATCCGCAAAAATACAAGAATTAAAGTATTCGGTTTTATGAAATAATACTTGATAAAATGAGATTATCTTATGCATTACATTGTAAACGTGAGTTAGTGGAGTTTTTTTCAAATTATCATCACAAAACTATATCTAGAGTGCTAAAATAGTTAAATATTCAATATCTCTATCCAATTTTACTGTGAAGCGCTATTTATCCTTTGTATATTACATCTGATTTTTTCGCACTGCCAAATTACAGGCATTGTAAAAAAAAACATTTATCTTGGAAAAGTTAAAAAAATCAGAAATCATATTTAAACGTAATGTAGCGTCAGTATCAACCAATTATTGGCGATTTTAATACATTCAAATCTGTGATTTTAAAAACAAACATTTTCTTTGTTTACTGCTATTGAAACAAAATATAAATATTATATATTTATTATTTTAATATTAAACTTCCTGTACCTGTAGTCATAAAACCTGATTGAATTAGCTCCCTCCGCGGCTGGCGGAGAAACTATGATTGTATGCTTTGCTCGAAAATTCCGGATTCATGTTAATTTTCGCCATCTTATGAGAGGCGTCAGAAGAAAGGGATGTATTAAGAATTTATTATAGTTGTAAACATTAGTTTTACTAATATCGTTATTAAGTAATTCAATCATATAATATAATAATATAATAATTAATATAATAATTCACAAGCGGATCGGAATATCATTATTATTGAGAGTAGACTAGGTTATTATTATTCAAATATATTAGAAATAATTTTATTCAGATTTGATTAATTTCGTATATTAATTATCTTCGGATGTTGCTCCCAATGTTTAAATTCTTCAAAGGAAATATTTCTTGTACAAATAGTTATAGACTTAGGTGATGTTAGACTTTGATAATATTTCTATATATTTTCAATATGTTTTTTTTATAAATTAAATACCACATATTTGAAAATCGGAAATAAATTATTTTACTTATCTTGTCAATTTCTCAAGTTATAGAACAAACGAGACCATAAATTATAATGAGGAATGATTTTATGCTGTTTTACTGTTAAAATATTGATAGTAAATTGAACAACATATATTATTTAACTCATCTAACAAATAACCATTTAAAAACGCATTAAGAATATTAATATTTATAGAAGTATTTTATTTATGTACAACGTACCTCTTCACGTTTTTTTTTTTGTTTATTGAAATTTCTTTTTGGTCATATTTTTTGTCTTAAATGGTTTTTCATTTATTTCACGTCAGTTAAAGTACATGTTTTAGGCAATCACTAATCTTAGAAATGTTACGAAATTTGCTGTAAAAAAATTACAGCCACTTAACATAAATTGAAAAACAGAAAAGTCATAAATGTATTTTCGATTTTTCCTTCTAAAATTACTGTATTGACCGCACAATTTCAAAATAATTCATTTCATCCATTTGAAAAAGAAAACATGACCAAAATGGTTTTCAGTGTGCATTTCACTTATAACATGCTATTATAACATTATTATCTTATAATAGAGATTTTGTAATACTTTATATTGTTCTTTTTATCCTTTTCTAAAGCTTTAAAATCTATTTTCTTGTATTCACACGCTTTGTACGAGTGTTATCATTTGTGCCACATAATGTAATGTAAAATAAAAAATGCAAAATTTTGCCTGCTAATGCTTCACTTGTACATGATATCATTTTATTTTTATAAGTGTGATTGAAGAAAAACCTTATAATTTATTATTCTTTTTGAGTAGCATCAAGCTAAATAAAGTTATTAAATATACATTGGAAACTTCAGCAGACGGTAGTTTAAAAAATCCAATAATTATTTTAGATTTTTTAATATTTGAGTAAAGGTATAAATGCTACGTCTCGGTATCTATTTAAAATGAATTAATACGAAAATCGCACTCAGTAGTGAAAATAAGCCGGCTTTGACGGGTCTCCTTGCGAAGGGTCTCGAGTCTTCTGATTAGATTCCCAGTTAGTTCTCCAACTCCGCCCGAAGCCCTGCAACTGCGTCGTTCCGAAAATATACAGCTTTGCTTCCACCGAGTTGAGAGAAGTAACAAGAAGCACATGGTCTTGTGCATTTTTGAATTTCATAATAATTAATTTTTTTTTTGTTTCATAGTATCCTGTTTCAATCTCACTGCGTTATTCAATATCAATATAATACTCGCAAATGTTAGGAGCATATTTGTAAAGGTAAAATTAGAGCTGGATTGAGGGCTGAATAATGATTTTAGGAATGCCTTTAAAATGAATATTCAATGTGACTTTAGGGTTTCTAAAATACCATAATTCAGGTGCTGTATCAAGTATTCTCATATGTCTTCTAACAAATTATGTTTTGAGAGGGTATATGGAGGATTAGAGGGGTTTCTATATTTGCGCTGGAATTAATATTGTCTATTTATGTTCGCTGGTTCGGACTCCGATCCTGGGGGCTCGCGGGTGCAATGTCTAGTTTCAGGTTTTTTTAACGATCCAGGTTTTGGTTGTTTTACTGTCGCCATCTTCAGGAAATATATTATTATCGATCTCTTGAAGATGGCTTCAGTACCAAGACTAAAACTATGGAACGTTTTATTACATATGATATACTAAATACTCGTTTTCATTCTAACTAGTCTGACCACGATTACTTCTTACGCGCTTATTCTTATCTATAAAACTAGAGGTTTTTTCATATTTCCAAATGATATTGGCATTTTTGGAGAAAGTTAAATCTTATAAGTAGGTAGTAAGTAGTTCTTATACTTTGACCAACCTATTGTTTATAATAAACGGATCAATTTTTTTAATTGCACATGCGCTTTTGCAAGTAATCAATGAGAGAAATAAATACCACACATTTTCATGTGGTATTTATAGAAGGAAGAGCGGAAGGTTAGAGTTTACAAATAAGAAAAAATGTAATAAAATGGACTTTTTTGAGGTAGATAATTTTTCATTAAAACTTTTATAAATTAACAGTATGAAATAATGCAGAGACCCAATAAAATAAACAAAACAAAAACGTAAACCATATTAATAAAATATGGAATTATATATTTTTTTCTAGTACTCAGTTGAACATTTATTCAATTATTCTTTTTAAATGGTTCAATATGAAATATCCAAAATCATGAATAATGAATTTGTTTATTCATGTTTTATTCTAACAATAAATTACTATTTCTACAAGCACAAAAAAATATATTATTATAAAATTGATTTATGAAGTTATTTTCTAGCTTGTTATTTAAAAAAAAGAATATTAAAGCCAAAAAAACCAGAATCTTCTTACACACCTACTGACTGATACAATATATAATAGTACATATAATAAATAAATTTTCATGTTACGCTTTGATAATAATATACTTTTGAAACTTAGGTATTTATTTTAATTTTTACTAGTGTTTTATATTTTTAGTAATTCTATTGGATAGCGTCTTTTTCAATACCATATAATATTTGGAAACCGCTATATTAGCTTTGCGGTATAATTAACCTAATTATGCATAGTCAATACCGTTTGACTAGTCCGGCGACAAACAAGCAAAGTCTGCCGTCGCCATGGCCAATACATAGGAAACCGTCCCATCAAACCACCCATGCTTAATTAATACATACAACTTAATACTTGTATTGTGTTTCCCGTCATAGTTAAAGTATGCATTCGCAAATTTAACAGCCGTTGTCATTAGAACCGTTTTGTTCTTTAGACCCCGTTTTTAGTAGAAGTTTCCGACGTTTCGGTCCCGGTTATAGAGCCAATTTCAGAGGTTTATGTGAAATCTTCAAAGACTGCCCCAATACGGGTCTAAAATATCGGAAATTTCAACTCTAGAATAAAGTGATTCTAGAAATTTTCATTTCAAAACATCTCAAATTATTTTCAGGCACTTCAACTGCATTTTATGTACATATTTACAAAAAAAAGAGCTGTTTAATAGCGTTCATAGATTTGTAATTTTCTATGAGCACTACGTATTTGAGTGAGTCTCGATTCTTTTTAACTTTTTTTCAATTTTCTGGAGAGGGAATACTTGTTCGGTTTCGGTCCCGGGACTGCCCAGAACCGAAATGTCGGAACTTTGGGATAACATCCGAGAACGCAGTGCTCATAGAAATTTCTTTTTATTAAGAAAAAACAGTTAGTTTGGACGCTGTTAGTTTGGTGTCCTTTCACTGGCGACCCGTAGCGTAGAAGTTCTTGGAGTTCTTAGCCGTGAACAAGTACGGCGCATTCTCCGAGGGGCACGCAAACTTCTGCAGCAGCTCCACCTTGCTCACCGACTTGTTCCCCACCGGCTCCAGCATGTTATTCCAGAGAAGATTGGCCGCTGGAACCAAATATGAAATACATTATAAATTAGAATTTTTTTAATTAGAAAGAATATTAGCATACTTTTATTTTGAGACTGTGTTTGTCACTTAAAAATATTACTTGTCAAATATTACTTGATGGCATTGTGGTCAAAATTATTTTAATTTATTGACTGTCGCAACGAATATAAAAAGTATTTCACTGTAAGAAAGGGCTGAATAAGAAACCTCTGTTTTATTCAAACTTAAATCAGGTTTATTCAGGTCGTCTCTTTCTATGGGTAAATTAAACCCATACGTGTTTATGTCTGTCCTAAAATAAACTGGCTTAATTCGTCTTATATGTGCTCAATACGTGAGATATGCTTCACGTCCTGAAATACGTGATTTGAGTTTCACGTAAACCTCTTCACACACTGTTCACATAAGATGAAAGTCATATGAGTTATACATTTTGTTTTAAAATACCAACAGTTAAGACCTGACTGCTTTGCTACACTTTTTTTGAAAACAAAACTGCTTTTAGACTTATTATATTTTATACTTATATATAAAACAATAGGTACACCAATATATTGAAGTATGGTGGTTCATTATAAAGTATGGTTTTAATTTGCAAATAAATAAAAAATGAAAAAGTTTAGAAAACTTTTTTGATAGTAAGTTATCCAGATTTTATATTTTGATTACACCTTTATAGGACAAAAACGATTTTCATGTCACAGTGATATCTCAATTTATTTTACAAACTTCCTATATTATATATTTATATATATATATATTTATATATATATATATATATATATATAAATATATATATATATATATGTATATATATATATATATATATATATATATATATATATATATATATATATAATGACAAAAAATTCATAGAATATATTTTTCGTTCAATTATCATGTTATATACATAGTTGAAAATTTATATGTATTTCTGCATAGATTCTCACATTATAAAAAAAAATTGAATCCTTATAACTAACTGCCTTATTTAAGAGCTATATTTAACTACAATCAAGAAGATGAATCATCAATACAAAGGTTGTCAATGTTTAAGAACGTTTACAAAACCTCGGATCTTTCAAATAAAACGTTTCAAAATATATTTCAACGCTCTTTTGATGATATATTGCTTCATGTTGATGGTTTCATCAAATAATAATGCATGACTTGAGGAATGGAGGTTTCAGACCGTAAAATATGTTACAGAACGCTGACTGACGCAGGGAGAAACCCTTCTCACAATTTTCCACGTCTATGACTATTAATCTACATGTAGACATGCAATTTAGTTGAGGTTGGTTTTTCGTTAATATTTAATAACATTAATAATACATAGCACTAATTATTTATTACACCTCGTGAATGCAAATCAATATTATTTCATTTTTATTACATCCTAATTTGTACGCGGGTCCTATTGCGGTTCTATAGTGTACACAATACGTTTTTAAACAATCCATTCAGATATAAAACAGCAAAAAAAATTATGAAATTAAACAAATTTTATCACGTTGGGATTCCAACCCACACCACCACAGCAATTACTGCTCTTTGCCAATTGATCTACTATGACTCTGCAATTGACCGAGAATTTAAATCGAAAAAAATTTGAACGAGTAAAATAAACATAAAAATGCTAAAAAATACGTTGTGGCGAATATAAATAATTCATGAGTAAAATTATGTGAAACAAAAAGTTAGGTCAACATAAAATGATTTTTCTCGTAGATTTTTCGTGTCAGCAAACTTGACTCTGAATTGAAAAAAACAATAATTAAACTCGGTGAAGACTTCCGCCGCGGGAACTAATGCAGCCGCTGGAAAACTCGAGGAGGGGGGGGTGAGGGGGTGAGAGGGGGGAGGGAAGCCAAACAAAAGCAGCCGAAACAAGCGAAGTGGTCACGTGCCACCGATTTGTCGGTTGCTGTTGTTAATAATCATTAAGCTTGACGATCTGCAAATCTAACGCGTATTTTATCCACATGACAATTGATTCCGTGAAGAATCGCAAAGTTTACTCATTTGACTTTGAGGATATAGTCAAAGGTTGATAAACCATATTACATTACTTTCAACAACTTTTTTTTAATTTTAAACAAACATTTATTGTTATTTTACTGTACATGACGTTTAAATTTTGAAGATATGTCTTTGTACTAAGTTTCATGCATGCTAATTGTTTATATTAATATTTTTAATAGCTTTCTTTCTCTATATCATTTTTTTAAAAGCAATCTTTTAAATCACGTTCATATTTTGAAAAGATATCAAATATTTAGATTTTTAGCAACAAAAACTAGTAAACGTCAAAAAATTCAATTTTATCACAAGAATATGTGTATGTGTGTAGAAGTATGCTCAAAGTATTAACTTTGAGTATACTGAATTTGATCATAATTAAAATGTATTTTAACTAATAAATAATATATTTGTTTTTAACAGCTTTGGTTAAAAATACCTGTAGACCATACATTTACAAACCGAAAAACCTTATTTCATCTGAACAATTTTGAATTGAAATGTGATTCAATTCGAAATTGTTAAACAACTCAATGGAGTAGTTTTTTAAAATAAAATATTCAATGTAGATAATGTTGATTTAAATAATTTAAATTGTATTATTGTATTTGATTTCAATTGTCAATAATTACAAAAATCTATCTCAAATTGACGGAATCAAAGTAAAACAATTAGTAAAACGATACTCAAAAATAAATGTGAACTGAGCACCGCTTATGTTAACTCAATTTTAACATAGCTTTTTTTTTTATCAAATTTAATTAACCTGAGTTTAATCGGTTTATATCCACAACCATAAATATTGGGTTACACACATTAAGGAACTAAATGGCAATGTTTTAGGAATTTAATATAATCATCTTCTAAATTAATCCTCCTGTTATTAAAAGTAAGACAAATAAAAATGTTTAAACTATGCTTGTATTATTGGATCTAAAAAAGGTATTATGTAAACCCTTCATTCATTTAAATACCTACCTTCTACTCTTTTAGTAAACGGCTCAAATTTTAATAATAAATTAGATTAATCAAATATAATTCATCAATTGAAAGCCTCCTTCCATATTGTAGATCGCTTCAAATTTCACCCTCGGTATATAACACGTGAGTTGCTCCCATCTGAAACGTACATTGTTACTGTTTTACTGCGCAATGTGGCATTATTTAGCTTTATGGGCTATTAATACATCAGGCCATCGCGAACGTCATACGAAGATTTGAACTCGCTTCCTTCAGACCGGTCTGAAGACTGGAGCTCGTCTCTCTGCTGACATCATTAGATCCTCGACCACCCAGTCAAACACTCGGAACGATTTTTTTGTGATTGAATTGGAATCCTCGTACGTTCGCTTCCACACGGCGTCACAGGTCTCACTCTAGTTTGAATACGACAGCCATTAAAACAAAGCAACACGATATCTCAGTTGTTAGATCGAAAGGTGGAGTGCACAATGTTCGTTTGTGTTTGTAACGTGTAGACCTATATTGATACACAAAGTGCAATGAGATTAAAAAAGGCTTAAGTAAAATAAAAATACAATGTTACAATAAAGCAAAAGAAAACGATTACATTTATTGTTTTATTAAAATTTTATGTAGCGTTTTTGTGATATTTTAATTACAAAAATGTTTTTCAAAATATTACGGTAGTAACGCCTAATGGCTTAAATTAAAATGCAAACCTTTTGATTTCATGCAACTTGACATATGCTTCTATTGAGCATATAAACATACATATATAAATATTTAGATCTAACCCAGGGGCTCCCAAACTCTTTTGGCCCACGGACCCCTTTTCATAGTCAAAACTTCCCCACGGACTCCCTTTCACAGTCGAAACTTGCCTACGGCCCCTGGGTGAAAAACTACATAAATTCATATTATAGACTAGTTGGTGCAAGTATCGACTCTATTAACCTACCTGACTCACCGCGATGCCTGTTTTTACTTGTATTTTATGCACCTGTCTATATTTATATTTTACTTAGGACGTAAAAATCGCTAAAAATGTATTTATTGTTATTTATTTAACTTCCATATTAATTAAAATGTGTCACAATTTTTTTATTTTATATTAAACCTTACGCGGACCCCCTGACGTTGTTCAGGGACACCCAAACCGATTTTAATTTTCTAAGGACCCCCTGAATGATCCCAGGGACCCCTTGGGGTCCGTAGGGACCGCTTTAGGAACCCCTAATCTAACCCAACCTTATTCAAATAAATATATAAGAAATCAACGCAAGCCAGATTAAAAAATATATTAATTCATTCGGATATAAATAGATATAATCAGAATATGTGTTTAGCCAAAATCATAGAATGATGTGTGTTTGTGTAGCCAGTGGGGTGCGACACCTCACAAAGCAGATCAGACGAAATGCACGCTCTCAAACCAAAAAACCCTCACAACTTTTATTATATGAAATACGGGTGTATATTTATGACGTTTTATGAATGTAATATGAGGCGAGTAATTTGATATTTTTTGCACAGACATATCTCTGAAGAAAGTAATATGAAATAAGTAGTATTAAATTGTACTCACATGTACAATGGAATTATAAATTGCACACGCGTGCAATTTATAATTCCATTGTACGTAAACAGAATATGAAAATTATCGAAGAAGCACTTTTAAATTTACCTCTTAAAATACCATTTATTTCAAGAAGATAGTTGTTAAGTGCTAAATTCAACTTTTTTTCATTATTAAAACATTCAATTTTACAGTAATTTAATTTTAAGTTTCAAACTTAAGTAAGAAAGAAAAAGTTTACTGAGTTACTTGTATTTTTTTCAAACAGTAAAAAAGAAAGATCGCCCATATACCGACGCAACGACTTATAACTACTGAAAGTTACAGTTACAATGTTTGAAAAAATGTGCCTAATCATATAAGTAAGTAATATAAGCCTGTAAAGATAATTAAAACGCACTTGATTGACATTCAATCCACAAAATAGTCATATATGTTTTATATTTCTTTATCTGATTTTATTCTTATAACAAAAGAATACCTTAAATAAGCCAGGAAGACAGGATTCATTCTGGTTATATCTAGAAGTCCACACTTGATCCATATAAAATAAAAAGCCGGTAATTCTTTAATCAGCATATTTTCTGGCAGCCGGCTCGGCGGCGGTTGTGAAACCAGTTGCGTCCGGCTGAGCCGGTCCGTGACGTCAGAGAGCTCCGGGTAAACCAATTGAAAGTCTCCTCTTAGGTTTGGCTTCATTTGAAATTTTATACTTCAGTGATGTTCAGTACATTTTTTTTAAATAACCAATAAAAAAACCAAATTTATTGGATAAAAAATATCATAATTTGATATGCTTTTTTTACGACTGAAACTCGGCGCGTTTTAAATTAAATTAATTCAATTGAATGTTTTCTACGTGACTATTTACAAGCATATGGTAAACATTTCAATGGCAATTAATTTTTTCATAGGTTAAACTTTTTCAAATATTTTGTTTGTGTACAATGAGAATGAACCGCCCCTTGATCAACATTATATTTAGATTTTTTATAATGTACGACTTTGGGTTGGATTGACTTGTGGCTTTTCGGTTAAACCGTTCACTATTTGATATCCGTCATGGTATGGCTGAGGAAATACGGCTCAACCCTGCTTCAGTTTAGTCAAAGACGATTTGTATTAATTGTTAAAAAACAATATCACGAAAAGTATTATTTCTTAGATAATTTATTCTTTTAAAAAACATAACAATAGTTATTTATTGCTTACAACGATTTTCGTTAAATTCTAGTTGGGTTTTCTGAAATTCAAACAAAACATAATTTTATAATAACCATCAAGGTTTGAGACTACAGCCACGAATATGATGTGTTGAATGTTAGGAAGTATTAAAATATTATATTTATCTTGCAAGTATCCATTCTTAATTAGGTTACTATGGTCTTGTATATAATATAGACTACAAGATAAAACTTGAAATTATGAAAAATAAATTAAATTATGACCTCATCGCAAAAGTATTATACTCACTTGGGATGTCGGAACTTGGACTTTAAAACTATTTGTACGAATATATTTGCACGCAATATATCATTTCAATTAAACTAAAAGCCTTTCATCAGCCTTCAATGGAAGACATAAAAGAAAAATAAAGATTCAAGCGTAGATTTAAAATAATGGTTTATTTTTTTTGTCGTCAAGGAATTTTGATAATTAATCATCCTGCTTGTGAATACAAATAATCAATAGTTTAGGCCAATAGTTTTTATTCCATGTGAATCATTAACTATTTTATCTTCGTGGGTTTTTTCTGTCAAGTCATAAGCTTGCTTACAGATTGCACATGGCATAAACAAAATTATATGAAAATATATATGTTTTTAAAATACTAAGTAGCAATAGTTCTGGGCAACATGTCGCACATTACGCATAAATATCCCCGCTGGTAGCCGTGTCCCGAGGTAGCCAGCAGGGCGCACATTATTCAGATACAAGAGGTGTAATTACAGCGCCGAATTCCTGACATAATTCGTGCGGGGATCGTACAGAATAATCAGTGTTTGGGGCATTGTTGAGGCGGCTTTGTTCTGCCGGCGCTTTGTTTGTGCCCGCGTATCTATGAATACACCGATTGTCCCGCTATTCGAAGATCGACTTAAAGCAGAAAAAAAAATTATCGATTTTTTTTTCAAACTCCTTTAAAACTAAATTATTGAAAATCATAATAATATTTTAAATCAAGATCTATACAATTAGTCAATTTGCAACTACAATCTACCTTTAGTCAAACGAACTTAGTATTTACGATATCTGTGCTTTTGGATGCTCTTCCCTGGCGCTGTGGTTCCATTACTCTTACTATATATTTTCTCAATAAATAGTACAATTCATTTCATTACGGCGTGTTGGTACTAATAATTGGTAAGTTAATGTTTTAATTAAGTAAAATTTACATTATTACCGTTAAATACATTTTGCAAATATTAACGTACGTTAAATACATTATGCAAATATTATATATGCTGATGGAAAACTTCTTTCAATGTGGAGAAACCAAAGACTCGCATATCGCTGGTGCGCCGAATAAAACAACGTATTTCCCCAGAGCGACAGCTCCGAAGTCCACTCGCGTCTGAAGCTGAGACTGAGGCTCGAGTGAGTTCAGTGGTAAAATGGCACAGACTACGATGTATCAACCGGTTTAATTCAGGAGACGGCACCTGCAAGGCCGCGCCGACACGTGCCGTCCACAGATCAGCGCCGAGCGCGTCTACTGGTCCTTTCCGAGCATGGACTTGTAGAATTCCGATAAAAATCAACACTTAGGGACCAAGTGGATTGGTCTCGCGGGAGATCACGTCATATTTTTTTAATCAGATTACTAATAAAAAAATGTGCCACTGTCAGCTGTTGTTTTTAGATGATCTTGGGATTTCTCGGGTCTTTTGATGTGAAGTGATTTTCTTGTACTGGGATCATCTTCAAGGATTTGAGGTTTCCGAAACAGACCCATGAAATCTCAAGCGCATCTATATTACTGAAGTTTTCAATCAAATTCCTGAGCCAAATGCGTCCATCGTCGCCTTGAGTCGATTATGGCGTGGTTAGTTGATAGTAGTGTACTTTTTGGTGAGCATGTTAGTAAACAGTATACTATATGACTGCTAATTAATTATTATTTTTAACAAGTGTAATTTAGTTGCAGACATTTCAATTTGTCTTTGAAATCAGAAATTTTATTGTCCTAATAAAATGTAATAATCATCATTTATCCCCAGTAAGGTTTTTAAAAATACAAAAATTATTTAATAATGGCATTCATAAACTAAATAGGCGCATAAACAAAATAGACGAATCATTCAGGACTCGATTCGGGACATATTCTTTGCGTAATAATGCTTATTGGCAATTGAATCGTTTTAATGTAAAATACACCGCATACAAAATATTTTTTCACAGTATTAAAATATAATTTCTAATTTAAACTCTGTTTTGTTAAATGTAGAGTCTTTTGTAATTTTAATATATTTTTATAAAAAAATTGTACTACACACATTGCCTATATGAATTTTTTTTCAATATTTTTAACCTATTGTGTATAGTGTAGTTGTATTTTTCTCTTTATGCATTCATATATCTATTTATGCTGCGACACTCCCGACATTTAAACATTGGTCAGACAATAGTATCATCGTATTTTGGGTATTTTCATATATTTCAAAAAAAACAATGCAAAATCGAAAGCTATTAGCAATTTGTATTGATTGTGAGAAGTTTTACAGGTTAGGTCAGGCTTCGTCAATCACGTTGTTGGCGAAACCGACCGCGTCTAACACAAATACTGAGACACATCTTTCTTATACATAAATATCATCAATATTTATTAAAAAACTTTGTAAAGTGGTTTCGACAAAAAATTTGTATCCTTTTTTATCACGCAGGAAGCTATCACCGTAAGTTCTTGTTTGTCTCGCTTAATGTAGCGCCGCTATTTTCAATGTTTTAATAATTGTTCAATCACGGAACTTTGATATAACTTTTGATTGCGCCGAAGGTTCACTACTTCAGGTTATTGCTAGTTTAGTTTTCAGAAACTTCGCTCTATTTAAAAGAACTTCGGAGTTAATTAGTTTGTTAGAAACTTGCGTGTAGATAATAGGTGAACGCACGGCAGGCAGTGGCGTCCAATATACTGAGCTATTTAATCACAAAAGAAGTGACTGCGTATCTAATAACATCTATTTACTCATTCATTTAACAATATAACACTTTTATCGGAATACTGGCTGAGACCTTAAATAATCTATCACCAACAACAGACTGATATTATTTGTATAGCTCCATACATAAATTAAAGAATGAAAATGACATCACGATATTTTTCTGTTAGTGACCGCTTCCATTTTCTTATGCGTCTTTTTCTTAAATTATCGTAATCGTCATTAGATTTTTAAATGATTGTAGTATTATTTAAAGCTGATAGACGATTAAATATAAATAAAGTTCAATAAAATTTTAATATTACCAACTGGTGTAATTTGTCTTTGTTACCACAATTTTTTTCCACATTTAAACATTTAAATTGCATGAGCTGAATCTTTCAGTTACAGAATATAGCTTTTAGGTTTTATTTTGATATAATTCTATTTTCAGCATCAACTTTTAGGTGCTCGGTTTATTGGTGTTGTGAAATAATATATATTTACTTAATTTAATCCTTAATGAATCCCAAATGAACTCAGAAAATAACAGTTTTATTTTGAATAAGATTTTTTGACATTTTCAAAAACAAATCCCTGCTTTAATTACATTTCCTTACTCATTCTCGTACTCTCTCGTGTGCTTACTCTGATTTGAGCACTTTTATATGAAACACTTTATACTCTGAGCCTTTATAGAACGCCAAAAATGTTATGCAAGAAAATTACACTTTAACTACATAAATAAATACTAATTACTCTTATAAAGTATGTTTTACCATGTTAATTACCTTAAAATTACTCCTGTAATCAGGAAAAACGTCTTAATTAAAATAACAAAACCTTTGTGTAGCCGTTAATATTTATACATGATGCGTAAATTTTCAAATGAATAGAGTGTTATGATTTGCAAAATCATCATCGAAAGTTGCACATCTAGTGAACTTCAAGAAGGTTAAGAGTTTTACAGAGACACGTGAAGTAAAAAAAAATATTGAAAATATCAATGAAAACAATGAACCGGGAAAACTCATTTTTATTTCGCTCATTTATAGGTTATATGGTTCATTATCTTCTAGAAACCTATATAGATTTTAAAAAAATAGATATTCATGCCTGTCTTGTACTCATAGTAGCAGATAAAAAGACACAATTTTGAGTTATTTCAAAAAAAAATTAAAGAAGCTAAAGTAAATTCATCACCGAAAATCATAGTATTTTCCATGGATCTAGGATTTTGATTTTAGTAGTGACAGTTTTGCATATAATGGTGCTTTATTTCAGTGATCAAAAACATTTTAAAAAGTTTTTTTGAATTTAGAGGTAATAAGGCTGTTATAATAAGGAAATCTAAAACCATGAGAAATCAAGTAATATGAGATATATTTTAATCTTGAACTGATACAGTACAAATACTACAAATAGAAATAAATGGAATCTGTTTAAAAAACTTAATAAAAAAAAATACATCTCAAGGAATATCAGTAAATGGAAAAAAATATGACGACATTTTTAATCAATTGTACAAGAAATAATTGTTAAATATATCCGTGATTAATATGTATGTACTTATTTTGGAATACATTAATAAATTATTAGTTTTATAATAACTTCTGCGGTGGGAGCAAATAATACGATTTTAATACTTCCTGGTTGCGTAAAGAAATTTATACAAACACGCGGGATACGTATAAATAAAAACATATAAAACTGCAAAATCTAATGAATAAATAACACTCCACTATAGATACAGTAATTATTTATCAGCATACTCTATTCTAGAGCTTCCAATATAATCATTAGTTATTTCTCCTTACTCTTATGGAAAATGCTGGGTACATCTGTGCTTTAAACATAATTACAAAGTTTCAAAAAAATATATATATTCAAACCATTATCTAAAATAATTTTATAATAATCCTGAATTATTGTCACGTATTTTATTAGATATCTTCGTGTTTAAGAACAAATTTTACCATTATGAAAGCCATTCAGAGAGACTAATGAGAATATAACTTATATATGTAACGCTGTGGGCCGAAAACTTAAAAGTTTCTAATTTTAACTCCGAATGTCGGGAGCTTTAAATATGTTATGTCATAAACTTTTTCTACTTTGTTTTAAAAGCCTTTTTGTTTCAAGTATAGTCTGAATGTATACCATTTTATCGAATAAAAATATTTTTTGATTCTGTATTTGAGTAAAAAAAATAGTAAAAATTTGTGTATGCGAAATTTTATGAGATAAAATTGGTTTCAATATATATATAATTGGACCCATTTTAAAATTGGGTTAACCTTTCGAATATATGAATCGTCAAATTGAATTTCAGATTAAATTCGATGGCTTTTATGTCAAATAAGTTAATTTAAAAGTATTTAAAATAAAATCAAGTTAGTTCATTAATTTTGAGATCTTATTAAACAACGCGAAAATTGGCTTCCGCCGTTTTTTAATTAAATCTATATTGTTTCAAGACGCGGTTTGTTTAGATATCTAAAAGATGGCTCTCTCCGAAAATGGTTTTAGCACCGGGACCGAAATGTCGGAAGATGCAAATCACAACGCAGCCCGAGAGTAAAGAGAGAAGATCATCTAAGAATGGAGAATCTTTGCGATATTTAGAATTAACGACACCTATGGATGGAAGTCCTTTTTTAATGAAAAAAAATACTTTTAAAAACCAGAAAAGGTCAAAAACAACATTTCCGTTTCCCTGACGAAACGCAAACGCTATTATGTAAAACCGTTCATAAAGGTATGCGAGGCTTTCCACTCGTTACAAAGCATTCATTTTGAATTTCCCTGTTTTATTTATTTAAATTAAAAAATAGCTGTTTTTGTAACATTAAAGCTGCGCATTTCTTTTGTATTATTCAAAAGATATATTATTTAGTGTTATTTTTTTTGCTGTTAATAAAATAGATAATTAAAATACCAAACTTTTCTTATAAAATAATTATAAACTGAGTTTTGATGCATTAATTTTGAAGATTTTTCTATTCATATTCTTTTGGGATATTTTTTTTCGGTTGAATACTTTGAAATATATTGTTATTATGAGGAAAAGGTTCAACTCACTGGAATAAAATATATTATTTGTATCCTTATCAGAATTCACAAATGTCCACTTTGACGATAAAACGTTTCAATAAAGTCATTTTATATTAGATTTCATACAAGCTCTTTTTGTATTTCTTTTTTATTGGTAGGTAAAGCTTTGATATGTTAAAATGTATTTAAAACATTTTTAAATTTTAGTTTTGTGTATTTCTGTCGATTTGCGAGCGAGGGTGTGGAAATAAGACAAAATTGCAAATTGACAACCGGAATGACTCGCGACTAGATTCCTGATAAATAAAAAAAAACCAATTACCATTTGCGAATGATTTGATCTCTTTGAAATAGTTTTAGTTTCAATGAAGATGAAATATTTTTTAAAAAATTCTTTAATAAATTATGTGTGAATCTGAGGAAGCTCGATATGTATAAAATAAATACAAATGTCAGAACTTGGTATTTATTTACAATTGAATGCGTAAAGCGATTACAAATAATATTTGTTCTTTTCAGTGTAACATTCAATGTATTTAATTAAATAATATTCAAAAATAATAAATATTACTCAGTTAAAACAGGTAATTTTGTTCGGATATAGACAAACTTGAGCCTCGAGTTTCAGAGGTTTAGAGAATGTGCTTAAATAAATATGTAAAATCCACAACCTTCTTCTTCAAGATTTCCTCACAGCAATACAGATGGTCGAATTTGCATCTTAATAATGATACTAAGACAGGGAGAATACGCCGTTATGATTATTTTTAAAATATGGAAATCCTAAATATTATTATGACTCTTCCTTATCGAAATCCGACTGTTGAGTGGTTGAGGTGAGGATGAAGGAGTGCGAGTGTCGCGGATGGGAATTATCGTGTCAACGTTGACTGCAAGGTGTTCTTCTCGGCTGAGATCTAACATCGTTGTGCAATGAATTGGCATGTCATGAATACATGAAGTAATGAGATACGAGTAAGAAATATGATAATGAAGATACTTTGAAATAATTAAGTCTCAAGTGAGCTCTGACTGGGAGCGCGAGTGATTTCCGTGATTGTCGAAACGACGTCAAAGTAACCTCATAATTTCTGTGGAGAATTTCATGGATCTCTCGGGGCTGTTAGCTTTAGAAAATAAAATTATCATCAAGTCATGAACTACGCCGCATGCCTGGGGGAATGTAGAGATAATATTTGTACGCGATTTGGATTTTGGTGTAATATATATACTTTGTTATTAATAACAACAGCGTTATTATTAGAAATTCAAATATTAAACTATTGGTATATTGGAACAAAATATCAGTAGCGTACAATTCTAACATATACTAATATAAATATATTTATATATATTTGGTTTACACCACTGGTTCCCAAAGTGGTCAATATCGACCCCCAGGGGTTGATTTTGCCCTGCAAGGGGTCGATGACTGCGAAAAATTAAATTGGGGGTCCACGGGAAACTAACTAACTGTAACGAGAGTGGATTCCATTTAAGCAGGTCATCACCAAAATTTAGGCATTCCGTAAATGTCATAATTGGACACAGATTGAACCTATCTACTTACATAATAATGCTGTTAATCCTTCATTATGGACTATCGCAAGAAGGTTTTTGAAAGCTTTTCCATTTTCATACCACATGAAAAAGGGTTTCAGTGTAGTTGTCCATCTTACAAAAAAAAAGAAATAGTTATTCAATGTTTACATACAGACATAAAATATGGCGCACCCTGTTTGAAGATGATGAATTTGTAAAAATTAAATATTAGCAAGGCAGGGGTCTACGAAAAATAGAAAAATTCGACAAGGGGTCGACGGGACAAAATAGTTTGGGAGCCTATGGCTTATTACGATCACTGGCTCCATCTCCTGCAGACTGCTGAGGGTGGCGGCCGCTCCGCTCGTCGCTCCTCATTGTGCCGCAAATGGAACTTTATTGCGCCCCGGTGTTTGCCAGAAAAAACGACCCTCTCATTAAAGCACCGAGAAATAGCTTTTTTGCAAGTGATTTACAGACGAGAACTTTAGTTTTTTTCGGATTGAATGTTTTCTAGCATAATAAACTTTGAATACAATATGTTTACATATGAAGCGACTCTAACTGGGCCAGAATTTAAATCTTTATATGAAGATTAAATCAAGTACCTTGTTGCTAGACTCTGCTCCTTCCCGGGAGGATTGTTCTCGTCGTTTCACGACTGCAAAAATCATACTTAAATAAAAGTTTCAGATTAGTTTAATATAAAATAATAGAATAATTGACTAGCTTCATAATTTAAAATCGACTCTAATTCATATATTTATTTATTCAATATAAATGTAATACTACTCACATATATTTTTTTAAATAGTATTAACAGATTAATCTCTTTTGATACTATGCTATTTAAAGCTCAAATTATTTGTTTGTGAAAACAGTTTCTAAAAATGTTGCATATATAATATAATACATAACTCGGCGCGATTAAAAATTATAAATAATTTTTTTTATTAGGTCACAAAGCCTGCGAACAAATCCAAGATATAAAATTAAGTTATAAAAGAACTTGGAACTGGAAAAGGAGAAAACTAGTCTAGAAACTTCAATAGCTTTTATCCTTTCAGTAAATGTCAAATTTACATATCGGAGAAAAAAGTATTAGAGCTCTTCTTTCGTAGTGCTTGATGAAAAATAGAAAAATTACCTATCCGTGCCAAATACACCGCGTAGAAAATGTATTTTATCATTTTTCCAATTTTGTTTAACTCTAAATGGCCCTCAGATTCAAAGGAAAGATTAACCCTTCTAGAAAAACACCCTCGATGCAAGGTTATGATAACGTAAACCATAACACAGCTACAATGGACATTAGATATTTCTTTTTAATTGCGCTCTTTTTAATTTCTTAAGTTGTATAAATTTATTATACAATAACAATATCTGTTAATAAACAAAAATTATACGTTGAATTCATGTTACAATATTTTAACAACTGTAGTTTCTTTAGCTATGTGCTTTCAATAATAAAATACTACCACATTTGTTTTTACAATTAAACCATCTCCACAATCATAGATCAATAAATGATACGCTGTGGCTACTAATTAATGTTCATAAGCTTATGAAAGTTTGTTTGCTCAAGGGTAGTGGGGAGCTCAGGACTGCTAGTTTCTCATAACACGAAGGCCTGTGATCATGAAACCGAGTGTACAGAGCAAGAGAAACTTTCTGTTCTAAATTATGTTTTTTTTAGATTATTTACGGTTTTTATGCGTTATAGATTCAAAACTAACATTACTTTTATACACTGAAGATGCAAAAAAATATTCTTGTCCGATCTATTTCCACTTCACTTTCTCAAGCTGTTAGTGAGTTTATTTAAAAGCGAAATTTAGATAAATGAATAGTGACAATTATAATTAGTGTAGATCTTTGTGGATGTACTAATTTCTTATTGAGAGTTTTGGTTACATAAATTGCAAATGTAAAAATAAAAAAATTGATAGTGTATTTTTTTTAAAGCATACTTATTCAGGACACATGATGAGAGCCAACAAAGGATTTTTTTATTCTCCACATAAGTGAAGCTCTTTGCTACCTTCACGATGATCTGATGACTAATAAAACCTGAACGAGTTAAACCTTCGTTTTATGGCAAACCCCTTGCCTGTATACACAGCGCCCCTCTCTCGGGATGGACGCACTCACTTCCGGGCAATTCCATTTAAATGAAGCCAAATATTTTAAGTTTACGAGTGTCGGCGAGCAGTTCGAGGCACAAGAACTGTTTAATCACGGTCTAATTAAAATCTTAGATTTGTTTCAAATAAAAATATAACTACAATCGCAATAATACCAAGAGACAAAACGTAACAAAACATATGCGAAACTTGAGTGTGCGTGTATTTATTTATGCAATGTATTTTCCTTTTGAACATAAAACTAATATTTTCAATTTATTAATAATGTTCAAATATTTTTAAGATACTTCCACATAAAGCGCATTACTTTTATAAGTCTCAAATATTAACGGTAATTTATTTGTAAAAAACTAAAAATTTATCATTGAATTAAACATTCATTTATAATATTGTAAACAATCTTTGTGATTTCATTCAGATTAAACTTGACCTCATCAGCTTGAACCATGAAATTTCGTATTTTCACAACTGAATAATTTGAAAAAGCTTTGTTAAATAATAAGATTAGATTTTAAATTATTTTTAGCTCCTAAAATAAACAAATGAAAAATTAAAGAAATATCAGAAATATATAAAACGTAAGTCATTTCACAGTTGTGCCACGTGCTCGCACGTGTGGCATATTTTGTTTCCGCGTTAGAGAAAACCCTTATTTAGACCGCACAGTAAAAGCAACATTATATTATATTAAAACATAACGTGTTGTGCGTCATATATATATATATATGTATACATAAAATAATGTTTTACGACATGACAAAATGTGTCTTCACTGTGCCACACAGCAGACATTATGGAAATGTAAGTTGTTCGTGCTATGAAAATTTCAGCTTAAATTTACTTTCATAAAATTTTAATGATTTAAAACCAAAACCGTATATGTACCAAGTTGATTAAAATGCTCTTTTAAATTTTATTTTTGGCTTTATTTAAAACTGATCTCTTCTAGTACAGCACAACCTCGCAAATACATATTTTTTTCATTTTTGTTTCAAACATGAATAGCAATGTTTATATTATTGAATAATGTAAAATAAAATTAACCTTACTATTAATAACCTTATTGAGTGCAGAGTTTTTCTTAAATTGATGTGAAATCATTCAAGAAAATTACTATTGCTCAAGTACTATCTCCCAACAGCAGAACTCTAGAGAATTGTTTATAACCTGTGTTGATTGTTTTGAATGTGAGAATGAGTTGATTGAATGTGAGAATTGTTTGTAACCTGTGTCTAAAAGAATATATATTTAGTACTATCTTCAATGTGTTTCTGACCTAATAAGCTTAACAACGTTATACAAATTAGCTCAACAAATCCAACCTTTCGTACCTGCGATTATTTTATTGTTTTTTGGTAGCTTGTTGTTCTAGTAGTTGGCACAGTTGAGGATTTGGAGTCTTCAAATCACATTTATCGAATTTGATATCCAAATATTCCATTTCTTAAGAAACGGTTATGTAATATAATGAAGCAAGTCAGAATAGAAATATACATCGCTACTTTTCGGACAAGTATTGGGTTTATAAGACGGAAGAATATAAGGCCGAAAAATGGCTGTTCATGTTTTATTTTGCGATATTTAACAAAGATAATATTTACATCCGAAGAAAATCGATCTCAATAACAAGATGGCCGTCGGGGGATACTGAGCGTGTATTTAGGAGTAAATTATGAAAAGTAAAATTGAAGCATTGATGGTATTCTATAATTTATCTAATAAACAACATATTTTTTAATCAAAGCACCCAAGAACTAAAAATATCGTAATCTTAAAGCAAATTTAATTTTTAATTGTTGTTGAAATATGAAGTAATACAAACTTAACCATTAGCCGTGGGTCTTTAAAACTTAATCAAATGGACGAAACCGATAGCACCATGTTTTAAATACCTTATATGAAATTCAAAATATTTAAAAATACATTTCATTTTTAACTACCAAAAAAGGTCAGCGTATTTGCGTTGGTGTTCTAATATTTATCCAAAATAACATCTAATAATAATATTCTGGAGCCTTTTGTTCCGTCCGTTTGTAAATACGATTTCTGAGTACGTTTATTGTCGAGTCTTTTTGGATCGTTTACGGTATTAGTGGAGGCCCCTCCCCTTATCTAAGAGGGTTCACCCCCCATGAACCCTCTTAGAAAGGTCACGTGACCAATACGGAATAATACGGAACAAATCACCTGAAAATAGGACCAGGGATGGTGCGATCCAATAATCAATTAATCGACAATAACCTTTGAACAATATTATATGTGGCTAATGAAGAAGATTGAAGTAATACAAGTATTTTCAATAAAATCGTGTGCATTGATGATTCGCGATAACACTTACTTCTGAGCGACATTACTCTGAGAGATCAAGAAATGAAAGATGAGAAAGGGCGTAAAAGAGATGGTAGGATTGACTGCCAGGCGTGCAAGAGAGAAGCAGTATATTTGCGTTCTTTTGAAGTTCCATTTCTATTTATATGAATAAAAATACAGATATATACTAAATACTAATATATATATTTTTTTTTTAACAAGTATTGATTTATTGTTGAAGTACTAAAAATTCAGAAATTAATTTTACAGTTTCTATGTATCTTAAAATGAACTTTCGGTGTGTATTTTAATAAGCAATTATTAATATTAATAAATTTATTTTTTTACTTTCGTGTTCAACTAAAATTCAAAACGTGTTGTAGTAAAAGTGTTTGCCGAAGAAAAAATTCAAAAGTACGCCTTGGATGTGACCAGCATAATTATAAATATTAGTTGTGGAGTATCCGAATCAAAACTCACCGCACGCCCCTGAACCTAGATATCGACGCTCCTTGCTCCCGCGTGGCCTGAGAATAATTATTACTTGTACCGTAAGGACCGGACAGTATTAGACATATTGGATTACCCAAAAGATTTAGCCTGTTTTTGTTCACAAAGTTTAATGTTTATAAAAAAGTATATTTTGAATAGCAAGTGTTTTAAATATTTAGATGTTTTACTTTGTAGTGCTCGGTTACGTTAGTATAAATCCAACTGAAAAATAAACTGAAATAATTTCACTGCGGCTTACTGACCAATCAGATCAGAGCAAGTCGATCATCGTCTGTCTATGGGGTGTTTAAAGGGTAAGTCCCGGGTTAGCGTTTAGTTTCAACCATATCGACTCATCCCTTTTTTTTATTGTTATGGACGTTGGTTTATAGCTCACCCAGTGCGTGACCCTTCTGCGAGAAGTGAAAGCAGTCGTGGGTGACGTAGGATATGTCGATGACCTCCTCGAACCTGCGGGACCTGTCCTTGGGCAGGTTGAAGAACTTCATGAAGGGCTGCAGGACCACCGTGAAGTCATCTCTGCGGTCATACTTTCCCGAATCGATCTGTGAAAGATCAAATTTATCAGTAATAAATACGCCAAAGTATTTTTTTTTCTAAAGTAAAGTTTTTTTTTAATATTTACACCTTAGTAAACGGTATATTTAATATATGAAATTGTTCCGTCACGAAAATTTTCACTCTCACGAGACGACGCCACGAAATATGGTTTTTGAAATAAAATCTTATAAAAGTAAGTACATCATCGCTGTTTGTCTCCCTTACGATGAAGATTGCAGTATATTTATTTCATAAGTTCGTCATTATTTGAATTAGTATAAAATTAAATCTTACTAGATTAATGGTTTCAGCGTACTATATGAGTACAGCAAGTTATACTATCGATAAAACCATGTTGATTTCTAATCGTATTCATCATTAAAAGTCTTGTTCATCATTATAAGCAAATACTAAATAACATTTTAAGAAATATTGATTATAAGCCTTTGTGAGGTTTTGAGTATTTTAATTAAGCAGTGACATCTACTTATAACTTAGTACAACTGCATCTTTTTTCTGCGAAAAACTGTGATCAGCGGTTTGCGTCTGTGCTTAACTATTCAACTGCCATTAACAGATGGCAGGGTAATAAAAGTTCTACTGGATTTTAAAATACTTTAAAAAAACTTTACAGACAAAATTCATATTTAATCTTTCCCACTTACGAGATCTTCGACGATTTTTTGGTACTTGAGTACGAGAGCCGCGAGGTAAGACACATGGTCATAGTTTCCCCGGTGGAAGCAAGTGCAGAATAATTGGTGGACAAACTGGCACATGGGCGACCTCTGCACGCGGACGGACACGGTCACGTCTGGAAGGAAAACACATTACAGGCCTACAGGCTTACAGGCTTACAGACCTACAGGCTTACAGACCTACAGGCTTACAGACCTACAGGCCTACAGGGTTACAGGCTGACAGGCGGGGGACTCGGCATCACACACCCATCCCACACAGAATGCACGAAGGACTACTTTGGGTTATACGGATTTTCGTATATCGATTATCGATATCGATTGTGCTTATATCAAAAACAGGGGGAAATTAAATAATTCATAACAATATTTGTTTTACGCTTCCTTATTTTAGTTATTATATGACAACTTGATAAGTTTGCTATTGTAATCTGAAAATATGACCTGCAAGCAATATGAAAGTGCAATTAGGAAATTTCTCGGGGGGTGATATTGGACGTCAAATTGAGAAAATGTAAATTTCATTATTCGCCGTTACCTATGACCGGGACCAGGTTTACGAACGTCCTAGGAAGGTTCTCCTGCAGATAGTCCAGGCCTTTCTGGAGACTCCTGGAGTACGAGGCCGGTGAGCCCTGCTCCTTGTTGTAGCACTCTAGAGAGCAGATGTCGTTGGCTCCGAACATGACCGTCACCAGTTTCCAGTCCTTTTCGAAGTTTACCGTCGGGTCCTTCTTCATCCGATTCACGAGAATCTGAAAGCACATTTTACATATTACCGCTATTAAGAACAAAGATCCAGAGCATTCGCAATTTATACAGTTTTAAGCAGCTACGTAGCAACACGACAACCGATTTATAATTAAAAATATCGTCCATTTATTTTGGGTGAAGTAAACAACACAAAAGAGGACGCTGTTGCCCCGTTATCCTTCGGTGTCGCGACTTCAGTAGGAAGCTCATATCAGGTAGCTGAAGTAATTGCTAATTACTTGCTGGCCTAGTAGGAAAGAAAATACTTAAACTTTGCGTACGAGTGAAATTACATTGAAAAAGAAATCATGTCATTTAACAAGGTTGTTAAACACACCGCTTTCTTAGAAAATCTATGATTATACTCAAATAGGCCAATGTCGTTACTATGTTGGTATTTAACTACTAGGATCTATTTGTTTTCTTCATATTGATTTCCCTCATTAATGAGAAACAAGATTGTTGGATAGAAAATCGATAATACTGACTGTTTAAGATTGCGCTAGAGGTAAGCACTTTTACACATTTATGTAAGTTATAACCTAAAATAAATATTACCCTGATTACGAGCCCAGCCCAGAGCGCCCGGCTATTTCCTGCTGGTGCGTTTTTTACAAATAACGTGGCAACTTTCAAAATAAAAGAAAATATACTCGTATGTCAAATAGACGAGTGCAGTTATTTAAAAGTACATTAAGGTATATTAAAAAGGGGCGTGCCTCTAAGCGTTCTCTCTAATAACGACTTCACTAAACGTACTTTGGTAAAACTGCGTTTGTTTAATTATTTTAATTGTTTTCGTGGTTAGCAATACATAGATATATTCTATTTTATGGAATATTTTTAATTCAGTTTCGTTTAAACTTTCACTGCTCTTAAAATTTGTAATATCTCACATGTTTTATCACTCGTGTCTCCTAGATTTGAGCACTAGGAAAAATAATAGACCACCATTAAAAATAACTGTACAAAGTTTAAGGTTTTGTTAATATACCTACTAGTAAGCATAAATATTAGATACAATGTTCTAAGGCCATCCGGCGCGCCTGCGTCCATGACCGTCAAGAACAAAAAATAATAATAAGCATGTAGGTTACGGACACAGTAATTGTAGTCAGTTTTTTTGTACCGCGTTACATCACGGCAATTTTCCGTAACGGAGCGAACGTGTCTAGACGTTCGGCTAATCTATATTTCACGTTCTTAAGACCTCGCAACTTGCTTACTTTTAGTTAAAAATAATCGCTTTTATTATAGATTGAATAAGTTAGTATTTTTATCAACATTATGCTAGTATAGCAGTAGATCTTTTTGACCTCAACCTGACAATTTAAAATTGTTTGATGGTAACATCACACTGCAATCCATTATTTGAAAAAGAAGAAATGGCCAATAATTGACCGCGATATCATTTTTCAATAATTATTTTCGTAGAAATTCTATAAGACTTGAATTAAATATTCGCATAGGTAAACGTTTTATTTATTTTAATTTTGCAATATTTCTAATCAATATCGTTTTCATAACGTGATTAAAATTTCATAACACCATTAAAATATTTTTAACTGCATTTTTTTAGTAATCAATTTCCTTCAAATGGCTCTGCTTGATTTGTAGCACTTCATATTTGTTGATTAAATATATTCTTTAAATTTTGAATACACGATAGTCCTTTTTCGAAAATCCATCGGTCACACCTGAGCCTGAAGATGGGCATCCATGACGGACGACACCGGAAATGCCACGTTCATCCTGGAGTTCGGGGCCCTGTACTCTCCCGTGCCAGTGGAGAAGCCTGTAACCTCAGGATTGAACTCCTTCAGGATATTGGGGAGCGTCATCACCTCCCGCCATGTCCCATCACCCCCTGAAAGCGATAGAAGCCATTATTATTTTTTTATTAAATAAAATTATTTAATGTAACCATCTAAAACTGTAATATTTAAAAAATGTTAAAGTATTTATTTCAATGTAATACATATTCGCGATCAGTTTTAATAAGATATGTTTATAAACAACTTAGTTTTAGAAACATCAACGTACTCAGATAAACGAGAATTCACTAAGCCCTACCTTAATTAAAAACAAGAGTGATTTAAGACTTAAATTATTGTTTGAAAACGAATGGCTGTATATAATATTATACATTTTTTTAAATATTCGATTAATCCCTTTGATCAACCAAACGAAGCGTCCTTATATACATAGTAAGATTGTTTTATTACAAACAAAGAAGCGTATATCAAATATTTTTAGAGTAGTTGCATTCGTATGTTGCTAATACTACGGCAGAAACCATCAAGAGTATTTCATTATAAAATGTTTTATTTCATTCCCTTTTCCTTTTGAAATAATTTCACCGTCTTTTAACAACTTCCACCGAAACAGCCGGGGGGTGAGGCTGCTGCGGCTTCAGATCCGTTTCCGTCCGACTAAAAACGTGTTGGAACGCTTCACCGGAAACGGCAGCGATGGGAAGTGCAATTATCTGGGGAACAATCCGAGGCGCGCATTGTGAAGACTTCTTGAATGCAATTACCCCATTACTCATGAGCGCAATCCATCAGTAACGATGCACTCATGGCAGCTTAATATTTTTGAATAGTGACGACCATTTTTATTGAAATATTGGGTGTTCCGGTAATACAGACATCTTCAATTATTTCAAATTCAACCCTGGAGATCCAAGGGGCTTAAATTTCGGTCCCAGTACCAGGACGGAAACGACGGAAATCGCACAATATTTTTAAGTAGCTCCATTGAACCAAAAAACAACACGTATGTACCGTAAAGTCTCACTTTATGAGGATCATTTAAATATAAATATATAATAATTCAAGGGCAGAGCCAACTAATTTAAATAAGAAATTATTTACATACAATATTGATAATTTATTTTAAGTGAATGAGAATATTTTATAATAAGCTGCATTTTTTTTTTCAAATTTGTTTACTCAATAAATAGCCTACAAATTACCTCGAAAGTAAATAAATAAAAATATTTTTTACAATTAATCATAGCGAAATTTTATATTGATATAAATAATCAATATTTTTGACAGAGAGTACATGGTGGATTTCCAATTTTAATATTTTTCCACGTGTTAATTGTTATTGGTGACCGGTTATGCCAACCTTTCCCGTTGGCATTATCAAACTGAGACAAACTCAGTTTGATAATGCCAACGTAAAAGATTGGCGAAACCGGTCACTAACATGAGGAAAAATCACTCAAGTATTTTATTTAAAATATTATTATTGATATATAAACTCACCAGCACACCACGAGACTCCCCTGTATTCGAACACGGCCCCGAACGCCCACTCCTCCAGGGCGCCGTTGCCGGCGATGAGCGAGTCTCCGAGGGCCCCCACGACCTGGATGTCGCCCGGGCGCAGCGCGTGCACGGACGCCGGCGCTCGGCCCCGGCCCCGGCCCCGGCCCTTGCGCAGGCTGGAGAAGCCCTCCTGGCCGAGGAAGCCGTCCTGGCCGAGGAAGCCGTCCTGGCCGAGGAAGCCGTCCCGGCCGTAGAAGCCGCGCGCCGGCGGGCTGACGGAGTTGCGCGCCGCCGACGCGTTCCTGGCCGCCTCCGCGCACGGGAAGGGAACTCTCCGGCTGTACTGAGGCTGGCGGCGGACGTAGCTCGTCCTGCGCCCGTACTGGATGGAGTTGAACTGAAACACGCCATCCACCAAATGTTAGCTCGCTTACCGCAATACAGCATGCCATGGCGTTTCTCATGCAGTCAAACAATAAATCAAATCAAACGGAAGTAGCATTCACTTCTTAACCTTTAAATTATTATGATCAGAAGTTATATACAGAGTACAAAACATGGCGTGCTGTGTATATATAATGTGAAATAACCGATATGTAGGCAATACTAGAAAGATAAACGTGACATGTGACACAGACGTATCAAAGAAATAATACGTTGCACGTATTTTTCCAAATTTCATTGAGTCCATTGAGAAATCCCGTTTTCGAATGAGAATTTGACACCGGTAATTCTATTTACTCTCTCGAGTACTAACTATATTTATTTTTTTGGCACAGTAACTCAACGCTCAAATACGCACTGGCAGGAAATAACGGTAAAATTTTCATTAATAATTCAGTTTGCGTACAAACATGCCAACAAAGGAGAAAGAAGCTACAAATGATGTAAGAAACATTCTTTGAACAACAACTCATTGATATCCCGAGTCTTAAGTTAACAATGGACAGACACTCTCGTGGGTCACGATTCTAATCATACGCTTGTACCACTCTCTGTGCAGCGCCTCGCTGCAACACTAAATACAATGACGACAAAGAAAGACCGTTGTAATGTGGTTTTCTATCGAGTGACCTGTAGCTCCAATGTTGTTATTGATTTTTAATTATTTCTTATGAAATCTGTAATTATAACATATTTTAAGTACAATTCAAATATATACTATACATATATTTACTAAGTAATACGAATGTAAATTTGTAATAAAACAAAACGAATATTTTTAAATATAGGTATTTGGGATACAGGCATCGATAATCTATAAAAAAAATTATTATAACCAAACAAATTCCAAAAACAGGTCAAATAGTACATCAGCTGCTTATCTTACTTGCCTATTCTACGAACAACTCCAGAATCGTGCGAAATGGATGCTTAATTGACTTCCAATTCTTTGTTTCTAAATTTGTATGTAATTTAATTAAAACCGATCATCGACAGTCGTATTTTAGTAAGTACATTTGAATCGCATCCGTCACTTGAACATTTCAGGAATTCGAGGCGTCTCACCTTTCCGCCTGCATTACAAGGTGCCAGGAGAAAGACAGCCGGATACGTTCGTCCAGTCTTTGGTCATCATTTCGTAAGATGCTACATATTGCCATCACGTATGGATGCAAATCCGTCGCATAACACATCAATTGGAAAGTAATTAAATTTTCACTTGCAAATGAGCGGCCGACAGTGACGCGCGCCTGAGAGGGCCGAGAGTGCCGAGAGTGCCGGCGGCAGGCCGTTCAACCTGGACTCGTTAGCCATCGTCGCACAAGGTTATGTGGACAAGAAGGAAGATAATTAATCTATTTTTATTTATTCGGTAAACGTTTGGCTCATTGGCTTGGTGGTCAGACCGTGGAATTCTGTCCGAGAGGTCACCGGATCGATATCCGTTAGAACGAAGGTGAATCTCAAACTGGTGTTGGTAGGCTCACTCCTGTTAATTAGCAAGCGCGAACCCTAACCGACCTGACTAGCTCGAAGACGATTAGTTTTATACAAAGTGTTTACATTACTATTAATACAAATAAACATTTAATGCAAAATGTTGTGTACAATATAGATAGTATATGCTTTTGAGTTTTTTTTCTGGTTTGAAACAAATATTCAATAAAAAAACGTGCATATCGTATGAGGGTTTTTTAAAATTCATTACAGATTTATTATCAATTATCACTATATTTGCCTCTCTGTTGCTTTCGATACAGGCGCCTGCACATTGCGTACCAGTATGTTTTTTTAGAATATATTTAACTTCAATATTTTTGACAGAGAGTACTTGGTGTAATTCCATTTTAATATTTTAAATGAAATATTTGAGTGATTTTTCCACGTGTTAATTTTTATTGGTGACCGGTTTCGCCAACCTTTTATGTTGGTTACTTATTTAAAATATATATTTAACTAACAATATCATGAGACATACAAGTAATAAGAAAAACGATAGAATCAACAAATCGGTGCACTCGGGGTGACCGTCCCGCTACATATGATTTACGATTAGTAATAAAAAAAATTAGTGCTTGATCGAAAAAGTAAATTGATCATATACCAATTAATTGTGAGAAATTACACATTTGGCAGGATTATTCTTAACATTTAGCGATAAAATGATTCCTATAGGAGTTTCCAAACGTAGGCGGCTTTGGTTTCATTGTTTGTAACCAAAACCCGCGTCGAAATCAAAACTGCTTATCGACGAAATCAAACATAAAAGCTTATCCTTCCCTCTCTGTAACCGATGCTTTTGGTCAATATTCTTCGAAAAATCTACTGCATCAATCAAAAAAGAATAAAATGCAAGAAGTCAGATACATTCGTTTTTCCCGACTAGATATTTTTTTTAATTCTTACAAGAATTGTAAAAATTTAAATTTTCAAAAATGAAAAATAAAGTGACAATTAAATAAATGAAATGTCACGATTTCGGAAGAAAGTGACCGAAGCATCCAGGTAAATATATCCTTTTTTATCAAATCGGAGATGAACACAAAGCAGAGATGTCGTCTTCTTTGAAAATCATTTTCGGCTTATTCAACACTGCATAAGATTTTACAATATTTTGTTTTTAATGAAAAATCTATGTAAAAAAAACACCTACTGGATAACATTGCAATCAATATATTTTGACTTACAAAATAAAGTTAAAATTTAACGTATTTTTGACACGAAAAATATTTTTTTACGTGTATAAAATCATAACTATTTACGACATTTAAAAACTTAGAAATTATATTAAAAAACTAAATTATATATCAATTAAATGTATTATTCTATTTCATTATTGGAATAAATAACTCCTAAATTCAAAGTCATCTAAACTGTTATTAGTCACAGAAGATATACATATTACTTCTTTGTCGGGTTTGTTCAGCCGATGTAGTCGTGAGCTAAATAACTTTCTTTCATTTAAAAAAATGTGAGAAAATAATCTATGCAAATGGAGCTTTTTAACAATGCAAATATTGTCACTTATAAATTTGCATGATTGACTTGCATTATTCCAGCACTTATTGTTCAATCTTACTTTGCATACTCGATTATATAACCCGGGGTCGCCGCTTGAAAAAAGTGTATGAGTAGGAAACTATAGTTATAAATTTGAAAAAATAATTGTTTAAATTGCTTTTATACTTTGTTCATTAAGAAATAAGAAGTTGAATGCACTCATATAAGTATATAAACACTCAGCAGGGCGGCTCTCCCAAAACAACTGGGTACCCGGCTAAAATTTTGTATTTTTTTAAAACATTTTTAGACGATTTGTGTATTTTGAAAAATATCATAAATTTGGTGCGACAATTAAAGCTAAAAAAAAGAATTTATGAATTTGAAATTAAGAGTTTGTATTAATTTTGTGTTTTGCCAGTCTGTTAAGCATCACTATTGTAATATTTTTGAGTAAAATACTTGAGTGATTTTCCATATGTCCGTTTTTATTTGTGGAAACGTGTGGAAAATCACTGAAGTATTTTACTCAAAAATATAATGGAATTCCACCAAGTACTGTCTGTCAAAAATATTGAATTTCTTATCACTATTGTAACAGGGTTTCCTTACCACACTGTTGCTCTCTGGTGCAGATATTTGATCGTCCTCCGCGCCGAGGACCAGGCAGTTGCAGGAGAGGCACAGCAGCGTCACGATCCACCGTCTTGGATGCACAGACATTTTCACATTCATCATTGTCACTGACACACGAGCTCAAACTAATAAATGTCAATAAATAATTTTACTTAAAGACTTACTTACTAGTCCGCGAGCTTTATAAAGTTTTGCTCAAAATTAAATTGATCACTCTTAGGAGTATTTTTTATCTTAAAACCATTTTGAATTTATAAATTTTACTACTTATCATTTATTTCACTGTCCATTAAAGCCTCGAAATATTTCCCGTTTTCTTTGATCTCTTATTCCTGCAAAGAAAATAAGCATTATTAACATTCAACAATAATAAAAATTTGACTAATGAATGTGAATATTAACACAAAACTTATTGATATCTTTAACTTTTAGCCAATCTGATCATATTTGGTGATGCAATAACCTACACATACTTATATTTTAGGAAAAAAAAACTAAAACATTAATACTAGTTTAAGGAAGTAAAAAGAATTAAAATATTGAAAACGTGTTTCTCAAATCTTTATATTTTTAATAATACCCAAAATATACCATTTGATTGGTTAAAAAATCGTCTTCAAAATACCTTAGCAAACTGATATCTTGGCTTTTGTTGGATACTTTAAAAGGTAATGTTCCAATAAAACAACAATGCTTCACTTCTGTCTAAAAAAATAATAATTAAAATATTCGGTTAAGTAGCCTACACATGCTACAATACAACCGACAATCTATCTGTGATTAGTCAACAGCGTTCTCATATTTTATCGGTTTAAAAAAAACTCTTAAGTGGGACGCTATTGACCGTCAGACCTGGACATCGTTTATGTTGAAGCATGCGTAGGCAGCTTAAGATTAGGTAGGTCAGGCTCACACATGTGAAATGATCATAAATATCAGTTATTTTCTTGTTAAAGCATTTGAAAGCTAATAAATAAATTACTACATCGCCATACCCAAAGAATTTTATCCAAACAATTCAAATTAGACATTTTCTTGTCGCTCATAATGAAATGATATACGAGAGGTTTGTAGCGATATTTTTAAACGACAAATAAAATAAGTTAAGTATGTATAGCAAATAAATAAAATAAGTTAAGCAAATATGAAAAATAAAAAGCCCTTATCATTAAATTCTCAAATTTTACTTTTTTTTTTCATCTTCCTGAAAATGCTTGTAAACATTGAATTAAACCAAAATGGCTTGTAGAATATAAATAATTAATATTTTCATGATATTCATTTTAATATAAATGTTGCCTTCATGACCATAGCCATTGCATTGCTACCAATTTAAGGTATGCAACTTGTATTAATCAAAAACAAATATTTACCCAACCAAAGCAAATAAGAAAGTGTTTATAAACAAATACAAATATTTGTCATGTATCTTCAAACTCTACGATGATAAACGAACCACTCTACAATTAACCCAATATTTATGAATAAAAATTCGTGAAATGGATTTTTTTTGAATCATCGGTAACGTTAGCTTTGGACATTTCCGTTTACAATGTGAGACCCGAGTCCGAGCACATCCGTCTAATGAGAAGTGTTCTGTTGCGCAATATTGACAAATCATCGGCCCGGCGGAAATTACGCGCGCTCGCCGATTGTTAAAGGTGAAAGTCCGCTGACTTATAGGAATATTGGGCTAGTCGGCTTTAATTACAGGCTTTGTAAATTATATATATATATATATATATATATATATATTTTTTTAGGCACATTTTTTCATTAATACAAACAGGCTGAATCCGAGAAGCTGTTTGTCAAGAGTCCACTGTCTAACCTCTGAGCAAACAATTCAACCGTTAGGTACTATAAACATAATTATCTCTACTTTATCATTGCACGTATTTATAATAATCTAGATTAATTGCTTGCTTACTACATGCTTATTTACATATACTGAAAATTGAATTGCTTCCAGTTTCGATTAATAATTAGTTCATCGTCTGAAAATGTTTTATTAGCTCGTAAAAGTTCGGCGCCCCTGCCGGGCCGGCCCCTCCCGCTGACGCAAACTCGCCTTGGTGTAGGTCAACTCACAGCCGAAACTTAATTAACGACTTCATGATTTCATGCGCACAATACGATACAATAATTTTTTTTAAAACTAATTGTATTACTTATCAACCATTAAATTTAATAAATATCTTGAAACGACGATCAGATTTTTACAGTAACGTTTTTTCATAAAACACGTCTAATTTGATCAATATGTTTTCTCAACAAGGAAGAATATATTTTCTCTGGCGCTGAAACAGGTCTTCGACTTTGTTTTCTGCTGATATTATGACGGAGAAAGTTATTGTTCGTCGGCGGGTTACGAACCCGGTGCACCAAGTAAGGACTGCGGCCGCTCGGCCACCGGCTCGCCGGGCCGGCAGAAACGGGTCCAGACGTCTGGTCTATCACCGCAGCCTCTCGGACTCCGACGAATCAATCTCAGCAGTCTTATCATTACATAAAATTATACAGGGTGATTCAATCCTCTTAACAAAATGAAACCTGTTGGCTATACATAAATATATCTTCATTGACTCGGACCGTTCACCAATTCACTCGGCTTTCGTGGCTGTGAAGGACCGCGATCAGTGCAAAAACCTGTTCCTCCTCAGTAAATACTGCACTCATGCAACAGCTGACTGTCTGGCCCACAGCAACAAACCCATTTCAGCTGATCAACTAATACTGGACGGTATAAATATTTAATTCACGCCAATCAATTTCTATTCAATCTTAAAGACAACACAAACCTATTAAAATTAATCATTACGCATACATAAATATTGTGTATGTATTTTTTTTTGAAACCACGAAAAAATTCATTTAAATAATTTAATTGTTGGACTCTAGCCATGATAAATATGGATTTAAGTCAGGCACGTGTCTCGATAATATTTTTCGTCGTTACATATTACATGTACATCAATTACCTAAAATATTAAAGAATTATTTCCGACTTAATTTTACTATTTCATTATGCAACGTATCTATATAACAGTTTTTAAGAAAGTATTAATCTGTTTAAAAAGATATTTATAATTAGGGATTTGAGTATAATCATGTTATATCATTGTGTATAACTTTTTTTCATTTTAAATCGTTTAAATAACAACACAATGTTTTACAATGAATGTTCGAAAAATAAAATATCTCAGAAAACTCTCTAAAAAAATGTAAAATTAATTTCTCGTTACTCATACACAGACAATGATATTTATTTTTAAAAATAATAGTATTTTTAAAAATAATTTCAAGTTGTCATGTACATAGGTACATGCCAACTTGAAATTTGCTATAACTTACTCTCGAGTTTCCTACAAACATTTTTTTTAGTAGAGTAAAACATCCATCGAAGTAACTTCAACTTTCTACCTAAAACCTTTCACGGACATTGTCAATAAATAATGGCTATTGATGTCATTCCGCGTTATTATTTTTCTCTTTGTAGATTTTTTATAAATTTGAGCATTCAATAGTAAAAAGTTATTAAATATATAAGTTCTATATAATTTGATCAATTTAACATTTAGGTTAACGATTCACCCCTGGAACGACGAGAAAAATATATCTAAAGATTGTGGACACAGTATACTTGTATGGGTGAAAAATGCAGATTATTGATAGTATTTATTTAGTCGTTCACCCCTGAAAGTCCTTTACACACTCCTTCCATGCAGCCGACCCCGCACCGGCCATGGGAGTGGGTCACGCTGAAAGCGCAGGCAAGACAACACTTTCCATCTCGTTCTATGGCACAATGCCCGTAGTAAAAATCTAACTCGGTCACACACTAAGGAGAGAAAGTGAATAGGCCGCGAAACATTTGCATGAATACCTATAATCTATAAAATGCATATCGAGTACACAATAATCTTGCATGAATGCAAAATGCAGATTTATCATTTTATTAACTATGCCCCATGCTAAAATTGTATTTCCATGGGGGTATATTTTTAGATTCAAAGAAGAAACGATGAGTAAAATTCTCGATCTTCTTTATTGCAACACTGGTGGGACTCGAATCCTATATCTCCACGGCTATCGTACTCCTCGGCACAATTGCGAATCGAGCTGCTGCGCTACTTTGACTGAGCGAGAATTCGAAACGTTACTTGCCATTGCGGAACCGATACAACATGTTTATGCAATATAAATATCCTTAAAGCATAAGCATAAGGCCAACATCGGTGCCAAGCACGGATTTATAAAACAATTAATAAGAATCATATGTTTTTCTATTTTTTAAAGTGTATTTGACGTTAAAAATATGAACGTATTGGCTTGCATTTGTGAACCATTTTTTTGATCCTCGATATTTTGCCGTAATTATTTTTAATTTACACGTATGGATGAAAACATCTCGTTTGTTGCACATAAAAGAAAATTATTTGTTATTTTCCCGTCAACACACAATTACATTAAACATCTTTTTTTTGTATTGTGTAAGCAAAAGAACATTACTTTGAGTTGCTTTCAATATTTTGTTAGAAATGTGATGTACGCACATGTCTTGCAACATATTATCCGTTTCATAAAATTGAGGACAAACCTATGTGTAAAATATAATGTTAAATCTATTATATATATTTTCTATACTCAAGTCAAAATATTTATTTAGCAGAAATTATCCGTTATATCTTTTGCGCAATTACAAGTACGGTCACATTTTATCTATTTGGTTTAGAGTTTATAGGGTTACTTAACAACTGGAATTGATAATTTTTAATATGCTTTGACTTTTTTTTGCGTAGTCAAATAATATTACACTTTAGACTGCATATTTTTAAATTAATTACTTCAACACTCATCTTATATTTATAGTCTATATGTCTGGATAATTCAACAAAATGTTGAGAATACTTTTAAAAAATATGAATTCAATAGTATATACTGTGATATTTTTTTTAAAGTTGGACTATAATAAAAGTGTTCTACTTTTTTATGGTTATTTAAAAGAAATGTAATTATGCAGACAACATGATTCTAAAATGATGTTATATGTCAATTTATACTGAGCTTTTCAGAATATTAGTTTTTTAATAGCCTTTTTGTACGTAGAACTTGTAAAAATTTGCATCACATTATTTATTGTATAACATAATAGGCTGGTTGTTAAGGCAACGGCGAGCTCTTTGTCACATACCCACCACAAAACAAATCTACATAGAATGTGTGACCGATCGGGGCCAACTTCAGCACTTATGTTTCCGCAACAGTAATTAATTTCAATAAAACAATTATTGTAATTTGCCAGAGCTGAAACCTCGCAGGTGTTTTCGAGAATTGTTAATTAGAGTTATTTGTTTGTGTCCATGAAGTTCCACTTAACTTTGATCGGCGCATTGTGCGGCCATGTTTCGACACTTTGTGTGAAGTGCAGGTTTTCCTTTAATTATTTTAATCCATTGCTTTTCTAACGTTTCAACATTTGTAATACAGGAAAATCAGGAAATAATTACAACACTAAGAAGCTTACACTTTTTTGGGGATTTATGAAGGTAAATGAGGCAAAGATTTTTTTAATGAATACTTATTTCAAAGCATAATTATTTTATATAAAAACATTACATTATCATTTTCATTACATAATAAAATATATTTATCAATAATACGGATCAGTATTAGTTATATTTCCTAATATACAACTGTGTTCGTTTGGTGGTTCTATTGTATATCACAAAATATGCTAACTATACATCTAAACATAAAAACATCTGCAGTTACGTCAATATCATCTTTTATGATTTGACTTTTAATTTTACCGCCTAAGTTTCATAAAATAGTTTTTTTTAAATTCTTATTGACACCGTGACATACAATTAAAAATGATCGTAACCTGATTCATATATTTTTCTTAAATATGCAAACCACTCTGCTGTATATCAAAAGATTTAAATATATATCTATAAATATAATATATATAAATATATCTCTTCATCAAGTGCCTCTCCTCAGAGTAGGTTGGCGATCATTTCACTGAGCATATACTCCTGCTGAACCAGTGCTCATGGTTTTCTAAGGGGAAAATAGTGTAAGTCGGTCCCCGGGTCCTTCTACACCGCAGTTTTAAATTGGAAGGAAAAGTCTGCGTATTGCTGCTGCCCAATAACATTACTATAAATCCTTCCCTTACAGAGCTCTGGCGTTTAGATCTGATACTCCTTCTGCAGCAATCTACAGAAACAATAGCGGGTGTCCCTCTATCTCGACAAGGTAAACCCAAAGCACATCCCTCCCCAATCATTCTAAGTCCACTACTCCATTGCCGATTATTTACACATGCTCAGGGTACAGAATGGCAGCCATGCACATGCAACAAAATGAGGAGAGCGGGGAGGATATATATATATATGTAATATAAATTCTTTGTAATTTCGCTGATCGTCTCTGGTTTCAAGAGTTGCGTAATGATATTCAACTGGAACACTCCCATAAACAAACAGCCGATGTCCAGCGCAACCGCTGAGCAATTCGCGACCGGTTGGCTTCGATTTTTACCGCCAGGTTTGCGCAGGAATTCACCGACACTTTTCATCACCGCTCGCTCGCACCGGTACTCGGAATCGCCGACCTTCGATCTTACAATTACTGCGTTTTAATTATTATCACAAATGGTCATCGTTAACTCAAAGCACAGATAAGTCTTTTTAGCAACGAAATAATATACTCAGCTGTCTGTTTTGCATGCTCTCCTTTATCTTCCTTTTGTTGATACTTGTAGAACGCAACATTGATTAATCGATTCTCCTTGGCATAACGAAAAAAAAAACATTGAAAAAATATATAGTTTACCAGATTTGCAGGAGTTTAAAATATATATAAAGAATTAAAATATGCTGGTTCGAATTGACACTTTGTGAATACTAAATAAAACCTATTTTTTTTGATAATTTGAAAATAGTTCAGTTTTACAATAAATTAGCTTAATCGAATCGTTATTTTGATAACAGCATGCAAAGGTTTTAATTTTCTGAGATCTCTAGAAAATTACATATGCGCTTTTGAATCCTCAATTATCGAAAGGTGAGCGATCGTGCGGCCGTCTGGAACCACCGCCATGTTGGCACCGACAGTTGCTTGGCGTAACCTCACCGCGGAACAGTAGGCAGAGCGCCGGTCATTCATATTGTAGAGCTTCGTGTTGTATTGGCACTGTTGACGGCCGTATTGACCGAAAGCAATTTAAAACTTTGCGTGTCATTACATCGCATTAAGTGAAAGTCGCGAGCTTCTGCGAAAAGATCCAAAGGAAGAAGGAGGAGCTGGAGAGGGCTCAGCAAGCGAGCCCCTCCTTTCCACCGTGATTACGTCTTCATGGCGTACTCCCTTTACAGGAAGAATAAAGACAGAAGATTAACAAATATATATTTTTCATTTTCTAATGTATGTATGTATGTAACCTTTTTTTGTGATATGCTGCTTCTTCCCCCATTTCAGAAATGCAGCATAAGTTGATGCAATGCCTGCGGGGATCTTCCCCGCAGGGACCGATTTCTTTCAGCTATTTATTTTTTCTATGTTTTTTTTTTATTTGAAGCTGTAAATGAAAAAAAGGATAAAGAAGACGCTGCCGGAGCTAAAAGATTACTTTATAAAATATATAGGGAAACTCTGGGTGGGTAATTATAAGTAAAAAAAATACAACTTTTTTAATTGATAACGATCGAGAAATAATTTAGTCATTGATAGCAATAAATCATTTATTGTCAAAAAGATTGAGCTAAATTCACTTAAACAGCTATATACTAAAAAAAACTTAATTTAAGGAACATGTCCACGAAATAAAACAAGTTAAATTTATTATCATACCTTAACTGGAAATTAAAATAAATATCGATTCACGCGTGAATCGGCGAGAAAAATCTTTTGCATTTTTTTGATACACAAGTCATCAATACGTAAGAAAAAAAAGTGATTATTTCGCCGTTTCATAAGTAAATTGATAAACTCAAAATATATTGAACACGTATTTCATTTTAAACTCGTCTTCCTAAAGCCAGTGGCGCAAGCAACAGCTGTTTGGGTGACGTAAACAATGAATCACGTTTGAATACATCAGATAAACTTACTTTTATTGTATCTAATATAACCAACTGTAATAAAGATAATGAAACGCTGTTCTATATTCGTCGATTTTGGCTCCATATATTTCCCGGTACATCCTTTCAAAGCGGTCACCATAAAACAGTCAACAGCTTTTATACCAGATTGTACTTTATACGTAAGCGTTGAGCCAGCAAATATATTTGTGACTTCGTATTTCATGTCAATAAATCGACACGTGAAATTTATATAATGTTACCCTATTTAAAATATAAATGATGCATAAATAAAAAAAATTAACCAAGACATTGTTACTAGGTAGGAGGATCGGACTTGGTCCAGCGTGCTAAGAGTGACCGTGTGCTACAATATCATACCTAACCTCCCTGCAGCTACGCGGAATAGATCGTGACATTGATTGGCGAATAGTTTGTTACACCTCAAACACTTCATGAACCCACATATACGTATATGTTTGATATCAGTCTCCACTTTAGTTGTCCTTGTCACCAGTCACACGCTATAGTGATTTATTTTTTTTATTACGAATTTCCATCAACAACATAGTCGCAATTTCTAATAACCAATACTAGATATTTAAAAAAAAAAAAAAAAGATGGCGGTGTAGAAGAACTCGGGGACCTTCTTCACTATTTTCCCTTTAGAAAAAAATGAACACTTGTTCAGCTCAGTGAAATGGTCGCCAACCTTTTCTGACGAGAGGCACTTGATGAAGAAATACAAAACATTTACAAACAGATATTTTGAAATGTATGCATGGTCTATGTATTTTCTTTACAACGATATAAGGAAATTTAAGAAAGATCATCTCTATGTAAAGAAAAATATTACTGAATCTTATTATAAGATCTACGAATATGTGACAGCCAAGTTTTCATACCCGCGTACCTGCTCAAATATATAACTGTTTACACACTATTTGTAATATCAATGTAACAATTATAATCTAACATTATTTATTTATTTTTTGTGTACAGCCGGCACTGACTATGTCCACAATCTTCCAATCTGGTGATGTTATACGAACCCTCTTTCTGACTCATTCTATACACGATTGGACGAACTAACCATCATGGTAATTATCTACTCGAGGCTTAAGAATGAGTGATATTCTCTTATCACCAGTTGTCGTGATGGACCTAAAAAGGCTTGAAAGACCTTTTATCACTTTAAGTGCTACAAATCTCATTAAGTTTAACCATTATTTTGAAATTATTAACACAGTTTTTCAATTAAATTTTAAAACTATGAAGTGTTTAAATCTTATAATTAACATTTATATTTTTTCCATCGTAAATATATTATTTATTTTTGATTATTCGTGGAATAGACAAATTGTAAATAAAAATACTTTCGGTCATGGATCAGTAATAATATTATAAAATCACTAGAAATTATTAAAATAATGGTAATTTTTTTGTGATATGGCCTATTTGTAGTAGATAGGTAAGAGTATCGACAAATCAATATAAACATATTTTATAATATTATGTTCCCAGCTGACCATCAAATAATGTTAAATAATAACAACGACCCTTTAAAGGCCATTATGAGAACTGGCATTGTGATCTATTTTATACTGTGCTGTTGGGATTGAAGCTTGCAGACTTACAGCAAAGTCAATAAAGCGTTTTTCAAGGAGTCTGGGGATATGAGGAAACCGGTAGCCTCATTCCACAAGAGTATCAATAACCGCGCTCGCGATCTCTTATCAGATCCGGTTACGAAGAGCAGATAATTGAAAGTAGAATGAGTTTTTTAATAATGTAAAATAATTATTTGTACACGGTGTGAGCATTGCGAACCTCTGGACTTAATTTATTCCATAATATCGATCTCTGAACCTAAAGATAAACCTGATTTGTTCGTAGATTTTCATGGCAGTTGAGCTCTTAATGTCGCTTTATCACACCATTTCATTCTTTACTCTCTGGTACATTAATCCATCTTTGTCACAATGTGTGATAAAATTCATTTCTTTTGTTAAGCACATACTTGAAATGTATTCGTGCACACTGAGTGCAGCCGTATTCAGTGGATATCTGACTTTCCACAGACTGTAGTGTTATGAACACTAACGCAACTAAACGTGATTTAAAGATAGGTTATGTCCGGTTGTCTTAGCGTAGAGCCCTCTTAGATAATCTCTCATTACAATCACGACAATCGATATCTGTGAGTATACAGCATCCTCTCAAAGAAACCAGAGAGATAACGTAAACAATACTTTCTCCGAAACGCATGCTGGGACGACCACGTTGTAAGGTGCAGTGACTTACATAAGCCGACACGGACTCCTCTTGAGACAGAATATCTCAATGAAGTGAAACTCGTTTCAATATTTCGACAAGAGATATTCAGAAAGCTCAAATGTTTTTCCGATCATACGAAAGATAGAAACCAAGAATTCGATATTATTTAGATAGGTGTCCAAATACAAGTTTTGTTAGAATGTTCATGCAGGATGAAATAAACGAAACTAAAATAATGCAAAAAAAAAAATTGAGTGGTAATGCATATAAAATAATAAAATAAAATAAGCTAAAAATATCTCCAAACACAGATACAATTCCCAAAATTAACCATTTGAATTCAATAAATATGCTTTTTCGATTATCAATTTTTCAACCTTCTCATTAATTTGATCCCACAGTCCTTTTAACTACCGTGACTCTGTAACTGACCTAGAATTCATATTTTATTACGTGATCTATGTTCCTATGCTATAAAATCATTTGATGACCTACAAATATGCGTAGTACAAGATGCATCATTGTGTCGTAATTATCAATTTAAAATACATTATATTTGACAGATCCTCATACTAGGTGACAAAGAAATCATTTTGCCAACAAAAACCAGTATAAAATCAAATATTTTATCTAATTTAGGAAATTTCAGATAGTCACCGCACAGTTGCATAATGTCCACGTGGCGCGGAGCCTCGTTAGCGCACGTGGGCTGGCACTCCGCGGGCCCCACGAAGGTCTGGGTCGAGAGAGCCTGATGACATCTCCGCCGTTGCGCAACGCCGACTCGGAGTGTCCCCGGCGAGACCCCGGCGAGACCCCGGGCGGGACCCCCGGGGGGGCCGGAGGGGGCGGACCTACTTAGAAAGCGCCCGGACCTCAGGCGGATTACACTAGATCAGTGCTTCTCAAAGTGGTCCCGAAGGACCCCAGGGGGTCCCTGAACAATGTCAGGGGGTCCGCGCAAGGATTAATGTAAAATAAAAATAACTGTGTCACATTTTTATAAATATGGAAGTTAAAATAAATAGCAATGAATACATTATTAGCGTTTTTTACGTCCTAAGTAAAATATAAATATAGACAGGTGCATAAAATACAAGTGATAACAAGCATCGCAGTGAGTCAGGCAGGTTAATACAGGAACGCAATAGAGTCGATACTTGCACCAACTAGTCTATAATATGAATTCATGTAGTTTAGGGATCGGTAGGCAAGTTTTGACTATGAAAGGGGGTCCGTGGGCAAGTTTTGACTATAAAAAGGGGTCCGTGGGCCAAAAGAGTTTGAGAGCCACTGATTGATTATGATTAAGTACATTTTTTTTTTTAAATATTGAAAAATGATTAAAGAAACTCTCAGAAAAATATCATCGTGACTTGTGCGGGATTCGAACCCACATCTCCAAGCTTACGTGGCCAGTGCATTCGATAATATTTAAAATATCAAGGGTTGACCGCGTCACGAATGAGTGAGTCATTTGCTCAAATGCACAAAGAAGAAGAATTCCCGATAATGTTTTTTTTGTTAAAACAAGTTCAAGAGAAAAAAAACATATACTCGATTTATCATAGTAATATCTATGCGAAGTTCACGACCACGCCGACATCTAGCAGTATTATGTCTGCAATCGGTTTTTTTCATGGCTACCTACTACGGGCAGGTGTTAAATAAACATCTTGGGTGGTTATCATAACGTAATTGTAGGCCATTACTGCAACTGACGTTACTAACAAAAACGATGACGTGCCACTTGAATCAGCTGTTGAAAAAAATTGACATAATTGTTTTTAAACCCATATGCACGCATCGAGTAATCCTGTAAGAGGATTGTATATTTTTAAGAATTATCAATGACATAACCCTCAGTATTCATTAAATAAATGTTAGTTAATTTGCATTGCAGTAAATTTTAAAATGAGTTTGATCGCTTTTAGTACAGTGACAATAATGTTAATTGTTTCTCTTGGATGTTAAGCCACGTCAAATTTTAGCATTGCAACAGTAGTAAAAATTTGAAAATTATTAACTCTCATGATAATAAATTGACCTATTTAATAGTCATAGCCGATTGGCTGGGAAATTACAAACATCCTATTCATATTTTTTGTTGAAATATGGAGAATTATATATTTTAAAAAATTTCGTCGATTTATCTATAAATTCTACAGTAGAATAAAAAATAGCTTATTTATTTTTCATCATTTCTAAAATTTATTAGTATTTTGTTTTATAATATTTTTTTAAATTATATATTTTAATTATTAACAAAAAAAAATATTTATTGTGATTATTTTCAAACTTAGTGTATTTTCAATGTGTATATTAAAAAATGCAAATAAACTTGAAAACATTAACAAGAACTGATCCTTTATGGTAATATTTAAATTTACGAGTACTATTGGCACATACTACACAGAACGTGAAACCAATTAGGTGATACACCAATTCACCTGTCAAAATAATGATTAAGGTGATTAGTGAACCAACAAATATTTAGCACACATAACATGCGTATCAATTCATTGAAATAATTAATTTTATATAATAACACGATATTGATTTGTCAGCGCGAGAGTATGTATGTTTGCGAATATAGTTAAGTCTCTAAGTCCAAATCAAAACTTAATAAAAACTGTTTAAATAAATAAATATAGCAATTTTAAATCCCACAAGTACCAAGAGAGCGTAGAGCTACTTCAGGACTCGAGAGAATTACATCCAGTTATGCTGTCAGTCTGAGTTTTCTGTGCATGGAGTTGACTACCATCGGTCATGGTGGTATATGAATTAATATATTTTTTTTACGAAAATTAGATATTTATTTTTCTGAGGTTTGTTTGCCTATGTTATGATATAACTCAATTTAAGCAAGTTTAATGTGATTACTACTTTTAAATTTGAAAACAAATACTATTTTGATAAAATGAATTTTTAAATGATTTTTTTTCTATTTCTAGTTTATAGTGTAATTTCATAATATTTTCAATTACAGTGTTACAATTTCAATGGTTTCTAATGCCCGGTCTGTGCGATGACAGAAAAGGAAAGTGACTAAGTGCCACAAGGCAAACACAGCAGAAGATCTAATGGAAGATGTTCTAAAGAGTGCTCTCTTCATCGTTCAAGATGAAATTTGGTTAATTTATTGTAAATTTTATAATGGCCAAAATTTTTAATTACTGTAATTCAATCTTTAAATATTTAATAGTGCCACATCTTTCACCCATATTGGACGCCCTGTATGTTAAACGGTTATTATTTAATATAAATGAGAGCGATTGTGGCGATGTAATTAATAAATCTCATTTAATGAAAAGGGTAACCAAGGAAAACAAAGCGTATTTCGGAAACTTTAGCAATTTAGAAAAAATATAAGCATTTCTAGTCAAGTCTACAAGATAAATAATTTTTAAAAATATATTAGTTTAAGAATTTTTCTTACTAACAAACCAATTAATATACGAATTAGTAATTAGGAGTCGTGTATACCGACATTGGTCGGAAATCTCATACGCCGATACTTTCTCTTGCGGGTGTTTTATCTTTAAACCGTGATTTAACATTTGAGTAATGTTTTAGAATTATTTTCATTGAATCCGGTTATTCGTGGCTCGCCTAGGGCTGTTGCAACATGACTGTTTGATTCCTGAATTTATTAGGCAATTAGTTACAGAGATAATCACAATAAAGCACGTAGCTATTGTTCATAGCTCATTCGATAAGATATTGTCATTCATATTATTTTTTTACCTCAAACTCTGAAATTTATAATAAATATTAATAATAAGATATTTTTCATACTCATATATTTTTTTGTTGTATGAAAATAATTTGAATAATTAGTAAAGATAAAAACTATGATATTTTTTATAACAGAACTGTTCATTTAGTAAAGTAAAAGACTAATCACTGATCGAATCAAAAATTATGTTACATTTTGAATTGTTTTAGACGTAAAAAAGACCTAAAACTAAATATTTTAGAAGGAAGTTATTGTTATATGAAATTGGTTTCCTCTATTTTATTATAAAATGCATATATATATATATATATATATATAAATATATTTTGGGATTTTCAGCGCTTGTTTATCAAAAAATTTATTAAAAAAAATTGAAATAATGTCTCTCTTTTGAGATAACAATACTTACAGTTAAACAAATATTTTATTTGTTAAATTTTAATTTATTTTACTTAGTACTTTCAGTTTATTTTCATGGTAATTTAAAAATATAAAACTCTTTAAATAATTTGATGAATATTAGCAATTTATTTTATTTTTCTTAAATAATAAAAAAATTAAAAATACATGTAAGCATCTCTTTCATAACCGCAAATAAAAATATAAATTTAGTTTTTTAGCTAAAGATTACGTGTGCTCTCCATTATTTCTACCATAACTATTTTCATGTGTTCAAGCCATGGTTTAGTGTTTTAGCAAATTCTTGATAAAATATGAGATTTTTTTTGGAATTATTTTTAAAAATTAGTACTAGTTTTTTTTTTACAGAAAAAGGTTCATAGATAGAACTATCCAGAAAACTCTACTAATTATATTATAATAGGGTGTTCTTTTTCTGTAATAAATTGAGTATCAGTTTGATTTCATTGCTGCGTACAATGTAAATATTACAAAATAATATACTCGAACAGCCATCTTGCAATATTTGATGTTCTTGCAAGCAAGGAAGTCCTTAACGAAGGGCCGCGCGTCATTATTAGCCGCAGTACTGCGCAGTCGGCGGGCCTTGCGTTAGGTTTTGATTCTCTAATGACACCTATATTGGTAAAGAACCAAAACGGATTCTGTACTTAAACACTTATTATTATTTATTAAATGTTCCTGTTATATTGTCCAATTTGTGTATGTTGAAAATAAAAGGATATTAAGAAACATTTTTATTATTTCGGTCAACTGTGCTGTTATACCGTATTGAAACTGGAAAAAATCATAAACTGTGTCATAACATTTACTGATAGTGGTAAATTAAGTTTTATGGTCTTATTCCAGTTTATTCTTTTTTACAAATGCATATGATTATAAAATACTCAAAAATATCTTGACAATTTAAAAGAATGTAGAAATAAATTCAACGAAATTCTTTGTTGAAATATTTAAAAAAAAATGGTTTTTTAACAATTAAAATAAGTCAAATTTTATATTTGATCAAAACACATACAAATTTGTAGTCGTGTCCTACTGAATCGTCAATAAATACTAATACAGCAATAAAGCCAAACATGAAAATTGCACAGAGTTGTCCTCGGAGAGCATAATTATTTTTAATATACATGTTTTGGTATTTATGAAGTTGCATCACGAATAGCGCGTGTCTGAGCCGTGTCGACGATAAATAAAACAAATTGTATAGATTCCTCCAAATTCAACTATACAGAAATTACAATCTGAAGAGATTTTCTCACAAGATTATTGATTGCGGAAAAAAGACGAATTGTCTTAAACTTGTTTAATTGTTTTCCAATATATTGAAAATTCACTAAGCCTTGGTTTATTTTTTTATGAATGAAGTTTGTTTCGAAAAATAAGCACGAAAGTGCTGCCCGGTATCTAAAAAGAAGTTTAATATAAAATCACACGTATTCAATATAAATATTTTTTACTGCTTAACACACTTTAGTTGGGCACGCGCGAGTTTGCCGTTGTAGAAGACGAAATCGGGCATTACGCGCGAAAAATTACTCTCGTATAAAAATAAACATATCTCGAAAACTACTAAATATTTTTACACAAAATTTTAAACAAATGCTTACCGTATATTGCTGTGTCGTTTGATTGATGTGATGGAACGAAAATAAATGTTTACCACTTTTATACACAATATTTATATATATTTTATGACTTATTATGCTTAAAACTATTTATAAATCATTATACTAGCTCAATACTTTTAAATAATTAGTTTATATATTTTTAATAACGTTTTTTTGTATGATAGTCTTGAAAACACTTTCCCCTATGAAGGGGCACAAGGCAAACTCACACATATAACACGTGTCTTTGCGTAATTTATGAGCGGCACAAACACGACACTGACACTGTACTTGGAAGTATTTTTTTTGCCGTCTCTCATAATTCTTTCTAAGTTATGCCTTCTAATGTCCATTGATAATCGTCCTGGTGGATCTCGTGGTGAATTTTTTCTGCATGAAATATGAGTAGATGATGGTCCTGGCTCCTCTATGTCTACTTCCAAATTCTCGGAAGGACAATCAGTATAACCGGTATAATCTTAAACTATAACTATAGCTTATACTGACCAGTATAATCAGTATAAGTAACCACGTATAATTCTGTCTTGTCTAATTCATCTAAATAAACGAATACGCAAACATTTCGCCAGCCTTTTGATAAACATCTACATCAACAACCAACTAACATCAACGGCGAAAGCATTTTAGACAACAAAAAAAAATAATTATGAGGATTTCTATTTTGTTTCCAGGAATCGTTGAAAAAAACATATTAGCATGTGTTCCAGCTTTTGCATGGAGCCAACATGAAACGTAGTACTACTTATCCCGCCTTTCGCGTCAAACCAATAAAACGTGACCCGCATTACAGCAACAGTTTAAAAAAAACGTAGTACTACGTTACCCGCCTAAAGTGTGTCTAAGCTCGATTAAGTTTTAAAAAAGTTAATTTTATCAATATACGGTTATAAAATGTTTTCATTGAATTTATTAAATAGAAACCTATAGGCAAAGTTTATTATTTTTATAATATGAAATATTATGCACAAAATTCGTGAGAAAAATCATGGAAAATATTATTTTTGATAAAAATGGTTAAATAAAATTTGACGCTTGCTTGCAAACATTGTTCAATGAAATAACCAATTGTTAAATACTTTAATTGCAGTTTAGGTTAACCTATGTAAACGCCTTTAAAGGCGTTTACATAATAAAATAATTAAAAAAATATTTCCCGAATAAAACGTGTTATTAAATTCGGGTACACCGAGTTTTCATTAATCTTGGCAGACAAGCAGTTATTAATGTCATCGTGCCTTCCTGCTATAATTATTTATTGATAAACTATTGATTTACAATACTTTAATTTTAAAAAATAATAAATCTATTCAAATTTATATCGTTATTCTGTATTCAGTTTATTTTCAATTTTTGTCAAATAGGTGAGTGCACTGTTTCATGTTGAAAGAGTCGCCGAATGCATTTCTACTTAAGGAGAGTGCGTCAGACACCAAGCGTCTGTGATGAAAGCTAAACCTCTTTTTCGAACATCCGGCTCGCTGAGCCATGCATCACAGGCACGCTGGTTATACTTGAACATTACTGCGTGTCCGCTGGTGAGCATTCCTCTCCACCCGCTAATAAATTAACTCATATTCCAGTACTACATACCAAATGACTAGATACTAAAAAATTGATTAGAAACCATTTTTACTTTAGGATCCAATATTGAGATACACGAAATTCAAAACCAACAGCATGAAAACGTAGGCATACAAATAATGAATGAATGAATTTAAATGCGTCGTATTTAAGATTTTTTATTTTAATGAACTGATGCTAAAATTTTACGACGTTTTTATCCTAATTTCTACAGTTGTTTTTATAAAATATGATACACATCTTTATAATAAAATAAGTATTATATGCGACTAAGGCACTTCAGTAAAAAGGTACGACTTATATGTTTTTATTGGAGTTATTTTATGTATTTCTAACAACAATAAAATTCAATCGATGTAATTAAAATGATTGCAACCCCGTTAATTAATTTTTTAAGTTTAAAAATCCCATTTATTTTGTTATCATTATATTATCCATTTTTAAAAATAAATTTAAAAAATCATTTGGTTTATGCATTAATTGTTTTGAAAAAGGGTTTAAATATAGCGTTAGTTCTTATAATTTGAACTTGTGTTATTTTTTATGATATTTTTAATGCCACATAAAATCCATTTAAAACTTCTTTGCTTATCACGATTCTTATAAAATTTTGTTGTCCGAGGAATAACGACAAATAACTTTGTATATTGGGATACATCATTCGAAGGCCTAAGCGTTTTATGACCCATACTTACGAATACTTTAAGGTTGCTGAGCACGTGATGGGCTGATTCAAACAAAACTCTTTACATAATCTCATCTAAGATATGACGAAACCAACAGCATTATTATTAACCGGTTGCAGGTACAAACTTGCATTCATTATTTTTTTCCAAAATACAATCCAAATATTATTTGAAACTTTTCACAACGTTTCTTTAAATTTTTATTGTTTCCCATTTAAGGTTATAACTAATTTAAAATAAAATAGGATATTTAATCAAGGCATAATTAGAACGTAGAATAATTAATAATTTACTTGAAAGTAAACCATATAAATTAAAAATATATTTTACAATTATAAAAATATTAACGTTTTGAAACACACTTAAATTACAGCGCATATATATTTGAGGAATAAAAAATAAAAAATAAATTTAAATATAGATAGATGTCTTAAGTATTCTATATTTTTGACAGACCGTACATGAAGGAATTCCATTTTAATATTTTAAATATAATTTTAGTGGTTATTCTACGTCCTTAATTTTACTGGTGACCGGTTTCACCAACCTTTCACATAGGCACAATGAAACAGAATTTTAGATATATGTCATATTTATCATTAAAACATGTAAACCAGGAAAAACAAATTAATATTTTTTTCAACTAAAATTCACGTGTAACAAATATGATTAGCTGAAAAGCTAGAGAATTACTTAAAATGGTATTCAACTAGATCCAACAATTCAATAGGGTCGCCAGGTGACTAGTTAGTTATCAGTTTTTCTTTAGTGGGAGGGTTATTCCAAGCGTATGTTGAATAACAGTCTTACACATAACACCTGTGACGGGTTCCACAGGTGTTCTCTCAGACGAGCTGCAGGTAGCCGAGCTCCGCGGGGGCGTGGTAACCCAACGAGAGAAAGAAGCAAGACTAATCTTAATAATCAATTTAATATTTTTAGCATACAAGAATTATTCAATAAAGAAACGAATTAATTATAAAATACCGTTAGTTTTTTCTTAATTAAATAATGCATTGACATCTTCAAGTTTGATATCTTAGAAAATATTTTTTAGCCGTTTGGCTAAGCATACTTATACTTAAATACGAATTGTAACCAATTAAACGGGTCTGGTGATTTTTGTGACGGTATTTATGTTTTCATGAAAAAAGTAACACAGCACGGGTTTATGAAGTCAACATTACTTTGTATCAAAGTATAAACATTTCGATATACAGATAGATTATAGGGAGCACGTGGTTTTTTGGGCGTATAACCATTTAAATTTCATCAAGTGAGTCAATGGCCGCGCTGTATCGGCGCGAGCAATTACTGAACTTTGTGACTCAGTCATTCTGCCGCGAATATTGTGCAAGGAGACATCAACGCACTGCGGGTCAAACCCGCCAGGTTTCCTCAGAAGCGGCTTTCTTTAGTAAACCTCTTGCGGCAACAACTTCCATACAACATAAGTTTAAATACGTATTAGAGACAAAAAAAAATCTAGTTTGTTACTGAGCAACTATACTTTGTTAAACTCAACTGATGGGCTATTTAGTAATATGTTCGGTATAGTGTGATAATTGCAGACCGTTTAGAGACCTTTAGAACCTTCTTTTTTTTAAAGATTATTTCACTTACTTCCCATTACTCACCGTTTTTTGAACCTATTTTTTCTTATGAATATTTTCTCTCTTTTTGAGATAAAATTGAGTGGTGCTCTGCAGCCGCCGATGAAAAATGAAGTTTAATTAATCAAATCTAAAAATTGTCGCAAAAACACGCTGTCGGAAAGTGTGATACTTAAGTTTAAAGACTAAACTATACGAAGTATTAATATGACTTGTAATCTCAACAATTTTGCGTATCGGTACTTTTGATGCTCAAACGTTGTAGTTTGTGACTCTTTAAAATGTTACACATGGCTAAAGATCGCATCCTTGTTAAAATACATATGATATTTAATATTATTACACATACAAACTCTTTCAAATAATTTCAATTTTCAGCAAAAACAACAATGAAGTTGCAAAATTAATGACTTATTTGTCAATATTCTTAAAATCGTATTTAATTTTAATATTAATTGACATGAAAAAACTGGTCCTTTTGAATTACACTTAATTTTAAAACTTTTTTTTTTAAATTTAAGTAATTGATTCCGCGCGGTAGAAATACATTCTTGAACTATTATGTAAACGTTGTAATTTAAATTTTTTAACACTGTCGATAAGAGCTGCGTAAAAAAAACCTTCTGAAAACTGTAAAAATGACAACGGGGCCATATTTACAACAGATGCATTTGCATTTATGAACTACACGTAATAGTAAAGCGTCCCCATGTTTTAGTGAACGTTTTTTCAAATATTTTTTCTGCCTTAATTTTTAGATCAATAATAATCAAATAGTACTCAATGACTTATCAAAACATAATTGAGTACTATTTGATGTGATAATCAGCTTTTTACTATCTTATAGAAACTAAATCAATTGCACGTTGCTTATTTCATTTAACATTAAAAAGAACAAACAATTACGATTTACGTTTACGAGTCAATGTATATGTAATATGGCTAAAGGTTCCTCATAAAGCACGCTCAAAGCAAGTAAGTTATACGAGCAATTAAATCTTTTAACAACCTCTAAATAATCTAAAAATAACCTCATCACACTATAAAATGATTGATTTTTATAATTTTAACGGTGTGTTTGGATTGGAGATTGGTCCTCACGCAAAATTCAGATTTTCGAAAATGATATAAGGCAAGAACCGGGCTGTGCAGCCGTTGTTTGTTTCCGGTTATTTTATTTATTAAATTATCATATAGTTAAATTGAAAGTGTTGCTGGAAGTCTACGAACAAATACATAGTAGACTACTTGGTGCATTTTTTTTTGTATAAATCACTCAAAAAAATTATAACTTTAATATGTTGCATTATCAATCAATCTTCGTTTTTAAAAAAATATTAAATAAGGCCAAGCGAATCACTAATGAATCGCTATTTAAACATTTTTAAAAACAAGACAAGCATATTTATATCATATTCCAAATCATAATAATAGAAAATATGTTCCCGCGAAGATATTAAGAAATATATTTTCAAAGGGCCTTCGATCTTCCCGTACAGTGCTGTTGATGTAAATGGGTTCCTCATTACCAGCACGTTACCATTTTTAAATGGGAAAATTGCTGGCTCAAAGGTACATCTGAGTCTATTGGCACATCGACGTGTCTCAGTGTTATCCGTGACTTAAAAATGTGTACTTACCGTGTCCCTAAATATTTTTTACGTACTCGGCAATTCTATTGAGAAATGCGACTCTTATTTTTCGTGTCACAAAGATTTACAAAACATATAAATTCAATGAAAATGGATACACTAAACACACGTGCTAGCCGTTATGGTAGAGTAGAAGTATTAATAAATAACAACTTCTTTTCAAAAGATTTGAATGATTTAATAAATAGTACAGATCTAATTTTATTGAATAATTGACGAGAAAACCGTTTTCATAAAAAAATGTTTTTAGTTGATTGATGTAAATATAAAACAAGAAAAGAAAAATGCTTGAGTTTTTTTTGAGGCACATACGATTTGAGCTATTGTAGCCACGTGTATCCAATTAATCACGGTGGCTCTATGGTTCATTGAGAATTCCAATCATTGAATATAAGTGTAATACAATTGAAATTTAGCTAGATAAATATAGAAAAAAAAATTGTGAGGGATTTAAAAAAATCAGGGCATTTATATGGTTATTTTGATTATTAATGATTACCTGAAAATATGTCGTATACACCATATACATAACCTGTATATAAAAATGATGCGAATTTATAAAAATATTTATTAATAATTAAAGGTATTTGAAAATTATGTATTTTTATATTATTTTAAAAATATTTTGTCATATTTATTCAAGTACCTCAAACAACTTCGTTTTTGATTAATTTAAGTTTTGTTTTTTTTCTGTTAGTAGGTTAAACTTTTATAGATATAAATTACGGAAATACCAAAAAATAACGCGATCCTATACCGAGAAAAAAAAACTAATAGAGGCCTTCCACCTGAAATGCATTAATAACGACTATTTTAACGATTATGATATTTAATTATATATAATATTTCATATAACGTTTCTCTGCGATTAGATGCTCTTGTAAAATCTCAACTTCGAAAAAAACTTGATAGGATCAATAATTTCTCAACTAAGGCGTCGGAACGCGTAAAGTCTTGTGAAGTTATTTGTTATGTATTAACGAATAATTAATAATCAATAATAATAATAATAAATAAAATAATTCTGCGTCAATATATCCTTCTTATTGCTGTCGCGGGCATCCGAAAGCTTTGTAAGTATCTGCAACTGTATTTGCACAATTACGACATAAATTTTTCGTGTATTAACCAAACGTGCTAAATCTTTTAATTAATATATATATATATATACTTATGGCAAGTATTAGTTTATTTAAAAATCTATTTTTTTTTATTCTAAGATCTACTTAGTAAAATCCCAAGGAAAACCAAAAAAATATTTTGTTTTAATTTTGGGATTTATGTTGAAAACTGAACCGAGAAAAACCAAATATATTCATTTTTATTTAATATGATAAATTTAATTTAAAATAAATTAAAAATTTCATCTTTTATTTTTTCTTATGATGTTTAAAAAAAATATTTTTTAATTTTACTCAATTTAAGCACTCATTTTTTTATGTAAACACCGAAGCAGTCATAATATTTAAATTTATGTATTTTTTAAATAAATTGAATCACTTTCGTTTGATACCCACGACAGAATGTTTTAATTTGTAATATTTTAAATTTTAATAACAAATAATAATAGCAAATGTAAAAAAGGTTAAACTGATTTTTTTGTTTAAGAGCGCTTTCGCTTAGTAAAAGCTACATACATTTTACAGAAAAGCTCTTGGAAGCCTAAAGATTACTAACTTATAAAATTATCGTATTTTTTTACCCTTTTGGCTGTTCATATTTGTTTACCAAGATTTAGGTTCAAAGCACGCATTCAGTTACACATCAGAGTGAATATTTTAAGTGGAAATCAGACCAACCACTTCAGGAGCCCTTTTTTCCAGTAAATGTCCGCGGGCGCAAGCACACGACTTGTCTTGCAAAATGACACTTGTCGGCTTCAATTATTTAGAATAATTCAAAATCCAGGTTACATGACTTTATGAAACCGGTTCGAGACCGAACAGCTTTAAACGAATCCAAATAGAGTTTCCGCTAAGAAAACACTTCCATTCACATAAATAATTCAAGTAGGAAACCGGTTGCGAGACGCCACTGGATACATCGGCGCGATTCATCACGCGGCTTCAAACCGTCCCAACCCTCCGGAGTGCGAGCCAGTCCGGGGGCGTGAAGTGAGTAACTTAGTTTCTGGGCTCTAATTTTTATTTCCATTTAGCTATTTCATTTTTCAGGTTTCAGAGGATATCACCAGTCCTACGGAAATTATATTGTAAACTTTTAGAAGACTACTTATGTGCATTAATTTGTAGTTTTCAGAGGCGTAAAATATCTATCTAAAATCTCTCTGATCTCAAACAAGCCTACAATTTACAAAAATTAAATATGCCTAAAAAATAATCAGCAAACAAAATAATTTTAAAATTGGAAAAATTAATCTCGGCAAGGATTGCCTTTGAAAAAATATTAAATACACACCTATTTGTTTTGCCCTCAAAACGCGTTCACTCACAAAATTTATCAAACTACACTTTAATCACAAAACATTTTTTCAAGCAAAATAAAACAAGGCACAAAAACACCACCAAAAATTTAAATCTACATAAGAAAAACGGCTTTATTCATTTAATTCACAAAGATTGGGCTGTAAAAGCTCTTGCGATCAAATTATATTCTGAAACACTCGGAGCTTTTCGTCAAATTTCGAGGAAAAGTCCCAACGCGATTAGAATTACCGAATTTTGACGATTGAAATTTTTTTTGCGTATTCAATGTAGATATTTTGAAGCAAAGTGGTTTTCAAAAGTATTTTCAGTAAAGCTTAGTTCGTTCGGATACCCTCGGCAAGCTCGGTCCCTGCACTCGCGGCCCCGACCGCGCGGCTCGAGCAGTGGACGCGCACTGCCGGGGAGCCGCGCCCGCGTGGCGCCGCCGGGGCCACCGCTCCAAGTCCCGACTTTTCTTTCTGCACTTTTAATCCGATTCATGTGACACATCGTACACAGAAGCTTAAAAATTAAGATGTTTTTGAGTTGAGCTTTTTGCTGTCATTTTTTTAAAATTAATCCAGTACTTATATATTTTACACGGTAGTACACTTTAAAAACATACATTTTTTAAAGGTATTTTTACTTCACAAATATTCTTAAAAATAATTAAAAAACTGAAGTTTCGTTTTTAGAATGCAATAATGTATAAAAATAAATCTGAAATGGTGTCTTTTTGTAAGTAATTTGACCTATGAAACGTCGAAAAAATAAAACTTAAATGCACAAAAAATAAATATTTACCGAGAAACTATTTTTATGTGTTTTCGTCGTTGAACAAAGCTATTACTTTAACTTGATATTCATGTAAAATTTATAATTTAATTTCCAAAAAAAAACATTTTTTTTAATACTTTGAAGTCTTATGAAAACTCATTCAATAAAAAAACTATTTTTTAAATTAAAACTACTAATAAATTAGACTTAAATACGAAAATCGATAAAAAAAATATTCTCTAACTCCGGTAACAATCAAAATTTTCATGGAGTTGAATTGGATTTACAGCGATTAAGTGCCTTGACTCCTGACATGTGGGTGTAGGTTCGAATCCCACTGATGTTATGAAATTCTTTATAAGGATTTTTCTCATTGTGTTGTCCATGAATCGATTGCCTAAAAACATGTCGTAAGCACTTTTTTAGTTTTTTTTGCATTAAAAATAAATATATACTTTATTACGCTATCACTCAAAAGATAAGTAATCATTCAAAAAAATTATCAAAGAAAATATTTTTTAAACTATCAGAACGTTCTCAACTAACTCTGAAATTCAATTTGTTATAAAGTAAAAAAAGAGAACATTATTGGTAATATCGATATCAATTTAAGGATAGTGGTTGCTTTACGAGTATATACTAATACTTCCTATATGGAGACAATTTTTGCTGCATGTTTGTCACAAAAAAGTTGTAGAAACATGTTGTCTGCAAACGACTTAAATATCCATGAAATCTGTCATACAACTTGTGTAGGTAGATACAAAAAAGAAATAAATCATATTTTAAATAAAAATATCATATTGTAGGATTGACAGGTTTCGCCAACAGACCCTGTTGTTATACAAAAAACCTAATCAGTGAGCAAAACCGGTCGCTTTCATAGTGAATTTGTATATATGTCACTTTAAGCATCATATTTATCATTTGAAAATAGATTTCTCTCAAAAAAATATTGTTTTGCTTACTCATGAACTGTAAAAATATTTTAAAAATTCTAAAATATGTAAACGAATTAAAAAAGCGTAAATAGACGAATCCAGAGCGCTTTATATAAGCACTCAAAGAAATGTAACTGAAGTATTGAGATAGGGAGAAAAAATAAAGAATATTTTTTTTATATAAAATTCAGCACAAAGTGGGGTTTTTATACCATACAAATGAAAAAAATTATATAAATAGTAAAGATAAAATATCATCGATATTCTTCAGGTCAGTGCAAAACCACTTCAGTATTAAAATATCAATGGCAGTATCGATGTATTTATGTGGGTATTAAGTCGATAAAACTGTATTAAGTAGTTGCTTTCAATTCAAAGAAAGAAATTATCATGCAAAAAAAATAATTCTTAAATAAAACATATTGAAAAATTCACCTAAAACTATACCTGATTTCTACTGTGTAAAATCGGAAAAAGCCGATGTAAAAATCGACAATCATGAGTCTGCGTATGCTTTAGCAGCAGGACACCTGCTTGATCAGTTTTGTTTTTGTTTAATTCACTTTTCCTTGGCTCGCTCGACTGTTTCTCAATATAATCCTGCAAATAAAGAAAGTGCTCGGAGGTTTGGACAATCGAAAACTAAAACGCATGTGTCATGTTAATGAAAGCCTATTATGAAACAATTAAACATTAAACACTCGTGTCACGAATCCAAATTCACTGTAGTCCATTAAAGGGCCTCGATTACAAAGCATAATTTAACTGCATAAATATTATTTTGGAGATAATATATCAAGAATTTTGTATATAAATTTATAAGTAATTAAGTATAGACATATATATATTTATATTAAAAAATATATATGTATACACATAAATATGGAAGACTAGAGCTAAATTTCTTGTTACAAACAATTTTACTCACAGTGTCCGAAATAAGTCGTGAAAAAATATAAGTATCATATTCCTAATTCGACATTATTTATAATTTATTGCATTCTGTAAAAGTAAAAGTTCTTCTTTGGTCATTTCAAGCAAATATAGCATTTTTTCAAATTTATGTAATAAATTATTTCGTAAGTGGTCCACAAACTCGCTTTCCAACCACTTGTCCATTTGCAAGAGATGAGTCGATGACGGTTTTCTGCTGTTCATTTATGGAGACAATGTTTACATACATCATGATTGTCTTCTTCAGGTGTTTCGCCACAATATCACAAGCCTTCTTCCGGATGAAGACCCCTCGCTGGCTGCTCCGCAGTTGGTCGGTCATTTTAAGTCATGAACAAAATTGTATATTTCTTCACCCCACCGGAACGCAGAACAATCATGAAAAATATTGAATTAGACTTATTAGATTAACCACTGAAAACATTACTGCCAAAACGGCGGGAAAAAAGTAGGCTTTCAATGAACATCACATGTAATATTTATAAAAATACACACACATATATGTGTGTATATATTTATAAAGTAGTCACAAGAATAAATATTAGCTTGTTTCACATCAATGCCATCTTCATGCGACCCTCGACTGTTGGAGAGTAAAAGTTATCTCCGTTTTGTGTTTTTTTAAATATAAAACTAAGGATACATTTACTGTGGTTTAGCCTTACATAAAATGGTGTTTATCTGAAATACAGCTATTTGTAAAAATTGCGTCATCTCTAGGTGTGGCACATGGCGTACTCCCAAATATACGAAGTTGTAGCTTTTTACTCAAGTCATTAATTTATAACCCAAATGACATTATTTTTAAAACACACAACTTCTGCAGTGAAATAGAGTAAAGTTGACTTTTTCCTCAACATTGCGAAAACAGTAATTTTGATAAGAAATTTCTTTTTTCTGCTAATTTTAAATCTGCTTTTAAATTTGCAAACGCAGTGTGTGCAGGAATGAATTTAAAGCCGTTGCTTCTTAAACTCGGACCCAGCCTTCACTCCATCAAGTATTCCGCTCAAACCGCGCGCGGCACATGCGGCCTGTTATTTAACCTCAGTTAAGGCATGCACCAAAGTTGGTATGTGATTTCTAATGCAATGCCGATGGAATAACCTATGACTTAACTTAATTTACATTTTAAATAAAATACTTTATATTAAAAAAAATTATGGCATTATCAAACTTACTTTGATAGTGCCAGCGTGAAAGGTTGCTGAAACCGGTCACCAATAAAATTAACATGTGGAAAAATCACTTAATTATTTTATTTAAAATATTAAAATGGAATTCCACCAAGTACTTTCGGACAAAAATGTATTTATTAAAAATATATGTATATAATATATACGTGTGTGTGTGAGGTTTCATTTTTAAAAATTCGTTTAATTCTTCTTTTCTATGCGGTTTTTTTTTTATTCAATTCCAAAATTCTTTATTTTCTTTTATGTTTTTTTAGTTCTAAAGGCTATGCTCACAATTCAGTATATGGCTATCCTCTGGTTTGTGAGACTTAGAAAATGTGGCTTAGGTAGTAGTGTACATGGACTTCTCTACTTTCGTCATTGAATTTTTAGTAGGGGAAAAACATTTTTTTTAAAAATATATTATAATTAAAATAGTGATCATGGAACTAACTATAGCATTGATTGTTATCAAGAGTACAAAGAAAACCCAAAGAAAACACGTAACCCAGCTTAATTACTACATGATATAAAAAAAATATGTAATGAAGTAATCTTTGAAATTTGTAACACTGTTGCAAACGTGTGCGTTCTCATGCATCTGTTCTTCTGGATTTCCTTCACCCGTAGATCTTGGATCTTCTCCATTTGATACTTTCCCCGCAGCCCCACGGTATTGTTTGCTGAAGACGCACCTACTTCCGCCGGTAATGATGCATTATTGGCAATTTTAAGATTTTGCGGTATTCTTTGTTGGCGAAAAGCGCACTCGCGTTTCGTCCGGAGAAAATTTCTGCCTCGGCAGGAGTTGCAAAATATTTGCATGCACTGGGATCAAATTAGTAAACAAAGCGTGTTCATTATATATTACTGCTATTCTTATATTTATAGCTGATAAGACAGTTTTAATATTTTTACGACAAAATAAGAACAAGGTTTATTGCAATGGTAACATTACGACGTGCGCGTATCGTTTCCAAGAAAGGTCAGTGTGGGACCAAGTCGCCATTGGGATATCCTTGGGCCACTGGTGGTTTATCAGGGCCGGCTCGCGTCCCTCAGGAAAAACGGGAGCTCTGATATCATTCGGAAATACATGAATCTGTTATTCGAGGTTCATCTTTCCCCGATTGGGAGGTGTATTGATGCCCCTGTTGATATTTATTTGCAAATATTTAATTAATCTGCTACTGACACAACTACAATTTTAAATGTCTTTAATATACGTATGAAATTTTTCCACATGTTTGCATGTTCCACATTTTTGTGTGGTGCGTAAGTGCGTAATCAAACTCGTTTCGATAATGCCAACATGAAAGGTTGGCGAAACCGTTCACTAGTAAAATTAAATATGTGGAAAAATCACAAAAGTATTTTACGCTCTGTCAAATATATTGAATACTATTTATAATAATTATGCTCAAAGGTAGTCTTTTCACTAGGTATATTGTGCAGTAACAACGATACTGCTACGTTTAGCTACTACGCGTTTAGCTACTACGTACACTTTCATATATCGATCCAAACTCACTCTCACTTACACAGCCATAAAGTGGTGGCAGGCCATAATTTCCATGACGAGCGAGCTCGAATCCCACAAATCAAACTTTTATTTGAGAATTTTTCCCATAGTACAAATGAAAATTAGTAATAGTAAAAAATATATAAAGAGTACTTTTTTAGTTGTATTGCGAATCGATCTTTCAACTATCGAGTTTAAGGAGCAAGGACATGTGACTTACTTTGAAATATTAAGACAAATGTATGAATACGATAAAGAGGTAGGAACAATTCCTTTTGTTAGAAAACGAAATGGTTTACTAAGAAATATTGAATCGGTTCTTCATTATTAACAATCACAAACACAATTTACTATTTGCCCTTTTCTCCATAATGGCTTCACACAAGCAGCAAGGAAGTCGTGAGCTCTAATTATTAGGCAACGATCGGAGACTCGAAAATAATATTACAACACAAAGAGAATCTCTGGAGACTCGACGTCTCCTCGGAGGAGCTGTGGCCAATCGTTTGAATTCAATAAATTGATGTTTTACAAAGACTGACAACACCTGATGAAGAATATCAACAAACATGTGGGAAGAACTTCGTACTCGTATAAATAAACAAACTTTCATGCAAAAGACTTCCGTTTTCTACAAACAAACTGAAAATCAATTCCAGTGGTTAAAATCAAACATAAAGAATGACATTAAAACCTTTGTATTCATAACCACAACTTTTATTTTTTTATATTATATAAATTGCATCGTGGCCAAGTGAATCACTAGAACAAATTCGAATGCAGATACTTCATTATTTACGTTTGATTGTGAATTGTCAAGTAAATTCATAATGTAAAGATAACCGTTCGAGAAAAAATCATATTTGATACTGGTCTCTTGTTGATTTAAAAAAAAATGTTCATGATTGGCGCGCGAAAAATTCTGTTTTTTCATACAAAAAAAAACATGACATAGTTCAGTTACTGCTTCAAAACTTCAAATATTTTTGGTTAGACGCTTGTATATTTTAGAATTATCACATATATAAAATATGCAATTCAACAATTATAATATTCGTAACAATATTTTAAAAATTCATTCACCGGCCTTGCCAACAAGTTATTTGTTTGCTAATTATTTTGACTGTAAAGAATAATTTCTGACATTTTTTGTAAACTCAATATGTTTTCCTGGTACATTTACTGGAATATTTTCCGGTTAAACAAAACTCTTAGTGGCCTTTTTTGTTCTATTTACAACGCAATAGAACCTTGTGAACTGTTTCGTTGTTCAAAGAATGAATTCATTTGAAAAAGACTCGCACATTATCCATAATACAAATCTCCAAACATTTACTTTATGTACATATAGGCTTACTGATTTAATAAATAGTCTAAAGCGAGTCTGCGTTTTCCGTCTAGCATTGAGAAAAGAATACAATGTGTCTTTTAAAAATATAACAAATATACCTTTCACAGCATATTTATTGTATGAAAGAGGTCTCAATATTTCTAATCAAAATTTCCAAACGACTACCAAAACTATAATTGTTTTCATATGGCCAAAGTCGATCGACTAAAAATGCATCCCGAAATAAAAAGAGCTCTCTTTGTTTCGCAAAACAATTTATTAGTCTCGTCAACAATTTTTGTTTATTTATTTGATATATCTATTTATTTATTAAGTTATTTAGTTATTTATTCTTGTATTTAAAGATGCATGTTCTAAGCCACTAACTATGAGAGGGTTTTGTCTTTTATATAAACATTAATTTAAATTTATCTTTGTAAATATACGTTTTAAAATAAGTACATGATTTTATTTGACACACAGTCTATCGCTTTAAGTCATGCAAGTATTTTTTCAAGATCTATTTCTCTCAAGATTTTATTTTCCACCTTAACAAAAAAACCCTCATGCAGTCATGCATCAAGTATGAAGGTTAAACTGGGACATCTTCAAGGTCAATCTGGTATTATATATTCAACATCAAAAGATACTAATGTCCGGTGAATGCTGACATTGATTTCTCTCTCGAGTCATTCACAGCCGCTGAATGTTTATCACTGCTTCCCTACCTCGTTCTCTGCAGCCAGCATCTCTAACTCGTTCTCAGATTATCTAATCTCGCGTGTCTGCCGCTCGAGGGATAGAGGCGTTACAAGCCTCAATGGCATGATGTAATATTTGTTATCTCAGGTGAAGGCAAAGCAAACTGGCCACAATGTCGGTGGGGTTTGTGAAATGGCGAGTTCCGGCGCAAGCGGGCCATTGCCGCGCGTGGCGGCCGCGGCTCTCCTCTGGTCGGAGATTCGGGCTCGACCAAAAAACCCAGCTTCACGGCAGAGGTCGCCAACAAATTTATTGTTTTTATTTTTTTATTAACTTCTAATCATATATATAACATAAAAAAATATTGAACTCTTAAAAGTAAGGACAAGGATGAAAAATCTACAACACGTTCACAATCTATTCAAATATTTTACAAAGTATCACAAACATACATTTTTTTTATTGTATGTGCACTTGCTCTAAGTTTTTTAAATTCACACAATTTTTTAATTGATATGTTTTAGATGAAATATAATAACTAAAGTTTTGTATGCAATAGTACTTTTTTAATTTGAAAAACCACTATTGTCAGAAAAGGTCTCGAATCATTTCTGAGTTAAATGAATTAAATAAACATTTTTGAGTAAAATACTTGAGTGATTTTCCACATGTTCATTTTAATTTGTGACCGGTTTCGCCAGCCTTTCACGTTGGCATTATCAAACAAAACAGTGAAAGGCTGGCGAAACCGGTCACAAATTAAAATGAACATGTGGAAAATCACTCAAGTATTTTACTCAAAAATATTTAATTTCTTAATTAAATAAACCGTGAAAGTATAGTTGGTAATAACTAAAAATTAAAAAAAAACTTATAAAATTGAAATCAATAATATTTTAAAGAACAGATTATCGACTTCTGCTTTTCTTCAGACCGTAATATACCAAATTAATGCTATCATCATGATGTCATAATTGTGATTGCCCACGCTTACGAAGAAACAGTGATTTGTCTTATCGCTTTTTTTAAATACAATTAAACCATTACACCACGTATAGAGTACGCACTGTTTAGAAAAACAATATGCTTCCTTCGGTATTTATAAATAATATTTTTTGATGTTAAATGAAGGTTTTTTAAAGAACGCAAAATTGTTTAATTAAAACGATCATCTTGTAATTGAGTTTGTAATAATCCATATATTTCTGGCACAATAGCACATAAAATTGAATTCCAAACCGAATATTTAGAAATTACGATCTAACCGTAAATAAATTGAATATTTGGGTAAAAGTAACATCAATAATTTTTAAAACATAATTTTCATAATATTTGTTTATTAGTTTTATATATGACACAAGTACCAGATAAATATTTACATACAGTTTTAACATAAAATTTTATTGTAATCTTACAACTAATTAATATAAGATCCACACGCCATAATAGCTCACAGATTCAAATCAGATTACAATCAAACCGGTTTCAAATTAAATAAATTTGAAATCATAGCCAGCTTTCATTGATTTTTAAACATAAATTAAGAAAATAAAAAAAATTCAGCTACCGAAACAGTCTTTTTTACACTCGTTTTATTTAAAAAATAGCCCTAGGTACTTTTTAAAAACAAATTGTTTTGTACACGCACTTGGACAAATCAATTAAAAATATAAATATATACCATAGGTGGGGTTTGAACTTATTTCTTCTGAATTTGATTGTATTTGTGTGAAAATAGAGTTAATTATTAATTCAATGATAATTTTGAGATAATAGTTTCTACAGCATCAAAGTATGTCCGCTTGGTTTAAACATTTGGTTCAAAGTATAATTACTATAACCAGAACCAACACATCGCGTGTAGCCCAGGGTCAGAGACTTGCCAAAATGGACTATTTATTGAACCCCTTTATCTGTTGGTTACATTTAGACGATTTTATAAAAATATATCACAGTTACACGAAAATTAAACATAGACCAAAATAAACTTCTTCTGAAAATTATATAACTAAATAAAAATATATCACTAGCTAATAATCATAGGCTTTGAAAGTGGCAAGTAAATAATACTAATTCACAGAAACAGACTAGAGTTTATTAATTAAAAAAAAAAACACTTTGACATTATTTAAAAAAAGATTTGACATTACTAAATACTTGTGCATAATACGCATGTATTTAAATATATTAAGAAATAAAAAACTATAACGTCTGGAATATTATAAATAATTCCTTTAAATAATATAATTATTATTTTAAAAGTATTTTATTCATCATGATTAAACATTTTAATTTTCTGAAATTATTTAACAAAACGACTTTACCAGCAAAAAAAGTAATAATTATGTGATGATTATATTGTATATGGTAAGATTTGTACACAATTTACAGAATAAATACAAGAAAATATATAGTTTTCGTTTAAGATTAGAAAGGAATAAATATTTTGAAATTTTGTCGTATTTGTAGATCTAATAAGTATCACCGCCAATTTGAATAATAAATTTTGTCAACCCATAGCCATCGTTTTTTTTTTTTAATAATACATTCAACAAATTAAAAAATACGCGAAAATTTAGTAAGCGAAGCTTGAAAAAGAAAAAAAAATACTCGACATACTTACAGCACAAGCTCGTCGGTTTTTAATCCAAAAAAACATCAGCGTATTTCAAAATAAATAATACTTATCGATACATGACACTTTTAACTTAAGAAGCTATAATTGTACACACATAAAAAGATATTTATATGCCATGGTTATTTATAAAAATAAATCGCTACTGCCTAGTTATCTAATACTACCGATACTTCTGCAGGAAGTTCGGGAAATCATCTCAAAATTCTCTATTTTTTTAGTTTGATGATACATCAGTTAATATTTTTAATAAAAATATATATAAACCAAGTATTAAGGACTTTCCCAACACCAGTAATAGTTTAGATATACTATAAACGCGTTCATATTTATATTATGAATTTGAATAATATCACAATGAACGCAATAATTTGATGATTAGACTTTTAATCTATATTACAAATATCTCAACCATTGCTAGAATTACCTATCGGAGACAATAAATGTCATTGATCACCTACCCTTAATATCAATGCTACGTTTCAATAGATTTGATTCTACAAAGTCGGTGGAGGCACTCCGGCTTTGAGATACTTTGGTGTTGCTGTTTTTGTTTGTGAATATGTAAGGGAATTCTTTCGACGGGCAGCGGAAAATCTTGAAGGCGGGTTCCCAGTTCTGTGCTTTCTGCCCCACTGGGTCCATTATATTATTCCAGAGAGCATTGGAAGCTGCAAATAATTACATGTTTGATGATCTGATCTTAGGTCTTCCGACGGTTCGGTCCCTTTACTGAAGCTATCTTTAGGTATATGAAATGCTATAGGGTGGCCTTATTTTAATGCTATTTCAAATCCAAAACTAAGACCAAACGTTGAAACTTTTGAAAAAAAACGCCCATCAAGAACTCTTAACCGAATTTATATTACAATAAATTTATTACCTTCAGATTAAAAAACTAATCTTCTATGGGGGTCCTGGAATGTAAATTCCACACAAGTGCAACCAAGCTGAAAGTTAAACTCGCATATTCCATTCATTTCACATTGTAATTCACCGTACCTCTTGCGTATCCTTTCTGGCTAAAGTGAAAGCAGTCCGAGGAGAGCATGGAGTAGTCCGTCACTCCTCGCTTGGTGGGGAAGACCAGCTCCATCACGAACGGCTGGAACACCACCGCGAAGTCCGGGCGGCCGTTGAACTCCGGCAGATCCTGGATCTGGTGACAATAAAACCTTATCAAGAAGGAATTTTTTTCGCTCTCAATTGTCTGCCCAATTGACTACTGGTCACATAGGTGGTTTCATAGTCTTTAATACTAATATAAATTGTCAATTTTAGAACTTTTCATACAACAATGGTGCTGAAACTTTTTAGAGTAAATATTGATTAAAATCATAAGAAAATACATTTCTTTTTTCTAACATAAGACATAATGCAGTCATTATTAAACTAGTATGTATTATTATTAAGATATTTTATTTAAATTATTGTGGTTTTACATGCTTACTGTCTTGACACCTTTGACCATATTTGTTATATCCAAATTTTTATTTGATAAATCTTAAAATTCAATAGGTCAAGCTGGCTTCACAGTTTGGCTAATTGCAACCGATTTTCAATTAGCCAATAGCGTTCCTTTATTTTCGGTGTTTTTGATGGCTTAGCTGAAGTAAGTAACGCTATTGGCTAATTACCATTCGGTTGTCGGTTGTGTCCTAGCATGTGTACAGGACATTACGGCTTCTACAGACGTCCTTACACAATTTCTAAGTAATCTTAAAGTGTGTAGAATTTTATTCTTACCTATTAGTACTTCAATATGTTGCTTGTGAAAATTCACATAAAAATGGGACGACAGTGCTACATTTGATACTAGTCAGCCAGTGGGCAGTGGTATCCGGAATTCGAAATTTGCGCTTATGAAGCACTGCGTTGTTTTATAATTGTTCTTACCTCTTTGTCAATCAATTGCCATTCCTTTGAAAGCCCGCGATATTCCTTGACGCGTCCTTGGTGTGCGGCCCCGAAGTAGCAGGGGCACTCGAACATGTGCGAGATGCGGCAAATGGGGGGCTTGCCGGTGAAATTCACGAGGATCTCTACGTCTTAAATAGCAACAACGTCAACTTCATATTATTTACATGCATCAATACAAAACGGCAGCATCAACCCATCATCACAGCATCTCCGATTCACTCTTAACAGATTACATTTGTTTAAAAGTCAATTACTGCATACCGTGTTTCAAAACCTTAGCTATTAAACAGAAAATAGATAACTGGATATCACATCCAAACTATAAAAAAGCTATTGAGTTTAATATTTTTAAGTATTTTTTTCAATGAAAATATTTATGTTTTTATCTTTGATTAAAATATTAAATTTATATTCTCAAACACTGAAAATATCTTGTAATTGAAAACGGCTGGAAAATTTATTATCTTATGTTAGCTTAATTTTTATTGCTGACGCGAGGTTATCTTAATTTGTTCAAATTTAAAAAATATTTATGAAAATTACTATTTCTTATGTCTTTTTGTAAATTTTAGGTAGCAGAATATTTATGTCTTTGAAGTAAAACATTATTAGTCCGATTGGGGTTTTTTTATCTCAATATACTGACGTAATTACTGATGCATCTGAACCACCGTAATCGAATGAAATCGATTATTGGCTCTCTCAAAACATTATTTTCTAACATATTTAAAATAATGTATTTGATGTCTTATGTAAGTTTTGCCAGTAAAATCATTAATACTTCGTAAGAAAAAAACGTGATGCTCACTTCACACACGCCGGATTTAGTAGGTCAGATTGTTATGCATAAGTCGTTATAATAACATCGATTCCGTTGATAGCTTCGATCATTCCAGACACTAGCACAATACGGTACTGTTCGGATTAGCACCTAACCTAACCTAAGACTAAGCTAGCAGAGCTCTTTCTGTTACCAAAAACAATTAAAAATCAAATATCAGAACAACTTAGCTCGTTGTGATTGTGAATTATATTAATTTAGCAATGTTGATGTTCTTGGCCGAATATTTCCACGGTACTCATCCAATTTTCCCAAAAAAACAAACATACAAAAATATAAAATAGCTTAAAAATGTTTCATTTCATTTTTTATGAATTCTTAAATAACTCTTCTTCACAAAATGTTAAAGAACGCGCCCATTGTTATACAAACCACGGTCCTACTTTTATTTTCATTAGCTGACGATGTAAACCGGACAATCGGAATGCGGCGCGTGAGAAGTTGGTTTAATGCATTTAAATTTTACTACCACTGGAGATGGTTTATGGGTGATCTTTGTATTGACGTTATCGTGTCAAATACATGATGCTAAAAATTTATATCTAAAGTTTCTATACATTTCGTTTATGTTGTATTATTTCCCAACTAATCAACACCGCCTCTGAAATTTATAATTTTCTCTTGGACATGTTGTCTGTACCGGTTTCTCAGTTAACTTTAAGATTTGACCAGCTATTTTAATCGGTAAGATTTGTTCGGTGTCTTAAGCAACAACAATATTTCATCGAATGTTCGTCTACGGGGCAATAAGATGTTATGATTAAATTGCTCAGCAGCTACAGATCAATAAAAGTTATTTATTTAGGATATCGGTTACATTATCATTCATCGGAGTTTGGACGGAAACATATTTTATTTTAGCTGCTAAGTGTGACGATATTTTGCATTTTGCGTGGCGGTGTACCTCTCAGATATTATATAAATTTTATACGCTTTAATCAAGTGATTAGACAAATTTAATATAAATATCTGATATATGACCAACTGTTAATATTGGATTAAAAGAGATTTTAATAATTCATAATTTGATACAAAAAATGGATGGTCTTAAATCAAAAGTAAGTATCCTACGTCTTATTATTTCAATCAAAAACAGCGGTGGGTGTTTTATGATACTCTAGTTACGAGAAGTGTATTTGACATTATTGTTTAGCCTAACATTTATAGAAAGTTGTCATACACACTCTATTTAATCGTCTCTATAAAACAAATCAACCTGCATTAATTAATTGGGTTAGCTTTTATGACTATGTTACGACTCAATTAATGAAGTGCAAAATACTAATGCAAATAGAGACAACGTTATTTCTATGGCACAGACCTCCTGGCGTTCAGGGATCCCCAAATCGATTTTAATTTTCTAAGGACCCCCTGAATGACCACTTTGAGAAGCACTGCTATGGCAGACTTGCCAATACTTGAATTCACTCGCTTGGAGCATGGGCGATATACGTAATAGAATATTCCGAGACACACCGAGTGTATGGCCAGTTTCCTGATGAAATAGTATTCTATTGAAATTCAAGCAGAGAGCTCACCTGGTGCAGGGACCACCACCACGATAGTCCGCGGCAAGTTGTCCCTGACGGTCGCGATGGCTTGGATAATGTCTCTTCTGTGCTTTTCGGGAGCTTTCCGCGGATCATCCATGTAGCAAACATCAGCGCAGAAGTCATTTGCGCCGATCATCAAAGTGATCAGCTGGAATTTATACAAAATGTTATGTTAAAAAATATGAGTAATTACAGAATAATTTATAAGGCGCGATTTAAGTTATGAAAATAGCAATCAGTTAATAGTTATTTACCATATACATTTCCGCGATTTGGAAAAAAATTCTGTTTAAATACTGACTGCAAAATAAAAAATGATATTTATAATTTGCATATCATTTCACAAGAAAAAGTGTTTATTAGTTCTGACGTATTTATATAAATAGTAATCATTATTCAATTTTATAAATATGTTTACACTTAAGCGTCAGGGAGTGATATAATAATGAAATATTAAAATTTGTATTCATGTTAAATAACGCGAGACATCCAAACTTAGATAATAACAGTGAGATATATAATATCTTACTATAGAAATGTGAAGTCACAAATATAAAACTAATCAGGCAGGATGTTTAAATTTTTGTCATACTCATTGTTACATAGGAATCTCATTTATAAAGAGTTTTCTTCGATATTTATTCGGACCAAAAGATAATTCAATCACTCCGCAATGTCGTGATTTTTTTAAACGAAGTTTACTTGTTTCATTTTAAATATCTCGAAATTTCGATGTTTCGGAATATGCATGAACCTTCCAGTCATCCTCGAGGTTGACCCTGGGGTCCCTGGCCATCCTGTTCACCAGCTGCTTGGCCATGTAGGGCAGGTCCCGGGACATGGCGCCCACTTCGGCCACGTTGAACTGCGAGGCCCTGTGGTGGGTGAACGAGTCGCTGAGCGAGTACCCGAACAGGGCGGGGTTGAACTCCTTCAGGATGTTTGGCAGCGTCAGGTATTCACGCCACGTACCTTGTCCTCCTGTGAAGGAAATTTAGTTCTTATAACTTTATTGGCGGAGGCGGAAAAGAAGAAAGTTCTTGAAGGACATGTGAAGAAGAGTTTTTGTACATGTAAATGTTTTTCTCTTATCCCATGTGCCTTCAAGAAGGCGATTGAATAAAGGATACGCTCCCGCAACCTTGTGTAGTGCTAGTGGGTGCAAATGACACCACAAAAAAAGGCTACAAAATATGATCAGTTATAAGCTCTTTTTGTGCTAATTTTGTATTACCATAACAATAATTCAACAAAACAACATACAAACGATAATTCAAAAATAAAATATAATAGTACAATACAATGCAGAAAATATATTTTTAAGACATATATATATAACATATATACATAAATATACGTATTTTAATTTAATTTAATATTTATTAAAATAATATTTATCAATCTCCTTTAAAAAAATTGTTCAATTGAAAATTTGAGTTTCGCTTATTATCTGGCTTTGTAAAATAATCTTAAAATAGCGCCGCCATCTAACGAAAGACAATGAAACAGTGAACACAATTTTAAAAATTAAAATAAAACTGAAAAAGAGTTGCAGGAATATTCAACAGGTGGCCTGAACGAAATATCCCTAAACATTATTTCTCTTTTGTAACTAATGGTGATTTGATTGATTGCATGATAATTATAATTCAACAATAAAATGCGGATCAAAATATATCTGACAGACGGTTATAAAGTATTTGCAATGGTTTAAATACAGTAATACCCCGCTATACGCGAGGGATACGTTTCGGAAAATATCGCGTTAAGTGAAATTCGCGTATATCGGGGTTTACGATTGAACAAAATAATTAATTTTACATAGTCAAAACTGAATACAAAAAAACGAATCATTTAAATCAATCACTTTAATTCTAAGAACACTATGCAGCATTACATGTTATTTTTACATACAAATACATCTATTGTATTTTGGGTAGCGTTTCTTTTACGTTCTTGTAAAATACGTTCATAACACCCAACGCTGTTTTTAATTGTTAAGAGAAGTCAATGACTACATTATGTTCATACACATTCTTAAAATAAGAAATTCGCGTAATGCGAGGCATTTTAACGCGAAATTTGAAATTAGCGTTATAGTGAAACCGCACAAAACGGGGTCGCGTAAAGCGAGGTATTACTGTACTTACCAGTCCAAATGTAAAAAAAAATCATATGAAAAAAGGTACAGCGTGTAAGGCTTCCGACAACGTGGAATTTAGGTGGATTGTATAGCGATTACTGTGCCTGAGCTTCAGGTGAAGAGGAACGAAATCAATTGCGTATGACGAACCTATTGACCAGGAAATTCCTCTGTTCTCGGTGGAGACTTGCAAGATGTTGGATGCAGCGGCTCCGCTGCCGGCCGTCAGGGAGTCGCCCATGGCGCCGATGACGTCGATGTCTCCGGGCCTCAGCTCGTGCACGGACGAAGGTTTCACTTTGGATCTTGGAGGATTATCAGGATCGTTGAGGACGCAAGGAAATGAATCCGTCATGCGCTTCTGAAGATGCTGAAAATATACAAAATGCTTCAATTGATGTCCATTGATTGTGTTTGTATCCATTTAGTTTTCGTTGCTACTTCTTATATTAGCTAGTTTTTGGCAGCCGTTGTTATTAGATGATTTTGATATCTGAAATCTATTAAAATCTTAAAACTTCAAGCAGCTCAACATCAAAAACCCAAGCCACATAAGTATGATCAAATTTAATGCATCGGATGCAGAAGCCAAGAATCATAGCTTAAGTATGACAAGGCTTGTATATGGCCACTAGTTCATGGCCCTTTTTGCAGTGGCGTACCTTAAGGGGAAGGGGTGATGGGGGCGTTGTGGAACATGTTTTATAGTGGCATTTTTTTATATTTTTGTCGAATTATAAACAAATAAATATATTTAAATTGTTGTAAAACACAGAATCAACGATCGCTATGAGTATTCAATTTAAAAAATTATGCTGATCACTGATTTTGATTGACTTTATTTGACTCTCTTGCAAATGCTTAAAATATTTCACTACGCACAAATTCAACCATATATTGCTCAAACGAGAGTCTGAATCAAAGTAATAATATTGAATTTGTAATTATCGTTCCCAATTTCATTTGTGTCGAAAAGTAAACGAAAAACACGCGGTGACATCGAAAACAGTGAACTGCTTACGCGATAACATTTTAATGCAATTCAATAAATTATATTTCAATAACTTTTATTTTACTCAAGAGGCAAAATACTAACGTTGATCCTCGCGGCATTCTGCAGATAGCCCGGCTCCGAGGCGCTCCTCCCCACCAAGCCGAGCATCATGTCCTTCAGGAAGCGGAAGAGGCCCAGCGGCTCGCGACTCTGCGCCTGCACGTCTGTCCCCGCGAGCACCAGCAGGACTGCGCCCAGGACGAGGCTCCTGCACACCTGGAAAAGCAAACCCAGAGTCAACTCCGAGACGAACTTATTTTCTATGCCAAACTCCACGTTTAAACACAAATTTTAATTTTGTTTCAAATGCGAGAATATTATTATAGAGACGCAGTCTATTAAAGTACATAAACCATTATGCGGTCTCATGGTTTCAACGATTGTGTTTGGAAAAGTATGTGAAAATAAGTTGAATATATATAAAGGTAAGCTTAATGAGAACACTAGTTTTAAACTTTTTTTTTAATGTATGTACTTTAAAATAAATACATTAATATTTTGAATAAAAATACTTGAGTGATTTTCCACATTTTTGTTTTTATTAGTGACCGGTTTCGCCAACCTTTCACGTTGGCATTATCAAACAAAGCTCAAACATCAAACATTATCAAACTCTGTTTGATAATGCCAACGTGAAAGGTTGGCGAAACCGGTCACTAATAAAAACAAAAATGTGGAAAATCACTCAAGTATTTTTATTCAAAATATTAAAATGGAATTCCACCAAGTACTCTCTGTCAAAATATTGAATTTCATAAATACATTACTTAAAACAATAAGGCTATAATCCATTGATGTTCATACAGCCTATTTTTATATGTTAATTTTTGAAGATTTAAATTAACAAACAACATGATTTATTTCGCACTGTATAAATCCAAAATAAAAAAATAAATCTCACATTCATAAAAATAATAGTAAACAGCATTTTTCACTGTTGTTTATTTAACAATAATTATATTTGAAATACATTGTCACTTTAGCTGTCCATTGTCTTAAGTGTAAAATTTTGAAAAAATCTGCGATCAGTCCACTCAAAGGCTCTTTTAAATCTGTTGACCTCTCGGGCATATTTATTTGTTAATATCGTATGCGCATAAAATTATCATAAATATGTGTGCGACGATTCACGCCACTGGCGGTGGCGTGACGTGGCGCGACGTGACGTGACGTGAGGCGCTTGGGCCGCTGCACTTGACCGCGACCACCACCGCGGGGGTCACCTCCCCTGGTGGCTCGCCTGGCAGGTAGAAGCCAGCCTTGCCACCGGCGGTCAGAGCTGACTGCGCCTCGGCGAGCTGCTCTGCTTGGTCGTGGACGTGAACCGGTATAGCTCCCGTGATATCGCGAAACCTCTAACCTCCATTTCAACAATCGGAATCGTACAAAGAATACGAGAATGGGTACCAGAGCAGGTGCAGGTTATTCACTCGGTTGGATGAAATATGAATTTTTCATAGAGTTAGCTCGGAAATTAATTGCGTAAATTAACTTAAAACCGCTCGCTATAAACGACTCGTATATCGTTGCATTATTATTAAATTAATTTTAATACATAATTTAATATTGAAACTCTAATATTTTTCAACAAAACAGTTTTAAGAACATGAACATGCCGGCATTTGTATATTTTGAAATTTATCTGTAAAAACAATTTCTCTTCTTGTCAGGTTTCAGCATAGTCTTTTTTTATGATTTTCCTGTTTTTATTTCAATGTTCTTATTGTCTATTCCTATAGAAAGTTATTAATTATACTAAAAATAATACATTTTTCTTCAAACTAAATGTGATGTAAATAAATATCTCTTTTTTATTATTTATTTTAGTGTTTGATATCAATCTTATTTGCTTCATCTTCATCGGAGAGGAGATTGGCGACCGTCTCACTAAGCATAAATTTATGCCAAATGGTTCATGTTTTTTTTAAGGGGAAAATAGTGTAATGGGTCCCAGAGTCCTTCTGTTGGCTTTGATGTGGCAATTTCTATAATTTAAATATTTTTAAATGCATTTTAAAAAATATGGCGACTCAACCTAATTTAATCAACTAACGTATTAATATTCGTTTTTTTTATTTTCCATGAATTCTAAATATTACAATGATTTTGTCTTCGTTGGGTTGGTAATCTCATTAGAAACTAAAAAAGGTAAGGTTCGATACAATACCTTCTTTAATATATATAAAATTATATCAAGGATATTCACAGTTTAAAATATCAAAATCGTAACATCATCAAACAAAAGCCGTTTATTTAAAATAATTATAAATATAAAAATTAAAAAAATAGTATTTATATTATATACTATACAAATACACAATATGATATTGTAACGAACGCGTGATTGTTTATGGTTAATAAACCTACAATGTATCAGGTAGACAATAAGATATCTTATACACTGCCTACAGAGCCTACTTGTAAAACCCTTCCTTGTTTGACCATAACTAATTTTCAGCAAGGACGGCATAGCCGGAAACTGAACATGAAACATCAATCAATAATAGAGATCACTGAGCGTATCGAATCATATAAAATTCAAATAAAAATAAAATTTTCTCATTTCTATTAACGTTTAAAAATTATCTTATTCTCTATTCAAGTCGAGAGATTTAAAAAAAGCTACTATTATTTTTGTTCAGCGCACCTTGCTGCAGAGATATTACTGAAGTCCCACGTTACAAATAATATTTTAGATTTTTATATGATTTGATTTATTTGCCTAAGACTTACATGTCATAATTTTGTTTATAATATTTAATAAGTTGCAAATTTTAAACTGCACCTTTTTTATGATAAAAATGCTAGTAGTATTTAAAATACTATATCGGATTAACATGAAACCTTTTCTCTGTATACATTGATATGTTCATGAATGAAATTGAAATTATGGATATAGCTATTTATGTCTGAATCTAAATAAACCACCTATAATAGTCAAATTTTCTAATTAACATTGTAATATTGGCATTTTGATGCGAAGAGCTCCTGAAAATAACGATTTTAATAAAAAGCCCCATATAAGATCCCAAATAGAATTTTTCAAAGAAAACATTATGTTTACTGGGAAAGTGCAATAAAAGCATACTTTTCAAATAATAAAGTATTTCTTATTACATATTCAATAGGCATGACGACAGTATCAAAGAATCAAAGAAATAATTATTTTAAGGGAAAATACATATTAAAAGGATTTAAAAAACTGATTTAGTTTTATTTAAAAATCTAAGATTAATAAGATTTTCAACAAATTAAAAGGTTAAAATACTGCAATCGGCCATTTTGACTGAAACACCAATCACAGCGCATGACGTCATACCCCTGTAAACAACTCTATGGTATTCAAATTGGTCTATGGTCTTCAATGCAAACACAATGGCACGCCATTTGACAATGATAGTTAATGACGTCAGAGCGTCTAAAAAATGCTGCGATGACGTCACGCCTCGCGATGACGCGTTTTCGCGCACTTTTGAAAAAATATTATAAAAATGGCTTTAAACATCGTTAAACTCTAGTTTTTTACCGAAATAAAGTTTTTTTCGTAAATAGTAAATGTGTACCCCCATTATGGAAGAGGATTTGAAAATCTTTCGTCATGCCTATTATAAACATACGATCCACGAGTGACTGGTATATATTTTTCCTTTAGTTTTAATGCAGCTAATAGTTACTCAACCATCGCTGTTTTTGTTTTAATTACTCAAAACTTATCGTCTTCGATAAAGCGAAAAAGGGTGTTACCCCAAAAACATCATTTTCCATCCAGGACGGGGGTCGAACCGGAGATCAAGAGTCCACGGTCTGACCGTCGAGCTAACGAACCGACCGAAAATAGGCAAAAATAATTTTTAATCTTAATATCTTTTAGTGGCTTTATTGCTGTGTGTTTAAATTAATAAAAAATACTATTGAATACTAATACTAATTGAATAATAAAAGTTTGTTGATATTGCTAATAATCCTGGAAATTAATTTAAATGACTGACATGATCAATGTAAATCTTATTCAATTTGATAAATACCCATGACGATTATGCTAAAGAGAAGCCATCGCCGAATGAATCATGTTTGACTTGCACGAGGACATCGGAAAAACGGACAGAACAAATTGACACCACTTAGTATGTCGACGAGCGCGCGTGGAGCCACACCCAGCGACCAATGCATCATCAGCAAATGATAAATAATATATATTTTTTAATCCACATTTCGAGTCTAACAGGTGTTTTATGATTAAAATTTTAAAAAAATATATATTTCCACGAGAAACGGTATGAAATATCTTCTAAAAGTTTTGCACGTTAATATACGCCAAGAATTTTACTTATCTAGCAACCCGGGGACATGAGCTCCACGCCAGCACGTAAAGAATTGAATTCTCAATCAGTTACAATAGCAGTATATAAAATACACAAATAAATTATATTTTTCATTCATAATCACATCAATTTTAGCAATAGACACAGATACGACTTTCATTTATTTATTTTATATTTACAAATTATTGTAGTACTCAGTTTGATAATGCCAACGTGAAAGGTTGGCGAAACCGGACACCAATAAAAATTAACATGTATTTTATTTAAAATATTATTTATTGTAACCTCAAGAGTATTCACGATCGCCCGAATAAGAATTAAAAAAAAAACATTTCAAGGCTTCAAATTTAAATCTTATTTAAAAAAAAATGTAAAAATTAACTGCATAAACCGGTACCCATTCACTGAATACTTTAAAAGTATTTGAATAACTCATAAATGCACGAACGCCTATTTTTTTAATCACTTTTTTTAATATTGATTTTCGTGTAAGGATACGCTGGGCGTTGTCGGAGAGACGCTGAAATCATACCGAACCCAAACTCCAACACAGGGTTATTAATAATTCATAACTAAAGTAAGTTTAGGTTTGCGTTTCATCGGTCTGACCGCATTCAATGTCGGCCAGGCTGCTCGGCCCGATATGGACCACACTTCCGTTTGCAACAATTATTCGAACAATACTCGAGCATAAGGCATTCTGATCAAAGAACTGCAAACAATCGCTAAATTATCTTTTTTACATTACAAGAATGGCGGGATGAATATTAATTAATTAACAATCTATTCAATATTTAATTGACATAAAAAAATATGTTGGTTCACTTATAGGATATGATTGTTAAAAATTCTTGCTAAGTACCAGTGACTCGTTGGTATAATTGTGAATGCACCGGGCATGTAAGCTTGGGGATGTGGGTTTCAAATCCCCCACACAAGACACAATGATATTTTTCTGGGAGATTCTTCAATAATTTTTCAATATTTGAAAAAATGTACTTAATCATTATCAATCAATAAAACTATATAGGCAAAATCGTACTTACTGTGAGACGGTCTTCACAAAAAATTAATAATATATCTATTATTATATTTTCTTACATTGAAAATAACTAATTTTTAATAATCATCACCGTAATCGTAATATGAACATTTGAATGTGTATTTTTATATTGTTAATTCGGAATATATTTATTATTTTTTTTAGAAAGGAATAATTATTAAAAATAGGCTCACTTTACTTATTCGAGTTGTTGTGTCAACTCCGTCACAATAACTTGCGAAAGTAAGGTTTATTATTGTTTTAATAATATTATGTAAAAAATTTAAAAAGAGTATTTTATTTATAGCAGAACTAAATTCTCAAAACCTTTCATATTTCTACAATTCTCTGGATTATTCTATTTTTTTTGATGTGGGTTATATCAACATATAAATTATCAGTTTAAAAACAACCCTTATTTGTTATTATCGAGAAGTAAAAATCTATTTTTCTTGCCCATCGCAATCGGTTTTTAAGGTTATTTGAAGTTCGGCCTACTCTTAACTTCGTGAAAAAGTTTATTTTTGTTCTTAAGGGGTTAAATTTTACTTTCATAATGAATTGTTCGTTTGTTCTACAAGAATTAAAAAAATACCGTTCATGTCCATGACCACTTAAACAGCAATTAAACTTAACCACTAAGTGACGATAGTGTAGTAGGCGGTACAGTATATTTCGTGAATTTCCTGTGATATCATTAGAAAGTTGAAGTGTTATTAAAATATTGAATATTTTTGATATATTTATTACAATATCAATCTTCCAGCGTCTGGTCCAGGCGTTACTTGCGTAATCTGTTCGCGATAGCCTGTGGACAGACATCAAGGGCGACCGGTCACATAAACCATCGGAAAATAATTATAAATTGCTACTTTTTTATTTTAATCACATAAATATATGGAAAATAAATTGTTTGAATATATGATATTAGAAAGTATTGTACAAATATTGATTGGATTTCCAGCATGCAACAATGTGTATTTTAAGGGTCTCGGTTTAACAAGAAATCTGGTGACCTCATTCTTTTCAGACCTCAAGAGAGAATATCAAAGACCGCACTTGCAGCCTCCTACCGGGTCTAATTTCGTTGAGCAAAACAATAATTTATATTACATTCAGTGGAAAAATTATTTAAGTTCAAGGCCATATTTTTATTTTTATTTTTTCCCAATTTTACACGCATCGATCCATCAAGTAAAATCTTTAAGCCATCAAACGCAATTTCGAATGGAAAACGGCAGAATTTGTTTTATTGCAACCGAGATTCATCAAGTACGATTAAGTGATTATTGATTCCGTAAGTAAATACCATATGTAAAATCATTTGAACTACGTACGTTACGTCAAAGCCCAAGGTCGAAGGCCAATGTGATTCAAGGATACTTTCCACGTCTTGTTCCAAATTTATTGAAACGTTTCATCTTTTGAAAAAATTCTTTGTACGTGTCAGCAGCGATGCACTGCATGCCCTTATGGTTTATTTAAAATAAACATTACATTTGTTATTTACGCGCAATTTTAAAAACGACCCTTTTTTATTAACAAAGTTTTTATGATTGGGTCTTTAATTTAAAGGTTGGGTTAATTAATTTGTGTGAATATAATAATTTAGTGATTTTATTTTTCAATAAAAAATCAATTCCGAATCGGTTGATTTCAAACTTCGGGTAAAAATTCAAAGCTTAAGCACCTATGAATTGAATTCAATTACGACTGCCACAACCTTTTTAAAATGCAATACATAAGTTATAATTTCACTGAACGTTACTATAACAATTAATACGAACCTTATGTCAGGTTCATAGATAAGTTAACAAAATTTGACGATTAGTACACGATATCAATATTTATTAAGTCGATCTCGCGAGTCAGTAACCTTGACTTAGTTGCATTTGTAGCACATGGTTTCTTAGATATTTTTCAAATTGCACTCCATACAAGTCGTCTAGTCTTCTTAATCAATCCGTTTCTTAATGAACCTCTAACATTGAAATTACCATTATTTATTTAATGCTATGTATATAAAGTTGTTTAATCGGCACGAACATAGCCTTCCGATTTAAAAAAAAACATTAGGAATGAAAAAATATTTATTCATTTGTGAGATCAATATATGGGATGTCTGGTCTATTTGGGTTATTCTTATTCTTGTACGCTCCAGCTTCAGTCGACATGAAATGAGCGACCAGAGCAACCGTGTATCATAAAATTGTCCCCGACACCACGCTCCTAACAATGCAACAAATAAAAACCTATGCGCCCTGGAATAGTCAATAAACAAAGAATATGAATTATTAATACAATATATATGCATTGGTTTGATATTCTTTTTAAATTTTCAGATCAACTAGTCAATTTTACATCGTTTACGAAAGAGTCGGTTAATTATGATTATCACTAAATTAATGTAATTTTAAATAAAGAGAGTAATCATTATCTACCAAGTAATTTTAAAATACAGTAAAAAGTTATATTATGTATATAAACTGATGTGTTTGGGGTGGAAAAACCTTATTTCGGAAATGTATTAAACGCATTTTGATGTTTAAAATACATACTGGCATGTTACATTTCTCAACAGATTTTTTAAAGAATTTAAATTAATTACATTTGCTGGAGACGTGTCAAACCAGACGGCCGATATCGCTTCTTAATACTTTTTACTGCTTGCCTTACTCCCACATTACTTGAGGTACTGCACAGGTAATTTGATTCTCGTTCTCATATTATCTTAGCTCGGATGTCCCCAACTGACAAATTAAGATTCCAAACTATTTCTAATAATAGTTAAGAACAAAAAAATATTTTTGAAAAAATCTATTGTGTAGCATTTATCCTCAAACAAGTTCATTCAAAATGTTAATAGCACTAATGGAAGGAGATTAAAAAAAAACTGACTCATGAGTCATCAAGCACAGACCTCTTGTCTTTCTCGAGTATATTTATCTAAGCATATCACTTGTGCTGAGAGATGAATTTCCTCAAACAAACTGAACCAAGCGTGGGCCTAATTAGATTCGCCGATCAGAAAGAGTACAATCCTCATGGTCGAGAGTCAACGCCCGACTATTCAAGTAAATGAACTAAGTCGAACGCAACAAATGTACAAACGCAACAAATGTACGGCAAAATAACAGGTTAAATTACTATTTTAAATTAAATTCAAAATGCAAAATACTTTTTTTAAATAATACATGAATTATTTTTTTTGTAGTACTCGTCAAAACATCACACATTGAAAATAAATAGTTTAATTAATTTTTTTAAATTTCTTTTCTTAATTTCAATATGAATAAGTCATTTTTTAATTCGTGGTTAATCTAGTGGCGACCTTCTTTCAATGCTAAATAAGTGTTTTTTACAATTCTATGATAAGAGATTTCATGACTATTTTTAATAATCATTTAGATTTGATTTGTGAATTTAATTTAAACTAATTTTTTACTAATGTCAGTTACTGCCTTAGTTCGAGCAATAGCACCGCCTAATCCACTTTTTCTCTCAGAATTAGGCCTTCGGATAGTTATTTTGCCAGCGAGGAGAAAGATTAATGAAAACTACTAAATTCAACGAATGTTTTTATTCAACTCTACGTTCCTTAAAATGTTTATTCATGGCATGTTAACATGTTAATGTTGTATCACTATTGTAAACAAATGAGTTGTGCAGATACACAGAATTATGGCATGTGACGTTTTTGTATATATTAATTGAAACCTAAAACATTTTAATGAATATTTTTAGTATTGAACATTGAACGCTTACAAATCATTTAAAAACTTTGTAAGAATCACTGAAAACAAACAAAATGAGATTTTTATGTCGTTAAATTTTAACATTTTTTTAAAATAATATTAATTCACCCAGAGTCGAACTCCTCCCCACCCGGGTGTGAAGGTTGACAAGTGAGCATACTAACCCAGTTTCATATTTATTTATATGTAAATTTTTATCTAAAATTGTTGAATATTCAAAAAAAATTGTGATAACTATTTCGTTGGCAATCTAGACCGGCTTTGTCTGCCACTTAAGTCACGGCGCGTTACTGAACATTAGCTATCGGGTACCTATATAAGTAGAAAAAATACCATGTTCACAGAAAAATACAATCTTAGCAGTTATTGCCGTAATGGAATTTTCTTTATTTACAGCAGTATCAAAAATATTAGAAAAAAAGATGTACATATATTTCAAAAATATTTTTTTGTATTTGATATTTTACATATGTGACCATCACCACGAAGTATAGCTCAAATATAAAATCAAAGAACATTTAAATTAAGTTAAGTTTCCGGTTTAATTAAAACATTTATATATATTGTTTAATAGATCTCCACAAGCAAAACAATTTTTTAAGCAATCTTAATACGTGCATATCGAAAAAACAACGCACCGGCATTCAAACTTGAACTCCTCGAATGCAAACATCCATCAGCTGCTCGACTGACTTACTTATTCGCAAAAAACCAAAGGAACTATTTTTTTGCTGGTAACTCTAGTTCATAAATATCACAACCTTGCCATTTAGTAACGAAAAAAATTATGTAATCGAAATAAAACCCAAATATCATTAAAATTATATTTACGGTATTAGTACTTCCTGAACCTCTTTAAGTAGTTTTCTCATTTTTTGTTTTTAATAAATTATAAAGGTAGCATTATTAATTTTAATTAAAAAAACAACTTGTTTTAAGACTCGATTGTAACAATATACAGCAAGTTAAAATATTTTTATTTTAATAAAACTAAATATCAAATATATCTAAAAATATTTTTTTACAGACATCTAAAATATGACATGTTACATATTTTTCTGTATTTTAAACCTTGTCAATTTCAGGTTTAACCATTTCAACGTTTCAGCATTGACACTGACTTTCTTTATGAGGTATTTCGAGATTTTTCCCGGGACCGAAATTTTGAAACAGTAAGACGCATAGTATTGAAAAATATTTGTCCTTAGATGGTCTTTTTTGATAAGTGGATGCGTGTCCTTACTACTTTTTTGAAACTCGTTTGTCGACTGGTGCATTGCAGCGACCTTCCGCTGGACTTGTGTACCACACCAGGTCGTGTACCTAGGGCTGAGCGCACCTCTCCGAGGACGCGATATTTGCTTTGCGCAGTGACAGGACAATTTATTCGGTCGGCATTTTATTTATTACTAATATGATTCTTGTATTGAAACTCTTTTAAAATGATAACTCAAAGCATACCTGAAACTCAAGCTTCATAAATGACGAATTCCTGCCTGAAGTATTGACAATTGCGAGAATACAACTTATTTCTTAGATAATCAATTCACATCTGGAAAAACAAGAAAAATCTTTGGTTTTTGTCGTCGTTTTGTGTGTTACTCGATTATCCAAAATATATTATGAGCAATATAGATGTTTATGGACGAATATTGCAGATTTGTTTAGTATGACCAAAATCATTAGATTAAAGATATTACGAATCTCTCTGAACAAACATTTATATGATCAAGTTGTTTTTTTCAATATACGTGTTAAACATATTTTTTTAAATTACAATCTTAATTAAAATGAAAATCGGGAAACCAAAATGATTATATTCGAATCAGAAGGAAATTATAAAAACCCAATCAAACATCTATAACCAATAGTAAATCAAATATTTATTTGATAACAATATTAATTATTACATAAATCGAACTAATAAATACTAGTTTTTTAACAATATATTTAGTGGTAGCGTGGTGCGGCCGACGAACGTCAGGGCCCAAAAATTCATTTCAGAAAAACTTCGACATTTGATGGTTTAATAGATTCATTATAAAAATATATTGTGAAAATAAAAACCACTAACGTTTAAAGAACAATTAACATAATAATCGTAAGGAACCAAAACTACATCGGCAGTAGGAAAAATTGACTATCACTAAATTTAACAAAGTCATTACATTAACTTATCATTTTATTTAAAATATTAAAATGTGATTCCACCGAGTACTCTTGGTCAAAAAAATTTAAGGACTATCACATAAATGTTTAAATGAGAACAGGAAATCTGAAAACAGCACAAAACAAACAAAAAACTAAGGAAATAAAAAATATCAAAACACCAACAGTTTCTGTTTCCTAGAGATGTTGTTAACAAACCATGAAACCTTAAATAACTGGTTATGAAAATAAATATTCATTTATGATAATATAACAATCGACAGACATGTCACTCAAGGAAATTGTCAATGAGTAGACAATTTCGGGAAATTATTATTTTTATATATTCAATATTTTTGACCACATGATTAATTTTAATAATTTTACCACATGTTTAATTTTATTGGTGACCGGTTGCGCAAACTTTTCACGTTGACATTATCACACATTATTATTGATTATAAAGGTATTATTGACACGAGGTAGCAAGTGTATTATTATTACAATGTTTTGATTATATTTAAAATATTTAATAAACTATCGGTTGGCGATAAATACTTTTTTGCACTTATATAAAATAAAATTAGCTTCACTAAGTTGACGAATATTTTGAAAGGCGAGGTAATTTATTACAGATTAGTATCGTAAAATACTAATAAATTAGATATTTATATTTGTTTTATACGTCGACAATTATAGTCATCAGGTTTGAAGTAAAGGAAACATTTTCGCGAAAAAAGCCCCTTTGTTGCAGATTTTTCTATAACGTATCAGAATTGACAAATTGCTTCCAACAGTTTGTATCCCTACATAATATTTTTTGGCCTTCTATTCTTACAGAATGGTGTAGTTGTTAATTTCTCTATTTATAAAATGATCTTTAACGTCTCTTGAACACGAAATAAACATTTACACCTGAAGACTTGTGTTTCTCATGAGTCATCCAATCCTCCACTTTGGTTGATTAATACACCTATTTATGTATGTCTGACACTCTACGTTAAGTATTGAACGTGATGCTACGTTCATTGTATACTTATTGACAAACGTTTACCCTAATAAGCACGCAGTTTGTTTGCGACTCTTGATCGATATGCTGGTTTATTAACTTGTTTCTGCGAACTCAAATATAAATCTGCGCGAACTTGGCAAAGAACCTGTACCATCTGGCCACTACGCCTTCGTTAATGTATGCATGTATTCAACCTTCGATAAACAAACGTTTGACTGTAAGTGTATTTATAATAATTTATATATGAGAAATATAATTTTACTGTCAACTTATTATTCACACTGTACATATTTATCGACAATGAGAAATTGTATAATATATTGACGTCATGTGTAGTAAGATGAGTTTGAGTATCAATGATTATTTTTTTTAATAATAATTTCAGGAACAATCCAGACTCGTTACAGAGTTTGGTGGTAGGAATAGTTTCTGAGCTCTTCAAAACTGAAACCATGGGTTAAGTGCTAATGTACCAGGGAATCGCAGACAGGTTAATAAGCGAATAAGCAATATAAGGTGCCTTTGACTTGTTTTGTCTTTGGCATTTAAATTGTTTTGTAATAAAAATAGCAAAACAGACGTCAGATGTTTCGGCTCCCGTACTAGAGTTGTTTTCAAGAAATTTTAGAGAAACCCCATATTTTTATATTCATTATACCGAGGACTTGTGTGAAATAAAGCATACCTAATTCGTTTAATTTTCTTTTATTATTTAATGTATTCATTTGAGAGACAAATATGTTAATTTACAGAAACCTGCATTATTATACCACTTACAGCCTAATAGCTAGGAAATATCAGAGTATTACAAATAACTAACTTATAGTAATTATTGTAATATGTTGCAATAATTAACTCTGGCAAGGTTTTATAACAATAATAACATATCTAATTACAATATGGACTATTTAACTTGTTACTCGTGCATTATGTATTTCCCACGTGACAAAACCCACTTTATTTGTTATATAATTTTTAGTTCTTAGAAAATTCACACATATATAAAATTGGTATTCACAAGTCATTGCAATGTTTCCAGTTCTCTCAGTTTATAGAAGTAGAATGGTTTTATATAATTGTATACTTTTGAAATACTGTAGTAATATTACAAACCATAAATAATTTATAAATTCACAACCTTTAATCGGATAGTAACGTTAATACACTTCTCTTTTGTGTTATCTATGCGTGTATGTTTACAGCTCGTGAAGATAGAAAATAAAAAATTGTGTATTTTAAAAATCGTTAAAGTTTACGTATTTTAATATATATCTATAACACATTGATATATTCTGTGTATTTAATGTTTGACCTCGACGATAATTATTGAAAGAAAAGCTATAAAACTCATCCCATTTAAGGCTTCTCTGGGGTTCATAATTAGGACCCTGCGGTCAATATGCATCGACAATTACAACTGTTCAACAAATTATTTTTTTCAAATAATAATTTGATTCATTGTAAACAAGCTTAATACGTCATCCGGCGCATTGATTCGCCCAGGTTAAAAATAAATAAAACGTACAACGCTGGATTCATACCTCGGAACCCTTATAAAACTAAAAAACCGTGCAAATTTAAAGACTATACGATAATTTTCATAGTGAAGTCACTTTAAAAATAATATAGTAACTACTGTGTTAATATTTTCTAACTTTTATTTTATTTTCGTGTGTTGTTTTCTTTTATCTGGCACAGTGGATTTTGAAATACGGCTTGTAAATTTTTCTTTCCAATATTTGAATGATTATTTTTATAGCATTACAAAAAAATATAATGCTGGTTTTTTGTCCTTGTAAATCTATATCATGATATTATTCTAGCGTACGTTCAAGAATGAATGTATCAATTATTTAGTTTATATACGTTAAGAATCTGGCTGAATTTGGTCAAATTTTGCCATAAAATAGTAATTACTTTAGTGATGATTAAATTGCTTTTATAGCTATAATCATCCAATAAAATCCACCAAGGTTCATAAACTACTTCTCTAAATTCGCTGGTCACTGTTCTGTCCCAAACAAGTTACATGCAGGTACTTATTAATCGCTCATAGCCCGCAATAAATTGTACTATCTTAGATGTACTGATCAAAGTTAAGGCGGAGAAAAAATTTATGTCTATCGTAAATAATATAAACATCGATAAAAAGACTATTATACAATACTTTTTTGAGTGTCACGGCCGATTAATTAATGTTGTATATCCTTGGGAAGTCGACCCGCGTATGGTGATAATTTTATTTTTGTCGATATTTTATTTAAATTAAAACATTTTCTTTTTGTTGATTTTTTTACTGAACTGGACTTAAAATAACGACAAAAAATTCTTCTCACAGATAAACGCAAAATCAACGCATGTCCCACAAAGTAACGAAAAAAAATTGAACAAAATCCTTAAGAAATATAAATAAAATTTATTTTAGAGTATACGGAATTGTATATTTTTTTAAGACGTTCCCAGTCATTTTATATGTAAGGATACACTTTTTTTCAAAACTGTAAGATAACATAATTTAAAGATTTAAAATTCGCGAAACTTTGAAGTTTTTATTACTGTAAAAATATATTTAACTATGCCTATAGAGACCCCGATGTAATAATTAACTAGTTAATTTCAGTAAAATTTGGCTTTCATAAGATGAAAATCAACACACACAAAAAGTCTAATTAAAAAATTTACCCACAACTTCTAAACTGAACTATCATGTATTATTTTAAAAGAAGGAAACTACTCAACATTAATATTTTTCTCCCAATAATGCAAAGATATGCTAGTAATAAACTCCGTGTTAGATTTAATATAAGAAACAACTAAAATATTGAGTTTTTTTATTTTTATTAGTGTGTGAACTTTTCGACGTCTACTTTAATAATTTCGAATAAATATGCAGATCTTTTTTTGCGCCAATTAGAAATAGTAACGCGTAAAAACACCGGACAAGAAAAGTTAGAGCCGAACTACACGTGTAGTAAAATTCGACGCGTACCTATACGCTTAGTTCTATAAAAAGGCTATCGATGTCCAAACAGGGTTATCATGGTCACTCCAGTCAAAATCCATATTCATTATCCCGAGGTTTATATGGAAAATTGCAAGCAGAATTCTGCTTTGGAAGATAAGACCTGAGTAAGGGAGTTAGCAATTATCTTCAATGTCACGTATCTCCATTGTGTAAAAACCAGGATGCATGCTCTAGTTTTTTCAGGCAACTCCCGGACGTTTCGGGCTAGGTTCCCGAGGAACTCACACCTCCAATCCAAATTATTCAATTTCAAAATTCAAACTGAGCGTTATAATTACAATAAAGGGAAAAAAACGATTCAAATAGGCATAATATGCATAATTTAAATAAATATATATCTTACCTTCATTTTATTAGGGCAGCACTGATCACTTCTACAATAATATTGACGGTTCGGACTGCCGGCAGAACACAGTTTTATCGAAGCACAACACTCAAAAAACACGTGTGCAGTTTTTCCTGTTTGTCTATTTATTTTCAAAACGACTACTTCAAATAAAATCAAAAAAACTGGCTCAATTCAGATAATTTTTTTTTCAATAGTGAAACATTATTTACACTAACCTGAACCATTAATTAAGATCGATCGAATTTTTAAGTGTACCTGAGTACTTTGTATGGTTAAAATATAAATTGAAGTTCCCTCAGCAAGACGATGCACCCCGAATTCGCAATCCTGGTCGAGTGAGGAGAGGTGAGGAGAGGTGAGGAGAGGTGAGGAGAGATGAGGAGAGGAGGCTTCGCGGAGTGGCGACGCGCGCGGGCGGCCTGGGATTGCTGCGCTGCTGGCTGCTCCGCCGACTATACCTCGCGACGCCGCGCGCTCATTGGCTGCCATCGCCATCCGCCATCCGCCATCGCTGAGCTGCAGTGATAAAGGATTTTTCAAAAATATCTCACCAGTCTCTGACTAATGCAATGAACACACACATATATAAATATATTATACACAGTACATCATACACTCGTCGTTACATTCATTATGCTGAAAGTGCGTAGCGTGATTTATTGCAATCTTATTAAGATTTAGAATTAATTATTTATTTAGATCATGGGTTCCCAAACTGTTTTGTCCCGTCGACCCCTTGTCGAGATTTCCTGTTTTTCGTAGACCCTTGCTAATATTGAATTTTTACAAATTCAAACATATTTTTGACATCTGATATACATAGAACAATTCACGTTCATAAGGTTTTACTGTACAGTGGATTTATAAAAAAAAAGGTATTTGGTCGAAACTAGTCATGCAAAAAATATAATAAACTCAAAGTGAAAACAAAAATACAAAGTTACTTTTATCATTATAATAATGGATCTTCACCAATCAAATGCCTTGTCCCTCAACAAGAGTAAAAAATACATTTAATAAATTAAAAATACACAAAATGATTTTAAAAAAATCAATACATTTAATGGGTCTGATGCTTTGATAGAAAATTTTCAATATTTGGTTTAAAATAAGTCACCTTAAATCTCCTCGCTCGGTGATTTCCAATATATTTCTTTTTTTGTAAGAAGATTGACAACCGCACTGAAACCCTTTTCCACGAGGTATGAAGATGGAAAAGCTTTCAAAAACCTTTTTGCGATAGTCCATAATGCAGGATAAACAGTATTATTGTGTAAGTACATAGGTACAATCTGAGTTAGTTGCATTATGAAATTTACGGAATGCCTAAATTTTGGTGATGACCTGCTTAAATGGGATCCACTCGCGTAGACCCCCATTTACAGTTCGTGGACCCCCAATTTAATTTTTCGCTGTCACCGACCCCTGGGGGTCAATATTGACCACTTTGGGAACCTGTGATTTAGATAAATTAATACCTCCCCGCTCTCCCCCTTCTGTTGCTTGTGAATGGCTGACATTGTATACTCTGCGTATGTAAATGATCGGTACTGGAGTAGTGGACTTGGAATGATTGTAGAGGGATGTGCTCTGGAAGTACCTTGTCGAGGTAATATTGTTTCTGTAGCTTGCTATAGAAGGAGTATCACATCTAAACGCCAGAACTTTGTAAGGGAAGGATTGTATAATAATGCTATCGGGCAGCAGCAATATAAAACTGCAGTGTAGAAGGACCCTGGGACCCACATGACTATTTTCTTCTTAGAAAACCATAAATGCTGGCTCAGTATGAGTATATGCTCAGTGAAACGGTCGCCAACCTCCTCTGAGAAGAGGCACTAGATGAATAAGAAGAGCAGTGAATAAAATTTTGGATTAGACTTTAGACTCACCGTACGTCTCTGGTTTATTAATGTAAGTCTCAAGTTTAAACGGAAGCCATGTTTAACTGATTACAACTGAGCTAACATTGCTTATTCAATATGTTTGTTTGTTTTTGTTACCTCATTTTAAGTAAATGTGCAAATACATAATTTTTAATTAAGTAATTTACCTTGAAAACCAACATTTGGTTTGAGTCGTCTTTCAAATACTCAACAATTCCGGCAGGCCCTCGGCCCGGAGCCTTACGTTTATTGAGTGAATTAATATACAAAACAAAATAATAATAATACCTTTTTTAAAATATTAAAATTATACAATAATTTATATTTGTTGTGACTGCTGTACATTTTTCAAATTCCTTACATTTTCTTTGTAACATTTCATGTAAAAATGCAAGCTAATTTAATTGTTTTATATTTTTAGATATATTTGTAATAGGAAATCGTCAGAAATAAAAAAATCAGCAACCTTATAAGGCTTACATTACATGATCCGTTTATAATTTTTTAACATATTTTTTTTGTTTGGTATACAAAATGTCTTTACATAAAATTTCTGACGGTCACACTTAGATTATTTGTTTTTAAGTCATTTAACAAAAAATATTGATTTGTAAATTTGGTAACCTTAATTTTATTACATAACTATTGGCAATGCAATTTTAATAAAATAATAAATAATCTTAAAACACATTTAAAAAAATTACATTGTTCAATTTAAGATTAATAAATAATCGGTACATGAGAGTTACGTCAAACTTTTGCTGTTTTTGTTTCTATGTCAACCGGACACCAGAGGCAGTCCATTACCTGGCGAAATCGTGTCATTTAATTAATTTAATTGTCACTTTATTTTTCTATCTCGAAAATTTATTTTTTTACAGAGTATTGAGAAAACTATTAATAATATTTATATATTTTTTATTATCTAATTAACGTCCATTTTCAGGGTAAAATAAAATCTTGAAGATGTTAAAAAATTAGATAAAATGACGACTTTTCCAAACCAAAGATTGTTAAAGATTTTTTTTATAATTTTTGAATTAATTTTCTAGAGAGGGTATATAATTAATCTTTTATTTTCAGTTGAAAAAAGGACTCTTAAATGCTTAAGATTCTTGGAACAGGTACATGAAGAAACTCCAAATTCCTAAAAACACATTTTTATCATATTAAAAGTAAATTTATAGAAATAAAAAAATCTTAGTTTTTGAAGAAAAGATGTATCTAAATTTTTGCATTTAAATTTTTTTTATTGGTGCGGTCGATTTTTTGCAATACGTACGAGAAAATGATCAAAAAACTCGATTATGGGACCTAGACTCTTAAAAGATTTAAAATATATGTGAGTCGCTATAAGGATTCAAACACATACATGTATATATATATATATATATATATATATATATATATATATATATATATATATATATGTTCAATATTTTTGACAGAGAGTACTTGGTGGAATTCCATTTTAATATTTTTGAATAAAATACTTGAGTGATTATCCACATTTTTATTTTTATTAGTGACCGGTTTCGCCAACCTTTCACGTTGGCATTATCAAACAGAGACTCTCTCTCTCTGAGACTCTGACTCTGTTTGATAATGCCAACGTGAAAGGTTGGCGAAACCGGTCATTAATAAAAATAAAAATGTGGAAAATCACTCAAGTATTTTATTAAAAAAATAAAATATACATATTTATATGTATATTTATATCCATACAAAAAGAGAATGGTAATATTACTGAGAAAATATTCATGTTGTTTATTATTAAGGGTGTTTTTCCCTAACACAGGTCATTCTTAGTTTTTCATACACCTTAAAAATAAAAACATCACAATCAAGGGTTATTGTTCGGATGATGATCACATTAAAACCAAATGACTCAGTTGCATTTTTAATAATAATAATAATAATGTTCCAGGAAAAAATACTACTTAATAATGTTAATACTTAATTTTACAAAAATCAATCGAAGCATGTAGATGTTTTATAACTTAGCGCATAAATAATTAGACACCAAGGTCATTGGTTTTTTTTTAAGAAATAAAGACGTACAGCCGCATTTAGCCATTTAAATTGTAGGAAGGACGATTAAAAATCAGCTTTGAACCACCAAAATTGTGTTTTTTTTATAGTATTACAGTAACACATTTGCTTTTTGAAAAATTATTATACAGACGGGATTCTTGACTTTTTTGCCGCGTTTCCTCTTTTAAGTATTGGCGTTTCTGTCCTGATACTGTCATCTTCAGAGACTACGATCTTAGTATTTCTAATAACAATACCGACTATAACCTCCCACTATACTACACCTAATATATAACACTCGAAGCGCTGGATTTTTTTAAACTCGAACTCTTTAATAATAATAAAAAAAATTGCAAAGAATTCATTGTAATTATTAGAATAAACAGATTGTGACAATTTTTTATTTTATTTTATTATTATATATTATTTTTTAATTTAATTTTTTGATATTTTAGAATAAGGATTTCTTTTTACGCTCTGATGAAATCGCCTGCGAAAGAATTATCGAATGATTTATTTTTTTTGTGCAAGTCACATGAGATGCTTCTGGCCCGGTCACGAAAAATCGGATTAAAAATTCATTCATTAGATTCACTGCTTTTGTTAAATTTTCCTAATACTTGCTATATTTCAAATATCATGACGTAAAATTATAACAGATAAATTTACATGTAATACTTCCGTTTAACTTGAAGGTGAAATGTTGTTGTAAGCGCCGTGGCTGAGCTTAAGCCAAAACTGACCGTGATAGCACTTATTTGCCAGCCATGCTGATAACTAGTTATTCTTGTGCCCTCTTGAGACCCTGTTTCTTTGGAGGCAATCTCCTAAGTAATATCAAGACAAATAATGTATGAAAATCTAAGTTTTCATATGTTGTTTTATTATCAAAAGTCAAGTTCTATAAATACCATCGAAATGATATCTAAATTATCAAAAATCGGATCTAACATCTGATATTTTCCTTCATAAAAACTATCTACTATCGATACTATCTATACTATACTATCGGTTTGAATAATTTATTGGATGAGACTATTTGCCGTATCATATTTTTTTATGTAGTTATTGTATCATAATTTGTGAGTTTTTATCGGCGACTACAGTTTTAATAGTAGTCTACTAGTTTTTAATGGTTAAACGAAACCGCTACGAATCTGACACCATAAAATTTTATTTCGCGTGCCAAGATGGGTTTTTGTCTGTAAGTTCCGGGAGTGGGGAAACGGGATTCAGCACCTCGTCAAACTTCTCCTTCTTCGTGTTCTAGTAGCTAACATACTATAATATAAAATATAATAACATACTTTTGACAACTAAAAAAAAATATCACTTAAGTCTTTTCTTTCTACAAATGTAGTAACAAAAGATCCTCATCATATACGTGCTTATGTTTGAAATGTGTTGAATTATCTATATCATTAATTTACAATAGTATTTTTTTACGTATTCATTATTAAGTACATATTCAGTATTGAGATCATTTTTTTTAAAAACTCAAAAAAAATGCGTAACTCGAAATAAGCCCCCGCAACGCACCACATTCTCACTATTTGATTACAAAATAAACATCACGAACAGAATATTTCAACTCAAAATTATCTCGTTTTACCTCATCCCTTTGCTTTCAATTTTTCATCGAGCACATTTTTTTACACAGCTAAATAAAACAAAAAATGTCACTTTATTAAAAAAAAAAAAAAAACAAAAGCCTTTTTTCTTGGTTTTAAAAAATAATAAATACATTGCCCTTTTTTCTTCTAAAGTATTATTTTAAAGACTTCTAAAGTTCGTGAAGATGTTTTTGAGAATTTTTTTTCATTTATTAATGCACGAATTTCATTTATTACAAATATGATCAATTCTAACAAGTGGGAAGATAAATAATATATTATTTCCTATGGCATAATATATTCGAAGAGGACGCCAAAAAAAAACTTCTCCTATATCAAATAAGCCTTGAGTTTGTCGATAAAATTATTAGTAAGTGGTCATCTACGTCAATTATAAATTATGATGAAGTTGTTCGCTCACTTTAAACAAACGTAGCGAGTGCGAATAATTTTTTTTTTAATATAATTTTTATAATTATTTTAAAGTACCGACTCCGGTACCAAAACTGGAACGTTTCGGAACAAAAGTGCATCAAACAAATTTCGGCAAGGCTTCGCGTCTGAGGAGCCTAAAATCATTTGATATTTACTTGAATGCAATGAAATATTATAAAAAATCATAATATCAATTTAATGAATATAAATGTTATTTAACATTTTTATAAATTATAACTAAATATGTCGACGCGTAAACTAACAATTCTAAATTTTCAAAACGTTTATTTAAGTTCATTGATACAATTTTGTTAATATATAATAAAAGGACAGAAGCTCATATTTTCCTGTGTTTTTTTACCATTAACAATTTTTTTTCATTGTGTATATAATGTCAGTGTATGTCATTAACCAAAGAAAGTTGCCATGTATTTTTTTCAATTGCCTCTTTGGAAATGCTATGAATATGACATTTTCATGGAATCACACAAAAACAAGATTATCGTAAAGACGCCTTCCTCGGCCTTGGCTCCTCCGTCTGTCGCGATATAAATCAATTCAAATTGAGGAAATTGCTTCTCACATCAAATGTGCCCGATGATCTGTCGATCTGTCCTCACACCAGGAAGACTGCGTGATTTATTTCCAAATTCACATTATCGGAATGATAACTCCAGCCGAACACGGATATACTCACACGTGGCGTAATTTCTTCAACTTGAACAACAAGGTCGTGTCTCTGTTCAAATCTCCATGTGATTTTTTTTTGAGCTTGTATTGCATGTTTCATTACGCCTTATAATATATTTTATATAGCGTTTACAAATCAGGATTACCTATGAAATGAGGGTCAATATAGATGAACACGACTCATCGCTACCGTCATAGACCTTTACGCAAGTGGAGAGTGACAACTTTGCGTATGAGCGAGGGCACTGGGGTTTGAAATTGTCAGTATATGAAAAAATACCTTGTATAGTAAATCCGATATATTGTACCTATTAAAATTAATTTATGTTACTGGACGAGGTACACACTTTTTTGAGTACTATTTAAAATGCCTAAAAATTTTTTTCAATAAAACTTTTAATGACGAACAACAATCTGAGTGTATTATATTTAGTTTTGTCAAGTTTATGTGATTAAGCACATTTTTTCACACATTGAAAACGATTAAAGAAAACTCTCAGAAAATATCATCGTGACTTGTGTGGGATTCGAACCCACATCCCCAAGCTTTCATGGCCGGTGCATTTATCCAACTATGCTAACGAGCCACTGCATGTTAGCATAGTTGGATAAATGCACCGGCCATGAAAGCTTGGGGATGTGGGTTCGAATCCCACACAAGTCACGATGATATTTTCTGAGAGTTTTCTTTAATCGTTTTCAATGTGTGAAAAAATGTGCTTAATCACATAAACATACTAATACCTGCATGGGTAAATAAAAACGCATTCCTTTTGTCAAGTTGCCATAACATTTTTATTTTAGGAAATAAGCAGTGAAATGCGAATTGGAATTCATTATTTATTTCATGGCAAAAAGTATTATGAAACTTCTTGTATTTTTATAAAGTTAGTTGCGTAATAATGAAATTTTAGATATATTTCCTGAACTATTAAATATTTATAAGTTAAATTCCAAACAATGCCTTGTCTTAAAGTTCAAAGAAAACAGACGGCAACTGACGGCTCAAGGCGACACCGCACAATGCATAAATATCAAACATTTCCATAACTATACTATTTTTCGATTAAGACCTCGAACTACTAAGCCAAACAATTTTATAAATCGGATTAGGAATCAATTAATTAGATTAATATCAATTAATTTATTATATTTTTTAAGAAAAACGTTGTTTTAAATCCGCGTGACGTATTCTGTTTTACGTTTGTTTGAGTTAACTGACAAACGAGTTTACTTTTAAACTTAAGTTTAACAAAACAAAACACGTAAGTCCCCATATTACCGGTCCAAAGAGAGACCTGATGACCATCCCTGACCTTCGGCCGCTGTCAGTTGAATGACTTCAGAGCGGTTAATATGTAGATTGTTTGTAAAATACACAGGCTAACTGTTTTTTAAAAATATATATTAAATAAAATAACACGTCAAACAGAATATATACATTGGCATATAAATATGACCACCAAAGTAAATCGAATATAAGCCAGACCATGAATCCACTTTGTTCATATTCGGGAGTTGGGCTTTCTTATAAACTTGTGTCAAAACAACGCTATTTCACGATACATTAAGCTCATTTTGTTTTGTAAATTAAAAAAATAAACAACAAATAGATTCGGTAAATCGTGTATGCCTATTTTTATTTATATATATATATATATATATATATATATATATATATATATATATATATATATATATATATATATATATACGTATATTCGTATATTAATGAATGAATAAACATTATAACATATATCCATATTCTCATGAAATATGCGCGGTTAAACTTTTTATACTTATTGAAGACAACCACCAAAGAGCCTACGAGATTATACTATTTTGTAATAATATGGTGATACAAATAACATTATATCAAACCCACAGGTACTCTTACACCGAGAATCCATTAACCGATGTGAGAGCATAAAGATGTAAAGAAGAAAGAGATTGATGAATAGATTTTCGGGCATAATGGCGCACATCCCTACTGTTTCAGGCGAAACGCCACGAGGCCATGATTAACAACCAGCGAAAGTATTATTAGAAACCCTGAAAAACTGTAGATTGTACATATTGCTATAATATTTTTCGAGGCTTCATATTGGCTCCATGATTCTTTTTTTTGTATGTACAATATTTGCTAAAAACAATATTTTGAAGTACATCGCATAAAAGTAAATCATCTCGAACGGTAATTGTAAGTTCTTCATATCATATTCTATGTATTATTTTTCACCAAAATTTAACATTAATGTTTAACCAGCACCGAATAAGTCGTTCGCTTTTGAGGAAAAAGCTCTTACTTGGCCAAATAACCGAACACATGTGTGCAAAATTAAATTATAATAAGCGTTTTTCTAACAATATACTTGATATAATTTTACGTGACATCTGAACACAAAATGCTGGTAAAACCACAAGGATGTGTTTATTTGACTCATTTATATCGCTTGAGCGTACGCAAACCTAACAATAATTAATGGAGACTAATTATAGCGAATTTTATAATAATTTTATAAATATATTTTAATCAATTTTATGTTATAAAATAAAAATGAGTACGCATCATTACAAAACAAAAAGAAAATGTAGTAAAAAAAAACAAATCTACATAAATCTCATGGGATGATCAAAATTGAAATCCACCGCGAACAAAAATATTTTTTTATTCTGTTTTGGATAAAATTATAATAATTCCTTACAAAAAACTTACCCGACCATATTTTTGATGGGAGCGGTCAGAGGCGCTTCACTAGATTGCATCACAATTAATCGTCTTCAGTCACCTTACTTTAATATCGCACTTTGGATGTGATATAAATTTTAATGTTCATTTAATAACCAAAGCATGTATTTACAAATTGAGTATTCTTATAAGAGTATATATCCTGCTCTTCTGGAGTAGCCGAGCGTTCTAAAACAATGGAAGCGAGGGCGGCTACGTCGAGCGCATAACGTCTCCGGCATTTGTTTTCCTCAACAAACTTTCACACAATTTTTTCTAAACATTTGACTGTTTTATATTAATCTTATAATGATATGCGGATAATGGATGAGAGATGAGCTGCTTTTGTTCACTTACAATAAGTCGCTTACTTACTTTTGACGGGGGTGGGGATTGCGCGGGGAGGGGGGGGGGCGGGGGGGGGGAGGTTAGGTTAGGCTTGTAGTCCTCCTCGCGACCTCTAGCGACAGCTCGAGACACTTCGTGCGCGTGGCGGGAGAGCTCACCCACAGATGGCACTGCATCATTCTGCTATAAAATCGTTAAAAGCAGCAAATCGCACACTCCTTCCAAATATCTACCCACTTAGTTCCAAACCCCTTAATCAACACACTCTTCGATTACAACCTCGAGGACTGCCTCTACACTCTCACCCCACCACCACCCCAACCCCCCACCGACGCCCACACAACCTGCGCGCAGGATCAGGGAATAGAAATATACCGAATGTAAGACATAGCAAGAAGTATTGTAACATATCTCATTGATTAATAATGAATTTTGTAAGTAAAATTTTTTTTAATGTATTTTGGTTTGAAACATTGAAGAATTATTATTCATGTTTTTCTTTATTTATCAGACATATTTTTGAGACCGAAAAGAGATCAGGGCGGAGGGTAGAATTTTTTGCCAAGAAGGTCCGATTTCCAATTGTTAATTTTAGTGTTGAGGAACGGGGCGCGTTCGGTGTTGGATACCAATACGAGTAAATAAGACAAAAAAACATACAAATAAAAATTAATTAGATAAGCACAGTTACTGTAATATACTATAATAACGATAAAAATAAATAGCAATCAATCACCCATGCGCGGGCTTTATAATTTAATGTTCATTTCGCATGCGTTTTCATAATCATACGTGATTGTCTTGGATTGATACTTTTGAACTGTATCAAGGCGAAAAAAAACATTTATTTAACATAAAAACAGCACATTGTAATATAATTAAAGTGTTTGTAATGCTGCAACTAGTAATCCTAATACTATAATCTACTTGTACGTGGGTAGAATTGAATAAATAACATGTTATTGGTGAGGCATGAGGAAGGTTGCGGAATGGTCGTAGTATTCCCGCTGCATTAGGTACAACAAACTGACATTATTTATATAAGATATATTTTGTTTATAGTGCTACGGTCGACGATTTCTCAGTTGTGATGAGCATCAGTCGATATATTTGTAACGGAAAAGATTAATTTTTGTCAATCAAAAGAGTCAAATTAAAGAAAGCGATTACTACGAGCGGCCGCATATTGGTGTTCGTGAAATAAGATACGCAATCGTCTCCCTTTGCCGCTTCATAGCTCCATCGAGAAAGATATCTCTCCAGTCAGTAATATCTAATGATGAGCATCGTGAATATAGATACTATTCAAAATATAATTTGAAACAACCGTTTTGCAAAAAAAATTATAATAAAAAGGGGTACTCTAAAACAATTTTGAGAAACCAAAAATAGTATCGTTACGAATCTATATCAATCTAACTGAATATAATTGTAAATTATTCCAAAACATGCGTAGGTTTTTTTACTAACTACTCTGTCTCTTTATAATTGTGATTCCAATCATACTTTCCCTGTCTGAGTAAATTTATATAAAATTGGATTGAAAAATACTAACGCGATGGTCCTGGATTCATAGGTATTATACTGTTTCTTTTATAAAGTCTTATTTCGGTCCGCGATAGTGGGACCATCGTCGAGAATTTGAAAGACTTAATTGTTTATGATAATTTGAGCGTATCACTCCGAGATCCATTATGCTATATTAAATTAAATTAACGTGTTCATGAACTCCAGGCCTGAAACACATGAATGATCACTTGTTTTTTTTTATATCAACAGCGAGGCTTGTATTTGGATTTCTCTCGCTATGGAGTTCACATTAAAAAAAACCTTCGATTTTCTGCCAGTACGAACAGGTAGAGATAGCAATTTTTTCATCAAATAGGTAATCCAAATTATCATTCTCATCAAGCCGTTCCCCAAACTCCAACGACTAATTCGATTTTAATGAAAAAGCTTCACCGATGATTTGCGGCTGGTCACAATCGTGCCATTATCTCTCGTTGCAAATTACCTTTCAAATAACCTCTCGAGCTTCCCGTCAGGATTAATTGTTACTTTGAAATTTGACTAAACATTCAAAGCGAGTGATTATCATAACAGAATTGATGTTTTTAATGAATTCAATGATAAAGAGACTTTTGATTTCAATAATCGTAACAACAAATAATTGTAAAATGATAATAATGCGAATTTCCGGCTGGAACTCAATTTTTCCGTGCAAACCGTTTCTACCTGTCCATTTCCACGCACACAGTTCACATGTTTAACAGACATAATGTCATCACAAACGTTGCATATCTAAGCATTGCAATTAAACAACACATTTAAACAATATTCATAAGATTTTATAATCATGTATAAATTAACGATACCATAACACAAACCATAACACAACCAACAACCTCCTATAACGTAGAGGCCCCATCAGATAAAAAACTTTAGAATCATATGGATGGACTTCAAAGACTGTGGAATCATACGTAGCCCCCATCACATATAAAACTATAGAATCATATGGACAATTCATCACATCAAACACAAAGGCGTCAACAACTAAGGGGAGACATAAAACGACTTCATCGAGTCCTTAAAAGGTCAAGGACACGGCATACTCGTATTTCTCGAATATCAATTTTGATGTATTGACATGACACATGCGACAGGATGTATGAAATTTGCATATCATCAGTTTTGTTATTTAGGAATATTCAACATTAACCGGTTATATTTTCTTTTCTATGTTCAGATACATGCAACGCGATAGATTATACCATAATATTGGTGGCATGTCATTCATATCCACAGGCTTATGAAGATAACGTCAATATTAGGTCTTTACAAATACATATAATATTAAATATACTTGTGGACGATGCTCATAACGAGGACGACGATAGCTTGTAGCGATGCACGTGCAGTCTCGGCGACAAAGTAGGGTTGAACTAGGAAACTGCTTATCTACCCCAACCCATCTAACTTTTTTGCTAGTTTTGCTAGGTTCAAAAAGAGAATTCGTAATGGATAAAAACTCCCTTGTATGTACAAGGTTTCTGTGATTTCCAAATATAAAGCAGACAAATTTCGATAGCGTAACAAGTCAGTCACATCCAAGTCTAAACAGCCTTCTCGCAGCCCATATATTTTTTAATAGAATACATGATTCAAAGATCATTCATGTTAGATGTTTTCTGCCCGCGTTGTCGTAGAATTTGAAGCTATTTGAAGCTATTTGAATTTATTGTTTTATTTACAATATTTAGATGAAGTCGCACTCATCATCATTGGTTGGGATCTTCATTCTTTGGAAAATTCTTTCTTAATTCTTACAGATAACTAACAGCCAAAACATATAGATCCCTAGCTGGTGGCAAAATGCAAGTTCATCATCATCCCAAGAGATGCGTGTATATTAGTTGCGTATTCAAGCAATAAAGCAATGCATGTAAAAAATATATTTTGAACATTCATTTCATTTCATAAAAGAATTCATTAAAATGGATATTTGTCATTAGACTTATAATGTAATAGGAAAGTGCGAGATTAATTAGACTCATTCATAAAAGTTAAACCCAAATGCTTGGTTGGATGTTGGACTCACCGCACGCCATCACACACGTCTCTTTGGATAATTCTGATAAGCGAACATTTGTATCGTCCTGGTCCATCTTTGTTGTCAAGTATTACTGGTGTACAGTACTGATTCTTATTTGGCCCGGCACATTTAAAACTATCAGTTTATGCATGACAAAAAGCTTTCTGAGCATTTGAGGTCCCTCTCAGCCCGATCCGGCTGAACCCTGTCAGTGCTTCAAGCCTATAAATAACCTGCCGACTATGTAAATTTGCATGAAATGTTAATATCCTTACATTATTCCATAAGTAAAAACCAATGGTACGATACATGTTTTAATATCGTTGTAGCAAGAATCTCAATACACACAATATTCATCAGAAAATCATTAGGTCAAATTGACATTATACAATGTTTGTCATTATTGTGATGTATTCAATTTGCTATGCATTTTCTGGAGATAAGATTTTTTTAAACGACTATCGCTTGTCAGTGCCACTATCAGTTACCCTGAAATAGAATGTGTCGGAGCTCTCATATAAGAATTTGTAATGATAATGCAATGACTAAGACCACAGAATAAGAATAATTAAATGTAAATATATTTGATTATTTCTTGCTTTACATTTGTTCTCCATTTAATGGCTCTGCAATTTCAAGATGTTCAAACATTCGTAGCGTGCTGCACTCAGAGGCGGTTTGTCAGAGACTCCGTTTGCTTGGTACCCAACAGGACTAGATTAACATATATGCCGAGTAAGTCATAATAAGGGACAAGATGAGTACAATTTTGTTTGTGTAAGTTACCAAGTATTAACCATAAACGACTATCATGGACTACAATTTAGTCGAGCTCAGGGCGAGTTCCACGCTTCTATATAGCACGTGGCCCATACACTTGTTGCAAAAAGGTGCTTCCATATTATTATCTTCTGAAAAGGGGAGATGAGTATCAATTTTGAACCAACAGAAATATAAAAAGGCTTCTTAAATTATGTAATTAACAGGTTTTCTGTCAAAACCCATGACATGCAATAAGTAAATCAACAGAAATGGCTTGGAAGTACTTATATCGTAACATAATTTTATAATATTTCAGTTATCTCTTTGCAGTATCTTAACAAAAATAATACATTTTTATGAAGAAAATACTATTTTACTTTTGATAGTAATTACTTTTTCGATTAGACTGGGTTCGCATCGACGAAAGGAATAAGTTAAATGTGAAAAAACTACAATTAAATTGCTTTGTCTTTTCAAAAAACTTGTGCTTTTTCACATTTGACCCGATGATGTCAACCAAAATTTTTGGCGAAACCAGTCACTTCACAAAATTAACAATGAAGATATTTAAACCTGAACGCTTGCATATATTTCATCTGATGTACAAAATATGAACGTTTCGAGAGAAGGTTCATCATCTTTATTATGTCGGTCGATAGAAATTCTAACACAATGTTTGTGATAATTCCCTACTCGAGCCAGCGATAAGCGATATAGATCAAAAATCAAAGCACAAGTACCCTAACGCCATAAGTTCATCAAATTATCATCGATTATATAATAAGAGCCTTGAAACCGTGGCGTTTCTGGCTGTGGCGAATGTAGTTAAACTTTATTAAACCTAATTTTACTACCGTGGTATAATAATAAAACCTTCCTCTCGATATTAACAGATAAATATAGATCATTGCTCTTTTGCAACGGTTTTGTAGTTTTTTAATCATGCCGCGGTTTAAGAATAAGTTTACATCTGAGAGACAAATTGCTTTACCTGCAAACAGAAAAAACTAATTTTAAATTTAATTGAAAAAACTATTTTGCGTTTTGAGTTATTTTAAAATTTTCATTTTAAAATAACTCAAAACGCAAAATATTTTGCTCGCATTTTATAAAACGAAAAGTAAATATCATAATACATTACATATTTTAATTACATAACCGTTTCATAAAATTAGCTTTAAGCATGCACTGTGAACTAAATTTTATAATATATCCCGAAATAAACAAAAATAAATGGATATCAATTATAAATTTTATGGATCGATAGAAAAAAAAGATGTACAGTTATTTTGATGCCTTTGGAAGATGCTTTAACTTAATACTAATAGGTTCTTTCGCAAAGGTTTAAATATTAACATACATTTTAAATCTAAGTTATAATCAAAAATTTTCTGGCATCTGCAAATAATCAAAATTGTTTTATTACTATTATAGTTAGATATACGCAACGGCTTAAATATATGTTTTCAAACTTTCTGTGATTTAAGAAACAGTTTTTGATGAAAAGAAGATATCGGTATATAAAAAATCGTGATTTGTGAAAATTGATATTTTGTATCTCAAAAAATAAAATCTAATAAATCCATTTCTAAGTACACAGGTCGCTCAGTCGTCGCCGTTTTTCGATGCAAATGATGCGACTGAAGATCAAGGAAGTACTGTCGCGACCGGTCTGTCGAGTGTGAGCTGTGAGCGGTTGCCGGTGGAGGGAGGAGAACCTGAGTCTTATATGTACGCCCCCGAGTCCTCGGCCGCGCAGTGCCGGGCGGACTGTCGGCCAGTATTGATTTACTCGTACTCTTTCTAATCAATACAAAATATTATCACATGTGTGTCAAACGAGATGAAATCCGACTGCTGTTGTTAGAAGATATCAACGATAGTTTTCAATAAAGGTATATGTTTAATATTTTTATATAAAGGCAAAGGTTTAATGCTAGGCCCCTCCACCCGCCGCGTCACATCTTGAGTCCACAGCATCCTCAGTTGCGATGCTCTGCCCCCGTCGCAACAAATCGTGCAACAACCGACTTGCAGCAAGCCAATAGCGTCCCTTTATTTGGGATATTTTTGAGTAAACAACGCAATGTAGGACGCTATCGATAAGCTGAAAGTTGATGGCAAGATTTTTTGCTACAAGTGTTGAGAAAAACACCCAAAATAAAGAAGTCCGAGAGAAGTCCAGCAGGACATCTGCGGTATCGCGTGCGCTAATAATTTAAATAATTCATTTATCATTTTTACATAAATATAGGAGAAAGAGCAGTAAAAGTAGTTTCTCTTTCAAGCGATTATTATTTTTTATTCACAATTAACTTCATTCTCCCCGACGCGTAGTTTTTTTGTAAATCGGCAATACACTTATTATTATTATTTTGTACAATAATTATAGATTTCTCTGAAAGCATTTATAATAACTAAGTGTTCCGGTACTCAGTTCTGGCCCTCGCAACATCAAACAGGGAGTCGACAATCCACGGGCTACTTGGTTTTTTTTCGTTTAAATTAGTTTATTGCAATTTGTAGATGAATATTCATTTTTCATTAATTTTGAATCGATTTCAACAAATCTCAATCTGTTTATATTTTTTTAAACAAAAACCTTTTGGTGTCTAGAATAGATTTATCGACATGGTTATTTTACTAAATAATCTTCAAGTTTTATTGGGTTAAATTTATTATTTGTACTTTATTCTCGATACAACTATAATCGACGAAGACTCTTAAATAATTGATACAAGTATTTACTCAACAAGTTCTTCGGTTTTATCGATTATTTCAAATTGTCGCTCATTAAAGTGTAACTGCAATCATGTAATTATTATGAAATATTCATCAACAAGATTATACAGTGATTCCCATTCGATTAATTCTCGTTTCATTGTCCCGGGTTGACGACTAACCAGTGGTCAAAATATAATTTTAAAAATTAAAAAAACTAACCACAACGGGAGTCGGCGGCATTCAAGATTCATACATAAAAAATAAATTGTAAGGCATAAAAAATCACAAACCAAAAGCCAATTCCAAATAAAAATATGATCAATCCTAAATTCATTTATTTGGCGAAACGTTTCGGAATTGAATTCTTCACATAATCGTATTGAACAATTCTTATATCGACATACTGTTTTGTCAGAAAGCTCCAATATATTTCTGAATGCTTAGTTTCTTTTACTTTAGAGTGACATAAAATATCTCAGTTTTTTTTAAAAGAATTGCTCATTTCAATCTTCAAGTTAAAAGTACTTATCAAAAAGTGTTATAAAAAAATAGATAATTTTCTCTCCCTAGTAACACCTGACTTGCTCCAGTTCTAAAGGTAGAATTGAAACATTCAGTTTTCGAGAATTTGTAATCGTCGTATACACAAATTTTTAAAACTAGTTTAAAACTATTTTCAATTTGCAGATATATTGAATCTAAGCACGCAGTGTAAAAACGGTCGAGCGTCTCTGGTCGGCATGACCTAAACTTGTCCCGCTTTAAGACCTCGGTTCAAGGCCAAATAATTTAACAATAATATACCTTTTCCGTGCGATCCATTACTCTGCCGGTGAATTGAAATCAAAACAACTACTTCAATATTAACAACAGACAATTAAAGATAATGAATCTAATTTCACCCCCTCGTGGTCCAGTTGATAGCGCTCCTGCTTGTCAACTGTGTGAGCCGGATCAGAAATCCGAAATAATGCATAAAAAATAATACCCACTATCGAAAATATTTTATCTAGCCCCCAGCGTGTCGATGACCCAGCACACTGCGGCGATAACCTGGTGGTGATAAATTGAGAATTATATTTTATTAAATATTAAGATAACACCCGAGTTGCAAACGGTTGAATACAAGTACATGGACAAACGATCCCCTTGTTTTGAGTGATACACGCGTGTTTTTCTATTATTCGCATTCATTCAAGAAGGTCTTTGGATTATTATGTCTAGTCGTCTTACAGCCTCAGCTCAACTTCTCTGCGATTCCATATATTCTATTACGATGGGTTGATGAGCTATCCCTACACTCGCGGTCTAGTGGCTAGCACGTTTACTTGTCGACTACCGGGTCCCTGGTTTAAATTGTGGTCGTGCAATATATGAATGTATTTATATATTTGATTCTGTTAAATTGTGATTTTTCTTAGTTCAGAGTGAATGAATACCTTTTGAGAAAAAACTCTCTTTGTATGCCCGAGATGTATCAAACAGGTGGCTCGGAGCGCTTTTTAATGCTCGCCTTGTTGTTTCTTCCCTGAAGGCCATATTCTTCCGGAGCAGTAGCATCAGAGGCTACTCATGGTCAGTTCGTTAATATTTGTACTATAGATTGTTGAAATTTTAGATTGCCAGTGAAGTGCGTGAGTGGTGCTGGAAGTCACTATGTCGGAAGTCAAGTTCAGTATCAACGGGAAGGAACATATTGGTAAGTATATCATGCTAATAATTAAAGCTACCTACACACTATACAACACAACTGACCAACGAAGCGTCCTCTTTTGCGTTCCTTTTTGGGCGTAACCATAAAAAACAATCAAAATAAGAGGACGACTTTAGCTAGTTAACTTTCGGTAGTCAGTTATATTGCAGCATTTGTTAGCAGCTTGCGCGCAGTCAGCTACAATCGAATCAGTACTTGTATATTTTTAGGATTGCGTTTGTCAGTTCTTTTAAAAGTATGCTTGAAATTTGCGAGCGGCAAGTTACCTCAATTTTCAAAGTATTTAAAATGTAGATTTAAAAAATAATCACTAAAATTATGTCAATACTAGGTTCCCCAACTTATTTTACAGCGTAGAGCAGTCATGTCAAAGATACGGCCCGCGATCCCAATGTGACACAGAAAGAAGAATCATGTTTTTTAGAGCTTTTAGACTTATTTTATTTGAATCTGGCCCGCCTACACATTCTAAATTTAATATATGGCCCTCTGCAAAATTGAGTTTGACACCTCTGGCGTAGAGTCCAGCGGGTATCCTTGTCTGTTGCGCTTTGATTATACTCAGACAACAAATAATTAAGCCATTAAATCCATTATGACGTATTTACGCGTACGATTGTGTGATTAAAGTGCTTTGAAAATAAGCAAATAATTAGTGGGGACGTGTCCTTGGGCTGTAGGTATTACGTAAAAAAAATGGCGGTTGAAAATCACCTCCATCATCATTAGTCAAGTGTTAGATCATCTGCAAAAATATCATATTAATAAAACATGTAGTCGTAGTTTATATATACGCACCCACTATTCATATATATATATATATATATATATATATATATATATATATATATGTGTGTGTGTGTGTGTGTGTCTGTGTGTGTAAACAAAATATTAACTGATGTTGCTTTGGTTAATTTTTATATTTTACGAATGGATAAAAAATATTTAATGTTGTTAATAAAAATGAAACTTACTATGACAAACAAATACCTATTTTTTTATATAAAGTATATTAAATATAACTCAGAACAGCTCTGCCAATCTAAAATTGCACTTTTTGCGTCGCATAATTTTTTTAATTTTCCACAAGTACAGCCGGAACAAATCAAATTACGGCAAGAGGTCGGCTACACTCGCCGTCCGACAAAGACAATTTTATATACATTTACACGTTCCGATAACTCCTAGAGAAGAGATATCCAAAGTCTTTAAACCAAATTGGGAATATATTAATTACTTGGGAGTATATTCTGTGATTGTCGGGGACCGCAGACGAAAGACATACTTATCAGCCAGCGGATTTCAAAAGGGATCAACAGCCGCCCGTGACTCGTAATTTTTCGGTATATGCCTATTATAGTACTTCATTCGGTATCGTATGGCGTACAGCCCCGGAGACCTTCTCATTGATCATAAACGGAAAAATGAGAAATTAGAACATTTTACAACAATCTTTATCGATTTTTACATTCCAAATTGTATTTTGTGTAAATATAGTTTTAGAAGTATTTTAAAAAAGAAGACGTATTTTATTTTCTTTGAGAAACATTACTTTGCCGGGTCGGTGATCTCTGAAACCGCCGCCTCGAGAGTGCCCGAAGAGTTTTGTAAAATAATCACCGATCGCTTTTGGAATTTTATGTAAAAAGTAGAGGAGTAGGGAGTCGCCGCCCGACCGGAACAATTCTTCACGAATGAAAGGCTGCAGCCGCAGACACGACCTCTATAATTCATCACTCAGTTGGCCAGCATAAATTTAGTCTTTCAAGTTGACATCCAATCGCGAGGAGCTCTCGTTGATAAGATTTTTCACAAACCGATAATTTTTGTAAAAAATAAACGACATCCACAATTTTCAATATGTCGGATTTGTCAAAGAAGGGAAAGAAATGATCGAATCGATTTTGGATGGAATTATCTCCGCTCGCCTCTGGATGACAATATGTACTTTGAGAATTCGGACTGAAGAGTCTCGCGCCCGAGACTTCGGGTCCAGAAGCGAGGCTCTCCGGATGCAGAGGCCCCGAGCCTCTCAATCTCTCGACCTGATTTCAGTCAGAGATTTCCCGGTGACTTGGCTTCGTAATCTCTCTTCTCTCCCGGAAGACTCGCGCGCTGCAGGATGTCGGCGCCAGCACCGCACAAGGCGGCGATGCAAATATACACTTTTGCGGTTATTCATTAAAATGCACGCTATCTACCATCGGGTACTGCGCATCGACCATGCAATATTTACATGATATTGAAGCTACTTAAATAACCTAGATACAAGAGAATAGTACTTTCGCCGAAGTATTATGAAGTGTTGTAGTCTCCAATTTCGTTGGTGTGATGTTAAGGTTGCAGGATTGATGTATGGTTGGAAATCAGAAGGCTGGCAAAATATTTTACGTATTCGTACTTATAACTACACGGAAGCGGAAGGGCGTCGCTGGGATAAATTCCACACAAAATATTAACGGGTGTCACTGACCGCCGATCAATGAAATGTATAGCACATTCCAGTGGATTTTATTACTCAACCCGTGTATACATTGGATTTAATTACCCGTGTACACGTTTTATGATGTAGGTACTTGTAGGTAACAACCCCTACAGTACTACATATTAACTTTAAAAGAGTAAGCGTGAATAAAATATTATAATTAAATTCATTTAACTTTGGGTTAAAATTTGGGTTGATTCATTATCAATACAGCTTTAATATAACTATTATGACTGAGCCTTCTTATCATATTATTCTTTGTGTGGGCCGCGATCTTTTCGATGCGTCCAAAACGTACAATGTCTATTTTTTTCTACCATCCGTCTTGTAACTATCGAACAATAGAAAAAAGGATGGGAGGCGGATCAAAAATTGTTTTGATTGTAAATTTAATTTAACCTCTGAAGCCCCTGTCAGTCAATGTATGCGTGAGTTATAGAAGATTGAAAATCAATACCCATTATACTTTGAAGCCAACACTTTATTTTAAAAGTGGTCAGCACAGATACTTACGGGAATAAATACCAGATAAAATCAACATTTAAAAATACAAATACTGATATTAATTATTTTTATTTATATTTATGAATACGACATAAACAATATTTTTGACAGAAAGTACTTGGTAAAATTCACTAAAAATTTACCACATTTTTATTTGTTTACGAAGTAGTAGTAAGTAGTTTTACCAACTTTCCAGATTTGCTTAAAAATGCCAGTCTAGGAAGTTGACGAAACTATTCAGATTATTAAATAAAAATCTGGCAAATCGCTAAAAATATTTATTTTTGAATAAATAAAAATAACCAACAATACTTTCAATAAAACAATAATAAACTTACGGTTGTGTAAAATAACAATTAATGAAGATCTGCATTTGCAAATGACTACATGGGACGAAATATCAATTGATTGACTCTTAGTTATTTATTTAATATAATATAACAAGTTTTTTTCCAGTTTCAAGCAACATAGAACCAGATACATCCCTTAATGTATACCTCCGCAAGCACTGCAACCTTCATGGCACCAAGGCCATGTGCCACGAGGGAGGCTGTGGTGCTTGCATTGTGTCTGTTACTTCCTTGCACCCTGTCCACAAAATGCCAGAAGTCTTCGCCGTCAACTCGGTAAACAATGACAGAATATAAATAAACAATATAAACCATTAATATCAGATCTTTTTGTTATATATATATATATTTACATAACAAAGAATATGTGTAATTGTATTTTAGAAACGTTCTTTGGTTTCTAGCAATCGACGGCTTATATATGATACACAATGAAATATACTGTGATAACTTCACCATAGACCTTGAAGAACTTTAATCTCATAACTATTATACAAGTATCTCACAGAGTGCAAACACTCATTAAATTCAAATTAATAATAAATCTTGTAATATGATTAGCCAAATGTATTCAACTGGTACTTACTTTGTTTTCAGTGTTTGGTGTCAGTTTTGTCATGCCATGGATGGGCCATAACTACGGTGGAAGGTATCGGAGACAAGAACAAAGGCTATCACGCATTACAGAAACGTCTCGCTGATTTCAATGCCACCCAATGTGGATTCTGCTCTCCCGGTATGGTTGTGAATATGTATAGGTAATAAATTACTATTAATACACCATTGATTTTTAGTAGAATATTTTATCCTTTTCATAATAAATTTACGTTTGCAGCTTACAAGAAAAGCATGGGACAAATATGACGATGAAAGATGTTGAAAACTCATTTGCGGGGAACCTGTGCAGATGTACCGGGTACCGACCTATACTGGACGCGTTCAAGACATTTTCAAAAGACTGTGACACTGAATTAATGAACAAAATTAAAGATATCGAAGATTTTGCGCCGTTCCAAATGTGCAATAAGAGTGGTTTAATTTGTGCTAAAACCTGCAATGACTACTCAGAAGATGGATTTTGCAAGATTGAAATGGAACAACCGCTTCAACATATGATTTTGGATGATAAGCCTCTCATGCTGAAAACAGATGAATCGATGTGGTATAAAGTGTACACCCTGAAGGATATATTCGATATATTTGACAAAGAAGGAACTAAATCTTATTCCTTAGTAGCAGGAAATACAGCACAAGGTTGGTAAATTATTATAAAACTAGCAATGTAGCCCGTCATAAAATGACGTATTTGATGAACGATGCGTCTAAAATTTGTTTTTTTTGTAAAAGTTCTAAATTTGAAATTCTCGCGGTGAACAACATCTCGCGGCGAAGAACTGAATCATATAATTCGTACATATTGAAATTCGCTAAAGCATCATCTCGCGGCGAAGAACTGAATCATATAATTCGTACATATTGAAATTCGCTAAAGCATATTTTAAAGTTTATGAATGAAAATATTATTCTATCGTCTTGAAATTCGGCACATAGCTGCGGAAAAATTTACTTAACTTATGTGCAAAAAATCAGCGTTGTATCTTTTAAGATATTCTATACAGAACGGAAAAACGAAACATACATACATACAAACATACAAACACACAATGGCTATTATTATAGTAGATTAATAGTTTGGTAAAAATAAGTATATTTTTTTCTTTTTACTCTTTGCGCTCTGCTCGGCCTGATATTTACATTTGAATCAAATTTATCTTGATGCAGCCATTTCCCTTTTTTCTTTTGTACTGAAAGCTCAATTTATCTCATTTCAATAACAGAATTAATAGATGATTTTTCCCTTGGAAAACTAGCAATATTAATTTAAATTTATATTACAGGTGTCTATCATGTGGATGAACTTCCAAAAGTGATGATTGACATTTCATCGGTAGCAGAACTTAGAAAGTACGAAGAAAATACGAGCCTCAGTCTCGGAGCAAATATGACCCTCAATGAAATAATGGAACTTTTCCTTAAGATTGGAAAAATGAATCTTTACTTTGCTTATACTCTCCAAATGCAACACCACATGGATCTGGTGGCCCATATACCTGTCAGGAATGTAAGTTGACGTTTTAACTAACATTTATATTAAACAGTGGCATGGAGTGAACTTTGAATTTTAACTTTAAGTTTTTGTGCTTTAATTGCAGTAAATTATTTATAAAAATTATCGTTGCCCATAAACTAGCTCTTTTTTGTAATTTTGTTAGAAAATAGACCTCTGTTAAAAACTTGAAACTCATAATAACTCTTGCAATTTCAGATTGGCACACTTGCTGGAAATTTGTCCATCAAGCACAAGCACAAAGAATTTCAATCAGATTTATTTTTGCTGCTGGAGGGTGTTGGAGCTACCATGACCATCGGTATTAATCTATATAAATTGAATTACTAATATGCAGTAAGAATGTACATTTTATATATTATATGTACTATATATATAATTAATGGAACTGGTATTTCTTTTGTAATACTCCATTTTATTATAATAAAATAAAACCAAAGGTTTTATTTTATTTTATATATATATATATATATATGATTGTACTAATATAAGTTTATTTTTCATTTAGCTGAGAAAGGCGGAAAGAAAACAGTCATTACTCTACCTGAATACTTGAAAATGAACATGGTGGGAAAAGTGATTTATTGTGTCAATCTTCCACCACTGGCTCAAGAATATGTCTTCCAAAGTTATAAAGTAAAAAAATTATGTTGTTCAGTGTATTACGATTTATTGATTAATCAAGGTCACTAGTAGTTTATTGTATCACAGACCCCAGTCTCTACTCATCTCTCTTCACCTGTTGAAATAATTTTGAGCTATTTTATTTTATATGAAAGTATAGTGTAGTAGTTTCAATGCTTATTTTCAGATAATGCCGAGGGCGCAAAATGCTCATGCCCACATAAATGCTGCCTTCCTATTCAAGTTCAACTCAGATAAAAGTGTTATCGAAGATGTTAGGATTGTGTATGGAGGTGTTAGCGCAGACTTCATTCATGCTTCGGCCACTGAGAAAATGTTGAAAGGCAAGAATATTTTCTCATCTGCAGTACTGAAACTCGCTCTGCAGAGTCTGAGTAATGAAATATTCCCTGAAGAAGCACCACCTGAACCGACTCCGGAATACAGGAAGAAACTTGCCATTGGATTGTTTTACAAGGTAATAGAATGGTGAATACTTGAATGAATGTGGAAATCTTGCATACTAAATATTTTTCAATTAATCTGTCTAATCTTCCGCAGTTCCGCATTCAATACAAGAATATATAATCATACAAAAATATTATAATTATAAATATAATTTAAACATTAATTCATAATTCAAATAATCTTATTTATATTTTACTCTGTGGTAGTAAAATAAAATATGTTAAAAAAGTAAAGTAGTTGTGCGTTAAAAACTAGTTGATTGCCTCCAGGAAATTTTATTACTTGATGGCAAATCATTTTCAATTCTCAATTGCCAAAAAAAATTAATGATGTATTTTTAGTGTATTCTTCATATAAGTCCACCAAACTTAGTGGCGGCCAATCTAAAGTCAGGAGGAGAAGAATTTGATCGCAAAGTGTCCAGCGGGAAACAAGATTTTGATACTAAACAAGAAAACTGGCCTCTCACCAAGCCTATACCGAAGCTTGAAGCCCTCGTCCAGTGCTCTGGAGAGGCTACTTATATTAATGATCTTCCAACAATGACCGGTGAACTATATGCTGCCTTTGTTCTATCTACTGTATATGATGGCAATATAGAAAAAATTGATACATCATCAGTGATGGTAAGTCTGTTTTGTGTATTGAACACAACTAAAGCTGTTGAGATTTAGCATATAATTATTACAATTGTGCTATTTATTTATTTATTTTTTTTTTTTTCAATAAAATACTTGAGTGATTTTCCACATTTATCACTCAAGTATTTTATTCAAAAATATTAAAATGGAATTCCACCAAGTACTCTCTGTCAAAAATATTGAATTTCTTATTTATTTTTAGTCCATAAAAGGAGTTGTCGCAGTATACACAGCTAAAGATATTCCTGGAGCCAACAATTTCTCACCTACCAGAATGCCATTTGTGATTGAGCCAGAAGAAGTGCTTTGCAGCGACAAAATCTTATTTCACGGCCAACCCGTCGCAATTGTTATAGCTGAAACGGAAAGGCTAGCAAACCTAATAGCTGCAAAAGTCAAAGTGACATATAAAAATACAAATAAAAACCCCCCAGTGCTAAGCGTAAGGGATGCGCTCAGCTCCTCTACTGCAAGTACCAGAGTTAAAAAACAAGCAACTCTAGAACCCAAGACAAAGGGAAATGATGTTAAGAAAGTAATCAAGGGCAGCTTTGACATATTTAGCCAGTACCACTATCACATGGAGACCCAGAGCTGCATTTGTGTACCTATTGAAGATGGTCTTGATGTGTATCCTTCCACCCAATGGATGGACATGATCAGCGTTGCCATATCTGACGCGGTTCATATTCCAATAAACAAGTAAATTTCAATTTTCCAATCTTATTTCAAAAATATACAAATGTCTGCTGTTGATTTTTTTATTTTTTTATAACTTCTATCTATCTATCTATATTTTATTATTTTATTTTATTACTATAACTATTTGTTCTCTTATATGTCAAACTATTCTATCAACTGTAAAGTATCATAACTATAAATTTTAAAACTCGATTTAACCTATTTCAAAATAATTAGATATTTTAAGTTTTCAATTATAAAATGCAATTTCTTTTCTTTTCGATTTTTTTTATATTTACTCGTGTTATTTCAGTATAAATGTCCACGTGAGAAGATTGGGGGGATCGTACGGAGCTAAGATTTCTCGAAACTCCCAAGTGGCCATTGCCTGCGCCCTAGCAGCTACTAAACTTAATAAGCCTGTGAGAATGGTTCTGTCATTCGAGACCAACATGATCGCCATAGGCAAGAGACTCCCTTGCTCTCATGATTATGAAGTGAGTACAACGTGAACTTTCCAGTTTTTAACTACTCTGTATTGAAATTTTACATTAAATAGTACTCTATTTCTTCTTTATAACTAATTTCTTGTATATTTCAGGTGGGAGTCGATGATAAAGGAAAAATTCAGTATTTGAAAAGTGATATTTATGCAGAAGATGGATGTTCACGAAATGATGCAATATCCTTTTTTTTCATGGAGCCTTTCTCCAATTGCTACGACAACAAGACATGGTATGTCCAGACAAATGCAGTTTTAACTGATACTGCTGCCAACACCTGGTGCCGTGCGCCAGGTACCTAAACTTTCATCTTCAAAAAGAATATTTACATTCTATATAATATATGTTGACATGTACTTTATTATGTTTAACCCGCTTGTATTTAAGGAACTACCGAAGCTGTAGCTATGATTGAAAATATAATGGAACATATTGCAATAGAAGTTGGAAAAGATCCAACAGAGGTTAGATTATGTAACATGGATCTCGAGGACAACCCTTTACCTGACCTCATCAAAAGTTTCAAACAAGAAGCTGACTTTGACAAAAGAGCTGAAGGTGTTATAAAGTTTAACTCTCTAAACCGGTGGAAAAAACGCGGCTTATCTTTGATTCCACTCAGATACCCTTGTGACTATTTCGGAAACTTCGATGCAAACGTGTCAATCTTTCAAGGGGATGGAACAGTTGCCGTTTCCCACGGGGGAATTGAAATGGGGCAAGGAATAAACACAAAAGTAGCTCAAGTCTGTGCACATATCCTGAAAATCCCATTGGAGACTGTTCAGGTCAAACCCTCCAATAATTTTTCTTCACCCAATTCCATGGTGTCTGGAGGAAGTATCACTAGTGAAAGTTGCTGCTATGCGACAATGAAAGCCTGCGAGATATTACTGGAGAGACTCGAACCTGTAAAGAAGGACATGAAGTCCCCAACTTGGGCTGAACTTATTCAAAAGGCTTATTTGGCTGGAATCGATTTGAGCGCACGCTATATGTACTCCGTGTTACACGATCCTCTTAAAAATTATAGTATTTGGGGAATAACTATTACCGAGGTAGAGGTTGATATGATTACTGGAAACCACCAAATTTTAAGAGTTGATCTATTGGAAGATACTGGAGAAAGTATGAGCCCGCAGGTTGATATAGGACAGGTATGGGTTCAAATATAATTTTTATGTTGCCTTTAAATCAGCTTTTTTATCAATTCTGATCAATTTTGAACCTAATAAGATATTTGACACCAACAGGTAGAAGGTGCCTTCATAATGGGAGTTGGGTATTGGACATCAGAACATTTGATGTATGACAAGAAAACTGGGGCTTTGTTGACAAACCGCACTTGGACATACAAACCACCTGGTATCAAAGATATTCCACAAGACTTCAGAATCAAGTTCAGACAAAATTCTAAAAATGCTACCGGAGTGTTGAGATCTAAAGGTAAATTATATATTTTTGATACTTATTACAATTTTTTATCTATTATAGCATGGATTTACTTATTCTTCTAAGATTAATCTTAAGCGGAATTATCTTTATGTACTTACAGCTACCGGAGAGCCTCCTCTGAATATGGCATTTGGTATTGCCACGGCAATAAGACAAGCAATTACATCAGCTAGAGCTGAAAATGGACTACCTGAAGATAAATGGTATGAAATAGGTGAGAAAGCTTCTGAAATTCATACTTGATTAATGAAAATTTAAAATTATTTTACTTCATTTAAAACAAAACTTGACGTATTTTCTATCTTGAGTATTAATATGATAAAATGAGAATTTAATCACGCTTACTATTTTTTACAGTTGCCCCGTTCACAACAGAAAATATTATACTAGCAACAAAAACAGATATAGAACAATTTAAAATGTAATCTGCGTGTTTTTATAAATGCAAGCATTGACGCTAGCACGGACCAGCTTTCACTTTATGAGGACTTTACTTAGAACTTTCACGGTATTTGCTTTGTGTATGGCCTACTATATGCATTGATTACAAATGGAATCAAAGTCAGTTGGGTATGATTGAAAAGCTTGAGTAGAAGAAAGCTGTTAAAGCTACAAGAGAGCTTACACATAGTATTATATAAATAAGAAATTTTTTTTTTTTATTTTATTTGATTTAAAAAATAAAATAAAATTATAACATAAAATTTAACTTTACATAATTTTTTAAATCAGATATGGACATGGGTAGAAAATAAATTTTATTTCTAATATTTTAATAAGCATATTGTTTATAAATGTTTATAACTTTATACATGGTGATATTTTCATAATAAATTTTCCATTTATCAATTGGTTTTATAATTTTTAATTTCCATCACTTCATTTTAAAACTTATATTCATTACCACATTACATCAAATTTAATGCAATAATAATTTTAAAAATATCCATCTACCTCAATTCTTATATCATAAACTATACATATATCTTACAAAATAATAATTCAAAATAATTTAAGTAGATTCAAAATATAATAGTAAACGCTTGAATTTTTATCTCGTTGTATGTTTTTTTTTATTAAAACAAGTAAAATCAATAATACTAGTTTGCATGCTTGTCATGTTTCATTAATCAATAAATATAATTTTGTCACCTTCTGGTCTGTTAGGACATAATTGACTAGCATTAATCTTGATCCTGTCATCGTTATAATCTTCAATGCCTCTTAAATTATTATCAAAAATATTGATAGAATCAAGATCCTCCATAATATCACTCGGTAAAGATAAATTAGACAATCGACGGGTGGCTTCTATGTCATGCTCCAATAATTTTAAATCTTTGGCTTTGTTTGTACTTTCAGCTCTTGTCTTTCTTTGCGGAGTGCCTAAAAATGACTCAGATTTATCGCGTGCATCTAAAAGTAATTCTTTAGTGCATGAAATTGGATCCGTAATTGAATACACATTGGATGAGTATGGTACTGGTAACTTTTGTTTTTCGTTGGAATCTATATTATTGTTTTCTTCTGTTTGTTCTTGCGTATTTATGTCATAATTATTTTTCCTTGATCCATTTTTATTATCATCTGCAGATTTTATTTTTAATATATCTATGGAAAGACAATCATTATATTCAATTGAAGAAGATGAAAGCCGAAATCCTTCATTTAAAACACCACCATTGAAATAAACATTATTATCATCTTTCTTTGAAAACATCATTTGCAATTCTTTTCCGATGTCACCAAAGTCTTTATTAACATCTTCACTTTTAACAGTATCATCAGAGTCATAGTCTAAATTCCCACATTTATTTTTCTCTACGCTGGTTTCAGTTTCATTAATACCTCTTGCTATTGGAGACAGGGAAGATAAGGAACAGTTAGGTGATGTATCGGTATCATTTATATCTATTTCACTATCCATCTCAGAAGCATATATATTTTTGTCACAGAATATAGGTATTATATCTTTTTCAGACTCAATAGTTTTACTTTTAATTTTTAAATTTGACGGATCATCTAACTTAGAAAAAGTATCCTTCATGCATGAAACTGTTTTTTTATTTATTTTATGAGTAACGGGCTGGTTTTCAGTTTCATTGTCTTGGGGGAGATTCACTTCATCACTTGCAGGATGTGAAAAAGCGATATTATCGGATGCTTGAGATTTTTGGTTTAGGCTTCCTGAGTCTATGTGGTCATGAATCATTGTGGGTAGTGTTTCTCTTTTGTTTGTAACATTTCTGGTCAACCGCCTTGCTACGTTTCCTTGGAATTGTTCTGATACAACTATTTCAACTTTTCTATAAGTTTCTTTTATTAATTTGTGCACCTTAAATAAAAGAATATTAAATGAATCTATATTAAGTTTGATTTAAATATAAAAAAGCTTATCTAGTTTTAACTCTTTATATTCTCTATGTTTTTTTAATACGTTTTTATGTGGTTTTGTTGGAAAAAAGTATTGATTTGAATATCATACTAGTAATCCAATGAAATAATAGCTTTTATACCTCTTCATAATTACAAATTGCATACATTTTTAAATAATTTGAAAAAGTTTTTCTGTTTAACAATCCAAGTAATTTATAATATCTGAATAAAAAATAATTACCTCCTTATTCCAGTAGCAATACAGAATAGCTACCGTGATGCCTTGAAGTGCATCCATGACGTAAGTGAAGAAATAATAACCTTGCTCCACTGCGCAGTCATTAGTTGGGGGCTTCCAAGCAGTCAATACAAACTGAACTCCAAACAGAGGCATCAAGAACAGTGTGGCTTTTGTCGTACTCCTTAAAAAGAAAGTGGACAAAATCGATAACATTAATCTAAATCATAAATAACAAAACAGCGTTTTTAAAAGAAATTTGTGTTACAAGATCCCCTCAATTTTCAATAGTATTACTGATGTCCTTACTCGCATCCCGGGCTCAGAGTTTATCCAAGTTACGAACTAATAAGCTACAGCTACCTACTTTACCACTAAAGATAGTAGACAGTTGCTTAGATATATGTGCTCTATGACCCATGAAGGGGATTTATGGCATGTCAAACGTCATAGGGAATCAACACATTCCCTTCGGCTTAAAGGACGGTGATTGCTCTCTCTCTCGTACAACCCTATGACGCAATAACTATAAAACAATATATAACCTATCTTATTTTGTATTTACTAAAATAAAACTGTTTCATCCAAAATACTTTAAAAATTACGTGTTTTGAAATGAGAATCATAAAAACTAACTGAACATGTCTACATTCTCATAACTCGGTGAAACGATGCTCTAATGTTGGCTTAGCTATTATACAACATCATTATTTCTGTGTGATTCAGTAATTGAATAATCTTAAATGTTTTGGCTATATAAAATATATTTGTTCACTTCACCTTTTATGGATGTACCATCAATTTTGATGCATAAAAATATCTTACACATGTAGCAATTATGGATTTATGACAAATCGGCCTAAACCTAAACCAGACCTCTGTACTCCCTGCTTACTTATCACATGATGTTATTTATTTCATAATATTGTGATATTTCCACATGTTGATTTTTATTGGTGACCAGTTTTGCCAACCGTTGGCATTATCAAACACTCAGTTTGATAATACCAACACTTCATAATAATGCTAACGGTTGATGAAACCGGTCACTAATAAAAATTAACTCGTGGAAAAATCACTTAAGTATTCTATTTAAAATATTAAAATGGAATTCCACCAAGTACTGATGATTACTCAAAATATTGGACAAAATAAATATTGATTTTTTTTTAGTACTTTTTTGTATCGGTACTAATTACTGGGAAGAAGAAATCTTTGTACTATTAAAGTGGTACACACAATAATTGGATCCAAAATAAATATTTTTAACTCACAATTGGCTGTTGTTTTCTTTTCTCCTCAGTTTAGTCAGTAAAACCCTAAGAATATCCACAAGAAGAATGGTGTTTACAATGAGCATTATGATTCTAGGAGCGTCCAAGGCCCACTGCAGACCAGAGGTAGTATAAACTAACCAGCAACTGTGATCATTTAGTGTCGACATCAAGCAAATCCATATCACTACGGGAATAACTGTAGCACCTGGAAAAAAAAAATTTGGAATTTTTTTTAAATTAAAGATAAATAGTTTACTAAGAGTCTATGACAAGTGTGAACTCTAGTTACTCTGTTTTAAAAATAAGTAAGAGTAAAATTATGACAATGATAAGAACATGGCAATTTTCTATCAATATTTTGTTTATGGAAATCATAAAATCTCAAGGAATGTAGTACATATATAAAATATTGGCTAAAGATCACAAATATTATACATGGACCCAATTATTGAAATCTAGGATACTTTATTTTAGAATCAGCCACAACCCTCAAAAATCCAACTTCCATTTTATACCTATTGCAAGTCCATAAATCAGTTTGATATTTGAATTCTTGTTAAAGACAACGACTATCATCTTATGAAGGAATATGCCATCCACCAGCATGCACGTGAAGGAAGCACTGGCTGCTAGTTTCTCGCACACCACCAATAACTTGCAACCAAACTCACTGGCAGCCATGATAGTGTGTCCTGATGAAGAACTTAACTCTTCTAGGATTATCTTTAAAAAAATGTAATCATTTTAAAATGGCATTTTTATTTTAACTCATCATAATCGTATTTGTTTAAAAAAAATCTTGACTATAAATATTTATTCACAAAAATAAATTTAATAAAAATTTATAATCATTTGATGAAATCATAGCATAACTGTTAAATTAAAAATTCAAAAGATTTCTTAGGGATTTTTTATAATATCTACTCCTACCACGCTTTTGGTGATGATGACAAAAACATTTCTCAGGACTACAGCAATGAGCACGTTGCGATGCAGAGCCAACCTCCTGGCTCTGAGACGAGGATAGACCAGCAGGATAATAATGGCAGGCAGACCGAACGCCACGCTGACTCCCAGGCAGATTATGTGGAAGCTAGCACGCGCCTTGAGACGCGGAGTCACACTGCACGCACTATATATCGTGTCATTCACCCAAATACCATTACTGTTACACACTCTGCTGCTGAAATCTTAAACAAAGTTTAATTCTAACAATACTCTGTTGGAATATTTTGTTTTATATTACTTTTGTATTATTGGAAAACCCTTATCAAGTCTTTTATAAAGATATCAGTCACTAAAACAGCTATCACTAGTACAGTAGGTATATTTAGCACCACTTTTCATTAGCTCCACGGGTTATGTTCAATTATGGTAATGTCGGTCTCTTAATATATATAGTCATGGTCAATAATACAGAATGGTATATATGTGTAGGGTTTCATACTACGCTCAATATACATGCTTATTTACTTTACAAGCAGACAGCATTCTTAAAAATAATACCATATTCATGGGAATATTTAATAGTTCAACTATAAAATAATACAATTATCTGAAATTCTAGCTCCTCAGAAACTTTGTTTCAAAATTTCTTCGTTGGCTTAATCAGAGTCGTTTGAATTTTAGAAACCTCAAGGTTAGGCTGGCTTGCTAGAAATAAAATCTGTATCTCTTACGATCGCATGTAGGTCCAGAGTTAGAATACGCAAACTCCGTGCACACCGCCTGCGAGGACACCCCCGGCTGGCCAGGAGCCCAGCAGGTCCAGGCGTCCCATGTGGACGGGCATTGGCTATTTTCTGTTGGAACAAATTTAACATGCTGATTTACCCTTCTCACATGAAAAGAATACTGAATAAAGAAAAAAAAAATTGTTTTTAGCACTTGAATTCATCATCATCATTGATATCTCAGACAATTCTGTCTCAGTGAATGTAAAACATTATTATTAATTATTACTTTCGAACACATTAAAAATATTTTTAATTATTCTGGACCAATTAGAACAGCGAGCTCTTTTATTGGATGTCCTAAAATTAAGACTACTTCATGGGTGTGGGAGTGGGTGTGGTGGGGACGAGGGCAGGGGAGTACCCGGGTAGACGGTGCTGTTGTCCATGAAGTGGCAGCAGCGCTTGGCGGCTTCCTCGCAGCGGATCCAGCGGCGGACGGCGTCCTCCGACACCAGCGTCCGGCGCACTTCCTCGACGACGGAGCTCTCCTGCGAGCTGATGGGATAGTACCAGGTACGGTTGTCTTGAATCTCAAAATATATTATAATCTTAATTTTTTTAGACATTCATGTTGTTTTTGTATTGTTTTATTGAACATTCTGCCTAAAATTTCGCAGCTTAGAAAAACTTGCCATCGGTCTACTGAGATCTAATATTCGTCCATCCGCTCCACTTACCAGCAGAAAGGACTTGACAGAGGCCCCATCGTGGTGGCAGTCCCTCATGCGGGGGGGGGGCACTCCCTGCTTCCTGAGCTTGGGGGGGATGTAGATGAAGCAGCCGTAGCTGGCCGCCCAGCCGAACAACATCTCGGGGGTGGGGTCGTCATTGCGAAACACGCACAGTTTCTTCGTATCTCCGGGAGGTCCGTTGTACTGCAACCGACTTTATGTGTGAAAATGCAGAGAACTAAAGCAGGTACAAGATGGACAGACGAAAAAACCTTATAAAGGGAAGAAATCGAAATGCCTCACATAAAATGAATAAATTGTTTCCATACATTTGTTATTGTATTACACTCTTTTGCAGCTCGTGATTTTTTATTTATTATTAAATAATAAAAATATATATATATCTGCACACTATAGAAGGTTATCAACATTCTAGGTACTATTAAAATATTTCGATGGAGGTTATCAGTATTTTGTTTGTATTGTAAAGGTGTGAGGTGCCTTGATGAATTAAAATATAACCCCATCTATAGACTTCAAAAACCTCTCCATAATTAGTCTACCCGCAGATATTAATACTCTCGGACCCTCCTCTTCCTAAAGTGCAGGTACCCATACTTATAAGCTTGTGTCTTATTCAAATCTTTCCGAGTGAAAACTTAAAAGAAATTAAATACCCGGATCAAATTTAAATTATACATAGTAGTATGCTTGTATCTTATTCAAATCTCTCCTGGTTTATATGAAATTTATATGAAATAATAAACCCGGATCATAAGTGTACTGAAACTTAGTAAACTTGTGTTTTATTCAAATCTCTCATAATTTAAATTTAAAATATAAAGTAAACTCTGACTTATTAATATTGATGAGGTGATTTTAATTCAATAAAATCAGTTTATTTTATTTTCAATGAATGTTATGTCGGTGACTCTGCTGATATCCCAGAGGCTGGCCGGAGATAAATGGCGGCTTGAAAAATACTGTCACTGCGTGGTAACTATCAGCTCGGGACCAGGTCTTCTGTCCGGTGTTGCTATGAAGATGAACTGCGCTCGCAACTACTGAATATACAGAGTGCGCGAAATTAAGTTACAAGTTTTAGTAGACACTATTTTCTAATGGCGTGTTTGTTTTAAAAAAGTAGGTGATGAAGCCTTCGAGAGCCAATAGTTCAATAGGAAGTCTCGGTGTCGGTAGCTCCTCTATCCCAATAATTAATTATTTTAGATTATCGAGACAAAGGTGCTTTTGTACTACAATAGGTTCAAAAATCCTTACCAGTCACAAATAATTATCTACAAACTGAGTTCATCGGTTTAACACTTGCATATAGCGATTTAAATTCTCAAAATCACTGTAGTTTAATTGCGTACACGTGAGAGTGGTTCAAATCCCACCTGTCTTCGAAAAAAAATCGAGAATTTTTATCGTCGTTTTATGTCTTAGTCAATTTCCTAAAAACGTTCCTTTTTTTTTTTAATTATCGTATATAAAGTAACCTTATAAATGCGGGTTTACCAGATATTTAGTAGTAGTAGTAGCGTTAGTAAAAAAGTAATAAACTTTTTATTCAAATTATCTTGCTTTTGGTATACAAAAAATACACATAATATTCATTGAGTATTTTATTACGACCCTCCTGTATTTAGGAAATTGGTGAATCAATAACAATATGACAATATTGTAGACGTCATTCGAGACCTTGTAAACTAAGATTGGGTGTGCGACACCAACATAATCAAATAAATGGGTATATTTAAATATTGATAAATATATAAAGGATACAAACAACACTCAAGTTCGGCAATCATAAATAATTCAATAGATTCGCGAAATTAACTCGCATGAAACGACGAAAAAACGACGATTTTATTTTGGGTGGGATTACAACCCTCACATCCACGGCCTTAGCGACCCATTGCTCTATAAAGCCTGCGAGATATATGAAATATGGAAGTACGTGCCATTCCAGCACTCAATACTCACTGTGCATGGCGGCATTTCATTCTCTAGTGTCAGCTCGCAATTTTCCAACGCGATGACTTCCTGCAACAGAAAACATCTTAAAAGAACTTTGTAAAATATCATGCAACCTAATTATTAAACTGCAACATTTACTCATTCAAATATATATAAAACAGGTATACATATATACATTTTAGTAATATTAATAGCTCTGGACTGAGGTGAAAGCATAAGAATTTCTCACATATATCGCATAGATGCACGGAAACTCCCGAAAGAGTACATTGAAAAAACAGTGCGACTTGTGACTTTCAGTGTCTGAAAATAATTTTAGAGCAAGCAAAGTATTCTACATGAACGAACCGCATGCCAATGGTTACATAACCTTATCTCGGGTGCTGATAGAGTCAACTACCGTATTTATTTGTTATTTCTGTAACACATATCGAATTCGTATCTCTATGCAAATTTGAAAAATTTACAAGTGTACATAAATTATAAATTACTCGTAATCTTTGTTTATAACGCATAAATCGATGCGTTTCAAGCATAATTAACTGTGAAATAATTTATATTTTATTGATTGGCATTGGTTTAATGTCCAAATACAGGGGTATCGAATACACGAAACGCGTGCTGAGCTTCCAACAATTTCGATAAGGCTTTTTAAAAAATACAGCGACCATAAATGGTTGGCGCAAAAAAGGACCTGCGTAGAGTATACAGAGATGCCAGCAGAGGCAGTTTTCAAAATGCTAAAGAAAAAGCGTACACAAAGATTAAAAAATACATTTTTTCCTGTCCCGCCACAAAAGCAAAAGACAAAAAGAACAAAGATTACAAGTCGCGAAAGTGCTGAGGAGTTTTAGCGTGATCCAAGAAGACCGCATATTTATTGTTATCGCGTGAAACTCTGAACGATGCACCTTTTTGTGGCTCATTCTAACTGGCAACATTCTGTAGTCCTATTCCCTTGTTAATTCTAATTAAGTACTGAACAATACATATGCAATAAAACCAACCCGCGATAGTACCGCACTGGTCTAATTAATTTCCCTTACAAATATTCTCCCTTCTCTAAAATTGCAAATAATAAAATTAATCTATTTCCCTTGATTATTTTTACTTTTAGGTAGTTGCATTTGCAACTGTCTAAAAAAATATTTAGATCTTTGAACTGTATAAATTTACGTCCATCCTCATATATTTGTGCCCATTTAAATCAGCAATGTCGGATCACTTACTCATCGAAAAAATCAAATGAGGCTACGGCAGTATTGTGGTGGACCTTAGGGGGCTTTTTGTCGACATCTTATATTTTATAAAGAAACGCTTTTGTATTTGTCGGTTCTATGTCAGACTTTTTTTCTTCCAATATAAAACTGTAGTGTTGAAGGACCCGGGGACCCACGACACTATTTTCCCCTTAGAAAATCATGAACACTGGTTCAGCATGAGTATTTGGTCAGTGAAATGGTCGCCAACATCCTCTGAGGAGAAGCACTCGACGAAGAAGATAACAGACATAATATTATATCTTTCGCAATAAGAGAAGGCTTTTCAATATACACAAACTGGTTTTTCAATAACATTTTATATCTTAGCTATAAATATTTAGAAATGACGCGCATAATTAAATTAAATTCAAACAAACAAGTCGGATGACCCGAGAATCTAGCAGCCCCGGCAACCCACATCGCTCCAGAGAATCTGCGCCTCTCAACCTCCACCCCACTTTGCTGTGGCTCATATCCTCCGATTTACACTGAAGATACCATAGGTTCCTTAGAAAACAGTATAAATCGAAAAAAAATTAAATGTTCATAATTCTGTCATTAAACTGACGTAAAATAAAACTAAATATATATTCAAAAAACATAAAAATAACGGCCTATTCATAAAATAGGCCGTTAAAATGACAAATATATTATGGTATTTAATTAGGTATGTAATTCATTTTTAAGAAACAAGAAATACAAATAAAAGAAATAAACCAACAATTTAATTACTGATATCACTTTTAATATTTTCTTCCTGATTGGTATGATGTCAAATCCATCACTCGATAGTGCTTGATGCGATTCAAGTTCGATGATAGATAAATTAGAAAAAAAATTCAGATCGATGAACCTTGGTAATGAAATCAGTAATTAACTATTGTTTGCGTTTTTAATATGGGAGAGCTCATTCAACATTCGGGTCATTTTGTAGAACTTTCGCCCTAAATCAAGTTATTCACTGATGACTTTTGGTATGAACGCACCGCACCTACTTCAGACTTCTCTTCATCAGGATCATTTTCTTCACTAACCATGTCTCCTCAACCCTGAGCTTAATGTAAGCTAAGAAGACGGTCTCTTCAGTATAAAAAGAATTCAGAATAGAATGAAATTAAAAAAAAACTATAAATATAAGAGCCAGTGTTACCATTCGAACGGAATTAAAAAATGACTGCTGAATGTTTTTTTTTTTTAAATCCCATATTTTAAAAACCGTGTTAAAGTGAAATCATGTATGTAAAGTGCCTATATATAAGTATCTATATATATATATATATATATATATATATATATATATATATATATATATATATATATATATATATATATATATATATATATATATATATATATATATATATATATATATATATATATATACTAAACATTATATGCAGAGCTCGCCGATTTTTCACCCAAATGTAATGCATAAATAAGGAATCTTATTAAAATTTTGGGACGAACTCCGAAGTCAGACACAATTTATTTTTGTCCTTTCTTCATCCTCTTTTCTTCCTCGTCGCTTATATCGTCCCTGTGTTTTTATTTTGTTCTGAAAATCATTTGTCTTTATTTGGTTTTTACTTAATCGCCATAAATATACAAGTCCCACGCTTTTCGATAACTTAACAGAATTTTAAATGAGCTTTGTATAGCATTTCTTGAATTCCTCATCTAACTCACCAGCGTAATCTTTAATTTAAAACACAAATCAGAACCTTATTGACAGGTAAAAATAACGGCATTTGAATTGAAAATACCTACCAAAAGCAAATTTGGTAATTTTGCGTACCAACATAGCTTAGGCAGCACTACGAACCCGATTCACTGAATCCGTACAACGAACATGCGTCACACCGACGTGACGCTCGGCCACTCGGGGAGCTCTCAGGGGACATGTCGCCAAAGTAGCCTACGAAACTGACAACTGGTTTGTAATTACCCAATCGTGTTATCTTATTTTGGTTATTTTTTATAGTTTGTAAACAACGCAATAAAGGACGCTATTGGCCAGTTACGTTTGATTGTCGGTCTTTTCGTGACGTGTGTAGGCAGCTCAACGCGTCAGAGAAACGGTAAAGGAACGGCAGCCGCACTACTCTGAAACTGAGACGATTATCCTAAAACGAGATAAAATTATGTACTTACTAAGATAACAATAATTCGCCACGAGTACTTGTTTTTCCGTCTCCTTGTTATCATTTGTCCCCTCATCGCTTTGTTTGAGGTGTGACAATATTTAAGTTATTTTTTATTTTAAACGTCTCTTAAATGGAAGTAGCAACTTTACTCAAAATGTTTTTTTTAAGTTCGATTTAATGTTTATTCGCATACATCACTGACTGTCGAGCTTTTTAATTTCCTAAAATAAGAAATCGGAGGGAAGGTACAATTCGTTTGGAATTATCATTGAAAAATTGTATTAAAATAATAATTGAGAATATTTTTAGTGATTTTCCACATTTTCATTTCCAATTCTATGTTTACTAGTTACAAAATACAAAATTTTGGTAAATCACTAGAAATATTTATTTTGTAAAAATAATAACTATCATTATGGAAGAACTGTGTACTTTTAGTTAAAGTATTAAATATAGATTTGAGTATTGTTTATTTTATAAGAATGGCTTTTGATTCGTTAATTCAACAAAAAGAGAAAAAAATCAACACGATATAAATAGCAGCAATTTCCTATAACACCGTCATGTTGCTAATTTGGAGATTAACTTTATTCACAAATGTCCTACCAATATTTCATAAAAATCTCCACACACGTGGCACGCTCTAGAAACTTGCACTCGAATCTAATCCATCGATGAATTTAAATTTATTTAACATATTATTCCTAGAATACTTTTTCGTTAGTTTTTGTATATAATTCATATTTCTACATTTCTCAATACGAAGAATCCGAATAAAAGAAGGCAATTTTTTTGCAATAATAAATGATCAAATTGTTAATTTTCCGGCTGTACAACAGCAGTGAATTATTAGAAATCACCATTCGTAAACAACAAATGATTATTTATTAGAACACACTTGTACCTGACCTCTGGGCGCCTCGGCCGCAGATAAAAACTGACTCAATATGTTCTCAATTTTCTTATACGGGAATTTTTCGGGCCATCAAGAAATGTATTCAATTATGATCATTAAAAATGTGAGTATGCAATTTTAAAATAACAAACAAATACAAACGCATAACCGGTATACATTGTAAAGAAATATCTATAATAAACTAACTTTTTTCAATTATTTAAATTTATCACTTAGTTTTCAAAAAATATGAAGCATTTTTCAATTCTTATTATCGCTAGTTGTTTATTACACTTCAGTTGTCAGTCGTTATAACGTGTGTTAGCTGCTTCAAATCTCACACGTCATACGTAATGCATTAGTGCTGAACTAAGTATATAAATATCTAATTATATATATATATACTAGGTGCACAACTATATTTTTAGGTTTCACAAATAATGACTTACGAAATGCATTAGTGCTGAACCAAAAAATTTATATATATATAGTGGCGCACCTAGTATATACATACATATATATATGCGCCACTATATTTTTGTTTTTTTTATCAATGAAAAATGTTTAATTTCAAGCGAAATACAAAAAATGGTTTTTTCAATGTTTCTCGCTGGCTACATATTTTTGCCATCTATATGGCAATACATGAATATCGTGACGATAAAACGTCGCGTCTTTGGACCGAAACCATTCATCCAACCAATTTTCCACTTCTTCGAAATTGCCCAAGTGTAGCCCAGCCAAGCCATGCGCCATCGACCAGACCAAGTGATGGTGGAAGTCTGGTCGCTGAATACAGCGGGTGCAATAGCAGATCCCATTTCAGTGTTTGGATGGTGTCCTGGACCATTGAAGTGCGATGGAACGGAGCATTGTCGTGCTGCAATATTATTCGTTCATGTCTCGTGTCCCATTCTAGCCGTACTATTAATTTAACAAACCTGAAAACAGAATGCCACCAACAACAGTAGCAGCCGCACAGCCATCTCGGCCATTGTCTTCACATCCGGGGAAACATTCTCTTGTGCAGGTGACGTCCCTGTACACCTCAAACACTTCAGTCACTGCCGCACACACTTTATGAAAGAGATTTAAGATTTCTATTAAAATAACCGTTAACACTGTATAATCACAGCCAAAGTAATTTACCAAAATATATTTTAATATAATATTTTCTGTGCTTTAAAATAAGAAATAAACGCAATATGCGATGAAATATTATACGCCTGTAATGTGATTATACGTTTCTGTCCTTATTTGCATAATAGACGTAAATTTAATTTCGGAAATTTTTTCTTACGTATATTTTGAAAAACCACAGTGCAAAATTTTGAATAGTTTGATTCATTTTAAACCGCCGTTTTTAATTACTCAAAAATAAATCGGATAACTTAATTTCCAACTATATTTTTATATTATAATAAATACTCAATTGTAACTCGGTGGTAACGGGAAAAATCCTTAATTTTTTACTTCGCTGTTGGGATTCGAACCCACTTCTAAGGATATCAAAATACTGCCAGGCCGCAATACCCAATATAAGGCGGTGTCGATCACCAATATTGTACATCTCGAATACACACGGAGACAGAAGGAGATGGCCAATCGTGCGTCCATCGTAATATTCTTGCAATATGGATCCTAATTACATTGCAAAGGGGATTGATAATAACGACGCTTCTAAAATGCTTTATTTTTCTAGAACTCGAATAATGTGGAAACCCTTTCCTATGTTGAAAAACCCGTTCACTTCTATCATATCTGCATTGTATTTTTTGATGAGTAAGTACACTCCGGATACTGTCGCCATTTTCATGAGAGAATTAAGAAAGACTTGTCTAAAACGTCTCAAAGAAATAAATAAAACGACGGTATTCAAACCTGAAAAAAGGCATCCCTTAAAATCTCCCTGGCATTCGGCACTAAAATAGCAACTTACTTCCTTCTCTATATAATCCATAAACTACGAAATACGCAAAAAATTACTATTACTATTAGTAGAAACTATTAGTATATGCATGGACAATAAACATTTCAAAAAAAAAAAAATGAAGTGTTTCGTGCTATTTTTCCTACTCACGATAAAAAATATTTCAATGAGTCAATTTTATGTTAAACATACAAACAGAAACGCCACACCTAAATGTATATATATATATATATATATATATATATATATATATATATATATATATATATATATATATATATATCAGTATTATCACTTGTCCACACGTCACTATTCAACAGATTCAAAGATACGCATTAAATTTTACATATATTATATTATTAATTACAGTATATTATGCACTTTCTTCTTTACGAGACACTCAACTAATAAATACTTGGGCTGTTCATACAGAATGTATTTAATCCTTATTGATAACGTGATATCTTACTAGATAATAAAAATGATAATAAGATTATATTCAGTATTAACAGGGCCTCTGCCCACATAAAATCCACAGAGAAATTCAAAATAAATGCAGCAGTCATAATAAAAAAAAAATTTCAGATAAAAAATAGCATTGTCTTTTTTTTATCAACGATGAACGATTTTTATCAAATATGAACGATTTGCTAAAAAAATAAATACTTACTTCAAATTCACTTGTTAAATACATAATAAGTATAAAATATAAAGCCATTAATAAAAAAAGAATTGTTTTTATGTATTTTTTTTTTTTTTATATTTACAAACATTATAAGAATGCCTATTTAAGATATTCTCATCATTTCAATATTTTTGAAATCGCCTCCCCGCAGCATTCTTACACAAATTTTTTTTATTTCTCCCTCCCTCATTTATTATATAAATTCTTTAGCCATTAATTTAACGCTTTCATCCTTCAATTCAGAATTAAGAATCGAGTAATATTATCACCTGGTTTTTACCGTCTCGCCTGGCAGACGAGGACACTGGAACATACACACGCTGGCTCATAATTTTGCAATTAGCCAACAGCGTCCTCTTTTTGGGTGTTTTTTTTTAAAATAGTTTTGCTTAAGTAAACAACTCAAAATGAATTCTACCGACCAGTTACTGGTTGTCGGTTATATCACAACGTGTATAGTCCGTTGACCTCGCAACGTCACCCACACTCCCTCCTGCCATATGATACAAGAGCCGTCATACAAAGTGAACGACATTCGGGGAAAACTGCCTACACACGCTACAATACTACTTACAACCGAACGGTGAATTTCCCAAAGGTGTCTTTTTCGCGTTTGTTTTTCTAGGCGAAACTATAAAAACATCCAAAATAAATGGATGATACTTACTAATTACCATTCAGTCATCGGTTATGTCGCAATTTGCGTAGACTGCTTTGGGTTATCTCAAAACGCGTCAATTCCGCAGATAGTCCGATGACCTCTGACGTCACGCACGCCCGCTCCTGCCGTATGATGCAACGAGCCGTCATACAGAGCATAATGCTGTTCAAATGTGCAAGCTGCCTGCACACACTGCAACATAACTGACATCCGTACGATGATCTATCGAATGTCTTCTTTTACAATACTTTTCGAGTGAAAGTAAGAAAATACCCCAAATAGCAGGGCGTCATTAGCTAATTACCGTTTTGTTGTCGGTTGTATTGCAGCCAGCGTGTGTAGGCAGCCTAAGTAAGAATATATCAGGTGAGCGTTGCCCGTCGATTTTTACTCATTCCGGTCTCTAGAACACTTTTATTAGAAAAAATATTTTTTTAGTTTTTATTAAATACAAACACATTACCCGTCACAAACACAACAACAATATTACATCATGAAAAATAATACTAAAATCACTGAATATTAAGTCCATATTTAAACAAAAATATGGTTCTGTTCTGAAGAATACATGATTATAAAAAAAAACTCTCCTTAGTAGTGCGTTTTGTAGTTCTTAGGTAAAAAAACAAATTTAATAAGTCGTATTTGTTACATTACAAATAAATATTAATCTCTCAACAAGAGTCTCTTTATTGAATATTTTAAATAGAATACTTTGTGGTTTTTTTGACTCAGTTTGATAATTACAACGTGAAAGGTTAGCAAAACCGGTCACCGATAAAATTAAACATGTGGAAAAATGACGACAGTATTTTATTTAAAATATTCAAATGGAATTACACCATTGTCAAAAATATTTATCTCCTTGTTTAGTTGCTTGTCCATTATGACAACGCAATAAAAATACATTGTCATGTATTTTTCTCTATTTATGTTTTGTTAATATTCCATACACAACTTGTTTTTGCAGAATATAAATATGATACACACTTAGACATTGTTTTTAGTTGCGTCATTTACGCATTTACACAATTAAAAACAATCGGCAGACATGCTCCCCAACCGACATCACGCGCTCTTAGATAGCTCAGAGAAAACTATAAAAGTGTCCAATCGGATACTATCTGCGTTTTTCATAAATCATGGATTCTTATTGTTTTACGAAATATGTACAAAAGTTTAAAATATTTATGTTTTGCAATTATTCAGAAATTAATATAAAGTCACGTGAAATTCATTTCATAAAAGTACGTTTTACCTATCTGTGTCGCAGAAACATGATAGTTTATTAGATATGATAATTTACATGTCATAACTTATTTTGACTCCAGAAAATAAAATACCATTTAAATTATACTTAAAAGGTGTATTTTACTAAGCGTTTTTCCTTGTACATATGACAGGTTTTAAATAGTATCACTATTTTCGGCGTCACATATTCCAAGTGACGGAGGCTTCAATAGAAACTTGTCAATAGAAAATGTCATTTATAATTTGAAACGACAGTAAAACATGCAAACTGTATTAACATTTTAAACATTAGGCATCGTATTTATATTTTTTAAATATGCAAAAATAATAAGTAGCTATGAGCTATGGAGTAAATATAAAAATGAGCCTGTAGATGTGAATTGTCGAATTAAAACAAAACGGACGAAGCTCGTGGATTGTAAAACCACGAGTACAAAACAAACTGAGGCATGATCAAATAGTGTGCTATTTCATATCTACAAAAGGCGGCAACAAAAAATAGTTCTTTTATAAAAATAACGTCTGGAGATTTAACTACGTACTTTTATCGAATTGATAACACCTCGATGTACTCAATTGCGCCTGTGAACATTTGCAACTTAGCTAGACTAAAACTGAAACCTTCACTACGACTTTCGTAAGCGACGCAAATTCTAAAGATCCGTTCCGGCTAACTGCCTGTTTTTGCGATGTACGAATTGCTCAGTGCGTATTTTTGTACGGTCAAAAGCCAAGGATAACAGAAAATATTATTTCATTGACGGAAGTATACCGAGAAGATAAATCTACCCGAACTGGAATAAGCAGCGGATGAGCCGACCCCGCTCTCTGATGAATTCAGTTATTCACGTTTCCATTCAACATTTTTTTTTACATGAACTCTTTTGACTGACGAATGAATAACAATAGGTTTAAAATGTTCTTAGACGTATAAACACATGAAAAATACCGGAAGTGGAATAGCACAGCAAAGCAATGGCGTGCAGTACATACGAGCATATATAACACTGCAAGTTCAATAATTTATTTATTTCACTTTTATACTTTAAATAACTTTTAGTAAAAGAATCTGTCAACGTGATTTTCTCATAAGAACCGACGCGACATCAAACCTAACAAATGATTTTTTTTCATAGAATATTTATTAAGTAATTTAAACTGAAGAGAATTGAAATGTACAATAATCTGTTTTGGGGATTTCATAGACACAGACGCATTTCTAGAGACGCGAGACCCAGAATAATCAGAGACTTGCAAAAATATATTAGACCGATGGTAAATCATTCCTATCAAAGACCCTTGATGTTCTTTTATGTAATTTTTTCACCTGAAAAAACTTACTAATCAAATTTATAAAACAATATTTTAGCATCTAAATTTTTTTCTTTTTATTTCAAAAAAATAGTAAATAATTTATGATTCCGATCTGATTTGTACATGAGACAGGACACGATTTGCATCGATAGGTGGAGTTGGAATTGTGTAATGAATGCATCTCGGCGCAGGGTCCGGCCCGGGAGATGCAACAGATCAATAGTCCCTCCGCCCTGCTCTCCCGCCGCCCCCGCTGCACCTGGCTGCACCCCGCTGCACCCCGCAGCTCCCCGCAGCACCCCGCAGCACCCCGCAGCTCCCCGCAGCACCCCGCTGCACCCCCGCCCTGCAGCGGATGATCGATAGAGCTCCCAGGTGGGAGAGAGCGGGGGTGGAGTGCCCCAGCAGCCCGAGAGATGATAGTCACGAGCGTCCTCCAATCTGCGGCTCAGACATCATATCATTAGGGTTTTGGGATCGGGAGGCTGGGCGTGCGATTTTTAATGTCTCTTTCACACATTAACTATCAGTATGCAGTTATATATCGCGTAACAAATATTAGCAGTGAATAAAAGCAGTATTAGATACATAATCCTTTCTAACAACCGACCCCTCCCAGTCTGAAAAATAATACCTATTTTATTTTGAATATATTTTTTTGCATGTTATTCGATGTATCAGTTGATTATAAGTATATACTATTTTTCGGAACGTAGCCGTTGTGTAAAAGTACAAACGGCATGAGACGTGGAAAAGTCTAAATAATAAGAAATATACGATTTGAATTTTTCAGTCTTAAATTGAAACCTAGTTAGTTGCTTTTGCCTTGTCTTGCTTCAGTTTACTTAACGAAACTTAACATTCAACTCTCGGTTTACGTGGGAAAAAAAAAACTTTTTCAATGAAACGCTAATTGCTCTCTTTATTTTTCAGAAAATTGTAAATATAACATTATTTTATTACTTTTGTGATGATATATGAATAATAAAATGCTGTGTTATTTACGAGAAATCTACTTGCAGTCTACGGTTCCAGCCTAATTATTTTTAACTGTGTTAAAAATAAAAATGTATGGCTGGTTTCATGTAAAAACAAAAATCATACGAAGAGTTCCGGATAGAAACCCATTTTGTGATGTTGATTTGCTCCACATTTTAAAACTAAGATAAACTGTCAGTTAAAAATAAATGTCTCATTGAAGCTTTGTAATGATAAATCAACACATATATTATTATCGGCTGTATGTATATAATGTCATAAAGCAAAATATAAATCAAATGATGATAAACTGAGTCCTTCTATTATTCAATCAATAAATATAATAATACAACATCACTTGCATATTTAAAAGCATTTATTTTAAGCTATTGCTCCAAAATAAGACTTAATGTGTATTGCGTGTATTGAAACAGCATAAACTGTAATCATAAAATACTGATTTAGTTTGTAATACTCCATATTTGGAATAAATGTGAGCGCTACCCCCTCACCTAGACTTTGAAAGGCAAAACTAATAATTTTAATGTTTTTAATAACATATACCGTGTCTCGGGCTAGTACATTCAAACAATTTGCAGGATTTATGAACACAAATATAAGGTTATTGACAATGCGATCGGGTTCATCGTCCTATAACTCCCATCACTTCCTAGGCTGCAATTGTTACATAGATCACAATAAGGCGGCTACATACATTTGTTTTGATCTGACATAAGACTGGACTGTTCAACGCAAATGTATAATATTAATTATCTTCGTCAAATAAAAAGCAAATTACGTATTTAGTCATCAAGGCTTGATGACCTGTTGGTTATTTTATTACGAATTTACTATTCAAAAAAACTTACAAATTATTGTATCCCCCAGAGAAAACAATGCTCATTTACAATAGAAGAAAAATCACAATACATAAAAAATATACTCCAAAAAAAATTATGAATTACATTTAACAAAGAATAATCCTTACATTTATGTAATGATTTTGAGATTTTGTCCTTGAAATATTTTTTGCTTTATTATTAATTTTTTTAGCTGAAAAAGTCATCTCAATTGCAATGATTTTATTCCAAATTGTATACTTTACTCTAGTCCAGTCAAGTTGAGGGTCTCAGCAAACTGAAGCCGACTTGCATGGTCAGCAAAACAGAATTCGGAATCAATATTTACAGATTGAAAAGATTATCCTGAAATATCTATTCGATCATTCTGGAAACTGAAAAGGTGTCATCCCGTGCGTATGCACCGAACCCTCCTACCGCTCAACTCTCTCCCTTCTCTGATGCCAAAAGCGATAATATATTTTTGAAATAAATATATTATAATAGAATTCCACCGAGTACTTTTTGTCAAAAATGTTGAATATAGTTATCAAAGGGTCAAATTCGGGAGAGGTCAATGAATTAGGTGTGGAATAACCGTCCGATCGACGGTGGATCTATAGTGTCAAACAGCTCACGAAGTCACGCGTAGAATTTTTTAGGAGACAGAAACACAAAATACATTTCTCGTTTAGCACGGTGGTTGAAAAGCGGAAGCTCGGAGATGATTCCGAGACAGTTCCATGCAGACAGTAGAAAAGAATTTATTGGGAAATTAGTCCACATTCCGTGAGATGCAGTGCATGTCCAACCTCAAACTGACCGGCGAATGCACCACGCATGCGAGCACTTGCTGACTAACATTATTTTTCCTATTAACAAAATAACAAACAAGTGAATCTGATTCCTCGGAGACAATGCAGGCGGAGGTCGGGGCTCGGGGCTCGGGGCTCTGGGCTCTGGGCTCGGGGCTCTGAGCTCCGGGCTCCGGGGCCGGGCGGAGGTTATCAGCGGGCGGCGGCGCCTCCGGTTTGAACGAGATCCTCGTGCCTGTGATCATTCTAGGCAATTCACAAATTTCACTCATATATATATCAATCAGATATTTAAAATAGCTTTATTTAAGTTTTCATCTCAAAAGATAAAATCAATTTCAGTATAAGCTTCAGCATTTCGTTTTACAACACTGTGACATGTGTGCAGTGTAGACAAATTCTGGAAAATTTCCGTGACCAGTCGAAGAATCTTTAAAAATCCTCAAATTGAATGTAGCTGACGAATTGTTTCTTATTTAAAATAAGTTTTTTTCGATATTTCACTTAACCGAGAACAGCACGTGTAGCTCCTTCGCGAACAGCAGTTTGTTATATTTTAGGTGTCGTGTTTTTAACTGCGATAAAGTGACTTGCAAGTTGTACGATAATAAGCAAGAAAATGATGAAATTTTCTTCTTTACGCATCCAGATAATTCTCAGTAAATACTGATTAGCCTGTGATAATTACAAGATCATTAAAAAAACAATAACTATTCACAATATAAACATTGATATTTTTATCTCAATTTTGAATATAACAGCAGTTTATTGAGTTATTGTGATCCAACACTTTGATTCAAAATTTTCAAATTTCAAATCTGAAAACCTTATCAACACAGGCTAATGACAAAATATACACGTCGGTGCAAAACTCGCGGTCCCAGCCGAGGAACGTTGGACCGGCAGTTCTTTCTTTAACATGTATTCATCTACATACATTTTATGGCATGCAGTGCTTAGGTGTATGCATAAACTGCACAACGTTGGTAAAAGAATCAAATGACCACAAATCGTACAAAAACATTTATCGTATTTGATACATGAAGTCAAGCATCGACTTATTGTGTTTTTTTTTTTATCAAAATACTTTACGGGGGAAGATTTTTTTTTTCGATTTCAATGATTATAAATAAATATAGGCTAAATTAAACCTTTTTTAATAATTCCGTTACCTTTTTACGACTTCCGCATTTCAGCGATTCCCTCCTCTCGCTTCTTTCTTCTCTTCTTTGCTTCATTTTAATTTTAATATATAATTGCAAAGTGAGAATTCTCGGATATGACGTTCGTTGAGGTTCATTGCTTATTTTTCGCATTAAACATGTTTTTGTACGATACGAATAATGAAAAATTGATAAAACATTTTTTTATTTAAATACACATGTGACCTATTTAAACCACTTACACGTAATACATCTTTATACATATACATTATCGTTAACATTACAAAATGCTTATTAGGGATTTTATTAAATCTGCCATGTTGTTTTTGCACTGCGCTTATCAGAATCACTTATAATTTTTAAATGCCAATCAAACCAATCTAGACTTTGTATTAATTGATTCAGTTTTCTCGATTTATGTCGCAATATTGTTGAAGTACGGAAATGGATCTGCGTTATTAGATTTATTAAATCGCTGATTAAGTTTGCGTGATCATTTGCATTTAATGTAATTTGAGACCATTGAATTGCTTTGAGTAATTGAACCGATATTCTAGTCGTGTTATTCCAATGATTTACCTATTATTTATTATAATAACTACATGAAAATTTTCATCATCTACTATAATAATAGCCATTGTGTGTTTGTATGTTTGTATGTATGTTTCGTTTTTCCGTTCTGTATAGAATATCTTAAAAGATACAACGCTGATTTTTTGCACATAAGTTAAGTAAATTTTTCCGCAGCTATGTGCCGAATTTCAAGACGATAGGATAATATTTTCATTCATAAACTTTAAAATATGCTTTAGCGAATTTCAATATGTACGAATTATATGATTCACTTCTTCGCCGCGAGATGTCGTTCACCGCGAGAATTTCAAATTTAGAACTTTTACAAAAAAAACAAAAGACGCATCGTTCATCAAATACGTCATTTTGTGACGGGCTACATTACTAGTTGTATTATAATATCTCCAAGGTGCGACCAATAGGCGCCCGTGTTGCGAATGAAAACGCAAGTTTTTAATAGTTTATATATATATATATATATATATATATATATATATATATATATATATATATATATATATATATATATCTTATTGTTTTCTTATAAAATACACTCTTCCAAACGTTCTACCTATTTATTTAAGCCAACCAAAAACGATCATTAATAAATCTTTAAAATAGATGATTTGGTTTCATGGGAGTCGAGCTGCTTAAAGCTCGCTCCCGGGTACCAGCATAAGAGATCAAATGATCTAATGACAACATGCCTATCAAATCTTTAGCTTGTGTGTAGGTGATGAAGACATCTTGAGCTGTTATTTTCCTGCAAGCGAAATCTTCACACTGGAGAATAGAGAAAGCCCTCAGGCAGTCAGGGCATGGGGGCTGGGATCGTCCGTGGCCACTGTCCATTGTATTAGATAGATTTAATACAATTTCTCGATAATTCCTTATATCGTGCCGAGGGTTCGCGATTGTGTAAACAGATTGAATTACCTTTTATTCAATGAATGACTGGTCATCTTCATGTGCAAAATCGAGCGAGGGTAATTCAACATTTCGCAAATAAGACCAAGCAGTCTTTCCCACATTTTTAAATGGTAACGACACATTTTGTGACCCCGTCCACTCGGGTATGGAGCACTTCAACACTGGACGAAATGAACACGTTCCACATTTGATCGGATCGCATGTCACGCGATCATATTGATCCTTTACTCTCGAATACTTCGTTTGGATTCTTCTGAAGCGATTAGTAGGCAATGGTCCCTTTTTTAAATTTTTCTCGCTATTGGCTCACTTATCGGCCGATCGTCGGTTGTATTATCCCGCGCCATTAGCCGTCCGGGGTTGAACCATCAAAAAGAAAAATCATTCTATGATTCATGTGTTCGGTATTTTTTTCTACATAAAAGTTATCAAACAAAAATTTAGCAACATCAACCGTATATTTGCTAATATTTACGTAGCAGAATACAATTGTTTGAGGCTGGCGCATATCATATCGTGCTGCCATTTTTATCTATCAAAAATGGGTGAGTGAAAATACGCAGATAACCGAAGGCGACATACATTTTTATTTAGCCTTTAGGCGACGTGACCTCCATTATCATCTACGTCAGACATCATTTTGCAAAACTTTGAGATTTTTAATGCTTAATTATTTCAGCTATTATTATGAATAATTATTTGTTTTTTGACCTATGCATTGGCAATGAACGGAAATAAATAAATTAGGCTAATATAATATATTTTAGCAACAAACATAAATAGACAAATAGCAAGCAGATTGCGATAATTTTTTCTTATTTTTATATAATATATATTAATAGTTGAGCTACAGCGTCGCTGCAATTGAGCGAGAATTTGAATCATTGTACACAAGTGCGGAACTTAAATATCTTAATATGTGAATCGGCTGCCTAAAAACATATTACATTACAACAAACCTATATGAGCTAAAAATCAACATTTTAAAATACAATAAGAGCTATTGACACAACGCTTACAGCGTGATCGGGGTAATAAACCGCTTTCTTTATCAAAATTCCCTTTCTGACAGTCGTCCGATGCTTTTACTTTTCATTATCGTAAATTATTTATCATTATTCATTCATTCGAAGATGATTATTGTCTAACGATCCCGCAGTGTCGGCCAGGAGCGAACGGACAGATGAAACGGCATTCGAGAAAGGGTTTTACAAAATTAGTGTTTATTTTATTAAAAATATATAAAGACAAGAAAATATTTCTTCGAGACCCGCGGTATTCCGATCTCCAGCCGCGGCCATCGCGGCCCGGCTCTCTGGCCGATTGAACTACAGCGGCACCGTCACTCGGCGAGACCTCGAAATATTCTATGGCAGGGCAGAGCAGATGCAACTCGTTATTGCTAGATAAATATTTTCAACTCGCGAGCATTCTTCGAGGACGAATGCGGCTCGCAGTATTGCCGTTTAAAAAAACCGCCCCGCGAGGTTCGAGTCCGGCGAGAGTGAAGATCCTCTCGACGGGGACAAAAATACAAATCGCCTCCACGAACGATGGAAAAAAACCGACGCAAGAATTTTGGACGATTTCTCTGAACGAAACAAAAAAAATACATCGAGTACCCTCGTACTTTTTTCCGGTCGTCGGTGTCTCAGGATTATCTAAGTCATCGACAATTTTTTTTTTAAACTGTCGGGAGCACTCCCTTGCTGTTGAAATAAAACAAAAGGTTGAATATCAAAAAAGGGAAACCGAGTATAAATTCCTTTTTTCGCGAATCATTCTGTAATCGTTTATTCTGTTCCGAATATATTAACTAACCTAAGTTGGAACGCCTCGGATAACGATAACGGTACGCGCTCGTCATAAATTTTTAGGATTTGGAAGTTCGGAATCCGCAACACCGAAACGAGAAGGGCGACCCGAATGGCTCGTTCTGATCATTTCCAACTTCCGGTCGTTCGCAATGCTCCCCGTCTGGATGGACTCGCGACTCGCTCACCTTGCCGACCGGCTCGCATCGCTCGTCGAGCCGGCAAAAGGATGGACCGATCGAACTTAACTAATCTTTAAAAAAATAGTAACGTAAAGCAGAAGGATGTCCAAAACTTCGGGTCGCGCGTAGAATACGACCGACGAATCGGCGCCGGGCCGCGGAGGCGCGAGCCGCCATACTATTAGGACGAATAATATAATACTACTCGGACCATTCGGTAAATAAAAATCTTCACGCTGAGCTTTTCTCAGTCGATCTGGGCGATTTCGATGTCGACGGGGGCAGTTTGCGGTCAAACGCCGCCCCCGCTCGCTCGGCCCGTCGAGGGATCCTCGATCCGCGACGACGGCGGGTCCTCCGGATGCGCTCCTCGAGAACGACATGACGAGGTTTCGTCGGCACGCCTCGGGGCGGCGGGTTCTCCTCTCTCTCGGCGTTTCGCCCGAGTCAGATTTATTCGCTATCACTTAACAGAGCGGGAAGTCGTTCTGCAGATGGCGGGGGAGGTTGCTCCCTCTGCGCCCGCCGCCCGCCGAGCCGTTCGCGCGTTTCCGAGCGCCGCGCCTCGGGGTCGGAGGCCGCGGATATATAGCGTATGCCGCGGCGGGGCTCGAGTAATCTCGCCAGCTCCGCCGACGCCGGTCGAAGTCATCCAGTCGCGGTCGATTCGCCGATCGCCCCCATCGTCGATTTTGCAACCCGCGAGCTCCGAGTCGAAATATATTTTCGTTGTTTTTTTTTTTTTAATTTTCTCTCGAATCGAAAACCGCCGCCCCCGCCGGAAGATTTGAATGTAGAAAATATTTTGCTCGATTGCGCCCGTTTTTTTGCTGCCAAAAAACTTCGATAAATAAATCCGTCGACTCTGATATTCGACAGAATTCCGAGATCTCCGCCCTCGCTCCGTCCGGCCCGGCCGTTCGAAGTTCCCGGGCCCCGCGGCCTCCGCCCGCCAATCGCCGCGCTCGCCGCCGTCAGCTGACCGCGCCCGCCCGCTATAAATACGAGCGAAGCCCCCCCACCCGGCCTCTTTTCCACGGTATTTGTCGAGGGGTGTCGGTTCATCGCGTCCAGTGAATCAAATTGCCGAAGATGCCGGAGACGTGCAAGGTTAACGGCTTCGCCAAGACGAACGGCCACAACTACGAAACGGAAAATGGATCCACCTTCCTGTTCACGTCCGAGTCCGTGGGCGAGGGACACCCAGGTCAGTTGTCCGCCGCGGAAGTATGGCGGCCGACGCGACATGTGCGCAATAGCCGTAAACAATGCCGCGCGGAGAGGGTGAACTTCCCTCCGCGCCGACGTGCCCCCGGGGCCGGGCCGGGAGCCGAGGTTCTCCTCCCTCCGTCTGACGGCCGGACGCGCGCCTCGACGAGAGGGCTCCCCTGAATTCATTTAAAGATGTAACACGTGGGTCCGTCGCCCGCGTGCCCGCTCGCGGGTCGTGCGCTCCGGCGGCCGAGGTGTCGCTCGTTCTCCGCTGTCATAAATTAATATGCGTCTGTATGTTTGTTTTTAGATAAAATGTGCGACCAAATCAGCGATGCGATATTGGATGCCCATCTCGCGCAGGATCCCGACGCCAAGGTGGCCTGCGGTGAGTCCGTCGCGCCGGATAAATATAACCTTTTTTTTGTTTTTTTTTTTTTTTAATAAATATCTCATTTATTGCAACTGTGATGAGTGAATGCAATTTGTTTACAGAGACCGTGACCAAAACTGGAATGGTCCTGCTGTGCGGTGAGATCACCTCCAAAGCTGTGGTGGATTATCAGAAGGTTGTCCGAGACACGGTCAAGCATATCGGTTATGATGATTCCTCAAAAGGTGAGTTTTTTTTTGTTATTTGCTTGTTGTCGATACCCGCTTCACTCGGTCGTGTCGCAAAGCTTGGAAAATGTCCAAGGCCTTCTCCCCCCTAGACTGACATTGTAGCGACCCGAATGCTAGCTCCGTAGATCTGAATGTCGATCAAAAATTTTTAAAATATAAAAAATCTACAATAACAGTCTTGATTTAGCTTTTTGATCAATTTCTTTATAAATAACTCGTCAGGGGGTATAGCGAGAGACACTCGTGATGAAATAAACAAAATCTATCCTTTAACTGTTGATATAACCTATATTGTGTACATTAGTCTATATTTTGGTCCACAAGATATGCATCTCTTTATTCCCTGAATCGAGTGTCCTCCTAGGACAGTGCTTATCAAAAACCAGTAATCATTGAGCGAGGAGTGTTATGCTTGTGACAGAGTTTCTGATTACATTAACTAATTAGGATTCGACTGGAGGACCTTGAACCTGCTGGTAGCTCTAGAGCAACAGAGTCCCAACATAGCCGACGGGGTCCACACGGATAGAGATGAAATTGACATAGGGGCCGGAGATCAGGTACAGCAAGACAAGCATGACAGCTCGGGGTACAAACTAAAATGTCATCAGCCTGTGCTTGCGATGCTTCAAATGGGGGCCAAAGTTCAATAAATACAGTGGGGAGCATGTTATATGATAAGAAATATTTGGGAATCCTTTGTTTGTGTCACTTTTTATGTTGTCATTAAGTTTTAATTTCTAGAAAGTTGGAATGTGCCGTATCAAATTTGTTTGGGTTCTTTTATATCCATGACTTTCTGACAACGTACACTGCGACATGGAGAACTCCTCCAACACAGCCTGGTTATTTTAAGTCGTGGTGTCCAATTACATAGTGGTGAAGTTAACAGTGAAACCTGGTTGGATGGCCAAGATTTTATAAAATTTAATCGTCTCAATACATTGTATTTGCACCTATGCCTGCAATCATAAGATAATTAATCTCCTCCTTGATCAGATCTATAATTGAGTCTTCCAGAAGTTCTTGCAATTAACTGTTAAAAAAAGTGATTATTTTATTGTACCTGACGTATGATTTCTTATTAGGTGTATTTTGATTTTTTTTTTTTTTTTAAATATTTACAAGGCAATGTAACTTTTCGGCATATACCACCCAAATAAAGAAAGTCCACCTTACAAGCAAAAAGTAATTTTATCTAGCTAACACTTAAAATGCAAACAAAACAACTCTTCTAATGAAAGACGTGGAGACACAGACATACCCATTATTATTATTTTTTTTTCTTTCTGTATAACTACTTGTTTGAATGTTTATTTTTTAAATGTCCATTATAAATATGCCTTGATAGTTGTTTCTGTTTTGCTTATTAATTCTCTGATTAGCATTTAAATGCAGTGGTGGGATATTTTTATGTATTCTATGTGATGTCTACCGCGCGCGTCTTCATGACAATCTAAACAATATATCCACTCGCCTCGTGTTTCAGGCGAGCTATCATCGACCTGGCCTAAAGACCACATATTATACTTTTCAAAATATTATACAGTACCCTTGACAAGGGAACCTGTGAATTATAGTATAACTGCTGCTAGTCATCCAGTATACCACTTTAAATGCCATAATAAGAACGTCTGAAATAATTATTTTTCATGAATTACCTTCATTTGAGTGACATTGCACCTGTCACCACAGAGGGCTAGGTTAATTGCTGGTATTTCATTATTTATAATATATAACACTGATATGAGAAAGCAACCTCGTTTCTTAGATATTAGTATTTTATGGTCTCAAAAGGCACAACACAAGCAGGGTTTCACTGTTATATAAATGATTTAAAACTGATAATACATTACGGAATGCTGTTGATCACAGAGATGTGGCCTCCTCAAGGTTTCCTTGCATGAATCTGAAACATGTAACATCCATACCCAGGTTTCGACCACAAGACGTGTAACGTGCTGCTGGCCTTGGACCAGCAATCTCCCAACATCGCTGCTGGTGTCCACGAAAACAAGTCTGATGAGGAGATCGGCGCTGGAGACCAGGTCAGGCCGTAGTGGATGCATGATACACTCATAATATTTTCATGTTACTTACAGTCCCGGATAGTCTTGGCATGTTGTTTGTTACAATTAAATACATTAACAATTTTTAAAATGTCAGCATCATCCACCTGGCAGGGCTTTGACGTGCCTCAAATTAACTATTTTGACTTTAACTTGAAGACATGACTAGAGCCTCATGGCTTGTAATTTTTATCTAGTTAATCAAAAAGTTATAAATAAGATGCTGGCACAACATGAGTGCATAACTATTCAACTGCTGGGCCCTCGCACTCGCCTTGCACGACACTGCTAGCTGATTAGTTTTAGCAATATTTGTTCGACCTTAATACTATCAGAAGCCTGTTTTTGAATTTTTATTTTTATCTCGTGAGCAAATGGACCGCTCTGCTGTAATTAAATTAGGCCTATCAACCCAGATTACGCATAATTAATGTGCAAATTGTTATTGTCATTATTTGTAGATGTGGCAGGTTACGTACGCAAGTGTCCATAAATCAATATTTATTTATTTTATTTTCTCTCGACTTCATTAAATGTGCAGTGACATGCAGAGGTCAGGGCATGATAAGATTTCAGAATCCACATAATATAGCATGAAATTTATTGTTTTTGATATCTAAAAATGCTCACCGTCCGCTGCTTATTGTTGTTAATGCGCTTAATGTGTCAATCCACCCTGAACTTTATTGTAAATACCGGAGACTTGTAATAATTCAACAGGAAGTTTAAACTTCCTGGAATTTTAATTTACAGAATTTGAGTTATGTCAGTTCATATTTAAAATGTCATAATTTTCTAAATGTAAGTTTATTTGCGTGTGTGTATTTACCATAACTATTTTCAATTTTTTTAATTAATTGAAGAAAAAATTTATGCGTAGGGTCTCATGTTTGGCTACGCCACCAACGAGACTGAAGAGTGCATGCCCCTGACGGTGGTGCTCGCCCACAAGCTCAACTTCCGCATTGCTGAACTCCGGCGCAATGGCGAGTTCTGGTGGGCCCGCCCTGACTCCAAAACACAGGTACCTTGTATATACAATGCTTAAGTACACTTTGATAGTGACTGTAAATATGATTGTCTATAAATTATTTGAATTTACATGTGTGTTTACAGTTATTACTCATTTATTTTTAAATTTAGCCAAATATTATATTTTTAGCTGTGGATCTTCCTGTTTGTGGCTTTGTAAGCATCTCCTTTTTTTAAAAATATTTTTTCAGTTTAAGTCAAATATTATGTTAAAAATATACACAACAAGCTAGTTTAGCAAATTGTTACGCAAATCCTGTTTTCACCCCCCATTGAAATTCTGTATGGAAGAACAGGTTTAGTAATGTCGATGTTACTGACAATATGAAGAATGCAAACCCTAACAATTTCAAACTTCCAGCGTAAAGGATATTTTTTGGCTTTATAAAATACTTACGTTTGTAAATTAGATCTTTAAAGCAGCATTGTTTGCAATAATTACTCAATGAAATTTCATCTCAGTGCTTTCTTGTGAAGAGAATATTTTAGATTTTCATACTAATTTATGTGGCATTCGGTTTCAGGTGACATGCCAGTACTTGTTTGCGGATGGTGTGACCATTCCACAGCGGGTGCACACAGTGGTTGTGTCTATGCAGCACTCTGAAAAGGTAGGTTCTGCTCCCTCGCAAACCTGTGTCAATAGATTCAAGTTCCAATGGTGCTTATTTTATTTATAAATAATCAGAACCACATTTGTAATTAACAGGTTATAGTGATTATATGAACATTGACATTTTTGTGATGATTTCAAATTTCAATTACCTCCAGTAATAAAATCAAACAGGGGTATTACAATAACTGCTCTCTCTCAGGTAACTTTGGAAACTTTACGTGAAGAGGTACTGGAGAAGGTCATCAAAGAAGTCATCCCGGCGCAGTACCTTGATGACAAGACAGTTATTCACATCAACCCTTGCGGCCTCTTCATCATTGGTGGACCCCAGGTAAATAATTTTGGCTGACCTATTTGATTAACATGTCAATTCATATTCTGTACACGTTTCGTGTCTTAAGATATTTTGAATGTATTTATAGTCTGATGCCGGTCTCACGGGTCGCAAAATCATTGTGGATACATACGGAGGCTGGGGAGCACACGGGGGAGGAGCATTCAGCGGCAAGGACTTCACTAAGGTGGACCGATCTGCAGCGTACGCCGCACGCTGGGTTGCCAAGTCTCTAGTCATGGGTGGTATCTGCAAGCGGTGCATGGTGCAGGTAACTAGCTCAATCCCTGCAGTTAGATAAATGCAGTTAGACTGCAGAATATAATAAATGTCTATAATGCACAAGTGCGCTATTCCTCATGAACTATTCTGAATCAGTTGTTGAATGTTTCAGGTCGCATATGCCATCGGTGTTGCCGAACCTCTCTCCATTGCAGTGTTTGATTATGGAACTTCAAAGAAAACTCAAAGTGAACTTTTGTCAATAGTCAACAAAAATTTCGATCTGAGACCCGGCAAGATCGTCAAGTGAGTACACAACACGGAAGTTCTCTTTATTAGTACATATTTATTATATTACAACTAAAAGTTTTAAACTCACGCATGCAATTAAATTTGGAAAAAAAATTGAGCCATGTCCGAGTAACTCAGGATTCAAATATTTTAACTTCACTACTGAAGCCCAAAGTTAAATACTTCAATAACTTGCATTGCGATGACTTAATGACAAAATTAACAACAAAAATTGTACATCGGTATTGTAAGATGCAGTAGAGCCGTTAAAATTAGGGAATGCTTTTAAAAATTGCCATAAAACTTTACTTAAGAGGATAAAATGAGCTATTAATTTTTTTTTTTCAATTTTCAGAGAATTGAACCTCCGACAGCCCATATACCAGAAGACAAGTACTTACGGACACTTTGGCCGATCCGGCTTTGCATGGGAAAATCCCAAGACCCTCATCTAATGACTAATGATCGTATTAAGTTTAACGTTGTTGTATATATTTATTCAGTATGGGTTTTGTGTCCCGACTAGTTCTAGACTGGGCGGTCTCGAGAGACCGCTCTTTAGGTATTAATAAACACTCGCTTGCAGCCCGCGGTTGCATTCCGAGCATTTAATATTGACTAGGTGTAGAAGTGGTTCAGAACAACCTCCTCACTTGCAATGTAACAGTTATTATAATTATTTTTTTATAACAGCGGGGTGAGCGTGAGCAAGGCTGCTTCACTGAGAATGGGCCACAGTCGGCCACTCCGGCCTTCTGCAAGTACTTGTGTCTCCGAGGAGGGGGCCTTCTGCCTCTTCCCGGCGCGCGCTTTGTGTTGTGTTTACGTAAAGGAATCTAACTGGAAAAGAGCCATTCCGAAAACACACCGGCCCCCTCAGTGAAGCAGACTTTGTTGCATTTACAATGAAAAGCGAAGTGTCGCACGCCCCGGCTCAGGACAGGACGCGGCGCCCCTCTTACCAAGGAAGCGGTTCCCGGCCCAGAAGGTGGATGTTTGTGTTAAGTTGCCACATTGGTGGATGTTCATCATTAATAAAGTATATTTGCTGGCAAATAACCCCACAGGAAATATTCTTTCTTATCCTCGTTCCCTGCATGGCATAGACGTGCCATAATAAATTAATCATTCGCTCTTAGAAGATTCGGTTAATCTAGTCTAGTTCATACTTCAAATTTATTTAAAATTTTATACATCATTTTTGTAGTTATTATCTAGATAAAAATGTATATTTATAAGAAATCTTATTAAATGTTTGTACATGAGACGTCATGTAGTCATACATCTTACTGATTGTTTTATTTTACCTTTTGCTCTGCTCAAGATCGCGTGACTGAGCTGTGGCTCGTGTGGTTTTTTCAAGGGGATTTGATTGCTGTTAGAAATAAATTGTTAGATCTATAATCACACATCGTCTTGATCATGCCCTACAGGTACAGCAAAAGCTAAAAGGAAACAAATTATGCTGTGTTCAAAACACTGAAACGTTTCATAAAAAAATTGAGAATTTTTCAATGCAGTATGATTAATAAGGTAAGTATTTTATCATGTACATAGATTAAACAATGATAATCACTACTTGGTAATATGTAATAAACTGAGGATAGCGTTATCTCCCAGATAATGTAAAGGCTTTGCCTGTTATCATTGCAATAGGTGAATGAGTGTTTTCGATCTATCAACAGCGAAAATGTGGAAATGTATTTTGTGCCGTTCAAGCAACCCCGTGTAAGTATTGTACCAATTTTAACCCCTTGAACGAGGCTTCTGCTGCTGCCCTGGAAACATTATTTTATATCATTTCATCTAATTACTCTAATAGTGCATCAAACATACATATAATTTGTTGACTTCCTAAATAGTTTAAAAGGATAATGTGATGTGTACCGTTCTGACGTTACATATCCTTTGTTACAATCTCCACGATGTGACTGCGTACAAAGATTAATCTAGCCCATAAATCACAGTTAATTATATATTTCTGAAATTTGTGTTTGATTTGTAGTGTCAAACCACCTTGGGACAAATCATAACTTAATACACAAATTTTTAATTTACAGCATATTTGTAAAATAATAGGATTAACCAAGAAATAGTGGCAATTTTTTTTTTACATTTTAGAATGAAGTGGAAATATGCTCCGATATTTTTAGGGTTATTTCATTTATTGGCAACAGCTAGTACAGTAATGTGGGACACTTTTTAAAATTCCACTTATATTTCTATCAACACCATACAATAAAATTAATAAATTTTTCAATAGTTTTTTTTGTAACCTTAAAATGACACTTAATATTTTAAATATACTATGCATTTTAAGATACTTAACATATTACTCTAGGAAGGAAAAAATATTATTCATATACATGGGGTCGGTTTTGGTATTTCTAATATTTTTAAAAAGGAAATCTTTATTTTTAGTTCATACTATTTAAACTCCTTGTTTTTTTTTTCTCTTTTAAATTTCTCATGCTCTAACATTTTACATTAAATGTGTATTCAATGTCATTGTAGTTTTCCTTTTTCTAAAACTCCATGAGAAAGACCATGCAGTTTATTAATGACGGTGAAAAGATATAACAATGCGCGGTAGAATGTTAACACTTTCAAAGACAGACCCAACACTCAAATCCAATGCACACCTAAGTATTGAAAACTAGTTGGAGGGGCTGGACCAGAAGAAGACCTCCGATTGTACAGCTGAAAGCGACCTTGAGAACTTTCACATGTTAGCTAATGTCTCCTGAATATTCTAAATATAATTAACTGAGGTTATATTTCATAGTGACACGGTCTCTCCAAAGTCGCAGGTGGGAGACATCAAGAATTGGAGTTACTATAACATCATGCATGAACTGAAATATTCCAAGAATATGAACTCCTTGCAGGTAAATGCATTTAAAAAGCGTAAATACTTAACACAACAACAATAAAATAAAATGGAGTGTTACAAAATAAATACCAGTTCCATTAAGTAAATACTTAATTCGTTAACTTCGCATCATATTTTACAATCTTTTTGGTGTTGATTTTCTTAAAGGCCTGCCAACATGAACTTCATCGCCGCCATACTGCATACCACCAATGGAAGAAAGCAAACCCTATGGGTGGCACCAGGTAAGTCACGCCTGTCGTTCACTTGATTGTTTTATTTTAAATAGGCCTATTAGTGCTCTGAAAAGCTGATTGTTAAGAATCTAGAATGAGCTTGCCACAATCTTTATTACAAACTGATTTCCTGATCCTTTTAACTAGCCAATTTTTTTTTATTCACTCATTTATATTATATATTAATAAAAAATAATAGGAAACTCTTGAGTTGTTACTACCACTACTTGGCTCCGATCCAAGCCATCAGGGAATGGGGTAGCACAAAGGAATATTCTACCATAGATTAATTGTTGAAAATGATGCTTTACTTAACATTATTTTAACATAAGCTGTACATTTGAAGATCTTGCAGGAAGTTAACATCACAATATGAATAGGACTGCAAAAGTCATAAAATCTGGTGATCTTCACTCCAGGGAAAAAGATTGACAGTTTATGAAAAAGAGATTTAGAGCATACCTGTCATGGAAATCTCTAACCGAAATCAGACACGTCATGAGATTTGGAGACCGGTCTTAGGGCATGCTTGGAAGATCCTTCTACCCAATTGTAGATATCTTTTACACATCCGGACCAGCCTTGTATAATAATGCTGCTGAAAGTCCACTCTGTAGTTGTCTTTGTATTTTTTATGATGACGCTCTAAAGATCAACGTATTTATTAGAATCTATCTGTTGGTGTTCATGTGGAGAATCCAATAGTTGCTGATGATTTTATCAGTTATGATTATGTAAAATGTAGTATTATTCAATCTTAGTCTTTGCAGATCAAATGAAATGATGTGGAACCCGAATGAACCTGGAGAAGGATACGATATCGATCTATCTATGTTAGAACCAACTGATCTAATGAAAATGTTCAAAACATCAAACGATGTCAAGTTACTACAGGTTCACATATTATTATTTATTAGTAATTAGATGGGTTTTTTTTATTTATTAGTAATTACGGGTGATGTTAATAACAATTTACTCTTTTAGGCATGTGAAAAAGAAATTTTGGCTCGTCTTGGTTCTGAATTTAACATGAATAATGAAGAAATGGAGAATGTGGATGATACAGATGTCTCCAGTATAGGTAATGAAAATTGACTGCTACCTATTTTATAAGAATATATATTTTTGTTCTGCTCATTTTGCAGTAAAACTATGATTGGAAAATTGATTATTGATGAGGATATGACAGCTATTCCACTTATTTATTATTTGTGGCTATACAGCTATCTGAGAATGCTTGGTGTTCAATGTTGTGTATTTTTTCAGACTGTCAGTAACTAAAATCTTGAAGTCGTTTTTTATTACATAAACCTTCACAACATAAAAGCCGTTCTCTGCAATATTAATTTATGTAAAAAGACTTAACATATTTTTAATAAAATACTTGAGTGATTTTTCCACATGTTAATTTTTATTGGTGACCAGTTTCGCCAACCTTTCACGTTGGCATTATCAAACTGAGATTCAGTTCGATAACAGCGAAACGGCCACCAATAAAAATCAACATGTGGAAATATCACTCAAGTATTTTATTTAAAATATTAATATTCCTCCAAGTACTCTGTCAAAAATATTGATTATTTAACATATTTTTATTAATTTCTAGATTCCAACGATTTTAAAATAGAAGATGATCAGAACCAAGATCAAAGATTCTTTAAAATTCCATTTATAAAGCAAGAAAAGTCGACACATGACGATGGTTTCTGGTATGCGCACTTCAAGGGACAGCACATCATCAGACAGATGGAACTCTTTTCCGAGAGACCTCCTATACTTCTCAGATCAGGTAATACTAGTGACTATCACACTAGCAGTTGAATTGTACCTTACAGTTAAGTCAAGAAGAAATTAACTTTCAGTAATCTCTACACAACAATTGACTGCAACTGCATAGGTTTTTTTTTTTATTCAGTAAAGGAAACAAAAAATGCTTGTTGACAGCATCTATTTTTTATTCAAAACGATAATTAAGACAGACTTATAAAATGGAAGCGGGAGATTTATTTATTTTCAAATAAAATAAAGAATAATTAATATTATAAATAATAAGAATAAGTGCGTTAAAACTTTCTTAGCTAATTGGCATTCTTCCGATCAATCATCGATAAACAAATATTTAAATATATTTATTTATTTCAATTGTAATCCCTTTTTATGTGTGGGTTTTTAGTAATAATTAAAATAATATGCCTTTAGAGCAAAATAAACTCTAAGAATTGTCCCACAAAATACAGCCCCTTTGCTAAAGTATACTGCTAGAGCATTTGAAGTAAATCATTTGTACTTGTGTAGGAAGAGATGATCCTTCAGCAATGTGCCAACTGACGTTAGATGAGACTGGACTTACTGCCAAAATGGGAGCGGAGATATTGGCTGAAGAATTTGATATTTTCTGGCTTGACAACGGAGGAGCCCAGTACTCATAAAATCACAATTTTTCATGGTGTGAATAAAAAAATGTGTATCAATTTATTTTTGATTGAGACAAGATTTATGAAAAGCATTTGTATTTCAGAGTCAACAATATACATATTAAATCAGAAATATACATTTCAATTGATTCTTAGCTAAAGATTAAAAAAATTATAATCACATAAAAATACACATAAAAACCTAAAAAATAATGCTAGCAATTGTGATCCTTTTGTTATTTAATTTAAGAATACTGAAATTATCCAAAACCTCTTTTTCAACATATCAAAACTACAAAAAATTGACAGTTAAATAGCTGACAAGTTTGATACATTATACATCCTAGGCTTTTACTAAATCTAAATAGAATCCAAACAATTTAAGGCAGAGCTCGGTTGGTAAATATTGCTCACTGGTATTTATCATATATTTTTCTTCAAATGATTTTTGATAAAATGAACATTTGTGATAGTTGTTGTTTTTATACAAACACACAATATTTGGTTTCGTTGGTTTCTCAATTTTTACAAAAACATCCAGCAGACAGCATAAGAACGACAGGTTTTTTTTAGTAAATACAAGCACTACGCGCATTTTGTATTTGAGCCATTGAAGCTTGAAAGCGTCACTTGTATCAATATTCAAGCAAGTGGCCACAATTTGAAACAAAGCGCATGAAAATATTCTGTGTACAAAAAAAAAATACAAAATATTGTGCAAAGACACTGAGAAGACAGTTATTTGGCTACTCGGTTATGTAAATAAAAATTATACAAAATAAACCTTTTATAATATTGTCTATGAAATTGGAAGTTTTTAATATCCTAACATAAATAACAGTTTGAAAAAAGTAGAGCCCTGTGATGCCTCATAACTCATTAATGAACTTACACATAATGACTAACATATTATTTAAAAGTAATTTTATTGACTTAGATCCAGATATACAAAATTTTCCTACAAACTTTATGCTAAAACTGCTGATTAACAATTTCGGCACTATGTTTGTAGTTAACAAGTGCTGCTCTGATTTGTGCTATTTTCTTTGACATTTGAACAAATTACAGTACACATAATCTGCTCAATTGTTTAGCTAACAGCAATTGTAAAGATTTTTAATAAACAGAGTTTCAGTCTGCAGGGTTCTGGGCCTGACCGACCTTATCATTTTCTGAATCACAAAATGGTGTTTTTATCAATTAAGTCTGAAAATAGAAAAAACCTTAAACAGATTTGCATAATGCAGTTTAATTACAATATATTAAATAGCTATGAATTTGATTATTGAATACTTAATTAAAAAGAAGAATAAATAAGGCAGACAGTTATTACCTTCATCTTTTAAAACTAATGAAATGATGGGATCACTATTATAATAATATGTATGTCATCTGTAAATCAGTGCCTTTAGGTTACAATAAACTTTTAAAATATTTTTTAACACTTACACATAATTTTATCGGTTTGCTATATAACAAAAATATGCAATGATCTTTGACTAGGACTAGTGTTGATGTGTAGAATAATTATATAATTCCAGATTTAAAGAACCTGATGTGAGAAAATAAAGGTAAAAATCACTATTCAAACAACAAACAAAACTGAATTCAAGTAGTCTCCGAGCTGTGTGGTTTACTAACTTTTCCAGAACTTTCGGCATGAATAAAATATGTCTAAATCTAAATTCAACAGTCAACATGTAAATTTTGGATATATGTATACAATCATAGTCAAATTTTAATCATTCACAAAAGTTGTGAAACTTAAGATAAAAATTTTTCACATACATAATTACAAGTGCATAAACAGAATATAAACATTGATTAACGCTCACCATATTAACCAACCATTTACTCATGAAAAAAATATATAGCACTATTCATTATTTTTCTGAATTTAATATGCTATTTTAGTGTATAGAAAAGAAGAAAAGATTATTTTGAGACTTGCCGACAAAGATCAATCTATAAGAGCAAAATGCACCATTCTCTCGTGTTATGTTTCGTGCCACCTCCAGAACGGCATTCCTTAAGCATAGCCAGCATAAAGAGTGCAGAAGATGCGACAGCGGATAGAAGCTCAATATACTTTTAAATTGTTAACTTCGATAAACATTTTATAAATCCAACCATTGAGGCAGTAAATTTTCTGCAGAATCAAGAGCGGCCGCTTTTAAAGGGTTTTTTTGAGTTAGTAATATTGTGCAGTAACTGTTTGAGTTAAATTATTGGATATAATTATAACCTAAATTAATAAACTTACTAACTAAAAAAAATGCAGGAAGGAACATGTGAAAAGTGCAACTAAAAACACAAGAAACATGAAAATCAACTAGACTCGATGAGTCCTGAGGGCAGGATGAATCTTTTATTACTGTATATTATTATTTTTATCATTGTTTTATAATATAAGAAATACTTTTAAAAATTGAAATATATATATATACACAAAACATCAGGACTAATTGTAAATCATATAGAAGATAGATTGGTCCAGCCAAAACTGATAAATATATTCCTCTGAAAAATATATAATTTTTTAAACATTCATTAGACTTTTCAGCTTGATAAAGAATTTTTAAACCAATGTGTTGGTCTACTCCTAGCCAAGTTGTCCTATTTTATTTTTTGTAAGTTTATGAACTACAAATTTATTTTTGTCCAGGGATGGCCTAATCCAGTGTTTTTCAACCTGTGGGTTGTTGACCCCCAGGGGGGGTCGTGAGTAGAAGAAAAAGACAATTGTTTTTAGTCTTTAAAATTACTGACAAAGGCCCTAAGCCTAGGGGGTCGCCAGAATTTTTTAACATACAAAAGGGTCGCGTATTCAAATAGGTTGAAAAATACTGGCCTATTCAGATCTAGTCCTGACCATGATTGTAAATAATACGTAACTGAAAATCTTCATGTACTCGACAGATATGTAAGTACTGAGGATGTTAATGTCTAACATTTACATTCACTGATTCTTATCACTTAAGTAGATTTTCATCACATTCTTAACATAATACATAATCTATATTTTGTATATTCAACTTTATTTTATCGGAAGTAGCAACAAAACGGAATATTCATTATCATCAAACAAAGGAACCTTCCACACTTACATTAAATAAAATGTACCTTATCAGCATACCAAAACACTTCAAACTAAACTACATTGGGAATAATATTTGTTGTTTTTGGGTCAATCTCTTTGTAAATATAATTAACAGTAGTAACAATAATAATAAAATCAGAATAATTATGATATTTATCCAAATGCAAATTTTTAAACAGTAAAGTTAACCTCACGCACTTCAATAAATGCAAACTTCAAGCTCGTGAAGGTCCTGCGTCTGAATTGACACCATGTCGTAGGCTCGGAGAGACGAGGTTGTGTACCTCATCCGCCGCGCTCGCGGAGCATTGATATTTGTATGTACGGCACGTGACACTAGTGCTTCGTGCAGATCCCAGTCAAGCACTCTACGGACAGTTCTGGTAAGAAATGAAATTAAGTAAACCTTGAAGTATGCATATTTGGCAAACATATGCCAAGAGACATAATTTACTTATTTTATTAATTATCACCTTGAGTTTGTATCATTTTCTGTCCGATCTTGTCATCGGAAATATCAAAAAATATAATTTATCTTTTTTTCGGCCAATTCAGACTGAAGGCCCAGTTAATCTATTGTCATACAGAAAGTCCGGACGCGATGCATCCATAAGCCCAGATTTAGAATTAATTTCAAAGCCAGGTGAAGAAGTGCAAAGGGTGCAAGTGGTGAAAATTGAGGTGATAAGTGAGCTGCAGAAATACGTTCCTCGTAAATAATCCGCCGAGCAGCCAGTCAATGGAATACTCTGCAGTCAGATGGTCTGGCCAGTCCTCATGTCAGCGGGCATCCTTCATGATGGACAAGGCCGTGTCCACCAGGTGGCGTTTCTGCTGGTCATCATGGAGAAGGATCAGCTTCCCCGTGGCCGATGAGCCAAACAGTCCTTTTCTACGCGCCTCGGGGGACGTCACAAACACTCCTTTTTCTACCACCACCGGCGGGCCGGGTAGCTCTGTCCATGTGTATGACCACACAATCTGGAATCGGGTATTTTTGTTAGTCGACTTATCATTTATTAAGGGTAAAAGCATTATCATCATATTACTCATAACATTGTTATATGCATGTTGTGAGTGATTGGTTACCCACCTGCCACCCTCCGAACACAGTATTTTTCTCCAGGTAAGCAATGCGCTTGTCAGACAACAAAACAGCTTCTTTTAGGCCGACCACCCATAGGTGGGTCACATACAAATCTGTGGCGATGTATTTACCCTAAAATATCCCAACACAATTATTATAATTAAGTACAGCCTAAGTATGAACAGATACCAAAAATTACAATTCAACATATCCGCTACCTTTTCGATCTCCCTCAGCATCTTGTACCCTTCGGCGCTGTGCCTCGAGTAGGGGCGCACAAGACCGTCAGCCTCCAGCCAACGGGTGGGACGTATCTTTACAACTTCGGAAGACATATCAGCAGCCCTGAATAACATTTCAGTCAAATTTAATAATATTATTAAAATAATATTTTCAAAAATTTTAAAACCCAATAACTTCTAATCAGTAACTACACTTAATTTTTAAGAAGCAACTCCCTCTCACCGCTTAACAGCATCAAAGGATCCTGATGCAAAGTCCACAACCCCTGCGGTGGGGCGTGCCACGAGACCCACGGCACCCTTGCCCAGACCTTTGAAGAAGCCCCGCGCCCCATCCTCTCGTGCTCCCGAGATGGGCTTGGTGAACACGCCAGTCACTCCGTCCACAACGCCCTGCAGGAAATAAAACAGACATCTTTCTGAAAAGTAACTTAGCACTTATATAAATTGTCATTTTATTATAAAACTATGGATAATCAATCTGGCTCTCCATGATACATTTGAGAGTACCTGCAAAGAACATGTAGGAATCGAGCAGACTCTAAACTGGGTTGAAACAGGTAAAAAGTACATCAGGTCTAAAGTGCTGTGAAAAGGCTGACCATGAGCAATCCTTTGCCACTGCGGGCGATGCCTTCCTGAAGGTTGGCAGGTGGCTTGTTGAGATTGTCTCGGCGCTTCCTTTGATAGTCAGAGTCACAAGACAAGGCGGCCAGGCCGGACCCCATGGCACCCGTGATGCGCGAAACAGCGCCAGCTGCGCCCCCCAAAGTGTGACCCAGCAACGACCGTACGCCAAGAATTAGCCCCTCTGCAAACTCTCCCGGGCCTTGGATGGCTCCCTGCAGGCAATAAATTGGTGAGGTTAGAGAATTTTCATAAAGTAAATTATTATATTCTTCTCAGTTCACCCGAGAACAGTCAATCTTCAGTCAATCTACAGTCAAGCATAAACCTTGATGTTCTGTACAGTTGTTTTAACCGTACACATGTCCTCCTCACCATAATGAATAGTTTACCTGATGACATTGACATTTCAATTGATAATTTTTTAGTCCAAAATACATTGCAATATTAAAGCAAAAGCTTGAAAAATTGAGCTAAATTAGTAGTATCACAAAATTAAAAAAAAACTATTAGTCTAATAGACAATCAGTGATAGCCTCAAATGCTCTCAGGTATGCTAAAGGATCGGATAAGGTACGAAAGCTGACCTGGAACGGCTCATAGAAAAGATCCTCAACCCCCTTGGTAAGGCCCACGACCAGGCCGTAAGGGTTGCCTATGACGTCCAGCCCCAGCACCAGCACGTACAGCTGCTTGATGGCCTGACCAGTGTAGTGGCTGGTGGCATTAGACACTAACTCTTTCTGTGAGAGGAACTCGTATTTTCTTTCATAATACGCCAGCCTAAAAATTACAAAAATATATATTTTTATGTAAAATAATATCCATTTTCTCTATGAACCTTAGTAGATTCACATAAAAATAGATTCAGGATCATAATAGTAAAAAAAAAACAAAAAAGTGATTTGGTACAAAATTTTTAGTTTGAAGTAATTGAATTCGTTCATAATAAGAATAATCAAAAATCAAATTTCAGCACATTTAATAACTGAAAATTTAAATTTTACATACTTGAAGATGACATCGTTCATGTCGGTGAGAGTGACTCCAATCCCTTGCAGCACTGTTCCCAAAAACGAAGGCAGGTTGGTTGCCCCACCCATGGAGAAGGACACGTGCACCTTGAGGGGGGACAGGTGGAGCTGGTCGTAAAAGTGCTTCAGATTAGACGCGTCTCCGGCGGCCAGGACACACTCCAAGGGCTTCTCAGCACTCTCCATGTCCAGGGCGAAGCGCTCGGCCTACAAATGCAACAAATAATTCAGAATTACTTGCAATCAACACAATTATTGTAAGAGCAAACAATATAGCTCAAACCTATTGCATACTTTAGGTCACCCGTGAAAGCATGAGTATGGCTCAAAAAAATATTATCCTAATAATCAGTGTCTTTACTTACAGCGACACTCTCTGAGATCTCCTCTTCAGGGAACATGGCCACGAGGGCATTGATAAGTCCCATGTCAATCTTGACATGGAACTCTTGCACCAGGATCTTAAAGTACTTGTACTGCTTTACGCTGGTGTGTTCCATGATGCGTTCCACTATGCACAGCTCCACAAATGGCTTCATCGCTAAAACAGATCATACAGAGCATGAATAAAGCATCAAAAAATTGAAAAGTAAAAACTATCTGAGAAGATTTTACAAAAATACCTTGAGAAGAGGCCACGCTCTTGGGAGGCGGCACGGGTGCAAGAGCCACAGGGAAGGTGGGCTCGGGCAGCTGCTGGTCTACCTGTAGACGATGAAGGCGGGCATGCAGCTGCGTACGATGAGTTCCGCTACCCCACTGCGCCCACACGCCCGGTTCCAAAATCCGTCGCAGCTTGCGCTTGTGAGGTCGGAGCATCTCCATCGTCTCAAAGTCCACCTATCAATAACTCAAAACGTCAATAATACCACAGATGATAGTGATTAATTTTTTTAGGCAGAAATATTGATACTGACTTCAGTTTTAGGGTCGATCTGGGCCCGACCGGACACAATGCGCTTAGCGACTTCGCATTCAGCCTGGAAGCGTTGGTAGGCCTCTTCCAACATCGCAGTCTCGTTCATACTGAGAGACTTAAAGCGCTTGGAGCCGTGCTTGGCTTGCTCCCACAGTTTCCCGGAACTAAAATAAAAAATTACTTATATCACGCAAATTTTACAGTACATATTGAAGAAAGCGACGGTGCGACGCCCCACCTGGCAATGCTCATGTAAAGGATCTCCTGCCTCGTGATGTTGTTTACCAGAGACAGACCCAAACCATGCATGGAGAGAGTGGCCTCAGTGGCGATGGCCCCTACTTCCCCGGACGTGTGGGCAGAGTGGGCAAGCAACAGGTCCTTGGTCAGCAGCAGCACACGTTGCATTCCATCCAAAAATGACACCCAAAATGCTCGATCGTTAGGCCCGACACTGGAATATGAAAGAAATGTTTAGGAGTATCAAAGGTCCACCCCCATCTAATGTAACTTTCTACTGACAACTGCAATTTCCTCACCAAAAATAATGCATACTTCAACTTTTTTTTGCAACTCAGTGCTAGGTTCATTTTTTGAGATATTTACTAGATTTATCTGACGATTAGTTGAGATCTATATATGGTTTATTCTACTTTTTTCCAAGATAGAGAAAGGACCACAATACCCTGGCAGGTATTGTCGTTGTACAGGTAAGAGCATTGCTATATGAGTTTTCATACTACTTACGAGAATTCACCGAGTCCATCCATTCGAAGATCATTCTCAACTTCTTTTTTCTTTTGACCTTCAAAGATGATGATTCGAGGACCAGCAGGATTCTCCCAAGTGTACATGGCGCTATGCATACTTTTAATGCACCTATAACAAAGAGATTTTATAAAACTCTGAAGAATCTGAAGAAGCTAATCAGTGATGGATAAAATAAATACTGCAACAACAAGCAATACAATGTCATAACTAATTTAGGTTTAATTACTTGATGTTAACGCTCTCCTTCTCCCAGAGGTTGATGTTGTGATCGGTGTGGTTGATGATGAGAGCAGGAGCCAGGCCGGGCTGGTATTGCCCAAAGGTAACATACGTGGCCCCTTCACTAACTTGGGTCTCTACATTTATACCTCCGTACTAAAATTTAAAACCAAAACACAATTATATATATTATCAGAGTAATTTAAACCTAACTTAAGAGCAGGCATAAGGTAAAACATATTTTCACAGTAGAGGAAAATCATAGATAATGTATTATTTCAATTAACTAAATATTTTTATTCATTAAAACTAAATATTTCCATTGCCAACTTGATGCCAATTTATTCTGATTTAAAAAAAAATGTCAGGAATTCCTCTTTTGCCATTGATTATTGTTTAGTTTTTTTTCTACAATATGCTCCATATCTGCACAACTACAGAATATTACTGGGGGCAGGCATAAGGCAGGCATAAGTCAGGCAGTTTTTACGTAATATTATCCTCATTATGAACCCTCTTGAAATATAACATATTGTACCTGATTGTGGAGTTTGAGAAGTGAAGCATGTTGGTCAGTGTAAATGAAGGGCGCACTGACAGCCAAGTGATCGTAAGCCTTCAATCTCATCAGCTTGTCTTCTTTTTCTGATCGAGGCCATAGAGCTTTACTCGACTTCGCTTCAACCTTAATCGTGAAAAAGAAAGGTTATAATATGCCTGGTGTAAGTAAAATAAATAATAAATAATTAAACAATTACACTACGGTTTCTCACCCTGATAAATGGATCTCCTGGCCTATCGACTTCTTGACAATCGATAGCAAATGGAGCATTGTTGATGATCAAAAAGTAAGGCGTGAACGTCAACTGTTTAGTCAGACTATTGTACGTTAACGTATTTGACACACCAATCTGAAAATCAACAAAATTATCAACATATTATTGCTGAAAATTCCTCAAAACCCTACAGTTTATTTAAAGACATTGCAATACCATTGATATAATACATAATATTCATTACTCTACTGTATGGAATACTGTGCAAGAAACAATATTAAAGACTTTTAAATTATAGCAAAGAATTGTTCTTTCCTTGACATTCCTATTTTATTTCAGATCTTTTAAACATTTTTATAACCTGTTACTTTTTATAGGTACATGTCAAAACTAATTTTATCCGACCTCTAATATAGAAAAATATCTATCAAATGTTTATCCTCAGAACTTGGCAGACATTCAGTCTAAGTCTTAATCAAAAAGTTAAAATTATGTACGGTAAAAAATTTGTCTTACTTCATAATTTTTCCCCGCATGCTTACAAGACACGACTCCCGAGCTCCCCGGGACATCCAGAGAGAACTTGCTGGACCAGTCTCCGTTCTCCACACGGATGGAGGCCTTCTTTTTTCCGAAAAAATTCTTGGCTCTAAATGAGAATAGAATAGGCCCTCGGTAATCCGCTGGATGATACAGAACGTTGCTGGACTCGTCAGAAGACTGTAAAACAATAAAATGCATTAGCCAAATGAGTTAATTCTTTTAATTTGTATATTAGTGAGCATTTCTCGTAAACGAATGTGGGAATTTGAGCTAAAGTAAAACCAAATGTGAAATTAAAATATTGGATATGCAGTGTAATCCTGAAATTCTAATAAATATTTATAAAGTGAGTTACTATATATCGAAATTAAAAATACAAGTGTGTGAATATCAGGAATCGAGTTTATATTGATTAATTATCTTCAAGGCAAAAATGGAGGGAAAGGATAATAAAATATATTTTTTAATCTTCATTCTGCTAATTTGAAGAGGTATTTTTAAAATTAAATTGATATTTTACTTTTGAGTGCACAAGTAGTTTAGCAAAGGATGTGAAAGATATGGTGGAGAGGGAAGATGGAATAATTGAAGGGGATATTTGTGGATCTGAAACCTGGCACTGTGAAAGCTCATCGCAGCAGTACCAACTGCAGAGGCTCGGGACGGGTAAACAAAGGATGCTTACAGCTGACTGAGAGACAAATAATATTCATTATAAATAAGCTTGCTTAAGCACCTATTGAAACTGGGAAAATCAGAAATTATTTTTCAAAATTAAACATCTGATTGAGCAAACACTGATTATGGCGGTATGTAAAATATTGGAATAGTAAATAAATTATTTGATTATCCTCATCACCATTGTTAGATTTTAAATGCACATCTTTGAATGCAAGCTTATACAGTGCTTATCAAATGTAAAAACTTTGTTTTTTGTCAAACAATTTTGATTTCGTCACTCACAATCAGAACTCACAATAAGCCTAGTTATATTATATGTACATGTATTATAATTCTGTACTTGCATAACATTTTGTTTCTGGCCTAAACATTGATTTTTCTAGAAGAGTTCTGCTATTCACAATTGCCTTATTCACTAGTTGGGGTCTACTTACTAATTGTACTACACAATTAAGTTACAATGGGCCAAAGGATGATGTGATGTGCGCACAAATCCTACTTGTGACATTGACTTATTTTGAGTTTTAAAAATGTTCACTATTCCATAAAATAATGAAAATACATTTTATGTAAACTAAAGCTTCTTTAATAAATACAAGTCGACATTTAGTTAACTATTTTACTGGGTAGAGTGTATCTAAATGATTGATGAAAGATTTGAATCTCCCGTTTGGAGGTGAGTCTTTCCTATTATGAAAATTTCTCAATGATTTCGGTTGACTTAAATCTGATATGTATCTAATGAAAAATTAAACTAAACAAATATTTACATTTTAAAAATAATACTAATTTTTACAAAGCTTTTTAAACAAACTTATAAAAAAATTGTGTTAAAAAATTAAAAATTGCATACTGTGAAAAATAACAAAAAAATATTTACAAAAATGTAACAATTATTATTACATATTGATAGCATAAAAATAGTACTAACTTTTTGATATTACTGCGATGATGTTACATTTTGGCCATTACCAGAACCATTTTCAAATAAATGAGGATTGTAAATCAAATAGGTTTTTTATTATATTAGATGCATCTCAGCCCTGTAGCCCATCATCAAACCCTGTACAATCGACAGTTTATTAATACAACCGGTAATGAGAGACCAAGTTTGTTTTGGTCGGAGACCACAGTCCTAGATAATATTTTCAAATCCAACAAAAAATCAGAGAAATATTAAAGGAATGGGTGATAATTTTTCATATAAAAAAGTATTTAATAGTTATTTTGGTGTTGAAATTTTATATTTGTCAGATACAAGAAATCAATACTAAGCCATCAACATGCAGTTAATAGTGTTCCTTTGTTATATAAAAAGGTATTGCAATGAATCCAACTGACACCATAGTGTACACTGAAGAAACATTCATAATCATTTGTATATCCAGATATGATAAGATACTTTGATGTTAGAAATTTTCAACATGACAAACATCAATAAAGAGCTCTAGATGCATAGCCTACCTAGTCTTTTTATATATCGACTTATCTGAATAGATCCAACACACCTTTAATGTATTACCTCAGGTCATAAACAACACCGTACCTTTTTTGCAAGCAATTAAATAACATGTGATGCACAAGAAGCAATCCTCGACTGGTGACGTGACTTTTGAAGACTGGTTCGGGTCTGACAGTAATTTTTCAATTAATGTAAGACATTAATCAGCTGCAAAGTTCAGAAAAACCTGCAATATCATGGCCAAAACAACTCAACTCTATACTTAAATTAAATTGCTGTCATTAAGCAACGCACTAGTCATTGAAGCACAAAGCGCGATTAGACATAGCAAATAAGTTTTGACAATCCGAAGTCCTGTAGATTTTATGAATTTACACCAATTTTCATATTAAGAAATATTTTTATTACGGTTTAACACATTTTATTTTTGAAAAAAGTTTTAGGTTTTATGTATATTTTGAGAAAACTATATTTTTAGAAAGACTTTCATTTGGATAATTTAATATAGAAATCAATAGTAAATGTTACATTAAAAATAATTATCAAAAAGAGTATCAAGGACTCCAAGAAACCGATTGTGTAATTAAATTCTACAACAGCACATTGAAAACTTTCAACTAAAAAGGTTTCTCCTGAACCGATCCCATAAATATTGTAAAATTCAAACTTTTTATATATTACATGTCTTTAAAAAGTCAACAATAATTAATAACCAGTCCCAAGTCGAGGATTAAATAAATATGTGTTAACATCAATTCTATAAAATAATAATTGCTTAGTGATACTAAAATATCTAGAATGATCTGTCATTGGAGGTACCTTCCGAGGACTGTCTGTGGAATCCCTTCTTTCATTTTTCCGAGATTTCTGTAATATCAAAACTTATTGCAACAATAATCAAGGATGGGAAAATACAAGGCCACACTTCAAACAAAACCTCAAGGAAACAAACTCACACAAAATCCAAGCACTTCAACCCTCAATTCATATTGATTTCAAATCATAAATCATAATCAAAAATATGATTAACACACAAAAAAAACATGCTTTATCATAATTTATAATGTTGTACAGTAATATCTTGAAGTTTCATAACTAGAGGTTTCCCGGTCAATAGAAGTCATAAGGTATGCAATTCTTTACTAAAATAGCTTTCAATTGTTTCATGACAATTAAAGGAAGATAAATTTAAAAAATTTAAAAATTGAGTAAAAAAAAATATATTTATATTCAGTACAATATTATTATAACTGAATCGCCATTGGTATCGATTTCTTTTTAAGGTGTCCGAGGTGCTCTGCTCCAAATCATCCTTCAGTCAATAATATTTGGGCTAAAAATTACTATTTTATTTAATTAAAGAAGGAGAGAGAGTGAGATTAAGATCCTGATTTTCATAAGACCTAGATCAAGGCTATTATGAAAATCAGGCACAGATGAGTGGAATCCAAGGACTCGTTTGAAGGATACATTTATTCACGTAAGGCTGTAAGTGCTGTCATTGAAAGTCTCTTGAGGAATAAAGTCAAGTCTCCCTGATAAACCAGTTTTAGAAAGCGCTCGGTGGTAAATCTACAAATACTGACTTTAACCGCGTAGCAATGGACCAAGAAACCGTTTAAGATGATACAACATATGTCAGGGTATTACTGTATGAAAATTTCATTTAGTATTGCTATAAGAGAATCACTGTTCTCAAATAAAAGAGGGTACGCACTCGAATCTACTATTACACAATTCATTAGTGGTTGGAAACATTTGTTTTCCTTTAAATACTCATATATATACTTTACCAGAAAAATACGTTTCATTGGATATTTATACATTTAATTGTAATATTAAGGATTTTCAGTTTTAAAATTAGCCTTCAAATCACTGCAGTACAGGAATTAGATTCAAAATTAGTGGCTAATGCCACTAATTAAGACTACTGAAAATGGTTCAGACAAATGTTAAATATACCACTTGCTGTTGCCCATCCTCGCAAGACAACATTTTCTCTTGCAAAGTGAGGCAGCTCTAGAAACAGATGTATATTCAATAAGACATACGTGGACAGATAAAAACTAAAAGAAATAATAAATAGAAAAATAATATCTAAAGATAAAATGGATCCTCACCCGATAAGCAATGTTCAGTCCGGTCTTGTTGAGCATCCAGAAGGGGCAGTACAGAGAGAAGTGCTGACTGCCATTGACTTCAGAGCAGTGCATCCCAAGGTCCAGAACCATCTTCATAGCGCTGTCATGAGACTCAAACGTCCACACGCTGAACTCATCTGCATCCACAGGCATTTCACGGGTACAAACCCAACATTTTTCTAAATATGACGGTAGCTGTGAAAAAACATGAATTAAGATTATTTTAAATATTATGAAATATAAATATATAAAATACGTCACCATTATACTGCTTTATTCTCAGTTTAATCTAAATCACAGACAATTAATATGTAAAATAGATTTTCATGCAACCGTGTCACATTTTTGAACACTTTCTAACCTTTTTAAAACTGATTGATATTTCACTGATAATTTTGTATTAATTTCTACATTACTTTAAAATGAAATAACATTTTTAATTACTTTAACTACATTTTACATTTTAATACAAATACATTTTAAGATTCTGATTTACAATACGTACCATGACAACGATAAGGGTATTCCCTGGCTCCACTTGCGGCAGATGTAGGGTGGCCCCAGGCTTCACGAGGTGCTCCTCAGGTTTGTTGATGCCCTGCGGAGACACGAGAATCTCCACGGGCAATGTGTTCTGCAGCACCACGGCGGGTCGCAGCCAGATATTAAAACACGCCGAGGACATTGTGTGGCGGGATGTGTCGCGCAAAAACACCTGCTCCATAACGCCCACTGCCTGGAAATCCATACACATCGTGTCAAGCTATAACTTGTACATATTCAAGCTGGAAACGTTGGAAACTTCAACATCCCTGATTGTAGTGTGGTAAAGGAGCATTAATTGGATGACAATATTTGTATACCAAACAAAAAAACTAAATTTCAGTCCTCGGCATACCATTGCAGGCAATTCGAGACATCCATGGCAATTGAACTCTTAATCACTTCTTCTTCTTCTGTTGCCTCCCCTCGTGGGAGGTTGGTGACCATTTCATCAAATATATTTCTATCCTGGCCCAGTGTCACAAATTTGGTCTTACTTTCAACTTCCAGCCACTGGCGCAAATTCCGCATCCACGTAAGTTTCCTCTTTCCAATGCCCCTTTTTCCTTCGATTTTTCCTTGGACAATCAGCTGTAGGATGCTATATTGATAATTGAATCTCTACTAGATTTTATTTTTGTGTATTTTACAGACAGTTTTAATTATAAAAATATAATGAGAACCATTATCAAAGTGGTGGTGATATATTTAGAAACTGTAAAAAAGCATCATTAGATAAAGTGGAAAGCTCAAAACTCCCTACATTTCAGTATCACTAGGTAACAATCATACCTTGATATAGAAGCGGTCTTTGGCATTGGCGTTTCTGGAACCGCAGGAGAGCAGGTGTGTGGCGCGCACGTTGGACAGCAGCTCCTTCCAGCGGAAGGGCTTCACAGACAGGTAACCGTATACCGAGAAGAACAACTCTCCAAATGGTGACTGCACAGCCGACAGGGGGAGGTTCATGGATGCCCCTGGTCCCACTTCTCCCAGGGACTCGATCTGATTACCGGCTGAGGTCATGTAGTGTACCTCCACCGCTACCGTCAGCTGGTTGTTCACCTGGACCATATAATTAATTATTATCAATCTAACCTAATATTTAGATTTCAGGTTTTACTGTATTTATACTTATAAAATTGTAAGTACATTAATAATTAATCAAAATATAGTAAACATATCTCATTTAGTTTGCTCACATCACCCATCTTTGTGTTTTAATAAAGTTATATATTCAAACAATAATAAGTATGGTTCCTACCTGTATGGTACTTCTGAGGTGTATCTGTATGACCCCTTCTACCATGACGATCTCAGAGATGATTCCATAACTCTCTGAGGGCACACCTGTTGCCTGTGGGGAGTCCACCGAGTCTCGCTCTGAGCTACGCTTGAGCGGAAAGTAGCGCTTATCAGCACGGACCACCGGCAGGCAAAGTTCATGGTTTAAAATCTGTAACAAATTCATTTTATAATCACCAACATTATTTTTAAATAAAACATTCGATTTCTTGTTCACTTTATTTATAAAAAAACCACCGATTACACTATGGTAAAATTTTACTTAAATAAGTTTATGCCTCTAACTTAAAAAATCAAGTCATCTAATTTAGGCTGATGCTTCATAGTTCATTTTCTGTTGGTCTTTTATGTCTGTTGCTTGACAAATCGATGATAAAGATGCCTTATAAAACTAATCATGAAAAAAAAAAAATTCTTATAATAACAACCAAGATATAAATATGTCAATGCAACACAACAATGAAGGCACAATCTTTACCGATATTGGAATACGTTTGCTCTTCTTTTGGTCATAAAACAGAACTTTTTTATATTGGTATTCACTGTAATCAAAACTCAATCACCGAGTACTTTTTACTTTACTCACTGTGTATTTACTACAATACACAGTGAGAATTTTTATTCAAATGCCTTACCATCAATTCAATCTAATCCACTATTCTCACAGTGAGCAAAGAGATTAAAATAGGTTATATTAAAATCTATCTCTTGAAAATAATCAGTCATGAGAGGAGTGACATGATTCGATTAATAATTGGCTATGAAGATTAGATATAAACTAATATCATACGATGACCCTTTACACATACTTTGCTGTACCATCCTGGAACTACAGTTATAAAAACAGCTAACATATAAATGTGCCCTTACTTCAAATAAAACCTACATGAATTTGAATTAACATTTTACCTTAATATGCAGAGACCATTTCGGCAACTTCTGATTGAGGAAAGAAGAGCCGATGAGCCCCGGGCGTAGCTGCAAGGGCATGGACTTTCCATGCTCCACCAGCACATCACTGTGAATATTGGAATCAAAATATTATTAATACATAATAAATTCAAATCTTTCAATTAATATACAAAAAACTCAAACAAGTAATATTTCACAATTGTCTTTAGAGCCAAAGGCCTTATAAATCAACCACCTGCCACAGAGCCACAGAGTAGTAAGACAATTATACAAGTTAATTACTTTTTATCAGAGATATCGTCCAAGTCCAGTATGGAAAGCTTCTCCGAGGACTTGGTGTAGACGATGAAAGCGTCTTTATCAAGAAGGAGAGTGACGGGAAACCCAGTGTCATTCTTCAGCAAGTAGGGAGAGAGATGCTGCGACACGCTCATGGACTGACCTTCCTTCACTGCCGTGGAAAAGGCCTGTCCTAGTTGGCTAAGGACCTGTAATATCAAACTTCCAAATTAACTAGACCAAAAACAGCTTAACCAAAATTTACATAGCAATAGCTACAATAGCTCATGCAGAAAATCTATAAATTAAACATCCTAATAGGTGAGAAGTTTTAAAATTGTGTACATCAGAAGACAAGGAAATTTAAATCTTCATGTCAAGTTTAAATAACTATGAGCACACGTTCAAGATCATTATTGAGGCCTACCAAAATTCAACTAAATATGTACGACTTATATAAAGCATATTTATGTGGCAAGATATGAAAAATTGGGAAATACATATTTAGTTTTAATATTTTATATCATACCTGCAGAGCAGTATAAGTGACCGTAAGCTCCAGAGTCTTATCACTAGATATCTGCACGGCAAGGTTGGGTTGCGGCAAGTTCACTTCCCCATCCACTCCGTCAGTGCCTATGGCCATCGGTGCGTCCGATCCAGGAGACAATGGCGTAGTCACACTCTGACTTCCGTCTTGCCCAGACGGAGTTTTATTCATCTGCACCTATAAGCACACATTTAATTAGTAATAGCTCTCAAAAAACTCTAAAAAATATTTGTTGGCCTGAAGTCTCAGTTTTAATATTTTAGTAAACCTGGTAAACAGTGTGTATAATATAATTAATGTCAAAAGTATTGTATATAAGTAGTAAGTATGTCACAGGTAATATATAATATATTAATGCAAGTATGAAGTTGTGATAGTTGAAACATTGGGTAGTTATAGGTTGAAAATTTCAAACATTAAAAGACTACTTACCTCAAGTTTGAGTTCCCAAGGATGGTATTCGTAGACATTGTCCTTAAGAACCTCCACCGGTTCAATTAGAGGTTCCCACAGAGCCAACGAACTGTTGTAATATGACACTTGCATGGCCCATGTTGTTTCCAATGACAACTATAAACAAAAATGCCACCAGTAAATATCTATAATCGTCAGAACTAACAATGAATCTCCCCAGTATGCGAGAGTTCACCTGCCCACTCCAGTCCTTGATGTGTCCTTGAAGAGAAGCTTGCATGTTGAGCATGGGTATGGTATCTGCACCCATGCCAGTCTCCACGGACACGATGATGACGGGAGCCGAGAGCATGCAAATCTCCCCAAGCACTACAGGGGCAGCAGATTTTGTCTCGGTCTCTTCTGCGTATGTTTCCAAAGTATCTTCGGCAACATCTGAAAAGTTTAAAACAATGATACTGTAACCGAGAAAAATATTAAATTATTTTGTGAACAGGTATTCTTAATTGATAAAATTAAAATACCTGGTCTCAGGAACCAGAAAGTCTGTTCTTGGAAAGGCTTGACCTCCCAGAGGTCTTTGTAAACACCGATGACGTCAGGTTTGGATTCAATATCATCCCCAGATTTCGTCATTGTTACCAGCACACGATTCAAGAGATTTATTGTAGCTGAAAAACCATAAAAAAAATGTCAGTTTTCATGGTTCTCTAAATCTCATTTAATGAGCTGGACTGTGGTTAAAGATTTCCATGGCAGCTACGCTCTATTTCTCTCTACCATTTTTGTCAAATAACAAATTCAGAGCCTGGGTATCAGTTTTGCAATCCTATACTACATCTGAGGTGTACATTGTAAAACAGCAAATACCTGGGGAGACATTGAGTCTTATGTCAGTGAGCGCGATGTCCACATGCCAGCCGTGATTGGCATTGGCTGATGCGTTGAGGGACAAGTCACAGGGAACGAGCACTGTGTATCGCCCAATCTCTTTAGGCCCATTAGAGCCGTACAGACACGTGAACAGGTGCAACTCCTGGATGGACCCGTTCATTACCTGCTCGGTGTCTGTCATGCGCATCTTGAACGTTATCTCATTCTAGAATTTAAAACTGTCAATAAACATCTTCAATATTAAAGATGTGTTTTATGTTCACACTTATAACCATGAGAAATAAGCCTTGAAATATTTTTTACGGACACTGAAGGGACGCAAACCCATGCCTCCAGGCTAAAACAACCTAGTAACTTAATCCTTTTGCCCACCTTACTAGTGAAAATATTTAATAAGTTGACAGAATTTTAAACTCGATTAGAGTATTATATGAAGCACTAAATATTCAGTTATTTTATTTTTAAAGACATCTAAAATTTAGTGTTAGTTTCATCTGAGAGTTATTATTAGACAAGATTTCTGATGTAAAAGTATTGTTAAAAATTGAGGCGAATTGAGGTACTTCTTTTCAGCAAACCATGCAGTCATTTAAGCAGAGTGATCAAATCTCCGCTGCATGTAAAATATTATACATTTCTGACTTACATTGAGCACTAAAGCTTGGCACTCCTTATCATCCATGGACTCGACAAGGATGATATCAGGCTTCTCCACCTTAAGGTTGATGGTCACCATTCCTTTTTTTTCAGTTGTGGGTTGAGCTTTCAAACTTTCCAGTTTCCTGTCTGTGTCTGGACCACTTATTTTTGATACCTTCCGAGAAATCTAAAAGTTTATATAAATAAAAAGAAACAATTTTTTTATACCAACGTCCATGAAACCATCACCTAATGTACAAAAATATGGAAACACTTTAAAAAATGGAGCATACCTTCGGCAAGGTATCTGGCCTGACAAGTGTCCCTTCAGGTACATCAACAGGGACAACCTCCGGCTTAGTTGGCTCAGGATTCATGACCGCCAACCCACCCATGACGAAATCAGAAATCTTCATCAAAAAATCCATGGATAAGATAAGGTTAAAGCTGAAAACTCGAACATCCACTAAAACAACAGAACAGAAATGCAACATATTTAAATAAATATTTAAACTGACAAATTTACACTTTCAAAAACTCAAATGGCCACATGGTCAAATGTTAACTTAAAATATCCACAGATGTTGAGGTTTAGTACTCGTGAACTTCCTGCAAAGTCAATGAAGGACCTTTTATGGACTTGGGACTCTTGGGACTTGGGACTTAAGAGCTAGTTCTTGATTCTATAAGAGATTTTCAGGCCACACTCACGACGATCTGTCAGATTTGATTGCATAGAGCAAACGAGTAGGTGCTACTAGACTTTGGTCAAAAACTACCATAGCAACTGAACCATGATCAATTGAACAAATAATTCAAATAAGCTCACAGAAAATGTCAGCTTGCTTCTGGGTGAAGGTGATGTCAATCATACTCCTTAGTTTTTCTGTATCCTGCATGACTCCCTGTGAGATGCTGGGGAGGACTTCGTCATTGATGTCTTGTCGCCTCTGCATGAAACGCGTAATCTTGGCAGAGCGGTGCGGCCGCGTATCATCTAGCAGGCAATCCACTAGCAGCAGCGATGTATACATAGACTGGTCTGACAGCATACGGCCCTTCACGGACAGCAGCAGTAAGCTGAACCGCGCCAAGCCCACCTCGTCTGATGGACCAGGTGGTGATAATGTCTTAGACTGAAATCAAAACAAACCCTGTTATAATTTTAATAATATATAAGGCTCTCAAATAATTTGAAAACAACAGAGTTATTTTGCGAATTAAATTAAATCCAATATACTCAATATTCAACTGAAATTCTACTCTTATTGTTATTGCTAATTTAGGGAGAGTAATTTTCGAGAGGTTAACATTTAAAGATTTTTCAGACAGCCAATCAATTTGGAACGATGGAAAATATGAACATGAAAACAATGCAGCATAGCATATTGAAAACCCATCACCTCAAACTAACGTGAAAATGTAGGATTTATATGAACTTTAGTGAATCCAAGTTTATTAGGATTATATAGATAGATTTCCCAAATAGGCTAAACAAAAAAAAAAGTTCTTAAGGTTTATTATTCTAAAGAAAAAAGGAGCTCACAGTATCTGAAGACTTGTTCATCATCTCAATGGTCAGACTGTCCATGGTGAAGGTGAACTTTATGAGAGTCTTGGGGGCGGAGGGAGACACGGGTTCCTTTTTTTTGGCCTGGTGCATAGCCATGTCGGTCTTCTTCAATGTGGAGTACTTAGACTCGAGGGACACACTGCTCTTCAAAGTCGGCCGCTGTGTAGTCGGGGGAGGGCTGCTGGGCTGGTCCTGACCTTCCGTCAAGTTTTCTGATAGTACTTTCATCATCATTTTAAAATCTGAGTTGGCTATTTTTATCTGAAAAAATAATAAAATGTTAATAGTAGACACATTAGAATTCTCTAAGAGTTAAAAATTCAAGATAGTCATCATTATCTCTAGAAGAAAAATATGAAAAACTATTTTATAATTTTTAAATAAAACCAATGAGCTCTTTTCCCTGCAAAGGCATTATCAAACATATCATAACACTCAAACGTGCAGTTTTTCTAATAACCTGTGAACTCTTTCTCTTTACACGTTTGGTTTGATTTATATTTATTTAATTACAATATATGGATTCCTTTTGTTTTATGATTGAGTACTCACGTGTATTCCTTTAAGTCTCCCAGACATGTCGATGTCAGGAATCTGATTATACCAGCTAGAGAGATTTCTCTTCACTATCAGATTAAATGTCAGCGGCTGGAGAAGCATCTTCTCGTAGATATTATCATTTGTTTTTGACAATTTGACACGGGACATCTTCAAGTTCTTTAAAGCCAATGTTAACTCATCTACAACTGCAATATCTTTTCCCTGAAAATAAAATGCTCAAATACAATATTTACATTTTAAAAGTCAGATAAATCTGAGGTGAAAAAATAGAAGAAAAAAACTATTACAAAATATCAAAGACTTTGTCTAAAATTCGATTGATTTGATTAATTAATGTCACAATCTAGTTAAATGCAAATATTTTTTACCTTGACTTGAATTTCAATGAACTTATTAGTCATAGTAATCTGACCGAAATCCACCATGACGGCTTTGTAGCTACGGGAGTTTTCAGGGACGATTACTATGGGCGCATTGAGCCGGATATCCAAAGCTATTTTGGTGGCCTGTTCTTGCGCGTGCTGCACATTCACTTTTGCCGTTTCTGCTGCTGCCACTGAAGCGTCCTTAATGGCCTGCTGCGCTGTCTGGAAATTGTTCAGGAAATTCTGAAAAAAAGAACACAAATTGAGATTTCATGTAAAAATACAAGTAACATCTAAATTTAGTGAATTACAATGTTTGGCAGTGCTTTTTCTATCGTCATTTCCACCTGTTTGCTGTGGTATATTCTAATATGATATGGCACCCTTTAAAATATTAGTATTCACACATGAATTAAGAGACTAAACCTACACTACTATGCATTATGTGTACTGTATGTGCACAGAGTCTACACAATAATAAATACTTGTGATTATCAACTTATCAGTTATGTGTGGTCCAGTGGCGTGAAGTAAAGGCAAGTAACACATGAAAGGCTGGCTAATAATTAGGCCTGTTGTAGTTATTAAGGAACAAAAGATATTGTGTACAGCCCAAAAGTGAATGAATTTACCGGCAGTCATAAGTACTTATTCACTTGATTACCAAATGCATCAATTTGACCCTTTCATCAAATGGTCAACACATATATGCCAACATTAAATTTTAGAGACAATTCAGAATGTAATTCAACATTTTACTACAGTATCTGTCAGGAAAACGTCTAGTAGAAGTTCTATCAACCAGCTATTCATACACTGCATGCCTTCACAGCACGCTGGTAGTATGGTCAGTGCATCATCGGATAAAACTGCAGATGACAGTTAGGCCAGATACTTACACTCACAGTGACCAGAGACCAACCTGAGTAAGACCACAAATATAATGTTTTCTACAAATAGTTTAGCTATTTATTTTCAAAAATATAAACCAGTTTCTAACTGACATTTTCAAAAAAAAAAACCCTAAAAAATATTTTTCTATAATATTTTAGGTTAAATTATTTTCTGAACCTAATTTTTAAAATTGTATCGAATAAAATAAAACAGATTCAAATTAATAACCGTTTGAATTCCCACCTCTCTGATTAATAATAGAATAGCAAAGCACTCACCAGCATGGAGGTCACAAACCAGTTGAGAAACACGATGCGGACACAACTGATCTGAGCGTCCACAGTGATGTCATTTTTACCCTCGTTCCCGTAGTGCTCCATGTTGTACAGCACCAGCGCCACAGTCAGGGCATCACCGCCCACGATGGATATTATCTGAAACATTAGAATTCAATTCATAGAATCTGTCAATTGAGATCAACTTCAGACTATTGTTACAACCAGATGTATATAAAGAGAGAGAATTTCTATTTTATTCAAAAGCATAACATATACAGCATGATTAACTTTGTATTTAATACTAATTGTAATCAAATTTCATATTCAAATTTTCATTAAGACAGTTATGGCTACCTACCTTTTTGTGCACTGCTGTAGGGTTCAGGTAGATGACTTGGATGTCCTGAAGGGTGGCGTTGACCTGCATGTAAGAGTTCTTCATGATGACGCCAACACGCAGACCTGTGACTTCCATCTTCGCAATGGAGCGTGCATCTGTGGCGATTTCCACTCCCACCTGCTTCATGAATACATTAACTTTGAGGCCGATGGCTTCCACTTGCTGGAGTTGCGTCCGCTTCTTTGACACCGCTACAACATCAACAATCATTATCATCATTTATCAATCTTGGTAGACCATATTTTCAGGTATATTCTTTAATTATATTTTATTATTTCTTATTAAAGTACCAAAAACATTTTGAAAAATAATTTTCAATCAAATCTTTTTTTTCAATTAACTGATTCAGTTTTTTTCATATTAATTGGAAACTGTCTTACTCTTCACTGGTTTGGACAAGGAAGGAAGTTCCTCATCCTCCATGATGGTGGAAAGAGGAGTCCCCGCTGTCCCTACTCTGTCCTTGTCTGCTAGCATATCATCCAGTTTGGACTGGAACATGAATAAAGGCAAGGACGGAATTTTTATATAGTGTCAAAATAATATTTTGATCACAAAAATTTTAAGTGATACACTATTTTTTTTTCATATATAGACAATGTACATTAGTAAACATTATTGTCTTGATTTTAAAATTTTTAATGAATGACATGCCCAGTAACAGTTTGTAACAATCCCAAGCAAGATGTATAAAAAAAAAAAAATATATATATATATACTAGTTAAATACACATATACTAATTAACAGCATACCTGATACTGGCTGGCTACAGTGAGAAGCATCCGTATTCCTTCCTGGTGGAGAATAAGCTGGAGGATCGTAAAGTCCAACTCGATGAGTTGCTCTACGGAACCGTAACGGCTGTGGAACTCAGGACACTTCTTCTGAACCTAAATACATATTTTTTAAAATGAAAACCTCAACTCAATATGTTTTCAGCAAGTTAATATTAAAGTACAAATGTTCAACATAAAATGTTTTGAAATTTAGATTTTTAAGAAAAGAAGTAAATGATCTATTTACATTAACATATTTGAGAGTGAAGAGATAACGCCGCACGTCATCCTCAGGCTTTTCAGTCCTGACAAGGGTCACATCTCCCTGAGCGCCGCGGTGCAGAGTGGCCTCCAGCCCTCCCAGCTGCACGCTGGCTTCCAGGGTCAGAGTGCGCTGCACAGCTTTCAGTTGGAGGCCACTCAAGGCCATGGAGACCAACCGACTCGGTTCCGATGTGTTCGCCGTTTGCTTACGAATGACAGTAAGAATTAGCTCTGAAAATGTACAAATTTGTAATATTTCTTGTGAACAGTTGATTCTCAATTCTTAATACTATTCTCAATTGCTTTAATAGAAGACTGCAGCAGAACTGATTCTAATCAAAATATTAATATATTTTTACCATCCATGTTAAAGTCTGCTTCGACTTCTGTCAGTTGAACAAAGTCTTCCTCCATGCGGCGCTGCTCTTTCTTCTCATTTTGCCGTTTTTTATTTTCTGATGGATCAAAGTATTTCAAAAGAGAAAGACTTGATGATCTCGATTCGGCAGGCTACAAAAAAATTCGCAATAAAAATAAAAGATGAATAAAATATGAATAAGGTAAATATAAAATGTACTAACCTTGAGTCCCATGGGTTGTTCATCTTTAGGGAAAGGAATACTCAGTAAAACTTCAACTAGTGTAAATAACCTAAAAAAAAATCAATGGATTAAAATAAATTATCATAGGCTTTAATAATTATACACACAATTAATAATTAGACTTCACTCAGAGAGTCTAACAAATCATATTGCTTAAAACCTTTCCTACATTTTTTTAAATAAAAAAAACCGAGGTCATCAAAAAATATCAATAAAAATCTATTTAAATTTACCTATCCTCAGAAGCGTTTATAGCTATTTGTGCCAAATGACCGGACACTTTGATCTTCGGAAGTCTGGGATCGTCTGTGATCAGACATTTATCGACTGCAATGGAAAGCGTCGTCGGTTGGAGAAGATGAAGAGGAGTTACTTCATTATTGGTGATACTCGGCAACCAGTCTTCACCTTTCATAGCTATGACTACCTAAAAAAAAGGAAAAACTAAGTTTCAAACGATTCAATTTATTCATTCATTTAAGCCACAAACAATACAGCATCATGTTATTTACACCTGTTTTATGAATTTTGAAGATGAACTAATAATTGATTTAATTTATACAATGTTAAATCAAACCATCCATTTTTAAATTATAAAATTTTACAGCATTGTGTTGTCACACAATGTTAATTAATTTTACATAAGCTGGTCACTGTCAGGTCACCGAGGGTCCTTTCTTTTGTACACGCTAAGCTGGTGAGATGTTATCTCCTTCACCAACCACCCCAGGCACAACCTTCGCCTTTGGCATTTCATACAAGTAAAATTTCTATTGCTAGAGAAATATTCAAATTTTTATAAGGTCGCTTGGTTTCAAAAACACATTAGCAAAATTTGTGTGATTGGAAAATTACCTTTTATTTATGCATAGTTTTAGATAATAGATAATACATAATCTATGGAGGTTTACTTACTTGAATCTCTGTTAGTTTAAGCTCAAACTTATCATATGCACATTTAGATGCTTCCATAAATATCTTCTCATCATCAGCCCCCTCTTTCACCAACTGATGAATGTTCAGAGCTTTTTCAGACCGGGGAGCCGACTTCATACTTATTGCACCGAGGTTCACTACCAAGCAGGATTCATCCCTGTAGAGAGAAACAGACAATAAAAACACAAAGAATTTACCATATCACCATATTACACCAATTGGATGTCATATGAGGAAGCATAGCAGAGTTATGCATATGGGTGAGGCAGTCCATCCTTACTTTTTAAAGATTCCTGAATGAGGGAGAATAATATAAGATGAGCAGATATCGATATCGATGTCGACCACTTCGTGTTGTTTAACTGCATATTCTAAGCCTAGAGCAGATTTTTCTTTCAAATTAGAAAGTCTGTTGTTTGCCGCGGCTTGTAACCTAGAAAAATAATTATGAAAATATATTTTTTACATAATCAAATTCATTCATATTACTACAACAATAATGTCATAAAAATACATAATAAATCCACTCAAACAATATAATAAATAATCATTAGTCAGTTTTGGCATACTCACTGAGAAAGAGCCGAAGACTCTGAAGGCGGTTTGAAGACTTCCACAACTTTTATGATAGTTTCTGCGTCGTACACCATTTGTAAAGGTCTAGCTGCTACTTTTAGTCTCTGCCCGCAATTCCCATCTAGATTTGCAGCATATAAATTAAACAAGGTTAATTATTGTTACCAACATGAATGCAATATATCTTAGATAATCGATTCTCATACATAAAATATCAAGAAAATTCTACTGATTTTTTTTAAGTACCATATGGGATTCGAGCCCACACCTGGTTATTATGACTTAGACCCATAACCCTCTCAACCAGTGGCTCTTACCATAAATAGCAATACAAGGTTCTCCCATCCTGAACACTGTCGCCTACCACTGTGATCTTGTCGACCACAGTGGCTCGGTTACCATACAAAAGCAACAAAATGTTAAATGAAAGAATATCAGGTGTATACCTAGAGGATTTGTATCAAATGCGACGTCCAGCAAGCTCACGCCAGCTTGAATTTGCTTAGAAGTTACCAACTGCGGGGTCATTCCATTTTGATCTAAACCGGAAACTGCAAACTCTTGCATCCTTACAATAACTCTAAAAAAAAAAGATAAAATATTTGCTTTTATGAAAAAAATTACAATAAAACGATTTATTTTAAAATTGCAAAACTATACTAGATTTTCAAAAAATTTAATCATCAAAGATAATTGCCTTGATGCCATTCTAAAATAAATTTATTTAAATCCTTTGAAATGCCCTTACAGGAAACTATTACGTAGTGGTCATTTTCCTTTTTAATATATTATAATAAAAATAGTATTTTAATAAATTGTTGCGCTTGAATTATTTTTATTCTCAATGGTCTGAATGACCTTTATTAATACTATTATTGATTTTTATTTCATGAATCCAAAAAATTTACTGCTAAAAGAGATGAGTTGGAAAACCACTATAATTACCCCAGAGCATTTGCACTCGGTCTCTGGACCAGTGAAACCTGCACATGATTGAGTCTGGCCTTGAGAACATCCACATGATCATCGGTGACGTGGAGCAGCAGGCAACCGAGGACAAAGTGGCATTCGGTAGCCACAAACTCTATGGGGAAATGCATGGGGGCAGAGTTCTCCTGATAATCTATGGCCTGGAATAATTTGGACTTCTCGTCTGGTGTCATGGCTTTTTGAAACTGTTTCACTAAAAAAAATATTATAATCAGTTAAAAAATTCCTACAATTTATCGGCATTATCAAACTGAGTTTGATAATGCCAACGTGAAAGGTTGGCGATACCGGTCATCAATAAAAATTAACATGTGGAAAAATTTATTTTTTAATAAGTATTTTATTTTATTTAAATTATTAAAATGGAATTCCACCAAGTACTCTCTGTCAAAAATATTGATTATTTAATTACACATAGCACAGATAACCCCAAAATTAATTAATAAATTATAAAATTTAAAAAAAATACAAATTATATTATAATTAAATAATTATATTATATATATATATATTAATTTTTTTTTTTTCATTTTTAATGACCAAGACAAGTTAATCATAGTTAAATACTTACTTATATCAGTGGATTCCGAAAGCTCCTGGTCCTTAGTAGAGCCTCCTCCCCACCAGCCACTAAACCACCCTTTATTTTTATTGGCTTCCTCCTGTAGTTTTCCAAGACGGGCTACCTAAAAATAATTAAATCACCTTGCAATATATATGAGAAAACCATAAACACTGGCTCAGCATGAGTATATACTCAGTGAGATGGTCGCCAACCTTCTCTGAGGAGAGGTACTCAATAAAGAAGAAGTAATACACACTTGAAAGCATACTATATTGCAAAACGACACCAATTGTGGTGTCGCTTAATATTGATTGCAATTTTAAAGATTGTTTGTTCTTACTTCCATCTCGATCCTCTGCCGGATGACCACCAGGTTGAAGAGGTCTAGTGTCTTCTCGCAGCTGTTGATCAATGCTACCTGATCGGAGGGAAGTTTGTTTGGAGGAGTCTGAAGCTTGATTTGGTACACGGCTGCATAACGCCGGCAAGTGTCGCGATGGAGGCAGATATGGTTCCAGTCCCAGTTGCGGCGCCGTCTTTTCACCTAAAATAACATCAAATGTTTATAAATTACCTTTATTTAGTTCATTATTAAGACTGACAACTCATTTATTCAGTCATAGCCCCGAGGACAAGAATCCAAGAGAGAATATCACTTAGATCCCCGTCCTAATGCAAATGGGTTCATGCTTGTTTTGATATTGCTGAAGATGATCGATACTGATAATTCATGTAAACACTAATTGGTTTAAAAAAAAGAAATATATTTTGAACTAATAATTTCTGAAATAAATAAAGTTGTGCATTACCTCTTGTTCTAAGATGCATGTATATGCGAATTTCCACCATTCTTTATAATGTCCTTGGTAGGTATTCAAAAATGGACGATATTTTCTGGAAAGATATAAGTTACATTCTTTTAATAATTTTAATTTCACATATCATAGTAGTGAAATTTAGCTATAGAATATGAATGCATATAAGTAGAGATCAGAAATTCGCTACCTGAAAGAAATGCTGAGCCGATAATGGTCAGATTCATTTTCACATGAATATAATGACATTTCAGACAGATTAATTTGGTATTTCGCAATTGTTAATAATTTACTCTTAGTAATTATTTACATAAATAGAAACATTTAAGAGCATTGCACAAAAACAAATAAAATTACAATTTATTTAAAAAATTTAAATATTCTTTATTGTGATATAAATACCATCAAAGAAAGTAAAGGTTTAGTTTTTTTATAGACTATTATTAGTAGTAGATAGTAATTGACATTGATATTGCTACTATCTTCTAATCTCCGGTAGGGTTGCATATTTTCAATTGTTATGCTGAACCCATAGCGACCAATTCAGACATTTTATTAGGGCCAAATCCTGCCAAGGAATACAATATATATTCTTAGTAAATAATAAAGAGCAGACCTATAAGGCATTCCTTTGGTCATCCGATCCATGGAATCAGCGAGCATCATGACGTCCTGGTACTGCGCTTTTGTAATGCCAATTGCCAGCTGGTCCATGTCCAAATTCAAGATGACTTTTGGTATCTCAAACTGTGGTGTGTCTTGTTCTGGTTTTGGGTTTAATTTTAACTTAGCTGATGCATTTATTGGCCCCAATACTGTTAAAATTTAAAGAAAAGAATCTATTATTTTTTTGTCATAAACAAAGTTCCTGTTAATATTGAAATAAAATACTTTTGTGGTTTATCCACATGTTTAATTTTATTGGTTTCTTCAACCTCTTAAGTTGGCATTATCGTGGAAGGTTGGCAAAACCTGGCACCAATAAAATTAAACATGTGGAAAAAATTAGAAAAGTATTTTATTTAAAATATTAAAATGGAATTCCACCAAATACTCTGTCAAAAATATTTAATACTTAAAGTTCCTGTTAAAAGTAGTATTTTTGAATAAAATACTTCAGTGATTTTCCACATTTTTGCCACATTTTCCACATTTTTCCACAAAAATGTGGAAAATCACTCAAGTATTTTATTCAAAAATATTAAAATGGAATTCCACCAAGTACTCTCTGTCAAAAATATTGAATTTCTTAAAAGTAGTAGATAATATTGTTATACATATACATGTCAATTTCAAACTTCTGTATAGGTATGTTATAATCATTATTCCCTGCACCATACAATTGCAATCTTTAAGGTAACCATAATGTTCATGAAATATTTACAACACAGATTCATTGGCCATGACACTTAAAAATTACACCTGCAAGGATTATATACGGACAATACAACTACAGGATTATAAGAGATGATTGAATATACAATATAATTGATATTCGTCAAGAAAATGTTCTTTATTGTTTAACAGTGTATTAGCAGCAAAAGCTGCTGATATGTGAACTTACTGTATTTAAATGTGGCAGGCTTGTCTTGTTTTGTTGCAATTTCAGATTCAAAAGTTTTCAACATTTCTTCTCGGGTATATTTGGTATACAACACGGTGTCTGGGTTCCAGTACAGGGCCAAGCCTTCCAAGTCTAAGATCTAAAACAAAATTAAGCACTTGATATGTTTAGTACTATTAGCGTGTTAAATATAATTTTGTGCTGAATCTCAACATTGTGCCTTTACTTCAGCAGCACGGCAAACCTGCATACGTTTATAATAAACCAGAAAATACTTTTTTTAATAAAATTTGTAATTATTTTGATTTCCTCCAAAATTTATGCAATAAGATTATTGCAAAAAGACTAATTCATGAACATTTTCACAAATTGGGAGTTTCTTGAACAGATGAAACAACATTAACTTTCAATATGCAAAAAAATTAACGAAAATAAATGACCATGAAATTGAACAAAATGACTAACCATTTTCATTTACAATAAAAAAGATAATCAGTAATCTTAAAAAAATTGTATTCATATTGATGTTCAACACAAAATATTGAATAAGTTTTCATCATACCAGACCTTATACCCAAGATAAGCAACACAGATTCACCGGCTATAACAATAAAAAATTACAAACCTTGTAGATCTTGGTGACAGCTTCCTGAAGGACACACCTTCTCCATGTCTCGTCGGTAGTGTTGACGGACAGATTGTGCAAACTGATGCCCAGGGAAAATGGAACCTTAGGATTTGTGACTTTATCCTCATATCTTATGTGGATGTCCTTAATGTTCAGCTGAACATTTTTGATTATCTGCGTCACTAACTTCTCCACAAATGAGTTATCCACCACAGGCTGTTCTCCTGTAACATTATTATATAATTGAATAAATAAAAGTCTTCAAAAATATCAAAGGATGACCAAAGTCAGGCTCATTGTTAAGTTCAAGGACACTGGTGCATAGAAACAATCGGAATCCAGGGGTATTGTTATTATCACATCCACATTGATACAAGCTGATCACTATAAAATATATGTAAATATCATGAAAAAAAAAAAAAACTTCTGCCATGTAATCAAAAAAAGAGTTTTTCTTAGTAACCAAGAACAAATAATACAGTATATATTTTTGGCATTACATCAATTCTCATTTAGCCTTTGCCTAGATGTAGCTACCTAAAAAATCCTAGCTATTATGCAATATATGCAATCCCATTACATTACAAAGGAATTCTTGAGAATATTTAATTTGTTGAATAGCATTGAAAGTTCATCCATCCGTGAATAAAATTCTTTTGCATCCATCTTGAATAACTTGTGTGAATCATTAGAGTGCTGCATTGTAAAATACTAATTGGATATAATTCAGGCTCAGCAGAGACACAGCACGCATACACTTAGCACACACATGGCATACCTTTATAACTGCACAGACATCATAAAATAGTTACAAATATATGCTACAATATTATTTACGGACAGATAATTTGCTATGGCTAAAGCACGCCTATATCAATAGTTAGTAGCATGTACATAAAACTATATTATAGTATTAAAACTATATTACATAAGAATAAGAATTTCAAAGCATAATGTTTAGGTTATACTGTTTGGTAAAACCATAAGAATTGGAGTTTTGTATTGGAAAAATGCCAAGACGAAAGAATTTTTTTTTTTTTTTTCTAAAATTACCATAAATAGTTATATCAGATACTAGACTTTACTCAAATGTCTGGTCTGTTTAAATGACTACAATGAAGAAACTATAATGGTTAATAAAAAATATGTCAAATGTACAAATCATTTGTAAATCTAAAAAAGAAATTATGGCATTAGGACCTTCCATTTCTATTAGTTGTTGAACAAGCAATTACAAATGATCCTATTGCTAAATTAAAAAATAAATTATTGTCTATGAAACAGGAATACTGATAAGACCATATCTACTATTGTTGTATAGAAACTGAGTAATGATAACTGGAATCATTGAAAAGCTATAAAATAACAAAAAATCCATCGTGCAAGTTTAAGAATATGATAATAAAAATTTGTTGAATAAGAATGAGCTTGTGTAGTAACGCACCCTTCATTTGTTCCCTCTTTTTGGCCTCCTCGACGCGCTGCAGCTCACTCTGCTTATTTTGCAGCTGCAAACGCTCTTCTTTCTCAGAATCATATTGGACTTCTTGATTGGGAGCCACCAACAAGAAAAGCCTTTCGACTGTTGCTTCAACGGAAGCACCGTACAAGTTTTTCCATGGTATCTTTAATACCAATTTGCCTGTAATTGCAAAAATTATATATTTCGTGACATTATCAAAATAAATTCCTCTTATTTTTCTGTTATTGATATTTTTACTATGAATTAAAATGACCTAGAACCTTTTATACCAGGGTCATTGTGGAATTTATCTTTTTCCCAAAAAACCTTGAAATACGTTGTATAAAAATAATCTATTGATTATTATATAGCACATTTATAACTCAATAACGCATACTTTTATCATAAATTTGAAGTATCTAATATCTTGGTCAATAATAACCTTTAACAGAGATAGCATAATATTTTTCATGCCGTCAATAAAACGAAACTTATCTTGCATAAAAAGTTATTGACACTGGAATAATTTTTTTTTTTAATATTTTATTCTTTTATCATTCTTTTTTCCTATTCTGGTATAATTTTTTCAAAAATATTACTTATGTTTCTTCAATAATTAATATTATTGATAAGACAGTACAAATAACCAAAGAAAAATCAATCTGAATATATCTATTATAAGATATATCGATTCCCATAGGTAAGTATGTATAATTGATTTAACTTTAGCTTTGTCTGAAGATACAATTACAATTCAGGTGACCTTTTTGCTAGTCAATTATGAGGTCAACCAAAATTCATTAACACATACCTACATTTATTATCCTGAATCTATGCATGCTGTCATCGGTTACTATGTAATGTAATAATAAGTAAAACACTTTTAAAAAACCTTAACTCACCCAAATGCCCGAAAACTGTTTGAACCGGCAAATCCAAATCATCGAGGGCATTTTGTTTAAGAACTAGATTTTCAAGTACAACATCACCTTAAAAAAATAGTTTTTAATATTTAATTTAATTAAAAAAATATCACAATACCGCAACAATATATTTCAATGATATCAAAAATTCGGCATAAAATATACTTGTTAACAATAATTTAAAATAGTGTAATGAAATGTCTGTATCATTTGTAAATTAAAATTTTTAATCTTTATCAAGAGAATACATTAAAAAAAATATTGATAACCACTGTTATGTTCATCAATAGCTTTTTGATATTTTGTGTATTTATCGCGAAATAATGACGCAGAACGAAAACAATATTGATAACCCCACTTACCTCCCCATATGCCAATTTTCAATTGCGACCTATTTAAATTTTCCACATAATCCCCTAAAAATCTATTTAAAACATCTGCAACAACAGATTCGAAAACCATGTTGTCAAATTGCTGGGTCTTATGAGGTCATATTTATTCCCGATTTCACTGCACTCCTTTTAAAATACACATCAATACCGAAGTGTCGTGACATTTGGTTTCACACTCACGATCACGAATCCATCACGATTCACGACTTGTCGGTGCCTCCAATTTTAAGTCTATTTTTTTATTATGGCTATTCAATATAAACAAAAGTTGAATATAGATTGCAAGTCTAAGCTTTTTTTGCCAATTATAGATACGGTACATCCTATTTCATAAAAAATACTATATTTTTTATTAAAGCAAGTGAAATAAACAAATAAAAACTAAAAAAATAATAAATAAAATTATATATGTATATTAGCTGTTTCTTTGTCAAATATAAAATTGTAGGTGAGATGTAGGCAATTGGAGTCAGTAGGCAACGGTGTGGGCAAACCAAGAGTAGGTGTAGGCAATCGGACAGGTGACCCCCATTGCCCACACAACCAAACTTCAATGAAAAAAGACACTATAGCCATCATGCTGACCTCATGCAGACAAACCAATCTTATTGATACTGAATAATCATGCAAATTATATTGTACTGGCTGTTTATGAGCGCTGCAGGAAAAATCATATCCATATGCTATTTCTGCCGCCCCATGCCTTTCACTGCATAAAGTAATTGGATCTGTCTTTTTTTGAACCACTCAAAGCAGCACACAGAGAAACTAGGAAAACATATGTCCTTGAGACAAGACAAGGAAAAAAGAAGCAGCATGCAGCGATTTGACATAGACACCATGATCAAAAAAGAAAACAAAAAGAAGGCTAAAGCTGTGAAAGGCAAGCCGCAGAGGAAAAGTCTTCAGAATGTAAAGAAACAAATTCTGCAGGAATCTAATAATATTTCGGAAGTGAATACTAATGACGATGATGCAAAAGACCTGGTGACTGCTGTCTTGTATGCTGCGAATTCGGGCGAGACAATGAAATGTGGTTCCGGTCTTTGGGCTCATGCAAATTGCACTGTGTAGAACTCAGCCCGCATTATGTGCGCGACTTGTACAGACTACCATTGCCCACACACTGAACACCATTGCCTACCGATTTGGACAATGGTGATCAATTTTTTTTTTTTAATTAATCGCCCAAAATGATTAAAGATAATCTCAATTGTTAGTAAGATAAGTAAAGTTTATAATAGGGCTAAATCAATAAAAAAATATAATTTATAGATTTGCTTTAATTTTAATTTACAAAAAAGTGACCCCCATTACCTATATATTCCTTACTATTCCATTGCAGATTACACAATTTGACGCTAGGAATATATTAACAATTTTTGGCTACAATAATTGATTATTATAGTTTAAAAAATTATTTATTTATTATATTTATTTATTAATTTATTTATTATAGTAAAAAAATTTATAAGGATAAAAATAAATATAATTTAAAAACTTCAATATGACAACCCAGTACTTTTGACGACAACAGAAGGAGAAGTATTGCCAGTAAAACTTTCTTCCACCTACTCTAGTATTGGCTCGTATGACATTTTCGAATGTACGGGATTTTTGAGATCCCGAATTTCTTCAATGTGTCAAATTTGAAAGATAACCAATAACATACACACAAAGTATGTCGTAAATATTTCCAAATACTCATATTATTAGCCAAAAGGATATTTTTATTTCAACATGGTAAGATGCATAGATTATTCAATTGACTGCAATTATCCTCAAACGTGTATTTAGGTTATACGCCTATTTATAGTTTTTGTTATTAATAGCTAACCAATTTAAATCTGGAATTATTTCACATTTATATATTAAAATGTGTATTTTAATAATTTCAGGCTCTTCTAGGAGCGCAGCTGGTGATTACTTTGATAATGGTTTCAATCATTCAAAAGCTAGGATCCCATTATTCCTTTGCTAGGTGGCTACTATGTTCTACGGGGCTCATCCGGTTCTTATATCCTACTGACGATGAATTAAAAAGTCTAGCCGGGGTACCAAAAGAAAAAACTAAGGCCAAAAAAAACCACAAAGGATCTGGACAAAATGGAAAAGTGGAAACTTTCCATGTTCCCAGAAGCTTGGATGTTCAATTAGACACAGCTAAAGTAACAGCCCTGGACGTTATACATCTTCGCTATTATGCTGAATATCAATGGCTTGTGGACTTTTCTCTTTATTCGGGCATTGTTTACACGCTAACAGAGGTATCAATTTATATTATTACAAATTTCAATTAAATTAAATGCCAACCGGTTATGGAAACTCCATTATTTATGAACCAATTACAAAGTATTTTCTAAATGTGCTTTACCTTCAAACTTAGAGCTGTAAAATACATTGAACAAGAAATTCAGCTAATTTATAAAAAATAATTGTAACTTTATAGCCACTTAATTATTTAAGTATAAGCAAAACCAAGTATTTTTATGATAATATATATATTTTTCTCATCGTTAATGAGAGCTATTTCGCTTCATGAAACTATCATCTAATTATTTGAATATATTAGTTGATGACTTTTACTGTTGTTTGAAATTTGTAATGTCCAGAAATCATTTGGTTTTTTTTTGTATAATTTGTATGTTGGAGTATTAAAAATAAATCACTATTTGATTGTTTCCAGGTATATCTATCATATTTTCCACTGAAAGATGAAGTGAATCTCAGTATGATGTGGTGCCTTTTGGTTCTTGGGTTTTCATTGTATCCTTTATTTAAATTTTTATTATTTGCAAAGCATATGGTAAGTCATATGGTAAGCATATGACTATAAATTATGGAAGATGATGAAGTGCATATTGTAGATCTTGGGAATTTGGTTCCAAGTGTGATGATGATAATCATCTGTTGATGTTTCATATACATTGCAGTTACACCTCTTCAGAATGAAACTTCAATGTGCACAAAATATTGACTTCTGACATGTTTCTTGTAACGATGACCTTCTAATGATCATTCCATAAAACATTGACAGATTTTGCATGCATTCAACTAAGTTCATACTAGAAATAAGAATTATATAATTTTCCAAATTAATCCTTAACCGTCATGCAGTAAAATGTTGGTAACTCTAACTTTGCAATATTTCCGCGGAGAAGAATCAATAGGAGAGCGATCCACGTGTATAGTAACGGGCTGCGCATACCTCCTCATATCCATGATGGTATTGATTGTGGATGAGAACACACTGGAAATAGGTTTGGAGAAGGCTTACACCAGCTTTAATGAAAGTGCTTCTGTATTTTTAGATAATCAAGGACTCTCGTCATCGTGAGTATTATTACAAGTATTAATAAAAATAGGGAGTATCCACACTCCATATTTATAATGAATATGATAAACCAAATGACCTGAGAATACAAAGATAAATATGGTAGTGAGCATACTGAAACTCTGGCCATTTGGTTAATCACATTTATTATTTGTTGTAAGTATTATTCATAATTTGTTGTATCACATGGATTATATTGTCTGGTTGTTGATCTCCACTGCTGTATGTAGGCCTCTTTTTTAGATTAATGTATTCATTCTTGACCAACTTGAACTGGAGCCTCCAAACATCAGGTGACGAAACAAAAAACATTGTATAGAAAAGTTATTAATAAAAACATTCAACTTATATCAGTACTATTATTATAATGAAAAGTTTTCACTGTGTTAAAGTTTTTTATTTCAATATAAATATGTAAATCTTTGACTAAACCTTATTTTTATTTTTTTAATGTATGTGATGTAATTCTCAAACATTACTTTACAGCGGGCCCGCATCTAAACTCATCATAAAACTTTTCATTGCTTTTTGGTGTGGAATAATTGGTACCTTGTTTACATTTCCCGGACTCCGAATGGCTCGAATGCATTGGGATTCTCTCACGTAAGTGAATTAATTCTAATTCAAATATTTTTAAATATCTTAGTAGAATATTTAATTCTATATATTAAAAGAGAGATTAAGAGATGGCAAATATATATATATAGGTTTTTTGTTTTATTTTAATTTTTTAGGTTTTGTAAAGGAAATAAAATTCTACAGCTACTACTTAATATAAGCTTTGCTATGCCTTTTATTCTAATTATCTTTTGGGTCAAACCTGTCGCAAGAGATTATTTGACGGAAAGAGTGTTTTCTGGAATGCAGGCACCATTGTAAGGACAAATCAATTTTATTAGTAATTTATGTATAATATATGTAAACAATGAATTTCAAATGAGATGCACTATATCTGCAATGCAATTTATTTATCACCTTATGAATACATACCTATTTAACAAAATTAGGATCAAAATTGGTGATGTTTGTACAATATCCACTTCGCTTTCAGAATGACTGAACATGCCTTTGACACCTTTCGTCTCTTAGCAGTTGTCATAGCTGTGGTTCTTAGGATAGCATTGATGCCTGTCTATCTTCAAGCTTATTTGAATATGGCTTATAATCGTTTAGAAGAACAGAAAAAAGAAGCCGGAAGAATTACCAATGTTGAGCTACAAAAGAAGGTATTTATTTTGACTTCTTTTTTTAACTTTGCATACAAATAAAATTTATATGTATTTATGTAAATGCTTGCATGTTGGTCTATTCTTTTCGAAAACTTTATTATGTAACGGTTTATACATTCAAATGTAAAACTGAAAAATTACGCAGTTAATTTTCATGAAGTATTTTGTATTTAACTGCCAAAGTGCGTAAACATTTCAATGTATAATAGTAATGTGTCCAATGCTCAGCATGGAGTAATACAAAATATAATCATGTCTTTAATCAAATTTTCAAAAACTCCGTGAATTATTTTGACACATGAAACTGTCATTTGAGTAGGCAAAACCAGCTCAATTAAGCTGACAAAAATTCGGTTTTAAAAGTAATGCTATCAAAATAAAGTTAATTTTCTATTATATAGCATGTAAGCACCTAATATTAAAAAAAAATTATTTGGTATAATTTAATGTTCTAGATAGCAGCAGTGTTCTACTACCTCTGTGTGGTGACCTTGCAGTACGTAGCGCCGTTGATTATGTGTCTTTACTTCACGCTCATGTACAAGACTTTGGGTGGCTACACATGGACAGGGCTCTTTGTGGATCCCCCTGGGCCCGAGGAGTGCTCCCTTGACCCCCCACAGATGTCTTCGATGCCCATCCTCGAATCCGCTGTGGATGGCGAGCAGTCAATTGTGGAGTCTGCACAGAACTTTCACTTGGCTATGGAAAGCTTGAAATCGGTACTATTTTTTTATTTATTGTATGTTTTACAAACTTATTTATTTTATTTTGGAAAACTATTTATACTATTTAGTTATAAAATATCAATCATGGTTCTAGAATGTAACCTAGTAACTTCTAGATTATTTAGAAGGTTCATGAAAAAGCGTTTAATTAAATGTTCTATGATCTTCCATGGTTTTGTTAAATGTATTGAAATCTATTTTGTTATAACTAAGTATTAAATATTTTTGACAGGTAATACTTGGTGGTTTTCCATTTTAATATTTTATCTAAAATATTTTTGTTTTAAATTTTTTTACGTGATATTTAAAAATCTTCACTTCGTTTGATAATGGCAACGTGAAAGGTTGTTGAAACCTGTCACCAATAAAAGTAAACATGTGGAAAAATCACAAAAATATTTTATTTAAAATATTATGACTTAAACATACTTACCCTGCAAATTATAAAAAAATACTGTAAGTATATTACAAAATATTATATAAAAAAGTAATTTCTTTAAACTAAGTGTATGGTATATTCCTGAAGAGACTGGATAATAATTTGGTATTCTAACTTTTTGTAGAAACCTATGCTATTGCAATGATGTAATATTGATTTTGACCTACTTATCAATTAGAAATTCTAGAATATTCTTTTCAATATGAACGTCGTGACATACAGTTCACTATACATAATTTAAGACTTACTATATTTTAATTATTAAAATAGAATCTATTTCTTAACTTTAATATGTATGTATTTAAAGGTTGGTTTGGATTGTTTCAGGTGTTCACTACTGACGTGTTTCGAGGCCTCCTGGGATTTGCCACCTGGTGGACTTGCTTCACCTGGTTTGCTACCACTTCAATGGGAATGGTCTATCAGTCCTACTTCACGAAATCATAACATTCAAGTATAAATTATTCTGGACAAAAACTTAAGCCAAATTGATAATGCATCCATTTATTTTGATCTTACTTAGGACGATGAACAATAATATGTTTAAATACTAAACATATAGAAGGGCAACAATAAATGAGTATTCAATATTTAATGTTATATGCCTAGGTAGAATATTGGTCGGAATGCCCAACATTCAGCAGGGAAGCTAAAGTAAAATTTTTGAGTTTTGTTACTAATAGAAGTATGCAAATATTTAAATACTTTTAATGCATTATATATCTTACTTTAAAGAAAAGAAAATGCCTTTAAAATAAAAGAGTGTACCAGAGAATGTTATTTATATTTTGACAATATAAAGCAATTAGTTAATAGTGTATTATATAATATAATTTTTTCAATTATTGTATATATTTTTTGCGTAACATTTTTATAGATTGATTGATCTTAAAAGGATTATTATTTTTCTTACGTGGTAAGTACAAAATCCACACTGAACATTAATTAGCCTATTGTTATTCCTTATGAAATTCATCGCACAAAAATGCAATATATTGTTATATCAAATACTGAATATTTATATAATGAATCTATAAATTTTATACAAATTATTATTTTTTAACTGTTTTGTTTTCAAATACACTGCCTACTTTTATACTATAAAATTAAATGAAAAAGACATTGTTTATTATTGCCTAAGAATTTTAGTCAGCCTTGTTTTTTTGTAGGTATACTTTTATTAGTCATAATATTTATGGCAATGTGTTATTTATTGTGTACAGTTTTAAATAATGCTCAATAAAAAAAACATTAAACTGCATCATTTTTTTTATTGAATAATCAAACTCTTAATTAATTCAGACTTCACACATATACAAACACAGAGATTCGTGATGTGTGATGAGATACACATTAAATTAGTTTTAGTTATTATATACATCAATAATAGTTTCTTTTTTAAATTAAAATTTTGATAAATGAGAATAAAATTTCAAGTGTTTTGACATAAACTAGATGCCTCTGTTATTACAATAAGGCAATTTATTTTTCAATACCTCTAAACTTATTTTGTCTATATTTTTTCTCTCGTATTCTCAAGAATCTGTTGGGCTTGTGTATAATGAATCTGATGTTTATATTGGATGCTAAAAACTTTGCTTATTAAAATATTTTTAAAGCAGGTGTTTTTAAGTCTTCTTCTCCTGATGCCTCTCCTCATAGGAGGTTGGTGACTATTTCATTGAACATATTTCTATCCTGGACCAGTCTCACTAATTCGGCAGTACTTCCGACCTCCAGCCACAAATTCGACATTCATGTAAACTTCTTTTTTCCATGTCCCTTTTCCCTTGGAAAATCAGCTGTAGGATGATATACTTACTGTTTTGAAAAATGTGGTCAAAATAGGAGACTTTACCATCGCCAGAAGTTCTCTTTCTTTGCGCATTAAGTGCAAGACTCTCATTTGTGACGCGGTTAACTCGTGTTATTTTAAGAATTCTAGCTACAGCTGCCTACATATTAGTTTTTTTTAAATATAATTATATTTACCATTTGACAACACACCAAAAAGGCAAGTACCCACTTGCTATTTTTAAATCTAAATCAATATAGACAGTTTTGTGTTTATTTTTTAACAGAAATAAATAAATTGTGCCCTATTTTTCATAAAGGGGTTTGGCAAATGTGGAATTATAAAATGTCACTATTTCACCATATGATTAAATTGAATTGAATTAATAATACTGTGAACGTTTTATCACAATGCATTTCTTGATTCAATGACATTAACTAAAATAAATGTACAATTTTTAATTCAGTCGTTGCTATTTTTTATGGATTATAAACCAAAATGGTTTTTTATATATATAATTAATTTAAGATATGCCGTCATCAAAAATTATTAATAGCCCAAGTATTGGATTAAACATAAATATCCTTATTGTTATCTCGTTGTTATTGTTAAGTAGGTATTGAAAAAATAAATAGGATGGCTCATTTCTAAATTTATTATTTTAATTTTCACATTGTAAGTCCCACAACCTGCGCCCAGAATCAAGGGATATGTCTAGCCCGAGTGCAGTGGCTAAAAAAAAAAAAAAAGGGGGATAGCCACACACCATGTTACAACCATAGCCATTAGAACTATTGTAAATTTACCAAATGAAAAAATAAATAACCTTGTAATTTATTTTCTTTTATCTAAATTTAAAATTATATTGCATCTGACTTTTTTAACGACCGCAATACTTTTTTGTTAAATGAAACCATTTTAAACTCAAATATCTAGACAAATAACTTATATTGCAATAAAATATTATAAAAACCACATTTTGACTCCTATAAAGCATTATAATAATTTTCAGAAATAATCTAGTGAATTATTGACTAGTCGAGTTGCTTGTATTTGGCGCGAGAAATCTAGAAGCTTCCAGAAGTATCGTTATTTTTATGAAGAAATATAAGGTTTAAGTTATAATAAGTATTTTTTTTAAATTGATCATTTCAGAATATTTTTTAAATTAGATGTATATATTTACGGAAAAAATATTAGTCGAACGTGTTATTAGTATGATTCTTGACTTTTTTCAATGCAGCCAATAGAAATACTGACGCATAGACTTACTGGAAATTTCTTTCTTCCTATTGGTCGAGAGCTAGAACATTCTGGAAGAGTCTACGCCGTCTTCCTGCATATATATACACCCGCACCGCCATTTTCGAACCAGTTCTCTCACGCCATCCGGTCTAGCCGCACAACACACGAGGGATTCCTTCAAGTTCTATCTGCAACTCGAAGTACCACAAGAATAATCCCAAGGTATGCCCCACATTTATTACGAATTCCCATGTTTTCTGTTTTAAAAAATCATATATTTTCTTTCCTTTTTATTGAATTTTAAACCAATCTCGTGCCGCTCACGCCTCGGCCCCTCTGTGCACGTTTTCAAAGGTCTTGGAGTTTCCCATTTTTATTTAGGTGGAAAGCTTTGATTATATTTTTTATGTATCTGTAAGCGCTATGCGACTGTCTGCAGCAAAATAAAGCTTGAAAATACTCTATCGCGGCCGAGACGAGCCTTCCGCCATTATGGAGCCACGTGTGTTCGGACTTGTCGAACGTTCTGGAAATTTTATGATGACCTTCTAGCCGGCAACCTCGAGCCTCTATTGACTTTCCTATTTTCAGTTTTTAACAAAAATGTATATTTAGCGTAGAGGTTGATTTTTCATAATTTTTTTCCCGCCTATCGCCATTGTGACTGGCGCGTCTATTACCTAATTCCCACTGAATATGGAATAGTGCGTTGAATACTGCACCCATATTTTTACGACGTACGGTTAAGCGTGCCACGATGCAGAATTATCATAGTATCTTATAAATAGCTTGACCCAAAACCACGTTTTTTTTTTTAAATTTTAACGTTTAACTTTTAATTTTCAGATGGCAAAGGCACCCGCAATCGGTATTGATCTGGGCACGACGTACTCCTGCGTCGGAGTCTTCCAACACGGAAAGGTCGAAATTATCGCCAACGACCAAGGCAACCGCACCACACCTTCCTATGTGGCTTTCACGGACACCGAGCGTCTCATCGGAGACGCCGCTAAGAACCAGGTCGCCATGAACCCCAACAATACCATTTTCGGTAAGTTATAACAGTTGATTGGTCATTATATTACTTCGTTAATTCTATTTTTTATGATGACAATATTTTTAGACTAGAGTTTCTGACAATTACAAATTGTTTGATTTGAGATACCAATCTGAGGCCTTGTGTGCAAATTTTTTAATCATTTTTTTTTACAAAACGTGTTTAATAGTAATTTTCTCTTCATAGATGCCAAACGTCTCATCGGCCGCAAATTTGAAGATGCCACAGTTCAAGCAGATATGAAACACTGGCCATTTGATGTGGTCGATGATAGCACCAAACCTAAGATTAAGGTAAACTACAAGGGAGAAGATAAGACCTTCTTCCCTGAAGAGGTGAGCTCTATGGTCTTGACGAAGATGAAGGAGACTGCGGAAGCCTACCTCGGAAAGACTGTTCAGAATGCTGTCATCACGGTACCTGCATATTTCAACGACTCTCAGAGACAAGCAACTAAGGATGCTGGAACTATCTCTGGGCTCAATGTATTGAGAATCATCAACGAACCTACAGCTGCTGCCATCGCTTATGGCCTTGACAAGAAGGGAATCGGTGAGCGCAACGTTCTCATCTTTGATCTTGGAGGTGGTACCTTCGATGTGTCAATCCTTACCATTGAAGATGGCATCTTTGAAGTCAAGTCGACTGCCGGAGACACCCACTTGGGTGGAGAAGACTTTGACAATCGCATGGTGAACCACTTTGTTCAGGAGTTTAAGCGTAAATATAAGAAGGATCTGACCTCCAACAAAAGGGCCCTGAGGCGACTCAGGACTTCTTGTGAGAGGGCAAAGAGGACCCTGTCTTCTTCCACCCAGGCCAGTATCGAGATTGACTCTCTCTTTGAAGGCATCGACTTTTACACATCTGTCACCCGTGCCCGCTTTGAAGAACTCAATGCTGATCTCTTCCGCTCCACAATGGAACCAGTCGAGAAATCCCTTCGTGATGCCAAGATGGACAAGGCTCAAGTACATGATATTGTCCTTGTTGGAGGCTCCACCCGTATCCCCAAGGTGCAGAAGCTTCTGCAAGACTTCTTCAACGGCAAGGAGCTCAACAAGTCTATTAACCCTGATGAAGCTGTCGCCTATGGGGCTGCTGTTCAGGCTGCCATTCTTCACGGAGACAAGTCTGAAGAAGTCCAAGACCTGCTGCTGTTGGATGTCACTCCTCTGTCTCTGGGAATTGAGACTGCTGGTGGCATGATGACCACACTTATCAAACGTAACACCACTATTCCCACCAAGCAAACGCAAACCTTTACCACTTACTCTGACAACCAACCTGGAGTATTAATCCAGGTGTTCGAGGGTGAGCGTGCTATGACAAAGGATAACAACCTTTTGGGCAAGTTTGAGCTCACCGGCATTCCTCCGGCGCCTCGTGGTGTTCCCCAGATCGAGGTGACCTTTGACATTGATGCTAACGGTATCCTCAATGTGTCCGCTTTAGAGAAGACCACCAACAAAGAAAACAAAATCACTATCACAAATGACAAGGGTCGTCTGTCTAAGGAGGATATTGAGCGCATGGTTAACGAGGCTGAGAAGTATCGCAATGAGGATGAGAAACAGAAGAGTTGCATCACTGCCAAGAATGGTCTGGAGTCTTACTGCTTCAACATGAAGTCTACTATGGAGGATGATAAGATCAAGGACAAGCTTTCTGAAGCAGAGAAGACCAGCATCATGGACAAGTGTAACGAGACCATCAAGTGGTTGGACACCAATCAGCTGGCTGAGAAAGAGGAGTATGAGCACAAGCAGAAGGAGTTGGAGGCTGTATGTAACCCCATCATTACCAAAATGTACCAGGGTGCAGGTGGGGCTCCCGGAGGTATGCCACCTGGCTTCCCTGGAGGTCCCGGAGGTGCACCTGGAGCAGGAGCACCTGGACCCGGCGGTGCTGGCCCCACTATTGAGGAAGTGGATTAAACCATGAGCATTCCCAGAAGAAGCTTACACTTTTCATTCCCGACCAGTATTAACTGAACTGATACACTATTCCAGATTCAATCTCAGATTTCATGTGTCAAGTACAAGTCTGTCTTATCTTCCCGTTGATTTGGGTTTGATGAAATACAACTAATTGCAACCATATTTTTGTCTTTTACTTACTTTTACGTAGTTACTTCCATCTAGGAAATAAATAATGATTTGTTTTAAGGCAGTCATGTCAAAGATACGGCCCGCGATCGCAATGTGTCGCAGAAAGAAGAATCATGTTTTTTAGAGCTTTTGGACTTATTTTATTTAAATCTGGCCCGCCTACACATACTAAATTTAATATATGGCCCTCTGCAAATTTGAGTTTGACACCTCTGTTTTAAGGCTTACAGAGGACACCATAAAGGTAACAACTTATCTATCGAGAAAATATGAAATTGAGTCATTCAATAATACTTTGATAATATCGACTATTAAATCTATCAGTATTTTTTAATACATGTTTTGTCTTGGGTACTTTCATTTTACGGGTCTTTCGGGTATAAATTCATGGGATGTAATTAGAATGAGGTTCGAATAATTGTGTTGGCATAGCTTGTTTTATAAATGGAATAATGAACAGAGCTGAGGATTCTCAACCCATGGTTGCAAGTAGTCATTCGTTTTCATGTCCAGAGTTCCAATCAGCGTGATCGTAATCACTTGGTGCTTTCACACCATAAGACTCAAGTTACAATTTTGCTAACCTTGATAAAATTAAATTTTGAGTTAATCATTCTATCTTGCAGAGCACACAATTCCTTCCCACCCTTGACATCTATATACAAGATAGTCATGTCATAAGAGTATTATTACTTACCAGCCTATGAAATGTAATAAATATGGTTCGGCGAGCGACTGAGGGAAAGCCCTTGACCTCTAAAAATATTATTGATGAAATTTTCCATAGTATCTTCAGTACTAAAGAAATCTTGGATTTGCCAGTCACTTTATTTAAACAAAGTAGGCTGGGCTAAATTTAGACATGAGGGAATTTAAGGTTATTATAAAACAAACTGTTTTTTGTAGAGAAAAATATTTTTTATTTATTAAATGTAAAAGTCAATAAATACATTTTCATAAATATTAGGTAGATATTTTACAATAATTACTTAATAATAAAAAGTGAAATCAAAACAGTCCCTGATCACAATAGGAGAAGCCAGTGCTCATTAGTCATGCGGTGTTATGCATTTTATTTGATTCAGACTTAATAGTAATTCTAATTAAAAACACTTTTCCGTCTAAATAGTAAATCAACATTTTATACATCACCCATGCCTATGCAATTTTCTAGTAGAAATGAAATTTATTTTGGTGACTTATGAATGTAATCTTTATATTACATTATGAACTATCACAATCTGGCAAGATATCCATTTATCTGAAACAAAATACATATAACATAATTACATTTATATTACAAAGCTCTGGAATTCTTCAGAAGGTATAGGTTCTTACTTGCGGCGTTCACTGACTCCTACGTAAGGAGAACCTCCATTCTTCTCCCATTCTAGCATAAACTCGTGTTCTAATATTTCAGCTCCACGCTTGCGAGTGAGTCCTGTCTCTTCAAGACTCAGCTCACACATCTGCATATCATCTACTCCTGCAAAAATAAATTTAAGATAACAATACATCAAATAGCCAATGACATATCAAAGGTCATAATATTTTTAATTTTACAAACCAGAACTGAGAAGAACAGGCGGTTTCTCAGGATGGAGTTCCATTTGTCGCGCAACGTACTGGCCGTCGAAGTGAGCGTACCACCAGCCCTTGCTCTCCGGCACACCCGTCTCTGCTCCACTCGCACTCGGACGCACAAATGGAATCCGGAAGTATCGGTGCTGAGTTGACAGAATGTCTCTAGTTTGCTGCTGTCTAGGCTGTTTGATAGCTATAAAATGTATAAATAAATTAATAATTTGACATAATTTAACTGCTTAGCAGTCATATTTTGGTAAGAAAAATATAATACGACAACAAACTGTTAATGACTAAATTCTGTAATATTAATTAAACAACTTGAAATAGGATCTGCACCAACCACACTCGGGGTAAACAATCCCTACAAGTCAAAATAAGTTTTGCGTGAACGAGGCTCATACTTGTTAGTATATGAACAAAATCCATGCCCGAGTCACATTCGGGTTAAGTGAAAAATATGAGCACTCTCAAATAAAATACATCTATATTTCTAGACGTGATGTGATGAATAAATACATACCAGCATCCATGATGGATTTAGGAGCACGCTCTGACTCTGCCATAGTGCTTCTCCCCTTGTTCTTAGCCTTCCATGCATGGTAGACTTTCAGTCGTCGGTGGAATTCATGTCTGCAGGCCTTCAATGTAAATATAATCTTATTGCAAAACAAAACTATAACATTATTACACTGTAGTTTCAATCCACAGTATAATTGTAAAAGCAAGGAACATTTACATTCACAGAAGCTATTTGAAATACAAGATAATGAAATAACTTATTTTTACCTCTAATAATTCAATGTCACAAGATGTGTTGATTGCGTCTCTGAGTTCCGAGTACTTCCATCTAGACAAGTCGTGTTTTTGTTTTTCTTGCATTGCCTGTTGCAATCTAACCTTTTCTGACCTACAAAAATCATAGAATATTAATATAAAGTTATCTATTTATTGAAAGTCTCACTTTGTTGCTTTTATATTTGTTAGGCTGGATTAAATAAAACTTTTTTAATATTAACTTATGTTATTTGTGAAACTACCTTTAACAAATCTATTTAATCAATAAACCAACCTCTTGTAACAATTGAATTCATCCAAATACTGAAAATCTCAATATTTGAGTGCTATCTGGTAGTAATTCTAAAATATATTGCAAACCAAATATATGACCTTTCTAATTACACCAATCAACCATGTCAAGAATAAGTAAACTACTGGTTATATTAATTAGTACAACGGTTTGAATATTTACATATTTGGAGCATACACATATGGATGGACATTATCAGACATTCTCGGTAAAAACTTATATTACAGTAAAACATTGCAGCGTGAGTCGGTTATAAAGTAGTTATATGTTAGTAGTTGCAATTAATATCTAGGATTGTGCAGGAGTCGTGCTGGACGTAAGTTGATTATTTTACAGAACATAATAATATTAGTGTAATTATTACAAATAATACTCGTAAGTCAATTCACACAAAACAATAGTTATTTTAGAATGCATGCTTGAGCAGGGGTGTAGTGGGTGTGTACCTGTTTAATTTATTATCTCCACTTATAGTTCCATCCAGGGTCGGACAACTGTCGGGAATAATAGCCAATATTATTGTTTGTGGTTCAGGGAAGAAGAAATATATGATTGTAGAAAAATGCACAGAAGAAAATTTGGCAGTGTTCAGAAATAAATAAAATGTGTTTCTGTACAGAATATTTATACATTCATGCTCATATTTTCTTATTTTATAATGTACTTTACAAATTGTTTTCTTTTTTTATTTTTCACAGGAGTATGTTAAATTTTGTACTGAAGACAGAGTATAAGATGCTCAAATTGTAAGATGATTGCATCTGTAAAACACGCTTGTGTTATATCTATTATATTATTTCAAGTACATCAAAAGAACAACTTTTAAAAGATTGAATAATTAATGAAGTTAAAATTTTAAAAACAGACCTTCGGAGCTGAGGTGGAGACCCTTCCACGTGCCCATTAGTTTCTTTGGCTAACCTGACTGCCATTTCATGATCGCGCCTCTCTTGTTCCAATCTGTACATAAATATGAAAAGTTAAAATTCCCGTGGAACTTATGTTTAATTAATTGGCAAGGATGACAAGGCGAATTAGTGCTGACCTCTCCCTGTTTTGCTTGTCATGTTGGGCTGCTTTCTCCAGTTGATCTTGAAGAGCTCGCGCGGTGTTTCTGTCTCTTTCTTCTTGCAGAAGTCTCTCCGCTTCCTCAGCCTTCCGACGGGCCTCCATTTCAATTTTCCTGTATGAATGTGGAGTAAAAATTAGACACCATTTTTTTATGGTAAAAATCATATAAAATAATTAATGTGACACATACATTCTCCTATGTTCCTCATCTTCTCGTAGCCGCTGTTCTTCCTTTCTCTTGGCTTCTTCTCGGGCTTTTATTTCCTCCTCAATCTTTCGAAGCCTTTCTTGTTCTTCCCTAAAATTAATGCGCAATATGGAAAATATAGAGAAATATTTTTAAAAGCATACATCGTACAATGGAGGAGCGGGGGCCAAAAATCTGGTCTATTAAAATTAGAAGTTATCATGAATTGAATTTTTGAAATGAGTTGAATTTTTTTAGACGAATAATATAATATTCTATTCTAACAAAAAATATATATATTACGAATTACCTATTCTTCTGTTCAATCATAGCAGCCTGTAGCTTAGTCATTTGATTTTCCACTACTTTAACTAAGTTATTATATAATTGATCTATATCAGAACTAGATATGTTTCGGTTCATCTGAAAGTAAAAGAAAAGAATAAGTATTTGTAGTCTCAAGCAAGGACAAGTGCTGAAATGTATTTGATGTGTTTGAAAACACCTTGATTTGATTGCAAGCATATTCAATGGAAACTCTCAGCTCATTGATTTTCTTCTGTGCGCTGTCCTTGTTGTTCTTCAGCTGATTGGTAACTCTCTCCATTTCGTTGATATTATTCAGTAGCATCTTTATTTTCATAACGCCCTTGATGCGAGGTCTGTGTTGTTTGCGAACAAGGTATCCTCTCAAAGATTTTTGCATTATTATTAGGCAGCTGCGACGATATGCAATTTTATTTTTTACTGCAATATAAAAAAAAACAAATAAAAAACAGTCAATCCAAATGCTATTTGAGATCAGTTAATACATACATTTAATAATTGATATAGCTCCAAAGATAGACTTTCTCCATCGAGACTTCACTAGCCAAGTTTTAACAGATTCGATAATAGCTTTAAGATTTTCCGGATCTGACTTCATGATGGTATCAAACTCTGAATATTTTCCAGGTCTGAAAAAGACTTTGGTCAATCCAAAGCTGAAGTCTCTGACATTGAGTTTGAAGCTGTGCAGGACAGCCTCGCAAAAGGTCTTAGGAGATAGCTTGCTGAGGACAGGGGGCAGGTAGGAGCTGTACATGCTGTGGAGCTCATGGAAAGGAGCTCGCGATGGGTAGCCGTGCTCCATGAGCTCCAGCACGGATACCATCCCGCTGCATTGCAACTGAGTCAGTATCAGTCCACTTTCACATTCGTTATCCACCATGCGAGTATTGGGTTTCACGCAGCGAATGAAGTTTGTAGCCTAAATACACAATTGAGACAGAATTAACACAAATGTACATGAAGTGTGAAGTGAAGTGTACATCTAAACTTATAAATAGTAAAAAATACAAAATCACAAGGTATTTACATTTTGTCTAAGTTTATCCATGAGTTCTCCCAACTGAGTTTGGAATTTGGATCCGACGGATATGAATGTGAGTTTTCCTTTAGAGCTGTTGTTATTAGAGGTATTTAAGAAAAATCCTTGCAAGAGCTTATTGCTGGATTCTTGAATTAGAAACTCTAGTGATGCATGCAGAGCGTCATTATTTTTCTCTATAAATTGATTCTGGAAATAAAAAAAAGTTTTATTTTTAAATTCATCAAAGCATATCATTGTTTATTACATCCTTCATGGAGATGATCGAGAACTAAAGAGATATCTCCAACAAAAAATAACAGTGTATTAGCATTAGTGTATAGTCTCTTTACTTGAAAAAACAAATGAACAGTATTAGATATTTACCGTGTTATAGCAAACCGCTCCTGCAAAGTGCCTGACCAAGAAACCCTCAGAATCGCGAATGACACGATGCGATTTGAGACGTGAATTACGCGGGAGAGCGAGGCGACTGTGCGAAGCAATACCGCCCCACTGCTGGTGAACGGCCATGGTGAAGTGTGTAAAGTCTGGCTTGGGCAGTTTGGACTCCTCATCGAGAAGGTTGAAGATGCCTCCTCCTCGACTCTCGATCATTTCTGCAGGCGTAAGGAACATAAAAATTGTTAATGTATTTGTAAAATTGTTATTTATATAATAAAAAGATTGGTTTATTTCTATTCATACTCTTTGTTCTGATCTTTGATAATGTCAAAGACATATATATAAATGTAACTACCTATATATATATTTGTATATCCCATAATTACCTATGCAGTCTTGATTGTCAACATAGACAATTTCAGGTACATTTAGGGCCTCAGCTCGGTATAGTTCTTGTTCATTCTTCAATATTCTTTCATTAAAGAACTGCTGCAGCTTCTCATTGCAATAGTTGATACAGAATTGTTCAAAACTATTGACAGTGAAATATTCTGAAATTAAGCAATCATGCATTCAACCAATCTAAAGAGGTATCCAGACATTTATATAACATTTATATAACATTTATGTAGCATTTATATATAATAACAAAATAGAGGCTTACCAAAACCAGCTATATCCAAAATTCCTATGTAATATGCCGAAGCTTGAAAGGGAATACTCTGGTTGATTCTATTGACTATGTGGTCAAATAGCTTGCTGTAAACTGCTTTAGCAAGGGCATCTCTCGCATTAGTAGCTTCATAGACTTTCAGTGGAACCCTATAGTAAATTTTTTTATTGGTATCGAAATATCTGTATGTATTAAAATAAATTAATTTTGGATTATATATGAATTTTCAATAATTAATCTATTACTCACATGATAGCGGTTCCCTTGACGCCTCCACGTGAGCTCTGCATGAGGCGGGACACGAGGGCCATGCGCAGTTCTCCCGGGTCAGCTCCCAACAGCCGCGCCGCATCGGCCAAGGAGCCCTCGCATTCCCTTCTGACTCTGCATCCTCCACGTAAATCTTCCGCTTCCTCGAACTGCACATTGCCGAGGTGAAGGACGGCCGCTACCAGTCCGTAGATGCCCATGCGGTCTGTCTCTGATATTTCCAAATGAGCTAGAGCCTGAAAGCAGATTCTCTTTAGTGGTCGAGACAAAGATTAAAGTCAACCGGAGTTGAGAGGTTGGCTTCACTATTTTTTTTAAATTGCAGATTTAGATTGTTCTGAGATCACACACATAAAGATTTACTGTAAAATATTTAAACATCACACCTGGTCGAGCTTGGCAAAGTCTTCCACATCATCTAGCATAGGATCCTTGAGGCCACCCTTGGATTCGTGCTGTTTGCTTTTTTGATTAGAGTTGAGTTTTCTCTCTGTAGCGGCACTTGTGAAAAATTGTGTGCACCCGTTTTTCAAATACTATAAAAAAAACAATATTTTTACTGACATTTTGCTTTAGTCTTGCAGTTAATTATTTTCTCAAGTAGAAATAAACCACAATGAATAAATATTAATATATTTTTTTTTATAAGAAAAAAAGAGCATTATAATTAAAAACTCAACGATGTCACATATGGGTGCAACTCACAGTGTAGTCGTCAGGCTTGGTAATCTTAAGGGCCTGCCTCATGGCTGCGGGGGCTCCGGCACAGAGGAGGTAGAAGACATGGTAGTTCCTCTCCTCAGGAGCCTGAATGCAGATTCGAGACTTCTCAAGCAGGTAGTGGGAAATGTGTCCCCCTACTACCTGCCACTTGTTACTGAAGTGGACTTCCATGAACTTGCCAAAGCGGGAGCTGTTGTTGTTTCGAGTAGTTTTGGCATTACCAAACGCTTCTAATACGGGATTAGCTAACATAAACAAAAAATTTAATTTAAAAAGTTTTTTTAAATCTCTTGTAAAAATTAAAGAAACATATATTTGCAATTTGGATTGACGGAGTGGCTAGCAATCTGTAGCCATATAGACCTTTAAGGAAATATAGGACTATATACTATATAAGATAACTGATATATCATAAAAAGAATAAAAAATATATATATATCATAATACATAATATTTTTGTCACTAAGTTGGTGCAAGCTCAAGAATTTTTTTAATAATGAAAACCTAGCATATTCCTTATATATAATTTTTTGCTCAAAGATTTGATGGCTGCAGTGATAAAAACATTTCCTACATATTTAATCTCGAATAAATAATAATAATTACAACTTGAATGGAACGATTAATATAAGCATATTGAGTCACTTTATTTATTAGCCATATAATAATTTAACTCGGACCGGTTAGCCTTGTAGCATAAATTATTGAAATTTGAATGAAGTTATGGATTCGGCGTGGGAAGATGAAATGCAGTCCGAAAAAGCAGAGGAAGTACTCACCGTCCAGAATCTTCTGCTCCACCGGGCCGGCGCCGGCTGCCCATAGGTCGCAGATGTACTTTAGGATGTATTTTGTGGACTCCGTCTTACCAGCACCCGACTCTCCGGACACAATGATAGATTGGGACTGCTTTAGTGACATCATGTCACGAAAAGCTTTGTCAGCTAAAATGATAGCATAGAAATAATAAAAGAAATCTGACCGTAAAAATGCGGAAGGGTTGAAGATATTTCAATAACCTTTGGTTCATTTTATATTAATTTCTTACAAGTTGGCGACTGTATTTAATTCATAATATTATCACTAATTTCAGTAAGAATAAAATAATAGCCTATATGTGGAAAAATCACTCAAGTATTTTATTTATTATTAAATAATAATAAAATAACAGTAAAAATTTTCAGCTCACCGATAGCAAATACATGAGGAGGAAGTCTACCCAAGGACTGTCCTTGATATTTTTTGATCGTCTTGGACGAGTAGAGGTCAGAAATTTCTTTGTACGGATTGACAGCGATGAGTATATTCGCTACATATGTCTAAAATAAAAAAAATTGTCACAAATCCACAGCAGCCATGAGTTCTTAAATTTATATTTCGTCAGTTACAATACACTTACATATATTTTATCTTTTTTGTATCGAATCTGAACATTATTGAGAAGTGTCGCTTCGTTCAGGAACATTAAATTACCTGAAAAAGTTAAATTGGATTATCAAAATAAAATAATAATAACAAAGAAGACCAAACAAAAGTATTTGTAGGATTCAGCTCGCTCACAGTTATCGTCCACGTCCTTGCTCGGGTCTCCCGCAGGGAAGATGTCGTCGAAGGCGCAGGCGCGCTTGGGTTGGCGGGAGTCCAGCGGCAGGACCTCGGCCTCCTCTGCCAGCAGCTCGTGCACGCGCCCCAGCACGAAGCACAGCCCCGCGTCCCGCGCCCACACCACCTGCTTGTCCATGGCTGCAGCAGCCCGCAGCAGCCTCGCAGCACTCCACGCTGAACGGAGAGAATAAATCAGTCCAATCTAACAAACACTCGCGCGCCAAGTCACTTTTTATTTTACAAAAATCATTACTTATTATTATTATTTAAACATTCATTTCATGCCTTATTGTCATTTAAAATACAGCTCACATGTGTAAGTAATTCTTTAAATAGTTCTAATTATTGTGAGTCCAAGTAAGTGCATAATGAAAGTGACGGGCAAAATCGATTATTGAATTCTTTTTTTACTTTGTGCATACATTTATTAATCCGAATGAATCTATTATGCAATTTCACAGTTCGATTATTCAATGATGGTTATCATTGCACAGTATGTCTCCACACGCACACACTTACTCATTTAAAATCACGATTAGATCGAGGTAAATGTATTTGAAACCTAAAAACTAAAGCCTTGAAAACATTTGGCTTCTGCACAGTTACACAGTATTTTGACGAGAAAATGCTTACTTCTAAATGGAAATTACTGGATAATTACCACCAATGTGTGTTTGACATATAGTACAATATTTTGTTGGAATAGCCTAGCTACACGTGTGTACTATTGACAAACTTTTAATTTATATGTTTTAGTTTTTAAAGTTGCGATTTATAGTCTTTATATAAAATATGAGGTTTACAAAATAATCGCCTCGTTGCAACTTCGTTTCCAATGCAAACGACTTGGGAAACCTAAAACGGTACAAAATTTTCATGTTTATTTAGTATATATGTATATACCATTTCACTGAGATACTCATGCTGAGCCAGTGTTCATGGTTTTCTAAGGGGAAAATAGTGTAGTAGGTCCCCGGGTCCTTCTACACCGCAGTTTCATATTGAAAATTGAAAGGAAAAGTCTGCGTATTGCTGCTGCCCAATATCATTAATATATAATCCTTTCTTTACGAAGTTCTAGCGTTTACATCTGATACTCCTTCTGCAGCAAGCTACAGAAACAATAGCAGGAGCCCCCCCCCCACCTCGACAAGGTATTTCCAGAGCACATCCCTCCACAATAATTCCAAGTCCACTATTCCATTACCGATCCTTTACACGCGCTCAGGGTACAGAATGGCAGCCATGCACAAGCAACAGAATGGGGAGGTGTGTATATATATATATATATATATATATATATATATATATATATATATACATAATGTTGTATGGCTTGTGTCAGTGTGGGTGAAGCGGCACACTCCCTGAAGCCGTGTCGGTGCCGGTCGCATTACCCGGCATGGACTGGAGCACTTCGCGGCAGATTCATCATAAAATAAACACGACCGAAAATAGAAACGGTCATAATTACATGACTCGGTATTATCTGGTGAAAATAGCCGCACCAGTGTTTTTACATGACTTCAAAATTCATTAAATTCCACTAAAAGGCGACGTTTTGTTGTACTCTTTGAAATTGCACAATCAATAATAATATAAAATACTACACATGCCAGTTTCAACAAAAAAAATAATTTACCTCTACAAGAGGTGATATTTGGTTTTTTTATTATAAAACTGTGAAATTACAAGCCATATAAAATGTAGCAGTAAAACTATCGCCTCTAAAATTCAATGAAAGGCGGTGCAGCGCGACCAAACGCTAACTTTTCAACTGTGCAATTTATTTTCACATAAAATACTTCGCATTGATAATTATGTTTTTGTACAGTAAATCGGCGTTCGAGTCGCTTTATCTGAAGAATGTTATGTTTCTGTAAACAAACCGTATAATAAAGTCGACCGTGAGGGTCTCTGGTTAGAATCCGTTCCGGTTCTGATTGAGGACTTACAAAATTAATTGAAGATTATAAACGAACGAAACAATTTTTTTAAGAATAATTAGGATATTTCTCCATTATGTAGTGTAATTTAATAAACCTTTAATTTCTATTACTTTACATTAAAAATCTAAAGGAAATAAAAACATTATGTTGTCAAAATCCAATACATTTTTAGTCCCTTATAACAAAAACGGGGCACATCTGTCGTGCCCCGATATGTCAACATTGTGCCTTCACGATCTCGCCGAGTGTTTGCCGGCGACTAGCAGTGAGTGTTGGAAGTATACACCAGGTAGCGTAGCCACGAATTGCATATATTTTGAGAGTGCGCATACTTTTCATGATAAAAAAGGAAACGTTTTTACTACGTGAAGTAATGCGAATACCGACCAGATCGAAAAGCCTGTAACAATTTTGGAATCACCTGTGTAATGTAAGAACTGACGCAGCCCGGTTGGTAACCGCACTATCCACTATCACTAGGCGCTCCGTTAAACCTTGGTATGTGAAATAAATTATGATTTACACAAGGAACTGTTTATTATCAATTGTTCAAGTTTTCAGAGTTGCAAGATAGACTTTCCAGTGCGGCATCACACGTGTGCCTTATGCCATTACCAAGAATAACTTATTTTTAATTTTATTCAAACACGTCACGTTTTCAAACTGCGGTTAATTTTCCATGTGGACCATCAAGATCAAACAATAAATACTCAGATTAGTCAAAAAGTAAAACAAAATTTATGTAAATCGGGCGCAATCAGAGCACAACGGTCAAGACAGAAAACTGCAAATTCGAAATGTCGGGCCTAATTATGGTAAACTAACCTTACGGTGTATACGGTTTTTAATAAAAATTATATTTTAGTATTTTTATCACATTTCTATTCGCGCTTCTCAAGCGTCGTGACCATATTCTGTGGTCATGTCCTCTTGTAAATTCTTTGCGTTACGAGTTATTTGACACTGCATATGCAATACGACCTATCATTGTGCCACATCGAATTGATATCTCTGATGAATTATCTGCCTTCTGCAAATTGGCAAAATGATACAAATAAACAATTTATATTTTAAATAAAATACTTATGTGATTTTTCCACAAGTTTATTTTTATTGGTGACCGATTTCGCCGACCTATCAAGCTGAGGTTTGCTTATTATCACAAAAGTATTTTATTTAAAATATTAAAATGGAATTCCACCGAGAACTTTCTATTGTATTTTCGTAGGTCTTGGCAGCCGTTGTTATGAGTTGCTCTCCCCGAGCTGGGACCATATCTGGGGGATTTCCTTGCTATTGCTCTCGTCCGTTCTTACCTTCTAAACACAATTGAACTGTGCCAGAACTTAATGGTCTTTTGGTTTGGAAGAGTCCGAGTGGCCGGAAGGTCACAATCCTTATATACAGGTAATTATTACTGTTGGGTGTACTAGCCGTGATGTTATTTTTCAATTTAATCGCAATGAAAAGTCTTAACAAAGTTAACCCTTCAATTGTAAGTGAAATTATGTTTGATTAATTTTGAACCTGTGGATGCACGGTCGACAAGCTAGTGTGCTCTCCACTGGACCGCGAAGTAGTAAATCAGTTGCTTGCTTCCAGATATCGATCTTAACTGCAGCTCGCCAATAGATAGCAAATGATATTGCTCCTTTCCTGCGCAGCTGATACCGACTAGGTTAGAATACTACGGACATAAACAAACAAGATGAAGCAAGGAGCGCGCCGAGATACAGATCGTATAATGTCGGAGAAACCACCGGAGCGCGCGGCGAGCCTCTTTGCATTCGGTTCCGCTTTCTTTGAGAGGCTAACGGGCAATCCGAGCACTTCAGAGCATCTCCGAATAACTAACTATATGATGTGGAATAGAAATGGAGGCACTGACTGGAGCTCCAGAAGCCGGCACCAGCAGCAGGGAGAAGCAGATGGTGCTGGCACCTAACCTAATCCCTAACGGGACAGTGAGGACATCGCCGAGCAAAGCGACTGCCTCGCCTGATGAATGAGTCTAACTGTAATGCGCACAAAGTATTACCAGGAGTAGGTGGTTGGATCTAGAGTCCCCGGTAAATCGCATACTGACGTGAAATGGTCGCATACGATTTGTACTTAGCATAAATAAAACCGAGCGGTTAAAATATACAGTTTTTCACCGAGTCGGTTTAAAAAATCAGTAGTCTTTTTGACCATTTGATTTTATTTATATTTGTACAATATAGCACTACATTTAGAAAAATGTATTTGAGAGAAATTCAATACCTCGTGAAAAATTGTCATAATAATAACATCGGTAACAATATTATGTGCTTGATTATTTATCCACTTGTTTTGGCCAGAGTCAGGTGATCAAATAAACATTGATTGCACAATTTATGTTTATTTTGTCACCTGGTGAGACTGTAATGATGAACGATGATGCTCTAGTCTGAAATTATTTTAATAAATAATAAATGCACGGGTCCTCAAAGTAGGTGCGGTCTTTTTTTTGTTTAATAATTTAATATTTCAAACGCATCTTCCTTTAACGGATTCTCTTATCCACTGGCGAGCGTCCTTACAATTTATCATACCATAAATAATTAACTGCTCTGTACATATACATTAAATTGATAAGTCAGCTGATGTCCGATACAACAAAATCACGTGTATAATAAATTTAAGAGCTTCAGAAATTGAATTTCAAAATACGGGAATTTAAAAAAGGTCAGGGGCCCTCGGCCGCGACATCCAAACTAAATATCACGGAAATGCCGGAAAAAGGCAAACCCGAGAGCGGCGCGCGCACGTTTCGCCGGCCTCGGGTCATCTTCAGAGCTTCACAAAAAACACTTCTCTCAGGAAGTCCGTCGCTGATCGCCGGCGACGTTTACGGTAACTTGATGTCGCGGCGCGTCTTTCAAATATTGAACGAGCGAGTCACTGAACTGTACAGTTACTCGTGGCATTCGTTCATAAAGGAAACATGATGTTAGAATCTCGCGAATCGTTAAAACGGTCTTAGCAAAGAAGGCTACGTACATTTTAACCTAACCTATCCTAACTTGATGAAGCACTTTGTTGCGTCGCGTCTTTCAAATATTAAACAAGTTACCAATTGAACTGTACAGCTGAATGTGGCATTCATTCAAAAAGGAAACATGATGTGTAAATCTTGCGAATTGGTCAAATGGTCTTATTATAGCTACCTTAGAAAAGCAGGCATTTGCCATAATTTAACCTAACCTAACCTAATGAGTGTAGTTTGCTGCGTCGCGTCTTTTGAAAAAATTTGAGCTGATTGAAAAAAGCAGGTAAAAGTGGAAAATTTGTTTGTATCTTGTAAATCTCTGAAGATGTAGCTGCAACAGTGATTCTGTAAATATAATTTTAAAGGCTAATAAATGTGTAAGACTTAATCAGCTTAGTCTGTACAAAAATTAATTAAATTATTTTCTTTGGATTGGCATTGTATTATTGATACTTCTTTAGTTTAAGCCGTTGCAAAATCCTCATAAGTCGGTGGTGATAGCGTATCGGCTGATAAGGGGGCTGAGATATGCGGCTATCGATGAAAAGCTACAGCTGTGTGCCCGCAGAGGAAAACTCGCAGAAACTTCCCGATGAATCGATCAGGAATTACTCGAATTCGATTCCGCAGTTCACCGAGCACCAATTGTCGCAAATACGAGTCCCTGTAGTGACGAGGTTCAAACCCCGGGGAGTAAAAAAACAACCGACAATGTTTTTGACGGATGTCGGCTTCTTGTGAATATTTATATGATTAAAATACATTTATATATATTTTGTGGCAATCACTTCAGGGTCACGTGACACTTTTTTGTAAAAATAAAACATTTATCAGTAACATTAAATATTTTTGATAATAAATAAATATGTTGGTATTTTCAAGCTCTGTTTAAAAATTCTAACAAAAAACGTTGAAAATCACTTGATTAGGGTTTGATTAGTTAACATTAAGTGTAAAATTAGTCATGTACTTTTTAATATGTTTACTTATGATTTCATATATCATCAGGTCATTTCAGCATTTCAGTCAATCTTACATCTATTATGTTTAACACATATGAACAATATAATAAACTCGTATAACCCTCAGAGCGAACATGCGGTCGATATTGTTTGAAATTCCATTTTTTAAGGTACGTTCGTGTAATTAGCATTTATTATCATCATGACATCATACATTCCTTTTATTGATTTTTATTTAGTTTCCGGAAATGGCATTTATATCATATCAAATTTATAATTATTAAGTTATTCATGAAATATCATTATGATATTCGAAATAATAAAAGATATAGCGATTTTCTACAGAATTTATTTCACAAAGCGCCAGGATTTTCCAACAGACATTGATGGCATTGGAGAGCAAAATAATTTGAAAACTTCCACTCTACATATTATTTTTAAAATAAACAGTTATTCAGGCATACTATATATATATATATATATTTAGAGTTTTTTTTAGTTGAATTGAAATATTAACCTTCTAGGTTAAAAAGTAACTATTTATTTATAACTCAAAAGAAACGACGGTCCCAGTACTGAGACTTCAAAGATTGAACGCGGCTTAACACCCAAGAGCGCAGCAGGCCGTCAAAACTTACGAACACGCATTACGAAGTCAGCCAGACTAAATCCACCATCACTGTCTCCACCACAGCGCGACATTGTCCTCCACTGAATGGTTGGCCGGTTCAGTATTGGGGTTAATCTGGCGGAAAATCGACTCCAAGGTTTTTCAGTAAAATCAAAGCCTCGTAAAACGAATCACCGCAAAACAGCCTGACCGGTCAAAAAATATAAATAGTGCATAGTAATAATAACTATGTCCAAAGAAGCCCTTGAGAGGGGAAAGCGCTCTATTTGGCTGTTCATATTTGTAATTGAAATGTGGGATTGTGGAAAATATAAATTAAACTAGTCTGTGATCGGATGTCATAGTTTTCAGCGTTTTAAACAGTATAATTTTAATTTAAAAAAATATATTGCTAGAGCAAGTCATACGAACGAATGAATAATTAACAACAGTCATTCATACAGTTGTAACTTCACAACAAATAACACGTTTAAACGAAAAACATGCGATATACAACGACCAAAGACCATTTACGACTTCTGGAAAAACAACAATTGACCTGACGAGGAACAAACCGCTGCACGTCGCCGTAAAGACCGGAAGTCCTCGAACAATATGAAAGAAAGTGAAAATGGTGCTGGTTCATACTGAGTCTTCAGTATGAACCAGCACCATATTCTATTCCGGTAGAAGTCTTTCTACCGGAATAGTCACTTCCTCTACGCTAATGCTTATCACATGAATTAAAAAATATACTTATCGTTTAATTTCCTGATCTCTAGATTGGTTTCACACAGTTGTGACGCGATGTTTTTGTGGTAGATTTAACGAGTGATACTCGAACACTTTGAAAAATACGAACAGACGGCATGTGAATCATGCGATTCACGTAGAAGCGCACTACGCCAGTTTTTCGATGGTCTAAATTGTGCAGTTAATTAGCTAACAGTTAGTTAATCTCGGATTTAATATAAGAGCCAGATGACAGAAGCAGCCTCCGGGCTCGGCGGGGCCGCCAGTGCCTGAACGCGTGCTCGGCGCCGCTCGAGGAAGCAAGTCAGTCAAGCTGCAAGCCGCTCTTTCCAGTATACTTAGTAAATAAGAGTATAATCTTAGATTTTCACACTAAGTGAAATCTTTTTTATACCCAAGATTCTTAGAAATGATCGAACAAAACTGAATTTTTGATCTTACTTCCCGCGATTGAGTTTAATGAGGTCTGTTGTTGGAGATCTGTTAAAAGATTAAATATTTATGGGTAAACATATTTCGGAAACAACAATAATGTTTTGTTTATCTCAGTACATCTGCTGGATTGGTTTCGAGCCACGTCCGCTAGCTCTTGGCTCGATGGTCTGCTGATCTCCAGGTCTCACGGAATAGATTGTGTGCGGACCCTTCACATCCGTAAATGTTTTGATTTCACTGGCCGATACGGCTTAAGAGGCTTTTCCTCGTGCTCATATTGTGACAGGATACTGTGTCGGAGAGAAATCAAGCGCGAGCGTGTTTAGTCCGCTTGCCCTGTGCTCACGGCGGGGACTTTCAATCATGGACAATATACATATTTATTCAGTATTACTCCAGCTATTCGATAGAGATTGATAATTTATACCAGACAGGTATAAATTTGGATATTATTTGTCGTCTGCTGTGACGCTCCAGCTGGTCACGAGGGCCTCGCGCCGAGTTCCGCGCCGGGAGTCACCGCTGACCACTCAGACTTTACTCAGATACTTGTTTAGAGTAACAACTTCTGGGAACTCGACCAACGAGCGGATCATATGTATTACCTGCATTTTAAATTATCAAAACATGGAAACTTAACGCTGCAGATTTAAAAAAAAAATTAAAGCAAAACATCAAAATTGGTTAAGAATGAGAGTGAATCGTTATTGTAGTTTTCCCAGGCTGGTGGTTTTTGTCGGTGTTTTAAAACGAACAAAAAATAAATTCCGGAGCTTTCAGTATGGTTTAGGTGTTAGACGAGCCTCAATATATAGATGAAGTATTGCCAATTTGACAAAGCACTAAATTCATCAAGCATAATAAAAATATAATAACTCAATAGATAAAATTATAAGGATACCCTTACATCCGGCCAAATGTCCAGTTCTAACATATTCTCACAGGATATTTTTGAAAAGTAAGTGATCGAGATTTACTGGTTTTAAAAAGACACTATTTGCGACAGGGGTGCAGGTAAAATTAAACAAGGAATTCCCGTGCTCATTAAGTAAGAAGGCTCGAGTGACTCGCTACAACATCCTTTTGAAAATTTGCAAGGGATATCAATGAGGTCGGTAGGGCATGACGATCAGATCAATGGTAGATTGTGAAATATCTGAAAATTGAATATGATTAAAAGTAATAATGTTAAAATATGGAGCGTGTAAATTGATAATGTTCGCGACATTTGGAATTAAGATACTAATTAGCCGCCAAGTCTTCTAGATGTTTCGATTGCGAAAATTACTTTTAGATAAAACGTTTATCTTGCCGACTTATTAATTATATAATTATTGATACTCAGCGATATGTCTTGACCTTCTAGCTGTACTGTGATAATTATTTTGAACACCGATGCTATTTAGCACAATTATCTCATCCGTTAAGCAGGTAGCGGAGTCACTTCACGACACCGACTTTGTAGGTATAGGGGGCCGTTCCTGTTATAAATATTCTTGGATGTTATGTCGCATATTTTGTTCCTTAAAGCTCTGACGTTTGTGTTTGTGTCTCGGTTCTGAGTCCATATTTAGGGAATTAAAAACTATTCTATATATTTTTAAAACTATTTTTAAAGCACACCTATAGCCGTAGCTGCAGCATGTTTGACAGTGAACCCGGTTGCGTTACCTTAGATTAAGTTAAAACAAATAATAATAAGCACAAAAGTTAATATATCACAGGACTATGTAGAGGACTTTAAATTCGAGCAATTCAAAACGGGTTAAAGTTCCCGAAACACCGCAGACAAACGAACGGCGGGCTGGCCAATAGCGTCCTCTTGTGTGTTGTATTTTTAGGCAAAACAATAAAAAAAGCCAGCTAAAATAATTAACGCTATTGACTCATTGCCACTCGGTAGCCGGCCACGTTTGAGGCATGATTTTTTTTTAGCCAAAACTAAAAAAAAGAGGTCGCTATTGGCTAGCTCACCATTCGGTTGTGATGCAGCGCGTGCAGGCAGTTGTAGGATCTGGGATTAACGGTTGACTATGAAGCACCGCGGCGAGAGTACAGTTGCGATAATTGCTCAATTCCCAGACCCGCGGCCGGCTGGCTCCTGCGGCCCGCGGGGCGGGGGCGGGGCGAGGCGGGGCGGGGCAGGGGGCAAGGCGGGGCAGGGGGCAAGGCGGGGCAGGGGGCAAGGCGGGGCAGGGGGCAAGGCGGGGCAGGGGGCAAGGCGGGGCAGGGGGCAAGGCGGGGCAGGGGGCAAGGCGGGGCAGGGGGCAAGGCGGGGCAGGGGGCAAGGCGGGGCAGGGGGCAAGGCGGGGCAGGGGGCAAGGCGGGGCAGGGGGCAAGGCGGGGCAGGCCCGGGGCGGGGCAGGGCCGGGGCGGGGGCCCTCCGCGCGGCCCACACAGCCCGCATTCAATTTCCCACACATGTAGCAACAAATCGCGGTTGTGACCAACAAATTGCACCGGAGTGTAGCCATATACCATTATTTTTTGTGAGATTTCGCTGATAAATCGAGGCTTCGCCAGTGCCCCCCCCCCCCCCCACACACACACACACACAAACGCAGGGATGCAAGCAGAAAAAAAAATCGCAATCCACTAATCATCAAATAAGTATGATCGCATAACATGTATGAGCATAAATTTTGCAAATACGCTTTGACTCGACATTGAGTTCCGTATCATGTGAAATGAGTGAGAAAAGAATTTTCAAAGTATTGAAATAGTTGCTTCTTGTGCAGAGAGGCTATGGTAAGATCGCAGAGAAATCCTCGTTTCAAAGTGAATAAATAATCACAACAAAAATAACAGATGGCGAAAAAGTTATATTAATACAAAAGTAGGGTTATTAGCCAATTAGGAACGAAAAAAAAAGTTTATTGAATTGTGATTATCGGAGATGGAAATACAACATGTAACATTTGTAAACATTAATGGAATACTGCCTTCTGACAACCCTGCGGTTGTCCTCGGTCGCGGCTCCACTGGCGAAGCCTCGAACTATCAGCGAAATTTCGCAAAAACTACTGGTATATGACTACACCTATTCTACTACTACCACTACTACAAATAAAGGGTTTCTTTCACTCATTTTCCCTGCCCAACACAATATCACAACCATAGTAAATCATGTACGCTACCACCTAAGTCACACATTAAAAGCCCCGAACCTGCGCGCAGGACGGGGATAGCCAAACACTCCACCAAAACATTAGATATAAGATCTATTGTAGTACACTTAATGAAAAATAAAAGAATTTTGAAATTTTAATTTAATTTTTTTTTGACTATACCGTTGTGCAATTTGTTGGTCACGACCGCGATTTGTTGCTACATGTGTAGAGCGCTTTAACCTAACCTTGCCGCATTGGGGTTTTCGTATTTACTTATTTCACTTTATCGTACCCAAATTGGAGTTTTTACAGTACACATATCCCCCAATTTACACGGTACTGCATTTACACGATTTCACTTTTACACGATTTTTAAAACACCGGATAAAAAAAGGCCATTTTTTTAATTCCGCTCGCTTGATAATACTGGCGCTTATATTTCTAGTAATTTATATTTTGGGGCGAGTCTTTCTGCTTGCTTAGATTGTAAAAAGAATTCGTACATTTTTCTCATCATTCTACGTGTTCGTCGATTAACTGAGTATCGTAAATTCATAAATTTGTGTTTAATTATTTTATAAATTTAATAGATATTCAAATTGTTATTTCTTCTTGTGGTGCCAAATAAATTGTAAAGATTTAATCTGTATGCGGCACCAGTTGATACCTACCGCCCACTTTTGGCAGTGAAATTTCCTTACTGCCCACCGACGACTTGATTTGGGGAAACTGTAAAATACTCGTTATTTTTGAGTAGAGGTTGAAAAAAGATATGCACTAAATTCCTATTTTTATTTATACTTTGCATATATTTATAATAAATCTCTGCATCTTCAGCGATACAGCCTCTGCTAGTGTGAAAGCTGCTTAAATTAAATTTCACGATTTCTGTTTATACATATGCCTACCGGGAAAGCTTAAATCGTCCACTAATGAGCGACAAGGCCAGGTTGACTACCCCTGATTAGACCGCACCTTAATTATGGATAAAGATGATAAATTGTGCGTGCGTAATAAGCCTGCGCTTGTTTCGTTTCTAGCAGTGAAATGACGGACAGATGCTCTATGCTCATTAAATATAGATAATATATTCAACATGAGCACTTGATCTTAAAATTGGAAGTAGAAAACAGAAAACAGAAAACACTGGAAAGTGAATGGACCACGCACTCAACACGATAATACAGTTCCTCCCTACATCTGTTTTATCGAGGTTAATGTTTTAATTATTGTTTACAAGCACCATCTCCTTTCAAGGGGGAGGACTTCAGACCGAAGAATGCGAAAATCTTCAAACAAAAATGTTCATAATCACCGAAATTCATATTTGTTGTTTAAATCTGGAGTTGCATAGATCATGACAATCTGTCGTAGTTAAATCTGATATTTATAGTAACAATATAGTCAAATTACGAATTACGTTTACGCCAATCTAGAAAGAAAGTCTTTCACAATTAAAAATATTTATACATGAAGTATGCATCATCCATTTTGCACAGTCTATTTAGATAACAATCGAGATGATCGCGTACCGACGGTGTAAAGAAAAACATTCTACCGTGCGTGAGTGACTCCCACGTCGATGTAGAAATCATTTTCATTTGTAAAAACAACTACAGTAGTACAAATTATCTTGCAAAACAAAGATTTATATTGGTTAGAGTTATACCTTTCGTACAGTAAATTCTGAGAAAGTGTTTGCTTTGTAAACACAAAATGACTTGCTGCCAGAATAATCGTGTTTTGAATGAAACGTAGGTAAATTTCATACGTGATTTTGTAAAAGATTCTTGGTGGAATGTGCTTTGCGGTATATTTTCAGATAAACGTTTCCCCTATAAAACGTAGCCAGGAAGCGAAGATTGCCGGAACACGTGACCATGCACACGTGAGATGCGGAGGCCGTGGAAGCCGACGCGGCCACAGCTGATTGACGATGACCAACGGCTGAGGAGCGCTCCAGTTGGCGAGACCAACCGCGCAGGGCTGCCCTAACCGACCCGAGACAAGATTCCAACTAGTTTTAGGTCGCGATCTAACAGTTGTATTTAACTTAAATTTATGTTATAATTACGAGGATAATGAATTTGACTCAGTTTGAAAATGAGGTTTCCGGTTTTAGTCTGAGAAAAAAACATATTTTTTCAATTGTCTAAAAATAGCAAAAAATATATATTTTATCAATTATTTCTTGGAAACGATATAAGTCAAGTATCTCATAACTTTAAACCGCCTGCCGATGTTTTCGCTTGCGATCTCAAATTTTCCATACAGGGTAGTTAGAGCCTGATTTTTTAAAGTTTACCGTTGATTTGACATGAAATCAAAACTACGCTAGCATTTATATATATTTTGATTACTTATCTGTTTTCTTATTTTAGACCTACCGCCACCGGAAACCGAGTATTAAAGTTGCAAAATATAAAGAACACACAAATCACGTGGGTTAGTTGCAATCAAGTCAATGGTACTGCATATTTGCAGTGAACAATATGTATGCTTGAGTCATCAGATTTTACATTACATTGTTATATGTTAGGAGTCCGAACCGGTTTGAGCCGATTGGAGGAGGCAGCCCTGGCCAGGTCGCCGACCCGCGCTCTCGGGTGCGCCAACTGTACACGGGCCGGCCCGAGGGCATCTGCGGGCACTGCGTAAGACGAGGAACCCAAAATATTTACTCCGTATTTACCTAACGAGGAACCACAAAAGCCTGCTAATGATATCGACACTAGGAAAATAAAATACAGTTTAAATATTCAAAAAATATTAATTGCTACTGTATTATTTGTATGCATTGACTTTTCCGGATCTCGTGCTCGTATAACATAACTCATTATATTTATAGACATAATAATTTATAAACTACTTAAAAAACGGTCACGGAGGCTCCAATACATTCTACATTTCTGAGTTAATTAATTTATTTTAAACTTGTGTCGTGCAAATTATACTTCATTCCATAGATATTAATGCACATCCCATATTCAATGTTTTAGGAAAATATTGTTAACTAAACAAAAAAAAAAAACCAAGGGATACCATCACTGGACTTCCTGATAAAAGTTTAATTTTATTTCCTTTCTATTCAAAACTAATTCCCTTGATACAAAAAGCCTATAAAAGCTACAATTTCCCAATCGAATTCCTTGCTTTCCACCTCACCCGCTAACGGCTTCCTAATCATACAGAATAGTGTGGTTTATAGACGCATCACTATGATTTTATAAGATATAAATCATAATGATGCTTAAATAATAAATAATGTTTTGATTATAAGAATAAAAATATAATTTAATCTCATTCATACAAAAAAAAAAAACTTACAAATTAAAAACATAATCAAAACTTTACTATATTATATTTTTGAAATTCACAATCAAAAATTATTTGAATCTAATAATGTTGTGCAAATTACATTTCTTTATAATTAAAAAAATAAAAATCATTGCATATCTACTCGTGCAGACCGCACGCCACTGGTGTTTATTATAAACAAAAACGGCCCACGCGGTATTATTTAGATTTACATAATGGTTTTTTTTTTTTACTAAGTACTCCGATTTGTAAGTCAAGGTCATGATAGTTTATTTGATATTCAAATTACTCTTTCTTTATAAATAATAATGATTAAACAATGGTTGTGATTGTTTTAAGTTACACGCAATTAAATTGAACAAAGGCCTTGTATTTGAAATATTATATTTTTTTATATATTATGCACAATTGCTCGCACGAGTTTATGGTTATTTTAGATGTGTGACTAATGAAACATGAGAAAGGCAATAAAACTATAATATAGCCAGTCGCTTGTCAAAGCCAGCATTTTAAGGTTTCTAGAGAAATCGCCGCGATGGCAAAACTCGCGCGTGGGCGCATAGCAACTAAGTAAATAGTAAATTACGAAACGTATGTAATAAAAAAAATTATATTGGAATAATTACTGTTAGTAAAAACAGATTCGGTGCCTTATACCATGAACGCTCGGGCAGCCTACACTTGTGGTGATGATCAAACAGAAATGGAAATAACTTGCGACAAAAAAATCCTATTTTTTCCACGATGTAGATTGGATTTGATAGGGAAAAAATACAAAAAAAACTATGAGCATTCTGTAAAGATTGGTTACAAAGGCCACCAAAACGACATTAATAGACATTTAATTTTCCAGACCAACTAATACAAAATATATACCTTTACTGATTCATTGAAGTTCTAATCTATTGAACCTATTTTTTTTCTACCATGACACCACAGTACAAAGCCTCACCTAACCTAACATTTAGAAAAATATCGAAAAATATCCCCCTCGTTTATTATAAATAAATCTCAGATTAAACATAGCCTAACTAAGTATGCAATATAGTAATACCCCGCATTACGCGAGGGATACGTTCCGGAAAAAATCGCGTTAAGTGAAATTCGCGTATATCGGGGTTTACGATTAAACATACATACATAGTCAAAACTTAATACAAAAAAATACGAATTGCTTTAGTTCTAAGAACACTTTATGCAGTATGTGTATGAAAAATACATCTATTGCCTTTGGGTAGCGTTTCTTTTACGTTCTTGTAAAATACGTACATAACACCCAACGCTGTTTTTAATTATTAAGAGAAGTCAATGACTACATTATGTTCATACACATTCTTAAAAATTAGAAATTCGCGTAATGCGAGGCATTATAACGCGAAATTTGAAATTCGCGTTATAGTGAAACCGCGCATAACGGGGTCGCGTAAAGCGGGGTATTACTGTATATAAATTGATTTTATTTTGCTGTTTGGTGTTTCGGTCGATCAGTCCCCGGAAGACCCCAGACTAAGGGGTCTAAGACTAAGACTAAGACTAAGACACTAAGAGGCTGTGCCGCTTTGTTGAGGCTCCAGCCGAGGAGTCGTCAACAATGATGCAGCGTCACGTGCGCCGAGGAAAGTAATTGCGGATTGAATGAGTTATTCCGGATTCGTTGAATATTCCGAGACTGTTGCGTTTACCGGAACGTTTAATTCGGAACGCGTTACTCGATTTTTGCGGAACGAATTTTGTAATGAAGCATATTTATGAACACTTATTTTAAAGATTTTTTTGAAATGGAATAACTTAGCTTTTCGGCTGTTCAGTGGTGATAGAATAATCGATTCAACCGAAGTTATTGTATTAATAAAATAAAATATTAATGTCCAACCGATTTCACTAATAATCAATTGTACAGCCGATCGACTGTATGTATACTAATTTACGAAGGCTTTTTTGCGCCATTTTCCTAAATCCAACTTTTCTAACTAACCTATTTCGGTTATTATTTATTACAATAAACATCAATCACATGAATTTATTGATTCAGGGGTTTTGTAGGACTCGACAAGCGACAGCGCTCACGGTTAGAGATTGATAAAATATTCATTTATTGATCGAATGAATCAAAATTTGTTATTGCACGCATGTTCCTTTAGAAAGTTATAATTTTTAGTAAATTTTATCTGCTCACTCTGCGAAGGTCTCGACTCGACCGGAGTGAGTTCACCTCCATGTTACCTACTCAGCTGCAGAGCCTGGGTACAGTTTGCTCTGCTTAGAAATAGCTAGGATGTAACGGTTTTCAATAGCAACATAAACCTTTTAGCTTAACAGTAATGCATTCCATGAAGTCTTATTAAAATTAAACACATTTCAAGATAAATTAAAATGCGAAGCACAATCTCTTCTTTATTGCAAAAAAAGGGTTTATATTTATTTAAGTAAATTTGAAGTGTTTTTAATTGAAATTAAGAAGACCGTCAGGTATATAAAATATATATTTTTCCTTAAAAATACAAAACAAATATTAAAAAAAACAATACCCAGTCTCCTTTTTTTAGCTTATAAATAAGTGTGAAAAAAATCTTAATATTCCCGTTAAATATGATAAGAAGAAAGCATGCAGTATTCGTATGCACTGCATGCCGCTGTAAAGAAAAGTCATGCGTGTATACACATATTGTAATAATTCATCGCGTTGCCTCTATAAAACTTTCCCATTAAGGCGGGTTACATGACGATGGAAACCATAATGTTCCTGGTGGCGACCGCACGTCGTCGGGGCGACCAGAGCACGCGCCGCGCCACAAGCTGCAGCAGCACCTCGAGCCTCATCACCCGTGAGGAATCTTCACCTCCTAATCGCCGAGACGGGGAAACATTCCAAAATCTAAAGACTTTGATGTGGCCCATACAATAAATAAACAGTGTCATGCCCTTGAATACTAGAAATAAACCACATTTTCATCAACCCTTACATGTATTGCTTGCCTTCACCCTATGTTACTGTAACACGGTCAGGTGCAACGGGCTTTAAATAACAACACCTACTGCTTTATTTGTTTTGATATACTATATATATATTTAAAAAAACAAACAATACGCTAGGTTCTGAAAATTTGGCAGGGGGAATATTGCTTTCCGATTGTATACAGCCACTGAGTTATTGTTCGACGTTCAGGTAGTGTATAGTAGTGGTGGGCATAATCGAAAAAATAATTAATTCATGCATAATCGTTAACGGTTACCCCGAATGTCGAAAACGAATACAGCATAAAATTAATTGTTATAATTATGCATTGTTATCGGTCTAATAATTCGAACTTTGGTTATTGCAGTTTTAATTCTTAAGGAAACATATGGGGATATCTTTAGATACAAACTGGAAATAATCGGTTTAACTTTTCTACAAATTTTCCTTATGGTGTGTAAGCAGTAGTTACTAGTTATTCACGGATTTATTTACAGTGTTTTGAAGAAAAAAAAGTGTGATTCGCAGCGAAATATTTAGAGGTTTCACGAATACGAATAAGCGTATTCGATGTTGCCCGTCATTAGCGTGTAGGCAGCTTTGCGCCCTCGCGTGTTTGATGTTCATCAAGGTAGCATATTTGCGATCAGTTTTGGTTATTTCTTTATTAGGAACCCCTGTTGTTTGCGCTAGTTACCGGCGTTTAAAAATATCACGAAAGCGCCGAGCAGACACATGCGCTGCAGCTGGCGGTGCAGATGGCGGCTGCACCAATCGCTCATTTACACATACTATACACTGCAGACAAAAAAATATCCATTAACAAAATATCTATTAACTTTTTTTAAATTTAAGTGCAATGATTACATAGAAAACAATTGTATCGGGCGGCAGAAATAGTACTGTACGAATACATTTCTAACATACATTTTAATATTATCTATTAGGTTCCTGCAATTTAAGCTGGCTACGCACGCTGCAAAACAACCGTACAGTAATCATCCAAAAGAGTCCTCTTATGGTGGGTGTTTTTTTATAGTTTTGCTTGAAAAAAAAACAACACAAATGAGGACTCTGTTAGCTAGTGATCCGTTCGGTTGTATATATCATTTAAAAAAATACTACGAAGATAATTAATCTATTCAAAACGACGAAAGAATATATTATTATGTTGTTTTTTAGTACAGTTTTTATTGTGTTGGCTTGCTTAACTTATTTTAAAAAATACACAAGAAGCCTCATATTATATGATTAAAATGCGATATGATGACAATAGTGAAGTCTACTGTGTGAGGAGCGAGTTTACGCGGAAATGACATTTTCAGTGTCAGTATATTTCTGAATTCATACATAATAATAGACCGACAAGAGCGCCGGATAAACGCACTGTGGGAACCAGTGAGTCACTGCAGCACAAAAAACAAAGACAGCACCCATAATTATAATTACACAAGGGGAACAAAAAAACAGTATCCACTGAAGATAAAGCCGCATGAGTCAATCGCTGCCGTATTGTACTGTCTGCCTCAGGACACTCGGACGTTAAGCTAATTGAAATATAGTGTTTTCTTCTACTATGCGTATTGACACGTGCAAAATTAATACAAATTGTATTCGATCAAAGTGAAACTGGTGTGAGCTCAATTGCGTAAGTTTGGAATTCACCTGTTAGGACGGGTATCGAACCGAGGATCTCTCAGAAAGAATCAACAGTCAAACCTTTTGAACAAACAAACCACCATTTTTATCTTCACCTCAAGTGTTCACATTTGTTTACGGTACGGAACATGGGATAACAATTTTTTTAATGTTTTAAATAAATTGAAAACTGTTACAACTATTTTACCAATTCTATTGTTAAATCATGACGCTTTTGTTAATTCTATTCAAATATTTAAATTTATTATTAGCATCGGATTTACTTCGGTTCAATTTTCTGCTACCAATATCAGGTCTTTATAATCCAAAATTATTTTGCGACTTTTAAAAATATACTTAATATTTTAAACGACGCAATGAATATTACGGTCAAGTTAACAGGCTTTTGTGGTAAGCGGTGATGGAGGCAACCTTTGTCGCTCGTTCCGGAAGTGAGGAAAAATAGAACAGAGTCGGCGGTGCGGGGCGGCCAGCTGGACGGAGCACTGGCGGGGGTGACGGGCCACGTGACACGCCACGTGACACGCCACGTGACACGCCACGTGACACACCGAGGTGGGCTGGAAGGCAGCAGCCCACCGCGAGTCCGGGGGTTGACGAAGGACAGTCAATTTTAGCACCCCTAACTGACAATTATTGGACCATAAACATGGGTAATACTCAATAGTGGTTTTATCCAGGGATCATTTTATTATTAACGCCGTATTTTTATTTTATTTTTTTAGATACGATAAGTTAAAATTTGCAAATTTGGATTAACACACGCGTTTTATATTTTTTAAATGTATTTTTATTTATATAAATTCACGAAATTCGGAGGTGGCAGCCCTGCCCGCCGTGCAACAAACACCACAGCGCGACCTTTCCGCGCTATCCGACAGAGAACCGTCGGGTAATGTGATACGACAGCCAGGCAAATTGACGGAAATGTCACATTTCAGGTGCCATTTGTGAGTAGTCTTCGGAATTGACGACTTTTTTTAATTTGCTAGAAATTTACTTCCAAAGAGTGTCAGCGACTTTCAGCAACCCAGTGACTGATCCACTATCCATATTCAACATAACCTTTAGAGGAAAACTATTTAGACTTGTCCGTATTAACAATAAAAGAATTACTTAAAAGTTCATTCATCCCGAAAATGTGAAACTTCAATCGATACACACTATAGCTTGTCGTGTATTAATTTTATAAAAATTATAAAACGCTTCCAGTATCAAAATGGTCGAATGCCATTGGACACAATAGTATCATAAAAAGAAAGTTTTTGAAATATATTTTGCATAATAGGGCAAATATTGAAATCGGCGTGCTTAGGAGATCTCCTATTGCAGGTTTTTCAAAGGATACACCTGGCACTGACTAATTATCACAAACACTGGCAGGCGAACGGTGTTAGAAAGGCAGCTGAACTGGAGGGGAAGAAATCAAGAATAGGTGCTATTGTACGATATTGCAAGCACGATTATAATAAGGCAATAATAAATTATTTGTCCATGGTCTGCTGTAAATAGAAGAGAAGCGCCACGGAGGTTGCGATCGTAATAGAATTCATGTAATACGATGATTGCAGGCTGTACCGTAAGTTGCGGGCTGAACTGTATTTTTGATATTTCACGACTCGCGATGCACGAGGCCGATTGCCGATCCTCTCTGCAGCCTCCGCGTCGGTCATAATCCAGTTTTAGTGTGATTGGAAAAAAAAACTAATCGCGCACTTATCTGTTCTGGGTGGATACTCATAGCACCTACGCAATAGTCATTTTACCGGTAGGTTACCATAAAAGCATACGTTAAGCATATAATTAGCTTTTTTAGTGATAATAAAAAAATGTATTCTCTTTCAAATTCGTGCATTCACTATATACATATATATGTATATATATTCACTATATTATATATATATATATAGGTGAGGGTTTTTTTTTTCAACGTTCGATGCGTGTACCAAAAACATATTTTTAGCTCAATGATCTTTTGAATTTTTAATATTTGCTAGAGAACTATGTAGATGACGGTAATTTGAATACATTTATGCATCAAACTCACCTTATGCGTGTAAATATATACAAGAAGATTTTTCTTACTCATTGTAATATTTTTAGACTTATGAATATTTATCATTTCATTGAGTTCGTACTTGTTAATATTCAGAGCAAACAGGGGGCTGCCGACCTCTGACCTCAGCGACGCACCAGTAATTGGCGTCTCTTCTGAGAGGTCACCGCAGATCAGCGATGCATCGAATCAGCCAGTGATCAGTGATCAGTGATCAGTGATCAGTGATCAGTGATCAGGCTCCGCCTGAAGGCTCGGGCCCGAGTCGCGCCGCCACGGCCGGGTAATTCGCGTGCCCCTTGACACGGGATTATCCAATTGAATCGGCAACGTCCCCAGTGGCCTTCAGCGTCCCGACTGCGCTGACGCTGCACCGCAGCACTCCGGTCCGGGGAACGATACGATACCGACAATTATTACAAAATATTTTATAGTAAATCTTCATTTTACATCCATGCAACTTTATTGTGTGGGCGATATTTAAGAAGCACGAAATATTTTCGTGTCGTTTTGTGTGTGAATCGATTTCTTAAATATTGTTAATGTTGGGCTTTCAAACTGCATAAGAGAAAACTCGCCGTCGATCGGTACTCATATTTGAAATTACTTATTTCGACACTTATAGAAAATGTAGAAAATATTGCAATTACTGTCATATGGTTTATTTAGTTCATATCATTTTCGTTCTTGATAAGTAATTCACAGTTTTAGTAGTGAGTATAGAGAATCTATTCCATTTTCCCCTTTATTAAATGTTGCCATAATAATCATAGTGTTGGATTTTAATAGAAATTAAAAAAAATGAAGCACAACCGCGGATAACGTAAGCCTGTTGTTTTAATGAACAAAATATAACTACAAAAGAAAGTAACTTAAAAAAAAAATTTAAATGTTTTTTATTCTTCTCGATATTTTGCTTCATTTCGTTACAAAGCGATAATGAACCAAATCCAGATTTCCTTTTCTAAATTAGTATACTTTTCTTGCACACAAAGGATTTTTTGTATCATCCCAAATTCCAAACCGCCGCTAGCTTCCCCCCTCGCGCGCTAAACTAAGCTCGCTGGGCTAACTGTACATATTCAGGTTGGGAATATGTAAACTGGCATTTTGAATTTAAATTAAATTTCGGCAATTAAATTGGCCGAAAACGTCAGCGCATTTTTTGTTTACTTTTCAATGGCGATCTGGCCCTGGGATCGAACCCGACACCGTCATCAGGTGGAGAATCAGACAATGGACATCCCGATTCGCCCGTCACCTCACGGAGCTCACCGCGGCCGCCGAAAGCAGAAACAGAAGGGGAACCCGCGACTAGTGAGCCAACTTGACATTGACTGGCCGTTCGGCTCGTACGGCACCCGGCGCAGTGGTAATTGCGTGAATAAACTGTTTCCGTGCACTTTTTTTTTTTCTGAGCCGCTTAGACTAGTATTCGTGTTGGTCATCATCATCATCATCAGCGACTCGCTGGGAGCGGTGACGGCGGCCGCCCGCGACCTTTGCCGCTCCACTCCAGTTTATTTACACTCGAGTAGACCTGAAGAGTAATGTAACTGAAAAAAACTCCAGATTCGTTTCCCACTGATCTGTCGATTGTATATAGCCGAATAATCCTCTCGCTTGGATGCTTTTCATTTATTACATGGCGTCAGATACAAAACAAAGTAACGAGTGTCTATTTAAAATAGAGCAGATCAGAAAAATCACGCTCGAAACTAATTTTTCACCGGTCAGTCATTTCAATAAAGCCGTAAGATTCTGACGGTTAGTCCCTTTGCATTCAATAATTGCTTGGATAATGAACCCAGGAAACTTTCCATATTTTATTTGCACCATCCCGTTTTCTCTCCTTAAAATTAAATTATTGCTTGAAAAGGAATTAAATACGTAAAGTCAAAAAGCAATATTAACTTCAGATATGCCACAGCTCGATCTAATTCACAGGAGGTTGACCAGCAACTGACAGTGTTTGAGTTACTCAAATTTATAAACGCGTATTAAATATAGAATTGTACTACAAATATAATTTTTTATTCAACTGAGAGTTAATCGAAACAATGTCAGTAAACAAGAATGACGCATGAGTGATTCTAATCATATTTTGAAATAATAAGTTATTAGGATATTAAAAATTCACCGAAATCCAAGATTAATTCCCGATGATAATTCAGAGTTGTAAATAACATTGTCGCCATCGCCCATGCCAGATTAGATATCATTAAATGTTTTCAACGATTAGAATTATTTCGATTAAGCGGATCAAGGGGATGATGGGCTTCCGATAAGCTCGCGTTTGTCCGGGCAGCCTCGATCCGAGTGATGGCCACATCGAAAGCACAGGCACGGGCGCCTTGTATTGTAGGAAATGTGAAAAAGGCCAAATCACCGGCACAGAAACGCGAGCACCGCATTCGTCAAATCTGCTGGCTTAGAATCTATTTTTGGAGGACGTATCGATCTACGGCCGTATTGTAGGAGACAATTGGCATTTACTCCCCTCGAAATTCTCTCCGCGGTGACCTTTCCACGGAGGTGCGTCCTCCTGCGCGCGGCTTGCGTAATCACAATTTGTGAACTAAATCTATCCGACAGTATTCGCTCGAGGTCGTTATTGGGTTCAATTTCAACACAGGATGATTATTGATCTACCGTAGCCCCGGGCGAGCTCTAAATGTGATACGGAATGATTATATTTATATTTGAAGAATTAAAAATTCGCCTTAGAAAAATTCCAGATTGTAATGATAAAAGCTGAGGCCGCTCGTAAAGATAATTTTAATCACCCACAATCAGCAAAGGGGAATGTCGCTCATCAGCCGGACGGACAGAGTGACCGACGTCGAGGTGGCGCTCGGAATGAAGAAAGCGAAATAAACTGTAGTCACAGTAAACGCTAGAAAGCCGCCATCGGATAAGTCGCGTGACCTCCAGAGCTGTGCTGTCGCTCGCACTCAGTTGTCCCGGAAGAGGCGTCTAGCACAAGAGAAGAGAAGAAACCGAGGAACTGCAAGTTGCAGGCCCTCAAGGTTAATTGGAATTTTTTTTGCCATTTAAACTTTTTTGAGATATTCTTGGCGGTTTGTATGCATTACCCGCGCTTTATAGCAGTTTAAAAAAAATACAAATCTCAATTAACTCCATAACTTTCCCGACAACAAGGCGCACGTAAAAAGCAGAGTTTAAACAAAAGAAAATCTTCCCTTTCAATGCGAGGTCGAGTCTAGCGAAAACAAATAATATTTTTTCAGTGCTAAGCATAAGGTCTGTTGTCATTCCTCGAGGCGATTGTCCCCTTGAGGTTCATCACAGTTCTTATTGGATTTTTGATTCCTTCATATCCTATCGTCGAGTTCCATCGTGCTCTTACTGGATTTGAAAGGCAGTATAAAATGAAATGGCCGTCGGCTGCAAGCACCAACAGTACGAAGGTCACGATGGCTTCAGTACCGCAACCGAAACGTCGAATGAAGAACAGAGTAAATCTAACGAGGGTATAATTAGAAGACATGCGCGTTGGCGGTATTTGCGAGGATCGGGCCTTTTGGTTCGGGTCGATAGCCGATCGATCACGCATTGGTGCGTCACACTCGCCACTCGCCGCCCGTCCTTCCGCCGGAACTGCGTCGCGCCGCGGAGCGTGTCTCCTGTCCCTGTCCCCTGTCCCCTGTCCCGCCGCGGAGGACCCGCAGTGGCGGCCGGCCCGGGCGCGGCCACGTCACTGCGAGACTTCAACTTCAACATATTGAAAAATGACAACAAGGAGTAATTATTAGGGACTAAGATAAAACCACATACATTTTGGACCAACAAATATAAAAACATGAGCAGTTAGCGGATTACAACCATTTTCAATCATGAAGCTATTGAGATACTCCTAACTAGTTCGAAGAAGCCCTCGAGGGACGAACGCGCTCACAAACAAAAATGATCGCAACCTTCGAGTATTGTAAATTAAACCTGTATGTTGATCCGTTGAGCAAGCATACGAGCCATTGTGCTATTCGAAAATAAGGTACTGGCAATTTATAAGAATAAATCGATGCAACTTTTCCGACTGGTGACGCTCGGGTCGGTAGCGCCGGGAGCCTCGCGTGATGCCGAGACGAGAGAAGAAAAGAAACGAGGTGTTGTTAACAAATTGACTGAATCTATTTCATTAAAAAATATGTATACAAACATTTACACTTTAAAAAATCCACAAAAGAGAGACTAGGTATTGTAGTTTTTAAAAAACCCAAATATATTACTAAATAATATATATACTTAAATATATATATACTTTTTTAATTAAGTAATAATAACGATGAGAAAAATTATCAATTTTTTTTGAAACGGCAAAATATTTGGATACAGTAAAATGTATATTTTGAAATTTGATGAAAGATATTTTGTATGGCACAGTTTTTATTGCTCGTTATATTGCTTTTACCGTACGCCACTGCTGGTTTATATACTTCTTGCACAATTTGTGTTCATGGTGAACTATTAACTTCTCCGCTTTGTAGCTGTGTTGCAATAGTGAAAATAGCACTGAATGTGGACCGACATTATTTTTAATATGAAATAATATCGCGGTGGCTGCCTCTGAGAACCTCTTCACCTGAGCTACAGGTTCCCAGAGTAGACGGTACCACCCCTCAGTGAGTGCCGAAGCCTTTAAGGGGGTGATTGTGAGATCAGGAACATTCTGGGGGCGTTCAGGCGGTCTAAGGGTCGGAGACTCCTTGCAGAAGAAGTTTCTAAATTACACATTAAAAAATATACATGCAAATTTATTTATAAAATATAAATAATTTATTTTTTCCACGTAGGCGGTTGTCGCAAAAGGTTTGGGAGCCTGTGGCCTAAACTTAAGAGCTCAGTAATAATGCACAGATTGGTCATCGCAGAAGTTTTCAAAGACCGTCAAGGGGCAGTGAAAACGAAATTTCTATTTCCCGTGCGCCGGAGTTTCACTAAATGTTTATTATTTATAATTGAGTAGCCGAGATGCAAATGGAGTCGTTAGGTAGCGCTTCACAATAATTATTGGATTGGATCCACAATCACCGCTGATGGTTGAAATTCAAATGATACGTCAGACGTAATTGGTTTAATGTGGTAAACACGACCGAAGAGACAGAAGCCGGTACAGGTGATGAATCCAAATGAATATACATACAAAACCATATTTTTCACTTATCACATACATATCGAAAATATACTTTGAAGGACCTTAATGGGCTCTCGCGTTGGCTCCCAGGTTGTCGGAAAGTTTTTATATATTATACGTTGATACCCTCTTACGGTGATATCGTATATTTTAAAACATCACGAACAGTGAAAAAATAATAAATAAGTATTGAGTGTCCGGACGCTCGTGTGGGCCTGTCGGATGCGAGCGTTCCGCGGATCTAATTAGTATGTAAATCGGTCCAGACTGTATCGCTCTCTGTACGAGCACCATTTGTGCAAACACTCTCCGGCATGCCTCTGCGGTGTCGTCTGTTTATTTACTGATTTTTTGCTCGGGTAGTCCACTCTAGAGAATGTTGCCGAGCCCTAATGTACCACACTGACTTGCAAGCCTAACTTACACTCCCTTAGTCACTTTATAGCCCAGCGGTAATCAACGTCTCTGGGTTTCCAGATAAAATACAAATTGCCTCTGGGTTTAAAAGGCAGTAAAACTCTTCAAGTAAAATACTTTTGATCTATACTAAGCTGATCAGTTGCTTGAAACCTATATATATTCTATTAAAAAGAAGGTAGGCAAGTGTTCCTATAGGAAAAGCTCGGGAATCATTGCATAGTATTCACGGAAACAAGAGCTGCATACAAAAATTCAGAAGGCCACACGCATATCGCAGTATGGAAAAAATAATATTTTAAAGTTATCATGATTTAGGTTCTCCTCAGTCTCCATTTATCAGAAGCCAATCAACTTTCCATGTCATATTTCTTGATTGATTGCATTTTTATATAAAATAAATTCTTATTAATCGAAACATTCGACCCCTTAATGGTTCCGTTATCGCGCGGATCGATTATGGATTGCGGGGGGTTGGGTGCTATTTATATTATAAGTAACACGCCCCGAAATTCAGGCTCAATGCACTGCATTGTAGCCTTTTTGACTGATCAAACATTAGTCTAGAGGTGGGGAAACTCTTTGCGGATATGTGTAGAATAATAATATATTATTTGCAATAATCGATTAATTAAACGGACGATCAACTGAATGCTCTAAAAAATCATTATGTAATAATTTATACGCATAGAGTATCAATGATTCATATATATAATGTGAATGGATAAACGATTATAAGATTAATTTTAAAAAATACAAAGAAGGAAATTTATAAGATAACTGAATAATAAGAATTAAAAAATGTGTTTTAAAAAAGAATGTGTCGATTGATTAAATTTAAGTATCTTATGTTTTTTGTCGAAAAGATGTAGATAATATCTGTAACTGTACTAACGCAAAGCGAAAGATAAACAACTAATCATCAGGTTGATTCATTTACACTACACGATGTTTTCGAGTCGAGCTCTAAGCTAACAAAAGCGGCTCATAACCGAGCTACAAACAATACACAAAAAAAACCACGAGATTGAGTGTCATAAACCCCATAACCCCAAGAATCATCGAGTTCACTGAATTTGAGGCGGAGGTGACCACAAGATTATTACTATGGGGTCGGTAATAATAAATCAGTGCATATTGCATAAAAGACAGAAACCTGAACGATAGCCTGGTTTTACATGCAATGTTCTAGTTTAGGTAAAAGGTAAAAAGTTAACGAAAATAGTTTTGCAGTCAGCCTTTCGCTTTTCAAGGACATTTCTTTGAATATCTCTTAGCAATCTCAGCTAATCATATTTGTTATAACAGACAAGTCCTTGCATGCAAAGTTTATTAGGACTGGACAATTGTCAAGGTCATTGATATGTACGAATGCTTCGGTTGGGTTTACCGAAGAGATTATTTTTCAAGTGCCAGTAGTGAATTCTCAGTAAATAATACAACGTAAAGACTTCCTCACGCTTTACTATAATTTAAGACAGCAGAATACAATGAAATCGACAAATTCAATATAAACATTTCCTCGTGTACTTGCGCGCTGTACTAGAATACAATACTCGCTAACAATAGAGAAATAGTCGGGCGGTGCGCTACATTCGTGTGCTGTGGTTAGGTTATGCAACGCCCATTTATTCTTAAATTTACGTTTTCAGTTTTATCTACAACTGCTATGATAGTTTTAAACAATGCGTGTGAAAATATGTGAGAACTCAGAAAGCGAAAACACTTTATAGGCCCGTCATGTAAATCGGGCTCTCGGGGTCACTTTTCCAGTTGGAAAATGACGCCATTGTGTAGGCGAAACAAACAACAGAAGAACTGCACCGCGTCCTATGAATAAATACTAACACCGAGTACACGACGGAGAGGAAATGTAATTCGATTTACGCGATTCGTGTTTTTAGATATTTTCACGCGCAAGTTTCTTGAGTATTCCTAAAGTTTATTGATTAATGATTTTTTTTCTCTTGCATACTTCTATTTCAAAAAAACTATATTTAATTCAGCCAGCGAGCGTCGGTCAGCTTACCGGCTAGCTTGTATTGACTATCCGTGTTTTCATATTCTACGGTATCGATTTGACTACAGTAACTATTCAGTTTGTACACGTCTATTTTTTATTTGCGCAGTACGAGCGTAACCGTCGAAAGTTCGATCGGTTCACAAGCTTGGCAATTTACAAATTGATAAAATATTCACAATCAGATAAACTTGCAAGGGATGGTTATCGATTTGTCGGGTGAGGCCTGAACTGGGGCCAGGCGAGGCGGAGACCGTCGCTCGGCAGCCTGCTGATGCAGAACCTGCGAAGGCGTACTCCAAGGCCGAGGGCAGACGCACGCACTAAACATGCCAGACTTGGATATCCGAAAATAACGAAATTACACTCTTGAAAACTAAAATCTAACAGTCGACTCAAATCCCACAGCTGACTAATACGACCACTCGCTATCGAGATATTCGATCTTTGGTACTCGGCTTGATTAGGCCAGTAGGTATATTTACGCTTTTTTGTAACAGTTCGGTGTTTATAATTAATTCTCACTTGAATGGTGCAATAACGTTTTGTTGTCTTTTATTTTATTTTTGATTTATTTATTTAGAAACATTTTTTTTTCAATTCGAAGATGTTCACCTGCAATGAGGCACTAGCATAATCTTTCTTGATTGTGGAAGATAAAGTGCCGAGATAACAGTGCGAGGGAATCTCACTTATCATTAGAAGCGGAAGATAAAGCCGCGAAGAATGATTCACTCCGAAGATAATAAAAACTGTATCTGTGTGAGCGCTGCAGTCATTTTAATCGATTCCCATCTGATAATAAATTGCAAATAAATTAGGTATCAGTAAAATAAATACATTGAATGCATTTCAATTCTATAATTTGCCGTCCAGAATGTTCGCACTTATCTATTCACAAAGTTAACTAAAAATAAGATTACATTTATGTTTTCTTTATCTTTACGGCATTTCAATGCCTCGTCGCAAATTACACAGCATTAAAAATATTAAATGTGAAATTCATACATGAAACCGATTTTGATAAAATGATTATTTACATGTATGCCTGCTTCATACCTTCGTTTTGTTTTGAAACAAATTACACTTTGGGATAAACTGACTCCAATCGACAATCTTACTGTGGTAGTTTTAAACAATAAATAATATAAAAAATTATTAAGCAAGCGTTTAAAACATTTAAGGGTACTTCCACCTTTGTATACAAGCAAACTACAGATATTTGGATCAAAAAAGTTTTATCAACGATCACTATTTTTTAAAATCTAGATGTAGGTAATTTATTTTATTTGAAATATTGTGTATATCTAATGTTACAATCTTGATGTCAAAGAGTATGAATTTAATGCAAAAAAAAAATACCAGCAAGCAACAAAAAGTAGATGTAGCATTTAGTCGACGGTCAACTTTTGACGTTTACCAGACATATTGATACTGCTGTCATTGCCGATAATGCGAATCAATAATTCAATTCCCCGATTCAATTCATAAAGTTAATGTTGAAATCTACGACTTCATAAAATAAAAAGTATATAAAAGAGTTCTTACCTGTGAATTAGTCCGCCTGCAGGTGCACGAGTCCGCGCGAAGAACCTCACCGCGCGATGCTTCTCCAAATCTGACAACGCCGTGTTGAACGCTGCATATTCCACCGCAGCCGGCGACGCTGGGGGAGGGGGAATATTTTTTATAAAACCAATTTAGATAATTTATAATAAACATTAGGAATAAATTAATTATTCTTTTTTCTGATATTACCCACGCTATTATTTTTTATTAAAACATTTTAGAAATAATTTTAAATAACGAATAGACTTTTACTACTGCCATCTATGGAAAAAATATATTTCAAAACACGACGAATTACACACGCTGCTACTTTTTATCACGTCGAGATGTCGGAAAATTAAATTGATCCGTAGATCCATCGTGATGAACAATCGATGCTGACGTCGAAAGCTGAAGTTTTATTCTATCTTTGTTTATTTGTATGAATTTTTACAAAAGGAACGAGGGCACTTTTTGTGGTAATAGTCGACACCACTCGTGACCGACTTGCAATCGGCCAAAAGCGTCCTTTTTTGCGTACTTTGGCAAAACCATAAAAAATACCTAAAACAAAAAGGTACTTTGGCCGATGCGAGTCGGTCGCGAATCGTGTCGCACCGTGTGTGAAGGACTTTAGAAACTCTAGGTGTATTTTTTACTCTGGCAACACTTTGTCAAGTCCTGGCAGTTGACAGATTCAAGCGAAATTATTACTGGAAGTTTTTTGAATAAGCGATTTCGCAGTCTTATAATATTAATCATAATAAAGTAACTATGTAGTTTTGGTTGTTGTGTGTACATTAAAATTTTACAATTGTTTATAGCGATTAGTTATTTGAAACTGATATTATTTTCAACAAAGTTTGTTTTATATTGAATTTTAATAAAATGGACACTGAGAAAGATACTAATAATCATCATAACAATAACATTATTGAATATTACAAAGAAAACATTGTAATTGATTTCCTTAAGGAATTATGCACCAGTGCTACATCTCCTCTCTCAGAAGCACTCAAAAGTAAATTAAACCTACTATTTGCAGATATTGATTTATCTCAATACGTAAGTTTGCATAAAATAAATGATCTTGATCATCGATCTAGTAATATATTAGGTGAGTATCAATTTTAATTTAGTTTGTAATGAACCAATTTTTGTTAGATATTATTTATTTATATAGATATTACTTCTACATTATTTTAAATATTTACTTTAAATTTACTTTATCTTAGTGTTATTACAATTAATAATAAAACAAAACAAAGTAGTTTTATTTTTTTGTTACTGCTCACTTACTCTCTTAGTGTGTTAAATCATTGTAAAACAGTAAAAGAGTTCATAAAAGTAGAGTAAACATGTCAATAATCATGATTTAATAATAATACCTCGTTTTAGTGCAGAAATTGTGTTTAACACATCATTCAAAATGTTGTGTTGAATCGTGAAAAAAACATAATCTAAGTTTATTGTTTTGATCGGTAGGTTTAGGTCCTGTGAAAATGCCAGAACTTTCATATAATGAACAAAAAGAATTACAATCTGAACTTGAAAAATATATAATTTATAAATGTCCAAGGATGGTTTCTAAGATTGATAGTTCAACTGATAAAATGATCCATAAACTTGCTCAGCAAGCCGAGTGCAAGCAATTGACTTCAGAACAAAATAAACTCATAGAACTTTCTGTAAAGTATCACGAAGACTTAAAATCTTCCATGGCTTTAACCTTTGAGATGTGGCAGCTCATGAATGAGTGGCTTGATATTCGTATGGGAGTCACCATAAATACTGCGGAGGATGCTATTCAGTTGTTTAAGGCTAAAAATAAAATCCTCGAATTAAAAACCAAGTATGATATAATTTTATTATCAATATGTGTTTTGATTTTAGTTATTATCTTAGTATTATAAATATTCTAGGCTATGAGTTTGTAAAATTTTAGTTTACAAATTGTCTTCCCTGGTTGAATTCACAACAGTATACCGTCTACTCTTTTAGTTTGAGTTGTCAATGGATCTATTGCTACCATATGCCGCGGGAAATCATTTAAATTGGGTTGATATTATCACTTTGAGGCAGGTTGTTGGCACTAGATACTTTTCTTTCTCGCTTTTTTATAAAGTAGTTTATTTTTTCCCAAATTCAAATTGAATTACTGCTAATTAACAAATCATTAAAGTAACCTGACAAAAAATCACCCACAAAGTAATTGACACTTTTTGCATTTTTAGGATTACTAATATTCAGCATTTGCAGTTGATTTATGGTCAATATGAGGGTACAGTGAAGGCCTACATGGAAATCCACAAAGACATTGCATCACGATTAGACATGGTCAAGAGTGAAATATTGGCATGTCGAAAGATAATCGAGAAAGACTGAAAATAGTTGATAATGTCTTTTACTAAATAAAACTTATTTTATAAATATTATTTTGATTTTTACTAATCTACTATAATAATAGCCATTGTGTGTGTGTGTGTGTATGTTTCATTTTTTGGTTCTCTATAGAATATCTTAAAAGATACAACGCTGAATTTTTGCACGTAAGTTCAGTAAGTTTTTCCGCAGCTATGTGCCGAATTTCAAGACGATAGGATAATATTTTCATTCATAAACTAATTAAATAAAACTATCAAATATGCTTTATGTACGAATTATATGATTCTGTTGTTCACAGCGAGAATTTCAAATTTAGAATTTTTACAAAAAAACAAAATATGATGCTTCTAAGAAATTTCCAGTTTATGTCAGCTTGACACAAGTACCAATTTTATTTTTTAGTTGCATTAGAAATTATTAATCACATCATTAATAACTTAAAATGCCTCCTAAAAAAATAACACCGTCTAAGCACAGCAAACGTAATTAAAAAAGAATAGCACAATTGAACGTGATAAAGACCGCATCTAATAAAGAACAGTGCAGTGAAAGTGATTTGTTGTTTGTGACACGAAATGTGATATTTCCTAGAATGGCTTTGCTTTCGAAATTAATATCCGGTTATTCAAAATATATGTGTACAAAATGAAATTAAATATTCATCTAATTGTCAGCCAAACATATGTTCAAACACTATTGCATCGTTCATCGAATTCGTCATTTTATGACGGGCTACATTTCTAGTTTTATAATAATACTTACAGTAGGCAAATTAAATCACAAGTATACTTCTAGTTATTTGGTCATGTAGTAAGTGTTTAAAGAAACTTATAATAAAGAGCATTTCAGGCCTGACATATTGTATGTAGGAGATCACGAGAGAAAAAAAAATATTTGTCAAAACTGTCTACTATGCTGGTGGCCATTGAAAGGTGATTAAGCAGCTTTACAAGAGAGAGCATTTTTTTTCTTAGCTTGATAAGTTTTCCAGTTTGCTTCTCATTCTGACAGGTATATCTAAAATTTGTATAATTGGGCTCCAACTTTATTAGATTTATTACTAATATGATTAGGCATATTAGTTCGTTTATTAGATTTGGTTTGGTATCGATATTGCAAATGTTAAGACTAAACTCCTTAGTAAACAATATTTAAATGAATGCACATTTTTTTCACGATAGTAATTTTGAAATGCTATGGTCTGATACATTAGATATTTATGCATGTAAAATATTTAGCCGTCAGATTAGAGCGTTTCAAGATTTGCATTGTATAAACGATTTTACCAAGTAAATTTGAATTGATCTGGTATGATACTGTTTATTCCTGTAGATATGTAGGTAAAATTTATTTGATTGAAACCCATAATTAAGTAACTCATAAGTATATACATAAAATTTTGTTGTGATCTATATTTAATGATACTGGATTTAAGAAATCATTAATTCCTAACTTCCAGCTTAGAAGATGTTATCATACTTAAAGCATTTTGTTTATGGCGCTGTGGATACCTGTTGTGCTAGATTGATACCTGCCACTGAAGATAATGAAGTTCAATTTGAATGGAATAATTATAATATCTTAATTATCCGTTTATCTGTTATGTAAGTGTACTAATACTGTTACTTTTTAAGTTGTTTCTATCCGCAGTTTGATGTTGTGTCTCCTCAATTATTTCAGTAGCTAGTAGTCAGTGGTGTCCAGTAAGTATAATAATACTTACCCATGGCTTACATGGCCGGTGTACTAACCCTTGTACTAACGAATCACATCCATTAATCGAGAATTTTTAACAATCATATTCTACATATGAACTAATGTGCCCAGGCCAACCAACATTCGATTAATGGATGTGATTAGTTAGTACAAGGGTTAGTATCACCGGCCAGGGGATGTGGGTTCAAATCCCACACAAATCACGATGATATTTTTCTGAGAATTTCTTTAATCATCTTCTTTGTGTGAACTTATGTGCCTAATCATATTAGTAATAATATAATAAACCCGTAATGGGTAATAAATACGCATCTGATTGACGTTCAATCCAAAAAATAGACAAATGTATTCTTAAATATTAGACAGTCAAATTAAAAAAGTATATAAAAGGTTAATCATTATCTATTATTTTATGTAGGGCCTCCTTCATAATTACAATGTGAATTTGTTTACTGGTTATTCTGAGACTTTTTAAAAATTAATTTACTGTCCAACACAAGAACGCCACTGCCTGATTGTTAGTAATGACCGAAATATTGATAACAAATCATTTTTATATCTTGAGAATGTCTTAATATTGAAGATAAAACTAGAAATGTGATAAGATATACGGTGGACTCTGTTGGTAAAATAATCGTTAGTGTTGATCTTGCTGTTATGGATTCATCTTGGTTATAGACTCTGGAGTGTGGTTCATAAAGGCTGTCAAAACTGTGTAGGTAAGTCAGTTGCGTATTTATTATTAATTGAATTAAAATTGGTTTTAAGCTTTACATTGTGCTACTCAACTGGGATGTCAGTGGTGTTAGATTTATTGAATGTTTTAATTCAAGTTTCAATGTAAAGGAGCCATTTTCATGAAATAAACGTGTCAAATTTTGGGTTTATACAGAGTTGACACTATTAATTCACGCTCAATGAAGAAAGTGATTGAACTATATTAGCCCCCTGACAACATTACCAAAGCAGAGGCCTAAAGTTAAAACCACTCGGTTACCAACTCTACTCTGAGAGATGCACTTACCTGATGGTACCCAGGAATCCATAATGCTGGAATATCTATTAATACTTGATGAGGCTGAACACCCAAGAAAATAAGTTCATACAATTTGTAGAATCTTAAAATCGTTCTTTTAAGATAGTAAATTCAATGCTCAACATAGGTTTTTTGCCAAATAATATATAAGTTAAATTTATTGAATACTATTTTTCAGACTAGACCTTTGAAACCATATCAAAGTCATATTCTTCCATAAATATTTTTGTGGTTACTAAAAATGATAACCTTGAAAAAAGTAAGATAAAAATGTGAACTTGTTGTTGAATGCACTCTGCTCTACTGCACCAGTCCAATTGTTTTGGAGTCACTCAGTCAGCTTAATTTAGATTATAGTCTACCAGCGGCATATTGGAAAACAATGTAATAATTATTTTAGAAGGTTCAATTTTCAATGTTGTTAATGAATTGAGTTCAGTGGCATTTACATTATTCTATGATATCACAATCAAAATAGAACCGGTGTTAACAGGAGACAGTTTAAAAAAAAAACTTTTTCTGATATTAGCATTTTAAAATGGTTTAAATGAAGTGGTAAAATTAATATGATAGTAATAATAAAGCATTGAATGCAGTCTGATTTCATGTTGCCACAGGTCATTCCAATAAATTGATTCATTAAAACAAACAACATGAAAAAAAAAAAACATTTGAAGATATTGAGGCTAGAAAGGATATATGCCTCGTGATAATTTCACATTTGCGTATTTTAAAGAACCTAGTGATTATTATAAAACCTTTTAAAAATCCGCATTTTGTCAATACGGGACTAAACGCGTTTAGGTAATCGAGGAGAAACATTCTCAAAATATTTTTTTGCGACGACGACTCTCGCCAATTGAACTACTACGGGATGGTGACTGAGCGAAAATTTTAATAATCATATAAAATAACTGAGCTGATGTATCTAGTTTTCGCTAGATAAATATCCTCGTTTTCTTATAAATCGCATTTTTGGGTCAACTTGAATTATTAAAAAATAAATAAAAATATCGAGGGTGACATTCTCTCTTCATTGTGTATATTTTTCCGAAGTGAGATTGCTATATTATTTTTGTAAATATTCCGATGATAGTCCATGCAGGTCGCGGGTCTGATCGAAGGCCGCATCCGGGCCTGGTTTTTTCCAATCGCGGCGTCGATTTATCTATTGAAATTTGCACTGCGATAATCGAGACTCCGACTAGTCAACATTCGAGTGCCTCCGTTCAAGAAATATTTGTTTTAGAAACAAGAAACGTACAAGAAATATATCGGACTCGGCATCGAGGAACACGATTGGGTCATCAAAAAAAAAAATATTTTTAATACAAAACATAACATCGCCACTATGCTCGTACGGGTCTAGGAGAAGTTTTCTTGTCTTCGGATACTTATAATTATTTTATCTTTATTTGCTTATATTATTTAGCAATTTTTTATATCGCCAGGAGCAAATATTGTTATTATTGTAGTGAACAAAAATCGCGAGAATTGTCGTTTGAACGCGTTATCCTGAAAATCCGCGGTTATCTTTGCGCGCGGTTATCACCTTCCTCGTCCTGCCGATCATCATTCCCCGGATAATATCGCGCGACCACTATTAACTCGAGCATCACGAGCATCACGAGCATCACGAACATCACGAGCATCACGGGTGTCAATATTTCAGTAGGATTTTCAGATTAAGGGTGAACGTCGACCAATTTGCACAAATACTTAGCATCCTGCTGAATTTGGCGTTTTTTTCTTTGAAAATATTTTGCATCTGAAATTTGATAAAACGTGGTATATTTGGTATTTTTCGCAAAGGTCCGGGGCCATACATTTCTCGGGCAGACGGTCTGAATTTAAAAAAAAAAATTAAAGGAAAAGTTCCGACCTCGCTGCCAGTTTACAAAGTGCATCTCCGAGTGTTCATCCCGAGGCGAGTTCAGATAACTCGCAGCGCAGGTCAGCCGTCTCGGAGGTTTTATCGCATCGTTTGTCGCTCCTCCAATCGCCAGTGCCATAACATAAAAAGCAATTTGTGGCCGATTCAAAGTACAGAAACGCAGGGTGCGGTAAACCCGGGAGCGAACGACTCCTCGCGGGGACTTATTAACTCCTAGCGACTCCTTATTTCCAGTCCTTGTAATGCGGTAATTCGGATAGTTTGCTTCGACTCCGCGGTAAGCGTGGAAGTGAAATAAAATATACGCTCCCAATTCGTTTACGAAAATAAATCTTAAAAATAGCAACTCTGAGGATTGCCCGTCGTTTCGTCTGCAGCCGAAAAAATACGAACAGTCGGGAACAAAGTATTAATACAAACGCCGCCAACTGAACCGCCAGTTTCTTATCGGCGCGGCCGCGTCTTGGGGGGGGGGGGGCGGGGGGGCCAGGGGGGCCGCGGGGGGCATCCCCTCAGGAGGGGGGGGCGTGCCCCGCGTGTTATCAGCGGCGACTGCGCTTACAGGTGTTCGCTCCCGACGGCTGCGAGGGGGCAAGGAAGACAATGCACCGGAAGGACGGCGAGATGCTGACCAAGGCGAAGGAGTGCGTCGTCACAGCGGCAGACACTTTGGTGACAATGTTCATGTAAGAAAATACCGCATACTTACTACCTCAAATGAGACATAGAATCGGTGATTTTTAAAGTTATCGCCGAAACACTACCCACGATTGTTACAAGTTGCATCAAAAACGCGATAATGAAATACTTATTTATTGTTTATTTATCGTCATATCCTCGCGATCGACGGCAGGTTCATAAATGAGTTCCTGGGCGTGAAGTTCGCCCCGCTAGACCTGCCCGTGGAGCGGCGGCTGCAGACGCTGGGGGCCGCCGGATGGATCTTCCTGATGGTGTTCGGAGAGGGCATCGCCATCGCCGTCGCCGTGTACCTCATCAGGAGCGACCACTACTGGATCGTGCTCATTTACATTCTGATCATCGCCAGGAACAGGGACAACTGCAACTATGGATCCAGTGCGTGAGTAGAGTCGAAATATTCTCGCATGAATTAAATAATATGCAGGTATTCATTTATTCCCCTTCGTATTTACTACGCTCGAAATTAAAATTTCAGGTGGTCGTGGGCCAGAAAATGGAGGTGGTGGGAATACTTGAGAGATTATTTTCCCGCTAAGATGGTGAAGACTGAAGACTTGGATCCCGAGAAGAACTACTTGATGTGCTGCTTCCCTCACGGAGTGCTCTGCACGGGAGTCTTCATAAGTTTTGCCACCGACGCCAACGGCTTTCATGAACTGTTTCCGAACATGAAACCTCACTTGGTGACCTTGGCTGGACACTTTATGGTGCCGTTCTTCAGAGAATTGGTGTCGTGGTTGGGATTGTGCTCCGCTTCCGCTACCAGCATTAATTTTCTGCTCGATAAGAGCAAAGGAAAAGGAAGATGCACGGCGCTCGTCGTGGGTGGAGCTGCAGAATCTCTAAACTGTCATCCCGGAGAGTATAAAGTTGTGTTGAAAAGAAGGAAAGGATTCATAAAGCTTGCTATGCTTAACGGGTAATTCACATATTCTTTTAAATATAAGTACGAATTATATTAATATTCTTTTAATTATAAAATCACACCTGGATTATAGTCTCAATAGCTTTTTCAATGATCTTGAAAATATTTCCACAAAGAATAATAATGCATTACTAAAATAAATTTACAAATACTAAATAGATTTTAAAAACGCTAGTTTTATACTATGAAGAACTTAAGCTAATTTCATGTTTTTTTATATTTTACATGTTTTAATTTATTAATTGTGTTTTTTAATTAAGAGCTCCTTTGGTTCCGGTGTTTTCATTCGGAGAGACTGATATATTCGACCAGCTTCAAAACCCTCCGGGTAGTATAGTGCGCAGAATACAGGATACTATCCGCACCTTGACAGGCGTCGCTCCCATCTTCCCCATGGGGCGGGGTATGCTTCAGTACTCGGTGGGGATTGTGCCGCAGCGCAAGCCTCTCACCACTGTTGGTTCGTTTCAATATTTTTTTTGTACAAATAACACTATTATGATGTCAAAGTTTATAGCTTTGGAGTCAATTTATATTGGAAATTTATTACGGACACCATTTCAAAAAATGTCTACATGGTTCATAGGTATCCAGTTGAAATTGGGGCTTGTGGACTTCCAGCAATGTCCATGAAATGTCTTTTTAAGAATATCAGATTGTTGAGGAAGGTGACCTTATTCCAAGAGAGTAGATTAAAAGCTGCACGTAGAGCAGACAAATAAAAGCAGTGTTAGACTTTCAATTTGGCAAAAAGGACCTTTGAACACGCCCCAAGGGTGACCGGCCCTGAATGGAGTCCAGGACTCTACACGTTTCAAACCACCAGTCAAGAAAACTTGACAGAAAGAGATTTTCACTGCAGCTAAGGTCTTAATTTATCTTTTGTTCGATTTCAGTGGGAAGACCGATGGAAGTACAAAGAAACCTCGATCCGACAGATGAAGAGATCAATGCTGTTCATGCAGAGTTCACAAATCGCTTGATTGATTTGTTTGAGAATGAAAAATCAAAATATTTGTCCAATCCGAAAGAGGCTCAACTTATTATTGAATAATATTGTATTTTGAGTCATGAAGAAAATAAGCAATATTATAATATGCATGCATGTGAGTCAATTGTGTATACATTGTTGGAATATCTGGGGAATCAGAATGATAAACTAACATATATATGTATATGAAAAGCATGCATAAAAGTTTATATTTACATACATCTTAGATATATCTGGTGATATTTTTTATGAATAAGTATTGATTTATGTTTTTATTGGAGTTTTGTTTTTTATATTATATTAAAATCAAAATAATGTTAAAATAAAAAATTAGGAAATCGTATATTTTAAATCAAATACTATAATTAAGTTCATAACACAAATAATAGTATATTCATATGAGAAATTTTACAATAAATAGTAGGATCAGATCTTACTGGAATGTTAAACATAATTTAGAAGTAATTTATATTTCTAATACATGACACTCGATAGTAGTATAGTTTTATAAATATTTTTGAAGTGTTGAAAGTAAAACATTAAAATATTTTGAAATCTACATTATTGGTATTAAATATTTATAATAAGTTCTTCTTCAATTTTTTTTTAAATAAGAGAGATTCAAACTTCTTACTAACTAAAATAAATTTAAGCAGTGGATAAAGACTCAAATGTTTCTGTTTGATTTGAAGATATCTAAAATAATTTTACTAAAATGACAAATCGTAATGTTGATGTTGTTGGGTTTCTATAAATAGTTGAATTATTGGTGTATTCAAGAGAATATTGCCCCTGTGGAGTTGTAAATGTATTCCATGGGGTTTAATAAGGCCTGCATCTTATAAGTGATCAGACCGAGAACACATATTCCTGTGCTACCGGCTGCGTACAGCACGTGCGTCAATATCTGAAAAAAAAATACATTCAAACATTTATTTCAAATCCCCCAGAAGGACGAACTTGGTGTAATGGTCTCTTTTCGATTAAATATGCGATTTTTTTAAATGAAAGACTTATCAGAGTAATCAGTAATGAATCACTTTTTTTAATACAAAATTTGGGAACAAAATTTTAAAATTTATGATTTGTTCTGCAATTACTTAAAATTTTAGAACATATGGTATGATTTACCATACCTTTCATTAACTATATAAATAGTAATTTTTTAAATAAAATACTTTTGTGATTATTCCCACATGTTTAATTTTATTGGTGATCAATTTCGCCAACCTGTTACGTTGGCGTTATCCAATGAAGCTTGATAACGCCAACGTAATGGATGGCGAAATCGTCACCAATAAAATAAAATATGGGAAATCTACTGATTACTTCTGTCAAAAATATTGATTTTACAAATAGTAGAGATTCTCATTGAAAATAGTCACTAGATAGCCCTAGAAAGTCAGAAATAGCTAACTAGTACTCTCACCTTGTTCTGCCAATTTCTGTTGGTGATACATTTGCTGTAGCCCATTTGAGTGAAAGTGACGGTGTTGTACAGAGGAATCCATTTTGAAGGCATCACCCAGAATAGAAAATCATCCAATTTCTTACGCAGCATATAGGAGCGCCGCATTACCAAGTCTCTCATCTGCAAACATATTGTTTAGTTAAATAGCAGGTGTTGAGAATACTATACATATTTAGATTTCACACTGCCAAGCTTGTATATGGAGATAAGTACATGAATTTTGCAGTTTTAGTGGCAAGGTAATCTGTTTAAAGTCAACAAATTAGCTTAATATAGTTATCCATCAGCTTGATGGATAACTATTTCTAGTAAAGCAAACTACTGTTTTAGACCAGTATGACATTACTATAAAGATGAACACTATTTCGAAAAAAATAAATTACAATTAAATAAAAACTATATTTACCTCAACGTAGTTATACATTGCCAAGTCACATATGGCATGAGCATCGTCTGCACGCTGTTCTGAGAATTCGTGCAACACTCGCTTTAGATCTGAACCGTGCTCACCCATTAACTTATCCAACAGAAGACAATCCTCAAAGCCGGCATTCATTCCCTGTCCATAGAAAGGAACCATGGCATGGGCAGCGTCACCGATTACTATTGCTTTGTCGCCTATGTGGTAAGGGCGGCACTGACCAAAAAAAAGCATTAATAAGTAAACATTCCACATTTACAAGTTTTGAAGACTTTGAGAAATATTTTTGAAATATAAAGAATTAAATAAAATCATTATCATTGTTTTTTCTTACCTTAATTGAAACAAGAGGAAGTGGTTTTCCTTTGAAGAAATCTTCAATAAGATTTTCTTTACCAATGAGTGATATGGAATCGGGGAAGTATTTCTCAAAAAATATGATCAACTGTGCAGGTGTCGTTAGTAGCTCAAACTTATCAAAGGGCATGAATAGAGTGACCGTCCATGACCTGTCCTGGTTAGGAAGGGCAATCATCATGAACTCTCCACGCGGCCAGATGTGGAGATAGCGGTGTGCCATTGCAAACTACAAAAAAATAACTATTATACTGCGAGAAATGATTTCTTTGCATATATTTTTAATTTTCTTTAAAAATCAGTAAATTCAATGAATTAAATTTTATAAAAGTTGTGTATTTATCTGCCATGTAATTTGATAGGTATATGCAAGTAGCATGAGAATTCAAAAAAAGTAAATTTTGCTTATTCTTCCATCCGTATTTATTCACTGTCTTAATCTTTGAATGAAATACAATGTTTGGGTGTAGTATTAAAGTTTGTAATAATGATAATTAAAGAGATTACATACGTCTCCTTCCGGTGTAGGCGGGATACAAAGTTCAAGGTATCCATGCTTAATGTAAGTCTGACAGAAATCAAACAGTGGTGTCTTCATCATCAGTCCTCGAACGGCTGAAAATGCTCCATCAGCTCCCACTACGAGGTCTGTTTTGTGTTCAATTATCTCCTTTGTTTGGGTACTGTAACAAAAATAAAACTATCTGTTCTCACACTTTTCAAATATTCTTGATATATTTCAATCTTCATTATGTCAATGGTAAATATAATAGTTTGGAAAATTGAATAGCTAGGAAAGTATAGACTTTACAAGATTGATGGTAAAGTAAGAAGACTGGAATATAATGGCAAATGCAGAAAGTCGAGGCCAAGCCGGGGGTGTGGATTTGTTAAAATAAATTACATAAACCCAATGTTCCTTATTTTATCTAAACCTAAACTATTTTATTTTATTTAGGTTCATGGATGATATGGTGTGATTTTTCTGTTTAAGTGTTCCAGCGTTATAGCTCTGGTACTGTGGTCATCTTCAGGAAATTATAAATGGCCACACTAACGGAGTTGAAATATTAGAACACTAAAACAAAAAAATGACCCTACATAGTATCCAAAAACCCAATAGCAATTGGAAGATTTGCTTTCTTGGGTTTCAAACTGTTTGAAGGTTCAATTCTCCGACGTTAGTAAACCCATCATCCAAGAAATCTAATCATCTAATAACAAAGGCTGCCAAAATTTGCGAGCACACAATAGTAATTATTTCATATTTGTGTTTAAGACTTTGCAAGTGTGTTTGGGATATACTCTCTCTTACTGCAAAAATTTGATGTTTCCTTCCTCGAAGTTAGCTCCGACCAGCTTATGGTGAAAGTGAAGATGGACATTTGGATATTTTTCAGTCGCTGTAAGATAAAAGACATTAATAAAAAACGATTCCCCGATACCTGTGAGTTTTGAGTATTATTTAAAAAATATGATAATTTACAATGTTTATGTTCAGTGGTTTGTAAAAAAAGTTATAAAATTTAAATATACTAAAATAATGGTTAAAAAAAGACGTCATCATCGCGTCTGTCTTATCATGACATGTATTTAAATATATTAAAAAAACATTTGCATTTTATAGAAAATAGTTGTGCAAGAAAAATATTATACAATAGGTGTTCAATTTTTAATTAAAAATTTATATTAATAAATTTATAGTTTTTACAGTCATAGAACTATTAGTTAGTTGTTTTATTATACAACTTCATGTCAGGGATTTTTGGGCAAGCTGCATTTCACATTGCTGCAAAGAGATAGCGTTAGATAAATGCTGGACAAAGAAAACGATTTACACTTCTGGAAGTGAAACAAACCTTGCTTGTTATGTACAAGGTGGGTATCTACTAGCTGACGTTTCCAGACCCTAATATTTAAAACTATTTTTAGTAACAGGCACCTACGCAATACAAGGGTACAAAAAAGGATTAAGCTTGGAACTATTATTTAGCATCCTGCCTGCGATACGATACTCACTTACGAAGTATGGTTCTGATACGGAGATAGACCTATTAGTATTAGAAAAATACTCTCGTTATCTCTACCGATTGCTGACTGTTGGATTTCGGTTCTAATCAGGGTTAAGGAAAGTTTTTATCTCCAGATTCAGAACGAAAAATACTTCGGTCGAGAACAATCTCTTTCTGATTCAGATTACCTGCGATTCCCCGCATTGAGTAAAGCCGACACAGCTGCAACTGTCTCTAAGCGATTTAAAAACCGCCAACTCATTCGCTCATCTAGTAATTAACATCAGCCAATGTTTAAAATAATCTGAGTTTACACGTTTTTGGCTCATGGAGTTAAAAAAAAAACTCAAATGAAAAAATAGATTACAATTATTAGCGCGAGATAGGTCGATAAACATTATAAATTATGCAATTGATTAAAATTTTAACATAGCACAACTGAAAGGAATAGGTGGCACGTGTATTTGATAAATTTAATATTTCTGATAGTAAGTGTAATTTCATTAAAATATTTTTATTAAAAAATGCTAGTTTTGCATCTTCAAGCAGTGAGAGTTCGTAAACTATTTACAAATGAACAAATTACAAAGTGTTAGAGATAGATAGAAACTAGTCGCATCGAAGGATAACAAGTGGGAACATTACTAAATATTTCACTTATCCATCTTCTTCTTAATCAAGTGCCTATTCTCAGATGAGGTTGGCGACCATTGCACTGACCATGTACTCATGCTGAACCAGTGTTCAGTGTTTTCTAAGGAGAAAATAGTGTAGTGGGTCTCCGAGTCCTTTTACACCGCAGTTTTGTATTGGAAGGAAAAATCTGCTTATCATTCCAAGTCCACTAATCCATTACCGATCCTTTAAACACGCTCAGGGTACAGAATGGCAGCCATGCACAAGCAACAGAATGGGGAGAGTGTATAGTACTTTATCCTAGAGGTTAACTGAAACAAAAAAGGCAGCTCGGCTGTCGCATTGCTAGTTACCGAGAGTCAAGCGATCTCTGTACATTTACAAAGGTTAAGAAATGAAACATACGAAATGCCAGCTGAATGTGGAGATTGCGGCTCTTGGAGGATAAATGCCGGCTCTCCCGGACAAGGCTGACCTCGGGTTGAATCGCGCAAAACAATAAAACTGAAAAAACTAAATACCCGCCGAAGCTAAAATCAAATGGCACGATCTGAGAGCTCGCTGTATTTCAGTAAAAATACTTTAAATGGTGAAATTAAGATTCGCCAGATAAGGTTATTTTTATTACCATCAAATTAACATATTAGCTGCTTTAACTCCGTCACATACTCGGGTCGTTCTAACTGCGCAGTTCTCGTTAGAAAAAAAATTGGTTTACGAATCAAAAATATTGATTACACCGGTTAATGCCGAGAAGGCATATGAATGCATGGCGTATTTGTTATTAGTCGATAATTATAAAATTTGGCTCGCATAACTTTGACTATTCTCCGTTGTTGCCGTATTGGGGCACTCGCATTCAAAGGTTGGTTTTATAAATTACAGAACAATCTAGAACATCAGGTTCTTCCAGAGGTCCGCAAATTGAGCTTGCCGAGTTGGGATTGCGAGTTGGGATAGCAACGTGTCAATAGCGAAACTTCACGGATTAAAGACAATGCAACAATGACAAAGCTGCAGTTCTCTTACTCTGTTGAAATAATTGTCACACTTCTATTTCTCTCTCATGAAGTTTTTGTTTTACCGGTGGCCTGCGGCGAGCTGGGTCGATCGACTGAGAACTGAGATCCGATTTCTTTGCGGCTTTGATGAGGTTCGAAAAGCTTGCAAACCTCGACTGCTACGATCATTGAATAATCTAGATCGATTGTGAAATAATACGGGGTGTGCCTCAACCGACCGAGGCTGTAACCCGAGAAGGAAAGCTAGAGTCGACCGCAGGGGATAAGGTTACCAGAAGTCAGATGTCAAAACTTCTAATGAGTATTGTTGCGTGCAATAGAGGCGACACTAATGTTCAAAGTATCAAATATCTCACTCAACCCGACTGTATTGGTCGAATTTAATAATGATTATTTTTTATGAAATATATTTTCATACGTAATAGATTTATATATAAAAAAATAAACATTGTTCTAATACGCGCCAAATGTGTGAAATCTGAATTTATTCTGATACGAAGAGTAGGCTCGTTTAGCGATGGGCCTATTACTGCACGTGGGAGGAGACAGACAAGATGGATCTAATATATCAGGAAAAAACATTATCAGTAATGCATAGATCAGGTGAAAAATATTTTATAGAGAGCAGGTAACTTTTTTAATATCGATTATGAAATTCGAGTCGCTCGCGAGCTCGGCCAGGCCAGCAGCGACTTATGCATTTTTATTGAAGTTTAATGGGAGAATCTGGTGAATCATGAATTTCAATATTATTCATGTAAATTTTGAAGATATTCCGTTTTATGATTGAATAATTATATACATATACAACTATTAATTAATTAATTATTATGTTTCTTTTAATATTAGATTGTGTGTGAAGACGTACAAGTGAATGCCAATCAGCCGCGCGAGGCGAGGCCTGGTAGAGTGGGGCCTTCTCTATGACTATGATATTGATACGGGAGGAAGTTCGTGGAGTTGCCTATCGACTTTTACACTTGGCTGAATGCATGTAAGGATTATGGATGGACATTTGACACTCCTCTTGTCGAGCTTCTTCACGCCTGGCTGGGTGAAAGTCATTTGAAAATAATATCTTCACATAGAGAGAGAAAATAAATATATTTATATATATATATACATATATGTACAAATCAGATGTAATTTTTTTTAAAGATAAGCGATGAGACGACGAGGATAGTTGTATTCGAATCTTCACCCCTTGCAAGCAAGTCGATAAGTCGAGGCCTGAACACCTCAGTCGTTTCGATCACCTCGGTGATATTTATGAATTATTTTTGTAAAGATCATTCACTAAGAGTGGGTTCGATATTTATCAATGCTATGTGAAAATTATAACAGATAAAAATATTGGAATCATATAATAAAAAATCAAAATCACTCTTCTGAAGCAGAACTATTTCATGAGGTCGGTTTGTTTCATTAATAGATAAACCTGAATTATTGCCGCGGATATAAGCGGATACTAATAAGTGTGGATACGTATTAAATATCCATAATTGTGTACTACCTTACTGAGTAACCCACACAATCAATCAACCAGAAGCGTCCACTTATTTAAGGTGTTTTTTTCTAGTTTGTGAAAAAACAAAACGACTCAAAGCTCCTGTACGGTTATATTAAAACGTATTTAAGCTTTATTCCATGTATGCCATAAAAAAATAATTTTTTGAAATGTAACCTAAGATAAATATGCTTTTTGGGGTGATGATTTCAGAAGCTCATAATACTCTGTCGGTATGAAAAGCCTCGAGGGTAAGCGAGGTCTTAAGTTTGATTATACCCTGTGATTAAAAAATGTAAAAATTAGTATGTGTTAATTTATACACAAACACCGTTTGTGTGTAAAATTTGACTTAAAATATATCAAATATTCATTAATCTTGACGTCCGTTTTAATTATTTGTTTTAAGCAAACACTGATTGATAAATTATTGAAAAAAATTGCGTCATCAAACACTGACCGATATGCCGGCATACAAATGGTCGCATTTCTGCGGATCGTCTCGGTTTTGTAGCTGAATTAATTTGAATGTGTTATGTAATGGGAAGAAATATATTTAAATTAATGCTGTGCCATTAGACTGTAGGAAACGCTTTAACTGGTTTCTTTTTATTGTGAAAGTATATGCGCACATACCTGTCTATCTTCTAGTTAGGAATTAACTTCTACGGTTTATGTGGTATCATGCACACTAGAGAATGCGGCTGGGCTCGGACTTTCTGCGTACATCCCGATCGAAAAAGCTCGCGGTTCTTGAAATTTACAAGCGAATAAATAACACGCTGTCCTTCCACCCTTCAGGAGTCAAAATATATCTGCGCATTTCAGTACAACTGCTTTCTGTCGTTACAATAAAACATGGTTAAAAAAAAGCTCAAAAAAAATCGTTATTTATAGTCAGGGTGAGTTTAAAACTCACTCGGAGTCATAATTGTATTTTCGGAAATTCTTCTATGAAAAGGATACAATTAACGTCAAACATTTATTGTCATTATTATTTTTATCTTTGTTCCTCGAGGGTGGGTCTCAATCGCGCAACTCTACAAGAGAAGAGGCCGCAAAGGAAGGAGCAGGGAGGTGAGCTGTGGAAATCATTCAGAGGTTGTGTCCGGCTAGAATATATCATATGGCATTTACTTGTAACGAGATATCGCAAAAAAAAACAAATAAGGTTTATTTAGGGTATTGTTTTCATTTGAAATTAGAGATATTGAATAAACTGAAAAACTCGAACTCGGCATCCCACGATCGACGGTTGGGATAAATAACGACGCTAGTAAATATGTTTTGAAGTTATTGATTACTATGCAACAGGATAAACTAATCAATTCGAATTATAAATAACGTTGGTGTAAATAATAATAAAGTTTAGTTTTAGTAAGTCATAAAGCTTGTTAATTTTATTTAAATTTAAGAATTAATATTGCTATCGTTTTATCTTTTTATAATATCGCGGTGGTACCAGCATTAATTTAGATGAGCAGATAAAATCCAGCGCTAATATGAAGATTTTATATGCTCTGTGAATGGATTTATTGCTGAATATTTATTTCGTGCAGGAGTATTCAACAACAGATCAACCCGCTGTTCGCATCGATAAGTCGCTTGGTTCCCCTGACGAGGAGAGAGGCATAAGTTCGTATGTGAAGCTCCTTGCATACAGAAGTCTAGAACATACTAATTCGCAATTCTTATTATAATGAATAAATGTTGTTTGCAATAAAATGCTAAAAATTCTCACCTGTTAGAAGCACCTCGTTCAGGTATTTCCTCCCAACCGAATATATGCACTATAAAAAAAGTTTCAAGTTAAAGTAATGTGTTAAGTGTAAAGTGGAAGAATATTAAAATATTTTATTTATACAAAAAATGTCTCGATAGAACGATCCAAAATTATGAAGCTGTGTTTTTATTACATTTTTAAAAATATGTAGTATTTTAAAAAAGATTTCGTTTGCATTTAATAAAACTCATTTTTATAATTCTTAGCTAAAACTACTTATGTTTTTTCAAAAAATAAAACGACGTGGATAAAACTTGACGCATGTCAATTTTTAAATTTAAATTTGAATATGTCTTTGGAAATATTTAAAATTTAATTTTTGGGTAGAATAATTGATTTTGAAACACCGTTTACTTTTAGTAGAAAGTAAGCGGAACTGTAAACAGCTTATTATGCGAATGTTTAAATGATTTAAATAATTTATTTCATAGTAATAAATCGTGTCTTAATCGTGCTAACAATTTACTGAAACGCAGATCATTTGGCTTAAGTGTGAGTCTTCACTGGCTTAAATAAGTTTCCACACTTTATATACTACATGCCCCTGTATTGGGCCAAGTAAGCTTTCACTGATTTTATGAACCTTCACTGACTTACTTATTGACTTAGTGATTATTCACTGAATTTTTACTGATCCAAGTGAGACTTCATTGACTTGGGTGATCTAAATGAAACTTCACTGATAAAAGCGTAACGAGTCTTCAATGACTTTATTGAGCCTTCTCTTCATCTGAGAGTCGTCCAACTCAAGTTGTCAAGCTCATACCCTGTCTTGGGGTTTTGACGGTCATAACTTGAAATCGACTACAGAGCTGAAGCTGAAATATCGGGGTCTTGCGCCAGGAGTCACGGACTGCGGGTGGGTCGTGATGGACAGGGGGTGAGGGCATTACCTGCTGGGTGAGGGCGTCGTAGGGGATAGCATGGTTAGGCGCGGCCTGCGGGTGGATCATGCGCCCCTGCATGGGCAAGCCGTGGTTCATGAGCTGCTCCTCCAGCCCCGCAGCCACGATGGCCGCCCTGGCGCGCGCCGACATGGACAGGTTGATGGACTTCCCGCGCACGTACTCCGATGTCCGGACATCTAGCAAAACAACAAAGACACTGTTAACATGTAACACAGGCTGTTAGACAATTTATTTATACATAAAACGAATATTCAGGAAAAAAAAATATACGACACTGGTCGCATTCACGGTGCCCGGTGCTCTATCCCATTGAATTACAAGGAAGCAGTAAACGAGCGAGACTATGATTCGGTATGTGAAATTGCGGAACCTTGTGCTAGGTTGCATACAAAATACAGCGTTTAGCCTTGTTCGTTTGATGACTAATAGCAAACGGAATATCTAATAGCAAACTCGAGGCACTAGTAGCAATAGGTAAGCTCATTTAACCGAAGTTGAATACTTGAGTTCACGGTTACATTACATTGACATAAAAAATAACTTAATATTACCAAATCAATAACCTTTATATAATGAATAACTAAGCTTTTATTAAAAAAAATAGCTGTTTACAAATAGTCTACAAGTTTCACGTGGAATATTTTAATGATCATTTTACTCTAATCTGATTGAAAATATTGCTTGATTATATTGGGATACTAAAAAAGTTTAAAACAGCAGGTAAACACAGAGGCACGTGACACCGGTCCATCGCGCCACATCAAACTTGTTTTTAATTATTTAAAAATATTTATCGGTCTAAATTGGTGAGCGAAGGGATGGGAAAGGTCATTTGAAGCCTAATCATTTAAATCAGAAATCAAGACTTTATTACGTACGTTTATAAACTATTTTTTAATAAAGATATACACAATTGATGCTAAAGTGCTCGTACGCTTTGGCAGCAGTTGTTATTAGATGATCTTGATATATCTCAGGTGTTATCTGCTCCAGTGCCGAGGTCGAAACGTCGTAAGACAGGAATCACCACGCAGCGTAATACCCCCAAAAATCAAAGATTATTTGATGTTTGATAATTGATTTAAAGAAAAATAAAGATGATGTTACCTCCTCGGTATTCGTAGAGATGCACTTCATAGCCTCTTTTAGCGAAAAACGATGCAGCGAGAGACCCAACCTGAAAAAAAAAATTAAGGTTTATCAATTTTTAACCTCTTCTCAAAGCACACACAACTAAAACAATAATACTGTCTCGTTAGCCGATAAGCCCGCCTTGCCATCATATTCACGAGTAGCATCAAACTAATAAAATAATGGTGTAAAGTATTATTTAGTTTCTTTGTTTTTTTCGTTGGTCTTCGTTTAAGGTGGAAGCCCTCGTGCCATCGAACCCTTCAGGTTCTATCAATTCTATCATGTCCTTACTGGATCTTTTCAAAATCGAAGTGATCGAGTTAAGCTATTTTTTTTAATGCGTTTTAGATGTAATATAAATTAAACAGGGTATTCCAAATACTAAAATGTAAAAAAATGTTTAGTGTATATTGTAATAAGATTCCACAAAGTACTGTCTGTCAAAAAATCTTATATGTACGAAGTAATTTAACGAATGTATATTTTTAATGTTGGACCAATTTTTAATTAATTTAATAAAAACAGTATCTGAAAAATAAATTAATAAATATTCTCAGCTATTACTGTACTTACGAAAGATTTAATCTTAGCCGCAAATAGTTTATATCTTACACATTTAAGAAGTTCTTCTACGCTACGAGGTGAGTAATGAATAGTATACTTATGTAAGTTCCCAAAAATGGTAATGAAATTTACAGTAGTTTATTTACAATGCATTTGATTTTTTTTTAATTTTCATGAATATTGATCACTCAGTAAAATAAACTCACATACAAGTCAATTAACATAATTCGACTGAGACCAGACGAGTGATAATAAAAATATATCTTTTATCAGATTAATCTATCGATATCCCACAATAATATGTATATGTTCTGGTTATCTCGCAAATGCGCTGCTTGTGATTGTGACTTCTGTTGGAGCATGGCGACCATCATCAAAGTGTGATTAAAAATCTTGTTTAGCGATAACAACAAATTATTTGTCTTTAAAAATTAACTTCAGTCAATGGTTGCGATGCAAATTTATGCTGCGTTTATTTTTCTGAAATTCAAATATTAAAAAAATGATCACAAATACATGTTTAAAATAACACTTGACTTTGGTTTTGGTAGTTGAATAATTTAGTCATTAAATAAAAAAAATTAAGTTTTTTTTAGGTTTCGACCTTTGAAAACACCGATGGCACACGAATGGAAAAATGGAGACCATTAATAAAATCTAAATAAAAGATCTGCAGATCCACTACCGAATTGCTGATAATGCCCTCAGAAGAAACCACCTCAGCCCGCAATGCTTGTAAGCAGTCAAATATATATTTTTTAAATTTTAATGAGAATATATAATATTTGAACGTTAATTTGCCATATGTTTTTGGATACATTTGTAAATAATTGAATTACACAGGTTTATTGACATACTTAAAAATTAGCCTTTTTTATTTTTACAGAGCGTAGATGGATTTTAATTTAAGAAAACGGTTCATATTTTTGCCAAAGTAAAAGATCACGGCGAGCGGAAAACCAAAAGAGTAAAAAAAAATATCCACTTCTTTATTAATTAAAAATATTTAGATTGCGATTGAATAAATGTATATGCATTTTGTCAAATAAACTAATTCTGTGCTATAATGCAAATAAATAAATTTTTTAAAATAATTTATTGAACTAGTGACAATTTTATAGCCTGAAAATTAGTACTTAATAGTGTAAAGAAAAACATATTTTACCATTGGGTATATAAAAAAAATAATTGATTTCAAACCAAGAATTAAAGCAGATTTGTAAACATATTTTACTCAGTAATTATTATAATAAGCTAATTCCAATGCAGCGAGTTTCTTTCAATTATATACACAATATAAATCATTCACTGATTTGTAAAAAAATGTTAAAATATAAAACAAATAAAATATGTTTAAAGATGTATGATAGTGATCTTACAAAGAAAACTTCTTCATTGGCCAGGCTAATCGTTTTAATTAATATAATTTTCATCTTTATAAACCTAAGTGTAAATTTTTCAATTCAAATTATTCAAATAAAATCGATCGCTGGTTACACTTTCAGAAATCTGACAACAAAACTACGTTTTTTTGATAAATTTACTTCTATGTTAAAAATTCAAACATCACAAATAGGTTTCTGATTAATATAACCGATTAAAAATAATATTTCAAACTGTTTCTTATATTGAAAAAAAAAAAAATCTTTAAACATTTTAAACTAAATATGAATCGTTTAGGAAATTTCACTAATACGCATAGTTTTAAAGATATATATCCCTTCCAAATTATATGTATGTTGAAGATTAAAATGACTTATGTACACGCAAAAACATTATTATTTGGTCTCCCTAAATAAACTATTCTTAAAGCAGGCTTTCTTATTTTATGAGTTAGTTTTTTTTTTATAATTAATGTCAAAAAAGTGATTGATTGGTGAACAACCACTAGGAAATTTTATTTGAAATAGTAATTCGGACGTATTTTTTGTTTGCTTTGATTGCTACCCAGATTTATTATTTTTTTATGATATGCAGTATTAATATTCAAAGTGAAATAAACAAAATAAAGAGTCACTAATGAAGTCATACAAATAATCAATATCATTGACAAAGAGTACTTGGTGGAATTACATTTTAATATTTGAAATAAAATTAAATACTTGAGTGATTTTTCCACTTGTAAATTTTTATTGGTGACCGGTTTCGCCAACCGGTTGGCATTAACAAACTCGGTTTGAAGTTATCTAAGTAAAGAAATCAATATAACATTAAGCAATAGATATGAATGGAGATGAAACGTTAAGGGGAAGGTCTTACCAGCCCCCCGCCCACGATGGCGATGGAGAGTTTCCTGTCGTTGAGCGCGTCTGTCATGCTGGTGCAGTCTGCGTCACGCGAGGCTTCCCCGGCTACTGCGGCCCGGCGCGGCCCCCGGGCGTCCTCTCGGGCCACCCCGCAGCCCCGCAGCCCCGCAGCCCCGCAGCCCCGCAGCCCCGCAGCCCCGCAGCCCCGCAGCCCCGCAGCCCCGCGGCCCCGCAACCCCGCAGCCCCGCAGCCCCGCTGCTGCCATATCATTTGCCTATTAATCTATGTCCGACAAGTCCAATCAACAACTAATCGCATTATGTAATATACAGTAATACCCCGCTCTACGCGAGGGATACGTTCCGGAAAAGTAAAATTCGCGTATATCGGGGTTTACGATTAAACACACATAAAAAATCAAAACTTAATACAAAAAATTCGAATCATTTGAATCAATCACTTTATGCAGTATTACATGTTATTTTTACTGAAAATACATCTATTGTCTTTTGGGTAGCGTTTCTTTTACGTTCTTGTAAAATACGTTCATAACACCCAACGCTGTTTTTAATTGTTAAGAGAAGTCAATGACTACATTATGTTCATACACATTCTTAAAATAAGAAATTCGCGAAATGCGAGGCATTTTAACGCAAAATTTGTAATTTGCGTTATAGTGAAACCGCGCATAACGAGATCGCGTAAAGTGGTGTATTACTGTATTTACTGTAAGTGGGAAAGTCTCTAATTCCACTGCTGATAACAGCACTTTGTGCCAGTGTGGTGATCTTTTTGTATTCTATTTTTGACCATATTCAAGAGTTAAAGTTAAACTATGGAATTTAGGCTGTGTATTAAAATAGTTATGTGTAATATATTTTATTTATTTATTATACGTTTAACTGCTTGTCTAACCAGTAGCGATAGAGGCTAAGCCGGTAGCAGCCTACTACGCTCGTTATTTACTTTTTTTGCGTCTAAAGTTCTGATTATTTTAAACTAGAATTAAAAGTAAATTTTTCGTGAATAATTTTTTTTATAAAAGAAGAAGTAAAAAAGTGAAGGTAGTCAGTCGCTCGAAATAAAAAAAAATTGATTCGTTGTCCAGTATGCACTACACCATTCGTAGTTTTCTTTGCGAAGCATTAGATTATAGTTATATCATTTTTAACTTTTTTTTGGTTTTAACGAAACGTTATTGAAAAATCTGGAAAATGCGATTACAATTGTCCCCGTTTATATCACGCAAAGCAAACAGCAACGAAATAAGGGGAAGAATAAAGTCCTTAAAATCAAAGTGCATCCAGTTTGCATTGGTTTTGTCTTGCCATAGTGAAGTGCAACACTTTAAGAACTCCCTCTTAGGTGGGCGCACCTCTACGAGCGCGTGTAGAAGTGGGAACCGACATTTTTAAAAACTGTTCATCATTATTTCAATTTCGAGATTGTTTAATACGAATGTTATGTTCTAGTGTTTTTTACCTCTGAATATAGTATAGCTGTTGTTATTATTCAAATTTAGTCTACTTTTATATAGTAAGTTAGTTAAACAACTTATCAGTTCACGATAAGCCCTACACTCGCTTGAGTTACGTAAATATAAAACACGCAATCCTCCGAAGCCCCACAAGTTGATGCGTGGCTTTGTGGAATAAGTATTATTTACAGATAGATACACAAATATGCGAAGAAATGTAGCTATAAATTAAAATTAAATTATTTTTTTTAGTTTTTTACTACGATATATTATGTTAACTTACCACTAATGTTCTTGCTACGATACGATACGATATAGTAAGTAATCAGTAAGCCCCGCAGAAATAACACTGAAATCTCGCTGGAGATTCACCAAGTGATATGTCCTCTCAGTTCTCTTTTATGCAGTTGAAGCTTAAAAATTCAAGACAGCTACTATGCGGTAGAAATTTGGCTGTATAGGAGAATCCTTAAAATACCATGGGTTGATCGCGTCACAAATGAGAGAGTCTTGCACAATGGGCAAAAAAAGGAAACTCTTGACGTTGGTAAAGAAACGAAAGGTCTCCTATTTTGGCCACATTTTTCGTAACAATAAGTATGGCATCCTCCAGCTGACTGTCCATGGAAAAATCGAAGGGAAAAGGGGCATTGGAAGGAGGAAGTTTACGTGGATGTGGAATTTGCGCCAGTGACTGGAGATCGGAAGTGCGGCAGAATGAGACTGGCCCAGGATAAAGATATGTTCGATGAAATGATCACCAATCTCCTATGAGGAGAGGCATCAGAAGAAGAAGAAAGCAATATTTTCTCCTGTTTTTTTAAAAAAAAAAACTCGATTCTGCTCTTGCAATACTTATTATATAATACTTTAAATGTAAAATTAACATAAAAACACAAGAAACATTTATTTTATTTAAAATTGTAGACACTAGAGTTAAGTTAATAAATATACAAGATGTTAATAGAATATTATTAAAAGATAAGGCTTAACCATTGCAGTGACTTCATTTTAATAAATGTGGTTGTTGAGGGACAAGGCATTTGCATGGTGAAGATCCATTAATATAATGAAAATATTACATTTTTATTTAAATCTTCACAGTGAGTTTATTAGAATAAAAGTCATCATCAGATGCATGACTAAACAGTTTAGTCACGCATCTGATGATGATCCGGTATAGGGTCGAAACTAGTTATGCAAAATAATATTCTAATAAACTCACTGTGAAGATTTAAATAAAAAGTTATTATTTTCATTATATTAATAAATGTGGATTAAACCACTCCACAAAGTAATAAAAACAATATCTCATATATATATTACAATAATTTTTTTATACTATACTAATTTTTATAAAGTAGAAAGTGTTTGCTCATGCGATACGACTGGAACTACAGATTTATTTTATTTATTCAAAGCATCATTGTTTGCACTTGTATTGTCAACTTTGATAACGCGTTAGAACTTTAGTGTACATATTGGATTTTATTTGCATTATACCAACGAAGATATTTTTAACGTTACGTTGAATTACGGAATGCATCATTTTGGCTTTATTGTACATATATAATTTCGATGGTAAAATATTATAATCGAAAATATATATATATATATATTCACATATGTATATATTTTAATTGGTTTGCAATTGTTTTTATTAAATAAGAGACACGCGACTAGAATATTTTACACTGCTTGATAACTTAATATATTTATTAATTTACGCGATTGTATTTTTATTTCTTGAACTTTATGGTTTTTGAAATGTTAAATGTCGCGATGCGCGACAGATGTGTGTTTGTTAATTTCAAACAACTTTAGTCACAACACTTATGCGTTGCTTGAAATATTCTGAATTATTCTAGATTAATTGAAGAAAAAGTTCAAAGCTTCTCAAATGTAAAAAGGTGTACTTATATTGATTATTTTTATTTTAGGACATTTATGATTTTTTAGTCATTTGCGATATTCAGGCGCTAAAATAATGTCTTTCTCTCCTTTTTGAAAAAAATGTTTTTCTTAGATTCAGGCATTTTTGTTAAGGCAAGTTTAACTGATTGCGTAATTTTTTATGCCAATCTTCTTTCAAACTTCTTTTTCGTAGTATTTGATTTCGTACGTGTCAAAGTTTTTTTTAACATAAACTTGATAGATCGTGTATTTAAATTACTTCTTGTTAAGAGATTCTTTTTATAAAATATTTGGTTTGAAACAAAATATTGACTCGTCAAGAAGCATTTTAACTGATGTAGCGGCCTTCACACGTGTTTTTATGTAATAATTTGATGCTTAAAACATTCTATGAGTTCAGGCTCAACAAACTATATCTGAATAATCTGATAAAATCTAAATGTTTAATTTCCAAATTTACGCTGTCAACAAAACAAACTGTTTATTTATAATTTTGTGCAGAATCAATAAACAAATACATCTGAATTACAGCCTAGACCATTTTCATGAGTATTAAAACACAGTTCACATACCCCCACGTTTGCTACTTTAGAGTGAGATTCACAAATGGTTAAATACGACAAAATGATTCCAAGAATAATTTAAAATATGTAAAACTACATTTAACAGTCAATTACTCTTTATGGACTCATATTCAGATTTCAGTTTTGAGTTTTGTCTGGGTTTGGAAGGGCATGCCACTGAAAATGATCCATTTCGTTATTTATCTATCATAAAAAAAAATACTTTCTATATTGCATGAAAAATCAATATTATTATTATTATTATTATTTCTTGTTTCAATTTTTTTTTAAATGAAATGTGAAGTTCTATTTTTTTATTTATTATAACATATTTTATACATAGTATTTATAAAACCATGCGTTGGAAAAACATCGCACATTTTATAAAACGTGGATTTCGCGTTTTATTTATTCACTGTAGTTAACATTTTTTCACTACGATATTATATACACATATATATATATATATATAAATAAAAATGAAATTAAAATATGAGTTAAATATAAATTATACATAGCTCTGCGCCCCAAGCATAGGTAATCAATCCAAACATCTGTATCGATGTATGTGCATACTAGTATATATAGTCAATCTCTAATTTCACAGATTTGTATCCAGGACAGACTTATTCAGACAGATTCATATGTAATACTCCATTTTTAACAGCAAATATGTTTGTTTCTGAGTGCGGCGGTAGTTTCATCATATTGGGCTTCATTTAAAAAAAACTAATCATTTGCTAATATAATCATATTTTACAATCAGCTGCAGTAGACTGGCATATATAGTCGTTGAGAAGCTTTTCTTTGTTAGTCTGAAAAAACCCCTGAAAGGCGAAAGTGCTCACAAATAAAAATGATCGTAATTTTCTCGGCTATTCATATTTATTGACACAGAATGTTGTTGTTAGGATTCATACTATTTTTACTATCACCTAAGTCAATAACCATTCTGGCAACGTATATATTGGTGTATAAATGTGTTGGTGCTGTGGGAAATCTGACACTTTTCTCGCTATTAAAATTTCTCGAGGAGAAAGCTTTTCGATATTCCACTCAATTATGCCTAATTTCCTTATCAGTACAAGTACGCGCTGTTAAGCTCCTTTAGAAGAGAGAGGGATGGATGTTTTTTGTTACTCTAGGACCATTCTATCGGCATGATGACGTCACTATAAAGATGCTGTGCGCGTTTTATAACACTATGCATAGCTCCTTTGCTGTTTTGACTGGAACCTGTTGTGGCTGATACTTTCATCATTCACGCAAAGCTTTTAAAATTACTTTGATTAAACGAAACGTCAAATTTCTATTTAAGTATACGAAAAATGGATTAACCTAATGCAAAAGTTGTTTTCGTTGTTTTTCTTGGTTTTATTTTTTTCTGGGACAAAGAGAAAAATTTATTTTGTTATATTTCATTCTCCCAGTATTCATAAATAATCCTCACACAGCAGTCAATCACGCGAATAACAGCATCAAGAAATTTGTAAGACAAAGTTTTGAACGATTCGCCCACAGGAAAGCTTCCAGCTGTGTTGGGTGCGGGCCACGCAGACGGCGGCGGAAGCTACGCGCGCCACGCCTGCCAGGGATGCTAGGAAAACATACGCCAAGAATGAAGACTTTAACAAATACTAAGGTTTTAGTTTCAATTAGCGGATTTCATGCTGTTGAGGAGTTTCAGCAGCTCTTGCTGTAGTAGCTCTGATTCGGACTTGTTCTAGAAGTGCTTCAAGTTTTTCTACTGCTCTTGACTGTTGCTCTCTCTACATTTTTGATTCCAAATGCACTTCATATTGTCCGGCAGTTTTGGCTGCTCTTTCGGCTCTTTTTCGTTTCGCATCAGCTGTATTCCTTTATATATATATATATATTTTTTTTTGATAACCACAAATGATAAAACTCTCTGTTGTGAATGACAGATCAGTGATTTTTTTTTGAAAGTCCGTACGATGCGCGATCTTCACAATGTTCTTTTTTAAAATTTTTTGCGTTGAACGATGTCGACTTGACAAATGTTGAAAATTTTTGTCCGGCGTGTCCGGCGTGTCCGGCGTGTCCGCGTGTCCGGCGTGTCCGGCGTGTCCGGCGTGTCCGCGTGTCCGGCGTGTCCGGCGTGTCCGGCGTGTCCGGCGTGTCCGTCGTGTCCGCGTGTCCGGCGTGTCCGCGTGTCCGGCGTGTCCAGCGTGTCCGCGGGTCCGGCGTGTCCGGCGTGTCCGCGTGTCCGGCGTGTCCGCGTGTCCGGCGTGTCCGGCGTGTCCGGCGTGTCCGCGTGTCCGGCGTGTCCGGCGTGTCCGGCGTGTCCGGCGTGTCCGCGTGTCCGGCGTGTCCGGCGTGTCCGGCGTGTCCGCGTGTCCGGCGTGTCCGCGTGTCCGGCGTGTCCGGCGTGTCCGGCGTGTCCGCGTGTCCGGCGTGTCCGGCGTGTCCGCGTGTCCGGCGTGTCCGCGTGTCCGGCGTGTCCGGCGTGTCCGCGGGTCTGGCGTGTCCGGCGTGTCCGCGTGTCCGGCGTGTCCGCGTGTCCGGCGTGTCCGGCGTGTCCGGCGTGTCCGCGTGTCCGGCGTGTCCGGCGTGTCCGGCGTGTCCGGCGTGTCCGCGTGTCCGGCGTGTCCGGCGTGTCCGGCGTGTCCGCGTGTCCGGCGTGTCCGCGTGTCCGGCGTGTCCGGCGTGTCCGGCGTGTCCGCGTGTCCGGCGTGTCCAGCGTGTCCGCGGGTCCGGCGTGTCCGGCGTGTCCGCGTGTCCGGCGTGTCCGCGTGTCCGGCGTGTCCGGCGTGTCCGGCGTGTCCGCGTGTCCGGCGTGTCCGGCGTGTCCGGCGTGTCCGGCGTGTCCGCGTGTCCGGCGTGTCCGGCGTGTCCGGCGTGTCCGCGTGTCCGGCGTGTCCGCGTGTCCGGCGTGTCCGGCGTGTCCGGCGTGTCCGCGTGTCCGGCGTGTCCGGCGTGTCCGCGTGTCCGGCGTGTCCGCGTGTCCGGCGTGTCCGGCGTGTCCGCGGGTCCGGCGTGTCCGGCGTGTCCGCGTGTCCGGCGTGTCCGGCGTGTCCGGCGTGTCCGCGTGTCCGGCGTGTCCGCGTGTCCGGCGTGTCCGGCGTGTCCGGCGTGTCCGCGTGTCCGGCGTGTCCGGCGTGTCCGCGTGTCCGGCGTGTCCGCGTGTCCGGCGTGTCCGGCGTGTCCGCGGGTCCGGCGTGTCCGGCGTGTCCGCGTGTCCGGCGTGTCCGCGTGTCCGGCGTGTCCGGCGTGTCCGGCGTGTCCGCGTGTCCGGCGTGTCCGGCGTGTCCGGCGTGTCCGGCGTGTCCGCGTGTCCGGCGTGTCCGGCGTGTCCGGCGTGTCCGGCGTGTCCGCGTGTCCGGCGTGTCCGGCGTGTCCGGCGTGTCCGCGTGTCCGGCGTGTCCGGCGTGTCCGGCGTGTCCGGCGTGTCCGGCGTGTCCGTCGTGTCCGCGTGTCCAGCGTGTCCGCGTGTCCGGCGTGTCCAGCGTGTCCGCGGGTCCGGCGTGTCCGGCGTGTCCGCGTGTCCGGCGTGTCCGCGGGTCCGGAGTGTCCGGCGTGTCCGGCGTGTCCGCGTGTCCGGCGTGTCCAGCGTGTCCGGCGTGTCCGCGTGTCCGGCGTGTCCGGCGTGTCCGGCGTGTCCGCGTGTCCGGCGTGTCCGCGTGTCCGGCGTGTCCGCGTGTCCGGCGTGTCCAGCGTGTCCGCGGGTCCGGCGTGTCCGGCGTGTCCGCGTGTCCGGCGTGTCCGCGTGTCCGGCGTGTCCGCGGGTCCGGAGTGTCCGGCGTGTCCGGCGTGTCCGCGTGTCCGGCGTGTCCAGCGTGTCCGGCGTGTCCGCGTGTCCGGCGTGTCCGCGTGTCCGGCGTGTCCGCGTGTCCGGCGTGTCCGCGTGTCCGGCGTGTCCGCGGGTCCGGCGTGTCCGGCGTGTCCGGCGTGTCCGCGTGTCCGGCGTGTCCGGCGTGTCCGGCGTGTCCGCGTGTCCGGCGTGTCCGGCGTGTCCGCGTGTCCGGCGTGTCCGGCGTGTCCGGCGTGTCCGGCGTGTCCGCGGGTCCGGCGTGTCCGGCGTGTCCGGCGTGTCCGGCGTGTCCGGCGTGTCCGGCGTGTCCGCGTGTCCGGCGTGTCCGGCGTGTCCGGCGTGTCCGGCGTGTCCGGCGTGTCCGGCGTTTCCGGCGTGTCCGGCGTGTCCGGCGTGTCCGGCGTGTCCGGCGTGTCCGGCGTGTCCGGCGTGTCCGCGTGTCCGGCGTGTCCGGCGTGTCCGGCGTGTCCGGCGTGTCCGGCGTGTCCGGCGTGTCCGGCGTGTCCGCGTGTCCGGCGTGTCCGGCGTGTCCGCGTGTCCGGCGTGTCCGCGTGTCCGGCGTGTCCGGCGTGTCCGCGTGTCCGGCGTGTCCGGCGTGTCCGCGTGTCCGGCGTGTCCGGCGTGTCCGGCGTGTCCGCGTGTCCGGCGTGTCCGGCGTGTCCGCGTGTCCGGCGTGTCCGGCGTGTCCGGCGTGTCCGGCGTGTCCGCGGGTCCGGCGTGTCCGGCGTGTCCGGCGTGTCCGGCGTGTCCGGCGTGTCCGGCGTGTCCGCGTGTCCGGCGTGTCCGGCGTGTCCGGCGTGTCCGGCGTGTCCGGCGTGTCCGGCGTGTCCGGCGTGTCCGGCGTGTCCGGCGTGTCCGGCGTGTCCGCGTGTCCGGCGTGTCCGGCGTGTCCGGCGTGTCCGGCGTGTCCGCGTGGCCGGGCGGGCGCCGGGCAGCCCGGAGCGGTCACGTCTGCAGCCGCCGCGGGAGTTAATTTTAGAGGGCGCGCGGAATACCGCCGCTCTTCGAATAGCTGCCCTCCGGCCGGGAGATCTCCCGGCGCAGGGCGGCACAACAACTCGAGCACACCGCGCCCAGCAACGATCACAACAACTAATGTCGTCGGCCATTTTTCTTGTAATAAACGGGATTTGGATGCGATTTGTCGGTCGGTAGTCAGTTGGTCCCCAACAGGTGTACTTATCCTTCGGCAGCTAACTCGGAAGGTACGGTTAGCCTGTGCGACGATTACAGCTACGAAGCGGAGCACGCTCTCTTCAACTGCGGGGCGACCAAAATGGAGCGATGGCGACTTCGGATCAGTCTTGGCATCGTCTGGACAGCGGACGAGCTGGTGCCGTCCATGCTCAAGGACTAACGAGCTTGGGACGGAGTCTTTTCTTTTGACCCGGATAGAAGTGAGGGGAGGCAGACTGAGGAACAGCGAAACGTGCGCTCCCTGGGATATCCCCCTTCACGAATGAACGAATTATGTATGATATATTTATTTATAAAAATTTAAGACCAGCTGTCGGTACCCGAAATTAGTACCACAGCTCTGCCTGGGGCCGACAGTAAAAAAATGGTGTACTTATTCTTATTAGCACATTTATGCATTCGTTAGGTTTGGTGGCCATTCTTATGCTCTAGCGCACCACTCTGAGATTGCCTCAAATCCTTATAAACGATCTCCGCTAGCGTGAATTTCAAATTTCTGAAAACGGTCTGGGTACCAAATATTTTAATCAATCATCATGTATTGTTACCCGCCAGTACATTTAATCGACTATCGGCAGCCCTGACGAGATCCGACGGGTAATTATACACGAGACGGCCCGCCAGAGCTCCGTCGTCTAATGGTATTTCAACTCGAATAGAGCTAGACGAACATTCAGCATTTTCTTCTTATAAGAAAAGCCAGATGTTTTTCTTTTTTATGGTTCATGAAGTATATTTAAATATAATTTCTTTTATTCACTTTCTAAATTTATCCCCAGAACTCATTTTCAATTTTTCTCATTAATGTGTTGTTAAAAATAGCACTGCTGGGCATCGCGATCTTGTACTCGACTTTTGTTTTAACGTTTTAAAATAACAGCAAATGAAGAGTCAGAAAGAATTTCATAATATATTTAATAACCTTTCTGAAATCAATACACGACGCGCAGTCAATTTAAATGACTGTAATTAACGTATACAGTTATATGCACTAATGCTAAATTAATATTAATTTAATAATGCACAGTTGATATGTGACCAAAAATTTAAAAAAATTGTATTTAAATACTATTTTTTTAAATTGCCTTCAACACTAAAAAATCATAATTTCCATTAAAAAAACAATGGTTACTATTTTCTCACCTCTCACAAGAATACTTTAGTTACTGGTAACTGAAAAAAATATATCCCTAATATATTTTTTTAAATTAATATACACCCGATTATACTTGTTAGTTAAAAGCTTTATTAGTCAAATGAATAGAAAAATTTAAATGATTTGTAAATAAAAGTATTTAATGCAGCTGGCCACTTTAGAAGAATTTCCAAAATCAAACCAATAATATCAAACAACAATATCTTAAATTTATGGTACCAACCCTAAAGAGAGCGTGGCTTTTGAATGCAACAATGATTTTTTAATCGAGTAATTTTATATTTTTAAAATAAACAACTCGGAAGTTTTAAGAATTTTAGGCATGACGGCAAGCGGTGTTTCACGAACCAAGCCATTTACTAAATCATGTTTACAAAAACTAAAGCGTATTTTGAGCGAGAGACTTTTAAGCCACACCACTAGAAGGTCGCTGGAGAAAAATCAGGCAGACAAGCAGTAGTGACCAGCTGGATCCATCTCTGACTTTGATTTGTTCAGGAAAAGCCCAGACAAACTACAGAAAAAAAGTTTTTTATTATGGTCACTTTATACTTGGAGATAATTTAAATTATTTAAAAATTACTAAAAACCGAATTAATCCACTACAATCACAATTAAGATCCTGGTAGTAGACAAAAAGGCGAAGGGAAAACAATGGAATTTAGCATAAATTAGGGTATACTTAATTATATAATCTTGGATATTCTTAAAGAAACTAGAAATTTATTTATTTTATTATGAACAAAATCAGTATTTTATATTTATACGTCATGTTATATTGCTCTGTTTTCTCATTCACTTTACTTTTTATCACTAAAAACTGTCAGTTAGGTTTTCACTAACTGACCTTTCTTTCTTTCTAAAGGCTTTCACCTCACTTTCATCAACCAAAAAATATCACATAGACTTTCAATCTGCTTTCACTCTCAGCTAGTATCAAACTAAATATAATAAACAAACTTTCTCTCAGCTTTCCCCTCACTTTCATCAACCAAAAAATATCACATAGACTTTCAAACTGCTTTCACTCTCAGCTAGTATCAAACTAAACATAATAAACAAACTTTCTCTCAGCTTTCCCCTCACTTTCATCAACCAAAAAATATCAGATAGACTATCAAATTGCTTTCACTCTCAGTTCGTATCAAACGAAATAGAATAAATCAACATTCACATAGTTTTCACCTCTGTTTCATCAACCCAACAATAGCACATAGATTTTCACATTGCTTTCACCTTTACTCTGTAAATACCCAAGAATAACAAATAATCTTTCACATTATCTCCACTTCACATATATCACACATTAATTTAATTTAAAATATCGTAATTCAGACATTACTTATAGATTTACTTACAATGTTTTCAAGGATTGTTTTTTAGTTAATTTAATTTCACGTCATCATTACTTGAGGATATTATGGAATATTTGACTTATAGATTAATAGCCAGCAGAATAGTAACTTTTTTTAAATGTCAATTTAATAAAAGGTAACCACATGTTAGTTGGATAACAATAAGTAAACATATTGCAACGCAAAAAGTGCGTTTACATGCGTCAACGCTGATTAATTTATTATAGTATCTTTATAAACTGATAATCGGGTGATAAAGATATTTTGGCTGACATTTTTTATTATTTTTCTACAAATAAACAAAACCATTGAATTTTTTCAATAAATTTTAAGTTTATTCGTTTTAAATTAGTTACGTGGAAAATTGATAGTATGAGAATTTGTTTTTTCTCCATATTTGGTTATATGGAGAGCACACTCAAAATTATTACTATTAATTAAAATGTATGCGTGATGATTGCTAAGTTTCCATATATTATAAATTTCTACATTTTCCACCGAGGAGCTCAAAAATGATTTCAAAAAGTCGAGTTCAAGTTCATTGTCGGAACAAATCATCAATATGAGGCAGGGAATTTAGAAACGAGTGTTTCCTTCTGATCTATGTTTTTTTTTCCAATTCAGTCGGGTTACGTTGGAAAGTAATTAGGTATTTGGACAGCAACTAAAGCTAAATGTACACGGAGAGTTTGGAAAATACAAACTCGGCTGTTGATTCTTTTATAAGAACGTTGGAAAGTACCCAAATGATCATCTTCTAGATCGTTTAAACACAAAAAATAAACTTTATGCGAATATATAATAATTTCGGTATGGATGTAGGTTACGGACATCGCAGGGGAGGGAGAGGAGAGTCGACAACAATATATAGTGTTTACAAACGCACAGCTTTTCTCGAAATAATCCCAAGTCTCGCGCTGCCTACTCCTCGTCGACTGCGCTATCCTATAATCTTTACAATTCAACGCCGGTTTGCGATCATCCGAGATGCGCTCGGGGGTTTCGACAGCCGCCGCCGCTGACCGCTCTCGAGAGCTCTCGGGTGCGATGGCGAGATGGGTCGAAGCCCTCCTAGAGGGCGGGGCAGTACCGGGCCCGAAACGTCGGAAATCGCAAGACCGTCCTCATCGTCCAGGAGGGGCGGGGGTGTGGTGGGGGGCGGGCCCGGGCAGGGCGGGCCGCCCCCGCCGCGGCTATTCCCGGCCTCTCGCCCGGCCCGGCGCCAGTGTCGGCCGCGCCGCCCAGAGGCCGCCATGTCGCCCCGCGCCCTCGCGCTGCTGCTGCTGCTGCTGCTGTGCGCCCCCGCCGCCCCCAAGAAGGCGCCGTCGCCCGTCCCGCCCCAGGAGGCCGACCCCGTCATCGAGGAGGTCACCGCCAAGCAACTCGAGCGGGTGCTCAACGAAAAAGACTATGTTGCCGTCTACTGGTGTAAGTGCAGTGTCCGCGCCCCCTCCGAGCCAGTGAACCCCCAGTGATGCGGTCGAGGCCGAGATGCTCCGCTGCGGCAGTTTTAGTGAATCTCGTGATCCTGGTCTCGCGGGTCCCCTTGACCTCTAGCCCGGCGTGTTGACGGTCGCCCCTCGCGGCCCTCCGCGGCGCCCTCCGCGCTCCCGCCTCGGCGCCGTCCCTCGCCCGCGGCCTCGCCGGCCGTCTCCGAGCCGACAGGTCGACGAGTGATATCCGAGCTAAATAATTGGCATACACTTCAGTAGAACGAACTTTCCTAATCTTTTTAGCAGATTATTTTTATGTAGAAACTCGAGGCCCGTTCTTCCCCTCTCCTCTTGGCAGAGAGTTGCGCACTCTGGCATTCGTTTTGTGATATTTTATTCGATCGTTCTCCAATCGAAACTGTATGTTTGTACCGTAAATGCACTTAGTCATCGAAGTTTCCAAAAAATTGTTAAAAATTGGATGTGCTCCATCATTTACCCGAAACGCCGATACGAATGACGATTCCGAGCGAGTGGATCGGAGGCCGCGGTGACGTTCCGGCGGGCCACGTGCGGAGATCTCCCTCGCGATGGCGGAGGTCGGGGAGCGCGGTCAGCCATGGGGAAGACGATTTGATTTAGTGCTGTAAACACGTTGCCGGCTATGAATAGCAAACTCGTGCATTATTTTTACCGCGGTGTTTTTGAATCGCTTAACCCCTGCGGAGCGCCGCGGCAACCCCGCGGTCTCGTGCCCGGACTCGTGTCGCAGTGTCAACCGAAAGATCACGAACTTGAAATAAAATATCGGACAAAAAATTACAAAACTTTTTAAAACGATTAACTACATTATTGCATTAAATATTTTTCCAACGAGGAACGTGATTATTATATAATTTACCACGGATATTTATCTACAAAAAACTAGGTACATCGGTTCAGCACTTGCACATAACAGAAGTAGATAATAACATTTTGAAACTCAATATATATAGAATCAAAAAATTATTTCATTCTCATTAAAACTTACTATGTATATTGCTACGGTATTTACCTTTCATATAAGACACTACTTGAAGTATAAGCTTAGCCGGTTCACATTGAACTTTTCTTTGAAATACGGGCTTCCGACTTACTGAATGATATAATATCTCATTCGTTCAAGATAAAAATTAAAAACCTAATTTCAGCACGTCTTGGATAAAAATATTTAACCATAGCACAACAAATGAATAAGTGTTTAGTGGAATACCAATTGTCAATTTGTTTAAAAGCTTAAAGCAATAATATATTTAGGTAATCCCAAATGTAACAAAGAGAACAACCCTTAAGTTTTTATAAAATTTTAGATGACATCGGTGGGGTATGAGCCCACGCTTCCACGTTCATCGTCGCCATGTGCTTTTGACTAAAATACGCTATAAAAATATATATATAATTTAGAAAATAAATGTAATTATACGACCAAAAGCTTGTTTAAAACCACTGTTGCTGACTAGAGGAAAACGTCAACATATGTCCACAATCTATAGAGTAGATTAGGCTGCCTGCATACGCTGCAACACAGCAGATAACCTAATAGTGAATAGCGTTCACTTTTCGTTGTTTTTTTACCACTTTAAATGCTCTAAATGCTGTACGCTTGCGATACACTTAATTTTTTTAAATCTTTAGCTAGGGCTTAGCCGGGAGCAGTCCCTGAACGGTGGACGGGAATTCGGCCAGCAGCTAATCGTTTTCTTTTATTCGCTTTATCTTATTTTAACTCGAAGAAGTTCGAAAAGTCTCTCGAAGTCTTTAAGCGACAGCTTTCGGAAAAACTATTAAAAAAACACTAAAAATATGAAAGCGCCATCGGCTAATTACCAGTCGGTTGTCGGTTATGCTGCAGCGGGTATAGATTGTTTTAAATGGTAATTATGTATATAATGTCGTACCTAAAAATATATGATTTCTATGGTTTGAGAGATCACTCGGCGAGGGCCCGGCGGGAGTTCGGCCAGCAACAAGTCGTTTTACTTTCATTCGCATTATCCAATTTTAACTCGCAGAAGTCCGGAGTCCCGCGAGTCTGGCGTCTCCCTCGGCCGCCGTCCTTCTCGCTCTCGCCGTTCGGGTGTCGAAAATTCTGAATCGAGAAATGATTGTTATCTCGGGAATTGGGTCCGCGCGTGGTTGTTTTTCGGGGGTATTTATACTCGTGAATAACGCGCCGCGTCGTTCGGTAGCTTTATACTTTAATAAAGTGCAAAAACCACCGAGCGCTCGGAATACTTCAAATTAAATTTATTTCTAAATGTACCCATTAAAAGTTTAGGATTAGAGGTTGGCGGCTGGCGAACGGCGGTTCGGATCGCCGCGCTGTAAATAACGAGGTGTTTATCGGAGAGTACATGGTGATTCCGAACGCATTGGAAATTAGAAGAGACAAACACTTTATCATGTAAATTCGTCGTTACTCGATCGTGTGGACGATTTGAGCACGCACCGCTCGTCGCCGGAAACTACCTGTGGCGAGAATGCGACGTCACGACAATGACAACACAAAGCGCGGGCGTCTCGTTTCCTTTACTAAGATGACCACTTCCCCGGTTCTTGGAAATAAGCTGATATACCCACCTTTAAATTTGTGGTCATCCTCGGCGACTAGCGATGCGTGCTCAAACTGATTAATACTCGTATAACTACTTTGCATGGAATTTTTTTAAACGACAAAAACGAATGGACAGCTCTAAGTAAAAGTATATTTTTATCAATGAAAATGATAGGTCGAGAGGTCAGGTTGTTGAGTATATAATATATAATATTGAATAGTCAACAATAAGGCGGAGTGGAGTTGTTTTCCGTGTGCAGCGGCTCCGGGCCAGGCCGACAACAATAGCCCTCGCCCCCCGCCCGGCGCAGTTGTCGCGCTGTAAACCACGGCTGCTGTATTTTTAAGTTGATTTTCACATTAAAAGTAAATTAAGAGACAGACAGGAATGCACTGCGTAGAGCGGGTGAGTCCACTATCGAGGGGTGCAAAAGCTGCGAAAGCTGCTTCCTCGCCTGTTGCAGATCGAACCATAGATTTATATTATATTATAATCAGCCGCTTCCTCGAGTGTTGCAGGTTTTCTCATTGCGTTCTCACTAACACAAAAACTTGTTAAAATATTTTTAACATATTATCTTATCATATCACATATTTTTGCTGTACTACCCCGTATGATAAGTTTTGTGCTTTGTACGCAAAGCAAGGATCTCCCTATTTCATTTCTCAGAGCAGTAAATTAAATTCTATCGGCGTGTTGTTTGACAATTGATATATTTGATGTGTACATTTTGAATAATCGCTTATAAACAGAGCAGTTTCCGGATAATGAGTTAGTTAATTACTCGCTGACGTGCTCGGATGCCGATGTTGCTGTTTACACGAAGCAGGTGGTATTTTTAATGGCGGGCAGCACGGCTGCTCTACAGATACAGAAAACCCACATTACTATATATCAATAATTATCAATATTATTCAATAACTTTTGCATTTTATCTCCTGTATTTTACAATCGCGTTATTATTTAAGGGAAGCGTAGTACAGATCATATTTGCACCTCGGCAAAGAAATCTGTAGTAGGCTCACAAACTCTGGGACACAATCGACCCGTCAGAAGCGTCCTATTTTTTTAGTCTGTCAATAAAATACAAAAAAGGACGCTACTGTAACGCATGGGAATCGCTTTACTCTGATAAATGTCTCCAGCTGTCTACGCACATTGCAGCGCAACCTAAAAATCGACCAATAAATTGAACCGTGGGTAGTGTTGTCATCCTAATTCTCACGGGTCGGTTTTGTTGCAACGTGCGTAAACTGCTTTATTATCAAGGGGTTAAAATTAATTACGCAAGGATTCATAGAAAAATACAAAGTTATTTTTATTTATTATACGATGTAAAAAAAAGTTATTTATGTGTTTATGTACAGCATAGATAGACTTGTTTACCGGTATTTGTTTCTCAGTAAATCCAAAACAACTTTGAGATAAGACTCGTATCAATGCAAATTTATTGATTATTCATCTAATCTATCCCAAATACATATACAAAAATTGAGCCATGATTTATTTGTAATTATTAGGAATAGTAAAAATACTTGGGTGATGCTTAATTGTGAGTTTTTGCCTATTTGTTTTTAATGCTCTTCGATGGTCGAGAATAACGTCCAGATGTTCCATTATTATTATTAATTTCAGTTAAGTTAATATAATAGCACTAAAAATATAATGTAAAAAAAAAATCATATTTTTTTAAAATAGTAAAACAATTAACAATAAATAATATTTGATAAAAAACGATTCTTTTCTAATCCATGCTAAGCTTGAGACTACGAATTTGGTGACTCGTGTGTAAAATATTTTTACCATATGCTCCAAGGGTCAATCACCCTTGTAGCATTGTATGTTTGCATCTTGTAGCAAGGGTGATTGTCCTCATAATATTCATCGATCATTCTGAAATCTTATTGACCGGAAGGTGATGAAAGCACAGAGTGCGTTTGCGATCCAGCCGCCTCGATCGAGCGAAAAACGCATCGGAAGTATGAATGAAAGTTATCGCTTTACAGAATATGGTCGCCGGGCTGGGCTGGCTCTCTGCCAGGAACTGGGCTGGCGGCTCGGAGTCGCGGGCAATCATTTCATAATTTATTTAATTGTCAAAGTTATCAAATTTGACGCGTTGCTGATCTCGCAAGCAGCCGTGCGCCTCTGAGCACTCGCTCGCGTCGAACTACCGTCTAGATTTTTTCAAGTATCTTATACCTCACTTCGATGTCTCTATCGAAAGTCAAAAACCTGTATATAGAGACGACAGGGTGTAAATCTTTACAATCGTAATGTAGAGCTATTAACCTTCTCTCTGTAATCAAATCAGATAAGACACCGTTAGGGCAGGCTGTGAAATTCTGTCAAAGAATAATGCAACTGACTTATATGATGAGAAAACCCAATAATCAGCATTTTTAAATTAAAAATCTTATGTCTTTGAAGTCACGCTTTCGAAAAATATAAAAATAAAACATCAAGACACAAGCAACTCGCATGTCTTAAGTGTTATATTAATAGATAGCGGTGATTGGATCTCTCATGCTCGCAGAGTTAACAGAAATAAACACTAAGATTTATTTAAAGAGACGTAATTTTCCGAAAATTTGCATCAAAATACTAAAGCAAAATGTACGTTCTGTCATCATTTTATAACATTTTACTTACACTTCAGCTTTCAGTTTCCTCTAGCTTTTTATGAACGTATGAAGTATTTTTCGGTCGCTAATGTCGTGGCAGGCTCTCAATTATACATTTTAAGTGCTGTTAGTGTTTCGTTATTTTATGCATATTTTTATTTTTATTCCGACTGCAGTCACCATTGAACTGGTTCAATTTCAGTTAATTTTTTGACAGTCTACGTCGGCGTAAGATTGTGCAAAAGCTCGAGTGATCTTTGGAAATGAGTTACTCGAATGGAACATTTGATTTGCTCTGAATATTCGATATTACCTGATGGGATGCAAGTCCGCCGCCTGCGTCCGGTGGCAGTGCGCGGGTCCAGGTGTCCTGGTGTCCAGGTGCCCAGGTGTCCTGGTGTCCTGGTGTCCTGGTGTCCTGGTGTCCTGGTGTCCTGGTGTCCTGGTGTCCTGGTGTCCTGGTGTCCTGGTGTCCTGGTGTCCTGGTGTCCTGGTGTCCTGGTGTCCTGGTGTCCTGGTGTCCTGGTGTCCTGGTGTCCTGGTGTCCTGGTGTCCTGGTGTCCTGGTGTCCTGGTGTCCAGGCGCCCTCGGCAGTGCGCGGGTCCAGGTGTCCAGGTGTCCAGACGCCCTCGACACCGCGCCTGTGTCATGTAACTTTATATCTGGCGGGTCAGTTCTCGGCGAGAATCTCTTGGCCGGCGTCCAGCCCATTAGAGGCGCAGACTGTTCTCTCTGAATCACAGCAGATTATCCCCGAGACCGCTTCCGAGCTCATAGCTGACGCGAACATCGTTATCCTGGAGCAATGACGCGTCAATATCCATTCGATCGACTTCACTGCAATATCGTATTGATTGTCGTGATTCCGTGTCGGGATGTCGTGATTTAAATATTTGAAAACGAATCAGAAATAAGTACATATGCTAAGAATGTCTTTTGCCTACATATTCTAGAAGTCAGCATCTCAGATAAGCACAAATTTCATAGAATAATCATTAGCAAAATAAGGTTTCCTTAATCTATATATGTATTAATGTCATAATTGACCCCATGTTATAGAACTCACATCTTGTGTCGGTGGTAGTATACATGATAATCTTTAATGAGTAGAAAAGGTAAAATTAAGTGTGAATAAACCCTTTTGCGAGTGATTCAACTTCCATTAGAAAAATTAAGGATTCAATATTTTTGATAGAGTTCTCGGTGGAATTCCATTTTGTTATTTTAAATAAAATACTTTTGTGAATTTTTCACATGCCGGTTTGTTAATGCCAATTTGATAGTATTTTATTCAAGATATTAAAAATTAAAGACTCTATATTTATGGTATATAGCTGTATTTATAGCATATATGTACACTTTGCTGGTACCGCGACAAAGGTTTCTGCTTAATATCTAGACAAAGACGTGCCATTAAACTGAGAAAAACACATCCTCGCAGCCAACCTTTGATTCATTTAGAAGTTGCAGGTGTATCGTCATTTCATTATATATATAATTGTAATGTTTGATATTCATCATGTTGTTTTAGGATACATATTTTTATTATGAAGTTACGGGTCGACTTCTGCGGTCATTTAAGTTAGATAGAGGAAATCTGAGTCATATTGACACCAATGAGTGCTTTTATTTTATGCTTTTGGGTGTTTTTGAGTCTCAAAATTTATACCATACCTTTAGGATTGCGGTTTGAAACGACTTTGATGATAATTAATGCCTCTCAGATCAGGAGTAGCGAATGACTTGTTTTTTAGAATAACCGAGCCTAGTCGACTAGTCTATGTCTAATTTCCATAATTAGTTATACCTGATGATTTAACTTATGATTGATAATAGATAATGGACACGTTTGTATTTTTATTGGAATCATACGGAAGCACATTTGTTAAAATGGGGTGTCAGTTATGATGGCATTCGGTTTATCGGATGTTGAGTCACGTTACTCTACTTTGATTTTGAAACTAACATCATTATGTATTATATAACATTTGTAATTTTTTAAATTCACATGTTAATTTACTTGTACTAGGTGACTTTAATTCTGACAAAATATCTTATTTTTCTTAAATATACATCGGTATATTTAATGCGTGTCAATTTACAAAAACTTCGTATTTCGAGTTATCATATTCATACGATAAAAATATAATTTTGAAGATTTCAATACGCTTCTCATCGAGACGGTCGGAGACGGGCTGTCGGATGAATAGAGACATTGTTCGTGTCCCGCCGCCGCCTCGGATAATCGGCAACATTGTCTCCGTAGACTTGAATATTCTATATTTACCCTGGCTCCCAATTACCTCGCCACAGCCTCGTCCAAAACCGATCGATTTTAACCGACGGGCCGTTTAGCGGTTAACTTTAACAATTGACTCCACACAGTGATTGATTAAAAAAAATATATATATTTATTTTTTATGATACGTTTCAATGATTGAAAATGTATTATTTTATTAATTGACATGTTGGATATGTACAAATTCGATGTTGTTTTTTTTTGGGTATGGTGTTTCTGTATAGTCCTTATTCGTGCGTTGTCGAGTGTGGACCGAGAGCAGTGGCGGACATGACAGCTTGTCTCCCGCTAGCGCCGCGGCGGGTTGCGAAAACGCACTTTATATTTAGATTATCCTACATACTCCCCCCGTCCCTGGCCCCCCGTGGCCCCCCTGGCCCCCCTGCCCCCCCTGGCCCCCCTGGCCCCCCTGGCCCCCCTGCCCCCCCTGCCCCCCCTGGCCCCCCTGGCCCCCCTGCCCCCCCTGGCCCCCCTGGCCCCCCTGGCCCCCCTGCCCCCCCTGCCCCCCCTGGCCCCCCTGGCCCCCCTGCCCCCCCTGGCCCCCCTGCCCCCCCTGGCCCCCCTGGCCCCCCTGGCCCCCCTGGCTCCCCACGGCCCCCCTGGCCCCCCGTGACCCCCCCCCAACCCCCGGCCCCGCACCCCCGCCGCTCCGCTCGAGGAATGTCGGATAAAGCATGGCCGCAAGAATATCCACAATCCGCCCCGCCGGTCATCTCTCTCCGCGTCACTTTTCCATTTTAAGTTTAGCGAAATATCCTGCAAATGCACCTGCAACGCTCTGATAACATTTGGAATATTTTCAAAAGCGAGCATTTTGGACATTTATTTGCGCAATATCGACTCGAGTCTCCGCCGAGCGCCTCCCGGGCGAGTCAGCCTCTCCGAGTTGGCAAGGCGCGCGATCTAAATAAATTGAAGTTTTGTCGGTTGTCTTTGGGAAACTGCGAGCCGCGAAACTGTCTCGGGCTTGTCGGAGACCCCAGGCGGACTCCGGGCTGACGAGTCAACCCGTTTTCTATTATTTCTGTAGAAAAAAATATGCACCCAACACATTTGGAAAACTGTTCGATAGGGTGATGCTCAAAGCTGACAGATCCATAACCGATTTTCGATCGATTGTTGATATTTATTTGGATTCTCGGCGGAAGATAGTCTCGCCCATTTATTTTATCGTTGGCAAATAATCTTCTAGAAACGTCAAATCCAGAGGTTGACTGAAAACCTTGACATATATGAAGTTTTCTTAGACTTTAAAACCATTAAGATAACGTTTGAGTTACGATACGTTTTTGTAGAAGCGTATTTCAAAAACGTGTTTAGTTTTGGTGATATTTCTTGAGTTTTTAAAATGTTAAGATTCGTGATTGCAATTAAGATAAAACCGATGTCTTTAAATAATATTCACAGTTAACTAAAATACTAGGCAAATGAAGTTGAGTCTCATGAATACGTTATGCAAATTTATTATTTCGCCGTAGTTGGTTCAAAATTATTACATGATCGGTTCCATTGCCAGCTCAAAATGTGCATTTAAAATTAGCCGATTGTAGTGCGTTTCGCAGAATTTTGCTTGTAAAAGAGGTTTGTCGACTCAATATCAGTCGATTTAATTTCATATTATTCTCAGATTGTAGAATTCTGGCAAAAAAATTATTTAAATGAAATTTATTCAAAAACATCCAATATTCAAGTAAAAAATGTATTTTAAACAATAAAATATGGACACGTTATTTTGCTTTGTGGTAATATATAAATAAATTTATTATAAGCATGATATATAAAATTTTATCACATAGCATTCAAAACATTATCTTTCTGTTAACATCATGTTATTAAAATTGATTTGATACACATAATAAATATAAATAGCCAAATGGTTAGGAGATCTCAAATTACACCACTTTGACGTGGACGGGATCAGTTTATACTTTGTTTAAACGTGGACTATTCATAAATAAATTCAGATATATATTTTTATTTCATCACACGAGGTTGACTTCTATTGCAGGTAATTATGATAAAGTCAACGACAATCCACAGCGCCTAGTTACAAGCAAAACGGCGAACACACAGAAAAGCTTTCGGCATGTGCGTTTGAACAGTTACACAATTTTTGTCATGGCATCTTCAGTCGTGCTAATTAATTTTGCTTCATTTCAACCTGTCATTTATATTAGTTATATCAAACATAAAAAAATACACTTTATTTGGATATTTACAAAACCAAATATCCACTTCTTCCCAAAATCCGTTAAGTTATGGTAATTCTACTGTGCGATTTCGTGGCCCGCTATGTCAACACTGTGACGTCACGGACTCTCAAGGTACTCCAGTCACACAAAGAGCATATTTTTTTGGTGCTAGGGTTGCTAAAATTCAATGGATTTTAGAAATATGCTAGTAATGAATAATTTTTTTTACATATACTGAAGTAATAAGAATATCAGATTAAAAGGTTTGCAATGAGTTTAAAATCACTATTTAACCACCTGTGGTTATTAATCGGTACGAAGTAGTTGAATATGCTGTTATATAATAGCTTATTTGTCTTCCTTCATTATTGAAACATTATTCGGTCCTTGACCGGCTGAGGAATTGATCCAAATGCACTGATTTATTTAATGTGACATAGCTTGGCTCGAGAGCGTGTCTCTCCAACTCATAAATACAGTTAATGGGCGCAATATTTTACCCACAGTGCTTTCATTTATTGTAAAATTAAAATAAATTTTCGTTACGCTCAAATTGTTTATTAACGCAAACACACCGAGCATATTCTATTTGTAATGTTAATAACGTGTTCAATAAGTTTGGTCAAAACAATAAATAATATTCTCTACAAAAACGGGCACGTATCTACGTAGAAAGAAATCTTCCAGTGTGTTTTACTGCCAAGACCACAGAGCTGCCTCTGAGGTTCTAGGTTAGTCAAATTGCAAATTTTATAAATTTTTTGTGAAGCATTTTCGGTAGATTCAATGCAGTGAAGGTTGTTTGAGAAATATGATAATTTTTTATATCTATATATATAAAACACAAACTCCAAAACCGGAGGTTATTTGGCCGCTATAGGTTTTAGAACCATCGAACTGATGTGCCCCAAACCGGTTTCATTTAAAAGCCAATAACACTGAGGTCATTTTAAACCACTTAAATTAAACAATTAATAATCAATTTCGGTTTATTTAACTAAATAGATTTTCGACATTTCCCATACAAAAGTTTCAATATGTTGTGGTAGCGAATACTTTTCAAAAAAAGGAACAATAACATTTTCGCGTATATGCAGACTGCCAACAAAAAAACACTGATCTTGATGTTTGTGAAGATTAGTATGACGTTGCCGTTGTATAATGCAGGCTGCCACAACAACAACAAAAAACAACAACTAAGAACTGTTAGATCTTTTCATCACATTTACGTACAATCCTGCTTAGTTGAAAATCAAAGATTTGCTATCGCCTGGTCAGTCATCGCATCACAGACACGATCTGACAGCTAGAGTTTTCAATCATAAACTCGGCGAATAATATACGGTGAAGTGCAATGCTATATGTATTCGATTGAATGGCAAAAACGGGGTTTACAGCACAATTTTAAATCGATAGTGTTATTTCTACTGAACTACCGAATCAACATGAAGATCCGATACTTTTTGACGTTGTTTGTAAGAACATGATTCACGGCCCATGCGGAGCATTGAATGTGAACTCGCCTTGCATAAAACACGGCAAATTTTTAAAAATTAAAAAAAGGATTTTATTTCTTTATTTAGCGTAGTAGCACGCGACGGGTATCCGCTAGTATTTTATAAATCTTAAGCCTGTGAAGTGTCATCGGGTTGCAAGACTTCGCGTCCGCCACGCGCGAGACGAGGAAGGCGATATTGCCATCTCTGTCGGCGGTTGGCGGAGAGGGGACGCACCCAAAGAAGCCCGGCTGACCTACTCCTAGGCCGGACATTTTCTAAAATGGACACCTTCGGGACAATCTGTCGAACTGAACTGAATTTCTCACACTGCACGGAAAGAAGATCTATATACATTTATTATATTCGATATCAAAAAAAAATAAATATATATATATATATAAGTAATTGGTCGACTTTTATTTTTATATATAAAATAAAAATAAAAGTACTAATAGTGTTAAATAATATGAGAAAGATACGAACGCAGTGTGACTAGTGTAAAAATTAATCGAGTGTGGTTCATTCAGAAGTATACCTATTACCTTACTCATTATAATTTTATTTTTTTTACTACATTATAAATAAAAAAAATAATATATTAACCTATTTATGATCTAATAAAAATAATCCAAATGCATAAGTCACAGTAAATAGTGCAATGTATTACAATGTGATTTGTCGCCCCCCCCATTCACTTTTAGATATTATAACATCCATCAATGTTAGATCACTGCGGCGAGAATTCTTCACGGCATACCGATCTTCGTAAAATACACACAAACCGTGACTCAACATTCCAATACAGTAAGACTTTAAAAATAGCCAAGGAACTCAATCATACGCTAAATCGTCACAAGTATAACTTTCAAATTTAGCTCGCGTGTGATTGTTGCGGTTTAAGAGTGATACTCAAAAAATATTCTTGAAAAAGTAAATCAGCAATACAAATTACAATGATCGCCATATTCACAAGTTATATTTAATTTCATGCATACTAGAATTGATTTATTTTCATGGATGTTCAGCCTAGTCAACTTTAAGTAAATGTTTCAAAATTTCGGCTATAGAAGAGAACTGTTCCCACAAAATCGAATTTAAACAATTTTTTTATCTTATATCTCCCCTGAATTATTTCGAATTGATAATAAGCCAAAGACTTTTAAATTTTCCCAGTAAAAAAAATAGTTAAAAAAAGAGTGATTCTGTTAGTGGTTTCATGTCGGTAAAAAAATTTAAAGTTACATCGGTCGACCAAAACGATCCGGTCATCATACACAACACTTGCTAATTACTTTTAAATTTTAAAAAGATGTAGTATTTCGAGAGAAAATCAATTAAGTCAGAGTTACTCAACGCACTAATAAAAAGAGGGCCACGATAATTATGTATGGACATTAATAGCTCGTCACGGATGAATTCTAATCTTGGACAGGACCACGGAATCCGTTGACTGTCTCACATTGTTCACGAATACAAGAATTGAAAAAAGTAAGAGCGGCATTAATATTGAAACTTCGTTTTGTTCAAGCTGTCTAAGTCTAAGGTATTTTCGTGTAGTTGGTAAGGACTCAAGATGCAGTTTTGAATAGGACTTTCGCTTTCGCGTGAACTCGGAACTCGGGCAGTGAATTAGTTCGGAATAACAAGCCATCGGGGAAAGTGGGTCAAGTCTGCGGGTTGCATTAGTCGCTGCCCTGATTCCCAAAATACTTTTCAGGAAAATGCTCTCTGACGGCCTCGTGACGTCACTGACTTGAATGCCGTATGCTCCTTCACTGATTTACGGCTGTGGTTTTGAACGCTCGCCCGAATCGAGTATTAGAAAAAGCTCTCTCTTGTTCTGGAAAGCTTAAGCATCCCAAAAGTGTGCGTTGAAAGTGTGGTATGAAACGCTGCCTCCAGATCTCGGCCGAGGGCCACGCTGTCGGCAGCGGCGGCGTCAGTGGCCGGCCCGCGCTGAGAAAATAAGTCGGACGCCTGTTTGTAGCCGCAAAAAAATATTTTATTTGCTGTTCAGCAACTATTTTAACTATTTCTAAGCATACAGAATTAACCTGGTAATTGTAAAACTTGTACCTCACTTAAATACAAAAAAAAAATAGTTTCTTAAAAATCTAATAATATTTTCTGAAAAATTGCTTCAAAAAACATATAATCAATTGAAACAGTGTGCATGTGGAACATTTAAAATTCTGTTTAAAAAAAATACTAGCACACAAAAAATGTATGCGTTAAATTATGTCAAATATTGCTGCAGTGCAAAGAGAAAATATTCTCTTATGATTTAATCATTCGATAAAACAGATAATACATTAATGTTTTTAACTGCATTTTGTTTATCGGTTTACAGCTTTTATTTAAACACACTGTAAAATCATTTAAAAAATCATACACGATAGGTAGTTCATTCCTTTATGGTTACTTGATTGATATATTTATGTTTGTTTTAAGAGGGCATTGTGATATAAAATAGGTCAACTATATCTCTAGCTCTCCAAGATTGGCTCGCGTCCACTCTCAGGGCGTGGAGTTCAGTCTTGGTGCATTTCCCGTGCAAACTTGCGATGCCCAGCGCGGGGCACACCATTAGGGTGGTATTTGTAATTCGAGGGTAGTATTTTCAAACATCAGCAACTAAAATATTTGAAATTTTATAATTGTTAGTTTTTATATTAAGGATATAATGTGCTTTATTCTCAGTATAACCACGTGTTAGAGTAGGCAAGTGTAACCCCAGTAAAGTTTTTTTTTAAATTGTTGGGTAGTAGTGAACGCGTGCGATGAGGCTGAGGGGACGTTCGCTTTAACGTGCGTTAAACTCCGCAGATGCACGGAGCTGCACGACCTGTGACAAGGTGCTGGCGGAGCTGGAGAAGATCGACGATGAGACGGACTCCTTCGGGGTGGACTTCATCAAGATCAACGACAAGCGCCTCGCCAAGCACTACGGCATCAAGACTTTCCCCGCCCTCACGTACTTCCGTGAGAAGGAACCGATCATTTACGATGGTAAGTGCTGGGACTGGTGCTCCCGCCTTGTATTATACTCATGAGACTATCTGTAGGCTTAGAGAAACTTCGAAAAGGGAAATTTTATTATTGACAATTTTGAAATGCGCAGTCAAAAGTGGCCAGCCTTATGGAATATGGTACATAAAAAAATAGTGCATATGATTTCAACGAATTCTCTCTTTTTTTTTCTTCTTCCTCGATTACACCCGAAGCTCTTGGTCGCAGGTTACCCTGGACCACACCACCCTCCACCAGGGTTGATATTTCTAACCCTAGGAGGCTTTGATTAGAATAATAACTCTTAATATGCAACAGGCATACGATGTAAGGAATTCAACCAGATTTAGTAGGAAATAATTATCACGTTGATGACCTTGTTGCAATGATGCTACCGTCGTGTTCCTTCCAAGGTGACCTGATGGACGAGGAGAACGTTTTGGATTTCCTGACAAGTCTCGAAGCAATGGACAGGCCCGACCGGATAGAGGAAGTCAACGGGAAGATTCTGTCCAAGATCATCGAGGACACGCAGTACGTCGCGGTGCTCTTCTGTAAGTCACTCCACGCCCTTCCCTAACGGCCACACTACATTGCTATACTATATTCACACAATATATTAAAAATAATAATGCGATATAAAACCTTGTTATATTATTATAACAATACTACTCGAATCCATAGTCAAAACTTAACGAAGACAATCATTTTCAACACTTTTAATCTTTGCGAACGTTTACAGCCAATACTTGTACATTTCAATAGCTTCCATACAGTATACAGAGATATGAAGATGTGTTTGTTCTCATTAATTTTTGATGCAATCTGTTCGTCTTTGTCACTAATGCACATAATTAATGTAGTTTATTTTTTTATATATTATATTTAGTATATATATATACATGTTGTCCTCTTGTCAAAATAATGTTTTAACTGAAACGAATTCAGAGCGATTATTGCGAAAATTTATCAGATATAATGCATGCAAAAATTTAATCTCGTTGTATCTGGATTAAATGAATTAATAAAATATGGATTCACCTTTTAAAGTTATTAACATGAAATTTTAGTATATTTATATATATGTTTCTTGTGTTGTCTTATATGCACTCACCCGCTGTCTGGCTCGATAACTGTATTTATATTCTCCATATTTGTAACATGATAATGAAGTGCATCGAATAGTTATCACGACACGAGCATCGACAGAAGGCAGAGGATCTGCCAAGCCAGGACGAGTGCTTGAGCTTCACGTTTTGTTTAGAGGAAATCCAGCGAACTTTCTAGAAGCAAGGTTCGCTGGAAGATCTCGTTCCCAGGGTTATGACACCATTAGTTTAGTTATGTGTTCACATTGTGTTGTTTTTTTTTTCAATTTAGGTCCCAATGTCCAGACTTGTAGTTCTGCCAACAGTGAGTATAAAAATGTTCCACGACGTGTATTTCTGTATTTTCCCCATTCTGTCTGATCGCTTCTATCTTCTTTAACGAATCAATCGAGTAAATGGACCATAAACACGCTCGCACGTGTGTTTGGTAAATGCTATTCTTTAGTTGGTGATTGGTACATTCGGATACGCTTGAGTAATAAAATTAAGAATCAAATAATCTATATTTAAATTAATAATATAAATAGACTCCCACATGCGATGTCAATAAAATAATAGATCGTAAAATTATTTGAAGTTTAGATTCAATTCAGAATAAATGAAAAAAATAACAAATGACTGTACTTAAATAAATTATACAATAATAGAAATCATGCAATTGTGCCCATCACTATCTAACTTGTATTTATACATAATAAGCATTTCTGCGGCCGGTGCGCGCCGTCGTGCTCCAGACTGAGGTCTTTATGATCTTATTACTCCTTTGAAGTTTTCACATGGCACTCAGTTGATGGCTCGCCCGATTACGTAGAAGCATATTGAGTTATAAGCAATTATACTCATTCTTACCGAATGACATTTCTAGATAGTGCGCACAGTACAATGCAATGTGTCAAGTACCGTAGTGTCTAGTTAGAGTATTGCTAAATTAACTGCTTGAATGTAGTCGGGTCTACGAGTGGTAGAGAGACCTCACCTGTTGTCAGTCACCAGCAGCTCACCGTCACCCGTCACTCGTCACCCGTCATCCGTCATCCGTCACACCCACACTCACGGCTTCCATTTCAGGATGAACTGCACGAGTATCGACTTACTTGCAACCATCTCGCTTCTCTTGTTCGTGCCTTGCAGGAGCATCTCGTCTATCGGACATTGCCGTTTGGTTTGAGCACGAAGAATAATGAAACTCGCTTTGATGAGATGAAACTCAGCACCTCGCTTCGAATCGAAATTTAGATTCTCAGATATTAAAGCCCAGCCCCTTCCCCTGAAAGCGATTTCATTGTATCTTTGTCTATTTTGCAGACACTCAAATTTTCATCGTAGTAAATGTGTCTAATCATGAATGTTCTCTGTCTGTTGAATTAAATGAATCTCATGTAAATAAATAAGATATGTTTTTGTCGGCTACTAAACACGCGCAAGGAGGAGACGCCCAGCACCCGACCGGCTCGGAAGTGGAGGACAATGAGCGGGAAGAATGTTAATTCGATTCGGTGACCTGGCGGCGCGCCATCCAGCCCGGCCTTGGCGGGCCTCTCCGCTCGGGAGCTGCTCATCGACTATCTCTCCCGTCCAGCATTCTTCATTTCTGCCCAATGCCTCCGCGTTAAGGGTTGAGCAGTAGTGGAAGCGCTTAGAATGACCAGGGTCGCAGATGGGGAAGCCCTCGGGCGGCGCCCCCGCGGTGCAGCGCGACGGCGCGAGCTCTCTCCCGCCTTGGCATCGCGGTGACGAATTCTCTATTATTTTGGTCACCGTCTATTCTGGTGAAACGTTTGTTCTCTTTTACCAGAACAGAGACATAGAGCGATTGACGTCTCGAGTTATGTCACTTGAACTTCCTAAAAATTCATGAATCGTCGGTCATATCCTGAATCCGGCGTGGCGGGATGCCAAGCCGGTGACCCTCGCTTCCCGGCGGCAGCTTTTTTTTATCCGCAAGAATGATAAGCTCGCCGTGCCCAAATACAACGTGAAACAATAAAATCCAAAAGTAGAAAGAAGAAAAAATATTCAGCGTTTTCCGAGTCTCTCACCGAGCAGAGAAGACGGCGTGCTCATTAGACTTCTTCATAATGCTTCTCAGCACATACCATGATGTTGTGAATGAGAAAGAGTTGTTTATTTTTAATGATTTTTTTTTAACTAAAATGGTATTGGTGGTATTTCACAACATTTTCTCACTAAAAGTAGATTTTTTCCCGAAACGTAACAAAGCGACACAAATTCTCACAAGAACAAGAAATCTGTCCGCAGTGAACAATCACAGTAAACTGTTTTATCTTCCGAAGAATAATCGTCCACTCTCTCAGCCCATCCGACACTTTCCTCATTAACCCCTGCCCTCTTCGGACTCCGTATTAAGAATATGATTTTAAAATATTATCCTGTGTTTATACACCAGACAAACCGGAATGCAAAAAATGTTCAAAGGCGTTGCAAGAGTTGGAAAACATCGATGACGAGGCCGACCAGCTCGGAATCGGTTTTGTGAAGATCTACGACGAGGAACTGGCGGATGAGTACAACCTCGGGGCCCTGCCCAGGCTAGTCTACTACAGGCACCAAATCCCCATCATCTACGAAAGTATGTAATCCTTTCCTATCAATCAATTGTCTATAAATTTCTCTCCTCTCGAAAGATTTTTATCTTAAAACTGTTTAAACGCATTTAAGGTGAGCTGAGCAGAGAAGAAGATGTTTTGGAATGGCTGATCTCCAATAAGTCAACCGGAGACGAAGAAGACGTCATCGAAGATGTCACCGCCAAGACCCTCAACACCCTCATCGGAAACATTGATAACCTGGTCGTGCTGTTCTGTGAGTACCTATAGAAAGACACGTATTCCCGGCACACCTTCACGCGGATTAAACATACTCATTATGATGCTTGCTTGCAGACGACCACGGTGACGATGACTCCATGGCTGTCTTGGGAGAGCTGGAGAAGATCGACGATGACTGTGACAAACACGGAATCCAGTTCGTAAAGATCGACGACAAGAGTGCTGCTAAGACCTTTGGCATCGATTCTATTCCAGCCATCGTATATTTTGAGAAGCAAATTCCAAATATGTATGATGGTGTGTATATTTTCATATATGTAAAACACTTCTATCCTAGTAATTTTTATTTTTTTAGATGTTAACTCTACCTGAAAAATAATTTGTAAAAGAATTAGTGAATTTATTTAAACTTTGATGGTGTATAGGTGACATTGAAAATGAGGATGAGATCTTGGAATGGCTGGTTGATCAACTCGAGAAGGATGAAATCGAAGATGTCACCGATGAAATGCTGGATCGTCTCATCAAGGAAGGCAAGACCATGGCCGTGTTGTTCTGTAAGTATTGCGTAAATGAATCGACGGTCACACTTGCGGCGAGAGATTTCACAGCATGACTTTCCATTCCAGATGACAATAATGACCGAAAGTCTCAGAAGGTTCTAAACGAACTAGAGAACATCGACGATGAGTGCGACTCTCTCGGCATTGTGTTCGTCAAGATCGACAACCCCGACGAGGCTGAGGAGTACGGCATCGAGAAGATTCCCGCCCTTCTCTACTTCGAGAAGGGAATCCCGACCGCCTACGAAGGAAATCTGGAAGACGAAGAAAAACTCCTCATCTGGCTGAGGCACCAAACCGAGAGCGACGAAATCGAAGACATCACTGACGAAATGTTAGACCTCATCATCGAGAAGATGCCGTACGTGGCTGTGCTTTTCTGTGAGTACAAACATGGCAGATACAATTCTTATATTTAATTTCACATCACACATTACTACCGTATTGAGCAATGAAGGATATCGGTAAACATTGTATTGTATTTTCTTATATGGTTTGATATATAATTTATAGATATTAAATTTTTTTAAAAGCTAGGCTGATAAAATGTTATTTACATTGTTTGTTTTAGATGATAAAGACCAAAAGAAAAGCCAAAAAGTACTCGCCGAGTTGGAAAATATCGACGATGAGTGCGACCAGAACGATATCGCATTCGTCAAAATCGACGACGACAAGGAAGCCAAGGAGTACGGGATCGAGACCTTCCCGACGATCGTGCTGTTCGAGAGGCGCATTCCTCACGTGTACGAGGGAGATCTCATGAAGGAGGACGATCTGTTCGGTTGGCTCATCCACCAGAAGCGCCACAGCGAGATCCCCGAAGTCACTGACGAGATGATGGAGCGCCTCATCGACATCTCACCCTACATTGCTGTGATATTCTGTGAGTACTGATGCTTTGTGTTTTCCTTGTGTTTTTCCTTGGATTCTTAGATTTTATTCGTTCTTAGGTTTATTTGGAAGATTCAAAATAAGGCACAGCACAATACCTAAGAATGAAACACATTTTTATTTTACTAGTGTTTATGTAAGATTTTTTCTGTCGTATTTAAAAATAAAATCTTTTTTAATTTATGCTTGAAAACAATACCAGGCGTAACATGAGTATTTTTTTATTTACTAAATAGACTTGATATTATAAAATAATTAACGTTTTGTAATACAGTAGCGATATCAAAGTATAAATGCATTTTTGGTGTCACATTCATTACTTGCCAAATCGTTTGCGTGTTTTAGAATAAATTAATAATCTGATGAATTTCAATTGTAGACGATAAAGAAGATAAGCAGGATATAAGGGTATTGAACGAGCTGGAAAACATTGACGACGAACTGGAAAAGGAAGGCATCGTCATCGTCAGGATAGACAACGACGCTGAAGCAAAGGAATACGGCATCGACCACCTGCCGGCCCTCCTGTACTTCGAGGACAAGATCCCGGCGCTGTATGAGGGGGACCTCATGAACGAGGAGGAGGTGCTCACCTGGCTGATCAAGCAGAAGAACACGGCCACCATCGAGGAGGTCACCGACGAAATCTTGAAAGATCTAATAGAGGAGCACGAATATGTAGTCGTGTACTTTAGTGAGTATTTTAAATAATAACTTGAAAGTTTTATCCCACCCGACTCATTGATTCTATTCACATCTCAATTTCTAAATTATGATTCCTCCCACAAGCCTATGTGAGTCTTACAAAATCGCAGAGCGACTCAATTGATACGTTTTTCTTTACAGGTGGAAAGTGCGAAGAAGGAGAGGAGTGCGACAACGTCCTGGACGAGCTCGAGAACATCGACGATGAGCTCGACGAGACCGGAATCATTTTCGTGAGCACTGAGGACACAACCGTTGCGAAGAAAAACGGAATCAAGAAGTTCCCCTCACTCGTATTCTTTAGAAACAAGGACCCTCTTGTTTACACTGGTAAACTGATCATATTATTATTTTCTCAAAATTCCATACTAACCTAACCAAACTTTTTTTCGTCATCGACCATGCGATCAAAGGGATCTTCTTGTTGCAAGAAGCAACGGTGAGCGTTTCTTTATTACTAAAGTTTACAACTTAAATATATTCTCGATGCATTTATGTGATTTATATGGATGGATATTGAAATATCACAGCCTTGGCAATTGCTTCTGCTTTAGAATTTATATTCAATCATTTATAACATACTATATTTGAAAATTTTGTAATGCAATGTGTTTGTTTAACAGGTGACATCGATGATGAGGACGAGGTGCTCTCGTGGTTGACAGATGAAGATACGCTGGAAATCCCCGGAAAGATCGAGGAGGTCAACACTCGCATGCTGGAAAAGATCCTCGAGGAAAACGATCAAATCGTTGTATTTTTCTGTAAGATTTTCTCCAGAGCTTTTCCATGGTAATTTTTATTGATGCGGTGAAATATTCATAGAATCTTTTCGCATTTCAGACAAGGAAGGAGATAAAAAATCACAGAAAATATTGCTAGAGCTTGAGAACATCGATGACGAATGCGAAGAAAAAGATATTGACTTCGTCAAGACCTCCGATGAGGGCATCCAGAAAGAGTACGACCTTCAGGACTTACCCGCTCTCGCTTTCTACAGGCACAAGTTCAGGACCGTCTACGACGGGGATATGATGCACGAGGAAGCTATTCTGGAGTGGGTGCTGAACCTTCACGATTCCACCCCCGATGTTATCGAGAACGTAGACAGAAAGACCCTGAGGGTTCTCATTCGTGATGTGGAGCATCTGGCTGTATATTTCTGTGAGTGCTGAACGCTACTCGGTAGGCGGGTGCAGTATTCTGTTTTCTAGCAGAGGAGTCTCACAGTTTCTGGTTGCGCTTGCAGATAATGACGATTGCGACAAGTGCTCTGATATTCTGGAAGAGCTGGAAACTATAGATGACGACACTGATGACCTTGGAATTCAGTTTGTCAAGTCGAAGGACTCCAAGCTTGCTTCTGAAATAGGAATATTCAGTTTCCCTGCGTTGGTTTACTATGAAACAGGTGTTCCCATAATGTACGACGGTAGGTGATCTCTTCTACAAAGCATTCCGTTGGAAAATACAATTTCACGTGACATTTCCAAATTTATAACACAATTTTTTTTAACAAATTGATAATTCTTCTCCACGCAATAAAAAATATATCAGTTTTTATTGTAAGCTAGTTTGTCATTTTGGAAACTAACGAATTAAGGGCGATGGTTCCACCGTGTTTCCATATATAGCAAGAAGTTTTACTACATATTTTTTAAAAGTGATTAAATATGTAATTTGAATAATTTTATCACAATATCCAGATATCAGACGTGATTAAATTTAAAATTGATATTTGATTGCAAGCTGTTAAATACGAATTTATTTCAATTTAATCAGTCATTCATCATTTTAAATAATTTGAAAGAAAATATAGGATTTTTGGTATAAAATGAATATGTTTACGAGTGGCTTGCTGGCTCAGTGGATATGCCGTTGCTTCTTTATCTAGAGATCCCCGGTTCGATTCCCGTCTTGACGGTGAATCCCAAACTGATGGAATCGGCCTCACACCAGTTCAAGTTTGTTAAAAGACGATTTGTATTGACATTGCATGTTTCGATATAAATTGATAAGAATACATGATTCACAATGGCTTCCATAAGATTAAACAAAGCCGCAGTCTGATGTCTGCGTATTATGATAAGATATTAGATTAAAAAATATGCACTAGAACCTTTTACATTTAAAGCAATTATTAATTTTGTTTTAATAAAAAAATAAAGTGTGGTCCCGAACGCACAATGCATTGAATACATCATTATTACAAAAAATTGGTTATCAACTTAATTATCACTCGGGAGTGTTCATTCCGCGACCCTGGCAGGCCCGGGGGCCTTGCGGGGCCTCGGGGGTCTCGGGGGGCCTTGGGGGTCTCGGGGGGCCTCGGGGGTCTCGGGGGGCCTTGGGGGTCTCGGGGGGCCTCGGGGGTCTCGGGGGGCCTCGGGGGTCTCGGGGGGCCTCTGGGGTCTCGGGGGGCCTCGGGGGTCTCGGGGGGCCTCGGGGGTCTCGGGGGGCCTCGGGGGTCTCGCGGGGCCTCGGGGGTCTAGGGGGGCCTCGGGGGTCTCGGGGGGCCTCGGGGGTCTCGGGGGGCCTCGGGGGTCTCGGGGGGCCTCGAGGGGGCCTCGGGGGTCTCGCGGGGCCTCGGGGGTCTAGGGGGGCCTCGAGGGGGCCTCGCGGGGCCCCGAGCCTCCAGGCGCTGCTAACCGGCCTCCGACTAACCGACGCACCCCGAAGTCCCGCCGTGGAGCTGAATTGTCAAGTGTAATCATGAATAATCATGTTCTATGTGTTTATAGGTAATCTAAAGAATGAGAAAAAAGTTCTTCAATGGCTTGTTGAACAGAAAAGTAAGAATCCACATCCTTTTATGTTCAGTTTAGACAAATGAAATATGAATTAGACTAAGGAAATAATATTTAATCGAGTATTTTAATTTATTTGAGCTTATCTATGAATCAAAATATGCTATTGCTTAAAATACCTAATCTAAGATTAAAAAAACCAGTGCATGATGTGGTCTGTTTATTGCTAATTCACGTTTAAGTAAATCTATTATTTCTTTTCTTGGGTATTTAATATTTTAATGTGTACATGTACTTTTATGTTTCTTGTTGCAAATCGACGATGTAAACTAAGCTCACTGCATGAATAATACTAATGCCAACAGGTAATGATGAAAGTGATGATGACGATAACAGTGATGATTCTGATAATGATAATGACTCAGAAGAAGATGACGATGACGACGAAGATGACGATGACGACGAGGACGACGATGACGACGATGACGACGATGACGACGACGACGACGATGACAGTGACGACGATGATGATGATGATGAAGATGATGATGACGACGATGAAGATAGTGAAGACGACGATGATGAAGACAGCGACGAGGAGGATGATGATGATGATGATGATGACGATGATGATGACGATGATGATGACGACGACGATGATGATGACAGTGATGATGATGATGATGATGATAGTGATGATGATGATGATGATGATGATGATGATGATGACGATGACGATGACGATGACAACGATGATGATGAAAGCGGAGAAGAATCTGATGACGACGACGACGACGACGATGACGACGATGATGACGATGACGACGATGATGATGATAGTGGCATTGATGACAGCGATGAAGATAACAGCGATGATGATGACGATGATGATGACGACGACGACGATGACGACGACGAAGATGATGATGAAAGTGACGATGACGATGACGATGATGATTCTGATAGTGGAAATGATGGCAAAAAACGGAAAACAATTATTCCAAAAAAGAAAAATATCATAAAACCATCAAAAATTACGAAAAAAGTTACGAAAAAGGTACGAACGAAAAGAATCATAAGCATTACATCTGATGATGATGACTCAGATGATGACGATTCAGATTCGGACGAAAGTGATGATGATAGTCTTATTGGCGTATTGAGAAGAATATTTACAGGTAATTGAAGACAAGTAAACCTGGTAATGTCCCCACAAACGAGCAACAAGTCCAAGTCCACACACTGTGTCCAAACATATCGGCAGAAAAATCGTCATTACTCCGCATCATCCACCTGCATGGCTAACTCTCTGGGATGGACTGCATGGTATCTGGGTTGGTTACAATCCTCTATGTCCTAAACTTAATGTCATGTACAATAGTTGTCGTCTGCAGACAGTTGAACAATGTCATCGTTCGATAAGCTTTCCAATTTGCTTGCAAAATTATGTCTCACATTACTTACTAACAACACGTATGTCGTAAATGAAACAAACAATGCTCCCTGCCTTTAGCATGAAGCAGAATCTGTTTTGATTTGAACCGTGTGCTCAACACGCTTGTTTTATTCCAACATACGTGTTTTGACATATTGTTTACTGACTGCAGGCGATGGCTGTTTCTACATTGGACTGGGCGGGAATAAGGCCGTACCTAAACCGACTTACGAACCTTACCAATGCTGTCCAGCTAAGGTGGCAAGCGGCACCAAAGTCCCCAGAGCCACTCCCAAAGGGGGCAAGGACGCCGGCAACCAAAAGTCTGCATCACCCGTCTTCAACGATCAAAAAAACGCCAAATCCAATGCAGTAGCAGCCAAGCCAGAGAAAGGATCGAAAGGGAAAAAAGGTTTATTCGGGGGTAATAACTGGTGGTGGTAGACATAGTCAGTGATCCCGTACCTTAGGTTGATATCGCACCTCTCGCACATCTGTAAAATAGGCCAATCAAACTCTCGGCGATATCGGTTTGACGCCCTTTGTAATCTATGACGGGCATCGAGTGGACATAAGTGCTCTGATGACATTGTCAATGAAGTCTTTTAGTATATCCGTTGTGGTCTCCTCGTAACAGTGAATGTTGTTAAGTGTGAATCTAACCCGCTCTCAATTATCGCTTTTTAAATGAATTAATAGTGCATTGCAGCCTTGTGTCCCTCGACATCCCGAGTGCTGCGATCTCCGACAGCAATAACTCGCACACACCATCTAGGAAACTAGCGTTTAGGGCAACGGACTTGATTTTAGCATTTCTAATAAGAAAATAGTTCAAAATTAAATTTTTTAATTATGTTGACTGAGTACGTTGATTTGATTTATACTTAATACTTAATAATTTATTTAGATAAAAAAATACCATCAAACAATAATAGTATACTTGTAGTAAGCACATGTATAATTTCAGTTATATTTATAAAATATATGATATGGGCATCGTTTTGCAAGTGCAAGTAGATTTTGTAATAACAATACCAATTGAAGTCTTGTTGAAAACGAGACATGTTTTTAAATGTGTAGTAGGGAGCGAAGTAGTTGTTTTACTATTGTTGAAATCTGTTTAAATGTTATGTTTGAATTTGTTATGGGATTGGTGCCACGCTCGGCGGTCGGCAGCTCTGAGTCTCTCGTACATATCAATCTCTTGTAATAATAATTATTAGTAATTTATCTACCAGGAGTTAAATTACAAATTCTGTCTTACAGAAATATTTTTGAATTCCATTGAATTCTTTTGATAATTATTATCCCGACTTCTCGTTATTTTCTAAATATGAAATATTTATTGATAAAAGTCTTTTAAAAGATCATCGTAAATTAGAAAGTCTTTCCTTATTTTTATCATATTAATTGAGCAGATAATTATATAACACATAACTTTTCTTTCACAAATTTTCTCGAGAAGTGGTTCCTTCTTGCAAGAGGTCGCCGAGGGCTACATGTCTGCCTACTTTTGGTGTTACTTTTAAATGATTTAAAAAGATGTGTTGAGATTAAATGTATTATCCAATTGAAGTCTTGATATAATTATACTGAATGTACATAGAATAGTATGTTATTGGTTGACAATAAGAGTATTAAAGGAGTAATCGAACCACTTTTCAAGATTTAATTTATACCTTCATAATTATACTCAATAGGTTAAAATATATTTTTTTAATGTTATGTATTTTTGAATCTGTGCAAAAATAATCAGAAAAAGGTAATTTTTATATTATATTTTACAAAGCACATGATGTGATCCCTTAAATTAAGAGAGCGCAAATTCAAAAGCACATATTGTACATATTCTCAGCGAGCAGCGTCTCCAGTCAATAGCACACTTCATATGGTTCTCAATTGAAAATATTTGTTATTAGATAAATTAACTCTGACTGATGTAGATTTATTATTATTTAAAGATTGAAGCCATATGCCATATACAATCATGTAATAATTACAAATAATAAAATGTTTCTATTACCTAAATAAATCTTGTCATTTCCAAAATGCACATTTTAGAGAAGTCGGCAACTGAAAACTCTTGCTAAGGAAACGGTCACTCGTGCCGAATGGCTCGCTTGTAAGTTAAAATTGAAATAGACTGTAAAAAGAGATGTGCGAGCCCCGTTCCTTTAGCAAGCGTGGCAGGCCCCGGCAGTGGTGTATGCCAAGAGCATGACATAGTCTTCTGCTAACATGTTAAGTGCATTATCAGTCCCTCCTCAGAAAGACTGCGCATGACAAATCATCGTCTCGGTGAGTTTTGCGAATTTTATCATTTAAAACCATATTACATTAAGGGATGTGGATTCATTTACTTTACTTGTATTTTTGTGTTTTTACTTTTATATTAACGAAAATTTTGTAGGTGTAAATAAGAAAATATATATACATACATTCCCCTGAGCTCACTACAATTTACCCATAAATCAGCTTCATGTGCAATTTCAGGAAATCTCCTCGACGAAAGCAATGTTTTAGATTGGATGATCCAACAAAAGAACGATGCTAGTATAGAAGACATCACTCGAGAGCAACTATTCAAATATATAGAAACTAAGGAATTCCTTGCCGTCGTGTTCTGTAAGTACACTTGTGAGAGAAATGTTTCCCAGTACTCAATCAATATGTTTTTATATGCATATTCAAAGTGATTTCAACCATTTTAGACAAGGATGATGACCCAGAGAGTCCCAGGATACTTCGGCATGTTGAACTGATTGACGATGAAGCGGCAGAATATGGCATTAAGATTGTTCAGTGCAATGATCGCTTGATGGCCAAGAAGTACGGCTTCCGTAACCCTCCGGGAATAACTTACTTTAGGAAAGGAAAGTATATTAACTATGATGGAGATATAGATGATGAAGAAGAAATCCAAGATTGGTTAACAGACCCAGGGAACATGGAGCTGACTGACCATATTGAAAGAGTTAACAGAAAAATGTTTCAAAAGATAAGGCAAACATCAGATTACGTTGCTGTTTTTTTCTGTAAGCAAATCTATTTATTTAATATATGTACTTTTTACAAAGCTGATTGATTAGTTAAAATTAATGATTAAATGGTTACTTACAGATAGCAATGACTGCAAGCAATGCCCGAGAGTCTTGGCTGAGATAGAGCACATAGATGACGAAGCAGATGGCGCAGGAATAAACTTTGTCAAAATTGACGACCGAGATATGGCCAAGGAATTCGGCGTCTTTGCTCTTCCTGCTGTTCTGTTCTTTAAAATGGGTTCCAAAGAGCCTGTTATATATGCAGGTCTAAATTTATCTAACAATATGCTATTTTTTGTTCACAATGTATATTGCCACACCTAATACCACAATATGGTATTGGGTGATATTCAATATTAAATTAAATAATAATCTTTAAAATTATTGTGTATAGGTGATTTGTATGAAGAAGAACAGATTCTCAGTTGGCTTTTAACACAAAAGGATCCCGCTGGAGATGTCATTGAAGCATTAGAAGGAGAAGAGCTAGAAAAGCTCATCGATGAGTCCACGTCTCTCGCCGTCTACTTCTGTAAGATATTCTGGACTTGCCGATGTTAATCTCAATTTTTGATTTCATTAAAACACTACACATGCGTTTAAACACTCATAAGATTTTTAACTCTTATTATTTTTGTCTTTAAAATTTATGGAACTGATTTTCTGTCATATTAATATGTTATTTGCATTAACACAACTTCTACAACTTACTTGGATACAAGATCGACCATATCAATTGTGCCAGTTGATAACAAAATTCATTGATAGGAACAAACTTTAAAAGATCTTTAAGAAATTTACAATATTTGTATTGATTTTCCAAATTCATATTTGCAAAAAGGATTCAGCATTTAAAATGGCTGACTTGGTCTTTCTGGAAACGTGATGGTGAACAAGTGAAGAAATTAAAACACTAAACTTTAACAATGAATTTGATTTTCTGTGAAATAATTTCTGTGTCATGCTGTTTTGTTAAGATTTCCTCATTGCTTGAAATAATTCATTATTAAAAGAGTATATTCATAGCGATGACAATGTTCCCTTGATTGTTATTTGCAGTACATTTCTAAAATTCATCACTTGATCGTATTTTATGTTATAAATTTCCTGCGTCTTTGAAAATCATAACGATTATACAACAAAGAGGAGCATCATGCGAGGTTCACCATCACCGCTATACTTGTACTTGTATGCGTTGATAACACCAATTTTACATAATTCTGGATTGATTCTCTAGGGAACAAAACGTTGTGTGATATGTGCAATTCAAAAGTGATGCGCAAAATGCGCGCGAAGAAAGAACACGATGCCGCGGCCCACGGGGAAGAGGACAGTCACACTGGAGAAGAGGGTACATAACAACCCTCACGAACCAACCCTAACCTTACCAACCCTAACTTTAATAACCCTAACCTAACCTAGCTGCCTCACACAGCTTGCTGCTGCCACTCTTACATTATCTACTTCTGCGAGCAGGAATTGTGTCTAACTTCAAATTTATATAAGCTGTATTGAAAAGTTTTGAAAGATGTAAAATTTAAAAAAAGCAAGCTATTATGTCATTAAAATAATATGTACCCAGCCCTGCTTTGTATAATGACTATTTCAAATACTCAGTAAAATACAAAAAAATAACACATTTTTAATGCCCATTTGAGTTGCTATGTACACTTAAAGTATTATGTTTTGTGAAAACTTCTCCCAGAAGTCACAATTGTCCAGTCAAAGCAGAAGCATCGATAGATGTACACGAGGAGTGTGAGAGTGCGGCGGTCCACCTGAAGTGACGGTTTCTGGCTACCAGCCCGCTTAGCAAAGTAACATAGTACTCCAACTAGACTAACAATAAATAACTATTAAAACTGTAAACCCCGTTTTGTATATATAAAACTGTACTAATCATAATTTTCGATTATATTTATGTTTATTATTTAGTTTTTTTTAAATTTTTAGTTAGGTATGTAATATTTAATAGTGATGATAAGACTCCAATTTGTAATCATTTTCGATTTGCATACACTTGTAGATTCTGATGAATGCGAACAATGCTCCGGAATACTGGAGGAACTGGAGAACATAGATGATGATTGTGACAGACATGGAATAAAGTTTGTCAAAACTCAAGACTTCACAGTAGCAGAGTCGTATGGTATTAGCGATTTTCCAGTTTTGGTATATTTTGAAGATAATATACCAAACGTTTTTGAAGGTAATGTATTCAAACAATTTTATTTTACTATATGTCTCAGTTGGCATGCGGTACGCGTATCGATTGAGATATTTGTTCGGCATCCTCATATCAGATTTGGCTATGTAGAGCAAGTGAGTAGGTGTTGTGTGGACATTTAAATTGCGTAAAGCACCCTCTTGAAGCTAAAAAACCCTTAGTCTTCACTTGTTTCAATGCACAATGGGTCTGACTTCAGTCAGAGATTTCCATGGTAACTTATCTTTAAATCTCTCTCTGTATATGTTTACAGGATCCCTCACTGAGGAAGAAGAAGTACTTCAATGGCTAATAACACAAAGCACAGAAGACAGGATAGAGCTCATCACCCGTGTTATGTTGGAAACAATGGTTGAAGAATCCCAGTACTTGGCTGTATATTTCTGTAAGTTCACTGAGTTAATACATTAAGTTAAAAAAAGTTAAACTTGATGTATTGTAATTAACATGAGTGTTTCTTTTCAGACAAACCGAATTGTAATATTTGTGATCAAATATTGGAAGGACTCGAAAATATTGATGATGAATGTGACGTGTTTGGTATCCATATGGTAAAAATACAAGATCCTCAACTTGCCAAACGCTACTCTATCAAAACATTCCCTGCAATGGTTTACTTCAGGTAAATATTATTTTTGATCAAATGATGTAAATAGTGCTATTTTTAATGACTTTTGATTGGGTGAGGCACGTGTCCTCTATACTTCTAGGTAAAAAAATGTTTATGAACATGATATTGTTTTTTCTAATTATGTCAATAATAATTATATCGCTCAGTTACACCTGACCTTAAATAGTTTTTAACAAGTATGCTGCTTTTTTAGAAATGGAAACCCTTTGCTATTTGAAGGAGATTTGCAGAATGAAGAATCTATGATGGAATGGCTGATTGACGATGATAATCGGGAACTTGCAGATGAGATTGAAGATGTCAATGATAGGATGTTGGAAAGGCTCATGGATGAATCACCATTGTTAGTCGTCTTCTTCTGTAAGTATAGCCTGACAAATAAAAGTATGGACAAAAGCCTGGAATCTTCATGACAAGTACCTTTTACTAATGTTTAATGTTTACACACCAATGTTTTAGTTGATGAAGATTGCCCGGAATGTGATGAAATTTTGAATGCTTTAGAACAAATTGATGGAGAAGTAGATCTTTTTGGAATCGACTTTGTGAAGATCGCAAGCAATGAAGCTAATGAAAAATATAGCATCATAAATATTCCGTCCCTGGTTTACTTCAGGAAGAGAATTCCGATGCTCTATGACGGGGACTTAAATCAGGCTGACAAAGTTTTGCAATGGCTCACATCTCAGGATGTCTTCGAAATTAAAAATGAAATTGAAGAAGTTAACAAAAAAATGTTGGATAAATTATTGGATGAAAACGAATTCCTTGCTGTTTACTTCTGTATGTTACAAAATACTATTTTATATAAATTATGACTAATGTAGTTATGAAAAGATATATCCTAATACGCTTGAACTTATAGATGAGGAGGATGTACCGGAAAGTAAAATAGTTCTTGAAAATTTGGAAAAAATTGATGGGGAGACTGACAACTTAGACATTACTTTTGTAAAGATGGGAGACCCACGCTATGCCCGCAAGTGGGGCGTCACCAAGCTGCCCGCCATCGTTTACTTCAGGAAGCGCTTCCCGAGTATTTATAGAGGTGAGACCCCCAAACATAGATTTGTTTAGAAAGGTCAAGTATATATATTTTTTAATAATTAAGGTTGAAGGGAGTTTTAATATGCATAATCCTTATCATTTCGACATCAGGTGACGTGTTGTCTGAGAATGAGGTGTTAGAATGGCTGCGAAAGAACCGTTTCCGCCAACCCGAGTTGAACATCTTCATGTACGCGCTGATTGCCATCTCGCTGGCTTTCGTGATGTACACGGCCTTCCTGCTGCAGTGTTTCAAGCAGCCGCCGCCTGCGGTGGCCCCGCACCCCAAGCAAGCGTGAAACCACCGCTAGCTGCTAGCCGACCTCGGTCCAGATGCCTCTATGTGATTTTAGTTTTATGCCATTATCTCCATAATGGATTGTCAAAGACAAATAAATATATCAAAACCATTATGTGATATTACATCCAAAAATATATGCCGAGATCAACTCAAATGACAGTTTTTCTTAATATTTCCAAAGTAACTCTGGGCAGAAGCACTCGGCTAACCTCTCGTGGCTGAAGACGGTCGAATTACTTTTGTGACTTAAAAGTAGATCTGCAAGTCACAGTCATGCCATAATCCAATGGGAGAACCGGCCAGGGGAGGGGTTATGATAGTCAGCTGCCGCACTGTACAGTCCTCGACCCAGCGCGTCCCGCAAGATGACATGACAGCCAAGTTAGGTGACAGATCTCCTTCCGTTTGACCGGCCGTGTACCGCAGAACTGCATTTTCATTCAAACTAGATTTGCAGATCGCTTTCGTACTGTTAGGATATTGGAGTGATAGTTTTTTTAAGTATTGAGTAAAGTTTATCAAATGTTTATTTTATGTAAATTTTAGTAAATACTTAATCAACTTTTCTTGGATGCGTTTTTTGTACTCTATTCCACAATTTTCTGTTCTCCATTTGAACGAAAAGACTTAGATTTCTTAGCATCGTTAAGTAAGTGCGGAGAATATAAGACGACATCTTGTAGATATGCAGGAAGGCGCAGGGCACAACATTTCATTATTTCATAGAATGAGCTCACGCTAGATTAAGTTTTGGATTCCCAGTGCAATAGATTCATAGGTTAAGGTGATTGTATTGTCATTCTTCTCCAAGCGCCGACACATCGTTAGGACAGTGTTTTAATAATAGATTTCCATAAGATATTTATATCCCATTTTATACCTACATTTTTTATCTTTTTATGGAAAAACGTGTTTTTAAGTGATTGTGTCATTGAGTATACCCTTTGTATAGGTTCGTAAGGTTAAATGATTAAACTACAATATCCTTAATTATATTTTAATGAATCTTCAAAGTTTAAGTATTTGTCGCAGTCGCATGCAAATAATATATTTATTGGCCTCTAAAAAATATTATTATTTGTGGCAGTTACTTTATGACTTGTAAATAAATATGTATATAAAATTTAATAAAAAAATACTTCAAAAATTATCACACGTTTGATTATATGATTGATTAAATTTATTGATGTTTCGAATGTTAGAGCTGCGCATTTATCTACCAATATAAATATATTTTTTGACCCGAGAGTAAATGCAAAGCTCTGATATGCGGCACACCAATAAGTGTGGAGTCCACAGTTAAGAATATGCAACTATTAGTCCCTTTACAAAAGTCAACTGAGAATACAAATTATTTTATTAAAGAAAGTATTAGGAATAAAACATTATTGTAAATGTGAGAGGACACCTCTTTAGAAAACCAAAGCAATAAAAATTAAAAAAACTACATAGACAGGCCCAAGTCTCTTGAAAAAACATTGTGATCAGAAATGAGAACACATCTTCAGTCCTATGTTATGGTTCTTTTTACACCTGGGCACATTGATGTGCCGGACACTTTGCACAATGAAACAGGTTGTCTTGGCAACAGGCGACTTATTAATTTATAACATGTATATAACTAATATAAATAACAAAGGGTTGGAACACCATTTTAGAAAAATCTCTGCATAAAGGTTTTCCTTGATTTTTCAGGGAGATTTAAAACATAGTTGTCTTTACTCATCGTGAGATTCAGAAACTGGTCCTTAAGATAAAGCCCCCAGAGCTTGTGGGACAACCGGCCTACAAATCCCTACATTCAATGGAAAAGAGGAATGTGTGAAGAACTTAATAAATAAAAGTATTTTAAATTACGTAAAACCTTGAGGGAAATAAGACACCGCAAAGAAATTATTTTATTGTTTATTAGTTCAATTTGATATCTATAACAGAATAAAATGTTAGTACCTAGAAAATTGAGTTTATACAAGACACAAATTGTATTGAACGATACTCCAATGGGTAAAAATATCTGGCACAGTGCATTCTTTAATTAGAATTAAATTCCATTTATTATATAGTTATTTCAATATACAATTCCACTGACTATCGTAATGGATTATAACAGATGAGTTTCTCACTATGCTCATAAAATATTGAAAAACCATAACACAAAGAATGATGGGCGGGTATTAATATTAATGAATTTCAATGAGACCGATCATACTGTGTAACTTCAAACATTAAAGAAATCAAATCAATAATATTGGCAGTCCCATGTATATGCATTAAAGTACAATTGTTATCATTGTAAATAATTGAAAGATTTTAAATTTAATTTGTTGCAATAAAATGTACTTTAAAACCAAAGGATGTTGTAGATATTTGTTAATAGACAGAAACTGTCAATTGGCTATTTGAAATAAAATTGTATTGTGATGATAATAACTATGCAGAGAAAACTTAAATAAATTTCAAGATAAAATTGGTACTTCGGCATTCGATAACTGCTTAGTCGATCAAAATAATCGATTTGATGTGAAAATAAAGTTACAAAAATATTATATACTGTAGGTATTTTGAAGACTAATAAGTACAATGTGTTCTGTATCTAACGACACTATTATTTAAAATCTAAATACAAAAATAAAATAGATAAGTGTTATGTTTCTAGAAAATGTAATATTTATCCACAGCTGTTACCACTGGGCCTCACTTTATGGCAATATTATGTAAAAAATAAAATGATTTCTCGCATATTATATGGCAACATGGCGAGGCTTATGTCAAAATAAACTCTATTTAAAAAAATATAATCTCAAAAAATTCAAAATTCTAAGAAATTCTGGGAAGCTACAAATTATAAGTGATATGTATCATATAACTGCGAGCTACGTAATAGCTCCGAGGAGTATGTCCACACTCGCTATTCAAAGCTCGTCCACACCGGCCACATGACAGACAGACTTGGCACCTACGGGACTGCACGGTACACGCACTCTTTCCCCAAATAATCATTAAAATAAGTAAAAACCAATAAGAACCCTCTACATTATTATTTCCGTATTAGTATTAATAAATTGTATAAATTTAGTTTAACAAAAATAAAATTTTAGCATTGAAAAGTAGTTAAAGAAAAGATATTTTTTTATTAAAAGCAAACATACACTTCTAAAATCAACATCGACCGGGCCAAATTTTTATTACTAAAAAAAGATAAAATATAATCATTTTTAACTAAATAATTGGCAGTATAAGAGGTCTAAAACAGAAGTGAGAGTGCAGAGCTGGAGGAGCGACCTCCGCGACACGCGACCGGCGACAGGCGATGGTACTCCTGGGAAGTTAAGTGTTGGCACAACTGAACCATTCAGTCAGTTGGTCAGCTCAGACATTGTAATGCGGTTCTAAACAAATCCTATAATGAGATTTAACAATTTATATCTATTATATTTTATACTTTACGAATAACAATAGATGTTTATCACTTTTTTTGGGCACAATACCCTTCATAAGCCAGGTTAGTGCTAATAATTAACAATGACATCTTAATGTATATAAAAGCGCCATTTTCCACTAATATTACTGTGAAGACTGACCCGTTCAGGTAAAAATTTATTGTAATAACAAGACAAAAAACCACTATTTATATGATTATCAATATTCATATTACAATCTACATTATAACGAGGACTCGCTCCCATGGAAGATGGAAAAGTAGACACTCAAATAAACATGGGAATGAATATTATACATAATTATTCTTTTATTAAAAGCTAAGAGTTTGAGGTGACGATATCTGCACGTCTAGTGCGGTAATCTCTCTTCAATGGAAACATTAAAAAGTGAAAGATTTCATTCAAAAGTGTAACAAACAAACCTCACGGCTGTTGCGCAAACTGCCAATGTCGGTCCTCGAACCAGATGTAAACTCAGATTTACATCTTATTTCTACAATATATCTTTGTATCGTAATATGTACAAGATCAAAAAACATATTTTATATAAATAGTGAACATCAACAGTCTGTTTCAAAAATATAATATGTCAAGTTGCACTTTTGAATGTAAAAAGGACTCCTCCGCCCCGTCTTCTTTCCATCGTTCTCTTCTCTCCTCCGGTCGGGAATGACTTCAGTAATGGGCACCGGTGCACTTTATTTCTCATACTAAAATTTCAACATTTTGTAAAATATTAAGATCACTATGAAGGAATCAAACTGCATGTGTCTTTACACAGAAAGTGCAACAACTCATGACAGTTGTTCAATGTTTGTGAACTATCTAAACATGTCGGTAGCATCAACAACAATATTAATCCTAACATTACTCTGTATCCATAAAGGGAAACATCCAACGCTTCAGTAAGAAAACCACTCCGCCCCACTGTTGCTTACAGCCTAACCTCTTAAATTCTACAATAATAGTCACCTATTCAATGATATTGCTATGCGGATATTTTGAGGCATAAATCACACGTAAAATACTTCAGTCCCTCTTTATAAAAAATCTCAACTGTCCGACCGCGCTCTGCCTTATTTCAAGGAGACACTAAATGGAAACTCTTCAGCGCTCAGACGAGCCTCACTGCCGCAGCTCTATGTGCTCGCGGGATCCGGCTGGAAGTAGTGCAGTCCGTTTATCTGAAACAGAAAAAATGAGTTCAGCAGCGCCTCCTCCGATACCGACAACACGGTATACTAAGTATTTACATCAAGGTTCTCTTACCCGGCTCTATGGACTCTGTCCGTGGAAATGCATTAGGAAAAACAGACAACCTATGAGGGATCGTTCTCAACATTGGGCTAACAAGGTGCGAGTCACTGCGGCGTGCTGGGATGGTAACAACATGACCTCTAGTGACATCTAGTGATCTCTACACACCTGCACCGACTACCCACTACTGACAAGGACCGATGACGCAATCTACATTTACTGCAGATTTAAGGAAGGACTTGCGGAAGAAATAAGACAATGTGTTTATAGTAATATCGATACTAATGAAGAATTGACTTGGCCGTCACATTATCAATTTAACATTAAAGCACTTTCATGCTCAAAAAGTGCTCTAAAAATAATTTATGTCTAACTTTTTTTTCTCTAAAAATAAACTTTTAATTACCTTATTGCAATTTATTTTAGACGGTTGAGTTATTTCTCCATACTATCCTCGATATGGAAATTAAATTCTATATTTTAATTTTAAGTTTATGCACCCAGGAGGCATTTTCAATTTAAATAATTTGACAAGAAATGTAACTATCAAAACACACAAATAAATAGTAATATACAAAAATTTAAAAACCGAACTTATTAAAACAGATTTTTAAATTATTATTTGAAGTATCGTTGAGATCAGAAAGAACTTCATTTATGACGTTAAATATTCAAGTACACGGTGCACACAATACTTCAAAAAACAGCCGCAAACAGTACAACCTGGTCTCCGATAATCATAATAAATAAGTGAATATCAATCGAAAAGGCTTACAGGACCAGGATGTATTATTTGAGCAAGAAATGAATCAGTCAAGCTTCGATGGATGAAATGGTGTGGTAGAGAGTTACCGTCATGTCGTATTCGGTGATGTAAGCGGGGATCTCCAGCTGGTCCCGCGGCATGACGGAGTACAGGTACTCCACTCCTGGCAGGTTGTGCACCTTCTGCTTGATGGCCGGGGCCATGAAAGTCGTGAACCACCACGTCATCATCTGAAGGTGATACAAAATTTCATTCAGTTCTAATAAGTGGAAGAAATGGGAAGTAACAAAATAACAGTTTGGATTAAAAAGTGTTCTTTAATATCATTATCATTTTTGGTGCTGCTATCGCAATGAGTTCTCGAGAAAAACGCATCAGCAGTTTCTGCTCAACTCTGCCATCTTCCATTTATCTTTTATTTAACCACACTCTGACGCCCCTCAGGATTGTTGTAAAACACCATCTTTTATAGGGCCAAATATGCACCACAGAATTATAACGCCATGACTGCTTTTTGTCTATTTTACCAACATCCATGTTCCTACTGCATGATTCAACTTTGCCTTGAGTTCTTTTTTTTCGTTTTTCTATAGTTCTATCGCATTAAATTGTGGATTACGTAGACCTGTTTTAGAAAATTAATCTGAATAAGATAGATGGTACAAACATATAGCTGAAAATCTGTAATTTTTTGAAAATTACCTTAGTCCAAAATGTGGGATGAACAATGTAAAATGCTTTGAGATTCTTCTTGTATCTGAAAAAAAAATTAAAATTTCATCGTTTTTGATTAGGCAATAAAAATGATTATTTATTTAACAAAATTAACTATTAATAATTTATTTTAATTATCGATCTGTTCTTACCTAGAAGAAAATCGTTCAATATTTAAGAAGTTTAAAAATAATAATGTTTTTTTTATAATATTATTTTGTCATTTGAAAAAAAAATGCCCGAGTGTCACAAACAGTTGTTTTTATAATAACCTCTGCCACAGCAAACTTGTCTCTGCCATCCTAATATTTGAACAAATACGTGATATTTGGCAAAATGCATTAGTTGTGCAAACACTTGAAAATTATGTTCATAGGTTTTTATAAGATGATCTTGGTATCTCTTGAGTTTTATGCTGCGTAGTGGTTTGTGTTTTTCGATGCTTCAGTCCCGGTACTGGGTATAGGTCCATTAAGATGGTCCTAATACTGAAACGTCAGAAGTGTACAGTTTCAGTGCTCTCGAAGATAACACTAGCAATTCAATTAACTGGTCATTTATATGTAATCAAATTTAGCTTTAAATGAAATTTATCAAACTAAAAAATCATCTGCATTAGCAGGGAGAGATCTCACACATAAAATGTCTCAGTTGTCATTTATGGAGAAATTGTGAGACTGAATGAATAATATTTCATAAAGGGTTCAAGGGTATTTTTCACATTCCGGGCTCACAACTGCAACGTTGCTACTGATCTTCATTCGATATGGCTTATAATTTGGAGATGTCATTTGTTTGAAAGCTCACTTGTAAGGCAGAATGCTGTAGACTTCCTTGAGCCAGCCGAAGGAGGGGTAGTTGGCGCCGGAGGTGAGGGTGTGGAAGTAGGCGATGACGTAGTCTCCCTTGACGATGGGGTCCAGCAGAGCGATCAAGTACAGCAGCGCCTGGAATCCAAACACACCCACTTAAAGTCAATATACAATCAACCCGGGCTTTCATTATTTAGAAGCACATGTTCCAATTTTTATTAATTTTGAGACATCCTAGCTCAGGTAATCTGAGAACGGGGAGTTATCAACAACACTACTCAGCAAGAGTAGGAAGTAGATGTAGAGAAAGAAAGATGTAAGTTAGCAAGTAGTAAAAAACATTTATTGGCAATCGCAGCCGAGACTGACATGATGTAATTCTAACAATCGATTAGTGTACAAAGAAATTGCAGATTTATTTTTACTCTGAAATTAGCTAATAATATAACAAGAAAATAGGCAGGTATTGGTGTAAACTGTAATAATAGTTTGTAACACCGAGAAAAGTAATATATAAAATTATGACATTGTCAAAAATAAAGATAAAAAACAATGAGTTTAGAGACATTGTTTCGGCATGTGCCGGATCTCCTGGAGTGACGTCACTCCGCCATTCCATTGAAGCTAAAAATAAGCGCGGGGAGCGAGTGCGAAGTGAAGCTATTCCCGTGGAGGGGGCGGCGACCCAGTTCTTTGGACGCCGATCGCCATTGACGATATAAGTGACGAGTCCTTTTGAGTTTGTAACTTCGATCACAAATTGCTTACATCCAATCTTCACAACTTACAGCTCACAACTATGCCCCCTGCTCTAAATACGACAGATGTTTCACTGAAATTGATATCGAAAAATTAAACAGCTATTTCTCAATAATTTACATAAAATACCCTTATCTCTATTAGAATTCAACTAAACTGAGTTTTGAAAGCAACTGCGTGCTACTGCTGCTATCACCTCGACAACTGAGGGTGGGTTGCATAGCGTCGCTGTGCCTGACCTTCAGAACAATTGTATAGAAATAGGCAGGATACTGACCTTGTCAAGGTTGATGTTGCTGAAGGGGAACCACTTGCCCACGAACACCACCACGGGCCGGCCCAGGCGGTCCACTCCACTCTGGTACAGGCAGCCGATCCCCGACACCTCCGTGAGGTCCTCCGTCTTGGCGCGCCGCAGCAGCCGCTCGTACCTGGAAGAAAAAGCCACTCGTTATATGACATCCATCAGAGCGTGTTACCGCGTCTTCACAGAGAATCCGCTTAACTTAACCACCGAGCGTCACATCGGTGTGACGGCTTTGAAGACTTCTATGTAGAACCCCCAAAAAACAACGAATTTCCCTTGATTTGGTTTTTTCGCTACAATTTTAGATCTATCAATATATATATAAAAATAAAATATATTAAAACCCGAGACAATCGGTCATTTTTTATATTATTTAATATTCTTTCAAGTTCAATATTTTTGACAGAGAGTATTCGGTGAAATTCCGTTTTAATATTTTGGTCGTCACATTTTGAACACAAAAAATTATGCACACGAAGAGCGCAAGTATAATAGCATGTGATCTTAACACAACGAAGTCAGCTCAGAGTCATCAAAATTAAGTTTAAATAAAATTAATTAATTTTATCTATCATAAATAATACTGATGCCAGCATATTCATGCATAAACATTCGGAGGTCTGTCAAGAGCTTTTCTTACAAAATTAGTATAGGATTAGCATCTCGGTGTGTGCTTTTCCAGATAAGATACGAAGACTACTGATAAATTTGTTTATTCTGGCACTAGTGAAGACATGTGTTGATTGAAAGTCTCAATTGTAGACTTAAATAATAATATATAAGAAAAATCGGCTTAAAAGTAATCTTCTAAATTTGAAGACGCAGAAAATAAAAGTCCAAAAATAGAAAACTTATAAAAGGAGGAAAAACCCCACGAGTACACGAGGCTGAGTGGGAAATAATAAAACGAACTCCCCTGTTCGCCCTCGGGCAGACTCCCCTCGGGCAGGTTCCCCTCGCAGGCCAGCCTCCTCCACACATGCCGGTCGATTTATTTTCAGTGGGTGGGATAAGTTACATATAAAAAAAAAAATAAGACTTGATGCCTAAAACTAAAATAAAAGATATTTTATAAATATATATCAATAGTATATATTATACATTAAAAAGTAATACGATTGCTTTCACAGCGTTTCAGCACATTTTAAATTCAATAACAAAATAGGCTTGAAAAATATAATATTTTCTAGAGCTATAAATATGCTTTGACTTTTTATTTTAAAATAAGTTATCGGCATTTTTTTTGATGATACATACAATAATACAAATGAGAATTTGCTCGAGTCACTTAAGCTCTTATTAAGATTTTCTTAAAAAAAAGACAAACCCCTGATTTTAGTCGATAATTTCGAACTCCATTTTATTTCTGAGTAACGAACAGAAAGCTTCGCTTTCGCTTTTAAAGTTACGACTTTGAGAAATTTACTCATTTTTAATGAAAACCGAAGTTCGCGAAAACAAATTATTGAAAAAATCAGCCGGTCGGCCAAAACGGCCCCTCGGAATAAACTACCCCCAATTGCAAGTGTGCAAGAAGTCTTGAAATAAAACGACACAGCCGCAGAGCCTCCCTCGGCGCTCCCCGCAATCGATAACGCCAGAGCACAAATTAAATATTGTTTTTCTCCTGCGAAAGATGCCGAAGGCGCGGCGCTCGGGGTTGAAAAAATTTTCCGAGGAAACGAACAAAAAACAACTACCGCTGGAAAATCATAAGTTTTTGAGAGAATGTTTCAGCGAACGACTTGAGCGACTTCCTCGTGTGTTTGAAGCAGCATTAAAACCTCGCATGCGTGTGAGTTATTCAAAGGTGTTGCAGACCTTTCTACCTGGTATTCTCATCAATTCATTGAGTGCATTTTTTTTAAATATTAAAACAAAATCAGCACATTGAACTATACAACTTTACTTGTGTACAGTGAAAAGTCTGTTACTGGGGTGTCAGCAGAGACGGCATATTTGTTTTGCTAGAATTACTCGTAATATAAAATAATGGATTTTGGAATGAAGCAGATATTACTATATGAGGAGTCGGCGGGTCTATAGTCAGTACAATATAGAGCTCGGGAGTGACAGGCTGAGGCTGACGGGGAGTAACCAGGATGTTTGCGGAGCTAATGTGCGGTGGAGGGAGCGGGGGTGGCAAGCGAGGCCAAACTGTTACCCCCAGATGCCTTTTGGGAAGAAAAATTACTCGGTTTGCATAAATACGTTCGCGTTGATGTTCAAATATCCGTCTTGAACGTTACGCCCCTGGAAGTTTGGAACGAGGCTTGAAGTGCGATTCATAAAAATTATTTATTTAATATAAAAAAAAACATTCCATAGAACCCCTGTAAAACAGTAAAGCAGATCGGTGTTTTTTTTTTATAAAGGTCATACGTCTGAGTGAGGTGAAATCTGATGGTAGACTGAAAAAAATTGCTGAAAGTTGTAAAAGCAAGCGAGCTATCTGAATGTCAAGTCGCGATAAGGAGTAAGTTATAGTTTGTATGAGCCGAGCCGGCGCCGATTATCCGGATTAGACGTCCACACTGACTTAACCTCGCCTGGTAACAATTATACTATAAGTGGTAGTTTTGTTGGCCGCAGATGCAGCGGTCTTGTATGGCACCGTAACATCAGACATTGTCGATGCATTCTGGCCAAGGACTGAGCCTGGCTGTACTTGTCCTACATCTTGGGCTTTTATTGAGATAAACGCTACTGACGTGCCAAGTTATAATGGGTCGTACGGTCATTCTGAAGATCTAAACGAGAAAACGGAATTTAATAATTCATAGTTACTTAGTTATATAAGGAAGTGATATTGCGATCATACAATCATGACCGTAATCTATTAGCCATTTGGCTATTCATATTTGTTCGATCCATACCCTCTCAAAACATGACGCACATTGAGATATAAATAAAAAATATATACGTCATTGGATCTATATGCTTGTATATAGCTTCTGGAACTCTACGACTCATAAAATAAAATAAATTCCCGAGTAGACGCCATTGCAACTCGAGCCAGTGAGAACGACTCAAGCATGGACGCTTGGAATATTATCAGAAAATTCAACGCAAATAAGGACAGTCATTTGCATTCAAAGCTATTTTCCATCTGACATTGATGACACAAGTTCCACGCGTCCTTGGGCGAGTCAAGGTCACGCTCGACCCCCGACCATCGATCTCCCGCCGCACATGGGAGCCCCTGCAGCTTGGACGACGCGATACATTGTTTCACCAGTGGCGTGCGGTCCATAAAACCAGAAAATTTGCGAATCCTCTTAATAAGCTATTATTTCATAAAAAGAAAATTAAAACTTTAAATTTTCTATTTAATTGTCTGCACTCTATTTTCAACCACATATAAACAATTCATGTATCAAATATAAACTGAATAAAATGGGTCCAATATCGGTAGTGGAAACGTTAGAATAATATAAAATACCACGGAAAAATAATCCGAAAATTAGAAAGCATACGAAAACCACCCTTAATCATTAGTTGTTGTAAAAATAAGTGCCTCAAATGAAAAATACGCGTGCTGAAAGAAATATGTAGAGATGAAATGTTGTCTACGAGACGTACAAGCCAGAAACTGGGAGACACAACGCAATTAAAACTAAAGAAAAGTAGGGTGAAGGATCACTAGATCATTACGAATTTGTAGAAGTTATATTTATTTTCTTCGTTATGAATGTATATCAGACGAAGAACGGCACTTTTCTTGTTACTAGTGTGCGTAGTCGCCCCAGAAGGGGCGGCGCGCGAGACGAGAAAGAGAGAAATGTACGAAGACTTTACAAGTAAAGATAGTTTTCTATTTGCTATGACGCTATACCTAAATAGATAATAAAAAAACGTATGAAGGGTATTGCTCACATTGTTATAAAAATATATATTAATCAATAGGTGTGTAAATAATCCGAATAACGACGTGTCCATGTTTAGTAACAAGCAATTAATACTTGTTTCCAAAAAGTAGTCGCTTATTAAATAAATATGTGGAAAAGAGAAAACTTCGTACGAAAATAAGCGGCATTTCAACTACAAATAGAATACCTTGACTTGCGTGGCGAGCTCACTGCTAGTGCTGAGCATATTACTACAATCGATCAATTTTAATGTTCTTTTAGGATAATTTTGGCAGCAAAAAACACAAAACAAATACCGTAGTAAACAGTTCAGACAATCGATTATTCGGTCAGAAAACAAATAATCAAAAATACCATGGAAGATAATCTGATGCTTGGGAAATCGATGTAAAGTTTTTTTAAGTCACTGAGAAATTCTGTTAAGAGTTTCATTCGTAGCATCGGTGAAATTGAATAATTAAAACAATCGTCGACTCCGCCCATCCCTACCGGCCGCGCGGGCTCCTTTGTGCGGCTCTGCACTCGCTCGGCTCAGTTTCGAGTTCGGCTTTTGTGTGGAGGAGGCGATGACGTAGGCAGCCTTCGGGGGCGAGGCGGGACGGGGACGGGGTCGGGGAGGGCACGGAGCTTAATCTCGCCGGAATGAAAGCTTGAAAAGCTCCATACAACTGTATTTATACTGGAAGTTGTTAGAAATAAGAGGATTTCGAACAGAACGTGCATAACACATGACAAGGAAAACAGAGGGAGGGGGGAGTTAATAATCTGTTTTTTTGACATTTGCGTTTTGAAGTTTTAATTGATTTTGTAGATTTTTCGGAAAGTATGCACTTATAATCGATGTTAAGGAGACACAGAGGCCAGTACGAGTGCAGATTTCCGAACTTGCCTCTGAATTGTCTGAAGCGAGTATGACTGATATCATTTTATCATTATTTTTTAAAATTGCCTCTTACAATAAAACTTCTCCCTGTTCTTACTCTCGCTCATCATCGTCATCTGCTCTTTTTAAGAATCCATTGATTTTGTTTTGATAGCCCGATTTGTGAGCCGAGCATGAATTCTTCATGATACAGATTGTAGCCACATTAAATTTTCATCTCTCAGCTGACCGAGTGAAATGCTCAAATATAGAACAGGAGAGCCGCCGCAGCGATCGAGCGCACAGCTCAAAATGGCGGAGAGGGAACAGCTGTTTTTGACAGTCAGCTCTCTTCAATAGCAATAAAGGAAAAATACTCAAGGTATTCACAATCAGACAAAGAGACAAATCGCAAATGATTCCTTTGAAATGCAAAATAAAACACTAAATGTAGTTAGAACGATCGGAGCATCTGTAGATCTCAGCTGACCGACATTGAAAATGAGAGTTTCGCGATTCGAGTGCGAGACATTTGAACGCGCCGTGGCGACTAAGAGCGGCGATTAAAATGGCGAACAGCGCCACTGCGATGCTCATAATTTTTTAAATAAAAATTACGCTCCGTCGAGTTTCAATCGAGTACTTACGCTATATCGGAGTAGCTCTTTGTAACGATGTTCGGGAAAAGCGATTTATTTCAACGGGGAGAATTCAGTAAATGTTTTCAATCCATCAATTACCGGATGGGGCGGAGAGGAGGCTGTCAGGGAGGCTTATATTGTTAAGGGTCGAGTGACTGAAAGGCGTTGAAATTTATGACATGTTTCAATGATTTAATATCACGCGAAAGGGTTTCTACGCTCAGAGGATACGCTCACTCATTATTGGGAAATAGGGAAATAAAACTCAGAATAGACAACAATATATTAAGATTCTTTTCAGTCATAAACCTACTTCAATTGCTTGCTGGTCTCGATTTCAGGATCATTTGATCGAGTGAGGAGTGATCGCGTGTTTACCCTCTCGCTAGTATTATCACCGCCGAAGATCAGTTAACCGAACTGAATTAATATTATTGTATGGTACGGCTACTACCTTGAATTTGTTTGGGATGCTCATATATCTGTAAGTTTATGATGAGCGATAAACGACCGCCGCTCCGGCCGTCTGGTCAGCACAAAGCGAACTGCCAGAGGACACGGGTGTTTAAATTATTTCCGAGCCTACCTTCCCGTAAACGAAGGAACTAAGAAACTGAAGAACACGGTGAGAGCGCTTGGACTAGGCGCGTGGACTTCAGAATAACACGAATACAGGTAAATAATGCTCATATTGATATCCATATGAGGTGTAATACAACAGTGACTACTTTTAATATCACCGGCGAGATCGAGGCAGGGGGAATTAGCGGAAAGTTCCGCTCTTTTACAAACTACGCACTGTTCGTCCCGAGTTTTAAATAGTGCTAATGAGCAGACCGGTCCCCGCTCGGCTCGGGGACATGTCTAACGGTTAACGCTCCATACCCGGTCATACCGCCCGAATGTTCTGGTCGATACCGAATCAGAAGATCGGTGAAGATCAACTTCACCGAATACCCCCGAAAGTCGCCCATAAATAATTCCCGGGTGTACTAAGCCATCAAAATCGCGGACAATCGGCCGGAAGCCGCGACGGAGCGGTTTTGTTTGAAATGATGCTCCCCTTTGCGCTGGGATTAGTCGAGGGACACCTTGCTGGCTGCTTGCACGCGGAGTCGAGGAGTCGAGGAGTCGAGGAGTCGAGGAGTCGAGTGACGTCACGCGGCGCGTGCGCGGGCCCTCAGCCGCGAGGCTCGAGTTGCGAGTTGCGAGTCGCGAGTTGGGAGCCGCAAGCCTCAAGCCGCGTGCGAGGCTCCGAATCAATAGTCCCTGCCGCTCTCGGAGGGACGCGTGAGGGAGCTCGCCGTGTATCGGCTGGATATTGAATCGGACAGCCTCGGACCTCGCGCGCCTGCCGAGCTAGCCGAGCGGAATCGGGGAGGGGCGTGATCGATTCATACTTAAACTCGATCAGATTGAGTAGTCCTTCATTTTTTTTTATATCAAAGGTTTTTTTTATATGTTTTTAATATACGACTCTCCGGCCAGTATTTAATTGTATTTTTTTTTTTTGAGATTTTACATTCACTATCCGACCGTCCGGTAGCTTTTAAACTTATTTGAATATTCGTTTCAAACCCATAATTATTTCTGCGCGAATAGGTAACTTAAATTTGCATCGAATGAATTATCTGATGTTTCAATAATTTAAAGGTGTTGTGTTTATTATGAAAACCACTTTAAAAAAATAATTAGATATTTCTTTCATTTTTCAAAGCTTTCCACATAGTCTAAATTGAACATTTGGCTAGTGATATTTGCTAAAAATATAATTACTATCAATTAAACGAATTCATTGATGATACAAAAGTAGTCGGTTATTACTATTCGATTAGAAGTTAATTATTAACGTATTTATTTGATTAACCATCCACGACGTCGTGTTTAATTTGCAATAATCTACATACGAGTACATCTACAATTATGAATAAACAATGGCTAGGAGATTTTTTTGTGATTTTCAAATGATGGGTATTATTAATTTTGTTGCTTTTCTATAAATTTGGTAGTACAGTAATACCCCGCTTTACGCGACCCCGTAATGCGCGGTTTCACTATAATGCGAATTCAAATTTCGCGTTTAAATTCCTCACATTACGCGAATTTCTTATTTTAAGAATGCGTATAAACATAATGTAGTCATTGACTTCTCTTAACAATTAAAAACAGCGTTGGGTGTTATGAACGTATTTTACAAGAACGTAAAAGAAAAGTTCTTAGAATTAAAGTGATTGATTCAAATGATTCATATTTGTATGTATGTTTAATCGTAAACCCCGATTTACGCGAATTTCAATTAACGCGATTTTTTCCGAAACGTATCCCTCGCGCAAAGCGGGGTATTACTGTACACATAAACCGTCGAAAGTTTCATCTTAACTACTCGGAAGAAGCATTTGAAAGATGTAAACGTTCACAAACCAAAACTATTGTAATCTCCTATCCATTCGGTTATTCGTTGTGTGCGATTAAGTCCACGGTGAGATGGACGAGGCGGCCTCGCTCCAGGCGCAGCACTCCGCCTGGAGCGATGGACCGCCGCTACTTTTACTTCAAATTTGTTTGAGTCCGCCGTGCCCACATTTCGCAAGCATTTACAGACCCGGCGGACTCGTTGTGCAATGGTAATCTCTGCGGTTTGATAATATGAGGCCATTAGTACAATCAGAGTAAAACATGTACATCCACCTACCTCATTACATGTAAATTAATAACAGTTGAATTAAAAATTATTTATCAGAAAAATGCCGAACGCCTGCATTTACAAGTGATTCCAAACGTTTTACAGACCTTTTGCGTTTATAAAATTCAAAAAGCTTTTTTTTTTTTTTTTAATAAAAAAAGTATATTCCCAAAATCTGTTCAATTCATGGTTACTCAAGCAATTTTTTTTTTGAGATTGTTTCGTGACGTCATAGTGTTGACATATCGGAGCATGACAGCGCTCAGCACAGACCTCATGATAATTGTATAAATTCTAATTTGTGGTCATTCGACCGCAAATTTATCAAGTTTTGAGAAGAAGTGAATATTAAAAAAAAGTATTTTTTTAATGTTTACATGTCAACAGAAATTACTGGTTGAAATTTCTATAACACGTTTGGAATCACATGTATACACAACTTCATCTATATTTGATAGAAACCTTGGTCGAAAGCATGGTCGAATGTAATATATTCGCAATGAATTGGATAGGAAAGCCTGTAAATAAATACGGTGCATCTTCCAGGCTAGCAGGCTTTTTTTGTGATCGACACCCCGTGACCTGACCGCCCTCAGGGAGGGGGAGGCCGTGTGGACATTAGTAGAATACCTTCCATCAGAAATGTCTACGGGCCACGTGCCCTTTAAACTCCATGCAAAGGTTAAACATACCGTAGCGGAGCGTATTTGACAGCAGTTTGTTGATATAGTAAACGGCTTACGTGGGATGAATGTATTTAACTAAAATTAAAAAATATCGAGAAATTCAAATTTAAATTAACTTAAAAATGAATCAATCAAGCAAACACTCAAAGTAAATATTTGGGTTATCGAAAAATTTCAAGAAAATGGAGGCTGCAAGTATAAAAAAAAAGCTTTGCTTTTACTGGATTTGAATCCGAGACTACGCAGTCGATAGGTAAATGAAATTATTCAAAGAGTCTAAGAAACTGTATTTTCTTTATTACTGTACTTAAATCTTAATTGTCCTGGCAGGCAGGTGAGACTCCAGGTCTGCGCTAGTGGCTGGACAAAAGACATGCCTGAAAATAACCTGCACGACTTACTTCGATTGCTGTCTTCGGATCGTAACCGGGAGCGCAAAACTTTTAATAATACCGTAAATAGTATAAATTGTCTCAGAAAAACCTTAAACAAAAAGAGTATAGCAGGTTTTCTGTAATTTCCCTGTGTTACTACTACTATTGGAGATGCGATTAATCAAACACAGTTGTAATAAGTTGCATTTATCAAAAGCCGCTTGTGATGTTTATTTTCTATATATGGCTACCAAAGTCGGTTACAAAACTCCTTATGTCTCCCACTCGTGAAGCTACAGTAAAAACTTGTATGAATACTTTTATTTATATATTTTTTTAATGACTTAATTGAAGAATTGTTTTTATTATCATAACTTAATTTCATGATTTCGTTATTATTTGAGGAGATATATTTGGTCACTGGAAATAAGTACTTTGATAGTGTGGAACATGCACTGTCGCTAATATGCGATACAATACCCACCGATAACTGAATAGAATTTAATTAATATCGTCATTAGCCGCGAGCGTACCGAGCCAGTCGTCGGTTGTACGTCATTTTCGATCAATAAGCATCCGTTCCTGTGCAATGAACGCGATATTCTATCGCTTTACTCGAATTCATCAAAGTTTAAATCGGATTCCCTTTTCTCTGATGGAAATTTTGAAGGCTTGCATAAATTATGAGAGATTAGCACACAGAATTCATCAAACCGACACCAGACCGCACAGCCTGCTTCCATAGATCATCAACAGGTAGAATTGTATCGTTCTACGCATATCCCCGGAAGACCGACAGCGAAACGGTTTTTCCACTCATCGTTTTCCCTGATTCTAATCATTACCGCTTCCATGCTTAAATCATGCACACTTCATGCATAACTTGCGCCCAAGAGCAGGGGATAGTTACAAAACACTTCCAAAATGTATAGATTAAGGCGAACTATAATATATTTATACATCGTACGATGTTAGAACGTTAACGATCGGACCCAGCGGAGTTCGGTAGTTTGCCTGATGACACTTTAACAACTATTTGGATTGCTCGATACGGTGCCTCGACACTCGATGCTGGTGAGGATTACGAGTGCATTTTCATGAGCAGTTCGCGTGGCTATGATTGAGCAGGATTTTTTGCGACGCCGTTGTTTGCTGCGACTGACTCCTGGTCGACGACAAGAAAGAGATAACGAGCTGACGCCTCCGTCGTGTTGGTTTCTTCGATTCAATGTTTCAAGAAACGCGAGTCATCGAAGTAAACGCAGACTGCCCGCCTTGACCGATAATTACCGCCCTACTCTAGTAACACTACTGCAATAATGAAATATCAATAATATATTTTGCGTTATTTTCGGAGATAAAAACATTTGCTAATGCAATTACTTCAGCAACGCCGAAAGAATAAATCATAGATATTTAAATATAATCACGTTATAGAATTTATTTAAATTGCTTACTTTTACAATCAACCTGAAATACGAGATCTTAAAAAAATAAAATAATATATATAAACGCAATAATAATTTAAGTGTAGTAATAAATTCGGAACATATTCATTACTTAAAAAAATTGAACATTACTCGACACAAAGTAAAAACTTAATACTTAATAAATTACTTTTAACATCGCGTGTTTTCAAAATAAATTTATTTTGTGTTCTACTCTTTTTACAATGCATTAATTTTTTTCCACTAGATGATCAATAATGTATTCTTTATACATTGATAATATTGAGTAAGTACATAAATAAATATTTGAAAAATCAAAGCAAGAAATCCACTTCAATGCCAGAGAAACTGTTTTACAAAAGTAAAATTAAGTCAGTGCGGTCGCTTGTGTGTAATCTTGGCAGTTAAGCTGATTATTTTTGTGATACAGCATATTTAAACTAATAAATAAAAAACCAAATGGCTAGAAGATGACGACAATTACTCTTACATTCTAGCCAATTACTAATTGTTTTTCTTTGTATAAAGTAACGTCGAAGAAAGAGATATATTTGAAAGCGTAGAAAAGTATTTTAACTGCATTACTCATAGATTCGCAGTATCTTCTAGTAATTCATTGATTTAAAGTAATTTGACTTATTATTATTCGCCAAATCTCTGCTTGTAGCGGCAGGACACTACTAGTGTAAATTTGAAACAGTTAATATCAATATCCAAATGGCTACGAAGCTACTAAAATTGTTAATAATGAGCACTTTCGCTTCTCCAATATTCACCAGTCAGCGATATGAAGAAGAAATAAACCGATTTTTTTTACGAAGTAAAAATGATTTGTTACCAGAGTAAAAAAAAATTTTTTTCCTTGTTTCATGTGAGCGTTGACCTAAATATTGTATATACAAGAAACCTGTATGAGTAAAAAATTATTAAAATTATATCTTAGTATGCTAGCGATATTGTATGGGGCATAATAAATTCAATCAGTCTATCATAGAATGAAGGTAAAACATAAACAATTCAGTCGGATATGTAAGGCAAACAGGACTCGTATTTCAATATGTATGAGATATTCAGAGTATTGAAAGGCGTCCACGAATCCAGGTCGAGCGAGCCGGCCGGGGGTGCATGGCGGAGTCATCGGGGATCCATTCCGCAGCGAGCGCTGCCCCTAAATATTGAAAACACCCGTTTCGGCCAGGGGGCGGGGGAGGGGGAGGGGCGGGGGGAGGGGGAGGAGGCAGGGGGAGGGGAGGGGGAGGCACAGAGGGCCAAGATGGCGGCCGTCCCGCCAGGGCCGCTCTAAATATAGACCCGCGCAGGGCCGGGCGGGAAGAATTAAAGCAGTCGAGACCGCGGGCCGCCCATTGGAATTGATCCAAACAATTTTCATAAACTGCTGTATAAAATACACTTTATCGGTTTTGGCGGCCGACTTTATTAGAAATGCTGCATTCTCGGGTGTTATGCCGCAATGTAAAATCTAAAATCCCCGAAGGCGGCTCCGGAACACTGGCACCAAAACGTTGCAAATTACAAGAAAAAAAAAAGTACTCAGGAATCAAAACCCGCCAACACTATATATTATCAAACAATAAAATATTTTCATATATAGGCCAAAAAAAGTTAAGATTCCGACTAAAAAGGGACGACGAGGGAGCTTTGCCGATTCTCTGATGGGCCACGTCGCGTGAGAAGCCGGCGAATCAAAAAGATATCTAGACCTTCGGTATAGAAGATAGACCCCACGTTTCGGCGAGCGAATCTCAGAACGGCGGTATTGCTGTCCAACACGATTGAGATAGTCGAATAGTATTTGCATGACTCGCTGCTGAAATGAGTGCGAGTTCTATATAGTAATCGATAGCAAAAAATAGGCACGAATAGCTATTAATGATACCTGTGCGAATACAATGGTTTCATGCAGCACTTAGCGGCACGGCAGGCTATGCCACCTACTCGCGCGGTGTCTCAAAACGACATTAACGCCCAGAAAGCGAAGACTATCTATCAAAAATCATTTTATTAAAATTATTTAGTTAAATAATTATAATTATCCATAAAACCAAATATTAACAGTAGAAAAAATAATTCTGGATGCAGCGTTCTGAAATTATCGTCTCGGATGAGTTTTCATCGCATTAAAACGAGAGAAAATCTAAAGGTCTGATGTGGACTGTAAAGGACAAGCCGAAATGCCAAATTGACTGGCGACACTTCGTTGACTGAAGTATAACGCCCGGTTTTTGAAAGTCCAATCAATCAATGACAAGATGTCAAATGCGTCACGTGGGTTGTGAAATCACCATTCCGCCAATACAGACAAATCTTTAATGAAAATAACATTATAACGCCTCGTGCAGAAATCAAGCTAAAAAGTACAATTGATAATACCTGACGTTAAATGACACAGCATTTTAATATTTAATTAATGAACAACAAATATTGAAACGTAAATTAGTAAATTCTGAATTAGTGATATCACAGTAATGTAATGTTTATTAGGTGCGTCCGGTGTTCTTTGATGGATGTTACATTATAATAATTACAATAAATATGTTTTTCTAACAATACATTTTTTTGAAACGTGACGAACAAGAGAAGTGTATAATTTACATGCGCGCTGCTAAACGAATGCCATACAAACTCCTTGACGAAGACCACGTAATACACACAGCGGCGTCTTTTAAATTATAGTCAGTTACAATTTGAAATATACAATAAATAAGAAGAAGCTGCTCGTTGCGAGGAGTTCCCAGACGCAGCACGAGGCAACTTGCGACTTGACTTCGCGCTACTGTACGAGTATTAATTCCTTCGGGATGTGACGTCATTTGTAACTTTCATTCGTCCGGCGGTTATTGGAAATAGGACCGGACGCGAGCAAACGAGTTAGTGATTTATTATTATTTGTAAACAATGTAAATACAGGTAATCTACCTCCCCAAAGGCCGGCCTATCGATTATCGGTAGAAAGCTTGAGGCTGCTCAGTGTGAATGCTCTCCGAGTCGGTGTAATTTGTTGATATCTCGAGGCTCGAGGGTTTGGGCCGGCTGAGTCACGCCCCCGCCCCCGGGACCTCCGAGGGTAGCGACTCGCGCACGTTCTAACCTTTCACCTTCCCCGTTTGACAGCCTATTTTCAGATATTTGTAAATGCGTCCTCGAACAAAGCCAGCCTGTGTGAGCTGAGTCGGAGCAGGCGATACTCTGCCCGCGATCCCGCGGCCGCGCAGACTGCCGGCTGTCTTCTGGTGACTTCCATTTTCACACACAAAACCGTCGTTTCGAGATGAACAGCGTGCGGAGAAAAATACCATTTTATTGGTTTTACAAGAATAATCGGGGATATATTTATACTTGTAGACAATTTTCTTAAGATAATAAACAGATTAATCATTGCTTTTTTTCACGTCACGTTTTCATTAAAGTTAAGCACATTTTCATCAAAATAAAAATACTCTCTTTATTTTCATTAAAAGAACACTCGTGTATTTAATTTAAATTAAATTAAATCGATACAAAATATAGAGTTAAATTTTTTTTAAAGTTTAACTGAAAGGATAGGACATAATTTGTATCCAATGGAGTACCTGCAATCTTAGAATTGATGCATTGCATGTAATTGTCAATGTCAGCCTCCAGCCTTTATCGATTGCCAAAATTAATGAAATAAATCTTGCATTCAGAACTAGAAAGGTTTTTTTTTAAATGTAAAATTTAATTTTTCGCCTGGTGATCATCGGATTCTGCAGTCGGAACGAGTCATAAATTTTTTTTATACATATATATCAAGTTTCCCAATATTATAGCAATGATAACTCAACGAAGCAAACGCATTATCACTCGATAATAAAAATATATTGTCACGATCTCAAGGAATAAAACAAGTGTCACGGCTAATAAATGCACGCGGCACCGGTCAAGTGCCGTCAAACGATAAAGTTAATAATTTCGAGAAACTATAATTTGTATCTATTCTTTTCAAGAAACGATAAGAGTAAAATATAACATTATCGAGTGACGCGGAGATGACGCGGTACCTCTCCTCGGGAGTCTCCTCGATGACGGGCAGCGTGGAAGTTCCGGAGATGACCGAGGGGCCCGTGGCTTCCGGCATCTCCACCGTCATGGTGCTGGACACCATCCCGCGACGGCACTGGGCTCCGACGGCCTCACGCGAGTGCGCGGAAATCCACGCAAGCCGGGCGGCGGACGAGAATCACCCGCTCCGAGTGGAGATGAGCGTACAAAAAATTGGTCCACTAGGGAAGGCAACAATTTTCGATGCAAGATTCGCGAGTCCAGAACCGAGGGGAAGCGGTTCGATCACCACCGGGCGGAGCGGACTGTCGCCGTGTCGCGGTGCGCGGGCGGCTCGCGCGGGACTGGCGAGGCCCGGCGCGGGGCGGGGCGGGGCGGGGCGGCGCGGGGCGAAGCGGGGCGAAGCGGGGCGAAGCGGGGCGTCTCGGCGCGGGGCGGGGCGTCCCGGCGGGGGCGGCCCGGCGCCGAGGCTTGCACGCTGAAGACTCGCAGACCCTTCGCGACAGCTTCTGACACATCCGAATCCAATAATCTCTAATTGTGACGTCCATGCGACAACCGCGCCCCGCCCGCCATCTTATGCTCCAAAACCGCCGGTAGTCCGGAGCGCGTTCGCTATTGGCGAAATGCCGTGACTCCAGCACCAGGATAATCGCACTCTCGAGTCAAATCCAATAAAGCACTTCAAGCATAAATATTTTGACATTATTTTATGCATTTGAGATGCCGTTCTCCACGGTCGGAAGTGATCGATCAAATTGATCGAGTACTACGAACCTTGCAAAAATTATATTTATGCTAAGGTTTTATGTCCATATACGCTGGTATTTCTTCGCATGCAGCAATTTAAATCGTGCGAGTAAAGTTCACCGAAAAACCCATTTTATTTCAAATTGAAGCGGATTCCTATAAAGTACGGTCGGAGAAAGTCCGATTTGTGAGCGAACGTTTAATATTCAAAAAAAAATTACTCATCAATGATAATCAATATTTATGATTAAAATATAAGTCCGATCTCTTGCGATAAGCCGATCCGATTTCGTGTATTACGTTCATTTATTGAACTCAATAAAATCACTTTTCTATAATAATGTTTCTATTAAAGCTCACACATTGGAATCTCACCAAGTAACAACTAATAACCTAAAAAACACGACAAAAGTGGTGTTCGGTCGTGCGCTTTAAGCGGATTGCTCTGCTGATTACTAATCCTCCAAAGCCTCTGCATAAATAACTATTCTTGCTGCCGCATAAGCCACTGTTTGTGTAGACGCTCTTATCAAGAGCTCACGGCTGTGGTTTACGTTTTATTGCACCTCCTCGATCACGAGCCGACTCCTGAAGGACCACGACACTTCAGTCAGGCGGCAATCAAATACTATACATCTCCATATTCGAGACCTGCCCTGCCTGGAATCGTGACACTTCTATCGGGTTCAATAAATTCCTGTAGTCTGACGTTATTCGTCCTAGCAGCTTGTTAAAATGTCACGTGATATTTTATGGTGAAACAACGCTACTCTCGTTGTGTACTTTTTATGGTATAATCAACCAGAATATGAAATGGTCGTTTTGTTGCCTACACTAGTAATTAAATTTATATTTATTTATTTTCATATACGAACGAGGTTACACATATATTTTATTATAATATACATGTACATTACAAGATAACTAGGCATACAAGTTAAAAGTATCACAGTATAATTTGTTATTCTAAAAGTAGTTATTGACATTATTCAAAACGTAATATATCAAAATCAAATGCGATCGTAATTAAACAAGAGTGCTCAATCATTCACTTGAGTTTGTAGAATGACACACAATACTAACTGCGTAGACGATTCACAAATGAGTGTAAATTTGAATCAGGCAGCCACGCTCTAGTTTGTCGATAATTATCATAAAACATAGACACGAATCCGATGCAAGTATGTCCACAATAATCATACTACGCGCTTGAATAATTTCAAAAGTAAAATATGGCATTGACATCTCCCAAACATCCTCTAAAAGGAGGCATAACGTCAATTATCATCGTTTCTAAAGTCACCGACGAGAAATGTATGAAAAGGCGAGCAACTGCTAGGAATAATGTTGTATTATTGTCTATGTTCAAGTATGCATAATATTTATAATAAAAATAAACTCCCGTCTATTCACCAGTCGGCAACAAAGAGGTGGCCAACGAACACGTATTCTGAGTCATTTATTTCGAGTCTTCATTTTTGTAGGAATGCAAAAACATGGCAGCCATCTGTACGAACTTGATTGCGATGAATTGATATGCGAGTATTTTGAGCTAAGCCAAAAAATACCTGTACATAAATACGTTTACAAATAAACTCGGCTGGATAAAACTAATCTAACGATGATTAAGTGTGAAACGTAAAACGACTTTACTACTGTTTACTTTTACACTCTCAACAAGTGATTTTTTTTAAATATACGATTTTAAAGAATCCACTTGTTGCTAATGAGGTGCGTTTTCAAAATCAATACTTAAAAACTCGGTTTATTTTTTTTTATCAAAGCAATGCACAGCTCGCTCATCAGCAAATATAGTAATGAAATAAGTCAAATTATTCTTTAGATGATTTTCACAGGCGTCGAATTCTTTAGATTTGGCTGCTTCTAGAATCATTTTATTTTCAAAGGTTTCTAGACTAGACATTGAAAAACTGGAATACTTAGGAATGCGTGCACCCCATACGTACATATTCAATCTGCTACACACGAAACAATAAACGTTTTTGATTAGATTAATCGGAAAATAAAAGTCTTGCGGATAAGTTTGCAATACAGGCGGACGCGACATCAGTAAAATAATACACCTAATAGCTGTACCATCAAAACAAAATAAAAAATCAAGGATATCAACACTTCATCTCTATAGCAGTCATTACGTGATGATAAATTGTGATAAAACACACCAAGCACGGCACGCGACGGCAGCCGCGGCGGAAAATAGAAAACAATGGCCCAGCTTCAGCAAGTTTTCACGCTGAGAATGACGACGTAGAATAGCTCAGATAGAATAAGGCACACGAGGTACCGAAATGCACAAAAACGATTTAAATTATTTATGAAGTGAATCAGTCATTCGGTATTAATTACTCGACGTTTGCGAATTGAGTACACACGAACAAAGCTGAAACGACGAGAACGAGTCGCAGTCTTTGGTCGGGCATCCCAATGCTGTCTTAGATTGACTTATTTTACTTAATATTTACAACATTAAAATGGAATTCCACCAAGTACTCTCTGTCAAAGATATTGAATTAGATTGACTTAGCATTCAATATACGAGTAATATCCACGAAATTCATTAATTCGAATATCTAGCAGAATTTATTGAAGAAAAAAAAAAAGGTTTTTGTAACAAATTATAATAATTAAACATCGTGTCTCAACTATTTCAAAGATGTGTGAAAATTACTAAAATTGGTTGATACCTGCGTATAATTTAAAAATATTTTGAAGAAAGTAAATTTACTTTACATGTTTAACTCGTAGTGTATTGCATAATAAAATTAAAATTTAAAATTAATAATAAGCTATTACATTACCCGTTTTTATTTTATGGTTTTACAGCCTCTAAGGTTCGAAAGTTGTAAAATCTTAAAATAAAATGGAGCCTATGACGTCATTACAAAACAGTTGCCCTAAACCTGTTTTAGCAAATGACTAAACACGCACGATAAGATAAAGAGGCCCAATGCTCGTCACGGGTGTGATGGGTAGGGGAGGAGTCCACCGAGGAAGGCTTTCACTGCGTGATCGGGGTGAGGCTGAAAGTTTAATCATGATTGAAAGAAGGAATCGCCGGCTCTATAAAAGTTCGCCGGCAAACTTAACTGAACATTCGGAAGGGTTTATCATTTCAACTCGGAAGACGCCATTTACGGAAGTTGAAGTTTCTCTGTATCGAGCGGTACTTGTGACACCTCCATTAGAAAATTAGCCGAATAACCTAATAAAACAAGCAGCTTAATATCGACCGGATAATGGCAGAAAACTTATTTTTTCCCTTAAAAATCGATTGTTATTCATATATATCATTAAACATCTCGTGCTGAAAAGTCACAACCCAAACAGTCGTGATTCAGGTGGCCAGTGGAAAACAAAAAGATTTTCTAATATAATCTCACTATTTGCTTACAAAAATATGATTTCTCAAAAAGACATCAATCGATCAAAAAAAATAAATTTAAAGCTTCAGAAGAAGTAAATTATTTCGTCAACTGTCAACAGGCTGCGATAATGATTGAAATGGCATCGGCTAGAGTTACATTATTATTCAGAATAAATGCGATAATGCATGATACTGTCGATTCGGCATGTTTTCAACAGATTTCCCAGCCAAGAGCTGCTGACTTCGAGAACAGCCCGCGCCTGGTAGGCGTTATCGCCAAATTGTTTGGGAAAACAAATAAACGCTGCGAGATTGGCTGAGAGAGGTTTAAAGAAATCATTAACTAAATATTGACTCTCGGTGGCACGGGTGACTGCCGGTGACGGCACACGAGTGCTACTAATTATATGTACAGAGGTCACTCCATCGAGTTCACAGGGTATACAGTGTTTTATAGTAGGTAATCAGTTTTAAAGATAAACGTTTATACAATAAATGCGTTCATAGGTTTTGGCAACGTTTTCATTCGATGGTATTGGGTTTTCGTTTCCTTCGATTCAGTCCATTTTTCTATTTGAATATAACACAAGAAACTCCAAAATCATCAAACAATTGTTTTGTAATATTTGTTTACTGTGCGACTGGTTTTTTTTAATAAATTCTAAGCGCTTCTCCAACGACGTTAATATGTTTTTATCATGAATACAGATAACGCAGTTATAATTTTAATACCCACCATTAAAATATTTTAAGAGTAATGAAAAACCTAAGCTGTGAAGGTTGTGCGTTTGAGTCGAAGTAAACAAACGAGAATTTCTGGCATCCCGCATTATTGAGAGTCATCCGACAACATAGTATGTATGTACATTACGAATTATCGCCGTCATACCCACTTTTGTATTTGGTTTTAATATTACAGACTTTGCGCTTCAATACGGAAAAATCGCAAAGTGAAATAGGCGCAGTACAAATACTGTCGTCAATAAACTGTACTTGCGTCGCTCAGTTGCAGCGACATCGGAGCTCAATTGGCAAGGAGCTCCGGGCCGTAATAGACACGCGAGTGTGGGTTCGAATTCCACCAGTGTTGTGAAAAAATTCTAAGAATTTTCTTTTCGTTTCACGAGTGATCGATTGCCTAAATACTGATGGCAGGGAAGCGACATGGTCAGGTCCACCGATCGCAAACCAGGCAAGCTATGCAGAGCGCCGAAACAAGAAATCGATTTAGTCGTTGGTTTTTGTAGCCATTTTTATGCTATGCCGCGTTTCTCTTTGAACGCTCTTCTTCTCCGACGTTTCGGTCCCATCTTCAGGGATTTGAAATAATTTCGAATTCCTAACTCGAATCCCACAAGTGTTGTGTCGTTTCATGTGTGAAACGATCACATAAATATAGTTCATTATATTTATTGATGATGGTGTCTGTAGTGCTCTGCAACCTGGCCAAGCGAAGGTATATAAAAGCGTGCGACTGACCTCTCCTGGTGCTCGATCTCCCGCGCCATGATCTCCTGCACGGAGTCGAAGTGCGTGCGCTGCTCGCCCAGCAGACGCTGGCGGTCCAGGTCCCCCTGCATCTGCCCGAAGGCGGCGCTCAGCCCCTCCACGTCTATCGTCTCGTCCTCAGCTAAACGCGGAATGAAAAAAGAAAAATATATAGTGTAAACTTTCGATATGAAGGTTAGTATTTAGTCATGTTTAAAATTTTGAAATCCCCTGCTTAACATCACAAAATAATTATGTTTTAGTGCGCTCGATCACTCCTCGAATAGATCTTAATTGAAAATGGGCTATTCATTTTGTAGGTGTCCGAGTGATAGTTTGGTATGCAAGTTGAGAGTGCATGATGTTTGGTTGGATTATTGGTATCCACCCCCGTCCTGACAAGTGAATCCTAAACTTATGAATTGAAGAGGATTTGTTTTGACATAGCATGTTCCGATACAAATTGTTTTAAAAAATGATATCAGAGCCAGTTGGCTTCATAAATAGCAGTATAGTCTATTTGTTGCAACCTCATACTGCTTGAATCTACAACAATTACAAAAACAACTTAGCGGTCATCTCCTTGTGGACTTCCCGTCAAATCCACAAAAAACCTTCTTGGAACAGACAGGCAGATGTTAATACGAGCATGAAATGCATTGTAAGGTTTCCAAACTCCTGGAATTCACTTTTCCCTATGCACTGATCTCCGATTTATAAAAATACTCTGATTAGTTGACCATAATTATGTAATACTATTGACTCTTAGAGTTATTTTTCTATTTTAATATTACAACATTGGACCATCAGAATATTGAAACTAAATGTCCACAATGATACATAATATGGCAGGCAAACAAAATAATAAGTAAATTTATACAATTACGATATACTACAATTTATAAGAAATGTTAATTCCATTTTGTATTATATGGTAACATAAAAAGAGTTGTTATTATGTTAACTTCACATTGATAATGTCAAAACTACTATTATCACATACTCGATGTAAAAAAGTGTATTTATATTAAATATTGCTAATTTTGTAAGTAAATTGTGAGAAAAAATCAACAAAAAATAAAGAACGAATCTTAAAATAGTAAACAATACAATAACCCACACGTTGACAGCTCGAATCCATCATTATCCATCTGTCTGCCGACTCTCCCCACCTCACCTCGCACCACTTCCAGCAACAACCCACCAGTATGACATGTCACACAATTTACTTTTCCCGAGTGAACATTCTATCAAAAAACATTTCAATTCACTGTGGAGACACACCACATTTTTTATCACAGGTGTGATTTTTTGAGAAAACGAAACTGAGTTACGAAAGAAAACAAACATGAGAAAATGGCTCGAATACTAATTTGTTAAGTGAAAAAATAAATAATGATCAACACACACACGAGCAGTCGCCCAGGGAGACACGAGATAAGGCTTGAGCCCCGCATCTCCGAGATTGCCCGGGGAGAGGCTCACCCAACTGCACGGGATCTCTGTTACTTATACAATAAGCACTGTTACAAAGTAAATCTATAAAAAGTGAAGCATTGAAATGTGGAGGTTCACCGTGAAACTGAGAAAATGCGATTATGGAAATGTCTGTGAAGTATGACTCGACTCCATTCAATGGAGTTGATCATTAGCATAAATAGTCCATTGCATCAATTAAATGGGAAAAGCATTAATTGTTCCAGTAACTAAGTATCCTTAGGCAAATTATTTACTCATACTTTTGAAAACATCTTTGATAAAACACAAAACAAAAGGTACAAGACTTTAATCTTGTGATAGAAATTAAAGGATATTTCGTATGGAGTCTGATAAGAGAAGAGCAGTGTGAGAAGTTTGCACTTTATATTTTACTGAAATGCATTGTAAGGTTCGCTCTTGAGCCTCAGCCACTAATGTGTGAAGTGAATTATGGAAATGACTTGATTAAACAATAAGCAGTCGGGTGGGTTTTTGACAGCGAGCCGGGTATGAGAAACCGACAGTGGCCAGTTGGCATTGAACTTGCTGCATTGATGTGTCGTAACGTATTCTGCTTGATGAATACACAAGATACAAGTAAGACAGTAATTACAAAGTATATCTGCAAAATACACCCGAGGTATTAAATATGCAAATAGCAAGTTCTCACTCATAAGCAAATGTTATTGTTTAAATTGTTTACCTCTGTCCATGGACGTGTTCATTCTGTATTATTAAAACTTTTATATTTACAAATAAAAATAAAAAATCTCCTTGAATTTTGTACGAGTCTCGCTAGAGCCAGCATAAGCAAGTGAATTAATTAATCTAGAATCCAACTGTGAAGACTTATCTTTTAGTCTGATAAGATTAGTGAGAGCAGCTGATACAAGCGTATCTTTGACTTCAAAATACAAAGACTTGCGGTAACATAAAATGTCACAATAGATAACATAGGCTAGTAAATGTGCATTGTTCAAAGAAAGAATGAAAAGAAATGTGATGAAAGCAGTATTCACAAAAATAAACAATTAATTCTAATAAGAAATTACTCATTGAATTGGTGAAGAGGATAGATGAACGGACTCACTTTCCCGATCGAGGGCACTGTGCTGAGGGTTGTCGATGATGCGGATCTGGCGGTCTGGCAAGATTGGCTCGCCGTTGGGCCCGCCCACATGCGCTGGCAGACGCCAGCGTGCAGCTCGCTCCTCGGCAGCACTACGAGGGAAGTACAGCGGCAGCAACGTCTCCAGCAGAGACAACTCGGCACGATCTGAGCTGCACAGCACCACTGTGTGAAGCTGTGACCCATAAAGCTCCAGAAAGCGACGGATGGTGCCTACAGAACATCTCCACACCATTAATACACTTCCAACACGAAAAAAACTATTTTTTTAAATATTTTGAAAATTTAAGTTCGACTGTCCCTATCCTTTGTTAAATCAAAATTAGTAACAAATATTATTTTGTTGCTTATGTTAAAAAATAGATATTGATATTTTAAATACAAATGTTTTTGATGTGATACCATCTTTGGTTAATTTTCAATGCAATTAACTTTATCGTTTAAAGTGTGAGAAACAATAAGTATGAAAGGGTTGAAGGTATTTCTGACATCTCAAATACAAAAAACAATATTTTATCAACACAAAGTTGTGCATAGAAGAAAAAAAAAAGTGAAACCGAGAATTCAGACCTACATAAAGATTTATTAAGGATACATACGCAATGCAGTGTGAACTCCTAAATCTGCAGGATAATTCCTTCTAACAGAATGTATGGTGCAAAAGGCCAGCGAGTAGATTCCCAGTTCTCGAGCTTTATGAAGAATATTTCTGAAAATAAAATAATCTCGATTATATATTTCTTAAAGATGGCCCCAACAAAGGGAGTCGAAGCATTGTAGAAATAAAAATAAAAAATGCTCGGCAAAACACTTAAGAAGTAAACACTTATTAAACTCCATTATTTATCACATTCATAAAATTTATCACATAAATAAAATTTAAAAACAATTATAGTGATAAAACAAATTTCTGTATTACAGACTCAAACCTTAAAAATAAAAATGACTGTAGTCAAGCCTCAAACCTTTTACTATAACAACACTTATAAAATGAAAACATAGATGGCACTGCTAGACTAAAAGAGGCCATAATAAGTTATTTTTTTAAATTTATTGAAAACTAATCTTGAAGTTCATAATAGACAGTTTGTTAATATACCTGTAGCACATATGTAAGGTGTTCTCGGCGGCTGTGTGATACTTGGCGTTGTATTTGGGCCCCACAGTATGGATGATGTAGCGCGCAGGCAGGTCGTGGCCTGATGTCACCTTCACGTCTCCTGTGCGGCACTCTGCACCCACAAAATGACAAACATTACAATCACACATTAATGTGAGATACTCAAGAACATACTTACATCACAGAAAAGAAAAGATAAAAACTTTCATGTGTTTTTAAAATATTTGTTTCATAATAGCATAATTATAAGAATAGATAGATTAATCGCAATCTCATGTCCAGTAATATTAACCAGTTCCTGCAAACCATGTCATAAACAGAAGTAAAAATAAATTTCAGAGATATGGACGATTATACATTTAGAAGAAGGCACACATGAAAACATGAACTGGTAGGATTTGAAGCGACACCTTCTAACTATTACAACCTAGTGACATAATCCCTTTGACCACTGCAGAACTTGAGTTAAGTATACATTGTGAGGCCATAAAAGAAACCTTATGAAATCATAGATTAACAGAAATCTTATTGACGATGGAAAAAATAAAACACTATATAAAACAAATAGCAAAATAGTTTATACTTAATTTTTTTTTACTACAAGTCTAAATGAACCAGACCTTAAGTCCCGCTTAAAATGCAGGTAATCCGTTGAACACAACCGTTTCAGATATGTTATGTGAGTCTATGCTTGACTTGATGAACCATTTTTGATATCACCAATTTAGTATGGTGTATTATATAATTTTGGAAATCTACACATGCAAGTTTTTATTTTGTATATAGTTTTTCAAACATTTCAGAAGTCCCATTGCATACATTACGTATTTGTCAGAGAAGTTTATTAATTACATTACACAGATGTATTGCATATAGAGGCATTACTGTACCGTGTGAAACTTCTTGTCAGCTGGCTGGATTTTGGACAATGGTTCAAGGCCACAATGTGTTATTGTAACAAAAAGTAAAATAATGAAAGTAAATCGCTATTATAAGTCCGGGAAGCTATTTTCCATTATTTTGATTCTGTAAAAATTGTGAATGGTCTCTATGTTCAAAGGTCATCCTCTTAAATGCAAACTCTTTTTCCATGGAGCCTCCCACTTTTACAAAATAGTATGGTTAAAGTCTTCCGCTCGAAAAATAATAATAGTAAAAAATCATACCAACTAAACTTTGCCAATATTCTAATGCAAAACTATAATGCAGGTAAACCTCTCCCATAGTTCCAAAAATAACTCACTAGATCAATAAAGACAAAAGGAGTAAACTGTTACAAGCCAAACTGAAGGGCTATAAATAGACTGAGGTAAGCTTTTATGATTAGATCATCACAATATTTATATAAAAGGTCGATAGCATTTTGCTGGTAAACAATCAATTTGTAGCATCTATTCTCAGAGTTATTTAATATTGAGCGGCCCGCGTCTGGTCGACATACCCTTAACGTCGAGGTGTATTTCCTCCTTCAGCCCCGAGCCGGCGCGGGCATATATTCGATCGCTGATGGGGTTCTGCTCGTCCATGGACTCATTCGTGCTGTTGGTGATGGCGTCCACTTCCAAAGTGGATATATCTCCGTGCCTGAAATCCAAAGAACAATAATCGCAATGACGAACAAAAAATATCGTACAAAATTTAATTTTATATATTCCATCTTGTTCTTTTCAGAGATCTGTCCTTACATAATAAATGATGGATTGCCTGAGACTGACTCATTAGTATTTGCATTTAAATTAAATTTTTTTTAGTACTTCATGCGTGAACTTTTAAATGCTTTATTTTTGATATTGCGAACTTTATAGAACTCGTTTTGTTTAATTTTATGTTTGGTGTATTGGGTTGCTATGGGATGTTATCGTGTTTAAAGTACCGATGTCAGATATAAATACTTTTCAGCCGTCAGGGTTGGCCGCAAAGAGTGACTTACCAGAGGACGATCTTGCGGTTGAGGCCCTGGTCCTCCGTGAAGGGGGGCTCGGCGTGGCGCGGGCCGGCGGTGGCACTGTAGTCGGCCGGGGCGGTGCAGTCGGGCGGGGCGCCCCCCGCCCCCGCCCCCGGGGCAGCCCCCGCCCCCGCCCCCGCCCCCGGGGCAGCCCCCGCCCCCGCCCCCGCCCCCGGGGCCCCCCAGCGGGGCAGCCCCCCCAGCGCCTGACGCCCCGTGCCGCCTGCCGCCTCGGCGCTGGCGCCCAACACGCGCATCGCTGCGCACTGAAACCAAAATTTCTTCATCAGTAAGCCGCAATATCTTTTACATCGCCGACTCGAGTGAAAGATAAAACAAATGTTGCTGGAAACTGGACTGACTCGACGCTGAGCGCAAGCTTCAGTTGCAAGATGAAAGCGAACACAGGCTAGAAAAGAAAAGTTTATGCAAAAAATCATGATTATTCAAAAACTTTTTTTCCGACCGGTAGCACGATGTGGATATACATAGCGGTCGTATTAACAAAATTCGAATCTTACTCGGTAACTTAGGAGTACAACTAATGTTTAAAAATAAAATATTTCTTTATCTACGCCATAACGCTGGTGAAATTCCGAACGTGTTCATAAAAAAAATTAAATAATACAGTTCCGTTTAGTGTGTTTCCGACACACTTAACAGACATTTTAAATTTCTACCCTGACCAGAATTGTATAATACTAAATACCAGTTATTATTAAAACTGAATAAAACATTTAAATTTTGGTCGGCTTGATTCGTGTGAAACTTTCTCCAAACAAGGTGCGATGCACCGGAATCCCAAAGAACCACTGCGGATTTCAAGATCCGGAACTGCTCTAATCGGTTGCAGGACTAGTTGATGGCTGAAATCTGCCAAGATCCAATACAAATTATTATCAATCGACGTCGGAGACGGATCGATTCAGCAATCAGAGATCATCAAGACAACGAGCAATTGTCTGCTCACTTCCGGTAAGCACGTGGACCTTCATAGCTACTGATCGGTAATTTGCATACATAATGAATGCAATCGCACCACGAAACTTTTTAGAGGATTTTCACGTCGTTTCACGAGTGAATTGATTATAAAAAAAATTGTATAATAAGTATTCATATTTGCCAATATTGCAGGCAAAAATACATTTTTTTATAATAATAAATTGCTACTGTGGTAACCTTAGGAGTTGCTTATCTTAATGGAATAAATATGGCTAACACAAAGATAAACATAAAAAAACATAGTTTATGAACCTAACCTAACCTTGGGAGAAAAAGTTGCTTGTTTTAACGGGTAAAATATAATGTAGAAATAGAAAATTACATAAACCCAACCTTACCTAAAAACTTGCTCATTTTAGCGAAAAAAATATAATTTAGAAAGAGAAAACATGTATTGTTAAATATGAAAAAAATTAAATATAAGTTATTTCAAAAAATTACTAGTTACAAGTACAAAAAAATATTAGTTAAAAAATGCGGATTTAATAATTATTTTATAATATTTTAAATAATAGATAAAATACTTGAGTGATTTTCCACATATAGATTTTTATTGGTGACCGGTTTCACCAACCTTTCACGTTGGCACTATTAAACAGACACTGTTTGATAATCACCAATAAAAATCTATATGTGGAAAAATCATTTAAGTATTTTACTTATTATTTAAAATACTAAAATGGAATTCCACCAAGTACTCTGTCAAAAATATTGCATACTTAAATTATTTTATAGTTATCAATTACGCGTAGTGAGCTATGGCCGCCTTCCGTGTGCTAGCAGCGATGACCAATTTTAAATTGGAGAATTATCCTAAAATTATATATTTTCAAAAAAACGTCCAAACAGCATAATACAGCTTAATCAAATATTATCATTAGATATCACAGAGCAGTACAGAATAAAAATTCTATCGATTCGGTTTTTCTATTGCTGTTCCCATTTCAGGAACTTGAGTTTTCTTTTCAGGCTGTCAACCGTTTGACAGGCATTGTAAGCAAAATAAGAATAAATACTGAAATTGTTGTAATGGCGCAGTGCTGAAGGGTGGGGGGAGGGGGGGGGGGGCTCAGTTGATCGACTGAAAATCAACGAAAACCATTAAAAATAAAAACACCCAAAACAAAGGGACGCTGTTGGCTGATTGCATGTCGTGTGCTTTGATTAGAACAAGAACAGAATTTGGAATAAACTTGTTATGAGGATTGTTTCTTTTCACAGTTCGATGCATCGCATCTAAATAATTAAAGCACATAAAATAGCTACAAAGCACTAAGAATTTATAATGCAAGTTGCATTCAAAAAGGGCTATTTTTAGAGGGTTTTTATATAGATACATTTTTTTCCCTACATAAATTCTCTACTCAAATAGAGAAATCCATGTACGCTAACCTGACCTAACCTAAACCACACCTTGTAAGCCCCATAACCTGTCCACAAGATCAGGTCATAGCCAGACACCATATCCTTAAAAAAAATTACAATCTGTATGCAGAGCCTCTGTTAAGTCTTTTACTCTTTTCATTTTTTAAACGAACTATCAACTACTTTCTTAATTTTCACAATGTAGTCTTTATATTTTTCTCATATACATTATATTTTACACTTTAATATAAACAATGTTTTCTGAGCTATTTGTAAGTTTAAACAATTTTTAAAATAAAAATCGTAATATTTGGAAGCAATAAAAACCTTGATATATATATGTATACATATAATCAATATGTTTGACAGAGAATACTCGGTGGAATTCCATTTTAATATTTTAAATAAACTACTTCAGTGATTTTTCAACATGTTTGTGGAAAAGTCACTAAAGTATTTTATTAAAAAATATATATGTTATGTTTTTAAATTTTAATTTATCAAAATTGTCATGAGAAGGAGTCGCCCCGCAGGCCCTCGGGTGCACCGACTAGCGCAGCAGCGCTCCGGCCTCGCGGGATGGTGACGGGTGGTAAATTCGCGGCTTCGGGGCGGCCTTGACGGAAATAGGTGGCTTTCGTAAAATATTTATACATAGCGATCAGAACTAACTGGCCGCGATCAAGTCCCGGGCACAGCGCCGCGCATCGCTCACGTGGACGTGTAATCACCGAGCGTGCCGTGGACCAGCTTCCAAGCAAATACTTCCAAAAACACCATTTAACACCGATACATATATTTTTATTATTGCAGACGTACCATCATATTCAAAAAATGTAATAATATAATAGCAAACAATGTTTGAAGTAAAGTTGGACTTTCTTGACTCGAATGCGTCAGAACTTATGTTGGTAATTTTTGTAGTAGAAATGGTTCTTTAGGTGGTTTGTTTGATTAAACATAATGGTGATAATTCTAGGGTTTAAGGCTTGTACTGAAGAATTAGTCTTAGTACAAACAAACAAGTGTCTCGATAGACTGAACCAGGGCTAGTCAACTCGCAAACTAACCGAGCTTTACCGAGAGCTTAATCGATCCCTTTCAGATTTATATTAATCGGAGAGCATATAGAATAACTGCGATTTTATTCGATAAATACTCAATAAAGCACAATGAAGGCAGTCGAATGTGGAAACCCTCCGCCCAAAAAGCCTAATAAATTCCACCACTCAGTTAATAGTGAGAAATCGAGCTTTGATGATTTAAAAATGGTTCTATTTCGTGCCAAGGTTGTGTGTATTTTTTTTTCAAGAATACTTATGCTCAAAGGTGACTATTATTTGCAAGTATCTAAACGTAAATAAAAGTATGAAAGGTCAAGACCAATGGATTCGTTAATATGCTTTTGATTTTTTTCAGAAAGCAGAATATTTATAAGATCTATGAGATCAAGCCAGTAAAAATATTCCACGAATAGCAACGGCATGGTGCTGCGTTGCCTGCGGAGGTGCTGTGAGCGTGTCGGGCAGGCTGTGCGATGGCTACTGGCAGCTTTCAGACCCTCGGCAAAAAAACACGAGCATTATAGGCAGGCAGGCGGTCGATATGCCCAAAGCATACATAGCAGCCCAACTTCTAGATTTATTTATTTCACACACGTAATATTTATCTGCACCGAGCCCCCCCCCCCCCCACCCCTTCCCCCTAGCTTCTATGGCTATAAACTCTCCTGAAGTGCATCCCTGGCTTGATATATGTTCGTATATACAGAATCTAGGTTGAAATCGCTTTGGAAGCTTTGTACGTAATACGCCAAGGTTGATGTAACAAACTGAAAAAAAAAAAAAAAAAAAAACAGCAATTTTTTTTATCCGATCGTTGAAAACGACACCAGCACAGAGTATAAGTTTAAAAGACTCTTCGGTGAGGTTTGAGTTTAGAGTTCAGTCACTTGTTGAGTTAAATAATAATATGGTTTTAAACTCTTTATTAGTGTAATGGGGTGAACGGTTCAAGCTGAGATAGCCTATCGATTGGGCGGGGGCGTCCAATGACCCCTGGACTCCCCGCTGGCAGGATGTTTCAGTGGCGAATTCTGTTTCATGTCATGAACCCACGAATGAAAACAACAGGAAGACGAGATTACTTAGTATATGATGACACGTTGACTGCGCCAAGTAATAACGGGTGCAATCGAACAATCGATCATTTGCAACGAACGATTAGTTAGAATGAATTGACGATATGTTAAAAAAAACATGAACCGAATAATTAATTATAAATAAATATGCTATCGAAAATCAACCTGTTTCGAATTAACTAGTCAGTTTCTAGGGCGACATTTTTCCGCGCAGTGTTGGGATCATCTTCAGGGAACTGAAATGCATGCGAAAAATGAAGCGAGTATACTTTTTCGATATCAATCAAAAAGGAACCGAATGGTCATAAAAAAAACATTATGGTAATATTTTCACGACTTATTGATTATTTTATGTCGATTGTACTCGTACCTACTTGGCGCTATCTAGATACAAATTATGTGCTGTGTTTTTCACTTAATTTTAACAGTTAACATGCGACGCGCAATCGTATCGGGTGGCGTGAATAAACCTGTCTGTATAAAATAAAGACATGAAAATAAATTGAATAAAGATAGGTAGTTATAAAAACTTTGCGCCATTGACCTTGAGGTAGTCTGGTCCCCCTGTGACACATCTAGTTCGTGTGCTTTAGGGACACGCGGGGAGTCAAGATGCGTGGAGAGGAATATGCGAATGATTTGTGAACGAGATTTATTTTTTTACATGGAAAAAGTTGTTTATTTTTATTTAATAAGTAAATTTATCAACAATATTTTTTGGGAGATTTTATCAAAAAACACAATAAAAGTAATGCTTATGTAATTTAAAATAAATTATTTTAATAGAATAATCAAAAGCAATAAGTTTTTTTGTAGACTATTTCTGACAGTCGTTTGTTTGAAGACACTGAGTGTAAACATTTTTGATATTGATTTTGAGGCAGTCGCGTACCTTTTTGTAACAAAACTGGTCGCGTGATGTCTCTCTGGCATATTAGAGTTATGAACCTCATAAAAATTAAACAATTATTTGACATTATTTTTTTATTACTTAATAATACCTCCCACAGCAATATTATTAAGCGCGTCGTGGCTTAATAGTAAGCTCGCTTGATTGCCAACCACGGAGCTCCAGGTTTCATATGGGCAGAGAATTTTCAATTTAGTTAAATCTTATAATTGTCTTCCAAAGAAGAGAAGAAAGACATTTCGATAAAGGAAATTTACTTAGATTTAATCTTAATAATAAAACTGATATGAAAATGAAATACAAGGTAAATACTATTATATAATATATGCTCAGGTTTTGTTCGCAGTTTATTTGGAGTATTATATATGACTTAGCCTTTCAATAATTTAAGCACGAAACCGATTCTTATGACCCTTGTTATGCACGGCATACAAATCGGTTTAAATTGAGTGTGCATTGTTTACTCCGGTGAATCACTGGCACGAGATGCGCATCACGGTACGCGCAGACATCACGGCACGGCACGGCACGGCTCGCCGGGGCAGCTGACAGTATCTTACTTACTCTTATCCTCAATGTAACAAAAAATATTTCATGTAGTACTTGATATAAAATCTCTATCAAGAGTCATGTATGATGTACTTCCTGCATACCTGCACGTGATATCAGCAAATAAACGTCATTGTCGCAAACGGACCTAAAACCGAAGAAATACGATATTATATGTAAATAGTTAATTTTTATATGTAATACTGATCCGTTAGAAAGACGAATAACTGTTTTTTTCCGTTTTATGAATTCGCCCCTTTAGGAGGGACGCAGTTTTAAAAGACTCGTAGCGACATCGTAGCAACATCGTAGCAGTTTCGTTTCAGGAATTTTGTAGATACTATCCTATGCGGTGTGCAGCCTTTACATTGAATGAGGTTATAACAAGGACGACAACGCGAAGTTTCTAAACTGTGATGTTAGCTGACTGCACTAAGTTTTTTTTAATTCGGTCTCATATACACTCGGCGTCACAAAAATCGCACCTCCAATTTTTTTTTCTTAAAACGACTTTTAATCATATTTCGTCAATGGTAAGAACATGATTGTGAGGTATCATTGGAAAGAGAATTTATTGAACTCGCAGAAAAAGAAAACAGATTGTTATTTTTTAACAGGCCATTTGAAAAAAAAAAGGATTTAAAAAAATCAAGAAAATAACGAGTTTTTATTTTTAGAATTAGTGTACAAAATTTACAAAAAGAGACTTAAAATCTAGTGTTACCCCCCCTAGCTTAAATGAAGGCGTCCATGCGGTCCTTCATAGACCTCACCAGGGTCACCACCCTTTCCTGAGGTAAGTTCTCCCATTCCTCAACGACGGCATCTTCGAGCTCTTGAAGAGTGGTAGGAGCAGGATCACGTGCTCTCACACGGCGTTTCACATCATCCCAGAGGTGCTCGATCGGGTCTGGACCTCTCGAAGTCTGGACTTCGCGCTGGCCACTGCATAACGGGGATCTCTACCTCTTGCAAGTAATCCCGCACAATGAATGCTGTGTGGCAACGGGTGTTATCCTGCATTAACATGAACCCATCGCCCACAAAACCAGCATATGGGACTACATGCTCTTCCAGGATCTCCGTTATATAGCGACTAGCGTCCAGCGACCCTTGCCCGCGACCGCCTCCAGTCCGGGAAACGCACACAAGTTCCGTTTTCCCGTCGATAGACATGCCGCCCCAGAACATGCACGATCCACCCCCGTACTCAACGGATTCTTCAAAGCAGGATTGTGCGAACCGCTCTCCCTGTCTTCTGTACACTCTTCTACGGCCGTCGTTGCAGAAAAGGCTCACCCTCGTCTCGTCAGAGAAGAGAACGGTCCTCCACTGTTCAAGTGACCAATCGTGATGTTCGCGAGCAAACTGAAGTCGGTCTCTGCGATGGTGTGCAGTCAGTTTTGGTCCTTTAGCAGGTCTGTAGGCTGCAATTTTCTTCTCTCGCAGTCTTCTTCTAACCGTGGAGACACTTACAGAAGTTCTACGAGCTGATCGGAGCTGCTGTTGCAACTCAACAGCATTAGAGAACCGATTACGCAAAGATCTGGTTACAATGAACCGATCATCTCTTTCTGCTGTGCAGCGTTTTCTTCCAGATCCACGTCTTCTGATATAGCCACCAGTCTCTTGGAATCGTTGGTACACACGCCAAACAGAAAAACGGCTTAAGTTCAGTTGTCGAGCAACATCACACTGCCGCATTCCCGATTGCAGTAGTGCAATCACTTGAGAGGCTTCATCAGCGGTAGTATCCATTTTGAGGTGTATTTTCCTGGCTTGTAAGGTTCACGTGTGTTCTCTGTAAAGTCTGGATACTGACTGACCCACAATTTACCTGGAATAACCCTTTTATACCCTTGTCAGGTAGTGCAACTCGTGACCCTTTTAACGCGCATTTTCGATTTCTTTCCAATATTTCGTAGTAAGCACTATTCTTTTCATTAAAACGATGATTAATTAAAGGTAATTAAATGTACTTTCAAATTATACCAATATTAATTAAATAAAATGTATGCGCTAGCTGCTAGAGACGCTATATACAAATTTTGCGAGAGGTGCGATTTTTGTGACGCTGAGTGTATATACATAATTAAAAACATAGCCTAGAATTTAAGCTCAGATGCGTGTGTCATAGTCTGTTCGCTGCAAGCAAAAGCAACTGTGGTCTCTCATCCACGCCAGTGACGCAGCGGCCCAGTCCCGAGGCACTCGCAAAATTGTGTCCGTTATTTATTTAACGAGAAATCAACAGACCGGAGACATTTCCCTCTCAGTCATCCCCGGGGGAGAGAGAGGGTAGGAATCCAATTGTTGGACGCGGAGGCCGTCATGTTTATTGCGCGTGTCTCTCTGCTAGCGTTTCGTGTACCTGCTTGTTCGGCAAACTACCGAATTGCTTGCTTTAGGACATTTTAAATTAAATGGAAGAACTTCAATCAAAAGAAATAAATCACCGAGCTAGGCTTTTAAAATAGATAAAGCATGTTTGAACACCTTTAAAATAATATACAATAGTACGAGAAAAAAAGGATTCGATTACATATATTTTTAATCAACCATATTGCCGGTTGGATTTTGGTGAGTTGTTTTATTTTTCTACTTAAATCAACTAGTAACTGGATTTATCTTATTTATTTAAATAAACTCAACTAACTACTGATCGATCAATAGCTGAAATAAAGTGAATTAATCATGATTTCACGAGAATGTGTAAATTTTTCAATTCAACAATAACATTACCCGTCCTTGTGATAACAATAATAATAATCACAATAATAATGTAGATACAGAAAAATAGTAAATAAAGTAGTATTAAAAAAAACACACACATTTAGAAATAAGTAGAATGAAATAAAAGAATGAAGAAAAATACAAAGAGTTATAAATACAGCAAAATACAAGTTCCACGAACGAAAACAAAGCTTAAACGCGTACAGACAAAATCGAAACCTACGATACGGAGTGGGGGGGGGAGCAGGGGGCGTGAGGGGCACGGGGGCAGGGGGCGGGGGGGCAGGGGGGGGCAGGGGGCAGGGGGGGGGGCAGGGGGCGGGGAGTGGGTCTGCGGGCGCGCATTGGTTTCGACCGAACCGCTCTTTGTTCCGAAGCCGTGACCGTCCGGGCCCGCGCCAGCAAGTGTTACTTGCTCCAACCAAACTTTAAACTTTCGTTTCAAGCGCGGATATTTATAATAATAAACAATCTGGAACGACGGGAATTATAACATACATTATGATAATGTTGCGTGACAAAAAAGCCATGGCGAATTTCGGCAAAAAAAAAACGTCGCCGCCCTCCGTGCGTGCCGGGCAGTGATCGGCGCGACTAGGGCTGCTACTCCGGCCGCAGAGCTGACTTATCACTGTTTCCGACGTAACGACGGCGTCCTCAGCATCGTTACGTGTCAGGGGGGGAGATGTTGATTCGTTTTTAAGTGCCATTTGAATTACGCGTTTCTAATGCTAATTGTTAGCTTTTATTTTTATGATAATATCGAGCAGTCAGCCCTCGTATTATTTCTTTCATATATTTAGACAAGAACCCTTTCAATAGCGATAATTCAGCAATTATTAATGTAAGTTGATTAAAATTAAATATATTTAGACAACCGAGCTACCCCCGTTCAAAAACCCCGCTAGGATCCGCCACAGTGGGTACAATTGTGTAGTGATTGAGCCTTGCAGGTTTAAAAAATGCACAATCGAGTGAGTGGGCGCGTGCGAAATCAAGCACGGGATTCTTTAAATAAAAAAGAAGACTATCATCTACAAATATCTTAAAGTAAGAAGGGCAAAATGATTCATAGTATATATTTCGCAAAAGACAGTATATTTGCAAGATGATCAGAGATAAGGTAACAAAAATGATTAAAATAAATATTGATTTGTTCTGGCTACTTCGGGTCATTGCCTAGCGTACAAGATAGATAATTGTCCGCGATGATGGCCGTAGGGAGCCCCGGAGAGCTGCTCACCTCAGCTGCCGTGACTCGCCGAGTGACTGACGACTGCAAGTTCTCAATCATCGCTCGAGTCCGCAGAGTAATGCGCGGACGCCAAGAAGGCCAATACACTATCGCAAATGTTTTCCGCCAGTATTATACCTTTGAGGTCGAGTCCCTGCCGATAGTATAATAACAAGCGCCCTGACTGTGCACCTACACTGTTTGTATGTTAAATATTGATTTTGTTCAACTTTTAACATACCAATTTGTAAAACCCGGTATCAGAATTTATGCGTTCCAAAATAACACGAAAACAATACTGCGAATGAACGTTGAGCAACAGCCCGCTGAACGTAATATTTTTATTTCAAATATAATTTTGCACGTTCAAAACACTAGAGAAAATATTCGTTTTAAAGACTTCGCGTATCCACGAATCTACTACGAATCCAGTCGCCAACACGTGAGTGATAATAACCGTAACATCTAGATAGAAAATATAATTATATTGGTATGCAATTCTAAGAATAAGGTGGGTTTTTGAAAATGTGATAACTATGAATTTGAAAAAGCACTGTACATTTTTTAATAAAATGTTTCATATAGCACAGGGAGCGTGTTTAAAACAATATTTAAAATTATATCAACTCTACAGTTGTGATTCGAGCCCACACTTATATGTTGTCTCTGCAACTGAGCGAGAAGTAGAATCGGTATTTCCAAGTGTGAAAACCGGTTGTCTTAGCTTGCTAGGTTTGTTTACTAATAATTCTATAGCTTTATTTTTATATTCTTATAACTGAGATTTTTAGATTGTTTATTTTTGTGTAGTTGTATCAACCGGGCACAGCCTCCGCCCCATCTGCAACATAACGCGAGACTCCGTATCCCCGACTTACGAGATTAAACTCGGCCTAACAGTGATCTCGGGGGTTTATTAGTAGCGGCCCAGGTGTAGGAAAAGATCACTGTCCTTTCATACAAATGAAAAAACGCTCAGATCAAGTGACTTTGATTGTTAATGATGCGAACAATGTGTGTTTAGATAATCGATTATTTCGCTCGGTTACAGCGGCGCTAGTGCTCAATTGGAAAAAAGTATCGGTCCGCAACAACCGTAGAGGCGTGGGTTCGAATCCCACCTGTGTCGTGAAAAAAATCGAGGACTTTTTCGTCGTTTTATTTGTGAATGAACGTTATTTTTGTATTGACTTCGGACCATCTAAACATGTGATTAAAACAACAAACCCTACGAGTTTAGATTTATTTCAAATATGACGCAAATTATCGTTTGTGAATGCTTTCGCATTGCAAGGGGTTTGAAAGAATGTTTTATTTTTTAATAATTTTAGTAAAAATAGTATTACAAAACTGTTTTTTTTTGTGTTATGCAGTCACGAGCCGCCTCTTAAACACGATCATTGTTCCATTGTTTTCGCAGGAAGTCTCGTGGTTTTTTGTCTGCTTTGGAAATATTTCCCGTTAATCACTGCGCTCCGCGGACTCGAACCGACCGCGCGGGCGACAAGCCCCATAAATACTTTATACAGTCACATCCTCCACCCGCAATATAACGTTAAAAAATCGATCGAAACGACAGATGGATATTCAAGCGGGTACCTTTCAGAAACAATAATAGTGTTACGGTCTAGCAGTAAGTTTGAAAAACGAACACCAAAAACAAAGGACTCTGGAATGATCGAGCGACCGTCGATTAGGAGCGCCAATACGCGGTCTTGGAGAAGCGAGGAGTGCGCCTCGCGCGAGCTCCCGAATCTTGGACATGCAAGGGGAAGCCATCTTGGATTTAGTGTCAAAGAGGGCTTCGGTCTGACTGCACTCAAAACAATGTTAATATACAATGTGAAAATAAATACTCTGTATACATAAATAATAAATATAACTTGTGTTGACATAAATACGCTTTTAAATGTGAACCCCGATACGTTACAATATTTTTAAATCATAGATTCTCAAAGTGGTATATATACACTACAAGGGGGTCGACGTCAACGAAAAAAAATAATGAAGGGTGCACGAGTCCGATGATTTCACCGATGTACTTACGTAATAAACATATAAATTACCAGATCAGTTATTAGTTAAATGTTTCATAAAATTGTGTAAGAAGGTACTTATTCGCTTTGTGGTCGCAAAAGGTTGAATTAAAACTATATTATTTTTTTACTTTGAAATTGTTAACGTGTCCATTTTACAGGATAGTGAAAAGCTCTGTGTGAGCTGTCAAAAACACACATTACTAGGAAGGTAGAGGATTTGCGAAAAACATGCAAAATTGGAACCGGTATACGGAACAAAAAAGTTTAGGGACCTCTGTAATAAATTATAAATATACACGAGTGTTAAAGCTACAACCGAGCGGTAACTGACCACTAGCGTACTGTTCCGCGTTGTTTAGATAAAAATAACGCCCAAAATAAAAGGACGCTATTGCAGAAGTCAGAGTGCAGAGAACTTAAGTTTCAACACAACTAACAAATGAACGGTAACTAACCATTATGTTGGGTTCTTTTCTATAGTTTTTCTGAAGTAAACAAGCGAAGCATGTCACTATTGGCTAGCTACTGTTCGGTAGTCGGTTGCGTCGCAGAGTGTGTAGGCAAAATTAATGTAGCTGCAAGTCGACAACGATTAGTGAGCGTTCCATAAATATGTCAGTTGTTCTATTTGTATGACTCTCGGGGCAAACACTCAAGTTGGTAATCGCATTTGAATAAACAATGCTATTTACACTTCTGTCCTCAATGATACGACGAGGACTCCCGCACGTGAGGAGCGCATCGTAACTGCATTACCATTGGCGTCGTCACCAGGTGACCTAACCTAACTCAACCGTGCCCTACTCGGACTCTCTGTCTTACACACCTTTCTCCTGAATTTTTGATACGTTTAAGGTTAACGATGTGGTGGTCGGGTACAGCGATATACAGGGTTACAGATTCCTTACGCTACAAATAACCCCAATTAGCGAGGTAATTCTGTAACGTGGAACATAGTTATCAAGGTTTAATCGCATAAGTCTTTTTCGTGTTTCCACTTTCGTCAATTGGAAAGCAAAACAAAGAAAGTCACAGTATTAGAAAAATATGGAGAAATACATCCTAATACAAACCAAGAGTGGAGGGGAAAAATTATAAGAAAATAATAACACAACTATACACTTGAATCTTTCTATTTGCGGTTAATTGAACGACAGCTCGGTGTTCACGGATAAGACGCCTCAGCGAGTAGACTTCGTTAGTTATTATTACCATGAATGGACATTTAGTTTTTAGCATTGAACAATAATGACTGTTCAGCTGAATTATCGTTGCTGATTCGCAATTTCCTGAATAGAAACACAAATTAAACAGGTTAATGTTTAGCCAAACATACACGACCGCTGTTAGGTTTTAAATAAAACCCGAATCTAGAAAAAAAACACGAGCAACGGCTGTTCCTCGGGCACGATGACACCTCACACGCGGCGGGGCATTGCAATCTGAAATAAGCCGCACGGACGACCACTATCGAGTAAATTGCATTTCCCAAGGCGGTCACGTCCCGCTTCGTGTTACTGTCCTGCAGCATGCGGCGGGTATTATGTAACGTGTCTCCTGTCTCCTGTCTCGCGTCACGCGTCACGCGTCACGTGTCCCACGTCCCGCGTCTCGCGTCAGCCGCCACGGGCCCCCGCCTCCGGGGGAGACGTGCCCGCTCGCGTTTGGTCTAAATTACTCTGAAATTTACCAAAACATGTCATATTCCTTCAAAGGCGAAATGAAAGTGACATCAAAAAACCGGTATCACATGATTGAAAATACTACACATTTAAGCCGCCGCCATACTTTATGAAGCGGCAAACATTCGCGGTGGCCATCGACGACAAGTGCCCACCGAGACTGCTGTCGAAAACCGGTCGTTTCGTAAAATAAATAATGTAGAAGTATCAATGAATATTTTTAAATATTATTAAAGATTTTTTTACATTATGTCAACTTGCCCAAATACAAAAATATTCATAGCACTCTCGCAATGTTTTGTGTGGTTTCAAATACACCTATTTTATAACGCTTCCTATATCTTCGCTGAATAAAGCGGCTTGTTCAGATTGAACCCACTGCACGCCGCTATAAACAGAACAGATACAAAAATATGAAAGACGTAGCGGTTCTTTGATAAGCGATCGCTGCTCGTCGTGTGTTGACATTCCTGCGCTCCCAGAAGGGCGGGAGGCTCTGCGAGTGCGGGGGGGGACATCCCCGGGGGTGTATTCACGTACGAGAGTTGCACAGGACGCCACTGGGAAACGGCACTCGTGGATAGAGCAGTACTAGACTCGCATGACTAGAGAAAATATGAACTCCCACGCAGCTACGAGATTACGATCATTTGTATTTGAGAGTGCTTTCGTCATTCAAGGGACAATAAAGAAAAGACGTAAAAATCGGGTGTACGTAAATTACATTATAAGTACTATGTTCTTTTGGACTTATTTTCAAATCACTGAAGCTGACCCCAGCACCGGGATCGAAACATCAGAATATTGAAGAATTAATGCGACATAACACCCAGTAATGCAACACGTATAACAACAACAGCCGTCAAAGCATTCAATTACATTATTAAAACAAAAACAAGTATAGAGAAGGTTCTCTCTGCTGTAGAATTTATCTCGATTTCCTGTTTCGGCGCTCTCCACAGTTTGACTGCGGAATGCGATCGGTGGACTTGACAATATCGCTTCAATGTACACAATATTTAGGCAATCAATTCACACGTAAAACGACGAGAAAATTCTCGAAAAAAATTCACAGGATGTGGGTGGATGTCGAACCTACACCTCCGTGTCTATTACGGCCTGGTGCTTTGATCAATTCAACTACTTTGCCGCTGTAGCTGAGCGAGAATTTGATTTACTCGTAATGTAAGCAAGGGCGGACAAATGTTCCCAAGTTGCTAAATAAATATTTTAAAATTGCCTAAATCAATTATTATGTAATTTTACAAAAATTCGTGATTACTTCTGATTTGCTGATTTTGACTTAAGAGTGACAAATTGAGAACCCGGTGGTAAAGCCACTGAATGCATGTAAATAAACAATTGAAGTACGACTTCAAAAGCACCTGTTATTCTATGGGAAAATCATACTGCATACTACACACTGCAAACAACATATAATTTCTAATCGTGGTGCTCGAATTTACATTTAAAGTTAGTAATTTAAATCTATTATTGCAACTGTTCGCTTGTACATCACAACAGCAAAAAAACTGTTTTGAGATAAATATGTGTGGCTAACAAGCATTCATAGCGTTTATTATCCTACAAACTACAACAAATCAGTATTGCTTGGACACATGAATATATCATGTCTATTTTACATAACTAAGACGCAAACCAAACCATCATTTAAAAAAAATGTATTTTTACTTATACAGGTACATTGTGTGTACAATATTTCTAATACAAGTCTACTAATGATGATCATTAATGTTTAACTAATTAAACTCAAAAATATGGAAAAATTATCAAATGTAACAGACATGTACCTCTTATGATTAAATAAAAAAAATGTTATTGTAGAATCGTTCTGGTACTATAAATCTTTTCAAATATTTAATAAAAAATTAAATACTTGAATGTAAGTTATTTTTTATAAATTTACAGTAACCCCAAAGCAACCAAACCGTATAATATAATTTAAGACATGTCAAAGTACTGAATAAAGCAGCATACATGCGCCGTGACACAATCGACAAACGAACGGTGAGCTAAGCCAATATCGTTCTTTTGGGCATTGTTTTATTATCGGGATAAGTATTTAAAAAAAAAAACACCCAAAATAAGGGTAATCACCACGCGGTTGTGAGTGGTGTCGCAGCGTGTGTAGGGAGCTCGGCATGAATGATGCACCCGACAGCCCGAGCGATTAAAGTGTAAATAAATTGGGTCAAGTCGCGAGCCCCTGAATAATGGATGCGCAGGGCGGCGCAGCTCGGGGGCGCAGCTCGGGGGCGCAGCTCGGGGGCGCAGCTCGGGGGCGCAGCTCGGGGGGCGCGCGTCAATGGGCGCTGCGGACCATTCATGCCCGGGGCTGCGCCACCGCGCCCCCTCGCCCCCCCTCGCCCCCCCCCGACCTACATTATCATTCTGGGGTGCTTATGACGTCATGAATTTTATTCACATCCACCGAGTGTACCTGTGATGGAGCAACTGCGCTTTCAGCGTGTCTGCGGCGTCCCCGCCCTCCTGTTACATTCATGGCCCATCTGCGCGACCGGGTAGTTCTCCGGCATCTCACATATTTCGTATACACAATAAAAACTACTTCCATACAATTTATAGACAAATGCAATTTTTACGCTATAATACAGTAATACCCCGCTTTACGCGAGGGATACGTTCCGGGGAAAATCGCGTTATGTGAAAATCGCGTTAAGTGAAATTCGCGTATATCGGGGTTTACGATTAAACATACATACAAATATGAATCAATCACTTTAATTCTAAGAACACTTTATGCAGTATGACATGTTATTTTTACTGAAAAATACATCTTTTGTCTTTTGGGTAGCGTTTCTTTTACGTTCTTGTAAAATACGTTCATAACACCCAACGCTGTTTTCAATTGTTAAGAGAAATCAATGACTACATTATGTTCATACACATTCTTAAATAAGACATTCGCGTAATGCGAGGCATTTTAACGCGAAATTTGAAATTCGCGTTATAGTGAAACTGCGCATAACGGGGTCGCGTAAAGCGGGGTATTACTGTGTAAATCCTTTTTGTGATATAATTTTATTTATATTTAAACCTTAATTCATGTTACCAAAGTGACAACATTCGTTGCAACGGAAGAGGCAACAATAATTGCAAATTATTGTTACTGGAACGAGAACACGTCTTCAATCTCTAAAAAGGTCCCTTTTTGATAACCTGACCAATAAACGCGGCAGCGAAAAATATCTTTTTTTTAGGCTTGAAGGTGGTAATAATGATGATGATAATTAAAAAAACTACAAAAAAGGGAAAAAACCGAGAATCAAGAATTATGTCAAAATGAAAACGTGCAAATGAATATTTAAAAGAAAGTCAATTACATTTACCCTAAGCGTATAGTCAAACTAACTTTAAATTACTAATAACACACAAGTAAGGTTACCGTGACACAAGCACGATCAATACAAATTTAATATTTATTTTTTGTCAAAAAAGAAAAAAAAAACTTTTCCGTCCATGTTATATGTATGTAAACAGTTTTCAGGCGTAAAATGTACGCCCATAGAATTGCCTGCATTCACAGGCGGCGCGGAATGACGGGGCGGGGAGGGTGTCGAGTCACAGGCACGGCCCAACAAAAACCATCACGAGTAAGTAGATCAATGTCAGATCTGATGCCATCTCATTCAGTCTGCCGGCGCACTGTGAGCGCGCCATACCAGTACATGGACAAAAGGGAAAAAATATTATCGACATAACTAACGTTTTGATAACATGCTGTAAATGAAATAAAAAACGACAAATAAGAATTGCCAATAAGCTAGAAAACTAAAATCCCTATCGTATAATATTTGAAATAATATTTACTATAAGTAATAAAAAAGAAATAAATCTGCAACCAGTGAGATATTTTTAAATATCGCAATATTTTTTTGTAAACAAAGCATTCAAATACCAAATGACGTCCTGAAGTCAAGGCGAACGAACCGGCAAGACCACCGCTCCGCTCCGTGATTTTACCTGAGATGTTTATTTATTAGATATTATAATGGTTTATTTGTTTAAAAATCTAATCTTAAAAAAATACAGCTTGGTGTAAAAATAATAAAAAAAATATATAAAAAAAATTAAAAAAACACATATATGTACACTAGGGTGTCCCTTAAAATTCAAGTTCAATATTTTTTTACGCATACCTTCTTAAAAGTTTAGTAATAACCCTATATTGTCTAGAAAAAAATATTAGTTCGATTTATAAACGGTAACCCGTGCCGACTTGCGATTTTAACTTGTCCATACAAGTTGCGTAAGTACTGCGCTGTGACTTGTAACTGCATGTTTTATTTGTCATTTCATACGTGATTTTTGAGATTAGTAGTGCTCCATTGTTTAGTGCGTTAACATGTCGGTGGAATTACGGAGTGATAAACAAAATAATTTCCTTATCGGTTTGCCTAGATATCAAATAAATGGTGCAAAATTACCATCTAATCGACAAATTCCCTCGGTCCTATTTTACAATATTCGTGAGGTTAAACTGATTGTTAGTGAAAGTGCAAATCTTGTGATTAGGGAGTACATCATATATTGGGAAAAAGCAAGAATTCCAACAAGGGCATATCCTAACTGCGTGAAGAAACTTGTTGATTTATATCATGTTTGGAGAGAGTTGCAAAAAAAATTGTAAGAAAACTCAGGTTACGTTCAAGAGCCGTGAGAACAATTTCAAAATTGATCTTGATAATTTGTTTGATATTGCACATGCTGATGCTTTTGAGAGAATGAAAATAGAGTAAGATAAATTATTTTTAATGAAACAGAGAGAGCCAGATCGACCAGGATGCTTAGGTGGTGTTGATAAAAAATTGTCGGAAAAAGAAGATAGATCTAAACAACGACGATTGGAAGAAGAGGAAAGGGTTGTAAGACAAAGATAACCACTAGCTGCTGAAACTAGAAAATCAAGGGCAGAAGCAATAAAATCTGACTTCTTTGGAAGTAATGTACCCGACGTAGTCACAGTCCATTGGGATGGAAAACTATTACCCGGGTTAGATGTACGAAGTTCTAAAGAAGAACGCTTGCCAGTTATTGCTTCGTTTGACGATAAGGAACAGCTTCTTGCAGTGCCGAAACTAGAACATTCTTCTGAAAAACATCAAGCTAAGGCTGTCTCAACAGCTCTCTTTGACTGGAACCTTCACGATAAAGTACAAATAATGTGCTGCGACACAACAGCTTTCAATACTGGCCGTTTCAATGGAGCTTGTGCTATTTTGGAGAAACTTTAGGAAGAGAATTGCTGCTCGTCTGTCGTCATCATGTTTATGAATTGGTCCTAAAAGCTGTCTTTGAAAGCAAAATTAAGTAAATTACTAGTAGCCCAGATACTCCAATGTTTAAAAAGTTCAGAGAAAATTGGAAAAACATCGACGCTAGTAACATTGAACCATCTCTTAATTTCGTAAAACAACGTGTTGCCTAGACAGACATTCAAGCTTTGTTAATATTTTATAAGGCAGAATTAGACAAAGGTTATGTAAGAGATGACTACCGCGAATTGGTCGAACTGTGCGTAATATTTTTGGGAGGAGACACAGAGGAAAAATTAAAACTAAGGCCCCCCGGAGCAATGCATCAGGCTCGCTGGATGGCGAGAGCGATCTATTCTTTAAAAATATGTTCACTTCAGTCACAATGCAGAATAACTGCGAAGGACAAAAAGGCTCTACAAGATGTTTGCTTATTTGTCGTGGTGTTGTATGTTAAACCTTGGCTCGAATGTACAGTGGCGATCAAAGCACCTAACCAAGATTTGCGCTTCTTGAAGATGTTAAAAGAGTACGAAAAAGTTGACGCAACAATTTCTAATGCTTCTATAAGCAAGTTTAGCCATCACTTGTGGTATTTATGTGAAGAGACAGTTATTCTATCACTGTTTGATGATGAAGTTGATAACCAAACTAAAAAGAAAATGATTGCCAACTTCAACCGGGACAAAACCTCAGATTTTAGCAAACGCTATGACCCGTCAAAGGAAGAACTGTCCCAAAGGTTGTTTGGTAAGTTTAATTGACTTTTTGTGATATATTTAAATTGTTGTAGATTTATTTGTTATTTATCTTATTTTCCTTTTTTTTCCAGGCAAAACACTGGATAATTTCGTATCGGAAAAGAGCAAACAATTTTTATCACGACTGCAGATCGACGACAGTTTTCTAAAAAAAGATGTATCTTCCTGGAATAATAATGCTGCTTTTCTGGAAGCTAAAAGAAAAATAAGTTATTTGAGAGTTGTGAATGATACTGCTGAAAGGGCTGTTAAAATGATGCAAGATTTTAACGGACTTATCACGGCTGAAGAAGAACAAAAACAGTTCTTGCTGCGCTGTGTCCAGGAACATAGAAAATTGTATCCGGACTGTAAAAAAACAACTCTAAAAAAAAGTTACCCTGGCTGATTGTTATTACTTAATGTTTTTGATTAAAGATTAATGTTCATCTAATTGAATTTTTACTATTATTTACTTAATTTATTGCATTTATAATGATTTTATACCAGACCGAAATATCAAGACAAAACACGTTTTTTACTAAACTTTGAAGCTCGGTCGGCACTAGTTGCAATTTTTCTAGAAAGATGAAATTTTATACTTGAGTATCTTATAGCATTAGTAAAAAATGTAGAGGGTATGCATTTTGAAATTTGAAAAAAAATTTTTTTTGGTCATATAAGGGACACCCTAATGTACACTGTGCCCCAAGACACGGTCTAATTCAAAAAGTGTTGTGATATCATTTAAAAATTAAGGTATTAAAAAACCTATTTTGTGATGGTCTACAAGTGATATACTATCTTTATTTTATTTGAAGGACCACTGTGTGGAGCCTTCGCGCGGTGCGCGCGCCCGCGAGCGAAACGCGGGAAAACCGCCTCGTTGGGGCTGGGGCTGGGGCTGGGGCGGGGGCCGGGGCAGGGCTGGGGCGGAGGCTGGGGCGGGGGCTGGGGCGGGGGCGGGGGCTGGGGCGGGGGCTGGGGCGGGGTGACCTACATCCCGGGCGGGGACCACGTGACACGGGGCCGGGGCGCTCAGACCTCCGCGCCCGTCTTCTCGCGGAGATACCCGCCGCGGGTTCAATTCTGATTGATTAACTCTCAGCCTATTTGAGTAGCCGCGACGAGCGCGAGTTAATTATATTGATAGTCATTAGCGGCCGTATCGTTATTGTGCGATGGCACACACTTAAAAAAATATCACCGGGCTATCGCGCTCAACCTGCCAACGTTCAGAGCGTCTACCCACTGTGCAGAGTTATCTGCTAAAGCAGGTATGCTCGAATAGTGATATCATGACGTCAGAGTCCACTCGTATATTTTGTTTTATACCTGAAGAGTTATAAAACCACAGAAAAAAAAAATTGGACATAAATAGACTACGATTTGCTAACACCTGTGTTATCGAACTACTCTTAGTATTTATAAATATTATTTGCATCAAACAAACACTTTCAATCAGGAAATGAAGCTGGAAGATAACTTGACGGTTTCCCAGCACTGATGGTAAAAAAAAACAGGTAGTAGCTGTAACATTATTACACACTACCAGATAATGATAATATAAATATGTGCATTTCGTTATCTTTTATTTTTCATTTATGATGACGTTTGTTATCATTTAGAAAAAGAGTATCTGTGTAAAAACATTAACTTAGAGAAAACAGTACTAATTCAAATAACACTACAATTAGCAAAATAATTGCTATGCACCATCGCGTGATGATGATGATATAAATATTTATATGTCACAGATATTTTAATATATTATTTTCTTATACCTTGATTGTTGCTGTCATTAGTATTCATTAAAAAAACAATTAAAAACTTGTTAAATACATTTGAAATTTCACTGTATTTATGATTAAGTTATTGAGATATAATAATACAAAATGAATTTTGGAATGATTCGTTAAAATAAGCACGCGTGAAATAAAATATACAATCTGTTTTATAGTATTATTATAAAAAGATTTTTAAATAACTATAAATAAAAGTAACCCACATTCATAGTTTCATCATGCGACTTTTGACATACAAAGTTTATCAATGCAAAAATTCATAACAATTGGCCAAGTGACGGGTTTTAAAAATTACTTGTTATAATCTACACAAGCCTAGCCATAATAAGAAATTAATATTATCATTTCAAGTCAGTAACAAAGAAAGTCAGCCTTAACATTGCTTAGAATTATCTGTATAAAGTAAATATCGATTAATAATGAATTAAATACAGTTGAACTTGCAGAGGTCATCTGGGAGTCGCGAGTGCGTGAGGCGGCACCGCGAGCTCCTGCTGTGACTGTCTGTGCCACTGAATGTGGCTGTGACTGTGGCTGTGACCGTGGCTGTGACTGTGGCTGTGACCGTGACTGCCTGCGATAGACGCACTCGTGGCTTTAGACTCGCCTAATAACACACCGCGACACGCCACGCCGCTCGATTCATTTGAATAGCCCATGTGAAAAAAAAACGCTTTTCAACTAAATTACGCCAATAAAAAGTCACCGGAAAGAAAACTCAATTTAAAAAAAATCACAATTCATACTTCCAAAACCTCGGAGCATTGTTTGATTCAAATTTATTTTTAGTTTCAAATACTGTAGCGATACAATCGGGTGGTCCTAATTACTATTATCAATCAATATTTTAAAAATAATCAAATAATATTTATATCTTGTTTGAGATAGGAGCACCAATCGTACTAAAGTAGAAATCAAGCTGAACATATCCTTTATTCAACCAATTCGATTTTGATTTCGATTATTGATATGCTATACAATAAATGACTAATAAAATGTACGGAGAACTTCTTAAAAACAAGTTGACGTACAATGACAATCCAGCGGAACATTGGTTGTATTTTTTGACATGCATCGATTTATTTTTATACAGATAAGTCACGGAAATAATCATGTGACATCAACCAATTTTTGACAACTATTGTTAATTTATATATTTAGAATAAATCAAAACCAATCGATTATATCCATCACTATTGCCTTGTTTTAGTAAATGTGACGCGACTACTCAGCATCGAGTCGCAAGAAAATTCAGCCCTACCCCCCCGCCAAGGCTGCGAGAAGAACTACCCCGAGATGCTAACAAGTTGTAATATGGAGATTGCCGTTTTCCTGCGTGCTCGAGCAAAAGTTTAATTTGAATTTCCCAGCAATCTGTCTGCGCACAAAGGGCTCCTAACATTGTTACTGCGCCGCCACGACTTCCGCGCTGCAGGAACCTCGCGCCCGAAACGAAACAATCAACCCTCCCCTGAAGGGCTGCCGTCTCACTTCTTCTCCTTAAACCTTATAATATATTTCTTATCCTTACCAAAAACATAGTTTAACTGTAGAACATAATTATTAACAAATTTTGCACAGTGTTCAAATAATTTTGTAGATTTAAAGTCATATATAAAAACATACTCGCCCTGCGTGAAAATGCTTACAAATAAAGCAAATTCTATTTTTTAGAGAAGGGTTTGAGAATATCGCTACCCTGTTAATGTTCTGCAGTTCTCAGTGAGAAACATTTTATAAAATAGGGTGGTGAAAAATAGGAGAGTGCGATCGTCGTATTTTTTTTTTAAACTAATTTACATATTGATCTTAAAGACAAACCGGATATAAATAGCAGTTCAAGTGTATTTAATTTATTCAATTGATTATTAGGAATAATATTTTGATGTTAAATTTTATTCATCTACGAGTACGTAGTAATTTCAATAAGTAAATATATTTTATTTAAATGCTCAAAAGAGAAACATATATGTTTCGTGTTGAAAAGTAAAAAAAAATATTTCTTCAAAAAAAGTTTAAATATTTAAAAAAAATCAAAGCCCTCGCAGCTAATTTTACTAATTTATATATTTAGAAGTCATAACATGAATTAAGGCGTTGCTGGATTTCGTCCGACCCTGCTTTCTGCTACCGACTTCCGATCTCTAATTATGATGTACAACACGCGGGCTCAGAGATTCTCAGCAACAATGAACTTCAATACAAAACAAAGCAAGTAATACGTCTACATCCTATTCTATCAGCTCAAAGCACACCAAAATCATTTTTAACATAAACATTTTACAAGTGTATCGTTGCTATGCCCTACTGTTATAAAAGAACACTTACACAGTGGTACAAAAAAATTACAGCAAGTACAGGTGCCGTTTTATTTTGCGCTACAAACGGTATGATAAGGAACCTTATCTATCCTGACCCAACCTAACATGTGATTTTTGAGCACATTCTGCGATAATTATATTTAGTTGCATACCTACATAAGATTTGAAACCCACTGCGTGCAGACCAAACCAGATTTATTTTCTTAAAGTGAATTCGATACTCGCGGCCATGTCGAACGTCTCTTCGAACCTGAGTGGCCGCCGGTGCAGAATTCCCTCGGCCGGGTCGTGCCGAGTATTGCGTGTTTCCAGAATTAGTTCCCGTCTGATGTATCACGCATCAGCGGGCCGCGTATGATTATGACAAATTGTTATAACTTCGGCGTAGCATTATATTCAAATTACATTCCGGCATATTCCAGTGCAGTGCCCGCCATGAGGACGAGAATCGCCCGAGGCTCTGGCCAGCCACGAGGCACCGGGTTCGGTGCGGAATGGAGAAAATTTCGAGTGCCCCTAAATTCAAGAGTAAAAAAATATTCCACAAGTGTTATTAGGGACTTATACTATAATTCGGCGAGCGAACACAGATGTGACGAGCAGGGTACCGCGGCAGTTGGCTCTAACCGCTTCTGACCGCATCATACTCGCGAAAATATTCTAAACAGAGCTGATGAATTCTAATAATATAAATAATATGAAAAGACCAGAAAAAATTGCAAAATATGGTCATAGCCTTAACTGGGTGCTCGATGGGCTTTTTACTGTAGTTTCCGATCGATGCGGCGCGACTGTACATTTATCAAGCATAAGACACCTAAGGCTCTGAATAAACGTAATATCCTGTCATACTTCGCTCCGGCGCGGCGGGCCGGCGGCACAGTGGGGCGGCTCACCTGCTCAGCGAGACACAAAGTCAATACTCAATTATTATTCTCCGATCCGACAGTAATTAAAATCCACCGCTTCGAGTGGAGTATTTTCATAAGGGTCATATAAATTATTATTCCGCGGCTAATGAAAGAACGTTTTCAATCCCTACGAGGCTTATTGTTTTATCAAATGGACGAGGACAGAGCGCTCGGCCGGGGTAGGCGCTCGTGGATCTGCGCGTTCGCAAATCAGCACAATGTTACAAAGACCTAGTTAACTTAAGATCACGATAATCACCGAAGCCACACACGACGTGACACAACTGACTACAAATTTTTTTTTTCGATAAAATACCTTTAGTATTAATTATTTGTGCCATTTTTTAAGAGATTTTGCCAAAAGGCACAAAAAATATCAGTTAAAAATTTTAATTGCTATTTGTTGCTGCGTGCGAAGAGCGTTTTAAACCTTTACATTCGTCGCGATACAACTGACGATTTGTTGGTCGGTTGTCAATTGCCTCGCGACGAAGGGAGCTTTAATAACCCTTCCTAATTACCAACAAATTATATTGCATGGCATTTACTGATACTACCTCTGGAATATCACAGAAACAGACGAAGACATGGCAAAACGCAGTATGTATTCATTTTGAATAGTATGACTCAACCAAGTAGGAATGAACAGTATAGCAAAAGCACAAGAAGCTGTCAAGTAATTTGACAAAGCTTAGATCAGATTCCTTAAATCAATTTGGATATTTTACTGGATTTAATACTCTGAAAGCAATTGATTCTTCTTTAGGGGGGGTCAGTGTAGGTGTCGTTGTCATAGGGAAGTGAACACAAGTAACGGCCAAAATTTCATCGGGATCAGATTGTAAACCTCGCCTGGTAGATTTTAGCCATCTACTGGCATATAAACCGGACCATCAACCAAAACAATATGACAATCTTGAAATCTGTACCTGGAGTGACACTGAAAATTAATATAGATGGCCGGTAACTTTTTGATCGTTTCAAAGAGGTAAAAGGATGAGTTGTCGATTTTACACTGTCGTGCTATGAAAACGCACCGAACAGGCAGAATGTTGTAGCCCTCTCGTTGTCTAGAGGATAATAGTGTTGCTTATCAAAAATAAGGAAATTTTGTCACAAGATCAATAAAAATTAATAACCCCCCGTGGTCTAAGCATTAGCAAAGTTGGTTTAAAGCTCGGTAACTGCCTCGTGGTCTAGAGGTCTAGAGAGCAAAGTCGCTTACCATCATGAAGCAAAAAAAATTACCTCTTTTTTTTCTTTTGCTTCCAAAAGAGTCCTCTGAGAAGTGGGCGTGGGAGGTAAATCCTATCAAATTACTTTACTTTAAAAGATGTTTTTTTTATAAAAAAAATATAATTTAGAAACACGTCACGTCAATATATTTTGCAAACTTCAAGAAGTTATGGACAGCCAATTACGGTGCGTTCACAGGATAGCCCCGATATTATGCGATGGCCTCATTCGTTTATTTATTGATTTATTTTGCTTTGAACGCGGTTTACCCGAAGACCCAGTGTACACTGTAAATAACTTCTGGTTGAACATTACATTACATAAATTGCAATAACTTTTTGAAAATAATGTAAAGTGAATAATAAAATATATATATATATATATATATATATATATATATATATTGATTCACGTTTTCACACACGAATCGACGAGGAAAATCCTCGAAAATTTTCTTGCTCACTAATTGAGTAACTGAGCAAGAATTTGAATCAAATGCGGAACTGAGGTGCTCTATTACAAATTTTTCCTTTTTAGGGTAAATAAATATTGAGCCAATTCAACTTAGCAAAGATGAGATTCAATATTTTACTAATGATTATTGCATCATTTTCAATCAATATAATGGAAGAAAAAATAATAGGATATTTTTTATCGCTTCTCGTGAATTGGTTGCCTAAATATCGACGGAGCTCATATTTTTAAACGTATACTCTATATAAAACATTCTTATAATGACTTATGCTAAAGCCAATGTTAAAAAGGTACTTTGGAGTGACGCCTTCATGCTGGCTTTCAAGAATATTTGAACTGTATCGCCAAACAGTTTTTTTCATGATTATTTAGGAACATTGTATTAGATTCGGTCATTACTCAGTCATTAGCGACCTTGGCGATGGAGGTGGTTTTCGCTCGGCCGCTAGGGCTCGTGCGCTATTACAATACGAGTTATTTTAATATTTTGAGCAATTTCGGATAAGTGGTTATTGTGTGTAACATATTGGAAACTGCAATTAGCCTAGGTAATGGGGGGCGGCCAGGGAATTACTTTATGGCCCGCGATGGCAGAGCTCATTTAACACGAGCCCACGATCGCAGTGCTCATTTTACACGAAACCTAATCCCCGCCGGTGTGAACGGCCCATTGTCACAGTTTAGGAAGGACACTTCACGTACTTATTTATACTTTACTTATTTTTATAACAGTAGAAACCGAGTTTCCAATAAATATGCACTAAATTGTAAATAAAATTAATAAATGTTTATAACTGCCAGTCGAGATTTTATAAACTTATATGGTATTCCGTGAGGAAAAGACACCTTAATCCGGATATTTAGTATAAGAGGATATTAACTACTTTTCTCTTTAAAGGGCTTGAAACTGTTAGAAAATATGTCATTATGTGCTCATCGATACGTTTTTGATTATTTGATATAATAAAATAATACTAAATCTGTAATAAAAGACAGTAAAAAAACAGTATTTAATGATATTTTCTCCACGCGGATTCGAACTGAGACTCGTGCTTGATTACGCTGTGCTAACGATTAAGCCACGAGGCGTTTACCGATGAAAACTATGCAGTTATTACTGAAAAATACTTCATAAATAATTAGATTAATAGGGTCGCTTGTACACTTGCCACCCCCTCTCCCCCCACCGGTGGCGCGTTATATATTTCCAATCAAAAGCTTTTACAGTAAATATAATAAATATCAAACCCTCCTACTGTGACGTTTCCGACCTGATAAACCTATAATCTAAAAGGTTAGAAGACGCACCGAGTCTAAGACTCTAACGTAACTTAAATAACTAAACTATAACGTAAAGTAAGAACTTCTGACTCCCTTGAAAAGATCACGTCTAATCCGACCTAGCCTAAGGTTAATGACACTAATGACTACTCTTAAAATTATAACCTTAAATTTAGTTTTTCGGACTTGTTTGTTTTTTGAAGTTTAATTTTAACAATACCGTGAAGTTAAAGTAGTTGGGATGGATCGGTAACAGACCGCCCACCTTCCCCACTAGTTAATCGCCACCTATGACTGTCAACGGATTTGACTAGTCGCCTTCCCCAAGGGAATCTCTCCGAACAGAACAACTTAAGGTTGGATTGTCAAGAGAGCCCCTGCGATCCCTTCTGCACCAAATTAAAACGAAGAAGCTATTATCGCGTTCAAACTCCGACTGAAAGGTGAACCCTTTTGTCCAAATATTAACTGAAGACGAGCAGGATATTATCTTGAATAAACCAAACAAATCCGATCGATGAGTTGAAATGCTTTCGTCAAATACAGGAAATGCGTAGAATACTAGTCACCAACAGCCACCTTCTCGTTCCGATGAACACGATGTTGTAAATTAATGATTACGGGCTGCAAGCAGTGTCCCGAACACGGTGAAATATATAATGTTGAGCGAGCTTGCCTTTAGAGCAGTTGTCGCTTTCTGGAACGTTAGACCAAAGGCCTTTGATGAATTTATTTTAGCAGGAACGAGGGGGATTAGCCCTACTGCAACCAGCTCCTGTCTTGCATTAAATTTATAAGTATTGACGCTGCGTTTAAAGCTTAAACTCTTCCTGTACTTTCGGAAACGCCTACAAACTCTTCGTTTACTATTTCTACAGTTCTATTCCTACAGTTAGTAATTACTTTGGGTATGGTGATACAGAAACGTTTAGGATCCCTGAAATGGTATCAAAGCTTCGTTATGTCGACAGTCACACGCCTAAGATTCTGTCAAACCTACATCACTGACTCCGAAGGAGCATCGAACAAGTTTACGCCTTTTCTAAAGCGCACCCCACCGACTGGGGTCGGAATCAATGAAATAAATCTTAGTTTGCACTGAGAACGAGCTTATTTCCAAAACCCCAGGAGATGATACCATTTACCAACGACCTAAACGCTCAGTTCTGTTAGTTACTAAAGGGATTGGAGCCTTTGAGTAGCTATACTCACAACTGAATACTTATTTTAGTAACTACAATATCTAGAAGAGGGCGGGTTAATTTCCTTATTAACTACCTTATACTTAAAATGTTAAATAATAAACCCCTGGCTCTGCACTAAAATAAAGGTCCAATATCGTGAACCTCAACTCGATACTAAATCTCCTAGAACCACACACGGAAATAAATTAAACTAACTTTATCTACCATAAAACGTATAAAGCTATAACACTAATATAACTTTACTCACTGTCTAAAACCCCTGATTAATTTCAAAACCTAAAATCGGACTACCTCGAACTCTTAACCAAACTGACAGTTCGAATGTCAGTTGTAAATATAACCTCTATCGTACCTTACGAGCACTTAAAATGACCGCGCGCATATAAACACACAATCTATAACGAATATAGATTATAGATTACAACGTTATATTTAATTTAGCCCAAACGATATGGCTCGACTACACCGAATCCGAACACAACACAATAAACTTAAACAAAATAATCACAATTTATAAACAATTACAAAGTCATACACAACACAAATAACAACAGGCAACCGCGTAGTATCCTTTGGACTCTTACTCTAAACCCGTCGTTTCACAAAGTTATTATTATTACGTTAGAACTTTTGAAACTTCCTTAATTCTTTAAATTAATAACTATTAAGCTTAAAGACTATTATGTTTGAACTTTTTAAAACTACTTATCTGACAGTTCACACCGTATGTACCAACTTCAGAATTCCAAAACTGACGCTAACCCAAAAAAGGGCGGCCGCCAGTCTAGCCAACGGAATGATTCAAACGTAACTTTTAAACGGCTTGACGTTGACTTTTGAACAATCAATTAACAATTTATAACTTAATTTGGCAATTTTAAACAATATGAAACACAAAATAACCGTAAATAATAATACGTAATGAAGGAAATAAACTAAAAGAAGTAAATAATTAAAGAAAGTAATTAATAAGTAAGGAAATAATTAAAATTAAGTAATAAGTAAAATAATAACTAATAACGAAAACGAACTAATTAATATTGAAAGGAAATAATTTATAAAGATAATTCACGAGTTATATTTATAAAGAAGTAACGCGTTGACGAGATTCAAACGGATAACTTATTTAAATATATTTCCCCAACCGACGCTTCCAGAATCACAAAATGGCGGCTACGTTAATTAAATTTTAAACCGCTTTCAATTTTACTAATCGCCGCACTTGAGAAGTATTTAATCTCGTGAATTTAACCGACAACCTAATGCGAGCTTCTTAAAACAATACTTTTTCCCGAACAAATAAATACAATAAAAAACAAATCTCTTTCTTCTCTGAAGAACCCCGGAAGACCAGGAAATCTGGTACCACCGTCTGATACTCCGGACTTCCCGTCCTTCACCAGGATCAGCCAAAGAATAAATAAAATCTGAAAACGATTTGTAAAACAAAAAAATAATTAGTCACTTGAAGTTAAAATAATAAAAATGCAAAAATGCACGTAATGCAAAATGTGCCAATGGCGGACCCAAGCGTGCCCTTAGAAAGGTTTGGGGTATTTTTTAAATATATTCAACTGTTATATTCTAAATGTTGCAAATAAATATAAGGAAATAATTATAATGAACCACGTCCTGATACTCGATCGCCTCCTCGTATTTCACTAAAATATATGAATTTAAAATTGCTAATTTAAACAACTAGTCGAGACACCGAAATAGCACTCTCCTCCTCGGGGGTCCGTCTTCGAATCCCGTTTTTTCCGCAAGCCAGGGGGCTGGATCTCAGGGAGATCCGGCAAAAAAAAAGGTACCTGTTTTAGCGCAGACCGTAAGAAGCATTCCCCTACTTTTATGACTTTTAAAACAAAACCCCGCATTTAACCGCGAAGTTTGAAATCGCGCCCCGCAGAATAAATTCAGATAATGACAAATATCATTATTTGTCACAGTCCTCCCCCTGATATACGAATTTTTTTCCGTTCTAAGGAACAAAAATATTGTGTATCACAACATTCAACTAGCCCGCAAACTAACGTCGAATTATCTCCCTCCGCTCTCAAGTGATGGGTCTTAATTCCCGCCGTATTTAGTAAATATGCATAGTCCTCCAGTCTACGCTTAACATAAGATATCGTGTCGATATAGCCGTACAATTGTCATTCAAATAATAACACCCCTGCAACCAAAACCACCTTTATTCAAACAACAAATACGCGTCCCAAACTCAAATCTTATTTACCCTTATCGTTAAACTTTATCCGGGAGTCGAACTCGGATTAAAATTTATCGATTCCCCCTATTACTCCTTATTTAAAAAAATTATAACATCCACCCGGACACGCTACCTCCCCCCGCGTGGTAGAGTATTATTACCTTTCTAAAAACTCCTATTTTAACTTATGAATTTTCCTTAATAAAATATATATTTATTTTTTTTTCCGAAAGTGCAAATACACCTCCCCCACTCCCTTACAATCATTGAATTTCACGTCGCTATTTAGATACCTGGCGAAATAGCGTTCCTCCATCTACAACACAAAAATACATTATGTCCTCTACCAATATTAATTTTAATTATACTATATTTATAATGCCCAGTAACGCAAAAAAAAAATTTATCTCTATCATGACCCGCCATAAAAGATCAAACATCACTAATGCGACAGTTCGAACTGTCGTCAAGTTAATGGCACATCAGATTTAACGCGCTGAAAACATACACAAAGTCAACTATACGCACGGCGACCTATAATGTTATTTTATCCGGTTCGGCTGCAAAATAAACGCTATAATTTCATTAAGAAATCTACTTCTTACAATTTATAAAACCACAGTTGCCGTAGGAGATTTCTCTTAAATTTGTTAACCTTATAATTATGTATTTCCGCAATCTTAATTTTAGTTCTCATTGCCATCCGAGTACCTGACCGTTGTGTGTTCATTTTCTTTAGACTCCTGGAATAAATATTTAATTATAACTATAAAATTAACCAACAACTAACAATATTATGAAAATTAATCCGTACATGACGTATACCTTTCTCCTTTTAAATCTAAATTCCAATCAATAACATTTATAACCGCGTCGTCGCGTTTTTCCGTACTATCAACCGATAATTTTACACAAACATAAAACTCTTATTAAGCTACAACCCGATAAACCTTATTAATTAAAAAAAATCTTATAATTATCTTAGCATTAAAATAATTTTATCTTCACGCCTACCTATTTGAACACCCAATTTTTCTTAAATTACCATGGCCAATTTCGTCTAAAAAAACCCTTGTTGTGTGTGTGGTAACCCTTTGAATTCTTTACTTGGCGAAACTATATATATTTAATATAAATTTACTTTCACTAACCAAGTCTCCTGGTCACGGCACCACCTGTGACGTTTCCGACCTGATAAACCTATAATCTAAAAGGTTAGAAGACGCACCGAGTCTAAGACTCTAACGTAACTTAAATAACTAAACTATAACGTAAAGTAAGAACTTCTGACTCCCTTGAAAAGATCACGTCTAATCCGACCTAGCCTAAGGTTAATGACACTAATGACTACTCTTAAAATTATAACCTTAAATTTAGTTTTTCGGACTTGTTTGTTTTTTGAAGTTTAATTTTAACAATACCGTGAAGTTAAAGTAGTTGGGATGGATCGGTAACAGACCGCCCACCTTCCCCACTAGTTAATCGCCACCTATGACTGTCAACGGATTTGACTAGTCGCCTTCCCCAAGGGAATCTCTCCGAACAGAACAACTTAAGGTTGGATTGTCAAGAGAGCCCCTGCGATCCCTTCTGCACCAAATTAAAACGAAGAAGCTATTATCGCGTTCAAACTCCGACTGAAAGGTGAACCCTTTTGTCCAAATATTAACTGAAGACGAGCAGGATATTATCTTGAATAAACCAAACAAATCCGATCGATGAGTTGAAATGCTTTCGTCAAATACAGGAAATGCGTAGAATACTAGTCACCAACAGCCACCTTCTCGTTCCGATGAACACGATGTTGTAAATTAATGATTACGGGCTGCAAGCAGTGTCCCGAACACGGTGAAATATATAATGTTGAGCGAGCTTGCCTTTAGAGCAGTTGTCGCTTTCTGGAACGTTAGACCAAAGGCCTTTGATGAATTTATTTTAGCAGGAACGAGGGGGATTAGCCCTACTGCAACCAGCTCCTGTCTTGCATTAAATTTATAAGTATTGACGCTGCGTTTAAAGCTTAAACTCTTCCTGTACTTTCGGAAACGCCTACAAACTCTTCGTTTACTATTTCTACAGTTCTATTCCTACAGTTAGTAATTACTTTGGGTATGGTGATACAGAAACGTTTAGGATCCCTGAAATGGTATCAAAGCTTCGTTATGTCGACAGTCACACGCCTAAGATTCTGTCAAACCTACATCACTGACTCCGAAGGAGCATCGAACAAGTTTACGCCTTTTCTAAAGCGCACCCCACCGACTGGGGTCGGAATCAATGAAATAAATCTTAGTTTGCACTGAGAACGAGCTTATTTCCAAAACCCCAGGAGATGATACCATTTACCAACGACCTAAACGCTCAGTTCTGTTAGTTACTAAAGGGATTGGAGCCTTTGAGTAGCTATACTCACAACTGAATACTTATTTTAGTAACTACAATATCTAGAAGAGGGCGGGTTAATTTCCTTATTAACTACCTTATACTTAAAATGTTAAATAATAAACCCCTGGCTCTGCACTAAAATAAAGGTCCAATATCGTGAACCTCAACTCGATACTAAATCTCCTAGAACCACACACGGAAATAAATTAAACTAACTTTATCTACCATAAAACGTATAAAGCTATAACACTAATATAACTTTACTCACTGTCTAAAACCCCTGATTAATTTCAAAACCTAAAATCGGACTACCTCGAACTCTTAACCAAACTGACAGTTCGAATGTCAGTTGTAAATATAACCTCTATCGTACCTTACGAGCACTTAAAATGACCGCGCGCATATAAACACACAATCTATAACGAATATAGATTATAGATTACAACGTTATATTTAATTTAGCCCAAACGATATGGCTCGACTACACCGAATCCGAACACAACACAATAAACTTAAACAAAATAATCACAATTTATAAACAATTACAAAGTCATACACAACACAAATAACAACAGGCAACCGCGTAGTATCCTTTGGACTCTTACTCTAAACCCGTCGTTTCACAAAGTTATTATTATTACGTTAGAACTTTTGAAACTTCCTTAATTCTTTAAATTAATAACTATTAAGCTTAAAGACTATTATGTTTGAACTTTTTAAAACTACTTATCTGACAGTTCACACCGTATGTACCAACTTCAGAATTCCAAAACTGACGCTAACCCAAAAAAGGGCGGCCGCCAGTCTAGCCAACGGAATGATTCAAACGTAACTTTTAAACGGCTTGACGTTGACTTTTGAACAATCAATTAACAATTTATAACTTAATTTGGCAATTTTAAACAATATGAAACACAAAATAACCGTAAATAATAATACGTAATGAAGGAAATAAACTAAAAGAAGTAAATAATTAAAGAAAGTAATTAATAAGTAAGGAAATAATTAAAATTAAGTAATAAGTAAAATAATAACTAATAACGAAAACGAACTAATTAATATTGAAAGGAAATAATTTATAAAGATAATTCACGAGTTATATTTATAAAGAAGTAACGCGTTGACGAGATTCAAACGGATAACTTATTTAAATATATTTCCCCAACCGACGCTTCCAGAATCACAAAATGGCGGCTACGTTAATTAAATTTTAAACCGCTTTCAATTTTACTAATCGCCGCACTTGAGAAGTATTTAATCTCGTGAATTTAACCGACAACCTAATGCGAGCTTCTTAAAACAATACTTTTTCCCGAACAAATAAATACAATAAAAAACAAATCTCTTTCTTCTCTGAAGAACCCCGGAAGACCAGGAAATCTGGTACCACCGTCTGATACTCCGGACTTCCCGTCCTTCACCAGGATCAGCCAAAGAATAAATAAAATCTGAAAACGATTTGTAAAACAAAAAAATAATTAGTCACTTGAAGTTAAAATAATAAAAATGCAAAAATGCACGTAATGCAAAATGTGCCAATGGCGGACCCAAGCGTGCCCTTAGAAAGGTTTGGGGTATTTTTTAAATATATTCAACTGTTATATTCTAAATGTTGCAAATAAATATAAGGAAATAATTATAATGAACCACGTCCTGATACTCGATCGCCTCCTCGTATTTCACTAAAATATATGAATTTAAAATTGCTAATTTAAACAACTAGTCGAGACACCGAAATAGCACTCTCCTCCTCGGGGGTCCGTCTTCGAATCCCGTTTTTTCCGCAAGCCAGGGGGCTGGATCTCAGGGAGATCCGGCAAAAAAAAAGGTACCTGTTTTAGCGCAGACCGTAAGAAGCATTCCCCTACTTTTATGACTTTTAAAACAAAACCCCGCATTTAACCGCGAAGTTTGAAATCGCGCCCCGCAGAATAAATTCAGATAATGACAAATATCATTATTTGTCACACTACTACTCACAGCCCAACTTTTCAGCTGGTAATAAACTTGTACATATTTAGAAACAGGCCATTTTTACATGCGATCATGAATACTAAATAAAAATATTATTACTTTCAGTTTGTGAACGTTTAGTAGAAGGCGAATTTTTACTAAAAATAATATAAAATAACTAAATAAAAATGCAATGGGCTTTTCAACTATTTTGTGGACTTTTAGTCTAAGTTTTTTTTATAAATTCGTTACTGTTGTTCTGTCTTATAATGTATGTATTAATTTGTGAGTATAAAATTTAAGAAAATGTATGCATGATAACTTTTATTTTACTTTTGATATATTTTACATTTTTATAGAGTAAGCTTTTTGTATTTTCCTCAGTATGTATAAATTTTTTTTACCGAAACGATTTATTTTTGCTCCTGATGTGTTTAAAATTGTAAGTTAAAATAAAAAAGGAATACCGCAAATGAGTCAGCGGATTAAATATGTGTCTATTAACTTTTATTTCTTTTATATTTTTTATGTATTGTATAAACTAAGACCCCAATTTTGTAGATTGATGTGCCGTGGTTGTTAGATAAATACTTGATGATTCGCGTGAGTTTTTGGCGTGCATAATGACGTCCGAAATGTAGTTCTCAGTCTAAGGATATTTAAATATTTTGAGTATATTTAACATAGCGAAAACGCAAACCAATCATTTTCATCAACTTTCTAAATTGTATATTAAAATATAGATTATATTTCCTTAATATTAAAAAAAAATTAAAAAATCGCGGGTTAACTTATACATACACGACATGCGACATCTGAGAGGACACAGAACATCCGACGAGACACGAGAAACTTGGAGACTCCGGAGATAGCGCAGGGAGCGGCGAGTGCGTCATGCACCGCGTCATTAGTGCGGCCCGGAGGAGCCGGAAGTGGCCCCGGGGGAGGGAGGGGAGTGGGGGGAGGGGAGTGGGGGGGGACTTCCGGGACTTCCGCCGGCACGACACCTGCGCCCGCGGCAGGAAAGCGAGACACTTCTGCAGTGTAGAGTACAAGTCTCCCTGATGCTTTTTTTTGCACAAAGCGGCATGAACCGGCTCGGATTATGCTCGGATTTTTACGTGCGTCACTTATGGTCGTAGCCCAATAGATTGAAATAAATATTACGCTGTCTGACATACTCTTTAATGAATCTTGAAAACTCACTAAAAACCATCAAAGGATTTAGGATCATCTTTTATTTTTTGTTCCATGGGCCAAATATTCAAGCACAAAAAACATGAGTTTAAAAAAAGACATTAATTCTAGCAAAAAAAATCACAAATAAACAAGTCGTGAGATGCGTTTAGAAGAATTACTGCCGTGTCCGGAATGATGCGTCTCCAGCATTTGTCTTATTGTTTACATGGAAATCAAAGAAAATCTGTATCAGTGTGGGTATTTTTATAATGGTTTTTCTTTACATAAAACTTATCGTTCGACGTGAATTCGAATCAGAGCAAAAGGTCAACATGCAAGGGTGCTAGCCCCTGGATCACGAGGCGGTTGTATAACAAGCTACATGGCAACATTAAAATAAGCTCTAGATTAATGTAGATAAATCATCTATCTTCAGTTTTGTCACGCAACGTCGGAAACCAATTCAAATGAGGTGTACAATAGAGGCGCGGGGGGGACCGCTACATTGACCTCCTAACGGAAACAATTCTGCTCGGATTTTACAACAATGATGATTCAACAGCGCAGACATGTGAGCGGGATTCAGTCGGCGCTCTAAAAGCAGAGGTGTCGGGAGGCAGGAGAGCCTCATGCTCTTCTCGAAACTGACTCACGCACCGCCCATGCAATATCAAATCACAGGTGGCCTCGCATATACGAGTATATACGCAGCATCGAGTCTAGGGCATTGGTGTCAATGCTGTCAACTTTATCGATAGACCTACCAAATTTTGAACATATATTACATATATATATATATATATATATATATATATATATATATATATAGTATAATAAGCATTGTAGAAATTGTTTGAGGTGGCGACTCATTATGTTGCCAATATCTAAATTGTATTATATAAGTAATATGTTGTTTGTGGTGTAATAAACGACTCGCAAGTAGAGAGACGGCGCTATCGCCTCGCCTCGACAGTTCCCTTTGAGCACTCCTTCCGATCTCTTGCACTTCATGACACTCACAACATAAACAAAAAAAACGCACGCCCATGAAAGTCCCGTACAAAAAAATTAATCTGAAAATATGCCTGAAGACGGCATTCGAATACGAAACACAGCAGCGAGGTTACGACAAAGCTCTCGCTTGCACATTAAGCGAATCGCTCGGCGCGCACTCAAAGTCGTTAATGGTGTAATTATATTTGACGCGGGAGGTATGACAATTAGGCTTTTATTGTGGGCCGCTTTAGACAATTAGTGCAAATTGGCTGACGGAGACTGTACTTGTGATGGACCCCGTCGAATCGTTTTAACAAATTCGAAAGAATTTTGAAAGTAACCAAAAGAAATTTTATAAAGCAGCTGATTTTGTATTTCACCCAAAACTAAACATACTACAAATATCAGATCAGATATCCGATCATCCGAATTTTGCAAATTATATGCGGAAATCTAAACTCTAATACCAGACAAAAAAAAGTTTGAAATGACTATCCAGATCTAATAACCGACTACCCGAACTCTGCAAATACTATGCGGTTATCTGATATCCAAAACTATAAGGCTTTTGTTTTGTAAAATAATTTTTCAAACACACGAATTTCAAATTCTTCGATTGCTCAAACATTCAATAATTAATTCACTGATTCCTTCGTACGCATGTGCGTTTATTGATTCAATTCAACGAATCGATTATTACAAATAATCGATAAAGCCCATCATTAGCGTACACGTGTGCGATGGCACGGCTCAGCCCGGGGGAGGAAAGCTCGGGTCATAACGCAGGGCAGTGCGCGGGGGGGGGCGGGGGGGGCGGCCCAGCCTTACAACCCCGCGCTCAAGAGTGGGATTTCTTTATTAGCAGTGGCGTGCGGTCCGCACAACTAAAAATCAATGAATTCTCTAGAATACTAACAAAAAAATAGCATGCTGTTTACTTTATAAAAACACCCCATTCCGTGTTATTCATACATAATATACGAAAGCCAGATGGCTAGGAGATTACGATAATGACCGTAATTTTGTTATGTTAAAATATGGAATATTACAAATAAAAGGCAATTTATTGAGATTCACGAGGTTTTGAAAACGAATTTACATTTGTATTAAATATTTACAGGTTCGGCGTGTGTTACGCCACTGATAATTAAGATACATTGCGTATTTTGTTTAACTATAAAATATAACTTTAATGCTTGTTGAAAAATGAAATAAAAACAAATGTTTAAATGGGACTTTGAGCACTGTGTTATATTGTACAAAAAAATAAAAATAAAAACCTTTTCAATACCCATTTAAGTGATTTGTTAAACAATCGAAATCGTCTCCTCTGCTGACTTCAAAGTCACTTGCCTAGCTTACAGATGAGTGTGGTTAATAGGCTCTGCATTTAGATTATCTGTTTCTGGGGATCTTGCTATCGTGAAATTAATATAAACTTTATGCAAGTATGATTTCTGGGCAACCAGCGTGAGAAATAAAGTTCAACCTGTGAGATACGCTATACCGGTGCATGTTTCGTTCGCACGCGGTACTTTGAACTTCTAATGTAAAATGCTGCACTCGCGAACGTGGCGAGGTACTTCTAAGTTTATCTCAGGGGTTCCCAATCTTTTTTTTCTTGTAAACCAAGTGCTGATTCTTTCTGTTCCCCATGGTCTTTTTTCCTTCTTAATTTTATTTTTTTACAAATTCATCAAACGTGTTTTCTATAGAGTGGACAAGTGGGCAATTTCAAAGTAAAAAGAAGAAAAAAAACAGGCATCTGCGACCACAAAGCGAATTAAATAATTTACCTTTAATAAATAATTAAACAATTTAAATGTCTATTATAAGAGAGTATAATGCAATTACGTAGATGCGATCTGTATTAGAAACATTATGACATTTATGGAACGCCTACGATATAAATTTAGGTGATGGCCTGAATTCACTCTCGTGGTTCCACGTTTACATCTCATGCACCCCAATTTTTCGCTGACGCTGACCGACCCCTGGAGGTCGATATTGACCACTTTGGGAAGCTATGGTTTAGCTAAAAGTTGTAGGAAACGGCCTCCGCCGGGGCGCTATCCAGCGACGATCGAGCCAATTAAAAAGCCCCGGGGGAGGAAAAAGGGGGCGGAACACGGCGGGGCTCCGTGCAGGGTCATTAAAAACACGCGACCAGACTGGACACGGGAGCAGACGGGAATCTCATTACTACGTTATAAAAAGGAACAAACATCACACACGCCCCACTTTACACTCTCCTCCCCTCCGCTTGCCGGTCATAATTACGGACTCTGCAGGTCTAACTATTGCCGGTACACAAGGTGATTCATACATACATTTAACCTGTCATTTCTAGTGATACATTGAACGTATGAAAATAATGAATAAAATTTTTAATTATACGCTTCTAATTAATTTTAGTCATTATTCTCAATAAACATGGCGTCTGTGCTGCGCGCTGTCACGGCTCTCTACAATAACACTATGACGTCACGATCTTGCACAGCGTACTTCCGGGGATAATTAAAATTACACAGATGAATTTAATTTAACTAGAGTAATCACGAATCAAATGAATTCAGGAATATGCTAAATTTAAAGATGTAAATATGTTTTATTTTCTTTCGTAATATGAATATCAGGTTAAATGTAGAATGTAGCATGTTTAGAAATATTCTGTATAATTTGGCAGAAAGAGCTATTAGTATGTAGATATATTTTGCATCTATCTTTCGTATTAATTATTTTTTATTTAAAAAAAAAAAAAAAAGAAGGTCTTTAATCAACAAAGTTTTGAACCTTGGGACTTAATTCCAAAAATAAACAACAATATAATTATCAGAACGAAATTAGTGTTTTATCATTTGTACGATTTTAAGGATGGTACCACCATCTATGTATGAGCTATCAAAGTGGTGATAGCTCAGGGAACTGTTTTGCGAGCCATGTGACATATGAGTCATATGACGGCGAATTTATGGCCTAGAGAGGGGGGGGCAGTGGCGTATAAAAGAGCGGGCTGGCCTGCAGCTCATTCTCTTTTTCTCTCTATTCTCTATTTCTCTATTTCTCTATATTCTCAGTTCTTCCCTATTCTCTTATTATTATGTGATATTTATATTGTAATAAAAACGGAAATCATAAAATCCGAATTTTAATGACGAACGAGACGTGCATCATAACTCAAAGTGAAATAACGACCATTAATCCCGGTCGAGTAACGAGCCGAAGATCGTACATGTGTGGGCTGAATTTACAACTCAGCGGGATCCACGCATGCTGCGGATCGGCGCGTCCATGGTCCTTCGAACTCAGATGTTGGAACAGTTTGTAACTGCATCAGGATGTCCCAAAACAAGACATCGTAACCGGAGCAGCGCAGTGCACGCATCATGATCAGACGAGTCATCACCAGGAGCCAGACGAGTGGAAGTCGAACTGAACGTGAGTACCGATCTCCTTGTATCACGTCCTATCATCGGAAATAATGCAATCTCATTATTGTCAGCATCGGACTTCCCGTCATTAGTTTTTTGTAATCAGTAGGTAGGTGATAGTTTTTTGAACAAGTGCACGTCGTTAGTTGAATTTATTGTTTTTAAAAAGTTTTAAGGTTAAAATGTATATGTTCGTCTCTCGTCGATAATTTTAAATGTTACAAAGTAAGTAGGTAGAACACGTGGAGCACGTGTAGATAATTATTTGGATCAATGCTTTGGTTGAAGAAATGTCATAATTAGAACACAGATGACGTTCGCGTAAAAAATCGTGGCAAAATTCAAATTTTTTATTATATTATTTTTTAAAAAATATTATATTAGTTGGAACATAAATAACTAATATAACGGAAATTAAGTAAAAATAAAGTAAAGGACTCGGTGATTATTAAAATAATAACGGATTCATTTGTCAATTTTAAAAATGGCGGAATTAAAAGAACTCATAATGAAGCGAAGATGTATTATGGGCCAAATAACGAGTTGTGGTAGTTACTTCGCTTCAGAATCCAGTAGCCTAGCACAAATACCTTTTAGATTGAAAAAAATGGAAGAATGTTACGAGGAGATCTATAAGATACAATCGAAAATAGAGTCAATCTCAGGTGTTGACGATGACGAATGGGAAACAATTGATGCCGCGTACTATGATACAATAGCGTTAGGGAAGAAGAGATTTAAAGGATTAGAGCCACCAGTTAAAGGAATAACCGGTGTGATGGCGGTCGTCAGGTTAGAACGACCGCACGAAGCGGAAGGTAGGAGCAATCAAATTCATTCGAAAGTTGATTTGCCAGAGTTAGAGCCACCAGTTAAAGGAATAACCGGTGTGAAGGCGGTCGTCAGGTTAGAACGACCGCACAAAGCGGAAGGTAGGAGCAATCGAATTCATTCGAAGGTTGATTTGCCAGAGTTAGAGCGACCGCAGCCAGGATTATTTCCTGGAGTTGAGGAAGGGAACCGCGTCGTCAAGTTAGAGCGACCGCAGCCAGGATTATTTCCTGGAGCTGAGGAAGGGAACCGCGTCGTCAAGTTAGAGCGACCGCAGCCAGGATTATGTCCTGGAGTTGAGGAAGGGAACCGCGTCGTCAAGTTAGAGCGACCGCAGCCAGGATTATTTCCTGGAGTTGAGGAAGGGAACCGAGTCGTCAAGTTAGAGCGACCGCAGCCAGGATTATTTCCTGGAGTTGAGGAAGGGAACCGCGTCGTCAAGTTAGAGCGACCGCAGCCAGGATTATTTCCTGGAGTTGAGGAAGGGAACCAAGTCGTCAAGTTAGAGCGACCGCAGCCAGGATTATTTCCTGGAGTTGAGGAAAGGAACCGCGTCGTCAAGTTAGAGCGACCGCAGCTAGGATTATATCTTGAAGTTGAGAAAGGAAACTGCGTCGTCAAGTTAGAGCGACCGCAGCCAGGATTATGTCCTGGAGTTGAGGAAGGGGACTGCGTCGTCAAGTTAGAACGATCGCAGAACGGCTTTCAAAGGAAGGCCAGAGAGATGGGCCGAGCGCCATCTCAAAAAGACTGCGTCGTCAGGTTAGAACGACCGCAGGAAACGGAAGCGGTGTCAAAACAAGATGACGGTTCATCATGTGTAGTGGCGCCAGCAAAGCGACATTTTTCATTAAAGGAAAAAAGTCGAAATTTAAGAGAAACATATCTTGCGGTTAGAAAAAGATTTCTCGACTTAGAACTTCGGACTCAAGATAATAAAAGGAGAGTAGAATATTCAATATTCAGATTAGGACATTTGCTGGAGTGCGACCCTCCCAGTGAAGATGAGATCGTATCATCTTTACCTCGTCATGCGGCGTACAAACAGTTAACTGTTTGTACACCGCACGTTGTACGTAAGTACAACTACAAGGTTCAGGTAATTTTAAATTCATTCTACGTAGACAAGTTAATTACGGGAACTGACACCATTGAACAAGCGAAAAAATTAAAATCGGATTTAGTTGAAATTTTAAGTATTATAGAAAAATCATTAGGTAGTTTCCGACCTCCTTCCCTTAACACCAGCCCAATCCTGATCGGTACGTCACTAGTAAGCACGCCGGAAGAAGACGTACGGGAGACATCTTTCAATCGACAAGATCGATACAAAATGTTTACACACATGATTTTTTGTTTTTGGAATCGATGGAAACGGAGTTTTTGGGACGGCTGCATGGTCCATGGCGACATGGTCATCCTGAAGAAAGACAAGGTCCAGCCACTACACTGGCCGATGGGGCGTGTCACGAGCCTACATCCAGGAGCAGACGGCTGTGTGCGAGTAGTTGATATTCGCACAGCCAAGGGGAGTACTACACGAGCAGTCCACAGAGTTGTTTTGTTGCCAATGGACGACGTAGTTTCCTTTCTCAACTTCAAGATATAATCCTAGCTGCGGTCGCTCTAACTTGACGACGCGGTTCCTTTCCTCAACTCCAGGAAATAATCCTGGCTGCGGTCGCTCTAACTTGACGACTTGGTTCCCTTCCTCAACTCCAGGAAATAATCCTGGCTGCGGTCGCTCTAACTTGACGACGCGGTTCCCTTCCTCAACTCCAGGAAATAATCCTGGCTGCGGTCGCTCTAACTTGACGACTCGGTTCCCTTCCTCAACTCCAGGAAATAATCCTGGCTGCGGTCGCTCTAACTTGACGACGCGGTTCCCTTCCTCAACTCCAGGACATAATCCTGGCTGCGGTCGCTCTAACTTGACGACGCGGTTCCCTTCCTCAGCTCCAGGAAATAATCCTGGCTGCGGTCGCTCTAACTTGACGACGCGGTTCCCTTCCTCAACTCCAGGAAATAATCCTGGCTGCGGTCGCTCTAACTCTGGCAAATCAACCTTCGAATGAATTCGATTGCTCCTACCTTCCGCTTTGTGCGGTCGTTCTAACCTGACGACCGCCTTCACACCGGTTATTCCTTTAACTGGTGGCTCTAACTCTGGCAAATCAACTTTCGAATGAATTTGATTGCTCCTACCTTCCGCTTCGTGCGGTCGTTCTAACCTGACGACCGCCATCACACCAGTTATTCCTTTAACTGGTGGCTCTAACTCTGGCAAATCAACTTTCGAATGAATTTGATTGCTCCTACCTTCCACTTCGTGCGGTCGTTCTAACCTGACGACCGCCATCACACCGGTTATTCCTTTAACTGGTGGCTCTAACTCTGGCAAATCAACTTTCGAATGAATTTGATTGCTCCTACCTTCCGCTTCGTGCGGTCGTTCTAACCTGACGACCGCCATCACACCGGTTATTCCTTTAACTGGTGGCTCTAACTCTGGCAAATCAACTTTCGAATGAATTTGATTGCTCCTACCTTCCGCTTCGTGCGGTCGTTCTAACCTGACGACCGCCATCACACCGGTTATTCCTTTAACTGGTGGCTCTAATCCTTTAAATCTCTTCTTCCCTAACGCTATTGTATCATAGTACGCGGCATCAATTGTTTCCCATTCGTCATCGTCAACACCTGAGATTGACTCTATTTTCGATTGTATCTTATAGATCTCCTCGTAACATTCTTCCATTTTTTTCAATCTAAAAGGTATTTGTGCTAGGCTACTGGATTCTGAAGCGAAGTAACTACCACAACTCGTTATTTGGCCCATAATACATCTTCGCTTCATTATGAGTTCTTTTAATTCCGCCATTTTTAAAATTGACAAATGAATCCGTTATTATTTTAATAATCACCGAGTCCTTTACTTTATTTTTACTTAATTTCCGTTATATTAGTTATTTATGTTCCAACTAATATAATATTTTTTAAAAAATAATATAATAAAAAATTTCGTCAAGTTAGAGCGACCGCAGCCAGGATTATTTCCTGGAGTTGAGGAAGGGAACCGCGTCGTCAAGTTAGAGCGACCGCAGCCAGGATTATTTCCTGGAGTTGAGGAAGGGAACCAAGTCGTCAAGTTAGAGCGACCGCAGCCAGGATTATTTCCTGGAGTTGAGGAAAGGAACCGCGTCGTCAAGTTAGAGCGACCGCAGCTAGGATTATATCTTGAAGTTGAGAAAGGAAACTGCGTCGTCAAGTTAGAGCGACCGCAGCCAGGATTATGTCCTGGAGTTGAGGAAGGGGACTGCGTCGTCAAGTTAGAACGATCGCAGAACGGCTTTCAAAGGAAGGCCAGAGAGATGGGCCGAGCGCCATCTCAAAAAGACTGCGTCGTCAGGTTAGAACGACCGCAGGAAACGGAAGCGGTGTCAAAACAAGATGACGGTTCATCATGTGTAGTGGCGCCAGCAAAGCGACATTTTTCATTAAAGGAAAAAAGTCGAAATTTAAGAGAAACATATCTTGCGGTTAGAAAAAGATTTCTCGACTTAGAACTTCGGACTCAAGATAATAAAAGGAGAGTAGAATATTCAATATTCAGATTAGGACATTTGCTGGAGTGCGACCCTCCCAGTGAAGATGAGATCGTATCATCTTTACCTCGTCATGCGGCGTACAAACAGTTAACTGTTTGTACACCGCACGTTGTACGTAAGTACAACTACAAGGTTCAGGTAATTTTAAATTCATTCTACGTAGACAAGTTAATTACGGGAACTGACACCATTGAACAAGCGAAAAAATTAAAATCGGATTTAGTTGAAATTTTAAGTATTATAGAAAAATCATTAGGTAGTTTCCGACCTCCTTCCCTTAACACCAGCCCAATCCTGATCGGTACGTCACTAGTAAGCACGCCGGAAGAAGACGTACGGGAGACATCTTTCAATCGACAAGATCGATACAAAATGTTTACACACATGATTTTTTGTTTTTGGAATCGATGGAAACGGAGTTTTTGGGACGGCTGCATGGTCCATGGCGACATGGTCATCCTGAAGAAAGACAAGGTCCAGCCACTACACTGGCCGATGGGGCGTGTCACGAGCCTACATCCAGGAGCAGACGGCTGTGTGCGAGTAGTTGATATTCGCACAGCCAAGGGGAGTACTACACGAGCAGTCCACAGAGTTGTTTTGTTGCCAATGGACGACGTAGAAAACAAGTCAGTGGAAGAAAACTCTAAAGTGAATGTCATCAAAAATGACAAGTGTTTATAAATCAGTGCTGATGCACTCAGTGCAATCCAAGAGGGATTGGAGACTCATAAGTGGAAAAGGGACCACAGTTTTAGATTTATTTTACTTTTGTAATTTATTTCATGTTAGGTTAAGCTTTATGATTACGAAATAACGTAACGAAATAATTTTAAAGTGAAACAAACAGTGAACGTCATCAAAGATGACAAGTGTTTATAAATCAGGTGCTGATGCACTCAGTGAAATTCAGGATGGATTAGAGACCACGGAATGGACTCCTAAGTGGAAAAGGGACCACGGTTTTAGTGATTATCGTTTTGACTTTGTAATTTATTTTCCATGTTAGGTTAAGCTTTATGATTTATGAAATAACGCGGATGTAATGTCGATTAAGGAAGAAAAAACTATGAGATAGTGATTTCTTGGGGGGAAGTATGTACGATTTTAAGGATGGTACCACCATCTATGTATGAGCTATCAAAGTGGTGATAGCTCAGGGAACTGTTTTGCGAGCCATGTGACATATGAGTCATATGACGGCGAATTTATGGCCTAGAGAGGGGGGGGCAGTGGCGTATAAAAGAGCGGGCTGGCCTGCAGCTCATTCTCTTTTTCTCTCTATTCTCTATTTCTCTATTTCTCTATATTCTCAGTTCTTCCCTATTCTCTTATTATTATGTGATATTTATATTGTAATAAAAACGGAAATCATAAAATCCGAATTTTAATGACGAACGAGACGTGCATCATAACTCAAAGTGAAATAACGACCATTAATCCCGGTCGAGTAACGAGCCGAAGATCGTACATGTGTGGGCTGAATTTACAACTCAGCGGGATCCACGCATGCTGCGGATCGGCGCGAACATCATTCATATTCTTAGAAGCGTGATGGGTAATTTTGATATAAGATTTAGGAACACTTTTTTATTTGGTGCATAAATTTTGGTTTGTTCACATGTTCTTCTGCCCCAGAACATAAACAGACAGAAACACGTACAGTACAAAAATAAATACAATAATTTTAAAAGTATTTCTCTAAATTAAGTGCGACTTCTTTGTATACAAAGCAAATTTCGGAGACGTACAATACTGATCATAGCCGCATTTGAATGCTTTCTACTGCTATTCTATCTGTATATTCCCTTATCACCCTCCACTTTTATTGAGTAAGAGCGGTTGTTGACTTCAGATTATCTGAAATCGGTTGTTTTCTTAGAACATAGGCTATCAACGGAGATGCGAGACATTAAATGAAAAAGACATAGTAATTGTGTCGAGTCTACAATACTAGAACTATACATGTCTCTAGGTTCTGCACTGCCTTGTTAACTAAATTCAAAGATTCCGACGGGCGGTGTAATTATTGTTCACATAATAAAGTTCACAGCGATGCAGGGGGAGAAACTATTCGCCGTCCTGAAGGAACAAAGGACCTCCACAGCAGCTCCGGACGGAATGCCTTTGGAGGTCCTTTGAGAGCCCCCCGGATCCCTTTGCAGGCCTCGCACATCCTTGCCGTCGGGTCTGATTCCACAATATTTATTGCTGTTATTGTTCTACTTGCCAGCTTTCATTGACGTCAAATAACTTTTCTTTCTGATGTCAACGTCTTTTTACAAAAAATAATAAGTTTAATTTACAACCCCTAAGTAAAAGCTCGCCAAGATTAATGGGGATCGTCTAAAATTGTTTACGTCAAAATTCAGACCGAATATTCTGTAAATCGTGCCGGGAGTATATTCGAAGTTATCGGCACGGCTTGAAAGTTACCGTGATATCTCCAGACCTACGTTCTTCAATAGTTTAAAAAAATATAAATAGCCGGGTACAAAGCGAAGGTAAAGAACCTTTGATTTGTATGTATGCAATATAAATACGTACTGCCTATACGGCTAGTATATTTAAATATATTTTTAATAGTGAACGTTTACTCTTTTAAATGACATTGTCAGTGTACAATTAAACCAGATTGCTTATGTTTTGCTTGTGGCTCTCGACTTTTGTACAGTAGAATGATCAATATACTATACTATTTGTTCAGATGTATTCAAAAAGTAGAGTATCTATAAAAAATAGAATGCTGCGTCGAGTCGAGCGTATTTTGAATTGTATGTACAATCCGTACAGCATGAACTACTCACCGGTGCGAGAGACCCGAATAGGAAACATTCCGTTGTACCGAGTCATCATCACATCGCTGACGTCATGAAGTCCGTTTGTCGCGAAGCCTTCAACCCACGCGGATTGCCATGATGACTGAACGCCCGGCTTGTACCGCGAGCGGACAGCTGCAAATCATCAGGCGTCACTCGGGAGATTTGATGTCTGACAGAAAAAAAAAACTATAACGATGCAATCGTATTGCCATAGCACTCTCCTAAGAGAGACGCGTCCGATCTTTCTGTTAAAACATTGTGAATTTTGTTTATTGAGCGAGCAGTTGGCGCATCCGCTGCTTCTCAATATGTGCGTTTTATTTCTCCCGAACTCAGCATTCTGTCACAACACTCAAGACGAAGCCAGTAAACGAAAACGTGAATGTGTACACGGATGATTCCGTGATATTATACGCAGCATGCTTCAAAAATATAAGTAGAAGTAAATCAAAACGATGGCATCTTAATGTGCGTGTTAACCCCCAGTAAATGTGGACTAAATCGTTACGGGCTAAATCGATAATATTTTAAATAAAACCGAGTAAATTTTTCCGCGGTGAGTTCGGCACGGTGCGGGCGAGGGCCGGCGACCGCTCTAATTAAAGATAACAAGCGCGCGAGGTTCGTTTGGAGTCGATCCGAAATAAATTGGTCGAAAGTTCAAAACAACGGCCATTAGGCCAACTTCTGCAGATGACTGGCCTTCGGACGAGGCGCCGTGAAGTGCGGCCACGAGAGTGCGTACACGCCAGAACGCGTCAGGAGCTGTTTCCATCTGAAAAAAATTATTACCTCCGCAAGCTTGTTTGCAATAATTATCCAATGAATCCACTTCCATCGCCACACTTGTTAAAATTTGGGTAATATTTATGCTACAAAACAACGTAGTCAAAAGAATAGAGATTTTCGATGAGAAAGAAAAATTTTGACTTTGGAAATTTATTCTTTTCACATTTTCAATATAATAATAATCATAGTTTAAATGTTCTCTCTATCGGTATAATAGGTATATATTTAAAAAGGTTTTTATCGAGTAAATTTGAACCACTTGATAGTATCTTTTTGTTCAATGTCTTAAATTGCGTCAAGTTAAATTATGTGTGCTTTGTAAAGAAATAAATTAAAAATTAAAAGAGCGCTAACCTATAACCGTATAAAGAGGCAGCAGGCCGAATGGTTTGAGAAGCTTTGCAATGTGAGATAAGAAATGACAAGTTTTTTCATAAAACACAATTAAATACTTATCATTATTGAAACATCGCCACTCTCGCTCTCGAGAACAAATCTCCCCAAATCGATAACAAGAAAATTTGATCGATAAGGTTAATATTGAAAAACATTTTTTTTAATATTAACAACGTTATACCGTATCAGGAACAATAGTGGCGTAGTATACATGGGGTATGTATACGTGTTGTACCTGTAGAGGAAGTTTAATGCTGAAGTTTGTAGGTCAGATTTAAACAAGTGAGGGGATGAGAGGCTCGTGAGTGTACTAACAGCCACTACCTGTCGTTTTACAGCCCTGGCCTGTAATAATAAACAGCTATCAAATAAAACTCACAAAATAATACTTGGCACTTATAACACCTAATAAGTTGACAGCTTATATATAAAGTAGTGAAAAATTATTAATTATTCAATCTCAAATGGTAATAAGAGTAACTTTGGCAAAAAGCATTTAATTATGTACTATATTTTTAATGCCTTATGGTATGGTTGTTAAAGCAGTTGTGTATCAACAGGGGAAACAGAATTTTAATTTGACCATATATTTTTTTCAATGTCGTACCAAATTTGTTTCGATTCAGTCTTTATTGTAGAATTACCCGTTCTCAGTCATCAAATATTCCAATTGATAATCAGATAATACCGAGTACACACGTCAATCATTGCAATTACGAAGAACGGCTTCGTGGACTTCTCGCGGACAAGGCACCAAGTTCTCCGAATATCACGTTTATTTATTATTAGTACCACTCAAATATTTCCTAGAAAACCAGGTATCTGCGCATTAATTTGATAAAAGTGATGAAGTATAAAATTCAAAAGTTTTTTTTATATTATAATTTAAACTTCTTTAAGTGCACACAATGGTTATCAACTAGCTTCCTAACAATAAAGAAGCTCATCGCACTAAGCTCCCAGAAAATGCATTCATAATTAATTAAATTTACCAAAAAGTTTTAAACAACATAAAACACTGCATTGCATTTGCATTACTTTTTTTATGGGAACCATCCAAACTTAAATAATACGTATAGGAATTCATAAAACACCGTACGTATTAAGTGTTTATTGCGTTTTTCTTGTTTTATTTCTCCAGAAAAAAATATAGGAAACCTGTCTCGGACAGGAATTCATTTTGAAAGGCTATAATTAACTAAAAGCAGCTCATTAAATTAATAAAAATGAAAATAAAATAAAAGGTAGGGTTTCTTAAATAATTAGTAATCCATTTACGACAAGCGAGAGCCACATACACTTAAAATTTAAAATGACTAAACAATTATTTTTGCAGGTGTGCGATATATTGCCGAGGACCTTTCTGTTTATCTTTAGTAATAAATTAAATAATATCGTTTGTTATAGAGGCTAGTTTACATAAACAATGATAATTTTACTTGCTTGAAGTTTGGGAAATGAACATTTGAATAATTATAAGAAGCTGCTAGTTTCGATAAGATATTTAAGTAATCGATTCACACGTAAAACGACGAAGAATACTCAGTTTTTTTTGTTTCATGTATGAATCGAATGTAGGCGAAAGATTTGGATTTAGTAAAAATATATGGGCAATAGCTTCAATATCAATTGGTATTGAATAACTCGAGTCAAATTAAAGAGGTTATATGGACATACTCCACGAACCTCGATTAACTCACTAACGCTATACAGCTATAAATCCCCGATCGATTTTGAAAGGAATGTTTAATTGTATACACAGGTCCATTAACCACAAGGAACCGATCAAACTTTCAAAACAGCTGAACTTTAAAAAGTTTGCAAAAGTTTTTGCGGAATCGGTAAGCAGTTAGGCGGTCGAAGTGGGAGCTCCATCAGAACCAATCTCGTAGCACCTGCACGAGGGTCCAACGCCAGGTGTTCCTGCTCTGCGATAATATATTTGTATCTTTGCATTGTATTTATTCCACAAATAAATATATTAGAAAAACTATCCTAACCATTGAGCTATCGAGCGTTTCATAGCTCGATAGGGATACACAATATTTAATCAAAATAAAATACAAATATGATTTTAGCATTTGAATTCCGCCATAGTTAGATTAAGGAATAATTTAAATACAAATATAAATAAAAGAAAAATTCAAACAAACATAATGAATAGTAAATGTAAATTTAGTCAAACCGCTCAATTCAGTTGAGCTCGATTATTCTGTGTATTTTAAAACCTGTAGCGTTCGTGTGATTTGAATTATATTTTTCGATTGCATGTTGCCGCATTCAAAAATTGGTTAAAACGGTCCTAACATGCTCGTAGGGTACATATTTTTGTGAACACCAATAACAAAACGATTGAATATGCGCTTGTTATTATTTATTAATCCCATGGACTACGCGTCACGGTCAAATACAGATAATTTATTGTAAACATTCGATGAAATATTTACAATGGTGCGTTATTATTTATTGCTTGAAAAAATCCGTCAAAGCGAAACGTCTTCAACGCTGAGCCGTGGTGTCTCCTGCCGTCAACTGGCCAGCGGCGGTGATGCGGGTGTTCGCGATACCATGGACGTAGTTCGCCATAAAGCATAGGTTCTCAAACTTTTTGTCCCGTCGACCCCTTGTCGAGTTTTCCTGTTTTTCGTAGACCCCCTGCCTTGCTAATATTGAATTTTTACATTTGACCGGATTTTTTGTCCTTTATATCAAGGTTTTACTGTATACCTTTATAAATAAAAACACACAAAATGCAAATATAGTAACATTCACTAAAAAAATCAATACTTTTAATGGGAGGGATGGGTCTGATTTGATAGCAAATTTTCAATATTTGGCTTAAAATAAGTCAGATTTAGCGGTAAATCTCCTCGCCCAGTGATTTCCAATCATTTTTTTTTGTAAGAAGAATGGCAACCGCACTGAAACCCCTTTCCACGAGGAATGAAGATGGAAAAGATATCAAAAACCTTCTTGCGATAGTCCATAATGCAGGATAAATAGCAGGTATGTCTCTCTGAAGCAAAATTGTTGATATCAGTTTCAAAACTGCACCTTCAGTTCTTCATTAGTGCTTATTCCGATCAGTTCTTCTTGTAGTATGACTTCCGATTCTTCAATGTAACCGTATGGATTGACCCGCTAAAATGGGATCCACTTTCGTAGACCCGCATTTAGAGTTCGTGGACCCCCAATTTAATTTTTCGCTGTCATCGACCCCTTGCAGGGCGGAATCAGCCCCTGGGGGTCGATATTGACCACTTTGGGAACCTATACCATAAAGCATAGCCATACAGCCCCATGGAGCGACAAGAAAGGCTCGCCTGGCTTCATAGCCCTCTCCCCCGCAGGCGGCGAGGCTCGATGAAGCCCCGCCGCTGCGAGCCCCGCACTTGCCGGCCTTCCACTACCTGTACGCAGGTTTAGCGATATTCATTTCATAAATGAAATACAACCCTCAGGTGAGAATGTATTGCCTGACCGCAAGCGAGTAGATAGAATTTGTCATGTGGATACCCTCCAACGGTCCGGGCAACCCCACAGCGCAAACCTAAATAGCACTCACTACAATCCGATCACATCATTACTGTATCTTTTTGTAGAGTATGTGATTGAGGTATTCCGGTTCAAAGGGTCACTATTGGGGATTAATAAAATTAAAGAGATAGCTGAATAATTAATAATCGAATAAACTTTATAATGTTTTTTAAATGGAATTTCAGTGTTTCCGAAAAATCATACTCGCCACTCTCATGCTACTAAATTAACCGACTACCCTAACCTAACCGGGAACTATAACTAGGCTAGGGCATCCATAAACAGAACTTTACTCAGATATATCCAATAAAACACTTCAAATACGATTACGAGATGCGTTACGCAAAGCAGTTTGCTAAAATAGGTCTATGCACACCGTCGTTTAGTAACAACCTCGTCCGCATTTAACTTTATGACTATGCAATCTTCACATCTACAAATGCGTGTACTTAAAAACGGACATTGTCGCGATTCACGGATATCCGTTTTTATAAACGACTTAAATTAGCGAAAAGGCAAAACGAAAAACTGAAGCCGTATGAATTTCCAACAATACGCATGACACGACGACAGCATCGCGAAAACCAGATTTCAAGCCCACGAAAACGAGGTTTGAAAAAGTTTCGTGGTAATTCAAATTGGGAGCCACTGGGATAAAGCGACAGTCAAATCACCATTATCAACATTTAGGTCTACTGGATTATCCAAAATGAATAAATCCCGACGAACAAGCAATTTCACGAATGTGACTCATAACATCGGAATTACCTTTGCGCCAAACACGAACGATTATCGACCAAACAGCTGGATGGCTATCACGGGCGCTGGTCTTCTGGCAGGTGAACCATCGGAGGAGCCTGGTGGGGCTGGAGACTGGCGAGCGGCGGCTTCTGCAACAAACGAAATACTTATAGTATGTGTATCATAGCGGAGAAGACCATCGAGATATATAAATAAATGACCCGAACAGCATTAAATTTAAAAATGAATAACCAAATGGCTAGGAAAATATGGCCATTTTAAATTGTGAGCGATTTTGTCTTTAAAACTATGATTTAATTTGACGTTAGTAATACTTCGTCTGGGCTATATCGGACTCAGTTTTGAAAGGTGAAAAAACTTACAATGAAAAGGGGTCGTTATTTCTTATATATTTGACTTTATATATTTGTTGTTTAAATATAGATTAAATAAAACATATTAAATCAGTATGTCATGGATGTACAACATTTTGAAGGATTTAAGCAGGGGTAGCCAACCTGCGGCCCGCCTTGAACATTTTTCCGCCCCGCGAGATTCATTACATATTTACAAAATATATTTATTTAATAATGGCCAAAGTAGTGAAACCAATGTATTAAAACAATACATGAGGTTTGACATTGAATAATATGAGCCTCATGTTTTCATTATGCCTTGGACTACTCTCAAATTTTTGAAATATTTGAAATTTTTCAAAACTCAGAAACCAAATGATCTTGCATATAATTAAAATCAATATTTTTATTACGTAACTTTTTTACTCTAAGTTACAACTCTTTCATGACATTTTATACGTCAACAATACACAATGAGACAGGACAGGTCGTTGACGTATTCCACAATACACTGCGCAGAGATCCGATCAAATTACCACATCGTTTCATTGGCTGCCAGTACAGAAGTACTGGTGTACAGGTATATAGACACGCAAGAACATAAACCATTAGTTTCAAACATATTTGGATAGTATTATATATTTTTAAACGCGATCCTCCTCAAAAATGTGACAATTAAAAAAAAATACTGTTTTTTGCCATAGCAACTTCTACCTGAGATGTTGACAAATAAACCTATTTCTCATTTGAAAGATATTTACAGTTGTTTTAATCGAAGCACAAACATTTGAAGCTGATTCTTTAACTTAGTAGATATATTTAAGAAGTTAATTGAAAAGAAGTTTCGAGGTGAGGCTAGAATACTGGTTTTAATTAAAAATTTATATGAGCTTTATCCAAGATGCAAACCGATTAGTCGTTTAACAAAAAGACAATCACCTTGTACATAACAAGCAAGGTTCCCCTAATAAAAAATATGAAAACTGTATATCCCATCGTCTAAATTAATTGACAGCTGCTGTGACATGTGACAACTTAATTTTAATGTTTTGTGTTGATGTTATGATAATGTAAACACTTGTGAATTTTTAAATTATATTTTCCAAAGCGCAACGAAACCTATAACAGCGAACTAAAATTTGATTGAGATATTTAAAGTTGTTATGAAGAATATTTATTTTTTATTACTAGGTCTACTGTAGAGGTGGCTAAGAATAAGATTCCCTCCCGTATTAATACAAATCTAATATTCTTTCAGAACAACTAGTTACATGTGTTTACTTGATACAGATATGTGTGGAGGCATGTAGTAAAATAAACACTAGACCTTAGTAAAAAAAAAACAGACGCATTCCAAATACTATGATAAAGATTTTGAAGATGATTAAGATGAATGAATTTGTTTCGCGCGCATAAATCTGACCTAACAGATCAGTTATCGTTTTAGTTCAGAGTATAGTTTTAGTGGCTTATGTAAGCACCATTGTTATTTACTTTTACTCACACATAACTGTTGAATGCCTCACAGTGCTTGGCTAAAGGATCTTTTTAAAACTTTTTTGATATTCACTACAATAGTAAGCAATCTGTCAAATACGTCGAACGTGTGCGATAAAACGCTATTGATAAACCTTAAAATTACGAAAACGAATAAACGAAACGAAATCACACATAGTATTTTTTGTAATCTGTGACATATGTCAGCTGTTATCTTTATATAATAACAAATATTATTACATATATTTAATATTTGTGGATGCTTTCAATAAATAAACAATTATCATTCTGATTTTTATGGGACTAAATACAATACACATGTAAGTCTTGAAAATTTCGACATCGTCACAAAAATTATATGTTTTTTAAATTTATTTTCATTTGGTCTAAACAGGTAAGTTTTTTTAATTAATAAATTTCTTCTTCTGATGCCTCTCCTCATAAGAGATTGGTGACCATTGCCTCGAACTTTTTAAATCTACTTTTAAAATGTATAAAATACCTAGCTTAATTAAAAAGACTATTTTTTCGTTTTAATTGGTAGAGCTTTTCGTGGTGTAGAAATAATAATATTTCAGGTGAGGTAGGGTTAGGCTATGATTATAAAGACATTTGTGGAGTTAACTTATTAGGATTTTCTAAAAACAAAAGTATGCAATCTCCACTACGTTCACTGCGGGTCTAGAAAAATAAGCTCACATCCGGTTGATAAATTATTTTTTGGAAAAACATATAGTTTTACTTAGTCGGGGACGATTTTTGTATTTATGCGTAAATCGTGTATTTTTTCATTGTGTATTTTATCATGCATCTTTATACATGGCCACGTTGACCGGTTAAGAGGAAGTGATTAAGGAAATAATGCATCCCACGCAGCAAAGCCTTAAGACCAAAACTTCGAAGATTATGTGAAGTTCACAGGGATTATTATATTTATAATTAAGTATACATTATATATTTTTTTAAATGTATTACATTGTATAATTGTATATATTTTTTCAATCTCGCTAATTTATTTGGGTCAATAAATTTTATATTTTATACTAGTATATAAATATATAAAATCATTACCTACATTTTATTATATACAAATCTATGTTTTAAGAATACTCGTCAGACAAAAGCAGAGACTGGTGCATTTCGGAGAGGTGCGCTCACCGCGGGGGCGGAGTGCAGGGGCGGCCCGCGGTAAACAACTGGTCTTATATTTTTTTAATCGATCGTTAAACTCGTTCGGCCGTGTGTGCTCAGGCCACGAGGGGACACTGTGGAGAGCCTCATAATCCGGCAGTTGACAGGGAAAAGTGCGTAAGAATGACAGTTTGGCAATAAGTTGGGGAAAGAGAGCTGATTACAGGTGTGTCACATGGAATACTCACGAATTATTATCTCACCGATTTTCAAACGCATTCTTTAAGCTAGAGCGATATTGTAAAGATAATAAAATACATTAGATAACAAAACACTAGTACAATATTTATGAAATGGGTTATGACTTGAAACAACAAGTCAATTAAATCCTGCCGGTGAAGTAAATTTCATAAATAAATCAATTACCTTATATATCGTACATGCAATAGACTTTTATGTGTGAAAAAATTGAATCAATGATTATATATTAAACAAACCTGTATATTTATAGACACAGGTATACTTTGTGTACAGTATGTCTTTTAAGCAATCGATTTATGTATGGAGCAACGAGAAGAATCCTCTCAATTATTAAGACAGATAAAATTCGAAACCTAGTTATCGCGACAATTTTGGTTCTATAAAAGGCCTCTCCACACGTAGCATCAAATCGCGCCACCAATTTGCAGCTAGCCAATGCGTCCCTTTATTTTGGGTGTTTTTTTTTATGGTTTTGCCTAAATAAACAACACAACGTAGGACGCTTATGGCTAGCTGCAAGTTGTTGATTTGTTGCAACGTGTAGGGCTTTACTTAACGGGAATTCGTATCGCTATATGCAAGTGTGTACCTGTCGGACTGTTCGAATTGGATACAACGCCAGGCTGCAATAACTGGGATGTGTGAAATCGAGTTTCGCCTGTCTCGGAAAAAAATGTGGATTTTTCTCGTCATTTCGTGTGTGAATCGATTACCCAATATAAGGTATATTTTATGTGATATGATATAACTGAGCGGCGACTCTCACGACCTGTCTATATTTTCTGAAGTTTATTTCCAATGACGACAATATCCAACCATAAAAATGTTAATGGACGCATATAGTACGTCATAAGGTATTATTTCTAAACAGTATATTATCTGGTTTTTCTTTATCATACATGAGAACTGAAGAGAGGATACATATTGAGACGAAACCAAGTTTCCATCTCATATAATTTAGAAAAATCAAGTAAATTTTGGGGGGTTTTTTTTTTAAATTTCTAAAGGGGACTTTGACTCAGAAGAAACGGTGTTGATAACAGAGAGCGGGGGTTCTTGTTTCGGTTGTTTTAAAACAAACAAAAAAAAAAAACCCAAACGGCTTTGTGTTTAGCAGAGAGGAACAAATTTAAAGTCATGAGAGTAAAAGAGAACGCATACCGTAGCGGTCATATCGAGTAAATGCAGGTACTTTTTATTACCGCCCCTCGCCGGGATAATGGTATGTGGACTTTGGAGTCAACCCCCCTTCCTCGCTCGCTTAACAGGTTGTAGAGAATTTCGCGGTCTATTGCTTCCGGGACGCCTGAGTGAACAGTCTACTTTTCTGTGTTTCGAATTAAGTTTGTTAAAATTTGCCATTGTAAATTTGAGTAAACTGGTGCGAAGGGCAGCGAGAGATCGACCTGAGTCAGGACGCGGTTTTCAATAATTCTTTTTCTATTATATATTATTTCAAATATTTAAAATTTACTGTTTTACGAATATTTAATTACCCCAGCAATCTTACGAGGGACGCTTGGTCGTCCGCCATTTTGAACTTTCTCTAATTCTTCTAGTGAATAATCTATTTCTCTCTTTAAACGATTTTCAGGTATTATTTGATTTCTCTTGCTACTTCGAGGTGAATCTTTCAAAATCCAGAGAGTACTGCAGTACTTCCAGTCTCTGGCCGCGAGTTTTCACCGAAGGAGAAAGAGATTTGTTTTATATATTTTATTTTCTTTGGTCGGGTTAAAATCATTTATTAATTGAGTAGATACGCTTCTTTCGGCGGGTTTATATTTGTGGTTTAATATTTTTTAGTGCGAAATTTAATAAGTTTAACTTGTTTAGTCTAACTAATTGGGCGGCCATTTTGTGTATCTGGGAAGCGTCGGTTGAGAATCCCATTTTGAAGTTAAATAATTTAACATCCTTTGTATTTTATTATTTCTTAAATTATCCATTCGTTCTTTATTTTGCGTTACTCAAATTATCCTTTGTGTTGATACCGTCTTTTACTTATATTTGTTTCTAAAGTAATTTTATTTCAAAGTTGTATTTCGCGTATTTGTTTCACGGTATTTTGTTCATAGTTGTTAATTTAATACTTCCAGAACTTTTAAATAATATTTTACTGGTAAAGATTTGAATAGTACCGTGGATTTTTCAGTCGGCCATTTGCATTTTCGAACAGCGTCACGCGGAACGTTGGCCATCTTGTAAATTGGGCAGCGACGTTTTTTTTGGGTTCTTAAGTTGGTACTCACGGAGTGAACTGTCATTAGGAAGTTTCAAAAGCTTTAACGTAATAATAATAAACTTTGTGTAACGACGGGTTTAGAGTAAGAGTCTAAAGATTATTTCGCGGTTGTCTGTTGTTAATTGTGTTGTGTATGACTTTGTAATTGTTTATAAATTGTGTTTATTTTGTTTAAGTTTATTGTGTTGTGTTCGGATTCGGTGTAGTCGAGCCATATCGTTTGGGCTAAATTAAATATACCGTTGTAATCTATAATCTATATTCGATATAGATTGTGTGTTTATATGTGCGCGGTTATTTTAAGTGTTCGTACGGTACCATAGAGGTTATATTTACAACTGACATTCGAACTGTCAGTTTGGTTAAGAGCTCGAGGTAGTTGATTATTAGTTTTGAAATTAATCAGGGGTTTTAGACAGTGAGTAAAGTTATTATAGTGTTATAGCTTTATACGTTTTATGGTAGATAAAGTTAGTTTAATTTATTTCCGTGTGTGGTTCTAGGAGATTTAGTATCGAGTTGAGGTTCACGATATTGGACCTTTATTTTAGTGCAGAGCCAGGGGTTTATTATTTAACATTTTAAGTATAAGGTATTCAATAAGGAAATTAACCCGCCCTCTTCTAGATATTGTAGTTACTAAAATAAGTATTCAGTTGTGAGTATAGCTACTCAAAGGCTCCAATCCCTTTAGTAACTAACAGAACTGAGCGTTTAGGTCGTTGGTAAATGGTATCATCTCCTGGGGTTTTGGAAATAAGCTCGTTCTCAGTGCAAACTAAGATTTATTTCATTGATTCCGACCCCAGTCGGTGGGGTGCGCTTTAGAAAAGGCGTAAACTTGTTCGATGCTCCTTCGGAGTCAGTGATGTAGGTTTGACAGAATCTTAGGCGTGTGACTGTCGACATAACGAAGCTTTGATACCATTTCAGGGATCCTAAACGTTTCTGTATCACCATACCCAAAGTAATTACTAACTGTAGGAATAGAACTGTAGAAATAGTAAACGAAGAGTTTGTAGGCGTTTCCGAAAGTACAGGAAGAGTTTAAGCTTTAAACGCAGCGTCAATACTTATAAATTTAATGCAAGACAGGAGCTGGTTGCAGTAGGGCTAATCCCCCTCGTTCCTGCTAAAATAAATTCATCAAAGGCCTTTGGTCCAACGTTCCAGAAAGCGACAACTGCTCTAAAGGCAAGCTCGCTCAACATTATATATTTCACCGTGTTCGGGACACTGCTTGCAGCCCGTAATCATCAATTTACAACATCGTGTTCATCGGAACGAGAAGGTGGCTGTTGGCGACTAGTATTCTACGCATTTCCTGTATTTGACGAAAGCATTTCAACTCATCGATCGGATTTGTTTGGTTTATTCAAGATAATATCCTGCTCGTCTTCAGTTAATATTTGGACAAAAGGGTTCACCTTTCAGTCGGAGTTTGAACGCGATAATAGCTTCTTCGTTTTAATTTGGTGCAGAAGGGATCGCAGGGGCTCTCTTGACAATCCAACCTTAAGTTGTTCTGTTCGGAGAGATTCCCTTGGGGAAGGCGACTAGTCAAATCCGTTGACAGTCATAGGTGGCGATTAACTAGTGGGGAAGGTGGGCGGTCTGTTACCGATCCATCCCAACTACTTTAACTTCACGGTATTGTTAAAATTAAACTTCAAAAACAAACAAGTCCGAAAAACTAAATTTAAGGTTATAATTTTAAGAGTAGTCATTAGTGTCATTAACCTTAGGCTAGGTCGGATTAGACGTGATCTTTTCAAGGGAGTCAGAAGTTCTTACTTTACGTTATCGTTTAGTTATTTTAGTTACGTTAGAGTCTTAGACTCGGTGCGTCTTCTAACCTTTTAGATTATAGGTTTATCAGGTCGGAAACGTCACAGGTGGTCGCCGCTGACCATGAGTCTTGGTTAGTGAAAGTAAATTTATATAAAATATATATAGTTTCGCCAAGTAAAGAATTAAAAGGGTTACCACACACACAACAAGGGAACGGGATAGACGATTAGGCCAAAAATATTAGGAATCGTTAGTTAGCAATCGTTGCTAAGTTAAATTTAATTAAGATATCAGAAATAAAGTCATTATGAATACTCGACAGGTAGGTCGCGAGGGCGGTTCTAGCCAGCAAGGTGCAAAGCCGGTACCGAAAAGGGGGCGTAAAAGACCGAGGGGGGTAGAAGAGCTACTGAGTGTAGCCATTAAACGTGCTATTGCTCCACTCGTTCGGCAGGTCGCGAGACTGGAGGCCAGGGCTAATGAGAGGGATGGCAAGATCGGCTCCGCAATCGACACCGCGACTAGTTCCGCGACCGGCTCTACGACTAGCTCCGCGATCATCGCCGCAATCGACCCCGCGATCGGCTCTGCGACTAGCTCCGCGATCGTCGCCGCAATCCGACCCGCGATCGGCTCTGCGACTAGTTCCGCGATCGGCACCGCGATCGGACCCGCGATCGGCTCTGCGAATAGCTCCGCGATCGGACCCGCGATCGGCTCTGCGAATAGCTCCGCGATCGGACCCGCGATCGGCTCCGCGACTGGTTCCGCGATCGACCCCGCGATCGGTTTTGCGATTAGTGCAGCGATCGGCTCTGCGATCAACTCCGCAACCAGCTCGGGAGTCATACAGGAAAGGGAACCGGTCCCTTCGTCGTCAAAGGGGTCTTCGAGCGACATGCATAGGATAGTATGTTCTTTGGTATTGCCTAAGGAGAAGCCGATCTTCCCTGCGCCGGGGGTAAAACCATTAGCGTTCATCGCGGCAGTAAAAAGGTATATAGAACGGACAGATAGCGCGGGAAGGGAGTTAGAGATAGCTCGGGATTGCCTAGTGGGTGAGGCAAAATTATGGTTGGGGGCGTATGCAAGAAATTTCAAAACATTCGAGGAGTTCGAGAGAGGGTTCTTGCGGTGCTATTGGAGCGTGGAGAGTCAGTGTGAGGCTAGACGGGAATTAATTAGAGGGGAATGGAAGGGTAGAGCAGGGGGAGTTTCTATGAGTAGCTACTTTGTAGAGTTATGGGACTACGCCCAAGATTTGGTTGATCCGTCGATGGAGCAACAATTGGTAGGAGACATCATGTGTCACTTCCCGGACAATGTAAAACATTTATGGTTTTCCGGAGGAAAAACTACTGCAATAGAAGCAGCAGAGTTTTTGAGATATTTAGATAAGAACGTTGGGTTCGAGCGTGGAGACTTAGGGGGGCATTCGAGAGGTAGGCTTGAACCTCATCAGATCAGAGGGGGCGCAAGAAGGGGAAACGTGGCAGCCATCGAGGCGTCGGCCGGAATTGACACGCATATAAATTTTCAGAGAGAGGGTACACGGAGAGAGTCGGATAACGCGGGAGAAAAGGAAATAGGAAGACGCGCGGGTGCGTATCAGGGAAACGAGAGACGGCCGAACTAACACCCCAAGTATCGGCTGGGAGGGGAAATGGGGTAATAGGATTAGAAGGACCTGCCGCTTATGTTATGATGGTTAAATGGGGCTGGAAACCAGGAACAGGCTTAGGAAGGAACGGTCAAGGGATTCTAAACCCTATAAAACCCTCAAAACAAGCTTTTAAATTAAATATAGTCGATGTAGAATCTGTAGATTTAGATGGCGAATTAGAGGAACTGGTAAAGATTTTACAAATTCGTTCGGGGGAAGAGGAGTCGCGTGCAACCGGCGTAGTACACTCCTCTCTAAATTCTATTTTTGAAAAGGGAGATTATGACGATACTCCAAATGGTAGTGTTCTGGCGCTTTTGCCAGAAATAACGGCTTACATTCGAGGGGAAAAGGTAAATTGTTTAATAGATACCGGTAGTCAAATCACTTGCGTAGCGAAAAATTTTTGGGAACATTTAAATGAAGGGGGGCCTCATTACCCGGTAATGCCTGTGGCCGTTATACAATTAAAAGGAGCAATGGGACATAAAGGAGAAAAGGTATCTAAATTGGCCTTATTACCTTTTCAATTAGAAGATGTAGAATTAAATATACCTTGTTTGGTAGTCCCGAATTTGATTAGGCCGGTGATATTAGGGTTTGATTGGTTAGAGGGACATAATGCCGAGATATTTTGTAGTGGCGAAAAGAGGATAAAATTCTGCACCGGAGATAAAGAGGTGTCAGTACCTTTCCGTCGGTCTAATTTGATTAGGGGGGAATCAAAGTTAGAGGAACAGTTAGACGAAATTTATTCGAATGTTGTAGAGATTTCGGAAGGAGCGGTCGAAATTGTCAGTAAACTCAAAGAGTTTGTAGAGCGGTTAGGTTTAAAAGTAACAGAAGGGGCGGCCTTGTTTGGAGTTTTAGTTAAATTTAAAAACGTTTTCTCCGAGAATCCGGGACGGACAAACTTGTATGAACATAAAATTAAAATGATAAATGAAACGCCATTCATAAAGAGGTCGTACCCGATTCCTTTCGCCTTCAGGGATAAGGTACGACAAAGATTAGATAAATTAGAGTCCTTAAATATTATTAGACGTGAAGCAACTGCGTATTCCAGCCCGTTGACCTACACAATGAAAAAGGACGGAACAGTTAGGATTTTATTAGACGCTAGGGAGGTAAATTCTAACATGTATGCGGATGTAGAAAAGCCTCCGATTATTTCGGAAATTATACAAAGATTTCACGGGGTAAAGTTCATTTCTACGATAGATTTGAATAATGCTTATTATCAGATTCCACTTACGGCCGATAGTAGGAAGTATACGGGCTTTGTTTTCGACGGCCGGTCTTATGTGTATGAGGTTTTACCTCAAGGGCTTAAGACTTCTGTGTCTAGCTTCAGCCGAGCTATGGACATTATACTGGGACCAGATGTAAGAGAATTTTGTACAAATTATTTAGATGATTTAGCTATTTTTACTTCAGGGGATTTAAGCGAGCATGTAAATTGTCTGGGAAGAGTTTTGCATAGGTTGCAACGTGCGGGGATGACTTGCACTCTTGAAAAATGTCAGTTTCTAAACACTGAAATAAAATTATTGGGGCATATTGTAAATACTCAGGGGATTAAAATGGATGCGGAAAAGACGGCTGCCATAATGGATTTTCCGCCTCCAAAACGAGTAAAACAAGTCCGAGCATTTTTGGGTTTGTGTAATTATTATAGGCGTTTTGTCAAAATGTACGGCGAGGAAACAAAGCCTTTATGCGACCTTTTGCGAAAAGATTGTACTTGGAGATGGACAGGAATAGAGCAATTGGCATTTGATAAAGTAAAAAGGTTATTTTTAGATTCAGTTATGTTGTATCATCATGACCCGAGTCAAACGTATTATTTGCAGACGGATAGTTCAGGCATAGCTATCGGGGGCGTTTTATATCAATTGGATAGGGAAGGAGAGCATAGAGTCATCGGTTTTGTTAGCAAGAGTTTGACAGGCGCGGAATTAAAATGGACAGTGTCTGAGCAAGAGCTCTATGCCATTATTTATGGACTTCATAAATTCGAGACGTATTTGCGGGGCGTAAAGATAGTAATTAGGACAGATCACCACGCATTGGTGTTTTTAAAAAGTTGGAAGTTGCATACGGGGCGAGTAACAAGGTGGATCCTCTTTTTAAATCAGTTTAATTTCACGATAGAGTATGTCAGGGGAAAGGAAAACATCGTAGCAGATGTTATTTCTAGATATTCAAGAGACGCGTTAAATGTTCAAGAGGAGGCTGGGATAACGCCGGAAATAGCATCTTTTGTTGTAGAGGATCTGCCAGATTTAGGAAAAAAATTAGAAAATTTGCGGGAATTTCAGGAGGCGGACGCCTATTTGTCGGAAATTAGTATGTGTCTAGAGGGGAAACAGTTCGGGCCATATAGTAGTGATGTATTAAAACGAAAAAAAAATTATTTTAGGCAGAATAATTTGTTGTATTACAAGGGGAACGACGGAATAAAAGTATTAGCATTGCCAGAGTGTCTTGTTCGGGAAATAATAGTTTATATGCATTCGGAAATGGGACATATCGGGGGTTTTAAAACTGTGGGTGTGGTCAAGTCGCGGTTCTTTTTTCCGGACTTAGGCATTAAAGTGCGAGACATCGTTCGCGTCTGTGAGTTGTGTCAGTTAGCAAAAAGTGAAATTAAACCTATGGTTGGGCCGGGCAGGTCTGTATTGACAACGGAAGTAGGAGAGTTAATAATGGCAGATTTGTATGGACCTTTACCCAGAGGTTTTCGCGGTTATAAACACATATTCGTTATTCAAGATTCATTCAGTAAATTTGTTATGATTAGAGGGATAAAGATAGCTACTAGTAGGGCGGTGATTCAAATAGTGGAGGAATTTAATACAGTTATAAAATCAAAAGCAATATTGACAGATAACGGACCGCAATTCAAATCTAATAAATGGAAAGTAGAAATGAGAGAGTTAGGATTGATAGTTAAGCACACTTCTACACATAATCCCGGACCAAATTGTACAGAGAGGGTGAATAAGGAGCTAGGGAGGACGTTTAGAATTTATTGTCACAATTCCCATGATTCTTGGGCAAGACTGTTAACTAAAATTGAAGAAACGTATAACGATACGTTACATCTGAGTACGGGGTTCACGCCCAACGAGATAGTTTATGGGAAATCACCTGCCTACGCAATAGACAAATTTGTGGGATGGGTAGAGTTTGATGTAAATGACATTGTAGAAATAAGAAGAATGGCCGGGTTAAATCTTCGAGAAAACGCTAAGCGTAGGCAGGAAAAATTCGATGATAAATTTAGGATAGTAACTTACAATATTGGAGATATAGTAAAGTTAAGAACGTTTCCGAAGTCGGACGCCTTCAAGGGTATTACAAGTAAATTTTCTCTTATTTATGAAGGGCCGTTAGAGATTAAGGCGATACCATACGCAAATTCATATGTTTTAGGGTATCGGAATACAAATAGGATCAAGGGGACTTATAGCGCGATTCATTTATCAAAATTTCACGAGTAGAGTATTAATAATGAGGAGTGTGATGGCCACAAGTGTTGTAAAAGGGTGCTTTCACGCCACTCCCGATCCATCATAGGGGGGACTGAGACGAAACCAAGTTTCCATCTCATATAATTTAGAAAAATCAAGTAAATTTTGGGGGGTTTTTTTTTTAAATTTCTAAAGGGGACTTTGACTCAGAAGAAACGGTGTTGATAACAGAGAGCGGGGGTTCTTGTTTCGGTTGTTTTAAAACAAACAAAAAAAAAAAACCCAAACGGCTTTGTGTTTAGCAGAGAGGAACAAATTTAAAGTCATGAGAGTAAAAGAGAACGCATACCGTAGCGGTCATATCGAGTAAATGCAGGTACTTTTTATTACCGCCCCTCGCCGGGATAATGGTATGTGGACTTTGGAGTCAACCCCCCTTCCTCGCTCGCTTAACAGGTTGTAGAGAATTTCGCGGTCTATTGCTTCCGGGACGCCTGAGTGAACAGTCTACTTTTCTGTGTTTCGAATTAAGTTTGTTAAAATTTGCCATTGTAAATTTGAGTAAACTGGTGCGAAGGGCAGCGAGAGATCGACCTGAGTCAGGACGCGGTTTTCAATAATTCTTTTTCTATTATATATTATTTCAAATATTTAAAATTTACTGTTTTACGAATATTTAATTACCCCAGCAATCTTACGAGGGACGCTTGGTCGTCCGCCATTTTGAACTTTCTCTAATTCTTCTAGTGAATAATCTATTTCTCTCTTTAAACGATTTTCAGGTATTATTTGATTTCTCTTGCTACTTCGAGGTGAATCTTTCAAAATCCAGAGAGTACTGCAGTACTTCCAGTCTCTGGCCGCGAGTTTTCACCGAAGGAGAAAGAGATTTGTTTTATATATTTTATTTTCTTTGGTCGGGTTAAAATCATTTATTAATTGAGTAGATACGCTTCTTTCGGCGGGTTTATATTTGTGGTTTAATATTTTTTAGTGCGAAATTTAATAAGTTTAACTTGTTTAGTCTAACTAATTGGGCGGCCATTTTGTGTATCTGGGAAGCGTCGGTTGAGAATCCCATTTTGAAGTTAAATAATTTAACATCCTTTGTATTTTATTATTTCTTAAATTATCCATTCGTTCTTTATTTTGCGTTACTCAAATTATCCTTTGTGTTGATACCGTCTTTTACTTATATTTGTTTCTAAAGTAATTTTATTTCAAAGTTGTATTTCGCGTATTTGTTTCACGGTATTTTGTTCATAGTTGTTAATTTAATACTTCCAGAACTTTTAAATAATATTTTACTGGTAAAGATTTGAATAGTACCGTGGATTTTTCAGTCGGCCATTTGCATTTTCGAACAGCGTCACGCGGAACGTTGGCCATCTTGTAAATTGGGCAGCGACGTTTTTTTTGGGTTCTTAAGTTGGTACTCACGGAGTGAACTGTCATTAGGAAGTTTCAAAAGCTTTAACGTAATAATAATAAACTTTGTGTAACGACGGGTTTAGAGTAAGAGTCTAAAGATTATTTCGCGGTTGTCTGTTGTTAATTGTGTTGTGTATGACTTTGTAATTGTTTATAAATTGTGTTTATTTTGTTTAAGTTTATTGTGTTGTGTTCGGATTCGGTGTAGTCGAGCCATATCGTTTGGGCTAAATTAAATATACCGTTGTAATCTATAATCTATATTCGATATAGATTGTGTGTTTATATGTGCGCGGTTATTTTAAGTGTTCGTACGGTACCATAGAGGTTATATTTACAACTGACATTCGAACTGTCAGTTTGGTTAAGAGCTCGAGGTAGTTGATTATTAGTTTTGAAATTAATCAGGGGTTTTAGACAGTGAGTAAAGTTATTATAGTGTTATAGCTTTATACGTTTTATGGTAGATAAAGTTAGTTTAATTTATTTCCGTGTGTGGTTCTAGGAGATTTAGTATCGAGTTGAGGTTCACGATATTGGACCTTTATTTTAGTGCAGAGCCAGGGGTTTATTATTTAACATTTTAAGTATAAGGTATTCAATAAGGAAATTAACCCGCCCTCTTCTAGATATTGTAGTTACTAAAATAAGTATTCAGTTGTGAGTATAGCTACTCAAAGGCTCCAATCCCTTTAGTAACTAACAGAACTGAGCGTTTAGGTCGTTGGTAAATGGTATCATCTCCTGGGGTTTTGGAAATAAGCTCGTTCTCAGTGCAAACTAAGATTTATTTCATTGATTCCGACCCCAGTCGGTGGGGTGCGCTTTAGAAAAGGCGTAAACTTGTTCGATGCTCCTTCGGAGTCAGTGATGTAGGTTTGACAGAATCTTAGGCGTGTGACTGTCGACATAACGAAGCTTTGATACCATTTCAGGGATCCTAAACGTTTCTGTATCACCATACCCAAAGTAATTACTAACTGTAGGAATAGAACTGTAGAAATAGTAAACGAAGAGTTTGTAGGCGTTTCCGAAAGTACAGGAAGAGTTTAAGCTTTAAACGCAGCGTCAATACTTATAAATTTAATGCAAGACAGGAGCTGGTTGCAGTAGGGCTAATCCCCCTCGTTCCTGCTAAAATAAATTCATCAAAGGCCTTTGGTCCAACGTTCCAGAAAGCGACAACTGCTCTAAAGGCAAGCTCGCTCAACATTATATATTTCACCGTGTTCGGGACACTGCTTGCAGCCCGTAATCATCAATTTACAACATCGTGTTCATCGGAACGAGAAGGTGGCTGTTGGCGACTAGTATTCTACGCATTTCCTGTATTTGACGAAAGCATTTCAACTCATCGATCGGATTTGTTTGGTTTATTCAAGATAATATCCTGCTCGTCTTCAGTTAATATTTGGACAAAAGGGTTCACCTTTCAGTCGGAGTTTGAACGCGATAATAGCTTCTTCGTTTTAATTTGGTGCAGAAGGGATCGCAGGGGCTCTCTTGACAATCCAACCTTAAGTTGTTCTGTTCGGAGAGATTCCCTTGGGGAAGGCGACTAGTCAAATCCGTTGACAGTCATAGGTGGCGATTAACTAGTGGGGAAGGTGGGCGGTCTGTTACCGATCCATCCCAACTACTTTAACTTCACGGTATTGTTAAAATTAAACTTCAAAAACAAACAAGTCCGAAAAACTAAATTTAAGGTTATAATTTTAAGAGTAGTCATTAGTGTCATTAACCTTAGGCTAGGTCGGATTAGACGTGATCTTTTCAAGGGAGTCAGAAGTTCTTACTTTACGTTATCGTTTAGTTATTTTAGTTACGTTAGAGTCTTAGACTCGGTGCGTCTTCTAACCTTTTAGATTATAGGTTTATCAGGTCGGAAACGTCACAATATGCACCAGTATAAGAATAGAAAAACATAATTGTGAAAGAAAACCGTCAAGGATAAGTAAGTTGACCCTCAACGAATGATTTGTTATAAAATGCTTATAAATAGATGTAAAATTTACAGATGTACTATCAAAGAGATTGCCTTTCGGTAAAAATAACGTCCGTTTATTTCGAAAATGACATTCGTCAATCAGAGTTCTCAGCAAAAACAAATGTCATTTTCCGGCCGATCTTCCATTATCGGAATTGCGTGATCGGAAACGTCGAAACCAATTTATCAATGGATTGAAAATGACACTACGGCCCAACCCGTCGCTCGGGGGGTGACGTTGCCAGCAGGCGAGCGAGCTGGCCATGGGACCTTTATCCGAGCCCACGGTGGTGGTAGTGCAGGGCTGTAAAAACGACTGTACGGGGAAGAAAATGACAACCCTTCCCGCGAGCTGCCAGGGTTGCGGACAGGGCGCGAGGTCCGCCGGCACCTTATCGCTCACCTCGTCCACTCGGTTAGGCAAGCGAGGGGGGTTGGGATATTAATGATATCCCATTAACCGAAGAAACCCTGCCTCGGTGTTCAACCCTCTTTCGTCTTCATCTTTTACTTTCTTAAATATCGTACCTCTAGCAGCGCGGGTAACATTTATATTTCTGTGTAAAACGTCTTGTGTGTATACATATTTACGTTAAATTTTATATATTTTTAATATATAAATAATAAAATCGTAAATAATTATCATTATGACGTTATCAGTAGATAAGAGATGGATTACACTCGAATAAAAAGCGTGTTATCGGTTTTTTTGTATAAATAGATCTAAACTGTATATTTTTACTTTTACAAGTACACAGATCGTACGCATCAACCGTTGGACATGATGGAAAACAAAGGGGAAAACCACCCAGTCACGCTGTAGCCCTCTGATATGTACTTAACTCCAGGCACAATTTTAGTACGATTTAACAAATAATTTCATAACACTAAGAAAGGAACTAAAAAAAATCGATTGTACTCCACATATATAATATTATATATGTAATAAAAAATCGATTGTATTATGTGTGTAACAAAGAATACTACTACGACAAACTTATTGTCATTGTGCTAAATAACTTATTATTTTAGTCTTAACAAATAACAATTTATTTGATAATAAAATAAGAATAAAAAAATACTGTTAGTTCCAACGGTGAGTCATTAACAACAACTCAATCTGATATAAAATATTGAATATGATGCCTCAGGCTCACCAAAACAAATGGCAGGAAATGTATCCCAGCGATCTCTTCTTCAACTAATCACCGGCGGCGGCGAAGCGGGCACTCGGCGGGCGGTCGCGCGGGCACTGCCTACTGTGCTCAGTGCTCAGTGCTCAGTGCTCGGCTCGCGGGCCCACTCGGGGCCACTCGGGGCCGCTCGGGGCCGCTCGGAGCCGCTCGGGGCCGCTCGGGGGAACTCGGCCGCCCTCGGCCCCCGACCCGGCCGGCCGCGAGGAAATGCAGTCCTAAGAGCTTTGGTATTGGGGGTGTCTTCTGCGGACGGATGACATCCGACGAAGCTTTTCAATTTCCCAGCTCACTTGATATGTGAGCGCTTATTTGTAATAACGTCACAACCTCGACGTAATATCTGAATAAGAAATTTTACGAAGTTACTCAAGGAACCCGAAAGGCACTGAATGCATTTTCCAAATATTTACACATGAAGTATTCAAACATATTTTTATCGTGGAGCATCTAATACTCCTCGACCTCTGGGTGATGGTAATAAGGCCACGCCACTGTTATTTATCATTCGCGAAGATTGTTGGAATGAAAACTCCAAACAAAGCGAGCCTTCTTGGATCTCACCCTCGCCCTCATCCTCCGTCACCCTCCGACACCTGCAATGGAAGGTAAGATGGCGCCGATAAAAACCTTTTTAAATGCAGATGTATAAAAATAACTATAAAACCAAGAAATATTTATTTAAATGTATGCATGTTTACTAGACTAAATTTAGTAGAATATAGTTATTACCGGATTCGTGAATCCGATTTCTTAAAAATTAATATATAATCAAAACGAAATCCGTAAAAAAATATCAAAGTAGTTTCGCAGGTTCTAAACATTCAGTACTGTTATTCGACTCGAGATCAACTTCAAATATTACATTAAGAGCAAAAAAAATGGTAGATTTATTTATTTATAATTTGTCATTTTGAATACAAAATATATATGCATGGACGAGATGCCCATTCACAGGTATAAGCAATATACAGGTTATATTTATAAATAATCGATATTTTTTCACGATACCGGTGGGATTCGAATCCATACCGCCATCGGCTCTCTCTGATTAGAGCACCTGGTCTCGATGGCCGCGAAGGTGTCGGTTCGAGCCTCACCGGTGTCGTGAAAAAACGATTCGAGCATCAAACGTCGTTTCATGTGTGATTCAATTATCTTAATATTTTTAAAATAATAAACCTGCATGGGTGAAAATACGCATTTATTAAATAGGCCACACTAGGATGGTGGAACCTGGAGACGCCTTCAGCGACGCAGCTCCCGGGACGAGCTCATCATCCGTCATCGTTTCATCATTACCAATATTTGGGCTCAAAACTCAAGTGAGCCAACTATCTAACGATTGACGAAATCATCAATGGTTTGAAATGCCGATGATTCAATGGTCATGCAATGTCGATATTGCACAATGCGTCACTTGACCTGGACCTGAGTCTACTGTGAGGAGCCGTATTAGATTATGTGCAGTGTGCACTTCCCGCCGACCGGTTGTATTTATTAATACACAATACTTTCACCACCCAGTTTTCTCAGAAAATTTTCAGGGAACTCAAAATAAATCAAAACCTATCAGCGATGACTATCGCTTAACGTGTAATGTGGGTTATGTTATCGGAATTTAAATACTAAAAGTAGGCGCCCTATTACTGGGTAAAAAATAACAAAAAAACTATATTGTTAAATATTGCTAATACAAGCGCAATTATGCTAAAAACAGCACTGGTTCATATACTGAGTGATTAAAAAAAGTAAGATTAGCCTAAGGGTCTTTTAACCTATGATATCTTTATTGAAGAGATAAGGTCTGCTTTATTAACTTCAATTATAAATTTTCACTCTTAAAGATTCACGTACGTAACGAATGAGTATTCAACCGGTTTTGACTAGAGTTCCCAATCGCCATCAGATAAAACCATAAGCATTAAATTCAAAAATATACGAGATGTATTTAATTCAAGTGTATTTTTTGTAAGCATCACAAATGCATTAGCTTTGAATTTTAATGCATACGGACTTGCTCTGCCGCTTGAGTCACGATACGCCACCGGTTTAAAGTACAGGGCAACAGCGATAGGTATCACACAACGTGAATGTCAACAGTGGAGAAAGTTACTAGTACCGACCACGAGCACTATCATATTTTAGTACGTCCAATCGATAATTGATGAAGGTAATCATTAACATAAAACACTTTTGGTAACAAGGATCTGTGCATCGACATTTCATAATTCTTAATTCATAATCAAACGCATGGCTGATACGGTTTACCAAAGAAAACTAACTTTGTAAATAAATAATACAACCCAGTAAATTTTTATGTATGGATTAAATTTCTTTCAAATTTTGAGCTATAACTCTTTTTAAATACTTTGATTAGAGAAAATAAATCATTTTTAGTTTTCTCTTCGTGCATTATATTTTTTACTCAATGTGTACAATGTTTCCTACCGGGGATAATTCGTAAATAAATAATAAAATATAGAGTAAAAAAATAAATAATAATTTATTTTCTGCCCTATGTTGCGCTATGTAAAAAGGTTTCCGATTCATCGATTCACGATGTGAATCGATATTTAAAATACCGTTTAAACAATAAACCGTCCATGAATGTTGTGGTTGGTTTTTTGAATACATTTGTTTTTTTTTAATATGGTAATAGCACGTGAAGAAAGGCACGACAAAAAAATGCCGTTTTCGCTTAACCTAAGGTTTTTCGGTTTTTTATGCAATAGTAAAAACGCAACTTGAAATTAATTGCAGGGATGCGGTGGTGTTTGAGTGCAGCGCAGCGCTGACGCCTCGAGCCACGTGCGCGCTCCCGTGACGTCACAGGCGGCCCAGTGACGTCACGGGATCCCCCGATCGGCTGAATGGAGGCCCCGGTCTAATTTCAGGAGTGAATTGGAGCGCGGGCGTATCGAGCGCCCTGCACGCGGTGCACGCGCCCCGGCCCCGTCCATTCAGCCCCGCCGCACTTTACTCAGATCCGCCATTCTATCCACGGATCTCAGAACCGTTCGATCGCGACTCTCGTCTTTTCTTGCCCCCCTGCGTGCAGACTGCACCTATTATTTCGTATGAAACGTGTTTTTTCTATCACAAGTCTAAAAAGTTGTGCAACATGTGCGTGCATAAAAAGACGACGAGAAATAAAACTTCAGAAGAAAATTAAATATTTAATAGGTTATTGTTAAAATTTGCGGAATTCCAGTCTCAATGAGGTTTTTTTTTTCTTCATATTCTTGTGGAAATCAAAAGTACTGTTGATTTAATAATCTATTGTTGTCGAGACGACGCAATTGTGCTTCTGTTTGCCCTGTGGTTGGAATTTAGGACAGTGGCGGTGCGTCATTTTCGCTATGATTTCAGTTTTTGTGCACTGTCCAAAAACTGAGCTAAAAATATTGGGCAGGACTTTATGTTTTATCCGACCCGTATACGTATTCTCGGAGCAGTATTTTCATTGTTATCGATCACTATCGCCATTATTGTGCAACCATTCAGGGGAGTCATACTTGTTCCTAGGTTTTTCCGGAACCGGACCATCTTCGGGGACTTAAAACTGAAAAAAAACAAAGCCCCGAAGATAACTTCCTTACTTACACCAATAATTCCTATAGTACGAATGCCCACATTATATGCGGTACTTATATCAAATTACGTATCTGAGCTGTAATGATATTATGTAAGCTTTAAAAATTGGCATAATGTTTGTTACAAAGTTAGTAAAACCCAATTTCCTCGATTGGAGTGGTGCCGTGGCATTAGAGACGCCGCATACAATGAGAAAAAACTCAATGCAAAACGAGAAGGAAGACACGGGAGCGTCCGCGGTCGGAGATGAAGTGACGCGAGACGGAATTGATTATCCCGGGGGGCGCGGCGAGGAGGGGGAGGGGGAGGGGGTGGTGAGGGGTTGAAGGGGGAGGATAGGGGATGATGAGGAAGGGGGAGGCTAGGGGGGTGATGAGGAAGGGGGAGGCTAGGGGGGTGATGAGGAAGGGGGAGAGCATGTGGGTCAAGAGGGCGCCCCCGTGAGGTCACCGCAGCGCTGACGTCTGCCGCGGGAGCCTGCAGCACCCAAACCATGCAGCGAAATATTTATATATTATATATATATATATATAAACATATAAATGTGTGTGTGTGTTTATTTCGTTTAAACATACATTTTTAAAAACAAAGAGTCATTATACTGATTTTTATGCATGGTATAATTTAAAGATAAATTGGAAAATTGTAGTTGATTCATCGGTTGGATATGTAAAATAGTTTTAAGTAGCAGAAAAGTTTTTGTTACGAGTAAATAATTTAAGGGTCGTCACTCATCTGTGTATTATTTTAACTCTTGCTAAAACGGAGACATTCAAGCTCAGACACGAGGACTTACTACTCTGCAGGATTAAAATATAAGGAAGTAAATTGTTTTGGTATCTGGGGGATTGCAGCTGTACCTGGGCTGTTGCGTTTTGTGCACTGGCTTCAATGTATATAATAATAACAGATATCTTGTTAAGGAAAAGGCTCTTATTTTAAAACTTATTTTTGTGATAATTTATAGTTTTGACCGAACTCAAAAAAAAGTATTTTACTCCAGCCGGATTCAAAATTCGGAATCCTGTCCACGATCAGTAAATAAGTGTACCGACTGCTAGAATACAAAGACGAATGAATAATTATACGAATGAATAGTTAACAGAAGTAAAAAAAATTAATGGCCCAAGAGAAAATGCTTGCGAGTACATCTGTTCCAAGACCATGGTGGTCTTATTGGATAAAACACCCGGCAACGATAACCGTGAGGGTTTAGATACAAATATTTCTTAAATATGAATTTTTTCGCTTTTAAGATTTAAAGCATTTTAAGTTGAAGCAAATTTATCGATTAAGTGTGTTTCATATTTGTATATATAGTATACAAATGCTAACGATCAAACCTCGAAAAATACATTGAAATATTTTCTTCGCGTACACTAACTTGTCATGAAGATCGGCGCTGTGTGCGTCGGTGGTGTGTTGTGAGATCGTTAAACCGAAAGCTAAATATTTAATTTTTGAATAAAGCATGACAGCAAGACTGAAAACCAAATCCGGGAGAGATGAGACGATAAGTGAAACGCGAGCGCGGCACGCTCTCCGCGACAGCCCTCTTCGTGGCCGTCCTCGAGGGTTGGACATCAGTGGCATGGAGCACCATACATCTCCAGAAGCCGGGCATGCCTTACTAAAAATTATTTCCTACGGGGCAACGTATATTCATTCGATACTTAAGAAATTATGTATACTCTGAGAGCGCTATCATCAATACTTAAACTCACGTCAGGTCCATATTTAAAGGTTGAATAATAATATACTTTATTTATGGTAGTCATGGACACCAAATTTTTGTTGAATTTTATTATCAAAAGCAAACCATATAAATAACTCTATTTCGATATATTGCCTACCCTCACTGATATTCAAACAGAAATATGGATAGGTTCAAGAGCTTCGCGAGACTGATAACTGTCGGTCGCTCTTGCCGCTAACAGAATTGTAATGATGAAAATGATTTATGGGTACGATTGTAAAAGTCTTATAATTCGACGCCATTGATTATAAATATATGTACTTTTTTTTGTTATATTGGCAAATTATGCATTCTTGAGAAAAGAAGAAGACGATTAAAATCTTTACGATGATTTAATGTATAGATAGATATACATATATATACACACATATATATATATATATATATATATATATATATATATATATATATATATATATATAAAAATAAAATTTATTTGTTTTAATTGTCTCATAAATTTAAACCCTAGTAAAAATGCATACTTAAGAAGCTCTTAATTTTATAATAAATATGCAAATAAATGTATATTTCTAAATGTAATATATAGTAATACAAACTGTCATCATTAATATTAGTTTTTATTAACATCATAAACAAATCTAAATGATTTACTTTATTTCAGATTCTAAATAGTTTTCAGTATGACAATATTGTATATATATTATGCCCTTACAAACAGAAAATGTTATTTTTTAAATAACAGTAATTATTAATTTGATAACATATTTAAAATAACAAATCATAATCAAACAAGTGGTTTTCAAATATAAACACAAGTCCACAGACACATTCTTGGCCACAATACACTAAACACCGAACAATCAAAACGATGAAAGAAATCTTCATGTAAAAATACAATATTTTCTGTTTTTAGTAACACATATTCTGAGTATAAGCATTCTTGGCAACCTTCACTGTATAAGAAATTCTACTTTACATATAAATAACTATACTATAGAAGAAAAAGTTAATGTAATTAAGTATAGCTTATTTATACATGGATGAAATTAGAAAGTTATTCGAGACAAGAACTCATGTTGAAATATTTACAAAACTATAATGACTCACATTATAGTTTTATAACATGAATATTTTCTGTTCCCTGTGTAAAAGGTTGTAATTGAAAAAAGATCCCAATAATAGAAGTAAAAATTTATTGAGTTCATATCGTTGATCTGGTCATTGAAAGGTCAGATCAATGTTGTGTAAGGTTAATATTCAGTGCATATTAACACCGTACAAAACAGCGTTCAATAACAAAGGACTGCAAGTAACTTTCTTCTTCTCATATTGACTATTTATTTAATCTGCTAATAGCAGATTCTGTCATCAGGTGTCGGGTTTCATGCGGTCAGCAATGCTTCGAGAAACCGGTTCACAGAGGCACCAGAGTAGCCATACCAACCGGATAAAACTAAAAAAAACTTTATTAATTTACCATTTTTGATATGCCATCAATAAAATCAACAAACAGACAGATAGCGGTACTTTGGGGCTTAAAATGATCTTATTTTTTTATTCACAATAAAATTAACTAAAAAGTATTTTTTTTTAAAAATGGGTAGCTTTACTCAGTCTCTAAATCAGAAATCGACTATACACAAATAGATGTCAACTCGTACAGTATTTTTGTATATCTGAAATACAAATCCATTTACAAACTGATGATTGATTTGTATTTATGTACATATTGACTGGTTCCTAAATAAAATTAATGCCGCTAGTAGTTACTTATCTGCTTCGGCAGCTTCCATCGCTGAGCGTTTAGTTTAATGAGAACGACTGGCAATAAAATGCGCTCTCACAATAAAGAGGTACTCGCTTACTTATTTACTAAGATTAAATGAAATAGAATTCAGCTCTTGGGAAATATTTTGACGTCAATATTTTATTAAATAAAAGAATAATTTGAAAGAAAACTACTAATTTCCCTGTCTTGACTCATATCACAAAACGGGGCGTCAGTGTTTCCCAACTAACCTCGACAATTTTCATGCAAATTTACTGACCTAAGATAATCCACACGAACGGAAAAGATTATTCGTTTTGAAAATGGTTTCCAATTTGCAGATATGGTAAAATTGGACGCACATGCTCCCGCGGGGGTCTAAATAGATGCAAGCAACGCTGTCGTATCCGCGCGTCCGCCTGCAACTTTGCGTTTTTTACACAAAATACAAACCGGAGGCAGGCGGGAGCGGCGCCTGACATCGGCCGCTGAAGGGGGAGAGTCGGTTTTTCCTCGCCGGGATTCGAAGCGAATACGGAATAGCGGAGCGCGCCTTACCTTCGGTCGACACGCCGAGCGCTGGCACCTGAAGCGTCACTGAACTTGTTTAATCACACGTTTGACAATTCTTATCAATCACCGACGCGGCCAGCCTCGCGTCATGGCGGCGAGGCGGCTGCAGCGCCGCGCGGCCGCCCCGCGCACCCGCCGCCTCGCCCCGCCTCGCCCCGCCTCGCCCCGCCTCGCCCCGCCTCGCCTCGCCTCGCTGCCTCGCCTCGCCGCCTCGCCTCGCCGCCTCGCCTCGACAACCTCCTTGCAGGCGAAATAAACAAGTCAACGTTTTATTTGTTGCATTTATTAAATATTAAAAATAACTGCGGTAATTTTAATAATTTTTATAATTACCTGTTGCATATTATTGACTTTGTTAGTAAATTACTGCCATCTATGAAAAATTATCAAAACTAATTAGTAAAAATATTAGGTAAACGTGAATTTCGTTTTTATTGTGAACTGTCGTTACGAGAGGAGGCGATATTAATAGTTTAAAAAAATTATCTGTGATATTTCTATCATGTTTTTGTGCTGACATCTCAATGATTGTGCACAATATGCAAAAATGATTGTCCGCAGCGCAGTTTCAAAAATGGCTTCCAGATGTCTCTAGAGATTGGAAACGGCGGATCGCGAGCGCGAGGAAGTGGCCGAGTGCCAGCTGTCGAGGTGTTCAGCTGTTCACTCGAGAATGCCTTTCCCGAGCGGCGGCTACTGAATTTGCGGCCGCGTTTGGTTGTCTTTTATTTTTTCGTTATTAGCGTTTTCTTTGCAAATGAATACATATTCGAGAGCCCTATTGCAATACAAGCTCACACACACATTTCACGCTGAACGGTCCGCGGGCGGCGGGCGGCGGGCGTCGGGCGACACGTCAGAAGTGGAAGGCGTAGACCAGCACCAGCACCAGAACCACCGCCATGCAAGTCACCGCGGCCACGGCGAGCAGCATCAGCAGCGTCACCGCACACTTCCTGCTCTCCGGCGGCGGGATTTGGATCGGCTGCAATCATCGGGCCTTTCAGTATGCTACCGGAATTAGTGCATCGCCCGCGATACTATTCATCACTCACGTGCATATCTATATCTGCACCCCGTCGATAATTTTACCAATCCGGTCGGAGAACCTTTCGACTCGCTGTAATGTTTTATTATTCAACCGATAATCATTATCGCCCTCCTTGCGATTGGCGATTGTGAAAATTTTGACACCGGCGAGATTAATAACACAGTTGCGTAACGATGCAAACAACTCGGGGTCGATTTTCATTTATTTGGCACTCTCGGGCTGCTTGCTATTTTTTAACCAAAATCAGTACATATTTTTTTAATCGATCCCATCTTTTTTATCGTCACTGCGACGCTGAAACGATGAAGGGAAATATCGATTCTAGCCTCGGGGGCCAGGTTTTTCGCGGAAAAAATATGATCATCCGGATAACAGAATTTTGATACCCAAAATATTTTGTAGTTATTACAGTATGAATGATATTTTGGTTGAGATTTGATAAAAAAAATATTATTGGCAGGCTAGCGAGTGTTCAGTAGGGATTGCATCGGAAGACAGATGAGAGGAATTGCGAGCTGAGCGGCGACAGAGAATGAGAGAGAGACCCTCCCGAGGTCCCAGTCGCAGTTTTTTTGCAAAAAAGAGATGTTTTTCAAGTGAGATTTGTGTCAGTCGCAACGCGGGAAAGTTGATATTAAAATTTTTCAATATTAATAATAAACGGAAAATTATCATTTCAACAACCCATATTGCTAAAGTATTTGGACGCTTCGCGCATGAAACGACGGGAAAATTCCCTTGGGACGCTGATTCGAGCTCCGCCCGTTGAGTCTGTCCCTCGAGGGGTGTAGGGAGCCCGGGGGTGCAGGGGTCCGGGGGTGCAGGGGTCCAGGGTGCAGGGGTCCGGGGGTGCAGGGGTCCAGGGTGCAGGGGTCCGGGGGTGCAGGGGTCCAGGGTGCAGGGGTCCAGGGTGCAGGGGTTCAGGGTGCAGGGGTCCGGGGGTGCAGGGGTCCAGGGTGCAGGGGTCCGGGGGTGCAGGGGTCCAGGGTGCAGGGGTCCAGGGTGCAGGGGTCCAGGGTGCAGGGGTCCGGGGGTGCAGGGGTCCAGGGTGCAGGGGTCCGGGGGTGCAGGGGTCCAGGGTGCAGGGGTCCAGGGTGCAGGGGTCCAGGGTGCAGGGGTCCGGGGGTGCAGGGGTCCAGGGTGCAGGGGTCCGGGGGTGCAGGGGTCCAGGGTGCAGGGGTCCGGGGGTGCAAGGGGCCGGGGCTCGCAGCCTCCGGCCTCCGCGTATCGATTGAAAAGCGATAATTTCGCAATGCACTTGCCGAGCCGCGCCGCGTGTCGCCCCGACTACATGAGAAATGCTGCTCCAGTTATTGCCGGCCAGCGGTCGGTTATCCGAAATTAACTATCGAAGCGACTGGATGAATTATCATTCAACATTGATCGCGATGCAATCACTTGTTGAATTGCGATTTCGAATTGAAATATTCGACTGTTACTATAATTGTCAAATCAGACTTAAAATAATTGAAATATTTATATATATATAACTGGTAACTGAATATTCCATTAAGGTAATTTTCAAAAATCAGAGCTTGAAGAATTGAACATGCGAATGGTATTTTTCCGGAAAAGCGTTTGAATGATCGAATATTTCGATACGAAAAATAAATTAATTTAGCTGATTATTTTGGTGATTTATTCGAGGTCGGCCGGTAGAGCGGCGCGATTGAAACTGCAACAGGTGGGGTGCCCGACAAGGTGTCCGCGGACTAACACGTCCAGGGCTGCTATCCCGAGCTGCTATCTCGACCTGCTATCCCGACCTGCTATCCCGACCTGCTATCCCGACCTGCTATCGCGACCCGCTGGCGTGCTTTTTAACTTTCGTCGGGTGTCTTTAGTCCAATCTCGAATAAGATGACTGAGAAATCTTCAACTCTGAAAAATGGCTTTAGAACGTCTCGACCGACACTCGTGCAGTGCTCCACACGTATCTAATTGATTTCGTTGTACGGTGCGAGAGTGAACGCGGCAGTTGGCTAGTCGGCACAGGTGCGTAGGTGGCCGAGTGCTCAGGTGGTAAGAAGACTTCTTAGGTTGCTACTTTTCTTCCCTTCGGTTGGTATCAAGCGATTGCAAAACAAAACTTAAAATAAAAATAGGGACCGACTGCAAAATTGGGATATCTATGGAAAGAAATATTCCTTGTCGTGTGGTTCCGGCAAGCTAGATACTTGAGGCTTTCTGCCGGTCGTTCCCGAGTCAGTTCCGCTAGAATCGACTGACAGTATCGGTGGACTACGAGTCCAAAATGTTTGGCCGACTGGTACAAGTCCCTATGCTCAGAATTTTTGTCCACAGTCTACATTTGTTGTCTGGATTCGTGCCACTTAGCATTACAGTCAAAATTCTGACCTCTGGTCTCATCTTTTATCATTATTTCGAAGAGGGCAAGGTTTAATACGAAGAATATGCCTATAATACGAAATCTCTGAACAGAAATGATAATTTCTTTGAGATTTCATACCAATCTGTGGCAGAATCATTATGATGGCGGTAAATGTGATAGTTGCCATTGCAGAAGCGCTCGATGGCATCCCAGAAATCTGAGCACGAAAACATGGAAGGGACTATCATTTTGTCAGGGGAACACCTCTCCGACTGAATAAACGATAACTGCCTTGCAGCGGAGAGGTTATCGCTGTGTCTTCGATAATCTAGTCGCAGACAACATGAACAGTTCTCTCAAAATAACTACATAAATTCTACTCAAAAGACGTGAAAAAAATTTAACGTTATAAATGGATGGAACTGTGTTCAATCACTTTATACGTAATTTTCCACCTTTGGAAAATGACGTATAAATGGTGTTGTTGCTTTTGCGCTGGTGCTTTCTTGTCGGTTCTACGAAATGCCCTTCCGTAGCTCTTTTTTGGGTAGGTTGACAGCGTAAACATTGCAAGTACTATTTCGTAGTACTCGGTACCCCTCTGGACAGCCAGAGGCTGCATGCAGTGTCGCTAGTGCTAGCGAGCCCGCCGCCGAGTGGACTCGCGGGGTTATCGGCCACGCGGGAGCCCAGTATCTCTCTAGCTCGGTTATTAACCAAATCGTAAAATCATTGTTTATTTGAACTATAAATTATTAAATAATGCAATTCTGTCGACTCGACGCCTAACTAATTACTACTAAGCATTCAATGCATAATAAGTGCTTCATCGCTGTGTGCACAACGACTCTAGGGTTAAATGAGATTACGAGTGCAGTAGCGCTGCGCTGATGTATTTTCAGCTCTCGTCTAGTCGCACCGAGCAGACAGACGCTGCATATTTCTTCACCCCATTCATATTTTAAATCTATAATTTTACAAGCACGATGACACTATGCCTGCCATTAAATATTAAAACAGTAATTACACATGAATAAGCATTCGCCTCCGACTGCACGGCAGAAGCTCGCCCCGGCAGCGGTATCGCGCGGTATCGTCAGGTGCGCGATCAGGTAATCGTCACCTGCAGACCCCCTGACCCGCCGGCAGGTCAACGAGCGCGACTAACACTGTACACACCGAATCCAATTATTTTCTAGGCGAATTTGAAAGTGAAGGAAAAAGTGAGTGTTGCAATGTTGTTCGCTGCGTGCGTTGCGCTGCGGTGAACTTGCCGCTCCACTTGACCTTTGTGTGAGTTTTGAGCAGGCCGGGTGTGTGTGTGTGTGTTGCGTGCATGTGTGTGCGTGTGTGTACGTGTGTGTGTTATGTAGATAATCCGTTGACATTCACCGTACAATAACTAAAATTATTACGTGTCTTTTCTCAACCAGTTTTTTTTGTTTACGTTTAAATATTCCTATACTTATATTTCTTTATCCTTCGATCGTTTACTCATTGTTATTTATAGAGAACAGCTCTCTACGCTATTCTTATTCAAATAAAGATGAGACCAGAGTGTATTATATAATTCTTATAAACCATTCTGTTTCGTAAGAAGTGCTATCCGATGCAGGCGTGATACCTGGCGGGCACCTCGGTGATGTGTGCTCGGTACGTAGTAAAAGTATTGCTCGTTTATTCTGCAGTCATCGCAGTTAAAAGGTTGATTCTATATATACACCAGAGTGCTATCACTGAAAGTTAAATATCATATGAAGGAGCAGTGTAATTTCAAATTTACGTATTAGTAAAAAACACATTTAAAGGGTTATTTTATTCATAATACGCATTTTTGAATTGCATATTTATTTGGTTACAAAATATAGCTTGTTCCTAATCTAGAAAAAATAAATTCAATAAGCAGACATATTAAAGATGAAGACCTACTAAAGTTATTTCTACATTCCGGCTCACGGAAAAGGTGTGGATTTATATGTTTCACTCTTCAACGCGTTGTCTACAAATATAAATCAATTTCACAACGTGTCAAGAGATATTTGTGAGACGCAACAAGGTCTCGTCTCCAGTTTGTAAATGAACTATAATTTATGTAAAAATTGAATACGTCTTCATCGGTCTTGAGATTCACAGGCTGCGCTTGCTAATGGTGGAGCTTTAAACAGTAAGCAGTTGCTAGACGACTCGCTCGTACGAGCCGCGTCGTTCCGGATGGCCGCTCATCGATGCAATTTTCAGGAATGCTTAAACATAAAGGTCGTTCACTTGTTTTTTTTTTTAGATTTTCATTTTAATTAATTGCGATGTTTACGAAAAACAAATATTATCGCGATAAGCGTGTGCTTGCAGATAACGAGCCGATCGAGCATTCACGAACGGACCGGCTGATTGATCCATTCACGCATCTGATGGCACACGGACAGCCGGGAGATAACGGACAGATGAATGGTTTATGTTCAAGAATTGCAGAACAAAAGGATTATTTAGCGTCTATATTAAGTTTAATAAATAATCGTGATATTTGTAAACATGCCCCCTATCCATCCAACTTAGTTATCTTTATCTATGCAGACTTCGAGCTCTCCACGCGTGGATCGGTCATTCGACCGTCGCCGTTGAATGGAACACTTGTCGAATGAGTTGAATCAAAAGTAAATCTGTTTCAAAGCAAAATCGCACAAGGGCTTAACCGTTGAATGGGGTTCAAAGAAATATATTGGAAAGATCCGTAAAGGCGGTAGGGGACCACGCTAGTAGAATGACGTCACTGAGTCGACACAATGAAAAATCAATGACATGTAGAGCCTCAGGCTTTTCTTAGGAGGGACGAGACTCCAGCGTTATGGGACTCCATTTGAAGAACTACATGACCAGAATGCATAGTTAAATGTGTTCGTCGATTTTGGCGACCGTTGTTATTTTTAATAACACGCTCTTGGTTGCTATGCTGTATTTCTCCATTAGTTTCCAACGTTTCGGTTGCGGTACTGGAGCCATATCCAAGGATTTGATATTTGATTTCATGTGAAAAAAGTAGTAGTTTATTGTGGGTTGAGCGTACTACTCCGAGATCACACGCTCAGAGAGGCAATCGTAATTCTCACACTCTTTGGCAACATCAACAGATGAGGCAGTCTAAGTCTGAAAGCCGAATGGTTTCCGACACTACGTTTTCTCGGAGAGATGCGCTCGAGCACAGGAGCACTACACAATAATTAATGATCTTACGAAATACTCAATTAAAAATTGATATTGCTTTTAAGATAAAAAGAAGGGGAGCTATTCGATGTTTTTAGTTGACCAAACAAAATGATGCGGCTTCTTATTGTTTCAAAAAACAATTTGCAGTTCCAGTTGAAATTTAAGTCTTCCACTCGTGGCATAATAACAACTAAAATTGACTAAGGGAGCGAAAAAGGGTTGAGGTTTCTAAGATTTTTTTATTTATGAAAACAAGAAAACTCTCGTACATAATCTAGATTCGCACCCTAAGTAAATAGGGGTACATATAATGTGCAAGCCGCCGTGCAACATTGTCTGTCGATTGATTTGAGGGCAAGTGGTCTCCCTCGTAGCGACAGCTACCCTCGTTTCCAGGCTGCGACAATTTTCCAGGGATTTCAACACTGTAATGTAAGACAAGTAATAAAATTAGATATAAGATATAAAAGATATATTTTAACCCCCCGTTAATTAATTAGGTAAGTAAGTAAGTATTAGGGTAATCGATTTACATTTGAAATAACGAGAAAAATCTTCGAAAAGTTACGGAACGTGTAATATGTACATACATATATGGTATAATATATTTTTCGTTTGTATATATATACTAACGACTAAACGTCATTTATGTCATTTATGACTACCATATGTATATATTTTTTAAGTAATCATAAAAATTTAATTAAAACGGTTGACATACTGGTAATTTTTTATATGCCACTAGGATCACTTCAGTAAACTTACGTCATATTTTTAATGTCACCAATATATTTACAATTAGTAATAAAACTTATATAATTGTATTATCAAGCTTATTTTTTAAAACTACATAATTAGTTTTTTATATGCTTACTAAATTAATTTGCTTATATTTTTTCCGAGTAAACAAGTAATATGTGACCTTATAAATAACGTGCCTTTTTACTTTTTTTACTTCGAAGATTCTGTATATGTATTTATATTGTAGATAGCACGTGCGGTTGTTACTTCGATATCGGGAAATCTTTCATTGAAATATATCTGAAGATATTGCACAAAATACACGTGTCTGTATTATGAAATAAAATGCAGTTTGCTGTGGAGCTTGTACTTATTTAAAATACGATAATACTAAAAGCTGATGTTTCAAATGTGTTTTAACCTAAACAGCTGTTATCTGTTTCTGTTTTATCTCTTGTTATGTATCTAGCGGTGATTTCCCTGAATTACCTCATTCCACTATTAAATATGATATTTTCTAATGTGATTTTAGGTAAGATTTTATATTTTTTATTTGCTTGGATATATATTCATTTTTTGAGCCGAAACATAAAAAAAAAACAATTTTACTTACAACCTTTAAACATATTATTGTATATATTACGTCATGTATTGCATATGTTTGTGGAATTCAGTTCATGAAATTGCACGATCACGTTTGATTGACGGAATAAAATATAAAGTAAAAAACAATACAAGTTGCCAGTATTGCGTGATGTTACATGTATTGTATAAACTGTATGACATGAAATGCGGATCGAGGTGCAGACCGAGTTTAAGTAAATACAATAATTAGATGGCAATATCGTGTCGAAATCAAACGATATTTAGACGTAAGCAACACCAGTGCATTCGGTTATTTATAAAATCTTACTAACAAGTAATTATATTTTAAAAAGGAAATTCGCGTCGGTGATTCTTATCGATAGAGTTAAGAAAGTTAACTTATAATTGTAAATAATAGCCAATAGCACATGATAATGACTTTAAAAAATATGTGTATTTTTAAAGAATGATTTTTTAGGGTCAAGATCCTAATTTGAGTATGTCTTAATGGATAGTATTTTAAACTTACTATGTCTTTCTTCTTGTCGTTTACTACGATGTTGATTATCAGTAAAAATAAGTACAGTAATACCCCGCTTTACGCGACCCCGTTATGCGCGGTTTCACTATAACGCTTATTTCAAATTTCGCGTTAAAATGCCTCGCATTACGCGGATTTCTTATTTAAGAATGTGCATGAACATAATGTAGTCATTGACTTATCTTAACAATTAAAAACAGCGTTGGGTGTTATGAACGTATTTTACAAGAACGTAGAAGAAACGCTACCCTAAAAAACAATAGATGTATTTTTCAGTAAAAATAACAAGTAATACTACATAAAGTGTTCTTAAAATTAAAAAGATAGATTCAAAAGATTCGTATTTATTTGTTTTAGGTTTTGACTATGTATGTATGTTTAATCGTAAACCCCGATATACGCGAATTTCACTTAACGCAATTTGTTCCGGAACGTATCCCTCGCGTAAAGCGAGGTATTACTGTAATGCATTTCATTCAATGCAAGTCTATCTATATTCTATGATGTATTTATGTTAGAGAAGCATTCACAAAATGATCGTAAATAAAGCAGGTCACTGCCAGTCTGTACGCACCATGGTATACCTGGTGTCGCTCCGGTCCACGCGAGTGCAAGTGTCCGGGTCGCCCTCCGCGCCCTCCGCCCCGCCCCCCCCTGAAGGCTGGGCTCACGAAACTCCGGCTCGTCACATCCGCTTGCAATAAGGACAGCGCTCGTGTCACCGCTGGCCTCGAGGGAGTTCCTTCGAGTCCACCGCTAGGAGAAAAGGTTTTTCCAGGCGCATGTTTTATTCCTTAAGCTGCCGATTGACGCTGAAACCCCATCGGCAATCGAACGAATCGGTGGTCGATGTTGTGTCACACGCAATCGATAAATCTTTGCTGTATATAAAAAAATATATATATAGAAAAATAGGTAGGAGCTTCCGATAAGTTTTATTTGCAACCGCTTTCGTTTTCTCAATGACTTCTCAACTCTAAAAAAGTACTTATTCACATGCAACGGGATCACTCTATCATCGTATAAAGTCACGATGCTCCCTTTGCGGCTGCAGATGCAATGCCCCGTCTAGTATAGTATCTTATTTGCCGTCAAATCAACGATACGACTTTCATACCGAATAAAAAGACACACACTTGTCGGGTGACAAGTCTTCGAGCACCTCGCGGCTCAGGAATGCGGGACACCCATTGAGCAAAATGTGCGCGGAACGAGCCGGGCCTCGAGGCGGAACTCGCTTGTACTGGGGGATAACACAACATCCACATCAGAGTTGCGAAATGAACTGCAAACGGGCACTCGCCCAGACAAAACGGGAGCACTGCAACTGGGAAAATGTGAAATTCCATAATTGTTCTGTTAAATTCGTGCGCAATAGTCGGTCGGTGCCGACATTCCTCGGGCGGTCGCGGAGGCGCTCGAGTGCCACTCCGCAAGGTCGCGCGGCTGCCGAGGACACGAAAAGAAAATAACCGGCCACCGAGAATACCTCGCATTGTCCACAAATTGCACTCGATTACGGCTAATTCTTTAAATACTCGAGGGGAAACTCGCGCTCGATCATTGAACACTCCGTCAGGGGCGAATCGTATGCGCATGCGGGACAAAACAAAGGAGTTCGAGTATCCTTTCGAAAATCTTCAAGGTCGCTAGAGGTAATTGATGGCGTTCGACTCCTTCCTCGCCGTGGCGACGGGCGGGCGCCCCGGCATCCAGGGGCGGAGGGCGCAGCACCCTCGAGGGGGCGAGGAGGCGCAGCACCCTCGAGGGGGCGAGGAGGCGCAGCACCCCCGAGGGGGCGAGGAGGCGCAGCACCCTCGAGGAGGCGGAGCGGGGCGCCGGACGAGCACCGCGTCAAGTCTCGGTGCTCTCGTGAAACTCTGAATGCCGCCTCGACCTTGATTGCTCATTCCTCCAAATTTATATTAAAAATACGAGTATAACCGATTGCTATTTTCTAAACAAAAATGCAATCGTACTATTTATAATGAACCCGGCCGTTCCGATTCGCCTTTATTCGGAGACGCTTCTCTGGGGCTCGAATTCGGCGGGCGAAAGGGAAAAGGAAGAGGGATGCCGAGTCGGGGGCTCTCGGCCACCGCGCAGTGGACCTTCTCGAGGCCGCCGGCGCCCCGCGGCACTCGGACCCGCTCCAATTCGACGCTCGATTTGGTGCTTTAGAGCGCCGAGCTCCTAAGAACGAAGCGATGGCATTAGATTCCCGTTCTCTCGCCGCGCGAGCGGATAGGTCGTGAGCAACGAATATAAAACAAAGACCACTTTCCGTAACTGGCGAAATCATCGGGCATCGCCAGAATCGATCCGCTCGGTCGATTCAAAAAGTGAGAAAAATATCGGCTGAGGAATTTTGAAGAAACTCTCGGATTCGGGCCACAGACGGGAAGGAGACAGGAAGGGGGCAGGAAGGAGACGGGAAGGCGTCGGGCCGAGACGCCCCAGGTCGGAGCGCCAGACCGGTCCGGCGGTCGTCAAGCAGTAATCAGCGCAGATCCGAGAGCGGCGATAGCGGGCGGCGCCGGGCGCGGGCCACTCTATTGTCCGCCCGAGGAGCGATGTTGTTTACTGCATACTTGTGTACATTTTTTTGTACAATATCCGTTCAATAAATTGCTTTTCGGTCGAGCTGCCGGCTACAGCGCCATATAATTTAAAAATCATTATTCATTCGCAGACGACCGACCTTGCGAGAACGGAGAATCAAATAATTTCAAATTAATGAATTCAATAGTGAACTTTAAGAAAATATCATCAACCTGGCGCGATGAGAAGTGACATTTGCGCCGTCCGTGCCGCTTCTCCTTGATGACCGAGTGGCCGATTGAAAGGTGTGCCCTGATGAGTTCTACTTCCGAAGTCTCCCCCATCCGACCCCGCCTGCTTCTTCTGAACAATAAGTAGCTATGGGAATGTTTTCGAGCGAACGATTACCACAGGACTTTTCGGTTAAAAATTATTTCTACCGAAATAATATGGACGAGACAAATCTCATTAATATTTTAAATAAAATACTTGAGTGATTTTTCCCCATCTTAATTTATACTTTCCTGTTGGCATTATCAAACTCTGGGAATGGAATTCCACCAACTCCTATCTGTAAAAAATATTGATTATTTACAAATGTCACTGTTTATCGCTGAGACCATAAAATCGTGTTTACCGGGTGATGTTTGTCTTTTTTTGTTACATCACGCTTTCCGCGCCTAGGGTGCAGATGCAGATGAGGGTGCGGGCGGGGGTCCAAGGAACGAGATGATTTTCCGCTTCACAGCAGTTTCGCATTTTTACGCCAAAGGTCACAGGAAATCTGCGGAACGCAATCCAAAGTATGTAAATATTCACTTCAAATTCGTTTTATCGAGGAATATATTTTTACATTTTTAAAATCATTTGTGTTTTTTTTATAAAGACGAGGCATAAAATACTTATATTTAAAATTATAACCTTTAAGTCAATTTTTGGCATGAATCGATTCGATCTACGAGTAAAATATAAATAATTTATGGATTAAATTTTGTTAAATAATAATTATGAATCGAGTATGTTAATTGAAAATCTGTCATTAAAAGTATTGTTGTTTGATTACAAATAAACGAGCGATTAAAGTTCGGATAATCGATTGATATAATATGTCTCTATTGGTATCACAGCTTTTGGAGATTGTTCAAATGAAAGTTCTGAGTAAAATTCAAAATCATTTGATCAATCAATTGGTTTATTAATATATTCGAAATGAGTAGATTGTTAAAATATATCCGAGAAAGGACAGCAGAAAAACCCTCCAAGCCTTGACAGGATTCGCCAGTCAGTAACCGAACAGCCTGAGGTTCCGCAATCATCATGGAGGAAGTGAGAGACGCGGAAGACCCTCGCCGTCCTCCGAGGCTGCAGAGACATCTTCACCCGATTTCCTGCACTGAGCACGGCTCGCCAGGTCTGCCCGAGAGTCTTCACTTTATTATTATTATTTATATAACAGATTTAGTAAAAATATATATCGTTTGGCGCAACACGGGTCACATTGATCTTCCGTAAATTTGAAAATTATACATATGTTGATCCCTCTTACTTTCAGATATTTGATGATAGACATCTGTATACTTTTAGTATTCCTATTAATGCTCGGTCCACAACAGACTGGTTTGATTTGTAACGTTTCATATTTAAACTATAATCATTCATGTTTTTGAAAGTTTCGATTTTCGCTGCTGAAGAGCTCCTTCAACAGCGAAAGCACTCGTAAACAAAGTGATCGTAATCACCTAACCGTTTGGGTTCTAATATATTTTTATTTAAAAAAATTCATCAGTAAGACCGGTAATTTTTTTTATTTCTTGGATGAAGAGGAAATTGTAGATGGGGGTGGACACCGAAGCCGTGTCCCCCTCGGCTCCTCTCCCACTCCACCCCCGGCCAAAACCCGCTCTCTGTTTCAAGAATTATCACTTTCCACAATCGCTTCCTTGTTGGCGGCCGCTGAGTTGCTAATGCACACTTTATTTTATTTATTGAATCATTACCGACCACCTTGCCCAATCACGAAAATCGTTATAAAATATATTCATTCGAAAGTACGTAATAATGCAGGCCTCATCGGATGCATAGAATTAAATATGTGAATGAATAAGTAATATATGTGAATGGATAATCGAACAGTCCACTCGAATAAATAAATTCATAGGCTATCGCGAAATCACAGAAATTCTTGAAAATATTCAGCATAAAAAGGTCATCGCGAATAACATGAACTTGAGATTTTATTAACCATATTTGACAGACAATATTTCGCAGAATACATTAAAATATTTTAATTTTGTATTAAAAACTTATAGGAGTAAACATTTCTTACGTTAGAGAGAAAATACAACGCATAAAGAGATTAAAAGAAACCACTTTTTAAATAGGTATTTTATAAATAGAAAATAAAAATACAACAAGAATTTATTTTATATTCAGTAACGTATTTCTTTTGGAGTTTACGGTTTTTTCGAGTATATTATTTATTCTCATCGATTTAATTTTAGATGAAACATTTATAGATTATTTAGGAACAAATAGTTGATTTTTATATTTTTTAATTTCTTTTGATGACTTTTTGCAGGACGATAAAATTTCTTTATTGTTATTTGTGTACAACAAAAAGATGAACAAACTACTTATCAATATTTCTAATAATATGGATACAAAAATTTCTGAAAATCATATATTTAAGTAATTAATATTTATTAAAAAGTCTTACCTTTATTTAAAAAAAACTAGACAATTCTTTTAGTTATCATTGATTACAATTCCTCACTCTTCATAAGTATAATAAATTAAATAAGTACTCGTTCTAAAATAAATATGTAAATAGTATTTACTCTAATGAAACATTTTGGGTGAATATTCTTTTATTTATGGGTTGATTTGATTTTTTTAATTCTAATAGTGTTGCATTAATATTCATTCATAATATGTATTACTTGAAATATGTTATATATTAGAATAAATACATATCGATACACAGAAGTTTTTGCAACATCTGTATTAATACATATTATAATATGAGTACGTTCAGTCGTTATGTGGCATTGAACCAGAAATAATTACGTGATATTTAATTTTATTGCACTATTAATCGGCTGATAATTTAAAGTCCACTGTAAATATTGAATTCTCAGGCAGCGGTGCTGTTGCCGGGCGCCTCTGATAGGTTTCTACACTAAATATGTGAGACGAGCACGCGATCGGCGGCGGAGATGGCACCCGTCGCATGTGTTACAAGGCCCGGTCTGCAGAAGCTCCTCTCGACTATCACTCGACCTTTGGGAGAAGTTGCCGCAAATGGCAAGGACCTCTGCACCACCGCCAGTCACCACCGCCAGACATCATCGTCAGACACCACCGTCTAACACAGAGGTTCCCAAAGTGGTCAATATCGACCCCCAGGGGTCGATTTCGCCCTGCAAGGGGTCGATGACAGCGAAAAATAAAATTGGGGGTCCATGAACTGTAAATGGGGGTCTACGAGAGTGGATCCCATTTAAGCAGGTCATCGCCAAAATTTAGACATTTCGTAAATGTCATAATGCACCGAACACAGATTTTACATATGTACTTTGTGACGAATCGAAGCCCTGAAGCGTAGAACTTCGTGCCAAATGCTCGAAAAACGAGACTTTCAGCATTGTAATACTATACCGACGTGCCTTTTTGGAGCTTATGACATAAGAAGACGAAACATTACGATCGTGTTGCCTTTTTTAAAAAAATCATTTCCAAGGGCTAATGAACTCGAATGGGCAGCAGGCGATGGGCGTAATAAAACAAATTGATTTGACAAATATTCCGAGAAAATAAAGACACCTGTACGGCTTAGGAAGACCGAGGACAGACAGACCCTTTCAAGGGAGACAGTTTTAAATCGTTTTAAAACGAGTTGTTCTATATAAGATGTTAAAAATATGTTTGAAGTTGATGAATTTGTCAAAATTCAATATTAGCAAAGCAGGGGGTCGACGAAAAGCAGGAAAACTCGACAAGGGGTCGACGGGACAAAATAGTTTGGGAAACTATGGTCTAACACCATCGCCTACATAACCTTCACCAGACATCATCGCCAGACGCCTCCGCCAGACATTTTCACAGCCAGATACCACCACTGGACAGAACACCAACGAACGTCACCACACAAAGAATGCTTTTATTTTTGACGTGGGTTTTTTGGTAAATTTTTAAATTTTAATTACATATAGGACACAAGCCCTCCGACTTAATGGACACTTAACCCCACTAAGGTTCTCCACAGGTTTTTTTTTTGTTTCAGATTTTGTCCAATCTCAAACTAACTGAAGAAATCTGTAGGTCTGGCGTTGTGGCGTTCGGAACATATAATCTGAAGTCATTTGCTTGACTCAGCTGAGTCAACCGTCAAATGTTATTGGTCAGTAATCAAAAGCTGAAATTTAATATTCATTAACCAGAAGACGGTAGCTAAGACCAGCTGCGTAAATAGTCTCTAGCTAATTGTTAGCGGTCAGAAACCAGGTTCAGCTATCGCAGCCAGAAGTCAAGATAGTCTGGCCTAGTGGTCGGCAAACTTGTTGTTGAGCAGAGCCAGACATTGAGATTTCTTTTGAAAGACAAATTTCTAAAACATAGGCTATATTTGTAGGTACACTTAATAATTTTAGTTAATGTTTTTAGTCTCAATTAAACTATAGGTACATTGTTGTTGTTTTTAATTTTAGGCACAATTTCAGGTTTTTATCAAAAGACGACTCCACAATTTACTCAAGATAAGGTTCACGCTTGAAAAATTTGGTCGCATGAATATGTAGAACCGAAAAAGAAAAGAGCAGCAAACGCTAGTTTTTTAAACTGATAATATGAGTGAGGAATACTATTCCAGTTGTCAACAATCATCAAGTTTTCCTTCTCTCTGACAGGTTGTCTACTCTTTAAGATTAGATCATCTTTGCTGGACTAAATTCACGCTTGTTTTTCTCAAATATACCCATATTGTGGTAATTTATGGCATAGCCGCACTCAGGGGCCCAAAGAGGCCCATACGGCCCGGAGTCACGGTTTGCCGACCACTGGTCTAGCCCAACTGTATAAGCATGTAGCGATTGCATATTTGAAGTCACTCCCGTTATCAGCTTGACGTCCCATCACTATGCGGACTATTTATTTTATCAGTGTTAAGTTTGCCCAGTACTTAAAAAAATAACGCAAAAAATGTGAATATGAATGTGAGGCCTAAGAGGTACGCGTGTAGAGCCTTTAAGGCCTCTGCACCCGTAACAACAAATCGTGACACCAACTTGCAGCTAGCCAATAGCGTCCAACCATAAAAAAACACCCAAAATAAAGGGACGCTATTAGCTAGCTGCAAGTTAGTGGTGCCACGACTAAAGAGGGCTTCTCTCAATTTTTTTACTAATTTAACGTAATCTTTTTATTTACCTTTTTAACTTTAAATTATAAAAAATAGATTATAGTTTATACAATGAGTTTTTAACATTACTTCATTGTTAAAAAAAATGGTGTTGTGACAGTTATCAAAAGTGACTGGTGGCTTAACAGTCCAATACGGACTATAGTGCTCGGAACAAAGCAATTAAACAAACAATCCAATTATAAAGGTAATCGATAAGGTATCGGCGGTTTGATTGTCAAATGTGTAGCAGTTGTCATTTGCTCGGTTGCTTGACCGTGGCCCGGTTGCGGCGGGCGTGGCCGCGCCGCGTCCGGCTGGACTGTCCGGCGTGTCATGTCGCACGTCGCACGTCGCACGTCGCGAGTTGCATGGCTCTCGGCAGTGGTGATGAGCATAGTCGATGAATTTTCTTTTCTTATATTATTCTTATATCCTTAGAAAAAGTAAACTCGATTCATAACTATGCAGTTATACATCAAGATTTTTTGTTATTGTAATGATGTTATTTACAAAAATATTATAGGTCCAATGATCTATTCACGCTGAAAGCATTACCCAACTATGAATAAATCGATTATTAATTAAAACGAATCAATAATGCCCATGTCTACTCACCAGCATACCACGGCACGCGTGTACGCACGCTAGCCGGAGAGATGCTATTTGCACACAACCAATTACAATGACCATTCTTTATATTTATATATATAAAATGTATATTTATATGCGCATGAGAAGGGAAGGCAGGGCCGTACTACATATACTATAGATATAGGTCCAGACAGGCCCGGTTGCTCTGGTGTCCGGCTGTAAATGAAAGTAAAAGTCAGTGCTCTAGGTCAGGGGCAGTCCAGCCGCTCCTGCTGCAGACCCCTCCTGCTGGCCTCGGAATATTCCAGTATCAACACTCCATTGCGTGTGATGATGGACACGCTACGTTATTTGAATTTATGTAAGTCAGTAATTACGTATGCAGCGTGTACGCAGCAATTCAAACGTATCAACAATTTCGAACTCTTAGAAATAGAAAATATACGATCATTTAAAAACATGCTTACATGAAATCAGACATATCTAACAGATTAGATGCACAAAATATTGGTCCGTCACGTACATATCCAATTCCCAAGATGTACATCATGTTTATATTTAAAATATTGTAGAGAAACACAGGGATTATGTAAAATGTTTTTTCTCACTTTGGATTCACTTGTGTTTTACTATAAAAGACTCATGCATTAAAATTTAATAAATAATTTTCATTTATGTTTTATACGGTGATAAATGATTTATTTATTGTTTTACATAAATTATTTATCTAATATACTTATTTTATACATTTTTTCTCACATGAGACTAAGCACACATACATGATACTTCCAAAAATGACTATCGACGATGAGAAAAATTTAATTTTAAATTAAACAACATAAAAAAACTATGAATAACTAATATTTAAATATTTTCCTTTCAATTTTCATCTCCCGTTACCCGTAAAAAATTTAAATACTTGTTGTCAAAACAAAAGATCATAAATATGCGTGTGCACATTCTATGCATATTTTTTTATTAACAATCTTTTAAATACCATAGTATCAATCTTGTAGGCTTTAACCTATCGCCACAAACAATTTAAACAAAAAAAAAAAAAAAAAAAAAACAGCACTTAGAGGCGTACACTGTAACTTCCTAACTTCGTGAATCGGAATTTCAATATATAAAACATAAACAAGATCTCAGACCTGAAGACCCACTGTGCTGGCCGGCGCACAGTGCGCAGCGGCCGAAATATCGCCGAGTGGCCTTCGGCAGCCGCTTCGTATAAAAAATCAAATCACAATAAATCTTCCGCGCTCGCCGAATATATTATTTAACAGCATAAAATTTGCAATAATAAGTATAGCGTCAGTCCGACTCCGCCGCTCGCCGGTCGTCGGCAAATATTTAGAAATCTTCAGCCGTGAAAATGAAGGTGAGTTCCCATCCGGCCACTCCGCCGTGATCTCCTCCTGCCACCGCCCTGGCTTGCTGCACCACTGGAATATGCAAACTGAGTTTACAATGACTTCATAGGTTATGACACCTTTACGCATTGTTACCTACAAAATCACACAATCAAAAACGAACTATGACTAGATGCGATGCTAATAAACCGTACCAAGCAGCACTGCTTATTCACTTTCTTATGCAGGGTCATTGGCTACAGCATGAATATGTAGTGTTTTAATGACGTCGTGGGCTTGGCATCTTTTATTTCACATTTTACAGTCATTATTGAAGTATTTTTTTTTACATTCGAACAATGCTATACTAATAAACCATACCATGTAGCACTGCAAATTTATAATTTTATGCAAAGTCATAAGCTAAAACAGAAATATATCAACTGAGTTTTAAGGACGCGACAATATATGACGTCTTTAATTTCATCGATTATACCAATTACGCTTGTACAACTGTAAGACCATAAAACATGTGAAATCGCTTATTCACCCTTCTTTACAAAGACATTAGCTACAACAGGAATATGTTAACACTGTTTTAGTGATATCATAGGTTATGACGTCTTTCGTTGATTATTTTATTATCAGTTGTAAAACCATAAAATCAAAGCAAACTGTGACGAGACTGCGATGTCAATGGAACGTAGATTTGCTTTTGCGAGCGGCTCTGCATAAGCGCTTTTAACTACAGCGATCTAAGGAAGTTATTCAGACTCATATAATTATGAAAAATTATATGCTTTAGTAGGAAACTTTTATTACATGAAATAAATTGCACAAATGCAATGCGGATATTAGGGCTCGCGCCGGGGAGTTGCAAGGTTTCAAAAATGGTCATACATTGAGGATTCCCCCGTACTTTCCATAATTAAGATTAGCCGAATAGAAATAAAACTTCGTTTTTACATTGGGTATTTCCTCATGACTCGTGGCTCTTTAGTAATCACGATATCCACGACATATTGATTTAATTTGTATCACTATATTTAAACAACAAATATATGCAGCTTTATGTGCAAACCAAATTGTTTAAGACTTTTTTGGTTTGTGAGCGCCTCTGCCTTTCGAGGGTTTCTTCAGACTAGCTAAGAAAAGTTTTTTTAATGGACTTATAGATTACATATTTATATACTTAGGGATTTTCATGTTATTGTTTTTGTATTATTAGAAACAGCTTGCCGAGCTTGCGAGGAATAATGTATTTTTTTTATGTGGAAGTGTTTTCGATTGATAGCGTATCTTTTTCTTATCAAAAAAATGACAAATATTTAATAAAAAATGATTTTTATTTTCCTATAATTTTAATAATAGTTTCGCTCTAAGTTTCGAACTTGGGACCTCACGGCCAGCGAGCGGCCATGCTGGCGATGCGCACCGCTATGCGGTTACTGGAATATTTACAACGTACATTTGCAAGAGAATAATTACAAGTTGTACACCATCCTAATGAAGAGCGGTACTCGCCGCAGGGAGGTGCAGCCGTCCGCACAGCAGTAGTCGTTACGGGTCCTATTATGCAAGAAGGTGTTACTCGGTTTGATAATAGCGCCGCGTTTTCTTCGGCGCCTCGCTTTTTGCGTTTTCTAAAGATCAACGCACTGCGCGAGCGCGGCTCTCGTTTATCTCTCGCGACCGTAAGACAATGTAATGGCGATTGTGAACCTCAAACCGAAATATCAAGGACGAGTCGCGAGTCACCTGTCCGGCTCCGCGCCGCCCTCCTGCGCCCCTCCCCTCGCCCCTCTGCCCGGAGGCGTTTTCAGGTTTTTGCGCAGTATAATAAATTTGCCGACAGCGTCCCGAATGTGATATTTGTCGTCACCATCGGCGATCGATTCGCCGTCGAAAAATCAAACCAGAGGTTATGCGCGCAATTTATTGTATTAAAATTTTACTGTCAATTTGCGCGTATCGGAACACGACACGAGAGAAATGGCGCCGGATTGGATAACGAAATTAAGTTATTCCGATGAAAGATGAATACATTCTGACGGACGCCGGCACGCTCTGCGGTCGTGGACTCGGTAACGGCCGGGTAGTCTCGCAGTAGTGCAGTATTGCAGTATTTTCCCGCGAGTCTGTCTCACGGCAACTCTCGAGCGGGATCGCAGATCGCGAATCGGAGGGGGTAATTTAATATGCCGTCGTGACATTGAACCGCGCCGGGTCTTCCCCGCCGGTCCGCCGACCCGTCGAGGCCGCCATCCCCGGGGACGGATCCTTCCGGACCCGCTCTGCGCGGGATGACAAATATCGATCCATCGCCCCCTTCCCTTTCATCGCAAGCGACCGGAACGATCTCGGCCGGTATTACCGGACTCTGACGGATCACTGGATCACTCGTCTTCGACTGTCGGTATACCTCTCCGAGAGTGAATTATTTTACAGTAGAATACGTTAGCACACTTCATTCGATCGAACGCAATCGTAACGTTTTCAGGCCGGGAAGGAAGTGAATTTTAACGATCCGGTCTCACTCGACGGAGCTTCCTCGACGTTCGAGAAGTTAGTACTCAATGTGATGTCATCGACAGGACGCGACGTCGCAGGCCGCGGGGCCGAGATCGACGGCACTCTCCGCGTGCGATGCGACTATCGACATTCGGGACATCGCGCGCTCCGTCGACTTGCGAAACTGTCTCGCGAGCCCGCGGAACGGGAATCCCGAGCGGAGGATGCGCCGCTCGAGGCCGCCCGCCGGGGAACTCGCGCCTCTCGTTCGTTTTGAAACAATTATCGCACCGTTTCCCTCGCTCGAGATCGCGGAGCGCGCCGGGCCCGACGCGAATAGCGGCGGAGGCGGCCGTCTGCACTTGCGACACTGCGCGGAGCCGCCGACTTATCCGAGCCGCGAGTGTGAAACGCTGCGAGGTTTCGCAACGGACGGAATCGAACCGCTCCGGTCGGGCCGCGGCAGATCGCTCGCGCCCCTTCCCGCTCCGGGGTGCGCCGAGCCGCTGCCTCGGAGGCCTCCCTCGGACCTCCCTCGGGCCTCCCTCGGGCCTCCCTCGGGACTCCCTCGGGCCGGCGCGGGGGCGGGAACTCTCCCCGACGCTAGTGGTCGCGCTCCCCGAACCGGTCCGACACTCGACCGGCTTATCTTATTTGACAAAAAATGCGCTCATTCCGAAGCACTCGGTCGTGCCGGTCGTTTGTTTGTCGGTTCCGAGTGACCTTGATCTTTTTTAAACGGCCGCGGGCGGAATCCGCGCCGCTCTGAACTTCAGCGGCCGGAGACTTTCGCTCTCCGCCGAGCGAGACGCCGATCGGGCGCGGCCGCTCCTCGGCGGCGCCAGAACACGGACCGCGGGGACGGGGACTCTCGGTGTCGAGGGCCGCTACCGAACTCGTCAATCACTCTCCGCAAACAAAACGTCACAGCGTCCTCAGAATGTGAAACAATTATGTATTCAAACAAGTAAATCTATCGAGTTAAAAATATATCAACTTTAATTACTTCCCATAAGTGTAGAGTAGTTTACTACCTCCGCGAAACTAATGTACTCATTCCGGAGCTAATGCTCGCCTTCTCAAATTGATTGACAATATACTCAATCTTAATTAGACTAAAACCTGATTTTTTCGGCGGAATAGTATTGGAGTGCGCTGCCGTATCGCGTGTTTGTCTGATACGCTATCTCGGCGTACCCGCGTGCCACCGCTCACCCGAGGCGAGGGTACACTCCGGGATGCCCCCCGGGGGAGACGCGCCAGCAGCAGCAGCAGCAGCAGCAGCAGCAGTAGCAGAGTGGGCCCCTGACGGATAAAGGCACGCTCGCCTTGTATGGGGCGCTGCGCCGGGAATTCGATCGGATCGATTATGGCTCAATTAGTGAGACGGCTAGCCGGCGACGGGCGCGCGGCTTCTCGATTCCGTTTGGCTATTTACTTGCGGATTGTTCCCGTGACGAGCTCTTCGACATTATGAATTCCCCAAGGAAAATTGAACTGGAATAACCTTTTTGCTACTGCTCTCGATGTATCATCCGAAACAGAGACCGCATTCAGTCGTCTTGTCGCCTTAGAGGATCTCTCCGCGACTAGCTATTTTACACTTTTAGCGTGCAATTCGACCCCCCATTTTTCAGGTCGTATGCTCCACCGATCTCATTGATCTCCCCTACAAATATTCTGCCTTCCTATTAAAAGCTCGAGTTTTTAATAGGATTGTTGAATCCCTTGTTTAACTTGAAAGCTCTACCACTAACTCTTTGAATATATAAAAACGTGGTGAACTCTTATAGCCTTTTTCCCTTGAAGAGGTCCAGGTCGTCCCAGAGTCTCCACATGCTTACTTGTCTGTCTCAAGGCTGCAGTGCCGCTAGGCACGTCCTTGTCAATTATCGTCCAGCTTAATGGCAGACGAAATAATATAATTTTATTTGTCTGCATTTTCAGCTTTCAACATTACGGTAATTTTTTGCTAATCGATGGCAGAAGTGATTGCAACTTCCTCGGATTAGTTACTTGAAGTTAGTTACAAAAGCCTGGCGAGCATTGTACAATTTTTGACGCTGTAGAAGTTGATCTTGGAACACTTGAGATTCTCTATCAATTTAAAGTTACTTCCCATATATATTCCACAGATCCAGCTTTCTGAATAGAGGTGGGCCCGGGGAGAAGAGCGCTTTGCTGTATTAATTCTACCTTTACCCCGAAGCGTGCTTCAGTTCCAAAATTGCTAAACGTCGTACTGACTCTTTTCATTCTTGAGTAAATACTGAGAGAAAAAACTGTCTGAAATATCACAATGATACAAATATTAACTTATGCGTAGCTCTTAAAAATAATCGGTTTGCCGAAAAATATTTAAATATTATCGATATCACAGCAAAAATAGTTAAATCAGTTTCTGGGGGGTTACTTGTTTTATCTATTATTCAAATTTTCACTAAAAATAATTCACTGCGACAATTACCAAGCACGGCAAAATGGACGGGAAAATGGCTGGAATATTGTAACCTATTTTGACTATGAGCGCTTCCACCTTCTTCTTTAAACTTCAGTTTGACGAATCACTCGAAAGACAAAAGTGCTCACAAACAACAATTGACTTGTCGTTTGGGTATAAAATTAGTTTATCGTGCCCCAAGCTTTCATCCGATGTGCCCGAATTGATCGCTCAAGTAGTCGCCCCCGACGCTCGGTCACCATGTCGCCCGGAGTGCCGGCGCGACAGGTGGCATCAGCGAGTGATGCGTGCCCTGACCGGCGCACTTCCCCCGCTGATGGCGGATCTCGTCCGCTCCGGCGGCCTTCACATTCTAAGCGCTCGCGCCAGCGGAGGCCACGAGGCTCCGCGGAGGAATGGTCTTTCTTTCCGAGCGAGGCGAGACACGCCGTCGACTCCAGCCGAGTGCTCGCCCGCTCTGGGCGTTCCCGGCCCGTCTCGTGTGCGAGGTGATCCCTGACTTCTTGCAGACCTTGCGATCTGCCATTTCTGTGCATATGAATGCTAATGTTATGTGTTAAGCATCCGCTTCCTTCCGAAATCCAGCTAGTGGCGGCTGTGCTGCGCGCTGTCGTGCCCGATATGTCAACACTGTGACGTCACAATCTCGCAAGGTACTCACCGGCGATTGCGGCAGTGGTTGTTGAAACTATATACAAATCATTTTATTTCGTGTGCTCGGGTAACCACGATATTGGTTTAAAACTCTCTTCTGTCATACAAGATGTGCGTTGTAAGTTTTTATTTATAAGTAAATTTATGAGAATAGAAATATTCCTTATTTCAAGTGTTATTAATTTTCTCGACTTTTTTGGAGTTTGCGCTCTAAATTCACGAATCAAGCTTGCAAGCCGGGAGTTTTGTTTCTCATTTATTCATATAAAAAATAGTAAAAAGTAACATAATGCTACTTACATTTTTATAAGGTATTGAACCATGAGAGTTGGATAAAAATAAGACAATTCTTTAAACTGTATCAACATCGAAAATAATAACAATAGTTGGAGTAGAAAAAAAAATCGTCACAGTGAGAATACAATAATAAAACAAGAATTAAACGTTACGAAGTAAATATAAAATTGCATTTGTTGTATGAACGACCACGGTCTACTGCGCTAGTACTTTTTTCACAGTATTCATTTTATATTTATGACAAATTTCGTTAATTTAACGCAATATTAAAAGTATTCAAACGGAAACAACGAAGGTTAAAGAAATCCTATGAATATTTTAGATATATATTTAATATCCGCATTTTTCACCCAACTGTATATATATTTTGTATACAATTTTCAGATAGTCGATTTACACGTGAAACGATAGAAAAAGTCCTCAATTTCATTTTCATGGAATAAGTGGGATTTGAACCTACAACTCCATGGCTATCGCTCTAATATTTCGGTCTGCTGAGCTAGATATTCTTGACGACAAAAAATTAGATACATCGGTTCTGCACTATTATATATACCGAGTCAGATTTGCGTTCAGTTACAGCAGCTCTGTAATTCAATTTGCAAAGAGCACCATTACAACCGTGGAGATGTGCAGTCAAAAGGTTTTGAGACTTTTTCTCGTGGTGTGATACAATTAACCAGTATGGGATAAAAATACAAATTTATCAAAATATTTTTAATAATTATCACTGGGTATAAAAATTAAAAAATAAAGACGCGAAGATATAAATTAGATATTGATAAAATTGTGTGTCAATAATATTGTAATAGAGTAAATATTTACACGTAAAGTATGCAATTAAATGTGTACCACGATATTTCGAAATAAAGTAAAACATTTGCAATAACAAAATATATGTTGATATTTTTACATTGTAAATTCTTTTAAGCGACTGATTTTCCTAAAAAATTGGTTGGCATGGACGACAGATAGGAAGATAAACATAAATTTTATCTCGGGCGTTTCGCTTTGCTTCCCTCTACACAATCTTTCCTCTGTATTTTGATTAAGAAGAAACGAAAAGAAGACATCTTTCGTGGTGTGGTGGCACTGCCCCGATAGCTTAAAAATATAATTTTATTGAAACTATTCAAAAAATATAAATGTAATCAAAAAAAGTTACTAAAACGTTCGTTTGCAGTACAAACGTCTTTATATAAAAATATTTCAAAGCTTATTTGTTTATAAAGAGATCCATGAACCGGATGTCATCAATAAAATGACCCGCTCATTTGGACTTGTTTTTTTTTGTGAAGGATAAGACTGCGTATCTTATGTATATTAATAAGTCATTATACATTTACAAACAAGAATTTGTCACCAACATGTCTCGTTCTTTGCATAAAGATTTGAGTGCTGATATTTGAAAATTGAAACATATAGCATCTTATAAAACTTACTAAATATCGCAGAAGATTGAAAAACGTGATGTTCAGGGTACACGGTCATGCTGCGAGAATGTGGAAGATATTAGAAGAAAAAACGAAACCGCAGAGAATATTTTGGAAACAGTACCCATCGTTATATTTAGAAAGATCGGGGAAAAACTATCTCTTTCGCCATAAATTCTAGCTTGTTCTAGAAGACTGGAAACGATATTTTTATTAAAGCTGCGAAAAAGCTGATGTTTTAAAATTTTAGGAAAGGGGACGGTGATATTTTAAAGATTATATATTCATTATTTTGTAAAAAACAGAAATTTGTGAATAAACACTTTGTAAAAAACATTTATAATATATCACAAAACACTTACATGCATGGCTGTTAATGTAATATAAGCTATCACAAGAATTATTTTTTAAATTAATTCCAAACTATTAAAATATGGTAGCATTGGATGAAAATACGATCTAGTGAGAAAGTAAGTTCCACAATAAGAGAATTCATTTCATTGTCGAAAGATTTTTTTAGAATGTCATTTTGTTGATTTTCTGTGATACTCTTATGAATTATTACTAAAAACATATTTATTTTTCATTTTAAATATAAAATTTGGCTTATTTTTAATGGGTTGAGGGGTTAAGTTAAGTTATTATTAAGGTATTACAAATTGTAATGCCATTGCATTCGTTGTGGACATACATCAATAGATGTAGATGAATTAGTCATCTGAGAGACTCCGGTTCGTTCAGGACAAACGGAAAATTTGCATGAAGAAAATACAGTGAAGAACAGTAATACTAAGTTCATTAGTATTCCCTCGTCTTGTATTTTATCTTGCGATTTATATATAAACACCTAATGATGTATTCACAGCGTGGAGTTATTTAATATTTATTTGTAGTCGCCATTCACGTTTCCTCACAGAGAGCATGACGCTTGCGGATGAAGAAGGGAACCGAAATTCCCAAGAAATCCGGCTCTTCCGCGTTGCTCAATTTGAAGTCTATTTTTGTTCCGCCGTAATCAATCACAAATCGCCAGTCAGCAGTGATCAGACATCGGTTCTCAGTCACTCGTATCAGTATTCCGTCAGTCACCGCATGCACGAGATCATCGCGTAGCTGTTAATCACGGCTTCCTTCATATAACTGGACTCCCCTTGTTCGCGGATAGTACACATCCCAGTGAATGTACAATAAGTCGAGGCTTACAAGCAGCGGCGACCACTACACGGAGACAGTAAACTACGGCATGCCCAGGAATGAACCTTAAAAAAAATTCATAATTAAAATGCGGATAATTATTTAATTATATATTTTTTTGAAATGCTCTGCTTAAGCCGCTCATTGTAAAAATTCTATAGGGCAGGGGGAGACATAAAAATATAAATATAGTGCTGTTTGATAATATCACACAAGCAACAGGCCATGCAGTCGAAACTACTGAAAATGATGTGCCAAGTTAATTCCACGAACTGCATGCTCGGTGAAGCTTAAAGAGTAAATTGACTTGCGAGGAGTGAGGAGTGAGGTGTGGACGCTCCGGGCGCGGCTCCACCGAAAGTCACTGTCGCTTTCATGAAAGTGAATCCGCGCGGCATGGACCGCAAGGACAAGCCGCAAACCCGTTCCCCAGGCCCGCGCGGCCGCCAGCCTACATTCAAATTCTAGGCCTGTTCATTATTCACCGGAGCACTCGCGGTGTCGTTTTACTGAAGGGTTATTTTACTGAAATGTAACTTACCTTCTCGTGAGAAAATAAGTCTCGTGTTTAATTTCAATTGTATTTCCAAATACCTATGTTTGTTTACCCATGTATACACTAACATAAAGCTAAAAATATATGTTTTATAGTATCAGTAGAGTTCATAATCAAAACAAGAAATTTTATGCCATTATTAAAAATACCACTACAATATCATATATATATATATATATATATATATATATATATATATATATATATATATATATATATATATATATATATATATATATATATATATATAAATATATATACATATATGTTTTTCGGTTTAAAATCAATTCTGAAAAAAATAAAACGAATCAAGTAGTCGGTTACGACGAGAAAAAGCATCGATATTTATTATCTAAGTGGGTGGTTTTTTTTTTGATGTCATGTTGTATAATATTACAAAATGGCACAAAGAATTTTCAAATGTCACGAATTAGCATTCTGCTTTTGGAGTGCACTGAAAAACAACGCAGTGACAAGTTCGCAAACTAAAGTACCAAGTATGGCTACTTTGCAGTGTAAAAAGAACACTGAATTTTGTAATGCATGTGTATAACATAATATTTGCATTACACGAATTGCGTAGTTCTCCTAGTTCATTGGAGTTTGTAATACACTTTTATAGTAATGTACGCGATAGCATACAATTTACATTGTATATAGTGAAATGTGCATACCTTAAATTACTGTAAACAGATTCGCGTCTACAGGATGCGATGTTCATAGTACAGGTAAAATACACAATAAATAATGCAAAGTACCGTGTTCACACTTTGAGCATCATTATTTGCGCAATATTTAATGTACACAGAGTTACATTTACGATGTGCGATGCGCGCTGTACGATACATGATGTATACAGAACAGGTATTACAGTATACGAGAGACAATGCAAAGTATCATCTGTAGTATTTTATAGACTCTTCTAGAGTATTTGGTAGACTGTTTACTGTTAGCCGAGTATCATGTACAATATACTACATAATGCGCTATACAATATTAGGAGTATACAGTACAGATACAGTTGCAATCGATAAAACACAAAGTACAGTGTGGACCTTTCGCATTGTAGACAGTTGACTTTACTGTAAACAGAATAATATTTACAATATATAATGCAAGCTGCACTAAACATAATGCATACAATATATTTTAAAAAAACACAAAATACCGCCTAAAGTATATCATTAGCACTATATACCTACAATTGTTTTTACGCATCATTATTAGTACAACATTTACTGTAAATGTAGTAATTTCTACAATGTATAAGGCGTACTATAAAGTACGTAATGGACATAGCGGAAAATACCGTCTGTACCCTTTGGATAGTATATAGTGGATTTTATGCATCATGATTTGTGCAACGTTGGCTGTAAACAGAGTGGCATGCACTGAGAGCGGCGCAGGGCCGGCTCGGGACACGCCCTGCCCACATTTGGAACGAAAATACTTTTTCTGAAATGAATGCGATTCGGTTCGTTATATGCGCGCGCAATGCGACACTTCATGGCCGACTTCTCCTCTCTCCCTCCCCCCCGCGCTGCCCCTCGTTCCCTCTCACTCTCTCTCGTCTGCTCACTCGATTATGGTAATCATTCAATTTCGTAACGGATTTACTTTTTTGCCTGCTTTGCAGTGGCCGGTATAGTTGCGGCAACGCAGGTACTTTCTTGAACTACAAAATCAATAATCTATTAATTATAAGTCTATCACCACATCTGTCCCGAAACTGATTGCATATTTCTCCATCTCCTCTACGCTAGAGACTGTAAATACCGCAATGTATTTTTTTTTACTATAGCGACAATACGAAAACTGAAATGATCAACAACACTGTGCTGCCTTTAGAAGTTGATTATCCTGTTCGATCTCAAAAGCGGGTAGCCCCCCTGTCCGCCACAAACTTGTTTAATTTTTAATACGCCATATTTAAACAACAAAATAGAAATAACGAAATCACTAGATTGCATTTATTTTTGTTTGTGAGCGTTTTCATGTACAATGAAATATTATATATAGACTCAATATATTGGAACAGTTAAACATTTTTAAGCGGTCATTAATTAGCAATTAAGTATTTTTTAATCAAGAATGATAATGCTCTTGCGTGAAGTTTTATTTACAGATGGAGTTCACAATATTAAGAGCAGAAGGAAGTTACTTCGACCATTCTAATTTAATTCGCTTTCACTATTAATCCATAAATAGTGTTATTAAATTAAATCTTTACATGTCGGATATATGAGCGATTTAAAGTCTACTCTACTACTAACTAGTACTAGTACAAACAAAAGTGATCATAATCTTCTAGCCATTTGGTTATTGACATTTGTTGTAGAAATTTACGATATCAGAAAGACTGTGAATTGTTTAGTATTAAATATTATGTATTTGTGCAGCTTTTCTTGAGAATGATACAAGCCAAACTGTTTGACACTAAATATTTTTTTAACATTGTTTTGTTTTTATCTGAAATTAGATTTTTTCCGTGTTTTGGTCGTTATGCATTCATATTCAATAATTATCAAATGCCATGCTTAGCTCATATCTGTACAGGTATGCAAACATATTTGATAATTTCCTTGTAAATTATTCACCTGTGTTTTGGTATTTGATTAATTACTGTCGAAATTTTATAGCGAATCTTCCAATACGTTTGAAACACTCTAATTAAAATTATTCTAGAGAATCAATCGATGAACGCGTTACAGTGACTAGAATACACTAAAGACGCAAAGCAATAAATACAAATGTCTAATATAAATCGAGAAACTGATTAAAATAAAAAAATTAAGTTTCCCATCATTTATAGATTGATGATTTGTCGTTTTTTGTGTGAATCGATAATATATATATTATATTTATTTTATCAAAACAATTGATAAAAAATATTTACAATAACAATTTGATCAAATATTTTTACCACATTTGCATCAAACAAAGTAGTATTGAATTAAATAAATACTTTATATTTGCACAGCCGCGAAGAAACGACAGCCGTCCTACGCGTGTGTTCTCATGGTCTTAACAATTTTGCTTTGAAAACACATCTCTAATAAGTCTTGTGAATAAATATTGAAATTAAATACGTAGCGTAATGTAGGTTTTTTTTTAATCAATAAATGACAAAAATAATCCAATTAGTTTTTGTGTCAAATATAATAAAACAAAAATTCAATCGTAAAAAAATAATATATATATTATTTGAAATAGTATATATTGTAATTGCTACACTGCCAGCGCTCTTGAAGGCGAGTAAAGATATTTTTTAAAACTATGCAACAAATCAAAAATGAAGATTACAATAATTTTAAGTGGTGAGCGCTTTCTCCTTTCAAGGGCTAACTATGAAAAATATTCGTTCATTTGTTAAATGATTTATATAATATTTTATATGTTGTTTTGCATAACCACAGTAGCCACTCTCCGCGAGAAACGTTTGAAAATAACAATCTGAAAACGAGAATTGAATCGAGAACCTCTCGATCAAAAGTCAACGATCTAACCGCTAAGCCAGCGAGGCAATCAGAGCAATACTACTGGTAAAGCCACAATTAAAAACCGATTTGCAATTAGCTAACAGGGTGTCTTTACTTTGGGGTTTTTTATGGCTTAACCTATGTAAACAACGCCAAAGAGGACGCTATTGGTTAGTTACTATACGATTGTCAGTTGTGTCGGAGCGTGTATAAGCCAGGCACTATTTGAGACAGATTTCAAGCACAGATGAGTCAGTTGACATCTAATTCAGTTTACTCAAATGCGCTGCTGCTCCCAGTCAAATGCATTCATTAAATGCCCAATGATAAGACCTCGCTTCATATTTTACTGAAATTGGTTTTTGCGCAGAGCTCATTCTACTCACGGCAACACCGAGTCGTTCACTGCAATCGAAAATAAATCAGCGAGATAGACGATGTCGATAAACTCTCGCGGCTTGTTTTTAACAACTTACAAAATTGCGATCTCTGGGCATCTGTACAAATTGAAACTACGCGTCGGAGAAAACAAGGTCGTCTCGCGGTCCACAGCCAGGCTCACTTCTAGAGTTGCAAGTGATAGTCGTCTTTAAATTTAAGAAACGAGCTCTTTGTGCATCATTCTAGGCAGTTACTATATTTTTTAGTCCTGTAATCTTGTAGTTTATTTACGCGACAAAATATTTGACGCTATGGGTCCCATGATAGATCAGGCGATTTCCTTTTCATGAGATGGTCGGCCACTGCGTTGTATTGTGCTGTGTTTAAAACTGTGTGTGTGCAAATATCCCAAATTATATATGACCTAATATACTTCACCCGCTTGACCGCCAGTCGGCAACAAAGTAGCATTAAGATCACAAGCGTGCTCTAGTTTCTTTCAGAAAGGAACAAGAAACCCCGCTGTAAGGAACTGAAGGAACCGTATTGGTATTATTTACTGCTTAAACGTAAAAAAACGCAAGTTAACGCTCAACAACTCAGTATTTATTTTTTTATAAATACCAGTAAATACCATGCGAAAAAACGAGACATTTTAAATTTGACTTTATAGAAGAATACTTAAAATACCATGGGTTGAGCGCGTCACAAATGATAGTCTTCCACAGAATGCGCAAATAAATAAAACAATGAGTAAAATAGCATTTTAAAGGAAAAAGGATTAGCCTACTGCAGATTGTCCAGGAATAATCAAAGAAAAAAAATATTAAAAAAAGGAAATTAATATGGATGTGGAATTTGCGGAAGTGGCTAATGTTCAAGTACAGCCGAAATAATAAGACTGGCCCAAGAATGAGATGTGTTCAGTGAGATGGTCACCAACCTTCTCTGAAGGGAAGCTCCTGAAGAAGAAGATGAAGATTCAATAAGAATAATAAACTATTGTCAAAACCTTGGAACATTGAATTTCCTTGTTGTTTATCTGGTGTGGAGCATGCTCGGTGCCCGGGAGCGAGCAGCGGTACTCGGCCCGAGTCCCGGCCGGGCTCGGCGGCCTCGGGGTAGCGGCTTTCCACGGCCGCTGACCGAGTGCGTGAAGGCCACCCCCCACCCCCCACCCCCTGCCACCCGCCAGGGGTGGCCTCTTGTATACTTAAATTTGATAATAAAAAAATCTTATTTCATCTAGTCTTCATCATTCCAGTACTGGGGCCATCCTCAAGAAAGTCCTTGAAGATGGTGTCATTATCGGGACCGAAACGACGAAATATCAAAGTAGTAACGAGGCATGATACTCAACGGCAGCTCTCAAATATACGAACACATTTTATTAATTCTCCAAACTAGACTGAGGCGTGTAATTATATGGTGGTATGTAAAATTAGACAATACATGAGAATGCGGCTGTACCGAAGTGTGCACAGACGTATTATATTAATTCGTAGAGGGGGCACGTATGCGAGTTTCACGTTAAGCCGGCTACACACGTTGCAACATAAATAATAATATAACGGCTACTAGCGAACAGCGTCTTCTTTTGCGTTGCTTGTTTGGAGACGCTTTTTGCTAATTGCCGTTCCGTCCTCGGTCGTGGTATAACGTGTGTAGACTAGCTAAACGGCCTAAATATGCTGTACATGCTGCTAAACAGCGTTATTTTTTTTGCTGTGTAATAGTTTTGCTCAAGCAAAGAATGCAAAAGATGACGCTTTTGGACTAGTTGGTTGTCGGTTTAGTCGCAGCTTCTTAAGACACCTTTTAAAGCAGCCTACACTCAGAGCATCATAAAAGACAATCGATTTATAATTAACCAATGGCGTTCCCTTATTGTGGGGGATTTTAGCAGTTTGCTTAATTATATGATGCTACTAGGCAGCCGCAACGAGTGCAGACAGCTCTAGACTACGTCGTACTCGATTGCATAAGGGGCAGGAACATGATAAGCGCACCGCGTCCGCGCCGGGGATTGAAAGTTGTCTGTCCGGTGCGGCGGGACGCGACACCTGACCCCGCACCAGCTCCCCGCGCCAGCTCCCCGCGCCCGCCTTGTCTGCAAGTCACGCATTGCCACAAAACCATTAACTCTGATGAAACAATGTCTGATCGACTCACACATGAAACGTCGAGAAAAGTCGTGAAATTAAATAATAAAAGTTCCCCTCGCTCTCCCCCATTCTGTTGCTGGTGCATGGCTGCCATTCAGTGCTCTGAGCGTATGTTAAGTTGTGGACTTGAAATAATTGTAGAGCAGTGGCTCTCAAACTCTTTTGGCCCACGGACCCCCTTTCATAGTCAAAACTTGCCAACGGACCCTGGGTGAAAACCTACACAAATTCATATAATAGACTAATTGGTGCAAGTATCAACTCTATTGCGTTCCTGTATTAACCTGCCTGACTCACCGCGATGCCTGTTATTACTTGTATTTTAAGCACCTGTCTATATTTATATTTTACTTTGTTATTTATTTTAACTTCCATATTAATAAAAATGTGTCGCAATTTTTTTTATTTTATATTAAATCTCGCGCGGACCTCCTGACGTTGTTCAGCGACCCCCAAATCGATTTTAATTTTCTAAGGACCCCCTGAATGATCCCAAGGACCCCCTGGGGTACGTAGGAACCACTGTTGTAGAGGGATGCATTATACAGGTGGGAGAGCGGCTCCTGCTATTGCTTCTACAGCCTACTGCAGTAGGAATATCAAATCTAAATGCCAAAACTTTGTAAAGAAAAAATTGTATAATAATGCTTTTGGCCAGTAGCAATACGCAGACTTTTCCGCAGACGCGGGACCAAACTACACCCCTAAGAAAACCACGAATTCACAATGTTTAGTGAAATGGTCATCGACGTTCTCTGATGAGAGGCTCCTGAAGAAGAAGACATTAAAATAAACGTGAAAAGTATTGGAGTAGTAGTAAGTGTTTAATTGTCAAACCGCAGGTCGGAAGCGACGTTTCAACCAGCGTCTGCAGACCACGACACAAGGGTCTCGTTTTTAATACTCCACATTTAAATAACAAATATGTTTAGTCAAGACGATTTTAGTCTTAAGAGGCCATACAATATTTATATAATGGGATCACACTTAAAACGTCGAGACAAATCCTCAAAAAATGTTTTTCACAATACCGATGGGAATCGACCCGATACCTTTACGGCAGTATTGGCTGGGTATTTTAATCAGTTATGCCTTATTATTTAATACATGGATGCGTGTCGTCAAGTATTTTTTTGAGGATTTCCCTCGTCGTTTCATGTGTAACAGATGTCACGATGGAACAGAACAGAGGGTACAGATGAAAAATGCGGACTGTTAAATAAATTTATTATTAAATTAATACTTATTATTATTAGACTATGACGGCCGTGGAATGTGGGCTCAAATCCCACCAACAAATGCTTATTTATTTAATTTTTTAAATCAATCAATATCAATAAAGAGATTTATTAAAAATTTTGAAATACTTTTTTATAATATATTGTATTTGAGATTTTAATAAATAAATATGTGCATAAAAAAAGCAACGCAAGCCTTATTATCCAAAAATTATTTTAATCGAAGTAGTATAATACCGTATAGCGTAAATAATTTTATACTTGGCGGGCTTCGCTGCTCTTTAGCATATGCTAAATATGCTTAGGTTCATAGCTTCATAGCAATTTCATAGTTCCTTGGTTTAGCTTAGCATTTTTAACTTCGCAGCTCTTTATCGCAGTCCATACTTTTTGCTTGATTATAAACTAATGAAATTCTCGTCGTGCGTCGCCGCGTCTGCAATATCCACTGCACAGTTTTTAGGATTTTCAACCAGAGCGTCTGGCAAACGACATATAATTAAATAAACAGCAAATAAAAATTTCCAAACAAAAAATTACCCAAAAACACCAAAACCTGAAGTGTCTTTACGAGTATTCGCGCATACGACTGACGGAAGTTGTTTGTCAAAAATGGGAAGAAATTTTGGTCGACCAAGATTAGTGTCTACGCCAGAAAGTAAATACGATACAGGAAAAACAAACATAAAACTGATGTTTCTCATCTTTCATATCCTCGTCCCCAACTTATTAATTCATCGACATGACACTAATCGTGGTTGATAGTTACTCAGATAATACTTTGTGAAATAGTTTTAGTAGGGCGATTAAGTATTATGGGCGGTTTAATAAAATAAAACTAAATTATATTTCAAGAAACTCCCTGAACTTTTTGTCCAGTTGATTATGTAAAGAGTTTAACATCTCATGGCATTTGAATGATGTAATGTATTACATTTAATGTGAATTCGCATTTAAAGTTGAACGGTTGCGTCGGCTCAATCTGTTTAAATTTTAAAGACTATCATACAAATCTTTACAAATGTTTTATTTATCAAGAAATTTGTTGCATAGTCAAATTTGATTTCCACTGCACGAAACTAAAGTATGAATGATTCATCGTGCCAATCAATTGTTTTTTTGCAAATCTAAATAGCTGATGTACACAACAGACGTTTTGAGATCATAAATTTGCAACTGAGTTTGCAACCTGTTTATCAATATGTTTTTGTGAAAAAATGACCAATAAATATAAAATTTTAAACACATTCTGACAAATGATCGAGTAATGGAATTGTTAATGACGCTACAATTACATTGCGTATCATAGAGGCAATAAATCTAATGGAAATGTAATTTATTGCAATGATACAATTATTCTGTGATAAGGGTCAAATGTAGGTTAGCTAGTTGAAGGTTTTTATAGAAGTATCTTGTTTCTTAAAAAAATCTCCATGTATTGAACGAAGCTAGACTTTGGCCGATAGCCATTCCTACTAAAAATCATATATCACCAGGTAGAAGAGGCGATCACAGAGGAAGTCCAATTTTTATAGTTTTATAGTCAGAGAAGCAGGTAGTTAGAGGCAGACAAAAATTTAAAGAAAAGCGATACTTTCCGGGTATCAACAATTCGCATGTGACTGACAACTGGAAATTAACACGAAAGAGAGACTCAATCGAGAAAAAAAATCATCTCATACTTCACTATCACTTCTAGCGTTGCAGGATTCCGGGTGGCAGATGAACTTGTGCGCAGCCGAAAAACAACTTTTCAAAATGACTTATAATAATTTAAATAATTTAAAATAATTCAACTTTCATATTTGATAATTTAAAATATTACAACACAATTTGAGTACGCAGTATTTATTCATCAGCAAAAGAATGTCGGAATGAAAAAAGAGTGTTTCGGTTATACCAGGCAATCGGTAAAGGTTAGGCAGACGCGAGCGGCGCCGACTCGGCACACTCTTGCAGGACTGATGTCTGTAGTCATGGGTTTTTTTAAGTTACACGTTTATAGAAAACCATGGTTATGTTTCGTTGCAATCCCTCACACGCGCTCCATGAGGATGAGTACATAAAAAAATGGGAAAAAATATTTTTTATGCTCAAAATATTGTCATATTTATGTTTGAATGATGAATAAATATTTATTTTAGTTCTATTTATAAACGATTTAAATACTCATAAATTAAATAAAAATAAGCAAAGACATCTCAAATTATAATTTGTTACTTTAACAATATTTATGGCACGAAAGATATTTGAACATTTTGGTATTTCACAATCTTAAGCTGAAAATATAAATTAGTTTTATTGTTGTTTTGACATATTTGTACATATTTTATTATAATAACTTCATTATAATGTTTAGATTTTAATCGAATCAAACTGCAAGTTATTAAAGAAAAAAGGACTCTTTCTTGTTATTTATAAAATTACGAAATAAACTATTAGATATATCTCATCTAATATCATTGCAGGTTAAATTTCCATATTTTTGAAGGTGTAAATTTATCTTCTTTCGTTGCGTTAATTTTTTAAACATTCTGAAAAATATTTTAAGCGTATCAACTCCTAAACTATTGAAATTTGCTCTTTTATCTAAAACATTTATTTTTATTATGGAAAGTTTTATTTTTGTGTTAACGACAACATTAGACCACGTTGGTGTCAATTATTTTTCAATTACTTCAAAATATTAGATATATATTAATTGTCTTTTTACTTCTTAACCTTGCATCATTTCTTCATTTTTTAAGGTTTGCCTATAAAACAAAAAATGTTTTTATTAAAAAAAATATCGTTTTGCTTTGGCAGCCGGTTGCGTTTGTTACACGAGCTTCCCGTTATGTACTATTTTAAAACTATAAAAATCCAAGAACCCCTATTGCTCGGTTGTCAGTTGTGTTATCTCATGTGTAGACCGTTCAAAAAACGCTTTTTTTAAAAAGTTTTTCACGTGACAAAGCGAATTAGGTAAAACCAAATTCGCAGTTATTTAAATTATTTATTTGGTTATGTAATTTCATTCGGCCAAATGGAAAGGTAAAGCGGTTTTTATTATCTCCTGTTTTAAATCATGGTATAATTATATTAAATGGGAGTTAATAAATACAGCACAAATGGCGCTTCGTCCGACGTTGTAATAATTATGAGCCCCTTGCTTCGCGGAGAGGCGCTCAGCGCTCTCTCTGAGATTACCCTATTGCATTATTCTACAATCATAATATTATGTGGAACGAGTGATATGGCAACTGGCGCGGCTCCGTCTTGCCGCAAGAGCCGGCTCGGTCGGAATGGGGAATCGACATAACCGGCTAATGATACTTTGGCATTAAGGGATTTTAAATCATGTTTATAACAAGTTGTTCTTCCTTCTCGGGTGCTGTGCTGCGTTGTGATTTGCGTTACGACAAATCCCCGGAGATGGTCCCGATATCGGAACCGAAACGTCCAAAGACAAGAAAGAACCCGACAAAGAAGAACATTAAATTACAGCAGTAGAAATAATCTTATTTCGTCGAGTCATTTTTCTTTTTCAGCGTGTATCTATTTCATCTCTAAAGTTTTTTCTTCTAAGCATGGAAGTCAACAGGCAAAATATATGATAAGTAAAGTTTCATAAATAAGATTCAAAATGTCGAGAATTTACTGCTCGAATTTCCATATACAAAAGCAGTTCACATTATCGATCGAATAACATCAGTGATCTCACAAAAGTCACGGCACTATCCGAAAAGGTGCGGTTGGGCTCACTCCACCTCTCACTGCACATGCAGCCTGACGCTGCCTACACACAATGTGACACAACCGACCACTGTACGGTAATTAGACCATAGGGTTCTCTTTGCGCTGTTTACTAAATAAGAGGATGCCATTGGCTAGTTACCATTCGGTTGTTGGTTGAGTTGCAACGTTGCAAATACATAAATCTATCTAAGCCACGTCGACTTTTATCGAGCAGCATGAGGATAGTCAGCTGTGATGACTGCCAGCCACAGTACTGGCTCCGTTAATGTAATAAGCCCAATCTGACCTGATCAGGACCTGCCGCGCCGAGAGCTTGATTTTCGTCGATGTCGACTTTCTCTCGGTGCTATTTCGACATGGTCGGATCAATCATGGTTCAAATGAATTGCCAAAAGGATTAAAAAAACAACAATACAAATCTATGCCATCAGTTGTAGAAATCTATATATATATATTGCAATTATTTTAATTATATGTATATATAATCCATATCCATCTGTTTTACTACTAGTTTCATGTACTGCCTCATAGCGACCCAAATAAATCTGATGCAATATTTATTCGTGGGCTTAATTACTCTGCGTTTAATAAATAGGTGACCCACTAGACTGGTTGAGTGTCATGGGAGCGATATGTTGAAATCGTCCGATCTCACAAGACAGGATCTTGCACTGCACACGGTGCAGCATCTCTTTCCACCAATCGAAATCAGTTCGGTGTACTCTAAATCATTTTTTTTTAATAAAAAATTTCACCGAAAATAAATTTACAGTTTCCTTTACACAATGGGTTTCTTCAGTAGTTTACAGACACATTTAGAATTACACGCTTATATTTTACACCAACACCGCGCCATTGCCTCTTGTTGTAAGATACCAATTATGACAGAATGTTTTTAAAGAAATACTCTAATACTACTTTTTTGCCTTTAAAAACCATATTACAAATGAATGAAACATTGGTCTATATTATTACTGAATTGACAGTGCATTTACTTTGTGCAATTCCCTAGGCGGTAGTATCTGCTCGCATACGCCGCACAATGTGCCGACATAAGCACATATCTGTTTTTCAATTGCTAGAATATTGCCTGCTGGTACAGTGGATTGAGTTGTATTACTTGATGGCCTATTATGCGGTAAGAAGTGCAGTTTAATTGGTGCCTAGCGTGTCGTGCAGTTGCGGTATCGCTGACTACGTTTTCGTGTGTGTGTATTTTGAAGGTCACTCGTATAAACTGATGAGGAGTTAAAAAAACTGGAGCTGCTACTCTCAGCAACGAATTTTAGTGAATCAAATACTGTTTTTGTCCCACAAGCACGTTTGCCCAAAACAGCACGTCTGTCAAGAAAGTCGGAATATTTGTTAGCCATATTTACGAGTCGAATAAGTGGGAGAGTTTGGTGACCGCTGAAATATTTTCACAGACAATCGAGAGTGAACCTATTGACTTCTTGAGAGTTAGACGAGTTGGTAACAATCAGAGTCAGTTGAAGATCACCAAAGCCATAAATATTCGGTTCTTGGGTATAATGCCGCATTTTTTCATATAGGAGTTCAAAATCCCAGAAGAGGGCATCAATATATTTTTAAAGTAGCGTGGCATAACATCTAAGAACTGAGTATTTATAATATTAATATTGGTTTTGGCTGCTGTTAACAGCTGCCAAAACCTACGAAAACATTTGATCATTTAGTCATGGCTAAAATATTGAGAGTACAATTTAAAAAAAAAACCTTATTTCGAAGACTTCTTAAATAAAATGTTACAATTATAAATATTTAAATCAGTTTGCTAACAAATGACGTATGTACATATTTAATAATCTAGCAGTGTAATCATTTTGAGAAATAAAACAAAGAGTCATAGACAAATTCTTCTATTTCAATTAAATTGAACCGTGTTGAGACAGTGCTGCGTAATTATAGTGGAATGTCAAATTAGACAACACACGAGAATGCGGCTGTACCGAAGTGCGCAAAGGCGTATTCTGGTAATTCGTGGAGAGGGCACGCGTGCGTGCTGCATATAAAGCTGGCTACACACGTTGCGACACAACCGACAACCGAACGACTACTAGCCAATAGCGTCCTCTTTTGCGTTGTACAATCAGAACAACCAAAATAGAACGACGCTATTGGCTAATTACAAAAAGATGATCAGTTGTCTTTATGCGTGTGTAGGCGGCTTTACTTTACAAGCTTTTTCGACTGCGATCTACGAAGAACGACAGAACCCAGTTGCATTTGAGAGTATAATTGTTTTTGTATCAAAAAGCAACAAATCACTATTTATATATTTTTAGCGATAAAAATGGCAGATAGCAGTTTGTCGGTCGGTTGTCAGTGCGCTGAAGATAAGCTCAAGTTTTGATCGAGAAGCGTCAGGCGGCACGCGCCGCGTCGGTCGGCGGCCTCAGAGCGGGCGTGGCCGGGACCGCTCACCTCCCGCGCCAGCCTTGGGCCCGTGGATTACGAGTACATCCATATATACAACTAATGCGAACAGCCAAATTAATAAGAGACTTGAAACTTTTATAGGTATTAAAACTCTAAAACGCTCACAAACAAAAATTAACAAAAATGTTACGTGTATAGAGGCCTCTAGGCAAGGCATAGATAACCAGAATTGACCGAGCAACAGTGGATATTTTAACATATAGATACTTATTTACAGTAATAAATAAATTAAATATTTATAAACATAGTTCTGCATTGGAGTGTGATCAGTCACAAGTCTTCCATCTTGCTCTGCACTCATCGTTAATCTTAAGATCGGTTTGCTAGACATGTCAGGGTTTTCTCACTTCTGCATAACTCAGCATAAATAGAGAGCTCAGTCAGATAGTACTGTGAGTAAGATTATATATTTATAAAAATGACAGCTGTAAATAATTTAAACATATTTGACAAAAATTAATTTATGTGTTCGAAGTATCAAAAAGTTCATCAAAATATGTGGTAATAAAATCGACGAAAGAATCCAATTTGCTAAACAAAACCGAATACTGCGTTTGTAAATTTTACATAAGCATTATCTAATTGTCGATTTATCGAAATGTGAAAAAAAACGGTAGCGGAAGAAGGTGGCGTGCCACGGCTACGGCAGCAGGCCAAACCTGTTTACATTCATGGCAAGTTAAAGAAGATACAAAATTAATGTTCGCACAACCATATTAAACAGTATCGTTACGAGTGTGATTATGAAACATGGATACGTAAATAAACGAGGCAATATTTTTAATGAATCGATCATTAGGTATAAATAATTGCAGATGTTTAGAGATTTCCCCTCTCTCCGCCAGCGCTGTCCGCCTCCGCTGGTGCTGTTATATCACTCGGAAGGTGTTTCGTTCAGATTGCGATCTTCTGCGCTCTAATGTCCCGCTAATGAGGCTGATGGGCCGCGCGGGGCGGCTGGTGGGGAAATGGTCTGCTCTCTTGTAACGGGTACACTATCTGTTGCAGGAAAATAAAAAACCTGTTACAAAATAGCATCTTAAGTATCGAGAGTTTTTCCTGACATCAATCAAATAAATTCTTTTATTTCTATTATCATTTTAATAATAAACAGTGACCGATTCAAAAAATATTTAATTCATTTTAAAAATGCAGTAAAACCAAAATGATGATTTTGTAGCTGATATTTTTATAAGCTTGTTACGAGTATGGAATCCGACGGTCTGGAACAGTTCCAAAATATCAAATACCGTGTGATTCGACTCAACTCCAGTGCTGGGTGGCCAGCTAGCCGCACTGGACGTGTCGGCTGGCGTGCCAAGTGGACCTGGAATCGGGCTGTACTTGCCGGGTGGTGCGTTTCGGGTGGCGCGCCAGGTGATGTGCCGCTCGCTGATGCTGCACCCGGCACCGGCACAGGCACCGGCGGTGAGCAGCCAGCAGCCAGCAGCCAGCCCGAGCCGCGGGCGTCCCTGGCGCGTGAAAGTTGTTTACTCGGCCGCGACTGGAGACACCGACTCCACCGCCGCCTGGGTTCACTCCTGCGGCTCACATTTTGATTGCATTTGCGACAGTCCAGACACATGCGCGGTGCCTCGACTCGGACATCATGAGCAGGCTGTGGCGTCCGAGATTCCTTCAAGCGAAGTAAATGTCGAATTTCATCTCAATAAAATGCATATTTTAGCATAAATGAGTCACGCAGCGCGGCGCTCACGAGCGCAAGCAGAAACGCTATCGCTCTGCGTTTAATTTATATATTTTTTATAACCCAAGAATTTCAAGGTCACTCGGATCTGGTTCTGAGATTTGTATACACATTTCACATCCTTCTGCAACGCATTATTCGGCCGAGCGTTTTTATTCAGATAACAGTTTCGCAAGCGATCTCCGTCTCCTCGCTTCAGAACTGTCGATTTCATTATTGATAAAACGGACGATTCTCTATACACTACACAATATTTTGACAATTATTAAATACATCATATTAGAAAATAACAGTTAAAGCAATCATTAATAATAATAATACATCAGAATTAAAAGTACACAAATTTAACTAAACGGTTTTAAGACCACTAGTTTTTTATATCAAAACTTTGAAGGATTTTTTAAAGATAAGAGTCTGACAGTGCTTTTGAAGGGTACAAGTTCTTTCATTGTTTAGTATTCGCTTTGATTTGATTCATATTGGAGTAATATTTAATAGCTACCAGTACGATTCATGGTCGAAATTGAACTAGTGCACAATCATGGCGTTCCTGTAGTTCAAATCTTATGTAAGGACACATTAAAGATCTCTTCACTGTCGTATCAAAATAATATAATTTTATTATTTATAATGTTATTGTTATTCGTGTTATAATGAATGGCCACATATTGAATGAATGGTAAATTGAACTCAGTGCGTGCATGCGACGATACCGATGAAAATGCCACGGTCTGTTGGCGTGCACGCATGCTTGCCGACCACAGGGAATTACTTTTTTCAGCTCTTTTGTTTTATAAGTAGCTTTAAGCTAAGAATAATCCTTGCTTAAAACTTCTGTATTATGTGCTTTCTCATGAAGAAAATGTATTAAGTTTGATACAGTTTCAATAGGCTCTGAAAGCATTCCTACTTGTCCTGCACCCTTGTGCTGTTATAGAGTAATATGGTTACATATTTCATATATTCGAGGATTAAAGATGAACAACAATATATTCTTTTCTGATGATGGAATTTCTTTCTTCTGCTCATATTCCTCACGAAAATCATCAGCATGCAATTACAATTATATCTTAAATTTCTACAGAAAAATCATACAAATGTGATTTGTGCGTACGCAAGGCAATCGCCGGAGACGTGACACGCTCGCAATCGCCACTGACCGCTTGTCACGGGCCCGGGCGTCTCCAGGCGGTCCTCGGGGGGCGGCGCGGCCCGTATTTTGACGGAGAGAAAGATCGAAGGCCGCGGACCGGTCCGGCGAGGCACGCAGACTTGCAGCCGAGGAATTCCGTCCGGGCTGGTCGTATTTAATTGGCCGTTTTGCGCAGTAAAGTTCGCAATTCATTGTCTCCGGGAGGGTCGCGCACGCACTCCCGGGCGCCTACATACATGAACATCCGATTCGTAATCTCGTAGCCAAATGGCTGAATATTCTTAATCGTTGATTGTTATCGCAGCCGTTGTTTATAAATTTACTTTGTTCTCGGAAATCGGTTGAATCTTTTGGCGTCCCTGAAATCCCTGGAGTTCTATTGCTTTCGCCTCTCAGGGGCACTTTCACCGATTTGACTGCAGGGGAATGCGGTCCATCCGAACAATAAAGCATAACTTGCCCTAAAATGATATTTTTAATATTAATTTTATAAAAAGTAATTTGAGTGATTTATTGGTTCATTTTAACACAGAGGTTCCCAAAGTGCTCAATATCGACCCCCAGGGGTCGATTTCGCCCTGCAAGGGGGCGATGACAGCGAAAAATGTAAATGGGGGTCTACGAGAGTGGATCCCATTTAAAGAGGTTATCACCAAAATTTAGACATTTCGTAAATGTCATAATGCACCGAACACAGATTGTACCTATGTACTTTGTGACGAATCGAAGCCCTGAAGCGTAGAAGTATTTTGTATGTTTTTAATTAATGCATTTTATTATATTTAAGATATTAAAATGGAATTCCACCAAGTATTCTCTGTCAAAAATATTGATTCTCTGAATGTTACTATATTTGCATTTTGTGTGTTTTTAATTAATAAAGGTAAAATTAACTTTACATGTATTTTAACTTTTTCATTTTTAAACCCACTGTACAGTAAACTCTATGAAAGTGAGTTGTTCTTTATAAGATGTCAAAAATATGTTTGAAGTTTATGAATTTGTAAAAATTCAATATTAGCAAGGCAGGGGGTCGACGAAAAACAGGAAAACTCAACAAGGTGTCGACGGGATAAAATAGTTTGGGAAACTATGTTTTAACACAATGAGAAAAACTGCTCGCCTTCATTTTCGACATGCCGCACGCCTGTGGCAGATAAAACGCAAAGGCAAAATGTGAATTATATAAGGATGGCAGAGTTGTGTGTGTGCTTCCGATCGTGTATAAATTATTCACCGGAAAGGCGCGATTCGCCTAGAATAGAAGATTCGCTTGTCGCATTTCGGTGTGCAGTTGGGTGTGGAGATCGACATGACGCGTGAGACTTCCTGGCGTTGTTTTGAGATGTAATAAGAACAACACGCGTTGTCGGTCACCGCATCCCGAGCCGCGCCGCTATCTGTAATAGAATCACAAAAATATATTTTTGTTTGAGTGTTATTCTACCTGATAAATTGTTTTTTTATTATTCCACGCTGACTGGCGCGTCCCGTATTGTTCCTCTGTCACAAACAAAATTTAAGCGTTATATAATTTTGAAATATTGTCAGAAGATTGGGTGATATGACAACATATTCAAATTACACAAATTATCAAACGTGCATTGAATAACACCCATCCGTGTACGTCCGGATGTTATTTCTGTTCGATAGTTTATCTATTATATTTCATGACATACATATTTATATTTTTATATATAGTTTTTAAATCAATTGTACAAGTTATACCAAATTTTAAATAATTTTCTTGTTTTCTGTCGATCTAAGTTAGCTTTTACTTATGTTTTAAAGAATTTTTGTTTCAATTAAAATAAAATTACTTATTAATACCATGCAGCATTGTCTTAAAACACATTCAGTGCAACGGACTAACATGACAAGACAATTCTTCCTCTTGAAGGACCACTAGTCTCGAAAGCCACTAGGGTGAAGGCACGACCAGTACTTATTCTGAACAGGTAGATATTTTTGGATGCTCTCTTGATTGAGACAGTACGGATAGTACATATATATAGTATATCTCTCAATCAGTAACCGACACACGATTCATCTGCAACTGTATAACGCCAAGTAAAAGTCGATTCGGCTCTGGATGGATACACCTCCGCAGATGTACTAAATTAGTAACTCCCATCGAATTCGCTGTCGATAATTTGTATCCATTCTTCTCTCGTCTCTGTATAAAGTGGTTTATTTATAATCCTCCTCGATGGCTTCTCATTCGGGTCGCCCACGCGGCGCGCTGAATTGGCAGTAATCTAGCGGCGACATTCGATTGCGTCGTTCGAGTCATTGACAACTCAGTTACGCCGAGTATTTAATAACGAGTTGTGTAGTCTGCGACAAGCGACATGAAGCGTGCGACCTGCGACATTGTGCACAATACACGCAAGTGACCTGTGTCGAGCTGTTCGCAACTGTTTGCAAATATTTTGCATTTGAACGGATAGAATATTGAAATAAATAAAAAATAATTTAAAACGCTTTTTAATTGTTTAATTTTTAGAGATAATGTTGTACACTAAAAATATATATTTCTATTACATTTTATTATTAAAAATGTAAACAAACGGATTCATGATAAGCTTCATTATCGTTCTCTCTGGTAGATTGAAATTTAAAAATCATACAATTTAAAACAATGTTTATCTTATGAATGATTTATTATCAAGAGTTATTTATATGATAAGATAATATTGTAAATACCTGGAAAAATGACATGGAAAATTCGCAAAGTAAGTTTTCCTTGTTTATTATTTTATTTTTACTCATACGAGACTTCTAGTGCTACACCCAAACCACTCTTAAAGGTTGTGTTTCTTCGAATGAGCAGTCACTATGTGCATCGCCTATCTATCTATAATATATATTTTATCAATGTGCTTAACATCTTTAGGCCATCTGTAACTATTTAAAAAATAGGGATTATACTCGTCGATTTGTGTTTATAAAACATATTAATTACTTGATGATAAGCTTATTTAGGTGTTTATGCTTATTCACTGATCGTTCAATAACTACGAAATATAACTTCGTAAGTAACGAGAGAAGTTCATGGCATTTTGAGATTTCGCCCGTACGACCGCAACTCTGAAGACCTCCGGATTCTTCAAAGAGCGCATTTACCTTTCACCAGTAGTAAAATTATCACGTAAACCAAAAGCTCAGCAACCTGACTGACATATTTCTCGTGTCGGTAATTGTATAAAGACGAATCGGGTAAACTTACCCATTGCAGACTGGTATAATTTATTACCTTCCATATTAATAAAACAAAATAAAAATAGCCAAACAGCTACGAGCTAACTGATTTTAAATAACGAGTGCTTTTGCCTTACAAGAGCCTCGTTGCTCCGGCAAGCCTAAAAGACGTTTGACGAGTTGAAAGGCGCAAGCACTCATGGTTGAGATTGTCGTAATCTCCTAGCCGTTTGACTATCCATATATTTTCTCTCGTGAAAACTTATTTTTAACAGTTACAGGTTGTACATTTCGAGGAGAGTGCCAATATTTTTTACTTTTTTAGTTTTTTTCCACATGCACGAGAAGATTGACAAAATTCAAATATGTTTTGATATATCATAATACAAATTTTCGTAAATTTATTCAATTACAGTAATATGATCAATACAAAACAAAATAATTAAAATAACGAATCATTGTAATGCAATATTTCATATATTTTTAAAACAATATGTATTGAAATATGTAACGCCACTTCAAATCGTCTTCGAGCAAACCGAAACAGGCTCCAGTGCTTGGAAGTCACCTATCAGGACGAGGGTCGAACCGGGGACCCCTCGATCGAGTACCACCTGTCTACGACTGAGTCGCCGACTTATCACCTCTACATGACACAATCACCCTGGTATTTGGCACTTTTATTAACCCGTGCTCCACTTAACTCTGCAAATAATGGCAAAATTATAATGAGTGTTCCGATTATTTAACACCACAGGTAACACCGTCGACACTCACACAAGAATCCGAGCTATTAAATCTCATCGCTCTACTGCTTTTAAAGGCTGACCAATTTTTTTGCGAAAACCGGAAACCAGTCATTACAATTGGCACTAAGCAACACAGCCGTGACAAGCACTACACGCACTGTGTATGGTGTAAACACTAAACATATAATCCACCGCACTGCCAACATCACACACAATTGGCACTACGGCTGCTTACTACACTAAGGTACTACGTTGAATAATTATAGGCTACAGCATCGTAGACCTGAAAACTTGCAGCACTACTAAAACTGAAGACTATATCAACACAAGTATACTTATAGCTCTACAATCACTCTAAACTACAGACTACAGCAACATAGGCACTATAGAAAATATCATCGCGTGTTTTAGGTCTACAATCGCTCTTAACTATTATACATCACAACTTATACCATATGCGACTGCGTACTACAGACTACGACACGTCTACAACACCGCATGCACCAACTGTAGACTACAGTTGTAAGGACTTTAGAAGATGCAGCAAACCAAAACTACAGAGTCTTTACTCTGTAGTTTTGGTAAATAAAATAAAATAATTATATATATAGTTTTACTATGACTGTCTGTAAACTTACTATAGACTACAATAGTACGGACTTTAAAAACTCACTACCAAAACTACAAACTATAGAGGCATTCAATCTCTTCAACCACTCTAAGCTACAATAAAACGGGTACCATATACTGTTGTATTATTGGCACTTAAACTATAAAGAGAACTGAATCATACCTGCAGACTGCAGCAATAAAAACATTACATACTATTGTAATAAAGGCGTAACAGGTGACTACATTAGGCGCTACAATAAGCCACAGTACATTACTACAGTACAATAAACACCAAATACTATAATAATACTTTTAACTCCACGATCAATCTAAACCACAACAATGTGAAGTTTATAGTTTTTTCAATTTATCTTAAGTACGGCATTAGATACACTATAGACGACAAGTACTACATGCATTAAAAATGCAGGCACTACGGGATGTTTCCGACAAAATTTCCATCTATTATACATACAGTTCTAGGATTTTAATATTCATGAACAATATTAATATACTTTACTCAGAATCAATTTGATTCAAATTGAAATAGTAATTATTTCCATGTGATTACGATATAAGTGAATAAAAATCTTATAATATCTCTCTTGTAAATACAATCAATTCCTTCAATAATCAATACTTCGTAACATCATAAGTGCTCATTGTGAATTACTTTTACCAAATGATTTTTATTGTTGTGAACTCAACGTACGCTTTAGAATTGGGCTTTGCCTCTTTTTCAAATTATGAAATCTCTATTCTTGTAAATAAAATCAATTGCTTCAACAAGCAATACTCTGTAATATCACAGCGCTCACTCTGAATTACACATACTAAATAAATTAGATCGTTATGGACTTAACATACACACATTAGTATTGGGCTCGCCGTGTGCCTCTTTCCCAAATTGCGTCCTCGGAGCACACAGTAGGAATAATCTGCCTCAAGATCTCATCAAATGATGTTTCGAGATTCGCGAGTCGTGTCCTCGATACAATATATGTATTAATCTGGCTAATGCACTTAAACTGGGACCGCGAAGAGAATGTCACGGCTCGCGTATCATTAGCCATTCGGAGTGATGCTCGCGCGGTCCACTTTCGGAGATTCGCAGTCTGAGGACGTTTCGGATTATTAACGAGGCATCCGAATGCAAGACGTCCTCTTCGCTTTCTGCTGCCTTCGCCGGAGGACACGAGACTCGGTGACGTCACACTCGCGCTAGGGACGGGCGGCGTCCAACAAGCGATTATTTACAATTTATTAAATAATAAATCAAATCAAACTTTGGAGAGTAGATAACAATAAATTCATAAAAAAAACACAAATACAAAATTTATTTATATTGGTCGTTTAAACACAATTTTTATTAATATTGGATGCGTCAATACAAATGTGTCAACACAGATCTTCACTATATACATTATCAGTGACGTGCCGCAAGACTAGCAACTGGACAAGTCCGCTTACCGCCTCGCAGTCCAGATGTTAGCGCGCTTGCTTGCCGACCATCGATTGAAAAACACCGCATAGCAAGTGTCGACAACAATTGTTTTTTTTTTTAATAAAAGTAAAATAACCGAATGACTCTCATGACTCTCATGAGTCGATCATTGGCGTCTCTAGTGGGAATCTATAAACACAGCTAATGATGGCTCGAACCGCTATCGATTGAGTCGTAATTACGCGATTAGCGCAGACGTTGCGGAGGCCCGCAGCCCGCATGTAACGGGACGCGCCGGGTCACAGTCATCGCCCTGCGCGGTCATTTTCCTTGCCATTTTCCAATGCTTTTCATGTACAAGCGTCGTGATGCTCGACAATAGACGGAAATCATCGACTACAAACCTACTAATTATTAAAAAATATATGAGATAGTTTTAAATAGCCCGATACGTAAAGCAGCACCAGAGAACAACACCATAACATAATCTGGCCGTGTGATGCATGAACATCACGAGCATCATTGATAATAATTAAATTTTGTCAATGGAGTTCAGAATGTTAAATAGCAACAATGTAATGTGGTCTCTGTCTTGTGTGCTGCTTGAAGAGCATGCACAGAAAGGTAATTCTACGACAATTATGCCAGTGGAGTGCAGAAAACCGGAGGCGTTATTAAATTTATAATAATCTATATTATTACTGTAGTACAATATTGATTGTGCTATTCATCAATTTGCGCTAGCGGCGTACTCCACGCTGACGGACGGGCGCTCGTCCCGGAGGCTGTTGCGCAGTTTCCGAGCACCTCTAAAGTTCAGCACTCGGCTCGGTTGCGACAGGCAGCGAGGATCTCCGCCAGAGATACGGATCGGCATTCGCAACCATTCCACCTCGGGTGCTCTCGGGTGCTCTCGGGTGCTCTCGGGTTCTATCAGGTCCTCTCGGGTGCCCTCGGTTACTCTGGGGCGAGTGCTCCGCACCCCCACCGGGTCTTCTCGCCGAAATGCCACCCCTCGCGGATTCTATTGAATATATAGTTTTTCAATCCTTTTCGGTTAGTAGTAGAATTTTGCACCCGTGAAGTTACTCTGAATGGCTAACCGAAATGGTAACGTCAAAAATTTAGACTTTATATGTACTTAAATCTGTAATTTTGTCACCCGAAAGTAACAGGCAACTATACATACCAGTAAATCGATGTCTCAACCTAACCTACATTTTTATTGCGGCAACTTTTCTCGGTGATGACTATTAAATTATGAGTAAAGAGACAAATCAGCTTTGTTATAGGTTGTCAGATGATTTCATTGATCGAGAAGTTAACTTGCTAGAAAAGTGTTATTTTATCAAAATATAAATAAACAGCTAAGCTGTATTTTTCACACTCCAAATGAGTCCTGTGAACTGGACCGTTACAAAACGATCGATTTATCTGGTCCACACATTCTTATTCAATTCATTGGAACCACCTTTTCAGCGGTAATCACTGCTTTCGTGAATTAATCGCCAATAAATATTGAGAAGAAAACGGAATAACGCGATGTATATATAAGATAGTAAGTATTTTCGTACAGAGTTTAGCAACAGGTGGCGCAAACAGACCAAAAATGAAAACGCAAAACTTTCCGCGGCACTTCATCGATGCCACGAAAACAACTCTTCAGGCCTTACAATTTGCTTCCTATGCTAACATGAAGTACAACCACATAGGTCGATGATCATCGGCGTGGTATTGGCGCATTAAAAATGTAGGTTATATTAAGACATCGCTGTTCTGTTGTCGTTACCCATTGTATTTTAGCAGCAGAAAATAAAATACGTAAGTTTAGAGAAATTCCACCAGGTTATGCTGTAACTCTGTCAAAAATGCAGTTGCTGCATCGCTAGCCAGTGCTGCAACTATTGCAAGAGCCTGGCAATACGGAGAGAATACAAGAGCAAGCAAATAATTTGAGGAGATAGCTACAGAATAGGTGTAAATAGGCAACCACGTTATATCCATGCCGAGGATTCTGTAGTTTATGTCCAGCACCAAATTAAGACTACTATTCTTCAGGTGCCTCTTCTCAGAGGAGGTTGGTAACCATCTCATAGAGCATATTTCTACTCGGGCCGTCTGTACCCCGACTTCCAGCCACTGTCGAAAATTCCGCATCCATGTTAATTTTATTCTTTCAGTAATTTTTTTTCCTAGGATTCTCCAGCCCACCGTAGATAATCGTAAAAAAATAGTACTCCATATAAAAAATACTGTGAAATTTGACGATATTTCTATAGAATGAAAGATTGTGTCAGTGAATAATGGCAGAAATTTTGTTATCCATTCGGTATTTACTGATTACACTGATTTAGCAAATGCAGTTATGTCTTTGCGGTAAAGTGGCAATTGCATGTTCTTCTCCGAACGATAGATTTCAGCATGTTTCGCAACTGTTAAAGTGGTGAAATTTGCAGAAATATACACGAGACCTATTAGTGTCTAACTTAGTACGAGTATTTGTTTAAAAAAACTTATTTTGGTTATCTTAATGTTGATATTATAAAACCTCGATATCAGTGAGTGAGCGTAATGCTCGCATAAAAAGACGTGTCTTGCTACTTGAATGCGTAGAAAAGAGGGCATGGGGTTTTTTGCTGTAGCAGAGAAGCCTTTCAGAAGTCGGCTCTGACGTCACTCGACGCCGTCTGACGCCGACCGACGCCGACCGACGCCTCCTGACGCCTCCTGACGCCTCCTGACGCCTCCTGACGCCTCCTGACGCCTCCTGACGCCTCCTGACGCAGCGCGTACGCGTTTTTTCTAGAACTTTCCACTGGCCACTCTGCATTGTTCCCAGCTGATATATTTTGTTTTGGAGTCTATGCCTAGCTACTCGGAGCTCGTTATCGCATTTGCGGTTATACTTATCTAATCTTCATCAAAACAATATTACTTTACGCTTTATCTAATAATATGCAATTTGCTTGATTCTCAGCACTATGCAGTTACGTGATTAATGATCAATAAATTATGCTTTATAACTTAAAGTCGTTTTTTATTTTTTGATCGCTTTCGCTAAAATACACGATTAAATCCTAATACCGTCAACATCCAGATGTATCATTTTTTAACATTAATTATTACAAATATCAAGTATTAGCATGAAGTTCCGGTGAGTGCGCCAGTAAAATACTTTCACTATCAAATAACGCAATATGTGAATTATAACTTTTTATATTTTTCTTAATTATTTATTATATTAATGATATGAAGACAAACAATAATAAGAAGTATTTTCAGTAGATTTGCGATGTAATTTATTGGCATGTCATGCATACAAACTAACTGATCAGCCGGGAATTCACAGAGAAGCCACACATCCTGCTCACTCTTAGTAACAGTTGCGAGTGTTTCACTGGAACTGGTTGACGAATATAAATACTCTACCTGCTGCAAGTGGCCTTGCGTACTTAAAAGTTCTACCTACGATACTAAACGCCTGGCTTGCCTTTAAACTACTACTATTTACAATTCTGAAAAGAACCTACCCCCTAGCTATCTGACAGTGGCACGCCGTAAGTTATTAAAACAACACATAAAAATGGCTTACTTAGTAAACTAAAAGAAAACAAGCTAATAAAAATAAGAGGGATATAAATATTTTTATCTGTTTTTTACATTAGCTAATTAATTATTTTTTGTTTTACATTTCGATTTCAGTTCTGAAGCCATCTGAATACATAATATATCTTCATTCTGTTATGGCTGGTATAGTATCACTCAGACATAGAACCAGAACAAACTGCTGCGGCTTCACACCCAATAAAAACTTGTAAACCATTACATCCGTAAAAACCTGCAAATATACGTTCGTTGCTTTTTAATTCATAATTTTCTATTGTGATTTTGTCCTGTAAATTTAATTTTCAAGAGTTCATTTTTAATCCTTAATTTGGAAGGATTAGCACTTAATTTGAGAAAACAATTAATTGCGAATCTCTCTTCCAGGTACAATAAAGATACACTATAAGGTCTTATCCGTCCATATAAATTAATTGTTTTCTATATTTTTAACAAATTGCTTCAATGGTAGGTATTATGTTAAACCTTTTGATAAAGAAAGAAAAAATCATTTTTGATAAATATATTTAAAGCATTAAATTTTTTTACCAGTAAGTGACCCAGTCTATAATACAATATTTTTTATCAAATATTAAATAAAATATGCATTCGGGTAAATGACGCGCCCTTTGCTTAGATTGTACTCAGTGTATAGACAGTTTGTATGAGCAAATTTGAAGTCTGAGCAAAGCTTAAGTGAAATACACTCATGCTTCATACATTTCAGCTATAGAAATGACACGCTACGTTTACTATAGACGCAGCTAATATGTATGCTGTCAGTAGTTAAGGTTTCAATACAAATGTACGGATTCTCTATCGAGTGGTTATTAACATAGTCAGTGACGTCAAAGCATTGTCGCAAATCTATCGACTGTAGAATAATATTTTTTTCACAGTCCATACCCTACATAATGGCGAATTAAGAAAACATATTCAAATACAACATACGTTGTCGGTAAATTAAAATACTGCGATTACGATTATAAATAGTGATTATGATTACGTAGATAACAAAGAATACTTGTTACGTACGTGCATGCGCTCACTGATTAGTTCCATACAACTTTTTTTATTTACTGTGTTATTGTGTATGTAGCTATGTGCATAACTAACTGATAATAATTCGCGAAAAAACGCAAAAGTTTACAATGTAATTACTGATTACACGAAAATACCGAAATGTGGAGTTGCGAGTACAAACTTACAGCGATTAACTAATGTTCATAAACGATTATTTGTAACAATATATTCAATTAACAACAAAAACTGTTATAAAAGAATTCGACCTATAATTGAATGTTCGGATATAGGTATATTGAATCTGTCGGCGAAAATTTATTGGCGTTCGGATAATCAAATATTTTTATTTGTAAAATTCAAAGTAAAATAAAAATTAATTCGACCTATAAGTCGATTGGCTTTTTCAAATCGTTATTATTGGCTTAATAATTTGAATTTTATTAAAAATCGGGTACAAAAAATATCTCCTGTGCAATCATGGTATATTTTATTTCTTTTTGGTGAAATAACTAAGTTTTTTTTAGCAATGTTTTTAAGTACAATTTCTTCCTTTTTAAGTTATTTGGTAGTTTCTATGTACATAAATACATTAAGGTTTGTATATGCGCTGAAATTATTTATCGATTACTGAAAATGCTCTTTTTAAAAAGGGTATTTTGAATAAATTAATTTTAAAAAATGTGGTGTACGCCTAACATTTTTTTTTGAAAGTAATAAAATTGCAATAAACATTTGTGTTGCGGAGTATGACGCTGAAGATAAGTGACATGACGTCACTGCCACGACTTTGGTGCTAGCGATGATGCCGTGGTGCAGAATCGAAGTGTAACAACCGGCTGTAGTACTCGTAGCCTGCTGTAGCATCATGCTGGTGTAGCATCCTGATGTAGCGGCCTAGTGTAGCAGTCGGGTGTAGAAGTCAAATGTAGTATCATGGTGTAGCGTATGTGTATGATAAGTGTGATAGCTCTCGTAGCAGTCAGGTGTAGCAGCCTGGTGTGGCAACCTCGAGTGTCAGGCTGTGCAGGTACACCGGGACGGCGGTAGGCTCTCGATACATTCCATCGGATTATAAAAATCAGTACCAGCGTGTATACGGTTCAATGCGAAGCCCTACGTTCGCATTTCGTATGAAAAGGAATCCGCTCTATTAAATAATATTAATGTTTATTACCTGTCCACGTGTAGGGCGGCCATGTTAATACGCAAAGCAGCCGCGCATTATTAGTCAACTGCTCGGAACTGCTCGGCGGCGCGTGTCGGCCGAGACGCTTGGCTTTACTACTTTCTGGGGCCGCTGGCTCGGGTGCTGGCTGATAATCTGGTTTTTCACAATAAAATGCATAACCTGACAGATTAAAAACAGTACACAACAAAACTTTAAAAAAAACGTAAAAAACACTCTGCTCCAACCCGAGACCCTTTGATCGTTGAACATTGAACTACGAGGCGGTTACTCAGAAGGAAGTCATTTTAACACCGAGTAGGGTCACGATACGTATTATGCGCAATGCGGACTGAGGAGCAAAAATATAGTAGAAGAGAAAGTTGTATACAAAATGGCGAATTTCGCTTGGAAAAGGTGTAGAAAAATTACGATAAATTAATGAGTTCTGGGTTCATCAGGCTCGACTCGTATATGGCCTTCCGCTGACTGAAGGGCAGGAAGCTGGCAGGAAGCTGGCAGGAAGCTGGCAGGAAGCTGGCAGGAAGCTGGCAGGAAGCTGGCAGGAAGCTGGCAGGAAGCTGGCAGGAAGCTGGCAGGAAGCTGGCAGGAAGCTGGCAGCACCCCTCGGTGTTGGAGGGGGCAAGGGCGGCACGGACCACCCTCGGCTCGGCGGCCAGCAACACAGAAGCTGTCGAGCGGCCGAGTTACCTTGTCTGCGTCGCGCTAAACATTCTCTTTAAATATGTATTTATTCATCCTTCAAACGCTAACTTTCAAAGTAAGTCATTCCGACACCGCGCGCAAACCTGATTGCGATAAGCCGCGACGGCGAGTACGCTCCTTCCACAACTTCGATTACGCTATCGGTTAATTCGGCAAATACTCAATTAATCTAGCAAGGCGCTCCGGCGATAGTGCACGGCGCTGGCGGAGTGTGCCAAGGCTCCCGGCCGCTCGCCGCACTCCCGCACCGCCGCACTGCCGCAGCGCCGCACTCCCGCACTGCCGCACTGCCGCACTGCCGCACCATCAGTGGCGTGCGTTTGGTTTTTGGAGTAGGCAATCAATTTTATTTCAGTAATAAATAATAATTATTAAACCTAATTTTCTTTAACCTTAAAGACTTTTTTATGAGAAAAGTCATAAAATTAAACCGAATCATAAATTAAATCCTATTTCAATTCTTACAAGTCATGATTACCCTAAACTAAACCAAACGGTTTTTTATTTATTTCTTAGATATACGTAATAATGTCTGTGCTCCTACTGCGCTACTTGCAGGAATAGACAATATTACATTTACCATATTCACACACGTACATACATATATTTATATATAAGGTGTCCCAAAATTAACGCAAGATTTGAATTTGTCGCCATTTTTGCAGTAAAGTTTTGGAAATACTTAAAAAAATCAATTTGTCAGCTGACAGTTTAAGGTTAGTAAAAATGGAGATCTTGCGTTAATTTTGGGACACCCTTTATATATGTGTGTGTGTGTACATATACCTTACTTTTCACATAATCGTTTGATTGGTGTCTCGTCATTAAGTTATCTAACTTTGGATGCCTCCTCCAAGTGGAATTTGAATAAAAATCGAGTTGTCTAATGCATCTTTGACTTGCACTCCATAAGAATTCCTTTCATGTAATTATAAAATACAATAGTTTATCGACAAATTCTAAAATATTTCCAGCGGAGACATCAATGTGGACAAAACATCGGCACAAAAAATTGTGCATTCGGTTGGGACAGCACTCACCCGAGTGCCGCGCAGCTGGCCATTTCAAATATGAAACTGTTTATTTAGACGCCAGAAAAGAAAATAGTCTTTCATTACATAAAGGCAATGAAGAAAAATGCTAAAAACAGAATGCCTCAGACGCGTCTCAAGGTCACGGAGCGTCACGTGGCAAGGTGCACGGATGCGTAATTTTTGTTTATTAAATTACAGACAGGTGAAACCACGCTTCCCGCAGGCATTTTGCTCTTATATCCTATTTGATATTGTGATGCATTGAGTTTATTGAAAGCCGCCCTACTCTCTAGTAGTTAGCACACTTGTTTATCGTCTTTGGGGTCGCGAGTTTAAATTTTAGGTTGCAAAGGAAGCATAACTCTTTTTGGTGCGGTTTGAGATTTGAATGATTTTAAGAATTTTTTTCTATCACGGTTTATAATGGGTCAGAATCTGAACAGGCAGTTTAATAATACGAATAAAATAAGCCGTTATTGTTTCATTTAATTTAGAAAATTACTAATTCAGATTCTAACCACACTATATGTTATTGTTAAATATGATTTTAGAAAGATAAAATCTTTTTATAAAATATGAATCATTCTGTATAAATGCGTTCCCTCTTCGCCACAGTGGAGCAGTTTACAAAGTATTCAACATAAACGACCGGTAATCAACAAATAGCGTCTCCTTATTTTTAGATTATTTTACTGTTTTGGCAGCAAGGTTAGCAAGCATACCGTTCGTTTGTCGGTTGAGCTGCAGCGAGTGTAGACCGCTCAACTCATATCGGTCACAACCCAAGCGGCTATCGATCTACCCGCCATGCCGCGCTATCGCTCGCCCGCAAAAAAACACCTTTCTGGGTGATAACGAGGAAGTCGCCCGGGACGATAGCGAAGCCGTCGCTCCGCCACTCCACAGGCGCCAGTGGCGTGACGTGACTTACGCGACAAGGCAAGCCCGTACGCAATCGCACCGAACGAGAGAACACGCACAAACAAAACAAACTACGCAAGTATCCGTGAAGTGCGAAGTTGACCACAATAGATCCTACGCACGTGCCCTAAGCTGTCTACAGACGTCGCGACACAACCGACCCGATCAGCAACTCTTTTGAGTAGTATAAAGAAACATTCAAAATGAGAAAAACTTACTGTCCACTTACAAATCGATTATCAAGTGTTTTGCTACGTGTGTAGGCTGTTGCGCTTTCTTGTTGCATCTTAGCAAATTTCGTTCGAACATACGTTACTAAATAAGCTTGAGTGAAAATAAATATTTCACGGGGTTAGCTGAGGCTCGTTTAAACTTACGTACATCTGTAAATATGCAGCCGCTCTCCGGTACTGAAATATGTCTCTGTAAACTATAGGCAGACCGCGGTTTGTTGTCGATGCATGGGAAATGTGCATAAAGATGAGCAGGCGGCGCGAGACGGTGACGCTGAACCTCAAATACCATCGCCCCGAGATGACATGCTCCGCTCCTTTCGTTTCAATTATTATTCAGATATTTTACGGGAACATAATTGCTTTATCTCGATCTTTCTTATAAATAGCACCACATTTAATTAATTCGTGTACGCAATGGAAACAGCAGCACATGACAAGCCGATGACAGTTTCTTGTCATATTTGTATTTTGATTAAGATAACTAACTCAACAAGAACCATTTAATACTCGAGTAGCTCTGGTTATCTTATAAAAAACATAGTTTTTGTGTGCTAGGATCCTTAATTCTAGCGGTGTTAAACGCATAAGTTATTTTGCTAGTTAGTTTCAAATAATAACTATTTGATCCAAGTAAAAAAAAATAAGGACGGATTACTGAATATATAGAACAATCTACAACGAGACCTTAAAATGTATGCCGGCTACACACGCTACGACATGACCGACAGCCGACCGGTAATTAGCGAGAACGTCCCTTTATTTTGGGTATTTTATTAATAGTTTTTCCTAAGGAAACAACGCAAAAGAGGACGCCATGACCGATTACGCCAGGCCGAGAAATGCCGCTCGGCACAGACCACCGACAAATCGGTTGACAATAATTTTGACCTTAGATGACACTAATTACGCGCATGCAATTGTAAATCTTATCTGTTTTGTCTGAACACGAATTAAATTGTTTATTGATATTTTGCTATCTTATTATATTTTGTTTTTATAATTATACACAGTGTATTATTATATTTAACTATACTATAGTATATTATTATATTTAATATTCAAACTAATTTATTGTAATTTATTAGAGTATATTTATATATTTTGATTTCAATAGGTACCGGTATTACCACTGGTAATGGTTTTTTCACGCGTCCTCTATTGGAATCGACAATCGCTTAAAAAATATATTTTGATTTATGAATTTTATAGTATTTTCAGTGTTAATAAATTAAGATACTGATATTCGATCATCTTGACGGTTTTTGAAATACCAACGCAAAGAATTTCAGTTAATATTCCAACATGAACTTTCTCAGTTCGTATTCTCAGTAGTCATTGTAAACAATTTGCAATGCAATCGGGCGGGTGGGTCAAAAAACGACAGTCAAGTATTGCAGTTTCGCTGCACTTCCGGGCCTGGAACTCTCTGGACTTTCAAGAGATCTGCCGTCCCAGGCGAGAAATCCGCTCGGCAAGAACATCGGGAATGACGCCGGGGATGGGTAACAATCCGTAGCTCGAGATGACCGATCTGAAAGTTCACTAGAACTTTCTGGCAAATGTTGAAAATTTCATTTTTGATTGCGAAGACGGTAAGCCAGACGGTCAGGCGTTACCGGGTCGGGGAGAATGAGTATTCTGAGGGCACGACCGACTCGACGGAGTCGACGGGGACCCAATTCTGCTCCCAACGGCACTCGATCGATCGTTTTTGCCGCGAAATAACCGGCTTTTAATTTCTCTGTATCGGGAGAATATTGACTCCAAATTGAACGCATCGCGAGACGAAAGTGTAGGAAGAAAACATTCGGGGAATTCTCGCAACGGCCGCATCTGTCGGCTTTAAAATGATCTCGGGCGATTCAAAGATGCAACCGCCACCATTGCGAGTGGTACAAGCGAATTAAGTGGTTAACTCAATTGAAAGGGAATAATGCAGTCCGGCGCTCCTTTCACCGGGCGGAAGCCCCGGCGACTCTCCCGGCGACTCTCCCGGCGCGTCGCGTGCGGCGGGGCTGCGTTCGCGAATGTCAAATCGATCGTGCCGTCGCGTTTTCGTATTTGCAAATATCGTGCAATTATGCACGCTAGAAGAATTGAAAAAAACCGATCGCTCTGTATCGCTCGGGACTATTCTCGCCTAATTAATCTACATCGAGTCGCGGGCCGAGCCGCCCTGCGCGCCCCGACCGCGCGAAATGGAAAGCGAATAGCTGAATCGGCGCGATTTGTCTCTGCGATTTGCACTCTCCGCGCCCAGTCGGCCCGTCGCGCCGAGCGAACACATTATTCGGGCGATACTTTGATTTGTCGAAATTTGAACCGCCCTGACCTTTATAATCGGACGATTTGAATAACCGGACGCCATCGGAAGCGTGGCGTTCAATTTGGCCGATAGCACTCCCGACACGCCTTGCCTCGCGTCCCCCGAGGAGCGAGGAGCGAGTCCCTCGAGGGTCGGGTGGACTTTCTATTCTGCAATGCGCGGATCGCTGAAGATTCGCGGAATGCCGTGCAGGTGACCGCGCTAATTGCCGGCGTCGGGAAACGGAGTGGCGGAGTCGGACACGCCAGATGGCGAGATGGCCGCGGACTGCTGCTAGTCATATTTATTGAGATAACTTCCTGGATGTTTTCGCTTGTTATATATTATTGCATAATGATATACTTGCACCCGGACGTCATGGTGTCAATCTATTACGGTCCGGATCGGATTCTTCACACTCCTTACTCGCTTCCATCTCCACCGTCAGTTTGAATCCTTACCCGAAAGCGTATCGATATTTCGGGCATTGGCATATCCCGGCCTGCGTTCTGAGGCTCGGTCCTTCCTCGCCTATACTCGGAGTAGCATTTTACAAAACATCACCTTTGCTCTTGACTCGGTGAAAAAATATTACTTTTAATTATTTGATCTACTACTAGATCTGTTCTGAGCAGTGATCTATGACAAGTTAATAACATGTAACAATAGCACTCGCCGAGTGTGACGTTTGTAGGTAGTTGTCAGGTTCCAAGGACCGAGCGGGCGGGGCCCTCGTGTGCTTCCAAGATGAGAGAACTATTTTATTGCAATATTATATATTTTTTCTTTTCCTTAAGCGGCTCTCAATATATTTAAATTGTTATCGACTTTTGCCCCATTGTGATTTGTTACCAAATCGTGGCCCTTGTGTTCAGCTAGTTATGTTTTAGATATATCACGATTATAAAATAAATACTTCTATGTATAATGATCATTGCTAAGAGACAATCATTTAACTATTTGAGGAAAAATGCGCACACTTCAATTGGATAAACTTGGGCAGTCATTTAAAAGTTTTAATACTTCAAAAGTATATTTAAACTCTGGAGGCAAAAGATAACGAATTTAACAAAATACAGAATAAATATTGCAAATACAATTTACGCTACAGATATAGCTGTCCTGAATGATACATACTTTTGTGTAAAGTGAATTTTACAGGTTTTGATTCTTAAGAAATTAGTCCGATTTTAGCATGATTATTTCGTGAAAGTGAGCTCCGCCGCCGCGCGGGCTGGCGAGGCACGCCACCAGAACCGATCCACTCGCCATGTCGACACTCGGGCGGAGCAATGGAACGATTGCCTTTGCAGTTTTATTTCGTTTAGAAATTTCAATAAAATGTGCCTCGATTCGGCTGGACGTGGGTTGAAGCGGAGCCGACCTCTGCAGACCGCCTGGAGGATGATGTGACGTGATGCGGTGTGGCGTGATCTGCTCTCGCCCGGTGGGTCTTCCTGCACTTTCTGACACAATATTGTGGACAAGGATCGCTTTTCAACTTGCTTTTTCTCAATTGATATCTAATTAATAAGCATTTTACTCAGTTTGAGCTAAAATTGACACAAAAACAGATGGCTAGGAGAGTAATTTATATATTATTATTTGTGTACGCTTTCGCCAAATCTTTTGTCGGTCTGACATTTGACTGCACATACTTGTTTAAATATGAAGTGATACAAATTAAACCAGTCTGTCGTAGATTTACCAAAATCTTTTCATAACTCTTAAAGATGGCACATCTCCGATCTGTTTCCAAAAATGAAGTAGGAACTCGAGAAGCAGGCGAAGCGCCGTGACGCTCCATCGCCTTGACCTTTGCGAGTGAAGCGTCACAGAGAGCCTGCCAGGAGAGCCTGCGCCCCCGTGCTGGCCAGGGGCGGGGCAGGGGGGGCGCGCCCCCGGCAGGGAGCCGGCGTGGGCAGGTTTCTACGGGGAAGGTTCCAAATGAAAGGCGAGAGTATGTTTCATCACGATTTTTAAATATTTTATTATCACTTTTTTTGCTTTTTATATTTTTTCTTACATTCCTCACGTTATAACGAACGCTAATAGATAGGGCAAGGTTTTCTTTACAGACTATAGTAGAATCATATTATCATACAATATATCGATTTACTCTAAAAATCGGGTGGCTCGATTAAAAAGGAGAGCTCGACCGATCCGCGATCCGCGAACCGCGACCCGCTCCGACGGCGTCGGTTCGGGAGCGGATCCCGCGGACCCGCTCGCGAGCCTCCCCGGCCGGACCCGCAGCCCCCGCTCGGCGATCCTTCCTCGCGATCGGGTCGTCATTTTGGCAAATATTGAGCAAAAACCTCCGACGGGGCAAGAGAAGACGACTATTACAATATAAACATACAAATCTAAAGTAAAAAATAAATACCGAACGGAAGAAGCTTCGGGGAAACGGGCCGCGAGCCGCGCTCCGGATTCGGGGCCGACGAGCGGTCGCCTTACATCTATTCACAAATAATCACATTTGAAGAAGGGCCTCGGTCGGACGCGGACAGTTTAGTTTAGATATATCCATTATTATAACATTACAGGTAAGTATTGAATACGGACACGCTCCCGCGGCCGCCTCGGCCGCAGCTCCCCGAGGCCTCGCCGCTCCGGGAGTCGACGGTCCCGAATCACTCCTGGCGATTCGAAACGAGTTTCACACTGTTCTCGATGCGACGACACCGCTGTCCCGAGGGACACTCCGCCGGACGTCGCTAGGCCGCGCGGTCCGGCGGGTCCATGGCACTCACTGACGACACTGGCGGCCCTCACGAGGAGCACGCCATCCACGGCGCGGGGCACGAGCAGGGGTAGCACGCGGGCACGATGGGCGCGTAGTAGTAGCCGTTGGCGTACAGGAGGGCCGGCTGCGGCGCCGCCGCCAGCAGCCGCTGCTGCTCCCGGCACAGCTCCTGGCAGGCCAGTCCGTCGATGAGCGCCAGCGTCTGCCGTCGCTCGTGGCCCATGAGGCACACCGTGGATTCCTGCACGACACTGTGCAGCAGCGTGAGGAACTGGTACTTGAGCGCCTCCTCGTCCGGGCCCGCGAAGTGGTTCCACAGGTAGGCCTCCAGCTTGGAGCGCTGCTGCCCGATGTCCGGGAAGTCGATGAAGAAGCGCGAGCACATGTAGCGCTCCAGCGCCTTGATGCGGTCGGGCCGCGCGGCGCGGTAGGCCTTCACGAGCAGCGTGCAGTACTTGAGCAGGCCCCCGCCGCGGATCTCCTCGGGGTGGCGCGTGCAGATGAGCTTCTTGTGGAGGTGGTACAGCGCCTCGCGGAAGTCCCCGTACACGGACTCGCCCACCACCGTGGGGTAGAAGTTCTCCCCGATGGGAAGCTCGGCGCAGTCGCAGAACAGCAGCAGCGAGTCCAGCACGATCTGGAAGGAGTCCACGGAGAACTCGAACTGGCGCCGCATCGAGTCCACGAACTTCAGCTCCACGTTCTTGCGGCCGCGCGCGTCGCCCAGCGAGATGAGCGACCAGCGGTCCCCGTCGTTGTTGACCTTCACCATTTTGGCGACGTAGGCCTCCTTGATGCCGCAGGCCGAGGCGCGGCGGCGGGCGGCGCCCTCGGGCAGCAGGTCGCCCAGCGAGGCGAGCACGGCGCCCTTCACGCGCTCGTAGTGCCGGCCGCTGGACAGCTCCACGCCGAAGATCAGATCCAGGTCGTTGTAGGGCTGGCTCTCGCTGGCCAGCACGTGCGAGGCGGCGCCCCCGTTCAGGCGGATGTCGCGCACGCGCATGCCCGCGCCGCCCTCGGCTTGCGGCGCCTCCAGCTTGGCGCGCACGGCGGCCACGAGGTCTCGCAGCCTCACGTCCAGGGTGGGGAAGTGGCCGCGCCCGCGGATGCTCACCACCTCGTCCATGACGTCGCTGAGCCGCCGCACTTGCTCGTACGACAGCACGGCCAGCCGCTCGGCCGAGCCTTCGCCCGGAGGGGTCTCCATTCCGGCGACGGCGGCGACGTGAGCCTGCAATCGGAGAAGGACGAATTAGCGTCTGCGGATCCGAGCGAGCCGGGAGACCGCCCGCGCCGGGGACGGGGCGGTCTCCGTCGCTCGGGTCATTCCTCACGCGTTCGCAAGAATGATAAACGGCAATGCGAGTGACCTAGATTTACAGGAACTCGCATAACATTCTAAGGATCATTTCGAGGAATCGCGACCGTCGTCGGCGACGCGAATGCGGAAAACGTCTCCCTCGGACATTTTTGAACAGATCACGGGAGGCCCTCGTCGGGCGATATCGATTCGTGCGGTCCGAGAGGCGCGGGGATAGCGAGATAAGAACCGGAACGAAGCATCTGCCAATTACAAAATGCTAATTGAAACGACAGTGTCATTTTGTCGATAATTACAAAATCGACGTCAATATGGGATACGACGCCGATCGCTCATCCGGAGTGCGTCCCGTCCTGCCGGCGTATGCGCAAGTGTGCGGCCGACGGGCAGTCAATATTTACGAATCGAGATGTTCCGCGGACCCCGTCACGAGGCGAGATCGATCACGATCGTCACCGGCGAGGGGCGGGGGGCGGGCACAGCTGTGAAGTGTAAACACCGAGTGCCGCGTCACCGGGGAGGAGCGAGGAGCGAGGAGCCCGCGGGAGAGCCCAGGTAGCGGCGGCTCGGGCGCGCCGGCCCGAGAGGCGCCGGTAACGAGATAGTCGGGATCGAACAATACCCGCCGGCGCGTCTATTTCTAGGCGCCGCGGCGACCGACTCGCGACGACCGCTATTTCTGAACGAATCGCGATAACTACGCACGGAGCTCCGGCGACTGCGAGGCGGGCCCTCGTGCGGAGTGACAGCTCGGCCGGCCGGAGAGGAACGCGATTCGGGACTCGGGACTCGGAAATAGCCGCGGACTTCCTAGAGGACGAGGGCGAGGACGAGGGCGACGGGGCGTCCGCTCGGCCCCGCGGGGGATCGAGGCGGAGGAAACCCGATAAGTCTCCGAGGGGCGCTCGGGTATCGATCCCCGATAATCCGCGTTCCGCCGGGACCGCGGCGGAGGTCTCCGGGAAGTCCTCGAAGTGCGCCCGGCCGGAGAGACGGGGCGACGGGCGCGACGACTACCGCGAGGGGGAAAACTCGTCACAGACCTGCGGCACTTCTCGGCAGGGATCACTCTCGCGTCGCGCTGTCACTGGACTCGCGGGCACGGGGCACTGAGCACTGGCACTGGCACTGGGACTCGGCACTGGCACGGGCACTCGCGCTGCTGGGCTGGATGCGCGCGGGCGGCTCGGCGGGCGAGCGGCGACTGAGCGAGGCGAGGCGGCCGGCGCGCGCAGTGGCCGCGTCCGCGGTGAAAGGCGGCGTGACGTCACGCGTTGTGCAAAGGGCCGCGGCCGCCCGCCTTGCGCAACTCGCGGCTAGCGGGCGCGGGCGCGGCGTCACTCGCGCATCAATTTCGATGGAACCGCTTTTAATTATCGAAGCCGATAGCCCCCGAGAGATAACCCCGCAAATTTCATCGCTTCGACCGGGACAAGGGGAACGATAAAAAAGTGGAAGTCCAGCCAGTTCTCATCGAGTTGACTCGCGAACTCTTCAATATTTATCAGACACTCGTCAATATAATAACCGATTTTCAAATGTTTGACAAAAAGGTATTTTACACGCACATACACCCACACTCATATATTATATACGTACACGTGTGTGTGTGTTTAGGTATTATTTTCTAGTCGATATCGTGCCTATAATCAAAGTAACCATATAGCCGTGCGTTTTGATGTGTAAAATATATTGATTTAAAACAAACAGGTATTCGAACGCCAGGGACACCTAAATGTCGCGAGATAACGCCGGACAGAAGAAGCGCCGACGGCCGCGACTGGCCTCCCTCCGGAAGTAAATTCCGAGGAGCCTGCAGCCCGACATTAATTATACCCACGGTATCAATTAATAAAAAAAAAAATGACAGAGTCGATTACTCGGTATGTGATATTTAATTCCACATATTCCAACGTAACTCACCGCATCGCGAAGCGTCCCGGTCGAATAGGGCAAAATGAAAAAACGTGAATGGTTTCACTATTCGGGTTAGTCGTATTCGTCCTTGAACTCGTGCGCGACGAGTCGCCAGCGCCACGTGAGCCGCGCGTGACTGTCACCCGCCACCCGCGACCCGCGACCCTCCACCCTCCACCCTCCACCCTCCACCCTGCACCCGCCGCCGCTCAGAGGTGCATCCTGCGACGTCCGCGGCGGCCGATTTTCAGAGTTTTCTCCCGGAACGCCAAAGACGGCCCCGGGGCCCCGCGCCAGCTCGGTGCGCCGTCTCCGCCGGCCGGATAGCGCCGTCCCGCTCGCGCCTCACGCCGGGCAGAGCGCGGGTGACGTCACGCGGCGTCACGGCGCGACGCACTCGGCCGCGAGAGCGTCCTCCCCGAAGAAGCGCGCCGCGACGCACCGCAGTGGCGGCGAACCTTTCGAGCTCGGGGAGTCGGATTTGAAAAAGTCTGCTTCAATTGTATATACCATATCACCCCCAAATAAATGTATCAAATTTACCTAGTAATTTTATTTTATTATTTTTGCTTTATACCGGACACGCTTATGTTAATATTTTTTTCGCTTTTCTATTTTTCATTTTGATTCTCATCGTATAAATTATAACATACAGGGAGCGACGCGCGCTCTCAGACGATCGCCACCATTGCGACCATGCACACTAAACGAGAATAGTTAAAAAAATATTTAGATTTTATTGTTACAAATTTGTGTCCCCGTACTAAATTGTTTTGTTTTTTTTTATGATGTATGTATCCGATATCCTGTTGCGTGCTTAGTTATTCTATATTTTTATCGAAATATTGTGAAAAACGACACTCGCTCCGCCTAAACAATAAGCACATCGTGTATGTCGAGCTTTACTATGCCGCGTGGGCGAATGAATGGGTCCCCCCTGCCCCCTGCCCGCCCCCTGCCCCCTGGCCGCCCCCTGCCCGCCTGCCCCCGTGCCCCCCTGCCCCGGTGCCCCCGCCCCGCGCCGCCCCGCGCCGCCCCCGCCTAAAGTGTAGAGGTCACGGGCGCGGCGCGGAGTGGGCGGCGGGGGAGGCTCCGATTCGGCACCGAAGGGTGTCAATCTTCAACGATTCGGATTCGATCCGGAAGGTTATCCATTTCCACTTCTCGCATCGAATGAGACAAGTTGGTTGTAAAGTTTGTTTCTTACAAAAACGCGCACCCGGTGGCGTTAACTATTATGTATTTGATTACACCGCGGCGTGTACTTGTGAGGCTCTGCTCGGCCATTCCGCGTGGAATCGTGAAGAATCTTCAGGTAGCATCCCGCCCCAATCGATGTGGGAGAGAAGCCTCGCCGGGCGGGGGTGGCAGCAGGCTCGGGGGGCGCCGACTCAGAGCCCCGCGCGTGGGCGGCCGAGGGGACCGAGAGAATCTATTTCGGGAAGAAGCGATTACATTTTTTGCACGTAACCTAACCTAACTTAACCTATCTCAACCCACAAAGCACCCGCTATAGAGTTACACATTGTCATTCGGCGCGAGTCGTGGCAGTTTAGAATTTCACTCTGTTGAGTGACTCCCTGGCGTATTCGTTGGATTGGATTTCTTCGTTTCAGAAGTCACTGGCGACAGTGAAAGTTGATAGTTGATAGCTGATAGCTGACAGTTGCGACCTACAGCCCCGCACAGACCTCACTAATTATGCAGTATTTTTTTATTAACGAAGAACATGATCGATTAATTATGGCAATCGGATAAATTCAAAACAATACAATCGAATTTATTATTTATTAATATTCATTCTTTTTAATTTGTCTGCATGATAAAAAAGTTTTCTAAAATATTATTGAACAATACGATTCAAGAAATTCATCAAAAATCATTTGGTGATTATTTTGATGATTCATTCATTTTTTTTCTCGATTATATTCCTCATTAATCAGTTTAGACAAACCTGAAAAGAGAGATCATTCGAGATTAACAGCTGATATGGTATCAATGTACAAAGAAAATAAAACTGTTGATAAATAAACGTGTGGAAAAATCACAAAATTATTTAATTTAAAATATTACAATGGAATTCCATCAAGTACTCTTTGTCAAAAATATTCAATAGATACGTTATTTTAAAATATTGATAATCAAATATGATAACATTAAATTAAAAAAAATAAAAAATCAGGTGAGATGTACTCTTTATATGAAAGAGTAGACAATAAAATATTCAAATGAGTAAAACAAAATATATTTATATTAAAAATAAAAAAAACATGTTGAATGCTATATGAAAGCATTCGGCGGAACACTCGCCAGAATGGTGGTCAAATGTTGCCAATCACAAGAAATTAAAATATTTTTTGTTGTTAAAAAAAATTATTACAAATTATAAGTGTCTAATACTACTTATTTGCAAAATAATACTTAATTGTGTTAAACGTGTAGTACTGCAAGTATCGCAGACCTATCCAGAGCTCGATAGCAACACCGCATCACGTATAGAATTATAAAACGCGTATTTCAGCACTTCGGGTACTTTTCGCGTGCGCGTCAGCCGCTACGACCTCCGCATTTTCCGGCCACGGGCTTTCTACGAAGCGCATTCCTTACCATCTTTACCAGCATGATAGTTTAATGGTTAGGCCGATGACTTTAATCGAGAGGTCCGCGGATCGATCTCCGCCCCGACAGGTGAATCGCAAACTGATGTAATAAGCCTCACGTCTATTTGTGTTTGGTCGAAGATGATCATACCTTGCAGACTATCGGTTTGCACGTTTGACTTTAGTTGAAGCAGTGATTTTTTTAGTTTGAAATTGTTAGTATATTTCTGGTTCAAAAGTAAAAAAATCCATTTTTCCATGTAGGCAACAGAGCAAATCCGGATTTAACAAAGCATCCCAGTGCTTACTCCGCTTGCTTACATGAATATTTTCACTAGTGTAGCTGTGAACTTCGCGTTGTTAGATTACCTTAACCTGAACGACTCCCACAAAAGCCATTTAAAATAAATAACTAGCGAGAACTCAAAAATTGAAAACCCCAAAAGGATCCATAAGGCGCGAGGACTATTATAATAATAGTGTATCGCATGCTGTGGATCTATTTATTTTTTTAATAAATTAATTGTTTTCGTTTACAAAGGGCCTTTTCGAATATTCAACAAAAAATAAAGCTTCTTTTCATTCATTAAAATTCAAATATTATTTTAGAAATGCGTCTCATACACGCGCAGTTTTAACAAGGAATAAATTGTTTTTTTTTACCATATAAAATATTTTTGCTGCCCCAAACAATTCAACACCGAACACTTCACGCAAATAAATTTCCGTCACAAAATATTCCAGGCAACAGCGATGGTTTTGTTTTCGATGCCTCGAGTTGGCAGGGCCGTCCCCGTGACAGTTAAGCTCGATTCGCCTATTGCGCGTCGGATTCCCGACGAGAAGTGCCGCCGTGTTTGGGTATCGCACCGGGTAAGAGCGTGACCTCGGCGTGACCTCTGACCTCTGACCTTCACCCTCCCCCTCGCGCCCACGGGATACTTCCGACACTGGCGGCTGGCGCTCGGCGCGCACTATCGGGATAACTTGAGCACCGAACTGACTCTGAAAAACGTGTAAATTTAGAGATGGGTGTGTATTCGTATTTTTTGAGAGGCGGGGAGAAGGCGCCTCCCTCGGGGGCCCCTCCCCGGACCTTACTACGCAGCAGGGCGGCGCACGCGTACTCGCCGCGAACTCTGGCCTTTCCGCCCACGCTGCATGAATGGCGGCCCCCGCCCGGAGTCCTCGCCCGGAGACCTCGCCAGGAGACCCCGCCCGGAGCTCCGGAGAGAAGGGAAGGGGTGAAGTCATCGAGTCCGTGCAGACGTTTCATTTTCAGGTACAGCAATACCCCCACAGAAATTTTGGGACCGAGTAAGAATTTTACTCTTTGTGTACAGGTGTGGAACCGTGGTACTTAAATTTAGTGAATCGCGAAGACCACACAATAAATCTGTATAGCTGAAAATAATTTATTAAAATCGTATTTCTTGTACAGTAATACCCCGCCTTACGCGAGGGATACGTTCCGGAAAAAATCGATTAAACATACATACACAGTCAAAAAATAATACGAATCATTTGAATCAATCACTTTAATTCTAAGAACACTTTATGCAGTATTACGTTTCTTTTACGTTCTTGTAAAATACGTTCATAACACCCAATGCTGTTTTTAATTGTTAAGAGAAGTCAATGACTACATTATGTTCATACACATTCTTATAAGAAATTCGCGTAATGCGAGGTATTTAAACGCAAAATTTGAAATTCGCGTTATAGTGAAACCGCGCATAACGGGGTCGCGTAAAGCGGGGTATTACTGTATATTATTAATTTTTAAATGCATGTTTATGTTTATATTGTGTACCAATATATGAAATACACTACCATATTCTTCAATTACTCTTCAAGCATCTTCACATCCACAAGCAAAAATCAACATGACCGATTTTGAGGAAGATAAGATGCCAGCAAAAAAAAAAACTGTCTATATTTCTACGATAAGATTTATAAATTAATGGTTATTTTTTAACTATGTGTATTTTTAAAACAAAAATAACGATAATTAATATTTTTAATAATTGATGCTTTTTTTGGCTCACGTTAATCTTATTTTTAAAATTTAATTTAGATTAAGGCAAAATGGTTTTGCGGGAGTAAATTAAAAAAATAATATTAAGTTTTCAATTGCAAATATTTTTTTGAGAAAATTTACGAAAGCGATTTTGAAGTGTGGATACAGCGAAAAGAACGCAAAATGATGTTTTTTTTTCCAAGTGTAATTTCAGTTAGTTAAAAAGTAAACTGTGAATTATCAATCAGCAATCAGCACGCAAAAATAAAAATTATTAAAAAATTACTTTGTCAGTGACACGAAGGATTCATTGAACGCTACCGGGTTGTACCTGATGCAAGAAACATTTATTGTAAGCATCGTGAAGATTCAACGCTACAATACAACATTTGATTTATCCGTTAAATTTATTATATTTATTTGTAGCCGATGGTCCCGAGAACTTAACGGACGAGTGTCGACAAGTAATAACACCCGGCGTGCCCCCAGCGCAGCCGCGGCCCGGCGACAGTATCGGCCCGCGCCTCGGTTTTCTCGAGCACGAATTCTGCATCGCAACTCAGTAGAAAGCGAGACTCAAGTCTGCCACTGAATTGAGCAGAACACGTCGTGGCCGCTTTGGGAAACGACGCCGGCAAACCGTGACGGGTGGGGAAACAGCGCAGACGCGGGTCCCGGCCCGGGGGCGGCTGTCGGGGAGCCTACACCTGCGGTACGCACCCCGGGGAACCTGCACCCGTAGCACGCACCCCTGGAAGCCTGCACCCGCAGCACGCACGCCGACACCCCGGCACGCCTCGTGCAACGAGACCGAGAGACCTAACCTAGCATCGATCTACACCCGCACTAAGGTCGCATCCGACATTAGCCTACTAGTACAGCTTTCATTCTTTACTTCTCCACAGAAAAAGACTGCATCCTTATATGCCTCATGCAGGGGGGTTCAAGAGGACGAGGTCGGAGTCGGCAACAGCCTCTAGAGCAGTGCTTCTCAAAGTGGTCCTTACGGACCCCAGGGGGTCCCTGGGATCTTTCTGGGGTCCTTAGAAAATTAAAATCGATTTGTGGGTCCCTAAACAACGTCAGGGGGTCCGCGCAAGGTTTCATATAGAATAAAAAAATTGTGACACATTTTTATTAATATGGAAGTTAAAATAAATAACAATGAATACATTATTAGTGATTTTTACGTCCTAAATAAAATATAAATATAGACAGATACATAAAATACAAGTAATAACAAGCATCGCGGTGAGTCGATACTTGCACCGACTAGTCTATAATATGAATTTATGTAGTTTTTCACCCAGGGTCCCTAGGCAAGTTTTGACTATGAAAGAGGGTCCATGAGCAAGTTTTGACTATGAAAGGGGGTCCGTGGGCAAGTTTTGACTATAAAAGGGGGTCGGTGGGCCAAAAGAGTTTGAGAGCCACAGCTCTAGAGATAAAAGCTCCTGTCCTCCCGTTCCACCCTAGATAGTCGCAGAAGGACGACACTTCAAGCAGCAATATCGAATGCATGTAATAAATTTTAATTTATTGCATTCAATTTATCAGGCAATATTTGCGAAAGGCGACAAAAAGAATATTTTTTTATTAAATAAAACGTATGATATGTTACAGATTAATATTTTATTAATAAAAAGAATATGTGTGTTTTATTTTTATGCTCAATCATAAAATCAGTCGATCAGTCGGTTGGTTTCCGTTGTTTAGCAACACGGTACAATAATCAAACTGTGCCCAATTATGACACAATTTTTGGATTGATTAATAAACTATCGATCTGCTTACTTTAAAACTTTCTTGGGCCACATTTCGTGATAACTATTGAGTCATTCGTAGTTTTTTTATTAAAGAATAAAAAGTTATTAAAAGAATTTGATTCACGGGGTAATGTTTCCGATAGCAATTATAACAGATATAAATTTTACTTTAATTGATATTTCAGGAGACAAATTGTCATGAAAATTCCTTCATGGACGCAATATACACCCAGTGAAAATACACTTCAAAATTTCATGTGATTTTTAAAAGGTCTAACCTGTGGGTCGAATTAGACTTTGGCCAGAAAAATAAAATATAGCGCAATAAGACAATAAAAGCAACAAGAAATCTAAAAAAAAAATACAGATTAGAAAGAAAATCTAGTTGTTTTGAATACATTTATATACATGTGCTACAAAATAGGATACACACTAAATAAACGTTTCCTCCCTTGTAATATTAATGAAAAATAAATTGTTAGTTTATATTTGAAATCGGCATTGTGATCCCGAAGTTTCGAGTTTTAGTTAAGGTGGAGCTATTAAGCTTGACGAGGCCATGATCCAGCAATTAATGAACAGGAAATCATAATAAAATATTATTTTGTGATAATGAATATTGCTGGTTTCTATTTGCCTACAACGTGACAGCTTTGATTAAAACACACCCTGTATGTTAAGGAAACACCAAGGAAACTCCAAAAGGGAGTATCGACCGACGATACTTTCTAAATATACAAATCCCAAACGATATAGCCGCGGGGAAAAGGTGAACAACCTTTTAACATTATTATCAAAGAAAAACTGTTTTTGGTTCTCTCTGTTGTAGGAAGCGTGCAACACATTTATGTTGACTCAAGTAACACTCATATATTTATTACTGATTCTATCGAGTGGTGTTTGTCGATAAATAAACTTAAGGGCCCTTGCGCGCGTGCGGTTCATGTACTTGTTCACGGAAAGCACTGCGGAATAGTGATGGCCACGACCGTATATCTATTATTTTTAATAACCGATTTATTCAAATCATTTTATTAAAAATAAATTTAAGAAACAAAAAATATTTGGAGGTTTTCTTAGGACGGTAACGCGGTTTTTTGGTCACTAACAAGAAAAATACACAAGGCCTGACGATTAAATAATTGAATATAAAATTGCAACATACAGCCAAATATTCAAGTCTGATAATCGAATATTACATATTTAATTTCTTCTCTATACAATTTTTCGTCCCCTAGATCTGTTATCGGCAGTTTTATTATTTTTCGATAAGAATTATATTTTGGACGAAAAAATCATTCGATTCGAGGGCGAGTTTTTTTTATGGTTTATCTGAATGAGGTTGACTAAGAAAATAAACCGAATACGGCCACCACTGGCGCGGAAGCCGGGCCACACGAATGCAGGCCACCTGTTCGGCAGATTGCGGCTCACGAGCGGACCCGCGACGCTGGTGATGTAAGTCGACCCCCGCTCCGTCCTTCGACGTCCTCGGCCGCCCCGCCGCCCCGCAGCCCCGCAGCCCCGCAGCCCCGCAGCCCCGCAGCCCCGCCGCCCCCGCCCGAGCAACAGGCCGGTCGATAGGCGGCGTGACGTCACCGCCTACGCGCCGCTCGAGAACCTTCCAGAAGAGACCTCCGCCACCCCCGGCTCGGGCTCGGGGCTTCCAGGCTTCCTGCGGCATATGGCAGCGTCGCTCATACAACTCAGCGGGCGGAAAATTGCATTACATTTCAATATTCAAATTTATTTACAGAAAGTAAACAGACTCACGCACCCTAAATAACTCGGAAGCTTAATAAAATATCACACGCACTTTCGTTCTCTTTGTTGTACGTCAGTGTATAGTGAAAATAAAACAAGGTCAGTCGCGTATTGAAATTGAAATGAATGGGTGCTACTATAAATATATTTCTAAAAGCTCGCGTGGAATACTCGTGTGTTTTGAAGGGTTCAAAGAGAGTGAGAGCCGATGTTTTAAAGGCACAACGGGCCATAATTTTAAAGGTCACAAACATACAACTAGAAGCACATTTAAAATGATTATTAAATATTGGATAAATCCGCAATTTCGCCATGCAGGCTTTAGCAGGCTTCGATAGCCGGGAGATCTGGATTCGAATCCCACTCGTATCGATAATGTTTTTATCGAATTATCCTTTTATACGGTATTTAACCTTCTCAACATAGACCTGACACTATAAAGTAAAACTTGTGGGACAATGTCAAGCGGAAAGTTTCCTACTATAACAAATATATATATATATATTTATATATATATATATATACATACATATACTATATATATGATCAAATTAAAAAAAAAACTGTTTCGAAAAAAGCCGATCAATTTTATGAGCTCGGTTATCCGTTGTTCCACAAACTAGTAAAAGTGCCTTTATATAAACATAAGCATTCATAAGTGTATTGCTGTCATTATTTATTTACAGTGTGTAAATACGCCAAATAGCCTACACATTAATAATTTAACTATTCAGTGAATACACAAAATACAGCCGGAATAATGATTGTTATTACGAGCACTTAGAATTTATTAAATTTTCAAGAATTTATATTATTCAATGTCACGACAAGATGTCAACATAATTATTCATTGTTATAAGTTTGCCAGAATAGGGTCGGCGCACTCATACGCGATTTATATACATATTATATATATATATTTATTTATATATATATTTATAAATATAATTGTTTTGGCGCCCCTGGAAAACGTCAAGTTTGACGTCCCTTTGTATCTTATCTTTTAATAGCGAAGTGGCAAAATGTAAACAAATAATGAATTTTATTTTTAAAACCGTTTATTCTTTAAAAATAAGTTACGCGAAAATTTTCAAGTCTAGGCTATAGACGCAACTTTTACGAAATGTATTGTTTTGATTGTACCCTTTGTCGCAAGCTTTGCGTCACGTTTGGAGCGCCCTCGCAACTTTGCGCCCTTGTCTGTGACATTCCACGGTCTCGGTTGTAATTACTGAAATAAATTTAATTATTTATAGAGATGGTAATTGGACGGCATCATCGGTGCGTCGGGCGGTCTGAGGCGACCGAGCCGAGCCGAGCCCGGCCGAGGCAAGTCGAGCACAGCCGAGCCCGGGCGAGGGCCACCAGACGCCGACGACTCCCGATAACAGCGGCGCTCGTGACGTCACGCGGGGCTGACGTCACGCCATTCACCCCCACCCCGCCCCGCCCCCCCCCTCCCCTCCCCCGGCTCTGACGCACGAGCCTCCCTCCCACGCAGGGTTGTGCGCAGCAAATAACACGGAGCGAAAAGCTCGCCGTTAGCCCTCGGAACGAGCGAATTCCTCCAGAAATAAACATCACTGTTTTTATTTTTAAAGTTACTTAGTGTATATTTAAATTAGATTGGATTTCATTTAATCAATGAGTATTTCATTAGTAAAAACTGAAACGATTTAGCTTTAATTTATACATACAATTTCACATTTATATATATAAAATAAAAGACCGACTACCATGAGTTGATTTAAGGCTTTTACACATTACATCCTCTGATCTTTTCAATGGACAATAACAGTTTTTGAATTTTGTCAAACTATATGACTAATGAAAATACAACGAGGAATAGAGTTACTAATAAAATTTATTCCAAAATTAATGTTTATCTTGTACTCCAACCGTGTTATGCAGTCATTTAATAACACGGGTTTGTGTAAACCACAGTTTAATTCTGCCATAAACAGTTTCTTTTATGAGTTTGCGGCATTTATGTATGAAGAATTGTAAAACCATATAATGCATAACACAGCCTCTAACATTGTAGCGACAGAAAATACCCACCAGGCTCACGAGGCGGATCACATTACGTGGTCCTCTCTTCTGCTGGACTGGCTCAGTATTGCCACAAGTCGACCCCATGCAAGTCACCTTTCATCGGACCTCTTATGCCGATTTAATCGATCTCCTCTGCAAATACATATATTGCGGTACTGTAAGGGTACAATTATTCCATCGCTTTTGAACTTACATATTTGTACTTGTTGAGGGACAAGGCATTTGATTCGTGAAGATCCATTATTATAATGATAAAAGTACCTTTGTATTTAATCTTCACTTTGAGTTTATTAAAATTATTTGCATTACTATATATATATATATATACATATTTGTAATCGATCGCAATTCGTAAAAAATCGGTTTAAGTTTAAGCATACTCTATCGATAAGTAAAGGAAAATACTTAGTTTTTTTATGGAACTCCATGAAGCACACTTCGACGAGCTTCTCGCCTCCATCGATCCGAACAATTGACTTTATAAGTTGCGAATAACAAATATATACCTACGGAAGTAGGTCTAAATTTCTAGCTTGAGAGGACTGACGGGGTCTAAGCGAATTGACATTTTCTCTTCATCGATTAAGCGCCTTTTTATAAATCTAGTATAACTATGTTGTTAGGTAATTTCCATACACAAAGTGCATTTTTTTGTTTACTATTATTTTCCCAGTTAGAAAAAATCAATCGAGATTAAAAAAAATTACCTTGCGGTCGGTAAGCAAGTACACTAACTACAGGACAGGACAACAAACCGATTCGATTAAATAAAGTTTTTATATCATAAAAAATGTGGAAATACGTATCAAAAATTATTTTTCTCGTAGGTTTTTTTTTCCCTTGAAGTTGCTACGATTATAGAGTATATACCACATTGTGCGAAATTCGGTTACCTTTTCGTAGAACCTCTTCCGTCTGAGCGTCTCTGAGGACAGAAGTGTCGATGTTGATCTCGCCGCACAGCTAATTGTCTTAAAATAGGGTGCGAAGATGGCTTCAACTTCAAGCGAATTTAGATATAAATTTATTAGATCCGATTTTGGTATATTAAAAATATACTTTCTATAACGCGACCTGATACCCAATTACCACATTCAACGAGAGGGACAGATTGAACTTTAAAAACGATACGAGTCTGAATGAAACATTAACTTTAACGAATATTAACTATCTAATGTCGGTTCGAGGATTCTAATGTAGGTTGAGTCATGTTCATTTATTTTGTTAAAATTTAAAATTGTTTTTGTATTATTAAAGCTACATACATTATCCATTGATGTTTTGATCGTTTAATACATGAAACAAAGAGAAAAATCTTCGACATTTTCTAAAGGATTACGACACACGGTCGCGATAACCGCGTGTGTGAAAATTTTTCTCATCGTTTGAGTGTGAAGTGACAGAATCAAATGAAAAGAAAGCCCCCCGGGAAATATTATCTGTGCTTTATATATTAATCAGCATAAAGATTTATAACAAGATTGTGAAAAATTGTCGAAGCATCTCCGTTGCACCCGGAAGCTCTATTCGTACTCCGGAGGTGCTACGACGACGGAGTGCTGGAGATTTTTAGGAAAAAATCTCGCTTCTCCGGTCATAATTTTCTAACCGGATTGAATTGAAGGGGCCGCTGGTGTATTTTAAACTTCCCACTTCTTATCGAGATAGGGGTGACGAAGGGTACACTTAGCGAACAGTTATCGCAGGAAAAATAAATCGAACGGGGTATCGGATATATTTGGCCGCTACTGGCGTTCGTTTTTTATTATTCTCAAGACCGGGCCCACATCCCCTCGGGGGATCGTCGCTAGAAGACGGGAAAGGGGAGGAGCGATCCGGTCGGCGAGGAGAACTCCTCCGAGGTCAGGCGGCTCCGCCGGGGGCGCGCGACGGCCGCTCGCCGAGGATCTGAAAGGCGCGGGAGACCGGCGTACCTGGTCCGGGACGACGGGGGCACTCCCCGCGGGCTCCGAGACCTCCTCGACCGCCTCGGCCTCGGGCTCGTAGCGGCTGGGCGGCGCGGGGCGGCGGCGCGGGCGGCGGGGGACTCCCGGCAGCGCGTCGTACTCCGGCGCGGCCGCCAGGGCCGACACCACCGGGGTCTGCTCCATCCTCCGCACGCGGTCACGGTCACGGTCACGGTCGCGGCCGGTCACCCGTCACGCCCGCATCGCTCCTGCAACACGCGGGGCTCGTGAGGGAGGGCGGCGCCGCTCTCCGCCGGCCCGAGCCGAGCCGGCCCGAGCGGCCCCGGAGAGGACCCGCGAGGGGAATGAGCGAAAACAACAAGGCGAGGATTTTTTTGGCATACTTTTCACGGCATACTTTTGCAAATGTGTAGATCAAAAAATATTCGCAAGGGAGATCGACCCGACGAGACGCAACAAGTCCCTCGACCGCGCCGCCTTCCGGGTGTCGGGGACGGCGCCCGCGGACTCGCCATATGTCGGGGCCGCCGGGGCTCCCGCCGACCCGCCCGCGGGATCGCGGGACGGCGCGGAGTCCCGGGGGCCGTCCCGGGGGCGCCGGGTCCTCCTCGCGGCCGGGGGGCTTCCGGATCGCTCGCCATATGGTAGGCGACGAGTCCGCCCCCCGGGCGATCCGGCGCGCGGCGAGGCCGCCCCGGAGTCCCCGGGGGCGGGCGCGAGCGGGAGAGCCCCCCGAGCCCTCCGCGAGACCTCCGGGGCCCTCGCGCGAGGCCTCCGTCGGTTCCGAAACGGCGGAAGGGGGCGGGCGGACGGAACGTACCTGGATCTCTCGGGGGGGAGGGGATCTCCGGGAGACGAGGGCGATCGGAGGAGTTCTTCGGCGGCGGGCGCGGAGGGTCGCTTGACGCTCGGCGGAGGAAACGGCGCGCGAGGAGCGGACGCGGGAAGTCGGGCGCTGGCGGCTGGCGACTGGCGTCCGGCGGAGGCGACGAGCGGCGAGCACTGAGGCCGCCCCTCCCCCTCCCCCTCCTCCCCTGGCCTGCGCGCGCAGCGGCGGGAAGCCGAGGAAGCCCTTCGATTCGGAGCGACTCGCGGTCCTCCACCCCCCTCCCCCCTTCCCTTCCCCCCGCCCTCCCCGAGAGGGAAAAGTGCGGAAGCGTTTGCTGCCGGCCGTCGCGGAGGAGCTCGGGGCGCGCCCTCTCGCCTCTCCGGGGACTACTTCTGGATAGTTTCGATGACCAAAATAATAAGAGAAGTTGTTTGGGAATATTATTTTATTACAAAAGTGGCTGTGAAAATTTACTCAGCCTGTGGCCGATGACATTATTTACAAAGTACATAAAATGCAAGTGAGCGTAAAAAAACAAAGCCGCCAACGGACAGGGAGTATCGTGAACCGACGCCGAACTTATCGGGATCGAAATAAAAAGTTTATCGATCGATCTGATCGAAGTAAAAATATTCACCGCGCGGGAGTCGCTCCCGTGCGGTTCCCGAGTGCAGGATTTCGCCGCGCGCCTCGGACGCGAGTGGTCGAATTGTATATATATAAATATATATATATATTTGTGAACATATATAGCATACAAAAAAGTAACACGGTTTCGGACAAAATGTACAATTTACGCGAGAGGTTTGAGCGATACGTCCGCGGATAGGAATGCTCGCCGGCTTCAGTAGGAGACCAGCTTCCTCACGGCCTCGAAGCAGCGCCACTTGTCAGGGAGATAGAAGGGCTCGAAGACGCAGGGGAAGGGCGTGTCCCAGCCCGCCACGCGCTCCACCGGCGCCTCCAGGTGCAGGAAGCACTCCCGCTGCAGCGTGGCCGCCACCTCCGCCCCGAAGCCCCCGGTCAGCGGCGCCTCGTGGGCCACTATCGCCCGCCCCGTCTTCTTCGCCGACTGCAAACCCGAACCGTCAGTGCGGAGCTCCCCCCGAGGTCTCCCCTCGCTCCCTCTCTCCCGATACTCACGTTGCACGCGGTTTCCGCGTCCCAGGGGAGAATGGACACCAGATCGATGACCTCGCAGCGGACCCCCAGCTTCTCCTCGGCCAGCGCCGCAGTCTCCAGCAGCACCTGCACCTGCGCGCCCCAGCCGACGAGGGTCACCGCGTCTCCTGCGACAGACGAGGTCGACGTCGATGACGAGGGCCGTCTCCGACTCCGAGGGGTCGGGGACGGCGCTCGCGGCGGGGACGCACCTCGCAGCAGCACGTCGGCCTTGCCCAGGTCCGCGGGGCGGTCGGCGAGGGGCACCTCCTCGGCCGCGCCGCGGTACAGGATCTTGGGCTCCAGGAAGAGGCAGGGGTCGCGGTCGCGCGCGCAGGCCAGCAGCAGGGCCCGGGCCTTGGCGGGGCCGCGGGGCACCACGACGCGCAGGCCCGGGGCGTGGGCGAAGTAGGCCTCGGGGCTCTGCGAGTGGTAGAGCGCCCCGTGGCCCACGGCGCCGCAGGGGGCCCGCACCGTGAGGCCGCCGCAGTCCCAGAGCCCCCCGCTGCGGTAGCGGTACTTGGCGGCCTCGTTCACCAGCTGGTCGAAGGCGGGGAAGATGTAGTCGGCGAACTGGATCTCGGCGATGGCGGTGGAGCCCGCGGCGGCCAGCCCCACGCCGAAGCCGGCGATGCCCTGCTCCGTCAGCGGCGTGTTGAACACTCGGGCCGCGCCGTACTTGTCCTGCGTGGGAGCGGCATCAGGGCACGGTCACGGTCACGGTCACGGTCACTCGTCGCTCGTCACTCGCCATCTCGGCGGAACGACGGGTTAGCGTTATCTCTCGAGTATCGCGAGCGGCGTACCTGCAAGCCCATGGTGCACCGGAAGACTCCCCCGAAGGCGACGTCCTCCCCGAACACCACGGCGGAGGGGTCCGTGGCCAGCACCGTGTCCATGGCGCTGTTGATGGCCTGCATCATGTTCATCCTGGTCGTCTCTCCTGCGCGCGAAGAAGCGTCAGAGGTGACACGAACGCGTGTGACAAACAAAGCGAATACAATACGGTACGTCCGTTTTCTCCCTAGGAAAATTTATTCAATTCTGTATATTTACCCGACGTTTCTTCGTTCTGGAGAGATTAAAATCATTAGTATTTTGTAAGTACATCTTACGTCATTAGTATTGGATTGTTTGAGTCGATTTTGAGTATACTATCATCCTAATAATGTACATGGATATTTGTATTATATGATCTTGAAACCGAATTTGATTTTTTATTGACCGAAATTGTTTGTCCGCTCAAACCGAGCCGCTATCTTCAAAAATAAAAAATAAATAAAAATGATTCCGAATAGGGTATAAGGTAATTTTATCAGGAGTCACGTTTTATCTTCATTCTTTTTATTTTCTACCGTGAGTTTGAAATAAGCTTCCAAAATCGACCTACTTTTTGTGTCACCTACGATACTAGCAATGTGCTCAATATGTAAATTTATTTCCATGAACAATTTGTACGGATATTCTGATGCGTGAAATGCGAGAACAAATTATCAATTTTTTGAAAAAGATGGTTAATTATTTTGTGAATTTACTTGTAATTAAAATCAACGCCATCTGTGGGAGGAGGTCGCAAGCGCCGCGATGGCGGGCGTGCGAATTGAATGTATTGTGATATCAATTTACGATCGCGTCCACTTTGCGGCGTGACGTCATCGTGTTGCTCGCTCGAAATATCACTGATATGACCCGATGTACTTGACGATTTAGGACACATGACAATTTGGAAATGCGAAATATTAAAAAAAAAAAAAATAATAATAATCAAACTCGAATAAAACACAAGAGTCGCATATCGACACGACGTTATGCGAAACGATTGAATAACTGCATCGCTTACCATCCTTGGGGTCACTCTTTTCCGGGATGTACGTGAAGCCTGACATCGTCCTGGTCGCGTGTCGAATGTGTTTTGTCAACATTGTTTTGAAAACTTTTGACAGAGCGGTTGTCATTTTGTGTTTGTGTACAATGTCGGGCGTTCGCGTACAGACGGGACGAGCGAGGAGCTGAAGCCGCAGAAGCCGCAGAAGCCGAGATGCACTGCCGCGGAGTATCGTCGCTGATAATGGCAATTGAAAACTTCCTTATCGATACTGAAGCAGTGCGAGTGAGCGCGGTCACGTGGCCGCGCCGTGACGTCACGGCCCGCGTGACACGCGACACGCAATGGCGAATATGTCTAAGAAATAAAGTATTGTATTATCTATTTTTTTTAAAAATCACATGTACATGTAATCACCTTCACAAAAATTTTAAATGCGAATAAAACAACCACTACGTTTGGGAAATTTTGTAAGTAAACACAATTCACGGTTGTTCAGAGTTCATTTTGTTAAAATTATGTATTTGTAGACAAACCTAATTCTGTCATACAAACCATTTTTTTTTATTTGTAAGCATTATTGATAGGTTTCATCTTAGAAATCAGGCAACAAGGTTCATAACTTGAGAAATTGTTTATATCATTTATTATAACTGTGCACACAAAACTCATCTGCAGAACTTTTACGATGTATCACCCTAATATATTGATACCTTATTGCTACTGGTACAAGCTATTTTAATTTATTGAAAATACAATAGTTTTTAAATAATAAAAGATTTTTACAGATATTTATTGTTTGATGCAATCGGGTAGAATTGAAAGCGACACGCAACCCACCCTCTGCCATTGGATGCCGACCATCGCTATGGATAAAATAGTTTTCTTTAAAATGAAGAAGTATCCATATATATCTTATTAAATTTGCCAATATGAAATTCTTCATGGTCTGCTGTTAAAATTTCAAATGTTTGCATTATACTCTGGGGTATTTGAGAGTTGGTCATTAATATTATGATTTTATTTAAATAAAATTTAAACAAATATTAATGATGACGCTATTTATGAATTCGCAGGAGCACAATCTTGATAAGGTCAAGAGTTGCGTTTATCCAGGGCTGCAAAATGTATTCATGCTTTTTTTTGTAAAACCTGGTCGAACTTGTTGTGTGTTGCCCGTGATCTGTGCATCCCTTACGACACCGACCGCCAGAATTGAAGAGACAGGGCAAGCATGTGGACATTTTTACTAAACAAGATAAAACAGAATAGCATTCCTAAAGGTTCAGTTTGTGTTTATTTTTAATATTTCAATTTTTGTAACTCGAGAAGATTGTGTTATTAATTGTACGATTTAAATATGTCAAAAAGAGGAATACGTTAACTCTTAAATAAACATTAAGTACCTAATAAATTACTTCATATAAATAAATCCTGAAAGGTGTAAAAGTAGTAGGTAGGCAGACAAGCAAGCAGTTTGATGTAACCAAAGGAAATTACAGGTATGTTTGACTTGTGACATCTCTAGTATTTGCTTTGCTGTATTTATAAATACCCAGTTCTTGGTCGTTCTTCTTTGATGTACCGACTTTTCAGAATTGGTATGGGACCATCTCCAAATATTAATGAATCACCTCATATAACCTAAGAAGCATGTGGTTATACATGTTATCTAAAATTCAATTAGTTCAAAATAAATATAATAAGCGTTATGAGACACAGGTAAATTGAGGTTTATTTAAAAAAAATTTAATTTAAAATTTCAAAATTTTAAATAAAACAATTTCTTTTTATATATATTTTTTTAATGTATTCTCAAATAACTGTATAATACTTTATTTATAATAATGAAATGAATCATTTTCTTCATTGTCTAAGGTACCAATATGGGCAGACATAAATACAATGCAACTCTGCAAGAACAGTTATCAAAAAATCTGCCATTAGTGTGTTTAATTACTTTTATTACATTAGTTCGTTATAATGAGCAAAATTTACGTAAGAAAAAAAATAATTTGAAAAATAAAATATTAACAGACAATTATCAGCTTATATGATCTCTGAATCTTTCAATATTTGTATGAAAATATAAACTACAACAACCTAAAATAAAGTATATAAATGAACGCAGTTAACGTTAAGAGGACATCACTGGGTCTCAGAATCAAGAGCTTTCTGAAATTCTTGTCCTGCCTTTTCCCGCATGACCTGAATTGTGGCTTCCAACCGTGCTCTCTCTTTGGTGTCTTCAGGTGGATAGAGCTCACGACGTGTGTTTGTGACCCAATCTTCAAAGTATTTGGGTTGGTTAAATAAATGGAAGAGCGCCACAGGAAAGGTCATATAGATTCCCATTTTTACCACCTCCAGCTGCCAATTGCCCATTCTGAAAATCACTACATTATCAATGAAGACAACGTTAATACAGAGGTTACAAGCTCTATTCGCTCTGGGTACAATATTTAAAAGGTACATCAATAAAAAAACGTCGCAACTTAACTTTAAACAAAAAATCTAATTAAAGACTCATTCCAAATTAAAGACAATTTTCAGTAAATATTCCATTCTTTGTGAGGATACTGGTTAGCTTTAAAATTAGTTATTTTTATTCGAACACTAAGTAGGGATTTAAAAAGTAGTACTATTTTTATACTTTTGTTGAATGTATCTAAAATTGATAATATCAATGCATTTATATCAATTGATTTTTAACTTACATTTATATAGTATTTGAGTTTGCAAAAAACAACATCGAAACTAATTTGACGTTTCGAACCACTGAAAATTCAACTTAAGTCATAGACCATACGAAACTAGAGACCCGGACCATAGAGATAAATTTGTTTTAGAGCACTAACAATTATGGCCAATGAAAAATATTATCAATGCAATGCAAAATGCTAAACTTTTGAAAAATTGATGTAGTAAAAAGATATATATATATATAAATAAAATATACAAACCGCCTTTTAGGTTTTGAAAACAGTTATAAAAAATACTGCTGATAGATCAATTTTTTCCCGGCGCAACCATTTGATCTATCAGATCAGATCAAATCGTTAAAACGATTACGAGAAAAAGATATCTTTCCAGAATTTTTCTAGGTTTTATTGGCAATTTTTTAATGTACAAAGCTTTCTTGCAATGTAACAATTTAAATATTAAATTAAAGGTTAACAATCGTAGTATCACTTACAATAAAGAATTGTTTGGAATTATATATTTTATTAAGACATAAAAAATAATACCTATTGTAAAATGTTTCATACATATGTAAAATATAAAAGAAAAACAATAAATTTAAGAAAAAAGTTACATGCACCAATCTGATTATATTCAATATTTTATTAAACGATACATCTGTCCGCAGTCTCAAAACAAGTCAAGTAAATTGATGTAAATATCACAGAGCGAAAAGATTTATACAAATTGGACTTCAAAAAAAATTATATTATCAAATAAAACATAAGAATAATAGGTATACGTTGTAAGAATTTAAAAATATACATATATGTGGGTATCGACAAAATAACTTTCGGTTGGGTGTGAGAAATTAATTTCATAAAGCAAATAGATCATACTCTTTCTCTTTACGGTAAATCGACTTTAAAAAATAATTCTGGATGGCGGCATGCAGTATCGTATCCGAGGGAGGGCCCGGCCGCATTTTCAATTCTCGGCAGTAGAAAAATATATCATCAAATAATAAAGACTGTCATGCCGGGCAATGCGAATTCGGAAGAGGCCCTAACATGCCGAGGCCGTCAAAATCTTTGCAGTCCGTGATTTTCTCCGGGTGCACAATAAACACTATGAACAAATGTTGAAAATAAAATATAGCGGATACAAAACAGTCATCAAAAATTAGAAAGCGGGTAAAAATACCATCGAATATCCCCACGAAGCGACGCGATAGGGAGCTTCCTCGCTGAAATCTGCCATCCATAGTATAATAAGTAGTAAAGTACATCAGTAATTTAGGTACTGACCTATAAACACGGCACAATCGATTACAAATGCGGCATCGGGTGATCCGGGGGGCGATGCTAGGAAAGACTAATTATTTCATTAAATTCCTAACAGACTCTTCTCTCGGGGCGCGGCCCATCAGGCGGGCGGGGACTTGGGCCGGGGCGGGGGCGGGGGCGGCGGCTCGGGCGGGGGCCCCGCGTAGTGGCGGGCGTCGCTCAGCCCGCTCACCACGCAGCAGCTCAGCGCCGAGCGGTTCAGCGTCATCGGAGCCGCGCTGCGCCAGCGGTCGTTGAGGGCGTCGTAGCGCTCCACGCTCGAGATGGTGGCCGTGCCTGCGGACAGCGGGGCAGTGAGCGGGGCAGTGAGCGGGGCGCCGAGCGGGCCTGGGCGGCGGGCGGGCGCCGGGCCGGGACGCGGAGAGCGGCGTACCGTCGAATCCCCCGATCACGAATATCGCCCCGTCCAGCACGGCGGTGGCGAAGTTGCTCCTCTCCGTGAGGAGGCTGGCCGCCGGATGCCAGCGCCGGGCCGGGGGCTGCAGCGCCTCGCACGTGTCCAGGCGCCGGGAGCCGTCGAAGCCGCCCAGCGCGTACAGGCAGTCGCCCAGCGCCTGCAGACTCACCCCCGAGCGCGGGCCGCTCAGCGCCGGCAGGAAGGTCCACTGCGCGCTGCAGGGGTCGTACACTTCCCCGCAGCGCAGCACCTCCTCGCCGTTAATGCCGCCCACGATGTATATCTGCAACCGGCGAGACCGCGCGGGCCGTCAGAGCGTCGGCCCCGCGGGTCACGCTCGGATTAGCGAAAGTCACCCCGGGTACCTTCCCGCCGAAGGAAGCCGCTCCGGCGTCGGACCTCGCCATGTTCATCGAGGCGATCATCTCCCACTGGTTGCGCCGCGGGCAGTAGCGTTCCGCGGACCGCAGCCGCGCCATGCCGTTGAAGCCGCCGAGGGCGTACAGCATCCCGTCTGAAAGCGAGTGAAAGTGAGGGCGGGGCGGGCGGTGCGGGGCGGGCGCGGGGCCGGCGGGAGGCGGGCGGGGCGTACCGTGCGCGGCCACGCTGACGTAGCAGCGAGCCTGGTACATGCAGGCGCGCTCCGCCCACGCTCGGCTGGAGGGGTCGAAGCAGCGCACCGTGCTGAAGTGGCTGGAGCCGTCGAAGCCGCCGACGACGTAGACCAGGCGGCCGAGAGCGCACACGCCGTGGTAGGCGCGCGGCAAGGCGTCCGCGTGGTCGCACGCCCGCCAGCTGTCGGCCCGCACGTCGTAGGTCTCCACGTAGCTGGTGGGGCTGCTCGTGCCCCAGCCGCCGATGGCGAAGAGCACCTCGGCGGGCACGCGCGGCCGCCGCTCCCGGCCGCGCCGCTCCAGCAGGCGCCCCGCCAACTGCGTGCCAGGGAAAACCACCTTACCGACGGGCCCTCGTCGTCCGGGACCCCCTGCCCGAACTGACGACCGAAATCGCAATCGGTCGTTGCGCTCGAAAACTTATAATAATCGTAATATATCTCGACCGGTTTGACGTTTTGTCTTTTGCCAAACGCCAATAGCCAACAAAATGAGATAATATCTGACAATTTTGTGCGAGGCTCGGGCGGGCCTCGCACCGGAGCTCACATCGTATTCGACGACATATTTCCATTTCAGCACGCTCGTGTCGAAGAAGGCCGAGTCCATCTGCGAGAGCCGCACGCACTGCAGCAGCTCCGAGACGCGCCCCTTCCGGCCGCGGGGATCGCGGTCGACCCACGACTTGATGACCTCGAACGCGGTGCTCTCGTCGCTGACGTTCAGCTCGTCGTCATCCAGCACCTCTCGGAGCTCCTCGAACGGGAGCCCGTCGAGCTCGTCGGACTCCCGGACGATCCGCTCGAAGTTGCGGCGGACGTAAGCCGCGCCCTCGCTCTCCAGATCGCGGCAGAAGTAGTCGCGGGCGAACTCCAGCAGGCCGAAGCAGTTGGCGGGGCAGAGCTGGCGCAGCAGGAAGCGGCAGCAGGCGCGCACGAGCCCCGCCACCTGGAAGCGGTCCGCGTACACGAGCAGCTCCTGGACGTCGTCCGCGCTCATGTCGCACGCGCCGGTGTAGGCGAAGTCCAGGATGCGCGCCAGGAAGGCGCCGGGGATGTCCACGGCGGTGTCGCGCGGGTCGCGGGCGCCGCCCAGCGCGCTGGTGAAGGCGGCGCGGAAGTAGGGGCTGGCGGCGGCCAGCACGGCTCGGTGGGCGCGCAGCGTGACGCCGTCCGCGCAGTGCACGGCCGCGTCGCAGAACAGCCCGCCCAGGCGGAACTCGTTGAGGGCGGGGCTCAGCCCGGGCGGCTCGGCCGGGCAGCCGCACGGCCTCCCCTCGGCGGATTCCCCGTTCAGCTTTCGTTTGCTCATTTCGGATGCGGCCTGTACTATCTCCGGGACGGCTGCGGTGTTTCGGAGATCATTTCGCAAACGCATCGGTACCGGTTCACCCCGAAGCAAAAATGACAATCCGATTTGCCCCGTCTGTGATTTTGTTTTGCTGAGCTTTGCGATCTAGTGCAGTTTCAAATTCGAAAATGGAAGGAAGTGCCGCGCAGGCCTCCCGGGCGGCGCGGCCGAGAGCTCGTGCCGTGTGTACTATTATTATCGCTCTACTCTCTCGGATGTTGCACTGAAAAATTACAAGCTCAACCTTTCGATATTGGAATCTTTTGAATGAACCTTAAATATTATTTTTAGTAAATCATCCGTGATTTATTAACACCTTCGCAAAAATCAGGCCATTAATACGATGAAGAGAAAATCTCGACATCCTCTAATTTGATGCGTTAGGTTTTTATGCGCGAAAAATTCTAACCCACCAGATATATTTCCCCAAACAAAGCTTTCGTAAAAACGGTAAATATCACAAATTCACAATCGTCAATAATACCAAATTCCAATGATATATTAAAAATGTCATTTCTTGTTAACTAAGCACAAAAAATTTTGAGGAGTGAAATGAAATTTTTGACTAAAATTTCTAAATGATGGGGTTTTTTCGGAATTCATCCCTACGAAAAAATAGTCATGCCTGTCTGGTGAGGGAGGATCTTCGCTGGATCCCGGCCCGGCTGCGGCTCGGAGCATCACTCGGGTAACATCGGCTGTCAGTTCAGTGATATTTCTTTAGGTCCTCTGTGATGTTCAGTGTATTGTTCTAGCACTGAAAATTGACAAGCATAATGCTGACAACTCGAGCATTAAGCATTAGCAAACTATTATCAAAATTAAATAATGTTTCGCCTACAATCTCCCAGCAAATAAGAAATAGCGGGTGAGATGAATATGCATTTTGAGGTTAAGTCTTACGTCATAGGCCCAACTACTAGTCGAAATGTTTAATAATATTATTTTTTCAATGTATTCAGTCACTTGATGCACAATATTTTACTAATTGTCATGACTTATAATGGTGTACACGTTTAATCTCCATTAAATATACAAGCTGAATTCAAATTGTGTAGATTGTGACAGTTTTATACGTTGCTGAGAATGTAGTTTTTAGTATTAGAAATGGGCATAGTAGAACTAATTGAACATTTTATTTATTAAAAATAAACATTGTATATATACATGTTAGTATGGAACTTAACATATTTTTCAGAGAAATGGAATTCAATAATATTTTGACTAGGTTGTTTTATATGTTAAGTGCAAATTGTTTAAGAGTTTTGCATTGCAGAGGATGGTCGTACCGCGTGGCTCCACAGCTACCGAGCAGGCGCTCGCTAATGGTAGCGGAGATCGGACACGGCCTCATGTGGTGGTGGGTCCTTTGGCATCTCTGCACTGAGCCCGAGCATATATACGTAAGTTCTGCTTTAGCCTATTTCTCATGAGAGGTTGCAACTCGACTTATCGCACACTTATCACCTTTCAGGGGGAGTGGCCGGCAGTTGAACCTTCAGAGTGGACTGATGCTGAATTGGGTATCCCTCCGGATTCTGACGGGCCTGCTCCGAGACTACTATAATGTTTGCTATCCTCTCTGACCCGAGTGTATATAATGTGGCGAGTGCCAGCAGTGGTGGATATTTAAGTTAACCCTTTATGGTTAGTAAATTTTTTTGTAGCATAACTGTAATAATAAAAATAAACTGTCAACTTCCATTTGTATGTGCTTATTAAAATATGGAATTGGGTTATTTTGAGCAACTGCACGTAGGAAGTATAATGTAACATTATTGCTTATGTCTATAATTTTCCTTTTGAGATTGATTTCTAACAAATTATATTCAATTGTAAAATAAAGGTAATTTAATAAAACATTATACTTTTTATGGTCTACATTACCTAATACAAAGGTTTTCTGTAGTTTAATTTCATAATAATTTATCCAGGGTTAATAAATTATGAATATTAAACTGTAGACGTCTGGACAGATTCACACTCTTACCCTTTTTATTTCTCAGATTCAGTTTTACTTTTTCTCTGCCATAAAAAAATATAAAACTCAGAAATAATATTTCTTAGAATCAAAAATGATTTGATTCTTTCTGAATTCATCCACTTACATATTTATTTAAAAACTTTAAGAGTTGAAAATTGAAGCTGTTTTTGTCTTGCCTCTTGGGCCCTATCTCACATTCCCTGCATTACAGATACCCGTGGAGCACCTAAGCTGAAAAGGTAAGAGGTAGGGTGAAACTTGTCTCTAAATAAAAAAATTCTAGTACATCTACGCTTATTGCAACTGTTGCAATATTCCGCATACATTTCTTATATTATATATTTCACTTTGGAGATAACTCCCATATACAACCAGAATTTATGTTACACAAAGCCTCAGTCAATTTTTGTATTATCAAACTTTGAAATTATTGGAAGTTTATCTAAAATTCTGTTATTTGACAGGCCATAATTTTTGGTGCAGAGAATTTGACTCATGAGATTGGAACAAATTTAACTTTTTCAATTTCACTTCCCCCATTTTAATGGCACGACTGTTGATAGAATCAGACAAAATGCACGGAACATATGTGAGTTTAGGGCTATACCAGTCCTTTTAGATATTAGTGGTCATGTTTTTTTGCTGGAATTTTTGGACAGCTTAGTAAACACTGAAAAAATGGTACAATAGTGGTGTTTTCAAATTTGAAAACAACTTTTAAGCTACCTTGTTTTCCCAATATCAATTGTTGCTCTGAGGTTTAGAGACAGAAGAATGTTTTAAGAAATCATACAATATTTTAAATATAATAAAACACTTGAGTGATTTTTCCACATGTTAATTTTTATTGGTCACTGGTTTCGCCGACCTTTCACGTTGGCATTATCAAACTGAGCATATGAGCTAAAAAACAGTATGTTTGGTAGCTGAAAAGTCAGACTAGGTGCACAAAGACATTTGTGTTTACGTACTTTAAATTCTATTTCAACATAACATTTATTACACAAAATATCAATAAATTTATTAATATTTCTATAAAAAAAATCAAGTACTTCATGACAAATATAACTTTATAGAATTGCTAATCAATGTTTGAAAATGCAGCAATTGTCAGTTATCATTTAAAAAAAGTCTTAGCTTTCTATGTATGCAACATCATTCACACCCAGCTTAGCATGGCGGTCACTTATTATGTTTTATTTCATCTGAAACAAAATAATGAAAATCAAATATGATGTGCAATCGAAGGTAGTCGAGTACTGAACAATACATACCGAACAAGAATTGCTATTAGTCCTCTGTTTCTTCCGGACAGACATCTAAGGGTTCCTTCTTCACCTATAGAAAGAACACAAGTCAATGAAGCAGTTTGACATGAAGAAACGGTTGACATGCATACCCGGAACGTACATACCTCAGGATCAGAGTCAGATTGTTCGGCGTGGCTGGCAATGTGGGATTTGATAATGTCAGCAACCTGGAAATGTCAGTAAATTTTTATTTTGTGGCTTAATTTATCTAGACTGGGTTTATAAAGTGGAATATAGCAAACAAGACAGCGAATGCAGCAATACATCGCAAGCTTCAAAAAAACTTTTAAAAAATTGTCTAAAACGAAGAAAATACGGTACTTAATGAGTGGAAAAGAGTGAAATGTAAATTTTGTATAGAAAATAAAAAAAGACAGAGTGATGAAAATGGCGGAAGGTCGTTAAAATATAATATAATGAAAAGTCATGCTTGGAAATACTCATAAGAAATAAAAAGTGTTCTTATCCAGAAACAGGTGAAGATTTAAGAGAGTGTGAGACTTACTTTAGTGTTTTTATTTTTCATCGCCAAATCTAGCGGTGACTGCCGGTTGCGTTTCAAGTGTGGATCTGCCTAAAATATTACATTTATGAGTTCGTAAAATAAAGAGGGATTTCGGAACAATACTCTAAGGTGAGTTTGCGAACATACGCCATGACGGAGGAGAGCACGACACACAAGCTCAGCATTGGGATCTGGAGACACGCAGGCCAGATGTAGGGCTGAGCAGCCACTGGCAGTTAATGCATCCACTTCCACACCCGCATAGTCTAGCAGATAACTTGCTACCATAGGTTGAGCGCGCGACGCAGCAATGTGCAAAGCACTGCGCTGTTCCCGAGCCTCGCGCTGCATCACTGGAGCACCGGCTTGTAACAACCGTGAAGCCAACGACACGGAGCGCCGTGCAGCTGCCAAGTGCAGTGGCGCCTGTCCATCTACAAGACCGCAGAGTTAGTGTCAAGCCAATTTCATTTTGGGTGATGCTCTTGGTACTGGTTGACTTACCGTTATTGAGTATGTCGAGGTGGAGGTTACGGGTGCCACGGTAGTTATCTGGATTAAGGAGTTGAACCATGCACTCCGGGCGCTCCAGCAAGACGGTGAGATGAAGGGGAGTGTTTCCTTCCGTATTACGAAGGTTTGGATCGCAGCCTATTAAGGGATAGAGTTATGTTATTCTTTTACACAAAGTGAAAATGGGAAAGCATCAGGTAGAGCAGTACAACCTGCTAGCAGAAGTCGAGGCAGGCACAGGTGCCGCGAGAAAATGACACACTTATGAAGTGCAGTCTCTCCTTGGTTATTAGTGTCGTTGAGAACCTTGTGAAGTTTTCGCTTCTCAACGAGTTCTAGCAGTTGAGTTAAGGCCTTGATGTTTCCGATGGCCGCAAACATATGAAGAAAGCTAAAAATAAAAATTGGATTAGAAATATGGTTAACGTTGCCTCAATGATTTCGGTTATGAGTGCGCTTTGTGATCATCAAGCTTATGTAAAAAAGCTTTGAGTTGCAGATTATTTTGCAAAGAAGTTTGAAATTTTTTAAAAGAAATTGAAAGAAAATATTAATAACTAATGATAAACCTGTCGCCTTCATCAAGTTTTTCTTCCAATTTATTCAACAGGGCATGAGACAACCTATCAATAGCTGGATTCTTAGAATCTTCACGGCAGGCTTCCATCAACTTCAGAACCTGCAATTAAATAAACTTCTTACAGTTACATCGAAATAAATTACTTTATATATTTATATATATGGCTTTCAATATTTTTATTAAAATAATATTTTTAGTGTAGTTACCATTTATATTTTTTGACACTACTAGTTCCGCCAACATTTAGGTTGGTATCTTCAAAATATTCTTTTAATAAAAATATTATAATGGAATTCCACCAAAAAACTGGTAACCAATGTCTACTTACATATGAGACAAGACTTTCTAGTTCATTTTCAGGAGTATAACAAAAATAAAGTGAAGCCATGAATCTGCAAGATCTAACACTACAACATCTATTCTAGTGAGCACACTTATATTAAAGAGGACAAGGGAGAGTGAAGAGGAACACAATGAACTCTGTACATTCATAGGAAATGAAATAAAAAACCAATTTATCCAAAAAGTATATTATGGGACATGCATACAGTGAAAGGGGAGAATGTGAAAAGTATGAGAGCTCGTATGAGAATGACCTCCACCGACACATGCAAGCCCAACACTAGTGTGCTCTCTGCCGAAGTGGCCATGTCCAGTTGTACGTTGATCATAAATCCTAATTTATTAAGGCACTTTTTATTTGGCCTAAGCTTTATGAAATAAGTACCTATATAGATAAGAGTAGTCACTTCCTTACATTGTCGGTTGAGAGTATACTTCTCATTTTATGGGTTTCTAAATTTCATTAATAATTTCGCAATCAATTTTATTAAAATAATGATAATCGTCTTTGGCCAACTATAAATATCTGATAATTTTAGATAAGCATTCAAACTCCAAATAAAAAATCAACCTTTAGATTTTTGTGACAAGTTAACATGAGTAAAGTGAGCAGTGTATGAGCTTATAGATATTTAGCGAGTTATTTGATTATATATTTTTTAAAGCAACCTGTCTCTTTCATTAAACAGTCATAGGTGTTAATACTGTAGTCTAAGTTGAGACTCCTGAGAACCAACACCGTGATCCTGACTTGTGCATAAACAAAATACAATAACTTAGACCTAAAGAGGAAAAACACATATTAACAAGCCTAAGTATAAGTACAAATATAGGCCTAGACATTTGAATTTAGCGAAATAAAAAAACAATACAAAATTAGATGCCACAGAGTATTAAAGAGATGTCAAAAAAGGCAAAACATGTACATAGCAAAAAAAGCCGTCGGACTTGCCAACAGCTGGCAGAGAAGCTTTGGGAAGCTCTAGATTGTCTGCGAGGATGGAGCATTGCTGACTCATATGCAATGGACCTTGAAGCATTGTGTTTTAAAATAATATGTATTGTTTTACTTGTAACACTGCATGCCTTAGAATGATTCTCTAATCAAAGAAAAATGTTGCACAGTCGACTCGGTTTAAAATGTCTAGATATTTATTTATTTACTTGCGAGAGATGAGTATTAACAGATTATCCATTTTGTTATCTCTTTGATACTAATAGTCAACATAATCAATAATTCGAAGTGAAACTGCAAGTCAATGATTATCATTAAATATATGAAACGCAGCAATGACAACACGACATCATCAAAAACCTAAGCACTATATAAAACTGAAAGATTTGTCATTTGTAGAATGTATACAATTTCTGGAATATCCGCCAAATTGATAATTTCTGCATATATAATGGTTCATAAATCATGGTATCTTCCTAAAAAGGAACTGGTGTTCCAATCTCCCTTTATGAGTAGTTTATGACTGTGTATAGTAATTTATAAGGAATAAACATTTATAAAATCTAACAGGAAGGAACTTTATCATAATAGATGTATGTACAAAAATAAATTATGCTAATAGTTACTATTTAAGGCTGAGTTCGAATAAAAGGTGAGGGCGTTCTGAGAAATCAGTCACTAGAGCTTTAATTTTTGCAAATAATAAAATGAATTCCAGAGCTCGCTCAGCCCAGCCCCGCCAGCACACGCGACACGCGTGCGACTTGACGTTGCTCCACATATACATGGCGACATCTATATATGCAATATGGCGACATGCAATGCCTCAGGGTTGCACCCGTCAGATCTGAATGTGCATTATTTTTTCTAAATAAAGATAATTCAATAAAACCCATTCTTACTATTTTCTGACTGATTTGACATAATATTTTCAATAAATAATTACTAAATTATTATAAACTACATGATTAAGTAGAAAAAAACAAAAGTTAAGACAGAAAATAATCCTTATAAAATCAAGTGAACTTCTAGTACTTAGTAATTAATTTAACAACTCATGCAGAAAAACGGTTTTTACACATATTTTCCCTACATACCTTAATAACGAAAATAAAGAAATACATGTACGCTACCACCTAAGCCACACTTTGTAAGCCCCACAAGCTGCGCGCGGGATCAGGGAATAGCCACATACCGTATTATAACCATAGCCATAAGAACTATTGTAAATTTACAAAAAAAATAAAAATATATATATACACGAGGGCGGTCCGATAAGTACTTAGCTTCACCGCCCGATGGTGCTAGTATCGCAAGAGAGATTTACTATCGTGTGGTCGCACGTCGTTTTTTAATGAGCCTCGCCCACGCAGACCGCCGATTAAAGGTGCGCGAGATAGCTGAAACAGCAGGCATCTCAAAAGACCGCGTGGGTCATATCCTGCATGAAATTTTGGACATGAGAAAGCTGTCGGCGCAACGGGTGCCGCATTTATTCACTCCGGACAACAAGCGCAATCGTGAGACCACTTCGGAGCAGTATTTGACGCTGTTTAAGCACAATCCGAAGAAGTTTCTGCGTCGTTTCGTGACCGTTGATGAAACATGGATCCACTGGTACACACCAGAGACCAAGGAACAGTCGAAACAGTGGACTTCACCCGGCGAACGTGCTCCGAAGAAAGCGAAGACTGTCCTATCGGCCGGAAAGATGATGGCCACCGTTTTTTGGGATTCACAAAGTGTGCACTATCAATGTGCGAAACTCTGCGCGACCATGACGTGAAGAAATCTCAAATATTGTAGAGAAATATTCTTTTTAGTTATTTCAACCTTGTAAAACAACATAGGAGCATCTCTCCCCTTCCTTTAAATGACTATGTTTTATATATTTTGAAACAGATACGTGTGGCATTTTAAAGATTTTTTAAATGTCGGTAGCACCAGCAAAGTATGTGCGCCGACATGCCGCAGTGACATTTCCGATCTGACGAATTTTGGCCTGCCATGGCCTTCTAACCTTAACCGAACATAGCCTTAATAGTTTTTTTTTTAATTTTATTATTATTTGCAGAGGAATAGTACTATATTATATTATGAAAAAAAAAAAAAACCAAACGTAATTCATTGAAGCATAAGTTTTGCATTTGTAAGCAATGAACATTTAAATTATCTAGTTAAAAAAGAAACTTTAAGAGTAATTTATGTTTAAAATGATAGTGAATTGAAATGTTCTATTTCATAATGATTTTATGTGCGTTTTTTTAAGTTTGCGTATCTCACCTGCATTGCCTGGTTCATCTCTAAAACATTATACATGCTATTTTCTTCTTTAATGCAAGGCTGGGCTGAGGCACCGGGGGCGTCCACGGCCAGACCTCCAAAGTGCTGCAGGGGCTGTGTCAGTCCCCCCAGACCCAGGTTGTCGAGCTGATTCATCACGCACAGCTCCTCCATTCCCTCCATGGCCCCCAAGCCTCCCAAACCCTCAAAGCTGTCCAAATTGTGCAGGCTGAACGTCGATGCGTAATCTGATTCAAATAGGTTATGATTACAAGTATGAAGATAAAAGATAATCGAAACAGGCTTTAAGAAACATGAAAACTTACCTTTAATAAAATCGTAGTCGAAATCCTTTAAGTATTTATCAATCTCTCCCAGCTTCATATCCGGGTTAGCATCATGGCCTGTGATGAGAGATTGTTCAGGAAATTCTGCGTTCGAGTTCACAGTCTGAAATATAGAGTGAGGCGTATATGACAGTTGGAGGTGTTCGACTGTTTGAGGAGAAGGGTCAGCAAAATACCTGTGGGAAGGCCGTGAAGGCGGCCAAGTTGGCAGGGAGCTCAGTGCTGCTGAGGCTGTGTAGAGAAGCTTCCGAAGAGAGCAGTGAAGTCAGGGAAGTCTCAGCCTGGCGCCGTCTCTTATTGAGGCGTGGCGTCGCCTGTCCCATAAATAAAGCTCACTTTTTTGCAGTTGAACATGCTTATTGCTGCATGATTATATTAATGATTTTAAAACTAATTAAAATACTAAACTAAAAAATAATATTAATTACCTTATAACGAAAGTTCCTGGGTTCTGATACGGCACCGTCTTTGGGTCGGTACAATTGCATGAAAACATCCACATCCTTAGCTGTAGACTTGTCTCTGTATGGGGGGGTTCTGCAAATCAAGAATCATTATCACAAAAAAATAAGATTTATTTGTAAAAATGAAAGTATCTGACATCTGTTGCTTTGTAGCAATTTCTTACAAAATAATTCTCAAAGAGTTTGAACAGTATTTATTCAAATTATTTTATTATCAAATGCCTTATTCCTTGAGAGAGTATCAAAGGTTCACTAGAGAATCACTTGCAGCCTTATATCAGATTTGGTCGCGGACGAGTAGTGTATTACTAAAAAGATTCTTTAAACGTGCCTTGTCATTGTCCCTGGACTCTACTCGTCTCGAAGCACCGGTCTCTGGATCCCAAGATGGGCTTGAATTGAGTCAAGATTTCTACAGAAATTAAGCTTTTAATCTCTCCCTATCAAGGTCATTTCAGCATATTTATTTTAACATCAAAAAATGTTAATCACAGTTTTGTAAGATTCCAGTATTTTAATATACCAGTCAGTCATTTACACACAGTGGAGGAATTGTACCTTATGACAAGGGCAAATTGGTGGTGTACGTCCAACTCTGTGAAGATCCCAAAAGCTTCCCATGTCGGTTGTGATTCCTTTTCATTTTCGTAAAAGCGAACCTTTATGTTTTCTGTAAGAAGTTATCAATCATCTTAACAGAAAATTTTAGAGCTTTGAAATAAACAGAATCTCCTATAAAAAATATAATGGAATACTAGGCATCATCACAGTAAATGGTATCTTAAGTATACTATATAGTATATTTTAAAAAATACCACAAAAAACTTTTTTTTTAAATATTATTTTTATTTACACCATACACCAGCACCATATTTATAAATTAAATTTAAGGATGAAAAAAATTAAAGTAAAGTTCCTCTTTTTTTGAAAATACCACAGCTTTTAAGATATCATACATTTCTTTGACGAACTTCAATATTGTATTTTTAATAATGTAACCTTACTTTTTGAGACTTTTTCAACCAATATGAAAATTTCATCTCCTCCTGTACACTCTCCAACCGTCTTGCTCATGCGGGTAATCTTTAGTGCACCAGTTTCTGCACTCTCTGAAATCACAAACAACTCCTTCAAATCTCAGCAAATGTGGCTTTCTGGCACTATGAAATACATCCATTCCAAGCTGTATGAGCAATGAGTTAATTATTTTTATTCCACTGTTGAAAACACCCACAAGGATTTACTTGCTACGGCTGGGTTTATACAGCTGAAAGTATTCCAGCGATAATTTGTGCACTAGCGTCACTTTTCCAAAAATTGAAGTGAAGGTGTTTAAGTTTGGAGCGTTTGGAGGTTGCTCCATTAAATGAATACTTATTGACTTAAAAGGTAAACTCACTCAAGTTATCAATGCAGCTGGAGTACACGGGCGAGCACGGCAGTGGATTGTTGTGCATATCATAGGCTTCAAAGCACAGGCGCACAGAGTTGAGGTTTATGTTGTAGGATTCTTGCTCGCATTCACTTTGCATCTACGCAAGAAAATATGGCTTAACATGCGCAGCAGTACAGGCGACCTACTACCAGGAAGCTAGCGGGCTTGTACCTCAGTCAGTGTGATAAGTTATTGTTAACAATTCTCATACCTACAGACAAGGACTATTAGAGAGAATTACAGATTCCATTTATCTATATCAAACTGAGACCGGTAGATTTCTAATTATGTGTATTTTTAAACATCCTCTACTGATTTTAATTCCCTAAAATCTATATATTGCTTTTAGGTACAAAGGTAATGCAAACCTTTAAAGAAAATACCGAGATGCAAATTTTCTTAATAATGCCAGGCAAAATAAACAAATACTTTCTAATAGTTTCAAGCCACTTGCAACCCCCAACTCTTATATTAAAGTGATCAATAGACTCTGACTTTGGAAAAAATTATAAACATTGTTGAAATTTTTCAACAAAGACTCACCTCTCGTTCTTCTTGAGTGCTGAGGGTTCGCAAAATTTGTTTCCTATGCTTCAAAAATAGCTCTCTAGCGATTTTCTTTTTGGAGGTGTGAATTATTGCCATACCTCGAAATCTGTTTGAAAACGTATAATAATTATTTTTAAACTCACCATACATTATGTATTTAAGAAATTTTAACCAAATCAATATTAGCCTTGTTTATAGTGGTGGTATACTAAGCTGGCTAAGCTTGTAATTTTCTTGGATTGTTTACTTGGACTTAGCTTGAGGTGTTGGTGCGAGTCTGTGCGGATGTATCATTTGCATGTTATTCTACTTTAATTTGTAAAAACATATTTTAAAAATAATGTCAATTCTTCTTCACTTATAGTTGATTAACAAATTTAAGAACTGGTACTCACTGAGCAATGAAGCCGCGTTGAGGGCCGACCTGAACTTCATGAGGGTCATCAACATCCTGATCATCGTGTCTCACTACCAAGCGGTGGGGGTGGAGTCCCGGTCCTTCCGCTCGCGCCAGGCTGCACACCACTTTGGCCTCTTGTGGGTAGTTCATCAACTGTTAATTTAATGTGACTCAATAAATTCTTTCAAGAATGAAGACGACAAATTTACTAAACGAGTCCGATTCTTCGCATTGAAACTTCGTACTTAGCATAAATATAATATATTGACCTTCACGGAGGGGTAAGTTTTGCCACGCGGGCCCGAGTTGCAACCCGTCAAGCAACCATGGGTGCCAGCCATTTCACTCTTGTATCGGAAGCGGAACATCTTGTCGGGTTCCTCATCGATATGTAGATACGGGCCGCCCTCAAAAATCTCTGAAAGCCGATTAGCTGTTCTAGACCAAAATTCCTTCCAAACAACGATACAAATTCTAAAAATATGTACAATCTCTTCTCTTGTGTCATTATTTTGAGCGAGGATGTGTAAAGACGTGGTTCATTGTAATGGTATGGTTTGTAGTTGTGCAGTGTAGAAGTTTTTTTTCAAGGCTATTTTTTAGCATGTTTAAAATATTTTCACATGCAATACAGAAATTTTAAACTTTAGAGTTTATGGATCTTATGAAAACGGATTCTTGCTACTGCAGCTTAAATATTTGGATTTCAATGGGATTTCTAACAAAAAAAAAAAAAATACATATTAGATTTATACTTGTAGGAGTTCAAATTTAAAAAAATTACAAAGAAACATTTTGTATTGTAAAAGTGTTTCGAGTATTTTGTCAATCATAGTATATTGTGTAAATTATAATCAATAAATTTTCACCCAATAATTACTAAAGCGGACATGTTTGTCAATAGTTTTCGTAAAAAATGAATATGTTATTTGCAGTGTGTTTCAAGATTGTTAATTTAAAATTGTGTATATGAAGTGTAAGTTATTGATATACTTAAGTGAATTACATAAACGTAATACAGTAGCACATACAACATAATTTTTAGAATGAAAAACTCTAATTTATATAGAGAGAACTCTAATCTATATCTATCTGATTAACAATTATTTTATTAGATAATCGATTTTTTTTAAATATTATTCCAAAACTTCATTATGTATTGGATCAAAAGACATATCAATATAAATCTCTAGGTATTGTCAAAAACTTGATCTAAGAATCACTGCTATAATAGTAGTTATCAATGGATTGGAGAAAGACAGACAACAACCTATTTCGAATGGGTCGTCAGAGAGACTGAGTCCCTCGATGTATGGGACTCGTTGCATCGGGGAGTGACTCGAGGACCCCGGAGACAGCAGCTGCCCGGGACTGCTGTGAGCCATGATTCTTCCTTATCTTGATATACTGAAAGAATACAAACACATTAAAAAAAAAAAAAATTTCAAAGCAGACTTTATGGTCCCTTTTTATATGGTTGTAAGCAAAAAACAATCTTTATAGAGTTAATACAAATATTAACACTGTAAAGATTGTTTACCAAAATAAGTCACTTCAAGTTGCTGACAAATTTGTTTTAATTTTAAATTTTCAGGAACAAATCAGAAATCTCACGTGAGGCCTAAATAATACTGATCGGCATTGGTGAAAAATAGTTGACTGAGACTTGTGTACTATTATTGAGTGTATTAGTCATTCAGTGGAGCGAAAATTTCCAGAACTTATTTAAAATGTTTTGTTTTATCAATTTATTACTTATTTATCTTTTTTATCTATAGACTATTTTACAATTATATTTCGTTTGTATTGAATAGCTTAATCAATGTACGTATTCATTTTATTTCAACCGATAATTATTATCTTCTTGTGCCAATTTGCACGTTTTAGACAAAGGATTATATTATTAATAATGTATTAAATGTAAACAATTGATTCTTCAGTGATATTCTATTTTCTTATCAAAACCAAAAAAGTTATTGTAATAAGTCAAGTTTTCAAAAGGTTTATCACAAATCCAGCCATAAGAAAAATAAAGGTATCAATGAGTCAAGTAGGTATTTACTTATATTTTACATATTAAAACATGAATAAGAAAAAAAATGAGAGTTCGTGGAATGTATTAGTTGTATACTCGAAATAATAAAAAAATAACAAATACAACCTTACGCGTTGCGTATAGAGTCCATTAAGTTTGTAATAGTGTACACACATGCACGACACTATAGAATTGTATTAAAAAGTGCTGTGCATCTGTTGAATTGTTTTGATAAGATAATATGATCCACAATAAGTAGTAATACACGTGTATAGATTCACAGGGCACAAGTAAAATATAATCACATTTCCCAACACGGTAAGAAATAATTAGACATCAACCACGTATCTGACGGCACAATGTGAAAAATTGTTTTCTTTATCACTTCGCGATAAAATATGACACATGCATCCACGCAAGGCTATGTCGATGTTGCCAGCTCGAGTGTCGAAAAGTAACTAAAATAATTCATAAAATAGGAAAAGTTAAAAAAAATAAACGTTTTACTCAAAAATTATTTTGTTGCGATAATATAATCATAGATTTAGTAAAAATTTACCATATATCTAAATATATACTTTTTATTATTATTTTAAATATTTATTTGAGTGACTGAACAATCACTAAAACCTAAGTTAGGGAAATATATGTAATGGGGGTCACTTTTCTGTAAATTGAAATAAAAGCAAATCTATAGATTAATTATTTATTGATTTAGCTCTATTATAAACTTTACTTATCTAACTAACAATTGAGATAACCTTTAATCATTTGGCTTATTAATTTAAAACTATAATCATAAAAAAAAAGTTTGAAACCATTGCCTACCGATGTGGACAATGGTGATCAGTGTGGGAGTAGTCAGCCCATGTCGCACACATAATTGCGGGCTGAGTTCCAGCCAGTGCAATCTGCATGTGCCCAAAGCTCACAAGAAGTGCACCGGAACCACATTTCATTGTCTCGCCCGAATTCGCCGCATCTTTGCATTTTGCATCATCGTCATTAGTATTCACCTCCAAAGTATTATTCGATGCCTGTAGACTTTGTTTCTTTACATTCTGAGAACCCATCTTCTGCGGGTTGCCTTTCACAGCTTTAGCCTTGTTTTTTGATCATGGTGTCTTTGTCAAATCGTTGCGTGCTGCTTCTTTTTTTCCTTTTCTTGTCTTAAGGACATGTTTTCTTAAGCATCTGGATGAAATCTTGGATTCTTGGCTTGTTCTCGGATGTTGAATGAACCAAGAACGCTACATCATATGGAGTTATCCTTCCTGCAAGACGGATACCTACCTAATATAAAAACACGACTTTTGAAATATGGATAAAATTCAATAATATTAAACAAAAATATGTTCGTAGGTTCTGGTAACCTTGTTCATTCTTCGTTCCTGAAAATATCCTCAGTAGCGGTAAAGCAACGTCGGAAATCTTTAAACGCGCGATAAAAACCAGGTTTGGTTAAAAGTCCTGCAGCTAGCAGCACTTTGCTTAAGTGTGGGACTCGGGGAATAACCAGAACCAACCAATCAGAGCTGCCATAACACTTGTTATTCTCATTTGTGTATGTATGCGTTTGTGCAATGGTATTGTAGGTTACTTTAAGCTTCCTGGGTTTAAACTATGGGGTATTCCCCAATGGAAAGATTTCCCCTGCTCCGTTCGTAGCAATTCAGTCTAAGAATATAAAATTAATTCTGCCATTCCTTTTGAGTTGGAACGGCACGGCTAGTTATATCTGAAGTTTATTGTTTTCACCACAGTACAGCACATCGTATGTTGCTAAGGGAAACAACTTGCCATGCACAAATACACACTTACAGAGATCAAGCTTAGGTTCAAACTGCTTTAGCCTTTCGAATTACTACTTTATTGCTTCTTTCTCGATATACTCGTCGAACCTACACCAAAAATTCACTAAGGGTTTTTTTTTCTCTAGACAAACTCAATAATGAAAATAGAGACGTACTGCCATGTACGCCACCACCTAAGCCACATCTTGTAAGCCCCACATCTGCGCGCAGCATCAGGAGAGCACTAACAGAGGAACTGATATTTTCACATATGTACAATTTTATTCATGATTGTGTACGAAACTTTAGTTGGTATGGTATACCTCTTTGCGATTGAAATAGTGTGCGAGTGAACTGAAGTGAGTCAGCGGGAAAGGATACGAGCGTGCCAATTGCAATTGTTCTGCAATATTCGCGTGAGAGCGTAATTTGCATTTGATGAGTCGTTTGAATCAATAAAATACTCGGCTTACAATTAACAAGTAAAAAAAAAAAAATTAGGTATATCGAGACTTCGTATTATAGATTTTGATAAAATTATACGATGACGCCTATTTTATTAATTAATATAAGCCATAATATATTTAACCACCACCATCAGCTTTGTTTCATTGTGATTGCGAAGCATTTAAAATATGTATACTATTCAGTAAATTATTGTGTGTTTAATTGATTAATATTTTGAATAAAATAATTTTAAGATTTTTCGACGTTTTATTTTATTGGTTTGTTAATTTCAACCTTTTACGTTGAAACTAACAAACATTGATAATGCCAACGTAAAAGGTTGGCGAAACCGGTCATCAATAAAATAAAACACCTGAAAAAAATCACAATAGTATTTTATTTATAATAATAACATGGAATACTGTCGAGCACTCTCTGCCAAAAATATTGAATATTTTAATCATTATTTTATTAAAATATTCAAATCAATGACAGTAGTGTGACGGAGTCGGAGAAAAACGCACAACTGTCAGTTTAATAGTAAATAATAACTTAGGTTAATAACATAAATATATTTGACATTAAGAATGTCATATGAACACAACGACTGCAGAAGATTGCTTCTCAAAGATAGCATTGCCTTGGAACCGTTTTTAATCGATTTGGATAATGTATTATCACCAAAACGCGTACAAAGTGAACGAACGGATCGTCTGACGCGGTATGTTGACATCGTGAATGACCTGGATGAGTTGAGATGCCGGTTTCCGGAGTTGGAGGTGTCCGTGGATTCGTCATCGGCGGTGCTGAAGGTCGCCTGTCTCGACGAGCTCGGGGAGCAGCAGTTTCTGTGGTTGACTGTGCGGGAGGAAGGCGGCTTGGTCCTGCTCCGCCATTCGCTGCCGAACCTTCCCGAGCTTCAACGGGCCACGCTCTTCCCGGGTAGGGGCGGTGGCACGTTGCTATTTTTTTTTATAGTCACTGGCAGTCGTGAATGCGAATCGTCTTCTTTTCAGATGCTCTCGAAGCCGTGAGTGAATTCCGGCGCGTACTATCGGGACTGGGCGAGTACCTTCATGCCCTCGCTGACCTCGACTCTGCCTGTTGGGTTATAGACCCGGCTACTCCCACCGCTCGAGATGACTTTAGAAGAATTGTGATTGGTTTGTAGAATGTAGTGCTTGTTTTTATTTAATCAATGTTTAAATCTAAATAAATAACAAAAAATCTTATATTATCTTAAATTATATTTATATTATAGACCACAAAAGTACTGTTTCAGTTTCTTCATATGTTGCTGGTGGTACTTTTTATTGTGATGGAGATCTATCTGATCCAAAAATTACAAGTTTTCTTGCATATAAGATAATCTTTGACCTCAGTGTAGAGTTCACAAAAGTTGATAGATTACTTTGTTAGTAATCGTACTCTGTGTCAGAATATCAAATATTGTAGTTATTTCTTGTATGATTTTTACAATATAGCTGATGATTGATTAAACAGGGGACGACTTGTCTTGCGTGATAACGATAGATCCCCGAGGAGCAGAACCTCGGGTTTTGTTGCTCGGTCCTTCCCGGTTGGTGGAACCTCTCCGTTTGCGTCTGCGTCCCTGGGATAGCAGCTTGTCCGTACCCCGTGCGCTGCTGCAGGTACTGGGCTTGGACAGCTTCCCGCAGGCAGAGCAAGCGACATCAGAGGCGGTGATCGCTGCTAAAGACGAAGGTTCTCCAGAGTGCGCCGTGTGCTTAGAGCCTCGGGGGCTGACAGGATTACTTCCGGATGTGACTTGCGGAGGTCTCTGCCGCCGATATTTTCATGCAGATTGTTTGTATCAGGTTTGTATTAAAGAATAGTTGAGATATTTTGTTAAGTTTGTAACAACTGATGAGTGTTCTTTGGCTTCTTAGTGGCTGTCCTCTGTAGCGAGCAGTGTGCGGAGATTCGGAGTGTTGCATGGCGCATGTCCCGCGTGCTCTGCACCTGTTTGCTGTCCACTACCAGGAGATCACTGAGTTACAAGCTGTGTAGAAGCGCTCAATAAGACTGTTATATATTTTATGTCACTAATAATTTATGATTAAAGAGATGTAGAATGTTTCCTAACAATTAATAAAATATTGAATATAATGTTGATTTTTATGCAAAGTTTTTGTTTTTATCACAAAAATACATAGGTAAAATTATATATATATAAAGTTTCTAGACTTACCGTTATTAAGGAATGCCTTTCCTTGGAAATGGCTCCAGACCCGTGCCAAAATGTTGGAACATTAATCGAAATTCGACACTTCACATACAAAATAAAAATATGTGTTGTTTCTTTTGTCACTGAACAGTTTTTTATAATACAAAAGTATGATATTTTGTTAATTGTGCTGTGGTTTTATTTGATAAACAAGCAATGACTTGTGAAGTTATAATTGGATGCACATGGTGTTGTGGCTATTTCCAAGAAAAGAGTACTTTTTGCGTTGGTCATATCTAAAAATAAATCAACTCATCCAATTCACAACGCAGCGGTTATTTCTTCATTATTCCACATTTCTGTGAAAAAAGAAAAAATAGTTATACTAATTATTATAAAATTCAATTTTCTGAAAGTCATGGTGAGTTTTAGAGTATTCTTTATATCTTTGTTGAATTAAAATCCCCCTGCTCCCATTACTTCTTTTGGGATAGACCAGCTAATGCAAAAGGAATAGAGGTGAGAAGATATAAATTGACAAATATTTGAGCAAACCTGCTGTAAACTAGGTATATGCCTATTCCGATTCTAATAGGGTCATTTTAGAATTAACATTAGAAATTTGAGAGATGTTTCTGTTATTGAATATGAGCAACTCTAATTGCACACAATAAATTTCAGTCAAAGGTAAAAGATGTTTTTATAAACTCTAGAGCAAGATAATATCACTTGAAAAGTTTTATCTTGACGCATGCTGACTATTTGCAGACATATAGTATTTGATTCTCTGAAAATTATTTGCGAAAGCTAGAAGAAATATTCCTTGTCCTTCCCGAGATGGATACCTCTTGCTTTAATATATGAATAATAAATTGTGAATATATAAACGTGTTTCAATTTGTCGCATGCCTAGCAACATAATTTCCCAACACTTTGTTGATGGATGAAGGTGTGGAACAATTTGACTTGTTATCTATAATTTTTTTACTACCCAGCATTTTTTTTAAGTTTGTATTGGATCAAAATAATAAAATAAGATTGATATATTTTTTATTAAGAGTAAATTAACCTATTTTTTATTATATCAAGAAAAGAAATATTTTTCAAATCTAATTGTGTGGTTCTTAATCCAAATTTTATCACCTTTAGCCATGGGGGGCGTAGCTCAGATGGTAGAGCGCTCGCTTAGCATGTGAGAGGTACCGGGATCGATACCCGGCGCCTCCAAATGTTTTATTATTTTTTTTCTATTTTCTTAGCTATTCAGCGGAAATGTTATTTATTTAAATTTTTATATATTTTCTTAATTAATTCAGCAGTTTTTAAAATAAAAAATTGCCCTAAGTGAAAAGTTTTATTTATAAAATATAAAAATTAAAATATTTCATACAGTTTCTTTTATATCAAAAAAGAATTGAAGACACCTTATCACTATTTAAAGGCATTCAATGTATAATCTGGTGCAATTTTTATCGCGCATAGGTATCACATTTGCCAGTGGGCTATTGCTTACTCGCAAACCGATTACGGCATTTTTAAAAGTGACATCTGTGAACTGGTCCAGTTCAACTTGTACCGCAGGCTCTTCAAAGATTTCAAGGTCGCTCAAGAGCCTGGCGTGGCCGCCGGAGTACTTCAGCTGGCGGCAGATCTTCTCCAGCTCGCTGCGCGTGTACTCGCGCTGCTCGAAGCACTTCGATTGCCATGCGCCGTATTTCCTCTCGATGACTTCACCGGCACCTCTTCTAAAACAATTGTTTATTACAATAACCTTTCATAAAAATAAATATTCGCCCGTAAAATATAATTGTTACGTTCAAGCTCTAATTGTAAATATTGTCAGTATAAAGTGATCTCAGACGATTTCTGCACTTAATTGAAAAATAAAATTCCCAACAGTAAGTTTAAAATTTAAAAAAAGAGACAGTATTTCCCTCAAATAAATATTTTTTTTAAGCTTGAGTGCATCAATTATTAAAATAATTTAAAATGAATGATATCAGTGAATAAAAAAAAAAAACATTTTAAAAGAATATTACTTTTTTTCCCTATAATTATTGAATATAAATCAATATGCTGCACAAAAGCATTTGCTAAAGCAAATTTGTATATATGTATTTTATTATCACAGTCTGAATACAAATATTGATAATTGAAAGTGATAGCTTAAATTTTTTTTTAATTACGTGGTAACTTCAGTTTAATTTATATTTTATTTACACATGCTTCAGTAAATGACATTACACAAGATCGTGGTGCTCTGCGGTATAGTTCACTGTACCGAGAGGAGCAGTCACCCACGCTCCGGTCTATTTTACTCCAAGCGTGGGCCCACACGCCCCCCTAATGTCCAGAAATAATACAACAATACCAAAAAAAAACGTAATAGATTTGCAAAGCGCATGAATTTTTATATACCTGATTTTGGATTTGATTCCGGAGCATTCCATTTCATCCTCTCCGTTGAGACAGTTCTTAACTCCGTCGCATATTGTATCATGCGCGATACAATCGCCAGTGCTCGGGCATTTATATGTTGAAACTTTATTGTGGCAATTACAGAATTTAGGATCTTCATCAGATCTATCCAGGCAGTGAATTATTCCGTCACATATCTTACCGGGGTATGTGAGAATCATATACGAGAAGCAATCAGGTTCTCGCGGCTCATCGCTTCCATCTCCACAATCATCAATACCATTGGCAAATACTGTTTTAGGTAAGCATTTCTTATTTTCACATTTCAATTGAGATGAAGCGCATCCTGTTAAAATATATCAAATTAATAATTTATAAATATTTTTCTCAATTAAAATTTTTCTTTATTTTGTAAAACTCCGAATTGTATTTTAACCAACAAGCTTCTTATTACAAATACAGTAATAATAAAATTGATGGTTGTTTCATGAATTTTTTTTAAGCGTTGATGAAATATATTTGTGTATGTAAATCTAAGAAGATTTTACATATTCATATATTTTTAGTGTTTTTTTAAAGTAGGTCTAATAAATATATTAAACCCGTCTGTCATGAGTAAATAAACTAGACATAAAAAAGGTAATGTTTTGTTTGCAACTAATTCAATTACCACAGAACTTGTGGCTCAGTTGGCTGGAGCAGAACTGTTGTTTTTCTGTGCAGACCTCTTCAGTTTCATCCCGTCCATCTCGACAGTTGAGGACCCCATCACAATTATTTTCAGGAGGAACGCAATTTCCAATATGACAACGCACTCCCAAACAATATGTTTCATTTACCACATCAATTATTTTCCTATCTGTAATATAAATGAATACATTACAAATAACTTAGTGTTTTAATTGCCACCTTGAAATTTGAACTAATTTTTTAAAAATATTTGAATAATAATTTTTGATTTTTTAGTTTTTACTTCTATAAATATGTTCACACCAGTGTTAATTCAGTTGAAGATGATTTGATAAATGTTAGTTTGTACCTAAAATTTCCCTTATGTTACTTCTTTGGTAGGTAAGGTCAGGCAGGCTCATCCACTGACTGAGTCCTCGCAGGTCATTGAACAGTGCTGCGGGATACCAGCCCTGCTCGGTGTAGCAGACTATAATGCTACTCCATTTGGCTTTGTCGTAAGACAGGAACTCTGTAGGCTAAAAATGACAAAACAGAAATAAGGAAATCAAATCTGCACTTTTACTTATTTACAAAATTATAAATAAATTTAGTATTTAAAAATACATTAAATTAAATTAACGGTATATGCAAAGCCCCGGCTGTCCACCAGTCTACCTTTGAATTTGCAATTACTCAATTCCAAAATTTCATCCAAAACTTTCAATTAATTTGACAAATCATAGTTCTTACATCAAAGTTTTTGGAATAATTTTGTGGCTGGAAGCATCTATACATCGCTCCACAGTGGTCGTCTTGCATTGGTTTCAAAAAAATTGACAAAGGAACCCCATGTTCTTGAATGTTTGTCAGCAAACAAATACCATCGTTTGTTATGTTGTTATTGTTGCTAAAAAGAAGAGAAAGAGAGATTGAGGTTAGAAGACAAGGAAGTCTGACTGAAGTTTGGTATGTCGTAAGATTTATGGACTGGTGCTTGAGTTTCTGGAAAATACGAAGGTGACATAAAATAAACTTACTGTATGGGTACTGATAAAGGTTTTATATATCTAGAAATATATGTAGGTCTTTCGATATGGAGCAATTGAATGAATGAGTTTGAAACTTTTTCAATATAGTCAATGCGAACAATCTCCTCGTAAGGACCGTCAACATCCGGAGTTGCTTTTCTGCTACCAAATACCACTGAGACATACTGCTCTACTAAACTGTAATCAGCCAAAATTAAATTACATTTAATCTTCTGTACAATTAACAATACTAAAATATTGTACAAATGAAAGAAAAACCATAAAGACTTACTTAAGCTCATTTCCACAGTTATTCTCTACAAGAACCCACGAAAGGTCGACAAGTACTCCAGAGCATGTGTACTTCCCTTCAACATATATTTTTCCTACCCACGGCCACAAAAATATATCTTGTGCTTCTTTATAGAGAGTGTTATCATTATCGATGATCTTTTTAGGTGGAATATTTGGAATTATATTATGGGATTGTAGGTTGGCATTAACATCAGTTAGACATTTTACATATAATGCATGACATTCTTCATTGGCAGGAAGAGGCATGAATATATCACTAGCAGATCTTAAGAATGGATTTTGTTGTGGTGTTAGCCTTGGATTTAATTTCTCTGCCTGGTTAAGGTCTGCATTATTATGGAGATTTAGAGTTTCATATCTTTCGTAATCACTAAAAATAAAGAAATATAACTAGAGGTGGCCTAATAATTGAGTGGTAAAATTAACAAATCACCAGTTTTAATCAATTGCTTTGGATGAGATCAACCGTTTTTAGATAAAGATAGAAAATTTGTAGCAATGTATCAGGTCAACTAAAATGAAATCTCATAATATTTCTATTTGCAAAACAAAAGTTACGACATTTATTTATGAAATCTGATACAATTTAAATACCAATACGTTACATTTGGCATGACGCGCAGTTTTCAGAATAATGAGTGAATATGGAGTGGATAAAAAAAAAGTGTTTTACCTGAATCCTAAATAGTTACAAATACTTTTGGCGGTAGTTTTTTTTTGCAATTCAGTCCAGTTGTCTTTACAGACTGGTTGCCATATTCCATTGTCTCTATGGGCAAACACTCCTTCATTGAAAAGATGTGGTCTTAAATCCATATCCAGTAAAATCTTGTCTCCAGTGTATAGAGCATCTAATTATCACAGTAAAAATGATATTGTGTAAGGCAAGTATTAAAAATGTTAAGCTAGTTAAAAGGTTAATTCAACTTACAACAATCCAGCTCATCTTCTCCAAATACACATTCAAATTTCTTATTGCATACTTTGTCAATAGGTACACACGTCTTGCTTATTGGACAATGAAAATAGTTCTCTGGACAGGAAACTAGAATGAAAAATTATGAACACATTAATGAAGAATAAATCATCTATAGTGTAATGATGTGAAAAGTGCTATAATATTGTTAAAAATACTCAACAACAATTTTCTTCATCTTCCCTATTAGGACAATCCACAAAGCCATCGCAAATTAATTCTGGAGTGTTAGAAAGCAAAAAGTCAGGACACAAGCAAGCCCATTCGTCACTGCCGTCTTCACAGTCTAACTGTCTGTTACATTTCTTAAATGTTGGTATTGTTTGATTTATTCTGTAAAAAATATTAAAAGTTAATATGTTTTCCCATCCTTTAAAATTATATAAATAAAAGTAACTTTTAATAACCTTTTACATAGAAATTCCCGAGGGAATCTTGGATTTTCAATGCGTTTTGATGGAATAACATCATCTGGAAATATTTTTGACAACATTTGTATCTCTTCAGATGAAGATATTGCATTATCGTCATGTATTATATTCAGGTCCTTTTTGTTAATATGGGAGTTAGTGAATCCATTATGTACTGGTAGATCTAACTCTGCTTGAGTTTCTTCAATTATACTTTCATTATTGGGATGATTATTATTAGGCTTTAACGGTAAAGTTCTGTTAGTCGGTAGGATTGGCCCAATGACGAGTGGCTTATTTACAAGATCATTGAAGGGAACTTCTGTATGGGCTGTATCAAAAATGGGAGTACTTGATTCTGACTCTAGTTCAAAAACCGGTGCAGGTAAATTTCTAAAATGGGGTTTTTTTGTTCCAGTAAATGAGTTTTGAACATTTTGCGAAGATGTAGTTTTTAAAGGCATTTCTGTATTTTCTTCTACGACTGTAATGAGTGTTGCATCAACATCACTTAAATTGGGTATCGGCTTGATAATTGCTTTGGTCATATTTATTTCAGAATTAGGTGAATCGTGGAGGTCAGTTTCAGAATTATCGTTGCCTTCTTCGTTAGTCGCAGAAACATTATTATGACCCAAATTTAGATGTCGACTAATATGTTGCAATTTTATATCTCCACGTTGTACTTGTGAAATATTTTGAACCATACTTTCATTTATTTTATTTACTACTGGTTTTGGCGATGAAAAATTTTGCACCAAATCATCTTGTAGAAGTTTTTGATTATTATCAAGTGTATTTGATTCATTCAATTTATTTTCATTATTAATATCAATGGTTTCTGTTGAATCGTTGCTTATAGTTTGAGCATTACTGGCACTATTTATATTTAAGGAAGGTATAGTTTTATTAACTCCTGGAAGTGAAGGAATGTGTTGTGATATGTTAAATTCATTTGTTGAAACTTCCAGAAGATTTTTACCAGTTTTCGTCGACTCATTGCTTATATTTTGAGCGTCACTGAAATTATTGTTGTTCAAGCGATTGCTTTGAATAAGCTCTGTAGTCATTGGATCCTGTTGTAAATTAGTTTTGTTACTCACATTTGATTCATTAACTATTTTATCTTGTGATGTAGAGTTATCACTTTCTACTGTGTTACTTATATTTTGAACTCCGCCAAAATGACGATTATTCATAATATTATCAATTGTATTGAGTTTTGGGGATGAAGAAGTTTGTGATTGGAAATTTGTGCCGGATGTACGTGATTTGCCTAATGTCTGATTTTGTAGATTATTAGCCTCACTAATATGATGAAGAATCAAACCATTCACAGAAGGAGATTTTGATGCAAACGGAGTTTGTGATTCATTTATTGAGTCAAATAGATGCGATTGGGTAACCGATTCTTTACTTGTATTATCAACATTGGGCTCAGACTTATTTTCTGCCTTTTCTGTTACACTTACATGGTGATTATTCTCCACGACATTATTCATAGGAAATAGTTTGGCTGATGAACTAGTTGACCATTGACTATTATCTTTCGGTGATATGGTTTTTGTTGTATTATTGATGTAGGTTTCGAGTGTTTCAATACTTTCATTTTTATTATTTTTATGACTAGAAGATCTCTGCATAGATAGTTCCTGACAGTTATATTCATCTTCTCCTCCTAAGCAATCAACAGTTCCATCACAATATTTTGATTTGGGCAAACATCTCCGAATTCCAACCTCACAACTGAATCCGGGACACTTCTGTTTTGGATTATAATGAGAAAATTTATGAGATCCTGAAACAGATTGATAATAAACTTCATTATGAATATATATATATATATATATATATATATATATATATATAATAAAATGTTTTAGTTTCCACAGAAAAATAAAAAACTGACATAAAAAACTTAACATCCATTTATTAAAAAATGATAATTTAATTGATGAAATATATACTTTGAAAAAGTACATTATTTTTGTGTTATTCGGAAATTTAAAATCAGTATAAGCTCATCAAAAGATTATTCAATCACAGTTATCTCAGTTTTTGCCAAAAGTTTACGTAAATTTTTGTACGTACGCAAAGTTTCTGCTATCCATTTCAAGTGGGGGGCCACGCGGGCGTAAACCCCGGGGAGTCCGCGGCGGGCACAGCCCTCGCCATGGCTTACGATGGCCACCACATACCAGCGCATGTGGTCATCCGGGTGCTTACATAATAATGGGCCACCACTGTCGCCCTGTAAAGCAAAATAACTCAGTATAAGTTATTAAATCAGGAATTTATAATACGCAATATATTTCAACTAATTAGCAAGCATGTGGTTGGTAAAGTTGCTCACTGGGATAATGTAAATTTAAAAAAAGTCTTACTGTAGCCTATGGCCCATGAAGGGGATCTATGGCACGTCAAACATCACAGGAAGTACAACAGTGACAGTTCCCCTCGGAATGAAGCACATTATAAATAACAAGGCGCGGTAGTGATTGCTCTCTCTCGTACAACCCCTGGACGCAATATCCACATAACATATACAAAATGAATTATTTGAGTGAAAGTTTACCTGACAAGAGTCCTTGCCTCCAGCAGGTGGTCCAGCACATACTTCACTCTCGAACTTGTCTTCTTGCTTCACACACGATGACAATATTGGGACTTCAACTTCTCTCATGTGGTCCGCTAGAATAAAAATAGTGCTTAGTCCCTTTTACTACAATATCTCAAAGATATTTGAGCCAACACACTTGATGTGAGCAATATAATGTGAGAATTCAGCTTACGATCAGGGCCATGCTCCTCGGTGGCTCCCCAACCCACAGTTGTGCACGGAGTCCCTGGACTGGGGCTCATGCTGGAACTGTTCGGGAGACAGACTGGGCGGACCCAGCGGTTCAGAGCAGCTGGGTGGGCTAGGTGTACTAAGGCAATGTCGTGCAGTAGGATCACATTGTTGTACAACTCATTCACTACAACCCGATCGATAGGAAGCACTTGTTCCTGAGGTGAGAAAGAAAATCTACGAAGCATTCCTACTTGGACTTCATAGTAGTGCATCCAGTACCTAATAAAAAATAGAATTTTGCATTCATTGAAACTTAAATTGTAGAGACTTTTTGTCATGTGTTTGGGCTGGAAACATTTATGACGAAAATGAAAAAAAAGCATTGTTTGGAAAGAATGCAAAGGTCGCAGATTTAAAGAGACAATATTTTTGTTTAAAACTTAACTAGATATATAGAGAAAATTATATTTACTTCTCCAAACAGTGTGCAGCTGATAAAATCCACGACTTGGTGATGAGGACTCCTCCGCAGTGAAAGATACCATTCCTGTAAAGGGCTACCATCCAAGGCCAGGCTGCTGGAGCGCTCACCCGCTTCCCACCCACTACTCGGCCTTTCCTTTTGTCTCTTTTTGTATTCAGAAAAGAATTTTTCCAAAGTTTGTTTCTTGCTTTCATGATCCGCTCACTCAAAGGACTTTTGTGAGCAATTTCTGTTTTTGTTGTCGCCTGATCTTCAAGTTCATCAGATTCTACTGAGGAGTTTACTTCGTCATCACTCTCAACTGAAGTCTTATTTAGCAACAAGTCCATATTTTCAGTTTTAGTAGGAATAGTACTTAGCTCTATGTTTTGATCTGTAACCGTACTTTCATTACTTAAATCAAATCTCATTTTATTTTCTTCCACAACCTCAGACTCTGCTATAAAGGGAGCATCAATAGATTCATTATCATGAAAATCAGAATCTCTTGGTGCACTAGGACTATTGTATACCCTTGAATCACTTTCTATAGGTGAAGCGTGGAAATCCTGATACTCATTTTGGTTAACATATTGGCTTGGTTTCAAGTAATTTTGATAACCATTGTAATTCTCTCCAGTGTCAAAATTAACATCTTCTAGATTCATATTTTGATCCTGAGCATATTGATTGTCTGGGTATGTTTCTGGATAATATTGCATTTGGACCTGATCATTACGGTAGAAATCATTGTCAGAGTAGGGAATACTGCTTGATATTGAATATGGGTATTCTTGATATTCTTGATGGCATAAAATGCAATCAGGATCAGGGTGGAAATGATGTTTAGCATGTATTTCATTGTAATTTGGGTTATAATCTCCATGGTTTGGAAACAAAACATCTCTTCGAACACGTCGGTTAACAGAATCAGATTTAAGAGATGTGTTATAAAATGCAGGTGAATGGTGTAAATTTGAAATATCTTTATACAAGTAATATGGAAATCCATTTAAATCTGTATCATTCTCAATATTCATAATTGGGTTGACATTGAATGCGTATGTCCTTTTAATTCTTTCATAGAGTTCTTGACTTTCATCTTTCTGAAAAATAATTACCATTTCCATTTTTTGTTATAATCAAAGATTAAAAGTAACAAACCCAATACTGAACCAGTTTATAGTTTAGATAATTCAGCTAATAATGTATTTATATTTTTAAAGTTTTTAACATTGAAAACTGTAAATTTGCAATTACATGTCAGAAGTAAGTCATATACATTATGAATTAATAAATATTATACCATTATAAGGGATTGATCAATTGAATTAGATATTGTACCACAGATGGGTTCTGGGCAAGTGACATGCACAGCTCTGTCTGGACAGTCATTCACGAAATGGTCTCTTCCATCCGGTAGTCGTTGAATAAATCGACCAGTGAAGGAATGCGGTTTCAAAACAAAGTCAATCAAAGGAATGCTACAAAATTAAAATACATGGCATTCAATAACTTATTAGATTTGATATAGCAGTAACTGAAAGATTTATTCAAAGAGTTTAGTATTTCACGAAGAGAAAGCTTGCAAGGCTAGTGTGTGCATTGCTATCAACAATATAAGTAATAATAAAGTGAATGAGCTGTTGAAATACTTACGCATTGGTGACTTCTAAAGCACACGCATCAATTGCCCAATCTAGTGGATCACCACAAACTGGGTACCATTTTCCAAGATAGTTTTTATGTAAAAATCCTTTCAGATGAGATATTGACATAGGCTGAAATAAAAATGAATATTAAAAATAATTGAAAAATGGCACTATGTATTTAAATATCTAAATAAAGATGCTGGAAAAATGAGGTAAATGGATATAAATATAATAGGTCTTTAAAAGTTTTTATGTAAATGTTAATTTCAAATAATAGATAGTTAGTTATTCAATAGCTAATTTAGTTTAAGTGCACCTTAAAATTAAAAACTGATAACAACTGACCAAGTGATGATCGAGTGTTTGGTGAATCATTGTACATTCTTGTTCGTCAATGTTATTGATACAATCTCTAATACCATTGCAACGTTGCTCTAGTGAGAAACAAGATGAAGTCCTCTGTTGAGGAGACCATTCGTTGCAGCTGAATGATGTAGGATCACAATCTAAAACCATCAAGTATTTCATGTAACGCAATCCATGTTTCGGAATATGAGTATATTCATCAAATTCAAATGTACCACTCAAAAGATTGTATCCTTTTTATATGCTTGTTTTGGCAGGTTTTCCTATCTTGTAATAAAAACTAAAATTATAATGAATAAAAATCTTTTCTGGACTCGCCCCGTGGGTAATATAAAGCATTTTCTTTCAATAATAATGCCTCATATAAACTACGGGATAGTTGACATGCATAGTTTAATTAACATGAGCTAAGATCATGAGTTTAAAAACAAAAACAAAACCTGTGAACAACAGTTTCTCAATATCAATACAAAAAATATTATGTTTTTATAAATGAAAAAACTTACTGCTATAAAAATAAATGATTTCTATTAAAAAAAAACTGCAAATATTATAAATACGGATACAATAACGATTTATGATATTTTTGACTTTATAATTGTTTTTAACTTACTGAAGCAGCCAAGTTCTTCTTCGCCGTGTGGGCAGTCATAATATCCATCACACACTCTAGATTTGTCAATTCTTGATATACAGGAACACATTGCTTCATCACTTCCGTCTTTACAGTCAGTTTTGGCATCACACCACTTCTCTTCAGATATACAGATCTCATCAGAAATGCACGCCTTAAACTCAGGCCGGCATTTATGACTTTTACCCTCTGTCGTATGAATAGAGCTGATGCCATATGTTTTGTTCTTTAATGAACTGAAAAAAAAAGTAATATCTACAAAATTTAGTTGGCAAAAGGTTGAACTTGTGAATAACTTAAACCTGTATAAAAACTACAACTGCCCAAATGTCTGATTATATATTTTTTATTTTGTTGTTTCTATGCTAAAATCAGATTTGAAATAAAAATATTCACCTATAGACTAACTATAAAACTCTAAGAGAAATAGCTAGATATTTAGACGTATAGGTTTTATTGTATACCTAGAAACGGTATTAGAATCTACATTACAAATAGATTTTAAATACATACAGCACGCTACTGTAGTAAGAAATTATTTCATCATCCGTTTGGGCTGGAGCAATATGTGTTTTAGCTTCAATATGCATGTTGAGTTGTGGTTGGGAAATTGGAATATTGTCATTAGTCACTTCCCATGGACGATTGTATTTTAGATGTCTAAAAGAAAACAAATATATAACTCTTATATTGATGTTGAACATCGCTATATAAATATTATTATTTTTTAAAATAGCATACTTATTTTCATTGACAATATTGTCTTGTGGAGGTTTTTCTATATATGGCAATGGTAAACCATTGGGGTCCGTGAAATAATTCATAATATATATAGTGTTGCCAGTATACAATATGTTTTGTACAGCATTATCTAAAAAAAAAAAATTGTATTATATTTGCACTTACATAAACGTTCACAAAAATAATGAAAAGTATTATTTTAGATGAGGTACCTTTATTCATCTTCTTAACATTGCCAGAGAGCGACGAGTCATGCTGGCTTTGAAGCGTTTGGGATGTAACTTTTACACTCTCTGATGTGACCGGTCCTTGGATTTCTTTATTTTTATCTTCAGGACTATTGACTTTGGGTGAAGATGAATGGTCATTCATATTACTTAACACATTGGCAGAGAGCGATGAGTTGTGTTGATTTTGAGGCGTTAGGGATATTACTTTTATGCTCTCTGACATAATCGGTTCACTAATGTCTTTATTTTTATCTTCAGGATTGTTGACTTTGGGTGATGATAAATGGTCATTTGTATTACTCAACACTGCTGTTTTCAATAATTCGGTATTTTCATTTATATCAGGTGTTTTTGTTGTTGCAACATCAACAATAAATAAAGACCGTTCAGATTCTGAAGGTAGAGTGCTAGCCGGCAGAGTATAATCATGTATCTCATTTGATTTAAGTATTTCATCAAAAGGTTCATTTTTAGTTTCTTTGTTATCTTTGGAAGACGATTTGCTTTGTTGAATGTCAGTTACATTTTTTTTAATTATGTCCATCATATGTGTTGATATTTGGTTTTTGATCTCGAAATCTGGAGTTATATTGGTCTTGATAAGTGGATTTTCAGTTTGAGAAGTTTGTGTTAATGTATCAATCGAACTTCCTTCCATGTTATCGTCATCTTCAATCACTGATTTGCCCTCACCAATATTTCCTGTCTTTTCAATATTAGTATCAAATTGATTTTCTACTGAAATGTATGTTGTTAGAAGTGCTCGGTCACTCGTCGTCAAACTGTTGATGATCATTTCGTTACTAAAAATAGGTGTTGTAGTTTCGTGTTGGTTATTGTGGTTTATCTTCATTTGAGTAATTTGGGTTTCTTCTGAAGATTTACTTTTATTCAATTGAGGTTCATCATTACTTTTATTTGAAAAGTGTGTTTCATTAAAAAATAATGTTTGATTTATTTCTTGCATTGGTTGGTTTTTAAATGTGATATTTTTTAGATCATCATTTGAAGCAGTTGTTATATTTAAAAGAGAGTCAGTTGTTGAATCACTTTCATCTTCGTGTCTATGAGATAGCACTTTTTCAGTTTTTGTATCAAATTTTTGATTGACAAAATGATTGAGAAATTCTTTATTAGTTGATAAAGATAAAGGGGTGGTACTAGAAATAGTTTCTGAAAATTCTGTTATTTGTTCAATTTGTTCAGATGATTTTTGTGCTCTTCGAGGTTGGTTTACGGAAGCAGCGATGGATGTTATGGGCTCTGTAGTGAAATTTAATATTGAAGTGGAAAAATCATCCATTTCAGGTGTTGATGTTTTTTGAGTTTCAACGAAATGATTCATAAGATACATGATAATTTCACTGCATTGGTTGGTTGAGAGATTATTGTTTTTCATAATTCTTTCTATAATTTCATAAAATGCATTGTTTGATGCCAGAATTAGCAGAAATTCCTTACAACATGTTGAAAAATCATTTTGTGGGGAACACATGGAGACAGAATGATAACTACTTCTCTTAATCCGAATTTTAGATAAATCCATGATGCGATTTGCATCCTCAGGCATAGAAGTGGAAAATGACCAATTGTCCAGCATGTCTGCAAACAGCTCAGACTTTATGATTGATTTGATTCCCTCCAAGGTTTTAGAATCATTATCATTATCTAGATTCATTTTATTTATTAAGTGTAGTAGGTCAAACTTGGTACTTTTTTCAGAAGGAATCATTGCAGCATTACAGTCTCCTTAAAAATAAAATAAATGGTTACTAAGAGAAATTATATTTATAAATATATATATATATATATTTTATTTATTTTTATTTAATTTTAAACATTTATTTGTTACCTTTGAAGTAGCCCATTTTACTTATTAAAAGTAAAAACGAACAGATACATAATAAGTAACAGCTTAAATATTGGCAGCAATAAAACAAGTTATTCCATGTTTTTGTTCTAGAATAATTACTGCTTTGGACAACCATCATCTGACATTTGTCATCTAGTATTGCTACATCTGATAACATAAAAAAATTGATGGCTTAATCGCTTAATGGCTTAGAAATGAAAAACTTCAATGTATAATCATGTATCTTTGCGAATACCTTCAACCATCGGAGAGTCGAAAACAATGCACACATCTTGATTTTGATATTTCGGGTTCACAAACGATTCATCAGTATTCTCTTTCATGGTTTTCTTTGTTTATTTTTGAACACCTAAATAATATTTCAGAAAATACATTAATATTGCTGTCTTGAAACATACGGAGTCTCGACTCCTATTTAAGAAAGCAATGAACTTTTTGGTGGATATACAGTAGATATATTATCTTGTGGATTTATAGTAAATATTTAAGTCCATTTGATTGTTTTTTTGAACATTTTATATTTAAATCTACATTGCTTACATCACATGTGAAATGAGCTTTTTACACTCAGGTAAATCACCATTTCTTTAGAGGATAATTTAAATCACAGGCTCTGAAACTGTGCTAGAAAACTAAATGATACTTACAAAATAGTATTATGTATTCTCCTTCATAAAACACGAAACATTATGTAGCACGTCCACTTGTCGCACTGAACTGAATAATATTAAAAAAATGAACCGAATGAGGTCTTCATAATTCATTTTAACTGATTAAGCGAAAATTGGTTTGTTGCGAAATATAATGACAAACGCAAAATATGGTTGCAATTTTTATAACAATATGCTGATGAACAAGTGAGCCATTCTTCCAGCTGGAGTGAGATAGCTACACGAAAGACCTGCGACAGAGCGAGACGCCAGCTCTCCACGCATTCAGTGCTTCTTTCTTTTCGCATGCAGGTATAAAAAAATATTTAGATCGTAGACAGTGATTGTGTCATTTAGTAAAAATATTTTGTTATTAGGCAATCCCACAGGTAAATGCATTGCTGACAACTGACTGGCCATTTCCGTTGCCAGCAATGAATTTACCCGTGAAATATAAATATATTTATAATGTTTATATTTTTTAACCAACGCCGAGTACAAGTGCATAACTGCGATGGATAGTTCGTTTTACCGTCTACTCGTAAATACGGGATTGAAATCTTGAAGCTTATTCCAGAAGTTAGTAGATAAAGCTTAGCCTAGATTCTAGAGTCGTACTCCGTGGCCATGGAGCTTATTGCACACTTGTATATACACTCTGAAGGGCCACTTGCATGCTAAACCTAGTTTGGAGGATCTATATAAAAAGCTTTTCCCTTTTCTTTGTTTCTATCTCTCGGAATACAACTTCCGTGTGTCGTAAGGTAGTAATATTACGATATTTCTTATTATTGTGTACTTATTTGATATTATAGTAGGTACTAATAAGAAGCATACAACAGTTTTTACAAATAAGTAACTCCGCAGTGGAGTTTTCAACATAGCTTTCCATGAAACACACACACTCCCAGATTCAAAGGTAAAGACTTAAAAATTACCTACAAGTGTCGCGAAAATATCTCGGAGGCTCTATCTCGTCGTGAATCGATTACTAAAAAAAAACACACTGTGTACAAAATATACCTGCGTGAGTAAAAATGCGGATTCAATAAATATTTAATTATAACTATCGGTAAAACAATCCATGTTTACAATCGATTCAATACTGTTTGTAGAAAGTCAACAAGTGGTTTAAATTTCCAGTTAGTAATTAGTGTTTCCGCTCTGGCGATCCCAAACCACAACCTTAAAGCACCCCCGCCTCGGGCCCGATACCTCGCATTACGGTTGATTGATAATATGTGATTAAGTAAATGTAGTCCACAGGGTTAGTGTGACTTTGATTTGCGTCAATGCTTTCTTCAAACTCGATTTTAAAGTATAAAGACGAGTGTTGGAATACTGTTCACGTTTAGTTGTACACTTTGCGTGATTGCCGAGTGGTTTCTCGTGATACAAAAGTATTTGTTGGATTTTTTAAAAATTTGATTCAGAATTATAATATGATCGCAGTGATGTGCAATTTCATCATCTTACAAATAAATTGATCGATAGGTAAGAATACCTGTAGAATATATTGGAACGCGGTTGATTTCTATTTTGGTGTGCAGTTTCTTGCGTTGCATGAAAAATATGACCAGAGAGTTCGTCAGTTGAATGTTGTATTGAATAATACTGAAAGCAAAGTAATTAAAAAAAAAAACGCGTCGTTGGCACATTTTACAAGGTTATTCGGTTGTTAAGATAAAAAATGAGTTTGATCTGTTCTATGAAAAATATTGTATAAACCACGAGTACTAAAGATGTGGAAAGAGGATAGTGCTTGGAGATAAAAGTCTATCGTATGCAGATTTTCTCTGATTTCCTGAAATCCGATAAGGCAAATCGAACTACGCTATTTAGGATCTACTATTCCTTTAACGAACCATCCCCTACATCAGCATGTTAGGGACCCTCATCTCTAGTTCATAATCTTTCTTCATGAATATTTGGATTTTCTCGTTCATGGAGATAACTTCTAAGTAAAACGTTTTTATAATTATTATATTAACATACATATTCAAGATTCAATTGCTATTGATGACTCTAACTGAAGTCGACGCAAAGACGACTTCAGGAACTGCACCCCTCGGCGGGTGTTTGAAGGATTCTTCTACAGTTGTATTAAATTACTTTCAATTACCACCTACTCGTCAAATAAGCGTGGCCATATCTAACAAAAAGTTCCAAATAGCATCAAAGGTTCTAAAAGAGGCGATTCACTTGACAAATGTTGAATTGCGTATTTGTTTTTTCAGATGGTAAGTGAGAACGTGTAGTTTCAGATTTAATATAAATTTCAACCAGGAACATTTTGAGCGCCTAAAAGCCTTTGAGAGATATAAAATATGGCAGTCCTCTTTGTCTTATTTTTTAACAAATAAAATGTCTTCGTTTTCAACCATTCTAGGTCTGCTACGTTAGTTTAAATTGTAGCATTTTATTTGATTAAAGTTGCTTTAGTATGCTAACTCGTGCCTATTGTTAAGTTATGTTCAGTTCTGATGTGACGTCTTTACAAACAAACATGTATTATATATGCCGACAAGACGGCGTGGTGTATTTTATACTGCAAACTGCTACTGTCACGTCCTACAGCGGAACCGCCTATTGCATTACGGTCGTCGTTATGGCACAAACCTCATAAACACTACAAAACTTTTAGATGATAAACCAAGCTTGAGGTCGCCTAAAACGGATTATCCGGTAAATCTGCAAACAAAGCGTGATTTTAGACTTGCACAGTAAACATCTATCTAAACGCAAAAAGCTCGACGCGTTAATATTTAGTGATTAGAATTTTTCCTATTTTTCTATTAGAGTCTAATACAATAACTTATTATACATGTGGAATATGCAATCCGGCCTAACGGTTGAGGTGGCTCCGGTCCGAGTGGTCGCAAGTACTTGGAATTTTATTCCCGGAAGGTCGCTGAGACAAAGGCCGGTGGATAATAAAGACTTCAGCGCAAACTGCTCACAATCTTTCATATTTTAAATTTGTATAGTAAAAGGGAAAATGTCAGTACTCTACGTAACGTAAAGAAAAATAAGGTTCGTGATTACCAGATTATGATTTTGCAAAATAAAGTGATCATTAATTAATTGATATCAGTGGCGTGCGGTAAAGGAAAAATATTTATTCGACTGTACTCCCGACTTCCAGCCAATGGCGCAAATTCTTCTACCAATGCCACTTTACAAAATAGTGATAATATTGCCACAGTTTTTTTTTGAGAGTTTCAATCCCACCCCTAGAGGATATCTATCCACAAAGCCAGCAACTACCCCATGAATAATCGTTAATATAATTTATCACTTGCGTTAATATTCAGGGCGGCTATTATTTGATGAACCTTTTGTCAATTTACAGTTTATGATAATCGGATTAAATTAAAATATCAATTTCAACTGCGGATAGAGCATAATTGCGTTTCAGTCCTCGGCAAGGACGGATTATGAAATATGTACTTTGTGCGTCAAGAAAGATGTCCGCGGGGCTGGCAGTGATTCTTGACGCAATTACGTGAAAAGATCTCATAAAACCCTGACATCTGCTTTGGTAATCTTCAGTACGGCTGACTTGGAGCACATTTCTTTATTCATTGATCAAAATGAAAATACCCCGGGGAAAATGAGAAATTTGTAAACATTATGTTGTTTCAGGCTGTAAAAAGATATCGTTAACCGGCTGAATGTAGGTTATGACATTTTTGATGATTTTATTATTGCTTGCAATGGATATTAAAAAAATAAAATTTTCAAAAACAAGTAAATATTATTTTATGTACATATATGTATGTAGGTGCTGTTATCTGTGTATTCTCAATTACTACTCAATGTCGCGTTCATCTTATTCAATTTATTTGTAAAGTATACAGATCCTTGATGATTATGATTGTGATATGATCGAAATTTATATATATATATATATATATTAGGGTGTCCCTTAAAATTCAAGTTCAATATTTTTTTACGCATACCTTCTTAAAAGTTTAGTAATAACCTTATATTGTCTAGAAAAAAATATTAGTTCGATTTATAAACGGTAACCCGTGCCGACTTGCGATTTTAACTTGTCCATACAAGTTGCGTAAGTACTGCGCTGTGACTTGTAACTGCATGTTTTATTTGTCATTTCATACGTGATTTTTGAGATTAGTAGTGCTCCATTGTTTAGTGCGTTAACATGTCGGTGGAATTACGGAGTGATAAACAAAATAATTTCCTTATCGGTTTGCCTAGATATCAAATAAATGGTGCAAAATTACCATCTAATCGACAAATTCCCTCGGTCCTATTTTACAATATTCGTGAGGTTAAACTGATTGTTAGTGAAAGTGCAAATCTTGTGATTAGGGAGTGCATCATATATTGGGAAAAAGCAAGAATTCCAAGAAGGGCATATCCTAACTGCGTGAAGAAACTTGTTGATTTATATCATGTTTGGAGAGAGTTGCAAAAAAAATTGTAAGAAAACTCAGGTTACGTTCAAGAGCCGTGAGAACAATTTCAAAATTGATCTTGATAATTTGTTTGATATTGCACATGCTGATACTTTTGAGAGAATGAAAATAGAGTAAGATAAATTATTTTTAATGAAACAGAGAGAGCCAGATCGACCAGGATGCTTAGGTGGTGTTAATAAAAATTGTCGGAAAAAGAAGATAGATCTAAACAACGACGATTGGAAGAAGAGGAAAGGGTTGTAAGACAAAGATAACCACTAGCTGCTGAAACTAGAAAATCAAGGGCAGAAGCAATAAAATCTGACTTCTTTGGAAGTAATGTACCCGACGTAGTCACAGTCCATTGGGATGGAAAACTATTACCCGGGTTAGATGTACGAAGTTCTAAAGAAGAACGCTTGCCAGTTATTGCTTCGTTTGACGATAAGGAACAGCTTCTTGCAGTGCCGAAACTAGAACATTCTTCTGGAAAACATCAAGCTAAGGCTGTCTCAACAGCTCTCTTTGACTAGAACCTTCACGATAAAGTACAAATAATGTGCTGCGACACAACAGCTTTCAATACTGGCCGTTTCAATGGAGCTTGTGCTATTTTGGAGAAACTTTAGGAAGAGAATTGCTGCTCGTCTGTCGTCATCATGTTTATGAATTGGTCCTAAAAGCTGTCTTTGAAAGCAAAATTAAGTAAATTACTAGTAGCCCAGATACTCTAATGTTTAAAAAGTTCAGAGAAAATTGGAAAAACATCGACGCTAGTAACATTGAACCATCTCTTAATTTCGTAAAACAACGTGTTGCCGAGACAGACATTCAAGCTTTTTTAATATTTTATAAGGCAGAATTAGACAAAGGTTATGTAAGAGATGACTACCGCAAATTGGTCGAACTGTGCGTAATAATTTTGGGAGGAGACTCAGAGGAAAAATTAAAACTAAGCCCCCCCAAAGCCATGCATCAGGCACGCTGGATGGCGGGAGCGATCTATTCTTTAAAAATGTGTTTACTTCAGTCACAATGCAGAATAACTGCGAAGGACAAAAAGACTCTACAAGATGTTTGCTTATGTTTGTAAAACACTGGATGATTTCGTATCGGAAAAGAGCAAACAATTTTTATCACGACTGCAGATCGACGACAGTTTTCTAAAGGAAGATGTATCTTCTTGGAATAATAATAGTGCTTTTGTGGAAGCTAAAAGAAAAATAAGTTATTTGAGGGTTGTGAATGATACTGCTGAAAGGGCTGTTAAAATGATGCAAGATTTTAACGGACTTATCGCGGCTGAAGAAGAACAAAAACAGTTCTTGCTGCGCTGTGTCCAGGAACATAGAAAATTGTATCCGGACTGTAAAAAAACAACTCTATAAAAAAGTTACCCTGGCTGATTGTTATTACTTTATGTTTTTGATTAAAGATTAATGTTCATTTAATTGAATTTTTACTATTATTCACTTAATTTATTGCATTTATAATGATTTTATACCAGACCGAAATATCAAGACAAAACACGTTTTTTACTAAACTTTGAAGCTCGGTCGGCACTAGTTGCAATTTTTCTAGAAAGATGAAATTTTATATTTGAGTATCTTATAGCATTAGTAAAAAATGTAGAGGGTATGCATTTCGAAATTTGAAAAAAAAATTTTTTTGGTCATATAAGGGACACCCTAATATATATATATATATATATATATCACACACACACACACACACACATTCTTACTTATTCGGCTGTACTTCCGATATTTTTTATATCATAAGTAATTTTCGCGATTTATTCGTCTGATTTATATTCAGTAAGCAAAAACTGTCTGCCTTGATTTTAGACTCACCGCACGCCATTGATATACAATAAAAAAAAGTATAATTTTTTTTCATTTTTAAGGTAGGTGAAACTAAATCTTAGAACTTTATGAAATAAAAATAATTGTGAAGAAATGATACTCCACTCGTTGTTGGTACTGGTCGTGGCCTTGAGATGCTGCGGTCAAGTCTGGGCCGAGGAAGCTCCAGAGAGCCCCAACTGGAGCCCCGAGAGGGGGGCGGAGTCTGCCGGCAGCTTTATGACCGACATGTGGCTGGAGGGAGCCGACACGGTGAAGATTCTGTGGAGGGACTGCTCAAGGAAGGTATAGTAAACCAAAAGCATTATATTTTGCTCAAAGACTGTGTCTAACGCTACTTTGCGATTGATGAAACAAACTAAATATTATACGTAGACACAGTTCGAGTTTTTGTCTCATGGGACGGTTTCCAATTCACCTCCTTGTTTAAATAAAAATAATCAGCAAACCAGTTATCAAAAAGCTTTTTGTATTACAGTGCTTGATTATGTTGATTGCAACATAATTTTTAGACAAAAATATTTTTAAAACGTTGCCCCTATCACTCCCCCTCTTAAAAGTAAAATTAAAAAGTACGACGCGAAATTATATTTTATTTATTTAAAGATTTTTTTTCAGCAAATAATTTGCTGTTTCAATATGTTCCAGCTAACTGATCAGAAGGACAACAGCCACGAAGCCAGTTACGCCCTGCTGGTCGGTTGCATCAAGCGGAAGACGCTGAAGGCGCTGGACCGCAGCCTCAGCAGTGACGTCATTCCCGTTGGCCGAGGGGTGTCTCTGTACCGGTACGAGCAGGTCAACAAGAAGGGGAAGGTTACCGGGCCGGTGGAACTCCTGGCGGACGTCAACAGGTAAAAAGATACATAGTTCTACTTGTCAGAAGAGGTCACACATAAAGAAGAACATTCACAACTTCATTCGCCTTATATGGATTGACACTGAAAAAATATTAAAAATTTGTGGGATTGCTTTAAATCCTTACACGTTCAGTTTGCTGTTAAAGTTTCCATTACATACTGTTACACATCATTTCAAAACTATTTTGGACAGTTCGAGTTATTTTTTTTGTTTAGTCTTGATGAATACATTAATAATATAACATCGTAAGTCGCTGTAACTGGCGAGGAAAAATGACTGCAGCTGCTAGTTTGCAAATTGGATGAAATTTCCGTTTCTCGAGTAAGCAAATCTATTTTTGCTTTGAAATAAATTTGCTACTATATTTATTCTGGGCTTTTCTGGGGGTGGTGGCAAACACGGCGAAGAAGTGATGTTTATCTATAAATTGTAGGAAAATAAGGGTAATTTTTAAACGTATTTACGATATCATTAGTGTGATAAAAATACGAAGAATATTTGAAAATCATGAGTTATAAAAAATTAAACTTATTATATGGAGCACGTTTTGTATAAATATAGATTTTATAATTGATTTATCAAAGCGATGGAAAAAAAATTACACTGAATGTGTGTTCTACTTTCGATGTAGGTCAGTTTTTCAGAGAGCCATATACAAACAAAAATCGTTCTGTGTTGTCGCAGTCTACTGAAAAAAGGCTTAGTAATCTACACTGCACGTACGGTGAAATTAACAAAATTTATTTTTTACAGTACAAAGGCTTTGCTTACCGAAGAAATGATAGAAAAAGGAGAATGGCGTCACCTGGTGCTGCAGAGAATGGCCAAAGTGCTGAGCACTCACGTGCTGAAGGTGGACATGAGCTCTGACGATGGGAAACCAGAGATAGGTAAAGCTTTGGCTCTAGTAATTATCGTAAGAAAAAAATATTTTTTGGCAGAAGCTCTGCAAAAGGGAGTTTTTTTTTATTTCCCCCATAGTCTAGTTGAAGCAGCACACAGACAAAGCAAAATATCTAAATTAATATTTTACCAATGATTATTATTAAATAAATTTGCAATTAATTACCCAAACAAGTTTGTTGTGTATAAAATATCTTTTAAGACAGTCGATTCACACCTGTAATAATAACAAAATAAAAACACCAGTTCCACACCTGATATTATAGTACAAATTCTCGCTCAATTGCAGAATAATCAATTTCTTATCTGTGTGAGTAAAAGTTCAAATTTATAAAATATCTATCAATAATCGATAGTTTTCAGCGGCTTTCAGGTTCAGAAACCAATTCAGGTTTGCGATTTTCAGCGACGAAGGAATCGAGGCTAAAAGTCTTCCAGAACTACAATCTTCAATTTCTCGCCGCGAGTCTTTTCAATAACAAAAATAAACCAGCTGCGAGAATGCTCGTCGTTTTTAATATTCTTTCTAAAAATAAACGTTTAAAAGCTTTATAATGGAGAGAAAAATATATTTTTTCACATACACACGAAGGTGCACCCTTAATATTCATAAGATGGGCGTTGCGGCAGTCTATTGGATTTCCAATGTCAAAAAGAGGCAGAATGCGATTTACATAATTCAACGTGATGTGTGGAATACGGGCAAAGGAAATATTATACCCGATTGTCGATTTTCACATCAAAAAGATTTTTTACGTTTCCTTAAATATTGAATGAACCGAGCTTTCAAATAATCTTTCATTACCTGAATATTTTTTAAGTGCCATATAAAATCATAATAATGTTAAATACAGATTATATATATTTTTTACATTTTATAACTTAACAAAACTGGAAAACCTGTTTATATATATATTATCATCCAATATAGGCTGCAATTCGGCATCCTCAAACTTTTCTGGCCGCCCTTCGCGCTCTTTGTCATTAGTATTAAAATTACCACTTCTAAAACGTTTATACCAAAATTAACAAGTGGAAATTAATAAAGCATGTTCCCCGTAAGCTTCTTGCAGCATTCGATGGCCTTCAGCTGCACTTTTCTTCAAATGGAAGCAGAAAAGTAAGCTTTCCCGCAAATTGTGTTTTGTTGGCACAAAAGTTGATATATTCGGAGAACACAAAATCTAAGTTGTTTCCACTTCAGCGAAATGACACACACTGAAAAAGAAAGCCTAAAGATGAGGTTATAAAATGAAGTTAGTTGCAACACTGTCCGTTTCGATTTAATACTAGTAACATCATCTCTTGAATATCCTTTAAAACTTATTTGTACACCAATATATATATATATATTCTTAACTAGATAGAAGATAGTTCCAGATGGCTGCAATACCTTAGCAATATCCTTGAATTCCAAAATACATCCGGTCTGCGAGAAAATATAAGATAATTAAATTATCGTCTCCTTAACGTGTTAACACACAGCGGAGTTCAGGCACCGCCGACGCCACCAGATGATGAACATGATGATGTTCGGCATCGTCTCCATGGGCATGGTGCTGGTGCCGATGGGGTTCCAGTTCCTGGCCGTGCTGGGAGGGAAGGCGCTGCTGCTGGCCAAGTTAGCCTTGATTCTGTCTTCGATCCAAGGACTGAAAAAGGTAATGCTTCTCAATTAATACATTCCATAGAAGGCTTGTATTATAGAATAACGCAATATATTTATTTTTGTATTTCAGAATTCTATTTTTATGTTATCCCAACATAAATAATATGTAGTATACACAATCTGTCTAATTTGTCTAAACCATATCTAGTAAAAGTTTTTTGTGTTTGTTTTTAGCAGTATATTTTTCCCTCTAAATAATAAATTTTTTAATATTTTTTTACTCTTTGAAACTTAAATGAATAAAATAATATGCTTGTCTGTGTATTTGTATTGATATTGGCTCGTGTTTTATTAAAGATTTGTGATTAAGAGTACTTAGCGTTTAAAGCTAAAAAAATTATATGAAATGTGTTGAATATTTTTGACAGAGAGTACTTGGAGGAATTCCATTTTAATATTTTTGAGTAAAATACTTGAGTGATTTTCCACATGTTCGTTTATATTTGTGACCGGTTTCGTCAACCTTTCACGTTGGCATTATCAAACATAGTGAGATTTTATATAATAATAATCAATTAGGTAAACAATTTTTAGAGGGAGAGGTTGTCGGAAAGAGAGAGAGTGATTGTCAGGTGGTAAAGACTAATGTGATTTTAATGTACCTGACAAGTGGAGGATTCTATATAATTGCAAATTTTTGTGAACAAATGTTTTTATATTAATGGGGTAGTTATCTAAAGTAGTAGCTTGAGGTGTAGCAGCAGTTATCCTGTGTTGGGGTTCGTCCTGTAGTGTGTTTATCTGTAAATGATAGGTTTTTGCGCAGTAAATGGTTTTTCAAAGATGTGATTTAGCAAATAAAAATGGAAAATCACTCAAGTATTTTACTCAAAAATATTTTTAAAAAAATATTGAAGTTTAGGCCATAATAATAAGATAAACACATTTTTCATTTTCCCTTGGACCCGCCACCGCCCCCTTGGAAAGCTCCAACGCCTACTGGGGGGCGGTACCGCCCCCGTTGGGAACCTAGGATCTAACGCAGTGGTCCCCAACCCTATGCCCGCGGGCACCATGGCGCCCGCCGACCGTTTTACGTGTGCCCGCCGATGTGCGACCACGATAAAAAATTGTTTGAGTTTACAATAAAACAGATAAATAAAAGCGAAAATAATTATAATGTTATTATTATATTTTAAGATTTAAATATTTTTTGTGCATTATATGTATTATTGACTTTGTCCGACTATAAATATACCTTGAAAAAATAAATGTTGCCCGCCGCCCGACCGGCATTCTATAATGTGCTATTGGGTGCAAAAATGTTGGGGACCCCTGATCTAACGCATTCAAGATTGTTGCTTATTAACTCAGTTACATTAAATAATAAAGAACAATAGTTATTCTGTTCCAGGTCGCTACTAGTCCGTTGAACTACGGCCTGTACGCCACGTATCCCTCTGTGGCCTCGTCCTACTCAAACTACGATGCAGCCTTCGAGAAGCGCAACTACAATGGGCCGCCCCCGCCGCCGCCCCCAACACACCCCGCGTACCACCAGACCGACCCGGCGCCCGTCGCCTACCGCTTCAACTCCGACAGCATGCTCTGGAAGCCTGACGCCCCCAAGATCAAAAAGAGCCCCTTCAACCTGCTGAAGGGAGACAGCGTGTATCCGGTGTACGGGGTGTACCCGCAAGAAGGCTCGCGGGCCGCGGGAGGCCCCGATCCCGCAGAGGACAGGGAGAGCCAGCCCGCCCTGGCAGACGTGCGCGCCGAGTACACGATCGACCTTCCGCTTGGTCATCTGCAGTACGTGCCACAGTAGTAGTACCTTTGCTGAATCCGACATTCTGTTTTTATTTTCTGACTAATATTCACTACAGGATTTTCTATTCTTCACTACAGATCTCCACTGCGTTTGTAGCGCAGAGCTTCAATGTTTATTGCTGTTTGAACTCTTTGTGCAACGTATACGTATATTTAAAAACAATAAAAAATAACACATTTAACAACATAACACCATAATCATTTCTCCCGAACACATTGATCAATTAATTTTCCTGCAAATTAACGAAATATACAAAATTGGTAATACTCAATATATTAAAATAAATATGAATTTCAAATGTCTAGATCGTTCATTCTATATGTCACTTATAAATAAATAAGGGTGAGTTTTTGTAACGAATCTCGGTGGTGTGCAATCATTTTATATTCAGTAAAGTTGCCAAGGAGAAATGCGCTCGTTTTCCGAACATCCGCCTTAGCTCTTAGAAATATTTAATGAATCGGTAGCCAAATCTCCAGGAAAGATGAAAAAAAAATAACGATACGAAATTTTTAGAATATTTCGGTTGAATTCATAATTTTGAAATATCCACACCACTTATCGCTAAATTGATGGCCATTTACTTATGGATAGGTTTTGATTAGATAATATAAACTAGATAGACATAAAATCTTGAATAAATATAAATACTGTATAAAATTTAATAAAGATGTGAATTTTCTGATGTTCGATATATTCTACATGAAAAAATGTTTTTTACTGTGACAACTATTAGATTCAGTTAATTTATCTGATAGTTGTAATAAAATTCATAAAAGTCGCTGTATTTAAACTAACTATCCATATTTTTTTCGATCAATATTAGTTGTAGATGCTTGAAACACTTCCTGTACTAAAAATAACTAGGGGGTAGTTATGGGGGATAGGAAGCTTCACATTACCATGTGAGCTGCATGAGGCTGCAAGCATCGATCATTGTAGGTTACTAATTCAAATTTTTAATATTGTTATCGTAATGAGCAGATGCGACAGTAAAATATTTATAGATTTTTACAAATTTTTCCCTGCAGGTCATGATAAAGTTCGTCGCCGCAAGCTTCGTTAGCATTATTCATGCAGTAAGTTTGTTCCCCCCAGAGAGGAAGCAACCTCGGAAATATTGCATAATTTACACGGCATCTTGGATCAGCCCATGAAAACTTTTCCCCGAGTAATAAGGTACATAAAAACTGATAATTTGACGTAATCGAGTTGTTATAAACAAATTTACATCAGATAATAAAATTGATAACTCCGACTAACATGTCGTTGAGTTTTATAACTTTTACTTGCCTTGACTTGGATCTGAGTAAAAAGTTTATATTATCTCTAGATTACAAGGGAAGAAGAAATCCATGTATACAATAAAAAATACAAGTGTCGAGTGGATAATGAGGTTTTATTTTTTTCATGTGCATTTTAATGTATTCGTTTTAATAGATGGATAAATATGATCCGGAGAGTCGAAAGATTGAAAGAAAGGCTTTCAACTATTCAGAAACTGGCAGTGGATACTGAAACATAGTTACCAAATAGGACATATTCACAAAGAAGTTAAGGTTTCACTGTTAAAAATATATATGTTATTTATTATTGGTTTTGACAACATCATATCATAAATTTTACTGAAATCATTGCATTTATTATTTAATGATATTAGAATTTCTTGAGTGTTATACTGCGTGCTAACTCTATATAATTTTAATAACTTTTTTTATAAACCATAATAAAATAAATCAATTCCTGTCAAATAAATACCACAAAAGACTCCATTTAGATTCATACAAGAGAATATCGTGTTATCCCAAAGAAAAATAAGTTTTTAACGTGAAGAAAAATATCTGTTCTACGTTTAACTTCTCTCGCTTGTTGAATTTATCAATACCTTCGATATTTCGAGAGACAACTGTAGAAATCTAAGACTTTGAAGAAAATTGGGATAACAAGAACGGTTGCAGCAACGCTGAAGCCAACAAAAGTAATCGAAGATCTTGATTAGAACAGATCGGAAAATACATCAGAAATAATATTTTCTAAATAATAACTTAATATAATAAATGTTGGTAAAATGTTCTTTTTATACAAATTATGCATTTTTTATTATTAATTGTGATTATTGATTTATTTTGTATTAACTAAACATAGTTTGATTATATGGAGATTTCATTGTATTGTTTCTAAATAAGATTGTAAAAACACTTTTGATTTATCAATATAAATTGTATTGGCTGATGGCTAAAAACGAATAAAAAAATATCAATTTATATAGTAAATTCAAAATATATTTATAGATATTCAACTTCAAGCGCTCTCTTTCTTATAATATGGGTTGAATTCTGTCTTATATAACTTTGACATTAACCACAAATCATTAATTGGTACTGATATTTTCATACAAAAAATATTTCCTTAATTAAACAAGACTGCGGTAGTTTTAGAATACCAAAAAAGCCTTCAGATAAAAAGTAAAATATTGCGAATTGTGAGAATTGTATTTATTCAAAATATGTTATAGCACGGAATTAATAATACTGTTTATAAACGATGGTGAGTATTACCTTTAGACATTTTCATAAGTCATCTTTTAAAGGTTTAGTCGTCGCTGAGGATTTTGCGGTAAACATTTCACAAAATACACAGCATCGCGCATCAATACTCGTTCTTTTTACCGCTAGGCCTTCTCTTTGACGTTGTTAAAAAGGTATTACATTTTACTTTATTAGATCTTTGTATAAATGTATTTAGTTTGTTTTTCTTTATGGTTATTTTAATAAAAGCAAACAAATAAATTAAATTAACAAGAGCTGGTAAGCAAGTACAAATATTATTGTGGACAGAGCTCAGCGTCAGTCAGCGTTTCCAGTTCGGCCCAGAGCCTCGCTTCCTGTCTGAAAAAGCCTGCGATCCGGCTGAAACTAGAACGCGAGCGACTCGTTAAGCTGCCTACACATATCGCGACACAACCGACAGCCGAATAAAAACCACCCAGCAGCCTCATATTCTCCGCAAAAGACACAAAAAAAGAAGACGTTTTTGGGTAATTACATTGGGTAAGTAGGTTGGCAGTTTGGTCGCCGCGCGTGTAGGCTGCTCCCACGGCCGCGCCTGTCTGCGACATCTGCACGAGGGAGTTTCTTGCGAGCGGCAAACTTTGTGTTTTGCAAATAAGCCCAGCCGGAGAGTTTAGCGAGTCTGGAAAATTGCTACACAAAAAGATAAGCCGATTCAAAACAGAACGGACGAAAATCACCAGCTTAATAATTTACAAGTGAATTAAAAAAAAAAACAACTTATTAAAATATTTAAGTATATATAATATATACTAATTGCGATGGATATTTATTGAAAGCAATATGGTTGAAATAAAATTATTTCTAATCCCGTTTTTCTCTAAATATGGCCGTAGGATTGTGTTTCTGCTAGAATTTTATTTCATTTCACCCTTAATCAAACCTGATACCCACTGACCGAAACCGCGGAGAACTGAGAGCACTTAAAAATGCTATTTCTGATGTTTTTAATAAAATTTAAAGCAAAAATATAAACGAGTATCATATTTTATTTTTGTAGAAAGTTTATATAAAATTTCCGAAACGTAATAATAACGGGCATCTTATATTTTATAATCTGAGAGGGCTTTCTCTATGCGAACGTATTGTGTTTCTAGTTCTCACTTAATCCAACGTTGTTGGACAAATAATTTTGCATTAATGAGTTTAGTCTTTATTATAAATCTACTCTCTCTTTGAGAAGAACCGATAATGTGGATACAAAATTATCTACTGTGGTGGGACGACATGGAGGTTTTTATAAGAATTGTATAATCAAAATCATTATATATACGATTTTGAAACGTCCGATAAACATGTCATTTAATTAGACTTTTCAATGTACAGTAAAAAGCATAATGACGTATGCCCGCAATTATCTTCGATCATTTCAAAGTGATTGCTTAGTTACCTATCTTCAGCTAGGCTAATTCTTTTCAAAGGGTGTTTAATCTACTAATTCATATAATCCGAATCTGAATATCAAAGCAAATAATAAAATATAAAATAGTAATGTACCATTTTATATTGCGATTCTATATGTGTTCATAAAATAGCTTGATGTGTAAATTTTAATATGGTAAGACGGTAAAAGCAATTAAATTTGATTAATATTTCATGTGAGAGATTTTCAAAGGCATATAATGTTACAATCGAGTTGCCTGAGTTTCCATATCGGAGCCACTCGCAGCGGCTCTCCGTCTGAAAACAAACTTATCTTTGTTAGTTACCTACACAAACAATGAGTTATATCATGTTAGACATATAGACAGTAGATAGGCCAGCAGACTCGGGCCAAACACGGTAGCTTGTGAGATTTTTTTTTCAGCACGGTCATTCCAATTTCCTTTCAACTTCTCCTTTAATTATTTCTCATTCGAACCTTGGTACTCTTTCGCTTTTCGCTGCACTCGAAAGCAAATTGAATTTTAATTGTATAAGGTCTACCATGGCTTAACATTTGAAAGCATCTGTTAATTAAAAATATTTTCTTGTTTGCTACTGTGGCATTTTAAAATTAGATTTTCAAAGCAGTCGCACGGTTAACAAAATATATGTTGTTTGAGGAAAATACATTTATAAAACCTTTGTATTTACATATAAGCGATATTGATGTCTTTTTGGAGCGAATAGTTCGAACGTCGTAATACAAAGTTTTAATTAATAGAGGCGTGTAACAAGGAATGTACCGAAGGCAATAAAACACAGAGATAACGGGCATTTATAATGTCAAAGTAAATTTGCATACATCGATGTGGGTACACTCGTGTAGTGAAAAAGTAAAGACCGAAAACACGGCAGTTCATTACCGCGAGCCGCGTCCAGACCGGTGTTACTGCCTATTAGACTCACTTAAATATATATTCCCAAAGAGAATATCGCACCTGAAACAAGATAGTGAATTTTATTTTTTTTTAATTTACGACAAATGTTGTTAAAGCGGCTTTGACCCATGGTTTTGGCAGCAAAAAACGATAAGAGAAATATGAGAGTTAAAATATTGACAATAGAAGCGCACAACATAATCAAAGTGAGAAAGTCTAGTAAAAGAGAGAGCGACTTCCACACTGTAAAAACGAAATAAAAATAATCAAATGTATTACCGGCTGTACCATTTGAATATCTATTGAACGAGAATAGATCTGAGAGAAGCACAACGCCGAATCCGCTACTAAACGACGCCGGTGCTTTTGAAAGTAGGCTTTGCAAGTCTAAAAGAGTGTCGGAAGTTTGAGTTTGGTAAGGGTAGGCGCACACCGGTTGCGCCCTGGCATGAGAGAGTCTATAAGAGCGGAGATCGCGCCGCCCTTCCCTCACTAGGGGCTGAAGTCGCACGGACAACGAATACACAAGCGCTGCCTCCAGGAAGCCGACTGTCACCCCCGTGGACAGGAACAGCGGCCGAAGTATAACTCGCGGATCCAACACTGGATTGATTGGTCGTATTTTTCGCCGGGGTGCATTTTTTGGTGGGGGTTGAACTTCGAAGCGGTTCCGACAACTTCTGTGACAATGCGTGCGGTCATAGCGTTCGTATTAAACTTTAACGTGGCCCTGTACTACGCCTCGGGGCAGGCCGTGCATCAGGTGAGTTGGAAATACCCACTTGTTCCATGTGACTGTACTGCTGTATAAAGAGTTTCACGATTTGTACAGCGTACTATTGTCGGCATAGCAACCGATTTTCTCACGTATAATAACATGTTTTGATTATCACACGCTCTTCTACTTGTGATCATTTTTATTGGTGTTATGACATTACTTCAATGGAGTTGTGTCCCTATACGTAATACATTAATACGATTATTCTTAAATGTATTCCATTCTTTACTATTATTTTTCATAAAAACAAGAAAAAAAAATTAAATACGTCCCATGTCAAATGAACTTTTTATAAGAAACTCTAACATAAATATTTAAATACTACAATTGGTTTTTTAGTAAATTTAAAAGACAATAAATTTTTAAATACATTTGATCATTGAAAATCAAATCGGTTGGTTTTTTTATATATTGCTTACAAATATTTTTTAATACAATTTAAACAAATTAAAGATAAACATATTTTATTAAAAATAATGTAATAATCTTTCACGCAGTGCTTTAAATTCCGTTAAAAATGTATTTATACCTATAAATGTTTTATGAAAAAAACAACAAATTTTTGAAAATAAACCCTTGGAAAATAGTTTCAAAGTACCAATAAATTCAATTTAATTATCTAAATATACAAGATAAATATTAAAAATAGTATTTTTTTTAGAAGAATCACAATTTTTTATTCATTTCATAAATTTTAATACGTTCTTTCATTTTCTGTTTCGTTTGCATGTGTCTGTTGGTCTCTTATATCTATCCTTGCTTTATATTAGTACAATTTTATCGAGCAAATGCTCTTCTCAAATGAGGAGAACCTATGATTTTAATTGCTTCTATATTTAATGTAATTCAATCGTAAAAGCAATCAAAATAAATAATGTATCGTATTTTTGGTTTTATAAAAAAAACCGCATTCACGAGAAATTAAATTAAATTTTTTTTTTTAAATTTTTCTCACAAACAAAAACGTGAGTAATTCCCTCTTTCAGGAGAGGCTTTTCTTCATGTTTGAACAAGTTTTTGATTGGTGAGGGAGCTAATACATAAAAACGATCGTGACTCAAATACAAATTGCATGTTATGTATTTTAAAAACCTGTAAAAAAAATAAATTAATGTAGCATTAAGTTCAAAAGCATTTTTTTCATGGTTTTAGTCTGATGCGATTATCAAGTACTCTGTTATTTGTATAGTACTCTAGGATTTTAAGGTTTTTTTTATTGTATTAAAGTAATATGAACCGAAACGTCGAAGTAATATATACATCAAGTAGCATAACACCTAAAAAACCGGATCGACTTGATTATCTTAAAGCATATTGTAAGCTTAAAAACCTGTATGAATTATATTTTTAAATGCGAGTTTTAAAAATACATTCGTATTTATTTAATTATATGTCTGTTGCACCTGAAAAGCTGGTCTCTCGGCATTGCACAGACCGCTAGGTATAGTTTTTATTCGTTTCCGTTTCCTTTGAGCGTATTCCTGGAGCTGCGGAGTGCGTGCATTCGAGTGGAATATTTCGTTCCTTCTCCAATTTCGTTAAAAGTCCCGCAAATGGAACAAAAATGATTCTTTCATGAATCGAAGAAACGTTTTAGGGTTCTTATTTTGCTTTTGTGGTTCTGTATATTTCAGGCTTTGAAAAACTATTTCTCACTTCTCTTTATCAGATTTCCAGCCCTAGAGATTATATTGATTGAGACCGAGGACGTGACACTGTATTCCTGAAATACGACCTAATCGCATTCCATTTCAGTTTCAGTGATTTATTTTTTTCTAACACGATATACGATAAAACATTTAAGTATTTATTAAACTACCGATTTTTTATTTGATAGTAATTTATATTTTTCAAGAATTCTGTTTTTTTAATCTATTTTAAATTAACGTGTTACTTATATAAAAATTTATCATATTTCCCCCTCATGTTAAGTTTGAAGTATAATATTTTGTATCGGAAGCAAACAGAAAATTTACCAAAAAAAGTATTTTTATCTTGTTGAGGGACAAGGCATTTGATTGGTGAAGATCCATTTTTTTTATTAATGATAAGAGTAACTTTCTGTTCTTTCTTTTCTTTGAGTTTATTAAATTTTTTGCATGACTACTTTCGATCAACAGACTTGGTCATTATGAGATGCATCATTATGCATCAAAAGTCTTTTGAAGCCTTTAAATGACAAAAGCGCTCATAATCAAAAAAATATTGTTATCTCCTTGCCATTTGATTTTTTTGTTGTTGTTTGAATATGAATTATTTAAAAAAGAGCTAGTTAGTCCTGGTATATAAAAAAAAATAGTTATATATAATATATGATATTCTCCATTACCTTCATTTGATTCTTTTAACAATACTTCAAAGCTTAATCCTTTATAAGATACTATTTTCCATCAAGATTTGTAAAGGCGACACATCCGTCGTGTTAACCCAAAAGTTATTACTTGCTTTTACTCAATAGTCATTCACCAAGAAGGGATGATTGATTAAAAAATATTTTCTGAATATATTATAGTTAAGCTATACGTAAAATATCAGACATTCAATTTTAATACAAGAGACTGATATATATATATATATATATATATATATATATATATATATATATATATATATATATATATATTATATTTTAATATTTAATATAGAATATGTTATAGATACGAGTATGTTCTTTAAAATATACACGTTATGTGTTTTCCTTATACATTTTCTTGGTAATTTATTAGTAAGATTAATTCAAGAAAATGAACTCAAACTCTAGATCATGGAATAAAAGTGTTCAAATTTTATTATTAAGTCATAAGAAATGCATCTTTAATAGTTATATACTTAAATAAACATATATGAACTTCACGAGTTCATCATTCACAACCTTGTCACGCGTTCTTAATAATCCAGGTATGACGTCGACACGTGTTGCGAGTTTTAATGAGTTTTGTTCACTCAGGTGGCGTGAGTTTTGGTTATCTTATACTCTTCAGAACGTCATAGATGACGTGTATGAAATATTGACAAAAACTCATCATTATCCTCACCCAATATTCAAGATACACATTCAAGATAAGTTCACACGCCAAAAAAAACATTCACAAAATTACCATCACACTTGATTTTTGTGAAATCCACATAAAAATAAATGTGTTGGAAGATAAAATTCTTCAGCTTCTAAACTAAGTTTTTACAATAATTTATGAAAAAATGTAACTATACTGATTTAAAATTTTTATTAACAATTCTCATATTTTATAGCAAGTATTTTTTCTCTTTGTATAATTGATATATTTATAATATAAATTTATTATAATTATAAAATTAATTAATTAAAAATTGTAGTGTAAATTAATTTGATCAATTCTTTTGGATACTCTATTAATAAAACTATAAAAAAATATATTAATCAAAATAAAAATTCTTGAAATTAGTAAATTTTTTATTTTTAAAATTTTATAATTGTGTAATGAAATCTTTCGCGAATTAATAAAAAGGATTAAATTTTCTTTTGACAACTCAACTCAAAAAAAGCACACATTTTTTATTTACATATATAAATCAGAGAGCTTAATATGCATGCAATTCTTAACTTTTTACATTTCGATCCAAATCTTCAAATAAGAAATTCTCGGATTCGAAATAGATCTATCGCCATAAAGAGATAGTAGAAATAGATACGAAAAAGTTTGGATAGATAAAATACTTTCCATTGTGCAGTTTCTATACTTATCGCTGTTTGCAAGAGGATTATCGCTAAGCAGTAACGGGAACAAAAGCTGAAAATTTATGAACTCGCTCTTAATACCTGGAAATTTCACAGGTGGATGGTATTTCATATGAGCATTAAAAGTTGATGGCTAAACCCACGTAAAAAGACGATTAAAGATCTAGCAATTAACCTAATTTAACCAATTAATTATATCACTTGAATTAGGTACCGAGCAAACGCAAAAACAAACTGTATCCAGTTTTACTCATAAAAAATGAAATAAATATTTCTGTATAAACTGCGTGTTTGATCATAATAAAAAAATATCTCTCACTCTATGATTTAGATAAAAAAAATTTTTTTTTGGGGAATTTGTTTGATAAATTGTTAAAAAACTTGTCCTGATTTGAAAATGAACTTCATAAAAATATATTAAAAGAAAGACTGTATTTGTAATATATTGTTATGTAATGTGTTAAAAGCGATATGGGTTTCAATAAAACCAGATTTTAAAATTATTTGAAACAAACGAGATTGTCAAAAAATACGCAGATATTCTTTGTAATAACATTTCAAATATTTGTGAATCGAGATTCTTGGTTTAGCACTCATTACAGTTTTTGACACTTTTCACAGTGAAAAATTTTTGTACCCAAATGGGTACAAAATTCATATTAAATTGCTTTGAGATCCAAATGCCTCTGCTTTGTCTTCCTTCGGTTATTATAACTCAAAGCGATCCAGTTTCAGATGTTTTTCAATTCGATACTCAATGTAAATTTTCACTTATTCTCGTCTTTCCAAGTCCAAAATAAACCATCACAATTATAAAATAATCAGAATTTTTCTATTTACTTGCATAGCACAAGGTATGACTTTAAAAAAGTACTCGAGTAAAATATCTATTATGAATGATTTAGTCATGATCTAGAAAACGTTTTTTTTATAATGAAGAAAATTAATTGAATGCTGGTAGTAGTTAAATGAATTTTTAATTATAACTTCAATTCACCAATTTCAGTTTGTTTCCATTTTCCGACTTTCGTTAATGTGGAAAATTTTTTGGATGAGTTTATCGGTCAGATTTAAACTTAAACTTTATATCAGTGGTGGTGAAAGATGAGACGTGAAAGGGTTATGGGTTCGACGTCACTGAGATTGCCTTTGTAAGATAACCGATATCATGGGAGATTGTTCGAGGGCGGTGTGGTAACATCGGCTAGGAAAATATTGGAAAAGTTTTTCACTCGCGAGCACGTGAATGGGAGCGAATTTGATAACAGTCCGATAATACGTTGGAATACAACCTCACAAGCGGTTGCATGTGCGACAAATTAAATTAAAAAAAAATATATTTATTAGTATGGCCAAATTTTATTTGGCTACCTCGTCAACGACTGAACGTGAGATGAATAGAAAATATTTTGTGATCCGGTTTTAGATGAAATTCCCTCCTTGGTACTTACTAATGTCTACTTGCAATTACCAAGGCCTTTCTTTTATCGGCCTGTTGAATAGCATCTACTTAATTGACCGTCGCAAGATGTACTCTTTCAACGAATTCGCAACAGGCTACAGTAGCACTGTGACTACAGTAGCCCAGCAAGATGTCGCTTTGTTTAATAAGCATGATGTCGCTCCATGTTTTTGTATCCTTCAAATCTTCTTACTTTTCCCTCTACTTGCCATTCTGTTATAATAATTTTAAATTAAAATATTAAGATCACGTGATCAAAATTACGCAGTAATAACTCCATGTGGTGCTGTTGTTAATGAGCTTGTTCGAACGCGGGGGGAGTAATAAAATTAATTTTTGGCATGTGGTGAACTAAGCAGAGCATTTGTGTTTATCCAGCTTTGCGTAAAAAGTGATTTAGAATTCAACTCGTAAATCTTGGAGGTATACCATTTTTTAAGGACAGCCTTTATTAAATATTTAAAACAAAAAATACTCGGTTATGTTCAATTAACGCGTTTAGTTTTGCCAACTTTCTAGGTTGGAATGTTCAAGCAAAGTCTGCTATCTAGCAAAACTTCTGCTAAAGCTAACGAGAATCAGCTGGGAAGAACACTCCGTTAAGCTTAACTCCAGTCTGGTGCCGACATGAGGGGTGCTGAATAGGCAAGGGAGGGATGCAAATTTACCAAACGTGAAACACCACTATTTTCATCGTTTACTTACGCTGTTTGAATAAGCCAAGCTAAGAAATTGGTAACACTAGTCGAGTAAAAAATAAGAATGGGAAAAATCACTATAAAAATATTTTCTTCTGAATAAAAAGAATACTTAAACAAATCTTCAGCAAAAAAAAAAATAATAAATTAACGTTTATTCGTGGCTGCTTTTTGTCATATCAATTCTTTGCGTGAAAGCGTATTTTCAACGAGGGTTGTCTTGTAAAGTATTTTTATAAAGACCTTATTGTATGACAGATGGTGGATGTCAAGGTTCAGGCTTGAAGTGATCTTTAACTTTAAGGCTTTGTTAAAAACACAAAAGCTTCAGCAAATAACCTGTGTTCTTCAAGTATTATATGGGATGTTTCAGCACGAAGTGATCTTTTGAATAAAACTTCATTCATACCGTTCTTAAATTAATCACAAACTTTAAAAAAAATTGCTCGTATAATGATTGGCAATTCAATTTTTTTAGTTCTTATCCTAAGTAATATTTTTTAATAAAAAAAAAATATATACCGCCATTAAAAGAAAATTCTCAAATAAAAAATAAACTCGAAAGAAAATATGATAATACATTCTACTTTTAACAAAATAAGTTTAATTACCTTAGATATAAGTACTGTGTTTTATATGTGCTATTTTTTAAAGAATATTAAAAAATATATATCTGAATACCTCTATGATATTATACTACTAACCGGATCCACTTGTATTTATTTTCAAATCAATAACAGTTTGTTAGAAATTAATTATTATAAAAATATTTATTATTTAATTAACGGTTTTTGCAATAAACCTACTGCTTTATTGTAATCATTTCTATGAAATCCTGTTAAAGCATTTCAAACTTATACAGTGAATAATGACAAGGAAAATTTCTGTGGGAAACTTGGTTCTTTAGATGAAAGAGAAATAAATACAATATATAGTTCTACGGATTGGGTGTACATTTTCTAAAACTCTTAGTGAAGTTGAGAAAAAGGTTTCTAAACAGAATTCAACAACAAAGGCAAATTCTAAACAAAAAATTACACATCTTAGAAGTTTAAGGATTTTTATTAATGGTGTTCAAGCAATATTATTCAATTTATTTTACAAAAAAAAGACATTTCTCATATAAAACTTCACTAGATTTAGATATACTTTTTAAAAGAGACGTCTCCAATTGAATCAATTTTTCAAGGTTTTCCTTTGCAATAGTAAAATTAAAAAAAAAAACTAACTCCAAAGAGGCAAAAATGAGCTCCAATTACTCAATACACAATATCTGAATACTATTCAAACAATTAAAAAAATCAAATTGATTTTAAAGGCAACTGTTTCGTCACGTTATGTGAGTCATCAAATTATTATTTTATTATTATAACATATATAAATATAATTGTATCAGTTTGCTATTTACCTTTCAGAACTGCGATCTGTCGATCAAGAGTCAAGGTTTTATCACTGAGGAAGTGAAAATTCAAAATTTACGAATATCAGTATTACTTTTACGAAAAAAAATTTAATTTTGATATTTTGAATATTACCTGAATTTTTTTTTTAATTGTTTGAAAAGGATTTAACAGGAAACGCTATTGCCTGAAGATGTAGATTTTCAAGTTCTAATGAAGCCTGCCACCCCCGTATATCCACCAGCCATCTGGAAGGCTTCATTATCTCGAGTGGTTTCAACAGCTCTTCACGCCTTCTCTTTGCTCGAGTGCTATTTGTCTCTTTATAAGAAATGGGAATAAATAAGCGATTGTTGAGCGAGTTATTCTCCTCACATTAGCGATGGTAGGTAATTCTTTAAAATTTATTTTTTTATTTTCCTTCAAGTATGGTTTTTATAAAAAAAAAACTTTATGATAGAAAAAGGAGATATACTGTATACGTTGGCTCATTTGTTCAGTGTTTAGACTGTTGACTCCACGACAGGTTAATCACAAATTGATATATTTGGGCTATCGTCTGCTTGAGGTGTGTTAAAGACGATTACATTTGTCGAAAGCCAGAAGTATTTACGTCAAATAAAAAATGTAATTAAAAACTGTATATATCATAAAACAGCAATCTGTTAACACGGTTTGTCTTCTACTTACGAAAAGGATTTATTTAGTTTAATATCTTACATCATTGAATTGTGAAAAACCAACTTACAATAATTCAAGTTTATTCCTAAGTTAGTATGAAATCAAGCCGTAAAATGGTATAAAATACTGTAAATAAAAATAATAATTCAATTTAGAATCCTGAAGTATAAAATGTAAAAAAAAATTGTTATAAAATAGACATAGCGACAGAGAGACATGAACAGCTAATTATTTGTACATTCGCCATACGGAGAAGTAATTTCCAAAATCAATGGAATAAATGCTCATTGAAACACGACTTCCAACTAATATGTTCTTGGAATAACAACGAACTGTGGAATTATTCATAGCTTGAACAAGTACCATATTTACATGAGTTTAATTTTAGACTAATTATGAAGCTAATATATTGATGAAGCTTATAAATTATTCATAAGTATGCATCAATTATAAATTTTTTCTTTTCTACGACTATTTTATTAGGGTTTTGTTTATTTATGCTGATTATATTAGCAGAAAACATATAAACTTAAATAATTAATAAATGAAGTCTTAATAAGTTTACACTAACTTAAAAAGGGTAGACAGGTAAACAGCCTTTTGAAGCAATTGAGAATGATTATTCTCATGTATTTGTCTTGTGACGCTTTCGGCATAATCTTTTTTTATAAAAAAATAAATGAATACTTTGACTGGTTTTTTTTTTAAATCTAAATTAATTAAATATTTATTTTGAAATTTAAAAATATAACATAACTTGAAAACACTTAGTAGGATTGATATCAGGCTATAAAAGCTTGAACATCTTCCTCCCGTTTGTAAAAATAATTAAGTATGAGCTTACCTTCCAGCGACAATATGTCAATTATAAGCCGTTAAGCTAGCTGATCATTTAATATTTTATGAATCAAATTATAAAACAAGTAATTCTACAGTAATTAGCGTTAGATACATAAAGCGTCGGTAACTTTATTAATAGACATAATGGATTAAGACAAGATGGAGTTTCATAGCGTGATGCTAAACTTAACGTTGGATAGAATTAAAATTTTAAGGCATAGTCAAAGGATAATTCGTTTAGTAAGACACATTAATTTTAAACATTACCAATTGATATTAAAATAATTTTAAAGACAATTGAGAATTACACAAAGATGATAGCCGCAAAGCGCATTGAAGTTTTTTTGAAATTTTATTTCATGTTTTATAAATACCCTGCAATTTAATTCTAGGGCCAGTTTTTAATAAAATAAATTCATCAATATACTTGGAAGACTGTAAATTTATATAAAAATAGAAAAAATAGGGAAGTAGACCGATGTAATATGAATCAAAAGCTTAATAATGTGTGGGAGCACATGTTTTGTTTCTGAGTTAGTACTCTGGGATGGGGAAAATAGGAAAGAGACGCGAGCGTTCTCGTAATAGGGAAAACATGAGGTCCCCGGAAAATTATTTCCGCCTTTCAGCCTTCCATTTACTTGAATATTGTCATAAAATTCTCCACGATGTCATAAATTTCACCAACAATAATAAACGACGTTTACTGCTTTATATGAAGTGACATGAAATATATATTAATTTGACTTTGAGTGTAAATAGACTAAACTTTGTCGAATCTAAATATAAACATATTATAAATAGAAATTTTAATTTATTTAATGTCAGCTTTCGTTTGAAAATTTACACATTGTGTGTTGTTTTTTCTTTTGTTGAATTTTAATGAAAACGTTATATTTTATAAACTCCAGAGAGAAATATTGAAAGGTTTTATTTTTCATAAAAAGTTGAGCTGAAAATAATGGCCACTATGATGCATTGAAATTAAAGTTAAAATTAAGCTCTCAGTTCAGTTTTAATAAAAGTTTTGCTGAATTGGAATTGAAACTTTGATACAAAAGCCTAAGCTCTGTTTTAATATTTAAAAGTTTGCAGGAGAACTATTTCCACCTAGGTTATTTTTTATTTTATATATTTATGGCCATTTAAAATAATAATGTAATCAATTACATATAAGGATGGTAAAATTATTATTGTATATATATATATATATATATATATATATATATATATATATATATATATATATATGTGTGTATATTTGTGGTTTCCTTTAGCGGTATTATTGGTTTCATATTTTCTGGTAGAGAACTGGACAGTCACGATTCGAATATTAGAGATGATTGATGTTAACAAGATTACTGATAACGAGAGACGGTAACTGAAAGCTTTTTTTTATCGACAAACATAATTCTTAAATAATGTTTAAAAATAATTCTGGCTTGGAGCAGTAAACAAATGTTTATAATAAGTCTTTTAGAAATATTCACAAAGCAAGTACTTTGAAGAAGCTTTGCCAAATGTTTCAAGCTAATATCATTTTAATATAAAATAAAACACAACAGTTCTTGCTTACTTATCATGCCTTTGGTAATTGTAACTTAGAAAACATTGCGAGGGGAGAAAATGAATATTTAAAACCTTAAAAGATTAATATTCCAAATAAAATGCTTGAGTGATATTTCTGCATGTTAATTTTTAACGGTGACCGGTTAAATTCGTAAAATATGATAGATCTAAAATAAATAACGGAAGTATCTTATTTCATGAACGTTTATAACATATTGAATAGATTAAGGTAGTTTATTCGTTTTCACATGTTTTGACATTTACATCACAATGTAGGTTTATACTGATCCCATTCAATAAACGACATCTCAGGTAATCGATTAACACCCAAAATACACGTGAGTTCGAAATGAAAGATGATGCTATTGTCTGGCATGGTTCATTTTGTATAGTTGGCAGAGGGTGGGAGGTTCATGGTGTGGAGGCTTTGTTGATGGGGTAGGACGCTGCCCACGCCGGCCGTCCCACTGTGCGGTCAGGGGGTGGTCACAGGGTGGTTCTTCGCCCTAGATTAGGGTCCAATCATCCCCGCCGGATCCCCCACATTAGCGGAAATATCCGGGGCGCTTTATGATCCGCAGAGTGTATCGATACCGCTTCACTTACCCTTAATGTTGGGAAAAATACGTCGTCCACATGAATGGCAACACCGGCGTTAAGGTCTGCGACTCGATCGATTCTACCAATGATAGACTTGTTTATTTTTACAATAAATATGACTAGTCAGATGACGCTTACAGATGTGATTGTAATCTACTTGTTTATTCAAAATTATTGATTCAATTCAACGACACCCTAGAGTTTTACATGTGCAATAAAAAAAAACAAGGATTGCTTATTTCACGACAAATAATAAAATATACTGAACGTGATGAACCTTTACAAAATACTAATATTTATTCTTAACTGTGAAAAAATAATTATGAATATTACGTAAACAATTCATTATTGATATTTAAAAATGATAAAAATACATACACAACAAATTATTAATTAAAGAAAAAAAAGATTTTGAAAGAAGAGCTGAAAGCCTATTTTTATGACTTTATTTGCATAAAAATAAACTTCATTAAATATATTGTTTGGCACGTTTTTAATTTAAGATTTTCTACGAAAAATGTACAATTAACTGAAATCTGGGAACACCTCCCTTAAGAGTCATATTTTTTCCTTTGGGAAATTTTTTTTGCGTACTTTATAAAAAAAGGTTTGATTTGTGTTGCTTTCAAAGCTTTGAATTAAATAAGTTCACGCATGAAATCAGGATTAAGATTATGAGAATAAAAAAAAATTACCTCATGATATCATTTATAAATCAAATATTTTTTTATCGATATTGAATCTTTTCCTAACAATAAATAGCGAGTTAAAATAAAAACCAAAAGGGAAACAGAAGTTGGAATACAATATGTTTATATATTCAAGCACAGAGTAAATTTTTTACTCGAATGTTATTAGAATCCGAAAAGTATAAAAGAATATTCCAACAATTATCAATCGATTATTAATTTTTGCCATTTGATGATTTTGTCTTTTCTTAAGCTTGAGCTGCTCGATGTTTTGATAAAAAATTGACATCATGCAGTTCAACATCCAATAAAACACAAAATAATTGAATTACCGAATTATTTCAAAAACCTACGTACATATTAATTATTGCCAGTGATGACGGTATTAGCTAGGATATTTAAAGCCAATATAAATATATGTACTTAGATATTTTAATGTAATATTTCTGTATTAACTAAACATGAAAAATGAAAGGGTGGTTTGTTTCAGGGCTCCCTCCCTGCATCGCAGAGGTTTATGGAACCCTACAAGCTGGGGGGGTCTATGGTTTATCGAGAGAGGAGAGACAGCCTGCAGCCTGACCACCATATCGTAGAAGGTAAACTATTTAATGCACGACCATAATATTTTATTTTAATTCAAAAAAATTAGTACAATTGATAATAAAAGCACAAAAATTGTATTGATTTTTTGTATCACAGCAGAATTTTTCGTTTGTTTTTTTTTCGAGTAATGACTTTTTGGTTTTAATATCAAAAGACAAACAGGTTTAATTGTGAAAATGAAATAAAATTTCAAATCATATTAATAACCTCATTAAAAATACCACAAAATATATTGGCAGATTGATTGCAGTGTATACAGATCATCATTAAATACTAACAAAAACACTTTGGCAACATTTTAATGATACTGTTTTTTTAAAGATCAGACGTATTTCTTTTAAAACACTGTGCTAAAAATAAAAAAATAATGATGTTTCATTTAAGATTTTATTAAAGTTACATCCTCCCTTTAAAATAATTAATAATTGCCAGCGTGTATGAAAATCAATATTTTCTTTTATTCAAAATCCTGTGAATCCATTTCATTCCAGCCGTCGTTAAAAAAACTGATTCATTATTTTTCACTCGGGGTTTTTTTATTCGAAATTAATAAGCGTTTGATTAAAAAGCGGCACTTCAAGGCTCAGTGCGAGGTTTTTTCGTGTTTACAAATAATGAAGGAGGTTTATTATTCTTTTCTTCGGTAGGAGACGTATTCTAATGAATTTTGCATGGTAGCCTGCAATATCCGGTGTACGGAAATTTGCCGTTTCAATTAACGTTTTGTTTGCTCGACTCTCGTCTCCTCCGAGCAATGCCAACGCATTTGCTTAATATAATCCCCGGAGACAAGGCAATCTTGCCCGAAGTATTAAAAAAATCATAAGCAAAGAACAAAGAACTCTCTCGAGTTTTCCACTTGTCGAGTATTGTATTAAAAAAGGACTACAAAAAGGTACTCTAGTTACACAATAATGAAACGTTTGATTTTGCTATGCGTTGGGACTTTCAGACCACCTCGTCCGTTTGTGTACTCGTTGCCAACACTGAAGGTTTCAGGAGCGCACACATGAAAGGCTGGTGATTGTAAACACTCCTTGTATGCTAATGAATCGGTCTCATTTGAGCTTTTCATCTCCGCTAAAAAGTGAAGGAGGGGGACTTTCAATAAACCTGATTCAATGCATTGACAACTCGATTTAATGAGAGATCAATCATATTACACTGAAATCAATAGGTTCAATAGATTCAATAAGGTCTAGAAATATATTTTGACCACTCGAAGCTATGAGTTATGTATGTCAAATGTTGAAATATTGACATTGATTATTTATCAAATATTTTGTAAAAGACCTGCATTTTAATTATTGTACGTATATAGATTAATCGATTTACAAACAAAAGACTACAAAAATCTATAAAAAATAGATCGGGCCGTGATAACTGTGAAGGTATGGGTTCGTATTCCATGAGTGGCGTGAAAAAAAACAAGGTTTTTTTGTCGTTTCATCACATAATCTTATGAATCTAGAAGTTTAATTTACCCATCGAATATGATAAAGGCAATGTTTGCGCGATAGATGGGATGCTCAGATATCCCATGATGTCCGTCCTGGATAATTATTAGGCACACAGAGGTTCATGACTGAAAACCGTGGGGTTGTGTAATTAACCCCCTCTGAGTTTGGTAAAGTGATTATTCGACACTCCGTACACTCTCTTTGTTCTGAACAGCGAACACCAATGCGATGAAGTTACAGTAAACACACCGGGGTTTGCAATAAAACAAGACGTTGCATAAAAAAAAATATTTTTTCTATTTATAGATATCAAATGTATTTGGGTAATGCATTCACATGAAAATGCGTCAGCTGATATTATGACGATTTGGATGGATAGACACTTTATATTCAATTCCAAGCTTGTTTTATGATTCAATAAAATAATAATACTTAATTTTTTTAGACTGCATGCTGGTGACATCAGACGAGGGCCAGTTCTTCTACAAGGCCCCCTCCGACGAGGCCACAGTTTGCGGCGTGTACATGGTCACGGACCCCGCCAAACGCATCGAGATGATCTTCACGTACATGTTTGTACCCTGCGAATCTTCTGGCCTTCTGGTGGTATGTTAAATAATAACTCATGTCCTTGATTTCTACTCCACATGCTTGAAAAACAACATACATTCAAATGCGGTCTGTGCTTGGTGCAGCGTAGTGAGGTGTATGGCGTTCATATAATCATATAATGCAAAATAAATATCAAGTATTTTATTTTGCATTATATATTGACCGAATCCAGCTTAAACCATACCAAAAATACTTTCTTCGTTCACTTTAAATTATATCAAATACAATTAGTCATAAGTCATTGTCAACACATTTTTTATTGTTGATTTAATATTTCTCAATTTTTTTCGAAACGCAAAAAATATTTTTATTTGAAATATACAAATTCTTATATACGTTATCTCTACAAGTTCATAAATAACATATTTCATCGTTTTCTGGCGTCTTCTGACATTACCAACACTCCCCGGAGACGCGACGGACAACTTGCTCACGGTATGGCCATAAAGAAGGAACTTAGTATATTAAAAGTCAAGTGGTATGTCTGCGATGAAACGGTAGAGTGAAAATGTATTACGATTAGCATAACGGCTTAATTTGACAACAGATGAATGGAAATACGTAGAACAATAAGTAATGGCATTGTTTTGTATATTAGATTTGATATTTATTTCGCTTCTGGTTAATATTCTCGAACACCGCCCACGCGGTCGAACAAAGTAATGAAGTGCCAACCTTCTTCAAGTAGAAGGCACTCGGGTCTTGGTGTTTACACGATCGTGGAATCAGGAATGCCGTTTGAGTTGAGAAACTTGTAGTCACTTAAACAGGCGTAATCATTAAATTACTCTGATCATATATTTACAGTCGATATCGGACTGGATAACTGATTCATCCAAATATAGATTCCGTCTTAGCTGCTACTTGAAATTAACATCGTACTAATTGCGAGCTTTATAATTAGATTTACCTCTTAGTCATTCAGCAAAGCGTTAGAGTAAACAAGCGTTACAGCTGATAGTATTTAATCTATTGTAAAAAGCTTTCAAGAAATTTTTTTTTGCTTAATGATTAATGTAGGGATGAAGCCCCAAGTTTTTTTTTACATAATTACAATAAAATAGAATGAGTCTCTTTTATTTGAAAATAAGTAAGAAAGATGTAGCTGGGGTCGCACCTAGCAGCTGAAAAATAAGGGAAAAGGGTAATTGAAAAGAATTTTCTTGTATAAAAGAATATCGAATGTGCAAACAACGCAAGTGGGGGCATCGCTCTGCTTTACCGGCTTAGTTTTCTCCTTCTTCGGACAAACAGCTCGGAGTGTTTGCGGATTCCCTGTAGAACTCCGCCGCTGTTTTCTTCATCTTCCGTGTAAAAATTATTATTCAACTGAAACCATTTGTCTTCATGAAAAAATCGCAGCTGCTTTAAAGGGGGACGAAGCGAAGGGCGATGACAATAACAAGTTATTTGCTCATTCTATTGACAAAATGTCTGACGCGCAATGAAATGAAACAGAGTTTTTTTGAATTTTTTTTAAAATTTGTATCGTTTTTAAATGTGCTTTCCAAATGGTAGGAAAGTGAAACAATGTCTTAGTATCAAATCTAACGCTAACCTCCTCTGATGAGAGGCACTTGATGAAGAAGATATCAATTTACAAACTTTATTTTATCTTGCGTAGTAATACAATATATTTATAAGTATTTGCAAGTGCACGTGGAGTGCTCTCTCCAAGACGTAACGTAGATATCATAAATAATATTTATGGTCATACCGCTCAAGGTAAGCTTCTTATCATATTTGTCTATTTAAGCATATCACGTTTATGAAATAAAATAGTCTACTACAAATGTCAAAAGTTTTTCCTTGAATATTAAAATAACCGCAGCCGTGCATTATTACACCAGTGTGTCTCTACTGGCATATAATTAACCACCCACACCGGAATGAAATGACTTTTTGCAAACATGGCTTGTGTATATTATTAGTATACTGTGCCTGGGGAGAGCGCGTGGGAGAAGCCTGTAAAAGCTAGAGAAACTCATAAAAAATAAAGCTCCCCCGCATCCGGAAAGCTGCACCTTCCCTATTAGTTCTGTCTATAGAAATAGAATTCAAACAAGTTGCAAAGGCTGCTCAAACGCGACACTGAAAACTGCTTAGATTTTAATGTAAATATTTAATGGAGTTATTATAACTTCAGCTTAAGAATTCATAAACCCAAAGTACAATAAACTAGACGAAAATAAAATACGTAAGTTATTAAAAACTACTAGAATAAATCACAAAACTACAAGCAAACATACCAAGCATGAGAGACTACAAGAAAAACACTTGACATTTTTACGAACAAACTTAAAAGATACAAAAAAACAACTAGAAAAACTCATAAAAATCTACAAAAACGCAAGGCACAAGAAACTGCTGAAAAAGCTATGCGAAAACACTGCAGTCTGGATTTATATTTACACATATTTTATCGTAATTGCAATTTGATGAAAATATTCAACGTAGTTTAAAATGACCTGGCGGATGTCATTATTTGTAATCAGTGTAAAAAAACGAGGCCATTTAAATATTTGATAGCTTTCCTACATTTTCGAGTATTTAAAAAAAAAAAATGATAGTCACTGTTGAAAATATGAAATAAGAAATAAAAGTGCTTTCGAATCTCACACATTTAATTATTGATTTGTTGAAACAGTAATTCCGACTTAAGACTCGTATTGTTGAAAAATAGGATAGCAACAATTTTCGCACAGACGAAGTTGTGATCTTGGGGAATACTAAAGATTTCTCGTATCATAAATATTCTTAAAAAAATATGAAAATGACTTGACGCGTAGCAAATTGAAGTAGAGATTCGCTAACTAAGATTGGCATGCAAGACTTTGTATGGAAGTAAAGCGGTATTCGCACGTGACATTGTGGGAATTCATATTAATTATTCCATTACAATGTAATTATATCTGTCAAACAGGAAAGCCTATTCATGCAAATTGTCGTAAATCAAATTAGTTGTGATAGGACCAGCTCCACTTCGGCCCACGCCGAGGGCCTGCCTGCTTGACAGACACGAGGGTATTCGATCAATTAATGAAACGGTTTGTCAATACATTATAAAGCATTGCAAATTTAATGGAGTACATTTGAAATAATGTAATGCGCTTTGATTAATTACTATACACTCAGTTTTTACAGTGATTTCCACCATAAGAAATGAAATAACGCTAAAGGTCTCATACAAGACCATAGGCCAAAAAAAAAAGTTTATTCACATGTGAGAGAAAATTTAAAAGAACACAACTTAAATAATGTAATTCTCTTTAATAAAGTATTGTACGCTCAGTTTTTTAAAATAATTTTAAGCACATGTCTGCACTAAGCCTCCATTATAAATTTGCAGAGCATCATCTTTCCGTGTCACCGATGAACTGAAAACCCACCGCTCAAAGAGCTCTGACATTTTTAGTGCCGTTAAAAGTCTCGTATAAAACCCGAGATAAATAAATGCTTACAAGTATATCATAAGAGAAAATCGTATAAACTTTGAAAATGTAAACTGTCGCGACTTATATTTATTTTATGATATTTGTTAGATATCTGGATTATTTTCAACTTTAACTTAACTTAGTTTGAAAAATGACATTGTCACCTATAAATATGTTTAAAAGTTAATTTAATCTTGTGGTGTCTTGAATTTGAATTTGAGTTAAATAAAATATGCCAGTTGCTTCAAATTAAATCGTTTATTCAAAACGACTCAAGCAATTTAATAAATTTTAAATCTTATCAAAAAAAATTACTGTTAAAAATAAAACCTAAATATCAATTACAGATGAAGATACACTGACTAAGTACTCCATTAATAAAAATATTTTAAAGCGCGTACCTTCAGGAGGATTTATATTTTTTTTGCTGGGTTTAAGGTCTTTAAATTAGAGACGAAATTAATTTTTCATTCTTTTGTGGGGATCTTTTGTTTGAGTTTTGATTGTTTCATAATGAGCCTAAAGTAAGAATAGAAACCCACCGCCGCCTCTGGTTAATCATGTTACTTTTAATATTATTTCGGTGATGAAAATTTCACGTAGGTTGAATATTTGACACGAAGTGAGCCCTCGGCTTAATAAAATAAACTAAATAAATAAAGCACAGCCTTCGAGGAATTGAGGAAACTGATCATTCAATTTAATCATTTTCTTTTCTTAGCCGTTAGATCGAATAAGACAAACATGGCTCATTTTCAACGAGTTGTTTTACTTCATTAGCGCTCGTTCTCTCGTTTATTGACAAAACACCCTTCACAGCGAGAATGTTGACAAACAATTTCAGGATTCATTGCAAGCGCAGAGTGTTTGTTTCTAGAATTTCTCATTTTTAGAACTAGCTTTGAGATATATTTTCTAGTTATTACAAAGATGATACGTTTACGCCTAGAAATAATAAATATACTTCACTGTTATTTTCTGTTTTCATTATTGGAATATTAAGCTTTACAGTCAGAATGTCGATAAATAATTTCAGGATTCACTGCAAGTGTCCGCTTTTATTTTCGTTATTTGCTTAACAAACAATTTCAGCTAAAATCTTATATTTTTAAAAACAGTTTCAAGGTATATTAACACACTTTTAGCGGGTAACCAAATTGACTAAACTGATGTGCGTAGCGAGCAAAATTCACGTAAAATTGCGCGTGTGAAATCTAGTCTATACACTCTTTGATTTGCATGTAGTCAAATAAATCGTTTCCTATAAAAGGCTGAACCACTTCATACACACTCTGCGGATTACTTGGCATCACAACAACACCATTTTGTCCTAAAAATTGTTAAATAATTGGAGGATTATTATTCTTTGACCACTCCACTTCTTCATTGTCACTTTGTTCAGGATCACTGGACAGTATTGTTAGAAGTAACGTTGACGAGTACTAAACAAACATTACGAGCTGTAAATCTAAAGAGTAAAGTGACCTTCTGCCGCTTTTAGAGTAAACACATTTTTTAAAAAATCAGTCCGCGAAACGGGTACTAGTACCTGCCCCGCCTTAAGTGTGTTTTAACTAATTTTTAAAAAGCTGTTTACTCGTGTACTATGAGACAAGAACTTGCATTTAGTACTACAGTAGAGATATGCTGAGTTGTGGTTCTGGTTTTGGCAGTGGGTGGACGGCTGGGAGTTGAACGGCCAGACCTTCCCCGCGCCTCGTGACCACCCCAAGGCCGAGGACCAGCGCTTCTCCGAGTTCTGCGGGGAGCGGCGCCTCAAGCAGGTCTTCGTCAGCAGCCAGAACGCCGCGCTGCTCATGTACCGCATCCCCGCCAAGAACGCGGGCTTCACCATCTCCGTGCGCCACATCAAGAACCCAGCCCGTGAGTACATTCTGACTATACACACACACAAACACGAACACACACACATATTAATATTATATGTATATTCTTCTTCACCAAGTGCCTCTTCTCAGAGGAGGTTAGCGAACATTTCACTGAGCATATACTCATGCTGAACCAGTGATTTCTAAGGGTAAAATAGTATAGTGGGTCCCCGAGTCCTTCTACACCAGTGGCTCTCAAACTCATTTGACCCCCTCTCATAGTCAAAACTTGCCTACGGCCCCTGGGTGAAAAACTACATAAATTCATATTATAGACTAGTTGGTGCAAGAATCGACTCTATTGCGTTCCTGTATTAACCTACCTGACTCACCGCGATGCCTGTTATTACTTGTATTTTATGCACCTGTCTATATTTATATTTTACTTAGGACGAAAAAAAATCGCTAATAGTGTATTAATTGTTATTTATTTTAACTTCCATATTAATAAAAATGAGTCACAATTTTTTTAATTTTATATTAAACCTTGCGCGGACCCCCTGACGTTGTTCAGCGACCCCCAAATCGATTTTAAATTTCTAAGGACCCCCTGGGGTCCGTAGGGACCACTATGAAAAGTACTGTTCTACACCGTAGTTTTATATTCAAAGAAAAAGTCTGCGTATTGCTGCTGTCCAATAGCATTATTATATAATTCTTTCCTTACAAAGCTCTGGCGTTTACATCTGATACTCCTTCTGCAGCAAGCTACATAAACAATACCACCTCGACAAGATACTTCCAGATCACATTCCTTCACAATCCCCGGGTCCTGTTCCATAATCCATATATATATATATATATATATATATAAAGATATATATTTATGTTGAAAATATATTTCAAATTTGTTTTTGTTGTTGAGTTTGAATGTATGTGATGGATTGTTTATTTCGTGTAAGAATGCGAAAAAAAACGAATCTAGAATTTAAGGCATTGGAAAATGTTTTATACTAATAAATGGAAAAAAACACAAAGTTTTGAACAATTATAAAAATATAATTAAACTAGCTTAATTTTTTTATTATTCCAACATAATCTATACAAGTAGTAGTGTAATATTCGTAACAAGCATACACATGGGAATATGTAAAACATAGTCTTCAATTAAAATCTGAAATTTATTTTAGTGTTAAAACTCATACAGTATATGCAGGTCTAGATAACTTGATTAATAGATAATTGTATAAAACATTGTTAATTGTTTTATACAATTAACAACGACGCGCCTTAAAAAACAAGCACCTCAAACGGTTTTTTACTTTACTTCATCTCTGGATAACAAAATTGTCTGAATTGGTTTTTTTTACAAGATTGGACAATATTTAATAGAAAAGAAATGACCACGCTTGATCTAAGCATAGAGGTCTTCATATCTTCATGGTAAATTCAGTAAGGAAATAAACAATATACGTTAGCCCTGGCATCGGGATCTCATTACGGGAACAAAGGGTTACATATGAAATGGATCGGAAATAGATTTTACTTGCATTAAAGGAAAATACGTTCCTGAAAATGGCAAAAAACATATTAGATTTATTTCTTAAAGTCTTTCATTTTTCTCTTATATAAATAATACATGTAAATGTACAACAAACAATTATGAAATGGACTTCATTATAATCATGGAATTATTTTAATTAATGAATGCGGCCTTCTACTAGAGTGTCATGTCAAGTCGTCAAATGAAGTGGTGTTGTTAGTTTTAACACGTGAACCGAAGCATGTTATCAAGAACACGTGAATCAGTGTTTATCACGACACTTACCTTCATGCTAGCTTTAAAAAGGTAACCGGGAGCTGATGTGAGGCACAAAAGTTAAATATGATTTCGATTATATTTCAACGACGTTTCTAAAAAACATTATTTCAGAATTGAAAAGAAATTTAAATAATTTTTAATGTCACGTGCGCAAAATCAGAATATTTTTATATCGTACGTGTCACGGCTTAGTTTATATAAAGGGGAATATAACTTTTATGCAATATAAGCGAGTGCAAAATATGCTGTTAATATACACACATCTCGATTGCGATGTTGTGAATTTGAATGAATTTATAGTGAAATGGTTTAAAGTATAAAAAAGCATTGGACTATACGACATTAATTTTTATGAAATTCTATAAATTTTGAGAATGGTCTACTTATCATATTATACATGGTATCATAATTTTAAGATGGGGTGATTAAAAAATATATCACGTCTAATATATTTTTGAATAAAAAAAGTTTTTTAAAAACTTTTATTGAATTAAAAACAAGGAATTGCTTCTGAATTTGTATTGAAATTTATCTAACTTTACAGTAAATATCAAAAATGTTAATATATGTAGTTTCCATTTCTGGAGTTCTCGGACTTAAAATGAAATGCAAATTCGCTATTTATACTATATTAGAAACATGACTTATTAACTAACAAAAGATGTTTCAGCGGTTTAATGACTAAAGATGAGGTTTGGCCTGTAAAACAGACATTGTAGTAAACTTTAAAGCGAGATAACCTAACATTTTAGTATTTAGTGCTGTATAAGTTATGCGTATTTAGAATTATGATTTTATTATAAATGTTTCAGTTTTATAAGCAACCTTCACAAATAAAATTAATAAACCGGTAGGTTTTTCAAATTTTAACTGCACCTTTATTTTATAATATCCTAATGGTCTATAAGACATTTAAGCTTTGGTGAGATTCGATATTTTGATTTACTGAAACCAGCTAAAAAAATAGGCTTACTGTTTTTTATTATTATTGATATTAAAGTGGAAAACGAATGAAAAAGCATCACAGGTTAATCATCAAGGACCCTTTAGAAGAGTTTTACTTTTACCGATGACGACTATTGACGAATGAACTTGTAGATTTGTAAAAACCCGCATTCCATAGTTATCTTATCGCAAAAAGAGGTATTTTCGATTTATATTTGATGTGAATTAAATGTTTAAAACATAATGAAAAACATTTTCCGTTAAGCACGGATAATAATTGAATTTTCGTTTTTGAATAATATATCCAGAACGGATTTTGTAACTCGATGATTCAAATCATTTAGCTTTGATATTTTTTGTTACCTTAATAATAAATACGTCTGAACGTTTATCAAAAAGGAATAGAAATTGTATTTTTGAGTCTTAAATAGGGAATTAACATGAATACAGTAGTATTGATGAGATATGAATAGCAATGGAAGGTCCTTCCTTCCATTGAAATATGCAGGGATATCTTTGAATAATTTATATTTTCAAAGCGGTATCATACATAATTTACATTATCATTCATACAGACTTTTCCGAATCATTCTTTTGGAACGAATTCAATGGATATTTTTATCACTTATTAATTCATTTATACATTATATGAAGAAAAAAAAATGTTTTGTATAAAACTGTGCTGTATTTAAAATAATATAATTATTTTAAGTATATCCAGTGGGGGTTTTATATTAAAGAACACAAATAATAAAGTTACGTTTGCTGTTCGTAAATATTTACGTAAAATTTTGGAGAAATAAACATTATCCGCGCATATTAAAGATATTTTGGAGTATACAGAGTTCTAATCTTGTTAAACAAGTAACAAACCACTTTGTTCGTGCAAGGTCATCCAAAGGACCAAAGTGCTTTCGAATAAATCAATCTTAGGTTAGGGGAGGATGTGTTTGGGGCTGAGGGAGAGCAGTGGCGCTATTGGAAGGCAGTGTCCAGGGCAAAGGGTTAAAAATTAACTCTAGTTTCACGAGTGTGATACAAGACCACATGTATTATAATTAATTTCATTTTAATATATATCAACGGTTGAATGTCATAAAAATTTAAACAAAAATTGTATACTATGATTAATCAGTCGTGATCGGCCCGCAGCTTTTGTGTGAAGAAGTATTAAATTTCTTAATATTTTTTAGCTTGCAATGTGTTGCTGTACGGAGTGGAAGACATTTACACGCTGCGTAACCACGGCAAGAGGTCCAACTGCTCCCTGACGGCTGTGTACCCCTCATCGGTGAGGGTCGTGGCCCTGAACGTCGGGGTGGTGGCTGGCAAGAACAGCCGCAGGCTCGAGACGGGAACGATCCATAAGGTAACACAACCTACCATTAATATTACCATACAACATTGTTAACCTTTATCAGGATTATTAAAAGACTTAGCGAATTTATTAAAGTGGGAGTAGAATAATAATATAAATAATATTTATCCTTGTATTTTTGAAGGATGTCTTAATAAACATAGGATTGATGGAACTGGTATTTATTTTGTAATACTCCATTTTATTCTAATAAATTGTTATGCATAAGCTCGCTTTTTTCTGTATAGACTCAGTTTTGAAGATGCCGTGTTCGGCGAAAGAGCTCTCGCTACAAGTGAAATTAACGTAGTCTCCAAAACCATTTGGTTTAATTTTATCATATTATATTATAAAACATAGGATTGGAAATAAAAACAGTAATACCCCGCTTAACGCGGCCCTGTTATGCGCGGTTTCACTATAACGCAAATTTTAAATTTCGCGTTAAAATGCCTCGCATTACGCGAATTTCTCATTTTAAGAATGTGTATGAACATAATGTAGTCATTGACTTCTCTTAACAATTATTTAATGTATTTTTCAGTAAAAATAGCATGTAATACTGCATAAAGTGTTCTTAGAATTAAAGTGATTGATTTAAATGATTAAGTTTTGACTATGTATGTATGTTTAATCGTAAGCGAATTTCACTTAACGCAATTTTTTCCGGAACGTATCCCTCGCGTAAATCGGGGTATTACTGTACTGTAAAAATACGATTTGAATAAATTATTTTCAGCTATAATAATTTATTGTGTGGTCTTCGATTCACTCAATTTAAGTACCACGATTCTACACCTGTACACAAAGAGTAAAATTTTCACTCAGTCCCAAAATTTCTGTGGCTTAATCGGCAAAGTGCATAAAATTACAGATGCATAAAACTTTTACAGATAAATATTTGATTATATCCATTGCCAGGTCATGTCAGTTCGAGTGTTTTTTTTTGGACGTCTATTGTGTACATTGCCTAATTAGTAAACTTACAAAATGTATTAAACAAGAATATATATGTTTATTTGAACATGAAAATTTTGCTTAATTTATAAAGTAGCTTGTACTCAGGGGTGGGAAAACAACCTCAAAATGCCCCTTAGGTGTTTATGCTCAAGCCTGTAGCTAATAAAATAATAGCCAAAATAAAACAGTGAATTTCTATTCTCCGGAGGCTCATGAATCCGAGCTTTATATGTACTCACCTACACCAAACATGCGGTACTTTCTAATTCTCGAAAGAAAGCTTGCAAGTTGTACGTTCCACAAAAGCTCTTCTTTGCAGGGGCAGCTTAGCGGTGAACATTTCCAACAGTGAAGTTTTAAATATTACATCAGATGTCTGAAAACTCAGCTCGCTGTATTATTCCTGTAATACTTCACCCCGGTGGGTTTGAGGGATGTTTTGAAACGGAGTCAACGAACGATATTTAGCTTGTTTGCGCTGAAAGTCAAACCGTCAGTTTTTAATATTATGTTACGAATTGTGAAACCCATTGTCTTATCTTGTTAATTAGCTTAAAATTTTAAGCTAATGCTTTTCCAAAAGGGTGTTTGTGTTTCGACAAGTGAGATTTGCGTGTTTATACATCTGATTTCCGTAATTGCTTGATTTACAAAGTAAATTTAATTTTGTATTATCTATTCACGTTTATTATATTTTACTTGCCTTGTTTTTATAATAAATTTTAGTTTTACAATTATTCAATTGTTATAATATTTGAATAAATCAATAATTCATCGTCCATAATGGATTCACAAACTTTTCTTTCATTGGTATTTTGCTATTGTTATGATATAATAGACTGTAAAGGAAGATATAATAAAACTTGTTATGTATAGCCGAATAATTAGAGTACTTGTTTAGCGTGCTACAAGATTTTGGTTAATATTAATATACTGAAGACAACGTCGAATCATACTAAAAAAAACAATTTAAGTAAAGTTACAGAAGTTTTTATGTATTCACTTTATATATATATATATATATATATAACACTTATTTAATTTTAAATATATATTGTAGTAATTAACAATGTGTCACGTTTCAAATTTTTCATACTAAAATATATTTGCATAAACCACCAAAGATAAACAGTAAAAAAATGTTTTTTTACACATTGAATAAAGCGTCGTGAGATATTTTTGCAAAAAAACAATTTTTAAATGCTTTTTTAAGGTTTTTAAAAATATTATTATAATAAATATAAAAGCAAGTAATTGAATATGCCTGTGAAATGTTTTTATATATATTAAATAAATATTTTTCTTTAAAATGAACTATAAGTAATTTGACCTTCTCCCTCCGAGGGATGGGGGTTGGGGCGAATAATTTAGAACCCCTGACCGACTTCTACGGAGACTGGAAAACTAATGCTTAATATGTCCACAGAACCATTTAAAAGAAAAAGGCTTCAAAACGAAATGCCAGTACGCATGAAAGTGTACTTTAACCTTTGGAAAATGTTGGTTTGAGAAAACGAATCACTCTCTCGTTTATGTAATCAATTCCTTAAATAAATATGTAACCGAAAAGTTCCATGAAATCTTTGAGTGTCTATTTTTTAGTTTGATATTAACACAAGTAAACTATTTCGCAATTTAACATGCACCACAAATGCATATAAATTTCATGGTTCCGTTTTAACATCGGGTGTAGTCAAGTTTTTGTAATCTGCAAAAACTATGAACTGTCTTCTGATTTTACTTTTTTAATAATTTTTACTAAATAACACATAGTAAGTGCATCACTTCCAATTGCTTAATTATCTGGATAATTTTCGCTGGTGGGACTGACGCTCAGAGTGTAAGATGATCAAAACCAATAACAATTTTTCTATCCGACTATGGATGTCTCACAATCGAGAAGCTTGAAGTTGTGATAAGCTATTATCAATAAATAATTTTACTATCATTATTATAAATAGATTTTACCTCCCCGAGAGATCTACACATACAATAACAATGCCATCAGGCAAATTGATTGTTAAGCTGCTTGAAAGCATTAGATAATAATAAACCGAGGACAGGTATTCTGTATCTATTCTCAGAATGCTTCAAAGTATATTTCTTCCATTTTGTGAGCGTGGGTTTATGGAATCTATTTTTTCGTTTCCAATAATCCCTCCATTTCGCAGAAAACAATACAGTACTCGATTATTGTTTGCGACGTTATATTTTTGTGTCATTCAAGTGGAGTAGGTTATTTTGCGTAACAAGGTGTTTGTGAAATATAATATTGCAGCAGTTGTAAATCACTACATTTAAAAAAAAATGCATTTCATTGTATTTGTTCCAATTATAATGATGATTTACTCTTTTTCAATATGATATATTGTTAGTTCAGACTATTTTTTTTTATCGGAAAGTTTATAAGCTCGATGGGATGATATGAGAATAAAGGGTGGGGTAAGCTTTGAAGTTAAAAGTATTATCATTTTATTTGAATCTTGAGTCAATTCTGCTGTAAAAATAGCCCTTTGCTGCCTGGGGCGTCACTGGCTGAGTCAAACGAAATTACCGTCCACACTCTTGTCTGTCGGCTGTCTCACCAGGGGCGGCGCGGGTGGGTAATGGAATAAATTACCCGGCAGGCCTGGGCGGGGCGGGACTCGCGAAGGCACAATGGGGGACCTCATAGCATATCGTTTAATGTTTTCACTTCAAATAGATTTCAACGTTGTTTTTCACCACGTTTTTGGTGTGTATATAATACACATGTAGCATTAGAGATACGCTGAAGATTCACTTTATGCTATTTTGCCTCAGTTCTTCTTGATGGAATTGAAGCCGCTTGGGGTCACTTAAGGCAGCAACCGTGCAAAAAAGCGAGTATCATAAATGTGGCTTTGTACAATAGGACAGGACTTTGTACATAAGGTGAGCGTAAGGTATCCTATATTGGCCATATTTTCAGTAAATCAAAAAAATAAATTACAGGTGCTCATGATAGAGATATGTCTTGTGATATGGTCATCAACCTCTTTTGAGGAGAGGCATCGTCTTCTTCACCAAGTGCTTCTACTCAGAGGATGTTGGCAATGAGCTCATGCCGAGCCAGTGTTCGTGGTTTTCTAAGGAGAAAATAATGTAGTGGGTCTTTCTACACCGCAGTTTTATATTGGAAGGAAAAGTCTGCGTATTGCTGTTGCCCAATAGCATTATTATATAATTCTTTTTTTATAAAGCTCTGGCGTTTAGATCTGATACTCTTTCGGCAGCAAGTCCCCCCACCTCGACAAGGTACTTCCAGAGCACATTCTTCCAAAATCATTCCAAGTCCACTACTCAACACGCTTAAAGTAATGAACGGAGACAGGGAGGAGGGAAAGGCATCTAATGAATTATAAATTCAAACGTTGTTTTTGTTGCAGTGCCAGAAAAGAGGACTCAATGATTTCGTCGAGATCGGAGGCTCGGCGGGGCTGGACAACGCAGACATGGAGAGGGTGGACTCGGTTTGCGGTCTCGAGTCGGCTCCAGGTGAGACCATCAATTAAAAAAAAAAACCACTTTTGCAACTTCTCTCGTACTAAGTAATTATCAGTTCAGTCAAAACTTCTTGTGATAAGTTAAATATTAGTCATTTTCGTTTTTAAAATTTCGATTTTGTTATCATCAATCATGCTGCGCCCCATTAGAGAAAAGTGCCAATCACGCGGAAACAAAGCGAATTCACTCATCTTGCTTTATTAGGCTAATGAGTTTTTTTCCAGTAAAAATGATCCATCAGGATGAAAATATAGAGTATCTTATTATTATGATCTTTTTAAAATATTTGTTGATGCGTTGGTTTTTGCAACACGTCGTCGTACTGAGGTGTATGGATGAGATTCACGACTACGATGATGGGTAATTTTTTGAAAAAACACTTGGTCCCCAGCTCGCGCCGCAGCCTCCATCTTCTGCGAGTGCACCACCGTCCGGCTCGTCTCCAGCGGGGAGTTCGACAACTCCGTGACCATCGCCATGAAGAAGCTCGGCATGGACGACATCCTCAACGCCACCCATGTCTGCGGCATCTAGGCGCAGAGCCCACCTCACAACCACACTCGATTATATCAGAAGCATTGCTTGACGATGAGCCGATTTCCACGTCTTACATACAGAACATGTTAATTTAGTAAATTATCAGAAACCAAAGTAAAAACCATCGCATACTTATAATTTCAAACTCAAAACAATGCAATCGATTAAGAGTCTACTAAATATTTTATACGGTGACCTATAAGGGACATTCTCAAATTACCGTACGATATGACACGCACTCTAATATATACAAAACTATAAATACTCTTAGATGTTACTTTAATGTTTCGACGATTCGATCTTCGTATTCAGGGTCATTTTGAAATCTATGAAGATGACCTTAATAACTTACCGAAACGTCGAAATATTAAATAGTAAACTTGGGATACGACCCACAAGTACATACGAACGCATTTAAACAAAACATTTATTTACTTATATTTTTTTCAAAATGTGATTTAATAATTGTTCTTTGTGAAAAACTGTGTTTGATACCTCAAAAGAAATTGTACGACATATCCGATAATGACCCCGAAAGGCAAAAGTCGGTTCACTTTTGAAAATATTTAGTATTCCCTTAAGAGGATTTTATTTGGTTATACATTTAGTTTTTAAAAAATATACCACTTAATATAATCAAATCGAAAAGCGTTGAAAGTTATTGAATGTTGTGACAGAAATATTATTGATTATTTGAACTTAATAGATGACCGAAATTAATTATTAAAAAATATAAATGTATTTATTTAAAAAAATATATAAAATCAAATATATCTACATTTAGCTGACAAACATTAAACATATGTATATTGAAGTAAATAAGGCATAGTTTAGCAAAGGTTGTCTTCATAGGAAATATATTTGTGGTGAAATAATGTTTTTGATCTTCTAGTTCAGGTATTAATTTAGCGAAAATATAATTGTTTTCTGAATCGGAAATTTCAAAATATTTGCAATTTTTGGTTTTTTTGACATCTTAAGGCTTTAAATATGTTTTAAATAGTATTTTTAGTTTTCAATGACAAAGGCAGAAATAAAATTGTATAAACAAGACTGGGTATGCCTAGCAACCCTTATAATGTTTTTCCAGTTTTGTTTTTATTAAGTTTTAATTTTTTACTTATATTTCAATAAAAATTAAGTGAGTTTTTTACTTTAAATAAATGTACGCAGACAATCTTGTCAATTCTATTAGAAAGTAAATACACAAATAAACCAATAAATTACGTTATTCGGCAATAGACACAAAACTAAGTAAATTATATTCATTTTCATGTCATTAACAATTTTTTCTTGTTTAGTATTGATTTAATCCTGAAAAAATATAAAGATTATTGTAATTATTTTCTTGTATAATTTGTAAAAAATTTAAATTTGTTCAAAATCTGTAATAAATATTATCAAATAAAAGTAAGTAACTTATTCCAATAATTGCAGATGTGTTTTTTATTTTACACAATTTGTTTATTATTTATATTTCCAAAACAGGGAGTCTTCTTAGAAGAGCTGGAGGTCAGAAGTATGAATAAAAATAAAAGGTTTTTTTGTTATTTTTACGACTCACGGAATGGTCTTTGTTTTTGGTATAGGTTTAATTTGCTTTGGTGCTGAAAAAAAAAATTTGATTGACAATACATGAATTCCATTTAAAAAAACGTAGAGAGGCCAATTATAGGCAGAATACTTAAAAAACAAGAGATAAAAATAGTCGTGATATTCATAAATAAAAACTATAGCCCTTAGAGACAAAACGCGAAACAAACGGAAGCACTTTGTTAACTTTTATTATGTAAACAAAATTGAGATAACCGATTTACTCGTGAAACGACGAAAATAATTCTGCCCCGTAAAAAATGATTTTCAGAGAATTTTTGTTTCATTTGTTTAACGATCTCATCTGTTTAGATATTATGATATAATATCACAAGATGTGATTTCAAATACAAGAAAACATTAGTTAAAAATTCCCCCTCGACGACAGCGTCGCGAAAAGCATTACCGTAAGTTTTAAGTGCCCACTCAACAAACGTTTCTTTTCCATTTGAGTACTCAATAAATGGGTGTTTAGTATTATATCACCAATAAATTAAATCGAAAAGCCATTCAAATAAAGTGGGTATTAAATGTTATAACACTCGATAAAATTACAGTGTAAAAGGAACTAAAGTATCAATTATATTTTTATTATCAGATTTAAAAGCGATAAGATTTTTTTTGCTGTAGATTTGTTAAAGAGCCATCTATGATTTTTTTTTAAATATGTTATACAATGCTGTGAAGAAAAAGAAGTTTTCTTTTTACCGACACGATATTGTGAGATTCTGTAAGGTATGGACATCTATGGTCGAATTATTAAACTTTTTTAAAAATATCAGAGAAATATATAAATTGCAGTAATCTTCTAATAACCTTTCAAATAATGTCAATAGGTTAATAAATAATAAATAATAATAATGGATGTGAATATGTAGTTTGCAAGGTAAAAGTATTATTAACGTTTTTCCATTTGTAGTTGAATTAAAACAATAAACAATTTTAATTTTAATTAGATTTAACATGAGTTTATTAACCCTAATAATCTTGTCTGAATTGTCACAAGTCGACATTCAAGGCATGATGAATGTTCGGTTTCGATTAAAAATAGCGATGACCTGATTTTAAAATTAAAAGCAGATTGCGAAAACTATAATTAAGTATTAAAACAAAAAAAACAACCTCAGTCACACCTCCTTTTCGCGCTTGAATATTTTGCCTTGGAGCATGTTTTAAAAATCTGATCACAACCAATCAAATGTGTTTCTGAACCCACATTTATACATATAATCAAAACTTTTTTTTAGTCTGACAAATAACTATAAAAATATTAAGATATTTTTAGATAAGAGAAGACAAGTCTCCCGCTATTGGAAAAAAGGTAATTCAGTAATGAAAACGATACAAAAATATAAAATAAAAAATTATAAAATATTTTATCATCAAACAATCTGAAATGCATCATCACACGATAATACATAATAACATTTTGATTAAAAATTTCTATTAAAATACTTATGCACGCTGAAAACACAATAAAATATTGCCTTTATCAGACAATAATGACGTCATATTTCTTCATCGGATATATTTTGCATACAACGGATAATATACACGAGTTCGACTGGTCTAGATACCCGGAGAAGGTGTGTATCACGTGATATCTGAGAATCAAATCTTATCGCAGATATTGCAGCCGCACCGGACACCGAAAGCTCTCGACCGGAGAAAGCTCGCGTGAGCTTTCGCAATAAGCGGAATCATTTTTCTTTCGGGAAGCTCGCGGCTCCGATGTGTCTGAGGGAGAACTCCCCCAAAGCTCGACCTACTCAATGGAAAAAAGTTGAGACTCGGACTTCGGTAATTCAATTATACGAGAAGCAAAAAATGCTACGTTGTATCGAAGCTCCGGCGTTGTGGTACTGGTAATGAAAATTCGGACCGACAAAGAATGTTTGTAGCATCCTAATTCTTTTATTTACTGAACTGTAGGAACTAGGTTTATATATATATATATATTTTTTTTTGCGGCTCTCAAAAATTGACATGCGTTCAAGTTCACTTTATATAATTGACCATCATATCCAAGATTTAAATAATATTTTTTTATGAATAATAAGTGTCCTTAATATCGAGATCGAATCATTGGTTTAAGCTATATTGATTATTTGTAAGTTAATTACGGAAATAAGGAATTATTAGTATAAAAGGTGTTTACAAAAAAATTAAAATAAAGACTGAGAAATTTTCATATTTATTCTGTCGTGAAATTGAGATAATTAACACTAAAAACCCCATCAAACCCTACTCGGGACTTAGCCGTGACCACATTTCAAAAGCAAACGACATCCGTTTTATTGCCCCAACATTATCCACAGCAACAAGATGGCCAAGCCTTTTAAACATTATTACTTATTCGCCGTAAAATATTACAGCGTAAACCTTTAAAGCCTACAATCCATGTAGGGGTCCAAAATTTACTGCTTCGATTTACGACCCCCGGCCGAGGCTCTGGTCTCCTCAGCGAGGGGTGAGCGCATTTACAGGAATACTGAAATCTCACTATCAATATGGGATTCGTCACGGCGGCGATACGTTTATTAGTTATAATATATTGTCAGTACATGGGTCCGTGTTTTACTAATATCACAGCACTATGACGTCACGATCTTACAGTGGATTTTTCGGCGACTAGCAGTGAGTGCAGGACCAGTACAGTTACCCCGAATTCAATAGATTTTCGATATTTTAGGCACTGCACGTAGTTTCACTGGGTTGAAATTTCTGTAATATATTTGAAACATTCTTGTATGTGTATTTATTTAAAAAAATGTATTGATGAAGACAATTAGTATAACAGGTTCGATTCCGCTTATTAGACCAACTTCTTCTTCATCAAGTGTCTCTCTTTAGAGGACGTTGGCGACCATTTCACTGAGCATTTCAGCATTTCACAATACCCATGTTGAGCCAGTGTTCATGGTTTTCTAGTGGGAAACTAGCGTAGTGAATCCCCGGGTCTTTCTACACCGTAGTTTTATATTGGAAGGAAAAGTCTGTGTATTGCTGCTGCCCAATAGCATGATTATATAATCCTTTCCTTACGAAGCTCTGGCGTTTAGATCTGAAACTCCTTCAGCAGCATGCTACAAAAACAATAGCAGGAGCCATCTCACCTCGACAAGGTACTTTCAGAGTACATCCCTCCATAATCACTCCAAGTCCACTACTCCATTACCGATCCTTTACACTCGATAAGGGTACATAATGGCAGCCATGCACAAGCAACAGAATGAAAAAAGCGGAGAAGATCAACTATGACATGACAACTAAGACATTGGGGCAAATATCATAATCATTTATTTTTTGTAAAAATAATTCTAAGGTATTTGAGAAAAATATATGTGTATAAAATAAATATTTTCTCTTGCTTTGAAGATAGTATTATAGATTTGATTAATAAGTCCCAACAAAGAGCAACCTGGCCCACAAATCCGACCTAGGCTCCAGCAATCTGTCAAGTGTGCTGTCTTATACGTGGCTGTTCAGTATATCTATTATGGGTTATTATTTGTTCATTATGTCGAACAAATGGCTTTTGTTTGCTCATTCGTGTCAGGTATCCTTTAGGAAACAGGAGGTGACTTCATATTACGAACGAAATACTACTGTTATAGAGTGTTTGTTCGTACTAATGAAGAATTTCCTGATAAAACATATTCTTTAAGGAATTAACAAATTAAAAAAAAAAATTATTTATCACATCAGGTTTAAAAAATATTACATTATCAATTTTTAGCTTGAAATAAAATAAATATAATTATACTGTGGTAAAGCTATTAATAAAAATTGTTTTTTTAATTTTCTGTTAATCCAAAATACTACGAGTGATTTTAATATTGTAATAAGGGTTCTCTACCCTAAAATAAACTATGCGGTGTTGTGGTTGTTAGCATGCTTGCTCATAGGCCTGGCTTGAATCCAGGTAAAGCAGTAACCATATTTTTAATTTTTGATGTGATTTAAAAATTAATTTTAATATTGAGAATCAATATGAAATTGAAAAAATCATTCCAAAGCAAACTAGAAAAAAATAATCCGAGGTTTCGTAAGAAAATATTGTTGTATAAACTTTTTATCAAGACACAGTTCTCTGATATGATTAATATGAAACTATATTAACTTTCAATATAATTTAATAATAATAAATGAATAAAGAATGATAAAATATTCTACTGGCATAGAAAAATAATATTTTCTTTTTTTTGTCTTTGCGTGTGTTGTCCTCATATGAAAAATAATATCCCCGAATTTTCTGTGGAATAAATTTATGGAAGAAATCATGCCCGTTAGATATCATAAAAGATAATCATTATTCCTTTGAATTCGTATTGTTTTCTGAATTCATATTAGCGAGAGGCGCGTCTAGACCGTCAGCTTTGTGCATCGCTACCCCGGCGTGTGCTCTGTAAAGCCTTATGGTCCGATTACACCTGACATAATTGTTTAGAAATTCAATATTTTTGACAGAGAGTCTCAGTTTGATAATGCCAACGTGAAAGTTTGGCGAAACCCGTCAAAATCACTCAAGTATTTTGCTTATTTAAAATATTGACATAACTATCTCAAGCTTAATCACTAGACAGGTATGGCGCATTACTACCTATTCAATTACTTTGAATAGTTTTATATCCTCATATCCTCGTAGTTTGAGGAAAATAAAAATAATAATATTCAGTATATCCCTGAAAAAGAAAACAAAACCGGAGTGGAAACGTTGGAACTGAAATATTGATTTTATAAGTTTCAGCTTACTACTCAAAATCGTGGAGATGTTCAATTAGGAAATTTCCACCATGAATCACTTAAACTGAAACTCAATGCAATTTTGCTGCTTGGCTGAAAAAAATCTGCCTTAGATCTGTTGAATAAAGACTTAGCCTTTCATACAGGTATAAAGGCTGCTGATCCTTCATCTCTGTGTTGCTAGGCGGATATAGATACCTGTACAATTATATATAAAATATAGACGGTGCTTTCAGAGAACCAGCTGGTAGATATCACCAGGGAGAGTGATTTGACACACCCTAATATCTTTTACTTTATGTAACTAATTACGCAGAATTATATTCAAAGAAAATATATAAAAACAACTTTAATAATATTTTGGAATGAGATAATATTTCGAAATGACTATTGAACCATCATGTTTTATAATCTTCAAAGGCTACGAGGCAAACACAAAAGCTCTTGAGATGATCAAAATCTATGTCATTAAATATTATTAATATTTAAAATTTAAAAATATTTGGTTTTTAATCAAAATTTAAATAAATACATGTTATTTTATGTTGAACTGTACCAATCACTAAACTACATATAATCATGTGTGTATCTTATACACGTAAAAAAATTATGAAGTCGACGTCAAAAATGTTAATATTGATTTTCTGTGTAAAAAAAAAAATCAAATATAAATTTAAGTGATATAAAAAAAACATTGAGCTTGTTAATAAAAAAAAAAAAGCATTTTGGTCTACCAATAAAAAAAAACGTTTTCAGTAAAATAATTCAGCAAATTAAACAAAAAATGTCAACAACAAATACCCACACGAGGCAAATCATGAAAATTGTTCCTCGAAGAGCACACGCCAAGGCTTACATCCATTTTTTATTTCAGCCATGAGGTGAGTCGACTGAAGCATCACCTTTGAGTACATTTGACATTTTATTTCAGTTTTAGTCACTCACATAGGTTCTTATAAACCTACCCGCACGAAACAATTTGTTCCCACTGAAATCGTTCAACTTACATGTGCTTACACGTTACAATATTTATGACCATTTTCTTTATTCAATTCAAAATTATTATTTTTTTAATAGTATTTTTATTAGTCTTAATAAAAAAAAATAGTTTTTTAAATTTACTGCCTATAAAATGTTAAATATCGTTCGCATGTCACTATTTTTAGGAAAGACTTATTTGCGACATACTACTGCGTCATTTTTCTTCAATATACTTTTTTTTATGAAAACACTTATGTAAGTTAAAAAGAATTTTATTTGGTCTTTAAACCGCATATGCCTTCTAGAATAAAAACTATAAAAGATATCTTAGCTTAGTGCACTAAATCTCACCCTCTTCATGTCAGATTGAGTACCGGTAAATAAAGAAAGGATGATATACAGGCTTACTTTACTCTTGTATAAATATGACTTTTTAGGTTTTCTTCTATAAAATATTTGCACTAAACCATGTTCATACTATAAACTATTGAGTTCTGTTATAGCTTTTAACTAAAGTATGTAATTGTTGTCTCTTTGAAGAATGATAAATTTTCTTGATACAGTGATTAGACAGTGATTCTCTTCTTACCGAGCCTAATATAACTATCATTAATATATACTAGATATTTTTTTATTTTTTTTAATTATACGTAAAAACCTTGTGTAGACTAGTAGTAGTCTTCAAGCTAAGAAAATAAGTCAATACCGTTCTCGAATACGAAGTTCACTCAGTTGCGCCAATGTAGTAGATTATGAAAGCCTCACTGCTAGTAGAAGTAGAAGCGTAGAAGCCGATCGGCGCATCGATGAGTATATATGATACAACCGCACTCGGTAGGGGATGATAAGGCAAAGGGTGGAGGGTACATTCAAGTTTATTGGTATGACTTGCGATACTCATCCCGATTTTTAAATGGCTCCGACTCTTTTATTAGGGGCAATGGAAGCCAGCATTTCAAACATTTAAAGACGTCATGAAATATAACGAGATACACTCTATACACACACACACACACACATATATATATATTAATACGCAGGTAATTCTGAAAACTTACTGACCGCTTCGCCTAGCAAAGGCCTAGTTTGCGAATAGCTCACAATCTTAACCCTTTCTACTCCGTTGGCGACAAAGTGTCGACATGGTAGTTCCTTTGTAACTCCGTTGGCGACTATAGGTCGCCATAGTGGACCTTTTATTGTTTACCCTATAAGAAGTCTAGGTGCGTATTAGAGTAGGTATAAATCCTTTTTGTCAGTTTTGCAAAGTAATTGCTGCCATTCGGACGTATTCACATTGTTAAATTTATAAAAAACAAACAAAAATAGTTCGGAGTTCAAAGGGTTAAAATTGGGCTACGATTTTTGAAATTTATGTACTAAATTAATATTAAGTAACTTGGAATTTGTAAATGTATTAATTTATTTAATATGCTTTATAGTACGCTTTCGCTTCCCTAGTAATTGGTGTGAAATGATCCGAGAAGCGAGAGCGCCTGGAGTAGTCGGTTTGTTAGCAAAGAAACTAGCAAGTAGGGAACTTCTCGGCTATTGAATTGTTGAACTATGCTACTGAGTTTCCTTTCGATTGGCTTTCTTAACAGGCAAAGGAGAAATATTTTCCAATTTAAACATATTTTTTATAGAGAAATCTCAAGAGCTGCAATAGCACTTGAATAAATCTTGGAGGATCGAAACATTTTGTATCGTAAGGTTTAATCGCCAATTAGAGAGAAGGCATACGAAAGAGTTTTTGTGTATTTGTATATCAAAACTAATTGCTGCGCTATCGGGTTTCACGATAACCTGTTATCAGATGTGTACTCTATAATTGACCTTGAGTCGAGTGTTTGCGAACAATCAACCCCTACTGTCTCCCTTCAGAGGTTATTGACATTATATTAGACCTTTATGATTTGACTTATATTCAATTTTATTGTATTTAACATTTTTAAGTGTAAAAAAATATTTGATTAAAATTGAATATTGAAAATTTGTTTTTGATGTTATTATATTTCCTATCAATTTTTCAATATTTTATATGCTTTTGCTTGTATGATATTTTAGGAAAAAAAATAAAACAAGGAAGTAGTTCTTAAAGACAGCTATTATATAAACAATTGGAATAAATCTTGAGGCCTTACAAATGTTGCAAGGGTTTTACATTTGAGTGAATAATTTTATTAAGTAGTCTTTATTTATCATATTGAAATCAGAAATAATATAAGGTTTAAGATAGGTATCGTCAAGTGTGTTCTGTTGGGCAAAAGAGTTCTCACTGCCGCAACGAATCTCTCTAGATTTTAGTAACGTTGACAAAAACTAAACCCCTTTAAAAAAAGGTAAATGAAAAAATCAACGTAAAATTATGAGCAATGTAATTTAAATGCCACTGTTTTTTTTATAATATATATACGTTGGCGTGTACATAATGAATCAACCCTGTTAATGTACATTCTTCGTGTGTTTTGTGCATATTGTATTGATAATGTACTTTTTATGGTTGATAATTGTAGTCTCTGACACCTTCTGAAATAACATAAAAACGTAGTTATATGGTCAGTGCTACCAAAAATTTCATAGAGGCAATGACTGTAGAAGCTTTGTGGACATTCTATTGAAAAAAATAAAAAATTCACTTCTTCAAGATTATTAGTTTAAATCTCGAAATGAATGGTATATTTTTTTTATAGAACGATATTTTAAAAATAAATTTTTGTTTTGTTTAAATATCCATTTTTTTTATATGCTGGCAAACGGGTTTGGATATATATTTTTAAAGGTTTGGTATAATCAACCGTATCGCTATCAGCTGCTCTTACCAAGTCACAAAGTGAGAATGTAACTAGTTATATGCAAGTCTCGAAGTCGATGTATCGCTAGATAAATATTAAAATGCGGAGGGATGATTGTGGAGGAATGTGCTCTGGAAGTATCTTGTCGAGGTGGTATTGTTTATGTAGCTTGCTGCAGAAGGAGTATCAGATCTAAACGCCAGAGCTTCGCAAGGAAACGATTATATAATAATGCTGTTTTGCAACAGCAATATAAAACTGCGGTGTAGAAGGACCCGGGGACCCACTACACTATTTTCCCCTTAGAACACCATGAAGACTGGCCCACCATGAGTATATGCTCAGTGAAATGGTCGCCATCGCACTTGCTGAATATGAAGGTCTTATATATTTTGCTATAAACTTAATATCAGGAGCATGGGTAAGGAATTGCTGGCGGGGCTGATTTGATCTGATTCTGAAGAAGCCCGTAACTGAAATTCAGAAATCTCACATCAGCAACAACGCAAAACTCTAGTTTATCGATGGCGGCATTGAAACTTAAGGCTGCGAGGGGCAGTTCTCAGGCGAGGCACGTCCCCACCGGCCGCGCCCGCCGCTGCCCCGCACCCCTCGGTAGCACCCTCGGCAAACATTGATTTATGGGAATACCGAGCATATTGAATATTGACAATGATTACTATGAAATATATAATATCGTAAATAAGTCATGTGAATCGCGAAAATCACTTGCTTATAAAAAAAAAACACGAGAAATGTCACCGTGCGTATAGTACGAGTATTTGTATTCAATACTTGCGACAGAGAGTACTTGGTGAATTTCCATTTTTAATATTTTAGGGTCTTGCTACATAACCTAAAGCCACAAAAAAAGGACCGTTTTACCTGGCGAAATCGTGACATTTAATTGACACTTTATTTTTCTATGTATTGAAAAAACTATACATTATATTTATATATTTGTTATTATTTAATTAACGTCCATTTTCAGGGTAAAATTAAATCTTTAATATGTTAAAAATTGGATAAAATGACGATTTTTCAAAACCAAAGTTTGTTAAAGATTTTTTTTTTTTAAATTTTTAAAATAATAAATCGCACAGGGTTTATATTTAATCTTTTAATTCCAATTAAAAAAAAAGACTATTAAATGCTTAGGACTCTTGGAAAAGGGATATGACGAATCTCCAAATTCCTACACTTCAATCGGAAAAACACATTAATAGTAAATTTATAAGAAGAAGACGGGATGTATCAAACTTTTTGCATTAAATATTTTTTTATTGGTGCAGTCGATTTTTCGCAAAACGGACCAGAAAATGATCAAAAAAACTCGAGTATGGGACTTAGACACTTAAGGTAATACTGCTAAAATTAATAAATTATTTTTCACTATCAGAACGTTTAAATGTGCCAACGTATAAATATGATTTTTTTAATTTTGAACAAATTTAATAAAATTTCAAGATTCTTTATTTTCACTAGTAAATTTACAATAGTTCTTATTGGGCTGTATCCCTTAGTCTTGGGCGCAGGTTCATTTTTGTGTTATGTAGGAAAAAATGTGAAAAAACCCTTTGTCTGCAGGAGTATATGAATAAATGAAATCAATAACTAAGAATAAAATTTAATTTGCAAGTTTAATTTGTTTATATATATTGTGCTTACGCAACACTTTATTACTTGATTATATATTCGTGTGAAATATACATTTTTAGTGATTGGTTTGTAAAAAAAATATAACGTATGCATTTATAAAAAAAAAAGAAACCAATTTTCGTGGGTATAATTTTTTTTTGAAATAAGTTGATGATGAGATGGCGTGTAATCAAGTTCTCGGATAAAAACTAATATTTCGAGATTAAAAAACTTTTCAATCCTCTCGTAATATTAAGCATTTCGCTGCCGCCGACCGACAAAATGACAAATTAATGCTTTCGTATTTTGAAAGTAATTAAGGTTCAAAGCGGGTGTGCGGCGCGCTCTCCCCCGCCGTCGAATTTAAAAAGGGGATTACCCGAAACCAAGAGAATTTAATGGCTTTACTTTAAAGTGGCGCGGGCCTCGCCGGGACAGGCCGTGCGCTGCTCACACGTGACACTCGAGCTTAATGCTGAAAAACTTTACAGGATAATACCTTCATGATGAATAATTCCTGCTAGGTATATAAAAAAACAAAAAAAAAAAACAAGAATACACTTTATAATAAATTTATTATTCTGAATTTGGATAAAAAGATATCTCATATTGGATTTGATTTGTTCTAGGGCAGTGGTCCCCAACCCTCTGTGATAACGCCCTCTAATAATGCGTTCACAATATTGTTCAGATACTTGATGGAAAAGTTGCTGAATAAATGTATTATTACTAATATGATTAGGCACATTAGTTCATATATAGAAGATGATTTAAAGAAACTCTCAGAAAAATATCATCGTGATTTGTGTGGGATTTGAACCCACATCTCCTAGTTTACACGACCGGTGTACTAACCCTTGTACTAACGAATCTTCTTTAAATCATCGAGATTTTCTTTAAATCTTCTTCTATATATGAACTAATGTGCCTAATCATATTAGTAATAATATAATAAACCCGTAATGGGTAATAAATACGCATCTGATTGACCAATCCATAAATAGATATGAATAAATATATATCTTATATTGTTGCTGTAGTACAAGTGAGGTGAATGCTATGTGAAAGTCTATTTAATATTTTTGCATTGAAGTGAAAGCTATATGAAAGTCTATCTGATATGTTTGCGGTAGAACAAGTGAAGTGAAAGCTATGTGAAAGTGTCTCTGATATTTTTGCGTTGATAAAAGTGAGGTGAAAGCCATGTGAAAGTCTATCTGATATTTTTGCGGTAGTACAATTGAGGTGAAAGCTATGTGAAAGTCTACTTGATATTTTTGCGATAGAACGATAATTAAACAGCAAAATATAAGCGAAAATAATTATATCGTTATAATTTTAGAAATAATAATTTTGTCCAGAAAATCACATATAAGCCTGTTGAAATAGCATCTTATGGGTGTAGTTTGGTTAGTTTACGTCTCTGTTATAACACCCTCTAATAATGCGTTTACTATATTGTTCAGATACTTGAGGGAAAAGTTGGTAAATTATTTTTGGAGTTAAATATTTTTTGTTAATTATATGTATTATTGACTATTTCCAACTATAAATATACCTTGAAAAAATAAATGGTGCCCGCCGCCCGACCGGCATTCTAGAATGTGTTCTGAAGCGTTAAGTATATTATCTAAATATCTAATTATTTTTGAAATTGATATTAAATTAATTATTTGATATTATAATAACGTTATTTATAAAGTATACAGTGTATTTAAAATGTATAGAAATTCATTTACTACGGTTTAACGTGTGTTTAATAAACAAACGTTAAAGTGTTAATAATTATTCGTATAAATATTAACGTATGTACAGCAGATTATTATTTAGATGACAAGAGTAATTATAAATAATATTTTCTAAATAATATATAAAAAGTACTTTTCCTCTTGACTATCAAGAATACGAGAAATGATAAATCGTCTGTGTTTAGTTATAATTTTGAAGAGAACAAAGGTGAGATTAAGTATAGTTGTTTTGTGCTTAGAAGGGGTGAAAATGAGTTTTGCGTGAACCCGGACAGGTGGCTGGTTGAACTTTTCAACGAGAAAGGTGTTTGGAAGTTGCTGATGCAGTATTGCTACAAAATATATATCATTCGAAATAAAAGATCCTTAAATAATAAACATTCAAGTGGTTGGGACTAATAAGAAGAAATTGCCACTGATGATTAATTACTATATGTACGCCTCCGGAATAAAGCTAGTGGTATTCGAAAAGTCGTGTTAATGTTGAGACAATTTATAATTTGGTATGGAAATTCAACACATGTTATGTTGTCTCAGTTTATTTCTTTACGAGGTCGAAGCCTGGATACTAAAAACACTAACAATTTAAAAAATCGAGGCGTTTGAAATGTGGCTGTATAAGAGAATCATTAAAATACCATGAGTTGACACGTCACAAATGAGAGTCTTGCACAGAATTCGCGAAGAAAGAGAACTCTTGACGATGGTAAAAAATCGTAGGTACTCCAATTATGACCATGTTTTTCGATATTTACCCTACCGAATTCAGTCTACTGGGGCTGATTATCTAAAAGAAAATCCAAGAAAAGAGGCATCGGAAGGATAAAGCCAACGTAAATGAATTTTTTTTACCAGTGGCTGGAAGTCAGGAGTACATACAGCAAAATTAGTAAGACTGGCTTCGAATTATTCTATTTTAAATAAGATGGTCTCCTATCTTAAAAATATTTATAATTCTCCTGGATTCAAACACGGGACATCATTGGCAAGTAGTAAGGCTTAGAATCGCAAGGAAATGATTGAAGGCAACCCATATCGTAGTGAGTCAATAAATAGATCCAGCCCAATCTCACTTATAATACACACCGAGTTGTCTAAATAAATAAATATATTGGTAAAGCGTATCCCACATTTATTATTCCCCGAGTCAGCTCTCTCCCGTCCCGAGTACTTAGTTTTTATTTACTATTGATTCGTCCCAGGGACGGAGGGGAGAGAGCTCCCGCACACCTGTGCGATGCCTACCTACTGAAACATCAGGCGAGGGAGGCCTTATGATGTTACTCAATACAGCCTTCAAAGCTGACTATTGACTATGAACAGTATAATCGACATAATGATCGCATGCTTTATTCATGATGTCGGAGTGGGAGGGGACGTATTAAAAATTTCAAAAAAACATTTCATTTAAAAATAAAATAAATATGACTTAATATAAAATAATTATTTGCTTAAAATATCTTTGTGTAAATTTTGTTAAAATCTACATTAAATTAAATTTTATTTTTTAAAACATTATTTCAAAAGTATACAAACACAATAAGAATCATAGAAATAACAGGTTTTATTTTATTTTGTTCAGTTGGAAGTTTCGCGTTACTGGGAAACCTTTCATGTATGTAACAAAATAAATCAAAAGCGTAAATTTGATAAAATATAGCCTCAAAGGAAGAAAAACACTGACAGAAAAAAAAAAAAACATTTTTTTTGTATTATATACATTAAGGCAGTTGCTTCCAGCCTTCCCAACTGGTCACCAGAGGCAATTTTTTTTACAGAGTATTGAGAAAACTATATATTATATTTATCTATTTTTTATTATTTAATTAACGTCCATTATCAGGGTAAAATAAAATCTTGAAGATGTTGAAAAATTGGATAAAATGACGACTTTTCAAAACCAAAGTGTGTTAAAGATTTTTTTTTTTTAAATTTTTAAAATAATATATCGCACAGGGTTTATATTTAATCTTTTAATTCCAATTGAAAAAAAGACTATTAAATGTTTAGGACGCTTGGAAAAGGGACGTGACGAATCTTCAAATTCCTACACTTTAATCGGAAAAACACATTAATAGTAAATTTATAAGAAGAAGACGGGATGTATCAAACTTATTGCATTAAAAAAAAAATTATTGGTGCAGTCGATTTTTCGCAAAACGGACTGGAAAATGATCCAAAAAAAAAACTCGATTATGGGACCTAGACCCTCGCATGAATAAAATATCTCAAGAACAATAATAAAAACAAAGCGACATGACAACAGCGTGGCTCGCAGGCTGTAGTACGTGGCCGGTATCGATTGCGGCGGGAGTGTGTGCCGCAGGCTCTATAGACGCGGACTTCCGGTCTCTTGTGGGCCAAGGTCGCGGCGGCCCGCACTACTTTAATGATGTAACGCCGCCCCCGGTTACTTATTTATTGCACCCTGACTGCCTCTCCCTCCCGCCCTTCATGGCATATTTAAACTGCTTTGCCCTGCTAATTTGACGCACCCTGTCAGCGCTTATGGAAAGAGAATTGAAATTTTGTATAAGTTATCTCTCGGGTGCTTTGTATAAATTCACAATTCACATTTAAAAAATAGCTTTCATCAAAAAAATACGCTCTCCTATTGCCATAATTTTTGAAATATATCAAATTCGATATTTTTGACAGAGGGTACTTGGTAGAATTCCATTTTAATATTTTTGAGTAAATACTTGAGTGATTTTCCACATGTTCGTTTTTATTTGTGACCGGACTCTGTTTGGTAATGCTGACGTGAAAGGTTGGCGAAACCGGTCACAAATAAAAACGAACATGTGGAAAATCACTCAAGTATTTTACTCAAAGATATTGAAATATATACTTAAATGCTAAGATACAAAAAATATATATACATAAAGCATTCTGTAATATTTGACATGGTTTTGCATGGTTTTGTTTGCAGGTTTAGGTCTAGGGTATTGTGATTTGTATCTTGCATCGTTTGGGTCCCTTTATTCTTCTTTAGACATTCGTTTTAATTTGTTTAAAATGGAAGATTTAACACATTAATTATCAAAAAATACATAATTACTACAATATTACCAGCAATACAATTTAAAGTTATTCACATTAATTTTCTTATTTTGTACTAGTTCATTGATTCTTAATATATATATTAGTAACTCATGTCCCCTTTCTATATCGTATTCAGATATTGTTAAAGAAACATCGATCAAAATTGAATTACGAGACAAAAATTATGAATAAATAATTTTGTTTTGGTTCGAGGCATTGACATCGAAACCCAGCCAGCAATAAAAATGTTAATTCTATGAGTTTGTATAGAGTCGACGTTAATGATTTTCAAGCTAAGGCTGTACACACATACGAATGATTGCGACGCGCTGTCACATCTTATTTATTATTTCTATCATTCCAGTTTCAATATCTTCATTTGAAACCTTATCACATTTCTCAGAAAAATACAAAAAAACCGAAGAAACTTTTTCAAAGACTTCGTTTGCTTACTAAGAGCTTTGTGGTATATAATCTGTTTTTACCTTATAGTACCTTACATGTTTTTGACATTATAGTACCGTGTATCTTTTAATTTTAAAGGCATATATATATTAGAAACTTAATTCACTTAAGTTAATGTCAGAAGTTGTCGCCTAATCAAGTTAAGTTTGACCTTCTACAAAGAATATATTCAGACAGTTTATTACCGAGTACTGTGACCTCTCTAATGTACGACAAATTCTAGCAGCTCTCAAGTATGTGCAAGCATAATAACCTCACCAACACTTGGGGGAGTTTCAGGACTTGTTCAGTCCTGAAGTTACTCAGTTATTAGGTACAACCACCCTTAACACATGACGCATTATTCATAAGTTAATGTTTTTCTAGCTTCATTTGAGTTCATGAGAATTTCGCTGATGACTTTATAAAAGCCCTTCGATATGTACAAGTTGTTTGTTTGTGTCTTGAAAAAATTTTTGTTGCAAAACAAGGGAAATATAATTCTAATATATTTATTAAGGAAATAAAATAAAGGTAATTTACATACTAGGCAGTTTTTACATATTTAACAAATTATGTAAAATATACCTATTCATAAAACCTGCGTACAAGGATAATGATAATTGCATGTCAAAATCAGTGAGATTTTCTTAATAGAAGCTTAGGGAAGCACGAACAAAATTTTAATTACTTTTACTCAAATAATATAAACTAAAGTGATTTTATTTTTTGAAAGCTTTTACGTTTTAAAAAAATATTTTGTAATAATTAAGAAACTTCCCAAATGCCAACGAGCTTCTAAGCACATTAAAAATGAGACTTTTAAATATTTTAAACTACGATACTTATTAATATATTAAAAAAAAAAACATTACCAAGTTCTCATAATAATAGGTAAAACAGTTTTTTTTTGGTTCCCATATTTATTAATAGTTAATTTAAACTCGGTGTTGCTAACATTGTTTTCCAATTATGTGACCTGAATTCTGCCATTCCTTACGAGTATTTTACGAAAACCACAAAACAAAGACTTACAAACAAAAACTTTCAAAAATTAAACAAAAACACAATTACTCTCGCAAAACAAAGAAAACAACCATTTATCCCGTTGAATGATTTAATCATTCATCGTCAATTTTAAATTTGTTTATAAGAAATATTTTATTTTAAATAATTAAAAAGTATAAAAAAATTAATAATCAGACGTATATATGAGTTAATTATAACAATATTTTTTGAACCTTAAAATATCGTAATCAATTTTTTTTTTGTTGGTAATTACAGTAAAACCTCGATATAGCGGACTTCGGATATAACGGACAAAAAATCCGGTCAAATGTAAAAAAAGAAAAAAAAATGCGAAAATGTAAAAAAATATTATTTTTTTCGTAATTTTTGAGATTTGACCAACAAAACATCATTTCTTTTTAGTAGGATTACCGAAAGCAAACGCGTAGATATCAAAATACAATTTCGTTTGTGTTTTTTTATTTTTTATTTATATCTAAATACATACCAGGTATTTTCCAAAAATTTTAATCTTATTTTTATATAACTGACTTCCAGCTTTAACGGACCCCAATTGGTCCGTTATATCGTATTACTGTATATTTTTTATGATACACAAAGTTCTTACATGAAATGTCTTTTATTGAAACATGTGCTTGTTTTTTTTTATTATCAAGTGTTTATTCAGTGAAGTTACCAATCTGACGTAACCAAAAGGTTGTGTAATTTGTTACGGCGCTGAAATTTATACGTGATAACCGCCCCCTGAAAAAGCGTCTCCTCTGCAGCCAGCACTGAAGCCCCGAGACAATGTGAGAGGGGCCCCTCCCGACTATTGTCCGAGGCCATACAAATTGAGTGCGCGGTGTGAGGGGCGGAGTACCTCCGGGGAACTGCGAAGGACAAACTCACGAACAAACTACTGATGTATCGTTGTGAGAAATGAAAGAGGAGTTGCCCACAAAGACGCCTAGTTGTTAACTAAAACTTTCATTTCATAGTTTATTCTGTAACTAGCTTTGTATCTGTTTCTTTTGGATGTACAAAACTTCTCTCAGCGTAAGTATTCATGGAGTCTTTTTTAATCAATCATAATTTTTAGAAATTCAATATTATTGACAGAGAAATTCCATTTTAATATTTTGAATAAAATACTTGAGAGATTTTCCACATGTTCGTTTTTATTTGTGATCGGTTTCGCCAACCTTTCATATGAGTGTGTTTGAGATTGTAAGACGACTTCACCCTCCGGAGACTTCACCCATTTTCAAACAGGTATGTGTTTACGATAAGCACTGCAATATAAGTATTGTAATTAATCTTTTATACTAAAATTTAAAACAGACTAAACAAGACCGCACAAACTAAGAGATGTGGGATTTAATCCCACCTTTTCAGTTAAAAAGTGGGATTCAAACACACATCTCCTAGTTAGAGTGGTTTGCTGTTTATATAATTTTACAATTCTACCATGTGAATTTCCAATAAAATGATGTGTTTAAATTTATTTTTTTTATAAACTTGTTCCCACAGGCAAATTCTAAAATTCCTAATTAGATTTTGGCTTAAATTTCAACTTCCACGTACCTCTGAATAAATGATAATCATTTTTGATTTGACTTTTATAAGATCCAAAAATCTTAAATAGGCCATCATTTTTTATTCTGTAAAAGATAAAATAAAAAGAAAACAAAATTTACTACGTTGACATTCTATAAACTTTATGATTGGAAGATTTATAATCACTTTTAATTAAAAAATATAGTATGGCATAGTATTTTAAATTATCTGGTTATATAAAATTCAATGTTTGTTTCTGAGCTATATTTTAAAACGAATAAATAAAATTCACTAACAAAATATAAGCAACCGGCGGTTTGAGCAGAGATTCAACGGAATTAAATTTTCGTATAAGCATTAAAACGAAGAGATAATTAAAAAAAATACTTCATATTTTATAATTTATGAGATGATTCGTTTTTGTAAAGAATACTCCATTGGGAGCAAATATTTCAAAAGGAATTCCTTAACAACCACCCCTGGTCATTGACATCGGCCATTGTATTTAGTGAAATAAATACGCGAGACAAATTGTTTTACTTTTCTCTTCATCCCCTCTCGCTGATAAGTTTACCGCGCTGAAGGGATGAAGAAGCGTAAAAGCTTTGTGAAGTGAAACGTTTTGCTTTATATAAAAAAAAACAAAACAAAAATTGCTTTATATCGCAAACTTCTGAGAATTAAATACTCCGGAGCCGCGGGCGAGCGCGGCCTGGACTTACGCTGGAAAGAGTGGAGTGCTTAATTATGAAGCTTAGTTAAGCGATACAAGTTATTTGATTAATTTAAAAAAAAGGCGAGCTTACTACTTATCTGAGCGGCCAGTTGAAAAAATATCAATAAATAACTGGTTTGCTTTGCAATATTCAATATTTAATTCTAAAAGCAGATTACGCAGTGACTTGATTTAAAAAAAATATAATTTCATCGAAAGACTTTTGAGGTTGAGAAACTTGTTAAAAAAATATCCGCAAATTCGCCAAAAGTGATAAAAATTGTAATTTTGACAATGTTATTGGTATTATCGATTAAAATCAACACCGCATTCAAAATTACTCAATGAAACACCTTTTCTAGGTAATTTTAAAATACATAAATTTGCCATAAACAAGAATCGAACCAGTTTTCTCTACTTGTATTCAGATGTGACATGTTGAAAATTGAATTATGTCTCTTAAAAACTAAGAATTTCAAGTATTCATTCATAAAGAAAAAAATACTAGATACAGAGGTTGAGAGGTTGAGATTATGAAAATGTTATTACGATACTTCAATATTTTGTAGTTATGTTGAGTTAGGTAAGAAAACATTTTCTAAAATAAAATAACAGGTTTATAATATAACTACTTGTAATCAGAATATTCACTTTATTTGATTATTTTTTTTGGTTAACTCTGTCGATAGCATAATCCTGCCTCTCGCTGCGAGCTTCTCCTGGGAAATCAAACATAAGGACGCGCGGCGGCCACACATAATTATGCGGGTTGTACGAGGCCGAGAGAAAACTCGATAATATTTGTAATTTGACAGAAAATAGTGAAAATCTTTACCGGAGCAACTATCCACGTGGGTCTCCAGAGGAGAGGCTTGCGAGTTATTGTCTGGCCAGCGAAATTGATTTGATTTTTTTAGCCTGAATACTGTAGATGTAGAATGTACTATACATGATAAAAAAAACTTTAGCGACTAAGGTGGAATTCTTCCACATATTTTGGGGCTTGATAATTTTTACCATAGCCACGGTAGCTATGGAATCGTGGGATATAATTCTACGTGTGTTTTCATATATGTAGCCTAAAAACACATACAACAAGTAGTTTAATTGAATGCTTGTATCATTATATAAAAAGGTATCTTGTTTATTCGTATACACGAGAAGTATTGAAGAGCAATTGGTTCGAGAAATTATTATCTTGTAATATAAATCGTACTGGCACAAAACACTCGATCGGAACATTTATATAGGAAATTGTTTGATATCCCATCATTGCCTTTAGATCAGTGGTGTTTTTGCGCAACTATCCACGAGGATCCAACATTGAATATATCGATAGATTCAAAACATACTCAGTTTATTACGTAAAAATTTACCTGAATAAATAATATATACATCAATAAATCTTAGTAAGATCTCAATTTTCTTACAGACAAATAACAAATGTTTATCAAACATTTTACAAAGCAGTACGCAAAGTTTAACAACTTTTCTAAGAATTCTGATTTGTTCCCAGTTTGTTCACGTTGAGTGGTCTTATTAAGTGGTTCTGAAAAATAAATCAGGTGCCGCCGAATCTGAAAAGCTGGATGTCTGGAGTAATATGCATTTTTCGCTGTTTGTATTGCAAGTAATAAAATTTGATACATTTGTCACTTTCCTGCCTTAATTTAAAATCGCAAAAAATTGAAAACGCATCTCCAAGCCATTTGACTATTCAGATTTGTTTTTTAATTTTTAGCGATTTATTTATTTGTAAATAAACTCAGCTGCTTGAAATAAGCAAGCAGTCGTTTTTATTTTTCAACCGCTCTTGAATACACCCGTATATATTTCCCTTAGTGGAAAAGAGATAAAAAAAATACAATTTCTCATTCTTTGGGAACAGCTCAAAATTTCCAAGCTCCCCAAATATTAATCTATTTTTTAACCGCGGCGGTACTTGGAAGTTTATATTCTAATCTACCTTTTGTAAAGACCTTAAAAGAAGAATAATAAAATAATATGATCTTTTAATTATTCATGAGGATGGGAAAGATCATTTTGGGTTAAGGTCGAAAGGGCGCAAGTCAGGTTACATAAAGACGATCTCTTCTCTCTTGTACGCTCAGCGGATTCTGTCTTATACACACGGCCTTGGAAATTAGAAAAGAAATTCGTCTCGTAATAAATGACAAAGGTTATCCGGTGGAATTGAAAATGACATTGATTTAAATACCTGAAATTAATTTACCTTTAAGTGCCAAAGAAATTGCTCTCATTTAGAATATTTTATTTGAATGTGAACTTTAAATAAGAGTTTAAGATTCAATTTAGAAAAAATGTAAAATGTAAGTATTATATTAAAGATAAAGATAAGATTTGAACATAAAAGAAAACGAGTACTTAAAAGAATTTGAGAACACAGCTGTTTCTAAAGGGTACATTAAATATATTGTTACTGTAAATAATTTTAATATTCCTTATATAATTTAAACAACACATCAAAGATAAATGTTTTGAAAATGATAAATTTAACAGCTGATTTGAAAGCTGCACGTTTTTCTTGATACATGAATTAATTGGCCAAAACATATTGTATACTCAAGAAACATGTTTGTGTTAAGGTTTTTAATTTTATAATAATTTACAAGTGTTATATTAGATGAACCTATTTATTGATATTATGAACATTTAAAAATTATAAATACCAAATATATATATTTTAACAAAAAAAAATAAAAAATGAGGCTTAGTAATGACTAGTGTGACAAAAGGATTTTTAAATGACCAAATGGTTTGTAGACAACAATTATTTTCATTTGTGAGCGTTTTTGATTTTCAAGGGTTTCTTTACATCAGGCTCTTGAGGGGCGAAAGCGCTCATGAATAAACATAATGCAATCTTATAGATATATTGTTATTCATAACATAATTCAAATGTGTATAGTCAAAAATTAAACCTGATGAATAAGAAGTGTATGCGCTTTCAACATACGTATTTTTTTTTCTATAATATAACTATGATATTTATAAAGTATACGCCTTATCACAGGCAATAATTGAAACCAGAACTAGCGATTTACTTTAAAGATATACCAACTCTCACAAAGGTTCAAATATAATATCCCTAAATCTAAGGGTAGCTCGCTGATCCTTTGTCCAGATCAATGCGGACCTGAAAAGTACCGGCCGGAGAGGGGCGCGTATTTATGTGCGTGGAGTCGCCGCCACACAACCCCGACCTCGGGGGAGCACTGTACTACCCTTAATTAGTTTTTTTCCGATCCTGATTCTTTTAATAAAGATAAATCTGGCAGAGAGTCATAGAAACTGCGCAAGGGTACTAAGTAGCTCCCTTAGTACTTTGCGCGAAGATAACACATACGTCATTTGAATCACTTGCCTATAAAAGAATTGAGGTCATTTTATTTACATATATTATAACATCGAGTGCCACTCCTCAGAGGAGGTTGGCGACCATTTCACTGAGCACATACGCTGAGTCAGTGTTCATGGATTTTAAGATGAAAATAGTCTACTGAGTCCTTCTATTTTGCAGTTTTATATTAGAAGGAAAAGTCTGCATGTTTAAATCTAAAGCACCCGACAAGGTACTTCCAGAGCACATCCCTCCACAATCATTCCAAGTTCACTACTGCATTACCGATCAGCGTACAGAATAGGCCTTCCCGCTCTCCCTATTCTATTGCTTTTGCATTGCTGCCATTTGAACCCCGATCGTCTGTAAAGAAACTAATATTTCAGTTTATATAATATAAATCTTTAATATTTTAAATAAAATACTCGAGTGATTTTTCCACATGTTAATTTTTATTGGTGACCGGTTTCGCCAACTTTTCACGTTGGCATTATCGAGAGTTTTGATTTTGATTTTGACATGTTCTAAACCGGTGGCTCTCAAACTCTTTTGGCCCACGGACCTCTTTTTATAGTCAAAACTTGCCCACGGACCCCCTTTCATGGTCAAAACTTGACCACGGACCCCATTTCATAGTCAAAAACTACATAAATTCATATTATAGACTAGTTGGTGCAAGTATCGACTCTTATTAACCTACCTGACTCACCGCGATGCCTGTTAATACTTGTATTTTATGCACCTGTCTATATTTATATTTTACTTAGGACGTAAAAATCGCTAATAATGTATTCATTGTTATTTATTTTAACTGCTATATTAATAAAAATGTGTCACAAATTTTAATTTTATATTAAACCTTGCGCGGACCCCCTGACGTTGTTCAGGGACCCCCAAATCGATTTTAATTTTCTAAGGACCCCCTGAATGATGGACCCCCTAAACAAAAGCGATGGCTGCTAACCCCGGCCACAGCGCGACGCGCACGTGGAGCTGCTTCTCAGATGACGGAAAGAGCATTGGCTGCTTCCGGTTTAGAGCGGAGTGCCCGGCGAGAGACGCCGCCGCTGGGCTGGCAGGATGCCGCCATTAGCCGACGTCAGACGCCGCGGCGTCACTCCCGTTCATTCCAGACCAATTGGCCAGCCACGCAGCGCACGAAACGCACTACGAGCAACACTCACTTAATGAGAAACGGCCGACCGATTTAATATGTAATACTCCATATTTAAACAAAAACTTATGTAGAGTAATTGAGTTGATAAAGGTTGGCGAAACCGGTCACCAATAAAAATCTATATGTGGAAAAATCACTCAAGTATTTAATGTATTATTAAAAATATTAAAATGGAATTCCACCAAGTACTCTCTGTCAAAAATATTGAATTTTTAGAGTAATTGACTAAGAAATAACGAACGTTTGTTTGCGGGTGTGTGAGTTTTGTCTTTTCTTTGAATGTAAAAGAAAAATTCAATACACGCAAAATTAAAAAAAAAAACTATTTTTCATATAGGTTCAACATCAGAGCCTATGGTTGGTAAGCAAGTATGCTATCCACCGGACCGCGCAGCAGCTGGTCTATAGCAGAATCCCAAAACTTCTGAATCTACTGCGATAACCAAACGAAAATGTATTATTTAATATGTATATTATAAGGAAGTATAATGTAATTACTTTGATGAAATCCGTGCTAGGAATATTTTGACATTTACAGAACGCTTAAAGCCTTAATTGTAGTAATGACCAGAGGTCAAGTCTTGTGGACCCTAAATATTTTTTTGACTACGCGGACCCCTTGCAGGTCAGACTCGACCCTTCGGGGTCGATATGGATATACATATGATGTACACTTTATTCATACAAGCATGTATTATTCACATTATTGAAATTATTTACACTGCGTAATCGAATCACGTTTATTTGATTTTCCACAGTGATGATTTAGTACGGCGTTCCCAAACATATATTAGGATCGGTTTTGCATGAGAGCATAATGGCTCCATACGAACTTCCACGCGAGAAGCTAATGGATTACGCTCATTAATCTGTGGACTCAAATGAACCCATCAAACGCTATTGTCTCATTAGAGAGCCAGCGGAGTAGCCGTGGGTGAACTTGTATTACCCTAAGTGAATTCATATATTTGACTAAGTATAATAAATATTGATTTATCAACATTTGTTTGATAGGTTACTCGAAGGTTATTCGTTTTTTTTTTAAATCTTTGTAGACACACAAGTTAATAAGATATTCGGTTAACACTGAAAAAACTGGAGGTTGTAAAGGTTGAAACAGGTAGTCAAGCAGTGGGAAGCATTCATTTGGCTGTATTTAACGTAATCTGTCATCTGAATGTACTTTAATACATACAATGAAATACTTAAAAATTTCTTATAATATTATAGGATAAGAAAACCTAAAAAAATATTTGACTCCCCTGGGACTCATGCTTGTTACTGTAACAAGAAAAATTGTATTTCAAATAGTATTGTGGACACAATTAATATTCAAACAATCAAATTAAATTTATTGTATAAGTCATAAAAGATAATCTCGTACATATGGTATATAAATTCTAAACTAATTTCTTTATAATGAAATTAATCAATTATTTTAACTAATATAATAAAAGCAATAAATTAAAATTATCCTTTTATTAAAGCACTTAAGTATAAAAAGAGGATCATTATCGTGGCATACATCATTAATTTGTTTTAAGGAAAATAAATATAATTGGCTCTTTTATAAATTATATCAGTTTAGGATTTATCCATCAGAGTGGTGATCAAACCGAAGACATTTCATTCAATGATCAATGGTCTAACCACTAAACTAACAAGCCAAAGCGGTGTTTTGATTCTACTTTGAAAATATTTTGATTGTTTGAACTTGGTGTAAAAGTCACTTAAACTAACTTGTCTCAGAACGTTTATCAAAAAGAAAAATAAGTCTAATATAAAGGAAGCGAACGAAATTTCTTTCCACTAAACTACAAATTGGATTTTATGAGTCCTTTAGTGTTTGCTAACTCGTTATACACAAAATTTTCGTAAAAATATAAATATTTGTGTATAAAATTTGATTCTGGAAAATTTCATAACATCAAATGTTCTTCTTTCCTGGATATGGTGCGCTGTGATTTGAATCTCTGGACTTTTTGGTCCCGATACTTGGACCATCTTCAAAGATTCCCAGCAGAGACTCATCTGACGATAGTCCTAGCACCGGGAGCAAAACACAATACAAAACAAAACACACGAAAGAACATTGTCAATAACGACTGCCGAAATCTGTGAAAACATTTGAATCCATATAAATACGAATTTTTTTTTTTTCAAAATCAACTAAAAATGAGGAAGTCAAAAAATCGATTAAAACTTGATCAATCATTTTGAAAAAGAAAACAAGGTATGAAATATATTTTTGAGGAATTTTTTCATCCCGTTTCATTAAACAAATTGCGTAATAACGTTAAGGGCTGGATCGATAAGCGGGCTAAGATAAATATATGCAAAGTATATTCCGTAGAGATCAGAATGTCATTTAATTTAAATTAGACAGCATTTATCATTCGTGTCTTATCAGAGTCAGTCAATGGCGTGTTGTGACCTTGAGCCCAGATTAAATTAGAGATTAAAATTCAGCCACCAACATTTAAAAACATCACTTAAAAAACAACGGTCACAAGATGTAGAAGAAGGGTTATTTGTTAACATTTTGATAAAAAATATATTGCAGTTTAATTTATGATTTCATCTCATAAAGAGTTCGCCTTGACAGGAAATCATTGATTGTTCAATAATGTTTGATATTAATATTTTGAACGGTAAAGCTTTATTGAAAGCGGAAATTGCTATAAATGATAATCTATGCACAAGTGCTCCTCCCAAAAGTTCGTAGCTTTGAGGAACGTACCTTCATCCATTATCCCCGTTTGATGAGGATGGATCGTTAGCCAATAGAAAGTATACTAGAGGGGGCTGTCGGGTGGCCTCCTTGTCGAAGTGAAGTAATAACGCATAAAAGACTAATGAGTCGGTGGAACTGCCACTCAGTGAAGCCACAAAGGCGTGCAAAGTGAATCGACGCGTTTATATTAGATGAGTAGAATAAATTTTAAGCTACCTTTCAAAATAAAAACCAAGGTTTACAAAATGTAAAGAAGAACGAATTGTGAGCACGAAAGATGTATTAAATATTTATTTCAAACGCATAATAATAAAATAATTGGATAATTTTTGAATTTTTTAAAATCTCAAAGAGATTTCCTATTATCACTTTTTGTGTTCATTTTCAGGAGTTTTAGATGCAAAACTCTTTATGTTGTCACGTTGAATTGTAAATTGAATATCTTAGACATTATTTAATAGTTTGCATTTTATATTTGAAAATATGTATGTATTCGTATTGACATAATTTCGATGTATTTTTATAAATTTTAATTTATTTCAGTAACTTACATAAATAAAGATGAATATACATAGATTAAAGTCTATTCTCATTTTTATTATCTCACTGGAATATTATCAAAATAAAGCATTTTTAAAAATTTAAATAATGCAAAATTGATAAAAAAAATAACTCTAAATAAATAAGTCGATAATACTTTATACAAAATAGTAAAAAAATATGTCTTAAAAGGTATTAACTCGATATTCGTAAACGTCATTTATGAGAAATGCGAATTCGTTATGAAAAGAACCTGAGCGGAAGGCAAAAGCTTTGATTGAAAATAATTGGAAGAAAGTAAATATTTTTTTTATATAAAAAGCAATTGAAGCAAATTCTTTTAAATGCTTAATAATCTCTGAGAATATTATTATAATTAATAAGCATATAATATTCGTATTGACTTTATTTTGTTATAAAATAATTAATAACAAAAAAGTCACAAATTATAATATGTTTTTACCGTATTTGTAAATATTGTCAAGCAAATCATTCTTCAAACAGATTCCTTCATCTTGATGAGAATAAAAACTTCACCAACGCTATAAGAACGATCAGACAATCAATTTATCGAGATCAAAAGAATGCTCAGTAGATATCGGAGTGACGGTTTTCAAGTGAACAATCTGTCACGCTTAAAGCGCCAATATTTATATTTTATTTAAACATATATTTTTAGAAAGTAGAGTGAGGTTTTCAAAACTATTATAAATCAGCAAATGACTAAGGAAAAAAGGTGTTGTAATAAAGAAATACAAGTGTTTTTGAATGTGTTTAAATATTACCATGGTTGGGAAGTCTGATCGTTGAGGTTGTCTCCCCCGCAGCCACCAGCCTCCAGCCACAAGCCTCCAGCCACAAGCCTCCAGCCTCCGCCAGCCCGCGGGTCCATCGATTTAAACTTCAGCGAGATGGAGATAGGCAGGAGAATATAATTTCAAGAATTCAAAAGAGAGTCAAGGTCGGGTAGAGCGGCGGGGCGGGCCGGGAGCGTGCCCTGCATTTAATATTTCTGGGGGATGTTTTTACGGTTGTTTTGTCGTGGTTTATGGATACACCCTTTTGTTATTATTATTCAAGGCCTCGTGAATATCAATCTTATTAATAATTTCATACTAAAATTGATGCCTGAATTCATAACTCCATTTTACTGACACATCAAGAAAAAAATCATGCAAAATGAACACAACGATAACTAGAAGCTAACGCAGTCGTTTACAGACGCTAGAGTTCTAGGTTTTATCTCTATCACCAATAAAAATAATATATTAAAAAAGTTACTTTGTGATATGCTGCATCAAAGATTTGTTTAATTAAAGACTACGTCTGAGTCCGCATAATATACGTGATCTTAAAGCGGTGTGCTGCCAATAATCTACCTTGAAAATTCATTCCTCAAAGATCAGCGAGAACGCAAAAAATAAATAAATTTTATTAACAACGACCGCTAAAGCCTGCGAAAACAGGCCACGTCCTAATTAGCCGTACTCTCCTCCAAGAGGAAATAAATATTCGATGTTTATTTGACAATCCTTTACTGCGAACTTTTCAAGGACGAATTTTGGGGAATAAGTAGCAGTAAATACTGTCTCAGGCGATTCTCAAATTTCCTTTCCAAAGAAACTTTCAAATACTTAAGCAAAATGCCTTATTTTTCCCCCACAATTTTTCACATTTAATAGGTTCGCGTAAAAGAAAGCTCGATCGGTACAAATTCATATTGAATTTTATCAACAGGTGTACTTTATTCATCAGAAAACCGAATTTTATTGTACAAAACAGTGCATAAAAAAAATAAATTATTATAATTATATGATTTTAAGTATTTATTTAAACGCATAATATATTGAAATACACTTCGTTGTTTAAAACAATTTGTAAAATTTGAATAATATATTACTTTTCGATAGTAAAAAATAACAAATAATGAAATTTAGCGTTATCATTCTATTTAAAAAAAAATCATATTTTAATAGATAAAAAGTAGTAAGTAAAATGAAGTTTATGGTGAATTATAATGGTATTAAATAATAATATAAATGCGATTTAAATAATATATTTGATTTTCAATATAACAACAACAACGAAATATAACAATTTGATGACGAGTTTTAATTTTGGTATAAACATTTTGTCAGTGAAATGATTGTGAAAAAATCAGCAATGGTGTTTTTGTAATATATAAAAAAAATATTTGAAGAAATTCGCTTTACAATATTTTATGGTGTATCGGGTAATATTTCTTTTATGGTAAGTGAAAAAAATAATGAAAACGTAATAATTTAAAAGTAATGCACGTCAAGCCTTGCGCTGCCTTCGGTACTGCAAGTTTATATCAAGATTAAAATAGCAAATAAAACGCGCACATAAAGCCTCAGCATCACGCATAAGTGATATAATACGCCTTCAAGGGTGGAATATTTTTTTTATAATTTACTCTCCCCCTGAACACTTTACTCGCGCCCTCGCCGCCTGAAGGTAAGCGAGGAGGCGAAAGCAAAGAAATTATTCTGTCAGGCTTTCGAAAGATGGTGAACCTGCGGACCGGCGCACAGTCAAATATTTGACTGCCGAATTTCATCCCTTCGTGCAAGTGCCAGATATTCAGTATTTGACTTGCTGAAAATTTAATTACGACGCTAACGGCGTGGATTATTTATTTTGTCAAGCGACGAGTTGCTTTCACGTCGGTGTATTTGCGAATGAATTTTCTTTCTTGTGCGCGTTACCTCAAAATTCACGGACTCGTTTTAAAAAATAGACTGGGCGTTATGAGTAGATCTTTGCACGGTTGTTTGGGGTTTATAATCTTGGGATTTTTCGGGTGTACGGAATTCTTGAAGATGATTCCATTGAGGGAACCAAAACGTTGGAAGACACACAGCATAGCACCCAAGAAACCTAACCTAACTTAACCTACGATCACATTTACAGGTGGAGCAATACGTTTTTCTTTTATCCTTGAATATTTTTCTAAATCAACTCTATCAAACAGAACCAGCTTTTGTGTTTTTGTTTCTTGTGATTTTACTGTATGTAAATATTGCTGAAATAATTCTCCTAGGTTTGCTACAGATGTATTATTGCTCAGATGTAATCTAATGAATTTATTGTTTCTTCTTTAAAATCCGCATTTTTTTTAATTTTGAAGTTACCATAAAAAGTACGTTACCAAATGAAACCAATTTGTTTTACAATTTTAAAACTTTTCAATGTTACATTAAGTCATGTAATATCCTATTTTTGGACAAAAAATTAGAATAATATTAAAAATTAATAAACTGCTTTGTCCATAGCTTATTGAGACACATTTTCGACAGATTTTGGACTTTAATAATAAAAAAATATGTTTATATTGGTTTTAGTATTTGCGATTGATTCTGATTCTGATTTCCAAATATAAAAAAATACAAAACATTTTCCACGACAGACTGATTAAATTTGTAACAACTCAAAACTAAGCAACTCAACTTATGTAAAGTCTAGATAATAACGATATTTTTGTTTGAGAGCGCTTTTGCTTTGTAAGAGCTTCTTCAAACATAAAAGGCTTAAATACTAACAAATACAAATTATTACTTTTGCTGATCATATTTATTGTTAGGTCCTCAGTTTGGAAACTGATAACTATATTATCATTGTTCTCCTCTACTATATTTGTTTCAGTTAGAATGTTGAGAATTTCTGTTTTCAGCTTCAGTGTTCTGCAGATTCCGCTCTGAAGCAAATTCAATTATTAAACGCAAACCGAACCATTCCCAGATAACTTACAAAGCAAAGCCTTAACCTGATTTCAAGAACTATCTTATTAACTTTTTAAAATGAGATAAACCTTAAAACCAACCTACTCTCGTTAGCAGCAGCAGCAAATTATTAATCACACAAACACATAATGGAACGAACCGAATCGAAAATATACTTAATTCGGTTCGTATTTATTTTGTGAAATTCAATTTTAATTAAATTGCTAAACCGAGCGGGACTTTTGATAAAATTGAGCAATTTAAATTTGTTTCTAGACGTGCTATCGTAAACATCACCCTAATTAAGTGTAATATCAGTTTAATTATTTCGTTAGAGATAAACAAATGAAATGTATTATAGCAAAAAGGATTATTTTACAATTATAAATAATGAATTACTTTTGTGATTTTTCGATGTTATTAATTATATTGGTGACCGGCTTCGTTAACCTTTCGTGAAAGGTTGGAGAAACTGGTAATCAATACAATTAATCACCCAAGAAGTATTTTATTGAAAATATTAAAATGGAGTTCCAAGTACTCTCTGTCAAAAATATGGAATGTATATTTTACACCTGTATTTAACAATTGAATTTTAAGCATATTAGCAGGGTCATAGTGGTGATAAGCAGGTGTGCATTTAGATCTGAAACGAAGAGAACAATCTGAGAAATGCTGTTTTACGACACCGGTGAGATCCGAGCCCATACTTCTACGACTATTGCGGACTACAAATTAAGCCAGGGTGGAGCTGTTATTTAAATTTTTAAATACAAGTATAAAATAATATAATTTTGTTGCTTGATATATTCACTAAATACACGATAAAATTATCTGTAAAAAAAATGTGCGTTAAAATGTTAATAAGATTTCGTAAATTAATATTATATTTTATTTAAGAAATTTTACTCATAATAGTCATTCTACATGGAATGGATGTGTAACATTGTTCATAAGACCGGAATTATATTTCAGGCATTATTCAAATATTCGCTAATTTGTTATCTCGGATGGCCGGCACCTCGTGGTACAGACTGTTCCGAAAATTTTAATTGTTAGACTATTACTCTTCATAACAGAACTAATCCAGCCGGCCATAATTATGAAAAGGGTAAAGATACAATTTTAATAAGCATAAAACAAAAAGCTTGTTTTAATGAATCTGGTATTTTACAAAGAGAGGAATGTCTCAATGAATTTGTTAAATATTGTTAATAAATCCGCATTTTTTACATATAAAATTTTATTACGTAAAAATTATTAATGTAATCGATTAATGAATAAAAAAATATTCTCATAATTCTTTTATTTCTTTCCTGATCTTGGTGAAGAACTGGAACTAACTATGATGCAAAAAAAAAAAAATGATTTTCCTCGTCGTTTTGTGTCAATCGATCTTACTCAGACGAAAGGCTATTAACAGAAATTGATCAATAAAAATTACTAGAAATATATGTTTTTCCCCTGTGTATATTATATTTTATTTAAAACGTTACATCAGCATTATCAAAGAATGATCAAAAGTCTCCCCTACAACGCGGTTTATAATAACATAAATTCGTATAACGCGACGCAAAAAGCACATGAACAACAGGTAGAGTATATATTTTCCTTTGTAAAAAAGGTTTTCTAATTTTTTCTTGGTGTTATTAAAATCACTTTTTATGAGCGGCAGTCTTGTGTATTAACAAATGCCGTTGTTTTGTAACAAGTGTTTTTAAACGGAGGTTTGGGTTAAATACAATATTTATTGATATTAATTGTAGTACCTACACGTGAACGAATCCGTTTTGATCATGTTTTATTATCCTTTTTCATTGATATGTAAATTTTCATCATATGGCCAAGTGGTGTAAAGTACCATCAATTATTCACATGAAGTCAGTAAACGACAAGAATTCACGCTGGAAAAAGTACACCTGAATATTTATTTTTTGATTTTAAAGCAATGCTGAACATTACCCATACAAGTTTATTGTTTATACTCTGCTTAAGTTATCGATTCATGTTATATATTATGCTTTTTATAATTTTAAATTATTATAACAAAATCACTTGTTCAAAAAAATGTAAATTTTAAAACGTAAAATAAATAATCGAGAAGAATGACATTCTCAACGTAAAGACTCTTTCCGTTTTCATCAAAATAATGACAATATATTTAAAGCAACAAAAAAAGGTTTTCCTGCGCTCCTGGGGGCGCACAATGGAGTCCTGCTCGCCGCATGAAAGGACGATCTCTTCACAAAAGATGGAACCAATTCCAGGCAGTTATTGTCTGACCTTGGGTCCTCATATAGAAGACTCCGTCTTCCAGGTCACGTACAAAGAGAGAACACCTTGGTAATCAATTTGATTGGAATTAGAACATACAAAAATACACAGCACTGCCTCCTGTATTTGCACGCAGGTCAAAGTGCAATGCATTCACCATAGTTTACTAGCTGGAAATAACACATGGCTACGTATTTTTTTTTTACATTCATATATGTTGAATGTTCACGGTAGAGTTTCATTATAATGCTTCTTCTGATTGAAAATGCCAACATGGGAAGATGGTCAAATTTTGAAAAATTTTCAAAATGTGGAAAATCACTAAAAAATATTTATTTGTATAAAACCAAAAAAAAAAGACTTTTTCATCAAAAGTAAGTAATAAAAAACTTATGTTTTTAGCTTCGGCATTCGAGATATTCAAACGTGTATTTACATTTATAATTATGTAAACTACACAAATCTTTAGTCTAATACATTATAAATCACATGCTGTTATTCCAAATTGTACAGTTATAAATAAAAAAATTTCGAATCGAGTTGATTACCGAAAAAAAAAATAGTAAACAGAATGAGACTGTGTGGGTAAATGTCTATATATTTTTAATTTAAATGGTTTTTAGAAGTATACTTGTGAGGGTAAAAAAGTTGCTCATACCAGTAATATAAACATGTTTATTTCTGGTTTTCGGGTTCGGATAAAGGGTAAGGAAAAATGTGTATGTCAAGAAAAGCATTCCGAGAAAAGGTTTGGATATAAAGTGATAAAATATCTATGGTACATAAATCAATTTTATTGGTGGGGTAAGGGTTGAGCTGGTAAACGTATTGTCATGGTATACTGAATAAATATTGACATTTGTTGTTCCCGAGGGACTCCCGTCATATAACTGCTTATGATTTTATTTTTGTGTAAAATAGTGAAAAAACTTTTAGAGATGCGTTGACATCTAAGCTCAGATAATTAAAAAAAACAAAGAAGATTCTTGATTAGGTGTAATATGCTACTTATAAGAAGGAAAACTCTAATAATCATTGCAGCTGTGTTAAGCTTTTGCCTTGCCTTAAAACAGACATACAATATAATATTTTAACAGTTGATCAGTGGTTTTGATTTACGTCACTTACTATTATCGCAATTAATTGATGGTTTTTAGTTATTTATTAAAATTATTTGAAAGTTATTTGATGTAATAAGGGATACACAGATAATATTTATTTAATAAATAATTATATAAATAATCAATCACCAGCCAAAGTTTATCATATTGCGAGCAACAAACATTTGCAGAGGGCTAAGTGAGTGTTTGCATGGGTGCGATCATCTAGGACCTCCCGAATACCTTATTTTCTTATGCCAGAGAATATTAATTTATTTCATTTGTAGTAAGTAAGTAATTCACAAAATGAAAAGTATTATAAATAAATAAATACTTAACGAGCAACATGCACTTGCAGAGGTCTAAATGAGTGTTTGTATGGATCCCAGAAAACGTCCCTCTTCCTTGTGCCAGAGAATTTTTTTTTCCGATTTTCAAGGAAATATATCCTTTAAGAAAATGTTTGTAATTTCATTAAATGAATGATTTTAATTATGCTTTACAAATAACTCACAGAATGATAAGTATTATAAATAAATAATAGCTTCCGAAAGTTTAGAACATTGCGAGTAACAAACATTTGCAGAAGGCTGGGAAAGCGTTTGCGTGGGAAGGATCAGCTGGCGGCTCGCGCCCCGTCCCACGTGCGATAGACTGCTTATTTATTTAAACATTAAGTAAATATAAACAAAGCCAAACAATATTTATTAAATAAAAAAATTATTTATTATTACAGCTACGTAAATAAATAACTAAATTATAAAATTGATTTCAGCAACAATTGATCGTCAATTTGATGATCAGCTGGCATTGCGCCCTGTCCCGCGTGTCCATGATTATTTATTTATTTTAACAGTCACGTAAGATTGGTTGCGTTAATAATATGTTAATAAACAACAATAATATATTGATACAATTGATAAATTGATATCTGTAAAGCATGAAAATAAACGATCACAACCAACGCTAACGCTCGTAGAAGAGCAGGCGAGATTAGCTGGTGGAGCATCTTGTGTGCCCGAGACTATTTGATTATTTTAATATCCACGTAAGGTTAAGTGCGAATCAAATGATATGATTGATAAATTGATATATGTGAAGCTTGCAAATAATTGATCATAGCCTGGAGCTCATGAGACGGCGAGCGGTAGACACTCGGAGTTGGCCGGGGGGTCAAGTTGGCCCGCGCCCTGCTACACGTGCCGGGGCATCTTGGCGGAGCATCTTGCGTGCTCGAGACTATTTAATTATTTTAATATCCACGTAAGGTTAGGTGCGAATTAAATGATATGATTGATAAATTGATAGATGTAAAGCTTGCAAGTAAACGATCACAACCGGGGGATCACGAGACGGCGAGCGGCAGACACCCGCAGCGGGCCGGGGCATCTTTTGTGCTCTAGACCATTTTACTATGTTAATATCCACGCAAGGTTAGGTGCGAATCAAATGATATGATTGATAAATTTATAGATGCGAAGCTTGCACATATTTGATCACAACCTGGGGCTCACGAGACGGCGAGCGGGCCGGGGATCCGGGGGGGCCCAGGTGGTCCGCGCTCCGTTCCACGTGCCGGGGCATCTTGGCGGAGCATCTTGCGTGATCGAGACTATTTAATTATTTTAATACGATTGATAAATTGATATATGTGAAGCTTGCAAATAATTACTCACAACCGGAAGGGGGGGGGGGGGGGTCACGAGACGGCGAGCGGCAGACACTCGGCGCGGGCAGGGGCATCTTGGCGGAGCATCTTGCGTGCTAGAGACTATCTAATTATTTGAATATCCACGTAAGGTTATATGATTGATATATGTGAAGCTTGCTGGGGGTCTGGGGGGTCTGGGGGGGGCCCAGCTGGCCCGCGCCCCGCTCCACGTGCCGGGCAGCGAGTGCTTGCGCCGCCGGTGTGCGCCCGGAGAGAGGCGAGAGGAGAGGCGAGAGGAGAGGCGAGCGGCAGGCCCGCGCGGTCGCCGGCGCGGCATCGATCGGCGCCCCGCGGCTGTCTGCCCGCGGGCCCCGCCGCACTACACGGCCCCACGAGCCGCCCGTGAGCTCACACAAAAAAAAAAACAAAAAATAATATACACGGATACAACGGAAACCTCGTTGAAATTATATTTTTAAATGAAAAAATTATTTTTCGTTCGTTAGTACAATGGTCAGTACACCGGCCATGTAAGCCAAGGGACGTAGGATCAAATCCCACACAAATCACGATGATGTTTTTTTGAGAGTTTCTTTAAATCATCTTCTATGTGTGAACTAATGTGCCTAATTATATTAGTAAAGATTTTTAATTTAAGAACGTTGCATCTAATTATCACAATCTATCTTGTTATAATCATAAACGTAAAATTGAAATATACCTTCTTACTCAAAAATTGATTAAAAAATGTTACAGTAAAAATATATAGTAAATGTAATTGTTTATGGACAGAATATATATAAAATAGCATTAATGCCATTTTTTTATGATTGCATTTTTATTGTGGATACTTTATAAGTAATTTCCTGAAGAGTGTCCATCAAGTAAAACCACGGAGTATCAAATAAAGCGATGACGAATAGATAAAGTATGAATGCAAAGTATGTTTTTATTGCAATGTATTGCTTGCTAATGATTTGTGCATACACGTGTGAAAACATCACATTCGTCATAGTTAGAATAATAACCATATATTATTCTGAATGTCACTATTACATAGATATGATTGTGCTATGCATGAACGAACACTTATTGATTTGTAATTTAAAATCCTGTATCTTTAATTAAATTAAATAGACAATGAAACATTTAACTGATAAATTTAATATATCCGTTTCAAAGATGTCGAGCCGCTTAAAGTTTTCTGAATCTGAGAAAAACAAAAACCTCAAGTTCGAACGCAGGAAACAGAATCAACTCACACAAGCGGCTATTAAAGGCTGAACATATCGCACATATGAACGATGGCGCTTATAAAAAAAAATGTTCGTAATCTTCTAGCCGTTCGGCTGAGACGGCAGGCCGCTACTGAGAAAAACGAATACCTCAAGTTCGAACCCAAGAAACAGAATCAACTCACAATAACGGCTATTAAAGGCTGAACATATCGCACATATGGGCGATGGGCTTATAATTTTTTTTAATGGTTATCTTCTAGCCGTTCGGCTGAGACGGCAGGTTGCGACTGAGAAAAACGAATACCTCAAGTACGAACGCAAGAAACAGAATCAACTCACACAAGCGGCTGTTAAAGGCTGAACATATCGCACATATGAACGATGGCGCTTATAAAAAAAAACGTTCGTAATCTTCTAGCCGTTCGGCTGAGACGGCAGGTCGCGACTGAGAAAAACGAATACCTCAAGTTCGAACGCAGGAAACAGAATCAACTCACACAAACGGCTGTTAAAGGCTGAACATATCGCACATACGGGCGATGGGGCTTGTAAAAAAAATGTTCGTAATCTTCTAGCCGTTCGGCTGAGACGGCAGGTCGCGACTGAGAAAAACGAATACCTCAAGTTCGAACGCAGGAAACAGAATCAACTCACACAAGCGGCTGTTAAAGGCTGAACATATCGCACATATGAACGATGGGGCTTATAAATTATGGGGTTCGTAATCTTCTAGCCGTCCGGCTGAGACGGCAGGTCGCGAGTCGCGCGGCGGGCCGGGCCGTGTAGGGCGGAGCTCGCCGCCGCCCGCCTGCGCCGCCCGCCTCTCCCCTCTCAGTCGCGCCGCATCTCTCGCAGGGTGCGTTGCTCCGTCAGCTCCGAACATATCAGCCGACCAAAACATATCAAATATATATAAATATATATACACAAGTATATAGAAATACATAGTAGACGACAGCACCCCCGGCTGTGCATGTGCGGTGTTCAGTAAACGTACAGTAGAAGCGAGCGTTGCGCTTGGATATCTCTCGCCCGTCCGGTGCGCCGCGGGTACCCACTTGGAAACACCTGTTGTATTTGTGTTTTAAATGTTGTAGAAGTATTTGTTGTATTCACCGAACTTTTTTTGGTGCTTTTGAGAACTTTTTTTGGAGACTTGCTGTTGAAAGGTAAATATATATTTTTTTATATACTCTTGATTAATTGACTCAAACAACTGATTTAAAAAAAATTGGTTTTTCGATTTTACATGTTTTTCTTTTTTTACGTTTAAATAAAAAAAAATTTCTACTAATATATTTTAAAAAAATTACAAAATTATACCGAAAACGTTGAAAATAATTATATTATCACCTACTTTTTATAAATATATGTAGCAGTATTTTTTATAGCTCGATGCAAGTTAAATGCAATTCTATGCGTTAATACTAAAAAAACGCAGATGAACTAATTTTGTGGTGTTGATATTTTCAGATATGTTCTCACCATAGTAACATAGCTAGCCACGACTATCATAAATCGTTAATGGCTGTTTTTTCAAATTAAAATAAAGCACCAAAACTATTTTTAAAAACATTTTTTATTTTTTTAAATAAAATATTACTTGCATTTTCAAACTGAGACTCAGTTTGATAACGTCAACGCGAAAGTTAACCGAAACCGGTAACCAATAAAAATTAACATGTGGAAAAATCACAAAAGTACTTTATTTAAAATATTAGAGTACTCTCTGTCAAAAATATTGATTACTTTAAAAAAATTATTACGATTTTCCTTGTATTGTAATTTATTTACAAAAAGTAATTTTAATAGGTAAATCAAATGAATGAAAATATTTAAAATTTCAATGCAATAATTAAAGTTTGTAAAATGATCAAGTAGCAATAATAATAATGAAATACAGTCACTGTCTATGGATACGCTTAATATTAGGTAATGTAGGTGTTTTGTATGTATACGGTGTCTGTAGCTCGGACCGACCATATAACATCATATATAATGTACCCGCATCTCGGGTCGCCTATACAGGGTGTACGTACCGGCGACTCGTATAAAGCGGAGGTCACCCAATAACTTAGTCTGATAGTAATTGAATGGATCTAGCAGATCTGATAAAATTTCAGATATTTTGGAAAGATACAAAATTACGAAACAATGGCAGCAAAACCGTACTTTAGGCGGTGACCTTGAGGTGTAGATAATCGATAGACATTGTACAAACTCAAACCTATAATTTTTTTTATAAGCCTAGAGAATGATAATTATTTTTCAAAGTGAGTTTTATAAGCCTATAAATAGTAAACAAAGTTTTTTTCTTAACTTTTTACACATCCTACAATTCATAGTATGATCATCGAGTTTGTGGATGCAAATCCTGTGTGTAGCAAAAACCACATTTGTTGTATTATCTGGGTCGAATTGTGGTTTCAATATAATTGACGTTTGTATGTCTCTTGTCTCTTCTGAAAATCACCGAAGCCAACATTCAAATCACCTTGAGGTTTAGTGGCTTGTGGTATATATTAATATATATTTTATATATACGCACATATACATTTTCGTTTTGCACTTGCAGATGATGATATCATGCCATTTGAAATAGCACGCGTATGAAATAAGTAAGCATGCAAATAAATTGCTGTGTTTAGTACATCATTAAAACTTTGTATTCATTGACCTTATAACCAAACAGATATCGAGTGCCTACGTGGAGCTTTCTAGAACAAACAAAGCTGACAGGCAGTTTTCACCCAGTTCCATGTCTTCCCGTCGGCTGAGAATATTTAATAACACATGACTAATAAATAAGCTATCTAAGGTCACGCCGGTACACCGAGAGAGAAGCTGCTAAAGGGTAACGTCATATTTTTAGTGCGACCTTTCGATTAAATACGCAAAATAACTCCGAAACAAAATAAACATGTCTCTTCGCACCTATGATAAATCATTGTGACCTTTATTATAAATGAGATCGGCATAATATATAACGTACCAACGTAATGGAAAAATAAATAAATAATTTTACTGTTTAAAAATAACGCAGCAGAAAACTGGAGCGGTAATCGTATTAATAACATAGATATTAACATTTTTAGAATTTATTCAATAAACAATTCAATACTGGATATTATTCGTGCATGTGTCCAACCTGGAAGGCGTCGTTGTCAGAAAAGGTACAGTTTCCATGGCATGTTATTGCTTGTACTTAATATGAATAATTTATTTTAAAATCCACAAAAATATAAAATTTTATTTATTATATAATCTATGAAACTTTTTTTAAATATAAAAATTATATTTGAAACGATTTTTTTAAAATGTTTTGCAGAAAAGTAATTTTTTTGATGCTTTTTAAAAAAAAAATTCAGTTTAGAATGACGTGTCAAATATTTTCTGAAAGTAGAAACATTATAAATCTATTAATAAAATATCTCCTTTACATATTAGGGGTAGTGGCGTCATGATGAATTTGGGTTTCTCGGGGTCCGTAGGGGTTGTGGCCCCAGGAAGCACATGCAACCGCTTCCGCCGTAATGTTTTATGAAATAAACAAAAAGCGGTTAATAAATCCGCGTTCCTCACTACTGACCTTCAGGAATCACCACCTGCTGAAGCCACTCAAATTTCTCACCCTTGAATTGAAGGCTTTGTAAAAGTCTCTTTGTACGAAACGTTATTGAAATATATTCATTTGAAAATTATTAAAAATTCAATACATTCGCACTTTTTGCTCTTATGGGTTTATGTGATGACAATTAGTTAAGGGTAGGTTGTGGCTGGTCATCAAATATTCAAACAACTTAGACAAGTTGGTTTTCAGCGTGTATGAAACATCCAAAATAAATAAATTGAATACTAAAATATTTTATTGTATATAATATACTCGAATACAATTTTGGACATCAAAACTAAAACATTAACGCCACATGTCAATTATTGAGATAAAACTGGTTTGAGAGTAATCCATAATTCTATTTCAAAACTAGACATCGTTATAAATAAGTTTTCAATAAATATTTGAATAGTTTTTCAGGATAATTTGTTTCGGGATGGAAGACCTGCCGAAATTATACAATAACGATTAGGAAATAGACAATATATAATTGACACTAATGAAATAACATCAAGATTATTTTATGCTAACATACATATGGTGGGTCGCCGTAGATAAGGCCGCCGGTAGACAAATTTAATTAGCCACCAGAACCCAAGAGGTACTTAAAGACCAAAGGGTCTGACCTAATGGTCAATGGATTGATGGGATTGTTAAGGCTGCTGAAAATACGCGCTGCCCAACTGAGGGTAACGGGAGAATATATGGAGAAAGACAAGGGTCCTTAGCAGTTGAAAAAACACTGTAAAATAATGTTGTTATAAGGACTTTAATTGTATTACCAATTATACTTACTATGGTTTATCGTTCATAAAATAATTTCGTTCAATCGATTCAAATGCGAAACGACGAGAAATTTTCACGAAGTGACACACAGTTTTTGTGAAAACTCTTTTCGACGTATCATGTATGAATTGATTACATAAAAATATATTTACAATATTCTTTCCCACATTATTTCAATGTATGTATCAGCCTTTATTTACCCATGCAGCTTGTATTGTTTCTGTTCATACTATAAAAAAGTCTATATATTTTTAACCGATGCGTTTTAAATATTATTTTATTTAATAAACTAACTTTGGCAACCTTCCCACTTAAGAACTGATAAATTTAACTAATATGATTTTTTCTACACAGAAAAATCTTTTGTTCATTATACAAAAATTGTTCTGAGTGTGAGATGTGTTATATGTATATAGTTATGGTATTTATTATATATATAAATACCATACGTACATTTCAGTTATTGCCTCATGAAATATCTTAACATTTGATTATGCCTGGCAAGGTAACCATGGTTATCAATACCAAGATACTTATCTCATGTTACCTGACAATACGTGAGATAACTTTTCTAAAACATTATTAGTAATAGGCAAGGGTTGAGTGTGGGTGATGTAAGAAGAGAATGGGGGGATGATGTTTGGTGATGGGCAAACCGAGTTATATGTACGTAATGAGACACGTGAAAACTTACTAAGCCTATACAATACATTTATCAAAGTAATTATTTATGTGTTTCTCTCATTGTTCAATATTGTAAATTAATTAGATTTATCAATAGCGAAATTCGTATCGAAGTATTTTTATTTTTTCCTAAAATATACCCATACCATTTTTGATTTACAATTATTCATTCATTTATCAGTTAAATAATATATTCGTTACATATGGGCGCAAAGATTTGACCGAATGGCCTGTTACGTAATTACGTAAAAAGAAAAAATAAGAATGTTGCACTGTGCCATAAATATGAAAGAGAGTTTCGATTCTAGTCCATATCTCGCTAAAAACCAAAAGTTTGTATTCTTGATTTCAAGTATGCTCTATTATTACTTTAATAATTGTAGAAGGCTTTAAAATTAGTTGAATTTCCGCGTTTTTAATGCCAGCAAGACGTCGTCTATTGTAACTATACTTAAACACATCTAACCCAAATGAAACGTAATGATCAATAAAAAGGTCTTGCTAGTTAAAGCGTACTATGCAACTCACGTCAAACTATTGAATATACTCGTATAAAGCGATTCAATATCTGATATTCACATCTCAGTGTGGCTCCGTAAGCCCAGGCCAGGTTGAATAAAGAGGCTCACTAGAACCTGCGGAAAAGCTACGTTGCTGAATAAAAGTACCAGTAGTAAAAAAAAAATCCATGCGTCGGGGTCCGAGGGGTGGCCGCGCCCTCGGAGCACCCTCAACGCGCCCAGGGGGTGCCGACACGTCAGCCGCGGGACGAGAACTTCATTTAGGCATTACGTGTTTCCCCACAGTCCTTTGTTTGGACTAGTCCTAAAAAAGAGTTACTCTTTTAATTTTATTTATATATATATATATATATATTTATTAAGGCTAAAAAGTGATTATATTTCAATTCATAATGTTTATAGATAGTCGAAATTTAATTTTTCTTATTGATATATATGAGTCCGGGATTGACACGCGATGTTAGAATACTGTAGCTTAATGTCCATAGACCCCAACGATTAAGTGGTTTAGTGAAGTGGATGGTCCGGAAATATTATCTATGAATGAATATTTATATAAAGATATCGTAGGTTGATATATTTTAAGCTTCGCTTTGATGTGGCCCCTGACCGCGAGGGGTGCGGGTGGACGACCATGGGGTAGTTTATCTGAATTTTAAAAATAAAGGGCAACAAAAATACAATGCATTCCGTGTATATAATAACAAAAATAAGTATAATGAAATAAGTAAACTTTTTATTTATATCTTCACATTTCAATGTGAAGATATAAATAAAAAGTTTACTTATTTCATTATATTAATGGATCTTCACCATGCAAATGCCTTGTCCCTCAACAACAACAAAAATAAGATTGATTATATTAAAATACTGGCAAAAGCGTCACAAAAAAAACACATTATATATATCTTCTTCATCAAGTGACTTTCCTCAGAGGAGGTTGGCGAACATTTCACTGAGCATATACTCATGCTGAGCCAGTGTTCATGATTTTCTAAGGTAAATATAGTAAAGTGGGTCCTCGGTTCCTTCTACACCGCAGTTTTATAACGGAAGGTAAAGTCTGCACATTGCTGCTGCCCAATAGCATTGTTATAGCGTTTAGATCTGATACTCCGTACATTCCTCTACAATCATTCTAAGTCCACACGCTCAAGGTACAGAATGGCTGCCATGCACAAGCAACAGAATGGGGAGAGCCGGGAGGACAATATATATAAATATATAAATAATCCAAGAAAAGTCAAAAGTCGACCTGTCCAATGAAAGAAGAATAAAATATACTAAAAATCAACAAAAAAAGAAACTTTCAGAAATATCCATATTCGTATTTTCCCATCCCCAAGGAGTACCAGAAAAAAGTTTTTTTCAATATATGTCTGATTTCAGATCGATGTGATTTCTTCACAAAGCTTTGTAAGGTCTAACATGACTTTCCTCGCCTTCCTGAGACCCAGTTCATTAGGAGGAGGCGGGGGCGGCTCATAATTGCGAATTTTAAGTCGAGTTCCTAAGCCATTGTTTTAATTCTATTGCTTCTACTCCATTATTAGCTATTGTTGTATATTGTACTTTGTGTTGGAATTATTGCGGACCCAGCTGCTCGCCCAAGTCTAAAATCAAGGCAAGCGGTTTTACTTACTGAATAAAAACAAGCCGAATAAATATTGCAAATTACTGAATATATATTTTAAAGCATTGCGAAATGACTCTGCATAAGTATTTAATTATATGTACGTAATAATAAGTTTTTTTGTGATTCAGTGCAAGCATATTGCTTTATGGACTGCCTGCCAATAAGTTAATAATATTTAAACAATCACTATTAGTTGGTTCTAGAAAATAAATGTTTGTGTTTTGGATCGGGATAATGTATTCAGAGAATGTGAATATCATATTTTATGAAAAAATACCAACAATGTAACATGACTACAATAACAGAAATGTTATACTGAGATTCATACAACCATAACATTTGATTTCCAACGAATTTGTTTTGAATGGACATGTTAGGAAATTCTTATAACCTTTCTTGTTCCATTGACAATGTTTTGTGATTAACCTTACCGTTCATGAATTTAGAAAATATTTGATTCTGAGACATAGCAGATAAAATAAAATATCATTCACGTCCATCCGTTTAAGATAAAAAATGTAGATACCCAACTTATAAGGAAAAAAGATTAGTTTGGATATTTTTTAACGCTGAAATCATCAACGTTTACAAATATTTAACATTTTTCCAAATCCTCGCATCTAACATTAAAAGTAAAAAACTGTTTATCCAAAAAAATATATTGCTTGTTCGGTCTGATTTTTGATATTTAGTGTCAAAGAAATAAATTTTATCGTAGTTTGTTTTGCAATAAATTAAAAATAACCATTCAATGGTTGATATTTATTCGTTTAAAAATCACCAATAGTTATTTAAATAAATGCTCAAAATACTCAAATAAACATTGAAATAATTAATTTGATTAAGGTAATAAAAAAAATATTTATAATTTATTAAAACAGCAATATTTTTATCCGACGTTTGCATGAATGATTTTTATTAAATATAAAATATAAAAAAAATATTCAAAGGCATCGTAGATATAAAATAGCATTAATATATACAATAAATTTTGTCTGTGGAGGACAGACTGCCTGGCCGACGCACGTAGGGACACCATCATTCAATGGTATTGCATTCATCCATCAAACTGCACTTGTCACATCCTGCAGATACCATAATGGGGGTCTAATTGAATGAATTCAATCTCAGCTGGCCGTCTCGCGGGCCATTCGGAGTCACTAGCTGCGGCGATGAATGCTTGATATTGAAATAAAACGCTGAATACAATTTAACAATAATAAATTATAGTAATAAAAACATTATTATTGATTCTGCGCCCCCACCGATATATATATTAAAAAATGCAGTGTTTTCTGACTAAAAAACTTTGATACCGACACTTGAAATGATATCGATTAAAAATCGTATTTTTACTATTAGTTCTAGAGTCAAAAAGCATACAAGCGTAAAGACACATGCAAACACAAAATTTATATATGCATTCTAAAATGGATTTGTAAATATCCCAAGAGATTAATTATTATCATGTGGAACTAAAGATACTTTGATAAAAAGTTTGCGATGAAATAGTTAAAAATTCTGTAGGTTTTAACTCTACTGCACATTTCGTCTTACTCCTTTAGTAAAACCGGAGTGGGGTGGTGAAGAGCTGAACACAAAATATGCGTTAGTCTGTAGACGTTTGACGAGGATTTTATTACCTCCAGTAGCGAGGCCGGAGGAGGCTGCGGCCGGAGGCAGCTCGACTTTCAGGTTCCCCCTGAAAGTAAGTTTTCGAGAGAGGACTATCAAATTGAGTTTGTGACGGAATCGTGCTCCCGGAAATTTTAGTAGACACTTTCATTGTGGCGGGTTGATTTTTGACGTACCAGATATTAACTTTTGAAAGCAGTGACACTCTTTTATTTGCAAAAATATAAGACTTAGTGACCTGACAGAAAATTTTAACGCAATCATGCCGAGTTATAAAATACTAATTCATTACTTTTATAAGACTTACTTCAAGCTCGCGACATACTTGCATAATTTTTAATACAGCAGATTTGATGAATATTTGAATAAATATTTGCAAGGTAAAGTCTGAAAAAGTGCACATCAATATATGCACTTATTAAATTTTAAATATTTAAACAAACATGGTGATATTTTTAAAAATATTTTATTGAGTTGATATGTTTGTAATAAGTGAAGTTGTTCTAGCAAGCAAAAATAGTAAAAATATTAATTATTCAGTACTTAAATTCGATTAGTATTTTTCGTCCAAACGGGTAAATTGTGTTTAAATATGCTTAAAAGTAATCGACGAAACTGCCAATTTTTTTTAATAAATATATTGATTTTTAGACTACACTCCACGACTATTGTGGTTCGATGTTATTTCCAATCGCTGTACTGTAACTGAAAAAAAAAACAACTGCTTTCTCGCTTCATTTCATGTGTGAACCCATTACCTGAAATCACTCAGTAGTTTTTTTTTTCGGAGCTAGCTGGCACTCTTAGCGAAAAATCGTGTGATGTAAGAATCACCGAAGCTTTGATAGAAGCTTCATTTTGCTTCGGTTGGTTAAGCTAAGCTCACCACGCTACGCATATCTGTTAGCAGAGGCGAGCTTTGGAAGCCTGATTATGTAATCGACAAGAGAGGGCTAAAATTAAGCCTCATTTGTATTTGTTCGAATCACACCGACAATTGTGTGATCATTATCGGTTCGCTGAATATTTTCAGGAAAAATAAATTACCCAAATTTAGAATCCCGGCGCAATCACCTCGGTGTTAAATCGTGTTTCAAAATCGATTTACGGCTTGTTTATTTTGCTAACTGAATTGATTCGACACAATCATAATAAACGTAAAAAGATCTGTTAACACATTATTTATTTGAGTGTTCGTAGTTTACGACACGTTAAACAATCATATCTGCATTAATCTTACGACAAAAATGATTAAAGCAATCTGTTACAGATTGACTCGAATAAACACCGTTTTTATTTTTGTGAAATCGATACTATCTCTAATTAATTTCACAGAAACCGTCTAGGCCACATTGGCAAAGGTATTTTGGTACGAGATCCAGGTCAGAGGTTCAACATTTTTTGCAGTAAAAAAAAGTCGTACTCTATGTCATAGAACTGTATATGACTTAAAGCTACAAAGTAATTAATTTAAATAAACCTTTTATAATATTTATACAATATAAAACTTTGCACGTTTTTTCAGTAATGATTGTGATTTTATGTGATTTAAAATCCTTTGAACATTGAATGGCCATACTCAGGTCGCAGTCAATTTGTAATTACAGTTACTGTAATAATATTAAGTAAATAGCAAATGAATCAAATTATCAATCAGTGAGTCCCCCTTTTTCCCCTTTACCTTCTTTCGTCTTCAGTCCCCTGCACTGTTAGGCTGTGTCGATAAACGAATACTCTTTCAGATTTTTAAGTCGGGCTGTTTCCCGCTTGTACGGCACATGCTTAGATGTTTTTTTTATCTCAAATATTTTAAATATCTCTTTTTATTTGTTTTAAATAAAAAAGAAAAGCATTTAATAATTTCTGTTTCACAAGTGAACTTTTGATGATCTTGAGATTTATTAGTTCTTCCTACATTCCAGTCTCGGTACTTGGATCATCTTTAGGGGATCCCTAGTAACTAACGTAACCCAACCTTAGCTGATACTAAACTTGTTATCTTTGCAATACACATTGTTTAGTTTTTTTTTGTTGATTAGATATAACATTGTGCTATTAGTACCAATCATATATTTTTAATAGAATTGAATTTATTGATATTTTAATGGAAAGTGATATAACTATTAATTTCAATAAAACGGTAAGATGATTTCGAACGTATTTTAGATATATAGTTCGTATTTTTCTCTATCAAATGTTACAAAAACCGAATTAACAATGTCACGGTTCGTTGTCATATTATCATGTTAATTTACTCAAAAAAGCTTTTGCCAATAAGCAGACAAGACAACATTTAATTTAAAAAATGAAACTAAAAATATTTCTGTCAACAATAATGAATGTTTTATTTCGAAGAGCTTACATTTGATTTTATAAATGGCGTGAATTTATCAGTCGGTTTCATCATAAGCATAATTGCTAATAATTTTTTTCTCTTCCGAATTTTTAATTCTTTAATGACCCTTAAAAATGATTTTGGTTTTTTTTATTGGTTCTACTTGCGACCTCCTTCTCGTATGGAGAAGTATTATGTTTATAATTTTACAAACACTTAAAAATATGAAGACGAAAGAACATAAGGCTTCGTTGCACCCTTTGGGACGGAAATAACTCAATCTAAAGTCAAATATAAATATATTTTTACTTATTTTGGATTGAAATCTTTTTAAAATTGTATGCCTGCATTAATACATAATTTATTTCTATATCTATTGAATTGTTAAAATTAATAATGTATTGAATAGTAAAATACTTCAAAACTGAATACAAAAAGTTTCGAACGAAAAATCTTTAGTAATTTTAAGCACGCATAGACTATTATCTAAATCATTAGTTGAAAATTTAACAAAAAACGTAGAAGATAAAATCATTACGAGCAAAAATTGAGCAATAAAAATAGTTTCATGATTTTATCCATTCTATTGTTAAAGCCAAGTATCAGTTTAATATAAAACGTTATATTATCCAATACTTTTGGGCCTTTTCATAAATATAATGATTCCATTGTAAAAAAAATCAGTCCTGGTAATATTATAAGAAATACTAAGAGTCAGGAAGGAACGAGAGAATCAATCGACCGTTCAATTAGGGTTGGTTTCGTATTGATTTTAGTCGGTTTTGAAAAGGTTTCATTTCGGAAGTAAACTCTGATATTTAGATTTTTTGTAACACTCATTTTCTCAGCTGCTTAAAAGCCTATTTTGAAAATTGTAAAGAAATCATGCGATAAATTTAATTTTCGTATTTATTATAAAATCGTTTAAACATTACAAAACTACGGTATTATGATATATATACATTTTTTCATTATTTAAAGTACTGTAGAGAGATCTAAGAAATACAAATAAGTCAGTTCGGTTATTATGCCTAGGTTTTAGTTAATTTTATTTAGGTTGATATTGTTGAAAAATTTTATGGTGGTATGCCTGCTGGGGTGTGTCTGTACTCATGATTCATTAGCCATAAAACTCGATACAAGTTATATATAATTTATATAAATATAAGTTCAAAGTATTATCATTAAAACAAAGAAAAGTATTTTGAATGTTCTAGACACCCTTCTCACGCATTATCATAATTCACCGAGCCAAGCCACAAGAGCAAAAGTTTAGCAATTTATAAAATGTATGTGTTTTTTTTTTTTTTTGAATAACATTACATAATTTATCACGTTTTCGTTTAGAAAGAAGGGTAGTTGTCATAAAAAAAAACTTTCAATGGCTGTACACCCCGCTATAGAGATGTGTATTCGGCCCGCGTGTAACCGACGTACTCCGTTTTATGTACAGAAAGGTCAAAGATCACCCCCAGGGCGAGGGAGCCGATTATTCTGACTTGCCTTTTATAAAGTTTGATGTCGGATTAAATAAAGTATACTCTATATTCGCTTAATGATTATTGACCTTATCTTTTAAAACAAAAAAAAGAAACTTAACTTAAAGAAAATAAAAACACATTACGATCTGACTATTTTTGATAGATTCGCATTTTCTAAACACTCAGATTAATTGTGCTTTAAATTTACGACGTGACTAGTTTTTGGAAGATGATATTTGAAGCGTACGTTACTATATAATAAAGTAAATTTGTATATAAGAGTGATTGTTTGTGATCAACCTCACAACGCAGATATAAATCGGTTAAAATTTTAAAATGTAAAATTTTCTTTTGTGATTTTTGAACGAATGAACAGATGAATAAATTATATCAGGAATAAAACTTACGAGGAAAATTTTAACTTACAGTAAATAACTCTATGTAATGTACCTACAATTACCCCGAAAGTCTTGATCTAGAAAGTTAATTTTCGAAGGAATTTATTGACTGTAAGGAATTGTTTTACATATTTAGAATTATTATTAGGAAAAATCATAAAAAGTTGTGGAAAGTTTATTTAATTACAAAACTTATGTAAAAACACCGGGAAGTTAAAACAATAGTAAAATTGAAATTAACTACCTTAAAGTAAAATTTTGTAGTAAAGTTAATAAAAAAGTTTTATTAACTTTGGGAGACAGTTTTATACAATTCATATCGAATTTTGTATTGATAGAATAGAATTACTTTTATAGTTTAATAAACTGCAAGAATAATGTAATACGAAAAATATATTTTCTTTTAGTTTTGTCAATTATATTAAGTGAACTCCAACTCATGAAATACTATCGATTCGTAAATGAGCTAGAACTCCGTTGTATTAAAAAGTTGCATTACCTTTCTGTCCAAACTATTTCTGTGAAATTGATTGCAGTTTAATTGATGCCTACAGTTTTCATATATATATAATAATTATTGGAGTTGCGATAAAACGAAACTACTTTGCCAACTGTTAAAATATTTATTTACTAAAAATAAAATACTTTTGATAAAAAAAAAATGTCGACCAGGTAAAAACACACACAGTTTTAAATGTTACTCCAATATTATTGCAAATATTTTGTAATCATTTTTTTTTAATAACTGGTTTCTTTAGTGTTTTCGACATTTCGATCCCATTACTGGGGCCTTCGGTAACTTCAACTTAAAACGCAGAATAATTTAGTAATTCCTCGACGAGATCCCAGTGGTGACATTTAAAAAAAAAAAGATGATTATCCCATCGTTTCACGGGTGAATCGATTAATTTTATATTGAAAATACAATAAAGCTAAACATAACATTGAATTGTATATTTAATTTATAATAGGCTTGTACGAGTGATGTATGATAGCTCCGTGTCTTCCGTTTCATAAATGTCACGATAAAAACTTTTGGAGGATTTTTTCGTCGTTTCACGCGGGTATCGATTACTTACTACAAGGGCTCGTTCGGATGAAATACACGATTGATATCCGATAGCTCCGTGTGCTTCGTCCCGCCGGTGTCGTGACTAAGCTATTGGACGGTTTTCGTCGTTCAACTCGTGCTCGGCTAGCTAGTCGGCTCCCCGCAGCCGGCAGAGGCGAATTAGCGCGGCGCGTCTCCCCCACGCGGGCTTGATTGACGGTCGCTGCTGGCAGCCCGACCGAGCTCTTGTATAACACATTCCATGATCGGTTTTAAAACGATGATGCATTTTATTATCATTGGACTTGCCAGTATAAAAAAAAATCACGCATTTTCACAAAGAAGATATTAAAACTTTTAATCAGCCATTTTTAATTTCAATAAATATTTTCAAAAAAATGACATTTGCAAAGTACCGAGTTTTTTTGTTACGACTGATTGTGTAGAATGTAGATTATCACAATTTTTTTATTTGCTATTGATAAGCTTTCGGCTTGAAGTATTCAAAACGTTGAACCCCATGAAAAATTTATGAAATCATAGCAAAATAGTGAAGTAGGGTTGCAATAAATATTTATAAAACAATGCTGAAATATTTATAAGGAATATACTATCAAAATAACGTTGTCTCGTTCTGTGCAGGTTTGGCGCGGAGAGAAGGAAGCTGTGCATATTTGATGCAGAGGAAACTCGGCTTCTAGTGAAAGCGAAATGAAAGGTCAGAAGTATTCGACCCGAAAAAACCACTCGCCGATTCGGCTGAGGTGCTAAGCTCGCGTGTTCAGTACTTCGAGCGAAAATTTATGTAGAGAACCAAACCAAAACAATACAACTCACCAGAATGGCGCTGTCCACGTACTTTAGGTGCATTTCTAAATTAGTGATATGCTTGTGCGCGATAAGTTCAGTGTCGTGCCGGTCGTGGGCCAACCACCAGGACACCACCACCACGCCGCTCAGCCACACCACCACCACCGCGGCGCCTAGAGACTTCCACAATGATCCCCTCGTAGTGGAGACCACCACCGGGCTCGTGCGGGGCTACGCGAAGACGGTCCTCGGCAGGGAAGTCCACATATTTACGGGAATTCCCTTCGCTAAGCCCCCCGTGGGCCCCCTGCGCTTCCGGAAACCCGTGCCTGTCGACCCATGGCACGGGGTCTGGGATGCGACCAACTTGCCGAACTGCTGCTACCAGGAACGCTACGAGTACTTTCCCGGATTCGAAGGTGAAGAAATGTGGAATCCCAACACGAACATATCGGAAGACTGCCTCTACTTGAATATATGGATTCCGCAGAGGTTGCGGATCCGGCACAATCACCAAGACAAGCCGCTGGCCGACTGGCCGAAGGTTCCCGTTCTCGTTTGGATATACGGCGGCGGCTATATGAGCGGAACCACGACGCTCGATATATACGACGCGGACATAATGGCCGCGACCAGTGACGTCATCGTCGCATCGATGCAGTATAGGGTCGGCGCATTTGGCTTCTTGTACCTGAACAAGTACTTTTCGGAAAACAGCGAGGAGGCCCCTGGCAACATGGGTCTTTGGGACCAGTCGCTGGCCATCAAGTGGATCAAGGCTAACGCGGCGGCCTTCGGGGGCGACCCGGATCTCATCACCCTGTTTGGGGAATCGGCTGGCGGAGGCAGCGTCAGCATCCACCTGATCTCTCCTGAGACTAGGGGGTTGGTGAAGAGGGGGATCCTTCAGTCTGGTACCTTGAACGCTCCCTGGAGCTTCATGACGGGGGAGAAGGCGCAAGAGGTGGGCGGTGTCTTAGTGGACGATTGCGGCTGCAACAGCACGCTCCTCGAAGAGAACCCGAGCTCTGTGATGGACTGCATGCGCGGAGTGGACCCGAAGACCATCTCCGTCCAACAGTGGAATTCCTACACTGGCATTTTAGGTTTCCCGTCAGCTCCAACAGTTGATGGAGTATTTCTGCCAAAGCATCCCGATGAACTTCTCAAGGAAGGAGACTTCCAAGACACTGAGATCCTCATCGGCAGTAATCAGGATGAAGGTAGGACAGACATCTCATTAACATATTTTTTTAATTTGTCAACAGAAGTAAATATATCAACTACGACGAAAATTTTAACTTTTAGCCAAATAAAAATAAAATATACAGCTATTTTTTTTGAGGTATTTGAGTTTAATATTAGCACTGCGCGACCTCCAGTACTTGCAAATTTACGGCACTGACTGGCACTTTGACACTGACAGTCTTGGAGATGTGTCTTTAGAGTGACAGAGAGTAGTCAACGATGACACAGGCAAATTTCGCTCGGTATTAAACAAAATGATAATATTATGATGAACCGCCAAGTCAGTCTTCACTTATTAAACAAAATAAGATTTTCACGTAAAAGTATTGACAGGCTGCTTGGTAACTTAATTTATTACTGTCGATAAAGGATAGAATCTTCAACACCAACCGAGCCAATGTTTTGACGAGGAAGCTTAAATGGCTTAAATGTCAAAAACCGTTGGAGATTATAATTACAACAGAGTAAAATATAAAACGGTAAAATTTGTATGTATTCAGAGAAACAGTCAATATAGATACAAGCCAGCTTAAAAAAAATAATGATGTTCGCGTCAGCTCAGTTTATCTCCATTGAACAATATGAGTTTATATCGTAAAAGCGGTTCCATGGCTGCTCAGTGGCGTTATTTATTACCCTCGATAAAGGACCGAAGAAAATATATTTCTGCTCATCTTGTGCGCCAGCCGAGCTGAAGTTTCGATGGGGACGCTGCATTATTCATGGCTTAATTCTATCTGTCGTCGAGGTTTGTAATTATTACAGGGAGCAAAGTGCTCGGCGGTCCAACACACGCAAACTTGTTCTTCATATTTTTTCATGTCCAGGTAAGTTTGGACTTTCAAAACGACATCCAAGTACAAAGAGAACAAGTTAGGTGCTCGTATTTCATTGAATAATATATACAGAAAAATATCGCCATGTGAGCTATTTGTTTAAAAAAAGTTGATGTTTCTGTGAGGCAGGCAATGTTAACTTATGCTTAACTAATAAATAAGAAATTTATTTTCGACAAACTAATCAGCATTTTATGGACTTCATTAAATGGTCTCGCGGGATCTAAAAGTAATATTTTAATATTAAATTATATATACGTATATCGGTATAAAAATATATCAAAATTTTAAAATAATTCATACTTAGTTTTTTTAATTATAAAATAACTATATTTTATTAGTGCAAATATTAAGGTTTTCAGCGATTTTTATTCTTAAAAAGTTTGTTCCAATTATTTTTTTTTACTAAGATCTCGTTCATCTTCTATTTGTATATTTGGAGTCAACACAAAGTAAATAAAATACATGTTGAAGAATCCTATGAAAACATTTGACCTTAATTCAATTCGTCCATTATGTACTGACATTACGAGATGACACAATCGTGCATCTATTTTTAATATGGCTGGATATTTTTCGGATCATAAAGAAACTGGTATAAATTTAGAAATATCTTTAAAAATGAATGATAATATTGTTTTTTCTCACGAATATTTTATTCAAAATCCACCGTAGCGAATGCCATATTTTTCTTAGGTATGACAGGATAGGTCATTTGTTATAAGATATTACATTCTGTTACTCCAGAATTCAAAGTACTGTTTTCAAGAGGCAGAGGTGGTTCTCTTAAACTATGTATAATAATTGTTACTTACCAATTATATCATGAAAAATTAATTTATGAATCATATTTAAATTATCAAATTAAATTAAAAATAGTAGCAGTGAATAAAAATTCATGCTACATAGATTTGTATCAAGCTGTTATTATGTATCTCCGCTATACTAATTGAAAAAGACAAAATTAAGGAATAGGGAACTAGGATCATTGCTTTTATTATCTTCTAGTCTTTTGGCTTCCCATTATTGTTTATTTAATTAAAATTGGTTCCATTCATTTACCGGTAACATTTACTGTATAATTCAAAATTTAACTGAATTTGATTAATATATATCGTTGGAATGGTTGATTTATTTAAGCAATTATATCGAAACCTCCCCATTTACTCTATCTTGATTGCATTTCTGATAGTACGAGTTGTGTAGATATTTATTGTTTCTATTTGAAAATTATGGGATAAAATGTTTAAATTAAACGATTTAAAAAAGTACCCCTAACATTTTAATAAAATGATGAATGAAAAGATACATATAAAAAATAAAACAGTTAAAAATTTATCTACATGAGATCAACAAAAAACCGTAACATAAAAACAAAATTATTCTTATTTAACTAATAAAAATAGACATTCAAAAGGGGTTTATTCAAAATAATAGCCAATAGTAGTCTTATCAATATGAAAAAAGACACGTGAGTACTTGGCGTCTTCTAAAATAACCAGATATATCATGAAAATTGTCTTATTCTTTTTTCTCTTCCGGAAAAAAAACATAAAAAAAAAATTATAGGATTTCCATACAATACACCCCTCAATAGAAGTGAAACTTTCTGCTTAAAATGCATGAATATGATTAAAATTTCTACAATTATTTAGTTTCATTCTCTTGATAAGAGTTACACAGAGATCAACAACCTTATTAAAAAATAATTCATTTACATAAAGGTCAAGAATATTAATCGGCTGTCTTTTTTGTTTTAAAGATACAATTGAAATAAAACGACTAAATCAAAATATCTATACTTTTATACACATATGTACATAAAAAGTGATTTCCGTAAGTTTAGACGTATTTTTTTGGGTTTGTACTGTTGGTGTTTATCATATTATTGGTAATTCAAATAGTAAGCATTTTTCAAAATGGTTTCCAAACAGTTGCTTCTACAATACACGTATAATCTATTGTGGGCATTGAAAACTTCATTAGTGAAAATGTGGGCTCAAGATTATTATCCTTTCACTTGAGTGCTCCGTCTGGTTTCTTCGGTATTTTCAGTCGGGACTTATGATCATATACTAAGTTTCCAGACTTACCCGGGGTTGGGGTGGAGAGGTGAGAAAAACGTTATAAGTCTGGATCTAAGTAGTTTTTCAAACAAAGCAGGGCAATTTATCACAGACCACCCCAATGGAGGTGAGAGAACTAGTGTTTTTGTTCCTGGCTGGATGTTTTATATGAAAATTTAAAATGATTTTCAAATAAATGTAAATATATATTCATAAAGAATTTATATTTTTGTAAATAAATGTGTATATTTTTATATATATTTGGAAACATACTAATCACAAGTCATTGCGTGTCTTATGGCCTTTCAAACTTTATTGCGCACTGCCAACTATAAAATGATTACACGTACAGCCGTCGTGCAATCCGAACTATCTGAAATCACAGTAATATAAACCTGAGCTTTTAAAAATTCTCACGCTACCCTTAGTGCCTGTTCTCCGATCATTACGTATTTATTATACAAATACAATAAATTATTCCAAAGTGTGCTGAATAAAGAATGGCGCTCTTGTTCCTTAAAATTAACCGCGCGATTGTTCGTGATAGCATTAAATTATATGGGCGAAAGACCGTAACAAATACACACAATACAAAAAAGGAGGTTGCGTCTCACCCCAATGCATAGTTCTGCACTAATCACAATAAGCTTTGTAATGAAATTCTCACATTATCGTCATCGGTTGTCCCTCGATGGCCAACGATAAAGCTCGCTTTTTCTCATACACACAATAAACGACGATAAAATCATATTTTTTCTGTAAAAGACAGATGGGACTCAAACGCACAGAATGTGTTTATCCTTTGAGTTCTTTGACTCTGTAATTGAAAAAGAAATTTAACCAACGTGTTCAAGTCTACAATAACGGTGTCGATAGAATTGAGTACATTAACATAACCAAGTTATCCGCGATAGTAAAGTGCAAGGTTTTAAATTGATTTTTTGTCCATTTACATTCCCACCCAGCAAACGAGTAAAGCATTTAAGCAAAAATTATATTCACAGATTTATTTTATAGACTTGTACTGATAATGTCAATAAGAGAATTGTATAAAGGGTACATTTACTTCATAGGATAATCCTTAAATGTTTGCTTTCCGAGCACACAGGGGATGATTGCAGCACCTTAAGGCTTTCGGAAAACGTACCCTTATCACCTGTTGTCAGCTCTCTGTTTGCTCGGCCCGCTAATGGTTAGGCACACAGTCGGAAATCGATATGCTCGGTCTTATTACCCCAAGGTTGCAGCGCCGACGGTCACCCACCAAAGGGGTGGTTCGTGTCGGGGGAGAGGAAATGGCCTAGGCATTTCAAAGTCACTTTCTGTGGATTATTGCACCTGCTTCGCAATGGGAAGTTAGATATTATCGAGCGTGAAAGCGAATGTTTAAAATATGCTGAAACCTAATGTACTCTGAAATTAATACAAGGCTATACTAAGTAGGATATTAGAGGCCATATAGATTTATAGCCATAAAAGTGCCGTAACTTCAGCGATACGATGATCTGATTGTTATTTAAGATATTAAACAATTTCAAGATAACACTCATGAATAAAAGTGATTATTATCAAAATTAAAACGTTTTAACTCACTTTTATGAGTAAAAAAAAGCTTTGATATTCCAGGCAAATTTAAAACATAATTTATAAAAAAAAAACTAAACACTTAAAACAAAATTGAACATAAAAGTTTTTTAGTTAAATATTCACTCTAAATTGGAACAAAATATTGATTATCGATTATGTATAATGTCTGTAAACCATTGTTTAAATGTGATTTCTAATCTGTTAAATCCTTTTTATAAATCCCTTATCAAGAAATCAATTTGTGATATTGATAAAGACGGTATATTATGTGATATATATCTTTAAAATGTAATCCCCATGTTGATGTAGTTTGTCAAAACTTCTTCAAGGTTCTCACTCTTCTTAAAATTAAATCAGTCAAAAACAAATTTCAAAATATTTTTTTTATAATAACTTTTATATCACACTTTAATGACTGTGTAATTCTTCCGTTTTGTGAATTTTTATGTCGAGATATAAAAAGGCTCCTTTGTGTTTCTGACATCGCGACATGAGCAATTTGGGAAGTAAACTGAATTGTCAACTAAAATGCCTCAAAGGTTTTATATTAAAAATAATGTTGTTATAAGTCCGCTAAAATTTTAGTATCGCAGAAACTTTCTCCTCACAGTAAAATATTTACGAAGAGAGAAGCCATAAAAATAAAAATGATATAAAACTCCGCACGAAAAACAGGCTTCACATAAAAATACGTATTAAACTCCACTGAGCAATAAAGCCTTGTATCCACCTGCTGTGGAAGCGACCACTTGTTTATCCAGCTCTACCTTTTTTAAATACAAAAATACGAAATTATATATTTAAGCTAACTTAAATAGTGGTAGACATCCATTCTCGTGTAACTTTAAAGTTGAATAATTCAGTCGCATTTTCAGATTTAAATACAAAGCAATGTAACATAAGAGTTAGATTGTTTTTTTTATTTTGAAAGCTACCAAACTTATTTATTAACCCTCGTTTTATTTATAATAAATGATAGTAAAAATTTCGGTTGCCTGTTTCCTGAAATCACACATAGCACATTGTTCTGTTGGATGTAAAAAAAACTTTAAAAAATGCTATTCATACTGTTTTGTCTTTGACTCAATGGCATCGCCTTGCAGCGATGCAACCTCTTTTTTTTCTCGACACACTATCCGCTAGAATAAGCCTTTCAAAGCTATTTTCATGGCACTAGTTTTACGGTTGAAGAATTTAAAAACGTGCACACAGTATGTAGTTATCCATTCTCTAAAGTATTTTTCAGACTTTGAGCATTCGTTGCCAGTAAACATATATTATACCTTAAAATTGTTTGAGGTTCAAGTGCCTGTTGAGATACTTTAATATATATGTAGGAAACATTATATTAAATAAATTTTGAAAATAATATAAAGATTTTTTTATTCTTTAATGGGTACTCAATTAGTCTTCCTTGTACTTTTTACAAAGCGTTTCTGATATCTGCTCTTTATTAAAAAAAAATCAAACGTTTAAAAAAAAAAATACCTTGATTAATAGGTAACCCAGAACGATCCCTTCTCTCTTCGTATTCAATTGCTCTTTCTCGTTTTCTTTTTCAATATTCTTTTTCTACCTGAAATTATATCTTCATTCGTACAAAAACCGTGCTAGGTTTCAGTCAAAAAAATATCCAATCGGTTTTAATACAAGAGATTTTTCAAACGAGTATTTAGGATTTATTAATTTTCATCTTGAACGTTTATAATTTATGCCGCGGTGCTAGCGAAGTGTTTAAAGAAATTAGACTTTTACTAAGACTCAATCATGAAATTCACGAAAGCCTTTCGGAATATCCCGTTAATTAAAAATCTCGCTTCGAGCACGGAAACACAGGGTTAATCCGATGAAAAATATTTGCTTTGCCGGCTGATTGCGAATCTGGCAAGCCGCGGCAGCTCTCGGGTGCGACGAGGCAGACGAGCAAACGTACACGTTGAGTTTGATTGCATCACACACCTGAATATCCCAGTACCTGTACAATCCGTACACAACAGAACACAGCCTTACAGTCGTGTAGAATAGGAGTACACTGATAATGTTTGCATTGAATGTAAACAACATTGCACGGGTATACGTCTGCGCGCTTGTCGTGTATTAATGCTGAAGACACTCCCGTTGTGCTGTTCATAAAATATTCTAATACGACAACAAATTTCAAGTACACTTATAAAATAATGCGTTGCACCTTCGTGGAAGAGAAGTTATAACACTGCGCTCTTAGGTTCACATTAGCACACTTAAAGCGGGTTACCAAATTAACTAAACTGATGTGCGTAGCGGGCAAAATTCGTGAAAAAATGGCGCGTGCGAAATCTAGTCTATACACTCTTTGATTTGCACTTTTTGATTTTTTTTTCTTCCGTTTAGCAACTCCGAGATAATAAATTAAATGTTATTGTTACAAAATAGCTTATATTATATTTATATTTTAAGCGGGTAACCAAATTGACTAAACTGATGTGCGAAGCGGCTGAAATTTGCGTAAAATTGCACGTGTGAAATCTAGTCTATACACTCTTTGATTTGCATGTAGTCAAATAAATCGTTTCCTATAAAAAGTTGAACCACTTCATACACACTTTGCGGATTACTTGGGTTCACGACAACACAACTTTGTCCTAAAAATTGTTAAATAATTGGAGGATTATAATTCTCTGGCCACTCCTCTTTTTCATTGTCACTTTGTTCAGAATCATTGGACAGTATTGGTAGAAGTAACGTTGACGAGTCCTACATAAACATTACGAGCTGTTAACCTAAAGAGTAAAATGACCTTCTGCCGCTTTTAGAGTAAACACATTCAAAAACGTATTAATACGCGCCCCGCCTCTAGGCAGCAGTACGCGAAACGGGTACTAGTACCCGCCCCGCCTTTAGTGTGTTAAGATATCTGTCAATACAAATTAACGCAAGATCAATCTAAAGAAGACAAAGAGTGACGTACAGCGACCTTGAGGGGTGCCAAAAACTTGGGGATGGCAAGAACAGTTGAAGCTTTTCAAGAAGGGTCCTTCATGAGTTACGACACTTTTATGAGTATTTTTTAAAAATGATTCAACCCAAATTCTTCTGTTTTATATAATATCTGTGAAGTGAGCTTTAGTGTAGTTATTGTTTCCAAATTCTAATACTACAAAAGATTTCAGAAAAATCTGGGTATAAGGATACCCCAAAGGGTGAGGCCAGTAATAATTAAGCTTGTTATTAATCGCCTCATTTTAAAAATTGATAAATTAAATTAAAAATAGTACAATATTGTAATTAAATTGGCCATAATACTGCGAGATGACTCAAAAAAGTATATCAGGAAATAATATTACATTGAAATATTGGAATACATATATAATGTAATTTATTTAATTACATACCATACAAACAATTTTTACATAAATAAATTAAGTTATGAGATTGGATTGTATCTCAATTGATCTCCTCTGACATTGACTGAGTGCGAAAAATGAAAACGGGTAAAATATACTCTGATTAACGCGTTTCAATACTAAATGTGTATGTTTTGATTAAAATGGTATCGAATAGGTTTTGTTTATCTAAAAGGCTTTTATCGAAGCTTAAGGCTCAACTCACGGGCATAGTATTGGATTACATTAGTGTGTCTATATAATGTAATGTAATTTTTAACACGCTTGGTATTCTTGTGATTTTATTTCATTCTCACGAGAAATTTTCAGAACACCCATTTTAAAATCAATAGTTTTATAAAAAGTAATATATTGTTATTTAAAAAAATACGGAATATCCAACGCGTGTACCAGCGAATGCGAATTAAAATCTCACCATAGAAAGGAATTTTAAAGTGAAAGCGTTATGAAATCTCTTTAATAATGAATTTCTCTTTTTTGTTGCTATAATTTCCACGGCCTACAACCAGCGTCTGTCCAAGAAGTAGATTTAATTTATTGCTCTGCAAGAAAAGGCGTGGTTAATAAATCTACATTAGTCCGGAGTCTTAAGAACAACTTTTAAAATACTTTTAAAGCAATCGTTGCGAAACTCAAAATCATTTTTTAAATAAAATCACTCCGCTAAAAATTAAAACGCATTTTGTTTAAATAAAAAGAGCCCCCCCACCCGGTTATTTGATAACGAGACTTTAAAGCCTTCGGCACATCAATCGGAACGATTTTGTTTGAAGTAAGAGTTCTGAAATAAAAATAAGTGTTCCTTTTATATTCACTTGAGAAATTTCTAATCTTTCCGAGAGTAAAATAAAGCCAAATTGAAAATCTGATTTTGCAACTTTTAAAATACGCGAATGGCGATGTCGTTGAAATATCATACACACGCTTCGCGAGTTTTCATTGGAAAAGAATTGTCATCAGGCGAAAAGTTTTCCAGACGTCAGACCGACCCCCGAGATTGCCCTCTCGCATGCTATACTTTTCCATTATCGTGGTTGTTTTCTGAAGCGTCCTTTCCCGAGGGCTGTTTTATGACCGTTTGTATAAACCCGGCGAGAATATTTATCGTAAAGATTTTTATACATCAGCCTCACCTCGCGGAGATCGGCCGTTACGAGTCGCTTTATGGATAAAAAAGGAAACTTGGCCGAGCGTAAAAATCTGAGATAAAGAGCAGCTTAAGATCTCTCAGAAGAAGAAGAACGGTTAATCTGCCACACAGCCAAAAACAATTAAACTAAAGTACCCACTCAACGAAAAAACGAAGTTTTTCATAAAACTCCAAACAATGTAGCTTAGGCGTCATGCATATTCAATGTTTATACGCGTATTTTAAAATATATAAGAATACTATCACATGAACAAATACAACCTTGAAACGAGCGGCACTTTGTCGCAGATATATTTTTTCTTTCATCAAACACGTTGATTTATTCCCCAAAACATCTCAAGTTCGCTTTCGTATTTACAATAAAAGTTGAGCGAATCTCATTTCAGCGGAGAGTCTTTTTCGAGTAGGAGCGAGCTCGATTGATTCCACTAGACGTACGCGCGTACATTTTGTACACGTACATAAAGTAAACAATACTTTAACGATAAATAAAAAAAAACACGTGCTGACTGCGTACCCGGGGGTGAGTTTTCGAACGAAGGCACATTGCTCGGGACTCGGTACGTGTGCATAGTAACCTCGATTCCACGGCCGACAACTTTGCAGGGCGTGGGCGTCACAGTTGTAAGGCTACTACTACAGTTGTAAGGCTCGCGGAGTATACTACGCAGACTTTATATACTATTCCAGAGGCTTCTAGCCTTTTCAGACCCATTGTTTCTAGGCAGACGTTATATTTCTCAGTCGCACACTATACTTGTTTATGGTGCTTTTTATTTTATTAACCGTTCCAAGCGGAATCCTGTGTCGAGTCGTGCTACTAACGAAACCTTTTTTTTCTAGTAGTTAACAATCGTGCTTGTGTGAACTCAAATAAATATGGTTTCATATTTTTTTAGATGAAACAGCGAGAAAAATGTCTAAAAGGTTGTCTACGACACTAAGCCTCCTCAGCTGTCGCGGAAGGGTGTTTCAACAGGTTGTCACGATGATCTGGTTCAGCATTTGCATATAAAAAGTTAAAGTTTTGCTGTTTCAGTGACACAGTGGCTTAACAGGTTAAATCACCTTGCCTCGAAGAATGAGTTCGAATTTTACCGGTGTTGGGAAAAAACTTTTAACAAATGTCTTATCATTTGAAATCGTCTACAAAAGTTTTTTTTTTTATCTCTCGATCGACCTCCGAGCGACTGAAACGTTCATAGAAGGGTGGGATCGGCCGCGTTGGGAAGGACTGCACTAGACAGCGTACACACCCCGACCCACAACCCCCTGCGGCTGGGGGGTGTCGGGGGTGTCGGGGGTGTCGGGGTTGTCGGGGGTGTCGGGGTGTCGGGGGTGTCGGGGGTGTCGGGGGTGTCGGAGGTATCGGGGGTGCTCGGGCGGGCTCGGCTCGTCTCGGCCGACGCTCACGGCTTCCCGAAGGATTTTCGGTTGAAGCTTATTTATTGTATTTTGTATTTTTGCGGCCTGATAAATAGTATATTTCTTTCAATAAAATCAATTAACTTATACGTATTTTTTTTCACCAAAAGTAAATGATTAAGGGGCTGAGACTTTTGATGGGTGCATTTCCAAGTTTTTTTCATAATTTTAAAATATATTTTAATAAATATTCTTGAAATTTAAACATGTCTGTTACTGCTCAAGTGTTTGAAGTTGAATGCACTTTTACATGTGTTATTCTACTTTTTATTATTGGGACATCTTCTATCTTTAAGAAACTTGTTCTCAATATTATTGCAATCAATATTTTTTTAATGTACGGCTGGTAAATAATATATAAACTTCGGCGTTAAGTGTTGTAGCATAACAATTTAATAGCAATTCATTATAAGTAAATACTACACAATATTGTTACTAAAACTCATGTTTAGTGTTGCTGACATGAAAAGTTTTTACTGAAAAATAAATATTTATGATCAAAATAAAGACCTACAACTTATTTGATTAAAAAAGTTTTACATCAAAATTACGTTTGCTTTTGTACAAATTATCATTTTAACTTTGAAGCCTAGCCTATCTACGAATGAAAATCAGCTGAAAAATAGTTTGTGAAAACTTTAGTGTACCCCATGAACCATGGAGGCTGAAGGAGACGCGATCGATTTTTTAAAAAGATTTTTGGTTTTACCCCATAGTATTTTTTCCGAACATTTAAAACAATCAAATTAGGTTATTTCTGATATATGAATTGAAAGTTGGAATTAAAAGTTATGTTTAAAAAATTCTACAATTTTTTTATGTACATACTGTATATTTACAATTTAAAAAAATAAAGTCTTAAATAACGCGATGAGTCTTAATAGTACAAATAAAGCGCCTTTTTTATAAATTTGATTATTTTATATATAAATAATTTAGTAAAACTTTTTATTGGGAATTAATTATAACGCGTACAGTAAATGGTAAGTTAGATAATATTGAATAAACACGGGTGCACATAATATATTCTTAGATAATCGATTTAACATAAAGCAACGAGTAAAACCATTTTATATATTTTTTATGCATAAACCGCTCCCGGGTGTTTAGATTTAAATCTGTTTCACGCACATTACCTATTCAATATTTTATTGAGTTTGACATCACTATTTTTGCTCGTCGTTTCATGTATAAATAAATGGAAAAAAAAACAGTGAGTGTTTTCAGTTTTTTTACTCCGTGACTCCTTAAACCATTTTGTTGAAATGAAAAAAAAACTTTGTTAAATCCGACAAGCTCCTGGCATGTTCACGACTTAATCTTCGGTGTTTCATTTGCGAGTCGTGAAAACTTCCCCGGAGGAGAGTTATTCCACCCAAATGAGTTGGCTCAGTTTTGTTATTTTAATTGATAAACTTTAGCGCTCGGTGGATGCATTACCAGCTGTAAACACGCTATCAACGCGTTTCGCGGCTGGTGTGATCAAAGCAATCCTTAAACAGCAATAAGACTAATCTTAAATTAAAAAAATGTTATGTAAATAATTACATTAGAAACTCGCATGCTAAGGTTGTTTAAAGTATCAAATTTATAGAAAAGCGTGGGACTTGCTTTAAACAACAAAAGCGAAACTGTGGTTTTCATATCGCAATATTGCCTAACCTAAAACATAAAATGATCTAATCTGTTTCACAACTAATAAATATAAAAAACCAGGTCATTATATCCAGGGGGAATGAGTTTGAATCCCAGTTTTTACATACGTTTTCAAGTGGTAACGAACGTATAATTAAATAATTTGCATCGTAAAATTTTATTTTACATGTTTTAAATTACACAATGATAAAGATATATGCACATAGAAAAATATTTTCGTCGCACAGATAATTAAAGATTTTTTACGTCATTTCAGTTGTGAATCGATTACCTTAAAATATTATATATTAAGTGTTTTCGCAAGTATGGTGGCTGTTGATATCATAAATGATTAGTAATTGGGTGTAACACCGCAATTTTTCTAAACGTTAATTGATATTCGTGAATCGAATTCAATTCACAAAACTAAAAGATTATAAAAAAAAATTACAACAATAAATAAATGATTCTGTATTGTTTAACTCTAAAATTTGTCATAGTGTAAACAAGGTGCCGTCTCAGAGGCAAACGAATTACCTTCGAGGTATTGATTTGTTTTCCTTTTGCAGGGACGTACTTCCTCCTGTACGACTTTATCGACTACTTCGAGAAGGACGGCCCGAGCTTCCTTCAGAGAGACAAGTTCTTAGACATCGTGGACACCATTTTCAAGAATATGTCAAGGCTGCGGCGAGACGCCATCGTTTTTCAGGTAACGATAAACGTGATTTAAGAGTTTAGTGCTGAATCTAATAAATTTCCTCTTTATTAATCATATAATTACAACTAAAACATATTTTTACATTGTATTATATTACGTCTAAAATAAGTAATAAGGTAAAACGAAAAAAAAATATTTCCTGAGATTAAACATTGTAAATTTTATATAGTACACCAATGTATTTAGAAGCCTTATAAAAAGTATTCGTATAAAAAAAAATCTTTTTAATATTCGATAAAAAATATTAAAATAAGGTTTCGATATCAGAGAGTCAATTTTTATTTTACTGCATGTAAATTTCCAACCCGTCGATTACCATCCGATTTGAAGCCTCTCCGAAGCCTCCGATGATCGCCATTGTGGCCCGCAGGAAAGTTTACGGAGCGCCGCGCAAGATGGCGAGGGTAGTTTGAGCTCGTCAAAACTTGCTTTATAATTAACTTGGTAATAAGGAAGTCGGCAAACTTTGACCGGAGCTAATAGGCGGTAACCCGAGACGGGCTGGCTGCTTCATTTGCAACAATCAAACCCCCACGTGAGAGGGGGTGACTCCACTCGAGGGTTGTTTCGTTGAACTCACACTGAACTATTCAAACATTTACTTAAAAATTATAAAAAAATATTATATTAATCGATTTAAACGCAGAGAAAAATATTTTTTTTCCACGCGACAAAGGTGGAATTTGAACTTGCATCTCTACTGTACTCTTTCCGATAAAATTATTTTACTTACCTATACATATATGTACAAATGCTACATATTGTGAAAACCTGTAAATAATAATAATCATTAGCATTTTCAACGTATTAAGCTTTTTAGATAAAACATTATTTCATGTTCATAATTAAATATATATTTTAAGCAAACCAAAAATAAATAATCATTTATTTTGGGAAAAAAATAAGAAATTGAAAATCACAGATGAATGTTAGAATCTCCAGTTGTGCTATTTAAATGAACACTCGTCAATTGCAATATCTGGAAATAGTTTACAGGTTTAAAATCGCTTCAAGCTGGAAATAAGCCTGGATTTTAGGTCAAGACAACAATAGCTACTCCACTATGTAAACTGACAACTTATATTTGTAATTTTAACACTTTTTAGCTGTTTTTGTGTTCTATTATCCACCACGTTACAAGTTTATTCATTACATAATAATGCGTTTTAAGCATTCACTGAATTGTTTTTGAAGACATATTTATTACAGCTTTGCTTTCACCCACACCCTTAAGAAAATTGATATGTTCATTTGAGGGGTGGTTTGAGAATATAGGCTTTCAGACTTCACAACTGAAACTAATCGATTTAAACACTTTTCTTGCCTTGGCGCTTGTACACTGTGCGTACTGCGTACTTTATAATTTTCTAAGAAATTTGTATAGAACTTTATTTAATATACGAAAATTTAAACTAAATAAATACCCAAATATTTTTGGTTTAAATACAAGCTTTCATTAAAAAAAATTAAATCATAAAATGATTTACAAAGCTTCACTGAATATAAATAAAGTTATTGAATTCTCCAAATTCGTTCTGTTAAAAACAATTATTTTATTTTTGTACAAATAAATCAAAAGAAAAAATACTATACACGAGTCAAGTCGGAGCCTGAAGAACCCATTGAAATGCGAAAGTACTTACAAACAAAAATGTTTGTCAGCTCTTAACCAAATGGCTTTTTATAAGTGTTTTTTTTTTAGTTCATTTATTTTTTAGAAAGTATCATTATAGTATTTTCATTGTCTGATTAATTTGGTTTTTGCTATTGATAGAAGTAATGATTTTGTTATTCCAGTACACTGACTGGGAGGAGATTTCCGATGGATACCTGAACCAGAAGATGATCGCTGACGTTGTGGGAGACTACTTCTTCATTTGCCCCACCAACCACTTCGCAGAGGTCATGTCTGCATCAGGAATTCGAGTATTCTATTACTTTTTCACCCACGTAAGTACAACACACTTGATATATATCTTACAAAATAAATTATACGTTCAAATATCACCCAAATAAATGCGGAAAATAGTAATAAAAAATTAAATTATTATTATCCACACATACGAGAAAAATCCATAAAATGTTTTTTGAGAAACAAAGGGAAATCCTAGAAAACAATTATTGAGAACCCTTTCGTGTGAGAATTGATAACCAAAAAACATATTTAACAACCAAGATTTCTTTAAAATATTTGTAATAAATCGGCATTTTTTATTTGTGCAGGTTTACTGTGTAAATAATATTACGGTTATGGATTGTTTTTGAATAATACACAAAACATTAAGAAAAAGCCTTAATTAATGTTTTCCCCTCAGCCTTAATTAATGTCACAGAGAATCAAGGTTTTCTCTCGTCTGGTTTTTTTTATCCAAAATATTGACACTTAAACAAACCATATTGTTTATACGTGTAACTTGTTTTCTCTGTAAATTATTTACAGTTAAAATTTTGTGTGATATATTCTGTTTCTATAAATTATAAGAAATAATTAAACAACAGAGTTAATGTAAAAATACAATTTGAAAGACATTAAGAAAGTATACTAACAGTTAATCTTAAACAAACCTTGGAGCACACTTTTTCGTCTACTAAGAGCTCTTGTTTACTTTCTTTCGTTTTCCGGCGTCTTATATTACAAAACAATTTATTAAAACCTCTTGATACTTGTGCTGTATTTCGCGGAAAAACTCAAAAGAAACCAAATAAAATAATCGGTGAACGAGATAATATTTTTTTGAAGAAAAACAGGGTTTAAAAATAATTATTATCTGAGAGATTTTAAGTTATTGTGATTTATCTTCTAACTTCTGAAAAAGAGTAACTGTGACGTATTTGCAGCACTTTATTTAGAAAACACTTTGATTCAAGCAAAACGCTACATATTTACGTAAATGTTCGTACAAACCATATTCCTTGAATTGTAAAGTAACACGTAACACTGTGATAAAGGACTGAACGTAGAAAGCATTTGCCTTCCATGCACTCTACCTTACACGCGCTATTATTTGGTGAAATATTATGCAGCAAAATGAAAAAAATGTCACCATTTTGTGATAACGTACGTGCCTTAGATTGGCAGGCAGTTCACGTACACCTTGCCAGAAAACTCCGAGGGGTGGGAAATATTACAAGGGACTTTATTTAATTACGTTTTCAATTTTCATTTGTATTGCGCCAAGGTATGCGTAGTTAAGTATAGAATCATGTGGCAAGCTAAAACCGTGCCTTATGGCACTTTAAGTATTTGGGAAATTGGATCGGTAGCTCGACCTCTGTTTTCGGGTGGAATTGAATATCTACGCGGTATATTACTTATTTCGAATTATAATAATAAATACCACTAAGTTTTTCGGCTTATTTATTACGTATTTATTCGTATTAAATAACCAGGAAGTAAAATTGACGCCGGAAAGGGATAAAATGTGAAAAGAGATGACTTAAACCTAAAACATTATTTTTTAATTGAAATAAATTCTATAGTATTTTAACTTAATTTTGATTGTAATATATCAACAAAAAAATATTATATTTTTCGTAATGCTGTGATATTAAGTTGATAATGGATAAGTTGAAACAATTCGACATTCCAGCGTCAGTTAATATTCTCATTGACTTTTCATATCTCACATAATTTTGGTATTGCAAGTTTACATTTTAAAGAGCTGTATATCGAGTTAATATTTAATTAATATACTACAATATTAAAAAAAAAAAAAAATGCGTCAAATTAGATTTAATTAAAACAATATATTTTATATTATCTTGTTACAAATCTGTAATACGACGTTGTAAAAATTTGTGGTTAAACCCAAAAAATGTTTGCTGCACCTGTGAACGTTACCTGTAGAAGGGTTACCTGTAGATTGGAAATAAAAAGATGGCTTATTTTATATATTATGTTTAGTGCAAAAACATGTATCTTTAATTATATAGTGGTAGCAAAATTTACTCCAAGTTTAATAAAACTCGAGTGTGAATAAATTCATGAAACACTTAACTGTCAACAAATGTTAACTGTTAACCAAGTGATTATTTTTTAATATTATACTTAGTTACAGAAAAATCAAAATAGCTCAGGGTTAAACGAGATTTTTTCATCGAGACTGTGTAAAAATAATATCCAATAAAAAGTATATTTGTTTGTTAAATTTAACTACGCCTTAACCAAGCGAAAGAGCTTAAACCATGTTATTTTATTCATATTTATTTTTTTCTTTCAAGAAAACTAAAGACAGAGAATTTATTTGTTCATAATATAAGTAAATATATTTAAAATATTGAGTATTTTAATTAATAACAAAAAAACATATAAGCTGTGGGTTAAGTTACACAAATTAATACATTTATACACTTGTTCCTTTGCACACATGCTAACAATTAAAAATATAATATTTGTAAATAATAAATATTTGTTTCAAATAACGATTATTTTAAAAGTAGCTTTCTATTACAATATTTTATTAATTATAATTTAGTTATGATATTTTAAAAATACAAAATCGAGCGTGTGTTTAGTAAATATTTTTTATCCTATAATCGTTTACATATATCTTAGTCAGTCTCGAGATAAACGGTAAAATGATCGAGTAGTTGAAATATCCCAAGAATATAAACAGCAATCCAAAAGTCATATCTGAATATGTATGTAAGAAAAATAAACAATAAAAAAAAAACATATTAAATTGACATATATTGTTGTCTCAAAACTCATGCTATAATTAAAATACTAAAATTGTTATCACGACTGAACCACCCAAAAAATAAAATTAAGTCAACACTAAAAACACAGCTTCAGTATTGAAATAATTTAAAAAGAAAAGCAAAAAAAATAATTTTAAGGTGAATTTCTTTATATGAACTTTTTTTTACAATAACATGAGTTTGAAGACACTGAAAAGAAAATAAAAACATGTAAAGGATACGAATTATGACTCTCTCCCACTTCTCCACCATGTAAAGTTCCGTCACTATAATATAACGGAAGTACCAATAACTGAAGAAACTCCAGATTGCGGAGAGCATTTTGATTTCCTTCCAATTTGTCCCGAAGATTGATTTAAATCTGGAAATTTGAATTTCAGGACTAGGCGTTGTCAAAGGTCAAGTGTCCACACTGAAAACCAAATAAACATTTTATACGAATTAATTTTATTTCATATTCAAAGAATAAGCATACTTTCTCAAAGCATGTTTTATAAAATTTATTTCACATTTTGATTAAAAAAAATCACTTTAATATTTCATGACTTATATATCATATCATTTCAACGCCTATATTGATACTGTTAAATGAAAAAATAACAGCTGACTGGTTAAATTTGTAATACTTTTTAACTCTACAAAATATTTGAAGATTTCGGTTCTTTTAGTGAGCGCTTTTGCTTTTAAGGCTTCCAGTTGGGTGTTGATAGATGACTTACAAAGTTTTTAAAATTTGATAAAAAGACTTTATGTTTGTTAGTAAATGTTATCGTTTCTTTGCTTTTTTAAAATTAATATTAGCATATTTTATGAACCATTGAAAGTGTTCTCAATCTAATAATAATTTAGCTTATCATCAGTTTTTATGCAGTTAAATTTTATCGTTATTACATATTCTCATATTTGATGACTTTAACAACTTATAATAATCGTTCTATGGATTTAATAAAGATTTTTTTATTAAAAATAAAAACAGGAAAATAAACTAAACGCTTCAATAAAGAATTTCGTTATAACTATCTCATTGTGCTGTTCACTAGATTTCGTAGAAGAGAAAAAGGAAACTGGGGTAAATTCTGATTTGAATTACTACCGAGGATATACACTCCCCGCGGAAAACTCATAGAGCTGGAAATAAATCAATTTTTAGCGTGTAGCAAAGAAAATTGGAAAAAAATTGTCAACTCACTTACTGGCGTTTTTATCATTTTTTTATTACAAAAAAACCATAACCATAACGGTGGTAAATTAAATTCAACCTTTAAAATGAATTCTTAAGTGGTGATATTTAATATAATGTCAACCGAGTACTTTGACAATAAATTGCAAATATTTTTAAAATAAATTAATAAGTTGTTGTTTAAGTTGTATAAGCCCATAATATTGATATATTTTGAAGTATAAGGTATTTTTACTAAGAAATCAGTAAAAATATTTTCAAACTATATATTAATACTAATGCATTACATGGAATTAGTATCAGCTTTATGCAATATGTAATTTTTCATAGTTTAAAGAAAAAAACCTTTTATTTAAATATTCACCTGTAAAAAAATAACCTTCAAATTAAAATATAATAAACATATGCTTAGTTATGCATCTGATGATGACCCAGTGTATTGGGTCGAAACTAGTAATGCAAATATTTTTAATAAACTCAAAGTGAAGACAAAATACAAAGGTACTTTTATCATTATAACAAGTTCAAATTAAAAATGTAACTTAACTAAACTAACATATAAATCGTGTTTTTTAGTATTGTAAAAAATAACATATTTACTATCAATTTGCTTTGAAATACAAATAAGCAGTGAGATGAAACATTTGATACTAAAAGCTCAAAAATAAAAATATACATGTTTTCTCGTGTGTATTTTTTAAAAGTTTTCGTTACTCAACTCTCTGTCTTTAGCGAATTTCTTTTTTTGGAATTAAACGTCTCGGAAAGCAACACACCCTTCAACAAGTATATTCTACATTATTTACCCAACCGCGCAGAGGGGCGGGGGTAGGTTTTTAAGTTAAGATAAGGAGCAAAAGCGGAGCAAAGCGCCTCTCGGCCCGGGGCGCGGCGCCGCCTCTTGTCACGGCCCGGTCATACGTCCGCATTACCGAGATAACTCACCCCCCCGGGGAGCCCAGCCTCCCCCGGGGAGCACAACCACCCCCGGGGGTGGCCCCAGCTCGCGTAAATATTTATCTTTTTGCAGCAATAACGCCGGGAATAACAACAACACATGAATAGTCATTTTTAATCATCGGCGTAGCTTTGAACAAGCAGCGGCACGATGCATAAATCTAGGAAAAATATTATATCTTTGTACAGCGTGTCCAAAAAAAGTATCGGGTATTTGTTGGTTCAGTAAAACAAAAACTACTAGTAATCAAGTATTTTTTTTATTGTTGATTATAAGAATACAAAATGGAACATCATTTAAGCTGATTGCTGATAACATGCAGACACATAGCCCTTAATATTGCGCTGCTATTTCTGACCTGATGTTTTGTTTCAATTCTGTTAGGTTAAACACTACTTTTAAGGTATCCCCATACGAAATAGTCAAGAGAGCTAAGGTCGTGGCTTCTGGGAGGCCAGTTGATGTTACCTCTTCGTGAAATGACCATATTAGGAAATAATTCGTTGATAGCTTCAATTGATTGATTGGATGTATGGCAAGTGGCCATAATATTTCATGTTAATTATTTCGAAAATATGATGTTATCCAAATGGTGACCGTTACACGCTGCTGGCACTCTTCTAATCTGGAACGAAGATTGCTGATAATACGCTGACACATAGCCCTTGATATTGCGCTGCCATTTCTGACCTGATGTCTTGTTTCAATTCCGTTAGATTCGTCGGATTATTCTCATAAACCCTACTTTAAGGTATCCTCATACGAAATAGTCAAGATGGCCAAGGTCGGGGCTTTTGGGAGGACAGTTGATGTTACCTCTACGTGAAATGATCTTATTAGGGAATAATTCGTTAACAGCTTCAATTGATCTTGAGTTGAAACCTTGAAACTCCTGCAACTCTGCAACATAAATTTTCGCAGCATATCGCAATAACGGTCATACGTGTAATTGGAGAAAAAAAAATCATTGTATCGTTAAATATTTATTTATTCAAAGCGTTTAAATAATCAACATTTTTGACAAAGACTACACGGTGGAATTCCATTTTAATATTTTAAATAAAATACTTGAGTGATTTGAATTTTTCATGTTGGCATTACCAAACTGAGTTTTGATAATGATTTGATTAAATAAACTCAGTTTGATAATGCCAACGTGAAAGGTTGGTGAGACCGGTCAGCAATAAAAAATAACACGTGAAAAAATCACTCATGTATTTGAGTTATATGTGTTTTATAATTGTTCTAGTTTCATATTTAAGAAAAAAAATGGCGTGCTTTTCTAAATAAACATTTTCCTGCAGAATTTCTCAATGAATAAACTCAATAAGTTTTATAAAAAACTATATTGGACACCAAAAAAGTACGTCACGTGGAGCAACAATTATAAACAGCGAAATGGCCATAGGATTACAAGATTTTTTAGACTGTATATGTGTGGAGTATTACAGATGAAATCAGTCTGTAGTCTCTGGAAGCTGCTCGAGGAGGGCACCCTGAGGCAGAGGCTCTTCTGGCGTTTGTCGCCTCGGTTAGGGGTAGGAAGCGTCCCGGAACGACCCCTGCACACGAAGGGCGGGTGCCGCCAGTTGTCGTTCTCTGCCTGGGAATATGTGGCTTCTACGTACTTAAATATTTATTACCGATATCATACATTTCCCGCTTGAAGTAACTCAAGAAATTTAATCTGACAAAACTTATGAAAGTTATAAATTTAACTATAAGTATTCAATACCGTAAAGCACGTGAAGGTCTTAAATTTAAAATAAATTAAGTAAGGTCTTTTGCTCAAATCTGAAATACGTTTTTGAAAATGCATATTCGAATAAAATTGCAATGTTTTGCGTTTAAAATATTAAATCAAATAAAAGAAATTCATTCATAGATGCGTAATCATAAAAATACTATTTTAGATTAACCAAATTAAATCAATCATAAAATTTCAACAAAGCGGGTTTAAAATGAATGCTAACCAAACTATGAATTATTAAAAAATATTAAGGTGAACTAGAATCACGGTTAATTTAAACAGCTTTAATTTATTTATCTTTATGTGAATTTTATCGTTAATCTTTGGTGTGTCGTATTTTTTAATTGTTTGATTATAACAAAATATTATTTCCCATTTTTATTCAAGCGAAGAGAGGATGTTTTTTTATGATTGATATTAATTATTTTGATTTTTGAATATCAAGATTTTAATTTTTTTAGCAAGCATCTTATATTTTTTTAATCCCTCAAGATGGATTTTTCTTTCGGGATTGTTACCTGGTTTCCGATAAACTTAAGTAAAAATTAAGTAGCTCCTCTCAAAGAGGTTGTCTTTGACGCGTGTCCACCCATAAAAAGCATAAGAATGCGTCAAGCAATCAATTTTTTTCAAATAGAATAAAATGGTAGCCATCTTTGCTTGATGTGATAAGTAGCTTCTTTTGGACGCAAAAGTATTAAAAATAATATTTATTTCTGAGATAAAACTAAATGTGTCCAAAATAAAAAAATCCGTTGTTTCATGTCAATCGTGATTATCTATATATATATCTATATATATATATATATATATATAAATATATATATTTTTTAAAGAACACTCTTTCTGATTTACCTTGCTGATAATAGATAGTATTTCTAAATTTTGTAAATAAAGAAGTATTTAATATTTTATTTACTGAAAAATATTATTGAAAGGTGTCGAGTTTATTAATTATTCTGTTAATATTGTAGAGGAAAGATTCATTATTCAGATTCTTTGAGTGCAGCAGCCGAGACTGGAAAAAGCGATAATTTATTCTCGGCCTGACTGGCTCATCAATAAAGAATGAGGGAGGCCGGCCGAAGGGAGGTTATGACATCCTATACCCGGTGTCTCAAAAGTCTAGAAGAATAAAACGTAGAAACTATAAACCAGTGTTTTTATGTCAATTTAACAAGTGGTTTTGAGACAGTAAAAAAACTGAACCAACAGAAGCCATTTCATTAAATTAAAATAAAATTCTAACCGGAAACAATCACTGTTGATAAGTTGATATTTTTAATCATTGGACAAAATCAAATTGGTATACTGAGAGAGTCTTAAAATTATTAAATACCTTTGTGAAAATCCACTTTGAGTAATGAAACGTTGTACATAATTATTTTTTAATCTTTATAATAAAAATTGTAATTGATTACTTACTACTTAATAATAATTTTTTTGTTTAAATTTCAATACAGAGTTTAACTAGGAAAAATTCAATTAAAAAATATATTAAACTTTTCGAACCGTTCTTAATTTTCGAGGCACCGTGTAGTATCTACAATCACGTCAATTCCAATAGAATCCCCAAGACAGAAGCTTAGCCATAATAAGTTTATTATACAAATTGACTTAGTTTTTCATGTGAATTTGATTTAAATAACATTACAATGGCATCCCCAGCTACCCTCAGAGGACGTATAGCGCAATCACACCCCGTCGAACCTTTTCTATTGGTGTCGTATATCTCACTCGATTCTGTTTTATTTCCGATCTTCCGGAAACAAATGTGTTTATACATATTGCTCTATAAAGCAATATCCCTGAACTCAGTTGGTTTTCCTTTAAAGATAATCTTATTCGTTTTTTGTTTTTTTGTGCACAATCGATTTATATTGACAATTAAATAAAAATCGATAGATTGAAAACATATATTTTTTGTCAAAACTGTTTTTAAGGAAAAAAAATTATAATGTATAATTTAGGTTACCGCGTAAATTTTCAATTATTTTTTGCATATTTTTGTTTGAATTTTTATTTATTTACATAAATTAAATAAGAAAATGTCGGTATTTTTGAGGAAAAAAATTCAACATTTTTTAAATAAGATTATTTTTAAGCTTACATTGCAATGTGGTATTTCGAAAGTGTTAATAAATATTTTGTTTGAAGTCTCATAGCTATTTGGCCATTTGTATAAAAATGCAATGCAAATAAAAGTCATATTTGCCTAAACTAAAACAATCGTAAACATAATTGCATCAGAGTAGGATTCACATGCCAGGATGTTGAGCCGGGATCATTTCGATCAAGATCTTTTCTGCAAGATCAAGCAATGCGGATATACAAAATTTGAACCAGGTATAACGCAAAAATAGCCCACAAATATATATATATATTTTTATATAGTAATTAGGTTTATTTTCAGGATTGCCGGCTACTTAAGTTTGCCTAATAATGTTTTCAGCTAAGTGCGCTTGTATCGCCGGTGTCTTTTGTTGCGAGAGCGAGAGCCGCATCAAAGCAAGGATGAAGAAAAAAGGTTTTGTGCAAGTGCCCTCGCGCCCGGATCTTTCAATAGGAATTCAAAAGTGAAAAACCCTCCCTCTCTTGGGCGACCCCGCTGAAAAGAACAGTTCATTAGGAAACTTTTCTTCCATTTCCAACGCCGGCAATGGTCCGTAATGGGGGCGAGAACAGCTCCGGCGACTGGAATATTATTATGTGCCAAATTTGTCAACAGATTTAACAAGCTTTTTTTTCGAGTTCTTTATTTCATTTGGTTCCGTAAATTTTCTAACCAAACTCGGTGAATTTTGCGTTTGTGTATTTTGTGTGTAAATGGAATACGCTTTCTACACATATTTATATAAAAAAACATGTGTTTTAAAGTATAAAGTAAAAACGTTGAAACATAGCATGCGGTCAAAACTGAAAATAAACGAGGCTCTACAGATAATATTACCCATGAAATTATTTTACAAGCTCAAGCAAACATTTTTAATAAGGTATAAATTTACATTATTGCAAGTTGGCAACGTAAAAAGACCTATTAACAAAATTTGTTAGAAAGTATTTTAAATGTTGTGCTTTTTTAAATCAATAATATTTTTACATATGCTTTAAAATATATGAATAATAAATCGAATAAAACAGCAGCTACTACATATTCCTTAAAACCACTCCATTTACAGACCCCGCCCTTGAAAAGTAGGGTGAGTAATTATCCACCCTGTCATATAAGGTGGGTGAATGTTATAATTATGTGATGTCAGTGAAACCTCATTATTTTAATCTAAGGTTGAATGTCTGTTACTCGTCAAATTAATATTTTAAAGACACACTGAAATCGAGATTGTTTTATAAAATATTTACTATTAATTTGATATTCTTTTTCGGTTGTGTAGCGCAGATGTTATTGTGAATAACCTGAAGGCGAGATAATAAAAGCATTCCCTCAGGACAAAGCCAGTATGACTTTTTAAATACATTTTTGGCTGCTCATGCTGTATACACATTTGGATGAAAAACTATATGATTTAAAGATTAAAAAATTCTAAAATGAATTTTATGTTTTATTGATTAACGAACATTTTAACGTAAATATTAAAATAATCCTTAAGAATGTTACATATAAACATTTTTGCAATTATCTTATTATATAATATTATTAATATTTTTTGTATAGAAACTCAATATATATAATATTTATCATAAATATACATAGAAAGAGAAGGAATTTGTAGGCAAAATAAACAAACACACTACATAAACAAAAATTATTTAATTATATACTATTAATATTATTATAATCATTATATTATATTAGCCCTCGGGAAAACTAACAAATCGTGGCGAATATTACTTTCATAGAAACTTTTAAAGTTATATCTACTATTACGTTTAAACTTTCATATAAATTTCGGAGTTCTTTGATTATTAAGACAATATAACAATTTTCTGTGCTAGAATTGAGAGCTTTTTCTTTTAAAATAAGAAGTATCCAAATAATTGAACATTTAAGGATTATTAAGATTTTTTTGCCAAATGGAACTTTAATAGTCTATCGTATATTTCAAATGATGGCAACAATTAAACTCAAAAAAATTGTCAATGCTATTCAAATGCAACAAATATAAATGACCATGTGGCTATGACACTATGAACATTTTTTTGTGAGCGCTTTCACCTGTCAGTATACTTTTCAGTTTAATCAATGACTTTACGACAAAACCGGTTTGGAAATTTGATGTTCTAACCTAACCTAACCTTGTATAGATATTAATAATATCGTTATACGCTTAAAAACATCATCTTTGTTTGTGCTTCATATTATTTTTTTAGCCTTTAAGTTTTTTTTAAGACATAAAGATTCTCGCTAAGTTGCAGTGGCTCGTTAGCAAAATTGGATAAATGCACCGGCCATGTAAGCTTGGGGATGTGATTTCGAATCTCACACAAGTCACGATGATATTTTTCTGAGCGTTTTTAAAATCATTTTCAATGTGCCTAATCATATTGACATTTAACCCATTAAAGAGCTTTTTCAGTTCTGAAACAAAAAAAAGCTCGCAAACCAAAAAGTCTGCGATCCCCTAGTAATTTGGCTATGCCCACTTGTCGTTCAAATATGAAGTGCTGCAGATTAAGCCAGGCTGTCGCGGATGCTCAGACACTCGAGGGTAGATTTTTCTTCAGTTTGTACAAAAGCCATGGCGGGGGAAATAAAGCTCCCGCGCTCGGACGTCCCCGCCCAAAGCCAAATAAACATTTCACCAAAAAAATAAGTTTCCTAATTTATTACGCTCTGCTGGTAAGCCGACAGAGACCGCGCAGATTTGCGCAGAGTTCAAGGTCAGGCCGCTTCGAAGCTATACAGGGTGCTCCGTACTGTGCACGTGCACGTATCATTGCACATTTGAGGTTTATGAAATAAAGTTGTTCTGACTTATTTTGATAAATAGCGCGTTCTGCCTAGGATGTCAATATTTTTACTAAAAACAAAAGTATCATTATACATTAGAATTGCTCCTTCCGTTCCTTTAATTTTTCTGAAGAAGCATTTATAAGACAATGTGTAATATTAGATTGTGTTGGGTAAGATTTGATAAAGATATCGAATTTTCATATTCAACTTTAATTCGTTACTAAAGAGTCCTAAAGAAATGCGAAATTATAACTATTAAACGAATATCAAAAATTTCACACGTCTATTATAAAATATATTCAATATTTTTGACAGTACTTGGTGGAATTCCATTTTAATATTTTTGAGTAAAATACTTAAGTGATTTTCCACATGTTCGTTTTTATTTATGACCGGTTTCGCCAACCTTTCACGTTGGCATTATCAAACTGAGCGACTCTGTTATATAGTAGATATTCAAAAAAATAATGTTTCATATATTTTTGTTTTAAAACACGCTGTATACGTTTAAATTATATCCGCACTTGCCGCTTCGCACATTGTACACACGCGATCGTAACGCGACTGTAAAGCTATGTCACGTGTCCGCGAGCTTTTGTCGTATAAGAATGTACGATTGCTACGCGTCCAAATTAATTGTAGCCCACGTGTCCAAATGTTTTAAACTCGTAATAATTGCACGAACCGGAAGTGGAGTCCTGGAGCTACCGGAAGCGGAGCGTCAAAAAGTGGAATAAATGCCAAATTTACATTTATTTTGACTGCGTGTTTTTTCAAATGATAAATGTTCATTATAAAATTAATTAAATTTTTGTAAGCTTAATATAAAGAAAGCTTTGATTCATACAAATAAGCATAATAAAAACAATAATTTCTTTAAGAAAATCTTTAGAGATAGCAACAAAGTTTTTTTTTTGTATCGTGTAAAGAAGTAAGTTCTTAAATTGTTTATCCCTTTTTGGAATTAAAAGGAGCTTATTTAACAAATGTACCAAAATTATTCGTGATTACCCTTCTATTTTATGTATATAAATGAAAACGTCCATTCTAATAATGATGGTTTTACAAATGTAAATACAAATTGCGCACTTTAATGTACACATAGCACGAGTCTCCCCTGCGGTGTATCGGTTCGTAAATAATTCAGCAGCAAATAATATCACCGAGCATTACGAATCACATTAGTGAATTGTTGTGTATTTTCAAATCAAACGATATCCTGAAAGCGGCCTGAAATGTTAGGGGTCGCTCTTGCGGCCGCCGAGCTCCGAATTGATAGAACAAACAATCATCCAAGTGTTTGTCGATCATCTTATGTATAAAACGAGCCAGTGAAGCCTTGTCACTAGGGGGTAATAATAAATAATAATTTGGATATAAATAACTTCTTCTTGGGTGTTATTTTGAGTATTTTCATCTTCAATGTAATATGATGATTCACTTTTGGTACTGAAACCATCAAGAGGGATTTGAAATCAATGTGAAATAGTAGTGGCTTGTAGAAATTTCAATGCACCACCGCGAAGTTAATTTTGTTGGGTACCCGGAAATGAGCGCACCTCTCCGAGCGAAGGAGAGTCGGCAATCGAGCGGATTTCAGCATAAATTTGTTATCTCTGCTGATGTTGTCTGGGGGTTTTGGGATTTAAATTGCCTGTTTGACAAGATTAGCTTAATTACTAGGAGTACCTTGAGTTGATAAGTGTTATGCCATGTTTCTTCTAAGTGCTCGCCCATTATCGACAGTGTAAATATCAAAACGTAAAAAGCGCGACATACCACCCATGAAACGTTTACATCTACTGTAACAATAATCGCATAAACCGGTGAATACAATTTAATTATTTTGGTATATTTTTATTATATTTTGATTTAAAATGAAAAATAAAATTCTTGAAGTTAAGATGGTTTACGTTTCGTTGCTAAAAATAATGTTTTGTTAAAAAATGATGATATAAATTTTAAGAGTCATAATGAATATAAATATAAATGTAACATGCCATATGCTAATGATAGAGTTACATGACATATGTAAATCTATAATTTATGTTTATGGCAGCAAGTACTCGGTAGAATTCTATTTTTACGTTTAAAGTAATAAAATATATGGTGATACTCTTTATTATGTATTTGGCTTTAGTACATGCCTATTAAAACCTATCAATGTGGATAAATCGGTTCCTCTAGGATATAAAGTTTATAAACAATTAATCAATTAATACTATGAAAAAAAAAATATTCGGATTAAAAGAAAGCATAAATTTTAGGTGACAAAAAAAATCATTTTTAGTTTTTTTTTCCTATTTATTTAATATTTGTGTATCCTCTTGAATTAATAACAAAATATCGTTCTTATATGTATATATATATATATATATATATATATATATATATATATATATACATATAAAACTTGATTTTAATTGAGATTACAAATCTATAAAAATATATGAATAATTTAAAATTTTAAATGACTTGGGTATGAGAACAATAGAAAAATAATTCATAAAGTATTTTCAAAACAATTTTTAAAACGTCAATTTAGAAAGGCAATAATTATTCAGATGAAATAACGTATAAAAATACATTAAGAAGCACGCAAAAACAATTCATATATTCGCATATATGCTTTTTGTTCAAAATATTTAAGATGTTCGTATGATTGTAACATTCCATGCCAAGCTGCAATAAATTAAAAGGCTTAAACTGAGTTTCATTGGCCCGTTAAATTTAATAACTGCGCTCTATTCCTCCCGAATGAATGGCTCCATTTTCTTTTCCCGTTCGACGCGAGACGGCGGGATTTTAACGAAGTCGAGTTTCGGAGGAATGTGACAATGCTCGGGTCTGGGGGGAGAGCTCCCGGTGTGGTACGGATCGCGGCTCTGTGGCACTTGACTCTTCCTCCCCCCACATAAAAAGCAAGTTGCCGCGTAGATCGATGCCGTCCTCTGAAGGTCGCGATGGAGGAGGTCGGGGAGGTCGGGGAGGTGGCGGGGGCGCAGGTATCTCACCCCGCGGGGTTGCAAATATTGTTGTACCCTGACCGTACTTCATCAACTTGTAATGTGCCTCCCCGCAGCGGGTGGAGCCGGACATCGATCTCCGTGCTAACGTTGCATACATAAATATTCGTAGACTGCACGTGCTTTTTTATACACGGTGTTCAAAAAGAGTATCGGGTGTATGTGAATAGTGACGAAAATTTGCTTGCCTTGCACACTTGCCATACATCCAATCAATCAATTGAAGCTGTTAACGAATTATTCCCTAATAAGGTCTTTTCACGTAGAGGTAACATCAACTGGCCTCCCAGAAGCCATGACCTTAGCCCTCTTGACTATTTCGTATGGGGATATCTTAAAAGGAGGGTTTAAGCTAACGAATTGATACAAAACATCAGGTCAGAAATGGCAGCAATATCGAGGGCTATGTGTCGGCGTGTTATCAGCCGGACATTGATCTACGTGCTAACGTTGCATACATAAATATTCGTAGACTGCACTTGGTTTTTTATACAGGGTGTCCAAAAAGAGTATCGGGTGAATGTGAACAGTGACCGTTATTGCGATACGCTGTGAAAATTTTTGGGCCTAGAGTTGCAGGAGTTTCAAGGACAAGAACTTGGTTCCAACTTGCCAAACATCGACGTTAACGTTAACGAATTATTCCCTAATAAGGTCATTTCACGTAGAGGTAACATCAACTGGCCTCCCAGAAGCCCCGACCTTAGCCCTCTTGACCATTTTATATGAGGATACCTTGAAAGTAGGGTTTATGAGAATAATCCGATGAATCTAACGGAATTGAAACAAAACATCAGGTCAGAAATGCCAGCAATATCGAGGACTATGTGTCGGCGTGTTATCAGCAATCTTCGTTCCAGATTAGAAGAGTGCCAGTAGCGCGTAACGGTCACCATTTGGATAACATCATCTTTTTGAAATGATTTTCTATTTTGTATTCTTATCAACAAAAAATTCTTGATTACTAGTAGTTTTTATTTTACTGAACTAATAAATACCCGATACTCTCTTTGGACACACTGTACTTACTTGAAATTCAACGCCCATTTGAGTTTCAACCCAAATATCCCGGTAAAAATAATATGTGCGTGCGTATCAAGAAATGAAATAATTTTGTACTTCTTTTGATTTGAACTTTGATACACAATAAATAAACAGTATCATCTCATTTGGAGCTGGACATCGACCCCCGTTCTAACATTGCATATATAAATATTCATAGGAGTAAACTGCACGTTTTTTTTATGCTTACTTGAAATTCAACGCCCATTTGAGTTTCAACACAAAAAATTAAATAATGTTTAAATATTTCGTGATTTGATTGTAGTTTGTGAGAAATAAACAGTATCATAACCTTTTATATAAAAAAATGCCACATTTTTATTTACCCTTGCATATACTGCTTGCTCTTACCGCATGCCACTGATATACTTATTAATCTGATTTAATAGTGCATTAACTAGAATATTTTTGAAAAGTGAGTGATTAAAATTAAAATTTGAAATAATTAACCTATAGACATATATATGTCTAGCTAGTTGGCCTGCTTTTGAGGTTTAGTAATACATTATATTATATGTGAAACATGATTTTGCTGTATTACAAATAATATTTTTTTAGTGATCATTTAAACGTATAAAAGCTTCAATATGTGTTTTTTATTTATTTAAGAATAATCATATTAAATAATAAGATATTGAAATAGTACAATATTGCTTCGAATAAAACAATTATAGAAAAAAACTTAATGCCTATTCTTAAAATTCCACGATTTTCCTACCACAAGGCAAAGAGAATAATAAAAATAAAAAACCCATAAAATTCTTAATATTTTGTACGTAAAAATATTTCTTAAGATTTGACAGAATTTAGGAACAGTAAAAATAAAATTTTAAATCGATGGACGATGAAATATCCACAGCGACTATTTTGGTTTGTTAATACGTGTAATTACAAAATACAGTAAAACAGGTATTTGGCAGACGTCCATGAGTCGATGTATTCACGTACTCGAAGTGCTGTAAAGCATTTGAAATCACAAACATTTCAACCTTCAAAGACAAAGTAACGCACAAACATGGAATTCTTTATTTCCTTTGAATCATAGTTTCTATATTTAATAGTTTTTTTCCGATTCCAACCATTCAATTCGCAATAGAAATACACTCCAAATTAATCAAGGTTTTTTTCTATGAAGGCAATTTTTAGCCTTACATCAAATTTTTATAACGGACTTGATTAGCACTTGATTATATAAAATATAAAGACTCTATTTACTTTTATTAAAATCCCAATATCTCTTACAATAACATGACTTTTATTAACTCGTAGGTTATTAAAATTTATAATTCTGCACGTGTGTAACTGAATAAAATAAATAATAACATGTGAAAATAATTTGTAATTAATTTCATTTTTGATATTTAAAAATATTTTTTTTTTTCAGTAATTGATCGAAATGAGTTATATAAGTATTAAAATTATTCAATGCTTACGTACAAGAAATGAATAGTTATCACTTTATGAATTGGTAATAGAAACTAGACATTAATGAAATTGTTTAGATGGCATAGTTTATTAACTTCATTGTTTTGAATGGTCTAGACATCGCTGGTAAAAAAGTAAATTTCAACACGAGATAAGAATCGAATCGTTTCAATTTAAAAGAAAATATTGGATCAATAAACATTAAACTTATAGCGATCGGTTTTCGTAGCACCAAATCGATTACTGTGGCGTCGAGTAGATAATAAAGTACAATACATAGCAAGTAACTTACATGCACAGTAAAATATCAAAAGCTAATAAAGTATAAGTTTTTTTAAATATATAAATCAGTTAAATAACATCAAAGTAAATATGTGTATTTAAAATCATAATGAGCACTGGAATTATTTATAAAACAACGATCATACTTTTAATCACAAATATAAAATTTTATATAAATGGTGAAAAATACTTTTGACAAAACAAAACCACTGCGACCTTACGTAGCTACATAAAATATCAATTCAAAAAATAAATATATTACTATGGCTTTTGATTCAACTGTAGTAACATAAGTTATTTCCTGATATTTTTTTTACTTTGGCGTTGACAAGACTCTTATAACTCATTATTCGATTGATTCTATAAATAATTGAAAAAAACAAATTTGAAATTTATTGTAAATTCTCAGTTCGTATCTTTTTGCAATAATATCATAACAACTTTACAAGCAAAGGGTCGGTCTTTGAACATAAATTAGATAATTAAACTGTGTGTTTTATTACGGATAATCCATTTATTCACATTTATCTAGTACTTAGGGGTAAATTCGCAGCGCGGGAGGGTAGCTGAAAATTGAATATTTAATTTTGATTAGTAATTAGGCATCCCGAGATAGTTCGCCTAAGTTACGAGGGAGCCTTCTGACAGGGAGAGTATCTCACCCTGCCTGAAGTATGTAATATTCAGCCTGTACCGTGCGGAGTACGCTGGAAAACAGCCATGCCATTCAGCGAACACTAGATTATCCAGTTATTTATTACAACAATCTAATATATACATGGCTTTCTTTACTTTAGTATTCTTAATAATAAAAAATAAAAAAATTATAGACAATGATGTGACAGTAAGTGAACTCTGCAGATTTTTTTAAAATAATAAATATGTACGGTTGTAAAAAATCTTAAAAGAAAAATGCATTCACGAAATGTGCACATATAAAGTACAGTGTTTTGTTAAAATATTATTTTCACTTTCTACGATAAGCTGGCTAAATTTTAATATTACAAAGGCTTAATCAAAAAATCAGATGATGCCTATAAAATACGAATGTTTTTTGCTCTATAAAATGTTATATCATAGACATTTTGTTTATTCTATTTAAGGCGCAAAATACACTAGCATTATGTAATTTTTTACATGTATGATAATGCTAGTTGTTATATTTTTCGTATAATTGATAGTGTTTTATGGCTACCATACAAATGAGATTAGCAGACACATGTGTAAAAAAAATGTAAAGTCTTTTGGTTTTTTTCATTTATTCATAGTTTAGCATAACAAATCGTTTATTTTAAATAATTATTGTTACAAACAAATTAATTAATTGCATAAAAATGTGTGTTAATCAGTCCATATAACGACACAATCCTAATTAGAATACAGATTTTTCACAATAAAATAAATACATTATCACTTTTACGTAAATGATTTTATATAAAATATTTTATTGAAAACTTGGAAATACCGAATGTAAAAATAACTAAATATTTGAAACCTGAAACACACCCAGTTTGGTAATTTTACAGCAAGCACTGAAAATAGAGAAATCAAGTTGGCCAATAGTTGGGTGTCTTTTTTCACATCTTCATCACTCTAACTGGTGATAGGCTTTGTGGAGGGGTTGTAGGGGACGCAGGCCGAAAGCCTCAGAACAAACTGAAGGTTCAAGAGCTCGAGCAATCTCGGGGAGCCACAACAAATCGTTTGTCCGTAGCTGTCGGATGCGAGAGGAGTTATGTCCCTCCACTCGGGGTGGGTGCTGGGAGCTATGGGGGCGAAACACACCCCCTGGCAAGGTGAGGGGGTTGCTGGGCCGACCGTGGATTGTGGCGAAGGTCGGAGCTATCGTGTGTCCATCACTGGCTTTTTTTAAGTTTTCTGAAGATGGCGCAGATAAAGTATCTTTGCGAAGTTTTGAAAAATTAGCTGACAAACATAAATCTATTTTTCAACCCCTTTTACAACGCAACTTATTTTTTTAATACAAGGGTTTTCAATTTTCAGTATCACTTATTAAAAAGTGGCTGACATTATTTTTTTATTAAAGAATGCAACACTTTTGATAAACCCAATCGATTTGAAAAAAAGCATACCTCGACCTATCACCCCCAAAAAGGAATATTTTTAATCTAATTACGTGTGTTATAAAATAGTTGTCTTTGTTATATCTAAGCAAAACGCACAGTCTAAAGCTGTACTACTCTGTAACAATAAGAAATTTGCATAGTAATGGATGGACAGGCAAGCAACAGGGGAAATTAAATTGCGTCTGTGTCTGCCGTGATACTTGATATACAATTTTTTTATTTTTTTATTCAGATAAATTATAAAAAACTTTTTACTCCACCAGGTTTCTAACCCTCGTTTTGAGTACTACCTTACTAAAAAACTACTTTACTACTTTAAATAATAATTATACAATATAAAATATGTAGCATGTGCCAGATATTTTTTTTAGATTTATTACAATTTAAGTTTACAGAACAATTTAAAATGATACTTATCATATTTATTTAAATATCAGTTAACATAATATTTTTTTACCTACGCAAAACTTATATATTGCTATTAAGGGTTGAATCCATTATTATTGTAATGTATTCACCCAAAGCGTTCTTAAATATACTATCTTGTCATCAGCCAGCAGCTTTTTTCAGTTTTCTTTTTTAAAAAATGATAATCTCAAAAAATATTGAGCTCATTTATCTGCATCAAAGAAAAAGTGTGACCTTTAAAAACAGCCTTCTTTTTAAACGGTACTCATTAATTTCATAAAAAATTCTTTTCATATTAAAATTATACATAAATAATTGAAGGCTTTTTCAGATTATGTAAGTTAAAATTCCTAATCCTATTTAGTAGAGTTCATTAAATAAAGTGGAAATTACAGTCTTAGCTAATGTTTGAATCTTCGCGATTTTTATACAAAAAAAGCTCAGGTTTCAGAAAGTTTCAAGTTCTCTGTTCTATTCCTTATTCTTGTGCACTTTTAATTTCGCTTAGAATCAGTTATAATAATTTCCTTGAGAATTAAAATCTCGGCAAATCGTAATTCGGCAAAGTTCATAGATAAGCGAAACAAAGTAGTTTAACCAGATGAAATAAGTATTTCAGTAAACTTAGAGGTCTTTAATCGGTACAAGTTTATGTATTTATAGATACACTTACGCAAAAGTTTATTAAAAAAATTTGCAAATTAATGGGTGAAGTCAAAATTAAATTAATTTTAATTTATATACAAGGCTTTGAACAATCAAGTCAAAAAAAAATTATATTTTACATGCTTTGTATAAAACCACTAGCAAACCAAAACCATTTGCACAAATTACAGCGCTTAGCTTTTGACTCAAAAAATGATTTTTTAAATTCTTTCATTTGGTAAATTTAATTTTAAGAAAATAAATGAATATAATAAATATTAATTATGTAATTTCTGTGAGACCCTTTTACAAGATTCACAAAATAAAAATGAAATGCTAACAGCGTGAGCAAAATAAAAATGAATGAGGGCGAGAAGGCTCCTCGAGTAGGTGCGATAACCTGTTTGGATAATAAATGTGGGTTTATTAAATATATAAAAAATAATTATCGGTTGCAGAGTTGGGGCATAATGTTTTACTAGCCTGATATGTACTGATTGTACCAGTACTAACCTAACCCAAAAGATTTTATTCCAAAAGGAAGTTTATTGATTTGAATAGAATTCGCTCTTGTTTTACTGGTAATAATAGTTTACAAATAAAAGTCTAAAAACCGATGTTTTTTAAAAATACCATTGATTTACAGTAAAATTAAAATATTTAACTCATTCATTTTACGATATTTCAGTATTAATCTTTTTTCTGTAACACGTTAAAAAAATATGTGGATTCTTTTTTTTTTAGTTAAAGCTAATTGATTCTCACGTGAAATAAAAAAATATATTTGTTTAGAAAATTAAAACGCTTCTGTTGATATATTTTACACTTCGAGTAAATTTTTTAAACTTTTATATTTTTATTATCATGTTCGCTTCAACGCTATAAAAGTAAAAAAAAACGTTAACAAAAATATAATGTCTATTTTAATAAAATATTAAGGAAAGAGGACCTAATATACGATGTGCGTGTTCTTGTATATGAATATTTAAAAGATAAATTTCATACTTATCATGTACAGCAATCAGTTACGCTGGGGTCTAGTCACGTGAAGAATTGATACATCAAAGATTGCATTCGAATAGGTAGAAAATATTATCCCAGGATGGAATAAAACGGAATATATTTTGGAAATAAAGCAGGACTACAAATGTAAAGCTTTCACGGTCCATCGAACCCGCTCGCCGGGTGGATATTTTGTTTCTGCTTGACCTTTGCAAAGTCTCTTTTTGAAAACCTCCCCCGTACACCTGGTGTATCTTCATGGAGATATTGAGAATAAATAAGATACCAGGGTGAGAATACCCACCCAGGGTGGTGGTGTTTGGGTATTCGCGTCGTGCGGCTGTGCCTTGGGTATCAAGTGTCATCTCGGGCATTACGCAGACGACAGGGAGGACCATTAGTCTGTCTGAGAAAGTAACAGTTAAGTAATACTTCAATAGCAAGTTTCAGCAACTTCCCTGCTGCTCTCCCACGCTACTGTGTTTCTACGTAATTCATGCGTAAATAATACAAATACACCAGGTAATTGTATGCCTTGAAGTATTCAATATTTTTGACTAAGAGTACTTGGTGGAATTCTATATTAATATTTTTGTGATTTTCTTACTAATTTAATTTTAATGGTGATCGGTTTCGCCAACCTTTATCAAACTCAGTGAGTATTTTTTAATAACAAGCAAATGAATAATCGTTAGGAAAGTTGCCCTGAAAATTTGGGATAGCATGGTTTTAGTTATGTGTAAGAACACATTTTCGTAAAAAACAATTTCTCAAAAAATTATTGCTTTTTTTGAGACAATTATGCAATAATTTTTTCCACAATTCTGCCGTTTGCATTAAACACCGTGAAAAGTCAGAATCAATAATTTTACACAGTATAAAAGAAAACTACAGAGCTTTCTCAGCGATATTTTTATTATTCAATATTTTATTTTCTCCGAAATGGGGAAAGTTTCGGTTATTTGCGGCAAACTTCGGTCGATGGCAATCTTGACTCGGAAGTTTAACGCTATTATCCTCTAAAATATTTATTTCGAATTGATAAAAGCATACGTTGCCACGAATATAATTCCACTGATACTTTCAATAGATTTTATATTTTTGACAGTGGTGGGATTCCATTTCAATATTTTTATTTAAAATTAATGTAAAGCTATGTTCCCACTTTTTTTTAACTAACGCGACTAGTTGGAGTCTTAAAAAAATCTCTTGGTACCTAAATTAATAATTTGAACTAAATCCTTTCAAAAAAATTAAAATCGTTAGCATTGTATAAAATCGTTTAAAATAGAAATTCCATTAGTGAAAAACATTAAACTCATTACCATTTATATCAGTTCTGACAATCTCTTTTGCAAACATTAGCATTTTATTTTTAAACAATCCTCACACACAATTCAATGAAAAAAATTTTTTTACTGAAAATAAGTCAATTCCTGTAAAGTTCTTTGCTCCAGATCTAGCATTATTAAAAATACCCAAATAAATTCGTATTACCTGGTTTTTTCGATTTGAGCCTAATGCCTAATTTTCAATAAGCAGATATACAGATGACTGGAACACGAGACGGTTTAAGCAAAATTTTGTGATGGTGTGATAAAATTAAGTGAAATGTATAAACTGAAATACGCCATGGAAATGGTCGATAGTTTTGAACGAGCAAGTTGTGTGCTTTGGAATTAATTTTGAGTTGTAGATACACTTGTCCACCTTTATTTATCTAGCCAAGAGAAGTATGCCAGAGTCGGGGTATTTTAATACACATCGTACACGGCACGTGCGGAAGCTCTATACACAATATGGACGAGCCAAGTTACTGTTGATTTAATAAAAAACAAATATACGACGCCATCTTTAACGCGGAAAATGTTTGACAGTATGTCGCGGCAATGAAGAAAATGATTATTTATTTATTCTGATAGCTCCCCGAAGGCATGAAAAAATTAACTTGTGTTCTGAACTAACACACGTGTTGTGTTAAAAATATACGCATTTTTTAAAAAGTTAAACTTAGAAATTATTGTAATTCTGGTATCAAGCATTAGTTACTTTGTAGATGAAAATAAAAAAAACACTAAAATCGTAGAATATACTTATAGAAATGAAAAAGAGAAGGATTGAAACAGTGTAAAATGTATTAAAAATATATAATTAAATTAAATTTAAATCTTCAATAACCCAACAGGACTCATTGAAAAATAAAATTAAGATTGTCTCTTTACGACAAATGTATTATAAAAAAATATGTTACTTCTTACATGGTTATGTCCAAATTTAAAGGTATAATTTTTGTGAATTCGGTTTTGTGGGTTGATATTGTTGTTTTTTTTTCAGTTCATTTAGTAAATCACACCACCATGTCATGTTGAATGAATTTTAAAATGCATTTGGTGTTTCAATTTCTAGCAAAAAAATATTGCTTGTCATGATACTGTTCCTGAAGTTGAGGTAAAAATATTAAAAAAAAAAAAAAACCCCACAAATCTTATAAATATGTAACATCTTATAAAAAGTAAACAACTGACGAGTTTATATAATATTTTTAGGGCAAAGGATAAATTGTTGTGAATATATTTTTATTTAAGGGATTTTTTAAAATAAAATTTCCTAATAAAATTATTTCAACGTACTCACCACTTGTAGCTTCAAATATTTTTAGCATAGAAAAAAATATGCATTTTATGGTTTTATTAACAAAAAAATGTATTATCGAAAGTGATTAGTTAAGAAGAAAAATCTCCAGTAACGTAAAAAATATAACCCCATGATGAATTGAGGTGTGATCGAAAAACATTTAATTGAAAAAAAGGCTTTAAACAAGTTTGACGCCTCAAATAAGTTTTAATTAATTAAATATTTGTGCTATGATTATTTTGATTTGTAGAGATTCTCAGCCAGCTGTTCAATTCCCTTAGTCTTTATTAAACTTCATTTCACTTTGGTTCTATGTAACCAAATCAAACACACCTGAATTCGCATATGAAATACGACTGGTTTCCATCTCGCATCACATATAACACACTGCATATGAAATCAAATCCATATTTATCGCACAAGAGAAAATTCAGACGCCTCGCAAAGCTGAAAGAGAATACTAATCGAGTTCCTGCAGAAGACGGTGAATAGGTGATAAGTTGATGACTTGGTGATTACAGCGAACCAGCACCTCGCTCTGGGGGGAGTGGATGGGGGTGATGCATGGGGATGAGATCGAGTACGTGTTCGGCCATCCTCTCAACATGTCCTTGCAGTACAACTCCAAGGAACGAGACCTCAGCAACAAGATCATGCAAGCCTTCTCCAGGTTCGCGCTCACCGGGTAAGTCACTCTACTATTTAATTTTTCATTATTATTAAGTAAGTTTGTCCTTTGTCCAATAGCTAAGTGTCTGTTTCAATATAATAACTTCCTAGAATTTTCAGACCACTCAATTTAATTGAACTGAAATACAATAGATTACTACTAAAAACATTAAAAAAACGTTTAACGTTTGAAGCACGTCGTAATTAAGTAATGAAGATAATAGGATCGTGTTATTAGTAAGATAGTTATGCAGATACCTAATTGTACACTAATTTATACGATTTCCAGTTTGTTGAGCTTCAGTTAATTTGCAGGTAATTCTCCGCCTGAGAGTTTTTCAATGAATTGAATTATACACTTAGTTGTATTAAAAGAAATCGAATTTATAACAGAACCTATACGAACGAGAGACACCTAAGCCGAAGTAATCTGAAGGCGTTGATTATATAGACATGCTAAAAATGTATATCCTGTATTTATAATAGTATAGCGGTTTGAAACATTCAGAGACAACTGTGGTAGCGTATAGTTTGCTGTCACTCAAGAATTTACTTTGTTACAGACAATTCAGATATTTTAAGAATCTATTGTTTCATATGGGTTCGATCCTGAAACCCTAAAATTGACAAGTGAGCGTGCTACGAGGCTGTTAGGTTCACTACAGCGGACCCGGTCTAAGATATCAACTCGATCTACCAGAAGGCAATTAACCTCGGCATCGGGCGTATTTGTCACCCAATTACGGGAGCAATAAGTCACCTCACGAGCACCCCCCTGGATAATATGCATATCAGACACGCGCCCCTGAATCAATACTCTCCCTTTAAAGCTCAAATATTTCAATCAATTTAATTAATTAAGAAACCTAAAGTATACGTGACCTAACCTTAGTTCAATTCTTTTTGATTAGGAAGTTGGTGAAATCGCATATAAACGGATCAAAAATGAGCTTCAATAGATATTATTCTTTTACACATATTTCTTTTAATTTTGAAAATTATAAAACATGTCGTAAACCTAACCTTACCTTGCTTAAATTTATTGTTTTTAGAAGCCAAACCTTCAGAAAATTTCAACACAGCATTTTATATTTTGTAAAGATTTTTGTGAAATGGTGGTATTGTGTGATTTTTCAAATTGTAAAATTTATTTATTTCGCAAAAGGAAATTTAAAAAAAATCGTATTGTTCATCTGGAGTTAATTCATTGCTCTGAACGTTGTTAGAAATTCAGTTATTTTTCACCTGAACTACGAATTATCTATCAGTACCTGTAATTAATTCTCGCTCCTATCAGGACCTCGGAATTGCCGAGTTAAATCTTATCATTTGCATTCTTATCATGATCGATGTAAGGAACTCTACCGAAACGACGATCTTGATAATTCTGACGACGCTTCGGGGCGCCAACTTGTATTAGAGATGCCACTAATAAGCCAAGCGAGATCTGATATCCGGCTTTGGTATCCGATTCAGTGGCGTATGCGACGAAATCTTTAAAAATATTCAAAGGCAATAATAGTTCTAACCTCGCCTAGAGGCGACAATTTGTATAAGAGATGCCACTTCTACGCCAAGCAAGCTTTGGTATTCGGCTCAATGGTGTTTGCGCTGAAACCTTTCAAAGACCTTTAAAAAACGGTCTAAAGGTATATTTTTTAATGAAATTTCATATTGCAATTTTAACAAAAACCTTATAATTATTATATAGTCTTAAATTTTATTTTGTCGCAATAATTTCAAAAACAATCCTTCTGAAGCAAAATCAATAACCCGCGCGCCACTGGTGTGGCTAAGCCTGAAAACTGTTTCTATGTATTATATTCAATAGAAACAGCAATTAGAGTTGATAGGGGCGTTGAAAGCTTTAATTGAAAAAGGAAATTATGTATTTAAACTTGATTGTCTGTCTTGCACGACACTGAACAAAAAAATAGTACTCTGCTAGAAAATTGCCGTCTCATCCATTTTAACAGTATTATTTTTAGATCCACAATAACATGTTGAAATTAATTTGAATCGATACCAGGAAATGATAATATATTTTTCTATGAAAGTTTTGAAATATTAATAAAAAAAAAACAAATACAAATGCGATGTCTCAGCTTATTTAAGCCAATTGTATTTTCAATGAAAAAACATCCACTCAAGTGCTGGTATATTTTTTCTACGTATGCATTTTCTTTTATGCTGCAATATTGTGACATCAGCAGAAAAAAAAGAATATTCCAGATTCTGTGTTTTTTCTAACAAAAGTATTCCAATATGACAAACATTTGTACATGTATATTTTAATATGAACTAATCAAACAAATTATCAGTTTTTGGTGTATTTTAAAATACTTCTTTAAATTATGTTTAAACCTTATGAAATTGAAAGCATAAAAAATATTACCTTAAACATTATGATTTTATTCAATCAGATAACGCTTTTGTATGGTTTATTTTTATGATATTCAACTAAAATAATATTTTCACTTGTTTTGAAGAAACCAGTTTATTAACAAATAATTTTTGAATTTATTTTCCTCTTTTGATTTTTTAGTGACTAGTTTCACCAACCTTTATTGTTGACTTTTTCAAACAGAAACTCGGTCTGATATGTCTGAAAATATTAAAATGAAATTTAGGTCCAAAATGTTAAACAATTTTACTTGTTGTTTGAATTTGGGGTATTACATACTAAACATGTCTGTCGTGGGTTATTGTGTTTCATTGGTTACTAGATGTTGTTCAGGCATCGTTATCGATTTATTGGTTTAAAATTATAGCTCCAGGCTTTATGCGAGCTACTCGGTACGATTCCGAGACAAAGAGGCTTGCTGCGCCCCCCGGGGGGTGTAATTAATCCACCCCCGGCCTGGCCGTGATCCGCAATTGTGTATGAAACGGCGCAGTTTGTTATGAAAACTAATGTATATTGCTGAAAAGTAAACGGATTATTGCGCGAGCTTACCACTGCTTGTTATTTTAACTTCGGATGCACGAACTTCCAAACTGAATGCATTGTTGTTTATTTTACACTAACTCACAAATCAGAAAAAAAAAATCGTTGAAAACATTCAGAATAATATGTATTAGCGTTATGTCGTTTCCATATTACGTATATTCCACGCCAAGTTATTTCTTTTAAAAATATTGAATACTTTATATTGCTCGTAAAATCTCATCGGGAAATTAGATTTCAAGTGGCTTTTAAGCTCTCAATGCGCAACTTAACAGCTCAACGTTATCCCATGAAAGCTTCCCAAATTAGATTCACTATATAATCGGATTATATGTACACGAATGCTCGTTAATGCAATCATCGCTGCACGGAAGCGTATCGTTCTGCAGCTGTAACGAGCGCGAGAGATACTATGGATTATTAATACCCGAACAAGAGTATTCTCCAGTAGCTGCTAACATAATGTTCTGGAATGTTCTGAAAGTCATTTATGTATTCAGCTTGAAATTCAATGAGACGTGATCATACTTGAAACACAGACTTTTTGCAGCTTCAGTAAACAAACAGCGCAAATTTTTGATAATTCATTAAATAAGCTACATTAAAATAAAAGGTTGATGACCACACCATATCATGCTATGAACAACATATTATAAGATTCTATACGCCATATTGAGCCAGAAGTCAGATCTTCAGGTTAAAGTGTACATCAGCGTATACACACGCGTGCGCTGATAGATTTCATTGTAAGATATTCCTATAAAAATATATTGAAAACGCTACGAGAGGTTGATGACACGATATCATTTTATAAAATTACGTTTAAAGTCTTTAAATCGATATATTTTTCTTTTGGATCATATCGGATGCACGCGGTAAAAATTTATCCGATAGGTTTATCCTTGGTATATTGATCTTGGAATTGTACATGACCATGAGCTTCACCAGGGGTTGCTTTTATGGCTGCCATACGTATACATAACTGAGGAATCGATGCGGGTAACAGCTGCTGTCATTTTCAGTTGCATTTGAAAATTAAGGCATTGATCGGGTGAACCATGCAAGAATTCAAAGTTTTTTTAAATTCAATTTGTTGATGCTTAACACAAGTTTTCAAGTAATCAATTTCATAATTATATCACCATATAAATTTGAGTGAATTTAAGAAATCACTCAAACGCAACATTGTATTCTTAGTAGGCCCAAACGGTTAAACAAGTACTTAAAAAAATCGTATTAAAAAATTCTTATTAGAAAAAGTTGTATGAATCCACAGTATTTTTTTGTCAGGTTTCCACTTCATTAACGATATATTAGAAGCAGCAAAGGAAAGGTTTAAATAAATTTAATATTTTTCTTAAAGCAGAAGAACAAACGAACAGCGTTTAAAAAATAAACAAGCTACCCTCTTCTTTGAAATAAGTTATTAAGGCTCCCCTGCTTCCCTAGCACCCCAGCACCCCATCACCCCATCACCTCATCACCCCATAACCCCATCACCCCAGCACCCCAACACCTGAGAGGCACGCAGCCGGAGAGGAGTTCCTTTGTTGATGCCTTTGCCTGCGCTCATTTCACTTCTCCCCCGGGGCAGTCGTCATCCAATTTTCTTCTAGTCTACTTGAATATATTAGAATCTAAGTTTGCTCGAATCTTTTAATATAATCAACCGCGTCTTTGTACGCTGAATTGAATCAGACGATACAATATTTCGCTGTGTGCTGAGTTTAAAAAAGAAAATTCAGACTAAAGGCTCTTGCTCATACAACGTCTTTTTAGATGGCTCACCACGATGGTTGTACTTACATATTTATTTTACAATTAAGTTAAAATAATTATTTTTATCTAATCCTGTAACTGAAATTATTAAATAACAAAAAAAAATATATAATTAATTTAAAAAAATAAACAAAAAACCAAACAAAACCACTGCACATTGATTGATGTTTCGTTGTGAAGACCTTCCTGTATTATATTTAAATAACTATAGCGTAAATAGGTACGTTAAACATATTATTTTAATTCTAACCGATTAAATACACCGTAGATAAAAAATTTAAAACAAGTATTTAATAATATCTTTCATATCACCCTTTAACGCTTCGACAATTTGACTAGAAATTGAGCGATTATTTGTATATGAAAAACTATTATAATATATTTTGTCTTTCGAAATATTCAATGAACATCAAATAATTATTTTTCCTAAACAAATTTTTCGACTAATCCTTTCGATTTATTGAGGATTATCCAACATCTTACAACGAAATTTAGATTCGATTTCGATCAAAATAAACACACCTTTATCAAAATTTCCCACAGCAGCAACAAACATGCCGATACGATAAAAACAACCAAACGTATATTTTTTTTCGATAAAAAAAACATTTTGACGTCAGGAATATATGAATAAATCGAATGAGACACTTTATCATTCTTTTTGAGTTGTTTTCCGTGGAAGTCAAAGAATTCGTATACTAAAAACGAATACGGTAATTTGCCATCGAACTTGAAACAGCGAGAAGATAAGTGGTGCTCCAGTAGACAATTTGTAAGAAACTTTCAGGAATTGAGATATTTTTTATCGTAATAATATTACGATTGCCCGAAAACTTTACTCCAATTTAAAAAAAAAAACTTTTGACTATTTAACGAAGTTCTAATAAAAATATAAAAAGTATAAGAATTGCCCAAAATGACAATCGATTGCATAGTACTAAATATTTTTGACAGAGAGTACTTGGTGAAATTACATTTTTAATACTTTCAAGTAAAATAGTTTTGTGATTTTATTGGTGACCGGTTTCTCCAACCTTTTATGTAGGCACTATCAATCGAAGTATACACGATTAACATACCATCTACGATGAAAACCGAGCTATCAATTTTAAAGTATTCCACAATTGGTTTTTCTTTAATCATATCTAGTGATAGGGTGTTTGTGAAGTTCAGACAAAATAATCAATATATATTTTGTAATTTCGATTTTTTATGGTATCAACCATGGTTTGGAGGTTGTCGTTAATTTACAAGATTTTTTTTTTGGATATATGTGTGGCGAGCAGGTGAGCATGAAATTATCGATTAGAACCCGAGACTTCGTAACAGACAGGCAACAGAACTGACCACGAGACGCGGAATATCACAACCACGGTCTGAGGCAAGTGATTAATTATGAATGTATAATATCTAGCGAGAGCGGACTGCTCCGTGCAGTGTCAGTGGGAAACGCGGTTCATGCAAAACGACACGTGTGAGTCCCGACGGGGTCGTTCGAGGGGACGAGGTGTTTCATTAAAGTCCAGGTCGGCGCCTACCTGCGCATTTCAAAGTGTAAATAACCCCTAGGAAAAAAAAAGATTTAGCGTGGCTTGACTTCAGATTTGTATCGTCTTCGCCGGCTTGGCCGTAAATAATAAATGACAAGGGTTTAATTATGTTCAGAGAAGCAAAAAATAATCTACTTATCTGTAGTAAAAAAAAAAAACAAAAATTTCTTCAGTGACATTTAAACGAAGAAAAAAAATTTGTGCTACTACAAAAAAGCTATAAATACTGTCTCGTGGGATATTTTTGTATCAATGCTGTCAAATGAACATGAGTTAAAGAGTTCATCGAATGAAAAAAAACGTAACTTTTATCAAAAAATAATAAGCTCCTATCACCAATTAAATTAATTTCTAGATATCGAGATTAAGGATTATACAGGACAGATAAGAATCTGACGTCATCAATAGCACCGAATAGTGACGAAGCGTTCACAGTTATAGAGTATATATTATTTTGTACCGCACAAGATATTCTGCAAATAGTGTTGTTAGTTTACTAGAAAAAAAGTTAAGAAAATGTACCTAGTAATTATTTTATTTCCAGAGTGAAATAAGATAATTGCTAGGTAATCTTTGAATTATACCTAACACTGTTATCAGTTACTCGACGTTGAAATAATCGTATTCAATTGCAACGAATATTATAATTTATAAAACTGTAGCAGTCATCAAAAAAATTATAAATATACTTTTGTTGTATTTACACCATCAGCCAGTTTAATTGATAATGTGTACTTTTTTGCTATTTGCGTCAGCAAATAAACTACCTTTTTGTATTTTAAAATGTGAATGTCAGCAACAATAAATAAAATAACAAGGAAAATTGTAGAAAACACGAATCTATATTAAAAATAATGCAGTGAAAAAAATACTCATTGCTCATGAAAAGGTCGTTATGAGGCTATCAAGGCAGATGCAAATCCGTTTCAATGCCGTACGATCATTCCAAACAATATCTTGACCCGATTTAAGCCGAGAAAAGCTGGCTGTTCGTATTAACTATTAAAGGAATGCGCAAATATAGACCTCTTCCAAGTTTTCGCAAAGTCAACGTGCGCGAAACCGAAACCAACTCAAAGCGAAACCGAAACCTCAACTCAAACTTAACCACAAAAGCACGTTTCAGATTGAGTTAAAGCGATCCCATTACTCAAAATTACACGACATGATTTTATATAAAATGAAGACAAAAAATCAGCTAGAGTTATACAATTACGAACCTGAATTTTAAGCATGGATGACAGAACAAATATGATAAGCCGTTCACTCGAAACAACTGCAACAATAAGACTCGATGTCATTATTTGTTATCAATAAACTCATAAACGATATCATTTGAAGGTGTTGCCACTACAACTGAATATCGCAACAAATAATTTTATTCGTCTTTAAAAAAACAACAAACACCTGAGAAAATTGTGCCAATACAAATGCTTTGTCTATGGCACTGACCTTGAAATACTGTTGTCAGAATTTTTATTGTGTAAAAATTTATACCAGAGTAAATCAAACATCGTTTTTGTGTCATTTTAACAATTTTATATTTAATAGCTGTTCTTGAGTTGACCTTAGTCTATTTTTTGTTGCTTAATGAATGCAGGTCGTGAGGTTTGTAATAAAATGAAAGTAATAAAATTGTAAAAAAGCATTAAGAAAAATAAAATGGTCTCAATCATTTATTTGCAGTTGCATGAACGATAGTATGTTTTTATCAAACGGCTTCATGATTTTATGTAATTATACTCATTTGATATGCTGATTTGCACGGTTAAAATGACTTGAATTGCGTGTGAATTGTTAAATATTTTACTGTATATAAAGCGAAAACATGTTGTGCTTGAGCAAAATCACTAGCCGACTACTATTTACTCCTTACCCTTGTTTGGCAATTAAGCTTCGCGTGAGACTGCCATAAAGTTGGCATTGAATCTTTTAGAATTTCATATCAAATCGTTTGGTTTTCCACGATATACAGAAATAAAAAGTTATGGGATATTTAAAGTTTAGATTAACTTAATTATAAAGTATGTAAGGTTCATTAATCTTTTGAAAGATTAAATCAATATAATATGAAGGGTAGCTTACTCTTTTGTAGTTAATTATTTTATGAATGATTTATTAGGTTACATTGTGTTATGATTGTATTAAAAGATTAAAATTAACTTTGTTAATTTTATTAAGAAGATAATTTCAACAATATCTATCTTATATTCGATCGGTAAATTATGATTGATGATGGAAGTTACAGAAATGAGTCAACAAGTTACTTTTACGAGTATATCATTATGAGCAAGTTGAGCACATTGTAAGCAATTTTCCTCAACGTTCCGTCATCAAAGGTGGCCTGATAATGACCCACATCAAAAATCGATTGACAAGACATCAACCTCTAGACCCCATTTTATAGACCCTAAAATCAATTTCGACTCTATGATTTTACTCTCTCTTTGTCTATTGTCTTGATTATCATTTGTCTATTGTTGTTTATTTTCACTTGAAAACGTCAAAATGCCGGCAATGTCAGATAGCAACAGGTTTTATTTGCTTTTTTACATTGACCCGTTGTAATTTTATACAATAACGAATAATTTTAAATTTCACCTTTTATATTTATAAAATATGGTATAAAATATGAAATACATTAAATAGTTTTGGTTGATTTGTTTTGTTACAGACGACCTGTTCCTGATGAGGAAAACTGGCCACTGTATACTAAAGACAAACCGAACTACTACTCATTCAATGCGGATGGATCCAAAATAGGTAAAGGACCCCGAGCCCAAGCGTGTGCTTTCTGGAACCAGTTCCTGCCGAGGCTTCACAATAACCCGGGTGAGTACATTTATCCTTCATTGTGCACACTTCACATCAAAGTGAGTTTGTAAATTATTATGAAATAATAGAATGCTTGGCACTTCACTCTAAAATGCTCGGCAGTAATTTTCAAATTTCTTGGCCATCTCGCCTTAGTTTTCCAAGTAGTGACCATTCTATTTTATGAATTTAATAATTCTCGAACAAAAATAAAAGAGAGGTACATTTTTAGGAAATGCAGTTTTATATTTGCTTATTATATTACTTAGCAAAGTGAGATAATTGTGTCAAGTTTTCATGCTTGATGTTGGTATCAAATAAAAATTGATTTTTATATGCGGACAATCGATTGGTCAGTATTAACCATTGAATAATTCATTTGTATTTGTTTTCAGATACCCCTCCTCAGCCTTGTGAAGGTGCAGTGACCCATCTGCTGAGCAGTGCTGCCCAGCACTACCCGACAGCCGGCAGTCTGTACCTCGTCCTGTCAGCCACCCTACCTATCCTCGCTGCTGCCCTGTGCGCCCTATAGATTACTTTACTCTTACTTATGGGATAACAATGTGATTAAATAGAAACAAATGATTTGATATGTAGCAAAACTAACGACGAATGCTCTAGGCAACGGCTACTGCAGATACACTACGTAGTAAAAGCACACAGGCCTAATAGCGTAGAAAGTAATGCATTCATAGGTTTGTTTTTGGCAATGTATCTTTGTAGGGGTAGCTAATAAAGGGAAAGCACGGCACGATAGCGAATTGTACCACCAAATATATACATTCTAGGGTATGAGATATTTAATTTGACTGAAGACGCACTGTGCAAAATTTTAGATGTTTCGAAGAGCACATTATTGTATTATGTGCCGGTAATATTTGCCCACTCATCAATTTCAGGATTTTCAAATAATGTTATGTTGAATGATGGTTATTTTTTTCATATTGTAGGTTGTAACATTGTTATCATAACAGTTTCTAAAAGGTTCTAATTTTATTATATCGGATACTTTCACAATACATCACTTTATTTTGGTTTTTTGTTAGAAAAGAGGTATTTTTAAGTCTATTGAGTTAGTTTTAAATATGTTTTTATATTAAGTATTATTTTTTGTAAATTGTAAGAAAAATTAAGAGTAAAAATAAAACATATCATTTTAACAAATGGCAAGCCCATGTAAATTTGACCAGATAGTATAACAAGTAAACAAAATAATACCCGCTGTGTTAGAGATGATTTGAGCAAAGTTGATGTGATAATCTTGTGTATTTGCTTTTATATTCTTATATTACAGGGCACTGTTCAAACAACACGCATCTAATTTTTTGTTCAATTAGTAAATTGATATTGCTCGTCCCAAAGTTATTGAAACTAAGAGTTAGTACATAGTATTAATGGAAATATTAAAAGATACAATCGATTAACTTATTGTATTGAAGCGAGTGAATTTAGTGTCGCTTATAGTGCATCATGTCAATTATTGTGATCTTTGTTTAGTTGGTAAATATTGTGATTAGATAATCAGTATCCCCGGTAGTTTGAGGGTCGTTATACGGAAGTTTCTTTTTTACGGTTAACTGTACAGAGCATAAAATGATTGTTGCCGAGTTTCTAAAGAATGAGTTCATTTTTACATGGATAGCTTAACTTTCACAGAGTAAAACATTAGATCTTGAACAGTCACAGTACATAGGCATTGCTTAAACAATCAAATAAGACATTATAGAAGTCTGATCATATAAATAATTTTTTTGTCTCTTTGAAATATTAAACATAAAAGCAGAAGCAGTAAACAGTTTTTTTAGATGCCTATATTTGAATACAGTTGAAATTCTTACCTGTTTTGAAATATCTTTTGATCCCAAAACTCTCAATCCCCTTATGATCTGATATGAAATGTAGTAATTCTAACAAAAGTAGAGAGACTTTCGCTTTTACACCAATATTTTGTAATTCTCTAAGATATCTCAATAAGGTTCTAGGCATAGAAATTAAATATCATAGTTAATTGAAACCTATCTTATGATGACACTTATCAATAAATTTAATATTTACACTTTTTGTATACCAATTGTCTACCTACTACTAGAGATTCTTTTCTTCATTTTGCTGTAATGCAATATTTCACATATTTGAATATTTTGAATATCATGGCTGGCCCATGTGAATAATGAGAATTAATTAAATTAATAATGTTAATAAATAAATAAATTATGGACTATTTTAAAATCAAAATCTACTGAGCTTATTAAAACTTGTTTTCCTTCCAACAATATTTAAAATGACAGTTAATAAATAATACAACCACACACTAAAAACTTTGGGAGTTTACGCAACAAAATAAATTAGTCCATTGAAGTTGAGAAGGGAATAGGATTGGTAAGAAGAATATAGGAGTATGTTCCAGAACCTTCTTTGCTAATCTTAAAATCAGTCAAAATTTCCTAAGTTATTTGATGCCATATAAATAAATAATTAGCAATCAGTTTGATCTTTTCCCTTGTAATGTAAATGATTGAATACCCTTATTGGGTATTTTTTTTATTCTTGAAAAGTAGGGTGTGTAGCTACTTCACATGAAATGTCTACTACACAAAATATTGAAATTATAAGATAAAGTCAATGGAAATACATATAGAGTTTGAATATTCATGTTTGAAGTAAATAAATTATTATATTTGATGAAAATCATCTAAATATGTATTAACTTCAAAAAATCATTTTAAAGAACAGCTTACTGACAACTATATGAAAGGATAAAAATAAACCACACATTCTTGGTCAAAATGAATATAAATATATATAATAACAAAATTTGTTTAATCAATACTATTCTTTATATTACTTTCTTCTACATAAAAAAATACTTGATTGATAACTTCAAACTAATTATTATATTGTTAGTAAAATTAGCTTCCTTCTGGAAAATAAATAATTACTTGGATGATTAGGAGCATGAAATGTATCGCTTCAGAAAATGTTTCCGTATTATAATAATAATAATAATAAATGAATTGTAACTTAAAAATTATTATACATTTATCAAAATTATTCAATATTTAATTTTAAGGAAAATGGTGTCAGCTTTATAAAATTAATGAATATTTTATGTATTGCTTGGTAAAACCATAATTTTGATTCATGGAAATCGTAAAATATAAAAGTTCATACTATCTTTCTTCTCTCAACACCATTTGAAAAGTTGCCATTGGTAGGATCAATGACATGTTTTATTTAACATTTTCTCTACTTCAAATTATGAAAATGCATATATGATAAATGAATATCAATTTTGAACCTAATGATAATAATATTTATAGTTTGCCAGAGTGATACTGTTCAAAAATAAAGAAGAAATTAAATAAATTACCCATGAGCAGCACTAATCGTTAACTTAGAATATTATATAGAGTACGGCTTTTGTACGCACTGTTTACACTTTACATTTGGGTATATAAATTGCATAATCCATCATAATATATTATGATGCATACATTACTGATATTTAATTTTTATTCATGTATGTAATTATACACTAGCCTTGATCCTTTTTTACTTTTGTAGAAAATTGTAGTACGTAAGTGTATGTAAGGTTGTAATTTTCTTGTGCGTTTTGTTTTAATCTCTAAGAATTACTTTTATATGATATAGCGTATTTTCTTAAATATTATTGATCTTCTGTATTAAAATTGAGATTCTTTCTATGGGTTTAAAATGTCAAATTGTAATAGTTGTTAAAAATGCTAATATTGCCAATAAGTGTGAATTAATTCTGTATGTGAAAGAGAATATGAATAAGGTTATTTTAAATGAGTTTAGCAAATCTTTGAGCCCATAATTTTTATTGGCGAGCTGGTGGATAACATCAAAATATGATGGTCTCTATAATTCAGAATCAACTCGAGAATATAAGAAAGAAATTATTGTTTTATACTTTGTAGGTTAAAGATTACTCTTAAATTACAGTCATTATTACATTTGGATGTTAAAAAATAAATAAATAGAAGATTTAAAAGTAAGTTAACATTTAGAGAATATAATTTTGTTGGATTGTTGTGGATGCTTAGATCATTTGGACTTAGTATAAGGGACATGGAATAAAATAACGTATTTTATATTGAATGTGGTGTTATGTACTAAGATTTCGAATGCCTAAAATAATATAATGCATATCATTGAGGCCTATGAAATAAACAATGTATTTTATTTAAAATTTACACTTAAATAATTTTTCTGTATATGGAAATATGCGACTAATTGGAATGCCACTTTGGGTTGTTTGAAATAATGCAGGACTTTACGATAGTAGTGAAATGTATTTGGGAATATTGAACATCCATGATAAAGTCCCTCATTTTAGGGTTTCACATTTGGGTCGTACCGATGCCTTGGAGTCCCCGGTAGCGCTCTACTTTACAATTTAAACATATCAAAATAAACAAACATATCAAAAAATTACTCATGACTGATATTATTTTATGAGCAGTGTGTATAGCACTATATTTTTGAATGAATCTGGGTGATTTTAATAAATTGTATTATTCAGTCGACGGTTATGTAGATCGTGCAACACTTAACATAGTATTGTCGAGTTGCCAATCTTGTGCTCAGCAACTTCATTGTTGTGACAGCTTAGATGTATTTGAATCAATGGGTATGCTTCTAAGAGACTTTACAATTTAACAAGCTTTAACTGTGTAATTACTCGATCATCCGATCATCGTAAGTACATATAAATTTTTAAACAGATGTCTCTTTTTGCTCAACAAATGAATGGTGACGTGTGTTTAAAAATGAAAAGTTAAGAGAATAAAATAACACAGTGCATCTAATAGAAGCTCAATGGTTTCTGAAAAGATAATCGATGTACCTAGTTTTTTGGATATTAGTGTAATTAGTTATTTCTAGCTTTTGGATAAGTTAAGTAACCTTTGATAATCAAAAAATAAAATCTTTTCAATTACGTGACTGGTGCCCAGATAGCTTAGGCTTATCGCCGATCGATTATCCAATCATTCAGCGATGAGTGTTGAGATGAGATTTATCTCCTGTATCCTGAAAACTACTTGTGGAACTTTGTTACAGTTTGCACGACCTCTGTAACCGTCAGTTATTATAAGTTTAATACAATCAGTCTGTTAGGGCAACATATATGTTGTATATTATACAAAATAGGAAAAATATGTGAGTTATGTTGAAAGATTCAATGTTAACTGTTAAATGTTTATCTAAAATTCACTGCATATTTAATTAGTGAATATAAACGCCTAAATTAAATATAATGTTTCTTTTCTATTTTATTCGTGTGATTATTGTCTAATGCGGGATATGATGCGATCAGTATGAATAATGTTTGGATACGTGAAGTTAGGTAATTAATATAAATAGTATTTTTTGTAAAATTACTAAGCACAATAGGAGAATAGTGAGTACTAGAATATGCTTTATATGGAATGTTTTAAATGGTTTACCTTTTGATGTGATTATTTTACAAATGAAAACACTATAAAAATTTTGGTGTTGTGTCTTAGATAAATAAATGTTCATACTTTAATTTCTAGATTAATTGAATGTGATTAGGCATTGCCTGGTAGGTAAGATGTATTTATTTCCTGCTTGTAAAAATATCCAAAAGATACGTTAAACAAGCGCGTAGATTCATTTATATAAAATATAATATTAAGAGTATTTCCAGTATAACCTAACATTAAGAATACATACACTTCTGGTCATTTGTTCATGGCCTTTAACAATGCATCATTTTTATGCTAATCAAACAATTATAGGTGCAAATGAACTACTTTCTGCTAAAAACTAATATTTGCGTGATTTATTTCTTAACACACGGAACTAAATAAAACTTGCACCGGATACTAAAAAACAAATAAAAATCTCACTATGGTTGAAAATTATATATTCATAAATTTATATTTGCAATGGAATTTTTTTATTTCATATTTCAATAGTACGATTTTTTACAAATGTAAAACACTTTCATTTTCTTTAGGTCTTCAGTGAATAAAATTTTATTAAAGTTTGAATTTATTTCTCTTACAAATCCTATCTTATGAAATAAACATACGTATAATAGTAAATTCACCTTACCGTTCAAAAATGTATGGTAGTTTCTAGTGACTATACAAAAATGTATGATTATAGAAATAAAATATATTTTAATGTTGAACATCTGTGTTTTATTTGTATAACTAAAGCAATACTTGCTGCTGTATATTATCAGGCTCACGTCTACAATTTTTTTTCAATGTAAGTATGTTTTTAACACCTTAAGAAATTAGATTAGAATGTTGATCTTTAGAATGTCACTTTGAGAAATAGTTTCATGGTTAATAGTTTCTGTTGCTATGCGCTTAAGTTTGCATAAAAAAAGCATATATTTTAGGATTAGAGATTATCGAGGAGTATTTGTTTGTTTAGTCTGTTTCCGATCAACAAATCTCTTAATCTCCAGCTTAATTTCAAGCTACAAGTGAGAATCTATCATTGCACCGCTAAAATAGCTCGCCTTAATTTGCGGCTTATGGTGGTCTTTGTTATGTTCAATTGAACGGGTTGCTTCTAGTCTTGCAAATGTTACTAATGTGACTTGAGAGAATAGGAGTACGAGCGGGTGAGATTGTATTTTAAAAGGAAAAAAAAAATTGTTAGGCTTTATTCATATTGACGACTGTGCTTAACTTATTTCCCATTGGAAGTACTTTTACGATGGCTATTATTTACACAACTATAAAAACTGTATATATATATATATATATATATATGATAATAATGATAGCAAACAATATTGAACAAAATTAATTAATCCTGGGTGGTAACTGAGCCGGGAGGTTTTTAAATCTTTAAATGATTTGTCAAAGCTCATCAAGTAGAGCCAAGGTCAATTTCGTAATTTTATAATTATGCAAATGGCCGTTATGAACAGTCTGGTTACGATCAATTTACATATTTGACACTAGTAAAGCTGATTCATTTTAATTATCAACTGAATTGCCCAAACGTGGAAGTTGTCATGCGGGTCGACCAATTGAACAGTTCTATCTTCCGTGCCTCTACGCGTCCCAATAGTCAAACCTTTCATCATATTTGATATTGACAAAAAGAAAACAGAGTGTATTTATGGAATTTATATGCAAAAGAGAACAGATTTTTTAATATATCTCGCAAAGGTTAATATATTGACATCATTGTTAAGGTGGATATCTCCTTCTCGAGTGCTTCTCCTCAGAAGAAGTCGGTGACCATAAATATTTATCAAGGGTCAGTCTTACTAATTCGGCTGCACCTTCGACTTCCACATTTGTGGATATATGAGAGGATGGATGAGGAGGCACCCGAAAAAGAAGACAGGATCTGGAATACAAGCTCAGGAGAAAAATAAATGTCAGCGAATCCAGCTGCTTACAACTTTAGTACTTCTTCTTCTGTTGCCTCTCCTCATAGGAGGTTGAGGACCATTTCCTTGAACATATCGCTATCCTGGGCCATTCTCACCAATCCGACTGCACTGGTGCAAATTCCGCATCCACGTGAACTTCTATACTTATTGTTACGAGATATGTGGCCAAAATAGGAGACCAACGTCATGAGTTCCCTTTCTTTGCGCATTCTTTGTAAGACTCTAATGGTATCTTAAGGATTCTCCTATACAGCCACATTTCAAACGCCTCAAGTAGCTTCTCTGGCGCAAATTCCGCATTCAAGTGAACTTCCTTCTTCATATGTCCCTTTTCCCTTCGATTTTTCCTTGGAAAATCAGCTGGAAGATGCCATACTTATTGCTACGGTAAATATGCCCAAAATATGATACCTTCCGCTTCTTTACCAACGTCAAGAGTTCCCATTCTTTGCGCATTCTGTGTAAGCCACTTTTTCTCCTATACAGCCACATTTCAAGCACTTTAATACTTCGCATAGTAGCTGCCTTGAGTGTCAAAGCTTCGACTCCATAAATGAGAACTGAGACGACATAACATTTGGTGAATCTCCATCGAGATTTCAGGGTTATATCTCTGTGGTACTGTAAGCCGCTAATTTATGGCAGGTATGATGTAAGTCGGCAAGTTGATAAAACGATAAATCATCGTCTGCTCGATCCCAGGCAGGCCAGACGGCCGGGCGAGGAGCCGCGACGCCGCCTTGTCTCCAGCGCCGCTCCGATACACGCTTATTAATTGTCTCTTGTTGCCGGCGAAAGGCGGTTCTGTGAAAACGCCACGGAAAAATTTGGACTCGCTTAAAAAAACGACACACATTTCGTTACCGACTGGTTCTCGTTTTATTCATTATCTCGCGGTTGCTAGGGGAAAATTTGAATCTATACTATAAAATGGTGAGTGGGGGACTCCCGCGCGCCGAGCGAAACGCCTTCGCATCTCTTTGTTATAGAAACATATATATTTAGATGAAATTCGTTATGAATACGCGTTATCGTGTCTTCATTCACGTTACATCTTATCATATATATAATTTTACGACGATCTCTGTCTCTCAAAAGAGACTAAGGCAAAATAGGCTTCATTATATATTCTTGTTGAGGGACAAGGCATTTGATTGGTGAAGATCCATTATTATAATGATAAAAGTACCTTCACTTTGAGTTTATTAAATTTTTTGCATTACTAGTTTCGACCAAATAGACTAGGTCATGCATAACTAGTTTAGTTATGCATCTGATGATGACGTATTTCTATTTGGTCGAAACTAGTAATGCAAAAAAATTAATAATCTCAAAGTGAAGACAAAATACATAGGTACTTTTATCATTATATATATTATGCTAATATAAACGCGAGAGCTTTCGCAATACGCAGACTTTTCTTTCCAATATATAACTGCGGTGTAGAAAGATTCGGGGACCCACTACACTATTTTCCCATTAGAAAACCATGAACACTGGCACAGCTTGAGTATTAGCTTAGTGAAATTGTCGCAAACCTCCTCTTAGGGGAGGCACTTGATGGTATAGCGAGGTGATATTTTATGATGATAACAGTAATGAAAGACGTATGTTTTATGTTGTAAAAAATACACGCAAAAGTTTATTTGCGTTAATTGATTGATATCCTATCAATTAGCGATTGCATCTTTTTATACCTTTTCTGCGAAATGCTTATCGTAAGATCAATCTAGCGATTACGATTTGCTAATTTTATGCTGCAGCGTCTATAAAAAGCGCGTATTACATAGTTTTCAGAGTTGCGAAAATAGTTATGGAAAAATTATAAGCCGCTTATGTGAAGACGCGAGGACGGAACTAACGGTAGTGACTTAATAAGCCGACTCGCCCGGGACCGATTCGCTAGACCAAATGTCTACAGCGAATATTAATTAAAATATTTTCGGATCGGTATTGAATCACCGACCCGGGCCGGTAAATCACAATGAAACGAATGCGACGAGGTCGTCCACACGGCGGCCACAGGTGTTGTTTGCTGAACCGTAATTAAATTGTAATGTCAGAAGGAACACCTTTCCGCGACTCTATAAGTTATTGCTCTTGCGACGAAGTCACAACTATTATTGAAAAAAAAAAAAAAAACCCCCCACCGGATAATAAACTTTCGATTCGCAGAATCAGAATCTATCATCAATCTTAAATCGTTTGAGCATAAATTAAAAATAATTTTACTAATTGCAGGTGGCTGTAAAATAATGATTATCATTAAAAAAATGCACGAATGCAAGGCGTTACAAAAAGTAAGAAACATCAGGTAATTATTTAAAACGTTATCAGTAATTTAAAGGAATTGTTAAATATATATGTATATTTTATGGATTGGACGTCAATCAAGTGCGTTTTAATTATCTATACAGGTTTATATTACTTACTAATGTGATTAGGCACATTTTTTCACACATTGAAAATGATTTAAAGAAACTCTCAGAAAAATATTATCGTGACTTGTGTAGGATTCTAACTAATGAATTGTTAAATGCCCTTATTGATAAGAAGAAAAAAAAAAAAAAAAACAACGTATGAGACCGATTGAAAAGATTGCTAGAATCAATATTTTAATATTATTTCACAATAAAAAATATTTTGTTCAAATGAAATTTAGTTTACAGCAAATGAGTCTACGGTATTAGTTTTCGAAACATAATTCAATTGCTCTTATATTCTAAATTGTTAAATAAATGTTTTTATTTATTGATTTATAAGAATAAACCCATGAAAATAGCAATAACAATAAAATAGCACTGAAATAAAATATTAAAAAAAAATATTGTAAATATTCGACTGTCTAAATATTTAAAAAAATACTGTTAGTTAATCGGTTACTATATATAATTGAAAATTTGGTTATGTGTGTTTTATTGAAAACATCATTTATGGGTACTAGGAAACTATCTTCTGCCTAAAAGTGTTTGAAATTTTATAGTGCTGTAAATCATGAACATCGATTTTATTTTCAAACGTCTATTGTTGATACAAGAGTAATTAAATTAACCAACCTGATATTTTTATGAGTTTTTCAAGTAAACCGATTCATTAGAATTCCGTTTAATGATTTAGCCATAAGTTTAACTTCCAAAGAATCCGCAATTTAATTATTTTTTGCGGTCGTTTATTATTTATTTGCCGAAATCTTGCGTGCTTCGAATGAGGATGTTTCAGTTTTGTTGACTTTCCCGGTAACTTATTGACTTTTGCCAATTACCGAAACGGCAGTATAAATATTTTGAATAGTGATTAGGAAAAGTTGATTGTGTGACTTGCGTACGATTGAAAATATCTCCCGTCTATTGACAGTGAGGTGATAATATTCTGCAACAATTTTTAGCACTGTGTAAAATGCGGATTTGTGAAAACTTACAAATTACCTTGGCTTCGTACAAATTTAATTTTAAGTTTTGTACGTGGCGAGTGCTTGAGCTCAAAGCAATACACTTTGAAATGATTTTTATTGACGGTATAGAAATTAATACCAACTTCTGGGGTCAGATTGTAGCTTCTTGTGAAAATAATATTTATTATAAAGATGAAACCTATTTATTTTAGGTTATATGAACGATTGGGCAAGGTTACCAATGTCAATGAAAAAGTACGAAAAAAAATAAATGGGAAAGTAAGATATCTTAGGAGTGAGAGAAAAGTTATCAAATCTTATCAAATGATCAAACATTTGAGCTTTTGTAAACATTTAAATGTTGTTAGACAAAAGCGTTAATTCATAAAAAAACACGACATTTTCGGGTAGTACATTTATACGAAAATCACAAAAGGTCTGATATGACAATAAATACGACATTTTTACAGATTTGAATGTGCACATAGACGAAAGCTCTAACTGATATTCACTGATCAAATAATCAACAAGTTGATTTAAATTTTAATAAAAATCGAGTTTGTAGAGTAAATGCAAATAGTATATTATGCATGCCTCTATTTAATTCTAAAATTAATAAAAATTTAAGATTGTCGGGTTTTAGAGACAGTGCAAAAATGCGGGGGCCAATGGGTTAGAACAGACAATCCCACGTCTGTGCTATTGCAAATATCTAATATTCCATACTTCCTTGTCCTGGTGAGAATCACGAGATATTAAATGTCTAAATATTTGCTGACGAGGTGGCGGCGCTCTGTTAATGGATATTCTTGATTACTTTTAGTCGCTTTTAATTTAATTTTTACACATAAGTCCATTAGTATTGAGTACAAACATACATTGCTGTTTGTTTTGAAAGTAAACAAAGCTTTGTTTATAAACCATTCATTATAATGCTTTATTTATGATTTACCTTGTTAAGGGTTTTTTTGATGCTTCGTTACCAGCTTCTTAGCTATTTTACATTCAATGTTAAGAAAATAACCACCAAACACAGTACAGAGAATAAAATGTTTTCAATTACACTGAAAGATTAATGGTTTCACAAATAAAGGGCAGTACATTTTAGTATTGTACTGAATCGTGGTTCATTTTGGGGAAAAAAATTATAAATATGAAATACAGCTTTTATTTTAGTTTGGTTTTTTTTTAAGCTGGTTTGAATTACAATGATTCAAAAACCCATTGATTCAAAGACTAAATTAATATTTTATTAATATATGCTGTACGTACAAGGAAGAAAATTTAAATACGCTACTTTAATGCTAAACATTATTTATCGTAAAACAGTAAACATTCAAAATTTGATTCATGTAATGGACAATAAATTTGTATAAATTTTACATACATGTAGCAATTAAGGTTACACCTACCAATTAAATATTTGTTAAATTTAATGTCTTGTTTAAAGCTGTCTAAATTTTTACCGTCTACTTTATTTGCTTGTAATAAATTAATTGAAAAATAACTGAAAAAAATCAACGCGTGCAGTCGGGCGAAAAATGGAATCGATTATCGATTTTACCTTAATCGGTATTCTCACCCAGTAATAAAAAAAACCTGTCAATGCGATAAACTTATGCATATGAATATTAATTGACACGTGTTTTTATAATTCGTTAATAGTATATATTATTGTGATTCGCAATTAATAAATTTATTATAATTATAAAACAAAATACAAGAAAATAAAAATTTATTCGATGATTATGATGTACTTGTTTTTAATTTATTTAAAACTGTTAGGTATTATCAAGAAATTTATCACTTTATTAAAAATATCTTTAAGTATTGACGAAATGGCCGTAAAATTTAATATTTTGGTATTATAAGTAAAAATAGAATATTTAATTATTTGCTTAAAGTTTTTAAATAACTTTTATTCAATTAATCCCAGATTTATTTAACAGGTTTTCAACGTTTATATCTAGTAAAAGTAGGTTGAATTTATTGCAAACTAAAATCTTGTGATTTATTTTAATGGATCCATAATTTTTGTTTAAGATATTTAACCAAATATTAGTATACATAAATCTAAACTATCTTGACTCGACGGAATATTTATATTTATTATATAGTGCAAATAATAAAATAACTGTGTTATCCTGATCAATACGAGTCTAACCTTACTAATCTAAAAATAATACTTATAGATGCAATGCGAAACAAACAAACTAGCTGCTTTATTTAATTTTCTATAATTTCTGTTATGACATCGTAAGATATTTTTATATGTGCCAAGATATTGTATATATTTTAGATATAGTGCAAAAAAATTTAACTAAATAATTATCTCTTTATTTTTATGAAATGTATACGACAATCTTTTATTAAATTTTTATTGATTAATTATTTTACATTATTAATTGTTTGATTTTTATATACTTTATAATTTTCTTTTAATTTTTATATTACCATCCATAAAATATTTTTGGTGATAGAAGTATTGAATGAGAAATAGCAGAAATACACGGAAATAATATTATTATGTAGACTTCATTGAAAATTTAAAATATATAAAATAATTTATTACATCCACCTCTAAGTGTGAATTCTACATTAAAAAAACACTTACTTCACTCAATTGTAGAGGTTCGAGGAAGCCTGAAGAAATTATTGACTCGCTTCAGCTTCTGAAAAATACTGTAAAACCTAAAAGTGACCTCATGAGGATACATTTTAAACAAACAAGTAAAACCCCTTAAATAAACCAAATATTAAAAAAATGCGATTCCGCTTATATCATTGATTTTTAACGAATGTTATTAACTTTAACCTTTTTTCTATTTCCAAGTAAATACGCACTGACCTCTTCTAGAGTGACCGCAGTTTTACACTACACTGTTAATAAATTCTATATATTTTTTTGATTGAAGTTCTTTATTTTTCTGTTTTATATTCCTAATATGATTGATTGTCAAGTTTTACATTTTATATAAATTACATAGAGGTGGCATACTCTGTGCAAAAAAATACAAATAAAACCAATAAAATACGACTGGAACGTGACAAATATACGAAAACATTATACTGGGTAATAATTCAATTTTCAATAATTGCAGCTGTGAAAATGAATTAAATTATTGTATCTTAACAAATTATATATACATGTCAATATAAACTATATGTGAAAATGCTTGTCGTTTAATTTTTTATTTACAATCGTACGTCGTATAATTTAAATAAATTTTATTTTTGTACTTCTTTTTCATTGAATACCATATTAAATATAAAATATTTATAACAAAATCGATTATCAAATATTCTATGACACACTGGTTTAATTTGTAACACTTTGCATTTAAACATTAATTCTTTTGATTACTTTCGTCTTTCAAGGGCTTCTTCAGTATGAAGAAGCAAAAAAGAGTGTAACTACTGTTATATCAATTAGGAAACCTGTTTATTTCTTATCGATTGGTTCAGTGGTGGACTTGATTGATTGTGATTCATGATAATGATTTTTTAGGTCATAAATGGAGGCAGCATTTAAAAAAAAATCTAATGGTCCTAATTTAAGTTAAAAATAATAGTTATGCTTAATTTTTTAAGCACGAGTCTGTATCTCAAAATTCCTTGAACAGCGGGGAGCTCAGAATATTATTGCAATTATTATATTAACTGCTGCTAAATTTACATCCTGCTAAATCTTCAGATATCAGATTACAAAATAGAATTAAAAATCCGTGAATGTGAGCGGTCTCCATTAGCATTGTTGTTAATCGTAAACAATATTTGTATAAAATATCCTAAAACTTATAAGTCATGACGTTTTTATTTGCAACCGTTTATAAATAATACATTTATTAATTTAAATCTTCCATAATATGATATACAAAAGGATTTAATGAGCATTTTATAATCTGATGTCCTAATAAAAAAAATCAGAATTTAGATTTTTTAATCCAGTTTATTATTTTAGAGTAGTGTGTTTTACTGTTGATAATGATAATTAGTTTTAAATCATATTGTCCATGTAGTAAAAATAAAAAAACTTTATCAATTGTTAATAAATAAAACATGAATATAAAATACCTGTTCAAAGAAATTTAATTAATTTAAAACTTCTTCTTTATTAAGAAAAACTGTGGTGATAAATTATAAAGTGACATCAATAAATATTTTTTTACTATTTTTTCACAAAAAAGACTTCAAAATTCGTTAGTTTTATTATATTTAAAACCTATATATTACAAAAACATAAAATTAACTTTAAAACGAAGCTAATTTTTTTTATTAGCTAACAAAGTTTATTGAATTTCATAGTATTCTTTTCATCAAATTAATTTAAAAAATATATATATTTATAATTATCGTTAGTCAATATAAACTACATAAATATTAGTAAATCTATCAAAAACGACAGACAAAACCTACGAACACAAGTAATATTAACAAATTAATGCCTAAATAAAAAGTAGATCCAGTAATATAACACAATATATTTCAGACACAACATTTCCTCGTTGAAATATAATTTATGGTGTTTACATTTTAGCCGCGTTTGCATATTTTTTTATTTCAATTGAAAGTAAATTGGCTGCTTGTTAAGATCAAATATCAATTATTTTCATATAATAATAAATATGAATTTAATAATATTAACTGCTCAATGAAATATAATCCGAACGTTGAGCGAGCATTACATAAATTTTCCGTTTAAAGTTATTTATAATATTTATCCGAAAAGCTTATTTAAACCTTTTTATTCTGCTCAAAGTACAATTAAAATAATAACAAAAATATAAGTCAGCTTACAAATTATCTTGAATATTTATATCACCATTTTTTAATTACCATAATGTATGAATATTACATAATATTAAAAAAATATTTTGATTTTGCGTACGTGCTGCTGAAACCGTGTCGTTGTTTTTAAATGTATAAAAATATCTGTCGTTTTAGTTTTTTTATTTTATTTAGCTAAATTTGTTGGGATAAAAAAACGAAATTTATAAAACTACTTATTTCTTCAAAAAATCAATGACTATTGACTTAATTATTATTATATTTGATGATCATTAATGTCATACCTGTTTTATAAAACAATTTATAAAGTCAGTTAATATTGTTTTTGCTTAAACCGAAACAGGTGTAAAGCCAATTATATCAAATAAAAAGAAATTGTATGCAAAAAACAAATTACACATTTTTAAAAGTGTTTTAATTATACACAGTTGAAAAAAAAGGGTTATTAAGCTTAAGTAGCTGCTTTGCTGTTTTTGACACCAAAAAAAAAATATTGTCGTAGTAATATAAGAAATAACAGTAAATAACAAAACACGAGAACTTACGGGAATTGTTGTGGTGAAAAATGGTGCTAGCCAATCAGTGAGATTGGTTTACTGAAAAATTCAGCGGAATCTTTTCAGCGATTTTTGCGGCCTGGCAAACAAAGGCAGTGAAAGTTTCTGAAAACATACGTTAATTTATATATATATATATATATATTTTTTTTAGACGGCCAAGCTGGTACACGAATTTGCGTCAATGGGATATCTAAATAAGTACATCATAAAATATAACAGTCCATATTTTGTGCACGAATCGCATATTAAAAGCTACTTATGTTCAATTTGGCCTCTAATTGAATGTTTTAAAAACCAAAACATTCACACGATATTGAAATTTGGGATAATTAAATGTCTACCTGTCAGGAATCAAATAAATTAGGATCCGAAAATAAATAATAACTTCAAATAAATTGAGCAGCGGAAAATATATTGCATGTTATATAAAACAATTATCTGTATTTTTTACGAGTAATGGTGTTTTTATTAAGCATTAGAAATCAATTATTGGTTTTTATATAACTATAAATTGTATTTTAATGTAGTAAAAAAGTATCTCACGATTTGAAAATTACAATAAAAACATTGTACACAGAATTTCAAAACTCAGTGATTAATCTCATAATGACAGTATGTCTCGTTTTAGACTAATTTTGAGACTTCCTTTGATATTAAAAAAATAAATAATTATCGATTTCTTTTTATCCTCTTTCACTATTAAAGGTAGTAATTTTTTTTATTTATAATTAATTTTAATAAAAACCGTATAAATATGTTGAAATTCAATGTTAATGTTGTACCAACATTTTCCAAATAATATATTTTTGTAATCCATAATCAATTACTATATGTACATTATACTCGTATGTGTTGTTTTTGAAACACTGTGTATAATATAAAATAGCGTAACTTAAAAGTGAACACTTAACTTGTTTTACAATCCAAACTAAAAGTTTTTGCTTATTATATTTATTATTTTTGCTCATGTTTTAACATCGTGATTTGTATTTTAAGAAATGATTGGCAAAATATAGAAACTCAAACAATGTTAAAAAAAAACCACACGGCTTTGAGTTATTATTAATATAAAAATATTTAATCTTAAATAGATTTCTAATTTTTATTTATTTATTAAGTATTTGTGTTCTATTTTAAATTGTGTAAGAATGAAGAAATTTTAACAAACTATTACACTAATATATATATCTTTAATTATCTGCAGTATTTTAAACTGTTGCAGTTATTTGAAAAAAAAGTGTATATATATAAATATTTATCTTGTAAGCTGACATGATAGTGTGTAATTTTTTTTTTATAATCTTGAAAATTAGATTGCTGCAAAAAATTAAAAAGAAGTGTAAGAAGAGAGCTTAAAAAACACTAAACAGTAGGTGCAGTTTCCTTGAAAATTGACTTGCCCTTGATTTGGACATGTGTATTTGAATACATTTTAAAGTATCAAAAACCATTAATCACTTTAAACATACGTAAGTATAAGGTGCATTAGTGTTTAATTTAATCCTTTGTAGCCTTTGCGTAAGAATTAATTATAGTAATATGTATCCAATTATAGCGAAAATAAACTTTCCATTATGAGCATCCGAGCTATTCAAATAATGCGAATATATTTTCCTTTCATAGTTTGACGGTCGCCGTGAATAATTTATAAACGCCTTTGCAGGTATGATTTATATTCGATCAGCTTTGCCAGTCATTGATTATCATAAAACCATTATGAATAACGCAGTCTTGTTAAGCATGAAGGAAGAGATTAGTTAGGGCAGGCGATGTTAGCATTGTGAAAAAAACTTCTATATAATTATGTGAGGGTATAGGTCACGGTCTGGCCGCAAGCCATAAGGAATAAAAAAAACATAAGATACACTTGCTTCTATGGGAAACGCTACTCTATGATCGTTGCAATGCGGATTTGATCTAAGCACGTATAGGCGTTACCACAGACGTTTTAAATTAAATCTGATAATGCGATTTTTGAAGTTTTTATAAATAAATATTATATTCTACTTTTCCGCATTGTCTTTGAAAAAAAACGAAACGACCTTTCAAATATAAATTTTCAACACTACTATGTATAGAACTACTGTTAAATTAATTGCAGGTACTAATCAAAGATTGCCAGTTTAAAAAAATATGAAATTTTCAAATAAGTACAGTAATACCCCGTTTTACGCGAGAGATACGTTCCGGAAAAAATCGCGTTAAGTGAAATTCGCGTATATCGGGGTTCGTAAATCTTCGATCCAGACTGACAGTAACTTCTCCACTCTTTCTAGGATAAAGAATCTCGAACGAGACAGTTTTGTTGCACTTATAAGTGTTAAACTTTCGCTGGAAACTTTAATTTTTTTCTTGATTTTTAAAAATCGTTTTTACAGTCGTTTCTGAGAGTCCAAAATGTCTGCCAACAATTGTTGCTTTGCCTCCATTTTCCATTCTTCTTAACACCTTCATCTTCAATTCCAAAGTTATGCCTTTACTCACTTTTTTTTTAAAGGCGGCATTTTAAATATCTTCATACACATTCTTATATAAGAAATTCGCGTAATGCGAGGCATTTTAACGCGAAATTTGAAGTTCGCGTTATAGTGAAACCGCGCATAACGGGATATGCCTGTATTGAGTTTTTAAGTTGGGTTAAGGCAAATTGACGCAATAATTATTTATAAGTGTAAAAACGTTTTGTTCACAACGTCCAGGAATTAAATATTAACTATAAAAAACAGCCGCATAACTAAGTATTAAATAAATATTAAAAGTAGTTTTTTTTTGTGTACAAGGAAGTGAACGTATTTTATATGTATATGTATACTACAAAGATTTTATTTAAATATACTTTATGAGTTGAATTATGCTTTTTACGACTAAATAATCTGTGTTATATTGTATGTAATAAAGTTATTATATAATTAATTGAGCAATATGCTGTAGTTTATGGCAATATAAGAGGTCCTGGCTTTGTGGAGTTATATATTCTAATTTATAAATTGTAATACATTGTGTCCTGGCGCCAGCACCTGCGGAATTTGCAAGAGAAATTATTCACAATAATGAAAACATTAAACAATCATATTTATAAATTATGCAAATCATAATAAAAATTTAGTTGTCTTCCTCTGAGTCAATCAAAATGAGAAATATTTTATATGTTCTTGCTTTGGTATGGTTTATTAATGTAAATTTAAGCTGGTTATGATGAAAATTATACATTTAATTACATAATTATTTTCACGTACTTTTAGAATATTTAGGCAGATTGAATTGTATTTTTAAAATGATTTTTATCACAGACTATTTTAATTCTGTATTAAATATAAAACGCTTCTTCTGAATTCCGAATAACAAATTCAATAAACAATTTACAATTAAATCGTTTTCAGCTTATGAACTCGTGTTGGAATACATTATGTCCTTCAGAAATTGGGCGTTTGTGTTTTTTGTATTTCATAAATGTAATGCTGTGAAATGAAAAAAGTACAAATAATGAAGCAAATTAAAAATACGTTTACCACAAATAATATGTCTAATGATGTTCACGTAAAAAAAACAATTTTTTTTTACAAACCACGCTTCTTTTATATATTATTAATAGATAGTAACAATTGTTGCTGAAAAAAAAACTTTGTGCTTTTTTTCAAGAGCGTAAGACTCTGAATATCATTTATCAGATAATCGCTTAGTGATTCTATGGGTTTGATTAATTTTCTGAGTGATTTTTAATGATTGCTTTTTGCCACCGTTGTAGAATACCAATTTGTATGCTAATTTATTGTTAATTTCGAGATAAGCAATTGTGTATTTTAAAATGCCTTCCACCTGTAACTTTCTATAGTTTATTCAACTCGTGGACTGATTAATTTGTAGAAAAAAAACTTCAATCATTGCCGAAACTTCGCCTAACAGGTGTTTTATTATTCAACCATTTACAGTAAAAAGTCACAGACATAATTCAATTTAATCTTCATATAACTTCTGAAGATATTAGCAATCATTTTCATGATACTTGTGATATTCAGAAACGACACATCAATATATTTTTTATGGTGCTATATGCATTTTCATATACAGCATATCTTTTAGGTCATCTAGTCTGTGAATTACATACCTACAATTAAATATATATGAGAGATAAGCCATGTCCTAAGTGTATAAATTCGAGAGTATATGTAAAAAATAAACTCTATCAAAGAGTTCATGTTCAGTGTTAGAATGTCAGCAGGCAATAAAATTTTTGCTTATAGTAAGGAAAGACGTCGGCAACAATATTTTTAATTAGATTAATATTTATCGACGTTTCACTAACGTTTTTAAAATTTAATTCAAACATACTTATGCCCGCAATTTATAGTCAACGCTTCGAGCAATATTGAAATAAAAACAATAAATATTCTTTTTAATTAACAGATTCAATATTCGGGTGTTTTATTTTAAAAAATGATTTTTAATCAAAATGATTTACGGCTTTGTGAATGGCAGCATTATATGCAAAAATGGTGCCTCGCCCAGCGACAGGTAGCAAAGTAATGGGAGTTTGTTGGAGTGACGTAAAAACTATCCATGATGTTACAGTCGGCAAGTTTTAGCGATAAATTATCGAAGAAGAAGCTGTAAACCTAACCCCATAAAATATGTGAATCATCTGATGATTCATCCAATGATAACCATACCCAACAAAACGAATATAATGTTATGAGTCATGATATATAATTAATTTTTGCGTGTATTAATAATGAAAACGATCACTGTTAAATATTTGATAAATTGGCGCTGGAAAGGAGAAATACATTATCAATGTAACAAGACAGTGTTTTAATTCAAATTTAAAAGAAAAAGTATAATCTTAACGTGCTTTTTCTTATAAAGCGTTTTGAGTTCATATAACACACAGGCTTGGGAATCTCAACTGAAAAAAAGCTTCAGACATTAAATTATATATTTTATCTTGTTGAGGGACAAGGCATTTGATTGGTGAAGATCCATTATTATAAGTATTTTAGTTTAGTTATGCATCTGATGATGACCTAGTCTATTTGGTCGAAACTAGTCATGCAAAAAAAAAGATATATTTTAAATATTATATTTCTACTCATATTACTCATAGACGTTCTAGTTCAAAGTACTTTTCAGTTTTCGTCAATTGTATCTGAAGTGATAAAATAAAAACCAACAAAAACACATAAAATGAACTTTCCTCAAAGGCGTAACTTTAGTAATGAAATAATATTGTACATGTTTAGTTTGGCAAGGTACTTTTATTGTGTCGCTCCCAGTTCTGTCCTGTTGAGCCTGTGATAAATATACAGAAAACATGGTGATTTCGTGTCGTCTCTCGTTTTGATGGAAGTATAAGGAAGTCGTCGAATAATGAGTCACCAGAGATGAAGAGTTGCCAACACACCTTCTCCTCATGACAGTTGTACCTATAAACGCAGGCCCGGACTCTATGTGAACCTAAATCTCTTACAGAAAGACTTATCATAATTAACTCAAATTTTCATCCTTACAAGTCTTTTGAATTTGTAATATGATAAAATATTATAAATTAACTTTGCGAAATAATTTTTTTTTTTTCAGGAATTGAACCCACATTGTTATGGTTATCGTTTCATATTTTCATATCGTTATTGGTTATATATATATATATATATTAATAAAGAAAATTATAAATAAAGTGGAAATGAAAAAAAAAAAAAACCGGTAAGAGCTTATTTTTTCAATCGTAGCACAAAATGTACTGAGAATCTAGGATGTGGATTGGCATTCAATTTTTATCAATTACAAAGAAAATAATTATTATTTATGTGTCTAAATATTAAATTGGATATGCAATCATTTTTAGGCTTTTTAAAAGGGATTAATGAAGAAAAAACCGGCCCTGCGTCTACGTGGGTGATAACACATCAAAGTCTAGATAGTATTAATGTATTTACACTGTATTGACACATTCTCGCTTATTTATTGATCAATTCTCTATGGGAACGCGAAGAAGTGATGTAATTTATTTCGGTAATGCTGCCTATGAAGTCCCTGTTTACCTATACTTTTTATTCAAATCGCTGAATTAATTTTATAGACTCAGTTTCATCGCGAAGCCTCTCATCACCCCAAAAACTGCTTTGGACAAATCATATCTTACTTAGTCACTAAGGCGTGGATACTATAAATTGATAAATATTTTTTTTTTAACGCTTTTGAATATTTTTGTATAAAATAATATTAGAGATTCGTCACGCCTTCAGGCGCTGGTCGATTGATTATCAAATCACGTGACTGGGCTGTGCTTACTGAAAAATATGAAATATGAACGAGTTCATCGTTTAACCTTTGAGTGCTCAAAATTAATTGTAGTGACGAATCAATAGATACAAAATTATATATTTAGCGGTTAATCTTCAAAAATGCGTGGCTAAGTATATTTGTATTTTCGGCTACATTAAACAGTATATTTAAATAGAAAAAAATCTAAAAATAGTATTTTATTTAAACCCTAAAAAATATAAAATACACCAAAATAAAAATTCAAATATTAAATTAAGCTAAGGGTCGATTTTTAACACATGATTAAGCCTGCACTAGATATTTTTTCCACCCTTTAAGCCCTAGATACAATTTAACAGGATTAAAAAAAAGCAATACAAAATATATTTATTTAGCTAGGTGCGAATAAAGCAAGTCAACTTTTAAAGCTCACATACGATTTTTCTTCAGCAGCTTCAACAGTATTTACTTTCAATCAAGCAGAAAAAATAAATAAACTTTTCTTCTTGTGTTGCCTCTCCTTGTAGGAGGTTGGTGACCATTTCCTTGAACTTGTCTCTATCCTGAGGCAGTCTCACTAGTCCGATCTTCAAAAATTCCGCATCCACGTGAACTTCCTTCTTCTAGTGCCTCTTTTTCCATTGATTTTTCCTTGGACAATCAGCTGGAGGATGCCATACTTACTGTTGCGAAAAATAAACTTTTACCCATGATTAAACACAGGATTACACGATGGCAAGCAAGCGTGCTATCTACTGCACAATGAATCGATTTTGAGAGTAGATAAATATAGCGTATGAGACAATCACGTGTCCATAGTTTCAGTTGAAGTTCGCATAGCAACAGCGTGACATTATGGGGAACTGTCCATTAGGACGGACACATTAATATCGTCTGAATTTTTACGATCACAGCAAAGCGGCGCGGCGCCTATTAATTACAGGTGACAAATTTATATTCTTACTCCGCCGCAAGGAGTCGGTGACTCAAAATTATTTATATAATGTGTCGTCAGAAGGAAATTTAAATAACTGTTCCACCGTTTGAGATATACAGATTCGTAAAAAAAGCCTCTGAAACGGCTGACTTTTGATCTTATATGTTAATTGTCTCGGCAGTTTCGCTCTTGGAGATATTTTATTCATGGGGCGCAAAGACATTCTGCTGCTCGTGCTGCTGCTTCTCGTGCTGCTGCTTGTGCTGCTGCTAGTGCCTCGAGCTGGGAACACCCGGACCTGCTCGAGGACTGCTGAAAAGGGAGCCTTAATATGTAAAGCTGAACACATACATATTAATTGCGCGGCTTCGCTCTTCGGGTATTTAAATATTTCTTCTTGAAATAAAATACATAAGAAAAATAAATTCAACCATAAAAAATACAAAAACGTACTCAAAGCACCATGCAACTAGTTTTTTTAGTATTTTTTTTTTAAGAAATGTTAAAAAATTGTGTGTACACGCTTTCGCTTTTTTCAGACTGGGCTTATTATTATTTGTTATTTAAATTTAAATAGTTAAAAATTGAATCAGTACTATGCGACTTTAATATAAAATTAAAATGATAAAATCAATGGATATTTTTTTTAAATACATACAGAAATTGTAAATTGAAAATTCAAGTAAATAAAAACAATTATACTTTTATTCAAATTATCCCAATTCAATAATGATGACCTCTTTATAAGCTCATTAAATATAAAACATTTTAAATTTGATAGATTTACGACTTAAAAAAATATAATTTCGATTTATTTGAAAGATTAATGCGCTTTTGTTCTTATAGCCTCAATAAAAGTCCTGAAATAAAATTTTAGCTTTTATTTATAGTTTGACCCAAATTTCACTTTTTTGTTACTTTTTAGTATTATATTACAAGTTGATATCATTTCTAATTTTATTCTTTTCAGTTATAGTTCATCTCAAAAAAGTTATCTATTTTTTATGTATTACTTCATCTTTTTAAAACCCATGCAATAATACTTGATTTTTTAAAAATATTTAAAATAAGCTTTTACTTTATATTTGATATCATACATTATAATAAACATAATATTGCCAGGTGTTACCTTCAAATTATTCTCACTAACCAGGAACTATTCAGTCAAAACTTAAAAAAGAACTTGACCGACTCATTTTTCATGAGTTATTACAATAATTTAATAATAGAAACTCATTTATTTGAGAATTAAATCTACTAATACATTTGTTAAAAATTACTCCTGTTATTTGTGGGAGTATTAATAGAAATTATTTTTTTAACTTTAATGAGGTGGAACTATTAATCAACTTATATTTTATTTTTAATGCCAATTTTAATGCTTCATTTATAAAAATTACCTGTTTGTGCGTTCAAGTTCAACACAGCCTGTTTGCGGGTGCGTGCTTTGGGAGGGATATTGCGTAGGCTCTATATATTTCAGGGCTTAGTAAGGTTAAAAAGGAATGATAATACTTAATATTTTTTAAATATATTAACTAAAATACAACAATCAGTTATTGTAACGTTTATTCTATACATATATAAGTTTAGAAAATCAGCGTCTCGTCTTTTACAGTCAAGTTAGATTGGATATATCACAAAGTTCCATATGTGATTCCATATATAAGAAAATACGGATAATCTATTCGGAGATAAAAATTCTCAAAACATTGTGATAAAATAAAAAGAGGATTTGAACCCACATCTTCATGGCTATTGAGATCAGGTACTTTAACCAATTAAAGACGTTAAAACTTCACAAGTTATACACCACGATATTAAAGCGCTCCACACACGATGCGATAAATTGCTTTGTTGACTGACAAGTTGTACTGTGTGTAGCGAATATCGTGCCACCGAATATAGTGGCACAGACGAAGCCTTGGTTTATCGGCGAAATCTCACAAAAACTGTCGATATTCGCTACACACGGTACAGCTTGTCGGTCAACAAGGCAATCTATCGCATCATGTGTGGAGCGCTTAAAAGTCACTGGTGGTACACTGAGAACCACGCGTTATCATAATATCGAGTTAAAACTAAACAAGTGTACCATTATAAAATAAGTTGTAATTTTCCATCGCTATCGTATCGATTAACGCAGCTTATCGATTAGCGCAGCTAATATCGTTGATCCGAATATAGTGGCACAGAAGAAGCCTCAATTTATTGGCGAAATCTCACAAAAACTGTCGATATTCGCTACACACGGTACAACTTGTCGGTCAACAAGGCAATCTATCGCATCGTGTGTGGAGCGCTTATACGTCACTAGTGGTACACTAAGAACCACACGTTATCATAACGTCGAGTTAAAACTAAACAGGTGTCCTGTACCATAATATAGTGGCACAGACGAAGCTTCGATTTATCGGCGAAATCTCACAAAAACTGCTGATATTCGCTACACACGGTACAACTTGTCGGTCAACAAGGCAATCTATCGCATCGTGTGTGGAGCGCTTATACGTCACTAGTGGTACACTGAGAACCACACGTTATCATAACGTCGTGTTAAAATTAAACAGGTGTCCTGTACCATAATATAGTGGCACAGACGAAGCCTCGATTTATCGGCAAAATCTCACAAAAACTGCTGATATTCGCTACACACGGTACAACTTGTCGGTCAACAAGGCAATCTATCGCATCGTGTGTGGAGCGCTTATACGTCACTAGTGGTACACTGAGAACCACACGTTATCATAACGTCGTGTTAAAATTAAACAGGTGTCCTGTACCATAATATAGTGGCACAGACGAAGCCTCGATTTATCGGCAAAATCTCACAAAAACTGCTGATATTCGCTACACACGGTACAACTTGTCGGTCAACAAGGCAATCTATCGCATCGTGTGTGGAGCGCTTATACGTCACTAGTGGTACACTGAGAACCACACGTTATCATAACGTCGTGTTAAAATTAAACAGGTGTCCTGTACCATAATATAGTGGCACAGACGAAGCCTCGATTTATCGGCAAAATCTCACAAAAACTGCTGATATTCGCTACACACGGTACAACTTGTCGGTCAACAAGGCAATCTATCGCATCGTGTGTGGAGCGCTTATACGTCACTGGTGGTACACTGAGAACCACACGTTATCATAACGTCGTGTTAAAATTAAACAGGTGTCCTGTACCATAATATAGTGGCACAGACGAAGCCTCGATTTATCGGCAAAATCTCACAAAAACTGCTGATATTCGCTACACACGGTACAACTTGTCGGTCAACAAGGCAATCTATCGCATCGTGTGTGGAGCGCTTATACGTCACTGGTGGTACACTGAGAACCACACGTTATCATAACGTCGTGTTAAAATTAAACAGGTGTCCTGTACCATAATATAGTGGCACAGACGAAGCCTCGATTTATCGGCAAAATCTCACAAAAACTGCTGATATTCGCTACACTCGCATCGTGTGTGGAGCGCTTATACGTCACTGGTGGTACACCGAGAACCACGCGTTATCATAACGTCGAGTTAAAATTAAACAGGTGTCCTGTACCATAATATAGTGGCACAGACGAAGCCTCGATTTATCGGCAAAATCTCACAAAAACTGCTGATATTCGCTACACACGGTACAACTTGTCGGTCAACAAGGCAATCTATCGCATCGTGTGTGGAGCGCTTATACGTCACTGGTGGTACACTGAGAACCACACGTTATCATAACGTCGTGTTAAAATTAAACAGGTGTCCTGTACCATAATATAGTGGCACAGACGAAGCCTCGATTTATCGGCAAAATCTCACAAAAACTGCTGATATTCGCTACACTCGCATCGTGTGTGGAGCGCTTATACGTCACTGGTGGTACACCGAGAACCACGCGTTATCATAACGTCGAGTTAAAATTAAACAGGTGTCCTGTACCATAATATAGTGGCACAGACGAAGCCTCGATTTATCGGCAAAATCTCACAAAAACTGCTGATATTCGCTACACACGGTACAACTTGTCGGTCAACAAGGCAATCTATCGCATCGTGTGTGGAGCGCTTATACGTCACTGGTGGTACACTGAGAACCACACGTTATCATAACGTCGTGTTAAAATTAAACAGGTGTCCTGTACCATAATATAGTGGCACAGACGAAGCCTCGATTTATCGGCAAAATCTCACAAAAACTGCTGATATTCGCTACACACGGTACAACTTGTCGGTCAACAAGGCAATCTATCGCATCGTGTGTGGAGCGCTTATACGTCACTAGTGGTACACTGAGAACCACACGTTATCATAACGTCGTGTTAAAATTAAACAGGTGTCCTGTACCATAATATAGTGGCACAGACGAAGCCTCGATTTATCGGCAAAATCTCACAAAAACTGCTGATATTCGCTACACACGGTACAACTTGTCGGTCAACAAGGCAATCTATCGCATCGTGTGTGGAGCGCTTATACGTCACTGGTGGTACACTGAGAACCACACGTTATCATAACGTCGTGTTAAAATTAAACAGGTGTCCTGTACCATAATATAGTGGCACAGACGAAGCCTCGATTTATCGGCAAAATCTCACAAAAACTGCTGATATTCGCTACACACGGTACAACTTGTCGGTCAACAAGGCAATCTATCGCATCGTGTGTGGAGCGCTTATACGTCACTGGTGGTACACTGAGAACCACACGTTATCATAACGTCGTGTTAAAATTAAACAGGTGTCCTGTACCATAATATAGTGGCACAGACGAAGCCTCGATTTATCGGCAAAATCTCACAAAAACTGCTGATATTCGCTACACTCGCATCGTGTGTGGAGCGCTTATACGTCACTGGTGGTACACCGAGAACCACGCGTTATCATAACGTCGAGTTAAAATTAAACAGGTGTCCTGTACCATAATATAGTGGCACAGACGAAGCCTCGATTTATCGGCAAAATCTCACAAAAACTGCTGATATTCGCTACACACGGTACAACTTGTCGGTCAACAAGGCAATCTATCGCATCGTGTGTGGAGCGCTTATACGTCACTGGTGGTACACTGAGAACCACACGTTATCATAACGTCGTGTTAAAATTAAACAGGTGTCCTGTACCATAATATAGTGGCACAGACGAAGCCTCGATTTATCGGCAAAATCTCACAAAAACTGCTGATATTCGCTACACACGGTACAACTTGTCGGTCAACAAGGCAATCTATCGCATCGTGTGTGGAGCGCTTATACGTCACTGGTGGTACACTGAGAACCACACGTTATCATAACGTCGTGTTAAAATTAAACAGGTGTCCTGTACCATAATATAGTGGCACAGACGAAGCCTCGATTTATCGGCAAAATCTCACAAAAACTGCTGATATTCGCTACACTCGCATCGTGTGTGGAGCGCTTATACGTCACTGGTGGTACACCGAGAACCACGCGTTATCATAACGTCGAGTTAAAATTAAACAGGTGTCCTGTACCATAATATAGTGGCACAGACGAAGCCTCGATTTATCGGCAAAATCTCACAAAAACTGCTGATATTCGCTACACACGGTACAACTTGTCGGTCAACAAGGCAATCTATCGCATCGTGTGTGGAGCGCTTATACGTCACTAGTGGTACACTGAGAACCACACGTTATCATAACGTCGAGTTAAAACTAAACAGGTGTCCTGTACCATAATATAGTGGCACAGACGAAGCCTCGATTTATCGGCAAAATCTCACAAAAACTGCTGATATTCGCTACACTCGCATCGTGTGTGGAGCGCTTATACGTCACTGGTGGTACACCGAGAACCACGCGTTATCATAACGTCGAGTTAAAATTAAACAGGTGTACCATTATAAAGTTGTAATTTTCCATCGCCATCGTGTGGTCAGGTGTGTCGGGCTGTCGGCGAAACCTGTCGCCTTGCCTGGCCCGGCCCGCTGGAGGCCCGGCGCGGCCAGACGCGGCGGCAGCGCTGCGCAGTGGGCAGAACCTGTTCCTCGACCTTCGTCTCCTCGGCGGAGCAGCGCGGACCCTGCCCCAGGATGCTGTGGACGGGAGGGCGGCCGCGAGGAGATCACCCGCTCCGTGCTGCGACGTCACGCCGCTTTCTTTCACGCGCCGGCTGGATCATTTGATTAATAGCTTTTACTTTTTATAATTTTTTATTTTATTTTTAATACTAATTTTTTTTGACCTATCACAAAATAAACAATCGCAAAAAGTAATAATACTATGTAGCTTCATGTGAATTTCAATTTCAGACCTATCACGAAATGAGAATCCCAAATAGTAATTACATACATACATGTGCAAATAACATTTTACAAATATCCTCATATGAATCAATGTATATAATTTATACCTTTTTTTTTTCTTCATTTTCGAGCCGATCAGAAAATAAATAGCTATTCAATAAAAGTAATATACTTGAATCAAAAGTTATTGATAAATCATTCAATTTATTTGTAATGAAATTATAAACAACTCTGAAAACGATGATTAGTATACTATTAGTATTTTTTAATAAAATACTTGAGTGATTTTCCACATGTTCGTTTTTCTCCCTGTTTGATAATGGCAACGTGAAAGGTTGGCGAAACCGGTCACAAATAAAAAGTATTTTATTCAAAAATATTAAAATAGAATTCCACCAAGTATATTGAAAATATTAACGATTAGAAAATAGTAATTGTAGGTTTACATCCTCAAAATAGCATTTATTAAATTTTATTTCATCCGTTGAGAACTATCAATGGACAAATGAGAATATAAGTTCAAATTTAACATATTAATATGACAACAATTAATTTATTTGTTTGTTCCTTATATTTTATTGCACATAAAAAACGGTGAAAATCGCAAAAAAATAATAACGGAAGTTATTATTATGTAAATTTCTGTTCGCATATTGTATTACCTTCAGTATCCTGCTGTTTTATTGTTTATACGATATTTTATGAGTGTAATAAGAATCATAAAAATCAAAGTTAATGTTTACATAAAATCAAATGTCTGTCATCAAAACACACGGTAAATGCATATGTATTATATGTAACCAGGCACAAACAAAAACTTAAAATAAACATTAGAACATTTCAGAGCGTACCTGTTGAGAGCACGTCGTACGTATTTTATTATTTAAAATGTTTTTAAAAACCTTTGAGTACATATTAGGTACATCGTTCACGTATTGAATAAATCGGTATATAAAAATAGCTGAATGAAATAACTGCTCGATCGGAATTTACACTTTGTATGTTTGGGATGCGATCTGTATCTGGGCATCGCATACCGAATTGACAGGTTGTTTAAGTGAGGAAATTAAATGGTCATGGCAGTTGTAATTATTTATCTACCTGTGGCTATGCCTGAAAAAAAGCAAACAATAAAATGGCGAGTCACGTGATCTCCCGTTAACCTTTTTGCGATTTCAGTAATAACTGCGATAGCATCTGCAAACACACCACAGTCATGCTTAAGGGTATTTGAAAAGGTTTTTATCTCAATGACTTGAAAATTATATGCATGATGTATGCACACAATTATAAACGAAGACAAGGTAATATTACAACATTTATAATAAGTATTACTCAAAAATTCAATCGCTTTTCATTCTGAAGTTTAAATAATAATTATAAATTTTAAATAAACGATTTGTACTTGCATGCAGTAAAAGTACGTTGTGCAGCAAATTATATTACAAAATTGACCTGCCAGGTTGAGTTCAAATGGAAACTTCCCATCTTCATTGATAAGTAAAATACTCAATAAGCTGCCTACGCATGATGCAACAAAACGTCCACTTTTGATAAAACAATAAATAACACCCAAAATAAGAGGACGCTGTTGGTTAATCGCTGGTCTGTTGTCGGATGTGTCGCAACCTGCGTAGGCCGCTTTAAGGAACGCTACTGACTGTATTTATTGTTATGTTATAAATATGGTTTGGTTACTGTTATGGTGTTACTAAATAATATGTAATTTTATTTTTTTTAAATACTGTTCAAAGTATTATCTCTTATTTTAATTAACAATTTTTTATACTAAATGCTTTTATAATGTCTAAATTCATAAGAAAACGCATTTTATATCAGATAACATTTTATTTAGATTATAATCATAGAATACCCAAATGAGAGAAGGTTTTCAAAGAGTTAATATAATTTATTTCAAACCTAATTGCTTTACCTGGATTTGAACCTCGATACCATATTACACTAAAATACCGTTAAGATGATTAAATAAAATCTAAGAAGGACTTTCAGGAGTTCATTCATTATAAGCGTTAAATGTGATCGTAGGTTTTAGTAGCGGTCGAAATTATTTTCATTAAAAACCAGTACCGGGACCGAAACGTTAAAGACTCAAAACACAAAGCAGCACAACACCCGAGAATGAAAAAGATCTGTGTAGATGTATTTTATATTTTCTCATTTGCAAGATCGATCTTAATTCCGGGAGGCTCTTCTTCGGGCGTTCAGGGAATCCGTAATCATCAGAAATACGTGAGAGGATTCTGTTAATGGCATCTGACAATCAAGGTGGATTTTTTGCTTCTCAATGTCAAAAAAGTCACACCAGCAATCACGGTCTGGTAGAGAAATAGATTCACATACGTTAAAAAAAAAAACAACCAGAGGTGTATCGAATTTCAATTACCTTTATATAATAAAGTAGACATTTATATTCGATTAAAACGTGCTTTGTAACTTTACGACATAATTTGCTAATTGCGGTTTCTAATATTTCATAATATAAAAAAAACTATTGCAACATAGTGTTCAATAATTTAAATGTTCAGAATATTTGAAAGGTTACATTAGAAATAAATATTTAAAAACACAAAGATTATTGTAGGTAACATCATGTTTTAGATTATCATTGCATCAATACAAATGCAGTTAATGTGTGTATTAAATAACGTATGTGTTGAAATTTTAAATCAAAGGCAAATTAATAATTAAATGGTAAGGGTAAATAAATGAAATTTTAATTAGGTGGAATAAGTAAGTTACATTGACATAGGTGTTTTATTAATCGGAGTATTATCTATTGTGAAAAAGCTCTAATTTTTATTAAAGTGAGTAAAGAAAATTATCGAAATGAAGACATCCATGGTGTAGTTATAGTAAGTAAGTGTAAAAGAAATATTTGAATCAACAGGAGAAATAAAAATACATATCCAAAAACAATTTTATAACTATAGAGTTAGTCAAGTGTAATACTATTTTAAAACTACTATTTACTACTTAAATAGTAGGCGTTTTTACCACAGATTAAGACATTTCATCTCTTTTTTCACACTGTGATAAAAGTGAATCAATAAAAAAAATCAAGAAAGGTTTATTGTATATTTTGATAACATATTATTATTTTTGAATAAAAGTAAAATGATACTTTGATTTGCTAAACTTCACAAGCACATTTTTACATGTATTTTAGTGCACTACCTTTTCAAATATTTATATATTTTTTATAGCAGGTTATAACAATGTTATTTCAGCCTAAAAACAATATATATTGAATCACGTGAACCTTGCGGACCGAGTAGTGAAACTATTGAGATGCTCAATCTACAAACAAAAAAATCGGAAACCGTCTGCGAATCTATCAATCCATCAATGAAGCAATAAAAAATAGCCTCTCCTTTCAGACACAGGCAATAAGTTGCGAGACAATAAAGAGCCAGAGGGGCCTATTATCAATTCATCGAACATATTAACAACTGAATAATATCTCATGCTTTTGCCTAGGGAATGGTATTGTATTTATAAATATATATATATATATATAATATTTTATATATATATAAATGTGTGTGTGTGTGTATGGGCTGGTCTCACGGGAGACCAGACGTCGCCGGCCTCCAAGGCTGTGTTTCTAGAAGCATCCGAGGCGATCCGCCGCCGGAAGCGATTGGAAACCCAGAGGATGCACTTGATTCGCCTCCGTGACGGTCAAATGCCATTTTTATTTTGAAGCTTTATTTGAATATGATGTTTTTTTTTTTTTTTTTTTTTTTTTTTTAATATTGAGGTCAGTATTAATCCTTAGATTTGAAGATCGATTTTTAATAATTTGTTGTACAGTACACAGCTGTAGCAAAACTTGTTTACAAACAGTAATTTAATGCGTATATTTGCATTATACATCATATATGAATTCCTCCTGTACACCATTGAGCTGCCGTGACTACTTTTGTATGTCTCATACCAGATAAAAGACTTCCACTTGCTTGCTTAAAGTTTACTTGTATTTTTGTGAATTTATTTAAATAAATTGTTCATAACACTGATTTTTTATTGCGTACTAAAATTAATGAAAATACAAATTAATCGTTAGTGGCTGTCACCGAAGTTCAAGGAATATGCAGAATGTAAATAAAAATATTTTTATGGCGAGAATAAGACACAGAAGAAAAGAAGCGTAGCACGAAGGATCATATAATTTTTATGGTATGAAGTCATATACATATTAATATTTTTACTATCGATAATATATATTAACGGTTTAAGTTAAGTTTATTGCTTTTTAATTCATATTTATGCTTGAAAATAAATTTGAACAACGCAATACACCAAAACATGCAACTCTTCACTAAGAATTTACGTGTTATATATTTGCACATCGTATTCACACGTAATTCTCCACGATATTGTAGTTTATTTAAATTATTAAATGATAAAGACAAAGTGATCTCTGTGGTTCAGTTCAGTTGATTCACTTCGTTTAAAATCTATAAATGATTTCTAAGCAATCTTCTTGGCGTCTACGAGAGGCCGAGTCAAATTTGACTTTTGAGCAGAATTAAGAAATAAAAACGAGATGTAAATTGCTTTCAGAACAAATGCGCTGAAATATTACAAAATTATTTTGAAGTTTACGACTCGAGTGATTCGATAGTTCACTCAGCGAGAACGAGTTTGTCAACTGATGCAAATTTTTCTTCAGATGGGAAGATCGACGGAGCCGGCGCGTAAGGCCTTTTGCGTCAGCTGCGAAGAAGTCACGTAGCAGGTAGGAGGCGAATCGAGCACACGAAGACACATTTAAACCAAAACAACAAATATCAATAGCCAAGTGGCTATGAGACAACGACTGTTTTTGTTCGTGAGTGTTTCCGCCCACCGAGAGTTCTTCAGGTTGAAAAAGATCCCGAAAGCCGAAACTACTAAAAAAAAACACTGCCCGCAATATTTTTGCCAGTTGACTATTTATTATTATTGTCGTTGATAGCAGTTGTTTATTTAACTTTAAGATAAGATTGTCCCCTAGCCAATTTGCTTATCATATTTCATTTAAATATGATACACCTCTTTTCTGTAACGTAGTTCATTTAAAAATGTCGCAAAAGTCTAGACTGATCTCCCAGTTATTTGAATATTAATATTTGATGTTTAAATGAGTTGTATTTACAAATTAAGTTACGCAAAGTCATTTAAAAAGTTAATGCTTTGGAAATCTGTTGAGGTAAATAAACGTCCGCGGAAAGACATGAGAGAAAGTTTACCTTCAGGAGATTAGATACAAGGTGAATTAAACATATTTTTAAATGCAATATGTTGTAGGTAAGCGTTTTATACACGAAACAACGAAAAAAATCCTAGAATTTTTTTGTGATCTACGAGAATTCATCTTGTAGTTTTTTATATGAATTAGTTACATACAAACATTTTGGATACGCAATAGCTTGTAAATGAAACAGATGAGGATTTAAATAATATTTTATGATAATTATTCGCCAAATCACACACAAACATCTCAACCCACCCCTGGCTAAAAAGACTGAAAAATTATTCAGTATATTTGATCAAATATTAAAATCTATGGTTACTCTGAAAATACCTAATTTACCCATAAATCAGCAATAAAGTCATTTGTCCGAGCTTCGAATTATTTTTACCTGTTCCTGAAAGTTAGGAACGAGATAATTCCTTAATATGAATATAAAGGAACTGAACAACTATTTTTTTAATAAACAAGCAATTTTTTGACTCACAAATAAAATAGAAATGGTTTTCAGTCCACTCAGCTCATAGTCACCAAATACATGTGCAAATACGCAGTTAAATGATTGTCGGTTTACTCGAGTCACCTGTATACTAGGCGTGCTAGCGACATACCAAATTTATTCAAAAAACTCCATAAAAGCAAATAATGTGAGCAGAGCAGCTCGGCTTATGCCTCTACACTTATGCCAATATTTACCTCCAACAGATGGAACATGGATGGAGAATTGACTCGTAAATTAGAGAGAATAGAGTGGGACGATGACGACCACCCAGCCTGGCCGCCAGTAATCTGCGCAAAAAGCAGAACATTCGGAATATTAATGCGTTTTATGTTCTGATTTTTTAATATTCAAAACGTTTTAATATAACGTGGCATTGATTTAAATACATAAACGAAAAATGTTTATTTTGATATGTCCGTGCTTATAAACACAGTGAGCAATACTTTTTTGTTTTTAACCGTACCTCACATTTATTAGTACATTCCGCTTTTTTTTTAATATGTATATTTATTGCTTATAAATGTTTTTTGTATAATAACTTATATGTGGAATAATCCTCATAGCCTGAAAAGAATAGTATCGTCATAAGTAATAATTTTTATATAAAAATGCAATGGGGTAGATTGAAGATATTTACTATTTTGAATGTAAAAGTATTCAATATGGTTCTTACATCAATTGCAATGCAAGGTAATATATTAACAGTATATTTAAAAAAAAGTTTTTATTGAAAATAATGCAACATTCAAGCTTTCTACACACGTCTTGCCGACTTGAAAAAAAATAGTTTGTTATAATTTGTTGCTACGTGTATAAAGCGTTTTTCAGGAAAGGTATTGAACCGAACCTTCAGTGGCATTAATTTCAAGTCAAGGTAGGATTTCATAGTTGACCTATTTGGAAAAGAACAAAGCCAGTCAACTCGCATGGTAATAGGGGTGATCAGCCGATGTAAAACTAAAATATGTAGGCATATAAATCATTCTTCAGCCTTGTGTTTACGCTTGTGATAAACATGATTGATTGGGGTCGTAAAGCAATAAATTTGGCGCCAAAAACTGATAATATTAACGAATATTTAATAATACTTTAAAAGGCGTAACATCACTGTTTTACTAGTGTTTCGAAGAGTTGCTCATCTTCATTTTAAAACGTGATTATGTTTTTAATGGCTGGAGCCAAGGACTCGCCGCGTGTGGAGCAAAGCTGCAGCTTTTTTAATGAAACATAATTAGCTTCCACGGATTCAGAACAAGATAAAACCTTTGCATAACAAAGGTCTCTGGCGAAGGTCTCGGAATCAGGTTTCTCAAAGCTGGACTGCACCGGGCCAGACGGATCGGCCAATCTACTTCATATTAGTGATGGGCACGATCGTCGCGTTTTTCCGCGACAGACTGGTTTAATGTAAAACGACAATTATTAATAACCACATTATTATTTTTTATCGATTTTCCCTTTCGTTTGTGCTATAGCGTTGGTTTACAACACTCAGTTATTAGCAGGGATGTTATACCAATAGAAGAATTTTATTGATAATGATTAAGTACATTTTTTCAAATATTGAAAATTGATTAAAGAAACTCTTAGAAAAATATCATCGTGATTGCATGTAAGCTTGGGGATGTGGGTTCAAATCCCACACAAATCACGATGATATTTTTCTAAGAGTTTCTTTAATCAATTTTCAATATTTAAAAAATGTACTTAATCATTATCAATCAATCAAACCTGTATAGGCAAAATCGTATTTCCTGTGAGACGGTCTTCACAAACTCAATAATATAGAATAATTTTAATTTATTACTAAGATTAAAAAAAAAAAGAAGTTGATTGTCCTATTTCATTTACTCTTTATTTAATCAGAATAAATAAATTTAGATAGAAATGTCGTAATACACCAGGCGTTTTACTTTTAATATGTGAAAAATGTTAAAAATATAATACTTGACGAAAGCGACATATGGTACAGTAATTTTTTTTATTTATTAATCATTTTACATTGTTGTTTATAAATCAAACAACTTATATTATAATTATATTTTTAATATGAATATACTATTTAATTATCTAAATTACAATAACTGGAAATAATTCATTCAATAACCAAAAATTAATGCAATTGTTTTTTTATAGGAATAATATGATAACGAGTAAATTAATTCGTACTCTACAATACCTTCAACCATTAATAAAGACCTTGCTTATATTTTTAAGTTGATTTATAGCTAGGTAGTGTATCTTTGATCTAAGTAGTTTCAATATGATGCTTTAATATTCCATTCTGTATCTTTTGATTGATTAACGATATTTTTAGTGGTAGTTTTATTTAATTTATCAAAATTGTTAAAATTGCAATATTTAAATGTTATACATAGTTTTTTTAAATAAATCAAATTCCTTGAATGTTACATTTATGCAAATTGGCCATAAATATATAAGTGGATTATAATGATCATCGATAATAATCGATTATTCGATTACGCCCATCGTTATGCCCGCTTGCCCGGCGGCATTTCAGCTACCGGAATTCATTTTCCATGTGAATAATCGAAACGGCATTACGAATTCAATATTTGATAGATAAGACGGAGAAACGTTATTTATTACTCACTCATTCATTCCAAAGCAATACATCAATGCTGTGTTATAAATTTTTTTAATAAACCACAGAATTAATTAATATCATGTCACCCAAGGCAGCGGTTTTTTAAAATGAATTTTTCATAAAACTACCGAAATTTCACGGTGATTATTTACAATGTAATTAAAAGTTAATATATCATTTTATTTTAAAAAAATACACACTAAAAGAATAACACTTTAGAATTTAGTAATCATGAAATATTTAAACATGTTTACAAATTTTATTTCAGTTACGTGTAAAGTAGTGCAAACGTTGATATATAAAAAAACTGTAAATAAAAAAAATACTACAATAACGGAACGTATAGTATAATTTTTTTTATTGGAAACTTTTTCTGAGGCGATACCAACAAACTTCTTTTCTGGATCTATTACGCGATTCAATGATCTTAAATTTACAGCGAGAGGTGTTTAAATTCGAGAAATCAAATAGGAAGTTCTTTTATATTATTTAATCCATCTTCATAGTTGATAAAAAAAATCATCAGCTTAAAACGACACATAATATTCGATTGATTTCAAAAAAAAATATTTTGGAAAGTATCCAAATTAGTCAGCAGAATGATTATTGGCTTTTAATTAAGATCTGTGGCGTGTGGTTCATCCGATAAGCACCTTTTAAAATTGAGTGAGATACACTCATTGATTTTTCTGAAATCTATGATTAATATATTAAGTGTTGCATTAAAGTTTTGATTATATAGATACCAAAGAATATTACTGCAATAATAATTTTAACAAAGATAATTTATTAACAGTAAATAATTTCAGTTCATTTCCCTTTATCGGAGTGTTACAATGGCCATTTCATTTAACGTATTTATGTCCTCTTATACCTTTGTATTTATGATTGTGCTTTGAAAGCGAATTTACGAACTCTTGCGCAGGCCATCTTTAACAATTTACCGAAGTCCAGGTCTCTCTGTAAACATGTAACGCGGGTTCCATACGCGCTGGTTTATGAGGGGTGCGAGGAGAGGTCGGATTTATGACTTACGAGAGGTACTTAGTCCGCACTCTCTGTAAGGACTCGCATTGACCCGCGACGGGAACTTGTTAAGGCATGAATGGAATTGATTATCCCGCGGCTTTGATAAACATGCGAGAGGGTCGAATAAATACTAGACCACTCCCATAATTGTTTTGATGAAAAGCTTCATTTAACGATAAACAGTCAAGTGTCTGGAACTTTACGATTGAGTTTTCAGTCAAACTGAAAAAAATATCCATTATCTCCTAGCTACTTGGCTACACATTTTCGTTGGAGCGGATTCTTGTTTTGAAAAGAAAAAAACACACTGGCCTTGCTTGTTTCTGCAACGCATCTCGTGCTTGCTGTTATTATGAAACTAGCTCGGTGATAAACTCACTCTATAAACCAAGAAATTTATATTAGATATGCATTTAAATGGGTGCACGATGAGATCAAAAATTATGTATTTTTTTCAAATACATCATGTTTTCGGGAGCAACATAGAAGTTGTTGTAATTATAGAGTACCACTAAGAAATTTTGAATTATTATTTAAAAGTGATGTCATACACTAGTTATTACGATTCGTAGATTAATTTTATGATAGTTTTGGATATGAACGTTTAAAAAAAAAAGAAATAGGAGAAAGTATGCACATTTTCACTCACAACTCCTGTACACCGTCTGGGCTAAGATTACAAGGATCATATAATAGGATTAATTTTTTTAATAACTCAAGGTAAACCAAAGATCGAATATTATAAGAAAATCTATGGCTTAATCTGAAAATCTGAGTTTTTTTGTTGTTTCATGTGTGAATCAATTGCCAAAATAGTGAATTATAAAAATGGAGAGTGGTAAATAAAATATGATAACAATCTTGATTTCATTTATAAATCCCAGTGCAGTCGTAATATCAATCTGAATATTGAAGAAAATTAATCGTTTAAATAAAATATCATATTATTAGCAGTGATCGAAGGTAAAAAATATCTGCATTTTAATGATACAACAATCTTAAGGTAAACTACAATATGAAATCGAACCGAGGTGCACCCAAGGATCCCACATCGGAGACTATTTTTCCCACGACTTGTAATATTTATAAGGGCTTGTCTGTTAAGCAATGTTCAATTAAGACATTTAAAACATGATACATACTCGAGAAGCAACATTTATATACAAATAAATAATTCAATTATTTTCAATGTGAAAAGTATTAAAAAAATTAAATTCCATACATAAAATTATCTAGGGATCTTAGACTTATTCATATATAAAATATCTTAAGCAATAGAGCAAGAGAAATACTTGTATGTATTGTCTCAATTGTTACTTTTTAAGGAAACAGTATTAAAACTGTACCACGATGATTATTTACAATCACATTTAATACCTCCATTTGATGTTTCATCACGTAAACAAAAACTGATTTCTCTAAAATATAAGTTACATTAGAAAAAACTAGTTAAAATATTGTTTTTTTTATATCCACTTTGAATTGGACGGTGGCTACTTTTAACTTCTTAATATTGTTTATGTTGTGTGAAAATTGTGTATGTATAGAATAAACACATTGTCTATTTAAAGTAAAGCAATCATAGCACCAAGTTTCATTTTCTCCGACTCCCCGACACACAACACACTATCGAAAAAAGCCTCGGACACGGCCGACGACCAGCAAATAAAATATCAAACTTGCAAAAGTGAAGAATCCATATTCCTTTTATATAATGATATGTTTCAAATAATTTTACCAAAAAAAGATGTTACTCTGCGGAAAAAAAGAAACCACAAATGGCGCGGAATATCACTCAAGAAAATTACTTTATCAGTAATAAATAACGGCGGCTCGCATTAGTTATCTGCTCGTTAAAAATACGATTTTTAAATCGAATATTAAATAAATGCACAGATTCAATTAGAAAAAAATTTATGAATAGACATTAAAAAGCAATAGCAAATCAGGCGAGACACATCGGCCCGGCGCCTGCAGATATCTTGATGGTTTCTCACATTATTCATTTGACGTGCCTATTCCGTATTTTTAACAGAAGTCGCGACGCTCAAGGCTAATATGATTACACAAAAAATATCAACACAACACAATAAATTAACTTCTAATTAAAATTATTGAAATTAAAATTCCTTGTTTCTTCAGATCATTAGCGGCCCGGACATATATTATAAAGTTATTCGCACAGCAGTCGCCGTCACTCTCGTCGCAAATGCGAGTAAATTACTACCGAATTTTAAATTATGACAGAAAAGATTAAACATATCGATTCATTACTTTCTATTTATATTAATAAATCTGTTACTCGTGTTAAATTTAAATATATTGGCATTCAATGTGACCTTGATTCAATAAAAATTACAAAGTAGAGATGCATAAATAGATAAGTTTAAGATTAAACAAGTTAGTTATTTTTTTAAATATTATTTTTTGGCAGAGCTTAGGCAATGACCCATGCGGTTACCATAGACCAAGGAAATATTTTTTTGTTCCCCCATTTCCGATAGTATATATTTTTTTATTTTTCTTAAGCGGAAATCGACAGAGCTACGAGCGTAAAGAGAGGTGGTAGGCTTATCTCTTTGCCTTGTAATCTTAAAATTTATGGTGGTCATAAATTAATTCAGTGATTAAAAGCTGTGGCAACTATATAACATTTATTAAAATACGATCTGATCGTAAACATACAGATGTGTTTAAATTAAGTAGGTGCTCTATGCTTTACGGATATTAAGAATTTTCTTAAATATTAACGGAACAAATCTTCATCATTAAACTTGTATTCATTTAAAGAATACACTCGCAAGCTTTTTAATACACAATCAATAAATATTCTGCAAGAAATAGTATGTCAATGCAGATTTTGAAACAGTTTTTGTTCATCTCATAATGGACAGTGAAAAAATTAAGAATATTGAAGATTTCATTTTATTAGCATCTGTTTTAAAAAATAATATTTTTGAATACTGTTTCAATAAAAGCCTGCATTTTCCCGTTGACTTATATCCTCACAAGCTTCCCTGCTGGGAAGTATTTGTAAACTCGTCCCACAGAAAGATTTAGTATGGGCAATCAATAATGTATCAAAGAAGAATCCACGAGAATATTTGCTTATGCATTGTATAAAAGCGATGTTAAATGCGATCTTAGTATTTCCCACGACATGCAAACAGGTGAGCATTATAAACGCGAAGTATGATATTATTCACGGAGGTGTGAAAGCCTTCCGTGTTTAAATCATTAAAATCTAATTAAATTATCGATGCTAGAGATGAGAACTAATTTAAATGATTATCAGATAAGCTTCGGGAGATAAACACGAAGAACGTTTTTTTTTATCTCCGAGGGTCGAATAAATTATTGAAAAATCGGGGAAAACAATAATTGGTAAATTAAAAACAGCTTCAAAGGAGCCGATGGCGATTGTTTTAATTCAGGTCCCAGATATTTCAGAGTTTTTAAACAATGCATTATCAATTAAAATTGTTATTTACGTATTTAATTTTTTTATATACAAGAAGACTTTTTTTCAGAAAACTGAATCCTTAAATAAAATATTAGCACAGCCGATATTACTTAGCTGTTATTAAAAACGTAGTATTCTAGAAACTATTTCTTAAACGTTTCTCGTTTTTCCATTTTTTAAAATTATTTTTGTCAAGCAGTGCTTACAATTGTGAAAATTAGTCGTTCAGAAGTAATTCACGAATTTAATGCAATGAATTGTGGATATATAAGTCCTGGTTGTGTATCAATTTTATTTTAGAACAAATTACCTTATTGTTTTTATACTTATTATTATAATGTAAAAAAGTGTTTAGAATGTATGGTTTTCTAATCTAGTGTATAATGAATACATCAAGCTTTTATGCAAATATTTTTAATTCGCACAATTTATTTACCATGTTGATAATTATAGCTTGATTAACATAGAATAATAATTGTTAAAATGTTATTTATGAGTAATAATAAAAATATGTTAGTCATTTTATATAATCATATACATTGAAAATATACTATTTGTTTATCATCTGATTTTAGATTTATATGCTAAAATAATATCATGCGTAGTAATCCGCATTTGATGTACAGTAAAGTACAGAATAATACATTATAAATACTAAACATGGTATAGCACGTGATACTGTACAAAACAACACGTTATTTAATTCAATAATAATTAATGGCGTATGTAAACATTAGAGGTTGATCGACAGGTGTTGTCCCTAGCAAAAAGGCTAGAGTGTTCCCAGCCAGCTCGCAGGTGTTAAAGTGCACGGACTTATGGGTATTAAATTAAATAAACTTCCGTCAGAACATATCAAGCTATTATTTGTCTTAGTCATGGCGACCGCGAGGCATAAAGCTGGCCACACGCAGGCAGCGTTTTCGCAGCACGATGTGTTTATTTCTATACAAAAGACATTTATGCTAAATTAATAATATTTATATTTTCATTAAATCACACTATTCTTTAAGAGTAGTTGGTCACAACCTAAAAAAATACTCAAAGTGATGAATCGAATTTCCTAGTTAAATGTAAGTAATAAGACTGTCTTCATTAGAAAGGTATTCTCTCAAATAATTTTCTGATATATTAAACGTAAAGCTAATTTACAATTATTGGTCTAAGCTCTAGGACAGAGTGATAAGTATTTTTACTTTTATATAAATTATATGAAAATGACTTTTTTTCATACAATTTTTATTAACAGACACAATTAATATTTCCCCTCATTTCACGTGTCAATCGAATTGTACGTGCAATATAATTTTAGGTTATGTTTGGTGAAAAATACACATTAAAAAATTCATTGAACTATGTCAAATGGCAAAGCAAATTCAATACATTTAAATAAAAATGATTCTTGGTATGTATCTCAATGTGAAAATGATTTATTAAAAAATAATAATTTCTCAAATGTCATCAAAAATCACGCAACAGAAAAATCGTTAATTTTTATTATTTTTTTGTAATTTCGTAATCTCCGAGTCAATATTTGCGGTTGTCGATTCCCAATGTAAATTAAAATCAATATTTTGAATACAGCGTTATGTCACTTTAGTGAAAAATGTTCATAATATTATGTCGTACTGCGTTCTAACATTTAGCCTTCGGGGGATCAATGAGAAAAATGTAAATATATTCTTCGCATCATTAGTTTGACTGATGTTTGATTTGTGTTGTAGATTCTTTATAAAAACAGAGAGTGATGAATGCTTTCGAGATAAGCATATCGTGATAAATGAAAATAAAGACGAAATAATTTTTCTTGTAAAATTTTTAAACGTTACGATGAATTATCTGTAAGAAACGTCAACTTAATTACTTCCTATCCCAATAAATAAGGATATTATACTTGTAACGTGTATTAATTTTAGCATTTAAGTGTTTCATTAGAAGAAATGTATGAGTGTGCAGCGATTTTTCTTTTAAAAGAACCGATTTAATTAAATAGTATTAATTTCATCAATGTTTTTTTTAGAAACAGTAATAACAGAAACTGTATTTAGGTTTTTAGTTTATGTTAATTGTAAGGTAAATAAAATAAAACGGCTACATAGATAAAACACAAATAAACATATATATTTAATGTACGAATTATAGATGAAAAAAAACAATTGTAAAGACACAACTGTATAGCATTATGGCAATTTTTTTGACAGTACGAAAAGCAAATGAATTTTTTTATTTTAATCTTTAATAGACAAAATATAAACCTATGTTAATTTGTCTCGTACACTATCCAATAAAAAAAAGTTTTAATTTAAAAAGCATACAATGCAAACATACATTGCATGCGATTTATATAGAAAAGCATCAATCAACAATTCAACAAACAAAAAGGCAAATTTATATTATCTTGAAAAGATAAGACAATTTTAATGTCAAACTTAAGTAAATTAAGCTTGGGCTTATTTAAAGTATTTTTATTTATATTTTTTCTTCAAGTGGAAGATATTTAACCTCAAATAAACTAAAAAAGAATTCTAACAAGTGTATAATCTGAAACTGTTCAAAAGTCAAGACAGGTGTTGCTATATTTTTCTGGCGTTAATAAAGAAAACCTCGTTTTTTGAGGGTTTTATCTAAACTGGAAGCCTAATTTCTTGTGGAATGATTGTGAAAACTGCAATATTAAAACACTTGAGGACCGCTACTGAAGTTAATTTATAGGCTCAAAACACAAATTTACATAACAACCAAAAATAAGGATATATTTTTGTTACTGCAATATTAAAAAAAGAAGCCTGATGTTTTATTGAAACTATGCTAATATTCGCGAGGAAAAGATCTCTTTAAGTCGTTTAGAATCAGATCAGATTCATTTGTTTTTTATAGGTTTTTCATTTAAATCAGCATCGAGTAGAAAAATACATAAATTTTTAAAGATGGATGGTGCTGTTAGCCATGTCGTCCATCTTTTCATTTCCGATGTGAGGCTGTCTTGGTGGACCTTGGTGGGCCGAGAGGTTCGAATCCGAGTGCCGGTTATATCGGAAAATGCAAATGACGCGGAGAATGAGGATCATCGCTTTCGTCACCTCACGAGACGGCCTGTTGTCACACAGATATTGTATTTAAATATATATTTTTTACTTTATTGCTCTCCTGCATATTAAACAATGGTAATCAGACAAATATGATAATCCGACAGTACGCCTCGAGAGGAAGGCGTCACTACTGATAAAATGTGGAAATAAAATAAAAAAAAGTCGTTGTCATTTTTTCTAGAATATTCTGCTAAGAATAAAAGTACTGATTTAATTTGTTGGTTTTACGAGTGTGTAATTTATATATATTTTTTACATTTATTATTATTTAAATATTATTACTATGTATGTATATGGATACACACTACGTTGAGGTCGGCGCTCGTGGACTTCCTGCAATACCACGAAGAGTATTTTTAGGGATAATGGTTTATCATGAAATTGGTAATAATTTTGGTCATTTTATAGATCTGATTATTAAGAACAGATAAGTAGAAGTAGTATAATTGCGTTTGAACACGCCCTGAGGGTTGCAAACCCCAAGACTCCACTCATCTTTATATACCAATATACGAGTCCTAGTGGGGCTGTATATTGGTACTTTGAGATACAATGTCAATGAATATTGCCTTTGACCAAACTTAAACAGGTGTGAGGCCAATAATATGTCGTTCAATACGAGGATTTTCCAATCAAGTGTAAATGGTCTCACCAATGAACCTACAAGCCAACTTACAGTAACTTGGTTATATATAGACTATCATACATTTATTTATATTGTAAGACTCACTCGGATTCTCCTAAAATCAATATATAAAAAATTTCAATCGATAAATGAAATAACTTTTTTTTATTTTTTCTAAACCATGATTATAACAATGTAAATGTAAATCAATGAAATAGTATTTCATGTTATGGCCAAAGTTATAGCCAAGTCGAGAATATCTAGTGTCCTCGCCTACAACTAGGCCCGTACATGTTCGTACCACCGTTACTATGATGTCTTACTAATAAATGACAGCCAAAACAGCTGCCAAGAAATATATCCCCATAAAACCTGATTTAAAGTAAGGCATGCGGTTTTATTATTTAACTGAGACTGCAACAATGAAAGTAGAACTCGATATGCACTACACGAAAAATCAACCTCGGAGGGTTTGTCTTAAGTCCTGAACGATCTTACTCAACCTATTCATGTTCAGGTTTTTTTAGTGGCTTATTTAACCTTTATCATTTGAATATCCTAGATTTTAAAAATAATACCAGACCTGCACTATTGTGTTATTGCAATACAGTCTTTGTATCAAGCTTGTCACTGGCCACCTGTTACAGAAACTATCGCCAAACATAAAAATTATCAGCTAGTCACGTGAAATTTAAGCTTAGTGGTGATTTATATTTTATTATTTTTGAATAAAATACTTATGTGAACGTGAAAGGTTGGCGAAACCGGTCACTAATAAAAACAAAAATGTGGAAAATCACTCAAGTATTTTATTCAAAAATATTAAAATGGAATTTCACCAAGTACTCTCTGTCAAAAATATTGAATTTCTAATATTTTATTAGTCAGACTGTCGCCTATTTGGATGACTTCGTGAGTTATGCTGATTGCTCACCTCTTTATTACTTACTTAGTTTATACTAAGCACTCAAGCTAAAGCAATCAGTCAGTAAATTTATGTTTATTTTCCACAGCAGTAAACACCGGAACATTTTTTAATGCCTCAGGGTGAAATTCCACTTAAATTAAAGTAAACAATCAGGTGACCTGTACCAGCTGAACGATAAGGGGTTTATTGTAACACAATTTATCTTTATAAGTAAAGGCACATTATGTTGAGTTTTCATGGAAATTTTTTGGATAGTTATCAAACAAAACATTCTCACGTAAGCAACAATAATAACCAACAGGTTAATTATTTGACAGTTATTAAATATATTTTGAAACCTTGTAGGACAATAGTTTAGTGGCTTGTTGCAGTGTATTGACTTCATAGTTTTTATTATATCGAATGACAGGTTCTAACGACAGGGTCTATCTTTATTGATGTCTATATCGTTTTGCATAGTGTGTTTTATTTGAAAATAAAAAAACACACATGTTTTTGAATCATTTACAATGTTACTACAACACATTAGTTAGGTCATTTGCCTTGGAATGAATGATATTAATCTCAAAGGAAACTTCCACAACCGCAAACGATTACTCTGTGTTTCTTTATTTATTTGTATGTGATATATTTCCCCTCAAGATAGTTATACAGGTAGTTGAAATTAAACCAGATTATATTAATGTTACATACATCCGATAGAAAGGTAACGCTGACAGCTGACAATATCTCCGAGTGACATCTTCATCACTTAAAAATTTTCCTCGATACCGGAACAATTAAACAACCATTACCATACTATGCAGATAGTGCATTTGAAACAAATTTATTATTTCTCAACATCCTATCAGATGAATGGCACAGTTAACTGACACACTTTTAAACGCAGATGTCTTTACATCGTTAATTAATTAAACAGGAAGGAGGCGTGAGATATGGAAGGTAGACGAACCGATTTAGAAGACGTGACGAAATTTTGATCGAATCGGCAAACTAAATGGCCTGTATTATAAAATAAATTAATATTTAAGTAATAGCTACGCTGGATCTGCATATAATTAAGTTTCACGTGTTGCTAGGCCAGGCCAGTAGCGCCGGGCACTTTTGTATCTCGGATTGACCCCGGCCAGATACAATATGATATTTGATATCATAGGATATTGTTACTTTTGAAATTCGTCACCTAATTAGTATTCAAAATGTGACTCACAAAAGAAAGCGTTTTTATAAAAAATAATAGATGTGAAAATTATGTCGAAACGGAGGATCTCGGATGGATTATTATTATTTTGAATATGTGTGAAAATGTAAATTAATTATTAATATTTGCAAAATTTTGATTTTAATTCAATTGAATTGTGTTCTCGGTGTCATTGCCCGCGAAGCTTCGGTAACTTGGAATAATAAAAATAAAGAAATCAGAAAGTGTGGCAACACAGAAAATGTTGATATTAAATACTCGATTTTACATACGAATTGCTATTATTTGTATCGAATTGTAAATCCACTGTTAACTTAAGAAGTTCTCTATATAATATCAAAATTTACACGCGATAAATTAAATTCAAGATAAGACCGTGTGATATCACACTAGGTCCATTTTTATATATTTTTTATTACGGTTGCATTTATAAAAATAATTAAACCTGGTCGTCAAGCGGATTAGGTCTGCCATTTATTTTAATATGACTTAAGCTCTATCAATTTTACAACTTTGCAAAAACTGCTCATGGAAAAGATTGTATAGAAAAAGTCGTTTCATAGCATTTATTGCTGTCGGATAAAGGACCGTTATAGGCTTTCTATACGATGATGTCATCCTTCATTATATATGATTTTTTGTTACCATCAACTCACGTCACTTGACTACTTAACTTACACATGTATTTCCTTTTTACGCTTCTGTCAATATATATTTTATTAGATTCCAAGCAGACCCGAACTGACCTACCGGAGAATCGTGACATCGTTAAATTAATATAATCGATTTACATATGAAAAAACGACAAAAAAGCCTCATTTTTCTAAACACACGTTATGAAAGACTCACACGTCTGGGTTATTGCTCTGTAATTGAGCGAAGATTAGAATCGCTATATGCAAACGTGAAACCGATGCACCGAGATGCCAGTTAGATAAGTGTGTATTTACGATTTTTTAGGATATTTTCATCTAAGCTCATAAAAAGTAAATATAATAAATACGTAATCTCCTGCTCATTGGGCTATTCGTATTTGATGAAGGATTATTAAAAAGATGAAGTTATTCAAAAACAAAATAAACGTGTTCTAAACAAAGGAAAATGTAAAACAATAAATTTGATGGAAATAAGAGTTTTTATGTTATATATGTAGTTCGTAAAAAACTGTACCAATGTTTATGCTTATTAAATAACAATTATGCTAGGTTCCTATAATGAAGGCAATTACTGACTAATTTTTCCTTTATAATTAAATGCGTCTTTGTCCAGTAAAAAAAACGATTCGAAGACTATCTTGATTTGATTTACTATGACCTGATAAGAGTTCATTTTCATTCAAAGCACAAAATGCGTGGATCAAACTAAAACTGGATATTTTTATAGCACCACTTTGTATGGATATTTTTTGGGTAGCGCCATACGACACCACGAGCTGCCCAAAAAGCAAATATATCCACAAAATATTGCCTTAGCAAACAGAAAATAATATTAAAACCTCACTTGAAATGAACTTGCATATAAAACTTCAATTGTGTACGAGAGTAGGAGGGTGCATAAAAATCTCGGAAAAGGCGATATATATAACCAGAACTGTCACCTTTGAGTTAAAAGCATAGAACACGACTAACAGAATGGCGTATTATATTTTATGAGATTTTCCTCGTCATTTCAGGTGTGATTAAAAAACACGTATTAAATAAAATTGATCATTATCACATAAAATGATCAGCAAACTTCTCAGACGCGAGACTATCGCTTACGTCATACTTTTAATCGTGTTCGATTGTTTTAACCCCGAGTTGACACCTCGACACATCTGGTTTTATTGCGATATTATAATATCCAAACTCTTCGTTTTATCGCCTCTAGAATAAAAAAATTTAAATGACCCCTCCAACCACTGGAACTCTCCTGAAAGGCAAAGCAGGCTTACAGTTTATCACGTCCTCACTGATTGCAGGTTGCAAAGGTACTATTTTGTGTCAAAGGTTTGACTCTGCAATTATCTAGAAGTAAAAATGTTCTCCTGCGAATTTGCAGAAAGTTAAACATTTGTATGGGAGATTGATGAGATATAAAAACGCTCCAAACAATATTGGGTCGTAATGAGTACTTATAATGTCAAAGAGCTCGTCATGCAGAATGAATATGGTTTCTGTATTTTATGATACTTAAAGAGTTTATATATATATATATTAATAATATATAATTTGTACACCGCAGGTGGGTTAGTCATTCATTTCAGGAGCCCGCCAGTCTGCCGAAGAGTCGCCGTTGCTGCCGCCATTCCCCATATTTTATTTTGATTGGCCTACGTGTGAAAATACTAATGTCATATGACAGGGATGTATCGTTTAAGAAGGCAATTAAATTTTATAAAATTAAAAAAATTGAAAGTAATAAGAAATAAAAAATATATGGTTATATGCGAAAATACATTGATTTTTCAATGTTACACGGAGCGTTTACTTACTTATATTTTAGATGAGCAACAGTAAATTTTACTAAATATTTGAGATTTCAGAATTATATTTTTCAAAAAAAAGCAGCGCATTTGAAAACTGAGCATTTAAAAAAATAGTTATACGTGCTTGAATCCCGTAGATACCTGATTTCACGCAAAACCTGTTAAAGATCAAGATTTCCTACCAACTGACCTAAACAGGTGACACAGTCAAGCAGCCGACCTGGGGCCACTCACTTCACAAGAGATTTTACGTCACCACTTAAAAATACATTTTTTTTAAATAAACTAAAGCTATTTGAGACCATTATTGAATAAGTTAAAATAAGCCATTTCAATTTACATTCACTTCTATAAAACTTGAGCAAAATCACATTTTTTTATATTAGATTCCAGTTTACATAATATCATTATACAATAATTTATAAGTCAATTTTAGCAGGTGTGATAAAACTACTAATGCAGAATGATCAATGTTAAAAGATTCGTATCGCAAACGGGTAAGTAATTGAAACAGACACACCCTATTGAACAAATGTGGGACGGCCGAGTTTCATCGTTGAGTTAGCATAAAATAAGCATTTGATTTATACTATTGGGACAGTTGTGAATCGTGTCAACTCATAAGGATCTCAAGATCTATTGTTATAACAATAAAGTACCTCGTAGAGCCTATCGGTTTCTTATTTGCGAATGCTGTAGGCGAGTCGTATTGACTCACCCACGCCGGACGGTCTCGTAAAATAGCGAAGACATTTATAAAATTTACGAGTTACCTTTGTGAGAGATTTGACGCACCTTGTCGCAGATTATTTCGGGTAACTCTCCAGATGTTACGAGGTTTCCTACTTATCGACCGATTACAAATGTCACCTTAGATCTTATTTTTATTGGATATTGATATAAAGATGTCACTCTGCGATTGTTCGCTTATGCCTCGGATCAATTTTTCGGTCGGCTATAGGTGAAACTTTGAATGAAATAAAAACAAGTTTTTTCTCGATGAGATTCTGAATACATTATGAGCCATGAGCACTGTTGTACGTAATAAATTAGGTGAAACTCAAGGCGAGGTAAATACATGAATTACGTTAATTTTTATGTCGAATTTTAATACTTTTCTACACAGATATCCGTATTTTTGAGCGTTTATTTAAGAATAATGTTCCGATAAACCGATTACAACATAGTCAAAATATATAAACGTTTTTTTTTCTATCGGAAGAAGGAAAAATCTCATTGTTTTCAAGGTAAGTAGATTATATCAACACGAAACAAATCAAATTTTTAGCGTTTGTTTCCCGGATGGAAGTTCAATACTTCCATCATCATACAATCATCGATTCAATTATTGAATCGATAATTGAGATTTAAAACTTCTTTATACTCACCAAAAAATGATTTCCTTTGTAATACTTCACCACATTCACCATGACTGAATAAAAATTGAGTATTAATGTTGAAAATGCAAAGCTGGTTCATATTTGTCATCTTGTAGAAAATTCGTTAGAAATCACAATTAAAATGGGTGGAAGAATACTGTAATTGTTATTTGTGACTGATTTTGCATTCCAAAAGCTTCTTTAGACTCTCTTAACCATTTAGCTTTCATATTTATTGTTTATATGCGGATTGTTTCAAATTAAATCAGTCTACAGTGGATAACATTTAACATGCCTTGATAGTTGGAAAAATATGTATTTAGCACGGGCTCATAGATTTATATTTGGATGTAACGATTGAAGCTACAGGGAATGAAAGGATTAAGGCAAAATATACACTTAAGCACGTATTTTTAGTAAATGGATGGTTTATATTAAAATTGAATAAGAAAAGTTCTCAAGGAAAGAAAAAAAAATTAATAGGAAATTAAACCAAACTCCAATATTAAACGTTGATGGAGTGTTTTCATAATAATATTGTAATAAACAGCTGTAAAGTTCATTAAACTGAAAATATATATTTCTTCAACAATCAATCATTTAAAAAATTTAAAACGATATTTTACAATAGCAATTTACTTTGATTAGATTCTATAAAACAATTTATGACCCAGAAATTTCACACATTCTGCCCTTTGATTAATTTCAGTATAAAAATAAATCTTTCATTAATTTTCACACCGATTGTGAGTTCATTAAACTCACGGCAGTAAAAAAAACACATTTGCGATTTTTATTTATATAAGAAATTTTGCTATTTTATGACAGAAAAGAAGCCACAAGTAAAAATAAAATATTAATTTTGAGAATCATGTGGAAAATGTATTTATTATAATGAACAATAAATATTAAATTTTATTGTTATAATGAAGAAATTAGTAGATCATTTCATATGATTGTATCAATGAATTCTCATAATGTCTTGTTTTGAAAAAAAAACATTTTTTTATTCAAAATAACAGTTTAATAAAGATATAAGGAAAATAAGAAACACGCATTCGACAGTGGCGCATTTCAAAAAGTAAAAAACCCAATATCATTTATATTGAAAATCAATAAATTATTTCTATGGGAAAAATAATTTGTACTTCTATAAACTAAGAGGTTTTAACATAAGATCAAACGATAATTATTAAGCATTAGAAAACAGTTTTCTCTAACTGAAGATACCCACTGAAAGGCGAAAACGCTCACAAACCAAACTTAAAATAATTTCACCGCAATAGGCTGGTTTAATATGTAATATTCCACATTCAAACAAAGATTATAAATAACCGAATAGCGTGAAGATTACCATCATTCTTGTTGAGCGTTTTAACCCCTTAGGCCGAAGAAGAGGGAAAAAAAAGATCATTATCTCTTCGTGATTTGGCTACACATATTTGTTCTTAGAAATAATACAAAAATCGTATATCATATTAACGAAGATAAGATGGCGTTTTTTTTTTTTTTTATAATCCGTATAAAGGAAAAAAAATACGCATAAAAAAACGATCGCAATATCCTAGCCATTTGGCTGTTCAGATGGTAACAGGTAAAAATTTTCTTGAATTGAATTGACTGAGAGCATTGGCGACAAGAGTGTCTCCAGCTGGAGCTGGCGATGAGGTCATGCCGGGCTGCGACCTGGTGGAGACGTCAGTATGCTAATGCAGCACCTCACCTCAACTGGGCAGACTGCGCGTACAGGCCGACTCAGCCACGCTGCCTCCAAAAGCCGGCTACACGCGCAGCCACCCAACCGGCAATCGCAGAAGAAGACACCATAGAAACCATTCAGATTGCCAGCTTTAATATGTCGTTTACAGCTGCTTGCACGTGCACCGAAACACCCGGCAACCATGCGGTGAGCCTAGCAAAAAAGCAACAACATAGCAACAGGTAATTTCATCACCCAAGCATATGCAAAGCAAGTGTGCTTCATTTGAAAAAACTGTCAAATTTGAGGATGATAAATTTACAAAAAAATATTCACAATGCATATTTGATGACGTTAATCTGTAGTAACAGCAATGTCACAGTTAGATATGATTAGGCATATTTTTTCACATATTGAAAATGATTCAAAGAAACTCTCTGAAAAATATCATCGTGACTTGTGTAGGATTTGAACCTACGTCTCCAAGCCGGTGTATTACTTGTACTAACGAGTCACCTATATTAATCGAGAATTTTTATCCTAATCATATTAGTCAGTAATATAAGCCTGTAGAGGTAGTAAAAACGCACTTGATTGACGTTCAATCCATAAAATAGCCAAATGTCTAAAAAACGATAATTTGCATGATTTTTTAAATTTTTTTAATATTTATAAGGGGAGTGTTTTAATTCTGGAAATTTATTAATCTTTAAGCTCCCTCGCTCACTCGCAAACTTAAGTGTGTCGGACTGTTGTGATATTATGCAGAGATTCGCTGTTTGGAGATGCTTTATTTGGGACTGAACGACACATTATTAGTTCGCCCATCGGGAGGTATCACATATCGATAAATTATCAATTTGTCGGTGCTCTTTCATATGAGAAGGGATATTCAGCTAGCACAAGAACTCGCTGGTAAAATTAATTTAATTAAAGATTTTAATTACCGATTTATTCAAGGCTTTTTAATTAACTCATCCGATGTGCGTACGACGGATTCGATTCGGTTCTTGTAAGGATTTAATTTTTTATTTTATATTTATGAGAAATTTTAGCACGAGAGGTATGGTTATTTTCCTGTAATAAACAAGACATTGGAAGATGATATTTTTAAATATCGTACATGTTTATTTATAGAAATATTATAATAGCATGAATATGTATTAAATTTTGCCTAATCAATAAAACAATTTACAACATAATATTCCAATGCATTTTAATTTGATTTTAGCAACAATAATCGAATATCAAACTAATGATATAGGTTTTTTAAGCAGTAGAAAAAATATAAATAATTATTTGGGCGATTAAATATTTTTAATCTGAATATTAAAATTGAAACTTCGCTATATAATCATAGATCACAAAAAAAACACCCGATGTTTGAAAATTAACCGCAGCGGAGACACTATGTCTGGTGTTTAGTCGAGGCAGGTGAAATTTCTTTATATAATAAATTAATGACTATTGAGTGGCTAATTCTTAATTTATTTCCTGTATTTTTAATCATTAGACGCGAACTCTAGTAAAAATGCTGTATTGCTCTTTTCATGAGAATAAAAAATTTCAAGATTTTTTTAAAAAACGTTAATTAAACGCATCGTCAATAATCATTAAATACATAGAAAAAACAAGTTAAAAAAATCACAACTATTCACAATTTTAATTATCAAATATTATGTTTTTAATAAGTCGATAAGTATTAATTTTTCCTCTCTTGTACATGAAAAATTAATTACTCACGAATACTTTTAAATTTTACGTAAAAATGCATATCACACAATTAAGTAGAGATAACTAAAGATGCGAATACCAAAACTATCATATTACAAAACAAAGAACAGAGTCACACTAAATACTACCGAAGCTTTCTCATCTTGTTCTTGTAAAACCTTGCGACACAAAACATATTGTTATGTTAAATCATATAAAATTATTTCACAATAAGTTACACACATCAAATGTATATTTTTCTCAACACAATAATTTTTTAAAGGAGTTATTATGAAAATGTATTATTTACTAGCACGCCTATGTTTTGACACATTGCTATAAATTTTTAATTTCGTTATAAATTATTGCGCTGTAAAAAATATTAAAACTTCAACTTAACAAAATATCAAAGCATATCTGAAAATACACAGGAAATACTTGATCTCAAGATATCGCACATAGGTTTCCAGTGGCGCACTTATCGAGATTGATTGATTGATTATCAGGAAAAGCATCTTGTGTATTTAATCAATACAATGAGTATGAAAATGATTTGTTTAATTCACATTTAAAGATGGTTTTTATTTCCTTTCAAATGTATAACTGGTGGTACCGTTCCGTGTGTATTCAATCAATAAAAAATACTGAAGAGTCATCAAGTTAGTGAGCAAATATGATGTGAAGTGTATACGCCTAATAAAGCACCGTTTTTTTTAGCTAATCTAAAATAAATATTATTGATTTTTTTAAACGTACTTTAACAGTAAAAATAACGGATATTTTATATATTTTACAATTGGTTAAATTTAATAGAATTTCATGCGAAAGTTTTCACTTACTTTAGAAATATACCGAGCAGATCGAATGAGCATAAAAATTTATTATGGTATATAGCACGTGATATAAATGAATTTACTTTTGACAATAAATATGAATAGCCAGTTTACTAAGAGATTACAATAATGCTTGTTTGTAAGTATATTCGCTTTTCATCGATTTCTTCATATAAAAAAAAGCTCTGAAAGGCAAAAAATTGTAATTTTCTATTCGATAAGCTTTTTGTATTTATTATTCATTGTATATGATAAATGTTTTATTTGCTCGTAAACCACGGTATCTTGTAATTGTTTATGTTGTACCTCTAAAGAGGCGTTTTATTTTAAGCTAATAAAATTACGATTTGGTTAGATTAGGCTAGAAAGAAGCTCACGTTTTTTCCTACAGAGTAATAAAAAAATCCATAAAAATAGATTAAGCGGCATCAGTGGTAACAATAAATTACAAAAACTCTTAACAGTTTTTTGTCAGGATTAACATTTTTATGTTTTATTGCGTCGTCCAGTCGTACATAATTTATAATTTAAGAGAACTGATAAGTGAGACATTGTAGGAAGCGACGCCGAGGACGTCTCTCTTCAGGACGGAGACCTTTTGCGCGACGCACGTACAGGCAGATTTTCGTCTAATTCGATAAGTTGAATGTCCCCCCTTTTTATATAATATTTACAAGTGATTTTATTTAAATTTATAAAATTAATAAACTTTTAACAATTTCAATTCCGAAAAAGTGATATTTTATAGAAAGTCTTCCATAAAAATTATTGAAATAAAATTCTTTTAAAGGATATTCTCCAAAATATAATTAATTGAAGTTGAACAGTAAATACATGTACATTTTTTTGGGAAATATTATAAATTTCCCTGCAGTTTATTGAGAGTAAGGACTTCGAGCCACATTAAAATGCATAAAATAAAATAATATAAAAATATATCACTACAAAAAAAAAATTATTTGTAACATTGAAAAAATGAAAAATATAAAAATATAAAAAAAAAAAATATATATATATGTGTGTGTGTGTGTGTGTATACGCTACAGGGCCCGCTACACTATTTTTCTCTTAGAAAACCATGAGCACTGGCTCAGCATAAATATATATATATATATGGTCAGTGAAATGGTCGCCAACCTCCTCTGAGGAGAAACATCCAATGAAGAAGAATATATATATTTTACTAATATGATTAGGCACATTAGTTCATACATAGAAGATGATTAAAGAAACTCTCAGAAAAATATCATCGTGATTTGTGTGGGATTTGAACCCACATCCCCTGGCTTACATGGCCGGTGTACTAACCCTTGTACTAACGAATCACTTCCGTTTATCGAGAATTTTTAACAATCATACTCTACATATGAACCAATGTGCCCAGGCCAACCAATATTTTAGTACACCGGCCATGTAAGCCAGGGGATGTGGGTTCAAATCCCACACAAATCACGATGATATTTTTCTGAGAGTTTCTTTAATCATCTTCTATGTATGAACTAATGTGCCTAATCATATAAGTAATAATATAATAAACCCGTAATGAGTAATAAATACGCATCTGATTGACGTCCATTCCAAAAAATAGACATACCTAATCATATTAGTATGTAATATAAGCCTGTAGAGATAACTAAAGCGCACTTGATTGACACTCAATTCACAAAATAGACATATATATATATATTTGTTAACCTGCAGACTGCTACTAGGTGTTATAATAATAAAATTATGCAATTAAAAAACTGTGCCTCCATAAATATTCCTTTACTTTTCCACTGGCCTTTAATATCCTCATGTACTCAACGGCGGTCCTCTCCCGCGGCATTTACATATTTCCTAGGAAACGATCTTTTTAATTTATCCGAATCACAAAAGTCGCCAAACTGGAAACTGGAGAGATATTCGCGGTCCTCATCGATATTCAGAGAGATCGGGTAGATCGCGCGCTTTGGTGACATTTGCCGGCGCGGCCGCACCTGCGACTTCCTCTGCCGCGGCCGAAAGGAGGTTTCGCCGCCGCACAGCCATCTTCAGCAGCCTGCCGGCGCATGAATGAAACCACTCCTCCGCGAGTGAGTGCCGGCGAGTCCGCCGCCGTCACGCTATGCCTCAATCAACCCAACCGCACTGAACAATCCACCACGTGAGTATGAAAACATCAGTATAAAAATGTAAGGTAATATTGTTTCAGTTCGATCGGCGCCGGCCTGTCTCCCGAAGCGCTCCTTTAGTCATCCACAAAACGCGATATGCAAACGGATGTTTTTGTAACACGCTATCGTTTTAATTTGTATGAATTAACATTAAAAAAATATTCATCACAAATATCTGAAATAGACGCGCAAAAAGTAATTAAAATGATACAGGTGTCTGCCAGCAGGTGTGCAGTAAATGCAGATCTCAAAAGATGTGTTTCTAATTTGAGGATGTTCCTTAATTGTAGTATGTTGAAAAATCGCAAAACAAGTGGCCCACACGCAACTGTGATTTATTTTCTTTATATTTATGTACGTGACATTGGTAAACACAAATAAATTTGAACGTAGTGAAATGTATATCTTTAACTATGGGTGTAAAACTAAATGAAAATATGATACAATGTTTTTTTTTCATCATGAAGTAAAGTATAAATATAGTGCATAGATATTGTATGGTTTAATTGTAACAAAACATTTAATCATTATTGAAAATAATAAAATGTTCAAGGTGTTTTGGGTTGTTAGGCCAGTGGCTTAACCGTTGACTCTTGACTGGAGCTCGCCGGTTCAAACCCTTGACCTCACCGGAAAGTCCCGAACCGATGTTTTTTTAACTCACGAATTTTTCGGTCCGATGGAAGGCATTTTTTTTTAAATTACAGGCAGTTGGTACAAATTACTAAAAAAAGCATGGTACTTGTAACATTTATATTTTATGAATTTTTTGCATAAGATACGACAATACAAATAAAGGAATAAATTCGTTAAAATATAATTCGACTCCACACGATATTGCTGTGGAAAGTATCGATGATAATTAATCAATCGATCACTTAATAGCATAATTATAAATATATCAATAATCATAACAATCATTATTGTTAATCAGTCAACAATATCTGTCAATGTCAGTCTATATCTGGAAAAATAACTTAATTATTTCACGAATGCCCTTAAGAAAAAAGCATTTGTCAGTTAATTAATCTGCAATTTTATAAGTAAATTTGTCAAGAGAAACTGATTTTTTAAAACATATATAAAATAAGTAAGAAGTTTGAACAAATTATTGTAAATTAAGTATGGATATGATACATTCGGAGCGTTTTAAATTCTTTAACATACATGCGGCTAAATATAATAGTGATTAATAAAAAGCTTGTATGGAATCCTATTATTATAGAGCAGAAACAGAAACTCAGCACGAAAAATCTATCAGCTGAACCTAAATTATTTCATTTTCTTAAAGGATATTTTTAAAAGTTGATCAACCCCTAAAATTAGATTCTGAAAATCCACTGTCGGGTTAAAAATATGCCAATATGAATGGAATTCAAGATGTTTTCTCTGAATAGCTTAAAGAGGTTACGCGTGAATATTTTGAAGCCAATCCTCGTACGGTCAAATTATTGTAGAATTAAAATGACAGGTGCTGTTGAATAAAAGAAAGATCAAACAATAAAGCTGCGTACAGATGTTGCAGCACAATCAACATCAAGGCTGTTACTAGTCAGTAACGTTAAAAAATATCCAAGAGATCGCTTTTGGTTAATCGAATTTCGTTTGTCTATCGTTTGGTATAGGCAGCTTAAGTTAAAATTTAAGCTTATTACTATGCTACTGTAGCAATTTATAAGTTGTGTATTCTATTTAAGATAGTAGTGAAAGTAAAAGTATTATCTATTATTGCTAAATTTAAATGGAAAGACCTCGGATAAAGAGGATGTCTAAAAGCTTACAGATAGGATCTCTTTAGTGTTAATGCGAAGGTTGTGAGCTCAGTAACCACCAGTGAGAAACCACCGAGTAGTTTTTGAATAAAATATTAAACCAAATGTGTAAAATAGGCTTTATCGAAATCACCAATGTCATAAAAATATTTAAGGAATCCCCAAACAGGTATATTTGGTTTTCAATTTTTTTTATATGAAAACATGAACACATGCAATGAAATGATTTCTGTAAGTAACGTGTAACTACAATATTTATAATTGAGGGTCACGTTATTCCATGAGTGTGTCTATTATATATACTTTTGTGTTGCTGCATGTGTAGGGGGGCTTTAATATTGCTTTGAGCGGTATAACGGCTTGCAAAAAAATAAAATTAAAAGATAAAAGCATGAAACTAATTAAATACTGTTTGTTTTTAAATTTATATGATTGTTATCAAGACACCTGCGCATCGGTGGAAGGAAGTTCTAGATGGCACCTGATGTGCGAATAGACTTTTATTGGCGCGAGCCATGAAGTATTTTCTAAACCCATTGGTGAGTCATTAGGCATTATTGTCCGTATAAGCTGTATGTATTATTCGAATACTTAGATTATTCTGACGAATGGCGTCATCGTGCGTAGGAATTACCATAATTACTTACATATTATTTTAAATAAATTATAATGAAGCGGGCCATGGTGACAAGTCGTAATATATAACCCAGGAAATTAAATTATTGACAATGAGCAAAATTAGTAAGGTAGCTGATAATTATATACAATGTTTAATTGATGATCAATTGCAGGCTTGATGTCGTTGAAGTCTTAAACTTTCAATGTTTATTTTTATAATTTATCATAAATTAAACATAAATCTAATCAAAGAATGTGAGTTCGACTAATTAAAATTAACAGACTTACCTCGGAAACTGGATAAACAAGACTTTTCAGTTGACCTAAATACAAAGACACATTTCATGAACAATTACCATTTGAAAACATGACATTGAATTCTGCTGTAAGTAAAAATACAAGCATCAACTCGAATTTACCTTTGATCCACTTATAAATTTAGAAGATCCTTATTTAAGAAAACGGTTAGACACTGAAATTTGGGTTGAAAGGTGATATTAAAACCTCGAGCGATGTGTTTCTTAGGTATCGCCAATAATTGTCAATAATGAATACAAGGCAAGAATATATTTATAAGAAGAGAAAGGCAGTTAATGTCGGTCACATTTTCCGGTGCGAAAGATAACATCTTTTAGAAAAATATCAGTCAATATATCCTGGAAACGATCATAGAGAAAATTTGGTAGTAAGCAGAAAAAATCGTCCAATAAATAAGTTGTAACTCTTTCAATCAAACTTTTCTCCGGCGTGCTCCGGAGCGTTACGACAAGGAGTGACTTATTTGAATGAAAAGACATGAAAAAAATATTGCTAATATATTTATACACTATAAAGAAAACTGCAGGGACACAATTCAGTAACAGTTATAAGCAAATTCGAACAACCCACCTGGAAAGCGCGATACGAAACCGAAGCACACCTACGTTATTATTCTGTAGTGGGTAGAAAACTAATTTTGAACATTACATTATTCTCAGCACTATTATTGAATCATTTGCTTGAAATGAAACATCCAATATAAAATTCCATCGATTATTATAAACTATTTAACAAATCCAGATTTTCTCGTAAATGCAGGCTTGACACAAATCGAATTTAAATCCATACCTCCACTACTATACTATCTTTATATTTGAGCTACTGTGAGAAATTAAAAAAAATAGTTCGGAATTGATGTAAGTACCTAGTTTTTGCTGGATAAATATGACGTAACCTTAAAAAAATATAGCATATTAAATAACTTATTCACGTGGACCAAAATTTTCTAAAGAGAAAAACTCTTTTTATGCCTGAAATGTCTCAGTGTTTTTTTAGCTAAAAAGACTGTCAGGTGTTTTTACCACAAAACAATATATAAGCTTGTGAGTAATTAAAATACTGTTTTATAATATCTTTTTTTTACTAAAGTTCATACTATAAAAACTGACGAATAAATGGGCAGACTGCGTGGCGACTGTCTAACCGAGAAATCGTCTGGTTTTTTTTACGAGGCGATTCGACACTTGCGCGGTTTCCGAAAAAATTCAGTCACCTCATTATAATAATTCATTTCAATTATATTCGACGCGGCTATAAAAAAAACAGCTTGATAAAAATTATGTTTTTTGAAAATTATTTTCCTTTAAAAGTAGTAAATTCTTTATTGATTGCAAGACCAATGACGAAGACCTAAGATTATTTTAATTTATACCCGATACATCTAATTCTGATAAACCTTCGGGTCGCCTTTGATGTTGTTGGATGTAAAGCCTCTAAAGGTATAAACTAGTGCTGGGGTATTTGCAGATATAATCATTAAATATTTTTTAAATTTTAGCTTTTATTCAAACTTTGGTGGCCGTAGTGAAATGAAAATCTTGGGTGTTAACTCAAAATTTTAATGGTAAGAATTTAGTAGTGCAATCTTTTTCAGAAATAAAATTAAAACAAAATATTTCTTCTAAGCATATTTTTTGGCGCATATCAGATTCAGTTTTCAATATGTAAAAATTGCAACGATTAGTCTATTAAACCAGCGCTTAAATAAATATATTACACAATTAATGACAATATCTAAAGTTTTTTGAATTTCAGAGCTGCTTGGTTCAAATTAAAATAGTACATATAAAAAATATATAATTTTGACTTTTTTATTCAATTATAAGTCTTGGGCTAATAAGTATATTTATTTCAAATACGATAATCTTATCGATGATGCAGATATAACGTTTTTTCTTAAATTAACATCATCAGTTATTGATTTGAATAAGCAGCTTATAAACAGCTTTTTATGGTTTGAAACATCACTATATTGAGTATCTTAGTTATTCTGAAAAAAATATAAACTTGTCTTCTTGTAAACATTGAACATTGTCTGAAACTATTTACATGTATATAAATAACGCTACGAGCAGACGACGCCTTCAACTCTCACCCGACAGTCGATTAGAAGAACGAATAAACCAGAAAACCTTAACGTCACTTTCATTGCCATCCCGATTTATTTATTTATTTTCCTATCAATAACTAATGAATCTAATAAATCTATATTTGCATAATTGTTTTGCTCGTAGCGCCAGCGAACATCCGCACGAGGAACGATGCATTTTTTGCTTCAAAGGATGTGGATGTGGAAACAGTAAATAAAACGTAAATATTTTAATTTTAATTATATAATTTTCATACTACTATTGAGATAATAAAATTTCGTTTGCCTTACGGAAACAGTTTGAGAGTATTTTTCAAAACCACTCCAACTGTTTCAGTAGAGTAATGCCTCATATATATATTGTGTTCATATATATATTTTTTACTTGTTTGTACATTTATTTGTAATTCAAATTTTTCGCTACATTTATAAATAAATAAAAAAAAAAGAGTTTTAAAATAGATGGATGGAATAGTTTTTTGATATTTTCTTACTGGGGCTATATGAGCTCTTTCGTCATTCAATGCTTTATTGTAAATTTATGCAATCGATTTCTTTTCTACATAAAGGGTTCATTATTGTGAGTGATTTTCCGACGTATAAATCACGGGGAAAAGTATAAAAACGACAATATTAAGTTGTAATAACTCTGTTTCTTGCATCTTATAGTTTCGATTGTTTTATTCAACACAAATATGAAAATGTCTTTGAATAAATGAATTTAAATTCGCCTTTTTTGAATCGAATTGACACACACGCCGGCCAGCTATGTGATTTACAACCCATTCGGATTGATTGTTTGTTTTTTATTACGTGCTAAGTAAGCGGTTTATTGAACGTGTTTGAAAACGTTGATGACTAAATAAAAAAATAAAAAAACACGTCGTTTCCTCAAGCCGGCGATCATTACCAGGTACTTAATTATAAGAAGTAAATTCTGTGATATTTTTGTGTGTGCAAAAATAGACCTAGGATTGTTATTGTAAGAGAACTTTGGTTTGTGTACCGATCAAGGTTTTTGTAATTATTTTGATAAGATTTATTTTTTATCGAATTTAAAAATTAAAAAAATATTTATTTAAACACATATAAATTAAGACTCAATATACTTATTTGCAACCTAACTTTATCACTTATTTCTTAAAATATTTTAATGATGTGATTAACGATGGTTTTTTTTTAATTTCAATGTTCATTTTTTTTAACTTGATGGATACCCTTTAAAAGCAAAAGTGCTTATATTTAGAAAAAATTCCGTTTCTTATTAATTTAGGTATTTATACATAAATTACTTACGAACGAAGTTTTATAAATGAAACAAGTCTGCGGTGGATACATATTTCAGTGCGGTCATGCCGTTTATGGTATAATAAGTGGTAATTATCGTAAAACTAATAATACACAGTATTATTTTTAAACAATAATTAAATAATATAATTTAATATAATAAATAATAATTTGGCTACAAATAAGACAACTAATGATGATAGTTCATATCTACTTCAGAATCGAATAAATAAATCAATAAATTTGCATTAAAAAGTGCGATGCAGTTAGATGTAGACACATAAGTTTATTATAAAATGTATGCATTATTCAAATAACATCAAATTTTATTATAACAAATGAGTTTCATTTTGTTAGCAACAGAGGCTGTTTTGCTTATCTAAATAGCTTTATTTGACGCAATAAACTAGATTGCTGTAAAAACAATTAAAGAGATAAGTATAATTTTACGTCTAAAAATTTTTTTTTTTTCAAATCTTAAAAGGACTGTATGACATACTTGTATGCGATTAATTTTTAATTCGATTTCATTAAATAGAGGTTTTGTTGCTATGGAATTTGTATTCACAGCAAATTAATTGAACTGAAGCACTCTGAATCGAATCGTTCAGTAGCAAGCACGATTTTTATTAGAACATGGGATCTCTGGTTGATAACAGGTAGATTAATAAGTAATTCTGATTCTCAATTTCAATGGTAAAAAAACACAATAGGTATTTATGAATATGCAAAGCATATGCTAGAGACATATCAAATCCTAAGGACCCCTTATTCTTATATTCACAGGGTAGTGTGGCCATATAATCAGCTCGTAGAAAAGATACTATCTAAGAATAACTTCTTGCTAAAATACATAATTACGCAAAAATAAATGTACCCGAGACACATAAATAATTCCGAGCTTTGGCCTAAGATGTAATGATATTCAAATATTCCAAATATCAAGACCGGTTTAAGTAGCGATTTGTATTTAAAGCGATTTATTTCATGAATAAGGTAATTCATTAAGAATCATCGCACATAATAAATGCAGCTCTTGAATATTCATGTATTGAAATGCACCAAAGTGCACGTACTCAATGAAACTGCAACACAGAACCGAATATTGATAAATTAATAAATATATATATTCTAGGAAGCGAAAAAATCATGGCGATTATTATAAATCGATGATTTACGTGGAACCATAAATCCGTGGGAAATTTAGTGACTTTGTAGAGGTTTTCCTCAGTTATATCAAGTTTGTCTAAAGATTTTATGATATTCTCCAAAAGCAGTGTAAGGCAGATAGTCAGTTTATTTTAATAGCCTTCTACGAACTGAGTAAAGCAAGTGCTTTGACGTAGAATTCACACCTGGAGGTTGTTTTTTTTATTATAAATAAAAAAAAATCATTTCTCTAAAATGTTCGAAGAAGTCGCAATGAATTGAGTGTGAATTTGTAGAATGAACTCTTCAAAGTGGGGAAATTTAAATATCCATCAATCGTGACAACTTTATATCCGGTCATTTATAATGCTGACCGCTCGATTGTATTATTTATGTTCATAAGGAAAAGACTCACTTCTTTACCAGTCGTCATTCAGTTTTAAGAATTTCTTTACCACAAGATGAAAACCCATGGTCAAGAGTTCAAAATGTTTTTTTGTGTGAATGTACTTGTAAAATTAATGAATTATTTTTTTATAGAAGTGAAGGAAACGTTTTGATATAATAGTTGGGATATTGATTTTATTAATATTACATATTTCATATTGATATCATACTTACTCTTTAGTTTAGTGCTTTTAGGTGTAAAGCTTAAGATTTCGGGGTATATCACACTATTTTAGAGATATACATACAGCAAACTGAATGTATGGAACGACTACTGCCTTGTATTTGCCAAACTTTGATTTTCCATATTGATAAGCTCCCGTTCTCTTGGCCTCAGTCGGTTTTGCGTTTCTTTAAATGTAAGAAGCAACAAAAAATGTATGGAATTTGAGAAACAGTACAATACAAGATAGCAAGAGCAAATTCTTAATATTCATTAACAATGAAATTCTTTTAAAAGTATGGCCTAAAAAATTCAAACCCATGTCATCGGAATTTTCACAGGTTTGCTTGATTGTTATATTTTCTACTTCGAAAAGTCAAGGTACGCCGGATGCCGAGAAGATAAATCCTCGTTAGGAAAATTTGTTTTATTAGCGTTCGTTGGGGAAGTGTGTAATATTATGACATCACTTTGACAGATGCGTCGAAGTGTAAATGAACAGGATAATTTATCGAAGGTTAGAAGTTTAGCCACGCTCAGAATACAAGCACATTCATCATGCAGAATTGAGTATTTGAGACGTTTTTGCAATAATATTTATACTAAACAAACTTTAAATACACAATTGGTGAATGTCATCGCGTAACATTTTGACAACACTTGCAAGGATATGGAAATATATCGAAGACATCTCACATAACAAAGGTATTTACAAAAAAACTCTAATGGATTCGTTAAAGTCCATATGTCGCTATATATCTTTATTTGATACAAACAGTGTGTTTTGAATTGATTCACATGATTAACACTTCTTTTTATATATAAGATATTATCAAGTAAGTTTTCCATGGAGAATTTATCATTTATTCTGATTTTTTTGGTAAATAAATATTAAAATGATGAAAATAATAGGATTTGCGACGTATGTGAGATCACCACGTAAAATTAATTAAAAAATATATAAATAAAACAGCAAGAGGTGCTGATAGTTAATTGACAAATGGGATGTTAATGTATGATATCTGATCTTTAAAATAGACGTTGCTCTTACAGAGCCTCAAAAATTGTAAAGAAATTAAAAAAATAAAAGTCTAGGCTGCAGTCGAAATAGATAAATATCAATAAATGCTTTTTTTTTACAAAAGTTGATCGTTTTTCAACTATTATTGATTAGGATAAATTGATATATTTGTGTTTGTTCTTAGTAACATTTATTTTGCTGTCACTAGAACTAAACAAAAAAGATCATTTTTTATAAAAACGACTAATAAAATTACCAGTATACAAACAATATCGATTGCTACTTACCGAACTCAGAATATCGACATTTAAGCACACTATTATTTAAGCAGTTTACAGCACAAATTACAGCTGATTAGTAATTAACTAACTTTTGTGCGAATTACTGTAAAGTTGTCTGGTGTTCGGCTTTAAAGCAGCTTACCCACGGATCGAGATAATTGACAACCGATTTGTGATTACCCTATAGCATAGGTGGCCAACCCATGGCACGCGTGCCACGCGTGGCACGTGGGCGTTTATTTTTGGCCCACTGAGCATATGCAAACATTTTTTTTTTATTTTACATAAAACCACCATTAGAATATTCCATTGAGCGTAGTTCGTATCATATCATATATATGGAAATATCTCAGTACATTGATTCAACTATCGTGGCAATTTCTTTGTGTTAACAATCACAAATTTAAGCTGATTTTAAAAAGCGAGCACGTCGATTTCGCGTAGATTCTCGTGAGCGTGAATGCGGGATACGGGGAGAAGGGAGGGAGGGGTGCGGGGCGGGTTGCTGGGCAATCCCGGCTATCGTGCAAAGTCCAGTTCGCAGGTAGCTTGCAAAGTGCGTGGTTGTTTATTTAGGCTTAGTTAGACAGAAATGGCGTCAAATAGTAAAAACCTTGGACCAAATAAGAGAAGATTCACCGAAGAACACAGAAGTTTTCAAGACAGATGGAGTATAAACTATTTTTTCGTGGAATTTAAATCAAAGCCAATATGCTTGATATGCAATAGTTCTGTTTCTGCATTAAAAGAGTATAGTATTAAACGTCATTACGAGGCTAAGCATGCAAATAGGTTTGATAAGTACGAAGGGCAATTTCGACAAGACCAAGTTAATTTATTAAAAAGAAAACTTTTTGCACAACATCAGACTATGACTGAAAACTCAAAATGCTATGTAAAAGCTAGTTATGCAATAGCCACGATACTTGCAAAAAAATCGAAGCCATATTCAGATGGTGAAATTGTTAAGGAATGTTTGGAGAGTGCCGTTGAATTTATGTGCCCAGAAAAGAAAACAGACTTCTCAAAAATAAGCCTGTCTCGTCAAACTATTACTAGGCGTGTGGACGACATTGGAAAATATATTGAAGATAATTTGAAAAATCGAGCATCCAAGTTCATATTTTATTCTCTAGCATTGGATGAAAGCACAGATCTAACAGATACCGCCCAAGTGGCAATATTTATTAGAGGTGTTGATGTCCATTTTAACAAAACAGAAGAATTAGCGGCACTGTATCCACTTAAAGACACCACTTGCTCACAAGATTTCTTAGGAGCTGTTACATCGACATTGAATCGTTTATCTTTACAACTCGACAACTTATCGGGCTTAGCAACAGATGGTGCTCCAGCAATGGTTGGTAAACACAATGGCTTAGTAAAATTGATTGAAGACGAGGCCAGGAAAGTTGGTAATACTTCGATGCTAAATTTTCATTGCATTATTCATCAAGAAAATTTATGTTCCAAGTCCCTTAAAATGGATCATGTCATGAATGTGGTCATCAAAACAGTAAACCTTATTAAGTCGAAGGGGTTGAATCACCGTCAGTTCCAAGAGTTTCTTAAGTCTTTGGATTCAGACTATAATGACGTTACATTTTATGCAGAAGTAAGGTGGCAGACCCGTGCCAAAATGTTGAAAAGAGTTTTTGCTTTGAAGCAAGAAATACAATCATTCTTCGCAACCAAGTCAAAACGTATCCCGGAATTTGAAGACAAGGAGTGGGTTAGAGACTTTGCATTTCTGGTCGATATAGTTAGCCATCTAGATATTGTTAATACTCGTCTACAAGGGAAAGATCAACTAATCAATAACATGTATGATCATATTTGCGCATTCCAAATGAAACTTGGGGTTTGGGAACAACAGTTAAGGGCAAAAATCTACACTCATTTTCCTACATTATTATTGGAGCCAGACGTCACACAAATAGCGACTGATAAATACGCTTCGTTGATATCAGACTTGAAGCTGGAATTTGAAAACCGATTTTAAGATTTTAAAAAGCATCGCATGCTTTTTGCTGCATTTGCAACGCCATTCTCCGTAGATGTGAATTCATTGCCAGGATTTTTACAAATGGAACATTGTGAAATGTATTGTGATACACAGTTAAAGGAGAAATTCAATCAAGTTGGTTTGGAAGAGTTTTACAAAACATATTTGGATAAGGAGAAATATCCTGTAATATATAAACATGCTCTTTTGATGATTTCGCTGTTTGGAAACACTTACACGTGTGAACAGCTTTTCACTAGAATGAAGCACATCAAATCTCATACAAGATCACGCATCACTGATGACCATTTGGAAAACTGTTTGCGTGTAGCGACAACATCAATCGATATTAACATTGATGCACTTGCTCTTGACAAACAAAATCAGACGTCTCATTAAAATGTAATATATTTTGTTTATTTTTATATTGTATCTTCTATAAAAACACTATATTTCTTGCTTGCTTTTTATATTAACACGTTGACTGCCGCTACGAATTATCTCATCCTTGTTTACTTGCCATTTTTGTGCAGCTACGATTAAACTCGGAATATATCAGTGCTAATATCGATAGATGGCTTCTGGGAAATGAAAAAAAAATCAATGCTGGCTTGCATGAACAGAAAATTTTGCTTTTTGATGATAACCATGCACTAAAATGAGAGTTTTTAATAATATAATGCCAATCAAATTGTCATTTTCAACCAGATTTTTGAAAATTACAATGACAGTCAACGTGTTAAATGAAATTTTGTCGTCCGGCCCAGTAGGCAATCCCATTTCTTCAATTTGGCCCGGTAGCTGAAAAAGGTTGGCCACCTATGCCCTATAGCGTCATTTTATTTTGAGTTTTGCTTAAGGTAAAAATTGACATTATTATCTTGTTACCGATCGGATGTCTGCTTGCGGCGAGTGTAGGCGGCTTTACCTTTGTGATAAATCCTTTCAGTCCCGAGAGAGCTCCCCGGCGCGCGCCGCAAAGGGGCCGACTTGCGCGACCAGCTCCGATAAATCACTGTCGGAGATCATCGCGGATTACGGAGTCCGGAGCTGGACGTAACGAACCGAGGAATCCAGGTGCCTGCGACATGAACAAGCAACAAGTACTATCGATATCGTGTGATGTGTTGCTGCATGTGGATTGGATTGTGTAGAACATAGTTTCCCAAACTATTTTGTCCCGTCGACCCTTTGTCGAGTTTTCCGATTTTTCGTCGACCCCCTGCCTTGCTAATATTGAATTTTTACAAATTCATCAACTTCAAACATATTTTTGACATCTTATATAGAATAACTCACTTTCATAGGGTTTACTGTACAGTGAGTGAGTTTATGGGGTTGAATGGCTTTCGATTTAAAGCTGTATCCCTTGGAAGGGTCTGTCTGTCTTCGGTCGCCAAAGTTCCCACGTTCCTAAACCGTACAGGTGTCCTTATTTTCTCGGAATATTTGTCAAATCAATTTGTTTTATTACGCCCATCGGCGCTCCGTACAACCAATTTGCTCGCTGCCCATCCGAGTTTATAAGCCCCTATAAATGATTTTTAAAAAAGGCAGCACGATCGTAATGGTTCGTCTTCTTATGTCATAAGCTCCAAAAAGGTACGTCGGTATAGTTTTACAATGCAAGGACTTTGATTCGTCACAAAGTACATAGGTACAATCTGTGATCGGTGCATTATGACATTTACGAAATGTCTAAATATTGGTGACGACCTGCTTAAATGGGATCCACTCTCGTAGACCCCTATTTACAGTTCATGGACCCCCAATTTTATTTTTCGCTGTCATCGACCCCTTGCAGGGCGAAATCGACTCCTGGGGGTCGATATTGACCTCTTTGGAAACCTCTGGTGTAGAACGTAGTTAATTTTAAAATTAAGAAAGCAGTATTTCTAATAACAACAGCCGCCAAAACGTTTCATACAAACATGTTAGAAACATTATAACGTTTTGTACGTAAAATTATTTCACTCTTGTTTGTTTGCGAGTTCTTTCTTTAGCCAGGCGAAAGCTCACACAAAAAAAAATGATCGTAACCTTTTAGTTACTTGGCTGTTTTTTGTTTGTTATTTTGCTTGTTTATTGTCACCGTGCAATCCGATGCTGGGGCTACCCTGAGGCGAGAGACTGCCTGTTCCCAAGATGTGCATCACCAGCTGGTCGTCTCCAGCTCCTGATGCAGCTCCGATAAGGCCGGGGCAGGTCACGGGCCTGGCACCCGCCAGAATGCAAGGCTTCATTCCATGACAGCAATCGGTTTTTTTTTTGTACACGAACTTTACAGTGTAGGCATTCAAAGATGGACTTTCCGATAGGGAGGCGTCTAAACAGCCTGTTAATGAAGTCTTATCTTGATTATAAATGAGCGCTTCCCCGTGTTCAAGGAAACATAGTGAGAAAAAGAACTCAATGAATGACTAAAGCATAAATAAAACGGCTTTATGTGGAAGTACTCACGCACAGTAAGAATATATACATAATAAGCATGTGTGTGTGGGTAATAAATTAATTAGTATTAACTATTTAATACAAATTGTCTTCGAGATGTAGGACAATAACAATGGTATGGGGTTCACCTTTTATAACGGGAATCGCATTTGAGACCTCTCGACAAACAGTCCACGGTCTAACTGCTTAGCCAACAATTCAACCAAAAATACTTATTTTAACCGAGTTCATTATATTTGGAAATTTTTATTCCTAAAATCTAAATTTTTAGTTTACAAGAATATTTAATAAAAAATTATTTTTTAATTTTTAATTATTTTTTTGGGTCTTGAAGGATTAAATATTTGCTTTGACTTGTGGTTGGTGTATTTTATCACTGTTAAAATATAAAATATATTGACAGTTTGATATTATGTTATTTTCACCAGCTTTTAAGTACGGTTTTCAACAAAACACTTGCCCCTAACGCCTCCAGGTAGTCCTGAAGCCATTGTAAAACATCACCTTTATGACGGTGGATCAAAACATTTTGTTTTTTTAAACGAATGACCTGTGCGAAATAAGGTCAAGTTGTTACTCGGTTATCTTACAACAACAAAAAAACAGAAGTTAAAATTCAAGCTGTAAATTAATTCCAAAATAACACATAAATATTCCGAATTAACAAAATTATTTAGATATGGTTAAAAGTATTCCTTCCATAAATTATAATTGACAATAATAATGCTATTAGGCGAGGAGAGGTATAATTTATTTGATAAGGTTTATATCTTTTTATATACTTAATGAATATAAGACAAGTAAGACAGTGTGATCAGGAGAGCTATAAATATAATGTTCATTGCGGTGTAAAGGGGGATCTTGTGATTCAAAGATGATGGTAATGGGTTATTCAGATATTTATAGACACGATTTTAAGAAGGTAGCTGAATTAAAATGATACTTTGGATGTGTTTGTTGATGTTAGTTTTATATGATCTAACTTAAAAAAATATATATTTAGAATAAATTGAGAAATAATTTTTCTTAAAGAAAATAAAAAGTCTTGCTGTTCTCAAATATTTAAGTGTCCGGTATACAATATTGAAGTTGGTCCTAGAATTATAAAACTCCTCAAGTGACAGAAATATCTAGTGTAGGTTTACCTATTATTTATAATACGTTTTGAATAATCTATGAAGGATTGTTCGAAGTGTGTTTTCAGTAAACACTTATCGTTAAAGTACTGCGCAATAAAAATAAGTAGGTACTTTGGTCACCGTAAAAAAATCCCTATTTATAATTTAAAACACTTCGTGCAAAGTATCCGGTGACACTAAATATTGATTTATTATAATGTTATTCTTAAATTTATAATTATATATTCTTAAGATAAGCACGGTTTTGGGGTTCTTCTGCCTACGTGATCGCACAGGAATCGACGGGTTAGGAAATCGACAAAATAAGGCATTCTGCAAAAAACAGCAAAACACTTAAAACGATTCTTTTAAGATATAATTTTTTTTTTTTAAATAAATGAAATTGTTAATTTAAAAATCAGAAAACTTTTAAAACAGGAGATACGATGTACATATATAATAAAATTCGGATATAAAAAGTGTACAAATAGTTCATAGTGAATATGAATAAAAATATTTACACACCTTTGGGCTTAAAAACCCACCTTCTGTTTAAGATTTACATGTTCTTCTGAATAATTTATTTTATAGTTTTCACAATTTAAAAAAATCAGAGACCATAGCCTAGGAATTATATTTTTTAGCACATTGTCCACCATATATGAAAATGTAATGGATATATGTGATTTTTGGGGCCATTTGGACCCTTAAGATTGTTTAGGTCTCGAAATATGGGATGATTGTGTTTTAGTATAATTAATGCTTCTAGTATGTGTTAATTTCGAATCAAATACACTCAACTGCATACACATACACTATATATATATATATATTATGTGTATGTGAGTGTTCACAGGATGTCGATATTATAATGTCAGGGTAATTTCTTACAAGTCTAGGTTGATTAGTTATGAGAAATCATGGAAAAGGTTAAGAGGGTCACGTGTGTTAGAGTGCTAACAAAAGGTGCCTTGGGTCAAGGGGCACTAAGTACGTGTGCGTGGTTTGGCATATAATTAATAAAGCACTCGATAAATTAATAAAATAGAAACTGAAGCAACGTTCACAAATAAAATATAATCATTTTCTTAACTGTTTAAAATGTTAATTTTAAACTAAAAAAAAAAATGAAATATAGGTATTAAGTCAATATGAAGAATTTCTGTATATATGCTAGTGTAGCTTCTCTAAATTAAAAAGTTATAATTTTTATTAAAATAAAGGTTGAGAGTTACTTTTCAGTCATGCAAATAACATATAAATTAAATCAATAAATATGGTGAAAATAACAAATAAATCAATCGATGATGTTTTTGAAATATGATAGTATAACAGAAGTTACGGCAGTTGAATTTTGTTAAAAAAATATATTTTAATATGCTGAATAATTATCATGGTATTAAATAAAAGCCACTTCCGTCAGTTGAGATTCTGTCATAACGATTTGAAACGTCAATTTCCTTGATTACACATTTCCAATCTATATATTGATTTTGTCATTATTTCAGCTCGCCGCCCTCGGGCTGTTCCTTAATTTCCACGTTGATTTCAGATCGAATCAGAAGCGTGCTTTGATTGCAAATTACTGGAAAGACACGAGACTTGACTAAGTAAACATTTATAATGACATTTTCTCAATTGTTGTTGAACGATATCCGTATTTTCACTATTGACTGGTTTAATATGAAATACTCTAAATTCAAGCCACAATAATGCATATTTCGTCTTTAAAGAGCTTTGTCAAACTGATCGTAATATCAATCTATCTTTTATATGTATGTTGAATAACATCCACTTACACCATTTAGTGACGTATTTTTTACCAAATATTTATTCTGAAATTAATGTATAAATTATGCGATGAATATTTTGAGAATTATGTCTGTTAGCAATAACCGGTACATAAAACTATTTATTTCTTATGTGGTGTAAGTATCTGCTGAATTCGTTTGTAGATTTTGGTAGCTATGAGTACTATGCCGCATTTTTTTTATTGTTTAATGTTCCAACTATATATTAAACATACTTTTTAAAAAAGCACGGTGTAACAACCAATAAGCATTGTATGTATTGAAAAATAAAATAATTAAATTGGACCGGCTTCGAAATGTTAATAATTAGATTCATAAAAAAAATGGACATGATTCAATAAAATAATAAATGCTATCATATTAAATTCTTACTTTATTAAATAAATGATCAATAAACTTCTGTTTCAATTATTAAAATGAAATTTTTTAGTGAAATGGTAATTATTTTTTCGCAAATATCATCCAGGTAAACGCATTAATGACTACCGTGAGTAAATATTTTTGGCATTTATTTGAATAAACTGGCGTTGGACCCCTAAAAAGTACCAAACATAAATAAAATAACTCAAGAATAAACGCAAATTTAAAAACGATATATTTTTTAAAATATACTGTGGTACTACTTAGCATAAGAGTCTATACAAAGACTTCGAAATAAAATGCTCAAAACGCGTAGTTACACTCAAACAGGTTTTTAAAAATATTTAAATATAAAAGAATATAACTTTGAATGTAAATATATAGTACAATGAAATAAATCTATGAAAAATTCATAATACATATTTTGTAATAAAATGTCAGTTTTTTAAATAAATTTTACAGAAAAATGCCCTAAAAAGTTGCGAAAAATAAAAAACGAGTACAACTTGTCAAATCTTAACGTGAATTGAAATGTACGTAAAATTAAGGTTTGATATATTTGAACACGAAGAAATAAAAATAAATCAGTTTCAATAGAAAAATATTTTCAAAATAATCACAAGTGTTTCAGAAATCGATGCAACTGTCAAATTTCGATTTTTTTCAGTATTTTTTTTATCAAAAGTAAATACGAGCACTCTGTCGGATCGATGCGATATCGACGCAGGCAAGTGTTTCGAGTCGATGGTGTATTTTGATGGTGTGGGCCGGGGGAGGTCGGCGCGGCGTGCCTCGGTCTCCATGGCAACCGCGCCTCGGCGTCGCCTATATAACGGGCCCGCGGCCGAGAGCACAGCATTAAAGATCTGGCGGCGGAGTCGAGAGGATAGTTGCACAGCTCCTTTTCTTTGGCGACGGAAAAGTTCCCAAAGAAGTCGGCTGCAAAGTATCCCGATTCGCATTCGATGTAGTTTCGCGCCCGCCAGTTGTTAAGTCGTAGAAATTTGTGAAACGCGAGTAACGAGAGCGATTTGTGAATTTGCAAAAAATTACTATACGCAAGGGACAACTGAAACTGAGTCAGTTATTTGTATTTATATTTAAATTCAGATCAGTTAACAAGTGATACTTTAGATCAGTTTCAGTTGTTAATTAACAATGAATTCTGTGTACGTTGTTGTGTTCGCGAGCTTGATCGCTCTTACCGGTGCTTGTTCCGTGGGGAAGCAGATGATTCGTGAGTACAAGTCGCATTTATTCATCCGCGAATTAGGAAAAACTGGTCAATAAAGCGGCATTATGCGCGGCCTACCGCGACGATAATCTCCCTTTACAGTTGGTCGTATATTACGCTAATCGCAATCGATAGTGACACTCCGTGAATAAACCGACAGTTTCCCATCTGATTTTCATAATTATCTATTAAAGCAGACAGGTCGTCCATCCTTACGGATAGAGTCGCGGCTATGAGTAAGAATCCATCGATTCTATCATATTTTTTGAAAAATTTACATCGGAATCGTATAACAATAGATCTTTCTATGTAAGGAGACAAAATTATGTAATATTTGAATTGAAAATATATTTTAAAAATGCAATGCACCAAAATCGACACATAAATTAAATCTAGAAATTGGATATACATTGGGTACAATCAATTAAAAAGTTTTTAAATATTTATTGTCTCACTAAACAGGTGTTTAACTATAGCGCTGTATAAAATGAGTCATTTGTAAAACAAATAAATTTCATATAGCATTTAATATAATGGACTGCCTACGTTTTTTTATACAAACAATTTTTCTTGTATGCCAGCGCAGTCGACCAATTTGTTCATACATGGATTTTGATTTATTAACACTATAAAGACTTTGTTTTTATCATCTGCAACTTATGCAAGCGGAAGCTGGCAATTTAATATGAATAGCTGTCAAGTCTTTTGCTTCTGATGTTGTAAAGTATGCGCTTCAGTGTCTTTTAATAAGTTGAGATCAATAGATAACGCGTCGATCTGTCGGATTTTCAATTTCGAAAGTTTGGCGCTTCATTCGGGAGATTTACATACTGGCACATACAGCCTCCTCAGCTCGGTGGAATAAAATTAATTTTATCAAACGTCTATTACAAAAGTTGCTGCATCAACCTGAGCGGCACGTGTCGCAGATATTATCAAACTTTGATTAAAAAAATTTAGCACAATTATCAATATGTCGCCCTGATTTCTTAATGTATGTTTCTGGTGTGTGATTTGACTTGACTGAAACTGAAATGTTGTTAATTATGTGTTTCCTTCCCTAGAATCTGGAGGCTTGACGCAGCAAGAGACTCAAGCCATTGTTGACTCACACAACAATCTCAGACAGTCGGTCGCCCTCGGCCAAGTCTCGAGTCAACCTCCTGCAGCAAACATGATGGAAATGGTTAGTATTCATTAAAAAATCTACTTTGAAATATAAAAGCATATAATAACATACTAGTTGAAATATGTATATTTATTTAAAAAGGCATATATTTAAAAAAATATATCAATCATAAGCTTTAGCGCAAGCTCAACTCAATAGGTTTAATTATTTGCAATGCCTATTGTTATACTTATTTGCAATCATCCTATTTAACTTCAATGATCTTATTTGAGTTATTCGTAGAGTGTGAAGACACGCAATATACAGTATTAATGAATAATGTTTATTGACATTGAAAAGAGTAATTGAATTACTGTTACAAAAACGTACGAGACATCGCTGTTTCCATGGGCATTGTCTCGAGTTGTATCGTATTACATCACGGAGACACCGCAAAAAATAATAAAACATATGAGTTTTGATATAAAATGTGTGACAAAAAAGACAAGCGTTAGATATTCATTATAAATTTATATATTCAAGGTGAAACAAATCAGTATTGAATACAGGTGTGCAAAGCGCGGAGGACAAGTCTGTGAGGTCACTTCAAAAATAAAAACAATAAAACAAACGAGCGATTTCACTTAGATTTTAACTAACACTTGAATAAATTATATTTATTAAAACTACAGCCTGTCATCCTGAATTTTATTAAAAATAATACTTATGCATTTATGAATTAGGCTAATGCTTTTCAATGCTTCAGCAATTCAATTAATCACTCCTGTCAGTTTCGTATCATGTAAATTGAAACCCATCAGCAAAGTCTCATGTTACATTTAACGAGTCCCCAGGGATGACATTCGTTCACCTTCCGATTTTCCTGCCAGTTTATTAAATCATTATATTTTATACGAAATTTATTCACACCATTGGCGGGAACACGTGTCCGCCGGTGGAGGCAGTGGCTTTCTACAGAGCCAAACAAGTTATGGTAATTGAATGTCAAAGTAAAGTTTCGAGCAAAATGGCTATTGCGATCCTGAGACGTCTTGAACGGTGAAATTATCGAGCCTCGCTTGTCCGCTATCAAGTTTATCGGACAAAAAAGTTCCACTATTAACTGCTCACGGGTCGAGGTATTGAATTTCCAAACTCCATACGATTTTAAAACTGTATGTTTATTTATGATTTTTATCCAGCGCTAATGAAAACAGCGCGTGTCTTGACATAAACAATTTTCAGAGTGAGCTTTACGCATAGATAAGACTAATTACAAAGTTTCAGTAATGTAAACATGAAAACAGCGCATAAATTGTATAATTCAATCGAGCAGCCACAAAAATATTTTCGCATTGAATTTGTGCTTTGTACGACTGAAAATGACTGAAAAATAATTCCACTAAAAAAAAATTATTTTTGAATTTATTCGGGATATCGTTTTGATTGTTATTTCGTCAAGAGTAAGGCTTTCAAGGAAAAAATTCAAATCACATGTAATATTTCAGCATGCAGTTGCAGTTGCGCATAGCAATAGGATTATGCCACTATTTAGACGCTAGACTGGCTGGCTGCTCGGCCAAGCCGTTTCTTTTATTTTTCCAAGAATAAAGCCAGCGCTTCCAACTATCGATTTAAATTCGAAATATTTACATTTGCGTGACACTTTTTTTCATAAAGTGTTTCGATCATTCGAAAACCAATGTATATCAAACGGAAACAGACAGTTTTAAATATCAAGGTTTAAAATTTTACTATCTGCGGATCAGCTATTAATCTGTTTGAGCATTGTCTCAAACTGATCTCTCCGGTTGTTAAGCAGAAGCATAGCTATAAAATTAGTTTATAGCTGATAATAAAAGCACTATTATATTTATGATCTCAGCGAGACGATATATTAATATTTTGTAATATTTGTTGATCGCTAGAGATAACTGTTCATTAAACTTTTCATAATTATTTTGTCATGTTAATTTTGGCAAATTTAACATCTCAAAACAGTTACAAGGCTTTCGTTGCCTCCAGCCTGTCAAAATAGGTTATTGTATTTCATATGCGAGAGTCGACGTGAGAATCATTTCCAATCTTGAAACTTAAGATGAGGCTATAAAAAAATCCTAAGCGTTCACATTTTTAAAATATTCAAAACAAAATTGAGTGCTAGCGTTTTATGAATTTAGCATTGTTATACTTCGATTCGATGTGTCAAAGTATCTTAAAGTGTTGTCTTAATTTGTAACGCGAATAGTAATTTATCTAATATGAAATGTGGTTGCAAGTGAAGACGCGGGTCACTGATTCTGGTGTGTTTTTTTTTTTGTAGAAATGGGACGACGAGCTGGCTGCGACAGCTCAGCGTTGGGCTGATAACTGCGTGACCGCCCACGACCAGGCCACGCAGAGGGACGTCGGCAGATTCCCTGTGGGGCAAAACATCGCAGCCACCTGGACCACTCGCAGGCCATCCGGCTCCAACGACGGCGTTCCTGACTTCGACAAGCAAATAAACGCCTGGTTCGACGAAGTCCGAGCCTACGGGTTCAAACCCACCGGCTACAGCCACGGGACCGGCCACTACTCTCAGGTCAGCACCGCCACTCAATAACCTTAATAAAAATATGTATAATTAAATATTGACTCGAAAAGTTTGTCAATTCGTAAGGTCAATAAGCGGTGACCGAGTTCACGGCGCCGCGTGGAGAGCTGCGTGAGAACGTGTCCAGGCGACAGCTGTTTGATCGTTTAAATTCAAATCGAAATTTCCCCAAAGCCGCGAATTTGAATATGTGTAACATGACGCCTCTCTGTTGCCATCCGAGATATCAATCAAGGTCGATCGCCTCTGCGGCTTTGCGATAACTCCAGTCAAAGTCACGGACGCGCAATTCGACGCACTCGATCCAAAGATATCTTAATTTATGCTAATATCGCGGCTCAATAAAATCCTTTTCTATAATAAGACACTCGGTCTGAACGATATTTGATAAATATGCTAATCGGCCGATCCGCTCTTGCAGCTCGTCTGGGGGGAGTCATCGCACGTGGGGTGCGGGTTTTCTTTCTACTACGACCCGGCGCGCGGCTACACCAAGCTGTACGTGTGCAACTATGGACCCGGGGGCAACGTCATCGGGTTCAAGCCCTACGAGAAGGGGCAGCCCGCCTGCAGCACCTTCGGCCTGTCCGACTCCCAGAAGTACAGCGGCCTCTGCGGTGAGTTCCTCGACTGTGACTATCGCCGGGCCCGCCTGGCAACAGCGCGCCCGAACCCTAACGAAACCCGTTCCGAGTGTGAAAAGAACGGTGACTCACACTCGAATTGACTTCTTTTTGTCAAATCGCAATAAATATGTAAAAAACGTGTTATGTCTCCATTCATGCAGTTAAATTTTAAACACTTTCAAAATTTTCCGCTGAATTAAATTGTATAAATTTATTTACGCAAACTAATTTGGTTTTCTATTTCTCGCAGCTGATACCTACGGCAACACGCTCAACGAGGAGGTGTACGACCAAGCTCCCGTCAACGTCATCCCCGAGAGTGCTCCCGACGCGGTGGATACTTCCTCGTACGACGCGTTCAACTACAAAGCCTTCAGCGGAGGCTTCGGCAGCAACGCCAACGCCGACAGCAATGCCAACAGCAACGCCAACTACCCGTGGCCCGCGAGCTCGGCGCCCAGCTCCGCCAACAAGATCGTGCTGGTGAACCCTTACCCCGGGAGCGGCTTCAAGACCAGCTCCAACTACGGGCAGGCTCCGGGGGCCTACACCACGCAGAAGCCCGTGACCTTCAAGCCCTTCGTCAGCATCTTCGGAGACGCCGCCGACGCCCTCGGCTCCACGGCCCACAAGATCATCAACAACGCCTTCACGACGACGCGGAGGGGTTTCCGGTTCGGGACGCTGTACTTCAAGTGATGATAGCCCAGGGTTCATTTCATCATTCGGTATCGAGTATTCGTCGGCCATTTCATTCGAGTCCATGGGGCTGATTGTTTTCATTTGTTATTCTAATTATATTTAATTTACTAATGTTTATAAACGATATAGTATTAGTAGCTTTTAGTACAAAAATCGAGTAGATTTGATCGTCTTCTGAACCCAGTGACAGATTCTTCGTATTCTATTGAATTGATCTATTTGTATATTGATATGACTGAATTTGATAATAATGAGATTAGCTCCAAAGGCTAGTTGTAAATAACGTCTTGGTTTTACAAGATAATGTCCTATGTATATAATTTAAGTGAAGAAATGTGATTTTATATAGGCGCAACTTTATATTAAAGTTAGTGTTAAGAGACGCTTGACTTGTGTGGAAATATAATTTTTGATTATTTTGGCATGTGTCTTTAGGATTTGTTTGTAGTCACAGTATTAAAATGAGGTATATTCGTGAGACAAATATATTTACTACAATAATCTAAATAAAACTTTTATTTAAAAAAATCATTTTCTAACCGGCTTAACCCTACTCTACACTAATTTGTATTTATGTTACCTACACCTTTAAATTAATGATACGACTAATTTCGTCAAAAAGCTAGGTTGGCATTTTCTACCGGAAGATGCTAATCTTCATACATGGGTAAACATCTCAAAATATGACTTTTTAATAAAAATACTTTATAACTTACATAAAATTGCACTAAACTGACCAAATCAAAAGCACAATAATAAAAAGCTCCTCTTAAAATACACAAAAAAAAACAAAAAAGAAATAAAAACTTTAGCTTCAAAAGCTTCAACCTCGTAAATGACTTGAGCGCTGGTAAGATAGGTTTAATATCAAAACACAGCAATGAAATCTTAATATGCACAATAATGAAAATGATTAAATATCCATAATACAATGAAGTCATTTTAAACGTGGGCAAAATACTATGAAACTTAAATATGAAAAAAATATTTTTTTAAACGTATTTAATTTAAATATAAAATAATTAATATTGATTTCTGTTTGGCTCTGAACTGCCTGTCGTATTTTATGGCAATTCTCGTGAGCTGCGTTTGATGGCCAAACCGGTGAATCAATAGTATTTTTAAAACTATATTGGCTCATATAAAATAAAGATTTATTGATTCAATTCACTCGTTCTGTTCCCAAATTTTAATAAAATTGTTTATTTAAAACGATGAAAAATGTTTTTTTTTTGAGAATGTTGCCATGAATAAAATATTCAAAATACCTTTTTTTTGTTTACATGTGTGTACCAAAAATACTATTTTAAACTTGAATAATAGGTTTTAATAATAAAAACGTAAAATAAATTCCGTGAATGAAAACCATTGATAAAAAGCAAACTATAGAAAAATATTTTTATTATTTTATAGTTTGGTCATCTAGCAAAGGTTTATTAAACTAATTGCCGTTTGCTGCTTTGGTTCGTATCTTAGATATATTTGAATTTTACAAGTGCGACATCTTTGAACAGTTTATACAAACTTATGATAAGTTTTAGTAAACTGTTTAGTAAGTAAGTGGTGTTAATAAAATCCAACAGATGTCTCTTAAAAATAAACTCTTATTTTGATTTACATTATTTGAATAATTTACCAATAAATATTATGACGTGAAAAAGTGTTTTTCAAAAACAAAGACGTATAATTATAAAATTAAAAAAATACAATTTTTAAAAGAAATAATAGCTTTAATAAGTCACATGATAAAAATAACTGTCAATAAAAAAAAATCTTTAATCACTTATTTAGTTTGAATTTTAAGTAAGATGTAAGCAAAACAATTTTATGATACATTTTTTTATATTTTAAAATTAATTTCACTTTTGAAAACATTTCACAATCGTTTTGAAAATGAAGCCTCAAAATAAAATTTATTTCAAATTAATTATTTTAGTAAACATTAATTAATATTTTTCTATAGTTCACATAATCATTGGTGCTCCTAGTAAGCAGACTTTTCGCAAATCTTTGGGATTTGCAAGCGTCAAAGCACCACAAGTAAGCATACCCTGCGCTTATTTCTTTTGCTGTTTTTTCCTTTTAGAAACACCAGATGTATTCATCTTATCAAAATCCACGATCCTTGAGTACCTCTCAGGCAAAGAACGATCAGATTTGCGAACTAAAACAGTGCGGTTTATCTGTTCGGCCTTCGCGGGGGCCCGGGGAGAGCATCATTTTTGAATCCCCCGGCACCGCGATATAAGATTTCGCCCTACCGCATCAAAAGCCGGGGAATCCCGGAGCACAATTTCTATTACACTGCAGAGGCAGCAAGGTCTGTCGAATCCCCCGGTTAAAGGCACAAAGGGGTCTGGGCACTATTAAAATAGCGGAAACAGCCAAACCGCAAAACAATAATCCGCGTCTGCTTTGTTCGGGCCGAAATGAGATTTCGCCGCTCTTTGATGGAGGACTCGCCTAGTCAGTCTAACGCGGATTTATTATTTGCACCTCTTCTCTTAACCTGTTGTTCTTAACGAGGATTTACCTTTCAACCTCTGTTTGCAGGTGGTGTTGCCAGAATTGCTTGGAAGTGTGTTCGGATGTTCGCACTGCTGTTTTGAATAAGCGCGGAGTTTAGGTAGAAATAATTAAACATAAATAACGAGTCGTGTGCTTATAACAACTTTGAGCAGCGGATCTTCATAACTAAATGTAAATTTAGTAATTTATTTTATGACCAAAACTATTTCGGGAAAACATCTCGACATAGCATTGTACACGTTACAAAACAAAAGTACAAAAATATTTAATAAGTATGTAAAAATCTTTAAAACACTATTTTATGTACAGTTTTTATGATAATTTGAACCTTTTATTTTATTATTATATATGACTAAGTATATTTAAATATTCTTTTATACTTTTATTGAAATCTTTGTTTTTAACCTCTCGTAAGTCTGAATTCCTAAAAGGTATCATTTTTTAAACTTTACATTTTATTTGTAAAAAATATTTTAAAGATGTGAACTTTATATCATCTCACTGTACTTATATTAGTAGAAAAAATGAAAAACCTTCTTTAAAATCCGAAAAATATTTAGATTTTATATAGTTTGAAAACCAGCATAATATCAAACAGATTCATTTTAGTAATATTCTGATTCAATATTAGACATTAGACAATTTTTCTGGCTAATTTTTGATCACAATAGTAAATTTTAAACATATATGATATAATATATAAAAACAATTTTTTCAATGTTATCGAATACGATTATTCTAATTTGAAGATTCATTTTAGAAAAAATGTTTATGCGATCAATAGCTAAAACCATTTTTTTTACTGTGCTTTCGTCATGTAAAATAAAGTTATGTACATACTTATTAAGTTTATTTATCTAATGTAAATTGGATGTTAATTAAAAGTTGTAAATACAAAAGCTCATGTTAACCAATAAAATATTTAAAGTTAAAATTAAATAATTTCATCTTAAAAACAATTGTCGATAAATTAAGTTTTAATTTGTTTATTGTATAAACAAATGAAGCATTAATATTTTTATTCCAGGTACTTATTGCTTTGGCAGCTGCGGATTTACCGACAAGTTTTTAATTTCTTTGGTCTACAAGAAATATGAAAGAAGAAAATTGCTACAGACAAAAGAAAATATTAAATAAAGTTCAATTTTGTACGAATTACATGAGTTTCCTTCGCGAGAGCTTTAAGCTTCCAATAAACACAATATTTCTCGAATATAAAATGAACTCAAAAAACGTTAAGCCAATTTCCTGCTACGGTGCATTTGTTTTTAATTAAAAGTCCTTCTTTTATGTTTTTCTTATTTGAAAAAGGTTTTATTTTAGAAATGCTTTCCTTTAAGCAATTGTTGGCTTTCACACGAAAATAACCCCACCCCAGTTTTCAAATATTTTTTTAAAATAAATAAGTTTTATATTTATTATTGTTACCCAACACGATTTTTATTATTGATACCCAATTTTTGTTATTTAATTAATAATTAAATAACAAAAATTGGTATTCAATGCTTTTTTTAAATATAAAAATGGTTGGTTGAGTTGAATTATAATACAAAATGCAGAATTCGTAGTTTACTATATAAACAAGAAAAATTTTCACTACACAAGTCATATTTTTTAAAACTCATAGTTATTAAATTAAATCTACTTATCTAAAATTCCACGATTAAAATAAAATTATTAACTCGATTTTACAGATTAATTACATAATTAGAAATTAATTAATTTTATCAAAGCGGAATATTTTGACGCGGTATTCTGTGTAAGTCGTAATTTAAACCGCAAGCCTCTTTCTTCGCAAAATGGCCGCCATCCCCGTCCAGCGATAAATTACAGCCCCGGCCGAAGAACGCAAGGTGGATAAACAAATTGTGCAGCAGGCCGGATACTCGGGGGCGACAACTCTCTGCTCGCCGAAGTTCCGATGACAGCAACAGAGTCCCCTCCGAGCTCCGATGATAATCGATATCCACCGTCTACCTGGGGAATACACCGCAGTGTTTCTACATCGTTAAACTATTAAAAATTATTGATTGATATGATTGAGTACATTTTTTTAAATATTGATAAATGATTAAAGAAAATCTTAGAAAAATATCACCGTGACTTGTGTGGGGATCGAACCCACATCCCCAAGCTTACATGGCTGGTGCATTCCCAATTATTAATTGGGTTAGTTCACGGTGCACCCTGGGAGCAGTCGGGTGAGACGGTCGAATAGCCCCCGATTGAACCGCCCTGAGACGCAACCGGGTTCTCCATCCAAAACGTCTTTATGGATGGAGACTCAGCCGCGTCAGGGAGCCCCTCCAGTGATGCAAATTGTTGGGGCCTGATGGCAGTGCAAGGCGTGCGGATTACTTCTCCCATCCACACGTCTCCTGCGAGCACTCGGGCGAACGAGAGCTGCGTCTTCCGGACCCGCCGCATCCCAGCAGGAGGAACCGAAGACCAGGAAGGAGGAGTCACAGCCGCAACAGGGAGCCCACCAGCGACCCAAATCGCTGGGCCAAAGAACAGCGTCTTCTTCTGGAGCACAAGAAGACGAGACAAGCAGCACGCCGCGGAGGCGGAACAAGTGAAAGTCCTCGAAGGACATGTGAAGCCGAGTTTTTTTTACACCTAAACGTGTTTTTCTCATTTTCCATGTGCCTTCAAGGAGGCCCCGAATAAAGGATACGCTCCCGCAACCCAGTAAGTGCTCAAGCGCAATCCTAGGTACGGAGTGCAAATGCCACAAAAAAAAGTTGGTTTCGCACGTCTCCTGCGAGCACTCGGGCTACGAAGAAGAACAGGGTCTTCTTCTGGACCCGCCGCCACCCAGCGGCAGGAGCACAAGAAGACGAGACCATGAGGAACGCCGAGGAGGCGAAACTCCCCCCCCCCTCCCCGGCAGATAAGAAGAAAGTCCTTGGAGGACATGGGAGCAGAGTTTTTTATTAATGTATTTTATATGTTTTTCTCTTTTCACACGTGCAAAAGAATAAAGGATACGCTCCCTTAACCCAGTGAATGCTTGCAAGCGGTCCTGGGTACGGGGTGCAAATTCCACAATAAATAAAAAAAAAGGCTAGTTAGGAATGCACCGACCATGTAAGCTTGAGGATGTAGGTTCGAATCCCACACAAGTCACGATGATATTTTTCTGAGAGTTTCTTTAATCATTTTTCAATATTTAAAAAAATGTACCTAATCATATCAATCGAAAATAAAACCTGTATAGGCAAAATCGTACTTACTGTGAAACGGTCTTCACAATAATCAATATATATTAAAATTTCAATGATTTTTTTCAGATTTGAAAATAGCACCAGAATAATGACTGAAACGCAATATATTACCTAAGAATCAATTTAATGCTGCTAGAGCCTACCTTCAGTTTTTTTTAAACTGAAGTTAAAAAATGCACGGATTGTGTAGTACAGTATGGCTGAATAATTGTTAAGGGATTGTTTTTTCGCGCGTAATCTGTCTCGTGTCTCTCGGGGGTTGGGGCTGTCAGGGACCTCGCTAGGGGTGCCCACACAGCCTGCCGCGCAGACTTATCTCACTATGCTTACTAACCTGAAAATGTTCTACTGATATCTTTATTTTACTGAAGCAAAAAGCAATATTGCATTAATGGAGGTTTTTTATAGTTTCTTCTTCAAAGTTCTGGCGTTTTGATTCTTTGATTTTCAAGGATTCGACACGTATAACATTTTAATAAAAAAATGCAGTATTTACTGTTACAATGGCACCCAAAGAAAAGTCAAGGTAAATAAGTCACCTGTGGACTTTAAATTATATCAATGTGCATTTATAATACTATGATACAAAAATAATTATTAGAAATATACAGCAGCGTGTATTATAATAATTATAAAAATTGAAATTTGGCTAATTGATAAGCAATAAAAAAAAAGAAGAAACGGTAAAAAATGTATTTTCTTATGCAAATAACACAAAGTTAGGTATACTCACTGTCAAAAATGTTGATTATTCAAATAAATAGAATCATAAAAAAAATTATGTGTTTGAAGTATTATTTTTTTTATTGGTGACGTTTTAAATTAAAAAAGTCAAGTTAAACATTTGATAAACATTTGCAATACAAATCTTATTATTTAACATATTAACACGTGCTCAAGGAGGTGAGCGCGCCTTTAGATTCTATCATAGCAAATAAATTAATTGACTCGGTAGAGGTAGACGTAATTGATATTTGAACTCACTCGTTTCAGTTGAAAATAGGCATTTTCAGATTGCTTTGTTGCTTTTTTATTTACACCAATCACAAGAGAATAGAATTAAGCTGTTAATTCAATTGAAAACTAAAACAGCTGTAATTTTTGTTTAAAATTAAAGTATCATTAAAAAATATAAAATACTATGCATAGAGGGGAAGTTTTAAAGTGTTCGTAAATTTTATAAATCATATTACGCTCACACTTAACTAGAAACGAGCGAGGGATACGAGGGGGATGATAATTATTGCCATAGTCGTTTAAATTAATCTACAGCATTTGGGGAAACTTTTAATGCCTTTTCCAAGAAGAGAGACAATAATAAGGCGCCGATAACACGAGAGAATTGTCAATTAAGCGTAGTTACCATACGAATTAACCGTCATAAAAGTAAAAAAATAAAATCCCGATAATTAGCACCGGTCTGGTGCTGGCCAAGTCGCGCCCCTCTCTGCTCACCCCCGCCCCGTGTTATTGCCAGTAGGTGAAATTACTTTTACCGCTATTTATTGTGTTTTCCCCTTGCCGGCTGAAAATTATGCGTAAATGGATATTAAGGAATAATACTGTACCATCTGGTGCGGGATCCGCCATGGATAATACATCCAACAACACGAGAAGGCTAATTCAAATTAATAATAATATAATCATAAGTCGTAGTCTACAAATGAACACAAGGAGATTAAAAGTTATTTATGCTACAATTAAAATGCTATACTATTATTAACAGCTCCAGTAGTAACCGTGAATAATATATATTAATATAAATAGAGGCGCCGGAGAGTGTGAAATGGGCCTCGTCGGTCATCAAAATTTGCTTCCAAAAAACGCAGCAAAAATGGCACATTTAGCTTTGGCCAATGATGGCAGCTACTTGATTGATGTTGTATTTAAAAAATAATTTAAATAAATTGTTAAGAGCTAAATTAAATAGAAATACCTCACATATAGAAATTGGTTGCTTTTTTAAAAAGTAATTTATTATTCACACACCGACATAAAATATGGCGCACCCTGTATATAAACATATATACGAGTATATAATTTTAGCAACGTCTATTCAATAATAAGTATTTTTTAATAATGCTATTGGACAGCAAAAATACGCAAATTTTTCTTTTCAATATAAATCTGCGGTGTAACCCGGGGACCCGCTACACTATTTTCCCCATAGAAAACCATGAATACTAGCTCAGCATAATTATATGGGCAGTGAAATGGTCACCAACCGCCTCTGAGGGGGGCACTTAATAAAGAAGATACTCGTACATGAGCATTTTTTTAATTTGTGGGTGTGTTTTATTTGATAGTCACTGATATAAAGTTATCAAAGCATTCAAATTTATAACAAAGTAAATATCATAAAATAAAGTTTTAAAGTTGTAAAATATTTAACTGTCTGGTTTTCTATATATTTTTTTAACATTGTGAGCATATATGCGACAAAACGATAACTTTCTCTTTACATGTCTGAGCTCTTTCAAAAGACAAAATATGAAGCGGTCACAAATTAAACAGCATGACGTAGATTCAAACAAACTATTACAAATTGATACTATGTTAAAGGTTACTTCCAACTACGTTTGCTACATGCAAGCTTTATCATAACGCCGCCCTAATAACAAGACGTGTACCTCCACATTTCTCAAGTTCTTATCCCTGATTATATGTCATTCAAATATATTGCTCTCGATTTGAAACTATAATAATAAAGGCAGGATCGCTCCGAGCACAAGACTTCAGAAGCAGTTTTTTCGTGGGCACCAGTGTGTTATTTGTTTAATGACCTTACCCGTACTACGGTGACTTCAACACAGTACGAATAAAGCAGTGAAAGCAGAACTCCATCGCGTGATTCCGACCGGCTCCCGTCTGGCTAAACTTCCGAGCCGTATTATTTGTATATACGTGGGTACTTCACGGAACCTTGTGGGGTATAATTTGAAAAATATTGGTCTAAGTATGGCTTTGCTTTGAAAAGGATTACAAATATACTAAGCGTAAGCACGTATCGGAAAAGCGTTCCTCGCATGAGAGGGGCCGCGACTCGGGGGTTCCGAGAAATGCTACGCCAATTAAAGTTTTGCTTTTAGTGGAAATTTTGTGATTGACGTAAGTCTTAGAATGCTATTTGTGTATTTATAACGCGATAGCGGCCCAAAAGGTCAGAATTTATCGCGCGGAGATTAAGTGAGAGATTGTAACCTATTATTGGATACTTGGGTATTATATATTTATTGATTTTTAATTATGGTATAATTTTCTATAGAATAACGAAAAACAGCGTTCAAAATTTATGTTTTGTTATTTTTTAAAAAGGATTCAGAATGCGGGGAAAATTTCATGGTTTCGATACAGTACCGTGAAATTAATAATTTATTATCTCTAGATTGAAATATGTAACTGACCTATTTGTAGGTTTCGCCATCCCATCCATTTTCCGCTCTTGTCCTTATATATTTATTGATTATGGACTCGAGATAGCAGTGTAGTTTATCTGTGAGCCAGTGTAAACAAGGGGCGGAAACAACCGGAAATCAGATCCGACGGTTGCTTTTCGAAGTTGCATTTCCTTTACTCTGTGACAATCCGAGTGGGTATTACTTATAAAAATGGTCTCTCAGAAAAAAGACTGGATATATAAAAAAAAACACAATTAACTTGTTTTAACCATTGAAACGATCACAATATTATTTGAACTCACTTATAACAGCTTAAAATTTTTTCTCGATTGGTCGCGGTAATCGTGAGGGTGGTGACGTGAAAAAATTCTACGAAGATTTTTGGACGTTTTATCTGTGAATCGATTACCTAAATATTAAATACAAAATAAACCTGTATTAGAAAAATAGGCGAATCATTTGATAATAATTTAACCACTATCTATGCCCATAAACCCTATTTCAAGTAGAGCATTACAATATGAACCAACCAGCCGTGGACAACTACTCAATTTATACTAAAATAAAATTAACATTCACAACCTCTTATTTTTTTGTGGGGTAAAAAAATTAATAAAGTATATTTCAAGGGTGAATTTTATTTGAAACATTATATTAGTTAAAAGCCAAAATAAAATTAAATGTCATTTAATTATCAAAATGCAATCATGCATAGCTTTACGAAGGGTAGTAAACAAACAACCCCTCGTCCCAAGTACGCACTGAAACTCTGAAACACAAGTGCAATACTCGAGTGCCTTGCACAAGTGCAGCCTACTTGCTGCGTTATTTCAGAATGCATGGATAGCGAATGAAGATTAGGTTTTCACATAGGTTAATTATATTTTTATAGTCAGATGCACGCCATGCAAATATTAAACTGCAGCATAATAGCACGACTCACAGGACACGGAAAAATTCAAACTAACGAGAATTTATTTATCGTCGGAAATGTACTGTTGTAATTTTTATTTGTAAAATAACGTGAAATTATAACAAACTTTGATATAGTATAAAAAAATAAAAAGCAAATGAAATTAGAATTAAACTCAACGTTAAAATATTAGATTCTTGCTATGTTTCTCTATTTTTGTTGTAATTGAAATATTGAAAAACCTTGAAATAAAAAAAACCCCACGAGACCCTTGAAACTATTTTAATAATTTTTTTAAATTCTACGAATTGAGGATTATCATAACACGTTCTATCGATTACATGTTTTTAATATTTGTTGAATCATAATATGTATTTTCTATTCAATATTAAATTTTCAACCATACAACAAGTTTTTACTCGTGGTTTTATTTTTATTTAAACGTTTTCATTTATAATCTGATCATTATATAAAGCTTTGAGCGTTATTGAAATCATAAGTAAATACTGTGTGCAATAGCAGACAGCTGCTGTAATCTCGATCACTGCAATATTATCGATCTATACTATGTTTAAACAGCGCTTGATATCTTAGAATTGCTTACCAATCCCAATGAAAGCATTCAGTGAAGTGAGTACATATTAAAGCGAATCAATTGCTTATGACATCTAATGAATGAAGAAAATATGATTCAGATTTTGTTGCAAACATATCAACTCCTGCATGAGTGAAAGATTTATAATTAGTTATAATACTTATTCGTGAATGTTTTATGTATGCAGTTGTACGTTAGACTTATATTGCGAATATTACATTTCAGAATTTGCGTTAACGCCATCTATTAGCTGCAAATAAAAGCAGCAGTTATATAGGCAATTTGTAAATCAAAAGAAAGAGTTTGTGGTTTGCGTCTTGGCTTGCTACGACTAGTATAAATGCGATAGTGTGACGAGAATCATTATACTAAAAGTAAACCAAACAGCCGTATTATTATGAAACTTAATGGTTATGAAAGTATCGCATTGCAAATGCTAGCAAAAATATACAAAGATGTATATCTCGCTTGTTTTTTTTAAATTGACACAATTTTCTAAACTATATATTGTATTTTGATAAGTAGGTAGTTTCGCGTATATTACTACTGAGTGTGTCGCTTAGAATGTTTTGCCTGTACGACTTATGCAATTTGATTTTATCAATGTATAAAATCTACTGTAGTTTTTTTGATAAGCATGCTTAGTTTGTCAACAATTACAATAAATTTCAATTAATTTCTAAATTTTTTAAATTTAAATAAAATTATGAACTACTGATAATTTTTAAAAATTTGATTTTTTAGTCCAGGGGTAGTAATAAATTATTTTAATATCAAAATTTCACCACTATTTTTTGTAACATAAAAAGTTTATATAAATGAAAGTTTTCCCGAACACGTTTGTGAAAAATTGAAAATTTTATGTGATAAAGGCTTTCATGGATACTTAACAACTGCAGGCACGTCGAGCCGCTGTAAATCCCGTCAAAGGGAATTAAAAATTTGGGCAGTCTTTAATGGGTCGAAATTCGATTCGAGTTCGATTCGAAACTCTATTCCCGATTGGCGCGACAAGTGCAGAGCCACCCTGTATAGGCGATTCGTATTTTTTCAATATATTTTAATTATTTTAACTGTACCGGTATAGGTGCATAGCATGTATTATATTATACTTTGCATACTGTCCATGGCATTAAATGTGTCGATAGACAAGTGTTGATTTCATTCTACCCGATTTGGCACTATATAGAAAGCCTCGTACGCAGCCGACGACCAGCCAGAAAATATAAAACATGTGCTGATGCAGTGTGCGTACTTTGCAGCTGTAATGATATTAAGGTCTCTCGCTCGCTCTCTTCCAAGGTGGAGCAAGTTGTCGCTCGGTACGTTCGCTGTGGTCTGAAAGGGAATAACTCACGCCCGCCAGGTGCGGATCTGGCAAACTCAAGTCGGGGAAATCCCGACAGCGGAGTATTTCATCTGACCCGCCCTGCGCCAGGGAGAGGCGCCGCTCCAGCATCCCGCGGAGACAGCTCTGCCAAGTTTGGATGCAAGTTGAAATTTAGTGTTATAATATGTTAAACCGGAGAATAGCACCGTGATTTTTACGAAGTTGATTCATAACAAAGTTAACATTTTTTGTGGGATCTTAGGTATGGACGTTTTTATGCATACTTGTATTGAAAATTTAATACTAAATGATCTTATGTTCATTAATGAGATAGTGACAGAGTTGTGTTTAATAATTTTTATTTAAAAATATTTTATGGTTGGCTGGTTGGCTTGTGCTATTCCACGTCACAGCTCATGTAAGTATCTCTTTTCACTTAGTATGCAGACGTCCACGTCCAGGGGAGTACTTCCAATTTCCGAGCCGGTTTGATCCGAACCGACGGGAAATCTGTTTGTCGAACTGTTCCCCGAAAGCCTTCCTGCAATCCTCTATTCCCTCGGGAGCCTCTGTCGCCACTTAATTTTATCCGATCTCTATCTCTTTAAATTTCACGCGACTTGATTTTCAATTGACGCCCTTAGTCGCTATAATACATCCAGGTAACTTGTCTTTAAAATGCCGTATGTAATACGTGGTTAATGAGCCGGCGAGTACTCTTAAATTTTACCGGTGTTAATGTTATTTTTTAATGCTGCGAGCAGTAAAAAAGAGTAATTACCCGGTACGAGCATTTAGAAATAAATTATAGGAGGTTTAAGGACCACTTCAAACTCGCATAAGATCCAAGTATATATATTCTATGCAGTTAAACCTAACGCAGTTATGAATAACACATAGCTCTATTAAGTAATAATATTCTGTTTATTGATAATTATTATTAAATATCTAAATAAATTATAATTTACTACCCATACAGTACAGCGGATTCAACTTTATAAATAATAAATTGTTGTTTCTGTGTATTCGATTTATCAATAAAATTTTGAGAAAAAAAAATCAAGCCTCTAAATGTGAACTTGATTCCTGGCTGTCAGGTAATTATCATCGTTGTTTGACGTATGAATAGATTACCTTAGAACACATAATATTCTCATTGTTTCATATTGAATGAACCCTTTCGGGGAGGTTTTGAAATTTAATATATGAAAATGAGGGATCTTTAAGCAACCACACTTTACAACCCTGCTGGGTCGTAAATTAAAAAAAATCTTTGGCTGTGTTCTGTTATGGTATGAACTCTAATATACAAAGATTGTTAAAAGATACACACAGTTCTTTGATATCGATTTATCTGATAACAAGCTATTATAGATATATTTTATCTGAAACAACAGATTCAATTATTTAATTTTGTAGAAACAAAAACCCCGGTTGCGTAGTAATTACATTAATTCAGAGCGTTTCAAAAACAATGCTTTCTATTTCTGTATTTCATTAAACAGAGCATTACCAGGGACGGCGCATCCTCCGCGAGGCCCTGATGATATAAATTACGTTTTCAATTTAAAATTCGTCATCCCGCACCGAGCGCGCGAATTAATAATGTTCTTTCATCACCTTTTAATTAGAATGTTTTCGCTCGGCGCCCCCGCCGTGATGCATCACCTGGGTAAGCACCTGTGATTGCGGTTCGCTATAACGGCGCAAATTTGCTCTGTTACAATTACAATTTCAATAATTATATCATAAATTGCAGTCGAGCAGCTGCTGGTGAAGTCTTCGCTTCCTTGTACAAGAAACCTCTTTATGCGAATGTTCTAGAAGTTATAGTCTGCTGTTAAATCATCACTAATGCTCGGAATAAATATATATATATATATATATATATATATATATATATATATATATATATATATACACAGTGTGACCAAAGAGAATATCGGGTGTTAGTTAGTTCAGTAAAACAAAAACTACTAGTAATCAAGCATTTTTTTTATTGTTGATTATAAGAATACAAAATGGAAAATCATTTCGAAAAGATGATGTTATCTGGAACGAAGATTGCTGATAACACGCTGATACATAGCCCTCGATGTGGATTTCTGACCTGATGTTATGTTTCAATTCGGTTAGGTTCGTCGGATTATTCTCATAAACCTTACTTTTAAGGTATCCCCATACGAAATAGTCAAGAGGGCTAAGGTCGGGGCTTCTGGGAGGCCAGTTGATGTTACCTCTACGTGAAATGACCTTATTAGAGAATAATTCGTTAGCAGCTTCAATTGATTGATTAAATGTATGGAAAGTGGCCATGTGTCTTGTTGGAACCACGTTCTTGAGTTGAAACCTTGAAACTCCTGCAACTCTGGGCCCAAAAATTTTCGCAGCATATCGCAATAACGGTCACTATTCACATTAACCCGACACTCTTTTTGGACACCCTATATATATATATATATATATATGTATCTATAAAATATTTTGCAACCCATTAGCAGTCACCACATTGGCAGTCATGACATTTTTTTTGGGGATGATTAGAATGGAGTCAAATCTCCCGGGAGGGCACGTGCACTGTTAATGCGCGTTATAGTCTTAATGTATAAAATAATGCATTAGTACTCAATTACTTCCTAATATATATATGAATTTAATTTAAAAAAATATATTTATTTTTTTAATTTTAATAGAATTTATTTAAGTCTTAACAAAGTTTTGAGTTTGTGCTATAAGTGGGACTTATCATCTTTTAACTCAAAAAAAAGAAATTAAGTTTTAAAATTGATGATGGGGTATAAAAATATAAAAATAAAATCACTTTTCAGTTTACAAAAAAATAAATAAGATAGACATTAATTTCTGCACGTAATCATAGTAACATTCAATTGTTTTTTTAATGCGCTGCTCTTTATATTTCTCTGTATTTTTTTCTTTATCTTAAGATTTCATTAAAAAAAGTTGTTAAAGAAACAATACATTTTGATTGTTTTATGAGGCGTTGTTTGTGCATATAATAATAAAATAAGAAAGCGACAGTTGAAACCAAATTACTAGCCATAGATGTTTTCATAATTATAGATATTTTTGGATGAACTATAATAGTCAGATGAAATGTGGGAAATATAGTAAAGATTCAAAATAATTGAAATTCAGTAGAAATTTTGATAAAAGATATTTCTGTGTGAAACTAGTTACATAAATTAAATGTAATAAATCCAAAAAAAAAAAAGATTTGTTTATAAAATATCAAGATGCATCATTGTTGTATTTTAAATATTTCAAGTTTCTCCGGTTACACAAAAATGGGCCAAAAATATTATTGCGACAGTATCTCTTTTCCATCGGAGGTGCAGCGTATTGAGTACTTTGTTAAAGTCCCCGGTGAACATATTTTAAATTTATTCAAATATCAAACTTCAGACTCTTTGAAAATCCCCCGAGCGCCGGAGCGCAGCCTTCGATCTGCACCCGAGGGGCGCAATCTCGCGGTTCAGGACCAGCCGGAGCAAAAGGACGCTAACTGCCGTATATCAAATATATTTATATCATATTTCCTGCGTCGCTTTTATGTTTGCGTCGCATTCGAGGCTTAAAATGCATCGCAGTTTCCATATTTGGATGCGATCTGAAATGGGAACGGCTAAGCCTGAAACAATGCCCGCCGTACTCTGAGACAAAGGTATTGTGACTTACTGCGCGATTCTGCAATAAATAATGCAGCTGCATTAGACTACATTACTGCAGTAATATCTATAAATTATGTGAACACCACACGTAAATGGAAAAATGTATTATAATAACTGTTTATTTGTTGGCGTTGTGAGATTCGAATGCATTTTGGGTGGGTGCTGAAAATCTTGACATTTCATTTTAGGTACATTCTTTCACACATTGAAGTGATTAAAGATCAAATCAGATCAGAAAAATATCATCGTGGCTTGCATTCGAACCCACATCCCCAAGCTTACATGGCCGGTGCATTCCCAGTTATGCTAACGAGCCACTGCAATTTAGCGATAATTATAATCTACGTATGAACCAATGTACCCCAGGCCAATCAATATTTCTGAGAAATTGATAATGATTAAGTACATTTTTTAAAATATTGAAAATTGATTATAGAAAGTCTTAGGAAAATATCATCGTGATTTGTGTGGGATTTGAACCTACATCCCCAAGCTAACATGGCCGGTGCATTACCAATTATACCAACGAATCACTAGTACCATGCAAGAATTTTTAACAACCATATCCTATAAGTGAAACACCGTACTTATTATGCTAATTATATATTGTAGAGCCAAAATCGTACTTCCTGTGAGACGGTCTTCACAAAAATCAATAAAATATTTCTGAGAGTTTCTTTAATCATTTCAATGTGTGAAAGAATATACCTAATCATAATAATATGAATAAACCTGTTTACGTAAATAAATACGAACTTGATTGACGTTCGATCCACAAAATAGACATATATATTTCATTTAAGGTTTTCATAGAGTGAATTGTCAAGATAAAGTAATACACCCCTTCAAAATGCTTCGCATGATTCATGGCGTAGGCTTTCTAAGTCTGCGGTTTCTACTCCTGTGGTCAAAAGTCTTGAATATCTCGATCGCTGGTCTGACCACACACCCACATTTGACCTTGGCTGTGGTGAGCGATTTGAGCTCAAAGAAGGATGTGTGTCCTGTGTCCACAAAATTCTCGGCCCGGACTGATACCGCACTACGGCAAACTCTTTACGGACATGTGTATTTGAACATTGTCTTGGTGTTGTTGGCAATTTCGGATTTTCGATTTGTAGATGTCATCTGTTTCCGACGGAAGCCTGTTACTGACATTTTTCAGTTTTATAAATAAAAAATAAAATAATCTAACTCCTGTCTTAGTAGATGATGCAATTATAATTATGGTATAAATAAATCGACCGATCAAAAGTCTTTTCCAAAATACAATAATATATATTATATTTAAAATAGAGCTAACTCTTTAATTTATATTATTATTATTTTAAAGAGAAATCGTTCAGAGTGTCCAAATTTTTTTTTTCAAGGTTAATTGACAATTTTTTTTTAAATTTATATGATGCACTTGCATATTTATTTAAATTAAATTTAAACGTAGCCAACGTATAACCGTATATCTGGATTAATTATAAAGGAACCACAGAGACAGCTCGGCAAAGGGAGTCTGACTCCGGCATCTTCAGTGACGTTGGCAGATTATTTACCGTGGACTTACGTTTTCCATACCTGTTACGTTTGTAACTATTCACCGCTCTTCTCCAAAACGAACCGCGCGATAACTTTTGAGCGAAATGCAAACACGAATTTGCAGGGAGGAGTGCGCCGGGGAGTGTATTTTATTTGGGGGTGCTTTGAGGGCGGCAGCTCCGACAGACTCCTCGCAGATCTGTTTCAGGGCGTAATGGGGTAGAACTGAGTTTTCTGAGGCAAAGGCTGGCAAATCGTCTACGTCCTCGGTTCAGACTAATGTTTCATATTTGTAATATTCCCCGGCCATATTGTCGCTTTGAGGAGATCTGCTCATATCCCCAGAAACGACGATAGCACCTGCTTCAAATGATATCCGAGAAAAATATTTATGCGCAAGTATAAAATTGTATTGTATAGGGTTTTTAGGACTTTTGAACAAATCAACGATATAGATCATAGTTTCCCAAACTATTTTGTGTCATACATGTCGAGTTTTCCTGTTTTTTGTCGACCGCCTGCCTTGCTTATATTGAATTTTTACAAATTTATCAACTTCAAACATATTTTTGACATCTTATATAGAACAACTCACTTACAAAGGGTTAACTGTACAGTGGGTTTAAAAATGAAAAAGTTAAAATACATGTAAAAAGTTAATTATACCTTTATTAATTAAAAACACACAAAATGCATTCAGAAAATCAATATTTTTGACAGAGAATACTTGGTGGAATTCCATTTTAATATCTTAAGAATAAAATACATTAATTAAAATCATACAAAATACTTCATCGCTTCAGGGCTTCGACTTGTCACAAAGTAGATAGGTACAATTTGTGTTCGGTGCTTTATGACATTTACGAAATGTCTGAATATTGGTGATGACCTGCTTAAATGGGATCCACTCTCGTAGACCCCCATTTACAGTTCATGGACCCCCAATATAATTTTTCACTGTCATCGAGCCTTGGGGGTCGATATTGACCACTTTGGGAACCTCTGATATAGACGAATTAAAATATGATTGTGCAATAGTCGATTTTAATATTATTTCATTTATAGTTTATTCAAATAATATTAATTTATAAATACTGAAATAAAAATGTAAAGTAAAAGACACAGCTTCTGTTAGTACACAAAGTGACGTAACAATCTGACAGAAGGAAAGCTCGATATAAATTGAAATAGTTACGCGAGTTTGATACGAGAAGCTGCAATGTACGCAACTCGGTGTCTAATAATATACACAAACTATGGCGATAGCAATCACAAGGCATTATTAAGAATTCACCAGAATGTAGACAGGTGAGACAGACCCCCGACCGTGACAGGTGCGAGGGTGGCGGAGGCTGTATTCAATCCTTGGATTTTGAATATCGATTTGCGGGAGCTTTGAGACTCTAGTTAACGACGTATTTTGAATATACACCATGAAAGTTATTTAAAGCTGAATGAAATATCCAGGTAAAGTAAGATTGAGTTTGGAACTGAATGAATAACGCAAATTGTAATTATAATTTGACAACGCTTCGGACATTATAATACCACGTAGTAATTTTCCGTAAAATATATGAAAACTTTTGATCAAAACATCTATAGATTAATTTGAGTTTCACTTCACTTTGAATAATAATAAAAAAAAAACACAGAGGGTAATGATAATACACATATTTTGTTTTCTAGATAGTAAGCCATCGATTAAAAAAGCTATTTTTAAACTTAAGTAATGCAAAAAAAAAAGTTAATTATACGCCACTGAATGATATTTTACCATTATCTTATATATTATATTATGTTCACTTAAATGAGAAGAGGAATTAATCCAAATAATAACATATATCAACGTAAAATTATCAATAGCAAATTGACTAAAAGGCTACGGGCATTTTCGCTTGTTAGAAGCATTTCTAGTGATTCTTTAGAAAGCAGTCACAAAGGACATGCTCGTAATCTCTAAGCCAATCAGCTACTTATGTTATTGGTTAGTTCTAAAACTAACCTTACATTCATATTGAAGAATTAAACGTTTTTTATTTAGGTTTATCATAAAAAAAATATCTGCCATATGATATATTAAAATGACTTCATAATTATATGTGCAAGTATAATATTAAGTATTATCTTGACTTCTTGAGACAAAAAACTTAAATAAACATTTTTTATTAAAATATTTTTTGCTTACAAGTAATTTTTGTCAAAAATATAAAAAAATACATGAATCAATGAATACACTGATTAATGTTCATACAAACATACATGTTCGTACGAACTCTAGCCTTATATGAAAAAAAAAAGCTTAGTAAATAATATTTATTTGATGCCGACTTGCTCAAACAAAATCCAAGCTTAGCAAAATTAGATTATAAGAGTACAACAATAAAGGTCAAATGGCAAAATCGCGTGCCTTTAATGGAGGGTCAGACTCCCGAGCACGGTTTTGTATTTATTACCCCTAATGTTTATTTTGCATCCGCAGTATGATGTATGTCGTTAGTTAAAGTAAAATCAATCCACCTGAAACTGCATTTTAAAAGCTTATTAGGCATCACATAACAAAGGTGCACATCGTAAAGGGTGGCTAATGAACACAAGGGGTTGATCGGAGAAAATAATACATCGAAATTTCTTTTACAATATTTTTATTTAAAAACTTTTTTATTATAGTGACAGCAAATTTATTAAATAAGGGTTGATCATCGATCATTCGGATTTTACTTTTTGTTTAAATGATTTTTTTTTTATAACGATATTTTTAATTCAAAAACTTATTAATCTAAGTGGTAGTATGTATATTGTGAGCGGAGACATCTAAGATGGGATAACTAGAGACGCTTGATTACAGCTTGAATATTTTGTTACAGTAGAAGATGGGCAGCAAAAACAAAGCGTATAGAAACAATTGCAACTTAGCCAACTTTGTTACGTCTTCGGTATTTGCTTTGCTGTTTTAAGAAGACTAACAAAACTAGTATTTTAAAAGGTTTTTTTTATCAAAGTACTTTTTTCATGTGAAAACAGAAAACTTAAATATTTAATAGAATTAATAAAAAAAATATTTTACCACTACGTTGGACCCCATAACAGTTATGGAAGCCCTTATAATAATTGAAGATTTATTATGAATAAGGTTTAAATTAAACATAAGCTCTCTTTTTCTAAATTAAAAAGAAATACACTAAAGAAAATCAATAAAATATATGTGGTTATTTTTGAATTTTTTTTAGCACAGCTGGTCCAGAGCTATCTCAAAAGGTTTTGTAACGCTTAAAAATATATTCCATTACTTTTGGTTAGTTTACACACGATTTCACCTGCATTTAGACTTTTGAGTATTATAAGAATTCTATATTGCGTGTACTTTTTTTTAGTTGGACGAATCTGCATGGAAAATGACATTAGTAACAAAGATTGATGACCGGAAGGGGAATAAGAACGTGTCACTGCTGAGCTTCCAGCAGGTGATAAAACTGATGATGATAATGATGATGAAAGTACTTGAGTAATGATGAAAACTGGCAACTTATACTGAAAGGTAGTTCAAAGTAGATTTTAAAAAATATAAACAATAAATGTTTCTTTGAACTTCTGAGTTTTTAATTGTTATGCTGCATTTTAGTTAAAAGTTCAGTCGCTGTATAGGTGTCATTTCTATTGATTGAATTTAATGCTAAACTAATGGTTGTATAATGGCTATATAAGTCGCGATTAAACACAACTACTCAAAATATATTTAACTGGATTATTAATGAAATTTTGCGAAAAGTGCGAGCGGTAGTCGACCTTTTAGGTTCATCTTACCAGGACACGATAGTTTGAATTTTTCCAAGATCCTACATTTTCCAACACATGGCTTAGTTTCAAAATAACGTATAAAATCGAAGCACACATACATTATACATAAAAAACCGAACTCTTTAATACAAAATCAAGTTCATTAGTTTAGAAATACAGCGGCTAATCGAAGAGCGATCTCCCGAGGCAGTACGACGCCAGCGATCACAAACAAAAAAGGCACACCAATATTCAAATGAACCTTTCAACAAGGCGCCGCGATTATTAAGGGTTATTATATTTTTGTAACAAAAGGGCCATAAATCTTCGCAATCGTTTCCTTCGCCCCGAGAAAAGTTCTCCCCCACCCCAATAGAAATGTGTTTTTAATGCGGCAGGGCGGGCCCGTATCACCTGCTCATTACGTATTGCTGTGACGCGGGGAGGACGACTGCCTCCAGGATTAGTGTCTTATTTTTAAATTTGCGGAAACTGGACTCCATTGCACTGCTGATTGTCATACCGTGGAGCTAATGACTTGTAAAATATTCAAATGATATACCACAGAGTACAGAGATTTTTTCAGTGCATTAGAACACAATATTTTGACAAGATACTTTTTTTTTAGATATATTCTGGATTTGAACCCGTACATTCTGGCTATCTCTGACTAAGCGATAATTATAATCAATAAACAAGTATGAAATTGATTGTCTGAATACTTGAAATCCTATCAACAATGAATCGCATAGCAAAAATAAAACTACTATCTATAATGTCAGTGTTGCTTATACGTAGAGTATCATCATTGTCTAGAAACTGGAAATTAAGTTAATCGGTTAGGTTGGGTTAATATTATTACGTACTCAAAATAACTGAGTTTATGTTTTAATTTTGTAGTTTTCTCGAGCGTGATATAAAGGATTATTTAAAAATGCTGCCCGCAAGTAATAATGAATAATTGCAAAATTGAGATAAACACATGGATATGGTTTTGTTAGGTTGTTTCTATATTTTTTTTAAATAATAAATATCGAAAAATAAATATTAATTAACAATACACCTTTTTAATTTAAAGGTGTATTGTTGGTATATATTGTTTTTTTTTTAAATTAAAATTTTATATAAATGTTTGCAGTGAATACATTGCAATAGTATACTTATCATTTTAAAACTATTATTGCATTTTAAAAAAGTGCTTTTTGAAATTATTTGTGTGATTATTTTGAAATCACTTTTTTAAAGTACATGTATCAAGAGTATCTATACTTTTCTAAGCAAATTTTTCCGAATATTAGTTAATTGTATATTAATAACGTAACTATATATCTTAATATTAAGACTTGTGTACGTCACTGATGTAAAGGTACTTTTTTATTTTACAAAAAAAATCACATTTATTTTGAGAAACTACCGAGGTAATTTGGTGGGTATCATTCTGTGGGCGAGAAAAGTGTATTCAAAGATGAAAGTCTGAAAAGTGTATGAAAACATCCGCTTGGGGGGTGTGGAAGGGAAGAACGGGGGTAGATTAATGCCCTCAAGTAAACTCCCTAAAATAAAAATGAATAAAGAGGATTATAAAGCTTTGCTGAAATTTATATTTGTCGCATTTAATTTATTTCTTTCATATTTTCTGCGCAGTTGAAATATCTGCATTACTACAAACATTAGGTGTTTTCTCGCTGCACTATCGAAATAACTTAAATAATGTTTATGTTTTTAAAATTATCATTTATTCCTCAATAGACTTGTTAAAATTGTAACACTCAATATTTAAACAAAAAAAACCAAGAAAAGAATTTTTTTTTTAGTAATTTCGCCTTTAAATAGCTTCTTTAGTCTTAAGACGCTCTTGAAAAGTGAAAGTACTCTTTAAACTTGCAATCTCGTAGTAAATTGGCTATAACTATTTATTTAAAAATATTATGAATACACTTTTGAAATATCCATTTGTCCATAGGACTGCGATGATAACTGCTACAATAAAGCCAATAATGATTACGCGTCACAAATATTTAACAAACATCGGATACATCGGTGATACATTTTTATATACCGATTAAAATTTTTGTAGTTAAATTGGAAACAATATTTGGCCGCGATAGCCGTGCAGGTGTGGATTAGGATTTTTGAAAAAATAAGAGGATATTGGTTTTAACTAATTTTCTCTAATGGGTGAATCGAAAAAAAACTGGTTTCTAGTTAAAATCCCTAAAAAATTTTACTCGTTATTATCATTCAACGTATTTCAGAAGAACTATTTCGCCAAATACATAAACTCAAACGCCAATCCGCTTTCCTAGGCTCATTTCAAAAAACATAATATGATTATTATTTTACGCTAAATAAAAAAATGAAAATTATAAAAATTGGGTCATTGTTGGTCAACAGATCATTAGACGTACACAAATAGCCAAATTTACTCAAATCGTTCTCTACAATCGGTGAAAAAAAAAACAACTAAAAAGCAGTGCGATCAATCACCGCACACTTACAGGCCATATAACAGGTTGTTGTTGATTGTTGGCCATAATCACCGGAGGTTATCAAGACGGGATACTCCGCACTTGCTTCGAGACGGATAGATTATGCAAATCCAACGAATATATTACCGAGTAGATAAAAAAAAAACTAGACCGAGAGAAAACCACCCTACTTTCACTGCCCTTCGATTTCGAGGGTGATTTCTTATTTATTTTATTTCGATATTAAAACAAAGCTCTGCGTGTTTGTGTGTTCGAACCGTTCCGACTCGCAAATAAATATAATCTCTCCGATTTGGCCGCCTGAAATATATAATTCATATCAAATTCATAAATAAAATTCAAGTGTTTGTAATAATTGATGCTTATCAAAACATTCGTGTGGTTTTCTTTTTATATAATAATGAATCATCCTTAGCTAAAAACACACATGATTAGAATATATACTCAGTCATAAATTATAAAAAATATATAAAAACAATTCCCTAGGTTAGGTTAAAAAATATTAGCAATATAACCACATAAAATTCATACCGGTATATTTAAAAAAAATGTATATATTATTTTAATAAGTAAATTTTAATTTCTGTTCATTTTTTATACTTGATATACAGAATAATTTTATCCATTAACTTTCATGATTGATTTTGATGCTTTCTATTTCTTAGACCATTTGATAAAAATACAGATAATTTTAGGTTTTCAAATGGACCTTACAAGGAAAAATACGTATGACATTTGATTAACTAGCAAAAAAAAAAATTGTCGCTCTGATTTTGCTAAAAAAGTTTGCATATAGACAGTTCAATCTGTCATTTTTATTATATTTATTTAAAATAATATCAGCATTTTACCAAAACTCAATAAATGTGTGGTCATTCTAGTAGAAAAATGACATCTGTGCTTCGCACTCTCATTCCCCGATATGTCAACACAATAATAAACACCACATTTGAAGGTCTGTAGAACGTTTGAAATCACTCTGTATATTTAATTAACGTCACTTTGAAACATATAATGTAACCCTGAAAGTGTTTTTTTTTTTTTGTTTTATATCCACCATATGCACTGAAAAGTAATCATTTCCAATACAAGCGCACACAAGTGCAAACTGTTATTTCCTGGTTATGGCGATAGGAAATGAAGGCATCATGAAAAAAATTGATATTTTCAGGACCTGTTTTCCGCGCGTATTGGTTTTTCATTTTAGCTCAATTCAAATACCGGCCGAGTGTTATTTAAAAACTGTTATTATTTTTCCATCGCAGCCTTCGCCGAAGCCAACTGTAGATTTGAACGAAAATCCAAATAGACGGAATGTTTTTTTTTAATTGAAATTCTCTGCGGAAACGTGATAAATTGTGATGAATTTTCAACGTAAATATTTCGACAAATAAATTACGTTGTTAATTAGAGCAAATGTCATAATAAATATCTCGGATTTGCTGCAAACTTGACAGATTGGCTTAAAATCCAAAGGAGAGCTGAGGTTAATTTACGCGTATTTTAGTTAATAGACCTAATTATGTGTACCTAGTTAATGTCTTAAATACGGCATCTCGGGGTGCGATGACTTAAGAGCTGGCCATTTTATCTGCGGCAGACTGGTTTATTTTGTAATACTCCACAGTTATTTATACTATAATTATCCTGAGAACTGTCCTTGCCCTTCTGGCTAGTTTTTTACGACTGCCTATATAAAAGATCTTTCAAAGATTTTTCGTTGTATATGCATCTGATATTATTTTATTTATATGAGAGTTAAAATCAACTGATGTTTGATAAAACTTATTTATTATTTTCAATAATTTTGACTGATTATACTGCAGAATACCAACCAAACCATAATTTTTTAGCAAAATATTTTGAGGTATTTACTATTTATAAAACTCTCTGACGTCAGCATAATTAAAATAAAAAATAGTGATAAACATTAATGATAAGAAACAATCGAGATACTTCTTGTTTAAAGCGATTGTAATAACTCTCCAGAAACCACTTAGAATATCCAGAAATAAATCTAGAAATCATTATTAATAAATTACAGATGCCTGAAAGTCTGAGGACATTAAATAATATTTTTTGGCGAGCCGAGCAAAGCTCCCCCATGGGGGAGGAAATCTGGCACCCCCCTGGGGGTGGCGGAACTTGGAGATACAAATTTGCCGGATGACCAAATAGAGAGATTTACTTTCGAGTACTTCTGCTGTTGCTGTCTCATTTTGTTTTGAAATTTTAATGAAGACCGCCGCTGCCTTTTTGCGTTGGGAAAGGCGATGAATCAATAAAATGAAAGTATTTTTACTTAGGAGATATTGCCAAACTATTTTCTTATTAAATGTGTTCGTAGGTTTTGGCAGTAGTTGTTATTAATCACAGAGGCGACAACATGATGTTAAAGACCGCGAGCTTGTTCGGAATTGTGAATCATGATGCACTCGAATACAAGAGAAAAACATGACGAGTTATCATTTAAATCCCTGATGATGGTCTTAGTACCGAATCAGGAACATCACCATATATTCGTTTATCGTATTCACACTTATCAACCTACATAAGCTAATTAAAAAACTCTCAAGTTCTTGAAAAACAAACTCGGGTCATTAAAGTTTGTCATAGTTTTATCTGGATCTATTGGACGATATAGTGAGTGACTTTTTTGGGTTAAGAAGAAACGAAAATTTATGTCAAGGAGAAACTTGATTATAAAAACCGTAGTTAAATTTAGTTTAACAAATCACCTATTAACTGCTCAAAGTTAAAACAACAGCAAGTGATTCGACGTAATGTATGATTTTAGTTAAAACAGTAATTTAATGTACAGGATATAATATTGGTTGGTACGGTTTTGTAAATAATTTTCAATGATACGTATTAATAATTAGATAAATCACAGCCTGTTTTGACTTTTACTCTTTGACTACCGACTTGCTTTGTTTACTGAGTATTTTTAATTTGAGATATAATGGTTTATTTAATTTTATATAAGTATTAGATTATTGTTCTTTTATATTATAAAAATATTATTTTTTGCTGAAAAGAGTTATTCAATTGCGTAACGACCGAATTTAATCCATGTTGGTATTTTCCGTAATTTCCTTTATCTGCTTGTAGCAATCTACTAAAACTTTCAGAAGTAATTTGAATTAGTAAGTCTTACATTTCATATCAGATGTAATTTTACTGCTTTAATATAAGTTTTTGGAACTCATCAGAGATTTTGTGAAATATGCGAATTCCAATACTCTCTGCCTATATTATTTAACATTTAAATAACGTATAAATAATAAAATTTTACATAAATGTAGGAGTTAGGTTTGTAGCTAGATCTCTATCATTAAGAATTTAAAATTAATTCAAAATATAATTATAAATGACTACAATAGTATTTATTCCAGATATCAAGAAAAGCTGCGCAACCCAATATTACCGATATAGATGAAAATTAATTCAAGCTATCAGACAATGCATCTTGATAGAAATTTTCTTGGTATTAGGAAACCAGCCACCGAAATTTAAAATAAATCAAGGTAATCTCGTTTTCGTTTTGTAACGATTACGTGATTTTTGAAAAACCAGTTTTTTAAATATCAAATCACAATATAACTTTAACGTACTTAGAAATGATTAAAAAAAGTTGTGGATGTATAATCGAATATGGTCAAACAGTGAAGTCTTATCGCTGCTAATATCTGTCGTGATGTTGGATTATTAGCTATCTTTTATATAGTTTTTTTTTGCTATACTTTTCAGAAAGAGTGTTTAAAAATGATATACCAATAAAATAACTTATCTATTTAAAAAAAATCGTATATTTTATTAATATTAACACCTGTCGCGAGGGTATTCTTTTATCAGTTTTAAGTTGAGCATTTCAAAATTACGAATTCATAAAACACCTGAGATGCATTTATAAAGTAACGAAGATAATCAAGTCGAAAGTTAAACGCAGAAATATAATCAGAGATTGTAGAACAGCGATAGATATTATTCGGTTACTTTTTACCGCCGCCAACACCTGTCGCGAGATCGGAATATTAAAGTTTGGAAATGAAACAGGATGGCATGAAGGCGCATAATTCCAAAGAAGGCCGGAAGTTTTAACTGAATGTTTAGAGACATTTTAATTCCGTAAATATGATAATTCAGGTGGTGGGGGAGAGGGGGACAGGGACGCTGGACGCCACCGCAGCCGGCGCTCTTTATTCAGAGCCTGTTCAGCCAACTTCAGCCAACAGGGCTGCCAAGTACAACAAAAAAAAAAACACATAAAATGTAAAAATATCACGGTCTAAAAATTATCATTAAAACTCGTTTTGTTTCGTTACATATTGTGGGCTATTTTTTACAAAACAAAATGATAAACATAATAGCAATGATGCAAATTCTATGTATAAAATTCAATAAATAAAAAAAAAGAGATATAGCACATTTATCGCCAGACCAAGTCTAAGGATGCCCGCTAGGGGCAAAAGAAATTGTGTACTTTTACCTATTTAGAAATTTATATCTGTTTTCTATAAATGTACGCTGTGTTTAATATATTTATTTTTGAATAAAATACTCTTAATAACTCTGTTTGATAATGCCAACGTGAAAGGTTGGCGAAACGAAAAACGAAAAACGAAAATGTGGAAAATCACTCAAGTATTTTATTCAAAAATATCAAAATGGAATTCCACCAAGTACTCTCTGTTAAAAATATTGAATTTCTTTTAAATTTTCGTTTACGAGCACTTTTGTTGAAAAATGCTTATGTAAGGCGAAAGCGCAAATTTATAGTAATTTATCTATTCAAATATGTTTTGATATTTGATCGTTCAATAACATCACAAGTATTTGTGTTACAGTTAGTCTAACTACAAATAGCACAGCTAATGACTATTTAATCGCTTGGATTACTTCGTTTATGCATAACAAAGGTAGTGCATGTTTTAAGCTCACGTGTTCACGTGGGGGTGAGGGCAGGGATGTGCACCGATCAGGGTGCACTGAAGGGAGCCGCATGCAGCCTCTGATGGTGCACCCAAGGCGATGGGCTTATTGAGTTAGGCAGCGGTAGTTGCCCCAGACAATAGGCTGAACAACCACTGGAGATAGTCCTGCCCGACCCTGCGGACAATGCGGTCAGAGGCCAACGAAAGGAGCTCAGGTTCTGGAAACTAACAAAGGGTGAATCGAGGCTACAAAGTGAAAATCAGTGTGTTGTTTCTTTCAACAGTTTGATGATTACAAATATTCTGCAATAAAACACCTTTTTTAAATTTCAAAGTTCACATTCATTTTTTGTGTACATTTATAATTTAAAAATATTATAAACGTTTATAATATTTTTAAATTCAAACAAAGTAAACAACGGTATAACGACCAAGTATGTATATTTTTCCCAAGTTTTTCTTACTATCACATGTTTAAGTTGAGTTTCAAAATTTATTTCATGCATTGAACAATGCTTAAAGCATCAAAATTTTAAGCTTAATGATTAAGATAACGTTTACTTAATTTAAAGTTTCAGATTAAATTTAAAAAATGCACGCTTACAACCAACGGAGTAAGCAAGAAAATATTTTAGATTATATGTATATATTAAATTTTGGAGTTGAAACAATTAATGTAGACTAGGGTGTGGTTTTAATCGCATTGTTTTATAATGGCTGTTTTCGGTTAGTATTGAGTCTAATGCAATTTTACTGTGCTTCTCTCTAAATCTACTTTGCGTTTGGTACAGTGTAAAAGCTAGACAGTCGAAATAGATCCTATCGATAAATCGATGAGCCTTTATGCGGCAAATGGTTTGATGGGTTCCAATGGGCGCTGATTAATCTGATTTGGTAATATTACTCCATTGTTACGATGTTTGGGAATTTTGAATTCCGTGGAAACTTCTGGAATATTCTGACTAACAGATTCAAAGTTCTACTTCAGTCAATTTAAATTAACGTCAGTTAAAATACCATACCTGTATTTAAACACCATAGGATCAAACTGTGTATTATCTAATACATGATATTTTTTAAAATGAGGCTTTGATGTTTAATGATTTTTAGTATTGTAGTGTATATGTATTAGTAAAAATTTCAATATAAAAATGGATTTCAGTTAAAAATACAATAAAAAATATTAAATATACCATATTTATACATGCAATTGGCTAGAAGACTAGTATCGTTATCTACTAGGCATTCTGCTATTCATATTTATTGTTTACTACATATACTACATTAATATTATTTTAAGGCAAAATTGTACAAAATAAAAATAAGAGTTTTTGTTTAATTTGTTTTATTTTATTATTCCAATGAAATTGTTATCCGATTCCACTTAAAAGAAGATAAATCCTTTTTTACGAGCCGACTCCAAGCCCTGGCCTCTTCAGATCAGATTTGAATAATTTTCCTTAAGAGATGAGACGGCCCCTCAACATAGTTCTGGATTCCATCATTGCTATGCAAGATGTATAAAATTAAAATCTCAAGAAATTTTAATTATGAAGCCTTTTTTGCATAAGCAATATTCCAGATCCTGAGCTTTAGTTTCAAGGGATGTCTCCCACAGTAATTGGAAATTGGCAAAATTATATCAGAGAAGATAATTTTCTCTTGAATTGATACGTTTTTTATGTGAAAAATTTATATTCTTTACTTAATCGAATTTTATAAATGAAAAACTGTTTTTAGCATACAATATAAGTTTTTTTACATTTATATCTCTTAATTAACTTTACTATATAAATATTTTATTTTTGTTATTATCTGAGATATTTTTGTAAAAACATTTGAAAGGCTATTTACAAACAGTTGTATTTTGTTGTGCTGCTCTCCAGTGACATAAAAATTCCATTGAATATAAAACGAAAAAACAAAACTTCCCGCTACCTTACAAGATATAAACGGACAGGGATTTCTCTGTGCAAAGAAAGTGCAAGAACTTGTTCAAACTTTCATCGCCAACAAGAAAATTTACCGAAGAGTTCAAAATCTTCAATTTCCATCCCAGTACATGCAACATCAAGTAGGTTGACGCTCATAAAAAAACTCTTGGAAATGCAAATATTTAAACACAATGGTGTTTATTATTATACAAATTTGACGTCAAACAACATTAACGAAAAAATACTGCAATTTTTATAAAAAATACTTCTTTAAAGTTCCCTAAATTAAAATAAATCATTGATGGCTTAAGATCTATAATTCTAGACGTTTGTTAAAAAACACATTTTTTTTATCTATATGCGTTGGTCTTAACTTAATTATTATTATATATTTAAGGTCTTTGAACATTTACACATGAATACGAGTAAAATGTTTTCGATTGCTGCAGCTTTGAGGGAAATCAAATGCAATTATGTTTACAACATTGATTGGAAGAAAAGTACTAAGAAATATTTAAAAAAAAAGAATAAATTGCGAATTGATATAACACGAATTTCCATGTTTTGTAATAATTATCAGTGGAGAAACATAGATGAAGTGTACGTGAGGTCGGTTTAAGTTTATTTTAAGGTGATATTATTCACCAGTCTCACTCAGGGGGGGAAGGGGGGGTTAGGTTAGGTTAATCAAAAAAAATATATATTTGAGTAAAATACTTGAGTGATTTTCCACATCTTCGTTTTTATTTGCGACCGGTTTTGCCAACCTTTCACGTTGGCATTATCAAACAGATTCTAAGCAAACATGTGAAAAATCACTCAAGTATTTTACTCAAAAATATAAAAATGGAATTCCACCAAGTACTCTCTGTCAAAAATATTGAATTTCTTTCCAAAATATATATATGAAGTATAGATGAAGTGTACTTGAGGTTGGTTTATGTTTGTTTAAAGATGATATTATTCATCAGTCTTACTCAGGGGGGGGGGGGGGGGTTAGGTTAGGTAAATCAATATATATATATATATATATATATATATATAAGAAGTATAGGTGAAGTGTACGTGAGGTTGGTTTATTTTTATTTTAAGGTGATATTATTCATCAGTCTCACTCGGCGTGAAGAGGTGGGGGGTTCGGATGACTTAACTTTAAAATGGCGCAGGATTCAACGGAATTTCATAAAATTCAAATCCTCGGCGGCATCCGGCGCCGGCTTGATTGTAAAGGCATCGGCGGATATTGTTGGTTATTTAGGAGGGCGCGGCGCCCCCGGACACGTGACCCGGCGGATAAGCGGGAAATTTCACAACTTATTGTGCGCCCCGCTACGTGCAGCGCGCCCGGGGCGTGCCGGCGCCCGAGCCGCTTTTTCATTTGACACGATCAGAATTTGGAAGATTTCAGGTCTGACGGGCTGGAAATGAAAGACGTGTAACGTGAGGATCGGGTGTCCGCTATATGCGCTGTGGTAAAAAATGCCTTGAATTACATATCATTATATGGCACCGAGGCTCTCAAACTCTTTTGGCCCATGGACTCCCTTTCATAGTCAAAACTTGCCCACAGACCCCCTTTCATAGTCAAAACTTGCCTACGGTACCCTTTCATAGTCAAAACTTGCCCATGGACCCTCTTTCATAGTCAAAACTTGCCTACGGTACCCTTTCATAGTCAAAACTTGCCTACGGTACCCGTTCATAATCAAAACTTGCCTACGGACTCCTTTTCATAGTCAAAACTTGCCTACGGTACCCGTTCATAGTCAAAACTTGCCCACGGACTCCCTTTCATAGTCAAAACTTGCCTACGGTACCCGTTCATAGTCAAAACTTGCCTATGGACCCCCTTTCATAGTCAAAACTTGCCTACGGTACCCTTTCATAGTCAAAACTTGCCTACGGTACCCTTTCATAGTCAAAACTTGCCTATGGACCCCCTTTCATAGTCAAAACTTGCCTACGGACCCTGGGTGAAAAACTACATAAATTCATATTATAGACTTGTTGGTGTAAGTATCGATTCTAATACGTTCCTGTATAAACCTGCCTGACTCACTGCGATGCCTGTTATTACTTGTATTTTATGCACCTGTTTATATTTATATTTTAATAAGGGCGTAAAAATCGCTAATAATGTATTCATTGCTATTTATTTTAACTTCCATATAAGTAAAAATGTGTCAAAATGTTTTTATTTTATATTAAACCTTGCGCGGACCCCCTGATGTTGTTTAGGGACCCCCAAATCGATTTTAATTTTCTGAGGACCCGTAGGTCCCGGGGGTCCGTAGGGAACACTTTGAGAAGCACTGATATGGCACATGCCATATTATGATATGCTTATTTTACGTTTGTATACGTAAATGTTTTGTTTCATGCAGAAAAGGGTTTTTTTTATACATATTTCCCTTTCTTCATCAAGTGCCTCTCTGCAGAGGAGATGGCTGTCGAACATTTCACTGAGCATATACACATGCGGAGTGGTTTTCTAAGAGTAAAATAGTACCAAATTTACACCGAAGGAAAAGTCTGCGTATCGCTGCTGCCCAATAGTTTTAGCGTTTAGATCTGATACTCCTCCAAGCTACAGAAACCATAGCAAGAGCTCGTCCACCTCGACAATGTACTTCTAGAGCACATCTCTCCAGAATCATTCTATGTCCACTACTTCATTACTGATTCTTTACACACGCTCAGGTAACAGAATGGCAGCCATGCACAAGCAACAGAATGGAGAGAGCGGGGAAGGAATTTTCTCTACATAACACAATAATGTAAATAAAGAAATATGTGTACGCCACCACGTAAGTCACACATTGCAAGCCCCACACCATATTATAACTATAGTAAAATTTATCTTATAAAAAATGGAATTATGATTTTTTTTATATATGTAAACAAACTCACACATATGTTCACCTACATAACTCAGTATTTATCTGAAAATAAAATATGAACAAATGATAATGCTGGACTTAACTACATAATGTAGTTGAATCAAAAAATATAGAGTTTATGGAGGACGATGAAGAACCCAAAGGTTTAACGATCCCCAAGAATGAGTTGCGTTATAAAAGACTACAAGTTTATCTATGAAATATCATGTTTACGATGCCATCTAGTCAAACTGCACGTGAAATGTTTTTATGTGTTCTTTCCATGTTATTATGTGCCCAGTCCCTTTGTAGCCGTAATGCTTCATAGTACCAATCATATACGACCCTATTACGGGCGTTTCCATAACAAAGTGAGATTAAACTCTAAAAAAATTGATAAAACTATCATTAAAACATAAAGTATTTTTTTAAAACTATTCGTGTTTAAACAAAACTAAATACATCTAAAAAGATTTATAATAAAAAAAACTACTTTGCATTTTAATAGCGTCGTCAAACTGACAAGATATTATTATAATTAAGACAATACAATATTTGGAAAGCGAAAACCTTACGTCTTATAGTTTGTTTTCATATAAATATTACATAGCTGAATATAATATATAAATTAAAAAAGGTTCTTTTTTATTTTAGTCTTAAAATTTTAAAAAATATATAAAATAACTGGCTTTCTAAACGAATAGCTATACACGAAAGATATAAATATCTCAGCGAAAAAAAGCATTATTTGTTTTTTACAGAATACAAAACTTCCAATTGACTGATTTTCAGCAACCTTTTTGTACACACTGTAAATTGTAAAACAGTTTACGTATTTCAAATATTTCTAATCAGATTTTTTTCATAGCAAATTCTTTCTTTGTGATGGAGTGAAGCATCCGCTAATAAACAAGAACCCTCGACAAAAAATAAACATAGTTTCAGCTTGACCGGGTCGCATATCGTGGGGGGGTAGTTATTTTTTATGGAGATCGATTTATGTAAAAGTAATTGTATGTTTATATAAATATGGATATTAGCATATAAAGCACCTGTTTATGACGTATGCAGCCCGCGACCACGCGGGGCAATAAAACTGTAATGTGGCGTGACTCCGTCCCAGAAGGTGATAATGTCTCGGCCCTACAGAACGCCAACCGACGATAACCTCTGAGATAAACAATTTTTCATAGTTAGATGTATGAGGGACTTTGCTTGGCATTCATGCTTTATCGCATTTCTTTTATTCACATTCAGCAACATGCAGAAACTTTCCACGATTTCTTCCCAGATTAAAACCGCGCTGGTTAATCGCTTTCAATCTGCTGAAATTTTCAGTTTAATAATTGATGTCTGGGTTTTTTTGGGGCACTTTAATTGCTGTTATCAGAGCTTATCGTTTTGTTTGAATTGATATAGTGTGTGTTGAATTAACTAATTGATAGTGACACAAATGGAGCGATTCTACTTTAAAAATATTTTTTGAGTTAAAATTTTCCTCGCTTTAATGGAATCCCCAAATAACTGTAAAAAAAATAAAATTATAAATTGTGTCCATTACAAATTTATGACATTGAGCGATTGTAAATGTTGAATATATAAATCAAGCCTGTATATATTAATTCAATGTTTTTTAAGGTATTGACTGGTATGTGACTCAATGGATTGAACGCTACTATTGAATGTAGAAATTAGTTTTTTTTCACAGTACCATGACTTTTTTTCATATACTTCTTCTTCTGTTGCCAGTCTCTCCAATACAGCTGCACTTCCGATCTCCAGCCACTGGCGCAAATTCCGCATCCACGTAAATTTCCTTCTTCAAAAGGAAAATCAGCTGGAGGATACCATACTTATTGCTACAGTAAATTTTGCCAAAATAGGAGACCTTTCACTTCTTTACCAACGTCCATTATTTGCGCATTCTGTGCAAGACTTTTTCATTTGTGATGCAGAATTCTCCTATACAGCCACATTTCAAACGCCTTAATACTTCCCATAGTATCTGTCTTGAGTGTCCAAGCTTCGACTCCACAAAGGAGAACTGAGACCACATAACACTTGATGAATTACCATCTAGATTTCAGGGTTATATCTCTTGAGTATTACGCGTGCTATCTCAATCCTCACTATACTTTTTTGATCAGGATTTCAATTTTCATTCAACCAGCTGCCCAAAACCCTAAACCTTGTAGGCATTAAAGTTGTCAAGCTTAAACAAATCAATTCAATGTATTTTTAAGTGCTGACTGGTACGTGACTCAATGGATCGCACGCCACCAATGTATATATACCTTTTTTTTTCACAGTACTATTACCTTTAAGGTAGTACATGTGTCCAAATAGAGTATCGGGTATTTGTTAGTTCAGTAAATCAAAAACTACTAGTAATCAAGTATTTTTTTATATTGTTGATTATGAGAATACAAAATGGAAAATTATTTCAAAAAGATGATGTTATCCAAATGGTGACCGTTACGCTGCTGGCACTCATCTAATCTGGAATTGCTGATAACACGCTGACACATAGACCTCGATATTGCGCTGCCATTTCTGACCTGATGTTTTGTTTCGATTCCGTTAGGTTCGTCAGATTATTCTCGTAAACCTTACTATTAAAGTATCCCAATACGAAATAGTCAAGAGGGTTTTGGGAGGCCAGTTAATGCTACCTCCACGTAAAATGACCTTATTAGGGATTGATTGGATGTATGACAAGAAACCACGTTCTTGAGTTGAAACCTTGAAACTCCTGTAACTCTGGGCCCAAAAATTTTCGCAGCATATCCCAATACGGTCACTATTCACATTCACCCGATACTAATTTTGGACACCCTGTATATTATATAATAATAAACCATTGTTAAACACATTACAGCCAGTACGCAGATATGCTTAATATGAATATCCCATTATAGCGGGCTGATGCAATCACCGCGGCAGACGCGCGCAGTGGCACCGCAGCGTCTAATCACCTAATGAGCCGGGCGTCCCGGCGTCCCGGAGTTCTGGAGTTCTGGTGTCCCGGTGTCCCGGTGTCCTGGGGTCCCGGGCGTCCCGGCGTCCTGGCCGGCCACTCTGTATGCAATGCCCGTCCCGTCGCCGCGTGTCGCCCGCGGGTCGGTTATTGCGCCGGTGGGCTCATTCCCAGGGCTTGGCGTTGCTTAGCGCCGGGCTTCGGTGTCGTTGCGCCGCCCCTGTGTACAATGGGGGCGCAACACAATAGGAGTACGTCGGGACATGTGGCTCTTGATTGGACGTTAATTGTACTGAAGCTTAGGGCATCAGCTGGGTGAAACGCGGTTGATACGTCATATTGGGCATTGATTAAAAAAAATGAAACAACCTAACCTAACGCATTGAATATGGTCTTTAGGACCATTATTCTATTTATAGTTTATTGAGTTAACACATAAATTCACAAATGCATTAAATCACATCGTATAAAAAAAATGTTATACCCATTCTGTTGCTTGTGCATAGCTGCCATTCCGCAACCTGAGCGTGTAATGGAGTAGTGGACTTGCAATTATTGTAGAGGGATGTTCTCTGTAAGTAGCTTGTCGAGATGGGAGGAATTGTTTCTGTAGCTTGCTGCCAGAGCCAGAGCATTGTAAAGAAAAGCAGAAGGCAGAAGCAATACGCTGAATTTCACTTCCAATATAAAACTGCGGAGACCTACTTCACTATTTTCCCTTCCAAAAACCATAGCATAGCAAGAATTTATGCTCAGTGAAATGGTCGCCAACCTCCTATGATCAGAGATACTCGATGATAAATATATATTTATATATAATATATACGCTCTGCTCAGTATCTAAAAGCTATTGCAGGTTCTAAACTTTAATGTGTTTGATAATTCTGATCGGCGAAGTAAGAGCACTTGTATATAAAATTCACGTCATCAGAAACGTTGCACATAAAAATTTCAAGTAAAATACAACTACCAATTTTATATCTCCAATAAAGTCTCCCTTTTTTATCTAAGCATGAACGTCTTTAGAGGGAAACTGACCTTTTTTATTTTTTATGATAAAATTCGGCCATCTTAAAATTGAAGTTCGGATCCCCGCCTCGGCAGCTCCCAAGATTGGAAAGACGTGACTTGAATTTTCAGTCGAAATAAGATGAAAGCAGTTTGCAATGTACTTACCATTTAAAACAAGTATTTACGAGTTAGGCGCGATTTAATTCTGGTATTTTTTTGGTAAACGATTCTGTTAAATGCGATTAGGTTGGGGTTTGGGGCGATTTAAAAAATAACTGTTCATAAATGTTAATGGAAGTGATGCTGCAAATCTGTATTAAATATTAAGCTGTGAAATATTCGCTTTCAGATAAGGCAAGTACTTCTTAGGGCCTATAAACTACAATATCAATCAATAAATATTTATGAGACGAGCATTTTCTCGATGATATTTAAGAGTATTATTTTTTCTACGATAAAATTAGCAATACGAAAAAGGTATGATAAGTTTGCTTTCAGTTTTTTGCTTGATTGAAAAATATATAATAAATATTATTAATTGTGAAATACATTAAATCGTACTTAACATTAGTGTTAGACTATAGTAGCTGACATAGTAGCACAGCACCGTGAAGGCCTTGTGTGACAAGCTTGGATCTGGTTTCTTGCTTTATTAACAAACAAAACAATTTATATACAATGTAAAGAAGTGTTTAACATGATAGATACCATGTTGCTATATTAATTTTACATTGTTATGTAAGACTCTGCGCTGCAGCTGATACAGTGTCATTGCGGAGTGAAAGCCTTGTGTGATAATTTTACATCAAGTTACTATTGAACAGAACAAACCTAATACAATATATAACACATTACATCGTATTTAACATTATTAAGTAAAACTCTGTGTACAGTTTTAGATGATAGCAGCTGACATAGTGGCACAGCAGTGTGTGACAAGTTTGCATTCAGTTTTTTGCTTCCACGCTTCTCGGGTCAAGTTATAACTCAAAGGCGGGACTAAATTCACCCCGCGAGCATTTCCCGTAAACTTGTGTATAATTTTGACTGCACGAACTCTTAAATGTATGTACGTAGTTGCGATGTTGCTCTGAAATATGAACTGAGAACCTCCCCTTAATTTTCAAGACATTAGTAAATTGTTTCTTGCCGGCTGAAGTTTATAATCGAGAAATATTGACTATGTAGAGAGTTTTTGTTGAGCCGGTTTTCAGGTTTCAAGTTTTCATTCAATTTGAATGAAAACTTTATGAAATTAGAAATTTCAAGGTGGGATGATATTTTTCTTTGTTAAACACAAATTATAAATGATATTCTTAATTTTGTGCAAACAATGTCATAGGGTAAAAAAAAAACATTATTTTATAGTATAATAATAAACACTGTGTTCTTGAGTGTCGTTTTGGTATTGGGGCAATCATAAGGGATTTGAAATTTAAGTTGTATTATTAAAAACGTATAAATGCATTTATCATAATAAAAGTTGCCGAAACTAACAAACACATAAAAGTTGGTTACTTTTTGTGCACAAAAAGGCAAACTTGGCCATAAAATAAAATTCACGTGATTCTCGAGTGAATTAAAAGGCACCGGCGCATAAACTTTACGATCATTCATAAACATCTAGCTGAAGAAAGTACCCGCTATTTGACTCGGAGGTTTTTCTACAAATAAAAATATTTCCACGCCACGTGTCATTCGTATAAATATTGACCTTAGCTTGTGAAATATAACACGGTAAGCCTATTTTATATGGTAGTTATGAAGGCAGAGGGGGATGCGGATCTTTCAAGCTATTGCGAAACTTCAACGAAAGGGTAGCAAAATTTTTCACACGCTTTAACACAATATCAATTGAATAGTTCATAAGAAAAAAAACATTGATTTTTGAACATTGTAAGCAAATGTTGATTAATGCAGAGGAAAAAGTGAAACGCATAAAAAGAAAGAGACAAAAAAAATGTTTCATGAAACAGGTAAAATGTCTTGTAAAATTTATAAAATAAAGCATTAAAAATTAAATAAATATGTTTAATACACAGCTAGGGAAAGACTATGTATTTCACAAAACCGAATTATTACACACAAATTGCACATGATATATTTAACATATTTTTTACGAATGTAATTTTTTTAGAAATATTTTACTATCTTTTTTCACTTCAGATTTTACAAGTCAAAACTCATATTCTAGCTATTTAAAGTATATTGATGCAGTATGATATATCATTAATGAGGTCGATCTACCAGTGTAATGTAATTATCTTTCTTGCAAATATTCTGTTTTCTACAAATTTACAAAACTATAAAATCAATCTCTCGAATATATTTTGGCGGAGAAAGACTTAATTCAATTATCAATATACTTATTGCTTTTAGCAATAAAGTACTACGTTGATTTTCATGTTGTAATACTTATTATTTGATGTAGCTGTCGGTGTTGCTGGTAGTCATGGTTGACATATACTAATTATGATTAAATATTAATAAAAAGCTTAGGTAATATAAAAGGATTAAAACTGAATTGTCATTGTTTCTATACAGTCCAATCTTTATAGAATTATAATATAGCATGCTTACTTTTAATCTTAAAAAGCAATGAGGAAACTGGAAAGAGAACAAGAGCTTCAAAACGAGCGTTTTATTAGCAAAGTGAAAAGTTACAAAACTCGAAAGATAATACCTCGCGGAGAAGTTGCTTTCAGCTCGAGTTCGAGTCGTTCTTTATTTATACAGCTCCAGTAAAATATGGATAGTTTTGTAGTTAACACGGTTACCTATATTTCGCGTAAAATCTCCGGCAGATGTGCAAATACGTTAAATCTTTTTGCTCAAATAATAGATGTGGAAATTAAATGAATTGTGCATAAAAAGCAAAGTATTTAGTAATCTTTCGAATGTGTAAACGACCACCAGTTAACTTATTATTTTTTATGTTTCAGTAAAATATTGATAGTTACGGTGACTTCGAATGTAATATATCGAGTAGAAATAAAATAAATGAAATTATTGTTTTATTAAAATAAATTATTTACGTTATCATTTAGATCACGCCAATTTACAAGCGACAAGCAGTTAAAAGCATGAAATAACGTATTTTATTTTACCTAGCAGTATTATTATTTTATTTATACAGCTCTATAAAAAAATATTGATAGTTTTGTAGTTAATTCGGTATTGTGTATTTTTACTTATGTATCTCTGTTCTAGCAAAATAAATAAATTATGAATAGAAAATAAAATATATATTAAACTCACTGATTTGTAAGCCATAAGCAGTTAAAAGGCATGAAGGTATTATAGTTATTATCTTATAAATTAACATGTTTGATATGTTGATGTTTTTTTCACAATTATTTGAGCTCTCTAGATGTCTCCATCTCGTAGAGTTAATAATACAATATTTCATACAAGCTATTTATAACAATTTACCTAATATTACTTCATAAATATGAAATATTTTATTATTCTATGTTTTTAAACAAAATTTAAAAAAATTATCTCGACTTTTTTGGCTGCATTTGTGGGATTTGAATATGTATTTGAGTATGAAGAAGTTTATTGCTATCGCGACTCGGCGTATTGTCTAATTGAACCATTGTGTCATTGCACAGCCAAAATAACATGACCATCATTTTCAAGAATATTTCAAGAATATGCATTGGTACGAATAAGTGCAGAATGAATCCAGTATTTTTTCGAAAACAGTTAAAAATAGTTTCGGAGTATTCTATTACATCTCAATCACACCCCGATAATCTGCAGAATATTTTTCTCGACTCAGTTACACGAAATATTCGACAGTGTGATAACCTGAAGGAGCGAGTGATGTATAGGGTGGAAATGATAAATGTTTCACGTGTGGAGGATTTAGGGCAATGCTGCATTTTACCCTGACAGGGTGAAGCGGAGTAAGCCAAAGGCCTCGCAGGCTGATGCATGGACCATTACAAAGTGCTTGTCATACAGTTTGGTTAATCAATCTTAAAAAAAAAGTGTACTCACCAATTAATATATATAAAAAAAGTATAAATATTAATTAACACACAATAAAAATTATTTGGAGCTATTGTGAAATATTAAAAATATAACACAAATTAGACGTCAGTTTTTTTTGGTTAAACAAAAAAAAGTTTAAAATTATTACTTTATTAAATTATTTTTAATATAAGTACAATGTTTGAAGTAATAATTTTTTTTTTTGTATCTATATTAAATCGACCATTGTTATTTTTGGCAAAAATTATGTATGTACATTAAAGCAGTCGATAGAAATGCATTAAGGTATACATTTCCGTAATGCAACGTTCGAGTCTGAAAGGGATGGTCCGCAGTAAAGCACGAAGAGCTTGCAAATTAGCCTAAAGGATATTGAGCTTTAATGGCATAGCTAATGAGCACTCAAAATAAACCCGAAATAGCCATCATTATCTTTAAATAAAGGGAAAATAATCTGAAACCGCATCTTGTTCCGTAATGTCCCAATTAGGGGAGCGAACGGAACTTCGGCCGTTCATTAAATACTAAGGCGCTATCTTTTCTAACCGCCCCGAATTAAAAAATTTTCACCTGAAAAACGCAAATGCATGTAAGAATAAGAATGCTCAAAACACCGCCGGAATATAAAGATTCACGATTAAACTCTGCCAAGATACAATATTTTCTCTTTTCTAATAGATCACAGTCATTATTTTTTATTAAAAATCTAATTAAGGCATATGCTGGTATTAATTTAATAAACAATTAGGTTTATTAAAAATTTTAATTTAAAAATTATTTAACACGAATCCAATTATTTAGTCATTTCATTACCTAAGCAAATCTTTATTTAATTTAAATAATACAGTATTATTTCAAACCAGAATTCGACCCATATAAGTGTTTCGAACTTTTAAAGACTTTTTGTTTTGAGGGCGTCACTTATTCTATGCACTGTATTCTTCGGAACTAAGATTTTTGTTTATTATTTGAGTAAAAATCAAAATTAGCGATACATTGATGATCACCAATATTGATATTTTTGAATAAAATACTTGAGTGATTTTCCACATGTTCATGTGAAAAATCACTCAAGTATAAAGTACTCAAAAATATTAAAATGGAATTCCACCTAGTACTCTTTGTCAAAAATATTGTATTTCTCACCAATATTGACTTAAATAAAATATTAATATAAAGTAATAAACTGGTGGTCTCATATTTACGAACTAAGGTGGTAAGAAAAAAATCATAATAAACCAAGGCTTAGAACAAAATTTATTCAAATATATGTTAGGGTTCAACAATTTTAAAACTTGTTGAATAGAGTCTCTCATTCAGTTTCAGGGCTGTGCCTTACGCAAGTAAGTCGTAATAACTCTGTTATAATTGGAAATTTCTGTATTATTCAAGATGCCGACATATTCAAGTTGGGTTCCTTTAATATAGGAATAAGCCCAAAGTTAGAGGCCCGCCGTAAGCGCCGTAATCCCGGGGCGTCCCGGCGACCTGCCGAGCCTCCCGGCACCCCCTAAGCCGCTCTTACCCTATTTACGCATAAAAGAAATCAGTGAATTATATAAGGGTCATTATTTATACTAAATATTATAGATTCGGTGTACACGAAATACGATTATGTGGAAAACGGGCAAATTTTCTCGTTTCTGCCGTCGCGGGTACGGGAAAAGGTTTACTTCGTTGAGCTATAAATAATTATTTTGAGTTGAAACTGTATTTCGATTTGATATTATATATATTTAATACATAAGCATTAGTGAGTTTTATACATATACTGTTATTTTTTTTTATTAATGCGATAAGAAAAAGCATCTATAATATATCATCAATCATCAAAAATCAAATCTACGATTGACTGATATGTACAAGTAATATTTTAGTACACAATGGTTGGTAGCAGGCACAGAACTGCTCGCATAAGTCTAACGTAAAAAAAAATAAATTCTAGTAATCGGTCAGTACCTTGATAATGTTATTATTGTACGCCAAAAGTCGCTGTAAGCAAAAATAAAATATTTTCTATTGTGCAATAAAGCAATATTGGCGGCTGGAACCGATTGTGTTTTTATTGTGAGTATTAAGTTGTCGGGGGGCACAATTCAGTCTAGACGTGACGCATCATGGATTGGAGTGAAGAATATGCTCGCACGTGAATGGGCATCAGAAATAATAGAGACGGTCTCCTGAAGTAAACACTCCAAAGACTCCCATAGAATCCATTCTAATGTCGAAGGCACGTTGTCTGCAAACTACACACTGGAAAATGAAATAAAACTCAATTAGCTCTGACGGTTATTTTTTAGCTACTACAAACATACTTTTGAAAACCAATTTTTGAAATTATAATTGTAATGGACATGTTTTTGTACATTGTATTTCAAAAATACAGTGATAAACTTTTTTCATTTCATCATTTAATATTTATTGACAGTGTCGAGCTGCAAACATTTGGTATGTGTTTGAATACCACCTGTGTTTCAAAAATACTTTTCAGGTTATTTTCGTTAATTCGCGTTGAAATAAAAAAAGCGTTTTATTTTCAATGTAATAATTCATTTGAATATAATAATTTCACACTGGCATATCAATAATAAATTAAAATTTTGTTTCTAATATTATTGTGAAATATCATGTGTAGTATTCAAATAATATAATAAAATACCTATTTACTTTATTTAAACATATATATTAATTATTTCAACAGTATAGTCTAGAAATTGGTACTTGCTTTTCTGTGTGCAATCATTTCAAATCTAAAAAAAGATACTCAAAACATTACACAATTATCTCATATTATAATGAGATTTTATTTGGTGGTTATGGAGATATGTTGTGCGTAAAAACCTTATAAAATTATATAACACCCATTTCGGTTTAGGGGTTGCATAAATAAATAAGATAGGTAATGTCCGAGTGCTGCGGTCCGCCATAGCTCGGCCGTCCAGCTTCATGATTAATGATTCAATGTAACATAACATGAGACCTCCTAGGCCATAATAATTGCGCGTCCTTCCAATTCTAGCAATTTAATTTCACCCATCACGGGCCGTAATTAAGTGGGGCCCGGAATAAGGCTTCTTGGGTTTGATAAAATTATTTGACACAATTTGGTATTTCCACCCTTGGAAGCCCACGAAATGAGGTCTATTTCCAAAATTGATAACGATGCAGAATTAAATGAAATTGGCCGCTGGCTTTAGTGAAAATCCTACGCATTAAGTGAATAATTGTTATGGAAAACATGCTGAGTGAATCGAATCTTAATTTGATAGAAATTCACAAATAATATCCGCAAATAGCGTATGATTGATCCAATTTCAGTTTAATTGTGTGATTGATTGACTTACCGCTTCTGAAAATCGTTAAATAAGATTTAATTGAAACAAAATGATTATCTCAGTTCTTGTTTACCATACTTTTATATTAATTTTCACTAACGTAGATAGTAAATAGTTGTGAATAGTATTTTTGGTAATTATAAATTTAATATCATGGAAAATTTAATCCCTTTCTAAATTATCCGGACTACTCTTGTACTGAAAATTAATTTAAACTGAAGTATTTTGTAATATTACTTGCCCGCTTTTATAATATCAATTCTATTAACAATTAATTACTTCATAAAAATTTAATATAACCCTTTAAAAGGTAGCCCTTTCTTCTTTTTCAACCCGAACCCATGTTTGTGGGAATCGAGACCACGCTTGATATTTCGCTGAAATCTATGGAATCGGAGATATCTCTGACTTCCAGTGTTTATGAGGTGAAGTCAATCTAATAAATGTGTGATTTGATTTTTGATTGAAGAGTACGATCTACCTTTTTATATTTTCTGGCTACTGGCTACGGACTTATTTCATAATTTTTGGGAATTGTCGTAAAAAAAATGGTTTAACGCTGTAGGTTTTTCAACCTCAAAATTTAGCAACCCCTGAAGCAAATATCATTTCTTTTAAAAGTGAGATTGTTTATCTACCATGTGTGTAATATAATAAATGATGATGCAATAAAAGAAGGAAGCCTACAACAAACAAGGCTGCGTGCGCGGGGGTTGTAATGATCTGAGCATGTCGTTTCAGCACTTATATATTATACTTCTTGCACTTTCACGCATTCTTCAGAAACGTCTGAAATGCAAGATTAATGTTTTGAGAATATTGCGTGTGAAGTAATGACTATATTTCGTAGATACCTAAATTTACACACCCAAAACAGCTGTTGTTCCAACGCACAATACTATTAAATCGATATTTATTTAATCACAATTATTTAAAAAGTTGATACATTCTTTAAGATAAAGAGTAAACTATTATAAGGGAAAACATTGCATTGCGATACATGTTTTTTTTTGTTTTGCATATCGGTACTCATTGTTGCTAAATCAATGAGACTTTAAATAGATCTCAAGACATAAATAACCGTAAATCATGTTGCTAATTTTTTTTTTAAGAATTTGTAAAATTTTAAGTGCATTTATTCGTTGAAAAGGATCGCTTATAAACCTCTTAACAAAGAGCGCAAGATCCGGGCGAAGATCTGCAGATATAGCGAGCAAATGTCCGGCCTAAGCGAAAGCTTCTACGCATCTTTCCGGATTTCTCCAATGTACTCCTACACAGCGAAACAAGTGTTACGTAAGGAATGATTCTCAAGGGTGCAATAGCAAGGTGGAGCCTTGCGGGGGTGGCTGGGGGGGCCACCCTCCGGGGGCAATCTTCCCCGGCCGGTGGAAAAATTGACGTAGGCACTTATTTAACAGGCCAAGGGATGGTGCTATTTCTTCATTTATTTTTATGAAGGTTCGGGTAGTTGGTTTTAGTTGGGGTTAGCGATTTGAGTGATGAACTAAGAGGGCCCAGCGCGCCTACATATTTTATCAATCGTAATCGAGCACCGCGGTTGGGGGTGTGTTACAGGTGATTGGATTAAAATGATTTTTATATGAGGTCAGCCAGATGTATTACAAAATAATTATTTGTCATTTTAAGTTATTACTGTCTTTCTCTTTAATATTTATAATCTCTTTCCTTTGTTGTGATTATATCTGAAACTAAAAATAGTTTTGATATAGTGCTTTGGGGACATTTTTTCATTTCAAAAGCTGTGAAAATTATAATAATGTACTAGATTCGCCAAAAACAAATTCTTATATATATTATTTTAGAATATACGCAAAATTTTGGAATAACGAAAATCATCTTGTGATATAAATTAATTTGAAGTAAAAATATCGCATTACTTTTGATACACGTGATGTGACAACGAGATTTTCAGAAATGATTATACGCAATTTTTTGTCCAATTGAAGCAAATGGATAACCAAAAATAACAAATTTTTTTTTCAGAAAACCATAAACGAGAATCGAGAAAGAAAGCCAAAGCCAAACTAGCCTAAACAGTGGTTACAATAATAAACCCGCGTTAGTAAAAATAAAGATTTTTTAAAACTAATTTTTAATAATCATAGGTTACAACGTGTTATTCAATATTTGTTTTTAATAATTTTAAAAATAAAATATAAAATAAACTGTAAAACAATTTTACCGAATTGCTCAAGCTGAAATGATTTTATATATATACTATAGTTCAATCCGCTTTAAGTAGTGTTTTAAAATCTTTTTTAGAAAATTCTAAAAGAATACTACGAGTTTTAAATACACTTTTTTCCATTTTGTATAAACTGCAAACAATCTAAAATTATTCAGTATTATTTCAAAACATAATAAGTATTTCTAAATCATTGAGATATCTAAAAGAGACATTACTTAAAATTCAGTTTTTAAAGATAATAAAAACTACATAAAAAATATTACTATAATATAGAAGATGGAACGCCGCAGGGGAATAGAGAAAACCCTTAAATAAAGGCTTTTTAAAGGCGCACAGCCAAAATCACCACCCCTCTGAGGAAATACTATTAAGGGCGGAGTATCCCCTAATAGTGGTGAGGTGATCTCAAATTGAGCCGCTGGGACGAATAAATACTCGCGCCGGACAGCCCAGCTTCGAGTCCTGCCCGGGCCGAATCGTGAAATACGAGCCTATTATCCTCACAATTCATATAATGGCTCAAAGATTTGGAAATGGTTCATAAATTGTGGATTTTTATGTAATGAAGCCCGACCACTGAAAAATTTAAGTCGTTTTTCAGATCACTAAAATTCTATGCCCGACAAAAAAATAGTTAAATTATTCAAGGTCGTGTATTTTTATTTTGAATTATTTTTCAATTTGATTTGGTATTTTCAAGAAATAATATAAAAGTGAAATTGAATATTTAAAACAACAAAGAAAGTAATTCATGCAGTAAGATAAATAATTGTTTCTACTAATTTGCCCTAAAATAACCCGTTGGATAAGCTAGATAAACAAAAGCTTGAAAATTCGATAAAATATGTTAAGTATCTTATCTCATCTTTAAGATGATCTAATAAATGAATTTAATGCGTCATTAATGATCATCTTTAAGGATTCTTGAAATCTGTCTTTATAATCCCTAAATATGAAACGTCAGAGGACTAAAAAGATATAACCAATCACCGAATAACACAATGCCATGAACTAAGAGCATACCTATGAATAAATCGTCTTACAAAGTCCGACATAATCCGCATAACAATGCATTACATTTGTGTTTCTTTGTCTAGACAACACCTGATGTCATTCCGAAGGATGCAAAGTTTTGTCGCTCAGAAGAAATAGTCCTGAAACGAATCGTAAAAATAAAAACTTACGCCTTATGAAGGTATATTTGAGTGCAGCTGTTGGGAAATAAGTTTATCTCCTGGAGAAATACCTCGCTTTAAAGCGATCCTGTATTTTTATAAACATCTGTAAAATATATGGCCTGTGAACAAATCGAAAACTTTATGTGCAAATATTTATACCGCTGTAGAACTTTCAACGTAAAAACATCACAGTAAAACGTATATTTTAGAGACTCTTAACATTTTAAAAATGTTTTTTAACGATTAGATTATCTATGCTTTCTAAACTAACGAATAACGTATTTTGAAATACTCTTGAAATTGAAAATTATTAAATGAGTACTTTTTTATATTTTAAAAAAATAATTAATTCACACACGGCATTATAGAAAATATTTTAATAGAATTTTACCAAGTTCTTTCTGTCATAAATAATAAACTAATCAATAATAAGTATAATATACAATCATAACTACATATAATATAAACATAAATATTTATGATCTATATTAAATTTAAGTATAGCCTTTCATTATTTTATCAATCAAAAATGCATGGCGGAAAATGGATTCAAAATCCTGTATGCTTTTAGCAATTCCTATTGTGTTAGCACATTTTACCATCCAAACTAAGCGGCGATATGAAAACCAATATAAATTCTTTAGAAATCGCGCTCGAATTTTCGACATTCACTCAACGCGGAGAGCCGCAAATTGGGTTATTGAATAATACAACGGAACCGAAAACCGCTTGGTCTAGTAAGTAAAGTAAATGATGGGCACAGAGGTATACAAGGGAGGATGATTGATAAAAAAACAAATCGAAGGAAACGCGATTGGCGAAAGAACGGCGAGTCTGGCGAAAACCATTGTAAACTCCTTGTACTCCGCCGCGGGCCCCGGCGAGATGAAATTATGATTTATAAATTGGACGTTAATAAAAAAGTAAACAACAAAAGGAGCCTCGCTAGGAATTTATTTATTTTTTATGAATTTAGTAACAGCTTAGATGATTTGGTTTCTCGGGAATACAGCTGCTTGATGTTTCCAGTCTTCCGACGTTTCAGTTTCCGTGCTGGGACCATCTTCGGGGATTTCGTTTGTGTGTACTTTCTCACCTGTATTTAACACACTTGTAAGATAATTTGAGCTCAAATTCCATCAAAATCTCGTAATAATACTTTTGTTAACATCTTTGTATATCTTCAAAATCAAGATGAGATACGAGTCAAAATATGTACATCTAATAGTTTATAAAAATTAAAAACGGTACTGGATTCGCTTCGCTATTAAATTATTTTTTTTATTATTTTTAATATAAATACATCAATAAAAAAAAACATTTTCAATGTTGTGCCTCCACTGAGATACATTCAATTCAAGCATTTTTTACATCAGTATACTGATTTAGTTTGCACATACAAAAGGTGATAGTGGATCTCCGAGTGAGGAAACTCGTCGACAAAAGCTTTTCCAAGAAAAGAAGTGGGTATCAGGCAATGTCTCTTCAAATGCTAATAACCCAGGCACCTGCACTTTATTTTTTACTTTGAATACAAGCGGGAACCATACGTGGTGGAATATTTTTCTAACATATTTTGTTACATATAGACTAACAATAAAAAGAACTGAAAAAAGACCTTTATTTAAACCCTATCGCCTGCCACTACTCAAGTATAAATTTTTCAATATATTTCCGTTATTATTCCAATAAAAAAAAAAATATTTTAATAAATTGAAGCGTTAAATTGATTATGAATTAGGAATAAAAAAAATCTCTTAAAATAAAAAGGGGCTCCCCAAAAAAAAAAATATCCGAATCTCCTAATCATGTTGCTAATATTTTTTTTTGTATATTTTGAAATAAACCAGTTTATTGTAGGTGTAAAATTGATAACTCTTTTTTAAAAATATAGTATTTGGTATTTTTATCCTAATTTGAAAATCAACAAGGATGATTTTTAGTGTCATTGAACCTTTTATTTACATATTTTTTTAAATAAATCTAAATGTCCATTTTCAATAATGATTTAATTTTAAATTAAAACAAAAAAAAAATATCAAATATTATTGAAAAAAAAAAAAAAATTTAAATTTTATTTCTTTAACGTACTTTTAAAAAAAATTATATTGATGAAGAAACCCTTGTTTATATTTATATGTTGGGTTCATAAGATAAGTGAAAATAAAACATGTAAGGATTTGTCAATGGGGGGATGTGTGGGGTGACCTTCAAATGACTCAACTTATTGGGGAGCCGTACCCAATATATTTCAGTTCCGGGGGGACTTCCGGTACGAACCGAGCGAAAACGGAAGCAGTGGCCTGGATCGATGTACTATCCCAATAAAAAATACCTTATTTATATAGAAATCTATCTTTTATGCGAAAAAATAAAATAAAGTGAATATGAACAGTAGGGAAGGAAACATTTTATTCTGCACGAGAGATTTTATTTCAATTAAAGTTTAAGAATCACATTTTAAAAACATATAATTTTGTTACTTCGCTATTAAATAAGCACTAAGTACAAGGGTTAAATTTTAAAAGCATTTGTTTAGTAAAACAACTTTAATTAACAGTATATAAAAATAAAAATGTTTTCAGTGAAACTTATAAGAACAAAATAGAGATATTTTCGGTGAGATAGTCACTCCAAAGAGAGACACCCTAAGAAGAATGTTGATAAATTATGACTAAACAGTGTTTCAACCGCTTTTTATATTTATTTGAAAACTAAAGCCGTGACTTTTGATGCACGGTGTACTATAATAAACACTGCAAAAATAACGAAGACATTCGAATCTAAAAGCTGAAAAATATTCCCGGTGAACTTTCCTGAACGGCGGAAGCCTGAATGTCACGGGGTAACATTTTACGGAGAGTTAAGTTTTTATGAGTTTTTGGTGATGTGAGTTTTTTATGTCCGTGTCTTGTCACCGCTTCAGTTCCGTGCGAGGTAATATGTTCGCGTTAGGGGAGGGCCGGTCGCGAAACATAATCAAATTGCACTCAGAAGTACGCAAAATAATAAATCACATTATCCTTCTCTTTTGGGCCGTACTACAGCGCGGCACAAAGCTTTTTTTTTTTTGGCAATTTTTATTTAGAGCTTTCTGCGAAATTAGATAACTTCGAAACCGGTGTGACGAATTAAGCTCGGGAAAACGAGACCGCGGCTGAAATGCTTTTGATTTCTTACACCATTTGCGTACATATAAAAAAATAACGAACTCACGATATCGTGTTTAAAGTCATAAACTTATAAATATATTTTTTTCTAATGTGCGAACAAATACTACATTATATAAAAACTAGTTTGAAAGGTGGAATATATTTGAATTATGTAAAAAGGAAATTATTAAATCCGCATTTAATACGTACAATATGTTTTCAGATTATTAATATAGTCGTAAAATGATGAGAAAAATCTTTTGCGATACATGTAGGATTCAAACGCATACCTCTACGGCTATCGCGATACCGTATTCTGTACAATTTAAGGAGTTATGTGCATGCCAGAAACAAATATTTATTTATATATAAATATACTATTCTAGCAAAGGTTATAAAAATAGGTTGTGTACTTGCACATAATAATTTAAATTTTTGCACAGTAGTAGTATTACTAAAGTTCAATTCGACAAAGAATTGAGTCGCGACATACTCGTATATAGAATTGAAGGTTAAAACCCGTATTGCATAAAACTATTTGAGGTAAATTACCTATAAACACATAAATTATATATATTTTTAATTATATATATATATCATTTTGGAACTAAATTAATGAATTAACTAAATAAAATATAACTGATAGTGATTTTTTAAAATATTCACAAGATTAAATTTATATGAAAATAAAAAAAAAAGTTCGTTTTTGAAACCTAGCAAACAACCAAATACTATCTCAAAATATAAATATCCATTCGGATTTTTCGTTCTCGTTAGAAATAAATTATTTTCAAATGACGTCGAGCCTAGAAACTTTTTCCGGACGAGGTGGAGATTAATGTCCTGGGAATTGGAAGCAAGTTTACGGTGAATTCGTAAGGTAACCTTAAATTATTGAGATCAGATCGGCCGGCCTGTTGGCTCGCTCGTTGAAACCGAGTTGTTATAAAAAAAATACCAATAAAATTCTACCCCAGCCCCGCGAATTGCACAAAAGTTTTGAGTGCCGAAGACTGAAACACCGAGGGCTCAGAATTTATCTCCTCGAGCTTTCAGTCCGCCAGGAGAGAGAACGGCAAACAGACCGGAGCGATGATTGCGAATTAACACGGTGTTTATTTTCACTTTGCAATAGTATCTAATTTAAATCGGATGCATCCAGCGGATGTGACGTCATCAGAGCGCATCGTGAGTGAGCGAGACGGTTGCGCCGGCAGAGGGGAGGGGGTGGATAAGTCGGCAAACTGGCGCTCGGGGAAAACAAGTCAGTCGACGCGAGGAGCTCGCGCGGTGAGGTCGTCCTTGCGTCCAACCACCCTCGCTCCGGGACCGGGAATACTCTCGTAAACAGTCCGATGTTGCGGAAAACTTCAAACAATATCCCAACACCATTTTGTTACTATCAATCCAAAAAAATATACAAATCGAAGCGATGCCGCTGATGTTACGTAAAGAGCCGCAAAGTCACGTTTTTGATTATGCCATGTCGAATTTTCAAAGTACGGCGATCGCGTGAGGAATAAAATTTTTTTTGGACTCCGGTCGAGAATTTTCCAGGTGCAGTTAACGAAATATAAAAATAATATATTGGCGTAATAAAATAAAATGTAGTTTATCATTACGAGAGCGCTGTGACGGTTAAGTGTCACAAGACTGTTTTTTTGTTTTTTTTTACTCTATTTCACTGACAATTTGACAGAAAAACAGGTGACCATTGACGATATCACGATGAAGAGAATTTCCAGCGTCGTTCTGTTTTTCACATTCGGATTTATACTGGAAGGACTTGGGGAGATTATGCGTAAGTATAAATCTACATATGATACTTAAAAACACATTTAAATACTTAAATCAAATAGATTTGTCAAGAGAGACTCAATTCAATCAACAATAGTAAACTGATATTTGGATAATTTAAATGTTGAAGGAATTCAAATTAAAATTGACATCCTTGTTGCAGAATAAATTATGGTTGTACAGGGACTTTATTTCATTTATATGTTCATAACAAGACTGATTGCATTACTTCTCATCAATAATACAGCATTATTAAAAAAATATATGAGACACTGATTACTACACTTCATATTTTTTACAAAACGGTTAAATTACGCTATAGGATTATTTTGTATTAGACGCGACTAGTTTCGCTTAATGCTAGGTTGGCATCTAAGTAAGCCATTTACAATGAGTAAACGAAAAAGTATTAGAGAGAGAGAGGAAAGATTGTCAGAAGTAATTAAATTGCCAACGAGTTTAATGTTCCTGATCAATCAGACATTATATACAATTACTAAATAAACGATTTCAAATAAATGAAGATGAATATTTATTTAAGGCAGTTCTAGTCTGTGTTTTGAGAACTTTAACGTTGATTTCGCGTTGTATTAAATATATAACGAAAAAATAATTACGTCAATTTATATAAAAACGTTTGAGGTCGCCTCGATTTCGGTTCTTGATCAGATCAAAGCCTTGTCATTCTCGGGGCGCGCTTTCATGACAGATGCTTGCCGCCAGTCGCAGTCGCCAGTCAAGAAAATTAATCATGTCATATACACTAGGAAATCATTTACTTCGTATTATTTCCTCGCACAAAATATATCGATAGGCACGGGGTTGTTTTCCAAGTATTATTAATGAAAAAAAACATTAGTAAATATAGACATCCATCTCACTATTAATTACAGTCATATTAATAAAAAAATATTTTTATTAATTTATTTTCTTTACTTCCCCGTATATCAGTTTCGCATAAATATAAATAAAAACAGGTTAAATTTGAATCTACATCTACTAGAATATCGCAAGCATATCTTGTTTTCAATTTAACCATGATGGCCATGTGTTTTTTTAAATCTTTTTTGGCCTGTAAAATCCCTGAATTCAATCTCAAATGTGTATTTACTCATAAATTTTTACTGTGGTTTAATATGCGAATCTTGAATTTGTATTTAAATCGTTATTGAATTGAATTATTTTTTTATTGGTTTGGTTTACAAAACATTATAAATATGATAATTTGACTTCAAACAAACAATTTTTTGGACACCTGCTTAACAAATTGTCTTCGACCAAACTTGGGATTTACCTGCCAAGACAGGGTTCGAACGAGTGATCTTTTGATTAGTAATCCACGGTTTAACCACTAAGATAATAAATAAACAGTTCTAATAAATATGAATGGGATTTAAATTACGTGTTTTTACTTTGTGTTATAACTTTAAGTTTTCTCAAAGTTTTTTTAAAATCATTTAATGTTTATTTATGTTGTTTAATTAATATGAAAAATAAATATTTTATTACAAGATGTGACTCATTTTAATAACAAAGGTTTTTTGATAAAAGTATGTTGTACCAAAGTCACGTTAATAGTGCTGCGTTCAAAAATAAATATGATCAAACTCTTTAAGTTAATCCAATACTTATATGTAGATATAAAAAAATTATAAAGAAATTTTAAATGTGAATTTAAAAAGAAAAGGTATTAAATGAACACATACCTTTTTGTAAGAAAAAGTATGAAAAAGTAACGACATGTATTTTTAAGTTCGAAAATTCTAAAGAAATGAATTAATCACACGTATCTGATATCTGATACACAAAATAATTGAAGCGAATTCTTAACACTCAATAAGCTGTGAAATGAAACTTTAATAATTATGTAAATACATATTTTTTTTATACATTTATCATTAGATATCAGATACTGAAAAATATGAAAAAGAAATACTAGCAGATCGACTAGGTCTTAACGATATTTTTAACAGATTATTTTCATTTTTTATTAAATTTTTCAGAAACAAATTTACAATAAACAGTTGATGTATTAGTAAGAGTCAAAAATTAAAATAGTTACAAATTCTCAAAATAATTTTTTTCAAACAAAACAAAACAAAATCTAGGCATTTGAACTATGATCTTCTGTTAGAATATTTGTCTGAAAGATTGTTTATATAAATAAATACCAGGTTTTGCAAAACATATACAACGCTTGCAATCACCCTGTATAATTTAAAAAAATATTAAAACAAAATCTTAGTATTTGAGCTTTGATCTTCTGTGAGAATATTTGTCTGCAAATAAGTCATATAAATTCCAGGTTTTGTAATATATTCACAAAACGTTAAGAACCAGCCTGTATAGCATATACATTTTTAAAACAATATTTCAGCATTTGAATTTTGATCTACTGTGAGAATATATGTCTGAGAGTAAGTTATATATCAATACTCTAAGTCTTGCAAAATATTCTAAAACGTTAGGAAAAACATACAAATTTTTATAACAAAATCTCAGCATTTGAACTTCGATCTTCTGTGAGAATATATGTCTGGAAGTAAGTTTTATATAAATACTCAGTCTTGCAAAATGTTTGAAAACGCTAAGAATCACCCTGTATGTATAATATATAAATTTTTTAAAACAATATTTCAGTGTGTGATCTTTGATCTTCTGTGAGAGTAAATGTCTGAAAGTAAGTTATATATATATATACTTTAAGTCTTGCAATATAATCGAAAACGTTCGGAATCACCTTGTATAACATACAATTTTTTTAAACAAAATGTCAGCATTTGAACTTCGATCTTCTGTGAGAGTATATGTCTGAAAGTAAATTTTAAAAAATATTTACAAATGTTAAAAACCACCCTGTATATTAAACAGTTTTTTAAAACAAAATCTCAGCGTTCAAACTTTGATTTTCTGTGAGAATATATGTCTGAAAGTAAGTTATATATAATTACTCTAAGTCTTGTAATATTTTCGAAAACGTTCAGAATCACCCTGTATATAAAACATATAATTTTTTTAAAACAATATTTCAGCATGTGATCTTCGATCTTCTGTGAGAGTATATGTCTGAAAGTAAGTTATATATAAATTGTTTGAATTTTTGGAAAAAAGGTTTGAATCACCCTGTATATCCGGCTGCAGGTTGGGTGATGTTGTTGGGCTCCCCCAGGCCCGCGTGACGCGCCGCAGACACGCCTCGTCTGGCCTGAGTCCGCCATGAGGAACCCCGTCCATTAGTAGACGTCCGCATGTCAATATGAATCAGACGGTCATTTGGCGGACCATTAGTTTCGGGGCGACTGTATAGTGAAAAAACTCCGCTGTACTTTCGAATTTTTCGCGCATCATTTTTTAAAGAGATGGCCAAAAGGAATACTTAATAACAACGTTCACGAACTAAAATTTGCAGATGAATAAATACAGATATCAGTTTTTGATTATTGCATGATAGAGAGGCAGTACATTACAAATAATTAGTAAAGTATTTTATTTAGTAAAAACACCTTGTATCTCAAATGTTGAAACCTTTTTCCTTCTTAGTGATGTGTCAGCACAAATAAAATTTTTCCCCTTTTCCAAACATCTAAAAACAACATGAAAAAAATATCAAAAACAGAGTTACCGATATATAATATATATATTTTTTTTACATTGATAACATATTTAAACGTAAAAAGCTTACTATTTTAAGTATTTCTGATAATTGAAATTTCTGTGAAATCAGATTTTTTTATCCTTCATCTCAAAATTTACCAAATAATATTATTAAATATAACTCATGTTTTTATAATGTATTGAATATGAACAAAAATAGAGAATTAAGATAACAGAATCATTATTTGTACGCAGACCATTTGAATATATAATTGATTTTTTTGTATGTATGAATTGTTAATATTTTGAGTCAAAACTATGTTATACAAAGCAAAATGCGTTAAAAACGTAATTTAATGCCATAAAATTTCTTTAAAAAAAAAATATATAAATATACCCATGTCAAACGTCAAGCAATGAATAATGATTCTGTCAATATGTATAAACATAATCACGTGTTTAAATTACCATAGTTCTAAAATTTACATAAAATACAACCGAAAATTACATTTTAATAACACCCCGCGATATCTGATTTTAAGAACTACCCGCGGTCTGGTGCCCCCCAATAATGGCGGTGCATATAATGGGCCCCTCTCATAATCTAAAATAATTCCTGCCACGAAGCCAAACGCCTCCCCAGGGTTCAATATCGGCCACCCCCCGCGCCATTATTTCCTGATCACCCCCGCCGTGTGAATGATATCTTATATTCCCTTCTTCAGGAGAAATTCTTTTATGAGTATTATTAGTCTTGGTCAAATTTATGAGACTTGTTCAGAGATAGCAACAGGAGTTTTAGCGGGATTGGTTTGTTTTGAGCTCCTCGCGATGGGCCATTAGATTAGCGCACACACTTTTTATAGCCGAGAGTCTCTGAAACGTAGTTGAAATTAATTTTTGACAGATATTTAAAGCAAAAAAAAAAAAAACACTTAATTGGTTTATCACGAGTCTTATGTGATTATTATATCACAAAAGACTTAAGTCTTCTTGTTGAGGGACAAGGCATTTGATTGGTGAAGATCCATTATTGTAATGATAAAAAGTGACTTTGTATTTTTGTCTTCACTTTGAGTTTATTATTATTATGGCGAAAATAATGCGCTAAAAAACATTACACGCAGAGTATTATACAGGGTGTCCAAAGAGAGTATCGGATATTTGTTAGTGCAGTAAAACATAAACTACTAGTAATCAAGTATTATTTTTATTGTTGATTATAAAAATATAAAATGAAAAATTATTTTAAAAAGATGATGTTATCCAAATGGTGACCGTTACGCTGCTGGCACTCTTCTAATCTGGAACAAAGATAGCTGATAACACACTGACACCATAGCCCTCGATATTGCTGCCATTTCTGACCTGATGTTTTATTTCAATTCCATTAGATTCTTCGGATTATTCTCATAAACCCTACGTTTAAAGTATCCCCATACGAAATAGTCAAGAGGGCTAAGGTCAGGACTTCTGGGAGGCCAGTTGATGTTACCTCTACGCGAAATGACCATATTAGGGAATAATTCGTTAATAGCTTCAATCGATTGATAGGATGTATGGCAAGTGGCCCCATCTTGTTGGAAACACGTTCTTGAGTTGGAACCTTGAAACTCCTGCAACTCTGGGCCCATATCACAATAACGCAATAACATATTGGTTGCTATTCACATTCACCCGATACTCTTTTTGGACACCCTATATAAAGAAACTTGTTTTGTTTAGATCTGTTAAGGTAAGGTTGTTTGGAGTTAGTTGTAGAAGGTTTAGTTGGATTAATTTGTTTTAGACTTGAAGTAATCGGTCATCACATTAGAGTGAACTCTTTTAATCGCCAATAATAAGAATTGCGGAAAAACATTATGCGTGGTTGGAATTGAATTCTCAGAGCGTTTATCAGTTACGGCTAATTAAATATATTTAAAGTATTAGATTCACATATGTAGCAATGATACACATATTTATTTGACACTGCATAATTGAACCACTCTCTCATTATAACCAAGCTAGAATTTGATTTTGCAAGTAAGGAATCGAGGTAATTAGTATTGTACGAGTATTAAGAAATACATGTTTTTAGTGTTACTAGGACATATTTATAATTTATACTATATTAAGCATTTCCAAAACGCAAAAAATATTTAATATAACTATCAATCATTGAATATTTTATATTGTGAGCTTTATAAATGTAATGTGCGAATAAAATATTTTTAGAAGTAAAATTCATACATAAAAATGTGACACTTATCATATTTTCGATGCTTTTTAATATTGTTTATTTTTAAAGTTCCACTGTTAATTTGTAGCTCTTCAAACTTAAGATGTAATTAAGAATTCTTATTGTTGAGTTATTCTGATTGTTCAATACTTTATTTAGACTCTTGAAAGCTTTCACCGTTACGTAATCATTAAATGCAAGTGGTTTATTTTCAGTATTAAATATTTAGCATTTCCTTTGAACAAGGATATGTATATAATTACATTAAAACCAATATTTGCACAGTCATTAAAACAATAAACATCAAACAGCGGCAATTTGTTTATTCAAATATTAACAAAGTTTATTTATTTGCAAATTCGCATTAAATAATTATTAAGAATACTCTCGTATAACTCAAATAATGTGAATATATTTGAAACGGTAAAAATAAATTTGCCTCGAGTAAATATAGCCTAGTCAAACACGCAAAGAAAATTTTCCCGAACGAAGTCTTCGCGGCATAAAATTATTTCATATCGATGTTTAGAGAAGATAAAGCGACGCACTAAAGACTCAAGTGAAGTTCCTATATAGCAGTTGAGGTGAGTATTTCAGATTATTTTACTTTAGCAGCTCCTACCTCGCGATTTATGGAAAGATCATTCATGAACTTATCTCACATGCAAAGTTATATGTAAATAACTGATCGTTACTTCAAATGAAAATTTATGTATATAGTATCACGATTTTTTTTCTACTTGTATAAAAAATGTAATTTAAGTTGCAAAGTACAATAAATACAAGAATGCATGTCGGCATAAAGTACGATCCAATCTCTTTGAAAGTGTCTCTCCCATATCTAATGTAGCATTTACAAGGAAATCCAAATATAGGAAATTCCGTTCAGAAGTTCGGGTCAAAAATCTTCCCCTAAAAGATTTTCAATCTTGAAATTTTGAGTTAATATCTCCCTACGGATCATTTCAAAAACCTTTCCACCCCTGGCAACATCTAACACAGTAAACAAACGCGATCTACCCTTATAACACAGGGAGGCCATGTACCGATCGTAATATTCTCCCTAAAATGAAAATTCGATCGCATGAAATTTACCAATCTCAATTTTCATAAAAAAACTTGCTACTAAAGTTATAACATGGTCTAAATACACTAACACTAAAAAAAAAAAATTAAATAATCTGAACGCGTAGCAACAATATTTATTAACTATTGCATTTAAACACATGCTTAAATAAATATATTCAAATAATAATTTATTATTAAACCATTACTGCACTCTCAAAATAAAGCCTGCTACAATTGAAAAATAATATAAATTAATGAATAGTTTATACATTTAACACCATGTAAAGCGTGTTGTTGTTATTTTTATTTTAAATAAACACGATTATAGGTTTTGAATTACGTCTTGTAAATCATGAGCGATGGATGTTTCAAGTCCCTTTGAAAAATATTTAGGGGTTGTGTGGGGTAGAGGCCCCGCGGGAGACGCGCTACCCTCGGACTCCCGTAGGAAGGCTAAGTAGGGTGTGTAACCAGGAAAATTGTGAAGATAACTTATTATTTAGAAAGAGGATTAGTTTGTTTAAGGTTACGCTTGATTATTATTTGTGTTGTCATAATGTTTGGAAGTTTCTTGTTAAATTGTTTGGATAGCCGAGCACAGAGCAAATTTAAGCTGCCAGGCAAAATCAAAAACCAAAATTTTCTGACACACAATTAATGTTTTGTACATTTAATTTCAATTATGTTAATTGAAAAAAGTTTGATCAACGATTTCTGATGTTTGCTACTATAGATTGCTAGAATTAACAAGAGCTATTGAATCCCACATAAAAGAGTATTTAGATCTTTGAATATATTTAAATTTAAACAGGTTTCTTTGATCCTTCAAAAATAATTTTTAGTTTATCGTTATCAGTAATTTAGTTTTATAGAAACAAACCACTAGAAAAACGTAATATATATATTTTTTAAATAGTCTCATAAAAGTATGCAGTGTTAAGGAAAGTGATTTCTAAAATCAGTATTTTAAATGTATAAATTCTGATAAAAGCAGTAAACGCCCGTAATGTTGGCACAAAATTTTAATTTGTTTGAAAAAGCTGTGCAAAAGATATGTCGCACTGAAAATCACAATATTACTTTTCAGTTTTTAATTACGAGGGAAGAGATAAAAATAAGCAATATCCGGTGTTTTACATGTAGATAGTAGTACGTTATCCGGGTATTCCGTGATACAGTTAGCGAGGGCCCGCCGCTAATGGACATTTGGGTGTAATGCCCGACGATCACCGCAGGCGGCGAAACCGGAATGTATGGCACTCCAGCGAGGAGGACTCGATATCAAATGGATCGAAACTGGAGGGTTGTTAACCGGCGCTTTGTAAAGCGAGGCCTCCGTGCCTAAAGAGGCCACCATGAAATTAAATAATTTTAACTGAAAAAAATGCAAGTGACTGAAAGATTGCGAATATGGCCTGAACGCGGAGTAAAATTACAACGTAAAAACTGCCTGATTTTCTTGAGGTCTTCCGGAAAAAAAGTGCTCTTTTTTTTTGGCTATCTGCCTCTATTTTTTAAAAATTATACTTTTATAGAGAAGTCTGGTTTAAAGATGCCATACTAAGCTTAAGTGTCTATCAATCGTAGAATTAAAAAAAATATATGTTCACCATAGTAAAATTGAACCCAAAGTAAACTGAATTTTTTTTTATTATCAAATAAATATTTTTAACAAACTTAAACGTAAATAAACATCGATAATCCCTTTTATATTTAGTAGAAATACTAACATGAATCTATTTTCGATTTGTATTACATGGAAAAAAATTGATATTATCTTTAATGAAAAAGCAGAGTACTTCCTGAAATTTGGTTTCAATATCAAACATGTACAACCCTCTCGATCCATGTCACCCGAAAAGCAAGCCTTCATCACAATTCTAGTAAAAACATTTTTTACAAAAAAAAGAGGGTCGTTCAAACAACGGAGAACCAGAATGGTTCTTGTAAACCAAAACAGGGTTGATGCACCCATAAAATTTGATCAACGCATCGTGAATGTGACTCGACGGACTGTCGGGCTAAAAGCCACACTACCCATGAAACCTGAAATATATCTTCTTTATTCAATAGAATGGGTTTACCACATGGTCCATTTTAATAAACAACCATTTTTTTATAAATTATAACATTGTTTTATTAGCCTTTCTTAAAAGTAAGTAATAGAATATATGACTAATCTTATACGTGTCTTTTAAAATTGAATACAACAGAAACTCTGAGCCGTGCATTTATCAAGAAAACCCTAACCTTCAATATTGTATTCGATTTTTTTATAGACATGATAGGGTTTTGTACAAGTATTTTCAACAAAAAGCAATAGTAAATTATTTTAAGAACCTACTGATTACATAATTTTTAGTGAGAGCTTTTTCGCTATATAGAAAAATTTGTTGAACAAAATGGTTAATGATCGATGTCCATTACATGATTAACCTACATTTTGAAAAGTAAAATATGTATTTACAATGATGAAAAACGCAAATAAAGCATTCCAATATCCAATTACATACATTTATTTCAATACGTTAAATATAAATTGCTGATCATGATATATATGAGCACAGTATAATAATATATGTTGGATTCCGGTAAGCTCTGATAAAAATGTTTGAACTTAATTTTTTTAAATCCAAATAGTATAAAATAATATTTTATTATTATTATTCACTTGGTAAATTGTGTGATCAATTGTCAGTAATGTTTTTAATTATCGCGGTGCACATTTGTTATGTTAAAATAACCATAGTTTGGAACAAATAATTCAACTTACTAACTTAAGTACGCGGACGGACATTAACTCAAGTTGTGGCTTTGTCCATGACGATAAAATTTAGGAAATGGCCCATTTTGAGAAGTCCAAATTCGATATGTTCTACGCTTATTGCGAGACTGACCAAATTGCTTGTACAAAGGGACGCACATTATGTCGCAAGGAATTCATTCTGTTACACTCGACAGTATCTCAGATAATCAGTGTAAAGTTGAATTTAATTTAAAACTTCTCACATAGTTCAATTTTAGGTCCGCTTTGAGCAAAATTAAATTCATTTAAAATGAATTAAGACTGAATGAAAACACCAGTGGGTACGTAAAGAAGCAAATTATGTTTCGAGAGATTTAAACTGTTACAATAGACGCTATCCCTGAAAAGTAGTGAAATGTTATTTTTTATGTATTCAATTTTGTTTTAATTTATGGTTATTTTTAGTTAATTTAATACACCAGTAATAATTTTGTTACATTTGACACTATTTCGGAAAAAAACAATGAAATGGATGAGGAGCTTTATGTTTTCTGTTCTCGAGATGCTCTAAGCCCAAGGAATCAAATCTTCTAACAACAACTTCTGCCATAACCTAGAATCATACTAAGCAGTATAATGTCGAAAATTAGCATTTAACGTAGTTCAATTATAGATCTGATTTGAGCAAAATCAGACATATTCAAAGTGAATCGAAACGAAGTGAGAGCACTTAGCCAAATATCTGAAACATCAATTGTTTCTTGCTCAGTCCTTAACATGAGCCTCCTTTCAAGCACTCGCGATAAGAAGATCTCTCAAAGCACAGGCAGTTAAGCCCCGAACAATGGACGCAAGCCGGGCTTAACGGGAGCTATCAGCAGTTAATAAGCTAACTGAACATGTACAGAACGAAGGACTTTAGCAATCATGATCGGATTTGTATGGAAGAAGCACCTCAGGTAAACGCGCCCCTTAACTTTCCAACAAACACGAACAACTTAAGAAAGAAACGAATATTCATAATTTACTCGAGGCACCCTTAATATCTGTTATAAATATTCGAAGTTATGGATGCTGCTTCTTTTTTGTATTTATTAATACTCCATGTTTGCTTGTTATTTACTAATTGAATAAATGATTCTTCTTTTTTAAATTGAAAAAGTTTGTAAACAGTAATTTTTACATGAATTCTTGTAATTGTATAAAATGTTAGTCGTGATCATAAAATATGTAGATTTGAATAAAAGAATATACATGAATGAAAAATTAAGATTAAAAAAGTAGCATTTAAAAATTTACAAAACATTTTAAAAGTAAATAAATATTGTAGTGCTTGACTGCGTTGAAAAAATGTTGTGTTTGATGATGCTTTAATAATGAAACATAATCTAAGAACACTTGTGAATCATCTGCAAATTTCATTTCATAAATTAATCAAATTATAAATAGAATGACTATATTTGTTTAAGGTTATATTTAAAAAAAATAACTATAAGATTGAAGTCGCAGGGTGGACTTGAAAAAAATAAACTTACTATGCAAATAGAGTTAAAAAGTACCTTGATAAACAAGACTATATAATATGTACCCAATACTGAGATCGGAACGTCGGAAACCAAAAACTATTCCCCACCATAATACCCATAGAATCTCAAGATCACCATAAAATAATCTTGGGATACAACACAACAGAACAACAGCTGCCAAAATCTATGAACACAAGCCTACCTTAACAATGTTTTTTAATCGTGTATATAGAGTAGAAGTAGAAGTTGGGCCCTGCTTTTTAACACTTGCTTTTTGGTCCTTTGCGGCTTAAAAGTAATTTTGAAACAATAAAATATCAATGAGTTTAATAAAATAGAAGTATAAATTTGTGTTTACTTTTAACAGAAATACATTTTTAATTTAGCAATAAAACTATTACAGCCAGATTATGGAGTCTTGTCATGGTTATTACCATTAAAAGGTTTGCTTTTAGAGTAAATATTATAAAATTATAAAGAGAGATTTTAATTAACTCGCAGCATAACTGCATTTATTTATGAAAACTTATTTAATTAGCAAACAAAAGATAAATTGAAATACAGAGCGTATTTAATTTAAAGTGTTTTATAAACTTGGGCACCACAAAACCAATGTTTTTTTTTATTTATACGTAAAAAAATATTTTCGCTAGGTTATTTTAATTCGCAATGAAATATATCTTATATTTAGTTATGAATTAATCATAATTGGGTATATCTTTTTTACTTTTATCCGCGTAGCATTGAGTTTTTGCGTACACGTGCAAGGTCCTGAATTCAAATGCTGAGTAAAATTAATTACTTCAAATAATATTGATTAAAAACAAAATTCATTAATAACAAAATCTTGGGATAAAATCTTCCATCTTAAAAAAATGTACTATTTACAAAAACCGATTCACCACCGATAGGGAAAGTATATTAAGTTTCTCTAAATCCCTTATTTATAGTTTATTATATAATTCCTACACACCGGTGATTTAAAAAAAAAATGATAATATATTAAGAAATGCAGTATTTTTGACTGAGAGTACTTGGTGGAATTCTATTGTAATATTATTGAATAAAATACTTGACTTATTTTCCATTTTTATTTGTGACCGGTTTCGCAATTATCTCTATGTATACTCTGAGTGATTTTCATTCACGGTTTCGCCAACTTTTCACGTTGGCATTATCAAACAAAGAAAATGTATTTAAAGAAAAAAAAACCGTTTATAAAATAATAGCCGGATCGATTCTATGGAAAGTATATTTAATGCCATGAAAAGAGCGATATGATGTGATGTCCGCGAAACAATCCTGAAAAGGTTTCAAATTTCCGATGATTGAGGGAGCACTCGACACGCAATACTCGTACTGGAACATGCGTTTTCTTGCCCTTGAGTACCTCATTAGCCTTACATTAGGGCTCGAATATCCGCAAATCTACCCTGCCTATAGAAATTGCCATTCAATCTCCGAGTTGAATGGCCCGTGCTCGTATGAATGCTCTGTAGCTCCAAGTGTTTTTTTTTTATTTTTCCATTAGCTTGCTCAAGGACTGCGAGAGAGATTAAATGGTATTGGCATAAATTGGCCTTTTTAGATAAAAGATTACAAGTGCGCTGTATTGATATGAATGGTTTTCAACAAAGGGAAAAAGTCATTAGTCGGTTTTGTGAATAACAATTAACCTTAGTTTAACCGTGAACGTTATTGAATAATTTGAGCACGTTTCTCGTAAAACCGGTAGTTGAACGTAATTTGCAGCTAGTAATGAGCTATTTTTTGCTGGACCAACTGAATCTACATCATAATATAAGCGTCTTACAGTTCTATACCTTTTAGCAAAAAAAAGGTTATCTCTGCAAAAAGTATTGTATGAATAAACACAAGATATAATAATGTAGGATGATATATTTTTTTAAATTGCTAATGGTGATCTAAAATACTATAGCGTTAATGACGTAATCTTTAATTTATATGATCACACAAGTGAATCGGTACAAACAAGAACATACATACTTATTTTGCTTAGTTATGGAGTCAAAGAAGTTGACTTGGATATAACACTGGGGGCACTAAGTCCCAAATGTGTCTTGAAGAGACAATTGAGGACCTTCTTGTCATTTTATGTATGAACGAGACAAAAAAAGTATTGTGAGTTGATGATATAAACTTTGAATTTTTTATGTAAAGACAGAATTAAATATCTTTTCTTTGTTTTATGATACAGTGATTTTATAATAAATACGTAGATATGTTTGCAATTTTTGTTAGGATACAGTGGTTGCGGTATCAATTATGTACAGAGCAATTCAAGTAACTCATAAATTTGGTAAATTGAATTTGGTTTATGGGTAATTAAAAGCTCAACCCCTGAATATACATAGTGATGTTAAAGCGTATAATGTTGCTGAGGGGGAACTAATGAGCGGTATTAAATTTCAATTGATATCAAGTGCAGGTGTTTTTCCTGGATATATATTTGCATGCTAACCATATAATATTATTGATTCAATATAAATTTAATTTGTGAAATGAGTATTGGGTTTTTATACAAAGAATAATACACAGTCACTTTTGTATAAATTGAATTTTAAAATGTATATTTTTTATTTAAAATTGAATTTATTTATATAAATTACTATTGTACTATTTTGGTTGATTGACAAATAATTTATTATATCTAAAATCATTAAACTAATAAAATAAAGTAATACTCAATATCAAAACAATTGTCACAAATACTAAAACACCTAGGAGACTACGAACATTGATTTTTATTCATAGAAGTTGACGATTGATATTCGTAGTCTCTATTTGGCTATTCGTGTTTGTTATTTTTTTGTTTATTTATTTTTATACAGCAAAATAATTAACAACGGAATGTTTTGAATGAGAATTGAATTGCACACGACATGATGATGATGATTTTAGAAATTTAATATTTTTGGCAGAGAGTACATGGTGGAATTCCATTGTAATACATATATTTATTTTTGAGTGATTTTCCGCATGTTCGTTTTTTATTTGTAGCCGATAGTGATTTTGTAAATATTAAGCACATTTGTGTATTTTTATTTTTAGCTTATCTCAACGGTACGTAGATCTCAAAAAAAACATGGCAATAAAGGGCGAATCAAAATCACAGCGAATGACTCGATGGGTTTAAAACAAGTGTAGCGCCTGACCCGCGTCCGTGCATAGGCCGGCCAGTAACGAGCCAATTACGCCGTTATGCAGAGAGCGAGCCTAGCCCCGGTCTATCTGTGTCGTCCTAATAGACCTCGCTTGGGCCGGAGCCAACCGGGCTTAATGAACTAAACTCCCGGCGATTCTCTGAATACCGGGATTTTGGGGCACCCTATGGGCGATTATGAATTTCAAACTTCTGTGGGATATTCCGCAGAGACTAAAGAACAATTTTATTGTATCATAACTGTAATAGGTGTGTTCGTGAGTTTTAGAAAACGTTTTTATTACTTGATTTGGTTTCTTTGGGTGTTGAGTTTACGATGGTGTACCGACAACTTGAAACAGCTCAACACTACATATAATATATAGAGTGTTCAAAGAGATCTTCGGGTATTTGTTAGTTCAGTAAAACGAAAACTACTAGTAATCAAGTATTTTTTTTTGTTTATTATAAGAAAACAAAATGGAAAATTATTTCTAAAAAATGATGTCATCCAAATGGCGACCGTTACGCTGCTGGCACTCTTCTAATCTGGAACGAAGATTGCTGATAACACGCTGACACATAGCCCTCAATATTGCTGCCATTTTTGACCTGATGTTTTGTTTCAATTCCGTTAGGTTCTTCGGATTATTCTCATAAACCCTACTTTTAAAGTATCCCCATACGAAATAGTCAAGAGGGCTAAGGTCAGGACTTCTGGGATGCCAGTTGATGTTACCTCTACGTGAAATGACCTTATTAGGGAATAATTCGTTAGCAACTTCAATTGATTGATTGGATGTATGGCAAGTGGCCCCATCTTATTGGAACCACGTTCTTGAGTTGAAACCTTGAAACTCCTGCAACTCTGGGCCCAATAATTTTCGCAGCATATCGCAATAACGGTCACTATTCACATTCACCCGATACTCTTTTTGGACATCCTGTTTATATGGTAAGATTTGTAATATTTTGAAATTCAATATTTTTGACAGAGAGTACTTGGTGGAATTCCACTTTAATATTTTAAATAATAAGTAAAATACTTCTAGAGTGAACCTCTAATTTGATAATGCCAACGTGAAAGGTTGGCGAAACCGGTCACCGATAAAAATCACTCAAGTATTTTACTTATTATTTAAAACATTTGTAATATTTGATATTCAAACAAAACGAGTGATCACCGATTACGAAACATTTTTTTTTGGTTAAAGCGTTTTGGTTTTCTAATGGTTTTTTAGACTTAAATTTCACAGAATCTAAAGAAACCATTGTAATGCAAAAGCGCTCATATAGAATATAGCAAATTTGTCGTATAATATTTATAATAAATTATTAATCGATGGAACCGTGTGACAGTTTTGGTTGCCATGCTGGCTCAGTAGTTAGGTCGTGGGATCATAATCGAGAATTCCCTGTGCAGACGGTCAACCTCGTGATGTTGTTATGAGGGTGACGGCTATTTCAGTGTTGTCATAAACGATTTGAATTGACATTGAACGTGTCAATATTATCATAAAAATATAATACTTGGTGCCTTTGTTCCAGAAAACTGATTCTGTGTTCTCTAAAGATGGTTCTTAGATATTACGCTGCGTCGAGGCTATATTGGTGTTATGGTTTGAATGTTGAATTTTAATTTTATCTATTTGATACAAAGAGCTGCGTAGCTTATTTAAAGAATTTATTGTTGATAATAATTAATAAAAAAAATTAAATACAAAATAAAAGAAACGCCCCCGGATCGGGGAAAATGAGACAAAATGAACCTTTCTTACTAAACAAAGGGTGGTTCTTAGGGTTGAATATATTCGCATTTTATTTCTCGAGGGGTTGTTTGCCGATACAGGAGTTTTGAAATACAAAAAGGTCTGCCGACCTAAGTGAGCGGCTAGCTGACCCTCGCTCCTTCTTCTCTATTAAATCAAACGCTATCGTTATAATTTCAGGCGGCTTCGTTCATAACTTTTTTTTTCAGTTTACATACATAGATACCGCCCAAAGTAAAAAAAAGACTATAAAAAAAGGAAAATCAATGTATTTTAAAATAGATTTTTTTCGAACAGAAAACTGTACGGTCAATATGCTAGTGGTTCAAAAAAAGTTTGCGTTTTTTCACGGTTAAAGGGCTTTTTCAGTAAATCTATCAGAATTTCTGAGTATTTTTTTGTAAGAAATGAGATCTCAGCTCTCGTTTTCCATGGCAGACCTGTTTGATTTGCTATATTTTATAATAAAGCAACAAACACGATAATCAAATGGCTATTGAATTACGATCTTTTCTATTTGTGGCCGTTTTGGCTTTATAAGTAAGTTTTCGAAAGATGATATCTCCCAGACGCAATCTCCCAGCCATTTAGAAATTTCTATTATTTGTTTAACACAACTTTGGCTAGATGGAATATCTATTAATAAATTGTCAATTTTATTTTGTAAGCAGAGATAATTGTACTACAAATTTTAATGTGGATTGTTTATTCGTTAAATGTAATTTATAAATACCGTACATTTTTGAGGTTCATTAAAACAATTGACTGCGTTCGTTGAATAATTGCTATCGCATGTTTTCAATAATGACAATTATTATCAGCGATAGTTATACATTTTAAAGGTTGTGTAATAATTCGTTATTATAATCATCGTATCCATGGGTTTATTATTTAATCAAAACAGTTAAAACATAACCACAACTTGTTAAAATCACTAATAGTTTTCCAGTATGGAAAAATAAAATAACGTGTATGTGATAAAATTCCTATCATCAGTTCATTAAATCAATAAAACCTTTGATTTAATTAATATGGTAAGTTGATGCCAGAAAGTAGACACGCAAAAAATAATATTTTAATTTGCTAAATATATATCGTATAAATATATGAACACGGTTATTAGGTGTTATACCGCGTTTAACTATTTAAGTTAACACCAATCGAATTTGGTACTGGGACTATCTTTGGGTATTTGATAGCCCCGAAGATGGTCCTTGTATTGAAACTAAAGCCTCGTAACTTTAATGACGTAACTTTAATACCCAATAATCGAGTATCTTTCATATATTGTTTGTATAATATTACTTGTTTGTAAAGTAAAATATATCTAAATGTAGTCCGTGTTGACACTGATTCTTCTGCTCATTTCAGTTCTGTAATATAAGACAACTGAATCTTTAGGATATTTAAGATATTCAATTCATACACGATAACAATCTAGATAGATCAGTTCTGCACATATATATTAGAAGATTCATTTTTACCTAGCAATATAGAAACTGGCCACGGTAGCTGAGGAATGGTTGGTTCTGTTGGTTGGTTATGGCTGGGAAAACCTGTGTGAGGGAAAAATAAACAATGAAAATCATTAAACAGCAGATATATCTTCAGAAAGTACAATAAATAATTTTTAATATAAATAATGCTAATATAATGCTTGCGTTGCACCGCAAACTGATTTACAAAGCTCGCTATTTTATTTTCAGGGGCTTAAATAAATATTTACGGAGCACTCGATGAGTTCCCTTTTAATTTATTAAAATTGCAGTTAGCCTTTGTGAATTTCAAAACACATTGAACTCAATAACTAAACTAGATATATACATTCATAAATATATATTAATTTTTTTATAGGTATTATTATATTTATCAAATTATTGACGTTAAATACAATAAAACATCTCAAATCTATATTGTATACTGTATTCTGGTATTTTATAAGTCAATTGAAATTTTTTAAATTATTGTAATAAAGTAACTGGTTTCGTTTGGTTAAATCTAAAATTATTTTTAATTACAACCTACTAAGTTAAGTAATATTTAGTTAGTTAAACACCAAAAATCACAATTCGGCGTTTAGGTTATGAAGCCAAATTTATTATTTCTGCTAGTATTTTTTATTAATAAACAGCATCGTTAAAATAATAATGGTTTTGGAAAATATATATTCTTGACACATTTTTTTTTCATAAATATTTTATATTATTTTACAATATTCATTAAATGTACGGCAAATACAAGGTGATTCGAAATTTGTTACTTTTCTATATAAAATGAAGTTAGAGTACTTACAAATTTTCAAAATTAAAAAGTTTTGTGGCCAATTTAATAGTATCATAAGCAACTGACTATTTTTAGCATCAGGACATCATTATTCACTGATATGTCAACACGACCAAGCCACGATCTCGTATAGAAGTAAGTGTTGAAACTACATAAAATAAGTTATTTTTATGATATTTTATAAAACATATATTTGCACTCCATAAAACAATAAAATACCAGCATGGACGGTCTGTAAAAAATTCGAATCACCCTGTATATGAGTTTTACTCGACTTCTAAAAACTTTAAATATCTCCGTTATAGTTATAATGCTTGGCGTCTTCAAACGACGTTCTGGCCATGCCTTTCAAAATTACATAAAAATGTCTTCAGAACTTCATTAAGTGCTAACTATTATAAAATGCCAGCTCCTTTATGACTCTGAAACTAAAGAAAGAACTGCAACATTCTTTTTTAAATTACGTAGTAAAATTGTTCAGAAAAACCGCACAGCGAATAGCATTACTGAAAAATCTCTTAAAACAAAGGACGTAAAACCTTTCAATCTGTCATTTTTACTGGAATACATGGAATACGGAATACATGGAATACAATACCTGATTTGTATATTAAGGAATACTTGAAAATAACTTCTGCACTTTTTCATCCCCCGATATGTCAACAGTATGACGTCACAATCCAGCAAAGTACTTTCCGGCGATCAACCGGTGATTGCTAAAACTTATCATAAAATACATAGTCTACCTGTGCTAAAGTTAACATACATTTGATGAATCTTGGAAATATGCTGATTCAATCTCTAAACAAAATAAATAATCAATTTTAATTTGTTTTATTATGTGATAAGAATTCCAGATTGAAAGGTGTATAGCTCGCTTGGAAACATTTAGAAATATTAAATGAAATATATTTCTGTTGAGACACATTTCTAATTGTTATGATGTAGTACTTTCAATTTAAAATTATATTGAAATAAAATATACAAATAAATTTATGCTAATCATAGAAATGATCGGCGTTACCTGAGATTCTGTAAACATTGCCTTACTAGTTTATGAATATATGCGGAAATATTCAATAGAATATAATTACGCGGTGCGTGTGTGTTATTGCCAAATCGCATGATAAAAGCGTAATAATGAGTCTTACGGAAAACTTAAAAATCCATATAACATACGAGTTTCATTACGGAATTAAAAAAATAAATATATTTACAAGAAAATGTGCTTTTTAGAGACTTCTAAAAATACATTTGATATTTGCCATGGAATTTTAAGCCTTAAAACCTTTTTATTCAATTCATTTTAGCTTGCTTTCATATTTAGAATCGTCTACCGAAACTGTATTTTGTAAATATACTATGAATTTAAAATAAAAATTAATTAAAGCAACGTATTTTTTAATTTAAAACAAATCTATTGTTTTATATACAACATATTAAAATGCATTTAAATATTGTTGTAAATAAGCTCACAACTTATTTCGATCTAAGGCTATTGGTATTTTTCCATGGAAACATATTTTTTCACAAATATTTATTTAATAATATTATGTGTATATATAAATAATATTGATAAAAATATGAATTACATGTAACTTATAATAGCTTTATATATAAAAAAAAATTGGTTTGACGTAAATAGATCAATTCATCAAGTGTTTTTTTTTGCGTTTGACTGTCAGTCACAAACATTACCTCCGTCAAACAATATTTAGGCAGTTTCTGTTTTACCTAACAAGTAGAAAACATAAATGAAATATTATTCTGAATAGCTCATGTAGCAAAAGACATTTACGCAAACGATTTATTTTTTGAAATCATAGAAATCGTAGTAATCTGTTAAAGTTCCGTGATTGAAATTAAAGTAAATTCGAAATTTATATAATGTAAGATGAAGACTTTTTATCCTGTTTTGCTTATTGTTATGGTGTATAATTTATTAAAAATAAACTAGAATGCCGTAACAGGCTTATCGTATTTTTTTAAAAATCTTCAGCTTCCCTCGATATGGATTTTCATCAACGATTTATTTTTTGTTAAATCTGTTAAAGTACCGGGATTGAAATTAAAGTATATTCGAAATTAATATATAATGTAAGATGAAGACTTAATATCCTGTTTTGCTTATTGTTATGTATAAATTAGAATGCCTTAACAGGGTTATTGCATTTTTTTTAAACTTCAGCATCCCTCGGGGATGCCCATATTAGCCTCTCGATATGAATTATCATCGGCGATTTATTTTTTGAAATCATAGAAATCGTAGTAAGCTGTTAAAGTACAGTGATTGATATTTAAGTAATTTCAAAATTTATATAATGTTAGATAAAGACTTTTTATTCTGTTTTGCTTATTTTCATGGTGTAAGACATAGGTGGCCTACCCATGGCTCGCGGGCCATATTATTTATTTTTTATTTTTGGCCCGCGGAGCATATGAAAAAACATTTTTTTTTTATTGCATATAAAACCACCAATAGAATATTCCATTGAGCGTAGTTCGTATCATATCATATATATGGTAGTAGCCCAGTCTCATCTCAGTCTATCTCACAGTCAATCTCATTTCATTAATTTGTTCCGGCAGCTGAAAAAGGTTGGCCACCCTTACACTGTAAGAGGACTATCGATTTTTTTAAAAACTTCAGATCCCCTCGATACGGATTATCATCGGCGAAATCGTAGTAAGCTGTTTAAGTACAGTGATTGAAATTTAAGCAATTTCGAAATTCATATAATGTTAGATGAAGACTTTTTATCCTGTTTTGGTTATTGCCATGGTGTAAGAGGACTATCGATTTTTTTAAAAACTTCAGCATTAATTTTTTTTAAATCATAGAAATCGTAGTAATCTGTTGAAGTACTGCGTTTGAAATTTAAGTAATGACGAAATTTATATAATGTTAGATGAAGACTTTTTATCCTGTTTTGGTTAATGCCATGGTGTAAGAGGACTATCGAATTTTTTAAAAAACTTCAGCATCCCTCGGGGGTGCGCATCAGCCCCTCGATATGGATCACCGGGCGGGGTGGGCGCTGGTCCCTCGGCGAGCGCAATACATTATCATCGGGGCTTTCTGTTCCAGCCGAGCCGAAGTTCAGCGCCGCCATCGTGAACGTGACGGCCCCCGTGGGGAGGGAGGCCATCTTGGCGTGCGTGGTGCAGGACCTGTCCAATTATAAGGTGAGATCGCTAACTGAATATTCTAATCCTTATTTGAACACCACCCTGTTTTGGTCATTGAACCGTGTGTTTGTGGGATTCACCACCTAAACATGTTTTCATAATTTTTGCCGCCTCAATCATGTGTTTGTTAAACTACTATAATTTTGACTAATATAATATTTTTGTAGAATTTATTACTTGTTGCCTAAATTCGAACCGCATATTTTACATCCGGTCCTTTTCTTATAAATCCTACTCATATTAAAAGTACACTGCATTGTTTACTCAGTAACAACTTTTAAATATTGTCAACGATAGTCTCAATAAAAATAAATTCCATTGGTAACCCATTTACAATATTTAAATGATGTCTGCATTCATACTACAAATTAGTTCGTACTAAAAATATATTCCAATATTATGTATCATTTTTTTATACATTATTTTATAATACAATTTTTTATACGGTGGTATAAAAAGGATATTTCGATACCGTACGGGACCTAAATTGTAGGAAGACAAAAAATACATAATTTAATATACTTTTATTTTATAAAGAACGTAGAAAGTCGATTTCAATTTGAGGGTTGTATTATTGAAAACGTGTATTGATTGAATTTGTAAATAATATTGTGATTTAATTATCCTGCTTCAGACCTCAAATACCATTTGTTCAGGGAAAAATTCAGTATTTAGAAAGTGGTACGCATGGGTGAAATACACGGCACAGGTAAGATGGTGATGAATAAATTTAATAAAAACATCAAAGTAATTAGTCAAAGACACATAAGCCTTACTCTGAATATTTCCTGAAAAGGCAAAATAATTATCGAATTCCTGAATAATTCTGTGTTCATTAATACAAATCGAACAGTCAAGCATCTCAATTACATGACTAATTAAAGACATAGCAAATTGATAACACCTATCTCAGATCCAAGCTACATGCCCTGGCGTGTTGCCGGCGGTCCCTCTCTAGGAATTATTTCTCGTGATGTTGTACACTTAACTGTGGGTTCTTAGAATCAGCATGTCTGTTTTTTCTTTTTGAAATATACAATATTGAAACAAAAATCATTTCGATAACGAAAAGAATAGTTATCAGCCGTCGCCAACAAAAACAAAACCTCTACTATAAGTACTATGAGTACCATATGATAACTGAGTGTTTTAACTTACAAATTTGAAAGCCAAAGTTTTAAGTGCTTTAAGTATTCAGAATATAGAAATCATTTAATTTTGAGCATATAATTCATATTTCGTTTTTTATTAGTACTATATAATTATTTGTGGTTATGTGGTTATCAGGGTGTCCAAATAGAGCATCGGGTATTTGTTAGTTCACTAAAACAAAAACTACTAGTTATCAAGTATTTTTTTTTATTCTTGATTATAAGAATACAAAATGTAAAATTATTTTGAAAAGATGATGTTATCCAAATGGTGACCGTCACGCTGCTGGCACTCTTCTAATCTGAAAGAAAGATTGCTGATAACACGCTGACACATAGTTCTCGATATTGTAGCCATTTCTGACCTGATGTTTTGTTTCAATTCCGTTAGGTTTGTCGGATTATTCTCATAAAGCCTACTTTTAAGGTATCCCAATACGAAATAGTCAAGAGGGCTAAGGTCGGGGCTTCTGGGAGGCCAGTTGATGCTACCTCTACGTGAAATGACCTTATTGGGGAATAATTCGTAAGCAGGTTCAATTTATTGATTGCATGTATGGCAACTGCCACAAGTGTAAGATGTATCGCAAGAACCACATTCTTGAGTTGAAACCTTGAAACTCCTGCAACTCTGAGCCCAAAATTTTCGCAGCATATCGCAATAACGGTCACCCGATACTCTTTATGGACACTCTGTATATATGGTAAGATTTGTAATATTTTGAAATTCAATATTTTTGACAGAGAGTACTTGGTGGAATTCCACTTTAATATTTTACATAATAAGTAAAATACTTCAGCGATTTTTCCACGTCTAGAGTAAACAGAACTCTGGGCCCAAAAATGTACGCAGCATATCGCAATAACGGTCACTATTCACATTCATTTTGGACATCCTGTATATTCATAGAACCTATTCAAAACAAGTCTGCAGTAATATTTATGAAACTATACAAAGTGTGGTAAAAATCTAATTAATAAAGTAAAAAATCACACATGAAATAAAAGTAAAATATAATTAAGTTAAGCATTTCGATTAGTTGACATAATTGTGTGTGCAAATCCGCTGGGTTTCCCATTCTCTACAAATCTCACGAAATAATGTCATGCCACGTAGGCCGCGCGGTCGGGCGGGCCGGGTGGTTACTGGAGGCGTGCTGTTTATCAGATGTACACTCACGACACATTCCTAATTACAGGAATACATAATTCCACCCCCTGAAAGGCCACTGAAAGAACCGGTCCCGACCGCACTATCGTATTTCTGCAGATTTAAATTCTCCACGGTCTCTATGAAAGCGCTACCCGGTCCTACAAACGATGAATGATTACATATATTTTTTTCACAAAAATAGCATAGTAGACGCATATGCAGTGATATATTTTTTTATAGTACGGTTTTACTAAACAATTTGTTAAATAAACTAGGAGAAAAATAATGATAGTATTTTTTAATACTTCATTTTTAAACATGTAAAATTCATTTAACTGATATCTCAACTAAAAAGCCAGCAAATATAATTTAACTTTTACTGTTTTTTTTGTACAGTAGCGCCGCGATAACTCCTTGTGTTTTGTTCTGAAATTTATACAGGAGACTTAAAAATGCTATTAATTTAAAGTTGTATTAAAAACGCAACTCTCGGCCTGTAACGTTTTATCGGGAGCCGCTATTTAGTAATTGGACTTCCTCAGACTCGGCGACGGCTGGAGGGGAATTCGGGGAATGTGGCGTGCCTGGATAAAAAATAAATACGTTTTCAGTTAATGCAAGTATCGCGGAGAGAGACGTCCAAGACCGGAGGGTCGGCATGCCTTTCCTACGGGTGTTTTCAGGCGATTAGCTTGATTGCAAAATAATAACTCTTAATGAGTTCATAATGATTAATATAGGCTCAATACGCATGAAATTCCTCAAAAAAAAAACAAAGAATTATTTATTTATAAATGAAGTTTAAATGCACTGTGCGCCTTTATTTTTAACTTCGCTTACTTCACAACTTACGATTTGTTTGTATTGATTTTTTTTCTTCATCGTTCATTTGAATTGAATTTTGCAAAAGTAGGCAATGACACAGACAAATATTCAATTATGTATCTTGGTTACTCAACAAATACAATAGCATTAGACTTAGATAGTGCGTGATGTTAAAATCTAATAACATGAAAAATATATAGACGAGCGAAGCACCGGGCTTGAATTCAAATGACCTATTTAAATATTTACAATTTTCTGAATTATGATCATGTTAAAATATAACAACAATGATTAAGGCTTTTTTTTTAAACTTAATTGGTTTGTATGACCTTAAAAATAAATAGGGCTATATTTTACTCATTATTATCAAAGTATCTTGGTTAAGCAGTATACAGCAGAAATCCAATAAATTAAATGCCATGTGTTTTATGAACGAGCATAATAATTAGTTATTTCATAATATGTCTTTAACTAGAAAGCCTGAGCAAGTCACAATCACGGTTACTCAGGCTTTGGGGTGTAATCTCCGAATGATATAGTCTACGCAACACCATCATAAAATTCATCCCCTTTTTTCTATTCTATTCTCTTTGTTTACTTTTGTTTTATTCCGTGTTGTTCCACTATTTGTGTTATGATACAACAAATAAAAACTAATTGAAAATATAGAAAAAATATATTTTATGTACATGTAAATAAATAAATCTGAAATTTATTGTTATACATATAAAACATAAATTTTTCTCTTTTTTTTGTAATTTAATTTTCCGCGTAATTTAATTTATTTTCAATTTTATTCAGAGCGGTGAGGACAGAATGCAGATTGTTTTCCGCAACATAACTCATCGATGCACCCCGAATTGGAGAGAGGTTCCCTTCAACACTTTCAGTGCCACCCTTCGCGGGTAAACTTTAACAGAATAATTGGGGCTATGCGTCAACATTAGCGTTGACACGTGAGATTTCGTGAGTGACAAAATTAAATGGGGCGCCTGGCTGCGAGAGCGAGATAAGAACGCCGCCACTGTCACCTCCTCTGCAAATTGATCCCAGATATTCCGCTTCGGGACGGAGGAGACACATTTGTCATGTCTCGCCTGTCGCCGAGAAAGAAGGAAAATGTAAAGAATCCGAATATGTATAGTTCTGCGGATAATATTGTTTCTATCACAGCAAAAGCATACAGTAGAAATCATTGGCGTGCGATTCATTCAAGCAAAAAAAAAACTCAATCATATTTTTTAAATTATCGTTTGTGACACATTTTGAGAATGGTATTTTTAAGTACAGCTACTATTTTTTTTTTATTTCACTGCTTTTATACTTTTATGGACCGCACGCCACTGGTAGCAATTACATAAAAAGTTTTATAATCAATATGTACTGACGCTCAAACATTGTTTACTATAAAATTACTGACAATATTGATACATACTAATATATGAATAGTCAAGTGGCTAGGAGATAAAATAAATGTTTTAGTCGATGTTTCCACCAAATTGACTTTTTTTAAGGAATCTTCAGAACTGATATCTTAAGACATGGTCTGAAGAAATCATTAAAAAACAAAAGCATTTAGAAATACAAATAATAGTTAATTTTTTTAACAAGGATGTTGCAGGTGGTAGACTTACAAAATAGAATAAAATAAAATGCATTTTAGATAGGAAAAAATAGAAATTTTAGAAAAAAAAAATGAAGAGAAAATTTCGAAAAAAGTTATTGAGAACAACTAAATGTACATAATAAAAATATATTAGATTTGTAATTATAATGTATCAGCACTTTAGCTGCCTCGGAACTTTCTGACCAATATTAGATCCATTGTGAAATTTTAAGCTCGGAGCTTTGAAATAAAAAAATGTAAGTCATTAAATTATATTTTTGTTTTCATTTTTATTTCTTGTATAAAGGCTGTTGTCTTTTTATCATATGTTTTTATTTTAAAAATAATGTTAAGGGTAGTTTTGTATAAAAGCTTATCTGTTTATTTTTTTCCGTTTTAATAGACCGTTCAAAAGCATATTCTCTCACTTGTTTCTGTTTATCAGAGAACAAGCTAACTTTATATCGATAAAACTCAGAGATATTGCAATTAAAAGTTGAATTCACTTTACAATATCGTGTAAACGAATAGTTTTAATGTTGTTTGATGTTTTACAGCATGTCATATTTTAATTAATTATTAACAGAACGTGGCATGAGCTTCGAAGTTCTAAAAAAAATACTTTTCTATGCTCCGTGTTAACCGTGTTAGTGTAATTTATTTTATTTTAAAGTAAACCACATTTATCCTTTAAGGGTTATTTATGGTTACAATGATTTTTTTTGGTAATCGACTTACACATAAAACAACGAGAAAAATAATAAAAAACATATTCTTATGTATAAAAAGATCTACTATATGACTGATTCATCTGTAAATACCAGGAATACAGAGAATTCCAGATTTTTTAAAAACTTTTTTTTTATTATAATAACTGGTTTAAAGTTTTAAACTTTTTTGATAAATCATTGGTGATATGTTTTTCGCCAATTTTTTTTTTTTCAATAGGTTTGGTACCTTGCTTGTTATATACAAGGTTTGTCATCACAATTTGGGGAAACTTTCCAAACTAGTCAATCGAAATTGTGCTATATATGGGAGTGACTGAAGCCACACCCCTTGGTTTATCTTCTTTATGGTTCCAATGATACGCTTCAAGAAACCATCCAGTGACTTCATCATCTGTGGGTGTCTCGCCACTGACTTCAGGTCATCCAGGCACAGGCCCTCCTGTCGGCATTGGCTCTCCAGTTGATGTCTCTGAAGACCGAAGATGGGGCATGAACCCACAAGGTGGATCACTGTTTGTGGAGTAATATCATCACAATATTAGCGTTGTTTATCGTGTGGATCGATTATCTGAAACATGTTATAAAAGGTGTAATGGTGTTTTTGTAGGTGGCTTGGCTAAGGGTGGACACGCAGACGATCCTCACCATTCACAGCCACGTGATCACCAAGAACAGGCGAATTGGGGTGACGCACAGTGACCACCGCACCTGGTTCCTGCACATCCGGGAGGTGCGACCTGCCGACAGGGGCTGGTACATGTGCCAGATCAACACGGACCCCATGAAGAGTCAGCTCGGGTACTTGGACGTTGTCGGTAAGCAAAAAAAAACATTGTGTCTGTAGGTTTCTTACGGTCTCTTGAAAGCCACGAAATGGTCCAAAACTGAGTAATATACTATGATTATTGCATTTTATTTTTTCAAGTCGATGCGTTTCTTATTTTTAAGAAATTCAACATTTTTGACAAAGAGTACTTGGTGGAATTCCATTTTAATATTTTTGAATAAAATACTTGAGTGATTTTCCACATGTTCGTATTTATTTGTGACCTGATTCGCCAACCTTTCACGTTGGCATTATCATATCAATTTTTGTGAACAAATGTTTTTATATTAATGGGGTAATTATCATCTATTCACAAAAATTTGCAATTATATAGAATCCTCTACTTGTCAGGTACATTAAAATCACATTAGCCTTTACCACCTAACAATCATTCTCTCTCTTTCCAACAACCTCTCCTTCTATTATTATATCAAATCTCACTCTGTTTGATAATGCCAACGTGAAAGATTGCCGAAACCGGTCACAAATAAAAACGAGCATGTGGAAAATCACTCAAGTATTTTATTCAAAAATATTTTTTTATTTTTATTAAATTTCAATACATTGAAAAAATAATAATCAAAAATTATATGGGATATATGTGAGGTCAGAACAAATTAACCTCACGCCATTGCGTCTTTAACCTTATTAAAGATTTATTTTTCCTTTAATACGTTTCGAAAGTACGTTTCTGTATGTCTTTGTTATATGTGATTATGAATTTATTGAGACAGACGTTAAATTAAGGGTATTAAAATTAATGCCTAAGTAATATGTCATAAATAGATCAAGGTAATTGATTAATCAAATTAAGTTCAAAGAGATTATTTTACAAATTTAAGCGTATTATATAATATACAGGCTGTACAAATCTAATACAAATAAAATTAGTATTATTTGAAGGCTGAACATAAAATTAAAATTTTTTCGATAAATTTTGAAAGTAAAAATTAAAATATTGCATTCCGATTCGTTTTTTTTACACAAGATCGGCGACTGAAAAACTTCTATTACTTAAAATATTACAGCAAGTGAATGGTCTTTAGAGGGGAAATAAATCTGCCCGTGGAAAATTTGACATTGTTTTAAATATAAATCAAATGAAATCGTATACGAATTTTGGCAAAGTGCTTTATCAAACTTTTAATATTTCTTTTGGTTGGTGCCCATTAACGCACGAGGAACAATTGGAATTTTTCGTATAATAAACGTACTCACGCTATTTCAAATTAATTAATTTCTACGTTGAATTCTATTATATATTTAATTCTATACATAAAATGAGTAAATAAATGGAGTATCGTTTTTAGAAGTGAAATATATGTAATTAAGAAGTTTATTAAATTAATTATTTTAATAGCAGTGTTGTTTAGATGAAGCTATTAAAAAAATTCTTAGAAAAGTTTTTATTAGTAAAAGAATTCTCAGTGCTATTTAGAAGCTTTAATTACTTTGTTTGATGGATGTTTAATAAAAAAATATATAAACGTTTTCAATTATATAATCCTTTATTTTCATTTCAATTATTCTCTTGGTAATTATCCTTTTGTAAAACACGACACATACGTTGTAATCTGTGTTTAATATTAAGACAATACAACAGTTGTGTTTTTTTTAATATTCATGGAGAAATAACATGGAGAAGAAATTTCTAATTATAAGTAAAATAATAATGAAAAAATACAGCGTAGTATAGATTGTTCTAGATTACTCTACGTTATCTGAGAAAAAGTTCAATTCATACAATAAACAATATGTTTCCTTATCAGATTTAAATAAGTGAAAATTTGTATGTTACCCGTGAAAACTAAATAAATTAAAGTATTGAAAATAGCATGATAATTCGACATATCTAATTTCATTAATTAGCTTACACATTATATTTGTTTGAATTTATCGGTGGATTGTAAAAATATTTCAAGATAATGTTAAATCTTAACCAAATCAGGATTGATTGTTTGTGTATTGTGAAATATATTCCGGCAGTTTATCTGGAGAGATTTATTATTCAAAGTAAAAAACATTTTACCGTTATATATTTAATGGTAAGTTGTTATCGAAATTTTATCTATTTAATTACAATATTAATTCTAACCAGCAAAAGACAAATGAAAAAAAAACCCTTCGCTAAAAAATAAAAAAATATTTTTTAATGAATTTGTAAATCTACCACCGGAAGAAAATCATTTCTTATTGTTCCTAAAAAAAAATCGAATGAATTGTTTTTGTATTATCAGTACATAAAATAAGAAAAAATAAAAACTTTATAAATAAATTTTCCAGGAATGTGCACGACACACTTTATTTAAACAGTACTTTGAATGAGAATAAGATTAAAAAATGTATAATTTTTAAAAAAATTAAATAATAGTTAAATATATTTTCAAATGAAAGAAGAATAAATTATTTGTGCATATACTTTTTAGGGTATAAACACAAATATTAATAATTCTATCAATATTATTAAGATATAATAATAATTTATTTTTATGAGCAATGTAAGTTTTTGTTTAAAGAACTGGTTTATTTTTTAACTCTCCATATTCAAACAATAAATATAAATAACAACCAATAAGCTAGAAAATTCGAAGCATCTGTTGTGAGTTGTTCACCTTTTAAGGGCTCCAGAGTCTAAATAAACCCTCAACAGACAAAAGTGCTCACAATTGGCTATTCATAAAATTTTCTGTACAGCTTGATTCCAAACTGGGTGTAAACCTTTCGACCTAGTATTTTCATAATTTTTATTAAAAAAAACAGCTGAATATTTGAAAATTACACAAAAAATACATAGCTGCAAAATGTTAACACTATGAGGTCACAGTCTTGCACGTAACTTGTAAAACATTGCCAGTGTGACTACGTATTCAATGGATTAAAGAAAATACATTTTTTTTGGTGTTTAATTTTTTTTTGTACTGTATGTAGTTGAAAGGTTCGTAGCCCATCTGTAATCATTCTGTGTATTGTGGAGTTCGCACTGTAGTCCAGAACAGCGACGAGGGACGCTTCACCCAGCGGTTTGGATAATATTACACTCGGGTCCTTATCCGTGATTTATGAAAGAGATTATTTTATAGTCGCCGATACGGTCCGGCTTTACGGCGCGAATGAATGGAGGAACTAGATAAGGAGGATGTACGCCAGCAGACCTCTGCCGTGGAGCTACTCCGGTACAAGTGAAAGCCTCGGCAAAACCACCCTCGTATATAAAACAGTTCGTAAAATTACCGGCACAATTAAAACGAGGGGTTAATGCGGAGGTGTAGAAAGTGCCCTTATCTGACAACGCTGTGTTAACCCTTTATTTTTTTCAGAATAATTTAGTTTTTATTAAGCCCCACCCTCGGATGAGTATTGTCCGGAAACGTGTAAGGCACGCTTTTTGAGAATATTTAAATTTTTTAATCACATTTATAAAAAAAAATAGTTTATAGTTATTCAAATAGACATAAATTTTATTAAAACTATTGACAAATTTGAACATCACGAAATGTCTAAATATTTTATCACACGATCAATAAAATTATTTCTGGCAATCGCTGCTTTTCGCTGTAAAATATTGTCATTATTTCATTATTAATAGATCACAAAACCTCATTCTGGCTGAAGATGCCGAACTAATGAAATGTTGAAAGAAAACATTTTATTTATACAAAAAGAAAAATTGCAAAATAATCACACCTAGTGCTTTCTGTCAAAAATAATAAATATATAATATTAACACAAGAATATTCAATTTGATCGATACCAAGGCTATTTACCAGAAGTTCTTTATAATAAAAAAAAAGTTTTCCGCATGATTTATTTCTGAAAGGGGTAGAATAACACGTTGGCAAATAGGGCCTCGTATTTTACAAAGTAATATTTTCCTCAAATCGGATAAAAAAAACTGGTATTAAAAATTCGCAGTGAGGCGTCAACTATCTGTTTTTGACAAAGTTTTTTTGAGATACGCTCATTTTGTCTGGGGTATTTTTTTTGTTGCTTTTAAGGGTTGAAAATTCGTGCCCTGATATTGAGAAGACGAACCAATTTTTAGCGTCTTGCTTTGTGTGGCGGCTCCAGACATTTTGCGCGAGTAATATTTCATTCGGGACTTTGCCGTGGAATAAAATTGTTATACATTTTTTCCTTACGGAACGGAACGAGATTCATTTTGTAAAATATCAACACGTGTCTGTTGAAAAATTGCGCTTTTGAATTGCTGGAATCCAATGGATACCCTTTAATATAAAAAAAAAATATGATGAATAAATCACGTTTTATTTGTGGAATATTTTGTTATGAATTTTTTGCTTTGACGGCAGAATCTCATTTAGATTAGCTCTTACCGAAAAACACTTTATCACTACATATTATATATATATATATATATATATATATATATATATATATATATATATATATATATATATTTATATATTTGTATAATATAAGCGCTATATTTTTAAGAAGGAATAAAAATAACTATCGGTTGAATTGGAAAGATTTATATCAAATGGGACAACTGCAGCTTACGAAATTGATGTTTAAATTGCATTGATTGAAGGCCGGATTGATTCAGAGTTTTATTTTATTTCATTTTATTTATTCTTTGCTGTATTTTTACGAGTTGCCATCTTCCGTTCAAAGATATTCAAAGTGGCCAGGGAATCTGGGGCATACGAATAGGAAGAAGTGGAGCACAGAAGGACAAGGAGAAAAACTCCGTTTCGGAGAACCAGCCAAATAATAATATTTTTCAATTTATAAAAAAGAAAATAATTTATTTAATTTATTAAAAAAATATATATTAATTTTATAATTAAAATTTTGTCTATATATATCTTCTGGCACTAAACTTTTAACTTTATAGTTACTTAATTCTTTTGTTTACTTTGTCAAATATAACTTTTTTTCGTGAAAAAGTAATTTATTGAAAGACAACAATATATCTCAAACACCATTACGTGGTTCTAATGAAGTTGTTATTAATACTAAATATGATTTTGGCCATTTCTGAAGATGGTAAAAAGTAATTGAAATAGACGTGAAATATGAGTCTTTTGGAGTGAAAGAGTAACTATTGGTTCAAATTTCATATAAAAAAGAAGAAGCTTATTCGTATCAATGTCTAGAACGTGCTCTACAGTATATGCGTCGGATAATGGATCCGATTAAATTATTGATTCCATACATAAACCAAAGAAAAGAGAAAATATATCTAGGATCTGTTAAAAAATATATCGTTTTTTTATAATTTAAACAAAACACGACACTTGCCTTAAAATAAATCTATAAAAATGGTTCCAAATGTGTACCATGCATTTAAAAATACTGTTATCTCAAATATCTATACTAATCTGTACATAAAGCTGGCAAACTTGAAAAAAAATACTACTTACAATTTCTTTATATTTTTAATCTGAAGGTTTCAATATTTTCTAAATTCTATAAACTTTATTTTCGCCTGCAATTTTTTGTTTGTACAATACCCTAACTTAAGCTCGAGATCCCATAGTTATAAAGTGAATCTGCCTACGAAGCTATTTAATACAATATATTACTACATATAGATAAACATACAGGATGGAAACAAAAAGTATCACTGAACTGTGCGACGTACAAAAGGCAGCTGGAATTGATAACAAAGTTAGGTTGCGAGCTTACAGACTAAGCGAGCCAGAGAACAATAGGCGGGGGCCTTTATCCTCCAGCGGATCGATAACGCCGCAGATCGTGATGAGCCTGACAGATTTAATGATAGGCCGGAGGGATCCTGGAGCACTGCGGGAAGCAGTACTGTCGACACTTACAATTAGTTCCATAGTTCATAAAGAGCAAAGACAACGCTGGGCCAGCGCCTGTTATGTGCTTGCTCGTCACGGGGACAAGCGGGCTGACGAAAATACAGGCCATGCCTTTAAAAATAAATCAAGCCTTACCAATAAAATGAAACTAGATCTCGCAAGTAAATTTACAATTACCTCTTCTAAATGATGAATTCATAAACAAAATTATTGAGCGAATTTTGACGTTTCGGTTCTAGTTCTTGGACCATTTTAAGAGATAAAAAAATTCGAACACCAAAAATGTTGAAACGCGGCATCACACCCAAGAATGGAATATTTATTTAAAGAATGACTACCAAAACAGGCAACAAGTTCATGGTTGCTAAAATAAATATACTTCAGTACTCATAAGTACTTTATTATAATTATTAACACTAGAGCCTTGGGTAGTATGCCGCATTTATTTTTTATTAATATTTATTTATAGTAAAGTATTATAAGTAATAATGATTTCGAAAATAATGCAACCCTCGCATTTACTCGTTTTGCTAAACCCTTGCAGGTGTGCGTACATATATTGTTACAATAGGGGTGCCTGTAGGTAGTATCAATTTCAACTGCAGGTGTGCATCTGTTAACCATTTGATTAAATAAACATTTTACTTTTGACGTTTCTATTAGATTCGTTTTATTACTATGTCTATTTTTTAAAAATATTTTTATAAGTTTAATATAAATTCGTATAATTAATAAATTTATTTATTTTATTAAAATTAGTTTGCGCCACAGCCCATCCACTCGTCGGCCGCCGCCATGAAGTGGCGCTACTCCAGCTGCGGGAGAGTTTCTGTTTGAGCTCTTTTATTTGATTGTGTTGCCATTACAAAACGGGACGGCTGAACGCTCGCCGGGAAATATGAATTTCCATCTCGGGGAATTATGCGAATTTTATCAGGGACTGGATGCGGAGCTTGCAGGATGTATTAATATTACGTATGCACATATTTATCTTCTCAGATAGTTCCAGTTGTTTCCTGTGATTGTATCGCTTGCTGCTTGCATAAGTTATTTTTATAAATTAAAATAAAATTTTGTGATAATATGTATTTGAAATAGGTACACGAAAATTTAAAATAAAATAAAGATTAAATATCGCAAAATACAAAACACTCGTTATGAAATAATTTATTTATCATTTAAATACTTAAAACCAAATCGCATAGTTAATTCCTCAATTTGTTGATTATCTTCATATTTTTAAAGAGTATATCAGTCTATCAACGATAGGCTTGTTAAATTTTAACTAATAATTCAAATTAGAAGAAAAAACCAATATCAAGATTGTAATCTCCTAACTAATTGATTATCCACATTTATTATAAAATATATCTTATAATAGAACAAAAAAAAATCAATTGCAATAGAAAACTTTATGTTGAACAGCTAAGGTTATAAGAAAACAAAATAAATTATATAAAAGTTTGATAAAATATTTTACGATAACATGGTCAGAATGTCGAAGTTCTAGAAAGGAGGCAGTGGTTTGTGACCGCTATTTGTCATGTCATTACCACTGATAGCACAGGCAATTTGTCCGAGGAAGCCACGAAGGATGATTCATGTTAGCGCTATTTGTAAAACTACTTGGTTCTAAAATATGGCTTTGAAAAGAATCTTTCTTTAAAAAGAATAAACCAATGGGGGCGTCAACTATTCAAAGAACAAAATGTATGGAAGGTGTATTATTTATAATGAATGCTAGCGATTTCGTTTTGATTTATCTATGTCATAAGCTTTGAATGAAGTTTTATTAAAATGTGCTTTAAGTAATGTAGAACCTTAAAACATGAAAACTGAGTCTTGTATAATGGTTATGTCTAGAAGCACTGCTATATGAGAGGGGATCTACAATGACTGAACAAAGCCTAAAAATTTATTTTTGATAAAATAAAGTATGAAAAGATAAAATGGACTTGTTTGTCATAACAAAAAGGTAGTTTATACGCAAATGTAGTTATATATGAAAGTTTCTTTAATTACAGCAATTTAAATTATCATGTAGATAAGCCTGCACACACAACGGTCACTTTGTTAGGCCTAACGGATACTCGTCCCCTTACCCAAAGCAACCCTTATTATTATCCCCGATAACCCTCCCCAACTTGTGCGTATGGATGAAAGTCAATATGGAAGTAATAAGCAATATTTTTCAGTAAATATAGGAGTGCACTTTTGATGAAATGATTTCGGTAAGGTGAGGGGTGAACTTTAATAACAGAGCAAACAAAATGAGTCAATACAGTATTCAAATACTTCGTAATTATAATTAAATGCATACATGGAATGTTTATTTTGTAAATGCAATTTTATTTATGTATTAATTTTATTTATATAAATTTTATTTAAACAATATACAACATTGAAATATTTACGTATATTCTTGGGTATTATCGGCAAGGTATATTTGATTTTTAAGTACTTCATTTCGAATATCCATGCCATTTTCAAATAATATACTTATATTATATAAATATTAGCCAAAAATAAATTTACTTAGATAATAAATCAATTATAATAAAATATTGCTTACAAATTCCAATAGGACATAATTATTATTTATATCATGAAGTTCATGATAATTTTTGATATTTATTAGTCAGTAAAATTTATATCATAACTTTTATAAATAATCACTTTTGAATATTAAGTTTTATAATTTAAGCCAGAGCTTTTTGATCAAAATATTTTATTTGAAATTAATGGTATATAAAAAATGATCTAACAATAATATTTTCTAAATAATATTGTAAAAGAATACGATAAGATATAAACCTTGCAATATTATATTACACATATAGAGTATGATTAACCGCTTCGGTTTTTCAAAGCTTCCATACTTCTTCTTGGATGCACTTAGTGTACTCAACTCCTGAAGTACTGAAGAGCCTTATATCAGGGATGCGAGCGCTTGGTAAGATCGAAGGTCTTGTGTTTCTAACCTAACACAAAAAAAAAACATAAAGTCAACATCCTTTTTTATTTAGAGTTATAACTTCTTAGTAAAAATATTGATTTTTATAACTATCCTTTCTTACTTTTTTGATTATCTATATTTGAATCAATGTGTTAAATATGTAAACAACAATTCTAACAACAACAAAATTTGTTCTAGAGATAAACGTGCAATCCAATTTTTCTTTCAATTTTATGGTTTAAAATGGTAGAAAATAAATCAAATAAATTCCAAAGACGTTGCCTACATTTCCTATTGCCTGCTGGTTTTCTTGTCTATTTTACGTTAACTTTGAGACAGCATAATTTAAATTATTTTATTTATTTATTATATAACAATAAATATCAAAAGTAAGTTTCAATATTATAAAATAATACACAGTAAAGATCAAAGGTTTTTTGTAGCAATGATGCTTCAATGACATATCTGATGCAGAAAATTCATCGAAATGTTCATGCTCGTACTATCAAATATTTTTCTTATACAGGTGTCCAAATTTAGTATCGGGTATTTGTAAGTTCAATCAAACAAAAAACTACCAGTAATCAAGTAATTTTTTATTGTTGATTATAAGAATACAAAATGGAAAATTATTGAAAAGATGATGTTATCCAAATGGTGACCGTTATGCTGCTGGCACTCTTCTAATCTGGAACGAAGATTGTTAATAACACGCTGACACATAGCTCTCGATATTGCTGCCATTTCTGAACTGATGTTATGTTTCAATTCGGTTAGGTTCGTCGGATTATTCTCATAAACCCTACATTTAAAGTATCCCCATACAAAATAGTCAAGAGGGCTAAGGTCAGGGCTTCTGGGAGGCCAGTTGATGTTACCTCTACGTGTAATGACCTTATTAGGGAATAATTCGTTAACAGCTTCAATTGATTGATTGGATGTATGACAAGTGGCCATGTGTCTTATTGGAACCACGTTTTTGAGTTTGAATCCTTGAAACTCCTGCAAATCTAGGCCCAAATATTTTCGCAGCATATCGCAATAACGGTCACTAAAACAAATACACGATACTCTTTTTGGACACCCTATATCATCTAGATATTGGGAGTGTCATATTTGGTATAAGATACGTACAACAGTGCACATTAAATCATTTGTGATAGTAAGTAAGGCGGGCCTTCAGCCGTGGGGGTGGGGAGTGTGCAACCCTGAGGTGCATGCAGAGGCTGCAGCGCGGTCCCGTTACATGCAATAAAGAATATTTATTGCACTTTCCATGCCGAGACTTTATTCAATCCCCCGGAATAAAGCGGCCGCCGCAGGCTGCAGCCGGCACTAATGTCGAGGCCCTGTGCGATGCGAAATTGAGTTTTGATCTAGCCGCAAGTTAGGCGAATACAGAAGAACTGGCTGAAGGAGATCGCCGCGCCGAGCGGCGCATTTGCTTGCCCTCGGATAGTTCTCCTTTGAGTTATGTTGCGGATTTCGCGATAAGCGAATTGTATTTTGTGGCGTGTCGTAAACGTGAATGATAAATGTGGTATTAAAAAAATTAAATTCGCGGCGCTGTATAGATTTTACAGCGTTAGTAATAAATTATTTTATAACGCAGTGTTTTGAATATCCGTAAAATAGGTCATTTGGGAGCTGCTTCCTTCACGATTATATATTAAAAAAAATACTAAAAAGAGATACGACCTGACTTGTTTTTGTTTAAATATTAATTATTAATGAGTTAATTTTTATTTGATCGAACATCAAATTATCTGATATTATACACTAACAATTTTTATGTAAATATTGTTTTTTTGTAAATTTGTAAGTTAATTAATTGAATATGCATAAAAAAATTAATTTGTTACTATTTTTATTAAAAACATTATAATATCTACATCATTTAATCAGTTTCAAAAAAAATTTAAAATCAATATCAAAAACAAAGTCATGTGTTGTACAGAAACTATTTCTGATACTAGAGATTTCAAATTGCTAAACCCGCTCCGGTTATAGCAAATTCTGAACTTATATAAATTTATATTTTTTGTTTGTTTGCAAATAAAACGAAAAAATTTAACTTGATAGCGTTTATCGTTACATATTTAACGATAAAATCAATACAATCAAAACAGATTTTTTGTACACAACAAACATATTTTAATGCACTTTATGGATAATTTTTTAGAATTAGAAACACTGAGAAGAAATATTGAATACGTAAAGTTATAAATACAAATTCCAGAAAATGGTTTGGAAACGTCGGAAACTTTGAATAATAACGCAGTACAGCACCCAAGAACAAAGCAATTCGAAAAATCCATTCCGCGCCGTCTTTGATATCGCGCATTCTGAAATACAGTGAAAAATTATTATTATTATTATTATATATAGCGAGGGTAGGATGAGACGACACGTGTCCCGCGAGCCGTTGTCCACGTTGGGCGTGGAGACACGTCACGGGCGTAATAAACTCGTAGCGGAAACGACCGCATTTACAAAAAGTTGGATACGCCGAGTCTTTTCAGATCATATTAATTAATATTAAAAACCGTAGCCCTTTTAATTTACGTTTTATTAAAAACCGTAATCCTCCAAATTTATGTTTTATTAAAACCGCGATCCCTCAGAATTACCATTCATATTTCACAACTGGATTAAACAGAGGAAATGCCTTACACACGCAAAACTCATCTCTAGCAAAAATTACAATTACTCAGCTTAAAAAAACAGATGTCCGAACGAATAAACACGCATGTGCGTCTACGGATATCAACCAGGTGCTTACCGTCTTTATTTATGAATTCATATGGCAACCCTGCGTATTTGATAGAAAGTTTCGCCTCTACACAATACGCCGGGGCCAGAAACAATATAAAATGAATTCCCTGCTTACACACCCTTTCTCTTTTACAGCCACTAAAATTTGTAATCCTCCTTTTAGCACGATGAGGACGTGAGGACTGACGGCATCTTTTGTCCGTGGGGGGTAGTTTTTCTGGATTTGTCTTCGCTTTTATTATTTCATCCCTTATTTATTTGCTCTGACTGGGGCGCACTGATTGGCAGTAAATGCGAGAATGTGATTTGAAAAATAATTCACCTATGTGTATGGTTCCTTGGCTATATCACTATACAAATAGGCCTCTTAAAATAAATTAAACATATTATTATAATTAAATAATTAAATATGTGTTCACAATTCAATTAAAATGAAAAAAAAAATACTTTCTAGTATTCAGCAGCATACTGAAAGATCAATCAACAGTTATATATATATTTTTTTAATGTTTTTATCTTTAATATTTTTGTAGTAATTTGATTTATATTTATTTATAATTTTAATGTAAATGTAATAAAATATCAGTGATGTGAAATAGATTTTTGATAACTGTTTCTATTTGATATTATTTTGACGCAGTCGTGAAAACTGAATTACTTTTGCTATCGTATTTTGAATTGGGGTTATATTTTATATTATTAAAAAATGCACAAAAGGCATTTTCAAACCATCTTATAATAATTGTGTCTTCTCGTTTTTGAAGCCGTATAAATTAATATTGCTAAGTTCAAGAACTTCCAATTACTATCCAAGGATAGAGACTAGGTTGATATATCAGGTTGAAAAATCACATGGTTGTCTACTTTACACTCAGAGAGGTTCGTCCAGAAAATCAGATATCGAAGTCATGCTAACGAATCCGCATAACAACCATTATATCTCATTAACTTCTGTACCGAGATCAAAACGTCGAAAATTTTAACTGAAACGCAAAAAAAAAAATACCAAAAAACCCAGCAATTCTAATTTCATAATAAAATAAACAATTACAGCGTTTTTTCTACTATCAAATACTGTATTGAGTTCTTTATTATTCCATAAAATACAATTTGCTTTCTTAGCGAACTAAAAGGATAAAAAATATACTTTTTCCATAACAATCGTTAGAAAACGATGAAGATTTTTTTTGGATTATATGACAAAGTTATTGCTCTAGAATTTTCTCAAACACACTAGAACCGATCAATACCCGAATAACTTTTATCCCTAATATGTTAACTTTATCCAGTATATGTGAATGTACCTACTGCTATACTTAAGAGATTGTGTTATATCTGGAGAAATGGGAGACTTTAACAAAGAAGTTTGTACTATCGGTCTTTATTGATGTATTTTATCAAAGCATAAAATTGAATTCTTTCGAACTTATCCCTTACACTAAAAAAACAGTTAAAATCAAAGTGATTATATTTATATAATTTATTCAAAAAAAGCTTCAGATCTTCTGTGTACATTTCTGTAACGAAATTTCTCTATCATTTGGACAACATTGCCATCTTTCTTATCGTTAGTACTTCGTGGACTTAAAAAATATTATCTTCTTTCATCAGTCGGACTACTGCTGTCATCTTCTCAAAAATTAGACGAGTGTCACAACGCATTTATCAGTTTCTCAATTGACTGAAAAATTCATGTTTTGTTTACTTAGGTGAATCCTAATGTACACATTCAACACGCAGTACTGCATAAATCTCGACCGAAAGCTTCGACAGGTCTTCCCCTAATGTTTACCCTTCTAATGATTATTTTTCCTTTCCGCGCAGTGCCACCGGATATCCTGGACTACCCCACCAGCACCGACATGGCCGTGAGGGAGAACTCGAACGTCACCCTCAAGTGCGCTGCCACGGGGGCTCCGCAACCGCAGATTGTCTGGAGGAGGGAGAACGGGGAGTCCATCCTGCTACCCTCAGGGGAGCAAGGTATGCTATTAATGGTCTTAGAAAAACAGCCCTCAAATCATTACTTACTACTAATGGATACATAGACAAAATATCACCAGGGATTTTATTAGTCATTTCACCCTCACATAAAAACACACACATACATATATACGAGGGTACTTAGCCTACAAAAGAAAAACGAAAATTTCGGAAAAGTGGCGATTTATTTCTCAAAATAGTCTCCTTTTAGCTCGATTCACTTGACCCAGCAATGCTCCAACTTCTTTAACCCATCTGAAAAATACATTTTCTCGAGGTCTGCAAAGTAGGCCTCCGTGGCGGCGATGACCTCCTCATTCGACTTAAATTTCTGCCCGGCGAGTGACTTTTTCAAGCACGGGGTCAAATCTGGAGAATACGGTGGATGGGGAGCAGTTCGTAGTGCAATTCAACCAATTTGGCCGTGGCGACGGCGGAGGAGGGAGCCGGTGCGTTGTCATGGTGGAAAAGCACTTTTTTCATCGCCAAATGGGGCTGTGTTTTCTGCAATCCGGCGTCGAATCGGCCCAATAATTCAGCATAGTAGAGCCCTGTGACCGTTTTGCCCTTCTCCCAGAAAACGGTGGCCATCACCTTTCCGGCCGATAGGACAGTCTTCGCCTTGGCGTGGTTCATTAAAAACCGACGTGCGACCACGTTGAAACTCGTTAAACCAATTTTTGACGATCGCCATCGAAGGAGAAGAGTCACCGTACACAGTACCGATTTCGCTGCGCGATTTCCCTTCCAAAAACGAGAATCGAATCACCGACCGATATTGCTATTGATATTGCTACGCGTACACGTCCGCTTCCACACGCGGTCAAAACAAAACTACGAGTCCGATTCGGCTGAAATGTTGACAGTAGCCGTCTACAAGAATGTATTACACGATAATAAATCTCTCTTGCGATACTAGCACCATCGGGGGGTGAGGCTAAGTACTTATCAGACCGCCCTCGTATATATACGTGATTTTTTTTTATTTTTAGTACTAACTGAAATTCTTTCGTTTATAATACTGTGTGCCAAAATATAATGTTTTATTATTTACAGTCCTCACTGCTGAAGGACCCGAGCTGAACATCAGCCGCGTGAACCGCCTACACATGGGAGCTTACCTCTGCATTGCCTCCAACGGCGTGCCCCCGACCGTCAGCAAGAGGATCATGCTGATTGTACACTGTAAGTATACGCATATTCTCTAAAGCTGCCTACACCTGCAAAACGCCGGGCATATCTAGAGCGTAAACGGAATTCCTTGCGTTGCGTGAGACCAACGTCAGGATTGTTGGAATATTTCATACCAGTTCAATTGCAAATATTCCATCTTGAACAAATCTAAGTCAGATTTGACTGGCACATTAGATTTTTTTCCGTTAGACAAGTTGACTCGTATTTTGCTTACTTAAGATAGACCGCAATAGTCTGCACAACAAGTGATTTATGGAAAATTGAAAAGACGGGTATTCGGAGCTGTAAAAAATATTCGCAATCTACTTTATGATATAGCAAAAAAATTTCAAACTCAATAAAAAATACATGTATTTCGTAAAAGAAATGCTTATATATTAGTAGATCCGTAATAAAATTCAGTTTTTACAATATCGATTAAAAATCGATAATTAAAAAAATAATCAGCTTCAATCGAAAAGTTTGATATTTTAATTTACTTAATTTTATTGTACAAGGTTATTTGGCCAGATACTAGGTATCGAGTTTTTTTTTTAGTCTGAAAATATTATATTGTTAAAATACCAGGAACTTTATACTCTGCGTTGTTATTTAATAGGATAACAAGTTCAATTAATTTACATGTACTGCGAGTTGATTAATTTTTTGTATATTTAAAGTTGATATACCCTATTTTTTCGTTTTTCCAATCCAGTACAATGACCCAATTTCAGTATTATGTGGCATGATATAGTTTATCAAAGGTTCAATGTAATTTTTCGAATAAGTAATATTAAATTTCATGCTTTGTTAAAAAAATGTTTTTATTTTCGTGATTAGTACATATCGATGTCTTGACAATGCGATTATCTTACATTCTTAGAAATGCGTATTTTTTATTTATTTTGATAAATTTTACTTTACGTACATAAAATGAAATACGAGTCACTTCCTTTATCTCATATGAACTATTAACCAGAAGTATTGCTTTTACAATACTGGTAAATAAATTCGCACAAAAGACAAGGATCCATAAAAAATAATAAACGTTCCAGAAATATTCAATTGCAAGCATTCTTCCCATAATAACGCCAAATACTCTCTCGGGTGGAAGGCTTTCGGTACAAAGGCGCCTCTACCCTTATTTTATTCGCTGCAACAACCGAGCAGAAACACACTACAGTGGGCGCACAGTAATGTAACTCGATACTTAGCGACGGGGCACTTACAGCTAAAAACAGATTGTATTTACACAAGTCTGTCAGCAGATAGTGTTAAGTGCACTTGTATGGTTTCAGATTGAAGAATTGAGCATGATTTAAAGCCAGACTTAAGTTTGCTCGTAACTGAAAATATAACCGAAGCATAACTGAAAAAAACAAAACAGCTATTTCTAACGTAAATATTTAAGAAGTTGTTCCGTGTATAACGACGGTGTTTCTTTGTCAATATTTTAGGCATGTTATTGTTACATGAGAAATATAACTCGATATATAAGATATATTAAAAATAAATTTAAGTGGACGAGATTGTGTGGCTTCAGATTGAAGAAGTGCGTATGATTTTAAGTCGTTTCTGGTTCGCTCAAAACTGGAATTATTTTCACTGTAATTTTTTACGTTATGCCATAGAAAATTATTTCTTAACATATGTATATTTAAAGAAAAATATATTATTACACATAAGACATTTTAATTTTTGTTTACATTTTTTTTGGTATTTACTGCTGATGCAAGTTATCAAATGTACAATTTATCAAAAATGGTAAAAATTAAAATTTATTGTAAATAAGAGGTTTCTTCAAATAATTTTATTATATATCAAAATTACAAAAATTAAGTAGTACTTTTACATTCTTTACTTAACAAAGGAACCTATTTCGATTAATGTCTTATTAAATACACAATATAAAATATTTCTTACTTAATATTTCAAAGTTTATGTGTTTGGTATTTTATATGAAATATTTCAAAGTGGTCGATTTTTAAAGCGCCACAGGTTCATATATCTTGTAGACCTATAAACCAGTGTGTATGATATTGCCATGCAACAATAAATAACATCCCTTGCAGTCCCCCCCATGATATGGATCCAGAACCAGCTGGTGGGAGCGGTGGAGGGCATGCCCATGACGCTGGAATGCAATTCTGAGGCATATCCGAAGTCCATCAATTACTGGACCAGGGAAAAGGGGGAGATCGTACCGCAAGGTAAGCCTGAGTCAATTTCCCGATCGTGTTGTGACTAGAATGTGAATTCGATTTGGTTTAGAATTGATTGCGTATCGCTTTTGTCCGACCGACCCCTGGACGCTGAAAGTACATTGCGGATTAAGGGAAGAAAAAAGCTACTGGTATAAAACATAAACAGTTTTATCGGATACTAACAGCCAAACTTAGAATTTGAAATAATAATATAGAGTGAACTCTCAGGCGGTAAGCTCTAGATAATGTGTGTATATAAGATTTTCAAACTCACGTTTACCTTTAATTTTATTTTGAAAATATTTTTTTTATCTTTTTGTGGTAAATTTTTTTTTAAATTCTAGTCTAATGATTTTAAGTACTTCAATACGTTTAAAAATGGCAATGAATTGTTTTATTTAAATCTACCCTCCTCATTTATTTATTGTTTAAAATAATTTTATATACCTAATTTTAACTTTGTTCAGCTAAAATACAACACAACTTTAATCTAGATAAAATAATCAGTATTTTAACACTAAGCTTGACTAGTTGAAAATAAATCAGTTTTTGTTTTTATGAGGTTTAGAAGATTTAAACGTGTAAAGCAACTTAATTACATGCAAAAATCTTATGTACTTGTACATGTAACTTTTGATAGGAAAAGTTTGTTTCTAAATCGCATTAAAATTGGCTGTGAATAAAGTTGGAAAACTTGAGATCCTTGGAATAAAGTTGCTTTTTAATGATGCCATCGATAAACATCGATAACTGCCAGTAATCACGAATCTTATTTAGTTTTCAGGCTAAACTTATATACGTTAATTACAATTAAAATGGATAGAATTAACCTTTTTATCTTAAAACAAATCAAGGAATAATTAAAATTAAACTTCTGTATAAATTCACTCTACGTTTTATGTCGATATCTTTACCAAGATCAATTTTGAATAAGAAATCTATTATCATTTAGTTTAAGTGGATAAAGTTTCTTCTAACATTATTACAATACCTCAAATACAGTGTTTTCTTCGATTAAATTAAGATTTTGATTTAATTAACAATTTTTCTTTATTTAATGAGTGAATTGAATACTTAAATATTTTAAATACTTGAAGTGGATATGCAAATATTGTTTTCTTTCCATGGGACTTAAATTTAGGCTTGAAACTGAAAAAATCACTGAAATTCCATAGTATTCATAAATCAAAATTATCGTTATCTTCAAGTCATTTGGTTTTTTATTTTTTTGGTTAGGCAATGCGTAGAAAAAAAATTCCTTTAAATAAAATCATTGTAAATAAAACACAGCAGCTCTTAAAAAAATACCTCGGATATAACTTGAGTATTAATTTAATTTGCGAACTCGGGCGTAATGAAATAATACCAGCAAAATTTTCACCTTTGAATTTTACCTTTTTTAAATATGTCATTCTTAACGGCGCGCTCTGTAAAATGTGTTCTCCGAGGGAAAAAATAACACCGACCCGGCAAAGGGTTGGGAAAAATTCCTGGACTTTTTATTCGTCTCTTGCAGAAGACTTCAATGAAAATGTACTAAACGCTCACATTTTTCAGGAGGCAAATACGAACCGCTCCTCTCCGATAACGTCTACAAAATGCATATGAAACTAACGATTAAATCGATGAGCGAGGCCGACTTTGGATCGTACAAATGCGTGTCGAAAAATTCTCTGGGAGACACGGATGGGACCATCAAAGTCTACAGTGAGTCAAATACCCTGACATCCATATTTTTAATTAAAATATATGTGAAAATAATTCATACTTTTTTGAAACAGGAATAAGCCGAAAGACTGCAAATATCGTTGATACAAATGATGTAAGCAATGTTATCGCTGGAACACAAGGTAAGTTTTGCTCTCCTTTTTTAAGTATTTCGTGAATAACAGATTAATTTTACAATAACTGGTCGCTCTTCAGCACGTTTTAAGTAAAATTAATAATATTAGTTATCAAATTAAAGAACTACCTGCTTCTTACAAAAAATATTGCATGTCTTACCAAAATTGATATCTTAGTTCATCAATATTTTTCAAAGTTTTAACTAAACATAAAGTTATTTTTTTTTTGTAGGTATAATTCAAACTTGTATCCTTGGTATTATGGCTAGTTTCTTCTTTTTATGCAATCTAACGTTTCGGCCTCGATACTGGAGCCAAAACACTCACAAAACCCAGTATTAAATAAACCTTTATTTGTGTAATCAAACTGGTTGGTATTGGAGTAGTAGGTAAATTAAGGGCCGCCAAAACCCGCTTTTGAACAAAAAAGGGGATATTTATAAATATCTTTAAATTAACCTGCATTTTTTACCCGAATGGGTGTTTTGCATTTAAAACATTATCCACACACGTAACTGCAAATTTTTTTCAAAAAATATTTTCGTGAAGTTTTCTCGTCGTTTTGTGACCAATTATTGTTTGAAAAATTTAAATGTGTTGACATATTTGTGATATTTTAGATTTGAAACTACGAGGAACCCAACAGTTGGACCAAGAGGATTACGAAAACAAAGCCGCGAGCACCGCCTCCCCACATATCATTATTCTGGCTCTGGTGAATAGCCTAGCGCTCTTCCATAAAGGGATGACTTAATTGAAAAATAAAAAAAAAATTCTACACGCAAGTGTACCGTCGGTAGAGTATTTTTAAGTGACAATAAGTTAACAGAGAACTGTGCGCCGAGGAGGTAACTCGAATTGAAACTGCTTTAAGGGAATTAAGGCAAGACGAACTGTCACCCAACTGAGTATTCCGATTGTGTTTGTTTAAGTAATGAACGTTGACTGTACGTGGAGGACGGGTTATTTTTATAAGAGATCTATGAATAGCTTAGTTTACTTGTAGATATTGTAGAGATAATTGCTGCTGCTAAGAATACATTCTAGTCAATTTATAGAAATTCCTAACCAACAGTAGAAAATAATATATCATAGAAAAAAAGCAGTTTGAAATGTTAATATATCATTTCCGTTTATATAAATGACGAAGAATTTGGCTGAACACGCGCGGAAAATCCCAGCCGTATTTTCATGTAATAGAATTTATTTTATTTATTAAATTGAATTATTACATTCATATAAAAAAAATAACATTGTACATATCATTTTGTTAATCATCGAGTATATTAAAATTGTACTAGAATAGAATAAGGGATCAATGGCATGTAATTGAAATTTTTCATAAGTACTGTAAAAAATGCCATGTCGTTTTATTAATTTATTTGTTTATTTTGTATTTCTGGTAATCAAAACTAATTGGTTATAAAAATATTCATCGACTGTCAATACAAAATTAGTTTTATAATAAATTTGAAAGCAATGTCATTACATATCAAATTTATAAGTTTTGTGTAATATTAAGAATATTTATTTTAACATTTTATTTATATCGCGTCTCATGATGAATAAAAATAAATAAAAATGTTTCATTTGAATATTTCAACATTGAAAATAAAATACAATAATTTTTCACCATACCATGTAAATTTAAAAAAATGTTGAAGTCAGTTTAATTTTTTTTGTTGTAGTTGTTGTTTAATAATGAGTGGTATATTGTCAACCGCATTTTTTTAAATGTCAAAAATTACACTTTTTCTAATGTAAATATGTTTTAAAAATTCAAATTTATTTTTTTAAAAGATTATATTTTTCATTCAAATTTATTTTTCTGTAAATAACGATTTGTTGTAAAATATTATTTTTGTATATTTAAAATTTGGACCGACAATTGGACGGTGGACGAAAATTGATTTAAATTGCTTTTAAATTTGATTTTATGCTTTAAAAAATTTCAGATCATCATATATCTCCACTAGTCATTTGATAACTATTAGAGGTAGTTAGCTAAAATACTGAGAAAATTTTGGTCAAAGTTATTAAATAAATATAATTTAAGCATAAATAAAAAGTTTTTTTCTATTTAAACTTTATCTCTTAAAATTGTTGAAATGAAAAAAGTACAGTTATGAAATAAATTGATCCATATATACAATAAACAAATTTGATAATTGACAAAGAAACACAACAACGATACCATTACCTATTTAATTGCTACCACGGTAACTAAACCTCTAAACTATGAGTATAATTTGGTATATATTGAGCAAAGGTTTAGAATTTTTTTTATTACATGAGAATGAGTCAAATTGTTAAATTTTATTTTTATTATAAAATTATTTTTTTGTATATTTTGGTTATTTTCATTAATTTGACATGTTGTGCAAAACCTACTCCGAAATAATACACTAAATACGCGAGATAGCTAATCGAATTATAGTTATTGTCTGTCGATTCTCGGATCAATGTTTGATGTGTTTACTTTAAACACTAACCGAGAGTTCAAGTCTTCACGGCTGAAATCACCGCTTTAATAATAAAATATCGATTTTTTAGTTAAAAACTTTACCCGTCAATAATACGGCCCTATTTTATTGTAGGGGTGAAATTTACGTTCTTTCACTAATAAAAACATCACAAGTATTTTCATATCTTTAAGGAGTAAAATACAAATCAAAAAAATATACATAACTCCCAAACTTTATTAAAACATAAAATTTTAGGACATCGCATTTAACTTTTAACATTTTATGTTTATTTTAATTTCTTTGACCAAATACATTCATCAGTGAAGATTATTTAAATGTATTTAATATTATTAAGTTGAGCATTGACTAGAGCATCCAAAAAATCCTTTATGTATTGTATGAAGTAAATTATAGGTAAGTATAGTATTAGGGAACGTAGTTTAAATATGAAGATGTGATGTGAAATATAAAATGTAAGGCAAGACGAATATCAAACCTTTTGATTTACAAAGTTGAACAAATTTTGTATTTTGATACGACTGAATTTCCTATCAAATAAGATAATTAAACCAATGTTAAGTTTAGGGATAAATGTAAAGTTAAAAGTGGAGGATCTTTTTTCTAATTAGACCATTATCGAGAAATGTACATTACTTGTGAAAAGTCCGCAAACATTCGCTTTGGTGAAATTATTGTTACTGTGGTAAGCTTTGAATAAAAATAATAAAACGTATTTGTGTGTTTTAATTTACAACAATGTATCAGTAGTACCAGTTTTTATCCAGATGAATAAAATTTTAACAGGTAAACGGTGGCAATAATGAATTTAATTTATTTTTAATAAACCTAGACCAAATATGTGATATTTGTGATGGTCATTTTTACATTCAAAGTATAATAGTAAATAAACACATGATTTTTTAAATCAATATCAAATGTTGTAAAATTAAATTAAAAAAATAATATGAATTATTTAATATAAAATATCATTAGACATCAAAACATGGTAGGGCAGAATAAATTTTTTGATAATCAATTTTTAAAATATAAAGTATTTAAAGCACACCCTCAATTTTCATCCAAATAAGAAATACACGTAGTATTGTAAACGAAAATTTTTACTTGCTTTCGAAGAAAATTTCAATATTGAATAACATGCAACATGTCAATTTTCAGTCCGACTGGAGGTGGAAAAAATTTACAGGTAGGTTATGTTCCGGAGAAGTCGTAAAGCCTGAAATAGTTTGCCGGCACGAAGGCTCGGAGTTTGGTACAACCCTTTCATACTGAAACCGAACCGACTGTCCAACGGGGGTTGAACCGGTTGACGAGAAGCAGAATGAAATAGACTGATAAGTAATTATGTCCACACCGAGTTCCATGCAACACTTAACTAATTATTATGCCAACGTGAAAGGTTGGCGAAACCGGATACAAATAAAAACGAACATGTGGAAAATCACTCAAGTATTATACTCAAAAATATTAAAATGGAATTCCACCAAATGCTCTCTGTCAAAAACATTGAATTACTTCACTGATTGTTAATTTTTCTTTTTATTCTTAATTTTAAATATTTTTGAATACCAGTTCTTGTTAAATATTAAAATTTTAGATCATTTTTAAGTGAGCATTAGTTTTGATTTAGTAATCAATGGTTCTGACATGATATAAAGTAATTCATGTTTATACAACTCTAATTTTTAATTTAAAATATAAATTCAGCCATGTAAAAGTTTATTCATAAAATGTTTCTTAAAAATAATTTTAAAAAAAGCCATTTCTCGAATCAGGTTGAATTTTTTAACTGATTAGTGTGAGCTTCCGCACGGAAGTGAAGCCGTTTGCCCCAGGCGAACCAAAAAGGTTGGATTCAGATGTTTCAGTATGTACAAGTAGTCAATACACGAAAAAAATAAGAGATATTCAATTTTTTTTGCACTGATGATAAAAATAAAATTTTATAATTTTTTAGTCAAAAAAAATTTACAATTGACATTCTAAGATTTCAAAAAAACTCTTAGAAAAATATCATCGTGATTTGTGTAGGATTCGAACCTACATCCCCAAGTTTGTGCACCAGCCGTGTAAGCTTGGGGATGTAAGTTTGAATCCTACACAAGTCATGATGATATTTTTCTGAGTTTCTTTGAAATCATTTTCAAAGTGTGAAAAATATGCCTAATCATATTTCTAAGATTTCCATGTAATCTTTTTGAGAAGATCTTGTGGAATAATTTGAACAATTTAACGGTTTATAAAAAAATTAGATATTTTAATAAGAATATATAGATGAAATATTTAGGAATCACTCTCTAACATTTGAGCGAACAAACAAAAATGACTTTAATGTTAATATAAAAAAATAACAATGCACTAATAGTAAGAACCCAAAACTGTGCTCGGTTAGCTGAAAAATTAAAAAATATTAATATGGATTTAATTATTTAATAATAACATATTATATTTAAATGAATTATGTAGTCGGCCTCAAGAGACCTACTTATCTGTCGGCTCTGTAGAATGGATTTAACGATAATGATATGTTATCGTATTACCGCTGATGCACCGCGGCTACCGCAGCACTGCAGTATCGCTTAATGGCGGCTTATTATAAAAATTATGCGCGCCACTGGATTGAGTCATTAAAAATCATTTACGTGGGAAAGCACACAACAAATGGAACTTGGCTGGAGGGGCGCATCGATGATCTCGCCGTCGAATGATACGCACGCGATGGAACCGGATCGCTCAATCATAATAAGTTCCCGGAAGTGAGATAATGTTAAGAAAGCACCTTTCTGATGACTTGAGTCGAAGTTACATTAAGAAAGTACACTCGCAAAAGAACTACGTTTGTTTATAATAAAAAATAATCATATTTTCTGTTAATGTATGGGCATACCTTGATTACTTAATTTTTTTGTATATATAGGGTGTCCAAATAGGATATCGGGTATTTGTTAGTTCAGAAAAACAAAAACTACTTGTTGTTAAGTATTTTTTTGATTGTTGATTATAAGAATACAAAATGTAAAATTATTCAAAAAAGATAATGTTATCCAAATGGTGACCGTTACGCTGCTGGAACGAAGATTGCTGATAACACGCTGACACATAGCCTTCGATATTGCGCTGCCATTTCTGACCTGATGTTTTGTTTCAATTCCGTTAGGTTTGCCGGATTATTCTCATAAACCCTACATTTAAGGTATCCCTATACAAAATAGTCAAGAGGGCTAAGGTCGGGGCTTCTGGGAGGCCAGTTGATGTTACCTCTACGTGAAATGACCTTATTGGGGAATAATTCGTTAACAGCTTTAATTGATTGATTGGATGTTGGAACCACGTTCTTTAGTTGAAACCTTGAAACTCCTGCAACTCTGGGCCCAAAAAAATTCGCAGCATATCGCAATAACGGTCACTACTCACATTCACCCGATACACTTTTTGGACACCCTTTATATAAAATACTAATGTATTGTTTATATCTAGCGGATATTTGATTAAATTATGATAAATATATTCAACAAATCAAGTCAAAGCAAAATTTGATAATACTACAATTCCTTGAAAATCCAAGTTTATATAAAATATATTAACAGGGGATTCCAAATACTTACTATGTCCGCTTTTGTATCAAAAGTTTTAACATTTAAATCTCTTAATTCTGCTGAGAAACTGAGAGAAATAACGTAATCCATAAAATGACTAACAAATAGAAAGTAAGTTTTATTTGAAATATATTTTCATGAAAGTTTCTCGACTCTAAGAGATGCTGTGGTGGTTTTGGTAAGTTTTTTTTATTAAAGAAGTACTAAAATAGATTTGGTTATATATTTTTATTTCTATTTTGCTGGTAATCATTTTGATTCAAAATTGAAAAACATTATTTATTCAAACGCGTATACATTTATATTTACACTAAATTTCCTAGACAGCTATACTTTACATAATGTACCATATAATAACTTTTTGTAATTAGGCAACTTTCTTATATTAAAGGTATCACAAAGATAGTTTACTATTTTAATCCCTATTCTACTCACATGTTTTTTATAGTACGCACGAATGTTTGAGATAATGTTTTTTTCTTGAAATACTTGAAATGCTAAATTAGAATGATTTTTTAAAGCTTTTTACATCATAAGACTATTTTAATTTAAGCTATAGTGACAATTGAGAAAGAATTTGTGTACATGGATTTTTACTCATTTTATAATTAGTAGTGTTTTAAAAATTATTTTATGTAGAAGTCTAATATTAATATTATTAAATTATTGTTCAATAATATGAGTCTTTATAACAGACCGAACAATGCACAGTTTAAATTAATATGAAAATTAATTATCGTGTTTTCCTATCCAAACACAATTCAATCTACTGACAGGTTTATGCAACAATCATTTATTACTTGTGCAATGCTAATAATATGAAGTAACAATAATTTAAACCCACATACGCACTCACTCATTTCATTTTTAGAACTGTATTTAAAAGTTGAGCATAAACTTTCGTATGAAGAAAATTGAGCATTATTTATCAATTAAAACGATAACGTGATTTTTATTAGATTTATCGTAATTTCTTGTCATCTTTGTGTTGTTTATAATTTGTTGCATTTTTCTCATAGTGAAGTGTCATCTTGACACCCATAAACACCCGAAGAGAATAAAAGCTTTCGCAAGGAAATGAAATATTGCATTTATATGACAGCCCACCTAGCCGCTTTCCAAAATGTTTGCGAGAATCGAATTGAATTTTTCGGTGCAGATTTCCCACCCTCGTGTGTCCCCCTCGCCAGTGTTGCCAGACAGCAACACAAATATCCACAGTGGCTCAGTTTCCTGTTTCATTTCCTTTCAGTTAGAAATCCAATATATTCCGCTCACCCTCCCCTGCTGGCAACATCTCTTCCCAGTGTGAGTAATGCGAGCGATTTTAATGGACAGATTAAAAATGAAATACGATATAAATTTTATCTTTGTATAAATAATAATAAATATTAAGGCTAACTTGTGCTTTGATTTAAACTCACATTAGGTCATATAATTCAAAGCCTTGACCTACTTACAAAACAATGGTTATTGGTAACACATCTCTGAGTTTATTTTATACCATTTTCAAACTCATAATGTTAAAAATAAATTAGAGTTAAAAGTATTTTTTAAAGTCCATCGTGGTGTATATTTTAAACCAAATAACCTAGAAACCAGGTACAATTAGTTATCTTTATAAACCTTAATGGTTTTTTTAAATTAAAATTTTAATAATAAAATATAACACATAAATGATTTCAATTAGCTTATTTTTTAAAATTGATATGAACTACTCTATTAGCCTTTTTTTCAGTTAACTAACATTCATTATAATTAACTAAAAAGATAAAATAATAGTATTTAATTCAGCGTTTACACACCCTCACAAAGCAGGTAAGTTTCAACACTCTCAGCAAATATAGCAAGAAATTTATTAAAATAAATTCGGGCTTTTATCTTTTGATCAAGAAATGGTTCAACTTGAAAGCGAGAGCTCCTCCGTTAGGGGGAGTCCCGTGCAATCAATTTTATTATTATAAATCACCAAACATTACAAAATATAATGAAACATTTTGTACATCTCTCCGAATCGCAAATACATATTTCACGGAGATAACGAGCAAAAACTGTTGAATAATGTTCCGCGCTTGCGATATTTCAGGTGACTGCCGGCTTTGTACGTAAAATTGTTATATAATAATGATAATATATGTAACGTGTGTTGCTACATAAATATATTTTTATGATTTCAAGCACTGTCTGGAGACTCTCACCTAAAATATTAGTATGTGTCAAATGTTTTTATCGAATGAATAAAAGTCAACTAGCTATTGACGCTGTTATTTGTTACTTGAATTTCAACCTTTAAAAATACTTTTATGCAGTGCAGTATTGACGCGCTTTTACATTTTAATGCATTTCAAAAAATATTTAAAAAAAAATCTAAGCTTAACTAAAACTATATAAATTATTACTATATATTAAGACATTAGTTGTAAGTTGCAGGGTTTCTGGAGTTATATAAAGTTTTGATTTATTACGCGGTTCCCATCCCCTCCGTGGTTGGGTGCATCAGAGCGTCGTCGCGTTTGTTGTGATTTAGGGGATGTGGTTCGATTCCTTCTGCTTTAACTTGATTTAAATGAGTTAAGTTTTGATAAATTTAAACCCCATTGCTTATTATTCCTTCTTGTCAAATTTTATTTGTAAGATTTTACATTTTTCTTTATATTAGAAACCAAGGAAAAAATAACAATATTCAATCCAAGAAAAACATCACATCTCAAACTAATTACTGTATAAAATGGTGAATATAAACAAAACCTCATTAAAATAGTTGGTATTTTATTTAAAAGTAAATACTCTTCAATTGATATACCTTTTCAAAAAAATACAAACGTTAACAAATACTGAGTGTTCGTTGGTTATTTTTATTAAGTTTTTATCGCCAAATTATGCGTTCACTGGAAAACAACAATTTTGAGTAAGAAGTTCATTCAGAATGAAGATTTATCCAATAAAAATATATGAATCTTAAAATAGAATATCTTAGGTTTGATATTGTGTAAATTTGAACATTTATTTTAAAAATATATTATTTAAAAATGATAATAAAAAAAATGTTTATTTATTTTACAAATATTGAATATTCTTGCCAGATATATTATTATTTAATAAAATACAATTTTGTTAAATTTTAAATGTTTATAAAATATCTCTAAAAAAATACCTATAAACAATAAAATAACATTATGTGGTCGTAGATTTCTTGGGTAGATTGATGGATATATTTCGTGATTACACATATTCTGGTTGCCTCTAAAATAACAACCTACTAATAATAATAAGTATAACAACTCTAGCTGTATGAGCGATGAATATTGTTTTTTCCTGTACTTTCTAAATAAAAATAAACGTAATGTACTATTTTTATTTCAACGAAAACACATTTTCTCTCACACGAGTAAGAACATGTTTTTCAAGGTGGTAACAAAGTTTATATTTCAGAAACAAAAAACTTTAGCTCATGTATACGGAAAGATATTCATGCGACAAAGTTGAGGTTTACTTACTGTGACAATAATATTATGTTAAAAACAAAGAAAGAAACGGAATCCGTTTTCATATATGCATTTAAAATTTTCATGTTCAATGTAATATTTTACAAATTTTACTTAGTTTATAAAAAAGATTATTCTTGTATATTTTAAATTGAACAAGTTTAATTATCGTACTATAGGTAGGTAAGGTAAATTTCAAATTGGAAATTTTTATATTATAATAATATATAAAACTTTTGTCTGAATATGTGATACAGAAATTTAATATTTTTGACGGAGAGTACTTGGTGGAATTCCATTATAATATTTTTGAATAAAATACTTGAGTGATTTTCCACGTGTTCAAAATCATGTAGAAAAACATTCAAGTATTATTTTCAAAAATATTAATATATGCTACGTAAAATAATGTCAAGGTTTATTCAAATGCTTACTTTATAAAGTGTTATTTAAAAACTTCTAAAAGTAGACGGAATTCTTCGTTACAGATCTATTATGAACAAGAAACTCCACCTCATTTCACTTCCTGAGAAAATCACTGTCAAAACCGTTTTAAGCCGTCAATTTGACTTCAGCGAAAAAACAATCAGACGCGCCTTTGTTTGCGGCCGCGGCACGGAAAAGCAAACCTAAAGAATGACTCGTTAAAAGCTCTTTTAAAAGTGAATCAGGGGGTTGATAGTGGGGGTGCTCTACAAAGGAAGTGAATTAACTACTGAAGCCTGACTTTGTGCGCCGAGAAGGTGACTAGATATATTGATATATTTTTATTTGTATTAATTTGAAAATATTGATGCCGATAGCACAAAAATACAAACACCGCACTGAAACCATTATTTGAGGGAATAAAACACATTTTATTTTATTAAAAGGCTAAAAAAATTTATTAAATGAAAATAATGGTAATATCATAAACTAATTTTTTTTAAAAGATTATTTCATAAATATGTTCAATATTTTTGACAGAGGGTACTAGGTGAAATTTCATAAATAAACCCTTAAAATGAATGCTATTATAGTGTATATAAAATAATTAATATATTTTAAGTTTGACTTTTGACATTATTTGAATTAATTTGACAAGCACGCCTGCTTACCACTGCAAAGTCCAAGGTTCTTAACCAAGTAGAAAATTATATCATAAAAAAGAATTTTTGTCTTGTTTGTGTTCAATCGTATTTTTTTCTATTAGACATTGTAAACATTTTCTTTAATATATATTTGCATCATTATTTTGTTTACAACAACCCAAAAGCCAAAAATGTATAAATTCGGCCTCACCAAGCGAATGTTTTCTAAATTCTTGCAAAAGCAAGGTAAAATCACCTCTCACTTTTTTTACTTCTCACTAATTTTATATAGTAATGTGGCTCTAGACTTTTCATATTATCAGTTTCCCACTCTTCAAACAAAGAAATTTTAAAAAAAAGCTTTGAAATGTATTCTGAATTCTTAAGAAAATATACAACATATATATATATCAACGTTTCACTGATATAAAATACTTACGTTTTTACTTCTTCAGTTTGTTATTTTGATGAAACACGCTCCGCGGCTGAGAAGTAAATACCGTGTTTTCTTTTTAATATTCCACGAGTTATGATATACCGTGTACAGATAAAACAACCAAAAATGGATTTTTCAATATCACCCTTTTAAAAATCAACACGTAGCGAAAATCGGAATTTCAACAAGGAAGCGCGGTGCCTTTTGATCTTTGGTTTTTCTTTTTTAGAAAAACACGTAGGAAATACACGTGTCTGCAAAAACATAAAAGTCGTTTCTCCTAACAGGTCCGGACTAGCCTCGTAAAGAGGGGACGTGGACCGGCCAGTCCCTCCTCCACCCTCTCGGGGAGCGCCCTACAAATTCAACCCTACCTTCGACAGGCCCAGTTAAACACAGAGCCTTTCTTTTAACTCAGATGTCCACAGCAATTTGGTTTTATATTTTGGCACATCGTGTACGGCGAGGAATACACGTGTTTCTAGCTGGTTTTTTTTTTAAACAAATTCTCGTGTTCTACAGACTGAATGTACGTCTAAAAGATAAACATATATTTTTACATAATCCTATATGCATTCACTCTCATTCTTTGTAAATATCAGTTTTTTACTTTTCTTTTAGCTGTTCTTGTAAATATTGAAAAAAATAAAGCGAGCAAGGGTTTAAAAGCAAGTGTTCCTTGTAAATCAAATATATGTCAGGTTAAGCAGGTAAAAGTAACTGAGAAATATTTAATTTTCTAAATATGCTATAAAACATATTGCATTCGTTTTTGATCAGAATTTGTTCTTAAAGAGTTCAAATTCTTATTTAACTTACAGCATGTTATATTTTTTACCAAATTAAAAATAAAAATACAACTAATTCTTTAAATTCCACTAATCATATTTGGTGTTTAAAACTTTTTTATTTGTTGAAAAAGACAACTTTTAATGTGTTAAAAATATACAAATAAATAAACTTTTATTTTGTTTTAATTTAAATAAATATTAAACAACCAGAAAACGCAAACAAAAATTAATGACATATTTAAAACCGTTAAAAATAAAGCTTTTATGTATAGAGTTCTTATAAAGCTTTAAATTTCCAAGCTCGAAAATGATATATTTTATTCAGTGAACGTCTTGCACTTGAGAGGCAATAAAAAATAATAAAAACGCTGGTCCTCATACCATTAAATATGATCTCGTGGTGACAGACATCTTCAGGCTCAGGTTGTAAAGAATTTGTAAGGGAAATGCGTCGGAGGTGAGTCGACAGAATTTTGCGATAAAGATTGAACACTTGTTGGATACGGATTTCAATTCAGGATCATTTTTCATCGCTCAAATGTATTATTAAAAAAATATATACTTGGATTCATATCTTACTCTATAAGCACGTGCTTTAATCAGATATGTTGATATAAATATGCTAGATTTTTATTTATAGGTTTAATGATCTACTTGGCTGAATAAATTAATTTTATTTGGATAATTGTAGCTTAAGCTTGTTTACAAATATAAAGTATCTTAAATAAATATTCTTTTTCAAAGCATTTAATAAAACATGACATTATTTTTTAATCAATAAATCTATATAGCGTATTTTTCATTGTTTTTTTTGATAGCCAAAGATTTTTATGGATGTCGATTCTTTTATATTAAAAACCATAAAAAAAATAAAAACACGTAAAAAATCAAAAGTAGTTTGAGCTGTTGTCGACATAATAGTTCTTTTGTTCAATTTTTTTTTTTTTTTTTACAGAAAATCGTTAAAAACTTTTTTCAAGGCTTTTTATGTAGAATTATTCGTCCTTTTGAATTTGGCTTCTCGCAGATGTTTTAACTGCCAAACGAATTGGTTTTCTAAAGTGAGTTAAACTTATTGGATTTTTTAAAAAAACTCCAACATTAATGATTTAATTATATTTCATTATCTATTAAATAGCGTGAATCCATTTTCATTGACTCTTTAACTAAAATTGATTTTTGATATTGATTCGATTACGGTTGGCACACTAACATACGCCTTTATAATTGGCTTAGCGGATATGATCCATTGATGTTTCTCACCCGAGCGAGCATCAGACGTCTGCTCCTCCCCTGCTCCTTCAAACTATAACATCCCCGGGGTGATCTCCTTTGCGAGGCTTCTTGATCGATCATGTGTTATAATATGTCTGAGTTGAATGCACAGAATGCCTCGCAAGTAATTCGAGAAAAATTGAGTAATATAAGTTTTAAGTAATGTACATATTTTTCATAGACACCTTTTTGTAGAAATAATTTTATTTGGATAGAGAAAAGGCCAAGACAAAGGAGTCACCAATGAAGCCAATATTTTTCAATAAAAAAATTAACGGTGTATACAGATTCACTCATGAAACGGTGATAAAAAAAAATCACGGTATTGGTAGAGACACCTTCATGGCTATTGTGGCCTATTCATTTATACCGATATAGTTTTTATCTTATAAAAATCACAACTCAGATCTCAAGTCTTCACGGCTATCGCAACTAAGTGATATTACCAGTTAAGCTCAAATATGAATTGATTTCCATTTTTTTATAAAATTGACAAATTAATCCTTTTTTAGGAAAACAATCGAGTCTCATTAAAAAATTATAATTGTTATTTATATTCCGAAGTTTTAATCCCGGTACTAGTAGCATTTTAAAAGAAACACTACACAGTTTAACAGCCTAGAAATTTCAATTTCATCAAATAACTATGACTCCAAAAACTTACGAACACATTAGGCGCCATTATATTCATGTTGTAATTTAAAAAAAAAAAAACTTAAATTGAAATAAATTTTTCGCTACGAGTCAAAATCAGAATAAATGAGATGTTATTTCAGAAACTCAGTAATTAAATCACATCATTTTGCAGTGATTACATCCGCCCCCACAACGCCAACGCAGGGTGGATCTGAAATTAAATCTCCAGATCGATTAGCTCATCACCACCGTTGGAGTGTCCCATCAGAATCAAGCTTCCGGTGAAATGATATTGAAAGTTTTCTTTGTTTTGGACGATGTGTAAGTTCTGCTAATAACCTCCTCACCAAACTAATACCCGTCTCTCCTATGTAATCAACCGCTCTCAATAAACTTTACTGACATCCAATCCATTGTTTCTATTCAATCCTACCTACGCTGTCGTGCGATGGAGTGTATTTGGAAACAAACAAGTGGAGGCTGAAATTAAAGGTAGATATCACATACATTTTTTTAAATGCACTTCTGTTTTAAATATGAAAAGTTTATAGACAAGAAGATTAAAATTTCTTATTTATGAGTAGATTTGCCTTCCAAAGACTGTTAAAATTGGTTTATACAAAATAAACATTCGATGTATGCATTTGATTATAATTAGGAAGTATTTGAATAGTGTACTGAATCATTTTATTTACTCTGTTATTTAAGTACATCCCTCACCTTGCCGTCGTATTATGTTTGTGGTTTCAATGTTATATTGGCATACATGACTAAAATATTTTACTAAAAACACCGATGAAGAAACTTCATCGGCCATCCCTCCTGTGCTCGATGTAACGATAATGTATCGACTTATTCCCTAAAGACACTGAAAGCTCCATAAGGGTAAGTCTATGGGGTACACTATATATGGCGGTACGGTGGCTTCATATACTATACATAGTGATAATGCAAATTTTCATATGTACAACACTTAAAATAACTTTTTTATTATTAAACTAATATTAACTCAATATTAAAAAAAAAAATAAAGATATATCATGATGTTTAAAATAAATTATAATTGCTCTATTAAAAACAAGTCTAGAAAATTTTGACTGTTTATGCCTGAGTAATTGTAAAATAATATTTGTGTTAAAACTAGATAAGCAAAAATAATAATGTTAGAATAAAAAAGTAACTTTCAAACTTTATGAGAGACTGACCCACAAACAAAACGAACGATTTCCTCAAAAAAAATTATGACCTTTATGAAATTTTAAATTCGATTAAAATATAAATTTATTTATCATCAAAACACAAAGAAAACGATAAAATTATTTCAGCTATTCCTGAAGAACTAATTTCGAAAGCTTATTTAAATGTATATATAAAACAATTTGATTACTGTGATTATTTAATACTTACATAGTAGAAAATTTCACCCAAAATGTTTCACATTTACTATAAAAACAAAAAAAAGGCTTGATGTGTAGAAGCACAAAAAATATTTATATTAATTTCACCATAAATCACTTCGCAAAATAAAATAATCTAGTATAGAGCTCTTCAATTAATACCCTAAATAAGAGTGCTTATCATGATAGTACACATTTTTGTGGGAGAATATAAATGGCTTATTTGAAGTCCAGCCTTAATAGGGTATGTCCCCAAATTGAAGTCCTCTCGGCATAATGGATCCGTCAATGGAGATAGGACATCAGATTAGATGCTCGCCGGCCGAGGTAGGCAAGGAAAATAAATCACTTGGAACAAATTGCTGGATTATCTAATAAACAGTAAGAAGATCGTTTACCGAGGGGTTGCCCACCCCCTACCCCCGCGCAGCTGCTAATAAATGAGTGTATGTAGTAAGAAATTACGGGAATTTATATATATATATAGGTTTTTATAAAGGTTTCTTTCTGAACGTAAAGTAATAACTGAAAACTTTACTAGAGTAACGGTTTAATTTATTAAGTGAAAATGTGAACTCTTTTAAATTGTGTGAATCTCTACTTCTCAAAATAATGTGATTTTTGATATATACACTTAGCATTTCAACTTAATAAAGAGGACTACTGCATTGAGACTAAAACGCATGAAATGTTAAAGACCAAAAATGTGGCAAAACATATAAATGTTTAAACTTACCATTTACAAAAGCGTTGAAAAGTTACAATAGTGTGATATGTCTGGACAATATCGGTTCTTTCACAGTTTGAAACAACCCATCATGAAATGACTATCCAAACATTGCTGTCACTCTCAGACATGTGTTCTTGTCAAATATAAAGTTCTGCCCGATGACTCTGTAAAGTCACCCCAAGTGGACGTGTCTGATGCTTCGTAGGGTTGACATGGGAAATGGAAGTTACGAAAGACTACGTACCATGTACACACATATCTTGTTGGTAATCTACCTTCTTCAATGTTAGTCTAGTTTGTCATAACGAAAATTTTAACAAGTTATTTGTATGTATCTTTAAATAAACTTTGAATTACACACAAAATACGTGTGTTTCTTATTATTCATATTGAAGATAAAAAAAATATATTTTATTACGTTGACATAATAATATTGTTTACAACCTGTTACTTTAGCAAATATTGAATCGGCTGAACATGTAAAAATTTCTTCATTCCAACAAGAAAGGAATTTAACTTTAAAACTTAAAAAAAAACGCAATCAAAGCAGCTCAAGACTAAGGCTTTCTTGGGTCATAAAAGTTTTCCATTATAAAATCTAGATTCTCGAAATAAAACAAATAAAAAAGTACAAGCATGTTTATATATTCTATATATATATATATATATAAAATAGTCTATTCCTGTTTACACTGTGAACAAATAAATACTTTTAAAAAATACCTTCTAAATTTATTTTTTATATAAAATGTTAAAAGTCACAACGTATTTATTTCATCAAAATACAAATAACAACAAACTTCGATTCAACAATTTATTTATATTTTACAAAAATATTTTCTTTCAAAAACTCGGTAATTAGATAGGCAAGTTTTCATCTGACTTTATCCACTTGATAGTCCCATTATCCGAACCGCCAACTAGAGAATTTTTTTTTCAGCAAAAAAACCAATAGAAAGGGACACGCGTAACTCGGGATTTAAGAAATCTGATATTGGGGAGTGGGAAAAGTTTAAGCGTAAAAAATAATGACTCCGAATTCAAGTCCGGACTACCCTCCTGAAACCGCCGCGACTTCTGTCCCGCAGAAGGCTCTCGTACAAGTTATAATAATTCCGGATTGCTGATCCTTCCGCGTTTTGAAGTATTTTGCTTGTTTTTGTACCTTTCGGGGTTTCAGGAGCGAGTGGACTTCCTTTTTCAGTGGCTCGCCGGGCCTCTTCGCAAATCTTCCCTCATTTATTTGGGGTGCCTTTGCGCGCGGGCAAATATATTATGTTTATGATAAAAAATACGCTCGGAATATTATTCGAGAAATGCGAAATTATTGTGGATCACCTTCGCATGTGGGGGTTTATTAAATACTCAGTCATGTTAAAAATATGAGAGTAGACGTTAAACTTTTATAATAAAGATATACTATTCAAACAAAATAGTCATTACTTTTCATACTGAACATTCGTGAGTGTAAATGGCCGGTAGTATATTTTGAAGCCAGCGTCAGATTATCTTTATTCATTAACTAAATAGAACTTTCATAATGTGTTAAATTTGTGAATAGTATGTTATTTGCCTTGTTATTAAGCTTCACACCATTATTAAATGATTAGGGAAACTAATAATATATATATATATATGTAATACAGCGTGGATATTTGACGCATTTACCAAACAAAATTTGCTTAAACAAATATTCCTTGAAATTCAAACAGCTTTGAATTTACGCAAATATCAAATACGCATGCGTAATTTAGTAAATTGCAGAAAACAAATACGTTTAATAAACCGATTAAATAATTTGGACAGTTTTATTCGAGCTATCAATGGTTTTGGCAAACTATTAAACTTATTATTGAGTATTTTTTTCAATTTACACGATAAAACCATTTCAATCAAAAGAAGATAATTCTTATTGAAAAACGCTGTTAGTATATTTGATAACCTACCATTTATTCCTGAGCTCAATTTAATAAGATACAATTTACAAGGAAAATAAAATTTGTAAAAATAAATTCTCTCTGACTTAGTTTTTTTGCTTGAACTTAATTCAAATCTTTACAAAAAGCAATACATAATCGCTTTAAACCACTCGCAAACGTCTTTTACATTTATGTCTTACCTACGATTTATTTTAGATGTTTTTTTTAAGGTATGCCTAAACACACAAAGCAAAAGAGGATGCTATTGTATTACCACCATGCGGTAGCAACGTGTGTAGGTAGCTTTAGATAATCGGTACTTGGACGAAGAAATAAAAAAGGCATATTTTATTTGGAAACATCTCATTTCGATAATCTAAGATTAAATAAGCACAAAATAAAAACATGTTTGAAAAACATCAAGAATTTTTTTTTTATATTATCATAAAATTATTTCAACATGAGGTTTCTGATATAGGTATAAAAAAAATTAAATAATTTACTCGACAGTTTTGTAGGTTAGACCGAGTCACCCCAGCGGCTCGGTGGGTTTGCGCGGGGCGGTCGAGCAACCCCCTCCGGGGGATGATCGGCTGCCCACTTAGAGGAGGACAATCTGTCCAGGGGATGCTGGCCGGCGCCAAGTGTCACGAAAGTAATGACCAGAAGGAAGGGTGCGCCGTCTTGTGCGAGCTTTCAAAATTTGGGACGCGAGAGTGCACCTGTACAAAACATGTATTATTTTTTTTTTTTATATACGGTGTGTGTATTAATTATTTTGGATTTTTTTTGTGAAATTGGAGCTTTATTATGAAAAATTGGTACAATATATTCTATTCAAAGTATTGTCCATCGCTAGCCACTACTTTTTCCCATCTTTCGGGCAAATTATGGATTACATCCCAATAGAACTGTTCGCCTTTTGAAGCCAAGAAAGAATCAAGCTAATTTTTGATACTCTGTTCAGAAGTAAAGCGTATCCCAGAAAAGACATTCTGCATCGATTGAAACAAGTGGTAGTCGGAAGGGGCAAGGTCTGGGATATAAGGCGGGTGAGGCAGAACTTCCCATCCACTGTTTTCCAAAGAGGTTTTCACCGATTTAGCAACATGTGGCCGAGCATTGTCATGATGGAAAATTACAGACTTTTGCCTGGTCGCATATTCTGGCCGTTTTTCTGCCAATGCTTGCTTCAAACGCATCAATTGTTGTCTGTAGAACTCACCCGTGATAGTTTGGCCTGGTTTCAGCAGCTCATAGTGGATGACACCCTTCTGATCCCACCAACTGCACAGCATTACCTCGGTGCCATGAATATTTGGCCTGGTCGTCTACCATATGTTGATACATTTCCGGGCTTCAACAATTCACAGCTCGATAAGATAATTATTTTATAAACTGTTAAATTTAGTATCATCAGCGATTCAAAAAAGGTAGATTACTTTACGCATATTAATCAATAGTGTGTGTTATATGCCTATAAAGCATTTATTTAAAAAAAAAAAGCTAATAAAGTCAATGTTAAAAAAAAAGCGATTGATTAAAGCAGTCTCAGTTTGTAACGCTTTCTAGCTGTAAAAAATAGATAAAATATAAATAAGTAACAGCTGAGTTTATTTGGCTCGAATTAGGTCATAACTTCCCAAACTTTACGAATCGCTTCGGCGGTATTATGATCCCAACCCTAAAGGTAAAGTAATGAATTTGAAATCGTATAAGTGGCGAATTTTTTGACGAGGGATTTTTCGGATTACTGAGCCACATTGTTGGCGATACGCGCTACCGAGGGCTGAGGGGCGGCTTGAGATGGGCCGTACTAATATGATATTAATTTGCATAATTAGCATCTTTTTAATAACCATTAGTATAACTTACTTTATTTGTATATATAGGGTGTCACTTAAAAATAAACAATTTGGCAGCTGACAGTTTATAGTAAAAATGGAGCGTTACACGATAGAACAACGTGTCTTCATTATTGAACAATATTTCAAAAATAATGAAAGCTTGGCAGCTTTTCAAAACTTTACTGCAAAAATGGCGACAAATTCAAATCTTGCGTTAATTTTGGGACACCTTTATATATGTGTGTGTGCGAAAAAATATATATCATTTGAGGACGTGTAAAATTATACAAAAATGGTTTTCGTCGTTCACGTGTGAATCGATTACTAATGTAATGTATAATTAAAAATGAAGGGTTTTCATATCTCGATCAGATGTTCAGTCAAACAACAATCTCTTTTGCAGCTCATAGAAAAAATATTCTAATCAAAAAATGTGCGGCGTTTGCACTTGTTGGTATAACCAGAAAAATAGAAATAAAATACCTAACCTTATAAAAAGCAGCCCGTTAACAAGACACCCTTAATAAAGTGGGTACCTTCCCTCCGCCGGTCATGCACCATGTACCACGCCAACCCCCTCAGGCCGGGGCATACAGATAAATCACGTATTTATATTAACGGATAAGATATTAATAAAAATAACACACGTCTCCACCCGTCTAGTGTCTTAATATATGACCCATAAATTGTTTTATTTCCTGGAATATATATCATATATATTTTTATATTTTATCCCCCTCATATGTGAGAATGTTGAACTGTAAAAAAATATTATATTTAATATGCTGTTATATATAAATGACAAGAGTACCTATCATTTTAATAAGAGATTTGAGGTAACTTACATAATATAAAATGATTTTTACCAAATAAACTAATGCGAGTGTTGCAAAAATATAACATGATAAAAAAAAGTTATCGGTCAGTTTAATAAAACACGAGTGTACTATTCAATAACACCTATTTTTATATATGATTTGAAAAATATATGATTATTGCCAAGTAAAACTACAGGAAAAATATAACAAAATTATTTAGAGTTACGAATATATGTAAATAAAAGTAGGTAAGCATTTACTATTTGCTTTACTCAGTAGGTATTTATAGTTTTATAGTTCAAATATCATATTTATTTGAAAAAAAACGTGTTTAAGAGTAAAAAGAGCATAAATAGTTTTAATGGTTCGGAAACTTTTTTAACCAAATATTTATCTTATTTATAATCCTCATTCTAATAATTTATAAACACGGATAAACAATCATTACGCTGAAGCAAAATATCGCTTGGAGGAAAATTGAGAAAAAAATCATTAGAAGAGTCTAATGTTAAATAACCACAAATAAACAAAACGATGCGGTGTATTAAGAAGATTTTGGAATTTTTCAAGTTTTAAGCTGCGTCGTGGTTTGTGTCTGTCTCGGAACTGGGTTCATATTCATCACCCATTTACACCTAACCTAACCCAAGATCATCCCTTAACAACAGTTGAACACATTGAGCAGTGATTTTTTATATTCGATGAAGGCTGCACTGGGTTCCTCGGGGGTTGCAGTTGCGGCTGCGGTGTTCGGTTTCAGCGCGGGCCGCCTTGTTAGGGCCCGTTAAGTTTACACTCCGTAAAATGCCATCATTTGACATTCACGCCCCCACTGCGTTATTCTTTATTTTCCCTTTTATACGCGCATATGTTGTTATTACCGGCCATTTGCGGCGGACGCCTCGTCTTTTCAATGTATAATTTTTCGCGTAAGGGATTTTAGGACCGCCCCGCCTATGAGGCGAGCTTAAAGCTCTCTCCTGCCGGAGTGGGCGCGTCTAGAGTACGCGTCGCGTAAATATTCATTCAAAATGGAAATTGCTTTTTTTCGCGCCTCCCGATTTAATTTTTTGGCTTATCGTGAAAGCTTTCGGATATTGTGTTATATATACGGATAATGTAAGCTATGTTATTTTATTAAATCGTTCCGAAATTTGTTCATCCCTGCGCTTTCGAAAGCGATACTCTCAGCTTCATTTCCTCTTTAAAAGCAAATCAATGTTTACTGATGCGACTGGTTTCGCCAATCTGTTTGAAGGTGCCAACCTCGCATGTTAGTGAGCATAGCCGCAAATATATATATTTTTAAGTATCTTTGCATAAATTAGTATACTCCAGTGTATTATGTAATATACATAAACACGTATTTTTCCATGCAAACAAGATAGAAAGTGATCTTTTTATAGGCCAAAAAAGCCAACAATGCCGTGAATACAACGCATTTATTTACCATGAAACGGCTCAAGCTGCTCGAATGTAGTCATAACGACTCTGCCGCCATGCATGCTTCCAATTGCTTTAAATTGCCTCTAAGCTTAGCACGTGAGGGTGCCGCCTGCTGCAGACGGTACATGTTGGCACCGCACGACCAAGTGATTTCGATTCAGACGATTTGATTTCCACCCTTGTGTGTATTTATTTGTTTCAGACGACCCCGGGTGCACGAATTTAATTGGGCAATAGCTGTGTGATTCAACCGAATGAGAATAAAATCGAGCGTAATCAAGAATTGAAGATATACATGTAGGAACGCTAGAAACAAATATAGTAATCCCCCGCTTTACGCGACCCCGTTATTGTTTAAAATGCCTCGCATTACGCGAATTTATTATTTAAGAATGTGTATGTAACATAATGTAGTCATTGACTTCTCTTAACAATTAAAAACAGCGTTGGTTGTTATGAACGTATTTTACAAGAACGTAAAAGAAACACTACCCAATGCATTTTTCAGTAAAAATAACATGTAATACTGCATAAAGTGTTCTTAGATTGATTCGTATTTTTTTGTATTAAGTTTTGACTATGTATGTATGTTTAATCGTAAACCCCGATGTACGCGAATTTCACTTAACGCGATTTTTTTCCGGAACGTATCGCTCGCGTAAAGCGGGGTATTACTGTAGTGAATTTTTAATTAAGAACTTCCATGAATATCACAAAATTGTTTATTCTTTACTTACACTCATGCAAATGTTAATGACGTACTTTTTATAACTAGCTATTATAAATAAGTTGTTCATTTTATTATAACTCATCATCTTCAGTTTTGCTATTTTTTCATGAAGAATTATATTTTTGTTTAAAATTTACAAAAATCACTGCCACAAATAAATTATTTCTGCTTTTTATTAGAATAATGATAATATACAATCGGCATTGTATTTGTGTGGACTATACGACCGCATGGATTATGCGCTTGCACCCATAGTGATGCGCTTACCACGCAGGTTTGAAGTTTAAATTTAATCCTCTCACGCAATGGAAAGTTGACATCAAATCTTAGTGAATTGATATTCTTTGGTATTGTGTATTTTTTAAAATTGATTTTTTTTTGTAAAAACGTTTTACCCTATTTTAATTGTGTATTTATATTTTATATACTTTTAAGTCATTTCACCGATAACTGCATGTAATGCCAGCTATCATTTCATAATGGCATTCAATAAAAGTAACAATTTATTTGTTTGCGTATAATGGGGTACAACGTATAAAGGGGAGAAATCGATGAGTCATAGTAAAAGAATATTCAAAGTAGTGGTTGAAGGTGCCTTTGATGCACGCAAAATGCGTTCTTTGTGGTATTTAATATCCAACTTCATTTAATGTTTTAAAAATATGAATTGTTCAGAAGTAAAAAAAAAACCCAATACGTATTCTTATAGCTTTAAGTATATTCAGAAATCTGCAAGAAGTGTTTTTGAACTTTTAATATTTTCAAAAATAATTCATTTGTAGATTACAGCGTTTCATATTTTAATTGTGAGTAAAGTAAAGTTAAGTCTTTTAAGTCATATTTGAGTTAACATAAAATAATTAGAAGATTCGAAATATAGTGAAGTATTTATGCAATATTTAAACATTAAAGTATTTTTAATTGAATACACATTCTAATTCCATTGTATTTCATTTCTTTTTCATTTTTGTATGTTCATTTTAATATATTGTTTTTTATTATGTATGTCAAGACTTAATTTTTTTTTTTTTTGAAGTACGATCGTTGCTTTAAAGAAGTTGCGAGAAATTATTTTTACAAACGAATTCGATAACTATCAATTCTGAAAGCACAATTTTATCCTTGATGGTGTATCATCCCCATTATTATGAGGGTCAAGGGTTGGCTAGGAAGTACATATCCAGTGTCGCCTCGTTACTCCAAGGCGATCTGTTCTCCAGCGAGCTCCTGTTAATTGTGGTCTTCTCATTACAAGCTTAAAGGGAATCGACACGTTCAAGTATGTATTAAATACAAAATTGGCTTCAGCATGCCTACCTTAATGCTTTCAAATTACACAGTTGAAGATGTTACATACGGACTTTTGAGAGCATAGCGTCTATAATCATTCCTTAAGGAGAAGAAAAAAAAATAGATTTACGAACAGTATGAAACAAAAAAAAAAACATTTCATTTGATATGTTTCTATTTTTTTTTGTATCAAATATAAATTTTAATTCAAGCATGACAGGCACTTGTGTCTTTAAAATGTTTGACTTATCATTTACAAATTCGTTTAATATATTTAAAGTACGTCCCATTATTATTTTTAGATTATAAACGGACACTTGAACGCGAGTTGCTTAACACCTGTGTTAAGAGATATAGTGCCGTGAATGATTTATAATATTTTTCACTTACAATCACATACACAATAAATGTACTTGCTTAAATCTGTCATCGTAGAATGTAAATTACTTAAAGTACTAATTGCTATAAATCATTTGAGGTACTAAGCGTCTCACTCAGCACCAATATTTTAAAAACTCGTCAATTTTGATAAAACCAGCTTGTGAAGCGTATCTATCATCAATGTTAAATAAAAATAATTTATGAACATGATGAAACTAAACGAGCTTATAATGCGTATATATTATTTTTCTTAGTAAAATATAAATCTTTTGCAGCCTTAATGATAGTGCATAAGGCTTCAATATGAGTATTTTATTTATTATAGTTGAATATGAATCTATTATTGTCATAGTATAATCTATAAATTATTTGTTGAATGAATATATTTGATTATGCGTAAATAAAACATATTATAGTAAAAGTGCAATTTATGCGATGAAAACACATAAAAGGCATTAAATCTATTATACATTGACCTTGCGGGCAATTTCAATAAATACTTTGACAGTTGATTCATTCATATTTTAACCTAATTATACCTAATCAGATAAAAATGCATTTATATTAAGTGTCATATAAATAAATCTATATTAAAATCATGATGATAAAAAAATTCTAGTAATGTGCCAAAAACAAATTAAGGACAACTGGTATATTATGAATAGACCTAGCGGCTAATTTCTAAAAATACTTTGCCAACAGGTAACTATTGATTGCTTTGCAGATTTTAAATAATTAAAACGTTAGAGTGACGTTGTAATGATGGTGATTTATGGAAAAGGCTAACGATTAGGGCTGTGGTCGGGGTCTTCCCGTCGCGGGCCGGTGACAGCCGTCATGTGGTCGGACTGACGCGGGATGAAGTGGATTATTAAGGGTTTGATAATTCTGTGTATCCACCCCGGCTGTGTTGTGATGCTGCCCAAAACAATCAGGACTTAGTTTAGACTACAGACCGCCGTGAATATATTTCCACGTAACTACAGCCGAAAGAGCATCAGTTGAATATGTTTTAAATTGCGTAAATTCAGGTAACTCTGTTGCTCGTGCATGGCTGCCATTCTGTACTCTGAGCGTGTGTAAAGGATCGGTAATGGAGTAGTAGACTTGTGGGGGCTCCTGCTTTTGTTTCTGTAGTATTAGATCTAAACGCCATAGCTTTGTAAGAAGAGGATTATATAGGGTGTCCAAAGAGAGTATCGGGTATTTGTTAGTTCAGTAAAACAAAAAAGTACTAGCAATCAAGTATTTTTTTAAAAATTGATTATAAGAAAACAAAATGGATTTTTTTTTAAAAAAGATGATGTTATCCAAATGGTGACTGTTACGCTGCTGGCACTCTTCTAATCTGGAACAAAGATTGCTGATAAAACGCTGACACATAGCCTTCGATATTGCTGCCATTTCTGACCTGATGTTTTGTTCGTAGGATTATTCTCATAAACCATACTTTTAAGGTATCCCCATACGAAATAGTCAAGAGGGCTAAGGTAGGGGCTTGTGGGAGGCCAGTTGATGTTACCTCTACGTGAAATGACCTTATTAGGGAATAATTCGTTAACAGCTGCAATTGATTGATTGGATGTATGGCAAGTAGCCCAGTAGTCTTGTTGGAACCACGTTTTTGAGTTGAAACCTTGAATATCGCAATAACTGTCACTATTCACATTCACCCAATACTCTTATTGGACATGCAGCAGCAATACGCAGACTTTTAGATGGACCAGGGGACCCACTACACTAGTTTCCCCTTAGAAAACCATGAACACTGGTTCAGTATGAGTATATGCTCAGTGAAATGTTCGCCAACTTTCTCTGAGGACAGGCACTTGCTGACGAAGAAGGCAAGTGTTTTTTTTTTACAGGACGTTTTTAGGAGTTCTGGAAATTATGTAAATCGACAGCTTACAGATCAAACGTTACAAATTATCGCTAGTAATAAATTTGGTTGATCGTACAATCACACCCTTTAAATTTGACGCCAGGCACTCCATTACCCATCATAGGGTAGATTTATATCTCACCGCATCGCTTCTCGGCGTCTCGCCTGCAGCGCGACACCCGGGGAGTGATTTTGAGTCGTAAATCCGCTACGTGCGCTTCTGTTCTCGTTCGTGTCTCTCGTTAAGTAAAAATGCTGAAAGCACAATCCAACGTATCAATCATTATAGTTCTATTAGTGGTTAAATATGTTTCTGCAAAATAAAAAAAATATTTTTGCATCTACTGAAAATCATCTTTTGTCTTAAGACGTAATACCCATGTTAAGATTTTTGGGTTGAGTTATATGCCTGGCAAAAGTACTAGATCAAAATTTCTCCTTCCTTAAATGTAAATCACAAATATATATAATTTGCAACAAGTTTATGTATCCAAATGACCAGGAGATTACAATAATGGTAGTAATCTAGCCATCGTAGCGATTTGGTTATTATATTTGTTGCTTAAATACGGTGAACTATAAATTTATTAATTCTGCCGCGGAATATCTTCAATATAGATATTTTTAAAATTAATTATTATCAATAAAGTTGTGTAATAAATAAAATGGGATGGTTGGAAATGTAATATTTTTTATTATAATACATTTTTATTTTAATATATTAATGATGTTTATAGTTTCTCGTGTAATAGCCTGACCATCTGGCACAAGTAATTGGAAAAGCATGCAATTTTGAGAAAATATCTAACCTACAAAAAAAAACCATAAAATATTGTTGAGGGACAAGGCATTTGCTTGGTGAAGATCCATTATTATAATGATAAAAGTATCTATGTATTTTGTTTTCACTTTGAGTTCATTAAATTTTTTGCATTACTAGTTTCGACCAAATAGACCAGGTCATCATCAGACACATAACTAAACTGTTTAGTTATGCATCTGATGATGACCTAGCCTATTTAGTCGAGACTAGTAATGCAAAAAAAATAATAAACTCAATGTGAAGGCAAAATACAAAGGTACTTTTATCATTATAACAGTAAAATATTTGTTAGTCATGCTAATGGTTATAATTTTTTTCTTTTAATTATTATCATCTCGAGCCGCCCCTCAGCCCTCGCGTATTGGCAGCAATGTGGTTCAGTAATCGGAAAAATCCCGCGCAAAACAAGTAGCAGTAGAAAAAAATGATCAAATAATAAGTACGTCATTTGTAAAGAAAAAAGCATTTCATTAAAAATTATGCGACAATTCATGCTCCCCTGTTTTTTTTATAGATTTGGCGAGTGCACTCACCCCGCGATGCCATGGTAACCGACATCAGGGATATCAGATGCTCGCGCCCCATAACGACGGAGATATCATCTTCAGTGCATGGCCGGTTGTGGCACCCCAGGGGGAACGAGCTTTAAGAATCCTCACGTCTATATAAGGGACGGGTCAGATTCTATTGGCTGGGGCAATATGTTCGAAAGGAGCTCAATGCAGCCTTTGTGTCGTGTCGCGACTCCACTTGCAATATAAATGATGTAGGCATTACATTTTATATTTTTTCCACGTAAAGCTTCAAGTTAAATATTTTATCAAATATTAAATATAAATATACGTGCCCATAATTATGAAAGAGCTCTAAGTCATAAGTTTCTTGTTTCGATATATTTCAATGCTTACATTTGAAGGAATTAAAAAATATTTTTTATCAGTGTGGAATTTTGAGTTTTGTGCCTTTATTGTTAGACAATAAAGGCACAAAACTCGATCGCCAAGAGATTTTAGAAATCAATCGCATAATAGATAACACACCGGAGCACCTGCTTAATGACCAGGTATGACTTCAATAAGTCTTCACTATTATTCCCTACTAGAAATGTTGCCCGTCACAGAATGACGTTTTCGGAGACATTTTGATTTATTAATGCTGTGATTAATAATTTTTAACGCAATTTCGATAAAAAAATAAAATTGGTACAAGTACCAATTTTATTTTTGTCAATTTTTCCATATACTTTTGGTCTTCCTCTTTCAGGTGAAATATCCAAAACGTGGAATTCAGAATCGTCTAAAGAAGTTTTATAGAACATCTTATAAGGTGCATTTTTCAAGAATCTCATCCATTGAATTTTTAGTCAAGCGACAGATTCGCCTGAAGTATTTTTTACTCTTCTTGTCGTTGACTCTTCCAGTGGTTTCGTTGAAATAAAATCCGTCTGCGACATTTTTTTTTACTAAAAACGGATTTTTTCTTCTACACTGTTCTATCAATTTATAATAATGCTCAGGGTTGGATAAGTAACTTGCTTTTTTTATTTTCATTTCTATCAACCCAAATCACGGTCATTCAGCAGAAAGGAATGACCAGATACCAAAAAATTATGGTCAATTTTTTCAATACTGTTATTTGAAGACTGAGTAATTTTCATCCATGTTAGTGCTACTTTAATGTTACGAATTTGGCCTGAACAAGTATCACTGTAAGCTATTACGTGTCTTTGAGTAGTTATTTCCTCCATATGCATTAAAATGAATGACGCTACTTCCTGTGCACCTCTTGATGTTGTAGTTTCATCCCATACATACATCTTGACATTGCTATCATGGAAATTATGGAAACCCATATACGTACATGTTTCGCTTATAATTAGCTACCGAAACAGAAAGTTTTGGATACGGGGGTGCTTTTTGCAAATCAAATGAGAATCCATAATATTCCTCGGGATTCTCTTTTGATTTTTGTTGGTCTTCTGCAAGACATTTCCTAGCTTGTTCGGCACTTAGCAAATGTAAATCATGACTTTGTCTAAGATATAACTTATCTTCCTCATTACTACATGTTTTGATTTTGACTTAGACCATTTTCATAATTAATACTAAATGAACTCCATATAATGTTGAAATAACAAGCACTATCAAACCGTTCATTTTTGACAATATCGTAAAAATTACATTGAATTAATACACTTTTTTTTTTGACTAAGACCACTTTCATAATTATGGGCACATATATTTATTTATAAAGACAGCATATTAAGTCGTCAAGAGTTTGATTACGTAACATTTTTTTAATTACTCGCATAATTAATGTCTGAAAATAAACACAGTAATATCAAATGTTTGGATTCCTTTTATAATATGAAGTTCATTTCGTTACTTTGTAATTAATTAAAATGGCAATATTTCTTTGCAATTACATAATCACTTTTACCTTTCTGCGTAGGTCAAAAAAGGGCAAATTAAAAGGCGAAAATACAAAGAAAAGTTAATTAACTGGCATGCTATTATAAGAGACACTCTGTTCTGGAGTACACCTTATCATCATAAATCAATCCGAGACGCTGGAGTTCTGACTACAGGAGTCTTGGTGCTCCGTCACCGAGTTATGCCAGCGTCCCTGACAATTCTCGCGCGTATCCAAGCGGGATTAATTAGTTTTCTGAACGGCGCAACAGCCTTCAGATCAACCCTTCTGCTGATCATCTTATTCAGGAGAGAGCATCTCGACTGTACACACTCTGAAAAGTTTATTAATTTGAAATAGGTGAGTAAATTATGACGTTTTTACATGAACGGACATTATTTTATTGCCATGTAAACATGTGACTTTGTATAATAGATTATATACGTTTTTAATTTTTTTTTTAATCAGTGCGAAAATACAAAAAAAATATTGACTTGATTTTAAAAATTACGTATTTTTGACTTTTCACGATCGTTTCGAGATTCACAAATCAACTGGTGTGAAATATAACAAACGTTTAAAAAAATATGGTATTTTCAGTCAAGAAAAAATATGAGACTACCTGTTACAAGTTATGTGGATGTAAAGCTCAAAAACGTGAGCTTTAGGGCTCGCTGGAGGCAGAATGTCAAATACTAACATTTTACAGAGTGTAAGCTTAATGCGATTCTCAGCGAGACACGCTTTGATTTTATGTCCCCTGCTTTCAGGAGGGGGTCGTCTTTATGCCGGGTATTATGTCAAGGCACTGAGGGGCTGTTGTATAAACACTAATATGACGGGGACTTAATGGTCAGTGTTGATGTCTCGTTTTACATTAACGTTTACACGAACTACCTCGGATGCCTGCTGAGAGATTTTGTAATGGTTTTGTTTGAATAATGTACTCGTAGTCTCGTTTTTGGAGTGCTGTGGTATGATAATGGAGAGGCTGTTTATGAATATTTAAAAAATATATATTTCCATATGTTGAATTTCACAAAATTATACCTTTGAATGCAATTAAAAAAATGAGTTCTGATTAACTTATTTAAAAAGTTTCTTTATTCATAGTATAGAGATAAAAGAGTATTCAATGCATATCAAAATAAATCTTTTAACTTAGGTAGAGAGAGTGAACAGAGGCTTAGGAGTATGGAAAGAATGAGACGTAAGGAAGATAACAATAATGAAAGAAGCTGGAACGATGATAGTCAAAATAGTCATGTAATTTTGACATCTTTAGCTTACACACACATTTACACACATCTTATTAACAATTATGAAAAAAAACAAAAATAATATAGGGTTTCAAAGAATGTACAGAATTATTTGCTTTCGCTAGTACGAGAGCTTTAATATAATCATCCCTTCGTGTAAGCATCCCCTTGATTTCCTCGCATGAAAACAGATAAATTTAGATCCACCCTACTGAAGCATTCACGCAAGTCGAGATTTATTATGGAGGAAACTCCTGTCGAGAAAAATGTATGAACCGAAGCAATACATCTGAAACTTAATAAATCACACGTAACTCCTGTAATGGTGCGTGCATAGTTAAACAGAACGTGTAACTTAACGTATCGTAAAAAAGATCCCATGGACACTTGTGGAGTGAAAACATCTCTCGTGGCAACACAGTGCCTTGTTCCTACAAAGATAGGAAATTTATCAATACTTGAACTATGTTTATAAGTATAATGATAAAAGTAACTTTGTATTTTGTCTTCACATTGAGTTTATTTAAAATATTTGCATTACTAGTTTCGACCCGATACACTGGGTCATCATCAGATGCTTAACTTAATGTTTAGCATCTGATGATGCCCCAGTGTATCGGATCGAAACAAGTAATGAAAATAATTTAAATTCAAAATACAAAGTTACTTTTATCATTATAATAATGGATCTTGCCTTGTCTCTCAACAAGATTATGTTTATAAGGTTTTCTGTGATGTTCTAATAAAAGAAGACAAGTAACATGTTAAACGTTGAATACAATACAGTTGCTTCAATTATTTATTAACAAGTTAATAAGCTGCTTAAACTAATAATGGAAATTGTGAAGATAGCAACTCTTGTTTGATTTGTTGACTAACATTTTATGTTTTTCATAAAACATATAAAATAATTCTTTGATTACAATTTAAAATATATTTATCAAGTATTCAATGAACAAAATAGTACATTATTATTTTAAATTATAAATGATAAGTTTGTTTTCTCGTAATTTAATCGTGAAGATAGACAGGTCTCCTTGAATTATAACAGTTATATGAAAAGCTATAACAAACATAAAATTTTCCAAGAAATATATTTAAATAACAAATAATAAAATTTTTGTGGCTTGAGTCATTTATGGCAGTTAAGATTTCTAATAATAGGCAGCTATTAGCAAATACACGGCCGTAGTTAACTTAAAGGTTGCGTTTCTAGTTTTTTTCCCCCAAATTATAGCTTTCGACTCCTAGAGAGGGTGGCCGCCTTATGCGATATTTATTATAGGCGTAAAATTATTAAAATATGTAAGTAGAACAAGATTGAGTTCCTATTTACTTACGTGCAATTTCATACAACATCATAAGGTTTGTATATATAATTGCAAAAGAATCATTTTTTGATAACTTTATAATCGCAAGCACCAAGATATTTACAAATAATATATCAATAAATATAAAAAAAAACAATTTTTTTCAGCGTCACCGTATTTTTAGCACCATTTAAATATGATTACCACATTCAATCGGCGATATGGAAGTATTCCAAGCTAATTCTAGGAAACTCTCTTTATCTAAGAATCGATACTCCACACAGATACTCAGCAGTTCAAAATTTCAAGTAAAAAACATGTTTTTTTTTGAAAACGAATGCGCTCAGTAATCTTTTATTCGATGTTGATGTTTCCATAACCATTAGGAGTTCATATTTTAATATATTTCTGACATTCTTCTTAACAATTTTTAATAAAATTGATCAGTCATGAAGCAACCTCTTTATAAAGCAGCAGGGCTATGAAAATTCAAAATTTCAAGTAATCACGTTTATCTTTTAATTTTTAAAAATTCAGATTTGTTACTTTTCGTAATACTTCTAATAATCAATAATATTGCATTCTTTACTTGAACAGCCTTATTGTGTTGACAGTAAAAAAATAATCGATTACACTTATTAAGTAGAACAACATGGAAAAAAATCGATTGAGTAATTTGTAAGTGAAAGTTAAATTGGTAGATTTTATTGCTTAATAATATTTAATTAATGTTTCCTTTTTTTTGCCGTTTGAGTTAGTTAGATAAGTTAAATAGTATTTATCACAAAATTAAATAACAAGCTCTATTTCGTACTTGGTTGTTTTTATTTTCCACATCCGGTTTTACTAAGTAGAGCGTTAGAAAAAGCCGGTATTTAACAGCCCTGGTGTTTTTATTCTGAAGAGCCTTGAGAGATAGCTCGTGATAGTCGAGGAGAAAATATAAGGGTGGAAAGTGGAGCACCCTGTATGAAAGCTCGGACCGCACAACTTTGAACACGTACTTGAATACCAATACCCGAACAAAATAACGGTGATAAAAGTCACGCGATGTATTTCAACTTTTACGACTGCGGTGTTGGGCTCGCATTTTCTGGTATTTAGATATCAAGAAAATCTTTTAATCTGTGAGGTCGAGTGAAATTTTCCGTTAAACTTATAACAACCATCAATGAGTCATTTTTAATTATATTTCATTTTTTTATTACTGTGTTGAGACATCAAGTACGCGAGTAATTTTATAGATAAAAATGCAAGAAGTTTGTGATTGTGATGTTTGTGATTCGTTAAACCAGAGCTGCCAAACCAATATATCAGCATTTACAAGTCACTGTACGCTTGTAGTCAAGCTTTTGGTTGATGTTGGTTAAAATATGTGTCGAATCTGGGGATTTAAAAAAAAAATACGTGATTAATTTTACTGGTAAATGCAAGAGGTTTGTTGTTCGTGATTAAACATACTAGGGTTGCCAAAATACAAACATTTATAAATCGATCACGATAACCTTTCAGCCATGCTTTCTGATAAAAAATAGTTTTGTTTCGAGCTCATTATCTCAAAAACCGAATCAGTATATTATTATTGATCTAAATATTCTCTCAGTAGACGGCGGTTTGCTTTCTGTATATCAATGCATCGTCTTAGTTCATCAAAGTGTAAGCCAATTGTGTTACATTAATAAAAAAATATTTTGATTGAGGACAAAATCAAATACGAATTAAACATTATAATTTCATAAGAAAGAGAATTATTTTGCCTTGCATAAGTATATGTAATCTCTTTTATTTAACTGATAAAATATTTTTGAAACATGCTCGGTTAATTCATCTACGACAAACTGGTTTAATTTGAAATGCCCCAAACTCAAAAATCAACCATAAATAGCCAAATGGCTGAGAGATTACGATCAATGATATGGTCGTATTCTCTTAGCCATTTGGATATTCATATTTGTTGTGATAATTCATGTTGGTAATTTGATTTTTCACAAGCAGTGCTATTAAAGCTTCGGCCGGCGGTGGAAAGTTTTAATTGCAAAGTTAAAAAAACTCTGAATTCTTTAATGGAGTAACTTTTTTCGGTTATTATTTTTAGTATTCGCTGCGTTCCTTGAAACCCCGTTTTTTATGAATCGAGCTTTTCGGAATTTTGACGAAAAATATTTTATTCATTCTCACGTGTCTCTTAAGTACGGCCATTAAAATTTGTTTTATTACTGAGTTAGTGCTGAGTATTTTTTTATATTTACTTTTGAATACTTCACGGATTCTATTACAGATAATATAAAATAAACCACACTGATATTGTTGGTCATTAACTTCAAGTTTACTGGATATTTAATATTTTTTTTAAAGTTTGTTAGGTCTTTCCGAATTTGGCTTTCTAGTTTAAATACCAATGACCAACACATGTTTCTGAGCATGATATAATTAAAATATTAAGACATTTTACAAAATCAAAGGTTGTAATTTCGACTTAATATAAAAAATGGTAATTTTTACTCGTCTAGAAATAAACAAGTGATTTTACAAGTAGATAACATAAAGAATGCTCCATTTCCACTTCATCGCGCTCGAGTGGATCTGATAAATAGTCTGCCTTGGTTTATTACCACCAACAATGATATCGTCTGCCGTATAAAGTGCCATGAGGCTTATCAAGTAAATTCCCTTTAGTGAGATGTTTACGTAAAGTCGATAATTTGCATAATACTTCTTAAAATGAAACAACCATTATTTTTTGTTTTTGGATAAAACTTCCCTAAATAAAGTGAAATTGATTTGACCATCACATTTTGTTTTACGAAAAAACATTCTCAAGCAGATTAATATAAACAACCATTCAAATTTTGTTTTGCCATAATACTTTCAAAAGAAAAGTGATGAAATATGACCATTCATATTTCATTTTAGTAAAATAAGTTTTAAAGCAGACAGAAATAAAAACCACTGAGCAGAAAATTTAAATACATTGAAATAAGTGTAAATTTTTCTTTTAAAATGAAACTACGAATAAATGTAATTTTCTTCGTGACAAACTTTAAGTGCTAAATTTATAAAATAAATATATTTTTAGTGTTTTATTCAATCAATAATTATATGCATAACTATTTTATTATAAAACTATAAAATATATTTTTTTTATTCAAGTATATTGTTTTCAAGTGAAACAATAACCATTTATATTTTATTTTGAAAGTACAATAGTTACAGGTCTAATAATAAAAATTACATAAAATACGCTATTATTTCAAAACTAAAGCTGTGTTAAAAATCCGATAGGAATATTTAATAGACAACATTTTAGACTAAGTTATTATGAAAAATTAATTGATTCCTGAAAAGATTCATGGGAAATAAAAATAAAATCTTAGATAGTCTATTGTTCTGCAGTGAAATAAAAAGTCTTAATGGATGTTAATTAATTTTTCAACGCTCGACTACAACTCGACGCTTAACAAAAACATTAGAAAAATTCATTATGTCATCAGGCGCAAGTTAATTTTTGTTTTTTTTTTACGTTTTAATTTTTATTATTTCAGAACAGCTGTATATTTCTTCATTAAATGGAAACAAAAAGGGTTTGTTTTTTTTTCTTGCAAAAGTCGCTAATTACGTTAGTTGTTGAATCGAGACCTTAGTGATGAGATCTTGACGTAAAATTCTCGGAAACAGAATAATGTTTTTGGGATTACAAAAAAAATGTTCTATCAAGTTAATGATTAAAAAAGTAAAAGAAATGTGCTAACAGATGAATAATCACAGATACGAAAAACACTACTAAATTTGCTGAATTTTGTTTCAGGAACAATATTTATCAAGGTTTTAAATATTAAATATACAACCGGAAAGCAGAATCAAATTTAATACTGAAAACAATTTTTTTTTGTTCTATTATATAAAATATTGTTACAGATAAAACTTTGAATTTATATTCGAGTATGAAAAATAAGTTATTCATTTTGTAAAAATTATAAATTACTTCTTTTATAATATTAAATGAAAATTCTTCTGTATAAAACATTCAGAAGTTGTGATTTTTTTCATCCCATGGTGACCTCAATTACTGAAAATATGACATAAGATACCGAGACAGTCAACATGTTTTTTTTGTTGTTAAATGAATTATCAAATATAACCCTGAAAAAATACTTTATTTGACATTGCACGGACTTGGTAAGGCACTGAGAACTCAAATTGTTAAAATAATTACTTTGAGTACATTTTTCTCCATTAACGAATTACTTTTTAAACAATGAAAAAATAGATACTTAAAATGTACAAAAAACACAAGATTTACATTTCAGAAATCACAGTGGACAGGTACTTTGATCGACCCCTTAATTAAATCCGTAAACCTGGTGGGTAGAAAACCATTTTTCTATAATTGCTCTCGGCCGTTGCCAGTTATTTGAAAACAAATTAAAACTTTACGAGTAAAAGTTTTACGACCTCGTCTATAATATTGCCAAAGTTTTAAAAAACAGAAACGCCCCATTGTGTGAATGTCGGCCATTAGGAAGTGTTTGTTGGATACACCCCATGTTTCTTGTGATTGTTATTTATCTGTAAGGTTACCTGGGATAGGCCAGGGGTGCCTTCCACCCTTCCTGATTTATGCCATTTGATTTTTGTGCAGGTTTCAGAGTAAGTATACCTCAACATTTTATTTCAACTATTGCATACACTGAGATCCCTTAATTTATATTAAACTTTTATCACATAAACTAATTTAAGTAACATAAGAATCAGCCAATAGTAAAAAACATTTCTTCATGGATATCCAATATAGGATATAATCAAATTAAAAATTGTATACATGTTTATTTCATAGGAAACAAAAGCGACCTATTTAACATTGTATAACTGTATATATACATTTGATATAATGAAAAATAGAAATTTGAATGAAAATTTTGTTATTACAATATTATTGAGCAATATTGTATTTTTTACACGTAATAAAGTGTTAAATAAGCTTTGAGTTGTTTTTTTTATTTGTGTAACGTTTTTTAACAGATAATTTTGAAACACTGCATAAACATACTTCATAGAATAAAAAATACGTTTACTTCAATTGTAACATCTATATTTTAATGTAGTATTATTTAAATGAAAAAAAAGCGTTGAATTGGTATATTTAATGAATACAAAATAATTAAAATAAATATATATCTGCAAAAGGACATTTAATTGATAACTTTAAGTTACTCATTATAAGTTCAGCTGACATATTATGGCCATCATGTTCAATTCTTGAAACTCAATTTAAGTTCTAGTAATTCCAAATAGTATCAAGTTTAATTAAAAACAAATAAATAGCGAGCTCATTAATCAACAAGCAGTTAAAAGTTTTTCAACCTACTGTCACACGTTTAATAGGTAAATCAATATTTTTAAACAATGATAAATTGTTTACGAAGTGTGTTTATTATCTACTCCCTTACCCGCAGATATTTCATGGAGCATTTAAACGACAGATAATTGGTTTTTCTTACTGTCGACTGTCTGGCCATCTCCAGCCTGGTACCAGGTGGCACTGGTAATTTTATAATATCTATTTACGAATTTTATTATTAGACAAACCGAAGATTTATTACTTGCCTACCTGTTAGCCGGTCGGGTGAGTTCTCTTACCAACAATAAAGGTAATTATTCTAAGTAAATAAACTTAAAAAAAAAACAACTACTGAAAAATGTTAAAAAATAAATTAAAATTATTTCGCCTCTGTTAACAGAAAGGTAAATATTTGGTTTCAAAACAAATGAACCTTTGAATTGTCATGTTAAATAAGTTTATATATGAATCGTTAATATCGCAATGGGATATAAAAGTGTAAATATATAGTATAAATAAACTGTCAGTCAGTTTTTTTGAGTATTATTAATAAATAGCAAATATTGATGGACTAAAACACAAAAAAAGTTCTGTACATTAGTAATTAAATAATATCTACCACTGACATGTTGAGTTTAAAATATCATTGAATATGAAAATTATTTTTTACTCAATTATAAATAGCAGTTTTAATCTCATAGAATTGATTATAACAACAACAAAAAACTCATAAAATAGTCTTTTCTATAGACTGTGCGAGGCTTAATCGAAAAATTGATCCTGATTTTTCTCCTTCAAATTCATTGACATGAACTATAATGAGGCAAGATGCAATTACAAAATTGCAATAAACCACTGAATTATCCTTCTACCCTTAATCTCCGAGGAGTACGCAAGTTAGGGGCTATTTTATCTGGTCTTGTTAAATTTTATATGTACATCCTAAGTACAAAATATTGTTTTTTTCATACCAACTAATCTGGAAAACTTTCTGTTTGAAAATTCTAACAATTGTGGTATGGAGTTCTAATGGACTTTTAGTTTTGCTTAAAACCAGGTTGTCGGAGACTTTCCGTACATCAGTATTTCCGCATTTTTACATCACCGGTGAATCAAATTTTAATAATTAACAAAATGTACAAAAGCATGCAATTTCACAAGCCTCCATATTTAATAATTGCAAATGTAATTTGCTTTCTCCAAAGGCTGTAATTTGAAATTCTGAGTCTTTGCATATTAACTCCGGTAAAATTGCGTCCCGGTCAGTATCATCTGTTTGCACACAAAACTGTACATGTACTTTGGCCTCCTTTACAAAAAAGGCTGTATTACACCCGCGATGTCTATTAGATAAGTACAAACATGTCATATGTTTTCCATTTCGCTTTCACACGGCGCGTGCGTCCTTTTATATAATGATTTATTGTTTTTAATTTTCTCGCTTTGTTTTAGCTGTCTCTGTTTTACTGATGTCATATTCGGATAATGCAAAGCAGATGAACTGTGCGAAACGGAGTCTGCGATTTATATTTTTTTTTGTCTCACGTTGTAAAATACAATAGTTATACTGTCGTTATTCTTTTGGTTTTCAAAACGTATGTGACACGTGCGTCAGCATATTTCCTAATTAATGTGATTTATTAATACGAAATTATAATAAATCTTCATAAAAATACCCACATCAACCCTGAGTAGTAATATTTTAAGCACACAAACAATGGCAAAAAGTTTTAAGCCTTTTTTACTTTTATTATCTTTTGTTAGATTCTCTATTATAAATAACATTGTAATATATATCCAACTTTGTTTTTTGATATCTGAAAAAAAAATGTATTACTTAAAAAAAAATTAATACAGCTAAAAATATTACAGAATAATTATTCCATATAACAACACATTTCATCTAGATTAAAATCAAAGACTTGGCATTCCAAGCAATGTTTTGATTAAAAATTAAAATGAATAAAGAATATTAAATATCATGATTGTGATGTTACTAGTTAAAAAATTCGTAGTAAAATGATACTAACAGGTGATTAGTTTATAGTAAGAATTTCTTTACCAGTTGTTGAACGATTATGCCTTGAATATATATTGAAAAAAGCTAACGCAGTTTTATTTCTTGTACTTTTAAGGATTATATAGATTATTATAAATCAATCAATGAAGACTCATCAATAAATATTCAAATGTATTTTTATATTTTGCATAATGCCAGGGATCTGTTGAAGCAAATCAATTACTCTTTAACTTTTTGAATTCCATTAGGCTTCAGTTGAAATTTTATTATACTGGTGATTTTTTTTACCGTATTAGAATTTGATACAGTGTTTATGTCTTAAAAACTATAAAAATATTTTTTGCGTTATATCTTGTTTTTCGATAAACCTCTTTATTAAGCTCAACGTGTTTCAATAAATATTAAAAAATAGCAATCATTTTTGATAATAGATAATTTATTATAAGTGAACTATATTATTCACAAAATGAGACAGAAAATCTTTATCGCCGTTACACACGGTGCCAATCAAAAGAAGGAAGCGATGTTTAGCAAGATATTAAACAATAAAGTTTGATGTGCAATCAGGGCAAAAGTATGAAGTTCTTTGTCTCAATGAACCCTAATATAAGTAACATAAAAATTACACTTATAAATTATTATTTATGTAACTATACCCTTTTGCTTTGATAAAGCACTCGATATATACGGGTTCTGATATGCGTTGAAAAATGAGTGCGTAACTATTATTTCAAATCATCCATACCCTGTACTTACAAAGAGAACTTTAACACCTAAAAAGAGCATATAATCGCAAATATTTTTAGTTTGCTAAATAATTGTGAAGCACTTGTGTTTAACGGCGACATGAAATTATTCAAAGCAGTTTCAGTGACCCGAGATCTTAACGGGGTTACAGCGTTTATTTTCATAAAAACCGTTTCAGGTACTAACAAATTATTCATGAAAATTTCAATGGGGGTTCCTGTCCCATCGCATACGAAATAACGTGTCTAATAACTCACGTACAAGCAGGGGTACCTGCGCTTAAGCCGGAGCATTAGACAGGTTGAAATAATCAAAACCGGGGAGGCGCCGCGGAGCTCTCCGTCGATACGAGCCAGGCGAGACTGCAAGATGGAAGAGTAACTGATAAGGTGGTAAATTCGAGAAGACGTTTGGTGGGAAATAGAAGCCAAATTAGGGATCCAGAAAGCCGCGCCGTGAGCCGGGTAAGATGTAAGCTAAATTGTGTACAAAGAAAACGTGCATTATAGATGAAGCATTTCCAAAGCAAAATAGGCCTGCTTTTATAAATGAAGACATGTTTTTTTTGTGGTTATATTTTATTACGTTTACTCTACTTGCTGTATTTATAAACACTTAGTTATTTTGCCTATGATTCCTATTGAATATGTAATATGGATTGAACGTCAATCATGTGCGTATTTATTTATCTATACAGGTTTATTCATATTAATATGATTAGGCACATTTTTTCACACATTGAAAATGAATAAAGAAACAAATATAATGGTGTGTGTCTCGGCTAAAAATATATATCCAGATTGGATTAAAAACGCTTCACTTAGGTTAAAAAGTCCAGTGCTTGCAAATCATAAATATTGATTGGCATGGGTACATTGGCTCATATGTAGATAAAAAATTCTCGCTAAGTTGCAGTGACTCGTTAGCATAATTAGATAATGCACCGGCCATGTAAACTTGGGGATGTGGGTTTGAATCTCACGCAAGTCACGACGATATTTTTCTGAGAGTTTCTTTGTGAAAAAATGTGCCTAATCATATTAAAAATTTATTAAGTAATTTAAGTAATCAATATTTTTAACAGGGAGTACTTGGTGGAATTCCATTTTAATATTATTAAATAACCTTTCACGTAGGCATTATCAAACTAAGTGACATTGTCTAACATTGTATAACATCGGTTGGGGAAATAAAAAAAATAATACAAATATACCAATACAAACTGGCTTTATCTTAACAAGTTTTTTTGATGATTTTTATAAAATATTTGATAATTTGTGAATAATATGCATTTGAAATGAAACAACGGACCCAGGTTGAATTGTATAGTGTAGTTTTCGGTAAATTGATAATTTTATAAATTTAAAAACACAAATGCTTCAGTAACACAGAAAGATAATAGTAGGTTATAATAGTTAATTTAATAATTACATTAAAAATAATTCCTGCGTATCTGCTCCCAGTACAATCGTAAAAGTGATAAATTAAAATTTTGGCTCTGAACCAAATTAATAAAGGACATTTGTTTTATCGTCCTCCGTGATATTATCATTTTAAAACTCTGGCTTTAGTAACACTAAGCATAACTAACACTCATTATTAATAACACAACATACCTATATAATTACGCCTGAACGCATTAGCTCTCGCGGGAACAAACTTTTCAGCGCTAAATTTCCATTTGTTTTGCGTTTCAGTTTGTTGAATTTGGAGCGAGTAACTTCTCGGTTACTTGTTACCTATTTAAAATATGTAACATAACTTTTTTAGATTGAATTAAAATTTTTATAAAGATAAAACTTTATAATTTTATTATTGCTATCCACGACAGACTTTTTCAACACTCATATTCTGACATCAAATGTGAAAGAGTTTAAGATCATTTTTGATTATAAGCGCTTTCCCTTTTCAAAGGCTTCTTAAGGCAAGGACAATAGACTAGCCTATAGAAGCCCTTAAACATAAAAAAAACGGTCACTAATATAAATATCATACTTTCTATTCATAATATTTTAAATATTATTATTTTTTTTAATTAACATTTATATGTGTTTTTGAGATAATAAGTCACACTATTTCAAGGTTTTTTAAGATACAGTATTTCGAATTTGATGTTTCAATATATCTGAGTTTATTTTTTTAAAGATATGTCTAATAATACACTTATATAATAAAGGAAAATCTTCGTTCTTGATGTCTTGATAACACGTTTACTTGCAAACTGTGGGTTCAAATACGGATAGTCGCATTTAAAAAATTTAAAATATATGGTTCTTTTTATTTAATGAACTTAGATTCTTAGGTATGAAAGTCGTTTAATATTTTAACCTTGAAAACGTTTAATTTTTTTCAGGTTGGAGGCAAATGTTATCAAATTAAAAAACCTTATATTTCTTGCTTATTTACAAACACTATTAATTTTATCTCCCGCTAGTGGTATAAGACTTTTCGGTTAAATCCAATTACGTTTGCGTTCAGAGACGTTCATTACAATCAGCACAGAGAGCTTTTAAAAAAATACTCCTCTTAAATTGCGTAAACAAGAATAAGCGATAAAAATTGCAATCGAGGCTTTATGGCGCCGTATTTCAAAGTAATCTGAAAACGAGAAAACAAAAACATGATTTCATACTACAGCCGAAGAAATAGCACTGAACATAATTTTCAATTTACAGTTCCTCCTGTGGCAGACAAAGCATTTCAATGAGTCGTCTGTTTAATCTTTTTCAGAAAACAGACTCCGCTATGAAAACAATTGTACAGATGTACATTTCACCTTTTTTTATAGCAACAACGTCTAAATTGGACATATTATTCAAATTAATAAATTATATACAAAAACAGGTTTTAACTATATATCAATTAAAAGAAGGATTGTAGAATTAGTCAAACTCAATCAGTACAAGTATTAGAAGTCATAATGTTTAATAACACTTATCATGTCTTTTCCACGTTATAATGTGATTTTGATCAAATCTCCTAGTCCATACGCTGTTCATGTTTGCTGTTTAAATATGGAGTATTACAAAATAAGCCAGTAAATTGCAGAAAGATAATATATTTAATATTTGAAGCTCGCTAGGCAGTTGTCCGGATTCTCGGTCTTTGGTCCTCACCTTAGACCCGGCCGAAGACGTATAAGGACTACGAAGAACATATTCCAGCAGCTCTTTATATTATGTAAGAATTATATATTCATTGTAATATAATATTCAATTATCAGTAGCCAAAAACAAATAGGATCTGACTTTTAAACTTATCACAAATTTACCATAAAAAATACCGGTTGTTACGTATTTAGTAATTTCTTAATTTTAAGAAATTTTCTACTGCGATAATTCCTGTGAATACTTTTGCATGCTTGAACATTTTGTTATTTTGATTTTTAATGGCATCCAATATACTTTAAACTGTTATGATTGTTCAATAGCTACGGCACACATTTATTCTTACTTCATTTGTACAATCCACATTATGAATTCAATTACCAACCACAAATCTTAAAATTGAAATTGATATTAAATGTATGAAACTTCGTTTTTTCTTTTTTTTGGTACTGTATTTAATATTGTAAGATTTATATATATGTACTTAAATACTCAAGTATGACAAACTTCTAAGTTTTGTTAAAATCAAATTCAAGAAATCATTAAGGTTATATAATAACTTAATAAGGTTTTTTAAATAGTATTATATTTCAATTAAGACAAAATTTTCATGACAACTAGTAAAGTAAGAAAGACCTTGTAAATCTAAGAGCTAGTTTATAATATATTTTTCTGCCAATATCGAAAAGGTTTAAATAAATCAACATTTGGCAGTTGCCATGCAAATAATTTAAAGCATCTTTTTTTTCAATTTTTAACATACAAAACTAATGAAAAAACAAAAACTGGGAACATCAAAAATTAAACAGATTCATTGGTAATTTATTTAATGTTGAATCACATATTTCTTTCTGAAAACCGTAGTACATTAAAGTTTGCAATAAGACGTCAAAGTGTATTCCACGTAACTGGAACATTTTTTTCTCTTCTTGGCGTATGGCGGTATTTTTAGATTGAAGAATTATTCCTCGGCTCATTTTTATTACTTGTGAGTATTATTTATGAACTGTAAGGGGAATTTTTCTTACAGCCATTGCCATCAGTACACAAATTATTGTATTTTGCAATGCAACATCGTGACTATAATCACCCTCTTTTTTCAGTACTGAAATTCAGTACAAACCAAACTTAATGGAGTGAACAAAGCTTTGCTTATTCGTAATAAAGAATCGGAGAATATTAATGCTTATTTTTTTCATTTTCACAAGTGTAAAAGTTATGGTATAGTTAACTCAATCGCGTGTATTTTATAAAACTTGAATTAATACAAATGTAATGGAGCGTCTATACATTGTTTGTATGATTTATTCTCTTTATCATAGTTTTAGTCTAAAAATTTGAATGTTTTAAGTACAATTTTTTTCATAAAATAATTATCATATAAAATTGGATAATTTGAAGATTGATTAGTAAATTTCAGTAGATGTTCTTAATGACAATGTAACTTAGTTGTTTTGCAAACGACTTCTCCGCAGACCGGCTAATACGATTTTAATAGAAATATAAAACTGAAACATCATATATTTGAAAGGCTGATTTGATACATTTATATCCGAGATAGGAGTATGAAATATTAGCTTCACGTTTCGTATAACTTTGTCATATATGACTTGTGTAGAGATTACATTACTCCAGTCGCTTTCGATTTTAGATTGCTCAACATGCGATATGCCAATTTTCGGTTCTGGTAGACTCGGCGATGGCGAACTGCGCAGGCGGACCTCCCTATAACGTCATTAAATAAAAACGAAGGAGCTTTTTACGACACGAGGAAACCGTTTCAGCGTTTTTTTTATTCTAACAGGCTATATAAAACATTTAATATGAAATTACGTCAATTATTCTGCGGGTGTATATCTTATCGTCACTCGATCGACGAGGGATTTCTTAATATTTTGCATGGTTTATTGCTCTCCAGACGAATATGTAAATAGTCACATTCGATTAAAAAGCTAATTGCTTTGTATTTGCGTAGATTCCTTATCACCTATCAATTATGCGATAAATAACAGTGTAATATCCAGTTTGATGATTTCAGAGTGCGATATCAGAATAATTTACGTTCACTTTCAGTTATATATTGTAATAAATCACGTCATTGATGTTTAATCAACTCAAATGATATCACCTACATGTACACAATGTTGTAGTATTTTCGCCACTCGCGTTCAGTGCGTATTCGTTTAACACGTTGACTGCCACGGCGATTTTCATGAATCTGCCTTTAAATGAAAATTAAACAAGGACGAGATAACTCGTAGTTTGCGTCCTAGAAAAGAACGCAATCTACGAGTTACTTCGTAGTTGGCATTCAACGTGTTAAAAGTTATACAACGTTAGAAAATTCTAGAACATGCCACCGCTTTTGCTTAACCGCATTCGTCCCGTGAAAACAATCACACCGAATCGTTAATTCTGCATCGAATCGAAAAGTATCCGGTGTGCTTTCTCGGGCTCTCTGAGGTCGGTCGAAGTAGTTTTCAGGAGTCAATCTCGGGGTCCGAAGTAGAGCATCACTTGTTCGGGTGCTAGGCACGGTCGTGCTGCGCGTGCGTGGAGGGAATCACGCGATTCCAGCAGCGGCGGTGCGTGATGGCGGTACTGGTTTTCAGAATCGGTCTTGATATTAGAAAGCGTGATGCAATGTATTTATAGAAACAAACTTCCAACGCAGCGCACGCACGAGAGCGCGGCAATTACGAAGCGTCAAAATCAGCTGCAGCCGCGCCGAAACCTTCGCCGAAAACCAAAACTGTGATTCAAAATTAACTCAGCGGTTTTGGCAGTGCACATAGCTTAGTGGCTATGATATTGAAAAATCAAAAAAAAAATTATTAGGTCTATAACTTGAAAACTTGAATTTAACACTTATGTATGTGCTGTAGCAAATCATTGATATACGTGTCATTTTGAAGCTCTATTCAAAAGCTGACAAAATCAACTGCAGCCGCGCCAAAACCTTTGCCGAAAACCAAAACTGTGATTTAAATTTGCTCAGCGGTTTTGGCAGTGCAAATAGCTTAATGGCTATGATATTGAAAAATTAAAAAATAATTAATAGGTCTATAACTTAAAAACCTGAATTTAACACTTCTGTATGCGCTCTAGCAAATCATTGATATACGTGTCATTTTGAAGCTCTATTCATAAGCTATCAAAATCAACTGCAGCCACGCTGAAACCTTCACCGAAAACCAAAACTGTGATTCAAAATTAGCTGAGCGGTTTTGGCAGTTTTGCAAATAGCTTATGACTATGATATTGAAAAATTTTAAAAAAATTAATAGGTAGAAACCGGAATATGACACTAAATGCCAACACTTTTGTATGCGCTGTAGCAAATCATTGATATATGTGTCATTTTGAAGCTCTATTAACAAACTGTCAAAATCAGTCAACAATGTTTGATTTGCTTGTGCGCATCATATTTTTTTCAATCACGGAAAAAGTCACTTTTTTGCTAAGAAAACTGCAGCCGAAAGTCATCGTTTGCTCATGGGATTGTATGATAAACATGTTCTTGCGAAAACACAGTGTTTTTTACAGGTTTTAATGCTTTAAAAGTGGCGATTTTGACATCAAAGACAAAAACGGCCTGTACTGCTGAAGAAGTTTGAAGATAAAGAATTGGAAGCGTTACTTAATTAAAACTCGCGTCAAACACAAAAAGAGCTTGCGGAATCATAAGACCTGACTCAAACAGCCATTTCCAATCACTTAAAAGCATTGGGATTTATCCAGAAGCAAGGCAATTGGATGCCATACGAGTTGAACCCGAGAGTCTGTATTTGCAGGGATCAGAAGGGAGTTGTGTATTATGAGGTTTTAAAACCATTACTGTAGAGGTGTACCAACAATAACTGATTCGGTAAAAGAGAGCATTGAAGGAAAAATGGCCAAAATGGGAGACCAGACACGAGACATTGATTTTCCAACATGACAATGCTCGTCCACATGTTGCTCAACCCATTAAAAACTATTTGGAAAATAGCGGATGGAAAGTTCTGCCCACCCGCTATATAGTCCAGACTTAGTGCCTTCTGACTACCTTTTTTATCGATGCAGAATGGATTTTCTGGAATACACTTAACTTCAGTCCAAGGCATCAAAAATTAGGTTAATTCGTTCTTTGGTTCAAAACATGACTTTTTTTCAAAACAAGTTTTTTTGGGATGACATCCACAAATTGCCAAAAAGAAGGGGAAATATTGTAACTTTCAATGGACTACAACAGAATTGTACAAGATTTTCATATAAAAACGCTCAAATTTCCTCAAAAAATTCCGGTTTTTAAGGAATAGACCAAATATAAAAAAAAAAAATTGCCAGGGAGACCGAGCTAGGAAGTGTCCTGTAGACTATGCAACTCAAGCAAAAATAAACTCTACCAACGGAACAAACAAACTGTTTTAGCTAAATGCAGTCAGAAATGTCAATACTAATCTGATTCGATTAAACTGAACCAAGCGTGAACCTGAAAATATTAGTTTATATAAACATTTCATGGCGGGGATTAAACTACTGATCTCTTGATAAGTAGTAAACGGTATTATAATGAAACAAAAAGCTAACAATTAAGCTAAGAAATATTAAGACTGATTAATAATTAATTTTTGCTTCTTACATAAGACGATAATTATAAAGACGTTATATTATTTTTATAGCGAGCTAAGTAATAAAATGATAACTGAAATAATTACATATTATTAGGGGGTATTATGCAGATGGTAATGCTCTGCGTAGTATTTTTCGAGTTTACTCCAAAGGTTACCAGACGATTGTCTGAAAATTAATTCTAGATGTCTGAACAGTATCCGATAAACTATCTGAAGCAATCCGGGCACACAAAAAACTTAATTACAACTTTGTTTTTCTTAAAATATTACCCCCGAGCACATTACATTCGCCGAGAATATTTACATAAATACCCTAGAAAAATATGACCCCTCATTATAAAGGCTATGAAAATAGCGCTCTTAGTGCCTCGATTAAATAAGCTCAACAGAAAATCCCCAATCTAAAACCATTCAAAATAAAAGCTTCTATAATTACCACAAAAACAACCCCCTACGAAAGCATTATAAATATACCCTCTGACCGTATTAGTTTTCAAAGTTCTGAGTGACCACAGTGATTAGCATTTCTATGGTCAAATATTCCAAGGGGTAGTTTCTTTACATGATTATTAGTTCCTTTCTAACGGTGGGTTACATTTCTAGCGTACCCGTGAAAGCCTCAATGAATGGAAACTCAAAGACAAAAGTTTATTTATTACGTATACAAGTTCTTTTAAATACGTCATTCCCGTAAAAAGTAAAATATATTTTCAAGGTCATATAATATTTAAATTGATTCAATAATGTAAATAGAAAATCTCTACTCAAATAAAGAGATCTACGATTTATCAAATTTCTTGGATGTTCTTGCCTGATTAGTATAAGTGATATATATGTTGTTTTATATTATATACAATGTAGTTAATAGAAGCACGCTGTTTGATATTATGATATCTTTCATCAAAAAACTAAAGTGTTTTTAGATATATAAATAGTCTCAGCACAACAACACATGCATTTTTAAAATCGATCAAAATACTGACGCAAGTCAAATGAAAACAATGATACAAAGTCCAATGATGAAATTATTACTTTTTTAGTTTGCACAAGTTAGTCGAAATATCTCATTTGATAATTGCGTAGGTAGGCGAGGAATGCGAGTCATTTTTCGAAGTTGCTAAATGTGTTTTCCACTGCGGCTCGTGGATTATTAAGTGATTAGGGAATTGCCTGCTATTATGGCGTGATTGAAATTAGGTAATGACAATATGATGACTTTCTTTAATTAAAATTGATCAGAGGAACGCCGATTAAGCAAATTGCTTTTCATAACGCAACCAGGATTTTTTTTTTAATAAATTATTAAATTTCAAAACTTAAATCCTTTTCTTAAGCAACAAGAAAAGTATTATAAAATTGGGGTATAAAATTGATTACAAAAGATACAACATGTTTAATGTAAAAGTAATCAGTAATCAGTTAAAACCTAGAATTATAAATTTTATATAGGTTTACTTATTTTATAAGGTTTATAATGTTTTCGTACAGCATTATGTGATAGCTTTTTTATTCAATTTAAATAACATGCTATTAATTCTTAGCAATTATTCATTCATTTTTCAAAGATAGAGGTGCCCAACCTTTTTTGTCACGTAGATCCCGTAACAATTTTTTCTGTTTTTCGTATACCCCCTGCTTGTTTTTCACAGAATTGTTATAAACTCTTCAATATCAAACATATTTTTGACAGACGACATAGAGATTTTAAGTTTTATAGGATTTACTGAATTAGTACTGGTTAAGTGTTATATAAGATAAGTAGTTTAAATACAACCGGTGCGATCACAGTTCGCATAGGTAATCTTATTAATTAATAAATATTGTACTTAAACAATGTATTTGTATATTTTAAGAAATTAGTATGTACATATTATAATTTTGTGTAATTCGTTTAAGGAACAAAATGATATTTACGCATAAAGCCTAAATTTTTGTGATGCCCTTAGATTCACTTTCGTAGACCTCCATTAACTTTTCGTATGGCCCAAAACAAAATGATTTTATTTTATTATAATTTTTTTTAACATACTATAAATAGCAAATACATGTAATGGTTTTTGGATTAGAGTAAAGTTACAAAGAATTGAATGTTACAAGAGAACGGATGCTAAAAGTATAATTACGCCAAAAACAATGTATTTAAAAGATAAATTATTCATTTTTGTGAAGACCGTCTCACAGGAAGTACGATTTTTCGTATACAGGTTTAATTGATTTAGAACATTTTTTCAATATGATATTAGATAATTATATTTTTCTGAGAGTTTCTTTAAAGCAGTTGCTTCTAGCCTTTTAATTGCCTCTGGTGTCCAACCGGACACCATTACCTGGCGAAATCGTGTCATTTAATTAATTTAATTGTCACTTTATTTTTCTATTGATTTTTTTACAGAGTATTGAAAAAACTATAAGTTATATTTATCTATTTTTTATTATTTAATTGACGTCCATTTTCAGGCTAAAATAAAATCTTGAAGATGTTGAAAAATTGGATAAAACGACGACTTTTCAAAACCAAAGTTTGTCAAAGATTTTTTTTTTTTAATTTTTAAAATAATATATCGCCTAGGGTTAATATTCAATTTTTTAATTCCAATTGAAAAAGACTTTTCAACGTTAAGGACTCTCGGAAAAGGGACATGACGAATCGCCAAATTCCTACACTTCAATCGGAAAAACATATATTTATCATATTGATAGTAAATTTATAAGAAATAAAAATATATTTTATTCGGAAAAAGGGATGTATCAAACTTTTTTTATTGGTGCAGTCAATTTTTTGCAAAACGGATTCGAAAATGATCAAAAAAACTCGATTACGGGACCTAGACCCTTAATCAATTTTCAATATTTAAAAAAATGTACTTAATCAGCATTCAAAAGAAACTGAAATATCCGATTCCCGTTCAGCCGGCAGACAAATCACATGTCTGCAAACAGATCGGCTAAATGCATTAGCGTGCCTTATCGTGTGCGAGTTCTTATTTCAACCCCTCCTTGCAATATAATCCGCCCCGACTCACCCGGCGCACGACTTGACAAGTCTACGGCGCTGCAAAATTGAAACATTGAACATGCAGGCGAGAGGGCCGGCGGACTAAAGAGGGAGATGCCGCCAGTGCCGGGGAAGTATAAAGCCTCCTCTCGGCATTTCAGGCAGCCAGTCGGCGACCAACCCCCGCCGCGCCAGGAGGGGCGAGGCTCCGCACGAAATTGCAGGGGCGTGCGCCGCCTCGGATCCGATAAGGAAGGCTCGTGGCCGCCGCAATGCAAGCTCATTTAAACTTTGCCAAAGTTTCGGTTTATCAGTTTGTTTTTATTTATAGAAAACTAAACTTGCAGCACCATCGATTTTCGGTCGGACGTTGTAAATGTTTTCGAATTTCAGTATGAAGTATGATTAAAAGAAAACTGATAGAAAATGCATGAAACAGAAATACGAATACAAACATTTGAAATTATTATAATGATAAAAGTAACTTTGTATATATATATATATTTTTTTTTTTTTTTGTATGACAAGTTTTGACCAAATAGACTAGGTCATCATCGGATGCATAACTCATCAGTTTAGTTATGCATCCGATGATGACCTAGTCTATTTGGTTGAAACTAGTCATGCAAAAAATATATAAACTTAAAATGAAGATCTTCACCAATCAAATGCCTTGTCCCTCAACAAGATTTAATATGCTGCTTTAAAATATTTTACTAAATACGTGTTGTAATTTTTTTACAAATTTTATTTTTACAACAATGTTAAGCAAACACATTCAAAATTTCAATATAAAATTCTTTTTCAAAATTTAATTAATTGTAAGCATAAGAAATATGTCGTACGACAACTTTTATATATTCATAATTATGTGTCTGAAGATCTTAAAACTCACATTAATCTTCCAAAATTGTTTGTGCGGCACTCCATAAAGTCCGCCCCGTGATCACCTATAGATATCCAAAAAATACGCTCAATGTGGAAAAAATCCATAATAAGCGAGAAGAGCGGATTCTCGCTTCGCTAGCGATATATTGAAACTTATTTGAATAAAAAAGCAAGCAGCTGCTTAAGAATTCCTGCTGACTTTATAAGCGGATTTTTCGAAGGCTTTACTAATTACCCTCGGCAAACAACGCAGATACGGCGCCTTGGCGGGCTCCGTGCTATTATCACTAAAATCACCTCCATTTATAATAAAGTAGCTTTTAAACTGTTAAGAAGTATTTAATTATTTTTTTATTAAAATTAAAAAATATGTTTATATATAAATCCACGTTTTAGGGAAAACTGAATTAAGGTAATTTCTAAGGTCGCTTATTTAAGGAGTCTTTTTGGTATGGAGTAATGCTTTAAAAAAATCTATTTTTTATTTATTGAAAGGAAGTGGTTTTTTATATAATGGCATATTTTTAAAAATAATATATTTTTTTAATAAATATTGAAAAAATCAAAATGATGTCGTGACTTTTGAGCTACATTTATAATACGGATACAAAACGTATGTGGGCATAAAACTCGGTCAGCTAATGTATTTTTTGCATGATTGGTTAAAGGAAAACAATGTGGATACGTTTGAGAATTATTCGACAAAAGGTCACAGCGATTAATAAGTGATAAAGCATATACATGTACAAATAAAAAATTGACACTCAAAATTTAAGAGAAATATATTTTTATTTGATTTATCTTTGTTTTTGTTATTTTTTTAGTTAATGTAAACCATAATAAATGATACTTAATATAATACAGTTAAAGATTTTAGTTACGAATATTATTTTCAATTGTAATGGTAAATACGCAAGTCATACCAATATTTTTGTGGTTTCGACGAATTGGTAGTCTTTATTTATTTATAAACACCTTGTCCATAATAACTGTAAATACCAAACTCAAGGTATAATTTTTATGCCCGGGTATGAAAAAGTTATAAATATTTTGTTTTAATTGGTATATAATTTAGTGTTCTAGGAAAAATGGCTTTTTAAGCCAACATGTTTTTGATTTTCAGCATATTAAATTAAAATGTTGCAAATGAGGTGATTCGGATAAGGCTGTAATTGACACTATACTTATAAAGTACAACTTATACAATGCATATTATTTTAGGCTTCAAGTTTAAATTCTCTGGTATCGGATGTCTCACGCATTAAAACTACTTATTTGTATATGATCTATACTGCAGCACTAATGTGAATAATTAAACCAAATTTTCACTTCAATTACAGCGATTTGGCTTTCATCAGGGAATGCCAAGTATTATCAAACGTATTTATAATTTCAGAACATAAAATTAGACAAGTCTAGTGCTTTGCAGTGGAGTACGTAATGGATGCCTAATTCAGAGTAAATATTAGAATATATTCAAATACGTCTAACGATAGCACTCACGTCTCTTTGGCACATATTTGCTAAATAAACAGGTAAATATCAAAACTCTTACTAAAGCGTCACAGCGAACGTCAGTTACATTCAATTTGCAAGAATTCCAGTCATCTGAGCAAACACCCTCTCGATAGAGAAGCCTGCGGGGATGATACTGAAAGCGGTCTACACTCGTCTCAACGCAACCAACCGATGCTATTAGCGTCCTTATTAAGCGACCATAACTGTAAAAAAATAACAGTAAAGCTTCACATTGATAAATAAGCCATTCACCTCATTTTTCCGTTTTTTTTCTAAACACTAAGTAACCAAAAGAAAACATTTTGAGCACTGAAAATTGTATGGTTTTGGATTAATAATCAGAATTAGTTCACAGGGTGAACTTCCATCATTATTTTTGAAATTGTTCAAAAATAGGCCTCTTCGTTTCCAGTGGCGTAGTTTGCTGGCAAAGTTTTACAACCCCCGCCTTTAATTGGCTTTAATCTCGGCATGGCGTGCCACTTATTCTAATACATAACGTATGTAACGTCGAATTTCAAAGTTTAGAGCAATAATAATTGGCAAGATCCAAGAAACGATTGTGGAATCCACAATCGATGCGGAGTCAATCTACTATTTATAAAAAAAATCTTTATATGCTTGTACAACATTAGGCGTAATAAAAATAACACTTAATCTTAAAAAAATATTGATGTTTTCTTAAATACACAAAATATACGAGTAAAGGTTGAAATTGTATTAAAAAAAGTGGTAAGCAAATGTCCATCTCTTCATATCGAAAACAAAGACTTTATAATAGTATTCAGTTCGCGAAAAAGCTAGACAAATGTTGCAAGTCAGTCTTCACTATCCTTTTAAACTGAATGAATCTTGGCAGAATTCCTTTACTTTATCAATTTCTTTAATTTTTTAAAATTAATTTTGAGTACATTAAATACCAGCAAGATGACAATATCTGACTTTCAAGGACTTAAGGAATGGAGCCAATCAAATGATACTGGAAATCATTAATTTTGTTATTAAGATGTCTTTGGGTCATGTAACTTGCTTGAAAAGTAATTAGATAACATTGAATCAGTTGAAAAAAGAGTAGAGGAGAGTAGAGTCTGCTCTACGCTCTTAAATTTCTAAATTACTGTAACGGGTTAGCGGTAGAATCGATCGAAGCGATTCTACTCTAGAGTCTACTTCTAGTCCATAGTCCAGAAACATCTGTAATGATCAAGCGACCGTCGTTTAGGGGCGACAATACGCGGTCTTGGAGAACGAGCGACAAGGCGACCGGGCCAGTGCTTGACAGAGAGTCCTCGGAAGGAGTGCTCGGTAGAGAGTGCTCGGGAGTAGTGCTCGATAGACAGTTCTCGGGAGCCGTGAGCGCGAGACAGTCCTCGGGTGTCGTTGATATAAATATGTTGTTAATATAAATAGTTGTGAAGACTCTGTATAATATAAGTTAAATATAAATAGTGCAAATAAATCATCTTTTAATTATGGACGTGTGACCCGTTACAATTGGTGTCAGATGTGGGTAGAAATAAATAATTAAAATTAAAATGTTAACTCTTTAATAGACCTAAAATTAATAAATAAAAAAATAAATAAATAAAGCTAAAATAAAAATGGTAAAGCTCGTAAAGTTGAGTGACCTCAAAGTAGTGGATCTGAAGAACGAACTCGAAGAACGAGATCTGTCAACCACAGGGTTAAAGTCAGCCCTTGTGCAAAGATTGAAGGAATTCCTGGTGCAAGAGGGCCACAACCCAGAAGAGTTCCTCTTTGAAGTGCCGCTCACCATTAATGAAATAATCAGAATGCTGGACGAAAAGTGGGCCAAGCAGTCCGTGGTCGGAGCGGGATCGGACACCGGTGAGATCGGCATGAAGACCGTCGGCGTGGCCGCGGTGGGGGCCATCTCGGGCACTGTTGAGATCGGAAGACTGAGACCTGACTTATCCGAGAAGTTGGACAAGAACTCCAATCCAGCGGAGGAAGCGACATTCTCAGACGTGGACCTCTCATCCCAGGACGACGAGTTCGACTTCGAGAGCTATTATGTAAGGCTACACGCTCTTCCTGACTTATCCGAGAAGTTGGACAAGAACTCCAATCCAGCGGAGGAAGTGACATTCTCAGATGTGGACCTAGATACTAATCTTTCATCTGACTTGCACGAAGATGACGACAGTATTTCTGGACGAGGCCTGACAGCAGACCTTGCTCAAAATCTATCTCAATTGCCTCAGGTCTTGCCTCACTTTAGTTCCTTCTCTTCCATTCTAAACCGCAGTATGAACCCCTGGCAGGACGCTGCGCAGAACTACGCGGCACCTTCTCTGGACAGCGTGCAGACCTACTCGATGAGTAGCGACTCTTATCGGACGGGAATGGTATCCACCGCGATGGAACCCGTCGAGGACGCTGTCAGCGTCGCCCCCGTGCCAATGATAGACACCAGCGGGCTGGGACGTGGCGGCAACAGTGAGATCGGCACGAAGACCGTCGGCGTGGCCGCGGTCGGAGCGATGTCAGGCGCCGGAAGGATTAGCGCGAAGACCGACGGCGGGTCCTCGGTCGGAGCGGGATCAGGCGCAGGAAAAAGAGCGCGAAGAGGTGCACCAGGACCGTCATCGTGGAGCATAGTACTTCGGAGGCGAGTAGCGCTGAGCAGAGCGCGAGGAAGTGCACCAGGACCATCGTCGCGGAGCATGGTTCTTCGGAGGCGAGTGGCGCTGAGCAGAGCGCGAGGAGGTGCGACAGGACCATCGTCGCGGAGCATGGTGCTTCCCGGACGAGTGGCACTGGGCAGATCGCGAGAGAAGTGCATCGGGACCGTTGCCGTGGAGCATGGTGCTTCACGAGTGAGTGGCGTAAGACAGAACGCGAGGGAGGTGCGACAGGTCCATCATCGCGGAGCATGGCACTTCGCGGGCAGATTGCGCTGGGCCGAGCGCGGAGGAGGCCAGCAGGTCCATCATTGCGAAGCATGGAGCTTCGCGGACGAGAGGCGCTGGACAAAGTGCCAAGGAGTCAGTCAACAGGACTGTCGTCGCGGAGCGTGGCACTCTGCGAGCGAGAAATGTGTGAGGAGGAGACAGGACTGTAAAACATTGTATGATGTTGTGTTTTTTTCTTTAAAATAGTTATAATTTTTGTGTTTTTGTAAAGTTATATTTTTGAGTAAAATATCTTTTTTGTAAAGTACTTAGGGCATGAAAGGGTTAAAGATAAGTGCGAGGATGTAACGTAGGTAGGATACAATAATACGGAATCTATGTTGCATTCTCGCACTTAGTCAGTTTATTAATAACCACTGTACAGAACAGATGTATTCGTCTCGACACTTTACACCACAGTTTTAAATTAAGTTTTAAAGAAAGTTTTAAATTTCGTGATAATTACGCTCGCCGACGGCCGCGGCTAGCAACGAGCGATCCTGTGGCAGATGTAAACACCAAAGGAACGGAATAGAAGAATTGTGGTTTCCTTGGAGCCTGGAGGATCGGTGCGTAAATCGATGGCATGGCCGGTGCAGGAGCGAGATTGAGCGTCGGATGGATCGGCGCGGGAATCGGCAGCGTGGCCGCGAAGGAAGCGACATCGGGCGCCGGAAAGAACGGCGTGAGGACCCGCGGCGTGGCTGCAGTGAGAACGATGACGGGCGCAAGGAGGATCAGCAGATAAGGCAACGAGTGTTCCGGGACGGAACAATGCCTGAGGAGGGGGTAGTGTAACGGGTTAGCGGTAGAATCGATCGAAGCGATTCTACTCTAGAGTCTACTTCTAGTCCATAGTCCAGAAACATCTGTAATGATCAAGCGACCGTCGTTTAGGGGCGACAATACGCGGTCTTGGAGAACGAGCGACAAGGCGACCGGGCCAGTGCTTGACAGAGAGTCCTCGGAAGGAGTGCTCGGTAGAGAGTGCTCGGGAGTAGTGCTCGATAGACAGTTCTCGGGAGCCGTGAGCGCGAGACAGTCCTCGGGTGTCGTTGATATAAATATGTTGTTAATATAAATAGTTGTGAAGACTCTGTATAATATAAGTTAAATATAAATAGTGCAAATAAATCATCTTTTAATTATGGACGTGTGACCCGTTACATTACTTTTAAATGATTTCGCCATTAAATATCATGTCAAGTCTTGTGTAACTAGTGTGATGAAGCCTTTGACAGACGAAACGCCAACTTATTAGAAAAACCAAGTATTCTCTGTTTTTTTTTCTGGTTAATAATTGCAGTATAAATATGCATTATTATAAATTTAACATGTCTGTAGAAATCAAAGTAAGTATACAATTCCTTTATTTGTCAAACAATTTATGTAAATGTAAAACAAAATATTTTAATGTTTTACTTGATACTATTTATTCATTTAATTATATAACACGAAATTATTTAATCCGCACTACTTTGCCTCCAAATCACAATTAAACTAGATTAATTACTTACAACTGGTTATTTTTTTAATACATTATATATGTCTATATTATGAAATATAAAAAAAAATAAGCTGCATACATTTTTATTTTTATGAAACTTTCAATAGAGTTGTTTATTTTCTCTGCTCCCGAATCCAATCTATTTTAATGAAAATGAGCGTTAAGTCTTTAGAACTTTTAAGCTCCCTGGGCTTCAATTGTTACAGGATTTTCAATACCATGAAACTTTAATCCAGCGCTTAGTTTACATTGAATCAGTCCTGAAAAATCTTTACAGTTTTTCAAAATATTTCATAAACTTTTTGATAGCTTTAATATAAAATATTAGGTTGAGATATATCCACGACATGCACGCTATTCAAATACTCTTTAATAAATGTTAGAAACCTTTAGAATAATGAACATATTATTGCATACAAGTTTACAATTTAGATTACAAATTTATCCAAACTGTTATGGATGCACATTATTTAAATTTTTTATTTAACTATTTATTAAAATAACTCAAATGTGTATGTACTCACTCACACAAAAAATGATTTTGAAAAATATTTTCGCGAATCCAGAAATCTAAAGATCAAAGAAAGAATTTTCATTCTCGCTTTACTCATATGGTTTATTATTTTGTTTTTGTAAGTGATTAGAATAAATAATTATACAGTGAATAAGATTAACAGTTCTGTTTTAAAAATTAAAATATAATATTATTAAGCACGTGTAAAATGGACGGTACTTATACGATAGATCGCCTAAAGACTCTATCAATATTAAATTTTGCCAAGTCACCTGAGAATTTATTGCGTTTGCATTGCAGGCTGCAAGTTCTATTTCCTTTTATGCCATTTTTTCACTACTTGCACGTACACTCAATCAATAGCACCGATTATTCCGGGAAATTGAAATTACTTGTTAAATATTCAACGCTCTAAAACTTCTGAGTATTCCTGCCTTTGAATGCTTGTATTCTTACGAGAAATGCAAAAACACTACACAAAGCAAGCAGCCATCACACATACAATTTTAATTTTAAAACTATTTGAATATTTGATTCCCCAGATACTTAGCGCCCGATTCCAGAATAAATCTTTTTGATTTTACTTCTGAAAGCTTTCAAAACGAAAGTTCTTAGTAAACATGACAAAATATTTGACTGTTTTTACGGCAATGTAGGGATATTAAAATACAAACAATAAAATAATATCGTGTCATTTGATAAAATTCCATTCTGAAGGTAAAACTTTTTTTAATATCTTCATTTATAATTCCATGATAAAATCTGGAATTCATGATTTATACGAGGGACCTGCACAGAAAATTCCGTTATGTTATCTAAACGAAAAAAAAATGGAAGTATTTAAAGAAATTTTATCAACCAAAAGTACATTCCATAATAATGTGTAATTGCTTTTTTTTAGAATAAGTATTAAAAGACAATAAAAAATTAATTAAATAGTTTCAAGAGACCAAGGTTCCTAATAATATAATATAATAATTTCACAATAATATTTCTATACCAGACATCAAACAAACAAAAAAAACCTTTACCTTTGAGGTTCAATATTTTACATTAAATTAATTCAATGATTTCTGTAGGTGTAATCCTTGGGTTTTTCATTTATTTATGGGTAAAATTTTGGGCCAATTATTAGATAAAATAAAATTCAGCTTGATACATCTTAAGCTTAAAAATATAACTTTTTAAGTAACCACAGCCTTTGGTTTTGAATTTTGAACGTGATTTACGTCAGAACAAGTTTTAAAAAAATCGTAATATGAAATTCACAGTATGCCTTACATGTTTTTCTTTCTGAGAAATAAAAAAATGGCAATATCTCTAAAATCGTGACGCTCACCCTAATCACAGTTTCCCCCAGCGGAGCAACCCCTAAACAATACAGATCTTGTCGGGACAATTCCGGCCCCAACCCTCGCAGTCGACGGTGCCATCACCCGCCGAGGAAGCGGCGACCGCGATACGTCATAAGGACACGAGACCAGGCATGATATAAGAACCAATTTCCATTATTAAATATATATTTTTTAATATGATTAAGTACATTTTTTCATACATTGAAACGAATATAGAAACTCTCAGAAAAATATCATAAATTATGCTAGCGAGCCACTTCCATTTAGCAAGAATTTTTAACAATCTTTTTCTACATATGAAACAGCGTACAAAATGGAAGTGGCTCGCTAGCATAGTTGGTAATGTCCCGGCCATGTAAGCCGTGGGGATGTGGGTTCGAATCCCACGCAAGTCACGATGATATTTTTCTGAGAGTTTCTATAATCGTTTCACTGTATGAAAAAATGTATAAAACATTGAAACGATTATAGAGCTCTCAAAAAAATATCATCATTTATGCTAGCGAGCCACTTCCATTTAGCGAGAATTTTTAACAATCTTATTCTACATATGAAACAGCGTACAAAATTGAAGTGCCTTGCTAGTATAGTTGGTAATGCACCGGGCATGTAAGCTGTGGGGATGTGGGTTCGAATCCCACGCAAGTCAAGATTATATTTTTCTGAGAGTTTCTATAACCGTTTCAATGTATTATATGACAATAGGTACTGAATCATATTAATACAAATAAAACCTTTCACGAAAACCTAATATATACATCCAAAAATATTTTTAATAAATCCACATTTTTTTCCCGTACAATATTGTATTATACTCGTACATAAAAACGACCGTGTTATATTTATATTCGTTGTTGTATCTACATTCAAAAAAATAAAACAAATTTATCCACGAGCTGTTTTTTTTAATATATCAATATTAAAAAAAATCATTGTTGCTAAACATGGACAGAATCGTTGTAAATCACTTTTTTTAATATTGTGTTATTTTCGATCGTTACTTGGATCTACCCATTCAAATATTTCAGCGATGTTATACAAAGACAGAAGTTGACAATGGTAAAATAATAAGTATTTTCAATTGTTATTTGGGTTCAAATGTGTGTTTTTATGGAAGATATGAGAAATTTTTGGGTAAAATAGAAATTTGTCAACTGGTAACGTTGAGGTCTGTAACCTAATTGGAGCTCTCTTTCTACTCTTGGGAATCTCCAAAGGCTCAGAAGAAAAATCGCAATTACAACGAAGCCTGTCTTTTATTCCAGGCTCCTTTCTGTCTAGGAAGGGTTGTCTATAATGAGGTTTACCGTTTTGGATAAACAAAAGTCAAAGAAAAATACAAGACGGTATTTTAAAAACACGACTCTGGGAAGCAGTTGCTTGTTGTACTTTACATTTCAGGTAGAAAAACCATCTGATTTCTTAAATTTATTTGCGCATTTATTTTTTTTTTGAAATAATCATTTAAAATTTAGTGGTGTAAAATATCTACAGAAAAATAAATATATTTAGTATAATAGTACAATTACATAACAATGCCTAGTAATATATTTTTGTTGCCTCTCCTCATAGGAGGTTGGAGACCATTTCTTCGAACATGTCTCTATGCTAGGACAGCCTCACCAATCCGGCTAGACTTCCGATCTCCAGCCACCGACGCAAATTCTGCATCCACGTAAACTTACTCCTTCCAATGTCCCTTTTTTCTACAATCTTGGACAATCAGCTGGAGAAACGTTGCGAAAAATTTGGCTGAAATAGGAGAGTATATATACAGGGTGTCCAAAGAGAGTATCGGGTATTTGATAGTTCAGTAAAATAATAACTATTAGTACCAAGTATTTTTTTTATTGTTAATTATAAGAATACAAAATGAAAAATTATTTCAAAAACATGATGTTATCCAAATGGTGACCGTTACGCTGCTGGAACAAAGATTGCTGATAACACGCTGACACATAGCCCTCGATATTGCTGCCTTTTCTGACCTGATGTTTTGTTTCAATTTCGTTAGATTCATCGGATTATTCTTATAAACCCTACTTTTAAAGTATCCCCATACGAAATAGTCAAGAAGTCTAAGATAGGAGCTTCTGGGAGGCCAGTTGATGTTACCTCTACGTGAAATGACCTTATTAGGAAATAATTCGTTAACAGCTGCAATTGATTGATTGGACGTATGGCAAGTGGCCAGTTCTTGAGTTGAAACCTTGACTGTAACTCTAGGCCTAAAATTTTTCGCCTATATATATAAAGTATACCTGGGACACCTGTATATATATATAAAGGTGTCCCAAAATTAACGCGGGATTTGAATTTTTGCAGTAAAGTTTTAAAAGGCAGTCAAGCTTTCATTATTTTTGAAATATTGTTCAATAATGAACACACGTTATTCAATCGTGTAACGCTCCATTTTTACGCTGTCAGCTGGTGTTCACAAAACTTTACTGCATAAATATAGATGTATAGATGTACGACATAGAGAGAAGACGTTTATGTAACTTGAATAGAAAAACAAAACGATCAACCTTCCCCCAAATATCAAACGGTATATCCAATTGGTATATATTGCAGTCTTTAAGTAATGCGGTATATTCGCCGGACAAATCCATTGTGTCGCCCCCGAGCAAAGCCGGGCGGGGAGGGCGGCCTTATTGGGCGCCTCGTGTCAACAGTGATTTCAGCGCCCCTTAATGTCTTCAGGACCGGACTCAGCGGCGTTTTTAATTAAATTCAAGTCACTTTACTTATTGACGTTACTATTTCTGGTTTTAATAAAGGTTACATTACACCAACATGCGCCGTATCACGATGATATCGACGGCGCGTAGTTCACACCCTTTAACTCACTACTCGTTTATGCAACACACTGCGACTGATAAAAAGTTTGGCAAATGTATAACGTGAATACCTTATGTTTTTTTTATTGATATTACACGTTTAATTATACAGTAATACCCCGCTTTGCACGACCCCGTTATGCGCTGTTTCACTGTAACGCGAATTTCGAATTTCTTATTTATGAATGTGTATGAACATAATATTGACTTTTCTTAACTCTTCTAAAAACAGCACATTTTAACGTATTTTACAAGAACGTAAAAGAAACGCTACCCAAAAGAATTTACATGTATTTTTCAGTAAAAATAACATGTAATACTGCATAAAGTGTTCATAGAATTAAAGTGATTGATTCAAATGATTCGTATTTTTGGTATTAAGTTTTGACTTTGTATGTATGTTTATCGTAAACCCCGATATACGCGAATTTCACTTAACGCGATTTTTTCCAGAACGAATCCCTCGCGTAAAGCGGGGTATTACTGTACATAAAGTTTTTATTTAAATACTTAACATATATACCATATTATATTTTTAATGTTTTTGCTAGTGAGATAAATTAGGATCCTGAAATTTTCTTTAGACTGAATTTTCAGTTAAACGCTTTTGTTATAAATTAAAAATTATTACTTTATGTATAACAATTTGTGTTCTCATATGCATAAATCATTGGAAATTCAATATTTTTGACAGAGTACTTAGTGGGATCCATTTTAATATTTTAATAAATAAATTTTAAATAATAAGTTTGATAATGCCATCGTGAAAGGTTGGTGAAGCTAATCACATTTTAAAACAAAAATCATTGTTTATAAATCAAAATTAACCAGTTAAAACTTGAAAACTGAAATTAAATATATATTGCATATGAGACAAAATAATTGTAAGCAATCTGCGTTGATCAGAAATAAAAACAAATTTTATAACTTCGGAAAAATAATTTCACTTTTGGTTTAAAATTTCAAAGGAGTATATAGTATATGGCATATTTGGAAATTTCACGGATTCAAATTTCTTATTTGTTAGCATATTGCTAAAACAATATGCGTGAGTGTGTGAAGAACGCGTTTATAATTTCTATATTTATAAATATGATATTGATGATTCGTGATTTTATTTGAAAAAATATTATAAATATAGAGATGTCCAACAAAACAAAATGTAAAGGCCCCAATAACGTATGAGCGTGTGTTTAATAAATTCAAGCCGTGTCTTGAAAATAGTGTCAAAGAATTTTCTTTGTCCATATATTTAAATTTTAAAAAACTTAAAAGATTTGAAGGTGTTAAAAAACTTAAAAGACCCCACAAAAATTTTAAAAGTGTCAAAGACTTTTTTTTTATAAAAACGCTTTAATTCTTGAAGTGAGTTGATTTTCTTCATTTAAAAATCGTTTATATTATAGATAGGAACTTGTATAAAACGATTAAAATTCTCACTAAGTTACAGGACCATGGTGGTTCAAATACTTTAGATATAAGGTCGCGATAGGCAGAGGGCATTAATTTAATTTTATCTAGTATATATATCGCTGTCATAATTTACGTATTTATTATATAAATTTAAAAAAAAAATCGTGAAAGGATCTGAAGGTGTTGGAAAAAATTAAAAGGTCCCCTCTCCCTTTTTCGAAGCACGCTATCTCCATAGGAAGCGAATCATGAAGAAGTGAGTTAATTGTCTGCAGCGATGATTCCAGCTGCAAGAAGGTCGGATTCCTGAAGACGGAGGGAGAAGTGTGATCTGCTCCCTCTCCCTCCTTATCTTTTATTTTCACGCTTTTTGCACCCCATTGTTTGACTAAATGACACTCGACTGAAAAAACTGTTAACTTTTTATCGATGCCTGATTTTATATTCAAAACTAATATTGAAGATCACCCATATTTAACATTTTTCTTCTTAAAACTCAAAAACGATATCGTTTTATATACGATTGTATAAATTATATAAATATATTTTATAAACAATAATTCATTTGTAAATTCAGTATGTGGTGTTAAAATATGAAGTGTAAAATTCTAGCATAGTCAGGTAATTTTTTTTGCTTGGATTCTATTTAACCACAGTTACTTATTATTAAGATACATTTACATATTATTCATTTTGTTTTAATATCAATGAAGGTTTTCATCTTTTGCTGACTGATAAGTTTTTTTGTAAAAAAAAATAAACGTTATTTTCACCACGTTACTAACAATATTTTATATAAGTGTTTAGTAATGTTCGTAAAACAGAAAAAAACACCTTTATTATTTGGCATCTCTTTGCTCTGAAGAAAAATACTCAAATAAAAATAAAGCCTTTTTTTTCTTCAGAGCTGTGGCGTGTCTTCGTTCAATAACGAAGAAAGAGTCAAAAAACCTGAAGTCTGAAATAATAAGATTGTATCCACAGTTCAAGGTCGAGGAGAGCTCAGCTATGAACGTATGTACAATTTCAAGTTTCTTCAAAAATATTCAAGGGAAAACTACCCTCATTGTCAAAATTATGCTTTTTGTATATTCAAAAGTTATTGGTTTTATATGTAGGTTTAAATCGTTGTTACTTTTGTCAATTTGTACTTAAAATCATATTACACACCTATTTAAAAACATGAAAACAAAATGACAATAACATTTCATGTAATAAATAGTTGAAGGCAAGCAATTTGTATTTAAATCTTGCTATTTCAAAATAATTTGTATTAGATTTTATATGATAACGGAAGGATTTTGAGTTTGTTGTTGCTTTAAGCTGTGTTTTTTTTTTTTTTTTTCGTAAATAAGCAATGTCAGCTCCTGGAGTTAACAAAATTAAACACCTTATTGCCTAAACTCTGAATAATACATTTCAGTGTTCAAAATCGAATTCAAAAAAAATAAAAACTGCACGCGTGCCTTTGAGATATGATAATGTGCAAATTCTGGGTTAGCTTCTATCATCATATATTTTTATGGAGACATGAAACCAATGGAGTAGCTAACTTCCCACGGAGACGACCTTGGAATATTTTTAAGAATCACGCTCGGAAGTTCTCTCATGCGAGTTTTATTGGTTTACTTCGAAATAACTGATCGGATTCCTCGCGGAACGGTTCCCTTGCGGTCAATAAAATGCGAGGTGCGGCCGGGAACACAATACAAATGCAATTTCTGGAGTTGATACACTTATTGATCTTGGACGTCTTATTTCACGACGACCTGCAGCGTTTATTGCCACAAAAACAACCCGACCGTCAAATAAAAGCCTTGATTCGGGTAGTATTTGAACATTGCAACCCCTTTATGTATCTTTTATGCCTTGAATATATTTGTATATAAATTAAACCTAACCTTATATATTTCAATGTAAATACATTCTAACTAAGCCTTACTATCTTCGTATTTTCTCAGATGAGGTTGGTGACTATCTAACATTTTCATGAAAATCAAAATATCTGCTGTATTTATTATATTTTGGTATTTCGGAAAACACGGTCAAAATAGGATTCTTACGTCTTTTTATTAGCTTTACTTAATATAAGTAAATCAAATGATACGCAATTTAACCTACTCAATATTTTTCAATATAAGCATAATCTTGCTTAACAAAATCAATGTATTCAAAACATAATTTACCTGTCATATTGTATAATACAATTTCAATGTTTAATAAAAAAATAATTTTAAATTACTGCATTTTAAGTAAATATATAAGCCTATTAAATAAATTATAAAAACCGTCTCTTGTTTCTAAATGACAGATTACCAAAAATGTGACCTTAGCTGTATTGTACAAATTTTTTTGGCAATCATTGGATTTTTATATAGATTCAATTTGCGTAATATTTTACATTATAAAAAAAAAAATTATAAAATGTAATTATTTTTTTCTTTGCAAATGATTCGATTTTCTTTTTAAAAATTATTTTTGTCAAATAAATATGTGATTGATAATTTAATATACAGACCACGTTTTTAATGTTTTGACAGTATTGGCACTACTTTTGCAGTCTCTTAAGGTTTTGGCAGCCGTTCTTAAAATTAAGTTGAATTTTTAGTCATAAAAACATAAATTATATTCATATCAAAAATCGCACAATACAGCAAAATATAAAGCTTTTTGTAGTATTTTCGTTTCCAGAAACTAGGATCAACTCAATAGAGACGGCTTGACGTCCGTGAAACCAACAGTCGATGAATGTAGTAACTTAAATCAAACTCTAGATTTTTTCATTGTGCCATAAATCCGAAGTATTTTTCTGACCTTAGGATCTTTAGTGTGCCTTGTCCCGGAACTACTAAATATTTACCAGCACATCAGCCTTAACGGGAACTTTTACTACGATCGCGAAGCACCGCAGACGTGAATGTTTCTCTTGCGAGGGAATCAAGTTTATTGCGGCAAATTTGCTCCGAGCGTCAACAAAGTATCAGGGACTCAGCTCAAGGACCTGTGTACATGACATGGTGCATGGAACCAAAAGGAGAGAAGGAAGCACACGAAAAAATAATACGTCTTTGCGATTAGAAAACGTACATCAAAGACAAATATCAAATATCTAAGTATAAAATATACAGTAATTTTTAATAATAATCTATTGAAAAAATCAATATTTTTTTAAAAATATTAGCTGTTTTGGTTTTGGGTATCCTTGTTTTGTCGAATTCATCTTGGTATTTGGTAAATATCCATCTATCAATAAATGGTTTCTACCCAAATATTTGCTATAATAACTTGATTTTTTTATCATTATTTTTGTTCACAGTTTGAAAGTGAATTTGTATATCGATTTTTAAATAAATAAAATTTTATGGATGCATATTAAATACGACTCCCTAAAACAGGGGAGTGATTGGTAAACGGGATTATTGTGAAAGTAGTTCAAACGTTATAAAAACTCCCATACAACAGAAAGTATTCCGAAAGCACTTAAATTCTAAACAAAGGCAAACCGGGAACCAACCCTTAAGTCTGGCATTAAATTCATTCACTAAATATAATTCTTTATGCACCCTCCTAAAGCCTTTTAAATTTTATGGATTTTCTTTCTCGTTTATGGTAGCAAAGTTTGTAATTTCCGCTGAACTGAAGAATTCATAACGCCCGCCCAGGTAAGCAAACTGCCAAAAGGGAGAAAAATATAGACACCGGGTATTTTAATGTCACAATTATTATTAAATCTGAAATATGTGACGCTTTGTAAGCCGCTATAGCATAAACAATTTTGTATAATATAAAAAAAGTGACGATTAAACTACTTGGAAAAATAGATTTAAGTTTATTTAAACGCTGTTTTGGACTCAAATCATGAATAGTAACCTAACCTTACCTAACCTAGCCTAGTTACATTTGTTGTTTAAATATCAAACCGACTTTCTAAAGAATATAAAGATAATTATTTTTGGTTAATAAGCAAACGAGGTTTTGGAAAAATCTGTGTTATTTATTTATTTTTATAGCTTGATATATTTTACAAAATTTCAAAGTACTCGCCTCCGATATTGTAGTCTACTAGCCATTAAGATCTGAGTATTTATTGTGACAAAAAATTATTGGAAATATAGGCGGAATTTTTAACAAATTATAGTTTATTTTATTTTTAAGAGGTTTATTTAGAAAAAATAGCTTTAAGCACTGAATAAATATTAATTTTAAACAATATTTAAACTAATCACAATCACGTTTGCTCTTGTATGCATGCTATAGCTTATCGCAGCAATAAAAAATACTCATGGAGCTCTTAACATCTGCAGAGCAGTTAAAATTTACATGATAAAAATATTTCTTACATTCTTGCATAAATTCCATTAAAAAGCATACATGAAAGGCACTTCTTGAATTCAATCACACATAAGGCACACAGCGAAAGAACAGGTGTGTATATCGTATTACAGGCCACAGCTTGGATGTTTGCTAAGTCTGGCTCCATAGAGTTTATTTATTAAGCCTCGTGTTCCTTTGTCTATATCGTCTAATACCGGCTTTTCGTGCCTTCAATATGTAATCTCATCTGCCTTTAAATAGAACTAAGACAAGTAAGAAAGTTATGCCAAAGTGGAAACCTTGTCTACGGGATATATTACGCCAGGTCTATGAGGCTCCTTCATCTATTCAGGACTCACATATAGAGGAAATTTATTCAATATGTATACTGCGTATTAGTTTTTTTTATATATTTTAAATTAAATGCTTTTATGACTTTTCCACATTTTTAAATTTAATACATATAGAAACTTACTAAAGTATTTAATTTAATATACTGAAATGTAATTCTACCAAGTCATTTCTGTCAAAAAATATTGAAGTATTTTTATCTTATAAATAACAAATGTGAACATAGACTGATTGCACTCAAGCATTTAAAAATTTAATGAAACCAAACTGAACTATAAATTAATAAATATTTTAAAGATGACATAAGCAATATATACTTTTAGCCATACTTATATATTTCGATGTTTTGACTTCTATCAATGGTGAATTTCTTCTGAAAATGGTACTAGTATCTCAACAGAAACATGTATGCAAAAAAATAATTGAATAAATAATGTATGTTTTTTAAAATTCAATGTTTGAATTTTCAATATCGTGCCGTCATTTTTCTGTTGCCCAAACTCAATATTCTCTCCGCGAACAAAAAAAATAAATCATTTTCAATTCACGAGATGATAAAGAGCTCAGTTTTTCAATATCCAAATGAAAGATTTTCTCTCATGCGAAGACTACAGTCGTTTACCCAAAATTTATAACTTGGTTACACATTCTACTCGTAGAGACTAACCCACTACTTCACAGATATTGTATGATACAAACATGTTTCATTTTTCAAAGATAACTTTTATTTTTATAAAATATATTCAAACCAATAAAAAAAATTGCTTTTGATAAAACATATGATTTGATGTTATACGCAGATACATATTCAATTTATATTTGTAATGTTTACATATATCGTGTACATTGTTAGAATTGATTTTACTGAGAATTTAGAAATCGTTTATCGGAATCTAAAATACTCGGGCAGTTTACTGTAATAACAGATAAAGAGAATTGAATAATATGATACTAAGAAATAAACAAAATCAATCTAAGTTGTAGTTTACTTTTTCGTTGTGATATCTAATCATTTATGGATTCTCAGTGAAAACTGTCTAAAAACGAAAAATGTATAATAATACAACAAAGCATTTACAGATATAAACGATATTGTTCTTTGAAAAAGTTTTTCATAAGATTATATTATTTATATAAAAATAATGCAGATTACCTTATAAATTAATATGAAACTGACACAGTCAACTCAGTTTATATTTCAACGCCTTGACACATAATTTTATTTTTTTATATTAAAATTAAATGGAAGCAAGAGCACTAAAAATAATTGCTATGGACAATCCTGTGAATATAAAAAACGAGCGCAATGGAATATCATAAAGTGCGGCAGGTTTTCACAGTATCACTCACAAATACGTTTATTTTTTTTGCTTTTTGTTATAAAAACCAAAATTAGCATTTTTGAAAATACAACAGTGCATCAAATTCGCACATAAAAGGAGGCTGAAAGTACACTGCTTAAGATCAGAGCCGCTTTCTGGTTAAAAGTAAGGTTACCACACATATTTCATTAGCAAAACCACCGGTTAATTTTTTACACGTCATATTTGAACAAAAAAATGACTAGAAGACTGCAAATACTTTTGTTTCTAAGCGCTTTAACATTCCCATCCTAACTTAACAGTGCTTATTCCCATCTCTATCTCATTAATATATATTTAAATTATTAAAAAAAATCAATAACTTGAATATTGTAAAAACGATAAACCTATGCCGATTTACTAAAAATGTTTCATGGTAATCATTAGTATTTCGGATATTATTTTATTTTTCTAGATTTTGCGGTATTCTGTACGACAGAACGTCTGTATTTGCTATAGTTCACGAAAAAAAGTTTATGGTTTTTCCCGTTACAATAGAATGAGTAAATTCGGACTCTATATATAAATTAAATAAAGTATACAGAACTCCCTCAAGTTTAATTTTCTCTATAGTCCTGGCATTGTTACTGAGCTTGATTACTTTACTATTTTGACTCGGTGCCTTCAGGTTGTTTATTTTCGAGGTACGCAATTGTAGTTGTTTAATTAAGAGAGCAGTGTTTATATTTTTATTTTAAAAGGATTTCTGCGGGGAAAACGAATAGCCCAACAGAGACGGTTTAAATATGAATAAAATAAATAAAGCGAACCATAAAAAAAACCGTTATTCGATACCGTTATATATCGTTATCACCTAGGGTAAATGCCATAACTAAATTTGTTTTTTTTACATAATTTCTCATTCGTGAAACCAGTTTGTTATAAATATTGTACAAAAATAATTATTTACCGGAAGTTTTTTTTATTTTAAACATTTGATTCAAGGATTGCAGTTGTGTAAACATTTGATCCAAAATTGTGTAAAAAGCACACTGTACTCTGTTCTTTCAATGGATTGCTTGATTTTTTCAGTAATGCAGCTTTGTTTTATTATATACATCATAGGTTCCCAAAGTGGTCAATATCGATCCCCAGGGGTCGATTCCGCCCTGCAATGGGTCGATTACAGCGAAAAATTAAATTGGGGGTCCATGAACTATAAATGAGTGGATCCCATTTAAACAGGTCATCACCAAAATACCACGGTAGATTATCAATCCATACGGTGACATTGAAGAATTGGAAGTCATACTACAAGAAGAACTGATCGAAATAAGCACTTATGAAGAACTGAAGGTGCCGTTTACAAAGGGATATCAGCAATTTTGGCTTTAGAAAGGCATACCTGCTATTAATTCTGCATTATGGACTATGGCAAGAAGGTTTTTGATAGGTTTACCATCTACATTCCTCGTGGAAAGGGATTTCAGTGCGGTTGCCATTCTTCTTATAAAAAAAGAAATATATTGGAAATCACTGGGCGAGGAGATTTAAAGTTAAATCTGACTTATTGGAAGCCAAATATTGAAAATTTGCTGTCAAAGCAACAGAACCATCCCTCCCATTAAAAGAATTGATTTTTAGTGAATGTTACTATATTTGCATTTTGTGTGTTTTTATTTATAAAGGTATACAGTAAAACCTCGATTAGCAAGGCAGGGGATCTACGAAAAATAGGAAAAAACGACAAGGTGTCGACGGGACAAAAAGTTTGGGAACCTCTGATATACATTATTATACATAGATGTTTTAAAATTATTCAAATTGTCCACGATAAGTTGAAATGGACTTCCAGACGGAGGTTCATTATGGGAATACACTTCTAAAACCTTGAAACGTCGATTGAGATTCCAGTTACTCCTCAAGAATTCACCTTGGAGCGCTTCACGTGAAATTGGCAACAATAATTTGAATTTTTAAAAGAAACCGAGCACACTTGTGGCCACGCTCGCAGTACTCAAGGCGCCGCGGTGCAAAATTGCAGCCGTGGCCAGCCCGAGCCGAGGGAGGGGGCGACTAAAACAGGTTGTACTTGGCGCGACAGCCTTAGTATTAAAAAATATGCAAGGTTTACATGTATAAATATTCACAGCAGATACTAAGTGACATATTATAACTGAAATATATTTTTATACTGATTTTAATACGTGGTTTTTTTTTCTAATTTAATGAGCATATATTGTTCGTATTGAGAAAAAAACAGATGTATTGTAGACAAAGTAAAACATATAAAAAAACATTATTAGGGACTGAAAAGTATTATATAAAAGTTTGATGTATAAATGATATCATATTTTTTTGTAATATAAAAAATAGATTTTACATGTTTTGAAAATCAATATTTTTGACAGAGAGTACTTGGTGGAGTTCCATTTTAATATTTTTGAGTAAAATACATGAGTAATTTTCCACATGTTCGTTTTTATTTGTGACCATGTATAAATTTTGTATAGGTTGGTATAGGTAAATGTATAGGTTTACATTCACAGCAGATACTAAGTGACATATTATAACTGAAATATACTTTTATACTGATTTTAATACGTGGTTTTATTTTCTAATTTAAAGAGCATACATTGTTCGTATTGAGAAAAAAACAAATGTATTGTAGACAAAGTAAAACATATAAAAAAAACATTATTAGGGACTGAAAATCATTATACAAAAGTTTAATGTATAAAAGATATCATATTGTAACATTAAAAATAGATTATACATGTTTTGATATTCAATATTTTTGACAGAGAGTACTTGGTGGAATTCCATTTTAATATTTTTGAGTAAAATACTTGAGTGATTTTCCACATGTTCGTTTTTATTTGTGACCGGTTTCGCCTAACCTATTATTTTCAGATAAACACATTACAGGACAAACCTCAACATATGATAACTGCTGCTACATCTCAAAGCCACTACTTCAGATAATTACCCCATTAATATAAAATCATTTGTTAAAAAAAATTTGCAATTATATAGAATCCTCCATTTGTCAGGTACATTAAAATCACATTAGCCCTTATCACCTGACAATCACTCTTCTCTTTCCAAACAACCTCTCCCTCTAAAAATTGTTTACCTAATTGCTTATTATTATATAAAATCTCACTCTGTTTAATAATGCCTACGTGAAAGGTTGGCGAAACCGGTCACAAATAAAAACAAGGATGTGGAAAATCACTCAAGTATTTTATTTAAAAATATTAAAATGGAATTCCACCAAGTACTCTCTGTCAAAAATATCGAATTTCTTAAAAATAAGAAACGCATCGATTTAAAAAAAAAAAATACAATAATCATAGTATATTACTCAGTTTTGGACCATTTCATGGCTTTCAAGAGACCGTAAGTAACCTACAGACACAAAGTTTTTTTTTGCTTACCGGCAACGTCCAAGTACTCGAGCTGACTCTAATCTTATTATACATGTTTTCGAAACAGCTTACTTTGATTATACATATATTAATGACTTTCAAACTGATGTTGTTGGGTTCAGGGATATTTAACGTGTGTCAAAAGATATAAGTATTTACATTGCAAATAACAAAAAACTGTTTTTTCCGGAAACCGGATTTCATGTATTAATTTAATTTAAGTTGGATTGGTCACTGTAGCACAGACTTAAGACGACAGTCCTTGCTCGGCCCGCCCCCCGCCAGCGAGGCACCGAGTTTCTTGGAAGCTTTCCTCCCTCACCATTCACCCCACCTGCCCGCACACAGCTGAGGGGTTGCAGTAAGTGTGCATACAAAGTGTTGACTCGCAAGGTACAGATTACAAAACAAGGAAAATTTTTGAAAATTTCACAAAAAATAAAATTAAAATATCACCTCTTCGCTAACTGTCCCTACAATTCAAACTACTTGCTGATGGAAAACCAATTTCGACCTAGATTCAATTATACGTTAAAATATTCAGCTATTGTAAAATTGATAGGTTTGTTAGATAAGTTTGATATATTGTCTAAAATATGATTCAAACCAAAAATATTTATGCTGATCAAAAAAATATAGATTCTTTTCGTACCTAAATAACATTAAAATACAAATTGAAATTAAAAAAAAATTATTGTAAAATAGAAGTCACGTTACAAATATACCTTTTTGCCCGAAAAATCTGGATTGAGTTCTACTTTTGCCGTAAGTTTTCTGTTTCATATTTTTTTACCCGGCAGTAGTTTAAGCCAACCATAAAAAAACCATCAATCAAAACCTTTTCATACGATAAAAATATTCACGTAGCAATGGTCAATAAAAAGTACCAGTGTGTTTGATTTTATTTTGATCACTGACATAATAGAGAATGTAATAGCTTCATAGAAAAAAATTAGAAATTTACTTAAACCTAATGGTCTCTGTAATATAGTAAAAATATAAATATGCAGATATTTTTATGTATATTTATAATTTAAATCGTTTTTTTTATTTATAAAAGCGTGGTGTGGAGGTTGCAGTGTGGGATGAAAAATAAAAGTTTGGTTTTAACTTCCTATATTCATATAATTAAAACAAAACGAATTAAAAATATTATGTAATCAATAATTTTGACAGAAAGTACTTGGTGGAATTCCATTTTAATATTTTAAATAAAATACTTTAGTGATTTTTCAACATGTTAATTTTTATTGGTGACCGGTTTCGCCAAACATTCTTATTAGTATTATCAAATTGAAGATTTTTAAAAAGGGGGTGGTATTGGTTGTTAGAGAGTGAGAAATTTAATGATTTTCAGGTGGTAAGGGGTAATTTAAGAGAAATGTGAGTTTAATGTACCTGACAAATGGAGGATTCTACATAATTGCTATTTATATGAACGATTCTATCCAAAATTAATTTAAAAAATCTTCAATCAGTTTGTAATGCCAACGTAAAAGGTTGGTGAACTCAGTCACAAGTTTTTTTATTTAAAATATGTTTAAATGTTTTACCAAAGTGTTCTTACTAAGTTTCCATGTTTATTAATAAATATTACAGAATTCACGACCAACCATAGTTCGTGGATATGATTGATTTTAAAACTTATATAAATTAAATGATAAATAGAAAATGAAGTATCGGCAAATTACAAGCTGTCCAAGAAACATCACGTATTCTGAGAGGAGCTGAGTAAATTTTGAGAGTACATTTTTTTTTGTAAAACAAATATTACGGTAGGTAAGGGCGAAGCTGTAAGCCGATACATCATACTCTCGAATCTCGATAAGATTGATCGAGACGTTACATAATATGAACACACTTCCCCGAGTCCGGCTCCAAACACTAGTGAAAATTTGCAAACGCCCGGGCTGGAGAATTTATATTCCGGTGGAGGAGGACCGGCCCCAGGAGTGCCGCTGGAGCCTTTTGAAGGGTGGTCCTGTCGGAGGAGAGTTATCCCTGCCGTGAAGCTCGCCGCTCTCGACGGGCTCGAATGTATTTACCCTCTGCGTTCGTGAAGGCTCTTATTAATCTTTATTTTTTTGTATTTATATCATTTGAGCTCCTGAATTTATATTATCAAAATATAATACTTGTTTTGATTTCTGAACAAAAAGTGTCAAGTAATTCTGCATAAATCTAGAAATTTATTTTAAAATAATTATAACCTCTGCACGAATCCATGACATACTTGTTGAAATGTTAAAATACTAAATAATACCCAAATGTAATTTTCTATCCATTCCGAATTTGAATTTTGTTGAGCAACACGCATTCTATATATATTTTTTTTATTTTAAGCAACTCTGAACAAATAAAACATCAAACATGCTATGAAAAATAAAATAAAATAAAATAAAAAAAATATTATTCAAAAAAACAAAATATCGTTTTTGAAATCGCTATGAAACCGTGAGATATAATAGAATTATTATTTTCTCAGAATCTGAAGCAAGTTCCAGGCTACATAAATAAAAATGCTAAACAACTTGCATTCCTCTTTTTAATTTCCGCGAGTGGAAGGCACGATCCCGGAAACTCCAGCGCATACGGACGTCCTTTGAGAAAATAAAAAAATTCATGTCCCTTTTCCTCAACGGCGTTCCTGAAAGTTAATCTGGCATTTGAAGACATATATTTGATTCGGTAATAAAAAATAAAAAAAATCCTTGCCTCTAACAGCTAAATTTTAACAATGAATACAAAGAAATTAAAAATATATATCACCTCATTAAAAAAAACAATTTTTTTTTACTACCTTCACACTTTAAACACTGCACATGGCCAGAAACTGATTTCTTATGAAAGATTATTGATTAAAGATTATAAGAATATATACAGTGTGTCCAAAGAGAGTATCGAGTTTTTGTTAGTTCAGCAAAACAATAACTAATAGTAATCAAAGATTTTTTTTTATTGTTTAAAATAAAATTATTTTGAAAAGATGATGTTATCCAAATGGTGATCGTTACGCTGCTGGCACTCTTCTAATCTGGAACGAAGATTGCCGATAACACGCTGACACCATAGCCTTCGATATTGCTGCCATTTCTGACCTGATGTTTTGTTTCAATTCCGTTAGGTTTGTCAGATTATACTCATAAACCCTTCTTTTAAGGTATCCTCATACAAAATAATAAGGTCGGGGCTTCGGGGAGGCCAGTTGCTGTTACCTCTACGTGAAACGACCTTATTAGGGAATAATGCTTTAACAGCTGCAATTGATTGATTAGATGTATGTCTTGTTGGAACCACGTTCTTGAGTTGAAACCTTGAAACTCCTGCAACTCTGGGCGCAAAAATTTTCGCAGCATATCGCAATAACGGTCACTATTCACATTCACCCTATACTCTTTTTGGACACCCTATATATATTTTTTTCATACACATATTTATTTATATATATATATATAAATAAAAATATAAACAAATATATAAATTAAGTCAGAGGAAACGTCCCAAAAAACTATCTCCAAGAAATCTCTGAGTAGGCGCCCACACGGCGCCAAGCCCGCGGCGGTCGCGGCTGCGGCGCCCGTTTTGAGTTGTTGCTACATATTGCGCATTTGAATAATCGCGGGTCCTCCGGAGCCACTGAGTGATAAACGGCTCCGCTTATTAAAATTTAGAGACAAGTGCACTCCGCTGAAGGGTCCGTGCAAAATTGTTATTATCGTAATTTACATCGCCCATAAAACCTCTTGTTAGGGAAAGTGGTTTTTTTTCGAGTACAGCTTGTACATGAGTACACGCGTGGTAGAGTAAAATACAAGTTTAATATGGTATACATTTTATTTGAGATTAAACATTTTAAAAAATATATGTTACAAATATAAACGCATTGATTGACGTGTTTCAAGGTGGTAATATTATTAATTTTTAAATTTTACACGAAGGATTTTTTGAAAGATATGCATTCTTTGGTACATATTTTCAGGGGAATGGCGGAAACTATAATGACCGGACACAATTATTATTGCCATTGATTGCTTCTAACAGTTTGGTTTCTTATGCTTAGTGTGGTTATAGAGTTATTTACAGATTCAAAAATATAGGCTTTAAAGTCTAAGAAATTCAAAATCTTTGACAGAGAGTACTTGGCGAAATTCCATTTTAATATTTTTAAGTAAAATACTTGAGTGATTTTCCATATCTTCGTATTTATTTGTGACCGGTTTCGCCGACCTTTCACGTTGGCATTATCAAGCAGAGTAATGCCAGAGATAATGAAATAATATTTAAAGTCTTCGCATCTTTTAGATTCTAAGCTATTCAATTTCCTATGACATTATATGACGAGAAGAGTAATGATTATTATTTTGTGATGTATATAGCAGCAATTCTACTATTTTCAATCAACCGTTTTTACCTCCTGCTATCTACTGTAGAGATTTTTTCAACATATCAAAGAGATAATTTTGCCGTAAACAAATAAAAAAGTATTATTTTATATAAACAAACAATATTTTTGAATTTTTCACATTCGAAAAATCATGTTCACAATTTTATTTAATATGTCCAATTATTGAGTTTTAAAGAATTAAAATATTGCATAAAATACAATCCTGTTTCAATCATGTTACGACCTTACCAGAACTCGACATTTATCATAGATCCTAATTTGTAAAAGCCCTTTGAAGCAAATTTACAAAAAAACTGCAAGTTCACAGAAAAAAATATTTTCATTTAAATTCCTAGAGGGGCTATATATTATACTTAACGGCATAGTTTCCTTCAACGCAGCCCGCAAAGAATTGCGACCCTCTACCCCAGACTTCCCCTTCCGTATTATTCTCTTAAGGGTGGGCCAAATTGTAGTGGAAATGCTGGAAGAAAAAACAACCCCCCTTTAGAACTAAAATCTATTAAATAAGCAATATTTTTTCATAACTTGGAGCATTGTTGTTTTTATTTCCAAAATAATTATATTAGAAAGTAAAATTCAGCGTACATTTTTTTTTATTACTTCAAATGAATTTACCTAAATTGAACAAAGCATTTACTTAGAAAATGTATACAAAACAATTTTGTTTTAAATATAAACAATCGACTTTTAACTAATCAACAAAATTTGAAAAAGTGTTTTATGAAAATTGTACAGTCTTTCAAGTAAAGACGATTTCTCATTTCTCGCGGAGCTGATTTTCAAGATCAGTATGATTTCATTTCTTTTTTTTAATGATAATGAATAAGGCATTATTTTTTTGTAAATATAATCTATGTTATTTTTATGAAAGCCAAAAAAATATTGCAAATAATTATATTTAGTTACATTTGTATGTCTTTACGTGATTTCTCGATAATACCGAAACGTCGGAATACAAAAACTACAACACAGAATATTATCCGAAAAATTCTTAAGGCATAGCAAAACATGTCAAAAATCTATGATTTATTTTTTATGTTAATTTTAATGGTGCTCTAGAAAGCATTAAAGATTGCTGTATTATTATAATCTCTACCATGGAATTTGCTTCAAAGAGCTTTCATTATATTAATACAACGAATTTATGAATATTCTTTAATAAACATTGAAATTCACGATGCGCCATTAAAAATTATTGTCTGTAAGTAGACAAAGTAATCAAATAGTCAGTTGAACAAACATAATTACGAAAACGCAATGGCTGCTTAGCATGCAACCCTTCCGCAGTTGATAAAATATTACCTGTTTTTAAAACGCGGATAAAATTACGCTCGTTTAATACTTAAAACTTTGAAATTATTAGGATACCACGAACGGTCCCGAGATACGAAGAACTGCGGGCAACATGAAACCAGTCTGAGATAAAATATAACAGATAGGGTCTATAGTTTGACTGGGTCCCTTTGTTTCTCAGTCAATATTAGATAGAGCCTTCCGGTCTTTGACTGTAGCGGCAAGCTGATATCCCACATTCTGCAATTCAATATTGATTACACTTCGGTATTGCAACAAGTCAATAGTCTACCGAAGGACAGCCTCGCAGGGAAAGCGAAGCACCCGAATATTGTCAGGTACGAGCAGGTGCTCCGTTTAAATTGTTGGGGAGCAGATTCAGAATAACAAGGTGCTGTTTATTCTCGGCTTACTGTACGCAGTAGAAATATGGGTAGTGCTTTAGATATATCGGGATAAGGAGAAAATGAAATTTTTTGATTTGTTTGGTATTTTTTTTAATAGCATCTTTTAAAAAAATCACAATATATGAACATATTTACTATCAATAATGAGTTGTAAGGTTTTTAAATATATTGGGATTCAATTAAAATATATGATCTTTACGCTTTCATTTACCGTACTATGCAATCAAACATGAACAAATTAATTAATAAACGATTTTTATTTTCATATAAACCCTTTTATTTTAGTGGTTACAAGAGTAGCAATGATTTTATTTCCTTAAGTTGTTCTTTTCAATTTAGTAAATGAAAGAGCTTGATGACTGACCTACATAATGATACATTCAAAATCATACTCATATTAGAATATAAAATTTTTCTTAAGTTTAATAATTGCAAAACTGGTAATTGATTAAGTTTGGAATATCTTAATCAAATCAATTGACATCTTTATAGATGTATTATATACATTTATACCATACTTGTTAACGCTTCTCAAAATCTCATATATATTTTAAACAAAAACAAGAACCGTATTTCCTTGTATACAGCATGTCGTATTCCAGGGGACATATCAAGTCAGGATGTGCAGGAATTACTTCTAAATACCTTCCACTGCTTATCATCTGCCTTTTTTGTTATTCCAATTTTGTTACAAGCATCTTTTTTCTTAGATAATCTAGGCTTGTATAAACATGTTGAGCCATTTTGGTGCATCTCGGAGTGGTACGCCCAAAAAAGGGAAAGATGAGAAAACGACACACAAAAAAGGTAGTCCCAAAAACTTGATGCTGATTAACACACGAGAATCCTAATCATATTATATAATAATAACGGCTGCCAAAATTACGAACATACCTGTATAAAAATCCCCCAAAGCGTAAGGTAAGTACTCTTGTTACACTAAAACAAGCCTGCATTAGTTAATCTAACTTTCCTGGGTAAATCGTTACTGCGGAAAGCATCAGCCACCATGCAATGTTGGAAAATTCTAGAATCAATATTGGAATACGTTTTTAACTACTTTAGGAGCGTGATTGCAAATACATGGGACTGAATTGTAGATGTTGTACGTGATAACACCGATTAGTCATTTTAATTTTACATATTATACATTTTTAATATGCAATGATTATATTGTATACAAAATACGTAATACGATAAAAATATTATATAAAATAATGTTTATTTTGATAATACAAGAACGCGAGAAAGAAAGTAAAAGGATGTAAAATTCAAAAAAAATTACTTTTGGTAAAAGCTATTTTTTTGTTCAGCAAAATGTTTCCTGGAATTGACGCGCTCTGACCCGAACTTTACAGGTAACGTGTGTAGTTGCGGTGTTTATAGAATTGTTCAATACATTTTCTCCCATCGAGGTGGTCCATTGAAACGCTGCGCCGGCTCTCTGTAATCCACCTCGCAGAACAGTGCGGGACGGCCATACGGTGGTGAGTAGAATTGCATACATATTAATAACGCAAGGATTCGATCGTCAGCAGGGGAGGCAGAAATAACCCCGGTTTTGTGAATTCCGATGTTGACCAGCGCAATACAGCCTGTTCGGCGCAGCCCAGGGTTGGCACTGCTGAAGTAAGCCGGGCTTTGTAAAGTTTGAAACTGTGAGGGTACACTGGACCACAATTGTCTCCATTGAAATTGGCTGAAACCATTGTACATAAATGTGTACTTAACAGCGTACGCAGAAAACAGCGTTACAATCGGATTTCACAGTTGTGTTACTTTTAAAATTAAACACACGTGATTAAACTACATTAAAATTTATTATTGATTTTTGTAAAGACCGTCTCACAGGAAGTAAGATTTTGCCTATACAGGTTTTATTGATTATTAATGATTAAGTACATTTTTTCAAATATTGAAAATTGACCAAATAAACTTTCAGAAAAATATCATCGTGATTTGTGTGGGATTTACACCCACATCCCCAAGCTTACATGGCCGGTGCATTACCAATTATACCAACGAATCACTGGTACGAAGCAAGAATTTTTAACAATCATATCCTATAAGTGAAATAACGTACTTATTATGCCAATTAAATATTGTGTGACTTGCAATACTAGACTTTTTACCCAAAATACTGAGTGAAGCATTTAAATCCGATCTGGATATTTTTATTTTTAAAGTCTATTTAATTAAGCCAATACACGCACTTGTTAAATATATTATTGATTTTTGTGAAGACCGTATTGGTAATGCACCGGCCATGTAAGCTAGGGGATGTGGGTTCAAATTCCACACAAATGTCGAAAATATTTTTTTTATTTGAAAAAATGTACTTAATCATTACATTAAAATTATTTCTATGATCGAATTAATTATTCGCTTATTGTTTCTTTCGTTTCAAACAGCTTTGTTCACATTGAGTGAAACACGGACCCACGATCGATAAGAGTGTTAACACTAAACCTTGACCTGTATGTTTATGCACTTTATATAGTATTTTTATTACAATATTAATTTTCCGTTGAACTGAATTCCTTGGATGTAACAGAACACTTGCGTACAAAACAATTTCGTAATGAAACCTTTATTAAATCTTTTATTGTTGCGGCTTCACAGATTCATCAAGATTACAAAAATAATAAATATAAGTAATTTTTTGTTATTTTTTATAACATTAAACAGTATTCGTGGTGTAACACGGTAAGTACATAAAGTCTTCGCAGAAAACACGTCTATCATTTATATTAGGACGGGCGGTCCGACCTGCCGTTATACGCCGCCGTATAAAATGTAAGTATCGGATGATCGAACGTGTCCCGACGAGGCTCCTCCGCGCCCGTCACGTTTTAATAAGAATTTGGTTTATGTTAGACAAAACAACCAATTTTTTGCAAACATGCTTGTTTTTATATATCAATAGCGTACAGTTCACAGAAGAAACAAAGCATTGCTACTACTAAAATCGTCTACATCATTATTATCTCATGTTTTCATATAAATTATATGTAATACACTGTGATTTTTTATGATATATATTATATAATTATTTTTTCTATGATTTATATTCAGTGAGAAAAACAATGTGTATATATATATTATATATACTGTGTCCAAAAAGAGTATCGGGTATTTGTTTTAGTGACCGTTATTGCGATATGCTGCAAAAATTTTTGGGCCCAGAGTTGCAGGAGTTTCACTGGTCACTTGCCATACATCCAATCAATCAATTGAAGCTGTTAACAAATTATTCCCTAATAAGGTCATTTCGCGTAGAGGTAACATCAACAGGCCTCCCAGAAGCCCCGACCTTTGCCCTCTTGACTATTTCGTATGGGGATATCTTAAAAGTAGGGTTTATGAGAATAATCCGACGAACCTAACGAAATTGAAACAAAACATCAGGTCAGAAATGGCAGCAATATTGAGAGATATGTGTTATCAGCAATCTTCGTTCCAGATTAGAAAAGTGCCAGCAGCGTAATGGTAATTGGATAGCATCACCTTTTCGAAATCATTTTTCATTTTGTATTCTTATAATCAACAATTAAAAAAAATACATGATTACTAGTAGTTTTTGTTTTACTGAGAAAATATTTTTCAATCGCAAACAAGTGATGCTCCAACAATGCCTCTACTGTCCTCGGTGGGATCGGTAGAGTAAAAATACAAAACGCTTCTGTAAAATATAATTTAATGACCCACCGGCATCATGCACTTGGTCAGTGCAGCTTGTCCAGACGAATCGGGGCACTGAGCAAGTATCTTTCAATTGCAACGCACAAAGTGACTCCCCGCAAACAGGCGGTGCGTCAATAATCCTTCGTCCTCGGCGGCCCGATCGGTCGAGTAAACAATCAAAACGCAGCATAATAAGGTAGAGACTCGCCGCGCGAGAATGCCGATTTGTGTTTTCAATGAACAAAAATTTATGTGCATACGTTGCAGAAAATAAAAACGAAATTTGCATGTACAATGAATATTTATATTTGATATCGTTTTAACAATGTATCTGAAAGCATTTTAATAACCAAAAAAAAATGTGTTTTACTTTTGGGCCGTGTAAAAATAGTTTTGTTTATTTTAAAAGTGTCTTCTGATGTTTTTGTTATAGTTTTTTTTTTAATGTAATACATTAAAATTAAAAATAAAAAAAAACGATGATTTTTTTTTAAGAGTTGATAGAAAGTTGAAAGATCAAGGAAACTGTTTTAATAAAAAATTTAACAAATACGCAGAAATGGAAGTCCGTGATGATGCCACATCCACTGGCCAGCCGACCATCTGCTCCGCAGTGAGCCAAGTCGGAGCAATAATTGGACGATGGCTCAAAGTGAGTCCTCGCTCATCAGCGCTGGCAAACAAACAGTATCGGGGGTGGCAGGGGGTGGCAGGGGGTGGCAGGGGGTGGAGACACCCTCACCCCGTACGCTAAAAAGGTTGTTAGCTCGCAAGCGGACGGCCGGCTTGTGTGACGATGCAACTGAACACGCAAAGAATGTCTAATGTGACGGACCGGTTTATTTTTAATTGTGTTGGCAAGGGTGCAGAAGGGTTAACTAGTTTCCGCTGTGCTGAAAGTAATCGAGTGCGGCGGCCGCTTAAGAGTTGGCAATGGTGAAATATTCTTTAGTAAAAACATCATCTAAAATGAAAAGATTTACTTATGTATTTTGAGACATTGATTTCGAGAAAGTAGATATCGAATACGTCAAACGAATACTTGTGAAATTTTTTTTTTTGATTAGATGAGCATAAATATTATTAAATTTTTTAAAATTATTTCAAAGCAATTAGTATAATTTATTGAAAAATCTTTTAACTATCTAACAAATTTATTAAAATAGTTCAAGTTCATAGAAAAAAATATTTTGAATAATCCTCTTTTAGTAGTATACAGTATCACTGTAAGATTATTTAAGATTAAAATTTCAAGACACTTTGAACAATGCTATGCCTCAAAGGGTTAAAAAAAACATGATTGATGCTTTTCAAAGAAAAGCGTAATAAATGTAGTTATAAAATAGTTATAAGATTCTCAGACAAATATTAAAAAAAATAAGTTTCTGCATAAAAACAAACACCAATACACTATTCATACACTCCAGTACTCATACATATTTAACCGTGCAAAACTCTCCCTATAAATAATAACTCGCAACAATAAGGAAACTAACAAGCCGAAAACAAAGCACAAACAAAACGCTATCAAAGAAATAATAAAAAAACGTTAACTCATCAAACTCCCCCAAGTACTACCTCGCCGTCCAAGTTGTTGTTCTTGCGCGGACCGCCCTGCCGCTCTAGCACCCTTCCACCCTTCAGCCCTTCCAGCCTTCCAGCCTTCCACCCCCACGCAACTCTTTTCGGTAAACTTAGTGGCGCCGTGACAGCTTCATAGTGTTCATAACCCGGTCGGAGCGGTGTTTGATCAATAATGCGTTAATAATCGCTGCGCTCCGTGGCCCACAGGGTGCACTGCCGCTCAAGGCACCAGCAAATTATCTCGTATCTCGGTTACTTAAACATTTCATCCACGAAAGGGATCTAACTTCCGGTAATCTTAAAACAAACAATCTATAACTGCAGTTCTCTGCAAATTAAGAGACACAAATTCAAAAAGTTTGGATATGTTGCGTTAGGTTTGTTTCATCCACGAGAGGAAAGAAAGTCTTTTCTTTAAGAGGCATTGTTTCATCTTATAATAAAAAAATAGTAAACTCAAATTTAAACCCGGGACTCTACGGTTAAGATAGTTATTTACTAATATAATTAGTTCACACAAAGAAGATGATCAAAGAAATTCTCAGAAAAATATAATCGTGATTTGTGTGGGATTTGAAGCCACATCCCGTGGCTTACATGGCCTGTGTACTGACCATTGTACTAACGAACTACATCCATTAATTATTATTTACTAATATAATGTGCCTAATTATATTAGTAAATAATATAAGCCTGTAATAGGTAATAAATACGCATTTGATTGACATTCAATCCAAAAATAGACACAACTATCATTAAGATAGTTGATAACTACCGCATCACGATGTGGTAATTTAAACAATTTTTCAGAAAAATATGAATTTATTTTCAAAGACAACCGATTCACACACAAAATGAGCGCAGTTTCTGTGAGTTAGTATCTCGCCAGTATTGTGAAAAATCTAGAACTTGTTTAATGGTTAAGTGTGTGAATAGACAACCTAAGTATAGCATAATGGTGTTTCCTTTTAATCAGTTTATGGATACATCTGGAGCACATTTAGTTCAATGAGCGGTTACCCGTACTGTGTGCACACAGCCCCGGCATGCACGTACAGAGGACTGTAGCTATGCATGGATAATGGCAGCGACATACTGCCACCAGGCTCCCCTGGCTGCAGCCTGCACGACGTCACGTGGCGTCTCTGCGGTAACGAACCCACGAACTGAGCGCCAGTACGTCGTTTAATCGCAGATAAAATCTAACGAGTCCACTAGCTACAGAGTGCTCATTGTACATAAATACGGCTCTAAGGATTATCATACTTACCAAAGAATGTAGCTTTGATTAGAGTTTATAATGTACACTATTCTGCTACGGTAGGAGGGCGCGAGCTAGAGAATCTGATACGGTAGACGTCTTAGATAGTCAACTCGCAGATGAACTCTAACATGTCTATTAAATACGAAATATTTATTTTACATAAATACAGCTAAAGCGGATTATCATACTTACCAAAGAATGTAGCTTTGATATGAGTATATTAAGTACACTATTCTACTACGGTAGGAGGGCGCGAGCTAGAGAATCTATACGGTAGACGTCTTAGATAGTTAACTCGCAGATAAACTCTAACGTGTTTATTAAATACGAAATATTTTTTCTACATAAATACAGCTAAAAAGGAGTATGTCTATTTTGTGGATTGAACGCCAATCAAGCGCGTTTTAATTACCTATACAGGTTTATATTACTTACTAATAAGATTAGGTACATTTTTTCACACATTGAAAATGATTTAAAGAAACTCTCAGAAAAATATTATCGTGACTATGATTGTTAAAAATTCTCGATTAATTGCAGTGACTCGTTAGCACAAAGGTCAGTGCATCAGCCATGTAAGCTTGGAGATGTAGGTTCGAATCCTACACAAGTCACGATGATATTTTTCTGAGAGTTTCTTTAAATCATTTTCAATGTGTGAAAATGTGCCTAATCATATCAGTTACTAAATAGCAGTATCATACTTACCAAAGAATGTGAGTTTCATAAAACTTTATAAACTGCACTTATTGTATTGTACGGTAGACATCTTAAATTGTTTACTTGCTGATAAAATCTAACGTGTTTGCTAACTACAAAGTGGTCATTGTTCTAAAATATAGCTGTAAAGAGTGTCATACTACCAGTAATTTCAGCTAGCTGAGATCAACTTAAACAGTTTATGATAATAAGTAAAACATGTAGATAACTGTAAATTCTCACCCAAAGCATTGCATTTAAATTTATAAGAAAGTTAAACAACCAATACTGCCAAAGTTTTCAATATGAGCTTTTATAACGTTCTTATACTAACTAAATTACTTACGGTTGACATGAACTTAACTTTTGAACATGACTGACTTTTCACAAATGCATATCAAGTAATAAGTGAAACTGTGAGTTATACATCGAATAATATGAGAGCAAAAGCACATTTAGCTTTTTTAAATAGTAATGTGGCCTATTGACTGCTGTCTTGTTAAAAATAATGCCCCGGGCGTAGGAAAATTTTTCAGTTTAAAATTATAAATTTGTCTAATCAGAAACGAAAATCTTAACTAACGCAATCTCTCTGTGATTTCTCTAAATACTGGAGATGAATGAAGCCAGAACATAGCTAAAATTTTGACTGCCTATCTACCTGGTCAGATGATATAAATATAGATACCTCGTTTGATCTGATTATCTAAGTTTGTTATAAACAATAAAGAAGTCGAAACAAACTTTATACTTTATTTTGTTTTAATTATATTAAAAAACAAAATAAATTTCAATTTAATATCAATTTCATTTGTTCATTGAATAACATTGTGTGTAAATCAAGCGAAATTTTAAAATTCAACATCAACCAACAATCACAAAATATAGTACTGCGATAAATAAGGCAAAAATTAACTACCATAAATGTATACAAATATTTATCATTTATCTTCACGCAACAGTTTCTTCTACGAGACTCACTTAAAATTATTCAAGAAATCCGAGAAAACTTATTAAATATTTCCGTAGATCTGTATCTCAGGAAAAATATCGAGTCGCTCGCCGAGCACCTGCCAAGTATCGAAATTACCCGTTCGGAAATTCACAAAAGAATTAGCGGATTCGCCGTCTTCAGAAATATCCGACAACTTTTCTTTGTCGCCGTTGAAGTTAGTATCACAGAAGTTACACTGGATAATTACAATGAAAGCAAAATCTATTGAAGTACGATAATTAATTCCTCTATAAATATGGTCCGCTTGCTTCTCACAATAACATAAAAATGTCCCTAGCTTATTGTTTGCTACGTCCGAAAAAAATATATTGTTGATTTATGCATGTATGTGATTTGATAAAAAAAATATTTTTATGTAAATAGTTTTGCTTTTTGGAAATAAATGAAATATATCACAATCTGATTTATATCGAATCGATTTGTAAGCGACGGAGTCAACAGAATTTCTCAGCAAAATACGGTATCATTAATCAATAAAACATCTTACATAAAAAAAAAACTTTTTTTTTTTTCCACTAAATATCTGTTCATGTAGTAAGTTTTTTAATAAAGTATATTATTTTGATAAAACTCTCGTGCGTAAAGCATCAATCAATACCGATGTACGCAGTATGTATCGCAAACTCCCGAGTCTCGACACTCTCCGGCGCGCGGAAACACATACGCGGTGTCGGAAAATAAACATAAATTACCAAGTTCGGCCTCAATTTTTTTGCAATTCTGGCCGTGCACGTATCAGAAAATAAGCAAAGTTTAGACTTATCCAGGTACTTACAAAACTCCGGGAATTTCCCCAATTGCTGCTGGGAAGTTGGTCCGTGTATTTACCGGCGCGGCTCCCAATAAACTCCGCCGCGCCGATGCCAACTTTATAACCCGCGCATATTTCGTAACGAATATTTCATACCTGAACGATTTAAATATGGGTAACGAGTATAAATATTGAAGGAAATTTATGACATTCGTATTACGTGTCGTCGTAAATAGCATATTTGATTGAAACGCTTCCCAAAAAGGCAGTATTTTGTGGAATATCGTTAGAAAAGTTTGCTCACTAAATATATACAGCCTATATTGAGCGGTGTACATTCGAGTAAAGGACTTATATCGGGCTCGCTCTCAAATAGTTATTTTTTCTGGTGTGATTGCGATCATTCTTATTTGGTTTATTGGTCTCATTTCCATGCATGATTTATAGGTCGTATATCAGTATATATTTTTTCCTACAAAAAAATTATTTCTTTAATTCTATATGGCTATTCGTGATTACTGTTATATTGAAAAACAAAGTTTTTTGGTTCAAACGAGTCTGATATATAATATTGCTATATTATAGGCAGACATTGATCTATTAAGAAGAAATTAACATAATAAATATTCTAAGAATTGAAAAAGTTATCGTAACTTTTGAAAAAATAAAAATCTTTTTCAAATCTTTTATATCATATTATGATTATATAACAATATATTTTTTTAATAAAATTTATTAAATCGTAATTTTTATTTTCAATTTTAAAAATGTTAAACAACCATTATCCAGCAAATTATGAAAGTCAAAGAAACTAATAGAGCGCTTTTTGATGATTTTTTTATCATATCCACCTGCGGTCTGTCTCTAATAATAATCTTGTCATTTGTCATTATTTTTTCTAGTTTTCTCATCTTTCAAACTGCCTGAAAAATGCGGCGTGTTGAATATATTTCACATGTCAACAGAAAAGGCATTGAATATGAAAAGTGTTCTATTTAACTATGATTTATGCAGGTAAATATTTTTTTTTGAAAATGATTCAATAAATCTTAATTTTCACCAATATAGGCTTATTTTATAAACAAAATTTTAGTTAATCGATAATCAAATAAGTATGAAGAAAATGTTTCATAGAATTTATGACACCAGTTGAATTTAAACCCACACTCCACGGGTATCAGAGTGCATCAATTGAACCGATTACTTGAAAAAAAAGTGCAATTTAATCAAGCACACAATGCTCAAGTATCAGATAATAAACAAGAACAAATACGATGAACGATTTGGGAGCGCAACGCAGTTAATTAGAAGGTAAGCCAATCTTAAGCGGCCATCTCTTCCTCATTAGTGTAAATTGCAGGTTGGAGTGGTATCGGGGCTTCTGGCGGGGCAGCAGAGCCTCTCCGCCGGGGGTTAATTGAATAAACAAGCCTTGGAATATTGCAGTTTAAGGGATGAACTGGTCTTAGCAGGGTTATGAATGCGATTTATGTCGAGAGCCAAGATTGTAAGGCTTTTTTGATACGCTTTGTGTAATGAAAAGCAAAATATTTATGAGATTTATTCAAATTTTAAAACCGAGCAATTACTTCGCTAATTGGTTTTTATATTTTTTATTATTATTATAAACAACGGATGTGTATATGTATTTTTAGTAATCAAGACATTTTTTTTTTTTTTTAGAAGTGATATATACATGAGAAATTCAATATTTTTGAAAGAGAGTACTTGGTGGAATTCCATTTTAATATTTTTAAATAAAATACTTGAGTAATTTTCCACATTTATGTTTTTATTAGTGACCGGTTTCACTGTTTGATAATGCCAACGTGAAAGTTTGGCGAAACCGGTCACTAATAAAAACAAAAATGTGGAAAATCACTCAAGTATTTTATTCAAAAAATATGATATACCATTTAAATTTAAAAAAAATACCCTAGATAACCGTTTGATTGGTGAGTAGCAAATGATTGATAATATTTTTTTGTGAGTGATTTTCTCTCAAGTCTTGGCGTAATTTATATCTTAGTTTAAGTATTTATCGTAATTTAAGTCTTATCAATGGACTATCTAAGCTCATTGCTTTGATTATCTATGCTAAATTACACAGTCTAAATATACATTCAATCACTCCGTTGTTGCTCCAATATTATCTCAAATTTAACATCGAAACTAGATACAGAGATTTCCATAGTATGCAGAGAGACTGTTTATGATATTAGTATTACCTCGTCTACCGCTTGTAATGAAGATTCAATACTAAGTCTCAGACTATATCAATGTGTTTTAATTAATAAAAAATAGAGCCCATGAGTATATAGAAAAAAAAAATTATATGACCTTAAATTTGTCTAAAATAAAATTAAAAATTCATTTGAACAAAAACTCTATTTTCTATAATTTCATTTAAACTATTATTTATATAAATATAAAATAAATGTTAAAGAGATGATTTCTTACGTTTCAGTGACAAGTATAATTATAAAAAATAACTGAGTTACATTCTAAATTCTACGGCAAAAACGATGAACAATAAAGTCAAAAATATTGCATGCCTTATTTTAGGGCTGTTAAAGTATTGTTTTTAAATGACATTCAATGAGAACATGTATTTTATATCAATAATGAAACATGGCGATCTAAATCTTTTTTGATTTCAATTCATGTAAATGCCACAATGTCTATGACAAATAATAATAATATTTTTTGAAAAAAGACTCATTGTAGTGTGGCATCAGAAACTAAGCTAAGGAGGCTGCTATCTAAAGCCTGGTGAGTGTTCTGGATTATTCCAAAATGAAGTGGAAAAAATCATTGAATAAATGGACCGCTTCTACGGAACTCAAAAGGACTGATAAATGATGTGCTTAGTATAAGCGAAGCTAGAAATAGGACTATAATGTTTATTATTATAAGACGCCATATACTTCCACAAAAAAGACTAGTTTATTTTTTTTACTATCTAGAAGTGTACTGTTCTCAAAAATACATGGTTCTTTACGCAGAATAATATTATACCGAATTTATTTTAAGATTGGGGTAAATTATTTTTAAACGCAATTAACTCAAAAAGGCCTTTGAGAGAAAATATTTGTAAAAGTTTTCCTTTGTTCGTTTAAAAATGAGCCGCTGCGGAGCTAGTAACAATTTAAAATAAATTTTTAATCTAAGGTTTCAGTTTGTTAGCTGTAAGGGGCAGACAAACGACGTCAATTCCGTTTCCCAGATTCATAATTGACGGCCATTTATTAAATTTAATTGAAAACTGAGATATTTGACATGACAGATGTTAAATCGAAAATATATTCCCATTATTTCGGTTGTCATCATACGGCGATGTACGTGACGTTAATTAAAATGCTGTTTTACAAAAAATACACGCCTGAGAAAACATATCTAAAATAATTATTTTTGGATTTAATTTGATCAAAAAAATAATTAAGTTTTGTTTTTTTAAATTTATTTTATACCTACTGATTATTTAAGAAAAATAATTGATTCGTTGCAGCAAGAAAATGACTCAAAACTCTTTGCCAAGAACAATAGAAGCTACTTACTGGTGTTGCAAAATATTTATTTTAGATGGTTGAAATGTACAGATTTAATAATTTTGTGTTAATTATGATGTTCAAATGATTTTGAGTAATTTTTTTTAATTTAAAAGGTTTCAAGTGTTTTATATTCCAGCACGAGACAAGAGATTTTACCACAAAAATAAACAAAGAAACAACTGTAATAACAATCCATTCCTTTGTAAATGATGGTCTTCATTAACGTGGCGCGTTACAAATAGTTACAACTTCATAAACCTTTTAAGACTTCATTTTCTTAATAACACGCCCTGTAGGTTGAATTTAATTACCTAAGTTTAAGGGTGCGCGTAGTTATTAAAGTCCTGGATTATGTGGATTGCGGTCCGCGCAACCGAAGGGATATAATTATTACGTTAATTAATGAGGGCAAAGATTACACTGCCAAGAATGTGAAATCTATGATCTTTTCTTCCGCTTCCTATTATTCCTATCGCGATCCCTCGTTCTGTCGCTTTCGACTATTCTACATTTCTGTTTTAATTTGAAACTAACCTAACCCACCTTATCCTTCACTTAACTGACCACCTTGTGGTGTAGCGGTTAGTACGCTTGGATGCCAATCATGAGATACCGAGAACGAAATTAAAAGACTCTATGAGTTAGCCAGATTTTTTTATTAGTATTATAAATTATTCCCAGGTTCAAAGAAACGAAAAATTTTTTTTATGGACTTTTTTACTATCCAAACAAAAGTAAACTCCAAATATATAATATAGTCGACCACACTTGCTTCTCATCTTTGAGTTTGCGCCATTCTATTCTCACATGCAGTTTGGTGTGAAAGACCATGTTTTTAGATTATTTGGATGCGAATCTTTTTCGTTCGACAAATATATTAATTATTTTTATATTTACCAAAAATGATATGCTAAATTATATTGAAAATTTGCCGGTTACAGAATTTTTTTAAATATCGTGCATTATGAATATTACTGATACTAGTAATAAGGTTAAGGGCTTTGTATTTGAAGCAGTGTACAAGTATAGAAGCAGATATATTTTGTTTAAATAAATCTTTTCTAGATGTTACAAAAATTTTTCAAAGCATTTAAATTAGTAAAACTCACTTGCACTTAAATATTAAACTTAAGTAATGGAGAGTCGGGTACTGTTGGCTTCTGCGACAAAACGACTTGGAAGGAATTAAATGCGGTGATAAGATAAGGAACCCTGTTAGTGGAGGGGTTGCTTGCGGGCGAGGCAGGCCCTATATGTGTCACCCAGGTAACTTATTGAAACGAAACATAAATTCAGATGGTAGTAGTTGATGGCCGCGATAAAATTTTTAACAAAAGTGATGTGTTATGCATGCTCAGGATATGGGTAATTAAGACATTCGCCAGACCCTGGAAGGATCAGTACTAGCTCATTTATAAATAAGTGTGGAACTGTGCGAGAACGTACTTGCAGTATAAACCAGCGACAACATTTCCGAAACGAATCTGAATAAGTGGAAAAGTACCTTAAGTCCCAAAATGAACGCAAGATTTGAATTTGTCGTCAATTTTGCAGTAAAGTTTTAAAAGGCTGCCAAGCTTTAATTATTTTTGAAATATTGTTCAATAATGAAGACACGTTGTACTATCGTGTAACGCTCCATTTTAACAAACCCTAATTTTTTTTAAGAGTTCCCAAAACTTTACTGCAAAAATGGCGACAAATTCAAATCTTGCGTTAGTTTTGGGATATCCTATATATGCAGTTGTTAAGGATGTGATTTAATATTACTAATTGCGTCTCCTTATAAAATTGATAATTTTTTTAATCATCAAGAATTATGCTCTATGCATTTGTATGTATACGTACAAACACATTTAAATATATATAAATATATATATATATATATATATATATATATATATATATATATATATATATATATATATACGTCTTTAAACTTGCGTCCTGAAAAGATTTCATTTCTTTCATCGCCACTAACAGATATCTCTACACCTGCTCGCTTTGATATTATACCTGACTGTATGAATCCAATACGAACGAATTAACGAGACTGAAAATTTAATAAGAATTTATATTGAATCGGGATAAAATAATTTATTTGTTACTCTAGTCACGTTTTTTTTCTTCAACACGATTGCCTATCATCTTTTTCTATATAGCCGTCTTCTGCTGTTTGTCATTTGATATTTGAATAATATTCTACGAGCTTTAATACTAAGTATTGTATAATAATATTTTTCTCACAGCGAGTTTTATAAATATAAAAGTTATGTTTTTTATCGATATTTCTAATTATTAAATAAAATATTTTTTTTATAATATTATAACAGAATATAATAAATTGACTTGAGAAATTGAGAAGGGTAGAATTAATCAACATAAATAATGAAGTGAAGATAAAAATGACCCAAAAAGTGATTTTAACGCAAATATATTGAAAAAGGTTTTTTTACATATCTCAATAACGAAAATAAAGAAATACGTGTAAATACGCTACCACATAAGCAACACCTTGTAAGCCTTACAATCTACGCGAAGGATCAGGAGATAGCTATAGCCATTAGAAATATTGTAAATTTACCAAAAAAAAAAATAAGAATCTTGTAACTTAATATTTTTTTACAATCGATGTAGATACATTTTTTTTTCTTTTTAATAAAGATGCAAATTCGTTACTTCCCCATTGAATTTATTTCCCAAATTTGCATCGAGATTAACGCAGAATTTAAAATGCATTATGTTCTACAAAATTCCATCTTGGTTTTCTAAAAAACTCACTTTTACGCCTTCTACACCCGAGCAGAAGAAAATAATTAAAAAGCTAGATAATCTCGGGGCAATTAGAAAAAAATACACGAACGCGTCTTTCGCCACGATTAAATTTTATTTATACGGCAAATTCTCATTAAGCACTTACGGATGCATTTTTTAAGCCGGCCAATAAAAGTTTTAGATGACTTATATTTAGAGGCGCACTGAACTTGCCCTAACCACCCCCGCGGCCCAACTGGGGTGGTTAGGGCAAGGGGGATGCGCCAAAACGAAGTAAACAAAAAAAATACTTGGGATTCCTTTTGTGGTATGCTACAAGGTGGTTTGTGTCTTCCGACGTTTCGGTACTGAATACCAGTACCACATTATGTTGGATAACAAAAAAAAAACACCCCGGAAATACCGAGATTATCATATAAAAATGGCTGCTAGAACATACAAACATTAAATACCAAATATTATAGTTTATCTCATGAAACTGCAAGACGTTTTTAATCATATTCAGTTGGCAGGAAATAAAATAAAATTCAATATGAAATCAAATATGTTCATCACTATTATTTTTAATTATATGTGCTTATAACAAATTTGATGTAACTTTCTAAAGGTGCATTATTATTTTTAATTTTCAAGATTGAAGTTTTTTAAAGGTTTCAGATTGTTACAATAAAACAAAATTTTCTTTTATTTTAGTGGTATTTTGAAATATGGTTTTTAAAAGCTTTATTTATGAACGTATAAAATACCTTATTTTCGATTAGCCTTCCTAGAAGGCAGATATATCTATTATAAGTCTAATGTATTCTTAAGAAGGTCCCTTGCCGATCAGATTGGTACTCCATGGATTAAATGTATGTTTATAATGCAGCATATTCTTTAGTAGAGTTTGGACCGTGGGTTTTTACTTATTATAAATCTAAAAAAACAGAAATGAGATCATTTTTATTTAATAATTTTCTTTTGAATGTAGGCAGCTTTTATAATAATATATTTTCTAAAGTGAATGGAATTTACTGGAAACAAAGAAAAAATCTTTTAAAATATATTATAATTTTTGATCAGAAAGTTTTTTTTTTAATATTCAAAATCAATATTTATTAATAATAATATACGTTATAAATAATCTCACAGTGTCATAACATGGAAAGTACAGTTTGTTTTGCGCAAACAAACCATTGAAAAGTTAAGAGCATTCAAGTTTAAAAAGTAAACAAACCCAACGCGAAAAAGAAAACAAATCTTACGACTTCGAAAGATTTAAGTCTAATTTATTCTAATACAGAGCAAAAGCATAATATAACTTTTCATAGTTTGCGCTAAACACACTTCAGCGAACACGAAGCATCAATGATTCACCCTGTCACTAGACTATTCTGTTTGTCCACCCTCCTCGCTGTACTCTCGCCCCTTTTAAAAGTGGCGCTCCAATAAGATATTTCGGCGGCAATTAAAATTTACATGTAAAAAGAATAAATTGCATAACTATTTCAGACCGTAATATTAAAAGTTTCGCGGTATAAAATTATACGTGATAAGATTAAAGTCGAGCCTCCTCTATTATAGAACCGAGAAAAACTTTACAGGGAGGATCTACTTTACTTTGCTGTGTGTGTTCATGGATCATTAAAACAACCACCATCCATAATTTCAAAACTATCTTTTGAACTAGTTACGCTTTGTGCTGGTGTTTTCCTACAGCTTTGGAGGTGTGAGCAATTTTGTTTCCACAACATTAGATCGCTTGGCTAATGGGGATATTGAGTTTCCTTACTATGTACGTGTTTATTTAAACGTGTCTCGGGATGATTTATGCAACACACAGATATATAAAGCTCTTATCAAATATATTTATCCGTGTGTAATTATTCAATTACACAAATCCTTTTCGTTTAACTTCATGCTTACAAAAATACACTATTCAACAAAATTACCAATGCTTTGCGATAGAACAATGACAAACTTTATTGGATATTTCAAATGGGGAGGAGTCAGGGTGGTTGGGAAGCTTTCATAATAATATAAAATAACATAACATAATATAAAATATCTTTAAAAATCTTTATGAATAGCAGGAACTAAACAATATATCGATCGTTGTACAGTGGCTTTGCCCGATATAATTTTTGTTACATTTGATCTATTATTGACCGAAACACCTGCAAAAACTTCTTTTTTATGTATATACTTTTATATATTTGAATTTCACGCCCAATTGGTATTAAGTAGTCTTATACAAATCAGCAAAAATCGATCACTAAGTTTTCGAGAAGATTGAGTAAGTTGTGAGTGAACTGTGCCGGATCTTAATATGGGGAAGGGTCTAGAAGTTTTTAATATGCACCCACTTGTTCGATATAACAACTTTTTTTACTGTCGGCCCCGGGCAGAGCTGTAGTACTACTTTACTTCCGGTTGCCGATAGCTGGTATTTAATTTTTATAAATAAAATACTAAACAATCATACACAATTAATTTATTCGTGACGTGGGTTTCCCAGTCTGCCTCCCTTCAATAACTTACTACAGTAATACCCTGCTTTATATATTCGCGTATATCGGGGTTAACGATTAAACATACATACAAAGTCAAAACTTAATACAAAAAATAAGAATCATTTGAATCATTCACTTTAATTCTAAGAACACTTTATGCAGTTTTACAAGTTATTTTTACAGAAAAATACATCTTGTCTTTTGGGTAGCGTTTCTTTTGCGTTCTTGTAAAATAGGTTTATAACACCCAACGCTGTTTATAATTGTTAAGTCAATGACTACATTATGTTCATACTCATTCTTAAAATAAAAAATTCACGTAATGCGAGGCATTTTGCAATTCGCGTTAAAGTGAAACCGCGAATAACGGGGTCGGGTAAAGCGGGGTATCACTGTTTAAAAAAAATGGTATTTTAAATAGTGCTTTAAAACAAGTATATAAATATTTGAACAGTCCAGATTGCAACTGCAGTCTTTGTGATGCAGCGGGCATTGCGGGGAAGGCGGGCCTGGTGCAGGCAACCGACTGCGATAAGTATCCCGTCCAGCTTGCGGCGCCGCCCCGCAGTCCCGCACCCCCGCACGCTCACAACCCCCTGCCCCCGCACCCCCCACCACTGCGCCCCCACGCCCCCACGCCCACGCGCCCCCACTGCGGTCAGGCGCCGCGAGCCCCACTCAACTCCCAGATGTGGAGTGACGTTGTATTGATAACAACTAAGACTGCAGACGTGAACCATCTCAACTGCATCGCGTGTTAGTGGTTAGCACAGTTACTTACCACTGAGAAATCCGTGTGAATCTGATTACGAAAGAAGCTGAACAAAATTGACTTTTTTTAAAATCACAAGGTTTTTTTTATTATTATATAATATAAGAAACGTGATATTTTGATTATAATTGTAGCGAGTCAGATACGTACTAAGAATCATTATTAGTACTGTTTTATATATTGTAGAGTTATGTATGCTTTTTTATCGCCTTTTCAATACTTTATAATTATGTGTGTTTTATAAAAACTTTTTAATAATAAGTTAGAAAAAATGTTTAAAAACACAAGATATAGATACAAACAAACTTGTATATTATCCTTTGCGTAATAAAACGAAATGGAAATTAATTTAAAAGCAATATTTTTGCTGACTTTTTTAAAGAAAACTATGAAAGAAAAGCAGACTCCGAAAAGTTTCAAGAAAGTTTTTCTTATTGATAAATGGTGTTTTCAACTTGATATTAAAATTCTAGGAGAGCGCTATAATTTGAACATCTGACTTTGCTTGTCCGTAGTAAAAAATATATATACTGGCTTTATTATAAAAAAAATATTATTAGAAAACAAAAATATAATCCAAAGATTCTATTGAAAGAACAAAAACACAATTCTGTTACAAATAAGGATAATTAAATAGTTGTTGATATTTTTTGCACAGCCTCGTTAATCATTTTGAGTTAAACTTGGTTACAAAAAACGTACATAATATCCATGACAAGTAATTGAACATATAAATATATATATGATATATATATCATATTCCTCCCCGCTATCCTCATTCTGTTGCTTGTGCATGGCTACCATTCTGTACCCTGAGAGTGTGTAAAGGATCGGAAATGGAGTAGTAGACTTTGAATTATTTTGGAGAGATGTGCTCTGGAAGTACCTTCTCGAGGTAGGGTGGCTTCTGCTATTTTTTTCTGAAGCTTGCTGCATAAAGAGAACCAGATCTTAACGCCCATCTTAATGGGTAGCAGCAATACCCAGACTTTTTCATCCAATATAAAACTGCCGGGTAAAAGGACCCGATGACTACACTTTTTTCCCTTTCGAAAACCATGAACACTGGTTCAGCATGAGTATATGCTCAGTGAAATGGTCGCCAACCTACTTTGAGGAGAGACACTTGATGAAGAAGATATATATATATATATATATATATATAATATATATATATATATATATATATATATATATATATATATATTATTATTAATAGAGTTTATATTCAAGCTGATTCAAAAATTCTGCAAAACAGCCATAAAAATATGTGACTAATTTTCCAGCCACATTGTGCACAGAAAAAGTTGGCAGGCAGATCGCTCCGGCGTTACGAAACGGCTTGGCCGACGAGGGGCACTGAGTTCCTAAACGAAGCTTTCTACAATCAGTCCGGGGGTGCCAAACTACCCCAGGCCGACTTACCCCTGCCACCATAACACCAGAGTGCTTGGCCAGTGCAACGCCATTACTTTATTTTCAACCATATTTAAGCTGGCTGCACGCTCTGCGACACAACCGGCCACTGAACTGTCTGAATGACCAATAGATTCTATTTTGGTTTTTTTATTATTATTATTATTATTAACAACGCGAAAGAGATCTGACCGTTCATTTATGAGTTGTGTCGCAAAGTGCGTAGCTTGCTTTATGCTTTATATATTTTAAATACGAATTGTCATCAGCCAAACTAAATAAGCAAGGATTCTCCTGCTATTCTGGGAATGGCACCAAAGTTAGCCGGCAAGTTGTTTTTATATAAATTAATATTTAAGGTATTTTCTTTGATATCGTTATTTGACTGTATTTCATTTAACTGCTCGAATTCCGTGGCTGGTTAAAAATGTTATTTAGAGAATGCTAGTCATTTAAAATACAATTTATATCATTTCCGCGCTCGAAAACGATCCGTTTCCCGTCGTTTGTTTCCGCCTTGAACAAATCAAAGCAAACTCTTGAAACGAAGATGGTTGTTTATATCAACATAAAAATTCAAAAGTTTTCATAATGAAAGACGTCCGGATATAATAATTCCGTTTGACAGCAGACTGCGGGGGCCTGGAGAGGAAAACGCGCAGGGCCTTTGCATCTTCTACCTTCTTTTCTCCACTAAAAAATTTTTTACAGCAGTTTTAAAGTTTTTACCGTATTATTAGTTATAAGAATACGGCTTTTTTTATTAAAAACACTTACAATGAAAAGAAAATCATTCATGACCAAACTGAAACAGCCATGTGTTTTTGATCTAGGTCTTTTGAACAGTCTAACCTTAAGCCTATTACCTAAATTACACTTTGGAAAATTAAAAATTCTATAAGATTTCAATTGCCTAATAAACTAACTTATTGTAAAAACGGTTTATTTTAAGCAACTCAGGTTTAGTACGATTTATTTAATTTTTTATAAAGTCACAATTTTTTTTAAAATAAGCTTGAACACGTTGCTCAGTCTCTACACATTGCCTTTAAATTGTCTCTTTGTTAAAAAATACATTTTACCTTGGTATTATTTTGAAGCAACCCTAGTGCAGGGCAGAGAAAGAGGACCACAAAAGGCGTCTCGTGTGAGACAAAAGGTACGGCGTCTCCAGGGCGGGATAGGATCACGAAACCCGAAGACAATAACGCCACGGACGCCGCTGGGAGATCTTCGATTTCATGTAGCAATGATAATAAAACTAAATTTTTAAATCGGATTGTTTGCACGACTCAGCAAAATTACTTTTTTTGTAAAAAAAATGTATTTTTTGCATTTGCGGAAATTGCGGAAATTTAATGAATAATTTAAATCCCCACCGTACCACCGCAAAAATAAAAGAGAAAATGTATGTAGTGATTTTTAAATTCGTTGGAAAAATCGACTAACGAATGTGTTGCCAACTATTATTTTTTTATCTTCGAGTAAAGTTTGCTAGTGATTTGCAGTTTTTTTTTTCTGCATTACTCATCAGAAACAAAAGTTTTATTATTTTTATTTGTAATGCAGCTCTGGTAGGTGAGTTATTCAAATCTCCATTTTATAATGACGCCTTCGCCGTCTCGCTGGTAACGGATTTTGCCGCAAAAGGACCCGAATAACAGGGCGGGCCGGACCTCCGCGCGAGGATTTAGGCAATATGAATAAATTTTATTACGATTTAAATTACAGATGTCCTCCCCCGCCGCAACCCTCATCCCCTCCTCACGACATCTTACTTTAGCTACGCAAACTTGGGGAGATGACGGTGGATACTTTTTGTTATGTTTAAGCGTGTATATATGACAGCTTGGCTTAATTTTTTTATACTCAATAATTTTACAATAAATATGAAAAAGAGATATCGCACATTTATAACCAGACCAAGTCTAAGGATGCCCGTTAGGGGCAAAATAAATTTTGAACTTTTAGCCATTTAGCAATTTATATCTGTTCTCTATAAATGTACGCTGTGTTTAATAGATTTATTTTTGAATAAAAAAAATAATTAACTCTGTTTGATAATGCCAACGTGAAAGGTTGGCATTATATATACAAATAAAAACGAACATGTGGAAATTACTCAAGTATTTTATTCAAAAATATTAAAATGGAATTTCACCAAGTACTCTCTGTCAAAAATATTGAATTCCTTTAATATATGTATATACAAATTAATATGAATAAAACGAGTATTCAAGAAAATTAATTGAAATTATAAAGGTACTTTTAATGAAATTATTTCTTTATAAATTATAATTTAAAAAAACTATACATATTGAAGACTTGAGTTACAAATGTTGATAGTAAATATGTTGAAACAGATATTTTTAAAAATAGTCATAAAACCAACATGATGACTTTTATAATTGTAAGAGCTCAATGTCTTTTTTAATATTATTTATGTATGCATTAATAGTTTTGAAGAATTTTGACTAACGGAGGATTTAAATTATTCAAGCGAATTTCTAACGACCGCATTATGACAGGCACATTTGTAATTTACCATAAAGTATTTTTTTTATAATAGGTTAAAAGCCGCCAGATGGGTTATTTTAGTGAAAGCCTTTGATAAAACATAATTGCATTAATAAACTCGCTATTAGGTGCGGGAGACTGCATAAGTGGAAAGAAATACAATATCTGTAAGCCATTTATCGGCGGCACCCCGAGAGCCCCGCCCGTTTAGGGTGCATTGCTGAAAACCAGAGGCTTCCAATCTTCTAAAAATAATGCATAAGACTGTACTAAATGAAGCCTTATTAGTATTATATCGAAAAACTACTAATGGCGATTTGTTGTTGAAATTTTGGTTGGGTGTCAGTTGCTTCAAAATTTGTGTACCTTCACCTTTACAATTGGTTTATTTATTCAAATAAAAATGACGTATTGTAAACGACAACTAGATCATGTATCGCTTTTATATTGATGGTTCAAGAAACATATACAAAATAATCTTTTAAATATGATTGGATATATTGGTAAGCCCCAGTATTAAAGATTTGAAATCAATGATCGTAGACATTTTCTGTCCAAATGTTATGTCGTCTCAGTTTTTCTTTGAAGTTTGAACACTCAAGACAGGTAGGTAGTAAGCGAAGAGTTGATGTGGCATAAATGTGATTATATATGGGTTGACCACGTCACAAATGAAAGAGTCTTGCACAGAATGCGCAAAGAAAGGGAACTCTTGACGTTGGTAAAGAAGCGAAAGTTCACATATTATATGTATGGTATCCGGTGGCTGGAGATCGGAAGTACAGCTGGATTGGTGAGACAAGCCCGAATTGGGATATGTTCGAGGAGACGGTCACCAACTTCCTATGAGGAGATGCAACAGAAGAATACGAAAGTTTCGCCTTTGTTGATAATGATGTCAGGTTCGCCAGGAATGGTTGAGGTGGCACCAACTGCTTCAATCTCTCGGTAGGAATGTAACCAGAAGGCGGCGAAAGAATTTGCAACGTTCTTTTATTCAGGAAATACAATTAGGAGTACGAAGTTACTACGTCGAAGGTAGCAGAAGAGTGCTAAAGAGGTGACCGAGGGTCGACTTATATAGAGTTTTTGTGCGTGCCTCCGCAACATCCATTAGAATGTGCAGCGTCGTGGGTTGCCTGTATTTCGTGGCTGCTGATACAACAATAACAATATTGCGTTATCGGTTCTCGTTACACGTGTAACAATATTGCATCATTTGCACTCGTTACACGTGGAACGATTCATTCCTTTGCAGTTACTCATCGGAGACTGAACTTTACTGGATACGAATGTGGGGTGATTGACATCGCCACAAAGGTATTCTCCAGATCTAAGCAGTAATTTTACACGCGGAGCACATATTGACAGTCACTGCGACAGGGGCTGTACAATAGACATAGACAATACAAGCCCCACCCCAGTTAACAGACTCCCCCGCCGCGGGGTAATTACCAGGCGCTGTGTGCTCTAACAGTTTGTTCCTGCCGGGCAAACTTGGCCCGAGCGAGCTCGGACGTGACCGCCGACGTAAGGATTATTTTTGCATGCCAGTTTTTACTGAATGCATATTTTTTCAGGCCGGGAGCATAATTACTTTCAGCATTATTACCGCATTACTGACTCCAGGTACCATCAAATATTAGCTGCTTACGGCGCTTGTATAATCGATGTATTATATCTTCTTCGTCAGAGGCGGTTGGCGACCATTTCACTGAGTTCACTGAGCATATACTCATGGTGATTTCCTAATGGGAAAATAGTGTAGTGGGACTCCAGGTTTATAATGTATGGAAAAGTCTGCGTATTGCTGCTGCCCAATAGTATTATTATAAATCAATAATTATTAAGTACATTTTTTTCAAATATTGAAAATTAATTAAAGAAACTCTTAGAAAAATATCAGCGTGATTTGTGTGGGATTTGAACCCACATACAAGGCCAATGCACTAGTACTAAGTAAGAGTTTTTAACAATCATATCTTATAAATGAAACAACGTTCTTATTATGCCAATTAAATATTGTAAGAGTTTAAGAGTTTCTTTAATCAATTTTAAATATTTGAAAAAATGTACTTAATCATTATCTATCAATCAAACCTGTACAGGCAAAATCGTACTTTCTGTGAGATGGTCTTCACAAAAATCAATAATATATTATAAATCCTTTCCTTTTAAAGCTCTGGCATTTAGATTTGATACTCTTTCTGCAGCAAGCTAAAGAAACAATATCAGGAGCCCCCCCAGAGCACATCTTTTCACAATCATTCCATGTCCACTACTCCATTTCCGATCATTTACACATGCTCAGAGTACAGAATGGCAGCCATGCACAAGGAACCAAATGAGTTGAGGGGAGAGGTAATTCATGTGTATATATCGTAAATTAGTACAAAAGTTTATATTCAATCTAGCTCCAAAGTTGCTAATGATAGTATAAAAAATATATTCGTAGTAACAAACATGTACAAAAAAATTAGAGCTCTCTCTCGATCTTTCTCTCTCACTCTCTCTCAAAGCAAAAAGCCCTTTAACTATCAGGTTACCTACATATCCATCCACTGTAATTATATACTAGGTTTTCGTAAGTAGCGTGATTGGCTATGAGAGAGGTTACATTTCAGGTGGTTAATACAGGACGCTCTGAAATTATATTATTATTTCTTTTTTTTACATAAAACGTAATTGATTTTGAAAAATGAAAAACAAAAGTGAGTCAATATAAATATCATATTTCACTTAAATAAACAATTTGTAACGTGTTGGTATTAAATATTTTTATGTAAAAAAATCTTCTTAAAAAGCTAATTTCTTGAGTTGAACCACATATAATAAAATGTCAAATCAACAAAATGAAATATTAGGTCAGAGATATTTTAAATAGTTTGTTTAAAGTTAATCAATGCATATTTTTATTTTATTTTTCGGTTGGTAATTATCAGCTATTTCTAGAAGAGAGTAAGAGAAACAAAAGAAATCCTTTGCAAACTTGAACTATTTGTGTGTTCTTGGAGTCGAATCTTATTGCAGAATTATTTACACGATCACAATTAAAAAAAAACATAATTTCTCAGTTGAAAAGTATATTCCGTAGACAAATCATATACTGGATAAATTGTTTCCTTTTTTGCTTGCTTTTCAATAGTTACTTTGCGGTCTCTCACTCTTTTAGAATAGTGTATTTTTAAGCCTTCTTCGTTTTTTTTCACGACAGCAGTAGAATTCTAAACTTTCTACACGGCTATTGCGGTTCTATTCTCTTACCGGTATCTGAAAAATCCTACTGATAAAGAGTGTGTTAATCAATTCCCTAGAATATTGTAATCATAAAATTTGCGTAATCAAAAAATGCAAATTTAATATAATATATCAACAGTATTTTCTGTTAAATATTCGTAAAAAATTGTAGGAAAAATATTAGCTTAACTATAACGCGAAGATATCAAATTTTCATTTGTGTTTGTAAATATTTATGCATGAGAAGTTTCATATAGTGGTTTAGATTAGAAAGTTTTCGTATGTAAACATGATATATGAGACAAATTAAGTCTTTTTTATTAGCAATCCAACCATGTATGCTTTAAATCAAGCAGATGAAAAATATAACCAGAAAACAAATCGAAACCATTTCAATATGACATATTTTAAACAAGTGTTATACCAACAAACAAACAAGTTTAAGTTGTTTAATTTAGTGATTTGAGGTTTATTCAGTTAATATTCATTTAGGTTAAAGTTCGTGTTGTACTTGCGAAAAATTTAAGGCCGTATATCAAGGGAGTCTCTCGCCTTGTTAGCCTCTGCCCCAGACGCCCCGCGGTTTTTGCGACATCTGCCTCGCCCCCGAAGCCTCCCCACCCCCGCACCCCCCGTCGAGTCGGGGTTTTTTGACCGACTTAAGGAAACTTTTTCACGAAACCGCCGGCTCGGCGTTACTATTACGTTTCACGTGTACACAATTTGAATTTTACGGGAAAATTTCTGCAAAAACGGGTTTTCTCACGAACTCGCGAGAATAAACAACGCTTTGCCGAAAGAAATTCCTCCGTTTCTAAAGTTTGAGAATTCATTCAACGTGCATATATATATAAATAAGAACAAGAAATATAATATAATTTTAATACATTTTATACATAATGACGTTATTTGCAAAATTAATAAAAATTATTTGAAAAACAATATTTCATTACTTCACCTTTCTATAAGCTCGAAAAAAATATCAACAGGGTTAAATATAGAGTATATTATTAAACAATTATTTAAATTAATACAGGTTTCGGTTTTCGGGCCATCTACAGGTTCAAAAGCTCGATATTTATACACGTGAGCTCATTGATAAGAGTGGGGGTCAAGTGGTGGAGTCGAGGGTAGGTATAAAGGGTCGAAGGTTATCTCCAAACACGGGGCGGAACCTGCGAGGGCCTAAGCAAATATCGACTGCTCTCTTCTATACTCTAAAGTAGTTCAACTCGAATTGAGCGCAATTTATATTCAAATAGTAATTTAATAAATTCAGTTCTTATTTTTAACGTTTAATAAAATACTTTTAAGTGTACGATTTAAAAATAGTTAAATTTTGTATGCATAACTATTTTTTTGCTAAGGTCTTCAAGTTCGTTGATCTTTTTATTTGATGTTTTCATTTTTGTTACAAAATACAGGTAATTTACTCTAATTTTTTTCAAAATTTACGAGTTGATTTTTCATGTGGGTTTTGATAGTCCTTTTTTATATATATACTCGATTTTCAAGTATCTTTCCGCATTTTTTCTTGCATCTTTTTGGTTTCGGGACTGAAGTCATTTTAAGGGATTTTAAAAATAACCATCGGACCTAAAAGATCAAAATATTTTAAAAGAAAAACGTGATATAACATCTAAATACTGATTATTATTATTATTATATTTACTCTCAAGCTGGGAACATTGCTTGTCCTCGACATTTTAAAGAATCTCATGTTTCCCATATCTCTAAAAAATAAATATCTTCCTTAATTAATAGTTGTTATTTTGAGGCTTAAGGTTTTACATTTCTATAGCGATATTATGAAAAAAATAGTCTCTTATCGCACACCAGAACGTTGGATAGTAAATTATTTTATTATATATGATATAACTTATTTATAAATAAAATCTTTTCTACGTTAAATATGCCGAGATATATTTTATATAATTTACCAATATTTGTGAGAAATACAACTCAACAGCTTCATTAAAAAAATCGTAGAATGAATGTCGGCTTTTAAATGTTTTTATTTATTTTTAGTTATAAAAAAAATATTTTTTTGGTTTTAAAATTCAACTCAAACTTTTTAATATTCTGAAACAGTAAACTAAAAAAAGTTTAGAACAGTGAATATTTTCTAACCCGTTTTTATTGATGTCTTTTTTGTTTTATTTTCTTTCGTAGTAGACACTTATATCTTGTCTTTCTTTTGTATTCACTATTCTGAATTTCAGTTAATTTTTACCAATAATTTTTCACCTGAATGAAAGAGCAATAACATATTTTCCTGGTTTTTATTTATTATTTATTATGATTTCAATTGATAATGTTGACCATTGTTGAAGATATTAGTAAGTTAATATTGCATTTTTTTTCATAGGTTTTTTGTGCTTCAAATAGATATTTTAACGAAAAGAGCACCCAACCCGAAATATTAAAAATAGTTAACAAATTAAAAATATTTATAAATTTGAACGTAATTGAAAATAATACAAGGTTTTAAAAAAATACGTTTAGCTCAAATATTAAGTGAAAGGGTCACTAAATGTTGTTATTATACATACATTTGTTTATTTTAATATATTTTAAGATTATCACACAAATTAAATAAACGTGAAAAATATTTAACACTAAAGAATTACGTTTCATCATTATATATAACATACGATCTCAACAATAGTTAAGGATGAAAACTCAATAAAAATGAATAAATGGCACAACACAGTTGAATATCCTGTGTTAAATTGATCATGAATTTCAACATCCCCTACTCATATATGTGATTCGCATGTGAACATTTTTTGTCATTGTTATGAAATACACAGTAAGCCGTTTCAACCCTTATCGCCAGAGCGGCAGAAAATCACAACAAAAACACTATTAACAAATCAAGTCCTCTCAATTCCCCCTGCAGATTAACAACTCTCATTACAAAAAGCGGCCCCTGAAATACAGGCAGGCCCGGCGCTGCCAATAGCCAGAACGTAAAATAAACTTTTTCGGGTTGTTAGGTTACAACTTCGTCCGCCCCGCTGCCAAACTATTTGAACTGAATTACCTTTTCAGAATTTGAATGAGCCTTCGCCGTTTTTATAGCTTGGCGCGATAGACACGTTATCAGAGCGATATTCCGGAGCAGCTGTCGGCACGTGTGGCCGCCGAGCTTTGAGAAACCCTTCATTTGGATGGGAGCTATTATAAAGGCAGTCTTTGTTTCACAGTAAATACAAAAAAGCACAGACTGCATTATTTAAAATCGTGTCATATGTCTTAAGATTGTGAGAACTGGGCATCACCTGTGCTAAGTGAAACGTTTTACATTTAGATCAGAGGTCCCCCAACTTTTTGTCCTGTCGACCCCTTGTCGAGTTTTCCTGTTTTTCGTAGACCCCCTGCCTTGCTAATATTGCATTTTTACATCCGTTATATCCGAAATAGTAAATAATGATTTTAATGGGACGGATGGGTCGGATGCTTCGGATGCATAAGGTATGTCTCTCTGAAGCCAAAATTCCTGATATCTTACATGATATCCCAAGCTTACATGTAATGTAATGCACCGGCCATGTAAGCTTGGGGATGTGGGTACAAATCCTACACAAATCACGATGATATTTTTCTAAAAATTTATTTTATCAATTTTCAATATTTGAAAAAATGTACTTAATTATTATCAATCATATTTTATGATAAAATAAGTGTTGTTTTGTTGTAGTTATTTTTTATAGTTTTAATCTTTGATATGGTTAATAGTATTGTGAAAAATACTGTACAACTACATTTTTAGCCAATGATTGCAATGAGTAGAAAATAACTTTTAATTTAAAAGAAAATTGACCCAAATTTAACCACCTAAAAAAAAATAAAAATATATGATGAAACTAAAATCCAAGCCGAATGTTTCGTTGGCAATTAATTTCATCCATCGGGAGGAAAAACTTTACTTGTTATTTATTCCGCCCGCGCGTCAAATGATAGTCGAGAGAAAAGCACTCCGGCCCGGGCAGGTATCCGGCCAGTTATCCGGCACGAGCAGGTAAATTTACAAAATTTGATTCGGGGCTAATTATGAGTTTGTGTGGTCCCACTCCTGAGCACCCTTCAGCGAGGGCAGGTCCTCGGGACGGCCCCACTTGGGGGTTCATAAAATGGCCCATGGAACTGGATACACGAATACTGTTATTGTTTGAGAGGGCTGGGCTTTCGAAATATCATTTTTTCATGAAGAGTGCTTGGAAAATTGCTACGAATTTTCTCATGCAAAATGTAATAACATAATTGCGACTGAACGATAAGTATTTCTTTTTTAATTAAATATATATATTTTTCTTTACATAAAAAAATATCTAGTGAAATAAAATTTGCTATGGCTATAAATGGCGTCGTCTGGAAAAAAAACACGTTGATTAATATTTTGAATGAGCTAACACGCGAAAAATATTAATCCATGCGTTTCTGTTTAATTATATTAAAATATTTTTTGCACAGTATATTGAGATTTATATCAAAACAGTACCTTACCGTTGTTTTCTCTAATTAGTTCAATGAATAAGAAGATTTTTAACGTAAAAATGTGTAAATAAGTAATTCCTGTAACAAGAAAAATATTTATTAAATTTTATTTTGCATTCAAGAACTTCGTGTAATATACTCAAGTTTTTCTTGACACATTAGTTCAGCTGTTATGAGATCTAGGGTTCTATAGCTAGAAAATACATGAAACCGCCCAATAAAAATGAATAAGAAATGAAAATAAGAATATAGAAAAAATTTACAGGAGTATTATAAATTGAACTTTCTGAAAATTATTTTGATATAATCTAATGTGGATCAAATGTTGCTGTTATAGTTGTCTTTCAGTATTTCTTGCTTTTTTATTTCTTATTTTTGGTTATTGATTTAACTGAACGGCAAAGACATTAAATTTCAATGTCAATTTGCAGCAGGATAGTGGTCTTCCAAAAATACGATCGGTGCCGCAGTGTTGTTCTACGCATTCGGATCTTATAAAACCATTGCTGGAGTTGATTGCCGCAAGTATAATGGATGGATCTAGAGATACCATGAGTTGGCTTTGAGTAATTTTTTTATTCAAGCCCTATCAATTTAAGTCATAGAAATTATAATATATAAACAAGATTATTGGGTGTTTCGTTTGTAATGCAGATATTTCCGGTGATTAATTTTTATCGATACTTGCTTAAAAGCAGATGTATTGACTATCGCTCATTGTTCGGTATTGGTGATGCATTTCATTTTAAAAAATTAACACATTTGGCCAAATAAAAAACTGGCTAAATGTTTACATCTATATTACAATATTCAAGGAATTAAAGTTTTTGGATCGAATCGCAAAATAAATGTATTTCAAATATATTTTATTTGGTAAAAATCTTATACACACTCTTTCATTGTACGGTTGATACTTTTTGAGCTATGACCCAATCGCAAGGAAGCTTCCTACTAGGGTCGTTTCGGGAGACCGACCGTCTGCATAAAGCCTCGAGTGCGAGGCGCAGGAGCAACAATAGAGCCTCCGGGTGGCGCGACCTCCTCCGGGTGTTATTATGCACTTGCCGGCCTTTCGAGACGGTGGATAATAAAGCCTACCGCTGCGCCTGGGCGAGTCCCAATTAAGGCTTTATGCATCGCTATGTCGTGACGTTTCATTTATGCTCTTCATTTTTTAATATATTTAACCACATCGCTAGTAAATAGCATCAAGAAGATAGGTAAAATCAAGCATCCAAGTTCATATCCACGTATACTTCATCATCATCATATATACTAGAAATGTAGGCCGTCATAAAATGACGTATTTGATGAACGATGCAATAGTGTTTGAACATATGTTTGGCTGACAATTAGATGAATATTTTATTTCATTTTGTACACATATATTTGGAATAACCGGATATTAATTTATAAAGCAAAGCCATTCTAGGAAATATCACATTTCGTGTAACAAACAACGAATCACTTTCACTGCACTGTTCTTTATTAGATGCAGTCTTTATCACGTTCAATTGTGCTATTCTTTTTTAATTACGTTTGCTGTGCTTAAACGGTGTTATTTTTTTAGGAGGCATTTTAAGTTATCAATGATGTGATTAATAATTTCTAATGCAACTAAAAAATAAAATTGGTACTTGTGTCAAGCTGACATAAACTGGAAATTTCTTAGAAGCATCATATTTTGTTTTTTTGTAAAAATTCTAAATTTGAAATTCTCGCTGTGAACAACAGAATCATATAATTCGTACATAAATCATATTTGATAGTTTTATTTAATTAGTTTATGAATAAAAATATTATCCTATCGTCTTAAAATTCGGCACATAACTGCGGAAAAACTTACTAAACTTACGTGCAAAAAATCAGCGTTGTATCTTTTAAGATATTCTATAGAGAAGAAAAAAATGAAACATACACACACACACACACAATGGCTATTATTATAGTAGATATATGTATGATTTATTTTAAAAATATAATAATTTTGATATTTTAAATTAAATACTAAAATAACTGTATGTACTGGCTGTATGTTTTAATTCATTAACAACCGCTCTAGAGTAATTAAAAATGCTTTGAGACCCCGCAGCTGCAGATTTGGTCAAATGACTAAAAGACTGCGATATATTTAATTATAAGCATTTTCGTATGTACGATTTTAATGATGGTACCACCATCTATGTTTGGTTGGTAGTATGAGCTATCAAAGTGGTGATAGCTCAGGGAGCTGTTTTGCGAGCCATGTGACATATGAGTCATATGACGGCGAATTTATGGCCTAGAGAGGGGGGGGGGGCAGTAGCGTATAAAAGGGCGAGCTGGTCTGCAGCTCGTCCTCTATTTCTCTATTTCTCTATATTCTCAGTTCTTCCCTATTCTCTGATTGTTATGTGATATTTATATTGTAATAAAAACGGAAATCATAAAATCCGAATTTTAATGACGAACGAGACGTGCATCATAACTCAAAGTGAAAATAACGACCATTAATCCCGGTCGAGTAACGAGCCGAAGATCGAACAAGTGTGGGCTGAATTTACAACTCAGCAGGATCCACGCATGCTGCGGATCGGCGCGAACATGGTCCTTCGAACTCAGATGTTGGAACAGTTTGTAACTGCATCAGGATGTCCCAAAACAAGACATCGTAACCGGAGCAGCGCAGTGCACGCATCATGATCAGACGAGTCATCACCAGGAGCCAGACGAGTGGAAGTCGAACTGAACGTGAGTACCGATCTCCTTGTATCACGTCCTATCATCGGAAATAATGCAATCTCATTATTGTCAGCATCGGACTTCCCGTCATTAGTTTTTTGTAATCAGTAGGTAGGTGATAGTTTTTTGAACAAGTGCACGTCGTTAGTTGAATTTATTGTTTTTAAAAAGTTTTAAGGTTAAAATGTATATGTTCGTCTCTCGTCGATAATTTTAAATGTTACAAAGTAAGTAGGTAGAACACGTGGAGCACGTGTAGATAATTATTTGGATCAATGCTTTGGTTAAAGAAATGTCATAATTAGAACACAGATGACGTTCGCGTAAGCGTGGCAAAATTCAAAAATTTTATTATATTATTTTTAAAAAAAATATTATATTAGTTGGAACATAAATAACTAATATAACGGAAATTAAGTAAAAATAAAGTAAAGGACTCGGTGATTATTAAAATAATAACGGATTCATTTGGCAAGTTTAAAAAAAATGGCGGAATTAAAAGAACTCATAATGAAGCGAAGATGTATTATGGGTCAAATAACGAGTTGTGGTAGTTACTTCGCTTCAGAATCCAGTAGCCTAGCACAAATACCTTTAAGATTGAAAAAAATGGAAGAATGTTACGAGGAGATCTATAAGATACAATCGAAAATAGAGTCAATCTCAGGTGTTGACGATGACGAATGGGAAACAATTGATGCCGCGTACTATGATACAATAGCGTTAGGGAAGAAGAGATTTAAAGGATTAGAGCCACCAGTTAAAGGAATAACCGGTGTGAAGGCGGTCGTCAAGTTAGAGCGACCGCAGCCAGGATTAGTTTCTGGAGTTGAGGAAGGGAACCGCGTCGTCAAGTTAGAGCGACCGCAGCCAGGATTAGTTCCTGGAGTTGAGGAAGGGAACCGAGTCGTCAAGTTAGAGCGACCGCAGCCAGGATTATTTCCTGGAGTTGAGGAAGGGAACCGCGTCGTCAAGTTAGAGCGACCGCAGCCAGGATTATTTCCTGGAGTTGAGGAAGGGAACCGCGTCGTCAGGTTAGAGCGACCGCAGCCAGGATTATTTTCTGGAGTTGAGGAAGGGAACCGAGTCGTCAAGTTAGAGCGACCGCAGCCAGGATTATTTCCTGGAGTTGAGGAAGGGAACCGCGTCGTCAAGTTAGAGCGACCGCCGCCAGGATTATTTCCTGGAGTTGAGGAAGGGAACCGCGTCGTCAGGTTAGAGCGACCGCAGCCAGGATTATTTCCTGGAGTTGAGGAAGGGAACCGAGTCGTCAAGTTAGAGCGACCGCAGCCAGGATTATTTCCTGGAGTTGAGGAAGGGAACCGCGTCGTCAAGTTAGAGCGACCGCAGCCAGGATTATTTCCTGGAGTTGAGGAAGGGAACCGCGTCGTCAAGTTAGAGCGACCGCAGCCAGGATTATTTCCTGGAGTTGAGGAAGGGAACCGCGTCGTCAGGTTAGAGCGACCGCAGCCAGGATTATTTTCTGGAGTTGAGGAAGGGAACCGAGTCGTCAAGTTAGAGCGACCGCAGCCAGGATTATTTCCTGGAGTTGAGGAAGGGAACCGCGTCGTCAAGTTAGAGCGACCGCCGCCAGGATTATTTCCTGGAGTTGAGGAAGGGAACCGCGTCGTCAAGTTAGAGCGACCGCCGCCAGGATTATTTCCTGGAGTTGAGGAAGGGAACCGCGTCGTCAAGTTAGAGCGACCGCAGCCAGGATTATTTCCTGGAGTTGAGGAAGGGAACCGCGTCGTCAGGTTAGAGCGACCGCAGCCAGGATTATTTCCTGGAGTTGAGGAAGGGAACCGCGTCGTCAAGTTAGAGCGACCGCAACCAGGATTATTTCCTGGAGTTGAGGAAGGGGACTGCGTCGTCAAGTTAGAACGATCGCAGAACGGCTTTCAAAGGAAGGCCAGAGAGATGGGCCGAGCGCCATCTCAAAAAGACTGCGTCGTCAGGTTAGAACGACCGCAGGAAACGGAAGCGGTGTCAAAACAAGATGACGGTTCATCATGTGTAGTGGCGCCAACAAAGCGACATTTTTCATTAAAGGAAAAAAGTCGAAATTTAAGAGAAACATATCTTGCGGTTAGAAAAAGATTTCTCGACTTAGAACTTCGGACTCAAGATAATAAAAGGAGAGTAGAATATTCAATATTCAGGTTAGGACATTTGCTGGAGTGCGACCCTCCCAGTGAAGATGAGTTCGTATCATCTTTACCTCGTCATGCGGCGTACAAACAGTTAACTGTTTGTACACCGCACGTTGTACGTAAGTACAACTACAAGGTTCAGGTAATTTTAAATTCATTCTACGTAGACAAGTTAATTACGGGAACTGACACCATTGATCAAGCGAAAAAATTTAAATCGGATTTAGTTGAAATTTTAAGTATTATAGAAAAATCATTAGGTAGTTTCCGACCTCCTTTCCTTAACACCAGCCCATTCCTGATCGGTACGTCACTAGTAAGCACGCCGGAAGAAGACGTACGGGAGACATCTTTCAATCGACAAGATCGATACAAAATGTTTACACACATGATTTTTTGTTTTTGGAATCGATGGAAACGGAGTATTTGGGACAACTACAGGAGCGGTCCAAATGGACCAACAAGGGGAGACGAGAGATCCAGCAAGGGGACTTGGTCATCCTGAAGGAAGACAACGTTCAGCCACTACACTGGCCGATGGGGCGTGTCACGAGCCTACATCCAAGAGCAGACGGCTGTGTGCGAGTAGTTGATATTCGCACAGCAAAGGGGAGTACTACACGAGTCCACAGAGTTGTTTTGTTGCCAATGGACGACGTAGAAACAAGTCAGTGGAAGAAAACTCTAAAGTGAACGTCATCAAAAATGACAAGTGTTTATAAATCAGTGCTGATGCACTCAGTGCAATCCAAGAGGGATTGGAGACTCATAAGTGGAAAGGGGACCACAGTTTTAGATTTATTTTACTTTTGTAATTTATTTCATGTTAGGTTAAGCTTTATGATTACGAAATAACGTAACGAAATAACTTTAAAGTGAAACAAACAGTGAACGTCATCAAAGATGACAAGTGTTTATAAATCAGTGCTGATGCACTCAGTGCAATCCAAGAGGGATTGGAGACTCATAAGTGGAAAGGGGACCACAGTTTTAGATTTATTTTACTTTTGTAATTTATTTCATGTTAGGTTAAGCTTTATGATTACGAAATAACGTAACGAAATAACTTTAAAGTGAAACAAACAGTGAACGTCATCAAAGATGACAAGTGTTTATAAATCAGGTGCTGATGCACTCAGTGAAATTCAGGATGGATTGGAGACCACGGAATGGACTCCTAAGTGGAAAAAGGACCGCGGTTTTAGTGATTATCGTTTTTTGACTTTGTAATTTATTTTCCATGTTAGGTTAAGCTTTATGATTTATGAAATAACGCGGATGTAATGTCGATTAAGGAAGAAAAAACTATGAGATAGTGATTTCTTGGGGGGAAGTATGTACGATTTTAATGATGGTACCACCATCTATGTTTGGTTGGTAGTATGAGCTATCAAAGTGGTGATAGCTCAGGGAGCTGTTTTGCGAGCCATGTGACATATGAGTCATATGACGGCGAATTTATGGCCTAGAGAGGGGGGGGGGCAGTAGCGTATAAAAGGGCGAGCTGGTCTGCAGCTCGTCCTCTATTTCTCTATTTCTCTATATTCTCAGTTCTTCCCTATTCTCTGATTGTTATGTGATATTTATATTGTAATAAAAACGGAAATCATAAAATCCGAATTTTAATGACGAACGAGACGTGCATCATAACTCAAAGTGAAAATAACGACCATTAATCCCGGTCGAGTAACGAGCCGAAGATCGAACAAGTGTGGGCTGAATTTACAACTCAGCAGGATCCACGCATGCTGCGGATCGGCGCGTCCACAAGACTTTGTCATATTCTTTATTAAGAAATTCAATATTTTTGACAGACAGTACTTGGTAGAATTCCATTTTAATATTTTTGAATAAAATACTTGAGTGATTTTCCAAATTTTCGTTTTTATTAGTGACCGGACTAATAAAAACGAAAATGTGGAAAATCACTCAAGTATTTTAATAATTATTACTCAAAGAATTATGTTATTTTCTATCCATTTGGTTAATTATTTTATATCTGAACACATAGTATTACAACTAAAATAAAATAGGTATTTCAGGGTGTACTTCGAAGAACAAATAGTATTTAATCAATATTTGACGTAAATGTTTATCAATTAATTCAATGCTTTGTCGACAAAGCAAGCCAATTTTCATTTATTTTTGGTCCAATGTATTAATTAACAATATTTTTTTCTGTTTAACACCACATCAATGAAAATCAATGTATTCACACGTGTTAATGACAGGTTGAGTGTTGAAATACAGCGAGTTTGTGTTCATGATTTTTTTTTTGTTGAATTTTCTTTTGTCCGTACAAACAATTCTACAAATTTATTAAAAACGCCGAATGCAATTTCCCTACTTTAACTTTAATTTAAATTTTCGATAAAAAAATTGTTAATTTATATTTGAAGTATATATTTTACTTTTATCATCAAAATCATAAATAAAATTCACACAAATTGTTAAATAGGACATGTAAAGCTTATTCTTCTTTCAGAAGTATTGTAAAATTTTAGGACAAAATTGTTTATTAATAAAATATGAATAGCTTGATAAATGAAAAATATCTGTAACTATTGTAATCTACATCACTATTTTTTTTGTTCCTTACAGACTAAAATAAAAAAATTAACTATTTCAAAAAGATACAATATTCACTCCAGAGAAATATATGTTTTTCAAATAATGAAGAATTTTCTAGGTTTATTATAATTTATTTATATGAAAATTTCCCATTCAAATTATATTAATACAACTGAAAAAAATGTGATTAATGTTTTGAAATATATATTTCATTTCTCGTATACAGGTTGTCTCTTCAAAGATTAATTTATGTAATGATATCTTAATAGCCTAAAAAAAATAACATTAACGCTTTTGATATCTTACACCAAAACTTGCAAGCTCCTGGACTCATCACAAAGCACCGGTCTATAAATTTTACGGTTGAAGATATTTCTGGCTAATAAGTACTCTCTTTTCATACAAAGAAAAAAACATGTTTAAGTCTGAAAATACGAGTATACTTAAATATCTATTTTAAAAAGATTGTTTACAAAAGAACTTTAATTTTAAACTTTTCACAATATTGTTGTTATTTCAATAAATTAGACAGAAGAAACTTAATACACGCGTCTCGAACACCACTGAAGTCTTTGTAAATGCTGTGGTGAGCCGCGGCAAACTTTTTGCGAACTTTTCTTTGGAAGCTTTATCTTTTTCCCCTTTATCTCTCTCAATTTTCTTTTGCGGTTTCATTCCGCTGAATGAATGAACGAAACCATTTTTTATTGCCTTGTTTATTTTTCTCCTTATCGCGAATAAGGGATGTAATGTTTCCTGATACGAAAGAGGTCACGCAATTCGCACATTATAAAATATGAAGAAAAAAACAACCCCATCCCAACCCGACACCACAGTGCTAATCAGATTCAATTTTTGGTGTTATTATGTAAGCAATAGTATTTTTTGAAAACAAAAAGGTTTCAATGCTTAATCATTTATTATTTATAAAATATAAAGACTTTTAAAAACATATAAAGAAATTGGTTTTTACCTTTTGATATTTTTTCAAGATTATTTTCAAGATGATTTTAACTTCTTCATACGAAAAAGTCATCACATTCCCAAAATCCATTAAATGCGTGGTTACTCTTTCTTTCGAATAGTTTACACACTCCCTTCTAGTCACCGGGGATTATCCTTGCGTGATTATTAAGTCAATGTTTTGTTATATTGGGACATGACAGGGCAAGGCGGACGTTTATTTTACGAAAGTAACGTAGCGGATATTTTGTTTTTTTAAATTGTCTAGTTTTTACAATGTTTCTGTATGTCAATAGAAATATTTTTCAGGTTTAAAACCATCCTGTATATCCGTTAATATATTTTTGCTAATAATATTCAAAAATTATTTCAATGCTCTAGTCATTTGTATGAAAAAAGAACATGTAAAAAAAGATTAAACAAATTCACTTTATTTAAATGATAAATAAAAAAATACGATTTTATTTTTTGTTTATAGTTGAAATGATGTTTTTAGTGGTAAGGGAGACATATATTTAATATTTATTTATTTACAGATATTTCATGTCTTGGGGGAATATATATTTTAATTTTTTTAAAGAATTCTTGGCATTTAGTAGTGGATGTGATTTATTTATAAGAGCAAGAAGCCGGCTATGGAGATGTGACTCTCCCATGAGACGTCATTTTATTTCAAGTGATAGAATTCTAAGAGCCCATATAAATCTTGGCTTTTTATGTGAAATAAATCAGAATTTGTTGTGTATTCACACGATGCTAGGTTGCTTCATTATTATAACACATCCACTATAAATATAACACTGGATCACTTCCATTATAAAAAAAATATCATCTTTAAAAATAACATCTTAGTATCCATGGTAGGCTAACTCATATGGCTTATTGTCATTCACGACAGGGTGTTTTGTTTACAAATACTTTATATTTAAATAACAAATAGCGGTAAGAGATTACAAACATTTTTGTTTTTGAGTACTTTCGACATTCAAGGACTTCTTCAGTCGGAAAAAGTTTATTTAAGTGATCTTTCGCATGTGCTAAAGTATGGGTGATCATTTATATGATGGATGAAGTAACGTTAATGTAAAATTTATAATTCTTTCTATCGCATAATTAATCATTTTATCATTTTTAAAAACCTATTATTTTTATAAGATACAGTGGCACAGTAGTTCAATAGGATAGAGCACGGACCACAGGAATAACCGTAAAACATGGTTTTACTTGTGATTCACAAATATTTTATTCATAAAATATATTTGACAGAAAGTACTTGTCGGAGTAATTTTACTGTTGTTGTCACTTTTATTTTTTGACGTAAATAGTTTCATCAAATATAAAAAAGTGTGAACATAAATTATTTATTTACTATAAAACATTTAATAATATTCATATGTAACGGGTACAGGTTTTTTTTAAAAATAAATACGGATTCTGCAGTATAAATAAATAAGTCATTTTAGGTTTAATAACGACACTAGAAATATTTCTAGTTTAAATAAGCTCTCATAGTACGCTTATAAAATAAACATAAGATGCTTCGACATTAATGCGTTTTCCTTGGAGATTTCTGCGACAACCGACCAAGGATAAGACTCTGAGATAAGGCTTTCAACTCTTGGAATAAGGTTATTTTATTAAGATTAGATATTCCAAAGTATTATCATTATGAAGTTGTTAATTATTTTGATTTTTAAACCCCCTGACTTTAGCTCATTTCTCATAATTTGCTAATATAACCATTTAGTTTTCTGTTCTCAAGAGCACCTGGTTTTAAAAGAGCTTTTATTATAAGCTTATAAGTCTATTGCTTTATAAACAATAGTTTTTTTGATTTTAGGAACACAGGGTTATTAAAAAGCTATCATTGCTTGGTTAAGTTTAATATAATAAATACAAAGTAAATAGTCAATAGTCATATATTTTAAAATTAAATTAAACAATAACATCTCTTGATTTGAACCTACAATACCTCGGTCTACAAACAAACGTTTCAAAGAACAGTCGCTGTAGGTACTGACTCATATAAAGGTTGAGTTTTTTTTTTAAATCTCATATTTAAAGCGTATTAAAAATAGCTTTTAGCTAATTTTTGGCCGAAAAAAACCTTTAATTAGAGCGCAGGAAAAAAATGTGGGTGCACATTTTACGAGAAGGATGAAGTTTACTTTCCGGTATAAAAAGAGTTTCTTAGAATCGAGTTCCGCTGCTGGTTCCGGTTTCAGTTGAGTACACAACCCCGTCATCCCTTAGGAGGAGCTTAGAATGCGGTAAGGTCGGAGTGCAGGCAAGTGAATAACTAACTGGCTCTATTGCAGCGTGCAGGGGTAGCACTGCAAGGGTAGAAAGTTCATGCATAGACTTGTTGGAATTACTGTATTTCAATTTGACTAAAGATTTTTAAATAAACATTACAAATTTTATATATATATATTTATATATATTTTTTTTTAAACGAGTATTTTTTTAAGTAGGTTTATATCGGGCTTAGATAGCGCTGGAGGTTTAGGTTTGGATTCCACCAGAATTGCGAAAAATTAACGAAACATTTTCCTCGTCGCTTTGTGTGTAAATCGATTACCTTTAAAACATAATTTATGGGTAAAAAATGCAGATTTGATTATTGTTATTGGTTGAATATGATGAATAAATAGAATTGTATATCTTTTATTAAATTTATGTAGAGATAAGTTTTAGCAATTTATCAAATATCTGAAATCCATGTTCGGTGCTGTGCTGTAAAATATTTTTAATTTTTATCTATGAGCCGATAATTTAATTATTATACTAGACAGACTGGTAACGAGAGATGGCTAAGAAATAACAATACCTTTTGTTTTTCAGACTAACCTTACAAAACTCTTGGAAGGCAAAAGTGCTTTGAATTATTTTCATAGTTTTCGCAGATAGAATAAACGTACATTAAATTTTGAAAAACGCGGTGTTTGGACCTTTTTTGAGAACCTTCAAATTATTTTTATTTGAATAAAATAAATAATTTAAATGATTTCCCATACAATAATCTTGTTTTGTTTGATTGTTTGAAAATGTCAACATTGAAAGTTGGCTTATTTTGACACACAAAACCAAGCACATTTGTGTAAAAGCCTAAAAATATTTATTCAAAAAATATTAAACTGGAGTTCCAAGTACTTTTTGTCAAAAATATTGCAAATACCCTTAATATATTCTAGAAAGTTATAATGATATATATATCTGATATAAAAATTAGTAATAGTTATTTATACTAGATAAAGCTTAATCTATTTAAATCCATCATCTTGACAAAATCCTTTACTTGGTACTGTATAAATAAATGCTTAACAAAGTTTTTGGTTTTAACTCTTTAAAACTATAGACTTTGTCAGTAAACAGTATATGCCCATTTATATAATTCCCATTTCATAGACATACCTTCTTTAATAGTTATGTCTGACAGGGGCTACTCCGCAGCGTCACTTATCTTTATTATGAATCCGACCCCTTTGTTACTCAGTGCCACATTTTCTTTACAACCCTTACAAAAACAGCCTTTTCTTTACGCATCCTTCTTACAAGCGTTTATATATAGAATTGAGCTAATAATCATAGTAAGATAATTTTATGACAAGTTGTTTGTATGTACAAAATTATTTGAAGTTTTAAGATATTTTCAATATTTATATTTTGATAAATATTTAAAATATTTTAAAAATTCATACCTCTTGTGTTCTCATGAAATTATACAAAAAATTATTTCACTGTGAAGTATTTTCACCGTCTTGTTTTTGTTATACAATGTAATACGATATGATTTGGGTAATCGATTAGCAGCAGGTATTTTTATCAATGTTTTGTTATTTAATTCACAATATATATATCACAGTTAATTATTTTTATATCCTATTATTCCGTATTAGGTACAAACTTCAATTCCGTTGCGATATTCGGAGAAAAATATGTTTTGGCAGCAACCATCGTACGGTTATGTTTTTGTTGTTTTTAAGCAATTATTTTAATTATTACTAATATGATTAGGCACATAAGTTCACACATAGAAGATGATTAAAGAAATTCTCAGAAAAATATCATCGTGATTTGTGTGGGATTTGAACCCACATCCCCTGGCTTACATGACCGGTGAACTAACCCTTGTACTAACTAATGTGCCTAATCATATTAGTAATAATATAGTAAACCCGTAATGGGTAATAAATACGCATCTGATTGACGTTAATAAAAAAATAGACACAATTATTTTAAAATCAAAGTTTTACATATGCATTACTAATAACTGGAATTTCCATATATATGATAATCAAACTAATATTAAAATAGCTGCCGTCATTAAGTAGTGTAAATATATTCAGCGATTCTTCGAATCCAGTGCACATGTGCGGAGTGGCGGGGGTGCTGAATTGTAATGGTACATCCCTCCCCATGTACTGAAATGCAGCAGCCAGGCTCCACCTCGGGTGCAGATGCAGAGCCTTAATGCAAATTAACATTTAGATAGTTGAGGCGTATGCAAATAGCTGCGACTATCAGAAAACTTATGATTATATTCCGCCAACAGGTCTCTGATTGAATTAATAAATCAATGCACCAAGATGGAACTTGATATCACTTGATTATATAATATTATCCACAGTTAAATTAAATAATAATTAAAAAAAGCTTTATTATTTACTTTCGTCTAAAGGTCACAAATCTTTTGAAGGCTGGTGGAAAACCCAGCCAAAACAGTATGTAAATTGTTGTTTGCTGATATTCCGTTAAAACGCACAGCTCAGCACTGTAGTGTCTTCTTCAAATGTCGCCAACTTTTATAGGCATATGTACTGAATGCATGATTTTACGACCGAAGGTTCAAAGTGCTCTATGTTTTTATTCGCAGCGTCTATGTTTTAGAGATGTATGATAGCATCTTCTTTAAAAAAGTATTGTACTGTGCGTTTTGTTTATTGAAAAATTAGACGGGAGTAAAACAGTCTGGTGAGAACTAACATACTTTTTTAAAAATTGACTCTTTATTAACATGATTTGTGTTATTCAAAAAGAGTTACCGTATAGTCAATATAAAGTGTATCAAGTGCATATTTGCAATATATGAAAATCCCGAACATGAAAATATAATGTATTGAATTTAAATGTTATTAACCATTGTTTAATTATATTCGATGCAAGGGTTTTTTTTGTATTGTTTCAAGTAAATAAATAAAAAACTAATTAGAATCGTTACGTTGCTCGGTCTATTTGTAAAGTGTACAGTGCAAAAAATAAAATGTCTGTATTACAGAGGAGAAAACAGTTGTAAACTACGGATATACTTACGTCCGTATAAAAGTAAAATAACAGTTGGCAACGTCGGACAAATTAAATTATCCAGTGACACCAAAGAGGTCCTTAAATAGTGGGGACCCCGGTCCCTTAGATTAATGAAATAGTTAAGTTCGGTGTAAGTAAGAGGAAGAAACTAGAATCAACTAAAAGTGTGGGAAAACTTCACAAAAGCCTATTTATTTCTTCATCCGGTGTATGGTAACAAATGGCTAATGATGTCGTTGTTTTCTATATGGTGTACTGCCGTAAATTACTGAAGATACACAACTTATATAAATTAACACACACATATATATTTTTATATTCATATGTTAAAGAAGTTTCCGTATAATATATTTCCTGTAAGCGTAAGTACTTGCTTTATAGTAAATATAAAATGAGCATTGAACGTAACCATGTCATGCATATACAGTTGAGTAGTGCAGTTCAGACGTGAGTTTCAAAGAGGTCACTCTACAAGAGTAATCATGCGTTCTGCCCTCCTCTATTCAAATAGCCGGCTTAGAACGGACAGAGAACCTTTTCAGTGGTAAATATACGCGGAGCTCATTGTGATTTTCAGGCCAATACTCCGCCTTCACTGAAAATGAAATATTTCGCATTCATAATACGCCGTTTTGATTATTGTGCCGTGAAGTTTTTTTCATTGAAAATTATTAAAAAGGGTATGATATTACCGCTGTAGTACCAACCCACGTACAACTTTGGCAGGTACGTTTTCTTATTTTAATAATATTTTTTGGAGCATACAGTTTAGCCTGTATATTTTTTCATTTAGAATACCTTCACATTTTTATCATTTTATTAAACACACATCCGTGATATTGCTCTAGGCCATTTTGTAGAACTCATTTAAATATTTCATTTTACCAACATTCAAAGAGAAATGTAAAATTGATTACTTACTTCCTATTACTATTCAATTGAAAAGTATTTCTTCTTCTGCTATTGTTGTTCATCTTAATCTAATGTTATAACAAACGCTCAAGTCTCTGGTTGTATGAGATCCTTACCTTACAAAGCGAGTGCCAGATTGGTTTTTCATTCACTTTTGTATTCACTGCGGGAACACAAAATACCTTACATAGCACACGTAGCACCACACAATACAGATTCCAGTATACCTGATTACAAACTACTATACATAGTTGGCTCTTTTTTTAATATATTTCTTTTAGATAAAGGTACATACAGAGTTTTCAGTAGTCTTTTATATTTCACATAATGTAATGCCAAAAAAATTATATCCGGATATATTTAATTTCGGCTAAAATATATTTAATTAAATATGAGACCCGTGTAGCAGTTGTTCAGAATTAAAGTTCTAGTAAAATTATGTAACTCCGGCTGCTAACAGACTTGCAAATTTTCACAAAGTAAGTTCAAGTGAGAAATTACAGAGTTTACGGCCATCAACGCGGAGCGCCGCATAACTCTGCCCACAAGCGCAGACATCAAAACAATAAAACCGCTGTTTGCCAACACCGCGCAAACAGATGGCTGCAAAAATCCACCCCCTTTAATGGACCTCGGGGCTGAACGACACCGAAGGCCTTCGCAACCCCCGGCCGTTTTGTAAACAGCGGGCAAACCAAATTAAGCGACTGACTCCAATTATCGCACGATCGACCGGCTCGGAAACGGAAAGAGTTCCCCGCGCGCTCGAGCGGGTCAATTCACACGCCGCGGCTAAAACCAATTGCACACACAATTAATGCGTCTGCCCGAGCTGCAGCTGATTAATCAACCGGTAACGACTACAAACAAGTTGAATTAGTTAGAGGGAAATCAGGTGGGCATTCTGCCGCGAGCCGGAGCCGGCTCCGGCCCGCAGTCGGGGTGGGCGTTTGTGCCAACATTTATTAGCGCTTCGAGGTTAAGGGATTGCCGAGAATCCGGGCTTGCCTTATTTATGAGAATTCCTATTTGTAACGAAGTTTGCATTGGCGGATTGAATAGCATCCCGAGTTCGGGGAGTATAATACATAGCTTAAGTTATCCACTAAATATCACTTTAAATATTAATACAATTTGTGGAACCTAATTATTACTCGGAATTAATGTTGCGAATTGATGTTAGATATTAAGAGATAATAACGGATTACATACAAATTGAATTTGTTTATTTTTTTTTTGGTTTGATTAAACAATAAGATTCATCAATTAATTTATACGCGTATTGAAAATATATTACAATGCCTTCAATATTAATTTCAATCAGCATTGATCGAAATCGCACGCTGCGTACGCATCTGCTTTCAGCACATCCATTAAAGCCTCCGTCACGTCACGTCACCAGACGTCACAAAACAATACAACCCATTCATCCCGAGCAGCCTACAAAAACAGAGTCTTACGGTGTTGCCGTAAACAAATGATGTTGTACGGTGCTTCGCGGTGACAATTACTTTTGTCTCCACTCAAAGGGGTAGCAATTGTATAACTGAACGTCATACGAGAAGACAATGGCGAGCATCCCCCGTGTAATCAACATTGCAGTGCACGGAGTGGAGACTGCTTCAGGGGTAGTTAGCTATTGTCACCCTAGTGTGAAGTGCTCTTGCCGCGGTTGAAAAATATGACAAAATAACACCACAGCAGCGACTTTAAGTGTTTTGCTCACAATTCTAGAAGACTTACAGAGCCTTCCTTGTTTACTATCATAGTGCTATTGTTTATTTTCAGTAATTAAACATATTCGGTTATTTTTACATGATGTGACAAAATGCAAATAGGTGAATTTGAATGACATACAAAAGACTCCCATTGGTAATATTATTTATATTTTGAACACATTTTGTTAATTTTTGAAACCATTTATATGGAATGGATAAAGAAAATGTCGACTTCTATAAAAATAAGCAAGCCAGCAGTGTTTTGTTCATAAGCGCGCTTCTTCGAGTTGAGAAGGAAATGTTGTTGACTTGTATATATCAATCAATCAAGATAACACATCAGATAAAAAGAATCTATCGATATAAAAGTTAAAACAGTTATGTTTTTGAAAACCACCTTAAAAGTTAAAATGAAGCACGAACAGTGTATTTATTTGATAACCATCATTATCAAAGAGCGGTTGAGTTCCCAATACGAAAACACAAATAACGTATTCTCGTTTGTGTAAATAATAAACAGTGCGGCATACAAGCCAGCGCACTCAGCCGAGACCGCAGAAAATAAATAAAACATTCGGCTTCCAGCAACATTGTGTTTTATGTTGCACATCATCTTATCACAAACTGTAATGATTCAGTTTGTTCCCTCCCCTGATAGCTTAAGGGTGGCCCTTTCATCCCTCGCTCGCGCAATCCGATCACGTCCGCCCAATCCAAGTATGAAGACTTCGGCGGGAGCGCTATCTAATTTTTAGAGGGTACAACTTAATCATAAATAATTCCAGCGGCCCTTTGAGCGGCCGCAGGATTCCCGAAATAAAAAGAAACGTTCTCCTGATACACCACTTGGAAAATACCGATTTATGTTTTCCGTCTTGTAGGAGATCCGCCCGCGGAGAGGGTGGCCGAGCTGCGGGTGTTTTATATTTAATGGATGAGATTTGTGAAAGAGTGGACGTCCCGGTGACCCTTGTACTTAAGTTAGGCCTCCTTCCTGTAAAAAATCCACTAAATGAAGATTTATTATGGGTTAACTGTAATGGATATGTTTGTACTGGAAGACTTCGCGATTCCCCAGCCTGTGTGTTCGCATCAATTTTTATTATGACTTTCAATTTCGTTCATTTTTTTATTTCTCTTTTTATCTATTTTATATGCTTGTTTTTTACGCGTTGGGAATTTTAACGTTAATTAGGGTCGAAATTAGATTCGTTCTTTTTTAATGCGGCTGTAGAATTAAATGGGTTTAGTCTATATAAATCTACTACTGGATAAAAAAACCATCCACATGTCACATCCCAAAAGTTTGGAACTTTGAAATATTAAATTCATTCCTATGAATCATAAAAAAATAATCAAATTCTTTTGTGCAGAATAATATTTAAAGTTATAAAATAAACACTGCGTTACTTATTTTACTAAGCGATGGTTTTGCTAATTGACGGGCACAATAATATATGTCATGAGATTCCTTACAAAAATTTTGGCTGGGGTTGCTTTATAAATTAAACAATATAAAAGTATCACCCTATATTAAAATTGCTATAATTTGTATCTTTAAATATAAAGGAATACAAAACGGCAAATCTTACAACAAAGTTTATTTATAGAACACTATGAAGTGATTAGTCTGAAAGATTGCAAAGAGAACTTTGGATTTAGTGAAAACGTAATTTATATTCGAATTCGTGTTTCACCCCTATAAGTCGGAGTGTTCATTTTTTCAATTCCATTATCTCTTAAAGTATAATATTTTTTTCATAACCTGGCCAAGAACACTAATCGCTTTATAATGTGATTAAATGATAGGAAGCATGGTCATTTGGGCTATTCACAAGTTATCTATGACGTGATATTAAGATATTCAAAACAAGGTTACAATAACACTAATAGCATTTAAACGATCCCTGCGATACCGTCAAGATGAAGAAAAAAATCATTTAATTTTATCTGCAGAAGCACCGGTAAAAAAAGCGTGTACTGAAAAAAAAATTCGCAATATTCTTCAGCACAGGGGTATTCAAATTAAAGCTTGGTGGGTCGTAAAAACTAAACTGTTTCGGGGGCCAGTACACAGAACGTTTCTGCCCTCCAGAAGATGGACCATTTACTGCCGCTTACACGTCATGAATTAATTCAATCGGCTGCAGGGGGAGGCTTCGCAGGCTCCAGGGGAGGGCAACAGTAGGCGCGACTGCCAGCCACCCCGGGGCGGGCAGACGGAGAAGATGCGACATTATGCACCGTCAAATTGAGTTTGGCTCTGCCTCTCGTCTCGGGTGAATGGAGATGGGCTATTATGTAGCGAACAAGCTATATACGTGTTATGGTCTTATAATAATGCTAATTTATTAAATTTCTTTGTATATTAGGGACTTGGAATTTTCGTTGTACACGTACCGCCACTTTTGAGGCTTGTGCATTTATTGATTGCAAAATTATTCCTACTACCGTGGGGGCACAACGTAAAGTCATTCATTTTCCTTTGCCAAATTATTTATACAGATTTTTTTTAGATTTAAAAATAAACGATTTTATTATGCATTTTTGTTAGTTTAACAATATCAATATAATTCAAAAACTTAAAATATTAAATTTTCATACTGAATGAAACATTATTATATTTACATCTGGTACGAATATTAAAATATACTTTGCATAATCTTATTTGATGTTTGATTGCCTTTTTTAGAAACTAATTTAAACCAAATGGTATGAAGGTTATAGATATTTTTTTTGCATGTAAGCGCTTTCGCTTTTCAGAGGTTTCTTTGGACCAAGTCCCTAAGGAGTAAAAATGCTGAAAAAATCATTATTATTGCCTATCGATTCGGCTAATCACATATGTTGTACACATATTAGCGGCTAAGAATTATTAATTTCTTCTTGATGCCTGAAATTAAAATGCGTATATTTAAATATGTGAGGTGGCAGTTTTTATTAAAAATGTTGCTTTTTGGGTGTTACGCCGCATTTTTTTTTATTTCTTAATATTTTTATTATTTTTTTAACTTTATATTGGCATATTTTGAACGTCTCCCTGACTGCATTTATCGTCTACACTCGTCTCAATACATGCAGCTGTTGTTACTCTCACGACTGACAGGCCAATACGTTACAGAAATATGAGATGAGCATGACGTCAGCACAAAAGAAAATACGAATCGCTGCACACCCTGGAAATAAAAACCCCCGAAGGGGCGAAAATTAATGATCTCATGAGTATGTTTTAATAATAAATCCTACCCTGAACGTTCGTTATTTCCGGCGTAACCATCGCTTGAGTTCTTAATAATAATTCAAAACTACAATTACCGATATTAAGATGGTGATATATTTTGAAAGAGATAATTTTTTTTAATAATTTAAATTTTTTTGTATAACTATTTTAGTTACACTATAACAAAATATTTCCAGATGTTAGTTGGAGAATCATTTGAAAAAAAAGCTGTAAATTTATTTTTGATGTCATCAGATTTATAAATAAGTATGTTTTATTCAATCAAAATGTACCATATTTTATAGTTATGTTATTAAAAGAATATCGAAGTCAAAAAAAATCAAAACAGTTTGGTTATTTGTTGTTGAAATATATGAAGAAATAAAAAAAAGCAGTTAAAACCTAAAATGTACAGAAAAATTAAATAAATACACAATACTCAGAAAAATTGTACAAAGCAAAAAAGGTAGACGTATAAACACATTTTCATATATACACTCGGAAAGTCGCTTTTTCCAATCTTTATAATTAAATCCATGTAAATTAAATAGTTTTTTTCTACTATACGCTACTTTGTTGCGTAGTAAAAAAAACTAACAAAATATTGTGACAATATTTTCAACAAAATAAAAATAATTCAACATTAAAAGTTTTATTCTTAAGTATTTATTATTTTTAAACCATAACTCAAATCAAAATTAATTTAAGCATTTCCGGGATTAATTTGCGGAACACTGCACACACAGAAAGTTGAATAATTTATTTACAATGTTGCTGTGAAATGTAAATTCACGAATAAACATCCGCTGATGCTTCACGTTGCTCAAAAAGCTTATGTGAAAATAATTAAGACTGCTAAATTAAAAGTAAATAAACGGACCGCAATACGCTCAGAACATCCTGAGAAGTCGCAAAGTCTAGATTGGGAACTATTAAGTCCTAATGTATGAATAAAATTACTTTGTAACTAGTGAAAGATATGGTGAAAATTGTAAAACAGTACTTTAAGTCAATAAGTGATTATATCCTACTCATAAAAGTTTTCATTCATCAAACGCCTAATACTGTAGTATTTATGTGTAACAATGTACAAATAATGTATGATAATTTTATGTTGTTGAAGAGGTTTTATTTAAAAAAAATTAAAAATCTAATCAAAAACTAGTAAAATTTTTGCTTTTTCATAATCAAGGTGGTATCTGTATTACGAAGTTTTGGTCCTGAAACTGAAACCTATTTTTAGGGGCTTTTGATTTTTTTTATAATACCTGCACCGGAACAAAATGTAAAAAAATTATCTTTCCGAATTATAATTTTATTTGTATATAATTACTTATATGGATTAAAAAAGTCTGCACAACCCTTCGAAAACCTAAATAATATTTTTTTAATTGATATCACAGATTGCCGTGAGTACATTTCGTGAATCAAATGCGTCTGATTATTTCGTAAATATTGTTTTTCCCAGCCGTTGTGCGATGATAAGTATTCGAATAAAGCTATTATCGTTTGAAATTTGAATAAATATTGTATGGCGTACATTAATTAATGGATCAGGTATCGTTTAAATACGGGCATAAATTCATTTATCAATATTCGGAGTGTGGCACCACAGGTTGATACTAAGTATTTTATCGCCCAAAAACAAATGATACTTCCGAATTATTCCGCTCGGTTGTGATTTATACCCCGGCCGGGTGTTTTGGCAGAGTACTTCGGTATTTACAGGGATGATCGAAAAGGTGGCAGCCCTGCATGCATTTCACAGATATTTAAACATTATTACAAAATATCAAGCAAAAAATTAAACCTGACTTCTACCATCTTAAAAAATATATATTTATACATTTTATATATTTTCGCGTACTGTATAGAATGTGCATTCATACTTCTTGTGTTAGAATGAGAACATATATAATATATTACGATTTACTTTGATTAGGCCGCAAACATATCAGGCAGCCCACGCGCTGTTTTGTCGATGGCGAAATGTTGTCCTCTCACTTAATTGTCTTGGAATTAATCTTGAAATTAATTATTCAGCTTTCCGATCCGCCATTTCATCTGAATTATTAACTATGCGGGACTCTTGATGTTATTTAAGATAGCGATATTCCGATTGGAGCAACTTCCCTCGCGCCTAATAGTTCGCAGATAAGATCTGACCTACTTCGACCGCGTCACCCTTATATATTTTTTATAAATATTTTTTTATGTATTTTTTTTATATCTAATAAAATTTAACTGTTTTACTCATACTATTTTGTTAATAATTGATAAATTAAACTATTTCTATTAAATGAGACTATTTAAAACAAACAATTATATAATTTCATAATAACATTAAAAATATTTTCTATCTTGGGTGTTGGGTGCGTAGAAATGATAATTTTTTTTTTTTTTTATACAGGTATTAAATAAGTATAAATGCAAAATGTAAAAATACAATTTTAAATATTAAACATAATAATAAAAAAAAATTGTTAAGTCTGAATCATTGATACATATTTATGATTGTTAGTTTTAGAATGAATTTCTCTATAGTAAAATATTTGAACGGTTAAAAGATTTTTTTTTCTACCTTTTTCCCTCTCAATAGTTTTGCAGTCTAATATGAAAGATTGAAATGAATCATTTTTCATTAATCCAATGTATGTTTAAACCACCACTAGAGTCACAAATAAATATTATTGAATCTGTCATCTGGCTATTTATATTTGTTGTTGAAAATCAGGATTCTTTATTTGTTTAGAGTAATGAAGTTTATTTTTTGATTAAAATTTTATAGATGAAATCGACACATCTATAGCTAGAAGTAAAATGTCTACGAGTTGGGTAAGTACGTTTCTCATATTATTAACTTATACTGTACAAAATAATGCGATGGGTTGCGATTAGATTTATAATAAGATCCACTCTACAACCGTGTCTCAATATAATAAAGAATCGGCTGTAGTCGAGCTCACAGTTTTGCTTCATCAAATTATAAGAATCGCTGCCTTGACGAAACTCCCCGCGGTACCTCCCGGTAATCCGGAACAATTTGGAGGGAAGGGACGCCATTTTCATCGCCATTTCAGCGGCGAAAAGAAACCCCTGGACCGAAGGGTTGACCACACTGAAGCCATTATAATTTGATCCCAAATTCGATTTATTACATTTTCAGCAATAGACTAGTCAGCGTCGCAGTTTCTTGTTGTGTCCAGAGATAGTTATTGTTTATCATATTTTATATATTCAAATATTAAATTAAAAACAAGTAACTACGAATAGATAAATTACTAGAAGTTTGCCTTTACTACTTGCCTTTTGATGATTTCATCAGACTAATCTAACAAAGAGGCCCTTCAAATTTATTGTTTTAATATGGGGTATACTTTTGATAGTATAAATTTATTAATATATGTATATATATATATATATATTACTTTTTTCTCAATTCTCAAGAATTGTTCATTGAATTTGTTTGCCTTCAAAAAAACATTTATAGGTTTGTTTGTTGGCTCTGGCAAAATATGATATAAGATGATTTGATTCTTTTGGTGTTATTCTTCCAGTTGTATGTTTCAAGTAGGTCAACACCAAAAAAGCCGTAATCATTTTATCGAAATCACTACTAAGCGTTTATTAAACGTATCGATTCATTCTGTTCATTTCTGAGACACAAGGTCCACACACGAAACGACGAGAACAATAATCATAAATATTAATTAAGGCACCGGTGAATGCCGGTGTCTCTGCTACGTTTCTCTAACTAAACTAGAATTTTTATTGATTTAATTTAACCTGGAGTTTTAGATTTACGAATAAAAATTTAAAAAAATTCTCGTCATTTTATGTGTGAAACAATTACTGAATAAACCTGGAAAGTGAACAAAATGGGTTAATTATATATTTAATAGACATCATTGGTAAATTATGATATCTGTTTGCAATAAGATTTTTTTGTCGTTAGATATTTTCTCTCTTGCAACGTTACGGTCCCTTTACTGGAACCTTCTCGTATATAAAAAAAATCCCTGAAGATGGCCTCACACGTCAAAAGACTCAAAACACAAACAACACAAAACTCGAGAGTTAATAAAATACAAAAACAACGGTCCCCAAAACTTACGAGTACTAGTAAATTTATTTGATAGAGTGTGGAAATTTCCATTCTCGCCGCCGCCGTATTGTTATCAAGTCCCCATTGATTCCGCGTTTCATGGCTCGTAGCTTATGTCATCCCCATCGTTTAGGGTAGTATCGGATCCTCCAATAAAAATGCGGCCGTATAACAGTCGAGCTATAATTATTCCAAATTACAATGGGAAGGTCACGCGATATAATTCCGCTTTTATTGCGTTCCACTGTTGTCGGAGCGCCGTCCGTATGGTAAAACAGGCTTTTAAAATGCCTGCTACTAGAGACGAGCGCTGTAAAAAAATCCACTGTGTTCTTTTTTTTTATGGCTCATTACGAGAGATATTTCCGAAAGAATATTTTCTGTTTATATGCCTCTGAGTTTTTATTTTTGTGATTGTTTATTGCAGAGGCACGTCTCAAAATAAAATCATGAATTAAATTTTTTTTTTTTTTTTTAATATTCGTTAAATACCGATATTTGGTGTTTATTCAAGTAACTGAAATAAATTTTAAAAAGTTGAGCTTGATACAGATTATTTGAGAGCTTCACTCCGATAGAGTCAGCGCAGCCAAGAAATTTTCAACTTAAAACTGAAATGTTGGAATACTATAAACGCAATCCACCACCGTAAATATTGATTTTAACGTCTAACGTCTGCAAATATACTTTAAATTTTGATTATTTTCAGCGAAAGTTTTTAAAACTCAGATAATGCGGTATTCAAATCGAGCTACTCTCTAAAAGTGAAAAGTCAGTAGTTGGAGGCAATTGCAGCTGTACTTGATTTTACTACGGATTTTATTCTTTGGTTTAAAAATTTAATTTCACTAATCATCCAAATGTACTACTTAACCGTTAATGTTTATTTTGTTTCGGTTAATAATCAATACTGAGCAGGCGACGCCGGCGTGACGCCTGTGTAAATAATAAATCATTTCAAAGTAAGTGACTAAGTGCAAAGATTACGATCTTAGTTAAAAAAAAAAACACTTTATTTTAATAACTAGCTCGATTTCTCTATGACACCAATTCACTGAGTGAACAAACTACACAATGCGGTATCTTTGGCTTCGTTTTATTTTTGGCTTTAATACTGAAGTACAAATTATTCACAGAGGTTTTTTTTTTTAACAATTTGTGAATAGAATTGAACTAACTGTAATTACTGCAAAGGAAAATGACTTGAAACATAAGACAGAGTCTGTATTGAAAAATAAAAATATTAGCTTTCGTCAAGCTCTTTAGAAATCAAGTTTATGTTTTTAACGCTAAATATTTATTTTTCAGTCTTTTTTATATTAAAAACTTGTTAAAAAAAAATTGTTCTTAAAAGCATTTGTATATAAAATCAAGAGGAGTTTTGAATATTTTTGTAGTAAATGGTTGTTTTAATTTAGTAATTATAATATTTAATAAACATATTTATTGTATACATGTTTAGTGTAAACATATTCAATTTGAGCTTTTAAAAATAAGTTGAATGTCTTATAAACAAATAAATATATATGGTAAAATGTAAATAGAAAATTGTTTTTTTGAGAAATCCCTTTATTTATTATTTGAAACATACATATTTCTTTTACTCCACAATTTTTTTCTAAATTAAAATGATTGTATATTCAGTATTCTTATTCTATCAATTCGCTTTAACTGTTATTGATAAAAATTAAATTCAATGGATTGTCTTAGTATTAAAAATAATATGGGGTTCATTTCTGCGTATTTAAATACAATGTCTATTTATCGAATTGTGTGCAATATTTTTAATATAATAAATATAATTTTGGTTTTTACGACTGTTAATTTACCAAATATTAATTGCTAAAAAGATGTTGCGTGCTGAATAATTTAACGTTCAAAAGACAGAAGATTATCCCATATCTCAAAAAATATTTAACCCTTTCGTTTTATACTTGTAACCTATTTCAACCCCGAAATTCATCTATGACAAAAAACGTTATATTTTTAAGATTCTCAAAAATAATAGGACACGTTCTCTATATTAAAGTCATGGATATATTGCGATTCGGTGGAGAAAACCCGCGGCGGACTGCGTATTGAATAAAATAAATGGCGACGAGACAATCAGTTGCGTGCGTCGAATTTGTTGAAAAATCATTTTTATTTGAAATCTGTATAAATATTACAACAATCGATAAAAAAAGGTTGTAAAAACTGAACCAGGATTTAGTTGCCAATTTTTCAAGAACTTTTCTCTTTGCTTTAAGTATGAATCAATTACCTGCATTCAAAACAATAAAATCATTTGAAACAAAAATAACTCAAAATGAATTTAAACATTATTTTATTTTGATAAAATTTGTTAAAAAAAATACAATTCTGCAATTTTCAGATTTATTTATTTCTTTGACACAATCAGCGACAATCACCTGGAGCGACATCAATAGAATTTTTAATTGGATCGTACAACTCTAAAAATAGGTTTTAAAAAATACATGCACCCTTGCTCGGTGAAAGCAATATATATAGCGGATATCTCCCTCCCTTCGTACGAATTCATAAAGATTAACCGTAGCCTGTTTGGTAGAGGAGATTACCGGATCGATTTTTCTTTGTTCCTAGTCTAATCTTCCGGACGTGCCGCGACTCAGGTAGAAATCAATATTGTCTATGCATAGGAAACAACCGATTTAAATAGAAAACAACCCGTGGCAATTTTGCACTATGGTTCGTTTATTTTTAATTAAAACTTCCAATGTCTCATCGGCCGATTGTTTTTCTTTTTTTTTGCCTTCTCCGTTTTTGCTCTTCGTTTAATTTGACTTCTTTGCCCATTCTTGCATAGCTGGAAAATTGTTGTAGGTAGAAAATGTTTTTCTTTTAAGTTCGGAGAAAATAATGAAACAGACAAAGTTTTAATCAAATGTTACTCAGACATGTTTTGTATAAAACGTGTTATAATTATTTACACTCAATTTTATTTCTACACATACTTTAAACAAACAGCTTTAGTTGAATAAGAAAGTTATATAAATAAAAAATATATTCAAAGTACATTTTTAAATCTGAATAATTTAATCGTTATTTCTATGTTTGAAACAAATATACATATTGCAATACAAATAACTGGTAACTCGGAAAGTCAAAATTAAGCAATTTTTTTTATATATACACAGATTATTACAGATGATTTTCATTAAATAATTTGAAATAACTATCAGTATATCAAAAATGTTTTTATTGCCTCCATCAAATCACCGGTTGAGTTATCTGCATCTCTTAAATAAAAGTAATGAGTGGTTGAATTATTTCATTATATCGTTTCATTTCAAGTGATATCCGATATTATTTTTATCTGAAACATAGAACGTACAGCTATGAATATACTTAAGCACCCTCTAATTCTCCATTCATGGAATAAATTTTTAAATAGTGATTTCACGCCGAGGTTTAAGCCATCGTGAGCGTGAAAAGGTTCAAAAAAGCCACCCTTCCGAGCGGCGTTCACCCCGAGGGTTGTGCCGCCGCGGGGATTCGAATCACGTCCTTGTTTATGCTCTCGCCCTCAGGACGCTGCGCCGGTAGCTCATTGAAAAGTCTTCTGCGTGACTTAAATAAATGAGCCGCATTATAAAAGCATCTCATAATAATTAAGAAAATAAAAAAAATTGTTGTTCAGTAAGATTATTTATTATTGATTTATGTGAAGACCGTCTCACAGTAAGTTCGATTTTGCCTATACAGGTTTTATTGATTGAAATATAAAAAAATATCACAACCCACAGGGATGTGGGTTCTAATCCCACACAAGTCACGATGATATATTTCTGAGAGTTTCTTTAATCATTTTTCAATATTTGAATAAATGTACTTAATCATATCAAGTAAGATTATTATTAAATATTTAATAAATTTACATAAATCACCCATACATATTTATAATGCATCGTTTCGTGTGTGTTAAAGCTGCATGCGCATGCAAGTGACAACCGAACGATGATTCATCTTGTTTTGAGAGTTCTGTTAGGACAATGCTGAAATAAACCAAATAGGATGCTATTGACTAGTTTTAGCATAGTTGCAAGTTGTATCACATAGTGTTTAGGCAGCTCAAACCATGTAACAAGAGAAATATAAATATACATGGATCAACATAAGTAAAAAGTACACATGGATATCGTTACTGTTTTTGATTCCACCAGTATAATATACTCCTTAATCAATATGCTTGCTGCAAGATAAATCATTAAATGTTTTGTAATTTTTATTTTTATTTTGTAACATGTTATAAATCCAATTGCTTATTTACATGCTTAATACACATTTAAGCAAGCCATCTAAGACAGTATATAACTTAACAATTTTATTGACTCGTCAAACGCGGTAACATAATCCTGATTCGCATTTAAATTTCACTGTAGCCATTTTCACGAACTTAAATAATGCACGTTTTAAATTAAAATATTTAAAAAAATATATTTTTTTAATTGTTTATTTAAATACAAAACTACAATCCATGAAATCGTAAAGTGATTTTGATCTTTAAATTACGTTAGAAAAAAATCCCTTTTAGCATCAAAGGGCGCTCTTTATACAAAGTACCCTATGATTAAATATTCAATGCCAAGCAAAAATTCTTTTTATTAGGCCGAGAAGAGATCGGCGTCGGCTAACTGGCCCACTAAACGGAAGGCTAATATAACTTTTTTTTCATTTTAATCACACCGAGGGGGGGGGGGAAGGGGCGCCTTGCAAAAATAATTTGCAGGAATAAATTCCAACAAAGAAATTCAATCTCTGGTGGCAACGTTTCATTTTTCAGGCGGATAATACAGTTCGCTGACAATGGGATAACTCGCGGCCGGGGGGCGTCGCTCCCCGAGGGCGGCTCCCGATGTCGTCGGCTCTATCCTCAGATAGATATCTGGACTCCTCTATCGTCTCCCAGTAACTCAATACTGAAATAAATTGATAACAGCGAACATATGAGACTTTTGATACATCAACTATTCAATTAACTAGGCTAATAAAGATTTTAGCAGCCGTTGTTTGAAAAATTTCGTTTGCGTTTTTCAATATCTCGGATTTGATATAGAAGCTCTCTCCGATTCTGAAAACAGCCCAAGTAGCAAAACGAGATCAAAACGTTAGAAGGCAAATCACAAAGCAGGACAATACTCAAAAAAGAAGGACAGAAACTGGGTGTGATAAATATCAGGATTTAATTTCAAATTTCTAGGCGTCCATGTATAACTGAGAAAAAATATATTTTTTAGCAAACATTTTTAAAACTATTTAAAAAAAATTTTTCAACGAATGTGATCTTGTTTCTCCAAAAAATTTATTTCTAAATAGTTTAGAGACTGTCTTCTGCTAAATTAAAATTTTAAAATAATAATGGTGTATTTAAATTAAACATAAGCTAGATATTATATTATAGTATGATAATTTTAATTTATTTTGGATTGAAATAGTAGTTAGTTGTTTTATATCACATTTCAAAGCAATTCAATACCAATATTTCTAAAAATATAAAGTACACTTATTGTTGTGACGACCTGGCTTAGTCTAGTAGCGCTACGATATTAAATTTTATCTCGTTATTTAGAGAACTCTGAGTGAAATTCGATTTGTAAGACATTGAAAAATTAATTTTACTTTTTAAAATCTTCATTCTTATATACTTGTAAATATTTGTTTTGCATTTAATTAACAATCCTTAGTTAAAATTTGTTGCTGTGCACCTGTACATATATATTCAAATTGCCTTGTGCTCCAGCGGTTACCATATTAGCTTCCATGCTTGACTCTTTTTGTTGATTTACTCGGTTGATATTAAAAATATTTCTTATAATTCCTCTCAACAGAAAGAATTTCACTTATTAAAAAAAAAAATGCTCGAGACGACGTACAAAACTGGACACAACGGTAATAGCATCTGACTGCTTGCCTTGTTTGGAATTTTTGTGATGTACATCACTCATTCTCAAATATCTGCCGCTTGAGAGATAAACGATTCAATTATATATAAATACCAATAATTTTTATTCTATATATTTTATAATCCACTCGTACAGATTAACTGTACAAAATTGCGGTGTTGTTATGCTTTATAAAGCATTGCGATGTTTTTTCTCCACGTTTCACACATGAACCTGTTATGTAAATATTGCATACCCTATTGATATTTTACTCCTTTGATTTTGTCAGTGGCTCAACTAAGTGTCACTAGGGAAATGTATCACATATAGTAGAAAAAACACTGTGAAATTTATTGTTTTAAGGATATCGATCGACATATCATTATTTCGAAAAGAACAATCCGCATCGGAGGGACAGAATCCGCCTCATCGGATTGTCCCTTCCCGGCGAGAGGCCGTTCCTTTGATTGCGTTGTTTTAGCGTCAGACTGGAGGAAGCCCGAACGAGTCCCCGATGCGATATACCTACACGGATTTAATAAAAAAAAAATCCGGATATTGGGCCCGTTCAGCTCACTTTAAATCAAATGTGTGAATGCGAGAACGGCGAGCACATACAGACGGATTTTTTTTACTCTGTGAATTTAAAAATATTTTAAGTAAAACAAAAACAGGAAATAAGTTTTAGAGAATATTTGATCTACAGTTGGACCAAAGGAAATATCCGCAGTTAATTCACCCAAAGCATTTTCAGAAATGTTTTTGAGCATTAAATTTAAAAAAATAGTCTGAAGAACCTTTGAAGGTCTTTCAAGCCATTTGGATAATCGTAATTTTGTACATTTTTTCGACTAATTTTACCAACTTTTCATTTTCAAACGAAGTTTTAGTTTGATATTTTTAACATAATAAGTTGGCAATGCTTGTTACATTAAAAATATGATTATCCAAATTGCATTGAATAAAATACAGTAAAATTCTATTCGTGTCATATTTGTATGTATTGTCAATCGATACGCAGAACAACGTTCAGTTTATTAATTTTTTTCTGAAAATATATTAATAATTCATAAATTCGTTTCATGTTTACATTTTTTAACACCCTTGTTTGGACGAATTTTCAAAAGAGACAAAAAGATTCCGCCGTCGCGAAATAAAACCGAGACTCGCTCTCGTATTATGACAAGACAAACGCGACTTCAAACGTCATTAAAAAATAAATTGCGCGCCATCCCCAACCCCCGTGCGGGAATAAAGGCGAACTTAAAAATTTATTCCTCATGGCTTTTCAGATCCGGATGCCTTCCTCATCGTTCGACATCGCAAATAAGCAAATACCCGGCGTCGCCTACTTAATCCTGAATTTTCTCATTAAAGCAGTTTCGTTTTGAAGTTTCATCACGCTTGATAAAAAAAATAGAACGCCTTTTTATAACCATAAATTAACTGGACGAGTTCTTGTTTTTAACTTATAGAATCAAAAGATCTGATAAATGATTTAAAACACGAATTCCCTGGCTGCCTTTTTATTGTCAACTGATAGACAAGGCGTAAGTACAGTAATACCCCGCTTTACGCGAGGGATATGTGCCGGATAAAATCGCGTTATGTGAAATTCGCGTATATCGGGGTTTACGATTAAACATACATACATAGTCAAAACTTAATACAAAAAAATACGAATCATTTGAATCAATCACTTTAATTCTAAGAACACTTTATGCAGTATTACATGTTATTTTTACTGAAAAATATATCTTTTACGTTCTTGTAAAATACGTTCATAACACCCAACGCTGTTTTTAATTGTTAAGAGAAGTCAGTTACACATTCTTAAATAAGAAATTCGCGTAATGCAAGGCTTTTTAACGCGAAATTTGCGTTATAGTGAAACCGCGCATAACGGGGTCGTGAAATGCGGGGTATTAGTGTATATTTTCACTATAAATATTTTTACATATTTGCATGTAAAAAAATAAAAACAACATTGCATGCAATAGCTTACCGTTCTATTCTTTAACATTGAAGTAAAATACACACAAATATCACAAACCATAACGAATGATTATTACTGAATACTTTAAATTCACTCGTATTTAAAAGCCTCATGTTGTGTAATTTTTTTTAGTATTGTTATAGCAAAAACTTTCGGACCAGTCTTTATCAAAAGTTTATAAAGTCAATATGTTTAATGAATTAAAAACTAACATGTCTTTGGTTTTATAAATCCATAAAGTAACTTAATTAAACCTGTCAAAAACGTCTGAGCCAAAAATGTTTGTGTTCACATGAAGTGATTTTGAAACAGATTTCAACATTTAATTGTAATTCTACAAAAAAGTCATTTTTACAGGGTATTCCTAGCGTATTACAGAGTTCTCAATCTGGCATTACTATATAGAGTAAAAAAACTTTTTTTAACTACTCTATTGCACAAAAATAAAGCTCTTTCCGGTGTAGATTTAGCAATTAAATATATGTATTTTACGCATTAAAACAACGTTTCAGGTTATGAAAATTATATATGGATTTTAAGCGTTATATCTGGGTGACAGTAGTTAATTATTCACTCATTTAGAATATAATCATTTTCCATGCGATCAAAATGGAATTTTCTTTAACCTTTTCGTAAAATGAAGTAGGTCATGAATACAATTCTCGAGAATATATCACGTCCTTTTAAGTATGAACTAATAACTAAAATAGTGGAAAAAAATTAAATTTTATTGGAAAAAAAGTGCACGTGCAAAAAGTAAAAATACAAATCTGCTATTTTATAATTCATTTATTCCACTCTTTCATTTGTAAATAGGATGCTTTGTATTTTAGAGTTAACGCGTTATGCCTGCATGGTAGGAAGTAATTTTGTTCCTTCTTAGTTAGTAGGAGAGTATTCTCCGAGCAGGCAGAATGCGACTTGCTTTAACTTTCTCGTAAAACGCTACTGACGAGTGCTTGGAATTGATGCAACTTTGCTCCAGGTAGTGTTAATTCTCAAAGTAAAATAAATATCAACAGAGAGTGCAGTTCCTCCGACGAGCACACCTTGTATTATTTCAGGTAAAGTTCAACGTACAGGTGGGCTGGTAATAATAAACATGTGATGTTTTAACTTTAACAAAATATATAGCCGGCAATGTACAGCACTGTGTGTTCTCATGTATAAAGATTGACGACAGGATAGCTTAAAAGGAGCGCAATCAACATATAGTAAAGTGCTCTCGGACTTAGAGTTATATTTATTTTACAAGAGGAAGGCATTCGAGATGAGATAATCTGAGAAACAGAAACCCATAACGGGATACACTATAAAGAAAAAAGGCAAACGGTGAAAATAGGTAATTTTGACCGGCACAATACGTCTTTAAAATTTGACGTGTTTCAAATCACAAAAACCCTGCATCTAGGGGTTTTTTTTTTGGATATGCATTTTATTGTTAACCAAAATTAATAACGAAAAATATACTCTGTCCTAATTAGATTTCTAGTCATATAAGTTGTCAAGTAAGCTTGGTAACCACTGTGCTACAAGACGGTTGAATGTTTTAGGAAACGAAAATTCGAGTTTCTAGTCCATGAAGCATCTTAATATATTAATATTTAACTTATTATTTTAAATTCACTCCATTATCAGTGTTTTGAAATTATAAATTATTATATTTTCTTTAATTGATTTAAACACACTAAGCCAGTATCCAATATTTTATCCCAGAGTAAATTTCACAGCCCTCAAAAACATTCTCCTCTGCCTTCCTTGGCGGCCATATAATATAAAACCAGCTCAGATAGATAAGATTTATTAAAGAAGACGGCTGAGCTATAAATAAAGGTGTGTTTTGTGCTTAAATTTAAGGCTTCGCAAAAAAGCTCGCTCTCTATCTATTATGATTAGGCAAACTGCATTTACCTCGGCAGATTTCACCCCAGTGTACTCAGAGTCCACCCGCCTAGCTTAGTCTAATGGCATATTATACAAGAAATACCGTTTTATATAATGAGCAATAACTTCATTTCCATAACACATTTTCCACGTCATTTTATTTTACATAGTAAATTTGCCCAGTCAACTGTTTTTCAGGCGATCCCTCTTCTCTTCCCTTGCTGCAGCACCTGTATTTTACGAGAATGATTAATTCAGTATGTTTCAAAGACTATGAGTAATGTATGCAAAGCACAAAAATAAGTATTTATCTTACGTTGTATTTTTTTTTCATAAATTTAATTAAAACAATATAAAGTTTTCCATTGAAATTATACATAGCTTGAAACAGAATGGAATTTTTTCATGGTAGAGTAAGAGATGGTATTTTTCATGTTTTACAAATATATAAACTACGCTTTTAAACGTCTTATTATGTTTTTGTTGAATAAAGCAAATAATCAAAAAACATATTTTTAAACTTTTATTCAATAATTTAAAGTTAGGTGCGACATTTATAACGCTAAATCTATCACCCTTTCAAACGTTTGTTGAAAGAATTCATAAATAATTCACTACCTGTTATAGAAGTTAATTACAAGCTCTAAGATTTAAAAAAATCTGAAATGGGTACATTAATATTTGATTCAATATTGCATATGCGAACTGAATTCCCATGGATGCAATCAATTTACAGTCTATGTATGTGTTACAAATCGCTATTGAGTATAGTTTGATATTTACAATGAATACTCCCAATATCAAACCCCTGGACGTACGAAAATTTATGCTCCCATTGACCAATAGCACTTATTTGAGGATAACCCCTGTTTATTATATGTGCGAAACTACAGTTCTGAACTAGTTATTCATTTTTAACAAATATGAATAGCCAAATGGGTAAGAAATTGCAAACATTTTTTCTTAAAAACAAACTGTAATTTATAAAGTATATTTATGCTTTATACACAAATAATGCTTTGCGTGGTGTCAGACAACACCTGAAATATTTAAGAATTTTTTTCTTTGAATTTATTTTTGAATAACTATTCGCAAAATTATTATTTAATGTTAGTTATATATTTAATTTTTACGAAGGTTTATAACTCTCAACCCTTTCCAATCAAAGGGAGGGTAATCGGCCGCCGGCTCATTATGTCACCCTATAAGTTGTGACTCCAATAGCCGCGTCTAGTTAGCGCCGCACACTAAATCGTCCCACCCGAAGTATTAAAGTATGTATCTTCATGATCGGACCACTTGCCGTAATTTATGTGGTCACCTCACGCGAGGGCCGATTACTGGAGGGCTTCCAAAGATTTTTAACAATTATTTATAGATTCGACGATTTGTGCTACTCTATATTTTAAACAGAAACTCAATGATCACTGTAAATCTTTAACTTAACGATCTGAGATGTACTTTATAAGTTGCGTTGATTATATATATATATATATATATATAATCAACGCAACTTATACACACTCTCCCTAATCTGTTGCTTTTGCTTGGCTACCATCCTGTACCCTAAATGTGTGTAAAGGTTTGGTAATGGAGTAGTGGACATGGAATGATTGTGGAGGGATGTGCTCTGGAAGTGCCTTGTCGAGATGGGGGAGAAAAAATTATATAGTAATGCTATTGAGCAGCAGCAAAACTTTTTCTTCCAATGTAAAACTGCGGTGTAGAAGGATCCGAAGACGCACTACACTATTTTCCCCTTAGAAAACCATGAAAACTGGCTCGGTATAAGTATATGCTCAGTGCAATAGTCGCCAACCTCCTCTGAGGAGAGGCACTTGATGAAGGAGATGTATATATAAGTATAAGCATATATCACACAGACACACACACACACACACATATATATATATATATATATATATATATATATATATATATATATGTGTGTGTGTGTGCGTCTGTGTGAATGTATATGTTTTATACCGCTATCTTTATTGTTTTAACATTTAGAAGTTAAGAATGCAAAAAATGTCCCAATTCAGAATTTAAATTTTACCACTCCTTAAGTGCGATTGATCATAAATAATCAAATATTTCTTCAAAAAGATAAAATTCAAATATGTGTACAATCGCAAAACCCTGCCCGTTCCCTGCCCGCTGTTAAGTTTGCACTGGTAAAGCTGTTAGTAAATTATATAATTAGTCCATTGAGTTGTTAAGCGATGGTTTGCCGTTGTTATCTGGGATTTACGTTTGTTAGCGGACAACATTCATCAATCTCAGTTACCTTTTAACAAAAGTACATTACTCAGCTTTTAAAATTAATTGTTTGCCCGCCACAGGTCTGACGTTCGAGTCATCCGCCATATCAATGATTCTAATAAACTTCAAAGCGAAACAAATAAAATACAACGACCGCAGTGTTCGTTTGATTTTAGATATTCGTCGTGGTAATAAAATGCGTCATCTTTTGATTATTACAACTTACAAAGTTGAGATTGGATTGTAACGCTGGGATAATCAAAACTGCTTTAATTGGTATTATTATTCTCTCCGGAGCTTTTGGAAAGCGGGGGGTAATTTACGACTGAATATGGCCAATTACGGTGTTTAAATAAATAGCGAAAATTTTATGATAACTCAAGCATTACGGCCGAATCCTTCATTGTTTTCAACGGCTTCTCTCTTCTCGGTCCGGGGAAGGTGGAACAAAGCTCCCTCGTTGCGGAGGTCGAGAGGGTCCGCGCACACTAAACGCCGCCTCAATGGAGACGACACCGCGGAAACTTGGGGCTCCCGAAAAGAAAGGGAAATAAATCTGAGGATAAAGCCCGCCGGCTCGAGGTGATATGAATAGGTGTGCTCTATAAAATTTCGACTTTAATTAGATTTTCAACTAACAACAAGCAAACTTCGCTCCCTTTCTCCCGGGCGAAAACTTCGCCGTCGGCGTTTTGAATGCGAAGTTTCACGAAGACGGACGAATCGCGCTTTCGGCGAACAGATGCAAAAGGAAACACAGGTAAACGTCCCCATTGAAAATATCGTCCAAGTTTACTGACTGTATTATATCCTCAGCTCCCATGGACGGTGTAGTTTGGGTTTTTGCGCCATTTAAAATTTCTTCCCTCGGTCTTTATTTCATTAATTTTCCATTCGGATAAACTGGCACCAGACGAGACGCTCTGAGCTGTTTAATTTATAGCCCGTCCTCTGAGATACAACTTCGGTAATTTTATATTAAATTTAATGAATGTCATAGAAAATACGGTGTACTTTACATAAAGCTTCGAATTATAAAGAACTTTTCAAAATCGCAGCGAAGCGTCTTAAGACACTGAAGAATATTTTTTAATGTTAAATCCTTTCATCAAAATTTTCAGAAAATTTTCAACTTAAGGTAATTATTTACAAAATCCTATTTAATTCATTATATATATTTTAAATTGAAGTTTAATAACTTATATTAAATAATAAAAATACTTCGCATATAAACACATTAATTTAAAAATGATAATTTAAAAACAAGTGAGCAGAATGTTCAACCTAGTAACATTGAATATTTAAAAAGTACTATTAATTGTTCTAAAAATTATAATATTTAGGCTTTCAATTGTTACGCAGAAAATACAAAGTAGAATAAACGACGTGTTTTTAACTATTAATATCAATATTAAATTTTAATAGCCAGCAAACTTTTTTTTTACATCAATTGTTCTACACAGTTAAAATGTCGAAGTTAAATTATATAGCTAGTGCTTGTAAATACTAGAAATATAAAGTGAAAGTGAACAGATTTTTAAAACTTTAAATTGCTTTTTATGGTTAACATACGCAAATGATAAATTTTAAAGAAGAAGTGAACTATTTTTTCACTCATCAACAGTTTTTCAAAGTTCAAACATTACAGTTAAAAGTTAATATCTTATGCACGCAAGTATAATACTACAAAAACAAAGCAGAGGAAGTCACATTTTTTCTGCCATTCAACTTAATATGAATAAATCTTTTCAATTGGTAAATAAAATAAAAATGTACGGGTTGAATTCCAATGTCTGTGGTAATCAGCCCTAGTTTTTGAAAACATTGGAAATGTTGAAGATGAGCCTGTTCCATCGAATTCCAATTAAGCGATTCTTGAAGACTTCAGCGAGTTGGTACGCTGTTGGAGAAATTCTCTCGATCCGAAACTGGAGCTATGGAAGGAACTGTGAGTAAATTAATGACATTCAATTTCAAATTTGCTAAATACAAACCTTCATTCATTTTAACCAGGGAGTCAAAATTTTAAAAATTATATTTACGCAAACTTTTTTATAATCTCGTCGATTTGGCAAAAAATTTAAAAGTGCAAAAAATGATTTTACAATTTTGAGAAATCTCCCGGTGCATTTTAAAATAGAGCTTAAAAGGCTTGTCGACTCAGTGGTTAGATCGTTGACTCTTGCCCGAGAGGTTCTGGGTTTGATCCGAGTCCTGAAGTTGAATCTCAAGCTGTAGGGGAGTCACGTCTACATCATATCACAGTCAAATTCGAATACTTATGGATTTACATGAAGAGAACCATTCAACTTCCGACCGCTCAAACTCCATAAAAAGGCTACAGTTTAATGGCGTTTTGGCAGGTTCTTTAAGTATGCAACTAAATGGTGGACATACTATTTCTTTGTATATTAATGCATTAACTAAATCTCTAACAAAATCGCTCAAGTATTTTATTTAATATATATATAGCCTATCATACAGTATATTATATATAAATGCAGTCAAATCACAGACTTATATTTTTATTCCTTGTTGAGCTCCTGAAACTTGAGTGCAGACTCCTTAAAGCCACTTGCATATGCCTGCAGGCAGTAAAACTGCAGCTAAGTACTTATTAGCGACCCTCTAGTAGGGGAAGTAATTTGAAGTAGCCACTAAAACCTTGCCTCGTAAATACCCCCTAAGGGAAAAAAATGCTTGAACATCGGATGCTTTTCAACATGTAACTAACGTGTCTAAATACCTAATTACGAATCCAAGTCTTTTTAACTGATACACACGAATTATAAATAAGGTTAAAATAAGATAAGGGGTATGTAAGTTTGTTTTGAAAGTATTTTATACTTAAAAACTACAATCGAATATGCAATAAAATTCAGCACCAAAACCAGCAGTTAATTTTTTTTAACATGTTTGAAATTATAACAGCGATTTCCTGAAAGTTTAATAGTTAGTTAAGAACTATAAAGCTCACTACCGGCTGAAGTCTTTCAGTTTTCTTCTATACTAAAATAGTATGTAAAGCTATAAGGCTCGCGCGCTGCACCGGTTCCGAGCCGAGCAAGTTTGCCCACCACCCTTGACCGACTTCTCCCCCAATCGAAGCGGAACGTGTTCGCAGATTATAAACTTCTGTTGATTTAAATCCGAGCTGGGAAGCCCCCCGCGGGGGTGGGGCGATGCTATCGGCGATCGTAATTGAGAAGTCGGGCTCCTGAAAAATCACATCGGAGAGCGAGCAATGGCGGAATAAAGAACCTTCGTGCCAATCGGCAACAAGCCGCGAGGCTACAACCTGCTCCCACCCCTTGCTCAGCGACGACCTCACCCAACATTTATGACTTACTGCGAAAAAATAATACGAATAACCAAATGCCTACGTGATTATTATGATTATTACGCGATTTTTGTTTTACTTTTCCAGGTCTCTTTCAGACTAATTAAGAGAATATTTTAGTCAAAATCGAAGTATTACTAATTATGATCCGGAGTAGGCACATTACAGAAAAATATCATCGTGATTTGTGTGGGATTTGAACCCACATCCCCTGGCTTACGTGGCCGGTGTACTGACCCTTGTACTAACGAATCACTTCCATTAATCGAGAATTTTTAACAATCATACTCTACATATGAACCAAAGTGCCCAGGCCAACCAATATTTAGTGATTTGCAAGCATTGGACTTTTTAAACAATGTAGCAAGTGAAGCGATTTTAATCCCATCTGGATATTATTTTTAAAATCTATTAATTTAGCCAAGACGCGCACCATCATATACGTATGTCTATTTTTTGGATTGAACGTCAATCAAATGCGTATTTATTACCCATTACGGGTTTATTATATTATTACTAATATGATTAGGCACATAATTTCACACATAGAAGATGATTTAATAAATTTTCAGAAATATATCATCGTGATTTGTGTGGGATTTGAGCCCACATCCCCTGGTTTACATAGCCGGTGTACTAACCCTTGTACTAACGAATCACATCCTAATCATATTAGTAATAAACCCGTAATGGGTAATAAATACGCATCTGATTGACGTTCAGTCCAAAAAATAGACATACCAGATTGAAGTGTTTGAATAAAATTATTTTTGTTAAACTCTCTTCATGATCGGCCTGAAAAACTGTAAGGTGACAAAAAATGGTTTAAACTTAAATTATCGCGGTAAATTATTTGATAAATGCGCCATTTTTGCGCCAAGACACTGTGTGTTTCATTTCAAAAATTTTCATGATTTATAAAAACACTTTTTATACAATAAATAAATACCGTTTTCTCATTACATGAGTTTTTTCATATTCTTTGTTTATTACTATGCTTAATTAAAACATTTTAAAACCAACAAAATAAATGTAAAATATCTCCACGGAAAAATTTATCTAACTACTTATATTTCTACCAACATGTCGTGCACTATGAACGAAAGCTTAGAATCAAAAATTTTCCAATGAAATATTATAAAACTAATAAATACGGCGTCCGTGTATATTTGTTAAGCTCGTTTCGAAAATAATTGATAGAGATCACTTGTAAAATATATTATTTTTTACCCATTCTGTTCGTGATATTCCGAGTTTCAATAGCAGTACTTTTTATTTTTTACGCCAATATGGTATTTATTGCTTATATTTTTACAGTACTTCGTATCGGTGGCACACGAGTTAATATCAGATTTTATATTTTCTCTACAAAGCCATTGACGCAGCCCTTAATCAGCTGCTAAGTGCGGTCACGTGCTTACATTATAATAAATAACTAAAAATAATGATAGATTTTTTTTATTAAAGTAATTTTGTTGTTACTTGAAATAAAGAAATGATAAAAATTTATGACTTTTTCTAACTCAAGACAAGCGTGACTTTTGATTTGAATTGTATATATTGGGCTTTATTATGAAAAAAGTAAACATAAATAAATATATAAAACCTGAAAACTTAGATATTTATAGCAAAGCATTATTTTAAATTTGTGTTTTATTAGTAACCTTGAAAAGAATTATAAAAAAATAGAATAAATAAAGCATAAAGTAATTGGGATTTTTGTATATGTATATATATTTTTTTTGACACTGCATAAAAATTTTCAAAGAAATTAAAATTTTTAGAGTATATAGCATTACGTATTTTCTAATTAGTCGCAAAAATTTAAATACATATCATTTCGATTTCATTCCTCGCGAAAAATAAAAAATCTACAAATCATGGTAAAATGACGTTTATTTGTATGAATAATAAAATAAATAGGTTTCTGATAGCGAATCGCGCCTCGAAGGATTAATTTGACTTTTATTTAAAAATTGATGAATGTTTGTCAATTAGTATCTGTACTTTTTACATTCGATACTAACTTGAAATGATTAGTCATACGCTCGTTTATAATATACATAAAATAAAACAATAAATCTTATGATATAATTTAAATACTCTATAGATAGAAGCTAGATAGAAAATAAGTATTTTTTTTATGTTTTTAGTTTCTGAAATTACTAATAAGTTTATATAACCGATGTCCTTAATTTCAGAAGGGTAATTTTTTATTCTATAATTGGAAATTAAATGTATTATGCTGAACAAATATACCCAAAATCGCCGTATATTCAGAACGCAGAAAAAATTGCCAATATCGGATTTTTTCTTGCTAGATAAGGAAAATTAAATGGCCTACTTAGCTTTAAATAGGTCAATTCTAATTAAAAAAAATTATTGTATATCTTGTTTTGATTGAAATTTTTAATGTTTTTAAATAAAATACTTTTTCACTTAGAATCAATAAAAAAAAGGATTGTTTTGTGGGATTTACTGCACATACTACTGTCTTCAGAAATATTTGTAGTAATTGGTTTTAAGCATCTTTGAGTGATTAATTAATTATTGTTCAATAAGACAAATAAAAGGAAATAACGTGATTTTATTAAATACATGTAAAAAAGATAACCCCTTAGTGTACATCATTTTTTTTTGTTAATGACATTTTTTGTTTTTTTACTTCTATAACTTTTAATAAAGTATAAATATTTTAACTTTAACTGCATGTAAATTATCAACATTTAATATAAAAAGTTATTAGTTCAGATGCTGGTTCAACTATCTTGGCAATCTTTTATTAAGAGGAAACACCCAAAAAGCAACATTTTCAGGAGACCTGGGTCTTTCTGGTTCTTATAATCTAAATATTTTTTCATGGAGAATTATAAATCGTGGAGTAATTTCATGAAGCAAGCAGAGGAAGTTAAAATAATAAAAATATCCAAGTTATAAATATAAATCTTGTTAAATTTGACATTAATACCTGTTACATCTTCACATATTATTTATAAGTACCGTGAAGTCTTTAATAAACGTTGGTTCAAATATACACTCATCAGTTTCTCTAACAAGTAAAAGAATTTCGTTTTCTCTCAAATGAAAATAAAGTTAACATACGTTAGGTTTAACATACGTTAACGGTTTAACATAAAGTTAGGTTAATTATCAAAAAATATTTAATGTCTATTTTAAATGTTACTTTTTAACTTTTTATCCCCATAAGTTTTTAACGCAAGGAATATTTTTTAAGGCAATCGATTCTCACATGAAACCTCTGTGCCAGAAAGAGAATTCTTATCATGATATTCAATCGCGATAAACTTCCACCAGTGTCGGGCAAAAAAGAGAATCTTTTTCGTGGTTTCATGTGTGAATAGATTACCTACAAAACATAATTTGTATTTAATTTGTACACACGAAAACTCACTCTAAAATTTCATACATACTTTCACATACTTTTGCAAACAAAAATACATACTATTTACTTGTTACCTTTTCATTTCTGTATTTTTCCACAGATCTTTGCTCTGTTTTTCGGGTAACCTATAACACCACACGTATAAGCAATGGTTATTCTCCAATACATAACCTTTCCTGTACATATTGACTGGAAAATAAATCATTCCCCGAGTCAAGTGGCTCCACTAAATTTGCACTAAATTTATGAAATAAAATTAGACATAATGCCTACTGAAATGAAATTTGAATAATTGATGAGAAATATCGAATCAATTCTTTCAATGAAAAACATTGAATTTGTGTTTTGAGATAAACACGCACTGTTATGTACTGGGAGATGAATTGGTGAAAAAGCTTTTATTTCATGATTGATGGTACTTAGTCATGGTTCCTAAAAACAAGTATTTAATGAAGCCATTAGGAGCAATTATAAACCTTTTATATATTTATAAACTATTTAACATGGAATTTTTGACAGGAAAAAACTGGCTGTATGATTTAAAAAATGGCTTAAGAAGAACTTAGTTTTTCAAAGTGAATTCGTTTGTGTGCTTCAATTTTGTTGGAATGAATGTTTAACTATCATAGATAAAAACAGATATTTTAACATGCTGTGAAATTTAAAAAAAAAATACTTTTAGATAAACCAATATATGGCTGCATAAATATTAATTGCACATTATGAATTAAATATAATTAATAAAAAAAAAAAATTTATGAAAATTAAGAATGTTCATATATATAATGATAAAAGTAGCTTTGTATTTTGAGTTTGTTGTATCTTTTGCATGACTAGTTTCGACCAAATAGACTAGGACATCATCAGATGCATAACTTACCTGTTTTATGCAAATCAGTTTAGTAACAAAGATACTTTTATCATTATAATAATGAATCTTGTACCTCAACAAGAAAAAATGTTAATGTTTTTAAGTGTAATTATGGGTAAGATAAATAATAATTAACAAATTAGCTTTGTACCTTTGGTCTCTACACACCATCCTTTATCATCGGTTTAATCAAAGCACACTACGTAAATATTCACAGATTCTAATTCTGATTTTCGAAATTCCTTTCAAGGAACACCACGATAATCGCTTTCATAAATAATTCATTCGAAAGCTGCGGATCCGGCACCACCCCTAGCGGCGCACCCCCGCGGGCCCTCCCCCGCATACTTCCTTTATCTACGTCGAGTTTGCAGCAAATGAGTGCCTTCGCCCCCTGTTCGGTGTCCAAATGCTCTCGGGTCACGCCACGTGGAAGTGTTGCCTGCTTTTTTTTTGTATTCACGCCGACAGTTGCCGGCAATTGTCGTTAGAATTACAGCCCGGAGCGGAATCGTTTCAGTCTCTCGCGCCATTGTGTCGGTTACGATTTTAGTTGAGTTGTGTGAAAGGAGGTTTTTTTTTTTTTTTTTGGCCGCGTGCGGATTCTTTCGCCTCGTGATGATAATGCGTAGAGATTTCCCTGTCGATTTATAACTCGTTAGACGTCTCGCTTTCGCGTTATAGACGCATACTGCTGAATCTATATTTTCAAAAAAATATATATAGTATTGGGTACGTTTACATTCGGTGTTGCTTTAATAAAAAAAACGGAGTTAATGCACTTGCGCCACTATATTTATACCTGCTTTGAAATATTTTTTTTAATTATTGCGTAAAATGTTTCATTTAAGCCTTATCAAAGCATTCGTATATATTTTCTAATATGATTGGGCACACATAGATTATGATTGTTAAAAATTCTCGATCAATTGAGTGGCTCGTTAGCACAAGGGTTAGTGCACCAGCCATGTAAGCTTGGAGATGTAGGTTTCGAATCCTACACAAGTCGCGATGATATTTTTCTGAGTTTCTTTGAAATCATTTCCAATGTGTGAAAAATTTTTCCTTATTATAATCATATTAGTAAGAGTAATATAAGCCTATAAAGGTAATTAAAACGCACTCGATTGACGGTTCAATCGACAAAATAGACATATATACATTTTTTAATTATAAATTCTTTATGGTCCTTAAATCAAACTGCAGCTTTTTCATTTAATAAATTATTGTGAAATATGATATTTTTTTAGATAAATATACACTCATGGTTTTCCGTTTAATTGATATTTTATTTAAAAAAAAAAACCATTTTAGTCATGATTAAATGAACAACCAGTTTTGTATCAGTATTTTGTAAAGAGTGAGGATTTTTACTAGTATATTTACTATTACTAAAAATACCTTCCTTCCTTAAACACAGCTGTAGACGACAAAGGCTTAAAATCATCATAAAATAAACTTATGAACTACTTGCAGGCACTAAGGTGTACTAATATTTATTCACAACTTAACATAAATTAAACGAATTTGACTGAATTTCCCTACATATCCTTGAAAATAATTTAAAACTTTCTAGGAAACTTAAATCTATTCAAAGATGCCAGTATGGTTTGGTGAGTATATTAGCAGTGTGATAGACTATTTATATAAAAAATATCATGATATATATTTTTGAAGTATTCAAGATTTACAGTTTAACATATAATATATTTCATGAATTTAACAAAGTTACATTACGTATCCTATTAAAATATTACGAAATTTTCTTATAAATTCACATCAAAAGACACCTGTATAGTCAGTGCAGAGGTTCCAAAACTTTTTGTCCCGTCGACCTCTTGTCGAGTTTTCCTGTTTTTCGTAGACCCCCTGCCTTGCTTATATAGGATTTTTACATTTGACCAGATTTTTTGTCCGTTATATCCGAAATCCGTTAAACAGGGGTCCGTTATATCGAGGTTTAACTGTATACCTTTATAAATAAAAACGCACAAAAAAATCAATACTTTTAATGGGAGGGATGGGTCTGATGCTTTGACAGCAAATTTTCAATATCTGGCTTCAAATAAGTCAGATTTAACTTGAAATCTTTTCTCACAGTGATTTCCAATCGATTTATTTTTTTGTAAGAAGAATGGCAACTGCACTGAAATCCCTTTCTACGAGGAATGAAGATGGTAAAGCTATCAAAAACTTTCTTGCAATAGTCCGTAATGCAGGATAAATAGCAGGTATGCCTCTCTGAAGCCAAAATTGCTGATATCCCTTTCTAAACGGCACCTTCAGTTCTTCATAAGTGCTTGTTTCGATCATTTTTTCTTGCAGTATGACTTCCGATTCTTCAATGTCACCGTATGGATTGATAATCTACTGTTGTATTTTGGTGATGACCTGCTTAAATGAGATCCATTCTCGTAGAGCCTCATATACAGTTCATGGAATGGTTCATCCCAATTTAATTTTTCGCTATCATCGACCCCTTGTCACTGACCACTTTGGGAACCTATGGGTTAGATGTTTTTAGTCATAAATAAATTTTCGGGTTATATAAATGCCTACAAAATAAGAACAGATCTCACACCTTCTAGATATCGCAGATTTTTTATAAATATATAAGTTTTTTTGTTTGCCATGAGATTGATAAAAAAAAATAGCTTTGCGATACAATTCTCAGTTCCAGTTCACTCGCAATAGTTAAAATACAGCAAAGTCTGCGGGCTGCGCGCATTTGTCATGTCAAGGGAATACAGCCCGTCGGGGCTGGGGTTTGGGGTGGTTTTAGCATCCTCCCCCTGCACCCTCCCACATGAGCACAAATATAAGTACACAAATAAATAACATGCTCAGTTGTTCTTTTGTATTTTTTAATCACAAAAGATTTCATAGCACGTAATTGGAAAATTCGATGTGATGTTTTTGAGAAATTGAGAAAAATATTACATGCGAATATATATCGAAGAAAATACACGAGAGACCATATTATTACTCGTTAAAATTCATATAAAACAAAGCAAATATTTAAGAAACAAGAAAATATAACAAAATATTTCCTTCCTTGAATAATATATTAAATCTGTTGTTTTGAACGCCTAAACGTGTGTTTTTTTTTTTTAAACAAATCGCTATTTGAAATATAAAAAAAATGCTACATATTCAATTCATAATAAATAAAACATGAACATGTATTTTAGGTTTTTGAATATACTTAAATCTTATTTTTCCTAATGTAGACATTACTTACATGCCACATGCAGCAAAGCAAGCGTCCCTGGGGTGGTGCGGCCGCGCTGTAGTGCTTAAAAACTTTGTTACCATTTATTTACATTACAACTCTAAAAACATAAATTCATATAAATAATTTAAAAAATATTTAAATTTTTTTGTTCATTAAAAACAGCGTAATACCAACTTCAAATCCGTTAATATTAATACTTATGCTTAAATACTAAGAAAAGATAAAAAAAATTGATAACCATGAACATTTCGTAAGTCGGGCAAATAAAAAAATGATAATTTTAATTTTTAATTAAAAAGGACCTTGCTTCACTTCACAAAATTACTATAAATTAATTCATATAAAATAATACTTATATATAAAATAATATATAGTAGGTATATGGATGTTTTATAGTCATAAAAAAACCACGGAATATATGATCAAATATTGTGATGTGTAAAAAATCTTGGTCTATTGGTTTCACACTTATATAAAATGGCCTAAAGTCTCACATAGTTGATGTGCCTCAGTGGTTCAATTGTCTAAGCACCGGATCGCATAAATGTTGCTTGAGTCGCGAAATTTTTTTTTTAACGTGAATCAATTACTCAAGAACATATGACACACCATCAATATTACAGGTTTCTTATACATAACTAAGCTTCACAATTGATGTTATTAAAAAAAATAATAGCTAAAGGTTGTCTTGTTAAATTTTAAAAATTCGGAAATTCATTTGACTGAAAGTTGAAAGCCACAATTATTCATGTTTTTATTATAATAACGCTATACAATAATATTCTATACGAAGTAAACACGCGCATAGGTCCTATTATCAATAGATTGTGGTAATGATGTAGTATAAATCAATGTTTACATATAAGTGGTATATGAAAAACCTTTTCAATTTAGTAGTCACTCTTGGTAGACTCTTTTCTTTGAATACTAATGAGAAGCTTACCTTTACACAAGACTTACCTGAACAAGGTAAGAAGTAATTGGAGATGAAAATATCAACCTTTTAAACACCAATTAATGATGATTGTTGATTTGAAACGACCATAGTGTAGTGTATTGCAAAGTTTATAATCGAAAATATCCTCGAGCCTGAGTGTATTATTTCAATTCAATTATTTAAAAGTAACCCATTTATCAGGAAAAAAAACCTCGCTTTCGTAAAGATTTAGCATTTAATATAAATATTAACAAAATAAATGAAGTAGATAGAGTAGATGTAGTAAGATATATGAAGTTTTTTAACTCAGACAGAACCTGTTTGAATGAACAATGCATTATCTAGAAAATTAAGTACATCGAGTCTACACTTGCATGAAATGATCGAAACTCTTACTAATTAATACAGTAGTTGAATTGGATAATACACCTGATCGCAATAGTCCTGTGGACATAGGTTCGAATTTTATAAGATTTTTCATGTCGTTTAATGCATGGGTTGATTACCCATAAATAAGCAATTTTGTAAATTAACTTTATAATGCAAATTTCTAAGAAGGTATTTTTATTTTTGTTCGTTTATTGATATAGATTACATCATTTTTATGTTACTTGGTTTTCGAGTCAATAATAACACCAATATTTTTCTATGGAATGTGAACATTGTTCTTTATTTAGTGTACAAATCACTCCGGGCTCGTTTAGTGAGAACATTAAGCTAGGTGGCCTTATAAAAGCACATTTGCCGAGGGAGAGGAATAACCTCCCTTCGGCGAGGTCGCGTGAGGAAACTGCACTGAATGCAAGTCGTAAGCTTTCTAATATATTACTGCGGTAACCAGATGCCCAAAATAAAACAAAACAATTTATAAATATACATTGGTTCATTGATACTTTGTTTGGGTCAATAAATCTAACACGAGCAGTGAGTTGACTCGCCGCTTCTTGTCAGTAAAAATCAAGAACTTTCATTATTTCCACTCACAACACAATACAATAAAAAGCTTTGATCGCGTCTTATGATCAGCTACTGAAGAAAATATACGGATTTGAAGGATCCGTACAGTCTTCGTCCATGAAGTTTATATATGTTTTAGATTTTGCTCGCAAGTTTGGCTAATTGCTTCGTGATCAAATAAAAATAACTCTTACTTCCAGACATTAAGGTTTCGGGTTCAAATAGAGTATAGTTTCCGAAAAACTATAAATAAATATTCAAAAATATGACAAATTTTTATTTGGTTTTTCTAGTTTTGGTTGTGTACAATTTCTTTGGTATGTAATGAAAATCTACTATAATAATATCCATTGTGTGTGTGTGTGTATGTTTCTTTTTTTGTTGTTTGTGACACGAAATGTGATATTTCCTAGAATGGCTTTGCTTTCGATATTAATATACGGTTATTCAAAATATATGTGTACAAAATGAAATCAAATATTCATCTAATTGTCAGCCAAACATATGTTCAAACACTATTGCATCGTTCATCGAATACGTCATTTTATGACAGGCTACATTTCTAGTAATGAAATAATAACAATTCGCAAATATTTTTAATGAAGTCGTAAACAGCGTCACCCCAGTCGCAGGAATAAAGTTAGCAGTAACGTATGACGTGTTTATTTTTAATGTGTTAATCTGAATGTAGAGAATCTGACAAGCGACCCTTAATGGGCTAGTAATGACGGGGGTAACGTGTTCAGAAATGTTTTATGGTCGGGGCGGGCGCGGGTCAGGGTAGCCCCACTATCAGAACTTTCTACAACTTTTTGGGTGCAAAACTATGGTTTGGATAACTGTACTAATTAATGTGAAACTGCGAATTTATAATTTGTTACCTGTAGTTATTCAATTATTCTGAGACGTCATTTACAGGCTTAGATTTTGTGCAAACTATTGGTTTTCAGGACAGTTTTTGTTAATTTACATGAAATTAAACATTATTTCCAAATCAACTATTTGCTGATAAAAAATAAACAATCAACTGTTAAATTTTAGATTACAATGATTCTATTGTATAATTAATAGTAAAATCGCGCTAACGCGCATTTTTTTACAATTTTTTCAATACGTCTTAAGGATTAAGGTAAGTAAGTAAAATTTACTACAACAAAATAAAAATGATATTTCTTTTTTATCATAATATTTTCTAGATAAAAAAACTGTTAGAGAGCTGAAAAAAAATACATTAAAATAATCTTTTTTTAATTTTTTTACACAGAAATAATATCAAAGTAAAGTTAAGCTAAATATATATATTTAAACATTTTAGAAATGGTTATAACAAAGTATTCTTTGAATTTCAGAAACAAAACTGTTTATTTTAATTCATAATTTAAAACTTTCAAAGTAGAGACAAAATAAATATTCCTGTATTTTTTTTAACAATATTGATCCCGTGTCGCATTTTTATACGGATAAATGTGTAAATTAAATGTATATTAAAATGAAATACTATTTTTTTATTAAATTCTTTTGAGAATACCCGTTGAAATAAGTATCGTGATATCTCCCGGCATGAGCAAGTTCCGCTCGGGCAGTATTTCCATCGCGATAAACCTGCCAATGGTCCTGAGGAGAGTGATCGACTAGTTACACAGAATCACATCGGATGTGGGCATTTCTCTAAAGGAAAAATCAGGATTAACAATTTTATTTATAGCGTATGCCTTGAAGAATTAATTCACTTATATATGTCAGCCTCGCGGTTTGGATTTCTCTCTTATACAGGACGATTCAAAGTGTGTTTTAGATTTACCAATCGCGTTTTCTAATTATAACGCGGAATTTTTAAATTCACCGCTATTTTTCAGAAGATCTTTGCGTTACCCCAGGAAGCGTAAAACATATAAATAAAAGGACCTCAAATCATATGTTTTTTTTTGTATATGCTGAATATATCAATACAAAATTACAGGTTGAATAGTTCTTAACCAATTTCGGTTCCCCGTTAAGAATTTAAATAAATTCGATAAATATATCAAATAAAAATACCACTAGATCTATAATACATAGTTATAATTTGTTTATATAATTTTAAATTGATATAATGTTTTATGTTAATTATGTTTCAAAAAGCGTTGAAATATCCTTCCAAGCATATTAAATCCGATCCATGGAAGTCACCATACTCCAGACGTGCATTTCAACTGCACAACAAGGAAAGTTGCAGCGGAAGGACTAACTAGGAGAGGTAAACTGCAAGCAGGTAGAAAGCACCTCGCCACGTGGCGGGCGTAAAATTTAACAGGTGGAAAAATCACTCAAGTATTTCATTTAAAAAAATTATTTATATGTTAATAATATTATCACAATATGTAAACATGAGAAGTATACAAAAATTTCAATGCTGTGTGCATTCTTAATCTCAAACATATTAGAGTGATTTTCACTGGAGGGAGTTCATTCGGCCATCGCTGGGCGAACAGGCATCGCGTGCCTGCCCTTGCTGCTACCTGATGTATCAACTTCAGGATGCCTGCCTGCCCTTGCTGGCATCTGCCGTCCCTTCAGGTTATTTTTCATCGCCAGTCAGTTTCAAATATTGAAATCATCGACAGATATTACGTAAATATATCAATTATTATATAAATATGTTTAAAAAAAATATGATGAATTTGTAACATTTTATACATATTTCTCTTTTATTAAAATTTCTACGTTGAAATTTAAATAATTTTTCAAAATAAAATGGCCTCATTGCAATTATATATTTTTTTATTTAGAGATTCTGTCCTCAACGTCATCACTAATATTTTTTTAATATTTATTTGTTCATACTTAGTTAAAATATTTGCAATATTAATTCGATTTTCTTTATGAGGTCCTTGGAGGACCTTTCAAAGAAGAATTTCTATAAAATATATGAATTATGTAATAGTCATTCATGAATGGCTCTCAGCAGAAATTCGACCTCTCAGTTTTCCGTTCTATTAATAATTTGACCAGAAATATGCTACATTTTTCGCCCTTTTGATTCCGTCAGAACCTGCGGCGTCATTTTTAAATATTACCACAAGGAACTAATCAATCATTTTTAACGAATAATATGCACACACTACCCTCGAGCGAGCCAATTAGGTGCTCGGGGCGAGCGGGTCGGGGGAGCGGGTCGAGGATCCGCTCTCTCTCTCTCTCGAACGCGGTGGTTAGGGGTCAGTTATTTTTTTTATTTTTTATTATTAAAAACCTTACGTCCGTGCAGTGCTCCGGCTGGATTTTTCAGGAAATGGTCATTTGCGAGAGTTAGCTGGTCCGGCCGGAAGAGCCGGATCCGGTAACCGGTCTCCGGCTGGACGTAATGAATACGTTATCATTCGGTGCTGAAAAAATAGATAACGCGCGCGGGGGAGGGAGCCTGTTGCGATAAAGTTATGATTGGGTACAGTTCGCTAATTGTTGGCCATGTTATCCCTATTTATTAAAACATTTTGAAAATATCTTACAAATAACATTTATAAATTTTTCAGTTCACATTGACACGGTGTTTTTTTTTTTTTTTTTTAAGAATATATTTGATGGATTTTAGATATTATAATAAATCGTTTCTTGTATCAGGGAGAAAATAATTAAAATATTAACATGTAGTATAAATAATATATTCATTGTCGTATCGATTGTGGTTTTTTTTTTTTTTTAATTGCAGGCAGTTGACCCTAGGAGTTGCCAGGACATAAATTCGAGCGTTCAAATAAACAGACATCCAAAACAGACTACCTTTAGAGCAAAACAACTGGACGTATTTATTATACGAATGCGCGAGGGGTCGGCACTAAAAACAAAGCTGGGGGCATATTAAACCTCCCCGTATAAAGCAGCCTTTAGCGGTATACGGTGATATGAAAAAGATCGTAAAAGCACTGTATGATAAAACACAATAAATAACTAGCATAATCTCGGAAAAATTAAATAGAAATTGGTGATTCTGCGAATAACGGCGACGAACAATGCAGGGTTGGCAAGAGGATGGCGGGCTCGTGGAAAGGGTACTGTTTTTATTCCAGATTGTTTGTCAAATAGCATTGAAAATAAAGTCTCTTTGCAAACATTAATACCATCAAGTATTGGTGGTATTTATGTGTGCTTGACATAAATACCATCAAGCACAAATAATCTGATTGAGGAGTATACGTATTATAGTATAAAAAGTCGCCTGCGTTCATATTAGATAAACAAGTAGTTCAAACAACAAGAACCTGTGTTATGTTTACTAGTGTTTATAAACACTGTTAAACATAATATATATTAATTGTTTTCAAGTACTATTATTTTAGAATGGACAGAAATTCAAACCAAACTAATTTGAGTTATTTATTTTTACCTGATTTTATTCAGTTAGCCACAATTCATACTTTAAACCGACAAAACAGTGAAAACGTTTTAGTTCAAATGTTTTAACGGTTTTGTTAAAATTAAAGTAAATTATTTGTTACTGTTACTCTACGCACTGTTTCGTGTATATTCCCAGTTTATTTTAATATTATCAAATTAAGATTCTATCAAACTTTTCAGAAGAGATTCAACAGGGATAAATGTTTTTATTAGGTATTGTAATATTCTTATAATTATTTTCAACAAAAACATTCGTTTAAAATAACGAGTTATCCTTTGTTTTTATAAGGGTTATCGAATATTTTGCATCCTGTTATTTTTGGATATTCAAATATTATTGCTAGTTCATAAATAGTCACCCAGAGCAAACACAGATGTTACTCGGCGTGTTTTTCATTAGGGGTGATTTATTTATTATTTTCATTTAATTTAAATTGACCACGCACGTCACTGATAAACGTCGTAACTTCTTTTATATAAAATCGCCTAATGCATGTTGACTGCGAAATCCAGGTTAAAAAATACAATACCACGATGAAATTAAAAAGTACCCTTTTTTAATTTCATCGGGGCTGTGTTGCCATACAAAAGGCTAGAATGGAATATTCCTGAAATATGTACGTTTTCAGGAATAACTATTAACTTACTTACACTGGCAACTATTAAAAATTTAACGCGTCATATCATTTTATTCAATGTGTTTTTAACGATGAAACAACAAAATAAATCCCCAATTTTTATATCTCGACACCCTATGCTTTTAAAGGTACTGTGCCGCTTTAAGTTAGAGAAAATTTTAACTGCCATATACAAGTGTAAGATTTCATGGCATTGATCCCAATGAAAATGATAACTGCATTTTAATTATAAATAAGATCAAGAATGCCTGTAGGTCACACAAAATGTCCAGAAAAAACTAAGTGCCTCTGTCCTGTACTTCCTCAATAGAACGCAAATATCTATCAGTGTCGCAAAAAATTAATCGATTACATACTATGTATTTATATTGTATCATTTGAATGTTAAATTCATTGACTTGACTAGTTTATCTATCATTATAACAAATCATGATTTAATAAATTCGTATGTTAAATCATACAAATTTGAACAATTTTTTAATTTTTCCAAGTTTTGTTTTTATTCATGACCAATTTTGCTAACTTTTCTCGTTGGGATTTTTTAACAAAGTCATTTTTCTAAGTAAATCAAAATTACAATTTTCCATTCCGTGTTTTGTTTCAGTTCAAATACATGAGTTTGAGCCTGAATGATTCGTTATATACTGTGATATTCACACTTTATGATTTATTTCTATCAAGAAGTGCGCACTGTGGACGGAATTGATTCCGCCTTGTTATTGTGGCGGCTTTTGAGTAAATAAACACGGTTTAAAACCGACGCTGGTTTGGTCTGATTCACGAAAAGCTGGCACTTTTGTGTTTCGTCACGTACTATAAACAAAAATTACGTCATTTTATTAATTATCCAAGGATCTACACCCACATCATAAATAAAAATTTAAATGGTTATTTTATATAAAATAGATCTGTTAATTAAAGATATATAATTAAGCACTCAGTTCTAAACTACAAATAAGTTTCTATTAAATAAAAGCTTTTTTTTTCTTCTGTATGTGCTTTTTCTCAGATAAAGTTAATGACTATCTCACTGAACATATATTTATCTTTATGCCAGATAGAGATAGATTTAGGATTACATTCTAAATTATGAAAAATTTATAGTTGAATGTTTAGTTTTAAAACATCAAAACTGTAACTTTATTACTAAATGTATGATTTGTTTCTAGTTTTAGTTTTAAAAAATTATGTTTTAATTTCAATTGCAAACAACATTAAAATTTAATAATATAATATAATAATATTTAAATAAAGCATAGCCAATTGATTTAAATATTGTTATAGATGTAAAAAAAAGTTATTTTGTATCATTATTTGGTGTTCACTTATTAACATATATCAAATGCAATTCAAACAATTTCACTTTATCAACATTATACTGCATTTTATCTTGCATGTTCAATCGTTCTATTCGACCTGTTTCCTGAAAAAAACCACCCTTGGCGCCAAGAACGCTAAGTCTGGAATATCGCATCATCTTCCCTTGAGATTCATCGGTCGTACTGTTTCCATTTCGCAATGCGGATATATGTAAAGCCTTAAAATGTATTTAAATGTTTAAATTTTTGAGATACACAAAAAAGCGAAAATTTTAACATGTACTGATATTTTTTTTTTTACCATTTGATGTAATGTTGTATATATATATATATATATATTTTAAATTAAACAAAAGAACATCTAGATAAAATAAAATAATAATGTGTTTGTTGTTGTTATTATAATTATTCGGTATCTGGGTGTTTTGCCGCATTTTTTTTATTAAATATACTCAGTTTTATATTTCAATCTTCAAAGATTTCATCAACACCAAATTATTAAAGAATAAAACAATATGCCATAAACCCAAGAACCGAAAATTTATAACACTAATTGTGAGTAATGTTTTTGTCGAAAAAATGTTGAAGATACAAAAAGTTATCTATTTACACTCCATCTTTTCATTTTCGTCATAAATATGCTACACCTTCCAGCTACCCAAGTTTTCCTAAGACAAAAGGCCTATTGAAATCCACCAGATCTTCATAATTTACTCATTTAACACTCATTACATCGTAAGTGATCACAGTAAGTGGTCGATGTTACTTAAAAACAACTTTATGAATGTATGTATGTATATATTTAGTTTAAAAAAAAATAGAATATTCATAAAGTACCTCGTATATTCTTTTACGAAATTTTGTAATGCAAAACTCTAGTAGTATATTGCACCGATAGTCAAATAATCCCATTCTTTATGTGTGGTGAATATTTTGATACCACTACAACTCATAATTGATAATAAAGTTTCAGGCAGACATCCCCCAGAACAGTTTCAGCACAGCCCGGTCCGCGATCCTGTAACAGGGGTGTGACAGTTTTATTAATAGTGTAACTTAATTAATACCGTCATAGCAGACCGCATCCGCAAGGTGTGTATCATTTCCAGGGGTTCCTCGAGAAGGCCACTAAGGCTTCGTTGCATTTTTTATGACCCACTGCGCTTTATAGTCAGAAAATTGCATCCATTGTTTAAATCTCTCGGAGTCGAGAAAATGTGCCTCCTCGTCTGTCGTGGGGATGAATACTTTATTCTGGTTTTTTTTTTCAGACGCTGCATTTACATTTTGCAAATAAAGTTACCATCGTTTTTGTGAGTTTGGAAAAAACTGTGCTTGGATAAATTTTAATGTAAAAAAAATAAAACTATTTCTTTAATTTAACATTTGAATAATAATTATGCGTATAACTGTGTGACTACTGAACTCTATACCAACTTTCTGATCAATAAATTAACAATAAATATATTTATATTATGTATTAAAGGCAATTTTCAATATATTCAATATTTATGGTTCGAAAATACTTGATGGAATTTCAAATTAATAATTGTAACAAAAATATTTGTTATTTTTTCCACATTTTTTATTTTATAGGTGACCGGTTTCCTTAACCTGTTACGTTTATATTTTCAAACGATATTAGGATTCGTAAACTATAAAAAAAAAAATGGCAAATCGCTAAGATGAGTGGTATTGATTGTTAGCACTTTTTATTAATATCCCAATAAAATACAGCCAACATTTTCTCAGCTGACTGTCTGATTGAAATGGAAGTAAAATTTAAAAGCAGAGTGATATATTCAAACCAAATGAAAAAAACAGCACAAAGGTCAGATGAAGTGGATTTGTGTGAATTTTCTGATATCGAAGAATAGGTGCGCAAATGCAAAGAGAAAATGGATTTATCAATATCAAAGATCTTTATTTAAGATTTAATAAAAAAAGCACCGCCATCGAAAGGTTAAAAATAAAAACCATCAAGTCTGATAATTTTATTGTTATGTCCAATGAATTCTCGATCTTAGAAATTAGGTTCGTTGTTAATTAAAGTCGAATTTGAGAATTTTTAAATATATATGTTTTGTTCACCAAACACCTGTCTGGGCTAAAAGTGAATTTATAAAATATTGCATAGTGATCGTTTGCTAAAAAAAACGTTCAACTTTTTACCCGAAGATTAGTTTCCTTGAATTTCGTAAACATTGGATAGAGTTTCACCGATCCAAACACAAACAGAGGCGACTAACTTTGCGACCAGGGACCTTATTTGTCGTGTTATTTTCCAAGTTGCCGAGGAGTGCATTGTGCCATCGTCTCAGGGGGGCCCATCGATTACTTGCGGCCAGGGGGATGATGGAGCACTGAAGCCTGCCAGGGCGCTGGAGCCTCGAATAATAGAACACCCCCACATACAGATTATTGACACAAATCTTCACTTTTACAAAGCAATCTCACAAAAAAACATTAATCTAAAGGTACAATAAAAACTACTCGTACAGTAAAAATAACAAAGTATAGATTTTTTATATAAAAAAAGAACCGATGATTTTTATTTAATACTTAATAAATACATACAAATATTTCTCAATACAAAATATTTTTTGGGTTATTATATCATTAAATATGATTTCAATTTATTTCTCGTCGTTTTATGTGGAAATCCATTACGATAAAGTATATATTGTATACACAATAAACCTGCGAAGTTTAATTAAATTTTTCAAAAATCTCTAACGTGTACATCTTTATATAATCGAAGCATAGTTTTTTTTAACTTTACACATAAGTTGCTCTTTTGAAGTAATATAAAATAGTTTACTTATTATAATAATGCAATTACCCTGTCAAACCCGAAATCTTCGCGAAAGCCTTAAGCGCCATAACAAACCCTGTAGACGAACTTAGGGGAGCGCAATATATGTTCTATAGTGGGGCGTTTTACATGTCACTCGTGTGCGAACTGGGTCCTTTGATTTTCAGAATTAAATTGAGGGGAAAACATAACAAACGATCTAAAATAGTTATTTTTAAAACTCATAGAAGTCAATGATACAAATCTTTGAATAATATGACCTCTTAAATACTAAAAACAATGCACTTTTTTAATTAAATCAAAACTCATGATTTTCTCAATAAAAAAACTGCATTGTATGAATTATAGATTAATATACCACAGATTTTAAATAATTATTTGAAATATTTTTCTGTTTTGACATGAGCGTAGGCCAAATTATCTTTCAACGTGAATTTAATATAAAAATTGGTGCAATCGTCTATCTATTTGACTTTTATTTATATCTGTTCTGTATGTCTGTAGATTTCGGAAGCCGTTGATTTGTTTTCTTGTGCACACTAACTAAATTTTTATATAAAAATATAAATATTTTTTCCTATCCAAGAAAGTTTTTTTCCTGGATAGGAAAAAAACCCATTGTCTCCAGTATTCCTATTTTTTATATCAAACTTTTTTTTTTTTAAATTAAAGTTATTTCATTTATCGTCGTTTGAAGTAAGGTTAGGTTAGGTTAGGTAAAATTATAAAAAATATTATATTACAATAAATTAATGTTATTGATTGGAATTATTTAGTTGGCACATATTGAGTTAGGCAGTGCAAGCAGCGCAGGTAAGCAAACTTGGCGAGTACACGACACAAACCCGTCCTGGCGGGGGTACATTTCGTCCAGACTCGGGACTCGGGAGTTGTTCCGCCCCGGGAATAGGGGAGAGGGGGGCAGACAAATCCGCCGGGTAAAACCGCTTATATTGAAATTTGATTCGGCATCATAAATTACGGCGTCGCTCCGGGGAGAGCGCTCCCCGTCAAGTTTTGATACAACAATAAGCGAAGTTGTGTTTTAATTAGCCGCGAAGTTTGTTTATCAGTGTTTACGGGCGGATTTCGTAACTCGAAAAGCAATATTACGTCCCGCCGAGTGGGATAAGTTGTGGGGGCTCGGAAGATTTGATTGTTTGATTAATTTTGTCAATGGCTTTTGTTGTTTTTATGTGTAATTGTTGTTTCTTTTGAAATACGTTTATGGCGTTTATTGCATATTCAGAGTGTTTCTACTTCGTTGATATATAATAATACAAAGTAAATGGGTATCGCAACAGAACCACATTTATATATTTTAATAATAAAACATGTATATTTTGTTACGTTTTTATTAGATTTATTTTGTCGCACTTTGGGTGTTATCGAAATTAATTATAAGCAGATTACAGAAAAAAATATAAAATACACATTAGTTATATTTTTTATACTACACAGAAGTTAACGTTAAGTGCTTAAGTTTTTTTTAAAGTATTGACTTTGTCAGGTAGTCTATTGTTGTGTTGTGGTCTATTTTATCGTATGCGTCTATATGTGTAGTCAAAGCCCATGTACTAAAAAATATCATTATTAATAAATAACAGCCTAGTTGGTTATTTAATTTAAGTTAAATATTCGCATATTTTGGAGCCGGTATATTCCCAAGCCCACCCGTTTATATTTTGGTTATCAACACAACATGAAAATCTCACTAAAAACCACATCCTGGGTCTTACCATAATCTGGAAAATTTTACTGCCCGGATAAATCCGTCCAAATAATAATTTCCCGGGTACAGGAACCAGGCTATGTGGAGTCCTGGTCGTCCAGCCCGGACCTGCTCGTCTCCCTCCGGCCAACTTCGGGGTTGTTCGTTTTTTGCAATAACAGGCATTGGTCAGATGGAATTCAGCTACGAATGTAATTCTGACTTTGGAAAATTGGACCCTTAATATGACAAACTGTGCGGTCGGCCGTCGTGTCTTGTGTTGAGAAACTGTAAAAAGTTTTGTGTTTACTCCAATAGTAAGTAATAAATCCATTTCTTTCCTAAAATTTCAATGAAAACAATCGCACCCACCCTACCCTTCCATCAAGTGCCTTCAGCACCAATTTTGAAGGTATTAATCATTCCCAGAACCCAAGTCTTCCTGGTACGTAAGGCTTCCTTATTATAATTTAAACTTTAATTCAGATAAATATATATTTTAATATTTCTTATAGTTTTTTTTAATTTGAATTTTATGTAAGGCTGTAAAAATACCAACTGCTTTATTTTTATATAACATAAAAAAATACTTGGTACCGTATGATTCCATCAATTAATTAATTTTGGTATTTGAAAGAAAAGATAGAAAAACATCATCTCACAATAACTTCAAAACCTAATAACACATTTTACTGATAATGATTAAGTACATTTTTTCAAATATTGAAAAATGATCAAAGAAACTCTAAGAAAAATATCATCGGGATTTGTGTGGTATTTGAACCCACATCCCCAAAGCTTACATGGCCGGTGCATTACCAATTATACTAACGAATCACTAGTACTTAGCCAGAATCTCTAACAATCATATCCTTTAAGTGAAACAACGTACTTATTGTGCCAATTGAATATTGTGTGATCTGCAATACTAGACTTTTAAACCAAAGTACTGAGTGAAGCCTTTAAATCCGATATAGATATTATTATTTTTAATGTCTATTTAATTTAACCAGTACACGCTCTTGTTATAAACCTGTATAGGCAAAATTGTACTTACTGTGAGACGGTCAATAATATAAACATTTAATACATCAGTCTGCTGTTTCTAGAATCCGTTATCATTTACAGATTTTTTATGCAGTAGACTCAATGAGTCTTATGTAAAGAGTATCGACAAACACCTCTTTCTTACAAGAGGCTTTCACAGCGTTTTATCCTAAAGCGTTACAGCTGCGGGGTAAGTAAATGATCACATTCGTAATCCGCCCGTATTACAAATTCATGCAATACTTCCCGTTGTTACCGGAACAAGAGTAGTGGTATTCAGTCCCGACACGTGGGATGTCGGGAAATTTTTTTTGTCCGGGTCTGCCGAGGGCCCACTGTGCGGGGACGTGAATAATGTCGCGGTAATTGCGCCCTAATGCGTAAAACAAGCTGCCCTCTGCGCCTGCCCTGAATAGTACGTAAACCCAGGGCTGCCAAAACTATTTCACCGGAAGACTAATGAATTTTGAAGGGATGCCAAAACCAGTTATTTCACTTTTAATAATTAAACTTCGCGTGCAATGCTCAAAACGTGCCGCTTTTTGCGCCTTCCCTAGAAAGTAGGCAAAACTCAGGGCTGCCAAAATAATGTTACCGGATGTGAATTTCAAAGGTATACAAAAACTGTTTTACGTTAAGTTTAGCATGTACTGCGTGAAACAAGCTGTTCCCTGTACTCACACTGAATAGTAATATAACTCAGGGTGGTCAAAACTGTTTATCTATTCCAGCATAAAATTTCAGGTAAATTTTACTTGGCAACTATTCAATTTCACTTTTAAATATGTAAGCGTTATTGTTAAAAAAAAACATACGGAGAATTACACCTTTACGCTTTTAAATTTTATACAAACTTTGTCCTGAGTCCACACAATAAATTTTAAGACTGCAAGAGGTATTTTAAAAGTAAAATCTTACATTCAAATGCTTTATTCAATTATAATTCAAAACAACACATACAACTAACAGTTAATATTTAAAAATATATATATTTTATTAAAAAGCACAAACACGTCGTTTTGATTAAAAGGTTTAAGCAAAAGATTATTTATGACCACGTTATATAACTATTTTTATCATAACCTTGATATTTATTTTGATTTATATTCCGTTATTGGTAACTGCGTGTATAATACTAATAATGTACCACGAATATAAATTAAAAATATATGAAAGATAAGTAATTTTTCTTACTTAAGAAATTGCTATTAATCTTAGTAATCTTATTGATTTAAGCCATTAAGACACGAGATTGTTTTTGTGTAATGAAAAAAATTTATTTAAATAAATTTATGTTTATTTGTAATATGGTTATGTGTTCAATATTTTTGACAGAGAGTACTTGGTGGAATTCCATTTTAATATTTTTGTGTAAAATACTTGAGTGATTTTCCACATGTTCGATAATGCCAATGCTCTGTTTGATAATGCCAACGTTAAAGGTTGGCGAAACCGGTCACAAATAAAAAGGAACATGTGAAAAATCACTCAAGTATTTTACTCAAAAATATTTAAATAACATGGACACAACCGTTATTTTGAAAAATTTAATTAATTCAATGACAAACCTTTATTGTAAAAAAATATATTGTCCATTAATAAATTTTATTAAAAATAATAAACTTGATAAAACATAATCAATTTTATTTTGAAAAACGAGCTGTTCTTGTAAATCTTAAAAACCAGGTATATATGTGATTAAATTTTATCCATCTAAAAGCTTTTATTTTTCAAGATATTTTTTTTTGTATAAGAGATATTTATTTTTAAAAAATGTAATTTTTAAGACAAAAAGAATTGAAAACTTAGATTTATTAATTATCAAATTTAAAACAGGTTTTCAATTTTTTCATACAAATATAAAAAAAAAAATAATTCGATTCAAAAGTCACATACTCGCGTGGTATAATTATCAGCTTTAACGATTATTTTATTCCGATTTCTATACACGGACTGTGCCAAAATCATATGCAGATTTATTAAATGGCTCGCGGTGCATTATTCCGGGGTATTAAGTTGGGATTAAGGCTGCGTTAGGCCCAAACATGTTTTGCGGCGACCGCCAATGCAGTGCCCCTTTGTTCCGTTGTCGGAGGAGATAAAGGCCCGAGCAGACAATGAACCGTGAACAGTGTGGAAGTGGCTGTTTTGTTTAAAAATTGAAGTGGTGTCAATTCTGCGCAACCCTCCTCCAAGGGGTGACTAAATGAGATTCCATTGTGCCCTCCGCCGTGGATAATCATTGTTTTTATTTTTAATTTTATTAATTTGAATTTTATCGCACGTCATTAATAACGGGGATTAAAATTTGAATACGTAATCTATACCTATTAAAAAAAGGTTTTTGTTTTAAAAAATTTTTTTTTGAGTTTTTAAATTAATTAAAAACTTGAAATTTCTGAGACCCCAGAACCAAACAATGCCTTATTGTGAATGAAAAGAGTATTACGCACGAATAAATTAAATTAGAAATATGATAGTTCTAAATAACATATAAAATAATTCATAAGGAAATCCAACTCGAATTACAAATTATTTTCATGTACGGATTTTATTTAATGGATAATAGGTAATTTCTAAACTTAATCAGATTTGAAAGTATTAATAAATATTTTCAATTTAGAAATAATAATTGAAAATCACTGAATCCCTTGTGCGTATGTTGAAATGAATATTAATTTATTGCTTTGAACTTGATAAATAAAATAAAAAACCAACAGCAAAATTATCGCTTTAAAAATACATTTTGATTGGATTTTCACGTATTCCTTTTAAGTCGTATAAGTAGAAGTGAACTGCAATAAATGAATTTTTTGTAGAAATATTGAAATAAATTTTTGGTATTCTTTGATTTTTTCTTTTTCTTTGCTGACGTGAAGAATTTTTAATTGTAATTTCATATGCCAATACAAATTGTATAAATTTGAAAAAGTTCATTGTTTGTATGGTTGCAACCATTAAAAAAAAAATGGGTGACTTTTACAAATGCTTGGTAATTTGCGAATTATTATCGGCACTCAATTGAAAAGTCGGCGTAACTGTGATTCATTCAGTCATCTAAATGTATTTAATCTAATTTTTTCTTTTCATATTATGTGCTCTCCCTGAATATGAAATTTTGCATAAATAACGTTTGAGCTAAACGGTTAGATCAAAGCAGGTTCAATCCCCTTTACTGAAGTATTATGGGCTATTGAGCACAAGTGTGTTATTACAAAATGTGTTAATGTTTTTTGCCAAATAAGAAAGTATGCGAGTAGAAAAAAAATCGCTTGTAAATAATTTCACGATCAAAAATAATTTAGAAATCGATTAAATCAATTGTCATTATGAATGAACCCATCTCGCAGAACAATGCCAAAAAATCAGAACGGAAGTATATTTATCAATTACAGCAGAAGCCCCCGGAAAGAACAACAAAAAGCACAGAACAAAACAAGCCCAGAAGATATCTCCGCTAAATCAATGAAGCTCCGGGGATGTGTGATCCCGGCGGGGCGCCCCACCCCAGCCTTAACACCCCCGCTCGTCCCACCCTTGCCAAATAAAGGGCGTCCTTTATTATTTACGCCGGCCCTGCCGCAACTGCCCTTAGATAAGCGCCCTTCAAGTCACGTACATTTTTTTTTTAATTATTTTTTTTTGTTTTTATTATTTTTTGTTTGAAAATAACCACTTGTGCCGACACACACACACACATAAAAGAATCCCGAATTATCTTTGACCGAACTGAAAGAAACCTGCGCCCAATTGTATCAAATTGGGATTTATCTGTCAAGACGGGGGTCGGATCGGGAATACCTCGATCAAGAATTAAAAGTTTATCTACTAAACCTACGAGCCAATATATTTATTATGTTTGTTTGTGCTTTATAGTATAGTATTAAAAAAAGTTACATTTTAACCGTGTGGTTCAAGTATAAAAATAAATAAATACTTTAATACTCGAATTTTATTTTGTATGAAAATATGTTGACTGTACAGGATTTTCTTTAAACCAGTGCTCTTTTATGCCTTAAAAAAAAGAAAAAGCCTTTGACACTTTCAAACGTAAAAGTCTACGTCGCTATACAAACCTTTAAAAAAACATGGTGATATTTAGAGGAGATGCTACAGCGGTGAGGTCTCCGATTTTTTCAAGGGTGTCAGCATAGTTACGTTAGCAAAAAAGTGCAGACTGCGATATCTGGTCATTTGCACCGCATGAACGATCTAAAACCACCAAACAGGGGTTGGATAATTGCAGGGGGTGCGTAAACAAAAGATGAAAATGCTTGGTGGTGTATTAGAGAGCTGTCTTGCTTTACAGGTGTTAAAATGAAGACTCTAAGAGTTTAACCTTTAACAGAAATCGTAGTTTTGTAAAAGCCCAAAGCCCATCATAGGTTGTAAAGCCTAGAGTGATGAAATGACATCGACCTATTTATAACTTTTATCAGTTATATAATGAGAAAAATAACACATTTTAAACGTAAAGTTTTGTTTTAGATTGCCTTTTTACCTGGAAAGAAACATGCAGATGTGTTTATGTTGGAAAAGTGCCTCCCGTGCCAGTGTAATAAATTTTCACGTTTTATTATTTTCACAGAAAATCTCCCTGATGTGCTGGTGACGGCAAAAGTACGGTCACCAAATGAAGATTTAATGTTTGAGGTTGACTCAACAAGTTGTCGGATAAACGAAAACGTGGTTGAACCCAAAATCTCTCCCCTTTCACGGTGTTATTTTGAGTGGCATGCGATTTTCTAAGAAAGCCTTACGATGTGAGTTGCATTCAATGCGATTAGAAAACAAAATGCAAAAAATATCAGACGTGATAATGATAATACCTTATAATTTTCCACAAATTTCTCGTTTCACAAACAATAAATATTTATTGCCAAATTGCTGTATTGAAATAGCTTTTAAATCGTTTTTTTTACCACATCAACAGTTTAATTTCATGAACACCGTGTGAAGATTTTTTTAACCTAATCGTAATGCAAATGGTGACGTCATTTCTAGACGTCATGATGCCAATTTACATTGCTCTGTTAACTTTTTATGTTATATAATTATACTAATATGACTTAAGTTTAATTACTATCAATATTCACATTACTTTAAGAGAATATATGATATAGTATATCCTAGAATAGAGTGATTTCAGACGATGGTTTAATGGAGTCACCAAAAGTTAAATGGGGTTGACAGGGTGTCGCGTGACGTGGGTTTAGAGGCTCTACGCTCGGAGGCTTTTTTTTAAATTAACGAACGGCAGTTTTGCAGGAGGGTAGCGAAACAAATTGCTTAACTGTTTCGATAATTATTTTCTTAACACAGCCTCTGTTTGACTTTAGGTATTCGTATACTTTGAAAATTGTTTCCATCTTTATTGTGGGCGGAATGATGGGAAGATAATTGGCTCGCTGACTTCATAAGATTATTATTTTCTTAACAAATATTTTGCAAGATATTGACTAACACTAACAATTTATTTGTCAGTATTATCCATGGTCTTGTGTGAGAGCTATAATTTAGTCATATTTTTTTTTAAAAACATTTTGCTTAATATTTATATATTTAAAATGTCGTAGATTTGTTTTGTTTGATTGTTAATATAGTTGTTTTAAAATAAAAATTGATTAAACACAAACACACAAAAAAATATTATTACATAGTGACAACTTACACGAAAAAAATAATCTGAGCTCGGATGTCTCCGGCTCGTACAGTAACAAATTAAAATAAACTTTCTCCGACTTATATAATAGAAATACTTAAAGACCACTATTAGTAAATCAAAATATCGTTATAAATCGTTATTATTTCCACTATACAAATACTTAAATAAATAAAATTTATGACTCGAAATTACAATATTTTAAGTTAAATAATACTTAAATTGATTTTTTGCTCATTGAATTTACCATTTGTTTTTTTCCTAAGAATGGAATGTAACAAAATAAAATCACTCGCTTACATTTTTATAGCTGATTTATATATTTAATAATATTTTCATTTCATTTTCCTCCGCTTTTATTTGAGCTTTACTAAATAAATGGTATTCCGTTACGCATTCTGATATAAAAATACTCGTGTATCACATTTGTTATTAATCGTTTGACGTTAATAAATCTGGCTTAATGTTTAACAAATATTGACAAACGTTGACATGTATTTATAGTTAAGTCATTTATTTTATTTTTTGTGATTAACGTTTTAATTACTTTAATTAAACGTAACATTTATTTAACTCTGAATAAACAGAGCTTTTTGCGCTCTTGTTTATTTATACAATAAAAAAGAGCGCTTTGATTTCAATTTGTTTTTTTAACGTCAGTGTTTCATTGAAAACTTTCCCTGTCAAATACAACAGTTTCCAACTAAAGAATAATAACTAGTTGAAACACCTACTATTTTTTTTTATGAAATAGTAAAAATATGTTGCAATACAACGTATTAATATTATACTGAGATTTTTCATGTTTATAACCAATGAAAGCGTGTAACTAAGTGAATAACTAATTACTGTATATTTTTGTGAAATCTAGTTTATTTTTAAATATTTAATATTTTTGACAAAATTTACATATGAACACACAGTCTCATTATCTCAAAAACAATGAATTAATGATATTTATTACACATTTCAATACCAAGAGTTCCGTTAGTCGATGGCGGGGATTAAGTTTAAAACGGGCGTTATATTATATTTCTTTATTATCTACGTTTATAAACAAGTTTATTATTAATGCATTTATCTAGGTTGTGGCTGTCGTCGTTAGAAGTTAGTTAATTAATTATATAATAATTTGTGTGACAGTTTGCGTCCGAGTGTCGACAGTGGTAAAACAAAGAGTTGTAATCTCCGCGTATAAAACAAATTAATAATGTGTTGTTTTACAAAGAAAATAGGTTAATAACATGACAGCGTGAAATATTCAATATCGGGACTAATAACCACAATGAAAAATGAGTCGCCTGAAAAGAATACAACCCCACAAAAAACCTTATTAAATACCATGACGGGAGAAACCGCCGGCGCTCCTGTCGGGGGTGGAGCGAGTGAGGTTTATTTCTTTTTTAATCCTTTGATGTTTCAGAGCTTCAGGGAAATCGTTTTGAAGTTATTACTGAAAGTTGATAAAGTTTCGAATAATTGAAGTATGCATACTAAAGAAAGGTGAAAAACTAGTTTTTGAAGCATTAGATTTTATTGTGGCGTATTGCGTACAAGGCTATTATAATTATTTATATTTCGTAAAATTTTCTTTTTTATATAAAATTTGAAAAAATTATTTCTTTGCAATACTAAAATTAAAAAAAAAATTATCCCTCATATGCAATATTAATATTGTTATTTTCAAAATGACTTCAAACGGAGAACTAAGCGGGTTGTTTTTCTTACTATCTTTAAAATGAAGTAAATATAAACAGAAGAAATAAATTATAGTTATTGAAGTAATTATTAATAGTATATCTCATTTTTTGGCATAATAATAATGTTTGGTTCAAAAGTACCGAGTAGCTAAAACTGAAAAATTATTTTTTAAAAGCTTTATATCAAGATGATATTTATATTTTGTTTTTTTTATATATCCGATTACCGAGCTTCCTGTTATAGTATAAAGCTTTGTTTTGATAACTGATGAAACTAATTATATTGAACAAAAGGCTGTTTTGATTCCCAAGTCTATGTTCGACGTGAGATGATATTCGGGTTGATGGGTAGATACTGTGTTCATTATACACTGTACACATCACCTGCGATATGTCAAAATTATTGCCAGAAATTTCCATCTCGCTATCGGGTTTCTCCGTCAGCCCCAGTACAGCGATTCGGGGGTGAGATCTAACACAACCTGCCAAATAAGCAATGCCTTAGCCCCTGCCCACGTACTGTTACATTCAAAAGTGATATAATATTAATTATTAATCCAAAATATATCATTTATTTTTATTTGGAGTAAATACTAGTTTCTTTATAATTTAACAGGTGTACTTGTTAAGAAATTCAATATTTTTGACAGAGAGTACTTGGTGGAATTCCATTTTAATATTTTGAATAAAAATACTTGAGTGATTTTCCACATTTTTGTTTTTATTAGTGACCGGTTTCGCCAACCTTTCACGTTGGCATTATCAAACAGAGTTGATAATGCCAACGTGAAAGGTTGGCGAAACCGGTCACTAATAAAAACAAAAATGTGGAAAATCACTCAAGTATTTTTATTCAAAATAGGTGTACTTGTAATAACATATAACAACAATGTTTAGTTAAGGAGCTGACAGTGACCCAGTGTATCGGGTCGAAACTAGTAATGCAAATAATTTAAATAAACTCAATGTGAAGACAAAATTACAAAGTTTCTTTTATCATTATAATGATGGATCTTCACGAATCATATGCCTTGTCCCTCAACAAGAATATATTATTCAATAACATACATTTTTTGTAGAAAAACTATTTTTTTTGTTATAAAAGGTTAAACCGATATATTTGTAAAATACATGCATGTAGTATATTTCAACGCTTCTTTTTGAATTGCGAAAAACAATTTTCACTTTAGTTTCTTTGTCAAGATTCCAGTTAGTAAAAAATTTCCAAGTATCAAAACTTTTTTCTCCCTTTCCACTACTTTGTAATCGATGCTGGAAGTTGGAAGTACACTCGAATAAATAAGACTGGACCTAGAAGAGTAATATTTTCGGTGATAATGGTCACGTATCGCCTCTGAAAAGAGGCACCTGAAGAAAAGAGAATGATGTCTCATTTTCATGGTGGCAGTTTTGGAATGGCATGTAGTATATAAGGGTAGTTTTAGTGTCCGTTGCCAGAGGTTCGGCGAGCTCCCCTGGCCTTCATGGGGGTGGTTATACCCGGCAGCTTGTATGGCACGATAGGTTATGAATTAATGGGAGCGAAGGCATCTGTACTCCGCGAAGTTTATCAATGCTTCCCATTCGATTAGCTTCACGTGTCTGCTCGGGGTGTATTGTGTTTGGGCGATACCCGATATATACGGCTGATAGATTTTTTTGAGAATATGATTTTGACGGCTGCCTTTGGATCATATACCTAATTTATGTGTTGAAATATATTGAATTACTATCAAAACTTGCTCTCAGTAACGCTCTGTATTTAACTAAGATTGATGTTCTCCTTAATAGTACGTTGACACTTGACTTTTTTTCCTTAAAATAATTCAAAATATGATTGTAACTACCACGCCGGAAGTTGTTTTTTTTATCTCGGGGTATTTTTAAAATTTTAAAAACAAATAAATTTTGTTGTTATCACTGTTACATACAACTGTATTTTTAAATGTGCGCATCAAAAATGTGTTATTTGTTTTATCGTGCTTTTTTTTATTTAAGCAAATATTGAAAGACGTATCATTTGAACAAATATAAGTAACATCTTCATGTATTTTATTTACCCTTTTAGAATCTTCACCTTTTACCACTCAACCAGCACATCTCTGTATAGGCCTTGGGGTGATAAATGGATACACCCGTTGGCCGTTGCTATCTTGTTTCGTAATTAGTTCGCCCACCGTGTACCTAGAATTTGATAATATTAGAAATTCTTTAAGAAATATAACTAATAATATTTTTCAGGGCTTTAAATATATAAATTAATGTAATAGGTCTATAACTCAAAAACCGGAATTTGACACTAGATACTAACACTTTTGAATGCGCTGTAGAAAATCATTGATATACGTGTCATTTTGAAGCTCTATTTATAAGCTGTCAATGTTTGATTTGCTGGTTTGCATCATATTTTTTTCAATCAAAAAACAGCGTTTGCGGAAGTCACTTTTTTGCTAAGAAAACTGCAGTTGAAAGTCATCGTTTGCTCATGAAATTGTATGGCAAACACGTTCTTGCAAAAACACAGTGTTTTGAGAGGTTTCAACGCTTTAAAGTGACGATTTTGAAATCAACGACAAAAACGGCCTGGACAGCAGAAAAAGTTTGAAGATAAAAAATAAGAAGCGTTACTCGACCAAGACTCGTCTCAAACACATAAGGAGCTTGTGGCATCATTGGGCCTGACTCAAGCAACGATTACCAAGCGCCTAAAAGTATTGGAATTCATCCAGAAGCAAGAAAATTGGGTGCTATACGAGTTGAACCCGAGAGACGTGAAAAGGCGATTTTGCATGTCTGAAATGCTGCTCGAGCGTTATAAAAAAAAGTCGTTTTGCATCGAATTGTTACTGGCGACGGAAAATGGATTCATTAAGATAATCCAAAGAGCAAAAAATCGTATTTGAAGAACGGCCAACCAGCCAAAGTATTCATGCTGCCAAGATAATTCCCTGTATTTGGTGGAACCAGAAGGGAGTTGTGTATTACGAGGTTTTAAAACCATTACTGGAGAGGTGTACTAACAACATTTGATTCATTAAAAGAGAGCATTGAAGGAAAAACGGTCAAAATGCGAGACCAGACACGAGGCATTGATTTTCCAACATGACAATGCTCGGCCACATGTTGCTCAACCCGTTAAAAACTATTTGGTAAATAGCGGATGGGAAGTTCTGCCCCACTCGACATATGGTCCAGACTTGGCGCCTTTTGACTGCCTTTAGTTTCAGTCGATGCAGAATGGACAAGGCATCAAAAATTGGCTCGATTCGTTCTTTGATGGCATCCACAAATTACCAAAAAGATTTGAAATATTGTAACTTCCGATCGACAATACTTTGAATAACATTAAATAAACGCTCAAATTTCCTAATAAAATTCCGGTTTTTAAAGAATAGACCCCATATCAATTTAAATCATCTGAGATAGCAATATAAATATTCGCCAGGCCAGCTCCGCGTGATCGATTGATGTGATTGGGTTCGACTGGCCGTTACGAGTGCTGCCCAATAGACACAATTTTTGAGCGACAATAAAACGCCCCCGGCCATCGCGCGACTTAATTAGGGGATGTTTTACTTCTGGAAGAGCGCGCCCTTAAAGCGGAGAGAAGGTCGGCCCGGCCGTAAATACGGCGCCCTGGCCAACGGAACTCCTCCCGTGATCATTCAAGATGAAACGCGAGGCGAGCCCCCGCCGGGCCCGGCTCGTGGCAATAAAAACGGGACGTAAACGAATGAATGTATTCTACGCTTACAATTTTAACGAAGCTAAGGGATACGAAATGAACGGTTTTCGGGAGCCGTAGCAATACTAATTTCCTTGTAACGGGCCCCATAAAATCCGTCCTTCCGAACGTCTACGACCGGCTCTGTATTGCGCGCCTCGGCTGCCACGGCAGTGTGTGCCGAGGTAGACTAATGCGCATACTTAGTGTTTTCTACATAATCTGTAAACAATATTTAGTATCCCAGCAACCCCTCTACCACTAGACAAAACAAATGATCAGAAAATATGCTTTAAATATTTAAAAAAAACTGAACGAAAATTGACATTATACATTTTTATCATCTCATCGTGATGAAGAAGATGCAAAATATGTTTAACACTCCACTATTTCCATTTTAATAAAATCAACAAGTTAAGCAAACCAATTGTGTTTTTAAACTTGAAGTAAACTTACAAATGAATATTCATGTTCAAACTCTTAGACCAATTAGCTTATCGCAAATGTATAATATTTCGTTTTCATTGAAACAATTTTATGTAACTTTAGTTAAACTTGGATTGTTTCCTAGAATGAATTAAGAAATAAATAAATTAAACAAAACTCTTAAAGAAAATACCGATGTGAGATTTCTTCCAGCCTTTAGAGACATTGTAGAATTTAGATATCTAAGTAGCTGCTAATGATATGTTGCTTTCTTTAAAATTAATATTACTTGCTGGCCACACCATAAAAATATAAACACGGTATTTAATGTATTCGATCTCACCTCTGATTGGCCCTATGCTTTTTCCGATTGGCTTTTTCAATTAGCTTTGATTTGGTTTATTATTGCCTATTTAAATATACAGGACGAACAACATGGTGACAGTTGTTCAAACAAAAAACTTGGCTTAACGAGTCTCCCATTCACACCGTAATTTAATCGAGATGAGTAAATTAAATGGTTTTCAGACCTTTTCAATCTTTTCGCTATTTCGATCAATATTTAAAAAAATAAACATAAAAAATTACTCTAAAGAGAAACTATTTTTTTTTAGTTTTTTTATTAAAATAAATATATGAATATATTGTGCATATAGCAGTTATCAATTAAATACAAAATTTATAAACATTAAAAGTCCTATTTGATATCCTAAAAAGACAATACTTCGAACCACAGTTTATATCTTCCCTCCCTCGACGCGCAATGTAGAGCTGAATTAATTTTCTCCAGGACGAGTAAAATAAATTTGAAAATTTCCCCCAAATTGATTCCCTTCGTTTAAAATAACTTTGTTTATAAATCTCGGCTGATTGACGGTTCCACTTAAGGGCTTCCCGTGGCGGAGCTTTCTGCTTTACAACCCTCTGTCCGAGGGAGTGTAATCAAATGTAAGATTCCACCAATTAGATATTTTTTTATTACGGAGAGTCATTTCGAGTGTTGCACTTTATAAGTTGATTGCAGAGATCCAAAGTTTGTTATGTTTGAAATTTGCTATCGCGTTCGTATTTCTCAAACTTCGCCCTTAAGAGCGCCGTTTCAATATTAACATCAGATAAGTCTCGCTTGCGTGGGTCATTTGTATGGGCAAATTGAAGTTGTTTTATTATTTTGTGAGTACGCATTAGTGGAAACAATTTGGGAAAACTGCCTTCAATGCCCATTACTGGAATGATCCTCGGTAAGTAAATAATGTACCACAAGCGGCCTCCCTCACGCGCGGGAATATTCATGGATTCATTTGTCTCGGTGGTGGAGTGATTTCTACCTTAATCGAGTTCTTCGAGGGGTTTGTTTATTTAGTAGGCTGCTCACTTAGTGCGAGCCGAGCAATTACCCGAACTCTCGATGATTCATAAAGTATTGCTAAGTTGATCGTAAAAATAATTGTCAGTCGGTTTCCTGGTAACCGTTATATTTCACTTCCAGAAACAGTAAAATTTAATGTCGTCTTTATTCAACGTCCTTATTAGCGAAAACACTGGAATAATTGAGACTCTTGTTTATTATAAGAAGTAATTTATATTTAAATTTTTTTTCTTCAAACGTGTGTTTTATCATATTATATTACCTTAATCATTTTAAGCCGAAACTCAAATACAGACTAAAAAATTTGCTCTATACGAGAAGAAAAAGCATACATAGCAACAAAAACGTTTTAATGTATATAAATATTTTAAACATATTATTTAACTGCCTATCTGCATGCTTGTGATTTTAAACAACCCAAAGGTGTTTTCAGTCATAATTTTTTTTTGATACATTTTATTCAATATCCATTCACTGATTGATTTCAATATTGTCTTTCGACGTGAATTTTCAATAATATTTTTCTAACTACATACTCACAATTAATTTTTGATAATATTTGTTGATATCTTTTCATTACAAAGAAAAATAACTCATTTAAAAACTATTTCATTTTACCTTTTTACAGTTATCAAATTTTTCACTATCAACACAACCTTAAAGTACATGTTATAAGTATTGAAGTAATCTTTATTTATAAGGAACTTATCCAAAAAATATATTAAAAATTGCATTATAATAACGTTATTTTAAACATTTTTGTTTAAAACAAAAAATTATACTTCTATAAAAAACGTGTGAAGAACTCAAAAAAAATTGTTTACAAAATAAAAAAATCTTATCATTTTATTTAAATTAAAAAACGAAAAATTCGCATTGAAAAATATCTTGCTGATCATAAAATTAGTTTTGGTTTAAAAATTCTAAAAAAATACCTCTTTTAATTTCGCTGGTAAAATTTCCTATCAAAATCCCATTTCTCAATGAATTTCAAATTCACATAAATATTCCATCTTCAATCTAAAACACATAAATATTATAGATAAAAAAGCAAACACTGTCTATAAATCGAAAAAGGCTGTGTTCAAAATGGTCCCCCTTTATTTACAAATTTTTCCGCACTCTCCAACAACCGATCACCTTTGCACTCAGGAGCGTTAAAGATCAATTCAATAAAGTTGACTTGCCGGAAAAACGCAACCTCACAACCTACCATCCCATCTAATAGAGTTTAACATTAGTGAAAAGTTCTTGTCTTTCAGGAGTCGAGGGTAGTTTTAAAGTTTAGCAATCCACTGAACCGTGTCTCGGTCTCATCGATACTACCTAGGAAGACCGGACCCTGGAGCAGTTGGAATATACCACCACAGAAAGCCAGTGATTGGGAAGATCAGCGAATGAAATTAAATTTGAACCTTATGGGCAGATTTGCTAAGCTTTAAAATGACTGGATGTTTCTAAAAAAAAATAATTGTTTGTTAACATAAACTCATGCTTAAGAACAGAAGCAAAAAGTATCATTGTTGCTCTTTGCAAGAAGCCTTATAATAGAATATTTATTAGGTTAGAATATCATATTTATATACTGGAGATGAGTTAAAGAAATGTTCGTATCCACAACAGATTTTAATAGCCAAATTGAATGAAGATCAATAGTGTTTATCATGCCACGCGTTAAGATTGTCACGCACACATACATACACATACACACACACACATATATATATATATTTATATACAGGGTGTCCAAACAGAGTATCGGGTATTTGTTAGTTCAGTAAAACAAAAACTACTAGTAATCAAGTTTTTTTTTTTATTGTTGATCATAAAAATACAAAATGGAAAATTATTTCGAAAAGATGATGTTATCCAAATGGTGGCCGTTACGCGATGCTGGCACTCTTCTAATCTGGAACGAAGATTTCTGATAACACGCTGACACATAGCCCTCGATATTGCTCCCATTTCTGACCTGATGTTTTGTCTCAACTCCGTTAGGTTCGCCGGATTATTCTCACAAACCCTACTTTTAAGGTATCCTCATACGAAATAGTCAAGAGGGCTAAGGTCGGAGCTTCTGGCCAGATGATGTTACCTCTACGCGAAATGACTTTATTAGGGAATAATTCGTTAACAGCTTCAATTGATTGATTGGATGTATAGCAAGTGGACCGCCTTATTGAAACCACGCTGAAACCTTGAAATTCCTGCAGCTCTGGGCCCAAAAATTTTCGCAGCATATCGCAATAACCCGATACTCTTTTTGGACACCCTATATATATATATGTGTGTGTATAAATTTGTCTTTAAATAATTAAAATTAATTTACCATGTTGATTATACGCGATGCAAACAAAATCGCATTGTTCCCACGCAGGTATTCGTGCATTACCCGCACACCCTCACAACTTGCAGCCTGCGGTGTGAGCCTCCTCGCCAGGACCGCAGCCCCCTCCAGGTTTACGGGCGCCCCTGGCTACATTACCTGGCCGCACGCACCCGCACTGCTGCCACCCTCCCGCCGAATCAACCGACTTCGCATTCTAATTATTTAACCCTAACCGATACACCCCCCCCCCCCCCCCGTCTGGTGGTAGTTCAATCAATTCCACGCCGGTGCGAGATCTGCCGAAAATTCGGCCGATACTCGAAGGTATCTTCTGCTGGAAATAGTATCAATGGTTTTTGCTTTCTCCGCATTTTCACGCAAAAATATTTTCTGTTTATTATTTTCTATACTATTGCTCGTAGCAAGTAATGACACGATGCTCGTGCGGAAAGTCGAATGAGTCTCTGTCATTTTCTCAAACAACCAAGCTGACTTTAATAAAACACTTACATTCTAATTACAATGCTTTAAAAAATATATATATATATATATATAAGAATCCAAAATATACTAAATGGATGTATTTCAATACTTACATAGACAAAATTTATAAAAACCAAAAATACAAGATTTAATCGTCAGGTATTAGGTTTGTTCGAAAATTTCAGTTAAAAAAATTTACATTTTTTCTTATTTAAAGGCATTCTTGAAAAGAATTGATATTATATATTTTAAATTATTTGTAAAACTTTTAATATGTGAGCATATAATTGAAGTGACTTTTTATATTACAATCTTATCAATTTTATAAGAAGTAAAGATGCTTTATGAGAATGTCATTATAATTAAATTAGTTTAATTTAAAATTGGTTTACATTTTTTTTTCACCTGTGTAATAATTCATTTATTAAACTAATTGTAGTTATTTTAATATTCTATGGTCTTTTTACTGTGACTAAATGATATTGCAATTCATTATTCTTCACATAAAAACTTACAAATAAACCTTGTTTCATTTTAAGAGGTCCAGCTGTTTTGACGCAGCGACTGATTCCCGAAGATGTTTGGTCACGTGACAATGAGATCACATGTTTTTCTCGAATGGAAATGCTAATTATCACATTTCTAGAAACGTCCATATTTACTCATGCTAATCACACAATATGAGAACAATTGAGACAACACCGGCATACACTTCCTTTAACCCACTTACATAATGTGTATTTATACAGATGTATTGAGATTTAAATTTCAAAAACAAGCAAGGAATTTTTTTTTTTATTACAGAATAAATTTAAATTTAATTTGTTGCAACAAGTGTACGGTAATAAACAAAGCTAAACTTGTATTCACATATTATACATACATAATTATTCAATACATCGTTTTGATGTTTTCTCGAGGATCTTACCCACATGACAAAATCAACCTCAAAATGTGATTTTTCATAATGATGCTCTTTCTAAGGTGTCAAAAATTTTTGCATTATATAATATTAAGCTGTTTATATTTTGGCCGTAATATAAGAATGTTCGAATATTGGCCAAAATAAATCGATTATGATCACCACTACTATAAACTATTTTATATAAAAACTTTAGCAAGCTAACTTTAGCAACAAAAAAAACAACAGTTGTTTTTATAAATCTGTTTTCTATTTAATATTTTAACTGAGCTGTTTTAAAAAGTAACTTATTTTTACTGTGATTTTAGTTTATATTATTTTTTCACTGTTATTGACTGCTCACTGTAAGAAATTTCAATTGAGTATTATACTTCCTAAAAAGTACTGCAGTTTAAATAATTATCGTACAATCATGCATATTATTACGCATTCAGTGGTACATTAAGTATAATAATGCATAGCAAAATGTTCATATCATCATTGTCTTCCTCAAATAATGATAGATTAGTTTTGGTAAGAAACAAGATCTTGTCACTATAGAGTTAAGATATACTTAGTCCAAATAATAATATCCTAGTTATATACTGATGACACGTATACCATTAACAAATCACTCACAATATTACTTCGATAATCTAACATGATTTTGTAACACTATACTGATTCAGCAACTCCTTATTAATATCATAAAAAATAATAATATTATTTCAATGCTTTATAAAAGATTTGAAATTTGTTGATTAAATCAGAATTTTTTGCCCAAACAGGTTTAAGTAAAACTAAAGTGAAAATTTTACAATAAATATTAGTTTTAATAGCAAAATTGTTTCAATAAATCATGCACACTCACCTAGTCTATAAATATATATTTTAAGGATGTTTGTAAGCTCTCCAAAGCAGCGGCCGTTGGGTTTCAAGATGTTTCGAGCCGGTTCACTCCACTCTACTGGTTCGTTCTCTCTATACTCCAGGACAGTGTTTCTAAACCATTTTTTTATTTTTTATATGAAATATGCCTTTTTAATTTTAGTTAGTATACAATACACAATAAGCGTCCACTCTTTACAAAACATATCGTTCGTATTTTTTGTGTCAATAAAACAACCTGTCTTAGCGAATCAAATGTGATGGCTGCTCAAATGTCGACTAATTTGTTGTGTTGGCAGTTTTTAATGTTTTCGTGATTGAATTTTTTCAATTGTCAATTGTTGAGAGCTTAAATTATATTTAGTTATCTGAGTGATGGTTTTAATAGACCTTGCATATGTCTATACAAATTGTTTATAAACTATTTGTTTATTAAAATAACTATACATAAATCATATACTCCTTTCTAAACATTGTAGATATCTTTTTGCCTAAAAAAATCACTTGAGTTAAGATTCATTCATTGAAATATATTAAATTTCTATCGACCTCAACCCCAGAATATTGTCATCAATAATGAACTTCTCCTACAAATACGTCCGTTCTCCCCTGTCATTCAATTACATGCAATATATACTTACTCCAATTTTAGCAGTTCTATTTGCACACCCATCTTACCCATCACCGATTTCGGCGGTCTTAATTAGAAAAATACGTCTTAATTTATATTAAACTTTAAGATAACACTTCACTTAACGTTATTCAATTACAAGTGCGTAATATTCCATGATTATTTCCTAAAACTCAATATTTTCAGGAAACGCCGTTCGGGAAGCTCTGCCCTAGTCTATAGTGAGCAATCAAGGCAATGTGGTGATAATAGAAGGCGAAGTACAATAATCTAAGTGCACTCTGCGTGCAGCGAGGCCAGTTAGGAATAAAGAACCCGGCCTCGGAAAACACGGTTAAGACCGAGGCGAGGCATAAAATTTTTGAATATATTTGAAAATTTTGTTTTAATGGTGTTTTCGTTGGCTTTGATGTTTTCACTTGGCTGTCTCGTTGAATGTAAGAAAAATCTGTAACAGTTTTTTGTTAGTTTTTGACGGCTGTTTAAACTTCCTGAAAATGGCCTAAGTACCAGGATCAAAACGTCTCAACTATTAACACTCAAAAATAAATTAAAATCATGGCCTATCTTAAACTTCCAATCAAAAACATTATTTCTATACCGTTCTTTAATCATGGCATCTCCATTTTCCTAAAAACATCGTAGCTGAAAATCCTAACGAGTCAACAGACTGTATCAGCTAATGAGGATTAATTGACTCCCACCCGCTTCAGGACTGAGCAGCCCCGACAGCTGGGGGCGGTGGGGGAGATATATCGTATATCGCAGCCTCCGCGCACGTGCACCCCCACGTACTCACCACTCGGGTGCTTGCACGATTATCTTCGAATCCTTCACGCCTAGAGAGATCAGGCTTTACGTTGGATTAGATTAGACTGCTCTGGGTGATTAAGGCTGCATTTTTGATAAATAGATTTTTTTTTATGTAGCACATTTGATATAGACATATACTTGGATCAGTGAAAATGGTGATGTGTGTTGTAAACAATTACTAGTAAAGAATTACATTTCTACAAGCGCAAAATCCTGTATTACATAATAAATCAATCACAGACTAGATTTATTTAATATTTAAACAACAAATGTGAATAAAGTAAGAAAAAACCTTAAAGGTATTTTGTAATCTGAACAGGCTCAAGAATAGGCATTAGATAAGAATCAATCCATACATATTTAATTTTTATTTTTTTAATTAAATAAGTTTTGAGTAAAATACTTGAGTGATTTTCCACATGTTCATTTTTATTTGTGACCGGTTTCGCCAACCTTTCACGTTGGCATTGCTGTACTGATACTCTGTTTGATAATGCCAACGTGAAAGGTTGGCGAAACGGGTCACAAATAAAAACGAACACGTGGAAAATCACTCAAATATTTTACTCAAAAATATTAAAATGGAATTCCAACAAGTACTCTCTGTCAAAAATATTGAATTTCTTTTATTTTAATCTTTAATTTTACATAGATTTTATCGTTAAAAAACTTAAAGGTTAATCACTTACAGGTATGTGTTAAAAAATACGGTTCGCAAAACTATACCGCTTTTGTAAGGATGGATAATCGAGTAAATTTATATCATCATTACCAATTCGGTTACTTATATTAATCAATTTATTTTATGTATACAATAATTACCATTTTATTGATATCATTTTTTATAACACTTCAGAATTTTATTCAGTTCGTTTAAACGAACTGAATAATTTTAAAATAAGGAAAGAGTTGTTATCATTTTATGACTTTTGAAGGTAATTTTTTTCGATTATTTAAAGATTAAAAAAATATACGATTGTGTGATGTCGATTATCAAAACCACTCGAGTGTGCACATCACTAGGCCCAGCACTACTGACTGCATTAGCACTGCCGGCGCTTTATCTCACACTTCAGGCATAAATAATGACTCTATTTCTGGCCGACTTCCCACTCCAATATTTAACCTGGTTATCAAACATATGCAAGGGTGGGCGACAAAAACTCGCTGCGTTTCTCCCCTAATGCTCGTTTGAGTACCGCTGGAGACATGCAAATGGAACCAAAATCATGCAAAAAGCCAAAAACGTTTTATCATGTGATTAATGAATATTCATCATTACCACATTAACAAATTGTATTAATATTACATATTTCTAGAAGTACACAAAGAAGAGCAAGTAATTTGTCGAGAATTTTTGTATTTTTTAATTGCCTTCTTTTTTGGAGAATATCAAAGACTAAACTTGGGTTACTATCACTCTATCAAATTGAGTGATGGTAATGTAAGCAAGATAAAAGGGCTGTAATCCTTCTTTTCTTTTTAAAAACCAAAAAATATATATATATGTTTTTTTCCAGGCATCTTCAAGCAGAAAAATTGAGATAATTTTGTACCGAAGCCTGTTTGTGTTGATAAGATTTTTTTATGAAGTCGCCCAGAATAAAATGGTATATCGATTGCCTTCGAAAGAAGTATGGTTTCTTAGTTTCTCATTGATTAAGAACAATTATACATTATTTAAACCTTGCAAAACCAACAGTGCTAATAATAAAATGAAATCCCTAACTATTCAAATTGAAATAAATAATAAATCTCGAATCCAAGCAAGCATACCTGTAAAATAATCATTTTCATATATATACTGCATTCCACTGAATAATGTATACTCTGTCTTCAATTAACTGCCAAAGTACGTTTTATTGAGTCTTCTCGGGTAAACATAAATGGGTGTCTTTAAATATTGATGTATGTATTCTACCGATGGAGGCCGAAAGTCGTTATCTTCTGAATTTACACCTTTAAGGGTCTATTTTATACTATCCCTAATTTATTGCTCGTTAAAATGCTACTAGAGAGTGTTTTTCGTAAATATTCCGACGAAAAAAATAGAGCGAGTGTGAAAGCTACAAATATCTACGCTGAGAATTATAAATCGAGCTTAAATTTTAATAAACTTAAAGGTTTTCAAATGATTTATAAAATAAGGATTTATAAATTTCTGTTTTAAAAAAAAATTCGTGAAATATACATGACGCGTAAAAAATGCCTGGAAAGTCATGATTACTGTAAAGCACTATTTTTAACTTTACTCAAAGCATGAACATAAATATGGGTTTCTTAGAAATATGTGTTCCGTCACAATCAATAATAGCTTTTCGATGAATGAACAGGTAATCCACGTATGTACAATGGGTTAAAAATATTACTATAAGGGAGGCCCACTAATGATTTTAATACCTGATAACGTATTAGGGACAAGTTCCAGTTCACATTGCATGCCTGCGAAGTCACACCAAAGTCACAGAAAGAGCTGAATCACAATGGAGCAATTCTGTAACCAAAACAAATTGCCACGTTAATTACCGAGCATGAATACAGGCTGCGTATAAATCAAACATATCGGTCGGCCAATCAGTAAAAAATCATGAAAAAATCCCAACGACTGTTCTAAAACGCTAACTTTTTAGACTCCTAATTTATATATTTCGATCAACATTGTTTTTTTTAAATTCCTATCATTTCTTGAAAAAAATGTCATTACATGCTTACTATTTGGCTATTCATATATTTTCATTGATTACGAAGGTAATAAAACTATTCGTGAACATTATATCATTTTGTATACATATTTATTTGTTTCTACTTAATATATTTTATTTGAGAAATAGTTTAAAAAAATTATCATTTTGTACCTTCTATACTAGAAAAAGGAAAAATTTCACTCAATATTGAAGCATAGCCGTTATTTTTTAAATCACTTCTATAAAGTTATGAAATGTTGAAAATAATTTTTATTTAATACCTTTGCCATAAAACGTTTTATTGTGTCTTAAATGCTGGCTTGTCGATCATGTAGTCTTAGATCAGATTCGGATGATGGCAATATTTGTTCTAATATTTGTATAGTAATATGATACATTACATCCAGATACAATTAAAAGAAAATTTATCAGCACAACAAAACAATGCCTTCTACATAACATAAAGCCTTCTACTATTCATTTTGGTGACAAATTTGCGTTGAATATGGTAAAGGTTGAAATAAATTACATTTAATTTATTTATTGGTGTATAATAAAACATCATTTAGATTTCAAAGGTTTTGTGTTTATTTTTTTCTGATTGTGTTTTTGTTACACAGTTTGCTTTTTGATGGGTGTTTATAAAATAATTCCTTTATTGCCTATTAAGCCTAAGATCATAATTCCCGTTTTACGTAATCCTCTCTCCAAATACGGACGAAGAGAATTTTTGGAATTTCTAGCAAACGTACTCCAAAAATATTATCTCTTTCTCGCAAAACACAATGGTCGGTTAATTTGGGTTAATTGAGGTAAATTAAAATATACCCACGCAATAATTGGAATATGAATGTTTTCAAAACCAGGAACCGTTTTACTTTAAATCGATGTATTCAAAAATACAGGCACTCATTTTAAATTAAACACCATAAATTAATTTATGTGAATAACCCAATAAAATATACCATTGATTCTGAAAGATAAAATACTTTGAACGCACAAAAAATCCCCATAAACTTTTGAGCTGATGGAAAAAAATACATTTTTAAATTCATTTCAAATATCAAAAATCGTAAATACTCCATAATAAGAATTATCATAATAAGCTGCTTAAAGAAATATTCTATAATAAATTATTATGCAAAATATTTTCCATATTCCACAAATTTTATTCCATAATAATCGATATCGATATTACCCGTTTTGTATTTTGTTTCTTATTATCTGTATAGTAAACCTTTTTAGAAGTATTAGTAAATGATGTAAAAACATAAATACAGGCAAAAAATTTGAACCATAAAAACATACGTAGCTAATGTCATAATGGCAAATGAAAGACATATTGCTTGCTAAGCACAAAAAATGTATTTATACATGATAAATACATTTTTTTCAACAACTCGATTTATTATCTTTAAAAAAATCTGTAAACTGGGAACTTGAGGATACCTTATTGTAAACCATATCACACTTTAAAGGAAAAAAAACAGAAGTAAAATTTAATATATTGTTTATAGTATTATCAATCATATTTTTGTATTTATTTATCCAAAAAATTAAGTATCACATTTCACATGCAGTTAAAATTAATAAACTATTTTCAGATCAAACATTATTTTTGAATATATTTTGTATTGTTAAAAGTATATATTTTTTAAATATTTCCTTATAAATCAGAGAATAACTTTTTTTTGGGCCACAAGCTATGGAAGTTTCTTGCAATATCTTTAATCGTCTTTTCTTGTGTAGTTGATTGTTAGTAAATAAATAATAATAAAATAAACTTACCAATCTGATCCAATAATAAACTTTTTCAATATAAATATGGAGGAAATATAGTTTAACCGTGATACAATCCGTTTTCAATCATCACAGAAGAACTGTGTTCTTTGTTAATCCCGGACTATCCCAAAATCGCTTAACAAAGCACACAATCAAAATAAACATCCCTCAAAGCTTTCGTGATTCACTTCCTTATTTTATCAATTTGTCTATTCTGCCTCAGCATAAATATGGTCGAAGGTTATTTACCGGAAAGGCTTTTCCAATACGAAGCGGCGAGACTCCCCCAGGAAGCAGGCCGCAGCCCGGCAGGATATGGCTGTAAAATTTAGATTTTCTAAACTTCCGGTGGATGCAGTTTTGTGAAATATGTTGCGGAGTATATTTTCCAGAAAATTCAGAATGTTTTGGCAAAGTTATCCGTCAGGAGAGATAGATTTTAGGTGGAATTTATATAAATATGTCAAATGTGAATATGAACTGATAAATTGTTATGATTTTACTGAAGCAAAATAATTTGTTAACCAAAGATAAATGTGAAAATAAAAAATAAAATAATCCTATTTTTTCAGATTAATTCAAATGAAACTTATTGATACATTTAAATAAATTCAGTTAATTCAAAGATGCCCAAAAGATTAACAAAAAAAAGTATAAGATGCTAAAATCGAAATTTTTTAACTCCAAAATGACTTGATATATAAAAATTTGTTCTTGAAAGCTTCAAATGGAGTGCAATGCTTTTCTACAATGACTGGACGCCAAAAAAAGTTATATATAATTATTTTTCTACTCACGAATCGTTTAAACTGTTCAAACTAAATTATGGGGAAAAGGTATCACGTCAATTTTAGTGACCTTGACCTAATTAACATCTTATCTGGTCATTCCCATTGTCTCTAAAGCAGGAAATTGCATTTCTTATCTCACAAAATGTGTTATTAGTCCAATCTAAGTGTCATAAAAATTTAAGCATTATAAACACATTGAGTGTTGAATGCAACAAATAGAATTGTATTTCACAACGTAGAAATAACACAAACATGTTAAGGTTCGTTTCAATACAAGCGAAAAAATTTTTTTTGATAGTTTATATATTGCAAATCAACCTCTGTAAATAAATAAAAAATATCAAATTGTATCGACCAACACAATATTTAAAAAAATTGTTATAGACCAAATTAAAAGAGGCGGGAACCCAATACCATCAGTTTAGAGTGATCAAACCCGAGAACTCTAGATCAGAAATCAATTGTCTTAATTTATTAACCGGTCGCCTTTTTTTTACAAATATCTACATTTTAATTCAACCCTTATACGAAAATTAGGTTCTTTTTAGTTTTAAAGCCGATGCGAATATTTCGTTTTGTGTTGAATTTATAACAGAACATTTACTACGTTATCTAAAGTCTTGGGCTTTCTCTGTTTATTTAAAGTGACAATAAAATGTCAGAGTCCTCAGCGTATACTGTAAACAGCAAATATAACGTGTCGTATACAGTACAGATTGCAAGCAAAAGTTTCAGTTTCTACTGTTGCCCGCAAATATACCCCCAGGACTCCAGTCCTGCCGGACGGCTTACCCCATGAATATACAATGTCCGAAATAAAATATGCTACCCAGTGAGGTTTTGAGTTAAAATCGCCTTTGGATGTTATTTGGATAAATGGTGAATACGACTTAGAGACCACTAAGCTATATTATATGTATATATATATTTTTTAAGCTCGTTTGTCATGAAATAATAACACTACAAAAAAATTATTAACATATGAATAAACATGAATTATATCTTCTAGCCAGAAAAGCGTTTATATGATGCAAAATATTTTTTTATGTTTTCAAATTTCTCTTATAAATTATTTCCAAATCTCAAACCAAATGTTACTCCATTCAATAGTCTATATTTTCAAGTGTTTTACTAAAAAGCAATTATTGATATACAAATATGGTCTCATATGTTGGTGAGGCATTTTCACAAATATCTTGGAATTGAAAATGAAAAACCATAGGCTATTTTAATTTAATACATAATAAATATTCTAACATGCTTACAACACTAACCTATCAAAATATATATTATTATTTTGTGCCTCTCCTCATAGGGAGTTGGTGACCTTTTCAACGAATATAATTCTTGGGCCAATCTCATTGTTTTGGCCACACTTCTAACATCCAACCCCTAGCTTAAATTCCGCATCCATGTTAGTTTTCACCTTTCAGTTTTATCCTCTTGTTCAAAGTGTATTGCTTTAAGATTATTACGAAGTACAAACCGTTCATATGAGCAACACATTCGTTATTAAAAAAGTAAACATCCGGAATTGAATATTTGGTATAAATAGCATGCATTTGGTGTGAATATTTACAAGCACCTCACCAGCTGCGTGATTACGTGGAAGTTAATCCATTAAATTATTTTTAAATACATTTTTTTTTTAAATATAAAATGAATTACTTCTTTGCTATAACTTTTGTGCTAATAGCTTCAGCATATTCCCAACAACTATGTAAGTTTATCATGTTTTAAAATATATATTTCAATCATAAACAAAACAACATTTAAGTCTTTTTTTTTAGTACGCTTATTTTTAATAAGAAAAAATCTTGAATATAAATTGTTTTTCATATAATCGATACCATTAAGATCTTTCTTCTAAATTTTCCACCTTGGAAAGTAATTTTAGTACCATAATAATAAATATTCACGAATAGATTTCCCAAAGATGAGATAAGTTTTTTGGTTTATTATTTGGTGTAAATATAAGAAAACCATTTTTTTTTCAAGTATATTTTTAAAAAATTTAATGCTTGTTAGTTTTTTTTCGTTTCGAACTTTTTCGTAAAAAGTAAAAAATAATTAAACTGTTTTTTTATGTATATATTTCCTGCAGCCGTATCACCGAGTAAAGTAAGCTGCAATGATAAAAAAATTATTGTGAATACTCACAATAACTTAAGAAACCGCGTTGCTAAAGGACTAATTGCTGGTCAGCCACCTGCTTCTGCAATGATTGCACTTGTGAGTAACATCTTACAAAATATTTTATATTGACATGAACTATAGGAAACCATTTTGAAGTTCATATTTTTTCAATTATATTCAAGAATCAAAATTAATTTTTTCCATGGCATATTTTTGTATGATACTCGATTTTTGGAAATATTTTTAATTTTTGAAGTCTAAATGTAACTTTTAATTTTATAGGAAAATTCAAGCCCGCTTCAAAATATTTAGATATTGATATGATTTTAACTTCACATATCTGTGTAAATATTTTTGTTCGCAGCAATGGGATGATAATCTTGAAATTCAAGCACAGACCTGGGCCAATAATAAAGTTTTTCAACATTCTAAAAGTAATGATCGTAAGTATATATATAAAAACGTTTATTTTTTTATACATAAAACACAAAATAAAGAAAAACAGCTTCATCTTTCCTGAATGAATATAAATTTACAAACCCTTCCAAATTTGATTAAATTAGCTAAATATTGTATACAAATTTTTATTGTTTGTGTAGAAGAAAAAGGTCTTTTAAAAGAATCAGGATATAAAATTATTTTGCTAGGAAAGGATTATATATCCATGCTGTTGGACAGCAGCAATGCACAGATTTCCCTTGCATTAAACTGCGGTTTAGTAGGACCCGCGAACCCATTACACTATTTTCCCCATAGAAAACCATGAACATTGCCTCAGAATGAGTATATGCTCAGTGCAATGGTCGCCAACCTCCTCTGAGAAGAGGCACTTGATGAAAACAAAATATTTTAAACAGGACCACCACCAACACTTGCCGCATGGCGTGTATAGCATAAATAATGTTCTCACGGATTTCCCGTGAGAAGCTTTTATTATTCACGACTAAAATCATTACATGTTTATGTGTTAATTTGAAACATAAATATTTATTATTTTGTATTTTTGATCACAATTTCTTAGCCTAAAATAGTTACTGGTATATGTTTCAGCTCGCTTCTATGTTGGAGAGAATATTTACAGATTTTCTTCAACTGACTTTAGAAACACTGCATGGAATTGGAATGCGCCGATATCTGCATGGTTTGATGAAAATAAACTATATAAATACGGCGTGTACTACTTTGACATAAAAACAGGTCACTATACACAGGTAACGTAAATTATTTGCATAATAATATTAAATTATTTTTAATAGAACTAGATATTGGTGGTCAAATGACAAAAATACTTTGTTTAACATACAAAATATTTTAAAATTAACTATTTGTAAAAATCCTGATCATAACAAATGTTATACTTACTCCTTGTTTTATTATCTAAGTGTGATAATTATTTTTTTCATACTTTTTATTGACAAAGTTGAATGTATAACACATATAAAATATATATTTATACACACACATATATATATATATATATATATATATATATATATATATATATATATATATATATATATATATATAATATAATATAATATAATGACAATCACATGTGTTTTTATCGTTTTTCAATATTTCTGTTTTAGGTCATCTGGGGAAACACTGCAAAGATAGGTTGTGGAGCTTCCCAATACACTGATGGAAAATATCTGACTAAATTCTATGTCTGCAAGTATGGACCCGGGTAAATAGACGCATTTAAATTTTTATATATTTTTATTTATATATTTGTAATATTTAAAAAGATTTTAAACGTTACAAACGTAGTTTTTTATAAATATTATTTTTTTTCAGAGGAAACATAATAGGAAGATATCCATACCCAAAATCTAACGGTAAAAATACTGCTAAAAGTCTTAATTGTCTAACATATTGCAACAATTTATATGGAAATTACTGCAAGTGAATAAAACATGAAACAAACTACGTATACTTGTAGTTGCTCATTATTTAAAAAAATATTAAAGCTCCTATTCAAATGTATTTTATTTTCCTGTAATATGTGTGTTTTTTCTCTGTTTTCTATTTTTATGATAATTATGAAATAAATTTATGAAATCAGCCTATAGGTTCAATATTTTCAATAAAAGCATTTAATAAAAAGCAGTATTTTTATTTGCAGTTTTTTACCCACAAGCAATGGAAGAACAGACCGTTAAAATAATCCTATTTTTTACTAGCTAGCTATTTGTTCATAAACTATACGTTCTGATTATCTTAGTTTGGATGTCTCTGGGGTTTTATTTTTCAAATACTTTCTTTTCGGACATAAGGACTTTTTATGCTTTGTTTTTTAAAAAGTATTATATCATCAAGATAAACATAAGTCAGTGAGTAAACATGCCTATCACATAACAATAATGTAATTATAAATATTTTTAAGACATCTGTGTTTTTTAAAATCTAAGATAACTAATGTAAATATTTTCTTATAACCTTCTATTGGATTGAAAACTTATAGTTTTTTCAACAATAACATGAACAGATGTGCTTATTTGAAAATTTAAATATTGTAAATGATAATGAAAAAGTCAACAAAGAATACAATAGAAATATTTAAAAAATTACTGGATAAATATTTGGCTACTTTAGCGTGTAATAATTTTTTTTATATGAGGGATGCTCTATAAATTTTGAGGCAACAGAAAATGTTTAAATATAAGTGTTTGTATTACAAATCATTCAGTTATAGAAAAATACTCTTAACCAAGGATATATAGTTATTACTGAATATTTCACTTTATCTTAACAAGAGGCAATATATATATATATATATATATATATATATATATATATATATATATATATTGACTCCCCGCTTTCTTTATTTTGTTGCATGTGCATAGCTGCCATTATGTGCCCTGAGCGTGTGTAAGGGATCGGTAATGGATTAGTGGAATGATTGTGGAGGGATGTGCTCTGGAAGTAGCTTGTCGATGTGGGGGAGCTCCTGCTATTGTTTTTGTAGCCTGCTGCAGAAGGAGAAAGAATTACATAATAATGCTATTGGACAGCACCAATACGCAGACTTTTCCTTTCAATATAAAACTGCGGTGTAGAAGGACTCAGAGACCCACTGCAATAGTATTCTCATAGAGAACCATGAACATTGGCTGAGCACGAGTTTATGTTCAGTGAAATGGTCGCCAACCTTCTCTGAGGAGAGGCACTTGATATAGAAAAAAATATATATAATATATATGTGTATATATATATATATATATATATATATATATATATATATATATATATATATATATATTTATTTATACATATATTTATGCGTAGGTTATTAAAAATATTGATAACAAAAATCCATATTCTCTTAGGATGAGCCTTTATCAATGAATGTTCAATACAAATAAATCACTGCATATAAATAGCAATCGCTTATTACAGAAACCATTATCTAAGTTTGTCATATTTAGATAAACACACTGATATTAAGTGGAAACATAACTGTACATTATTAAATATGGTGAACATTTTGTTCCTATTCTTCTTTGCATCTGGGCTGGTGGCAGCTGTGGCATCCCAAAAAGTATTGTGTAAGTCATCCATCTGTGTTGTTATTCGGTGGTTCTTCTTTATTACAAAATGAAAATCAAATTAAACATCCCAATAAATATTTTAAAAATAATCAATATTTTAAATATCTAATTTAAAAAAATTCATAGTGATTAAACATCGCACTACAAACTTTAGAGTCCCTCACATCTCAAAAACCTCCCTTATTTTTGCAAGAACATTATCTGTTTCGACAAGAGACAAAAAAAAGTCTTTAATTAAAATACTCTTGGCAAAAAGATCTCATCTAAATAAATATACATTGAAATTCTACTTTTCATGTAACTTTTTACACAAAGTGAATGTCCTTTTTTTCTGGAAAAAAAGAACACTTCGTTGTACGCGGGGTAGAAATAATTATAGCAGGGATGCGAGTACAGCCTCCATAACACGTAGCGTCCTAACAACTGGAGGGTTATCCAACGTTCTTTTTTATTACCTCATATTCTTTCATGTGTGTACATATAAATTTACTCTAATTATATGTGAGTAAGTTATTCGGTAAAAAAAACCTGACTGATTGACATAAATAATAGCCTAATTGTATTTTAGGTAATTTTCTCTGTATAATATTGAAATAACTTTTCTTGCATTGCTTAATGTCTTCAAACTTTCTCGACTTTATAAAACAAAAATGCAGCCTTATTAAGTCTTATTGATACATAAATACTTAAAATAAATGTATAGCAAATACATAACAATATTTCATTAATAATCCACATTTTTTTTAACGCAAGTTGTATGATCTATTTATACAATCAATGACGAAAAATGTAGATGAATTTGTATTTGTAAAAAAAAAACAAGCGTAATTCTCCATAAGGTTATCTTATTTTTTATGTCATTGCCTAAGAGTAAGCAAAAATGATACAAACGTAAGCAATCATAATTTCAAGAATGATACTTGGAATTTTTATGCGGAAATAAAATTAAAAATCTCATTAGTAACACATTTGCAATATTCCACCGAGTAATTTTATCATTAACAGCATTTTGTTGGTACCACGGTCACTTATCAATTACAACGCAATTTCCAGTTAGATTAATAATGATTTAGAGAAGTGTGAATTATTTTACGTACAACCTTACTGAGATAATAATAGAAACAATTTGTTATTTAAAATATCTAATGTAACGTATTTTTAAAATAAAAACATGCTGTTTATTGTGCTCACTACAGGTATCCAAATTAACAATTATATAATAAAAAAGCATGAAAAATCACCATGAATATAATCAGCATCAATATTATCAGAAAGTCATATTTTAAAATTTATATTTCATAGTACTCATATTTACAATCTTTTAGATGCTTGCTAACCGTTTGGGTGAATTTTCTTTAAAATTAAGGTAAACACTTAATTTATTTGCATTAACATATACCTAAAGCAAGGACGTGATACTGTTAGCGTTTCCAATCTTCAGTACGTTGTCCACTCTAGTGGATTCCTTTGCCCCTGTAGGGTCAATTTGGATTCAGGAGTGTAATAGAAATGTTCCGAAACATCCTCTAAAGACTGGACTAGCACCCCTTTGCTCGTCCAACCCACTCGAGAGCTATCCAGCCCCGACTACTCGGTCAGCTGAAACCCGATACGGACCTCACATGCTTCATCTAAAAATAAAAATAAATATTTACCTACTGTATGATCGTTTTATACCTCGGAAAATTCTATTTATTTCGTATACGATTTTTAAAAACGTAACACTTAGAAAGCTTCATAAAAATTTCATGTTCATCAAAATACAATAATTGCAGGAAGAACTTATATGATTTCATTTAAAAAATATTAAACGTTTATTCATTTCAACATATAGGTTTTGTTTTTTTTTTTTTTCATGCTATGCAAATATGAAAACCGTATTGCTTTGCACACGCGATACAACTTTAATATGAAAACGTATTAACTTGTTGTTTTTTTTTTAAATACTTGTGTTCAATAAATTATTTAATTTGATTTGGATGATATTAAAACGGGTTGCTGGAGTATTTCATGAAAAATACGATCAGAATTGGAAGTGCCCCGTGCGGCAAACCAACCCCCGACCGACCGCCCGCACTTAGTCTAATGAGGTTCCACACTTTTATTATTTACTGCCCGAAACACTTTTAAATCTTATTATAAACGGAGGCGCCAGTCCACGTACGTAAAACACAACGATACACAGTAACGACCGATACTTCATGGGATCAAATAGAATTTTATAACACTCCATATTAAAAACAATACTTGCTTAAATATACTCCTCATCTGCAGCCTTATTCTCAACATTCACGTGACTGTATATTTATATATTTTAATAATGGTGTTTTGTAATTACATTCTAGTTAACTCAAAGGTCACATGTGCGGATAAGAAAGTAATAACTGACCTCCATAACGAACTCCGAAAACGTGTTGCAAATGGATTGTGCCCCAACCAGCCAGGGTCATCGAATATGCAAAGGGTTGTAAGTAGTCACCCCACTGCCAAATAATATACTTATTTGATATTCAATCAGTTTTTTTTACAAAAAAAATACATTATTTTGAGAACAAACAACCATTATTAATCAACAAAGCAGCAAACTCAAGACCATTGTCATCTTGTGTGTAAAAAGATTGAAGTTTAAAACGTGTTTATTAAAAAAATCAGTATACTAAAGGAACTATTATAAAAGTTAGAAGTATTTTTTCCCTTTGGCTCAATAAGTAAAATTACACAAAATATTTCAATGAAATTTTGAAATCTGCCTAATATATAGTTGTTGTTGTTGTTGTTGTTTATAATAAAAAAACATTATTACAATATACGAGATAAATATCATTTGTCAAAATATAATATTAATTTATTGTAAAACAACATTATTACGAATCAATGGGTTTTTAGGTATGGGACGACAAATTAGGAATATTGGCGCAAGGATGGGCAAACAAAATGGTTTTCTTACATTCAGATAAAAGCTATCGTCTAGATCGTAAGTATATTGTTTATATTTTTGTGTGTATTTAATACATATATAATATATATAGAGCGAAGATATGAACTGGACACGGTCATCATGCATCATGGTTACCTTCCTGCCTCTTTCTTTGGAGGTATTTGCATTTAAATAGCACCATGGTCCACGATAAACTCCACGTTCATACTTCCTGAAAGTTCTGCAGTAAATTTTTTTTCGTATGACGAAAAAATTTAAAGGCTGAATATTTAATGCAATACTTGTCATACTTTTAAAGGAAAATATGCGACTATATCAATTCCGTCGCATATATTAAATCAAATTTATTGGTCATTACAGCTAGATTTCCAGTTGGAGAGAATATGTATATTCACAAAACAAGTTCTACTATTCGAAAATTACCAGATTGGAAAAGATGTGTCATGTCATGGTACGACGAAAATTTGGATTATAAATACGGCAAGTTTGTATCGAATCCGACTCCAACAAAAGAAACTGGTCATTATACTCAGGTAAAATTACTGATATTAATTTATTAAAAGTGACAACGCATTAATTATTTTTCGAGGTGTCTTTTAGGTTACTATTTTAATACGTTTCGTTTGATTATTTAAACAATATTTTAATCAGTGTCTATGCTTTCAGGTTGTCTGGGCCGATACTATGTACATCGGGTGCGGAGTTGCGCAATTCACTGAGGGGGGCTATACCAAATCACTACATGTGTGCAACTACGGTCCACCGTAAGTATCTCATTTCCGTAAATCCCCATTTTATCACCATCTTAAATATTGAATAATTTAATGCTTTTCTGTGGGTATTGTGCAACCTTTTCTTAAACCTTTATTCACTCAGCCTATGACTGTTCAAACAGTGCTTCTCACGGAGAATGTACTTGTTCTCTGATTAATTATTTTGTTGTAATAGAAGCTTTCTTTACTAAATTTGCAAAATCGGTTTAGAATCAACATTTGACTCCTGAACTTCAAGCGTCATATAAGACAGAGATATATATTTTGTTAAAATTTATTTTTAATATTTTTGTGAATATAAGATTTCCTTTTAATAAATAATTTGCGAACATGAAACAATGACCTTCCTTTGACAACAACAAAAACAATTGTGTGGATCTTAATAGACTACGCTTTGGAATGATTTGAGTGGTTATAGGATTATTACAAATTGTCTCAAACTGCCGTTGGTATATCAATAAATTGCAAATCCATATTTATCACAAATGTAGATCATATATCGCATTACTTAATATTTATATGTCAATACACATTATAAATATTAATTCATGTATTAAATAAATTTATTCAACTAATATCAAAGCTGATGTGTTGTCGGACCGAACGTTTTAAGCTGTTTGGAATTTTGATTTTTAATGACTATATTTAAGGACTGGAATATAATTAAAATTTTGCTTTAAATTAAAGAGATAGAGGTTATTTCAAAACTTTTTTTTATTATTATTACAGGGGTAACTACCGGGGTCAGTTTCCTTACATTGCAGGAGGAGGAACTTGCCAAAACCTGTGCTGCAAAAATCAATGCGCCAAGCCTTATGGAAATAAATGTTAGACCAGCACGAAGTGTTATTGAATATGCTTGTCTAATTCCGAAGATTCAGATGAAAAATTTAATTGCAATAGTTCATAATTTTTTATTCATTAAACTACAGATACAAATTACCTCTTCATATAAAAGGTAGAAAAAAAATGTAAAATATAATGCTTTGTAGATTAAAAAAAAGTACAAATTTGAATACTAATAATAAATACAATTATACACTAAAACCATTTTTTTCACCGTTATCATGCATATTTCCCGATTAACGCCTGCATATCAAAAACAATTAAAAAAAATTTAAGTGTATCTTAGAATTATAAATACTTTTTTGGTATTTATATTTTCTTCAAATATAAAGGTTTATGAAACAACTGATCACTGAATCTCGTCTAAAACAAGCGGGAAATATCAACAGACTCACGCACAGCTGAGCCTAGTTTAACAACCTTCTATTATCAATTGTATAATTGGCACAGCTGTTAAGTAAGGGCAAATCTTTAAAGACGACAAAAAATCAATACAGGTCGATACCGACTCATGGCTGAGGCATGATGGTGTATCAACACAACAAGGTTTATTTATTATAAATATAAATATATATAATAAAGATTCTATAATGCAATAAAATTGGCATATCAAAGAAAATGATCTTACTCTGATGCCTCTCCTCATAGAAGGTTGGGGACAAATTTAATTCAATCTAGGCCAATTTCACTAATTCGGCCATACTTCCAACTTCCAACCTCTTGCATAAATTCCGCATCTACGTAAGTTTTCACATTTCAATGCCCTTTTTTCAAAGTATACCGCTTTAAGATTATAACGAATAACAAACCGTTCATATGAACAACCCTTAATCAGAGCCATAGAAAACTAAACGACCAATTTTGAATATTTCGTATAAATAGCATGGGTTTGTTGTGAATATTTACTAGAACCTCATCAGCTGGGTAGGCACGTCGAATATAATCTATTAAATCACTTTACACCGTTAATAATTTAAAATGTACATCATATTGGAAAATACTGAATGTGAATTAAACGTGAAAAAAAACTACGTATACTTGTAGTTGCTCATTATTATTAAAAATATTAAATATCTTATTCAATTGTATTTAATTTTACTGTAATGTTTGTGTATTTTCTCTGTTTTCTATTTTTAAAAATTATAATGAAATAAGTTTATATAATCAACCTAGAGGTACAATATTTTCAATAATAGCATTTATTTGCAGTACTTTACATAAAAGCAATGGAAGAACAGACCGTTAAAATAATCTAATTTTTTTACTAGCCAGCTATTTGTTCATAAACTGTACGTTTTGATTATCTTAGTTTGGATATCTCTGGGGTTTTATTTTTCAAATACTTTCTTTACAGACATAAGGACTCTTTATAGTTTGTTTGTTGGAAAAGTATTATATCATCAAAATAAACATAAGGCGGAAGGTAAACAAGTCAATCATATAACCAGGATGTAATTATATAATAAGTATTTTTTAAATTCTAAGAAAATTAAAAACTATATTTTCTTATCACCATCTTTTGGATTGAAAACTAATAGTCTTTTTAACAATAACAGGAACAGATGTGCCTATTTTAAAAGTAAAATATTGTAAATAATAATGAAAAAGTCAACAAAGAATGTAAAGAAATATTAAAAAATACCTGTATAAATATTTGTCTGCTTTTCCGATTAATAAATTTTTTATATGAGGGATGCTTTATAAATTTTGAGGCATAAGAAAATGTTTAAGTATAAGTGATAGTATTACAAATCATTCAGTAATATAAAATACTCTTAGCCAAGGAAATAGAACTATTACTGAATATTTCACATTATCTCAACAATTTAGTATTATAAATAAGTATTTATAGTTCTTAATTGATATATATAAATATATCAATATATAAATATATATATGCGGGGGTCATAAAAAATATTGATGTCAAAAATCCATCTTCTTTTAGGATGAGCCTTTATCAAAGAATGTTCATTATAAACAAATCACCGCATATAAATAGCAAGCGCTTATTACTGAAACCATATCAAAGTGAGTCATATTTAGATGAACACACGAATATTAAGTGGAAACATAATTGTACAATATTAAAAATGGTGAACATTTTGTTCCTATTCTTCGTTGCATCTGGGCTGGTGGCAGCTGTGGCATCCCAAAAAGTATTGTGTAAGTCATCCAACTGTGTTGTTATTCGGTGGTTCTTCTTTATTACACAATGAAAATCAAATTAAACATCCCAATAAATATTTAAAAAATAATCAATATTTAAGATATCTAATTTTAAAAAAATTTAAGTGAACAAACACCGCATTACAAACCAACGAGTCCCTCACATCTCAATTTTTATTTTATTACAATACTCTTGGCAAAAAGAGCTCATCTTAATAAATATATATTGAAATTCTACTTTTCGTTAAAATTTTTACACAAAGAGAATGTCCTTTTTTCTGGAAAAAAAAACTTCGTTGTACACGGGGTAGAAATATTTATAGCATGGGATGCGACTATAACCCCCATAACACGTTGCGTCCTAACAACTGGAGGGTTATCCAACGGTTTTAAAAAACGTTCCGTTAATACAGCTTCATGGAAATTTTATTATTAAATTACAATCATTACAGGAAAACTTATATGATTTCATTTATTAAATTTTGAACGTATATTTATTTCCACTATTTAAATTTTTTAATTAGTTTTATATTATAATCATATTATAAACGGAGGCGCCAGTCCACGTAAATAAAACACAACGATACACAGTAACGAGCGATACTTCATGGGATCAAATAGAATTTTATCACACTCGATATTAAAAACAATACCTGCTTATTTCTACTCCTCATCTGCAGCCTTATTCTCAACATTTACGTAACTGTATATTTATATATTTTACTAGTGGTGTTTTTTTAATTACATTCTAGTATACTCAAAGGTCACATGTACAGATATAAAAGTGATAACTGATCTTCATAACCAACTCCGAAAACGAGTTGCAAATGGATTGTGCCCCAAACAGCCAGGGTCATCGAATATGCAAAGGGTTGTAAGTAGTCAGTAATGATATACTAATTTCATATTTAACCGGGGTTTTTTTTATTAAAAAACACATATATTTTGAGAACAAACAATTTTTTTTTAATAAACAAAGCAGCATACTCATTGTCATCCAATATTTTAAAATATTTAAGTTTAAAACGTATTTATTAAACAAATCAGTATACTATAGATACAATTATAAAAATTACTTCTACTCAATAAGTAAAATTATTTCATTGAAATTTTGAAATCGGCCAGATATACAGTGTTTAGTGTCACTATATATGTATAATACAGTAATTCTTAACGACATTCAGTTTCATTTAGGTTTTTAAAAAACTTTGACACCTGATGGCGTGATATAATTTTTTCAAAATTGAATATTAATTTTTTTTTAAAGCAACTGAATTGCGACTCATTGGGTTTTTAGGTATGGGACGACGAAATAGCGGCAAAGGCGCAAAATTGGGCAAATAAATTGAACTACGGACATTCAGATAGTGCATATCGTCAAGTTCGTAAGTATATTGTAAATTTTTATGTGTTAGTATATAATATATACACCCACATAAATATATATGACTTTATAATTTTATATATATATATAAATATATATATACTACATATTGAGCGAAGATAAGAGCTGGAGACAGTCATCATGCATCATGGTTACCTTCCTGCCTCTTTCTTTGGAGGTATCTGCATTTAAATAGCACCATGGTCCACGTTAAAATCCACGTCCATACTTCCTGAAAGTTCTGCAGTAAGATTTTTTTGTCTGAAAAAAAATTAAAAGGCTGAATATTTAATGCAATACTTGTGATACTTATAAAGAAAAATTTGCGATTATACCTATTCTGTTGGATATATATTTAATCAAGTTTTTTGGTCATTTCAGTTAGATTTGCTCTTGGAGAGAATATTTACATGCACATAACATCATCTAAAACTCGACAATTACCAGATTGGAAAACAGCAGTTATGAAATGGTTCAACGAATATTTGGATTATACATACGGCAAGTATGTATCGGATCCGACCAAAACAAAGCAAACTGGTCATTATACTCAGGTAAAATTATTGATATTAATCTATTAAGAGTAACAACACATATTTAATTTTTCGAGGGGTCTATTGGTTATAGGTGACAATTTTAATACGTTTCGATTGATTATTTTAACAATATTTTAAACTGGGTCTTTGTTTTCAGGTCGTCTGGGCCAATACTCTATACATTGGATGCGGAGTTGCGCAATTCACTGAGGCAGGCTCAACCAAAACATTCCATGTGTGCAACTACGGCCCACCGTAAGTATCTCGTTTCCGTATTTCTTATCTAAAATATTGATTAATTTATAGCTTTTCTGTGGGTATTGTGCAACCTTTTCTCAAACCTTTATTCACTCAGCCTATGACTGTTCAAACAGTGCTTCTCACGGAGAATTTACTAGTTCTCCAATTAATTATTTTGTTGCAATAGAAGCTTTCTATACTACATTTGCAAAATCGGTATAGAATCAACATTTGACTCCTGAACTTCAAGCGTCATATAAGTCAGGGCCGTATATTTTGTTAAAATTTATTTTTAATATTTTTGTGAATATAAGATTTTTTTTTGATAATTAATTTGCAATCATGATACAATGACGTGCCTTTGACAAAAAAAACTCCTCTTTATAGACTACGCTTTGAAATAGTTTGAGTGGTAGTAGGATTTTTAAATATTGTTTCATATTGCCGTTAGTATATCAATAAATTGCAAATCCATATTTAACAGAATGTACCATTACGTTCATGGTGCACATCACATCGATATCGCATTACGACAAAAATAATATTTCTTAAATTTATATTAAACTAATATCAATTCTGATCTATTGTCGGAATGCGAACGTTTCAGGCTGTGAAGATTTTTTTTAAAATTACTTTGTATTTCAGGACTGGTAATAAATTATAAACAATTTAAATTAATATTAAAAAACACAAAGATTATCTCAAGACAATACTTTTTTTTATTTCAGGGGTAACTACCGGGATCAGTATCCTTACATTGCAGGAAAAGGAGCTTGCCAAAACTTGTGCTGCAAAAATCAATGCGCCAAGTCTTATGGAAATAAATGTTTGACCAGCACGAAATGATATTGAATATGCTTGTGTTATTCCGAAGATTCAGATGAAAAATTTTATTGCAATATTTGATAATTTTTCATTCATTAAACTACAGATTCAAATTATTTTTCTTATAAATGGTAGAAAAAAAATGTTAAATATATAACTTTGTAGATTAAACTATAATACAAATTTGATAACTTATAATAAAATCAATTATACACTATAACCATTTTTTTACCGTAATCATACATGTTTCCCTATATCATTTACATATCAAAAACAATTAAAAACTTTTAAAGTGTTCCTTAGAATTATAAATACTTTTCCATTTTAATCCTTTTTTGGTATTTATATTTTCATCAAATATAAAGGTTTATGAAACAACTAATCACTGAGAAAGCTAGAGATCTTTTTCACATTAGAAGAATCGTCAAACGTTGTCCCAATAGTTTAATCAAAATAAATATATCTACAATCAAATGACCTGTTTTTTGCTATTTCATAATAAAAAAATTATTAGTAATCGTTTTAAATCCAGTATAGTAAAAAAATATAATTTTTTATACTTTTTTAATGAATAATAAAATTGCATGGTAAGTAAAATGCTTGTTTTATTTGTTTTTCTGTTTGATCATTGGTAAAATTTAAAATATGTCATTAGCTTTACAATAATGTTGTGAAAAGTTCAACTCGACATAAAAACACATTTTTTTGATGAACAAATTATTTAAAATTAAAGCAACTTTTCAGTTTTCAACATTAAATTTTAAATTAAAGACATTGTTTAAAAATCGTCTCAACGAACATGTTTTTATGATAAGTAACTAAATATTATACTGAAATATTTAAATCACGACCCGATAAACCTACTTCCTTATTGTTAAGGGATAAGGCGATTACTTTGTGAAGATCCATTGTGATGATGAATGAAACCTATATTGTTACTTCTCATGAGTATATTTTAAAGCATTACTAGTTTCACTTGGTTATCTTTAGATTCAAAATACAAGCATAATTTATAAGTAACATCCATTTAAATTCAAATATCGCCATAATGTTATAATAAAAATCCAATATACAGGTATGTATGCCTAGATTGCGTTATGTTGAGGTTAACATTTAATATATCGTGTTATATTGTATTCTTGTGTATTTCTAATATGAAGCATAGTGTTATTTACTCTTCGACTGATAGCAAATTGCGACATTGCATCTGAAGATGAACAAGTGTAATGGTCGAAACTAGTAATGCTTAAGAATAAACTCATGTGAAGTAACAAAATACGTTTCATTAATCACTACTCCTTAATATGAATATAAGTCTATTGAAATCGCACCGCACCGCTGCATCCGATGGATCCCGAATATCATCAAAGAATCCATCCCCACGAAGGAGCCATCGCTAATTCCTCACGACCAAGAAGCTGACTGGTCTAGCTACCCCAAACAATGTGTGGATATTTCGCCGAAATTAAATGATAACGCATTAAAAGAAATCTCGAAAACGAATACAAATTTCGCAACAATCCTCTACTATCTATCGTATTATTGGCACAGCTGTGAAGAAAGAGCAAATCTTTAAAGACTACAAAAAATCAATACAAGTCGAAACTGAGGCATCCACGTGTACGTGTGTCGACACGTCGACTCCACAAGGTTTATATATTATAAATATATATATAATAAAGATTCTATAATGCCATAAACTCTAGCTTATCAATGTAAATGATCTTACTCTGATGCTTCTCCTTCTCGACCATTTCGTCGAATTTAATTCAATCTGGGCCAGTCTCACTAATTCAGCCATACTTCCAACTTCCAACCTCTAGCATAAACTCCGCATCCACGTTAGTTTTCCATCCATGAAACAAACTACGTATACTTGTAGTTGCTCATTATTATTAAAAATAGTAAACCTCTTATTCAAATGTATTTAATTTTACTGTAATGTGTGTGTATTTTCTCTGTTTTCTATTTTTATAAGTTATAATGAAATAATTTTATATAATCAAACTAGAGGTACAATATTTTCAATAATAGCATTTGTTTGCAGTATTTTACATAAAAGCAATGGAAGAACAGACAGTTAAAATAATCTATTTTTTTTACTAGCTAGCTATTTGTTCATAAACTGTACGTTCTGATTATCTTAGTTTAGATATCTCTGGGGTTTTATTTTTCAAATATTTTCTTTACAGACATAAGTACTCTTTATAGTTTGTTTGTTTAAAAAGTATGATATCATCAAGATAAACATATGTCGGTAGGTAAACATATCAATCACATAACCAGGATGTAATTATATATATTTTGTAAGAAATCTGTGTTTTTTTTAAATTCTGAAAAAATTTAAATACATATTTTCTTATCACCTTCTTTTGGATTGAATACTAATAGTATTTTCAACAATAACATGAACAGATGTGCTCATTTGAAAATTTAAATATTCTAAATAATAATGAAAAAGTCAACAAAGAGTATAAAATAAATATTAAAAATACCTGGATAATTATTTGTCTACTTTTACGTTTAATAATTTTTTTATATGAGGGTTGTTCTATAAATTTTGAGGCATAAGAAGATGTTTAAGTATAAGTGTTTGTATTACAAATCATTCAGTAAAAGAAAAATACTCTTAGCAAAGGATAAAGAATTATTACTGAATATTTCACTTTATCTCAACAACTTAGTATTATACATAAGTATTAATAGAGCTCAATTGATTTACATATATATATATATATATATATATATATATATATATATATATATATATATATATATATATATATATATATATATATATATATGCGTCGGTGATTATAAATATGGATTTCAAAAATTCATCTTCTCTTAGGATGAGCCTTTAATAAAGAATGTTCAATACAAACAAATCACCGCATATAAATAGCAATCGCTTATTACAGAAACCATATCTAAGTTTGTCATATTTAGATAAACACACCAATATTAAGTAGAAACATAATTGTACATTATTAAATATGGTGAACATTTTGTTCCTATTCTTCGTAGCATCCGGGCTGGTGGCAGCTGTGGCATCTCAAAAAACACTGTGTAAGTCATCCAACTGCGTTGTTATTCGGTGATTCTTCTTTATTACAAAATATAAATTAAATTAAATATTCCAATAATTCTTTTAAAAATATTCTGTACTTAAGTATCTCATTTAAAAAAAATTTAAGTGAACAAACATCGCATTACAAACCTACGAGTCCCTCATATCTCAAAGGCCTCCCTTATTTTTGTAAGAACATTATCTGTTTTGACAAAAGACAATTTTTTTTAATTACAATACACTTGGCAAAAAGAGCTCATCTTAATAAATATACATTGAAACACTACTTTTCGTGTAAATTTTTACACAAAGTGAATGTCCTTTTTTCTGGAAAAAAAACACTTCGTTGAATGCGGGGTAGAAATAATTATAGCATGGGATGCGACTACAACCCCCATAACACGTAGCGTCCTAACAACTGAAGTGTTATCGAACGGTTTTAAGGAACGTTCCGTTAATACAGCTTGATGGAAATTTGATGTTCATTAAATTACAATCATTTCAGGAAAACTTATATGTTTTTATTTTAAAAATTTTGAACTTATATTCATTTCTACAATGAAGTTTTTTTTTTTTTTAAATTATTAGTTTTATATTATAATCTTATTATAAACGGAGACGCCAGTCCACGTACGTAAAACACAACGATACACAGTAACGAGCGATACTTCATGGGATCTAATAGAATTTTATCACGCTCGATATTAAAAACAATACCTGCTTATTTCTACTTCTCATCTGCAACCTCACTATTAAAATTCATGTAACTGTATATTTATATATTTTATGAATGGTGTTTTGTTATTACATTCTAGTTTACTCAACAGTCACATGTGAGGATAAGAAAGTGATAACTGACCTTCATAACGAACTCCGAACTCTTGTTGCGAATGGATCGTGCCCCAACCAGCCAGGGTCATCGAATATGCAAAAACTTGTAAGTAGTCACCCCATTACCAAATAATATATTTATTTGGTATTTAATCAGTTTTTTTTATTAAAAAAGTACATTTTTTTCTCGATACCATTGTCATCTTATGTGTAAAATGATTTAAGTTTTAAACGTATTTATTAAAATAATCAGTATACTAAAGGTACAATTATAAAAATTTGAAGTCATTTTTCCCTTTGACTCAACAAGTAAAATTTCACAAAATATTTCATTGAAATTTTGATATTGGCCAGATACACAGTTTTAATTGCATATAGTTAATAATAATAAAGGTTATGAAAAAACTTTTACTCTTGATGGTGATATATAATTTTTTCAAAATTTAATATTCATTTATTTTTAAGCAACTTTATTACGAATCAATGGGTTTTTAGGCATGGGACGAGGCATTAGAAATATTGGCGCAAGGTACGGCAAATAAAATGGAATTCGCACATTCAGATAAAAGCTATCGTCAAGATCGTAAGTATATTGTTAATATTTTTGTGTGTATTTAATACATATATTAAATAATATATATAGAGCGAAGATATGACCTGGACACAGTCATCATGCATCATTGTTACCTTCCTGCCTCTTTCTTTGTCCACGTTAAAATCCACGTTAAAATTTCCTGAAAGTTCTGAAGTAAGATACTTTTTGTGTGACGAAAAAAATTAAAGGCTGAATATTTAATGCAATACTTGTGATACTTTTTAAAGAAAATTTACGGTTATATCAATACTGTCGCATATGTTCAATCAAAATTTTTGGTCATTTCAGCTAGATTTTCTGTTGGAGAGAATATTTATATTCACAAAACAACTTCTAAAACTCGACAATTACCCGATTGGAAAAGAGGAGTCATGTCATGGTTCGACGAACATTTGGATTATGAGTACCAAATATGTGTAAGGGATCCGACTAAAACAAAACAAACTGGTCATTATACTCAGGTAAAATTTCCGATGTTTATTCATTAAAAGTGACAACATTAATATTGTTTTTCAAAATGCAGAAACTAGACTTAAACATATTTTAAATAACTATTCATAGAAGTTCAAATAATACATCATAAATAAAATAAATATATTTAGATTTTCAACAAGAACTTAAGTATTATAAATAGCCATTTAACTAATTATGATAAAATAATATCAATACCTGTGAAAATATAAAATTTAAAGGAAAATGAGAATTTTTTACCTCATCAATGATATCAACTACCAACCTGATATTTATATATTTTTAAAATAGATTCGTTGTTTTTTTTTATATAGCTAAATAGTTTCAGGACTATCTTATCTACTCTTGAAAATAGATATACTTTTTATGTACATAATATTTAAACATTTTGAATGGCAAAATTAATTAAACTTTTAATTTAATCCTTTTCAATTTTTATGTCCTCAAAAAGCGATCAATAGTATTCAATTCGTTTTTACAAAGCCATGAATGACTTTTACGGTGGTATTTTGTTATCATGTGTGTTAACCTGCTTGGTATTTTCAGTTCTCTGAAGTTTTGGTCCCGGTACTGGGACCATCCTCAGGGATTTTATACATTTGTAGATATTTCAAAATAGTCAGCCCTGATATCGAAAACATCAAGCAACTTAACACTTAAAAACCACATAACTATATAATAACAACGGCTTCCAAAATATATATACATCTGAAAACTTTTGAATTCTTATTAATAGGTTTTTCATGATTCATTGTGGTAAGATATTGCTCTTGAAACACGAAAAATTAATCACTCTGTTAGTGAAAAAAATCGACAGTCTCTCTTATCATTGGGTTATTTTAATACGATTCGTTTGATTATTTAAACAATAGTTTAAATTGTGTCTATCTGTTCAGCTCATCTGGGCCAATACTATGTACATCGGATGTGGAGTTGCGCAATTCACTGAGGGGGACAAAACCAAAACACTACTTGTGTGCAACTATAGCCCAGCGTAAGTTTCTCATCTCCGTATAAAACCTTTTTATTATCTATCTATAGTATTGATTTACTTCTAGTTTTATTGAGGGTATAATTCAATCTTTTCTAAAATCTGCAGCTCTATTCACTCAGATTATGACTGTTCAAACAGTGGTTCTCACGGAGAATATACAAGTTCTCCAATTGTGGTTATAAAAGCTTTGTATACTTTTGCAAATCGGTTTAGAATCGATAGTTTGCTTCTGATCTTCAAGCGTCATATAAAACGAAGCAATTTACTTTGCGGTCCTGTCCTTTTGAAATTGTTTTTGAATACTTTTATGATTATAAGATTTCCTTTTTTCAAATAATTTGCAAACATGAAACAATGATGTGTCTTTGGCAATAATAACTTGTGTAGATCTTAATAGACTACGGTTTGGAATGGTTTGAGTGGTTATAGGACTTTTAAATATTGTCTCTAATTGCCGTAAGTATTTCAATAATTTGTAAATACATTGTGCACCATACAATTTATGGTGCACAATACATCGACATCGCATTACATTGCGATAAAAATATTATTTCTTAAATGTGGAGTCAATACACATTATAAATATTAATTCATGCATTAAATAAATTTATTAAACTTATATCAAAGCTGATGTAGTTTCGATCTGTGGGGAATTTTTTTTTTGTATTTTAGGAAAGAAATATATTTAAAAATTTTATTCAAATTAAAAAGATAATCTCAAAACTATACTTTTTTATTTCAGGGGTAACTACGAGAATCAGTATCCTTACATTCAAGGAGGAGGAACTTGCCAAAACCTGTGCTGCATAGATCAATGCGCCATGCCTTATGGAAATACATGTTCGATCCACACTTAGTGTTATTTATTAAATATGCTTGTGTTATTCCGAAGATTCAGATGAAAATTTTAATAGTTCATTATTTTTTATTTATTTAACAACAGATACAAATTACTTTTCTAATAAAAGGTAGAAAAAAATTGTTAAATTCAATGCTTTGTAGATTCAACAAAAACACAAATTTGAAAACTAATAATAAATACAAGTATGCACTAAAACCCTTTTATTATTGCTATCATAAATATTTCTTGATTAACGTCTGTTTATGAAAATTAATTCAAAACATCAATGTGTTCTTTAAAATGAAAAATACTCTTACATTTTATTCCTGTTTTTGGTATTTATATTTCTTTGAAATAAAGACATGGTTTACGAAACAACTAAACACTGAAAAAGCAAGAGCTCTTTAAGAAGAATCATCAAACGTAGTTTCAATAGTTGCATAATTTTATCTCCAATATCACAATAGAAATATATCTACAATCAAACGAGCTGCTTTTTGCTATTTAGTCGTAAGAAATTTATAAGTAATCGTTTAAAATCAATTTAATTCAATTATTGTTAAAAATTAAAAAATTGTATTCTTTTTTTAATGAATTATAATTTTGCATGGTTAATAAAATGCTTGTTTTATTTATTTTCCTGTTTGATCATTGGTACAATTTTAAACTTTTAAAAATGTTATTTACTTTACAATACTGGTGTAACAAATTCAATTCAACTTAAAAACATATTTTTAGATGTACAAATATTTTTTTAATATTACCTCAACTTTTCAGTTTTCATTATTTAATTTAAAATAAAAGAAATAATATTAAAATAATTCAAAAATCTTAGCAAAGATCATGGTTTTAGGATAAATGACGATCTGATAAACCTACATCCTAAATTTAAAAAGCCCCACCATTAAAAATTAAGACAATTGAAAAAAGAAAATATAAATAATTAAAACAAAATTCTATCAGTGTTTCTAAGTTGACTAATGTTTTACCAGTAGAAAGAAAAAATCATTAATTATCTTATTTATGTAAGTTTATTAAAAATACTAATAACATAATAAAATATCTTAAATAAAATAATTAAACATTTGATAGACACACTTTTATTTTGATGTTCATACAATATATTACTATAATTAAATTACTGAATGTTCAATCAAAATTATATTCATCATTCTTTTATTTAAAAAAATGTTATTAAAGTAATAAATATATGGCATAAAAATTTAGTTCCTACCTTTTTTAAATGCTTATTTATAAGCTCTGAAAAACTATTTATTTGTATTGATTTCATGTATAACTTATTATATCTATACTTGGTATTTGTCAAAAAATCAAAATCATCTTTGTACATTTTGATGTAATAAATAAGTTTTATTTCGTGTGTTTGAATGATTTCTCTTTCAATGTATATTTTTCCATTTATTAACAGTGATTCTTCTGCATCGGGCTCGAGCTCTCTATTGAAAATGCTTTTATATATGCTACTTGCTTGGTTCATTTATAAACAGATAGCACAATCTCCGAAGCAAATAAGTAAATATAATATCAACTTATAGAAATATCTTCATTTGTGTTATTATTATATTTTATCTAATATTCAACATTATTTTTTTGGTAATAATATAACTCGATGGTGCAAACTTTTCTTTTCACGTGTAACTCTGCTATTTTACAGTAAGGTTATTTTAATTTGCCGTGTTATATAAAACCGTGTAAAATGAAAAGATTTTTCAATTCATGCAATTTTAAAAATAGACTGATTATATTAAAATTATATGTGTTTAATGCTTTTTTTCCTTATTTTATGTTGTGTTACTTTAAATGTTTGAAATTGAAAAAAGTCGTGAGGTCGGAAGTATAACTTACACTATTGAAAAATATATCTGAAGACACAAAATGTCAAACCGTGTTTTATGAGTGATTATGATTGTATGAAATATCGTATTATTAAATGATTACCTGTTTGTTTTTATTTTACGAATAGTACGCAACAATATTGTGATATTGGTTATAATTGAAATATTTTTTTCTAGTTTCAGTAATGCCTTTGTTAATATTTCAGTTCATTCTGGAGTTTCATGCAGTGACAAGAAACTGATAGTTGATTTGCACAACGAGCTTCGAGGTCGGATAGCCAACGGATCAGTTCCATCACAACCTGGTGCTTCGGATATGGAAACACTGGTAAAAAGTCATTACTTAAATAAACTGTTAATTGGTACTAAAGATAATGTTAAATTAGAGACGTAAATACTTTTTGAATACGTTTTGAAGAAAAATGCAACCACTGTGGCAATGCTTCAAAATGGAAAATACTTTTTTTTTCAAAATTATTCAATGATGAGTGATGATTATACTATTATATAATATTATCATTAAACAATGCATATAAAACTTTAAGGTGTGGGATACGCAACTTCAAGAAGTGGCCCAAAACTGGGCAGACAGAATGGTCTTCGAGCATTCAAATAAAAAAGATAGTAAGTAGATTGCGTTTGGAAATTATTTAGTTTTCATTGCCAACGTCTAATTTGTTGATGTCGATTGTTCTGATATTATCTGAAATATCTAAGCATGTCCCTTTCAGAAAACTTCTTTATTTTTTAAGGTCGGTTTGAAGTCGGCGAAAATCTTTATATGTATGAAAGTTATTCGGTTATTAATTCTAAAAAAGGATTTGATTGGAATAGGGGAATCATGGCATGGTTCAACGAACACAAAGATTACCAGTACCAGACGTTCATTCCTCAAAAAATCCCCATCGGCCATTACACTCAGGTAAAAAAATACCTGTGATATCGATAGTTATGAATTTTCATTAAAACATATGACATATTAATACCAAAGAAATATTTAAGTCCTATTTATCCATCTTCAATATGTCGAAAATATAAAAATTAAATAATTTATTTTTTTAATAATTACATAGTTCGTATTGCATAAATATGGTCATGCTTTCGGAAAAAAATATTGTTGGGTTTTTATTAGTAAACCAACAGTTAATTTATTGTGGTGTTATCAACCTTTTCGAGACTTAACGACAGTAACTTGAATATAAAGCGATGCCACCGTTTTTTTTTTAATAGTTTGATATATATATTTGCTTAAATCATTTAAGATGATTTGGGCCAATACAACGTTCATCGGATGTGGAGCTACTAAGTTCAAAGATGGAGCCGCTACCAAAACCCTATACGTTTGTAATTATGGACCAGCGTAAGTAACCCATAGTCTTTTTAGACACACATTCAAACATTAATATAAATATATATATATACACAAATGAAATTCCACCAAGAACTCTCTGTCAAAAATGTTATATATATAATAGATAATACTATTTATTTCAGAGGTAATTACTTTAAAAAGTTTCCATACACAAAAGGTAATAATACTTGTCAAGGCCTTTGCTGTACTGGACGCAAATGTTCCGAACCGTATGGGATTAATTGCAAATAGAAAAATTGATTTGAAATTATCCTAATGAAAAACCCTAGTGTTCTTTTAATTATTCAGACATAGCTTTTAATTTTTTTCTACATGAAAAAGTAGGATTAAATAATTTATATTTCAATACTTGTAATTTTTGTGTCTATGACGTTTTTTATTCGTATCATATTTTTTATGATAACCCAAACTAAAAATTAACTAAGTGAATTAAATTGTTAAAAAAACCTTTTTGATTAAATAAATCACTAAAGATTGTCAATTAAAAATTGTATATATTGTCAAAATATTTTAAAAGAAATAAATAGATATTTATCAAGATGAATATACTTAAATTATTTACATACAGAAAATATTATATTTATAATTATTTTGCTAAAATCATTCTACTTCGTGAATGGTGGCTCATGCAAAAACGCTCCGTTGATCTTATATAGGTGGTGTCACACAACTTCAATGAGATATTTCTAAATAGGTATAAGCATGAAGCTAAATAGACATGAGTCTGTCATCACCTCAATTTAAAATTATTTCTGATTTATCAGATAGTCCAACATTTAAATATGCTGATATAATTCATTAATTATATTTTGGGTAAACTACACGAGTGGTATAGATTAAAACTCGAAAAATAAATTCTTGAAATACTTGCACAATGTTTTGAATTTTTGTGAAAATATGTTTACGAGTATTTCGATAAATAATAATCGTTTGCTGTGTATATCTAGCTTTTATTTATAATTAATAATACCAAGTACGTAAATGTCTATGTCGAAATGAGGTGTGGAAATCTATATTTTACGTGTTTCCCGATTGGTATCAAATTATACTATGGGACTTGCAGGAAGTACGTGACGATGTGTGGATCTTGGTTGAATTCTAAAGATTCATTCAGTCTAACTTAGTTTTCTTTGCAAAGAAGCAATAGAAAAGAAGTGAAGAGCAATGATAGTGTTAGTATGTATTATACATAAGAATGTATTTATATATATAGAATACTTAAGCAGTCTATCAAGTAATATATTAACCACCCTACTCACTGTATTGCTGTTCAATTATAGATGAGTTTAACTTGTATCTACGATATATGTGACTTATCTTAAAAAACACAGAGAAAAATCAAATATACATATTTTTAAAGTTATTTATTAAAAACATACAAATTTTTTTTGAAAAAAAATACAAGTAGCTGTAACGAATTGGCTTTTTCTTTCCTTTCCAAGTAACCTTTCATTTACATAATCTTATGGCTAGAAATAGTTTAAAACAATCAAAAAAGCTGATTGGTCTACCGGAATCAAACTTAAGACTACGATTGGTAAGACAGTGTGCTGGCTACTAAGTATAGTAGAATGATAAACACTAGATGCAAACTTTGAACACTAAGCTAATCGATCAGTCCCTACGTAAGGAACTGGGTGCCTCGGATATGCAAAGACGACTAAGTAGTCATTACGCTATCAGACTACATGACTTATAAACACATTTAATTGGCAATAAAGATAATGCGAGAATTGAAACGTATGAGCTATTTTATATTTTTATCAAAGTTGTCACAGTTAAATATATTATATTATACTTTTTAAATATTTATGAATAAAAGCTATTTTTTATTTAATGAAGATTGATTTACAGACATTTTGAGAATATAGTAATAGTTGTGCCTATTTTCAATCGAAAATTTTATATGTATAATATGAAATGAAACTGTCATGATATGGTGTCTTCTTATGATTTACTATCTTTAAAAATGTATATTTTTAAAGTTAAAATAATAAAATTACAGAAAATCTGCATTAGAAATACCATTTATATAAACAGTTATTTTTCTCTCTTTAGCTTGAGAATATTTATATTTTTACAAAATCAAATCCAAAAATCTATATTTGGTAAGTAACTGCGCTAACTACTGCACTTGGTTAATAAATTATTCTTCATATTCGTATGACATCGCATATTTGTATAATTGGGGAAACAAAAATGCCGTGAAACTTAAATTTATGTTATATATTTTTGAACCGTGCTAAATTTCTAATATTTAGTATCTGTAATAATAATATTTAAAACATGCTATATTTATAACGCATCGTTGATAAATAAATTCGAAAAAAATATAAGTTATCCTCTTAAGGACTGTTTTATCATTTTTCATATAATATATTTCAAGTACTTTCAATAATAATTCAATAGCAAAAATAAATACGTCAACTTGCTCACTGACCATGATATTTTTATTTCTAATGCAGACGCAAAGTTAAAATTATTTTACTGTATTGCAAGCACTCTTTGGAGTCAAAGAGATGGCAAATGGATACAAATCCTCTTTGATGCAGGTTTTTTGTAATTTTCTTGTATACGCCGAGGCAAATGAACAAAGACGGATCAAAGTTGAACAAAGCTACGATTTTCTCTTTTTTTTTAAGCCTGCCTATCAGTCTATTTTCTGAAGTCTTACGAAGCATAGTGTATGCAATGGTATGGATATGCAAGATATTATTTAAAGTTTGTCTTTATAAAGGATATTTATATGCGATCAAAATAAAAGACATTAAACACGTATTGATACAAAAGATAATAAAAAATTATTTGCAAATACAGTAATGTAAACTGCGTTTTTAAATTCAAAACAACTCAAGCGTATACACGTTGAGCTGTTTAAAAAGAAAATATTATTGAAAAAATTATTATAAAATTAATTATTCAAAGTCGTGTTATTTTCTTTTGAATGAAAACGTTAGATTGCATTATCACAGTGAAAAAACATTTTTTTAAATTATTTTTAACAAAATGCAATGCTTGCTTTTTCATGACGCTTATCTTTTCTGCGTGTGTTTTAATTTCCTGTGTGAATAGTGTCAATAAAACATAGCTTTAGTGTACGTTTATAACAAGAGCATAAATTTGCATCAACAGATGCAAATAAGGCATAAATATTAGCAAATATTTATGCAAGACGATGATGTACGTGTTACTCGCTAAGTAAAGTAAAAAACACGTATGTGATATTTATTTATTTAAATTCTAATTGAACTAATTTACAAAAAAATATACTCTTTTTGAAAAATATTTTTTTACTTAATTTCTGCTTTTAATAAAAAAAAAACCGTAAGGTACCTTTGACAACATTTTATGAAATACCAAATATTGCTTACTGCAGCTGATTGTTTAGGAAAAAAGAGGCATTTGGATGGGGAATCCAAACAAATAAGACTGGCTCAGGACAGATATGTCAAGAACCTCCTTTGTGGAGAAGCACCCAAGAAGAAAATGTTTGTATTCATTTAATTTTTTGATCCTTTTTTGAAATTTTCTGTGTAAGAACAATACAAAATAAAACATACATTTTCGAATACTTCGTGACGAGTCATTTATGTCGATTCGCAATTATCACGATCTTCCATTTATTTTATTAAAAACCATCGACCTTATTCACCATCTTTAGTAGCACTCAGTTATTAAAAAAAATGCATTTTTTTTTAATTTACCGAATCTACTATCTAATATACTGGATACATAAATAATCTGTACGGGTGAGAAATGAGTTTTTTTTTAATTTTCAATAATAATCATCGGTATAGCAAATTCTCAGTCTTCCTTTCTCAAAGTAACCGTGACTTTTAATAATATTGTAAATATTTTAAAAATATATCCAACTAAAACTTATAACAAGATTGTCATCATGCTTGATAAACCAGTTTTCTATGTGAAAAATAAATTACAAATAATAATTCTTACAAACCCTTATCGCATTCCCATTATTAGGCTATTCACCCGAGAAACTTGTATTTTTCGTATATTTTACAGTCACTATTTACTATTATCGTTCAAAACTAATTAATTAACTTATTTTTTATTTAGCTATTCTCATGACATAAATATCTAATTATTATACAATGCAATTTTTTAATTCTTATTCGAAGTACTACATCTTCAAAATCAGGTTTTACAGTAACTAAACACCATAATTTTTTTATTGAGAATTTAATGCAATTTTTTATAATTATTTCAGTAAAACAACATTAAAAAAAATCTTTGTCTTAAAAAAAGATTTTTTGTTCCAGCAAACTTTCGTGTCCTCGTTTTCACAGTTATCCTTAAAAACACTATACTAAACATTTAGCATGCTCTATTTAAAATTATTTTTAATTATATAAAGCATCACTTGAATAAACACATTAAATATTTATACGCACTTTTCAAATTAAATGCCTATTGAGTAAATATTATTTCAGTGGGAAATCATAGATTGTTACGAATTAATTTACACTTATACAAAGTCATGATTTATGGATTGTATTATTCATTTGGAACTTAACTAGAACAGACATCACGGCAACAAATGAATGAATGTTCTTTTGCATAATAATTAGCAAAATTATAATTAGCTCTATTTAGGAATATCAATGACAGTCAATTAAATCATCCCATACATCTAAGAACGAAAAACCCTGACACATTTAAATCAAATAAGTATAGTTGATGTAAAAACGATTTATAGTATGAATATTTAATTTATTCTTTATGTATAAAAATTGTGTATGTTTCTTCTTTATATAATAAAACAAAAGCCACCTATATAACAGGGCTAATAGTCTGGAGCAACTCATTGAATTAAAACAATTTTTTTTTATTTTAATGCAAACATGTTTTTTCAAGGTTTCTTCATAATATAATATATTCAAACAACAAATATGAATATCCAAATGTCTTGTACGTAACGTTATTTTTTTTAATCAAAGCATTTTTGCCCTTCAAGTGATTTTCAGACTCAGTCTGAAAAAACCCTTGAATAGTAAAGGCGATTCCAAACTAACAATACTGAAATATCCTAGCCATTTAACTATTTATACAAAATAGAAATATGTTTTACACTCTTTTTATTAACTGTCATTTGAAGAGTATATTTTTTTGAAAAGAATTGACTACTAGTTAAAAGTACGTTTAATTACATTGTGAGCACTCCGGTTTTATGTGAAAAAGTAGTAACTCGTTGTAGTCTCGGATGTATCTTGTTATTTTTTCGAACATTTTTATGGCGCTGTGATAATTTACACCATAAACAATGAAGCAGTAAAGTTTATGTGAATTTTCTTCTTGAAAATCCGAAAAATCTTATTTGCGTCTCAGTATATTTTGAGAAAAATTCTTATTCAGCAGGAATATCTGAATAAGAATATGTAGAAGAATATATATTTTAATAAAATATACATCGTCATTGAAATTTTAATCTGTTTTGGTTTTGGTAATATATATTATATCTTTTTTTTACTTCTTTAGATAAGTATTGTAGTGTACTTATAACTTTTTCTTTTCTTTACTACTTTTTTTTTTCGAAATAACGTTATTAAAAACTACTTAATTTACATTTACACAATAAATAAAACGAAGTCTTTAGCATTGATACATTTAATTGAACTTAAACTACTAAAGCCGCTTCACAAAAATGCATTAAACACAAGAATGAGCACAACGGTAATTTATTTTAACAACTCAACTATAAATCAAACCTGCAAAAAAAAATAAAGGTACTATGTAAGGTATCATAAAAATTTTCATGTGCATATTTGCAAGGTATGCAAAACATATAAAAATTATACATTTTACTAACATTCATCATTCAAGTTTTGTCAATCTGATATAGAGTTATCTGCAACTACACTATTGTTTAAAATAAAAAGGTTTCGGTTGCGTCTTTCGCCGTTGTATATTGAGATGTGCAAAATGTTATTACGTATTCGAGGTATAAATGCTCGGATCACCGCCGAGACTGTCAGTCCTCGCGGCGCCGCAGCCTTTCAGAGAAACCACCCTCCACTCAAGATGACCAACCCCCATTACTGCTTACTCGTGATCTTCGCCATGGCGACCACGGTGATTGCAGACCAATCAAACATGTGTAAGCGACCGTTCAATCATTTTGCATACGTTTTTTTATTCTAATTTTTTTTGCACGTATATATTTTTCTAAGGGTTGCATACGTACTCTAATGACACCAAAAAAGAGCCCCAGGGCATAGATTTCGGATCTATAATTTATGTATGCACTCGGCTCACAATATCTTCATCGGGCACTGTACTGAGTAACAACATTCGTACGCATCTTTAAAAATATATTATCTTACTGAAAATATGGAAATACCTGATTTCTTCACTTTTAACAATCATGCAATCTAAGCATTAGCAATGTATCAAAATTATGGTAAAAATTGCTAAATAGCATTTTTCTCGTACTTGTACAGTTCTTTTGATAAATTTGATTTCGCTGATACATGGTTAACTTTTGTACATTGTAAATATTTCATTATTCTAAAAATTAGAAAATTTTCAACTGATTATCAAAATCAATTATCTTCCGGAAATATAGGTAGATAAGTTTCGCGGAATATTTAACACTTCAAAAATTTGCCGGTTGGCCTATTGTCTTGCCAGCAGCTCCGCGTTTAACAGTTATCTCACAAACAAGGTATCATTTACGCACGTCCTCGGCTTAATTCGACTACTCCATTATTTAGGACTTCTTTTGTTGGGGGCATCAGTGCAAACACGCGATTTGAAGTGTTAATCTCTCACCGTGAATTACTTGGCTAACTTCTCACAACAAAATACACATTTTTTAAAGTGTCTAGTTATATCGACAGCGGGCCGAATGTATTATTCTCTCTTACAAACAAAAATCAATAATGACTTATATCATAAAACAAGAAAGAATTATTTTCAATATGAAAATGAACTTTAATCGTCAAATCAGTTACAGGTTTTTCATGAAAAAATTTTCAGCTAATAGAAACTGTTTTATTATAAATAATAAAAAAACCTTCTTCTTAAATATATAATTCAGCTTTTGACTCCCACAATATTTTTAAAAAAACATGTGGTTTCAGAATCAGAAAGTTTTTAGAGAATTTTTTTTTTTTTTCTAAAATATAATACAGCTTTTGACTCCCACAATATTTTTAAAAAAACATGTGGTTTCAGAATCAGAAAGTTTTTAGAAAATTTTTAACATTTTTGTCTTCCAAAAGGTAGGTTTATTAATTAAATATTATATATTTTTAGTTCGTTTGGGCCGATACTGAGTACGTTGGATGCGGAGCTGTACAGTTCAATGAAGGTGGTTGGGTAAAAAAACTATACGTGTGCAACTACAGACCTGCGTAAGTTATTTTTCATGTATTTGTAATGTTATCCTACATACAAGGTGTTTAAATATCATAACTTATTTCAAAAGCACTTGGTATCACTTCAGGTAAATCAAAAATATATATATATTACTGTGTAGGCACTATTGAGATTCTACAATTCAATGATGTCTTATCATTGATTTTTCTTGTCGATTTTCATGATCGAATCGATAAACTAAATATTGTATTCAAAAGAAACCCGTATGCGTGAAAAACAATCATCACTGGTTTGTAAACAAACCCGTTGACAAAAGACTTCCCACAACGTTTAAATGTTACCGCATAGTTTTCCCTTTTCGGATATAACATACGTAATTTATCACTATTACTATTTTAAAAGCTTTCTTATAACGCATTAATAATTTTTCCATTATTTAATTTTATAAATAACCAACGTAAGCAGTTTGTATGGATGTTCAATTCTGATTAATTAAAAAATTGAGAATTGCCTGTTTAAGATTCAATTCAGTTTTTCAGTTTCTTGTTTCTTTTACAATGTTTTCAGGGGTAACTATTTAGGGGAGTATCCGTACATACAAGGTAATGAAAGCTGCCAAAAGCTCTGCTGCACCAGTCACGATTGCTCCAAGCTGTACGGAGACAATTGCCAATAGGAAAATATCTTGACATCATGAGGCGGCCTATGTCCGATAAGAGATGGACCGTGTGATGGTGCTGAATTATTTAATAAATCTGATGTATTGTAGAATATGTTGTAAATCGGCTTGTACATAAATATTAAGAAAATAAAATATAGATTTGAAATTATTTTTTTCTAATTATTTTTAAAAATTATAAAAATCCCTTGTAGAGCGAATATAAATAGCCAACCGGCTAGTTAACCATTTTGTTTGTGTTTTTGCTTTTTGAAGGCTTTTTCAGAAGTCTGATAAATCTCTTGAATGGTGAAAGCGTTCACAAACATTTTTTTTTTGTATACTTCTAACCAATCGACTATTCACTTTGATGGTATGTGTGTAACCATTACAAATAAAACAGCATTGGCGTATATAAGCGACATTGAATTTACTTCAAAAGTAACGATAAAAATAAACCAATAAAACAATGTAATATTTATTATTATTTAAAAAATATAATTCAATTTAGTATTAAATTGCATTATAATATTTTTTAGTTATCATTACGACATACTTGCTTAAAAAGCCATAAAATCTATACATTAAAAAAGCAGATTTTATTGTTTAAATTTAGTATTTTGCATATAGATAAAAAGAGAAGCCAACATTAACATACTGACGTTTGATACAAGTCCTATTTTTTTACTTATAAATATACAAAACTAAATATTTATTTATTATATACTATTGCCTTTTCCTTACATTAATTCATATACATATAAAAATAATTTTAAAATTATTGACTCTTTAATTTTATCACTGTATTGTTGTACCCCAAAAACTGTTAAAAACGTTAAAAACTGTGACCGGTTTCGGCAAACAACCGCATTATCAACCGAACATGTGGAAAATCACTGAAGTATTTTACTCAAAAATATTAAAATGGAATTCCACCAAGTACTCTGTGACAAAAATATTAAATTTCTTAAATAATATACCTTAGTTTTTAGTCTTTTTTGTTTAAAAATTACAAAATTACATTTAAAGATTGTTTTATTTAATAAAAAGTTAACACACTTATTCTCTTATTTGAAAAAAATCATCTTGAAAAATAATAGCCTTAAGATGGTTGAAATTTAAACACATATAAACCTGGTTTTTAAGATTTACAGGAATAGCTAATTCATATTTTTTTTTTTAATAAAATACTTGAGTGATCTTGAGTGACCGGTTTTGCCAACCTTTCACGTTGGCAATATCAAACAGAGTGAGATATTATATGATAATAAGAAACTAGGCAAAAAATTGTTAGAGGGAGAGGTTGTTAGAAAGAGAGTGAGTGATTGTCAGGTGGTAAGAGATAATGTGGTTTTAATGTACCTGACAAGTGGAGGATTCTATATAATTGAAAATTTCTGTGAACAAATGTTCAAATACCGTTCACAAATAAGAAATTCAATATTTTTGACAGAGAATACTTGGTGGAATTCCATTTTAATATTTTTGAGTAAAAATACTTGAGTGATTTTCCACATGTTCGTTTTTATTTGTGACCGGTTTCGGCAACCAACCGCATTATCAACCGAACATGTGGAAAATTACTCAAGTATTTTACTCAAAAATATTAAAATGGAATTCCACCTAGTACTCTCTGTCAAAAATATTGAATTTCTTATTCGAGATATATCATTTATAATTTTGCAAGATAGAATTACACGTGGTCACTGGTTCAATGGTCAAATTGACGCTTCTTCGGGAAGTGTTTTGTGGCTCAAGGATATCGCAGATATTTGATGATTCATAGCCGTGGTTATAGAACAATTTTCGTGTCATATTATGATTGCTGATTTCAGCTGATGTGTCCCGTGCCGCAGCCGTCGTGTTTCCGCCTTGACGAGTCCCGCGCACTGACGGCCGCTATAAATGCTCGGAGCACCGCCGAGACTGTCAGTCCTCGCGGCGCCGCAGCCTTACAGAGAAACCACCCTCCAGTCAAGATGACCAACCCCCGTTACTGCCTACTCGTGATCGTCGCCATGGCGACCACGGTGATTGCACAGCAATCAAACATGTGTAAGCGACCGTTCAATCATTTTGCATACGTTTTTTTATTCAAAAATTTTTTGCACGTATATATTTTTCTAAGAGTTGCATACGTACTATTATGACACCAAAAAAGTGGCCCAGTGCATAGATTTCGGATTTATAATAAAATATTCATATAGCCCTATACACATAGCGGTGTAATATTGTATCCTACCTATGATGAAAAAGCCTGTGTCAAGTGTTTTCTTAGCCTAAATACGTTTTTTTTACAAAATATACTAATTTTACGCGTAAGTGATTTTAAGTGAATAAAACCGTGTGCGCCGTGTTGAAATTTATATTAAAAAAATATATTATTCAGTATAAGCGTGATAAGTGATTAATTATTTTCGCTACTGTGACCTCGTAGACCCATTTTTGTGAAAACATAAGTACTGTAATTAAACTTATACAACGAAACAAATTTGATGAGTGAAGTTCAAATATTTTATTGCATTTTACAAAAATCAGATGAATCGATTGTTTATGTCTGGTGAAGTATATAAAATATATTTTAAACGATAAAATTACTCACAAAAACTCAAAATTTCTTGTTATCTTTCAAAAGTACGATACACATATTCAATCAACAATATTGAATTATTTTTCAAAATTTTTAATTTAATAAGAAAATAACACTTATTGGAATACATATCAGTTTTTAGTAATTAATTATTAAGCAATGTGGAGTCGTGTGTGATTTTGTTCGCATTTATTGTCAATATTTTGTGTTAAGCTTAGTGGCACTATTTTTTAAGAGAAATTATTATCAATAGGTGTATATGATACTTATAAGGTTATCATATTATTTCCAACTTATTTCAGGTACAGTGATTTCTTTTTTTACTTATGTATGCACTCGGCTTCTATATCTGTGATCCACAATATGTTCATCGGGCACTGTACTGAGTAACAACATTCGTACATTTCTAAAAATTAGAAAATTTTAAACTGATTATCAAAACCAATTACCTTCCGGAAATATAGGTAGATAAGTTTCGCGGAATATTTAACACTTCGAGAATTTTCCGGTCGGCCTATTGTCTTGCCAGCAGCTCCGCGTTTAACAGTTATCTCGCAAACAAGGTATCATTTACGAACGTCCTCGGCTTAATTCGACTACTCCATTATTTAAGACTTCTTTTGTTGGGGGCATCAGCGCAAACACGCGATTTGAAGTGTTAATCTCTCACCGTGAATTACTTGGCTAACTTCTCACAACAAAATACACATTTTTTAAAGTGTCTAGTTATATCGACAACGGGCCGAGTGTATTATTCTCTCTTACAAACAAACAATCAATAATGACAAATTTTATATTACCTAATGAGAAATAATATTTTTTTATATGAAAATTAACTTCAGTGACAAGTTTTTCGAGAAAAAAAATTTGGGTAATAGAAACTGTTTTATTATAAATAAAAAAAAACCTTCAGATTCCTCAAGATCAATAAAACGAAACAATTTTTCAAGATTTGCACTGGACCCCATAGCATCGAAAGTCAGCAAATTTAACTTAATTTTTTTTTAAATGCAAACGTGGCTGACTTTCTAAAAGAAAAAGATGGTGATGATGAATTAATGACGTCAGAGTGCATATTTTATTTTACGATTTTCACTGACCGTTTATTGGAAATATAGCGACTAAAATATTTTATCATCATTGTTTTCTAATTAATTAATTGTTTTCTAAATAGCATAACTGTGAATCAGTTGCGAAGCATTATTTTAATAATATCATTGAATAATTCTGTTATTAATATCAAAAATAAAACATTGCTTGATGATTCAGAATAGCGTTGCTTGCTGATAAAATATATATATTCTACGTGATATAATACATACTATATAAATTTTATAAAAGTTATCACGTTTTAAAAAAACAGTAAGATTTATTCTACTTCAAAAAAAACTTATTGAATATTTTACTACGTATGTAAAATATAAAATGTTTTAAGTATTTGAAACAAATTGATTATATTGACAAATTTTTTTTTTGTAGTTAAAATATAATTTAATTATGTGCGCACTTTGCTTCTTACACTATTAATAATATATGTTTTTATTTTATTTCAATACATGGTGATTTTAATCAGAAACTATTTTTCAGTTCATTTTCCACGTAACCACAAAAGACCCCGAATCACAAAACCAAAGGATAGTAAGTCCACTTCAAGGTTCTATACAACATAACATGAGTGATATTAATAAAAATAATCATATTACTAAAAACTAATGATAGTTCTACTCCGAAAAACTAATGATAATTGGTTTTAGTATATATATTTATACAAACACTTTTTTTTTATCCTTGACGTTTTTTGGAAACCTAAAATATTATATCGTACTCGCTACCAAAATGTAAACTTAGTAAATGGTAAAATGCATTAAGTTATAAAAAAAACATGTGTCATTATCCTCTTAATAAACTATAAATATTCTTTTAAAAATAAAAACCTAAAACACTTTAAAACTAGAGTTATTTAAATCATTTATAGTCGCTTAAAAATTAATACCTGTAATTAGTATTTTTAACAAAGCACAACATTATGCAAAATATTTTTTCTAGGCACAAAAACACGATAAAGAATCAATTGAATTTTTTTATCATTATTATTGCTAGTTTTTCATGAATTATGTGCATACTATTGTATTTTATAGTTAATGTGGTATAAGTCAAAAATAATGTTTTCATTAAATACTTTGATAAGCATTAATTATGTTAAAAATACAATTGGTATCGGTGTTTTTACTATAATGATTCACAAATATTAAAAGCAGGTAAAGTTTTAATTCAATAAATATCGGTTATGGTTGATTAACTAATTATTAATTTGCGTTTGTGCACGAATTTTTCTAGCTAAAACATAGGAAAACATAATAAGTTTTTTTTCTTAAGTACTGATAAATTATTTTTATGAAGTATTTAACAAATGTAAGCTTAGTTACAAGGTATCTTAGAGGTTGTGATATACAGGAGATAAGGGTTTTATTCTTATATGATTCTTTTCTAAGTTATAATCATATACCAGTATGAAAACTTCAAATGTAAGACGAATTTCTATCGTCTTGTTGGTTGAAAAAAAATATTATTAGTGATTTTAAAATGTTCATTCTAGTGTTACACCATAGATAGAAAATTAACAAGTAACAGTGGCTATCAGTTAGTGACATTGACACTATTTTATTAGTAGCTGGGACACGTTGACGTAATAAAAGTGATCCGACATTATTTGATGGTGGTGGCCATCCATGGAAAACAATTACACTACCCTCTTATTTGAAATAATACAACAATTATTTATAAAGGATAGTCAATATAACGATATTAACTGCCCATTTTTTTCAGTGTTTTCAGGAGTGTCATGTTCGGAAAAAAAAATAATTGTCAATCTTCACAACTCCATGCGGACAGCTGTAGCCAATGGATCCATCCCCGGTCAGCCTGGAGCCTCCAACATGGAGAGACTTGTAAGAGACCTGATTTTATAAATTTAAATAAATAAACTTAATTTATACAATTAATTTTAGTTTATTGATTTGCACACGAAACAGTAAGAATATTCGCGTAAATTGTGTTTTAATTTTAATTTCTAGATTATTTTTGTTGTATTTGTCCAAAGCTGTTTGAGTATATAATAAAGCTATCAAAGTAAAAAAAAGGCTTATAATATAAATATTTAAATTTTAACTTACTGTCATCTTTATTTATTTTCTATTTTGTCCAGATTTGGGATGACAGACTTCAAACCACAGCTCAACGATGGGCCAATAGAATGGTTTTTCAGCATTCGGACAACAAAGATTGTAAGTCAAGTTAACCATTAACCGATTTTTAATAATTATATAAAACATGTTCTCAAATGAGCAGTGTTAATGTTTGTTACACTTATGTTACAAATATTTTTTATAAGAACACATACAAGTAAAGGCGTAAGGCGAAGTTATCCATATCAGTTAACGAACTATATACATTTTATTCAAAGTGAAAGCTATATTATTCCTACTAATTAACAATCGATATTCATTCCATTCATCATTTCTAAATAATTCGCGTAGTACTGAATCTCAGTATATTATCCTTATCGGACTTTAACCTTTAATTTTCAAATAAAAAACCTGACTTTAGTGGAACTCACACTGATGTTAATTATATTAATGTCCTCTGTTTTCAGCTCGGTTTACTATTGGAGAGAATCTGTATATTTCATTCACATCGGATAAATCTTCAGTCGGTTTTAACTGGCAGGACGCTGTCCAGGCATGGTTTGACGAACACAAACTTTACAGATACAAGCCTGCTGAATTCGACCCAAAAACTGGACACTACACCCAAGTATGCCTATGCATACTTATCTATTAATACGAATTTTTTTTTTTTTCTAAAATATAATACAGCTTTTGACTCACACAATATTTTTAAAAAACATGTGGTTTCAGAATCTGAAAGTTTTTAGAAAATTTTTAACTTTTTTGTCTTTCAAAAACTAAGTGTATTAATTAAATTTTATATATTTTTAGCTCGTTTGGGCTAATACTCAGTACGTTGGATGCGGAGCTGTACAGTTCAATGAAGGTGGTTGGGTAAAAAAACTATACGTGTGCAACTACGGACCTGCGTAAGTTATTTTTCATGTATTTGAAATTTTATCCTACATACAAGGTGTTTAAATATCATAACTTATTTCAAAAGCACTTGGTATCACTTCAGGTTAATTAAATATATATATATATATATATATATATATATTACTCAGCTAGATTGTTAACAAACCCCTTGACAAAAGACTTACCACATATTTTTCCCTTTTCGGATATAACATACGTAATTTATCACTATTACTATTTTGAAAGCTTTCTTATGATGCGAAAGCATACATATTTTTCTCATTACTTAATTTTATAAATAACCAAGTAAGCAGTTTGTATAGATGTCCAATTCTGATTCATTTAAAATTGAGAATTGCCTGTTTAAGATTCAATTCAGATTTTCAGTTTCTTGTTTCTTTTCCAATGTTTTCAGGGGTAACTATTTAGGGGAGTATCCGTACATACAAGGCAACGAAAGCTGCCAAAAGCTCTGCTGCACCAGCCACGATTGCTCCAAGCTGTACGGAGACAATTGCCAATAGGAAAATATCTTAACATCATGAGGCGGCCTATGTCCGATAAGAGATGGACCGTGTGATTGTGCTGAACTATTTAATAAATCTGATGTGTTGTAGAATATGTTGTAAATCGGCTTGTACATAAATATTAAGAAAATAAAACTTAGATTTAAAATTATTTTTAAAATTCATAAATATCCCTTGTATAGCGAATATATGGTAAATAGCCAACCGGCTAGCTAACCAATTTGTCTCTACTTTTGCTTTTCGAGGGCTCCTTAAGAAGTCCGATAAATCTCTTGAATGGTGAAAGTGCTCACAAGCAATTGTTTACGGAATCTTCTAACCAGTTGACTTTCCATTTTTAATGGTATGTGTGTAAGCATTACAAATTAAACAACTTTTATCTAAACAAACGATATTAAATTTATTTCGAAAGCAACGATAAAAATAAAGTAAAAAACCAATGTAATATTTAAAAAATATTATTGAATTTAATAATATATTGCATTATAAGATTTTTATTAGTTATTATTACGAAATAATTGCTCAAAAAGCCATAAAATCTATACATTAAAAAAAGCAGATTTTATTGTTTAAATTTAGTATTTTGCGTATAGATAAAAAGAGAAGCCAACATTTACATACTGACGTTTAATACAAGCGCTATTTTTTTACTTATAAATATACAAAACTAAATATTTATTGATTACATACTATTGCCTATTGCTTACATTAATTCATATACAAATAAAAATTATTTTAAAGTGATTGACTCTTTGATTTTATCACTATATTGTACCCCAGTTTAACACAAATGGCAAATTAGAATTGGCTTTTTTTTATACATTTCATAAATATTTTTTTATAGAAATGTGTATCTAAATATTCAATATAATTTATACCTACAGGTTTATTGTTTTTTAACAATAGGTTATATTGAATTAGTTTATTTAAATGTCTGTCGGAGTTTCCTGCAATGAAAAAAAGCTCATTGTTGACCTGCACAATAAGTTGCGAAAGACTGTGGCCAACGGAGAGCTCGACGGCCAACCAGGAGCTTCTAATATGCAAAAAATAGTAGGAAACCTTTATAATAAGCGCAATTGTTACTTTGAATTTCTATAAAATTGTAAAGACAAAGCACAAGAAATATTACACCATCATAATTATCATTGAGACATACTTTCATAGAATAATATCACGTTAAAAGCTTTCTCTACTACCACTACATTTTTACCGACCTTACTCGTTGGTAGTTGCTTTAAGCTTATGTGTATGAATCTGCGGTCCATCATCTAGTAGTAGATCACATGATACAATTGCATTCGACTATTTATTAATATGCTTGTATTATTGTTCCCAGATTTGGGACGACAAGCTTCAAGCTTCTGCACAAAACTGGGTGGATAAAAAACTACTGAGTCATACCGAGACTCATGATCGTACGGCAATCCTATATTTATATTTATATACATAACTACTTACTTTTGTAAAATGACTATTCCAGTTTTTTTCTTATTACATGATAAGTATTGTTCCATGTAATTCAGCTCGGTTTTCTGTGGGGCAGAACATCCATATTACCTCCACAGTGGATCTAAGCACGACTGCCTTCGATTGGTCGACTGCCATCATGACATGGTTTAATGAACACAAAAGCTATGGCTACAAGCCCATTAAAGTAGACTTAAAATCCGTTAATTATACTCAAGTAAGATTATTTGTGGTGTTTATTGACATTTTGTACAGAAACTATTTTTTTTAGATTTTTTATGCATTAAAAACTTATTTGATTTAGTATGACCAAAATCTTACTATAAAAATTGTATTAAAAGATTTTGTTTATTTATAGTAGCTATTTATTTAAGAGATATATTTCGAATGATAAAATTAAATGTTAATGTGTAAAGCCATTTAATATATGTTCTTTGATAAATGATGCTTTATTTAAAAAAATACATGATATTAAATTAAAAGTTTTAAAGTAGAACAACTAGACAAAAACAACATTATATTTTTAAAGAAAATAAACGTGAATTTTTAGTGCCATATTGCTTTATTATTAACATTATATTTTTCATTCATGCTTTTAATTTTTATATTTTAGAAAGTACAATTAATTTTAATGTTATTTGATTTTGAGATTGTCTGGGCAAAAACGATGTACGTTGGATGTGGAGCTGTTCAATTTAAATCAGGGGAATGGATTAAAAAACTGTATTTGTGCTACTATGGACCTGGGTGAGAACATTATCAATAAAATATTTTAATTAAAAGAAACCACTAAATTTAAATACGTATATTTTTAATAAGCGGATACATAATATGTGCTAATAACTGTAAGTTAACTCGTGTACCTGAAAAAAGCGATGCACCCAATAAATATATAGTTTCACAAAATTCTTGATAACAGTGAAAACTGATATAAAAGTTAATGTCAATGCAATTTTATCATACGTATAAATTTTATTTATTTACAAATTTTACCAAGGATTGGTTTAGCATATAACCGATTGCCAAAATCATTAATTTATAAGTAAGTTTAGAAAACGAGTAATCTATCTTTGCTGTAGCAATAAAATATATTTCGATTGAGTTATAGAGAAATTCCTGAATTTCAGGGGTAATACTTTGGGAGAGTTTCCTTACACCAAAGGCAGTGGCAATTGTCAAAACCTCTGCTGCACTAACCGAGACTGTTCTAAATTATATGGAGATACGTGCCAGTAATTTTATATTAACAGGGAATTGAATTTATTTATTTAAATATTGTATCACTTTATAGCATATTTATAATTATACTATCTGGAAATATGAATTTAAATTTTTCATAAATTTTTTCTAATAAAATTTATTTATTTATTTAAAGAATATCAATGCAAATCATATTAAATATTACCAAACTTTCAATTATTATTCTCTCATTCAAAGTATATTTTTTAATATTTATCAAACATAAAGTAAAATCATTTTTTAACCTGTTTTATCAAGCTCGTAATAAAATTTAATTTTCAGTTATTTATTACGTGGTTGTAAAAATAAAATGCATGTATATGGAGAGAAAAATTATATTTTCATAAGGGTTGAAAAATAATGTTTTATTTAATGATTAAGGCTGCTCTGCCGACAATTCACGTAACTCTATTAAGCAGAGCATCTAGAATGAAAAATTTCCGCAAAACTTTCAGTTTTGTTAACAGATGGCATCAAAAATAATCGAGAATAAATAAATGGAAAATATATTTTTATTTTATACACTTCACAATACTAAATATTGAATAACTATTATCCTTTAATAATACTTGATTTTAAGGTTGATACGTATTTTTTTATCAAATAAAATATTAATTTCTATTGAAAGATTCAGATGTATCTATTTGAATCAAGCAAATTTTAACTATAGTCTTTCAGTTTTAAGGTACTGCTTGAGGAGAACGCTAACACGTATTAAATAAAAATTAATTATTCACTCTCATATAGCGCAATGGCGTGATTTTAAAATGAGCAATTAAGCATTGATATTTTAAATAAAATACTTGAGGGATGTGGAAATATCACTCAAGTATTTTATTTAAAATATTAAAATGGAATTCCACCTGTCAAAAAAATTTATTACTCAATTATGCATTGTTTGTTTTATTAACATACAAATTTAAGTATTTTTGTATTATATATTATTTTACTATAAAATTCAAATCGGGGAAATTTTTTTCGTAATACTTAATTTAAAATAAGTCATTTTCGTCATTTATAAGTCTCACTTATGGGCACCGAAACAAAGTACTTTCATTGGTTATAGACTCACCGCACGCCACTGGATAGCGAATATTTATCTCTTAAAGCACCTGTTATTTTGGCACTACCTGCAACATGGTTATTATTATATATCCTGTACGTGATGTAAAAAGCATAGTCACATGTACTATGTCAAATTATGTCGTTGAAATTCAGTGCAACATTTTTTTAAATTTAATATATTAATTTAATTTAAATTATATAATTTAAATTGTGGTATTTACGTCCTTGTCTCTTATTTTTAATATCACAAGTTTACGGAAAAAATATGTGTAAATATCATATCTGTGGTTATGTGGTATTTGATTTTGTTTTCAGTTATGATTTCTTGCAGAATATTTTTTTTTCAAAACTCAAGAAAACGTGGTGAAGTCGTTAAACCCGTTTCTTTTCGCGATGCTGTAAATCTAAAAATTCTATTTTATAAAAAAAAAAATAGACAAATCTGTTACTGAATATTAGACAAATCTTTGATTGAACTTTTATAGATATTCCTCTTTTTTCAATCTCTAATGTTAGAATACACTCAAACAACACATTTCAATAGCCAAATTGCTATAAGATTATGAGGTACCCACTTTTGTGGGTACCTCAACCTTTTGAAGGCTTCATTGCATTAAAATATAATAAATAAAAAGCACTTTCTATTAAAAAAAACAATGCTTCTAGCTTATTTGGTATTCATTTTTTTTTTTTATTCATAAATGTTTGGTATTTATTAATTAATATAAGTATGAGTGAACAAATGTTTTTATATTATAAATATTACTTCTCAATTAGTTTTTACAATTTTTTTTTTATATCATGCAAAAAAAAATTATTATAAAATCGTCAACTACAATTACAAAAGTAATTTTTTGTATTTGTGTAATATATTTTAATTTGCCTTCCTATTACACCTTGCAACAATTATTTGTTTTGATAAAGTTTCAAAAGCAAAAAAATATTTTTTTTACTACGTGGATTCGAACCAAGGATTCAGCAAACAAGTGCGATAATCACTAGACAACAAGATGGATGCATTATTTTAACATTGTTTGTTTCATTCTACAAGTTGAATAACCTGCAGAAAAATCGTTTTTTTATCAAATATTATTCGGCTATTTTTAGTGTGGTTAGAAAATAAGAAAAAGCCACATCCTTTGCTAAATCATAACATCTTCAAATCCACAGTGATAATAACTTAATAATGATAATAGTAATTAGACTTTCTAAAGATAAGGCTGGACATGTGCTCGAGCACTCTCAGACGACTGCCTGGTGTCATGGTCTGCCATTAAAAAGAAATTAATTGCCTTTTTACATGTTTCAGGCCGATGTAAACTATTTTCGTGTTTGATAATATGCCAATTTTCAACTCATATTGTTAACCCACTAACATGAGACTTTCATTTCAAGTTCATTGAAATTACGCATATTTATTTTTCTGAATTATCTGTCAAAACTCAAAAAAAGAAAAAAAAAATGATTATCGATCAAGGAACGAATTATTCGTTAACTAGGTCGAATACGAAAAAAAAACTCATTTTATTTCGTAAAATATTTAGATATTTTTTTTAATACTGATAATTTAAATTCTTCATTTATTATTATTAAACATTTAATTTATGTCTTTTTTAATGCATGTGGTAGTTTTTGGACAATTTTCACTAAAAATTTTAATATTTTTAAAGAAATTTACAGAATTCAAATGTGACCATTTTTCTTTAAATAATAGAGATATTTTTTGTGATTTTTACACACATTCATTTTTCTGACTAGTTTCTCCAACCTTCTATGTTGACATTTCTTCTGTTCGTGAATGTCAAAATAGAAGTTTGGCAAACACACAAAAATAATATTTTATCCAAAAAATATATAAAATATATTTTTTTAAAAGTAAAATCATCATTTGATAAATCCGATTAACCTTCGTTTGAGAATTTACTGTGTAAAAAAATATTATTTTGTGTAATCAGTTCACTGAGTCAATAGGAAATCAGACACGATCGGGTAGGTTAAAATTAAATATTTTTTCATCGTTTCATCGATCATCAAATTAAAATTGTTTTTATTTATTATTATACTTTGTTGTTGACTTTAAAAATCGTGGCAACAATTCAGATGTATATTTCTTCTGTATAATTTTATCTCTATCATAATATTTTTTATTTCTAGCTTTGTGTACGCCGCTGTATATTTTAAGATATGAGGAAAAGTTATGGAACAGTTATAGTTTTTTTAATATATGTATTGATAGGCCTAATGTGACAGAAGCTATTTTTATTTCGTGTGAAATAAATAAAATAGCGATACATGATTTTAAAAGCAAAGCACAGCATGCAAAGATTGGAATGTTAAAAATTAATGTTTCGATTTGAAACTGATTAAATTGATCTTCAAATAGGAAAAAGAAGAAACATATATATTCTCATGAATACCGACTCTTCGTTAAATGAACTTTTAGAAATACTTTAATATAAAATCAAAAGTTTATTTGTTTGTTTGCGAAGAGTTGTAAATTATTCTTCAAATAAACACAACTTTCACAGAATTTGTAAGAGTGCTGGTGATTTACGACATATTTTGACAAAAATGTAAATACTTACATTCCAATATGAAGTTAACATTTTTCTTTTTGTGTTTTTATTTACTAGAAATTTATATGAGTAATTTATGGATCGAATTATAATGATGAACAAATTCATTAAATATAAAAAAATTCTTTAAAACCAGTGTATTAGTTATAATGAAGAAAGGGAAAAAATATATAAAATTAAATTTCTCAAATTTATTTTATAAATAATAACAAATAAATTGCAGTACTTTAAAGAGCAATTTATTGAAAATCTTCAAACTTCTTTGACGAAAAATAACACTTTTTAATAAAATATGATTATTTTGCTTTTGCTAATAATAAGAAGTATGCGGATATTATTTTCATTCTCAGTTATCCATCTACAAACCCGCCAGGCAAGCGTCGCAAGATGCTGCCACCAAGCATCATACTGTTGATTTTAATTTATAAATATAATTTAATTGTCACTTTATTTTTCTATGTCGAAAGTTGATTTTTTTATAAAGTATTATAAGAATTATAAATTATATTTATCTATTTTTTATTATTTAATTAACGTCCATTTTCAGGGTAAAATAAAATCTTGAAAAATTTGATAAAATGACGACTTTTCAAAACCATTAGTTAAAGATTTTTTTTTTTTTAATTTTTAAATAATTATTCGCTCAGAGTTTATATTTAATCTTTTAATTCCAATTGAAAAATAGACTTTTAAATGCGTTGGACTCTTAGAACAGGGAAATGACGAATCTCCAAATTCCTACATTTCAATCGGAAAAACACATATTTATCATATTAAAAGTAAATTTACAAGAATTGAAAAAATATTCTGTTCGGAAGAAGGGATGTATCTAACTTTTTTCATTTAATTTTTTTTGATTGGTGCAGTCGATTTATCGCAAATTTTTTTTTTTATTATGAATTATCTAACTTACTGTACGGCGTCTAAGCATGGCTCGTGATAACTGTTACTCAGTCAAACTATAATCGGTACGACAGTTATAAATACGCAGACCTCCCGAGTCCCTCTTCAGATTCGCTCGTGTCAGCGAATTGGACGCACTCATCCGGAGAGACCGGAGCAAGGAAGTCCTTCAGGATGGCGAAAATCGGCTGCTTGGTGATCCTCTCGATAGCGGTTGCGGTGTGCTCTGCGAAAAAATTCATCCGTAAGAAAAAAAAATTTATATAAAAATACTGTTGTATTTTCAATCAAACTCAAAAAAAAATTATCTTTGATCTTTGAAAACGTTTTTTTTTTTTTTTCATATTCAATATGTGGGGTTGTGCGACTACGTTTATTTTTACTAGTGGATAATTTTTCCGAACTTCAAAGAAAACTGGAAATTTAGTGTAATGTAATTTACAACGATATGAAAATAATTTTGGCATGCGCGCCGTGGTGAATTCGATAATATACTTTTATTTTTAATCTTGATACTAAGAATCACTAAATAAAGTGTAATTTGTAAAAAAAAGTTGTTATTAAGGGCATAAATATATAATCGAGATTCAAGTTTGTTAAATTATCCAACAAAATAAACTAAAAAATTAATTAAATCCAAAAATATTATTTTTAATAACTCACGTAAAAATTATTTTATCTGATGTTTTTTATGTCTCAAATATAACTTCGTGGGCGTCCTGATTTAGACTGAACCATTGTTTTCTAGTTAATTTAATAATTTTCAAAGCCTCCGTTAATAAACCATGGTTTTGTGATGCTATGCGCACTTCACTTATAAAAACACAACTGACAACTGACCAACGAAAAACATCATCCAAACAACAATTTGCTCTGTGCCACTTTTGTCGCCACTTCGACGGCAAAAATCATGCAATTTGTTGGTCGGTTGATGCAATTTGTTGGTCGGCTGTCAATTTAAAGAGCTTGATGGCTAATTCTCTCTTTTGGCAGCTACTCCGGTCACCTGTGCTGATAAGCAGTTGATTGTAGACTTTCACAATGAGCTGCGGGCTAAAGTGGCCAGCGGGTCAATCTCCGGCCAGCCCGGCGCCTCCAACATGGAAAAACTAGTAAGAATTCAAAAAATAACTGATAAAAACACTACAACACATCACACACAGCAATACAATTAACAATTGACCGACAACTTGCCAGCAGTCAAATTTTTGTGATTTTTTTCGATAAAATAGCCACTAAGCACACTACACGCGTGGCAACACAATTGACAACCGTCCCACTGATAGCATCGCGTTTATGACAGGGAATGGTGTCCAATATATATATAAGTTTATTCTAATTTATATTTAACGCAATTACAAAAGTTTTTAATTCATTTCCTTAATCATTACTTTGGTTAATTTCTATAGTTTTACATTTTCACTCGATAATATCCTGGCGTCACACTGGTGTGTATAAATATCCATGTACACACTCTGATAGCTTAATATTGATATATATATATATTGATATATATATATATATATATATATATATATATATATATATATATGTGTGTGTGTGTGTGTGTGTATTTATTGAAAAACCTCAAAAATTATTCCGGACTCTGCGATTCTACTTGCATCTTATTGTTACAGGTATGGGACGAAGAACTTGCTCGCGCTGCGCAAAAATGGGCAAATAAAAAGGTTTGGGCACATTCCACAAAGCGCAAAGACTGTAAGTATATAACATGTACCTAAATATATATATAAACTAAAGGTTTCGTATATAGCTTTCGCAGTCTGGTGTATATATCCATGTTATTTTGATCATATTACAAAACAAATTCATGTCTATTGTAAATAAGCCTCTCTTATATGGTTCAATGAAGCAAATGCTCTAATGGGGGTTGCATTTAAATATTCAAAATTTAAATGGTATTAAATTGTTTAATAATAATTTTATACATTAATTCTCCGTCGCAAAATTCGACACTGCAGGCGCTGCATGCCTCCTATTGGTGGAGTCTCATTAGGAACTGTGTATTGCATAATTTAATGTTTTTCTATTATACAAATTAAATATATTTTTTTTAATTATAGCTCGCTTTGATGTTGGAGAGAATCTCTTCAAAATGACCTCAAAAGGTCCTTCGGAGCCTTATGACTGGAAGCGCGCAATTCAGGGGTGGTTTAACGAACACCTGGCCTACACATATCAGCCCATAATATATGACAAGAAAACTTTACACTATACTCAAGTGAGTAAACACACACATCCATGTCTATATAAATCCGTATCTTGCTAGTCCTTGAGCTGCACACTTTGATGGGAAGATGTAAAACTTATGTTAATGTTTAGGTCATTTGGGCAGACACAACTTTCGTGGGATGTGGAGCAGTGGAGTACGACTCTGAAAAAGGCCCTGTAAAGCAGTTCGTGTGCCAATACGGACCTACGTGAGTCACTTATTTCATGATTTAACTACGTGTGCAAATAATATGATGTATTAGAATCAATGGATTATTTGCTAAAATTCCTTATTTTGATTAATTTCCCATGTCTCAGAGGTAACTTCATGGACGAGCTACCCTACACCAGCGGCACTGAGGCCTGCGAGGGGCTCTGCTGCACGGACCGCGACTGCTCTCTTATGTATGGAACTACCTGCAATTTATAGTGTCTCGATGAAGGTGAAATCACATTACATCAGCACAAAGCATATTTCCTCAAACCAGGTCTCATAAAGTATTATGAGGCTTTTATTTTTAATAATAAAAATAAATGAAATATCTCTACTTGTTTTTTTTTTTAATGTGTTGTTATGAAGTCTGAGTATGTTTGTAAAATATACGTATCGAGGTACAAATGTATGTAAATTAACAGTATTCGCTGTTGTTCTCTTGTCGAACCCATGATCTGCATACAGTGTAGTGTAGATGGTATGACTCTGGGTTAAATGGGGAATACTTATATCTCATGATTGGGTAGATAGCTCTGAGATCTATTACGCTGTCGTGCTCAACACTTAGGAACCCAGAACTGGTCTTGGCATGGAATAAATAATGCAAATTGTTATAGCTCTTGATGTTGTTAGAAAAACGTGAGCTTAACTATGATATAATTATTTTGATTACTGTTGTTCTATTAACGACTACCACGGATTTTTCCATTATTTATTGACCTTTAAGGATTTATATAAACTAAGAAATAAAATGTATATAACCGGCATTCAACGAAGTACAATTGATGCTTAAATATATGATTAGGGAAAAAGTCACTGTAAGCACAAAAACATGCATCTAGCGAATATGGATTTATACAATATTTTTGTCATGGAAAAACCTCATGTCATTAGATGCAAAATGCTTATTTGTGTAAATAACATAAATAAGACGAATGAAAAATTACACCATTTTGCAAAATAGTTCAAATAGACTATCTATTGTGTATAAATTTAAAAACATTGTTTTTATTGTTTTCTCATAATTTTTAAAAATAATTTACTAAAGAGACATCTGTGCGATGTTGGTATAAACATTACAGCTGTTTATGAATTATGGTTTGTGTCTCGGATAATAATTTTTTTTTATTTTTCTCGAATAGATTAAACAAATATTGTTAAAATATCGTTTTTTAAGCTATTTGTTTTTCTAAAAATATATTATAACAATTTAAACATAATTTAAAAAATCCTTTTGTATAATACTATCGTTTTAGTTTAAATAAACTTATAAATTGTATTGAATTAAGTAGAAAAGGCAGGTGCTTGCATGAACAAAGGTGTTATTGGTAAGAATAAAATTCATTCGCAACATCAGATATCATATATTATATTTATTTATATTTAGTATAATTATTGATTTATACGCTGACGAATCCATGTCTGTGTATTTCCAAGAATCTTTCTAACGATAGGCAATCAAAAAGTTTTGGTTACTTCAAAGAAATTGAATTTTTATTTTATTCCTTGCCTTCATAAGATCTGCGAGAATATCTTGTGGAGGCATCTGGGCGTTTTCTGGGAAAATAGAGATCATTGAGACCCGTCTTATTTGTTTCAAACAAACATATATTTACATACATGGATATTTCAATAATTTTTATACAATATTTAAAAGTTACCTTTGGTGTTTTCTGTGACAATATCCCTTTTTGGTCTTAACATTTTTTTTTACTTTTGTGTAAAGTTTTATAACTATATGTGCTTATGTCTATTTTAGAAAATATCGTTTTATTAATGAGTGTATTCTATCCATGTTTTTCGAGCAGGAGACACCCAAGGTCAGAAGAGATCTTTAACACTTTAGGGGGTGAGGAGACAAGTAAGTAAGCTGAAGAAAACTATCCAGTAACTGTCACAGCTGTCTAGTTTTATATTACCTGAAGCTGTTTCATAAAAAATACAATTGCTAAAAATTTAAAAGCACATTGCCACATCCAAATTCGGGCCTGAGAGCTCGTCATCAACAAGCAAATGTGTTAACCACTAAAGATGCTATTAAAGTATGCTATTAAATTTCGACTAATATTCTTTTTATGCGCTTGCTTACACAAATTGAACAAAATCAAATCCCACCATTTGACAAAATTAAAAGAACTGCGCGCTTCGAATCCTAGAGAAAAAAATGAAGCAGAAAATTTAATAAATGTTTGAGTGGAATGGCCTCCGAAGTCTATTTTAAACTCTTGAAAACAAATTAATTGAAAATCTAAAAGTAGAAGAAAGAAAAACGTAAATAAAAATAAAGCAGGCGAGGGAGAAAAAATTTCCAACAAGACTTTAATTAATATGGATGGTTGTGAATACCTTACGTAGGCTATGTACAGGGTGTATTTATAGTCAAGGATTCACACAAAGCCACAGCGCAGTTACAATGTTACGCAAGAAACAATAAAATAAAATATATGTATATATATTTTATTTTTTATATATATATAAATATATTATTTTTATTTTAATCGTATATCGTTTACACGTCCAATGCGATGCTATGTCTCTTAGAAAATGTTTTTTTTTTTTCCTAGCCTAAAGATAGTAATAACTTCTTAATCTTTTATACACCTGCACTTTTTTCTTTAAATTAAATAGACCAATGAAATAATCTTCAAAGTAAACACAAAAAATACGCATCTGGTCTGTACAAGGCGTGGTGAGTGGTCCTCATAGTTCGTGCATATCATATTTCTGGCAGTTCTAAATCCTGAGCATGAATAAAGGTCCAGGATTCACGAATAATACACCCAGTGTTAAATTTCGTCCCCACATTGTCCAGGTGTACGTACTCTGGGCTCCAGGTGGGCAATTGCTCGATTTCTCAACAAAGGCTAGATTCAAACAAAAACAAAAAATCCTTAAGACATTTTCGTTTGTAACAATTAATACATCCGAGTAATTTGAGTAAAGAAAACACTGGAGTAACGGGATATATTAAAAATCTCCACAGGTATTTAAAGGAATTCCAAAAACACTCAGAATTATATTAAATATTAAATATAATCATCTGCGTTTCGATAAGATAATCATCTAAATTAAAATACGAGGTGCATTCAGTATTTTTTGCACAACTCATGATTAAAACGTACAATCGACACGCTTTAGAGTCAATGCTTATGTTTGAAATTTTATATCACACGTATGTATTTTGTTTATACTCTTGAATTATCACGTTTTTATTATTATTATTATAAATATATAACCGTCACTTTCAGTCCTTTGTCTCGTTGAAAATCTCAAATTAAATATAATTGAATTTTACTCGACAGCGTAATGCGCGGGTTTCTTGAGAAACCAAATTTAATATTCAATCCCAAAATTGAGTTCAAAAGTACTTTTATTTCTTCAATTACACAAGTGAAATGCTTTTGACGTATCACGGAAGACCGCAAAGGAAATTATATTCTCTTTTAATTTACATCCCACTCTGTATTCATATAAGCCTGATTCTAAACCTATTTATTTATTTACAGTTATATAATAGAAATAACGAAAATGCTTATTACTTATGTGTTTTTTTTTTTATAAAAACCATGGTTTATCAGAAGCATACCTTCAGTTTGTGTGCATTGAATTTTCAGCATGAGATTTAAACCTGACTTCACTGATAACCAAACATGACCAAAATTAAACATACAAAATATGAGGACGCTTTTGGCTTATCACCGTTGGATTGACGATTGTGTCTCAGCGTGTGCAGGCTGCTTCCTCTACTTTATCTCGATGTTTGCTTTAGATCGGCAGTGCTTATTTTCATCCTTATATTATAATATGTCAGAGCAGGAGAAGCAGTCAGTCGCCTATCGAGCGTGGCGCGGAGAGGACGTCGCTACCCCTGCCCTGTATTTTCAGGGAGGCTTTCATCAGATTTATTAATCTTCCAAAGTATCAGACAGGCTAGTCACAGTGCTTTCAAAAGGCGGAGTTATATATTGAACAATATAAATAACAGATCTGTGAAGTTGGCAGAGTGTATCGCATCGTTGGAGTGGTGTAAAGTTGGAGTGTGTGTATTGTCGTGTTTTCGTTTATTAAGAAACTTTAAGTACTGTGCTGAAACTTCGTCATAAGACATCATCTACAGGAAAGAGATAATCAAAGGAAAAGTCACACCTACTCAAAAATAAGTAAGAATATTTAAATATATACAGCTCAAGTGTAATATCAAAACTAATTTCTTGCTGTCCGTGCCTCACATCATACTCTTTATTAAATTACAGATTTTATTATTTATGGCAAACATATCGCAGCATTGAAATAACTGAAATGAATCGACCGACACTGAAGAATTTATTTTTTATTTCTCACGTATCATAAATCAATGTACTTATTCTTATCAATAACAAAAATTTATAAATGAATATACCTGCTCTAATGTGATTTTTTTCTAGAAACTAGTAATAAAAATTTGGTATTATAAGACACATATTCAATATATAGAACACATGAACTCCAATCAACAAGTTATAATTTAAGTCTTTTGCGGATTCAATAAGATCTGATTCAGCCAATCATTTATTTATATTAAATTAAACAGCATTTTCTCCCGGTAATTAAACGGTATATTCCTTTGGAAAATAATCCTTTAATTTATCGTTTTATCTGGAAACATTCGTAAATCTAATAAGACTGGCAGATTTATTCGAATTCTGTAATAAAAGTCGAGAATACTTGAAAGTCACAAATATTTACCTAGCTGAAACTACTCAGATCGGTTTTACACTTGCTTATAACGATCCAAATTCTCGCTCAGGTGGTGCAGTAGCTAAATTGGTAAAAGCACTGGGCTGAGATATCGTGGGTTCGAGTTCTATGCGTGAAAATAATTTTGAGTGCGAATCGATTACCTCATTATTAATTATGCTACTTTTATGATACTCTATTCAACTTCCCAGTTATTAACTGTTGGATATGAAATTCACACTTTTTATTACTTTAAATAAATATTTCATAACTATGGAAAACAATCATTAAGATTATTTTTTTTTCTATAGCCAATATCAGATTATTTGAATGACTCTTGATATCATTATTTTGTAGGTATAAATGGTCGTAAGTTATAAAAATCAATTTAAATAAGTTAGACTGTTTTCAATTTACAGCCTCATTCATTTTTTTTTAATCTACTCTGTCTTGATTCCTTCTGTTTTAGACATCCAAAACTTATATTATTTCAATGAGTATTTACTAGAATATTCTGTAAGAGTAAAGAGTAACAAGTATTTAATTTATATGAACAGCTGATAATAAAAGTACTGTTATGAAGTGCCCTTAGTAAACGTGCATTAAAAAGCACCCAAAAAAATGATAGCAATCTCAATTAATTACACATTTACTTGTGGGACCAGAATATATATAATTTAATTCGTTTCATAAAAGAATATAAATTTAATCATTGTATGAAATCGTATTTCGCAGTGGCCGTTGTTTCTTCATCTGCGTTTTCTTTGAACTCATTTTGCAAGTGTATAAGGCTTGTAAATGAAAAATCTAGCTACACCAAGTAATAAAAGAATTCCCAGAGTATTGTATTCTTGTCTAAAGTAGCATTGTTTGACCTATTTAAAAATTCTGCTCGAGCGAAATGGATTCTCGGTTTATAAAACATCTCGGTGTTGTCTTACGGAAAAGCACCTCTGTATTCTGAACGGAACGAATTGAGGTTAGAGGATGGAAAATGTAGTAAAAACCGTAATAAAAGACCATACTTCGTTCCGTATAAATATAGTGCTTTCAGGTTATAAATAAATCTCTTCACTCTTTATTTTACCAACATTAACACCATTTATATTGTTAGCATACTATTTTTTATACCAAGAACTTCTTAACGTTATTAATTAATCTCTCGTTTACTTATCATAAAACCAATTTTATTATTCGTAATGAAAATAAATATTTACGAGCGCACCATTTGATATCTAATAAATTTTATGTACGAACATTTCTTATTTATTAAAAATATATTATTTATTAATTTACGGGATTAAAGACCCCTGTTTTCAGTTTAGTACGAATTCTCATTCCGAATAAAACAGACCCTTTTAAAACCTTTCTTAAAAGCATCTTCATCTTTCTGACGTAATTAAAAACTTGTTAATTTTTCTTTCTACCATTAGCACTTTTAGACACCAGACGTGACTCGCAACTAAAAGCAAATAAAATGGCTACAATACTTTATACATATCATTTTTATCTAAAAGTAATGCATATTTATTACACCTTCAAAATATAAAATGTCACTCTAGATAACCAACTGAAAATACTGAAAGACACCTGTTTTTTTTACTGTGATTTATATTTGAAATCTGAATATATATATTTTGAAAACATAATGATATGAAAATTAATATCACTGAAGTGTTTTTATATGAAAATATATTATGTTCCCTTGACATTTAATAAAAAAAGTGTTAAGAAATAAAAAAAATACCTGGCAAAAAGAGATCAAATCGCAAAGGGAAACCAATGTAACGTAACCTACTTAGCTCCTTAAACGTATTGGAATATTTTAAAAAGGTTTTATGAATTTAAGGAGACATTTTATAAATTTAAATCGATTTATATTTAAATAAAAAAAGCCAGTAAAAATTTAAAGAAGAAACCAGAATTTCAACAATGAATCACGTTTTCATTTAAGATATAACTCGTTATGTGTACACGTAAAGCGTTATATTGCAAATATGCTTTACAATATTTCTTTTGATCATACTTTTTGTTTGCTTCGTATATAAAATTCGTACTTCAGCCTAAAATGTCAAATTAAAATTTTCTGTCACTTTACGGTGTCGATTATTTTTTCTATCACTAAAACATGTGAAATTTTTCCAAAAAAGAAACTTCCAGCCTGTTTTGGTCACAACAGGTTTCATTTCTGAAATTACGTGTATTTTAATTATTTTATTTATATAAATTATTTATAATACACGTGTCAACGCTGATTTGCTCTTTCCCGGACCGAAAACTAGAATAATAATAATAAATTATTTTCTCAATGCAACGATCGATTTTAATGATAATTTATTCCAAACAAGAATTTTACCTATTTATGACCTCTTGAATAGTTTGAAATACTACATATTTATATATCAAATATACATAAACCATAATTTTTTTTTTATATTTTCAATGTCTAAAGAAACATTAGAAAGTGATAAAATTGATATAACATATAAAATTGCTTGAAATTTACCTCGTCTTATAGTTAAACGATATGGAGGTTGGGAATCAAATACAAATTGGGTAAAATACTTTTGTATGTTCTTTTGTATATTTCTTTCTCTAATTAAAGCCAAATTTGACCTAGCCAAAAAAAACATTACATGTAAACCTTCTTTGAAACAAGGCATGCCTTATTTATAATTGTATAAAATATAGCTGATGTGATCTGATCGCAATGTCGTGTTTTCAGCATAAAAGATAAATCCAAATTGTAACTTAATAAATTAGGATAATATAGTATACCTAACTCAGTATTAAAAAAGTAATTTTGTATCTACTTGGAGGTAAAAGAAGCGAGCTCTTTGGGAAACCATATAATAAGACATAGGATACCAAATTGCTTATTACGTACTGTCGTTTGATTGATTATATAAATATAATATATTTTTTATATGACGTAGATTTAGGTAGTTTTTTAAATATTTTTTTTATTTGACAATAATGTTTTACAAAATTATAAGTCGTCCTACACATGTTCCAAGCAAATAAATTTATTTATTTTCATAAACTGGTTCTACGATATATTTTATACATTTTTTTTACTTTTTCTGCGTAACGAATATTATTTATCGTCGTAAATATTATTTGTGGTTCTTTATTTGCCAAATTTCATCATTTAATTTTAAAATGTTTTCTTTATCATAAAGAAAACATTTTTGTTGTATTGAGCACAGGAAAATGCCGCGAGCTTTCAATAACATTCAGTATATTTTCAATGTTTTGATAATTTCAAAAGAATTTATGAATGAATAATATTTAACTAATTATAAATGTTTTATGATCACATCATCACCGTGTATAATACATTTTCTAGTAAAAATAAGTCTAATTAACCTGAGATACAATTAATATAGTTTTCACGATAGTGCCTTAGATCAGATTTTTTTATTTTAAGTAGTTTTTTTTATTTTATAGATATTCTATGAAATTCTTAAATCTACTTAAAATAATAAAAATCTGATTACGTCTTGATGGCAAAGAAACATAATATATTTAAGTAAAGAAATATAAAGCGACATTCCCGGTTTTATTATTTGATTCGACTAGTTTCGCCAACATGCTAGGTTGGCATCTTCATGCACGATGTCAATCTGAAATATTATCAAAAATGAGCACATTAACTTATATTACTTTGAATAAAAATACCAATTATATTTTTACAAAAATATTGAACGTATTAAGGAAACTAAAATCAATGTATGCTCTGTTTTAGATTAACTAGAATATTTTTCGTACTGAATGAGACCTGTCAGCGTGATAATCACATTATGCTTGATGACAACCATTTGATCGATATAGAAGCTGTCAAACCAATTTTCCCTATGGCACAAACACTTCCCATGGGACTCAGTTATGTGCCTAACATACACTGATAAGATTATATGTGACAGCAAAAATTATCATCGCCATTACTGCGCCACAGTAATACAGTACATACGTTTCCGATAAGTTTTGGTTAAAAAATTAAACCGTTGAGTCTTTAACTTCAATTCCCATGTGGGATTACAATAATGATATAAAAGTGACCTTTATTTATGCTGAAATTAAATAAGAATTTAAATAAACACCCTGTTTTTATGTATCATCTTACAGTGCTACTTCAATGCATCAGAGGATCTGAAATAATATAAATAGACTCGGGGTTATTCACAGCTCACAGGTTGAACAATAGACCCAATTGGCTTCGTTTATAAGCCTTTTGTGACTCAATGTATGCCCTATAAATTTTATTGAAAGGCGATTTGATTGTACGCAGATTTTTTCGGCTTTCATACGATCTCGTACAATTTTTTCCGTCTATAATAAACAGGCTTTCAATATAAAAGTCAAAGTGTAATTCAATGAAAATATTCCTTTTAATACAAGAAAAATTTATTCACACGAAATGTGAGTCTGAGATGCAATATTTTATAAAATTATGTTTTAAATTTTATTCTTAAAGAAAAAAATGTAATACACCATAAAAAAAGAAAATGTATGTTAAAATATATATTGCAAAAATAACCACGCGAAATTTGAAATTTCTCAAATATGTATTTTTTTAATTTTTATGCATTTGTAGATCAACCAAAAAATATAATTTTCATATTCTAAACAATTTCTCACACCCGTTTTTTTAATTTATTTTTAATTAATATTTTAATTTGGAAGAAAAATCCGTTTTATATTGAATGCGTTGCCCACAAAGTATGTGACGCGTTAATCCATACAAAACTGTTTTTATAGTAAATATAAATAGCAAAATGGCTAGGAGACTACAGCTATTTGTTTTTGAGCCATTTGGCTATTTATAATTGTTGTTTAAATATAAAACATAACAGTTTTTAACTACGCATAATGCATGCTTTTGCTGAGTTTCCAGTCAGCTGTTTTGATAATCATGAAGCGATTTTCACAATCAACAGGTGACAGATTCTGAGCGTGCGCATTTTTGATACAATGAGTCATTTAGAGTCTTATAATAAGAAATCACAGTTCATTAGAAGTTAACGACAATCTGACCTGTTATGTGTTTTATCGGTTGTTTGTATCGCACTTCTTGATAAAAAAAAACCATTATAATGCAAACTTACGCTCTAGAATATTTACAGATCGTGCTAATGCTATTTCTTCGTACATACAATATATTTTCAATTGTAGATATGCTAGATGAAGTACATACTCAAATATTATAATAAATCTAAAAACACTGTGTGCAGCAACAGAAATTATATTTTCTTAAGTATTATGCCAAGTTGTATACTTGAGAATTCCGACGTATTTTGAGTGGATCAATATTCCAAAAGCTTAGCTGTCCATTTTTAATACTTTTTAAATAAATATATTTTTAACTTTGTGACATTTAAAATATTTTAAAATAGCTGACATATTTTATAGAGTTTTTTTTAGTTCAAACCAAAATTACCCTAAAAGCCTGTTTTATATTTTCAGAAACGTGTAGCCATGCGCGAAAACATATTCTGTAAGACCGTTTTTAAAGAAGAAATCCTGTCTATTTTTTCCTAACTTGAGAAAGTTCGTTATAACTTCAAAGTACAGCGCCGTTCCTGAATATTTTTATTTTTAACATTTTGTCATTTAAATGCCTTATTTACCAAAAATTATTATTATACATACAAAAATGCTGTTGTTAGAAGCTAGCTTATAATATAATGAAAATTTGAGTTAATAATAAAAATAATTTTTGTAAAAGAATTCAATGAGAATAAATGGTATAATATTAATCATCAGATACCAAAATTTAAAATATTAAATTATATTAAATATAAATATACAATTACTCAATAATAAATTTACATAATTATATATGGAAGCAAAAAATAAATTCATCAGTAATTCAACAAACTTACACGATTTACAAAAAAATATATATTCACCGAGACGTTATAAATAATATATTAACTAAACAAGTGTAATTCAATTATTTAAATACCAAGTATTTTTATTTCAATGATTAATTATTTATTTTTAAATAATAATTGTTCCTAGAAATTTATTTATTCATGAATCAATCCTAAATCAAATCATTTTTCAACAGACAATTATAAATTAAATTTTCGTTTTATTCTCTTTAATAGGTGAATGGTTGTGAAACAACGAGAAAAAAGTCATACAAAGTAAAAACAAGTGGAAGTCTCTAAAGATATTATTATATCTTTGATTCAAATGAGATATACTGCTCGCTTTCAGAAAATATACCATAAGTTCTTTTAACACTTGTATGATTTGTTTGTTATCAAAGAAACATCAGTGAAATTTCACGTTTAGTTGAATTGAAATTTCCAAAATGTTCTCTGCGTTGGAGAAGTAGGTCTGTCAATACTTTAGATTCTGCAAATTACTTCTGAGTATCAATCAAGGGTTCTTGGTAATTTATAAGTACTTGTCAATATAATTAATAACGTACCCTTGGTGAAGAAAGGGACTTCGGTGAACAATCAACATCTGTACCATGAAAACTGTTTTATCGTTGATTCATACTTCTCGCCCCTTTTGCTTACTCTTTGATGAGGATACGCTTTAGTATAGAAAATCTCAAGAGGTCTGTAAAGCACGCTTAATTGTTAAAGTTGAAGGACGCCAGCTGATCAGCCAAATCATTGATTTAAAGAGAAAACAGCTGGTGATGTCTCAAGAATTTTATACGAGAAAATCTCGGAAAACTATACAACCTTTTTTCAGTCGATATCACGTAATTTTCAACCTTGATCGTACATAAAAGTTATTATGCATTTTTAAGTCAATATCTCTATTTACAAGTGTATTCATTATAATTTTGCATGTTTTATATTTTATCAACAGCATATAAGCTAAAGAAGTTCGTTTTAAAAATTCAACTTAACAAACTTAAACGGCACAATATAAATATGTGCCTTCTCTAAAGTTTTAGATTTGTCTTATTTATTTCATGCTTGTGAGAAATTTAAGTACATAGCTCGTTAATAACTTTTACTTGACAAGCATTGACTAGCTTGACTTTCAAAACCAAAAAAATTAAATAATCTTCAAAGTACGAGTTTTCATATCAAACAATTTAATTTGTTTCGTTTTTTTTTAACGAATTCACGTTTTCAGAAGTATAACAAAACGCTTCATTAAGAGAAATCTTTTAAACTACATATTATTTTTATTTGTTAAGTACTTTATTATCAATACGGATCAATACATATTTTTTTATCAAAGACAATGAATATATTTATCATGGATTGTTTTAAAAGACGGGGATTACCAATATGGCCTCTAGCTACAATCTCCAATCGTAAAATAAATACGTTCGTTTGAACTCAATAATAAACATTGTTTAGATTGAAAATGCTCAGCAAAATATACATTGCGACTTGTACGAAGGAAAATAAAGCTGGATTGTAAATTTGGTTCGAATATTTTACCTGAGAAGGACACATCTGTGGGAAAAAGTTTGCGTAACTCACAGTAGCTGGACCTCGGTATAGGCTTAGACTTACGCATCTTACTGGATTTTTTTGTACAATGATTACATTTCCTTTATGTAATATAAAAAAAAACTAATTACCAAACTAAGCTATCGCAATAAAATGTTATTTGGAAAAATTCAAACTACTTTCTTATTCATTATTTTTAATGAAAACTAATGGTATTTAAAAAATCACAAAAGCGTTTCCATTAAAATTGCGTCTTTAAAAATGACAAACGACGCTCCCTTTTGAAAATATTTTCTAAATCGATAATTTTTAATAAATTCGGTTTACCTGTTATAAAATATAACAGCCTTTTGATAAAGCGTTCCTTGAAAAATATACCTGGCATTCACACTACACGTTTTTTTACAATTCATACTGTTCCTTTGTAAAAATACTCTTTTGATTCTTTGGCGTACTTTTCGTGTTTTAATATTTATACATTGAGGTTGTCTGTGTTGTTTCTGATATTTTCAACATAATCATATTTATAATCAGTTATCTTTGTTATGTCGTTCGGAAAAATACGACCTAACTATATAAAGCCCTTCACGTTCCACTCTGCTGAGTGTTCTAAATCGTTATACAGGAATAATCGAATTAACCGTCGTTAGGGGTGTCACCCATCCCTTATTCTCGAGGAACTCTCGTATTTTTCCCGTGAATCCCACATTCCTCTGCGAATTGTAATTTCCCCCGGTGTGGCGAATGATTTATCTGGACAAAAATATTCTAGTATGATGAAAGAATGTGAATTATTTTGATAAAAAGTATGGAAGCGTAAATTTACACGTAAAAGGGCAATGTAGATATCCTTTGTCTGGCTTTCCTCGCAAACAGTGATTTATATTTTTCTACCAAAATAGCGGAAAATTATCATCGTAAGCAATAAAAATATTGTTTGAATGATTTTGCTGTCAACCTTGTTATATAAATAATTGTAATACAATGCTTATAATGTTAAATAGGCATATGCAGAAAACACTCTATTTAGGCAAACTGAGTCAGAAATCCAAACACAGTAATAATGAAACATGAATACTGTGGTCATAGATATAGTTCAAGCATTTTATTAAATTTTTTTCTTCATAGTTTTAATTAAAATATTTCAATTGCAACTAGTAATCGATTGATCGATTAAGAATTAATATTTAAATGAGGCACCCCTGGTAAGGGATGCGCCCTCTCAAGCTTCAGTACAACAGGTAGGGAAATGCTCGCCCGCGCTACCTCCGACTTTACAGGACGCTAGACAGATCGAGGGTCTGGAAAATTACTCCCGACAACCTCAAATTACTCTAGGGTCACTTTTGCGTAAAAAAAATACAATAATAAACATCGTCCATATCAAAATATACAGTACAATAAGAAATTACTATAAACAAACGTTAATTTATTTTTTTCTCTGTACTCAGCTATTACTACTTGTTGGTTATTTATTTATGTGTAGAAGGAACCGGGGACCCACTACAATATTTTCCCCTGAGGAAACCATGAACACTTGCTCAACATGAGTATATGCTTGGTAAACCTTTTCTGAAGAGAAGCACCTGATGAAGAAGAAATTTTAATATTTATTTCATTAGCGGGAGATGTCTATGAACTGATATAAATGTGTTACTGCACTGCTATTTATAAGTATAAAATTAAAAAAAAAAAAAAGACAATCCAAGCATCTAGTACTGAATTGAAACAGGATTCAAACCAAAGGCGCAATGGTTGACAAGCAAGCATGTGAAGTGAGTGAAGGTTAAAAAATCATCTAATTATATTCTCTATGTAAACATTTTTTTCATTAAAATTTATATTCATGGTTGAATTTAATTTTTTCAAAGACGAATTTACTTTTTTTTGTTCCTTAGGGGTGAGTAAAAGAGAAATTTCAGTCGTAAATAGACTCGGGAAAAAGGGTTCAAAATAATCAGCTTATCATCTTGATAGAAATTGTTTTGAAAATTACTTTCAAGATTACCTCATTTGGTATATTTGGGGAAGAATTCTTGATACTTTTCTAGTGTTGTTTTATATATAGGCTAGCTAATTAAATTATTTATAGGCTCTTAACGATTCTACAACCCTTGTTACCTTGTTGTACTTTATAATTATATTATATAATTAATTGTTTTCTAAAAATCAACGGTGTTTTTGAGAATTAAATTAATTTGGTCCAATCAGTTATAAATGTTATAATACATATTTTTAATTATTACAAACGGAATTAGCTTTGTCGTTTTAAAATTTTAATGTTTAAGGCAAAATATGAATTTGGTTATTTTACTTTATACGTATTGTGGTTTATAATTGTTTCTTATAATAAAAAATAGTACGTGGAATTAGTTTTGTACACTTTCAAGTATACGCAGAATTAATTTAACTCAATATTGGTCATGCTTACGAGAGTTTTTAATAAAAAAATTTAGAGTGCTGTTTAGAACTTTGCAAATGTTAATTCATCCAATATTTCCAAAATATTCTAGAATCATATCGATTTATTTACAAAGCTAGATACAAATACTGCAGATTCAATAAATATACATTTTTTTAAATATTAAATTTATTGACGCATCAAGTTCAAAATGATTCATCTGCTTTGGTACCAGATTTTGATTTGCTTGATTCATCATATGCATTACAATGACCAGTTGACGCCATATTTAGATTTTATTCCCCCATGAGGACGTGACGTCATTCTACCGCCAATGCATATGTTTAAAATTATTAATAAAATCAGTACTCAGGGCTGTTAAATTAATTCGCAGTTGGTTTTCCCTTAGATCATTTTTATTAATTGTTAAACAATTTTTTGTATTAATTATTAACTACTACTAAATAATGAAACGAAGAGTAAATCTTCAATGCTTACAAAACCAAAAGATCTAAAAACATCAATGACTGCTTTTCGTAGTTTAGGGCATTCAATAAATCTGATATTGCCTTAATAAGCTCCATGATTCTTCACTTGATACTTATCTTTGATGATACTTTTATTTTCGTGTTGCCCTAGCATACAAGTTTTTTTTTTTTTTTTAGAGTGACAGGTAATTCAATTGGCAATTCCCCAATATTACATTTTTATTTAATATATCAATAGAAATGCCAAATTAGTTCAGTATCGCCCATTACTTGACATTTATACAGCAAGTAAACGTTTAATTCACTTGTATACTTTCTTTTTGGTTTTATAAGTACAATCATAAATAAACTGTGTTTGTAAACTACATACAGAGCACAATCTGCGACTAGCACTTATAGCTTATAAAAACGAAAAGGAAAAATGTTATTCTATTATCAACCAAAGACACTCACTACCAGGAATATACTTTACGAAATGTGAATTATTAAATTTACTGGAAATACTGTAAATTATAATATTTTTTTCAACATACTGTTTTTTTATTAATACAAATAAATTACAAAATTAACTTGGTGCTATGTATAAACGATAAGAAGACTTGAATAATATTAAAATAACATATAAAAAATATATAACATCACAACAGCATTAATCTCATTTAAAACTCCAGTCGGAGTAACGATGTGTAAATATTTATTAAATATTTTATATAAGTAAGCAGGTTATCGTTTTGGAAAATTCATTAATACATATTTTCAACGTGATTTGGAAAAAAAAAGAGATAAACAAGTTTAATTTGATCCATTTTATCAAGCACCTACGCCGGAAAAGCCTCTTTGATATGAATATTGATTATACGACGAATGCCGTGCGAATGAATAACAATTTATGTATTTGCAAACAAAACATGACGCAATTTAAAAGTATGTGAGTATTCAAATTTTATATAATATTTATTTGCGAGAAAAATCCTACATTATTTTCTATTTTTGTGGTGTATGACATATGTGGTATTCGAACTCATTCCCCACACTATATCCATGCTTATGGATGTATTTTCGTTGGTGAATCGATTATCTAAATATTGTAAACACAATAAACCTGAATGGATATTTTTGATGTTAGAATGCTTTTATTGGCCAGTAATCTATAATTTTAGATTATTTGTATAAGCACTGTGCGTTAAATAGTATTCAATCATTTCGCTGAAGTAAAGTTCGAAGCGGTTTAATGAATTCGATTTCATTTTCATCTATACGCACTCTACGTGGGTTAGGTCAATATAATTGAGTTTTTCTTATCTTTCGAAAACAGACTATAATCAGGAATGTGCGCATACTCATTGAAAATGTATGTAGCAATATATCGTTAGTGTTTAGATTTCGTGTGGGCAAATGTAACCCAGTACCTTGATAGTTGGCTTCTGAAAACATCGTGATAAGACTAATTCCTGAAATATCTATAGTAACAACCCTCGAGTTGTATTTATTCAGTTGTACGATAAAATGTTTTTATTAACAAAATTTTGTACTGAAACACTCGAGTTACAATATTGTAAGATAAAGAAATTGTTGCTTAGTAAACATTTGTCAGTAGCGTTGTTACTTTACAGGTAAAGCATGCCCTTAATTATTTTTTATTTATTTATTTTACAGATCAATTCTCACGTATCACGAACAATGCCCAATTCAAGGCAAAGATTCACAAAAAAATATATTTGCTTAAAATTTATGTTTCAATATTCGATCAGTAAAATGATTCAATGTATTTTGTTGAATTAATTTAAGATTTTTTTTTTTAAATATTAAAGCGTTTATACATTTGACAGGCTTTGTGTTAAACATTTGTTTAACATCCTGTTTAATTTTAGTGTGATTACCAAACTGTCGCTTTATGTTGAGTGAGATCTGAAACTCCAGCGTAAAAGCAGGCCTCCTGAAAATTTGATGACTTCAACAATTCACTACACTCGCTCTCAAGAGAGTTACCCAGTTATTCGGACAGGAAACGCGCAGGTAAAATGACTTAAATAACTTAGTAACTCAAGTTACATATAATATGTGCGTAATAATTTAGAAACACTTACATACAAAATTCCAGTGTGATTTTTTATTCTGGACGTTATTTGATACTTAAAACCAAATGCGGAAATATTATAATTTTGCCGTCCCATACAATATTTATCAAATTTTATTAAATATTTTTTTTAATCCTAAAATAGTTGATGTACGAACATTTAGATATTATTCGAAGGTGATCTGCAAATAATCAATTTATATGACGGAGTACCTCTGTTGTATGTTGCTTGACGACCAGGAGCAAAGTGGTTTAGATAGCTTAGTTAATAGAAAATAATATGCTATATGTTATAAAGCAGAACGTATCTGCAGCAACCACTGAAGTTCCATGAAGAAACGGATAAATTTTCTTGTAATGTAACCAGATGTATACAGAATAGAGTGTAACATAATATATGGTGTAATAAAAACTTTCGACAGTGGATTAAAGCCTCGGTGAGAAGATCTGAAAATCGAAATAAAAGTCATGAAAAATTAGCACAGTGAGAATTGACGTCATTACGTGTTAATATTATGTATTAAATTATAGGTCAGTGGCTTTTCAACCAACTTATATCAATATATTATAAATATTATATACTATTATTTTTTTATTTATATTTTTAGCCATTTCGATAAATTCTTCAATTAATAAATAATCTTGGAAGTATACAATACACTTTTAGGTAATCGATTCACTCATTTATATAAAAAAAGACATGTAAAAACAATGTACCATAATTTTGCTAAATAAATACTATTATATTTATATTTATGTTAGAATAAAAGTTAAAAATGCCTTCGAATGTTTTTCTCGACTTTTTATATGTTGATCGATCAATTAAAAACAAATTCGATACAAGTAAACCAATATTGGGAAAAAATGCGATTTTTCAAAAAATGTCTGTGCTTTGTTTAATGATATTCAAAGTGCGATACTGTGAGTTTACCTGAAATGCATTTGAGATGGAACATGGATGTGAACGCATGGAAGGTGTGAACAGCCTATTTATTTATATTGGAAGCAGATTTGAGGCACATGCCAGCTCGTAAATTATATTATTCGTATCGTTTACATACCAGGCCAAACAACTCCAGGTTCCTGGCCAACAGACAATGATAAATAATTCACATCAAACCAATAAATTCTTACTAGACTTCACAGAACCGTTACCTTAATTTTAGCAAAGCTGTCAGGTTGTATCCAGCATAGAATTTAAGAGGCTCGTTTAAAATAAATAAACATTTATATCAAAGTGAATTCCTTTATCCGAGTTGGAAGTCTATGGGAATATCCGAGGTCATAAATAATTAGAGAGATGTTGGAAGGTCTGTTATATTATATTATCATTTCTACTGTGAAAAAACGGTTTCAGTCTCAGTATGTATAATACACATCCGCCGGACGTTTTAAAATATAGCAATATTACAAAATCCTGAAAAACTTGAAACGGCAATGTGCCGAGTAATTATTTTTTTTGTTTTTGAAAACCTAATAATTAGACTATATTCATTATACATGTTCTTCACTATTCATACTCTACCTGATCATGAGGGAAGAGGCAGATAGGAAAGAAGTATAATGCATTCAGAGGCAGTTATTTACATCTGTCTTTGCGACCTCCTAAGCTCACAAAATACTCTATTATCTTGAATGTTTTTAGCTCGTGGAATAATAAAAAATGAATTCAATTAAAATACTTGTTTATCCATACTGCTATTCAATGCGATGATTATATTTATTAATCAAAGTTAAGCATCTACGATTGTATTTAAGAAGCAAAAAAGTGCACTATAGACTTTGTGAGGATCGATGTTCTAGTTAAATTTGGGTTGAATGTTCAGCTATGAAAAAAGTTTTGTAAAAAAAACACACTGCCAAACAATAAAAAACTAACAATACATAATAATCATATTTAAAGTGATTTGCTATATTATAAATATAGCGCAAAGATGATTTATAAATAGCGAAGCCTTTATCACCTTGTATCTGTAGAAAATATATACATAAGTTTGTCTACATACCTTCTTGGTAATCACATTAATTTGTGGGTATTACAAAGTATAATGGACTAAAGTTTAATACACAGTATACATACGATAAAACACACTCCATTCATTAATTTTTTTAGCTAGTAAATATATAAATATAAACTAGTCAGATAGTCAATTATTTTTATACGTAGGATTCAGCTTGTGCATTCCAAAAATAAAGCTTTTATCTTTCAGTCTATAAACAAACTTTAGACCTTTCAACCTCTCCAACTCACTGACCATTTCATTGTTTATCAACTTGTATTTTTACATCGCACAAAGAGGTGTGTAGCTTCGCCAGTGTATCGGAGCAGATGGCTGCGATATTTTAAACCGTAGACAATTTTCATCGCTCTCAGTTTATAGTTTGTTTATGAAAACGAAATAAAACAAAAATACACCGCAGCCAAACTAATGAACTGTTAAACGCGACTGCTTTATTAGATATGCTACGAACAGTTTCACAAAACATACAGTTAATTGCCGGTTCCGGAATACTACATAACAAAGCAACGATTGCAGGAAATAATTGTGGGCTAGTAATATACCTCGGACTTTGAGATATACGCAAAATAGGATTAGACTAATATAGTACATAATATTTTAGAAGTAAGTCATCTCACGTTTTAGTAATTATCACCTTATTTGACAAAATCAGTTGGTAATTTTTAAAAAAGCAAAATATGAATAAATTCTAAACTAAAAAGGTCTTATAAATATTACCAAAATGGTCGTTTTATAAGTGAAATTTATTATATTTACAATTTATATCATTGGCCTATTTTTTTTAAATAATCTTTAAATATAATTGATTAAATTTTATTTATAAAATAAAAATATTTTCAATGATAAATATCAAAGTGGCATTTTAAAATAAATTAAAAAAATATTTGAGCAATCATGAAATATCACAATGGATATTTGAATATACGAAAACAATTATTTCACTCGACGGCAATATGAAGATACTACATATTTGAATTTGTTTAACAAAATTGTTAAATATTTCTTTGAATTGAATTAATAAACACGGTTAAGCTTAAAATAAAATAAAATATTTGGTAAGTGCGCCTGAAACATAAAAAATCTCATGTCAGGGATTTCAGTAATTCAAAGGGCAAAAAGATTTCCTTTTGATAAATTACCTTCCCTCTTGGCTCTTTTCAGACAGCTTCGTGAAATATTTTATTTCGAACTGTAACAACTAATTTCATATAAACATTCGTTTGAAATACTTTACTTTTAAACGATTTTTATAAATACTTTTGATTAAAAAAAACATAAATATTAACATTAATCAATATATACACCAAAAACTTCCTTACCAAACTGCTTAGTGTACTTTTATTCATTGTCTTTGTAAAAAAATATTAAATATTTATAAATAAGGATCCAACACATTATTTTTTCTAAACTGAAAATACAAGTAAATAAAACGATATAGTTTATATTTCTATAAAATATTTAATAAGTTATGTTACTTTAAATTTGTGAAGAATACACTATTGGAAATATTTTTTTTCCATATATGTACTGAAAAAAAAGAGGAATCCACGACTTACAAGTTTCAATTGCAATACTCATAACTTAAATAACAAATACGAAGAGCCAAATGGCTAGGAAACAACGATTTTTTTTTCTAGTGAGCAAGATAGCTTTTTAAGAGTTTCCACAGACAACATACAAAAAATTAAGAGTTTCTAAAATTAGTTTTTAAGATTAGCCCAATCTTCTAGCCATTTGGCTTTGAACATGTTTTAAAGTAATTTTTGCGAGTTCTGGTATAGAAAATACACTCGTACCGAGTTTCTTGGAACACGTTTCTCTCATATTACTTATTCAAGGTGTGCCCCTCGTAAAAATTCAAATACTCAAAGTGTCCCTGCTTGTGTGGTTCACAGTATGTATATTTTTATATGGTTGAGTGACACCAGCTGTCACTTACAATACAACTCGCAAGATAACACGAAAAACGTTATATTTCAGTGGAAACGTTACATGATTTCCTTTTTATTTTATCCCGAAAACAAACCGCACAAAAGTAATCTGAAATGATACACTAAAATACCACAAAAAACCCAGTTATACTCCATTTGAACAAAGTATTCATTCTTGAGTTAAAAAGCAATTTATGCAAAGTTCTTTGAGATTTAAAATATTCATGGTAGTCACTTTTATTATAACTACTTAGTATTTATATTTATTTTCATATTATTAAATTAATCAAATTTAAAATAGATTTGGCGAATTATCATAATTAGTACATTTCAAGCACAGTAGATCTGAGCTACTCGACTTAATTATAGCATATAAATATTTTTTAAAGGTTTTGGTAGCCTTTTTTGGTGATTTTGGTTCTTGGGTTATGAGCTGCTAGAAGTTTTCTGTCCTCCGAAATCTGATCCCCGTGCTGGGACCATTTTCGGGAACTTCAGGGAAATCCCTGAAGTTGATCCTAACGCGGAGGCCAAAACGTGAAACGACAGAAAACTTCATAAAAAAATAATATCAGAATTATTTTAATTACTATCGTAAAAATAATACGAAAAATATAAAATATTTTCTTTCTACTGCATTCTTGGAAAAAATATTCGCAGGTTTTATACTCGCTTCCGATATTATATCAACGCTGGAATTCTCGGAAGTCTCTCGGAGAAACATGTCGAGTGATTCATACTGTCTCGTGGATTTTCAATCTACTAGATACACATTTCTAAAAACATAGAGATGAAAAATCAATCAATACCTGTCCTGGTGCGAGCTTATTTTAGACTGCCCCGGGGGGTGCTTTGATCCAAAACCAAATTTTGATTCAGCAAACATGTAATGCTTCACGAGAGTTACAGAACTCCCCCCCCCCCGGTGAATAACTAATACAGGGTGTCCAAAGAGAGTATCGGGTATTTGTTAGTTCAGTAAAACAGAAACTACTTATAATCAAGTATTTTTTTATTGTTGATTATAAGAATACAAAATGGAGAATTATTTCAAAATGATGATGTTATCCAAATGGTGACCGTTACGCTGCTGGCACTCTTCTAATCTGGAACGAAGATTGCTGATAACACGCTGACACATAGCCCTCGATATTGCTGCCATTTCTGACCTGATGTTTTGTTTCAATTCCGTTAGGTGTGTCGGATTATTCTTATAAACTCTACTTTTAAGGTATCCCCATACGAAATAGTCAAGAGGGCTAAGATCGGGGCTTTTGGGAGGCCAGTTGATGTTACCTCTACGTGAATGACCTTATTAGGGAATAATTCGTTAACAGCTTCAATTGATTGATTGGATGTATGGTCTTGTTGGAACCACGTTCTTGAGTTGGAACCTTGAAACTCCTGCAACTCTGGGCCCAAAAAACGGTCATCATTCACATTCACCCGATACTCTTTTTGGACACCCTGTACATATATATTTAATCACCCTGAATTTCAGTGATCACCATTCATATGCATAGACCGATACAAGTAGAAATATATAAATATATTCAAATTCAAAGCATTTTCTGATGCATGTTTCATGTGATTCGTTTATATCATATACAACGAAACAAATGCAATTGCAACTTCTCCCTTTTTTTCTTGAAGCCTTCCAGTCATAAATTAATTCTTATTTATAAATTAGTTCTATTAAAAATTTCCAGTCTCTTCCATCAATCACAACTCAAACTAAATATATACTACCGTCAATGAGTTTGTAGTTTCGTGGGTAATTTTACAGCTTGTTGTTTTTGGTTCTCAGACATTTCGGTCACGGTGCTGGGACCATCTTCAGCAACCCTTAAAAATTTGAACAAATCTTTTTGAAAACGTCGGTAGACCGAAAACACTCTAGAAATCACAAAATCATGGAATAACAACAGCTGCCTAAACCCACGAGCACACTTACTGCCGTCGATGTTTTAGTTATATTATGGTTTCACGTCCTCGAAAAGAGCGACAAAAAGTATTTTTTAAAGTGTATACGTATATTTTATTTACTGTGAAATTTACCTTTCACGTTTCTCGGAAAAGCATTTTCCGGTGTGTGCTCTGGACACAATGGCGACTCGAGTGCCGTCCGTGTTTGTCGTCTTCCCTTCAATATTTCAGAACCTCCAAAGCATAGCTCCAACAAGTATTGAAAACTAACACAAAAGAAGATAAAGTATCTTAAATTTTTAATAATTTTTTTTTCAATATAGCTTTCGCAAGAAAGACGCACTCGGCTCCGTTTAACTGGAAAATTATAATCTTGGTGTTTATCATTCTGTATTTAGCGGGCGGATGCAACGCTTTGCTTGCGTATTAATTATTTAGCATTTTTTTTCTTTACACATATTTTTCCCTACACAAACTCAATAACAAAAATCGAGAAATCCATGTACGCTACTTTCGCCGATGAATATGATGATACCAATTCGCCGCAGGTTGAGTGATTGTTGTTGAAGATTCAGATGATGTGGTTGCAGGATTGATGTAAGGTTGGAAATCAGAAGGCTGGCGAAATATTTGCGTATTCGTAGTTTATTTAATATAACTACACTTGTTAGAAAAGTACGTGGTTACTAGTACGATGCCGCGAGGTCTCTAAGGAGAGGCGCGGGGAAGCCGTTTATATAGGGTCCCGCTGCCTTTGTGGCTGGCGTAAACAGGAAGATTCCCACGTATCGGGGGTGTCTCATAGCGAGGACATCTCGCCTGAATACGATCGCCTTTGACTGACCGCTAATTACTAAGGGATTATGTTCTACTTTAATGGCAGCCTAATAAAATATTTAATGGATTAAGGATCGAATGTCACATTCCAACAGGCCGTAAGACACGTGTTCCGATGTAGGTATTAACCCCTACATGGGCCCCTTTCAAGTTGGTAAGTAATTATCAACGAAACTGTAAAAAGCCAAAATCATCCACCTCAGATGATGAGAAAAATGACTCGCATCTCGAAGAGAGTAACCACGTTTACAAAATACAAAGAACATTAAAACATTACTGAAATTTTTGTGGTACGCAGACCACGAAAAATAATTATAAGCATATATCAAATTTTTTATTAATAAAAATGTAGTTCGCAGACTACGAAAAATGTGTAAAATATATCTAATTAAGTACACAAAGAAAAATAAAACATATATGTAAAACAAATGTTATTAGTACATAAAAATATGTTATTTATCCCCAAGAACAATTTGGGCGATCAGCTGTATGTCGGTATCAGTAAGTCAGCTGTGTGTTGACATTGAGCCGTTTTGTTTACGAGATGCACTCGTAAATCGAAGGGTCTCTGAACTCATTTGTTTATTTAGTGTTATAGTGACCTATATTGAGTTCGTTCGTCGAGACTTAACTTACTGAATACTGACTGAACTTTTGTGACAAAAACAAATTTGCTCCCAATGGAAAAAAATTTAATAATAATATCAAACTCGAAATTTTCAATTAATATTTTTTTAAAATTAATGTCTGATCACATTTTCTGTTTAGAAAATATCTTTTGCATAAAGTTTTCCTCCTTGTTCGTGGTCTATCCAAATAGCGCGTAATTTGGTTAGCTTTCGCACAGGGGTGAAGTCAAAATGCTCGAATATTCAATAGTTGAATCGACTAGGTAATTTAGAGATTCTTCCAGAACGTGTGATCTTTTTAAAATTTAAATCAGCTGACTGATTTATTTCGTCATCGTTTATGTTTTTTGAATATTTACTTTCTTCAATTTGACCTTTACTCGGTAGTTGTAAATTCGAATCGTTGTTGTTTTCCGTGAAAAATGCTGGTTTAACACGATCTATTGAAACTGATACTACTTTATTATTTTGTTGGATTTTAAAAACTTTTTCGTTTCTTTCTATAATTTTAAACGGACCATCATAAGGAGCGACTAGAGGAGACTTGACCTCACGTCTTAAAAAAATATGAGAACAGTTTTTAAGTTCCTTATGGATGAAGATTTTTCGTTTGTCTAATCTAATTCTAGTTACCGGTTTTAAATTTTCAAAATAAGACATTAATTGTCTTGTGAAATCCGTGTTATTGCAATCCGCGATTACGGGGTTGAACATTTCTCCGGGCATTTTCAGAGACGTAGCGTATGTCATCTGTGCAGGACTGTAACCAGTGTCTTCTTTGATTGCGGATCTGAGTCCGAGTAAGACTAATGGTAACTCCTGTGCCCAAAATGATACATTTTTGCAGCGCGTCATAATGGCTGCTTTGAGTGATCTGTGGAAACGTTCAATTTTTCCGTTAGCTTTTGGGTTGTAAGCTGTTGTGCGATTGCGTGTAATTCCGAATTTTTTTAGAATTTGGTTAAACAATAACGATTCGAATTGTGTTCCTCTATCTGTTGTTATGAATTTAGGACTACCGAATCTGGAGATCCAACCACTTATTAGTGCGTTGGCCGTCGTTTCCGCCGTTATGTCTTTGACTGGGACAACCTCCGGCCATGATGTTTTTCTATCGATTATCGTTACGAGGTACTTGTTTCCTTGTGACTCAGGCAACGGACCGACGATGTCGATATGAATATGCTCAAATCGCTCGGTGTTTGAAAACAATCCGAGCGGTGACGTTGTGTGTTTTGTTACTTTACACTTTTGACATGTTATACAGTTCCTAACCCATTCAGTTAGATCTTTGTTTATATTTTTCCAAAAGAATTGTTTTTTTACGAGGTATTTCGTTTGGCGTGTACCCGGATGACTCAAATTGTGTATGTGTTGAAATGCACACCTACGAAAAGTTTCTGGTAAATATAATTTAGCCATCGCGCCTGTAGTTTCGTAAACGTGTACTATTCCTGTGTTAGCAGTTGTAAGTTTTATAAATTTTAGATTTTTATTTTTTTGTAGAGTTTTTAATTCGTTATCCGTTGTTTGTTGCAAAGCTAATTCTTTGAGGTCAAATAGTGCAGGTAAAGTGATTTGATCGATTCGCGATAATGCGTCCGCTACTGTGTTTTCGTTTCCTTTAACATATTCGATTTTATTACAAAATTGCGAAATGTAATCCATTTGTCTAGATCTTCTTGGGGTGTCTGTTGATGAATCTTTTTTGTTAAGCATAAACGTGAGTGGCTTGTGGTCGGTAAAAATAGTTAAATCTCTACCCTCGACCATTTTACGAAAATGTCTTATAGACAAGAATATGCCGAGCAGTTCTCGGTCGTACGTGCTGTATTTGCACTGAGCGCCTGTTAATTTTTTTGAAAAGAACCCAAGTGGCTTCCATTTTCCGCCAGAATGCTGTTGGAGGACTCCTCCAACACATGTCTCGGAAGCGTCTGTCCATAACGACAGTGTTGCATTTGCGTCAGGGTGTGCCAATGAAATAGCTTTTAGCAAGCTGTCTTTACATTGCTCGAACGCCTGTAATGCAGTATGAGTCCAAGTGATAGGCGTTTTGTCGTTTTTCTTTGCTTTGTGAAGAAAATTGTTTAGCTCACTCTGTATTAAAGCAGCTTTAGGAATGGATTTCCTGTAGAAATTCAGCATACCTAAAAAGCGTCTCATTTCGTTGACCGTTTTTGGTTTAGGAAAAGAGTTAATTATGTTTAATTTTTCAGGAGTAGGTGAAGCACCTTCCTTTGAAATATGATACCCCAAGAAGTCAATTTCTGTTTTGAAAAATTCGCATTTCCCTACATTGATTGTAATGCCGTATTCAGTTAGACGGTCGAAAACCGTTCTTAAGTTTTTTTCGTGTTCTACCTTGTTTTCTGAGGAAATTAGAATGTCGTCTAAATAAGCGAAAGCAAATTCGATGTCTCTAAGTGCTGTGTTAATAAAACGTTGGAAAGATTGTGCAGCATTTCTTAGTCCAAAATTCATTCGCGTGAATTCAAAAAGTCCGAAAGGTGTATTTATTGCCGTTTTAGGGATGTGTTCCGGAAAAATTGGAATTTGATGATAAGCTCTAACTAAATCTAATTTTGAAAATATTGTTTTATTGTGTAACTGGTAAGTGAAATCTAATACGTGCGGAATTGGATAACGATCTGGAATTGTAATCGCATTTAGCCTGCGATAGTCGCCACACGGGCGTATGTCTCCCGATTTTTTTGGCACAATGTGCATCGGATTTGCCCAGGGGCTATCCGATGGGCGACAAATCCCCAATTCGATCATCTTAGAAAATTCTTTCTTTGCAGCTTTGTATCTACTCGGATTTAAAGGTCTTGGCCTCTCAAAAATAGGTGAGCCTGTGGTGTGAATGAAATGTTGAATGTTGTGCTTGACCGCAGAGGGATTAGTCTCTGGTCTTGTAATTGAAGGATATTCCGCTAAAATTTTGTGGTGCGGATTGTTAATATCCACAGAATGCACTGTTGGTTCAACATTAGAAATGGGCAATGCACGAGTTACATCTCGTGTTGCGTTATTCACAATTCGCCGACCGTATAAATCAACAAGTATATGATTTTTTTTTAAGAAATCTGCGCCGATGATTGATTTATTGACATTCGCGATAACGAATGTCCAGTTGAATTTTTTTCCAACTCCCAGATCGATATTCAAATTCCGTTTCCCGTACGTTGCAATCTTTGAACCGTTAGCTGCGAATAAATGATAATCTGAACGATAATTTAATTTTTTAATATCGCGTTTTGCCAACACTGAAATATCAGCGCCTGTATCGATTAAAAAATTAATGTTGTTGCATTTGTCCTGAATGCAAAGACGGGCTGTATTAGATCCATCGGCCAGCTCGTTAACCGAACTAATTAGTTTTTTTCCACTTTGTAGAATTTACAACCTGGTAAGCATTTACGAGCGCGGTTTTGATATCTATAATGATAATAGCAGATACCATTTTGGATCTGCGGACCGTTGTATTGTCGATTGAAATTTTTTTGTCTGTAAGAATTTGAATCGGAGCTTGACAATTTATTATTATGCCACATACCTCGAGTTCTTGAGTTGTCGTTTTGCCGTACGTCGACCTTGCTGATTTGGCCGTTGTCCGTGTTTTCCATCACCTTGTCGGCAACCTTCGCTCGTTCCTCCAGGTTGGTTGTGTTGCACAGCGCCATCATTGACCGGACCTGGCGTGGAAGTCGCTGTTCCCAGAGATTGATGAGGGCGCTGTCGCTGTATTGTCCTGTCGCCAGATCCTTCATCCGGCGTAGCAGTTGGGACGGTTTCTGGTCACCCAGCTCCAGGTTGGTCGTCAGAGTTGTCATCTTCTGTGCTTCAGACTCTTCGTGAATGTCTAAGAGTCTCTGCTTGAGTGTCTCGTACTTGTTTTCAGCGGGAGGATTTTCCAAAATGTCGAGGATACCTCTGACCTCGTCTTTAGCAAGTTTTCCGACCACTATTTGAAATTTGGAGAGGTCGGACTGTCTTGATGCTGTTAGAACTGTTTCTATTTGGAGAAACCAATGTCTCGGCAGGTCCCTCCAAAATTCGGGAATTCTTGATGATATAGTTACTGGGCTGATCTCCTCCTTGAATTCCCGCGTTGCTGATGAGGCACCACATTTTTCTTGCTGTTCCGGTGGTGTGTCCATTTTGCTGGTGCTGTCCCGGTTGTGTTTGACAAGTTGTACTGGAGAGATCCCTGGATGTACAGCTCACCAGCTGTGATGACAATTTGTAACTCGCGTAATTTTCCGTCCGTCAGGTAGTAGTTTTCAAGTTCGGGGTCACCAATTTCGCCAATGAATATGATGTCACCAATTCGCCGCAGGTTGAGTGATTGTTGTTGAAGATTCAGATGATGTGGTTGCAGGATTGATGTAAGGTTGGAAATCAGAAGGCTGGCGAAATATTTGCGTATTCGTAGTTTATTTAATATAACTACACTTGTTAGAAAAGTACGTGGTTACTAGTACGATGCCGCGAGGTCTCTAAGGAGAGGCGCGGGGAAGCCGTTTATATAGGGTCCCGCTGCCTTTGTGGCTGGCGTAAACAGGAAGATTCCCACGTATCGGGGGTGTCTCATAGCGAGGACATCTCGCCTGAATACGATCGCCTTTGACTGACCGCTAATTACTAAGGGATTATGTTCTACTTTAATGGCAGCCTAATAAAATATTTAATGGATTAAGGATCGAATGTCACATTCCAACAGGCCGTAAGACACGTGTTCCGATGTAGGTATTAACCCCTACACTACCACCTAAGCCACACCTTGTAAGCCCCACAACCTGCGCCCGGATCAAGGGAAGCCACATATCTTATTAAAAGCATAGCCCTAAAAACGATTGCAAAGAAAATGATTTTTATTATTTCACATAATGTAATTAAGAAAAAGTGGGTATTGTAGGTGCCACAATATATTGGAACCATAAAGACTTTTCTCACCATTATTGATATTATATTTTAAACTTGAGAACTGTGAAATCTGAAAGTAAAGCCATTCTATAATACAGTTCTGATCTATAATTTACACAAACCTACTTTAGTGAACTATGCAATTAATTAAATTTTTCAAATTCAATATTTAATATTTATAATTTAAATCTCTTTGTATTTTAGATGCTATCCAGAGTGGGGTAAATTCTAGTAAAGATGACTAGAAGAAACGCTACCAGCGACGAGCACGACGGAGAGCTGAGCGTCCTTCTTGTAGTGACAGTTGTCATAGGGATGCTTCTAATGGCGTCCCTGCTAATGTGCTACATCTGTGTCTTCAGGCAGCTGTGCTGCGAAGGTCTCGAGGAGAACAAGAAGAGGAGGCGGAGGGCAGAGCGAGAGAGCCTGCCACTGGCTGACATCACTCACGCGTCCAGCCAGCCGACGGAAACAGAGCGGATATAACATTCACCAGTCTGAAGCGCGGAGAATTTCCCGCTTCTTACTTCTGATATATCAAATATATAATAACATATATTCTACTTGATATAGAAGTATCAAATACAAAATATCGGAAAAGACTTTGTCAACTGTACAACAACACCTTTAGTTCTGATATAAATCGAAAACAAACCAAAAATTTACCGAATATGAAAAATTGTTATCAATAATTTGAGAAGAATTATGTGTAATCGTAAATGAATTAAAATTTTCACTATGTCTGATGGTAAAAAATATATAAGACTGCGGTACATGACGCGATGAAAAATAATTTAAAAAAAATTATAATTCATTACTTATTTAAATGCTTATATATAAAAGGATGTCATGCCAGCCCTTTAGCTCTAATAATCTTAAAGCACCGGTCCCCAAAACTCACGATGATGCTGACTCCGGCTTAAGATTTCCATGGCAGCTATATATAGGACAATGATAATGTGAGAACAATTGTAACTAGTAAAAGTATGTTCTCATTTGCCACCTGCGGAGAATTAGTCATCAAAAAAAAACATGGATTCATAACGTGTTTTATCAACAATTTGTTGTACAATCTGACTATTAAGTGTTTGTGTGTGTTAATATTTTTTTAATTTAATATAAATTTTATTTATAAAATTTAATATTGTTCAGTGTAGATTTTGTGAATATTTTTAGATATTCATTGTGTAAATATCTCAAGATTTTTGTGTAGTGTGTCGTTGTATGTATAGTTTTTATAAAAAAATATTCTTTCATACTGATCACCACCCAATTCAAGCAGAAAGGAAAGAATATTTAATATATTAGAAGTAAGTCTTCAAATAACATGAAAAGTATTATAAAAAGTCACTGATGTTTGTACGTTCAGTAATGAAAACATTTCATATATTAACGTCGAAAATCAAATGGTCTTAAAAGCATTGTCAAACCGGTGCGTCGGTAAAAGGTTATCACTAATATAAATAAATTGGCCGTCACTCAAAATCCTTGATTATTCTTTTATGCAAAATAAGAACCACTATAAATAATAAAAAAAAGCATTGGCAGGTATTTGATACATCAAATAAAAAATACACACATTTAAGAATTTACCATATTTTATTTCATCTCATCGTACAGCCCACGATCAACATTTATTTACTGTTCTGATTCAGAATCTTATTAAGAAATTCATATAAAAATATACAATTTTGTACTTAAATTATTATAATTTATTTACAACTCTTTGTGTGCTTGTTTTCTATAAAATAATAGTACTTAGAAGATTATTGTATATTCTATAATAAAAAATATTTTATAAGTAAAATGTATTTATAATAAGATATTGTCAAGTACAATATTATAATGTATGCGATTTATACATAATCACTCATCACTGTGAATTTGTTTCAACCAATAAACATAATGTAACATATAACTACAACATTTTGAAAATATCTGCTTCGGAAAATTTAATAAATATTCTCCAGTATGCCAAAGATGAGTAAGAAACTAAATATATTTGATTTTTGTGGTATAACAAGATTTCAGTGCGTACACTGTTTTAAGTTTAAAATATATAAAATAAATAGAAGATCTACAGTGTACCCAAGTACGCTAAAATATTGGATAACATTAAATAACATTTAAAAACACATTTAAATCAATTATACATAAAGAAAAAATAACAATTGAATCCTAATAAAGCATATTTGAGTAAAATATTGCACAAATCAGCCATGACCATAGTTTCTAAATGTTTTTGCTATTTTATATAAAACACATTAACAAGATTTTTTAGCGTAAAAAGTCTTGGCTTTTATATCTAAAAAATACATTTAATATTTTTAGCCAATATTTTGTTTACAAATTTAGTTATTTTCATTGACCTATCTGAATACCCCTCATTAAAAATTTAAAAAATAGTTTTGCTTACTTTATATTCTGATTCAATTTGCCAATAAAAGTACTCAATTAAATTGTATAGATAATTCATTTTCATTCCCTAAATTTTGTTAAAGTTTTTGATCTTCTAAAGCAGCCGCCACGAGTGACCGCAGAGCTTGCGGCTTGCAGTGCTCTTCCAGCCAGCCAAACACTCCAGCAGAGAGTTCAGCAAAGTTTCCAGTCGGTACAGTCTCAAAAGATTCAAATAACCGCTCCATGATGGCTTGAAACTAAAACAAAAACAACATATTGTAGAGCAGGGGTCCCCAACCATTTTGCACCCAAGAGCATATTCTAGAATGCCGGTCGGGCAGCAGGACCATTTATTTTTTCAAGGTATATTTATAGTTAGACATAGTCAATAATGCACAAAAAATATTTTATTATAAAACATTGTTTATATTTTTATGTAAAATAAATAATAAGTAGTAAATAATAGTATAGAAATTCTGGTAATTGTGTCAAATTGGGGCAAATATGCAACGAATAATTATTTTTAATAGCAACATAAAATGTACATGTATAGTTAAAAATTGCAAATAACAGGTTAGAATACGGAAAATATCTGTTAGAGTCCGGACTAAGTTCATTAAGTTTTAATGCATTACAGAGACGGAGACAAACCAAACTACACTCATAAGATGCTATTTCAACAGGCTTACATATGATTTTCTGGAAAAAATTATATCCTATTTTTTCGAGTATATTTCTCTGATTAATTATTATCCTATCGCAAAAATATCGGATAGACTTTCACATAGCTTTCTCCTCACTTTTATCAACTCAAAAATATCAGATTTATATTTATTCAGCAACTTTTCCATCGAGTATCTGAACAATATCACGAACGCTTTACAAAAGGACGTTATTACAGAGACAGAGACAAACCAAATTTCACCTATAAGATGGTTTTTCAACCAGCCAATATATGATTTTTTGGAAAGAAATATTCTTTTGAAAATTATAAAGATATATTATTTAAATTTTTTCATAGCATTTTATTATAAACTTAAATAATTTTTTATCGAGGTCCCACAGTGGCAGGCACACGTAAAACAGTCGGCGGGCGCCATGGTGCCCACGGGCATAGGGTTGGGGACTACTGTTGTAGAATTTCAGGATACTTATTTGAAAAAATTATATTTTACAAATAAAATATCATGTCTAAAGACAGATAATTATAGCTTCTTCTTACTAGGTAAATCATGTAATAATAGAAATTATAATTTGGAAAAGAATATAATACATGAATAGAAAAAACCACAGATTAAGACGGGTTTTTTGTAGATAAAGCTTTTGTGCATAAAGTAGGAAATATATTTTTCAAGTCATCATTTTAAAGCTGTAAACTTGATGGAATGTGCTTGGCTCATCTGAAATAACAATCTGTTGAATGTATGTATGCAACATAGAAAATAAGCAAATTTAAAATTGTAGCAAGATTGAAAAGCAAGTCAGCCACACACCAGCCGGAACTTGTCGGCATCAGAGAGAGCCGCTCCTCCACCCCTAGGAGGCGGCCTCTGCTGCAGGAGTTGTGAGTAGGCAGCACGCATGATGCGTAGTGCAGCTGCTTCTTTCCGCAGAGCTGTCCGCTCACAACATGCTCGGCGGCGGCTCTGTGACAGGAACTGCACGTATTCTATGGACTTCTGTAGTACCTACAACACATTCAACATTTTCAAATAATTAAACTATAATGCAAACAACTGCATACCAACATAAATATATGTAAGACATTAGACTTATCATACATATATAAATCTAAATACATGCAATATCTAATATAAAAAACTATAATTCATTACATTAAAGACAAAATAATTATAGATAAAGACAACATAATATAAGCATATATTTGATTTTTTATCAAATAAAACTTACGGTTGCTTTGCTCAATTTATATCCAGATGCATCTGTTTGCTGACACGTAGGAACTAGTTCTTGTAATAGGTCATATCCTTTTTTTATTGCGTCTCTTCTTTTTTGCTCAGCCTATAACATAAATAAATATTTGGACCTTTCCAAATGTGAAACTATGCAAAAATGTTAATATTTTATAAATATTACAAACCTGCGTGTGTGCTTCACGTCTGCGTTCCTTATAACTTAAGGCTGACGATTTATTATCTCCGCTGTCATCATCGTCTTCTATATATGCATCATTTAGATTTTAACAAATTATCAGATTAAAAAAAAATAATCCAGAAAAGTAGTTTTCTATAATAGTCTCAAAAAAAAATTACAATGACCTTATAATGAAAGAAATACTTATTAGCGTCTTAACATTTCATTTGAATGTCAACAATCTGATTTATTTTCTGTACTAAGATAACCAATAAACTTGCTAATATAAATATAACGGTAGCCATGATCAAGAACATACTTTATTTACGGCAACTTCGTATGGAATATAATTATCAAAAAATAATTAAAAATCGCTTACCTGAATTGTGAGCAGATGATGTCGGAGTATGCAGAGATCCAGTACTGCTGCAGCGAGAAAATATTTGATCTCGCTCAGTAGGGCTCGATGGCTCTACTTTCATCTCTGAAACACCGAGACATGCTATTGTTATTGTCGAGATTATTCAAAACAATCATTTTATATAATCGAAATTTACATCATATATCAATTTCAGTATACCTTTTTTGGTGTCGTTGTAAGTAGGTTCTGCCATTTTTCCCAACTACAAGTAGTTTTGTACCAATTACGGTAGGATTTTTGAGTTTACTTGGTATTATCAGTTCCATAAGTCAAATATTTAGCTTATCTGTCAATTTTTTTGGTCTAGATGTGAATAATTACTGCCGAGACGTCACGACGGCTGGGCGAGTCGACCTCATCATTCCCAGCCAAGTGCAGGGGCAAATTTTTTAAATTGTTTTGAAAATATGGTAAACGATATAATCAAATATTATATTTTAAATTATCTCAATTTATTTTTAAAATAATATTTAAAACTTTATAATACTGCATATATTCTTGTGCAAAAGATGAAGTAAAAATATTTTTCAACACTTGCAACAATTTTGGAACCAAATTCAAAACAAAAGCCTGATGAAATCAAAGTGCAAATTTTCACGCCAAAATTGCGAACTTTGTTTTGAAGTACATGTTTACTCACCCCTCCAATTGAAATGTTAAAAACCCTTAGTTTTTCGTGATAATTGAGCTACCAACTAAAGGTTTGCTGTTTATAATTTAATGACAGGTAAATAAAATATTTTTCAGATTCACACATTTATTGTTTTAGCTAATAAAAATACTAATATGTTGTATCAATACACTGAATAAAGATAAAAGAATAAACAGACCTGCTGTAAACGAACTAAGGGGATTGGTAATAACATAAATGAAACATTCATGTCAAAATCATAATATATATATGTATAAGAGAACCTCTTGTGAAACAGTTTTTAATTTGTATTATATCTATTTTACTGCAATGGTACCTCCAATAAGTGGATCAACTTGGAATAAAATTTATTTGTTAAAAACATGCTACTTAAAATAATTCTGTGTCCTTTGAACAAATGAATATGAGTGACCATGTTGGAAAAAGACAGATGTAGTTTATAAATACAACTAAATCATTATTTACAATGCCTATTATCAACAATCTTATGTTCTCTTACATAATACGTATTGTTCCTACTATCCAAACGTACTCAACAGTATTGCACTGCTGCATGGACTCAAATTTAAAATGCACATTAAAATACAATTTGGAGTAAAGATTTTTTTGCAAAAGCCAAAGTAATGGATACATACATAAGACTCGCCTTACTTACACATATGTACTCTCTGCAGTTAATCTGTTAGTCCGATGGTAACGCCTCCATATAAACTGACATTACAGTTTCTACCCAACACTTCATTAACGTCTGGCAATTACATGTTTATTTGAAATTTAACATTACAGAATACCTATCACAGTGTTAATTTATACTAGGTGCGAGAAAATTTGGCCGGATGATGAAACTAAGGTCCTAATATCAATGTGGATGTAAACCGGGTTTAGAAAAATACTTCAATGGATTGAGGCAAATTTTGTACATTTCACAGTGCAACAGCAAGTTAAGGTTAATTGACCAAACAGAATGTGCTATCATACCATCAGACTTAATATTAAGTTTAACCCGACACTATCCATTCTCAGCACACAAGTTTGGCTAAATGTCAGTGTATGATTACGTGCCAGAATGATAACCGATATGTTGGTTCTACCCCAATGTTTGCAGTGTTAACATCAAATACTACAATATGTATATTCTACCCTTACAATATCATCTCTTCGTTAAACACTTTAAAATGACATATTAGACAAACAACATCAAAGTGTGATGAGATATTCAAATTTGTAATTCCGTTCCTGAGCAAAGAGGTTATCATCTATAAAGGTTGAAGTATATTTAAAGCTGAACATATTTATAATTGTACTATTTCTCCTGACCCTACAATTTAAGACAGTCAATCTTCAAAAACCATTAAGTACGAGTTACAAAAATATATGGCAAGATGAAAAATTATACACGACAATGCATTTGGTTCTCCCATCTGAAGATACTGAGACCGAGTCTAGACTAAACGCAGCAAGGGATCGGATATCTGGAACGTTCACTCGGAAACTATGGAAGCGTGTAATAACAATCATATTGCAGAATTCTTATCACTAATAGAAAGATTTTATCGCTTAGGCATTTGCTTTGATTTTATACATAAAAATATTTTTTTTCACCATACGATATAATACATTTACAATGAGTTAGCCAGAATTAAATTGGACACATCAAAACCATTTTAAGAATCAGTGCATCTCCACTTCTAATATAAATATGTAGTGAGACTCTATTGTCATGTGGCGGCCACACTCTACCTGTATGACATTTATATTACAAGTTTAGGTAGTAATCATAAGGCCCTAATTGTATTTACAAGACTCCTCTCTGCACACACCTCGTTATCCTACTAAAGTCAAACTAATAACAACTCTCATATCCAATCAAGTTGAAACAAAAACCTAAGGTTACACCAAGCATCCAGTAAAACTAAACTACAATATATTGTTAACTAATCCAAAAATCAAATTATTTCTAAAGTTAAATTGGGCGGTAAAGCACATCAAACAAAATAAAAACTATATTTTCTTTTTAACTAAATTAATCTTCCTTTTTATTTGATGATGGTTCATACTTAAGCATGTTTGTGATACAAAATATAATTTAAATATATCTTATACTATTAACAACTATTTGTATAGAAAGACATCTTTCTTTTTTTTTAACCCGCCTAAAATATGAAGAAATAAAATTAAACTATATTATCTTAAAAACAAAACTGAAAAAGCAAAAATTAAACATACTCATAATGTTAAACATGTTTTTAAAGAGCTAAAATAATTCAAAAAAATCGTGAAATATGTAATGAAGTGAATAAGTTACATAAATTACTGAAACTTTAAGAATTTAATAAATGGTATACACAATCATAGTAAGTCTGTACTTTAAATAAATCAAATTTCAAAACAGTACATTTTGTATATCTTAGCCTTCATGATACACAATAATTGTGTTACCGTCAGTATTGAACAGATTGGACTTCATAGATGGGACATAATCATTGTAAGCATGTCGGTAAATGATGGTAAAGTACATCTTTTTAGAGCAGTCCAGATCATTCTTTGAAAAAAAAAAAAAAGTGGATGTGTTTAGAGCACAACTCAAAAGATGGCTATTTTTATTGTAGTTTAATTATAATCCTTCACACATACGTAAAAATAAAAATAATGAAATACACAATATTACAAAATATTAGAATGAAAATAATTTTGTACTCGATTGACTTTATTGTATTTGTACCTTTAAGATAAATATTGATAATCCTCAGTGACGAATCAAGAGTTACAATTTGAAATGTTAGCTTTAGTCAATTTTATTGAATGAAAAGATGGCATATTTCTGCCATTACATTGGTGTAAAATCTATTTCGATATGAGATACGATTCATCACTGAAACTAAAATTATTAACATTTTATTGATTTAAAAATGAGATCAACCTTGAAAGAATTAACTAATCATCTCATAGTGCTATCGTGTCTTCTTTCCAAATTGTTGGAATAAATCTAATGAGCAAACATTTTTTTTATTATTAACATATTGATCAGTATGTCTGATAAGATTGTTCTGAAATAATAACCTAATACATAAATGGAATAAGGTTATACATAATAAATAATAATCCATGATAGGCTCAAAAATTGTATAAATTGAAAAACTTATATGAAAAACATATAAATTTGGACAACCAACATAGCTTTTAAAGTAGATAAATCATACACGCTTGCAAAATTACCAAATTATACATATTTTTTAATTCATTGTAATGGATATCAAACCATAAGTATTAAGACAATAAGCTCATTTTTCATTTACCCAAGTTCTACGCCAAATTGGGTATAATTATGTTTTAAAAGTTCACCAAAAGTTGGTCTCAAACAAGACACGTCAATTTTTTCAGGAACGCCTAATTACCTCCTCAATATTATGCGTTTTATAAACTAATTTAAACACAATTACAATGTTTAAGCAATGGATAGATAAGAATAATCCCATTTGTTGTTCAAAGATAAAATCTCAATATTTCTTGTGTCACTTCCCACAAGAACGTCAATCAAATATACTTCCATGAACTGGATGCATCATTATGTAAAAAAATTCATTTGCAATTGAACAACAATGAAACTATTGCAATGTGGACTATGTAAATAAAAAATATTTAGAAAAAAAAATTACAAAACCCTAGAATAATCATTTAAAAATTAATGACGAGTTTTATATTTAAAAAAAACTGCACAATTTACAAATTCTTGAAAATAATTTTCTCAATTCACTGCGTTTATGCATTCACACGCACGTGAATGAACTAATAATATTGTAGAACAGCAAAATCAAATAAAATAATAGCCCCATTTCAAGTTTGAAAAAATGTTATTATTTATGTAAATATATACTACCAATATACAGTATATTGTCTGGAGTTGAATTTTCAATACACAAGAATAGAGTACAAACATGCGAGTCCGGCGCAATCCTCACCGGAGATAAACCAACATTTAGAATACAAAAATATACTATATCAGCTGGATCACATTAGATGAGTCTATTTGTAACCGAGACTCAACTCAAACCCGAATATTACACTTTATTCTTGTCGCCAAAGTTAGTGAAGAAACATATCGATACAGTCAAGGACACGTAGTGAAGATACAGACTTTTAATTACTACCCAGTGTAGTACACACCGCCTTCTGTGCTCTTCCACACAATGAGAATAGACCGATACGCTCCACCTGAACGAGAATTACCAAAATCATACGGAAGAGGGAAACAGTGATTGTGATTTCATGAGCGAAATCAGACGGGAAGGTTTGACCACGGGACGAAAAGAGGAAACTCTCACGGTTTGCGAGGTTTAGAGGTGCGGTGAAGGCGTCTCTTCTTGCGATCTTGCGGCGAAGCTGTCTCCTCAGAGAGCGCCCGCTTTGAGGCGCCTTCGTCTGAAGACTGTCCTTTGGAGTCTCCGTTGGTGAGGCGACGGGCCTTCGGTGAGCCTGGCAATTTACTACCGCTCGCGCCCGGACCTGACTTCGGGGACATAGGGTGCTCCAGAACGGGAGCTTCTACCACTGCCAGTGCGGACGCACCCACAGGAACCACAACAGCTGTTGGGACCGCACTCGGACCTTCTTGAGCCGTCGGCACTCCCCATAATTCAGCATCTGTTACATCCTGAAAATAAGAACGACAACTATTAGTACAACACGACAAAGCCTAAAAATAATGTAAAAACTTTTATGGAAAAAAAAAACATACCTGATCCAAGGCTAAATGCTGTAAAACCCCAGGTGGGGGCAAGATATGGAGGGCGAGGCCGCCGCACTGAGCACACACAGGCTGTGTGGTGGCTGGCGACTTGGAGCGCCAGTATTGTAGCTCCGTCCTGCATTTGTTTAGCTCTTGAAGGAGGGTCTGGAACTTGCGAGAAGTCTCCTCATTCTTTTTGTCATTCTCATCAAGACGGGCAGCGTACTCTAAAGTCTGCTTCTGCTGCTCCGCCATCTGCCGTTGCTGCTCAGTCAGTTGCTTTTGCTGCCAGGCAGTTTTTCGCTTGCAACTCCGCAAGTCGCCGCGAAGAGCAGACAGTTGGTTATTATACCTGAAAAAAAATTTGATGTGTCAATGATAAAACTCAATTCAACTTAATCAGACTCAAACGATCTGAGTTGAAGTAATATTGCAGATAATAAATAATTCATTCAAGGATAATTAATAACCTCTTCATGCCCTGCTTGATGCGGTGAATACGCTTTCGGAGCACCATGTTACTCTGCGGGGGAGGAGGAGAGGGCGGAAGCTGCTCCTCTTCAGGGGCACTGCCCGCCCCACCTACCTCACCTCCAGCCCCCCCTGCGCCCCCCACTGGAGGCGGTGAATCCAAGCACAGATATGACTTATTGCCGTCTCCCGCTATAAACATTATTATATAGGTTTAAAACTTTAATTTACAATAATATTATCTAGAAAACTTCAAAAATAGTTAAGAATTAGATGATTTACTATTGTGATCAGATTATAATTATTAATACATCTGTTGAGGTTGATACTTACGGGAAAATGTGCCAGTGATATCAAAGAAGTCAGTTCCGATGTAGGTGATTTCAGGTAAGTTGGGCTCCATCTGTTCCTTGAAGTATTCCATGGCCATCGTACTTAAGTCAAAAAGCTCATCGGTCACTTTGTACGGGCGAGCCAGTTTTGTGGTCACCCTTAAATATTCTAGAATACCATACACTTCATCTAAAATCTGAAAAATAGAAAACATTTCATCAGAAGAAAGGGCTAGATAAGTAATTTTTGGAACAATTTGCGCTAACCGCAACTGGTTTTAGCTAGTTATGGAATTCATATTGTTTTGTTCAGGGAAATCATGAAAATCTGTATCAACAACTGTACAGCAAAACCGGTTGGTATTTTACTTACTTATTTTCAATAATTACAAAGCTTTAATATTTACTAAAATATTGTACTTTTGGGTGAATGAACAGCTTCATGAATAATAAAAATGTACTGTCAGATTTTTGTCACAATCTACATGGGCCCAACAGTACCAAGAATTTTACTTCAGAAATACTCCAAAAAAATTAAAATATTTTTCTGTGTGATTTTTAAGAGTACACGAATAATTTGATACAGTAATGCTTCTAAATCATATTTCAGTCAAAGCCAGGGTTGTCTAAAATGAAATGCAACCACAGTGTACCTCTCCTGGGAAGAAACAGCAGTATTTTCTCTCAATGTGCTTGCCGAAGGTCATCTGCAATAAAGCAAGACGCATGTGCAGCGTCTCTATGATATCAGACTCGCAGGCCAGTGGATGACTCCGGCGCGCAGACTCGCGGCGCGGCATCTTGGACTTGATGACTTGATAACGGTTGAGCATTTGAGACAGCAGGCGCTGAAAGGAGGAGTTCAGGTACGAGCTGCACACGTTGTTCAATTGACGACACACCTGCAATGGTAGAAAATAATATTAATTATTACAAAAAAAAGTATAGTTGTTTTTTGATAAAATTTTAGACATAATTAATAAGAGTTATATACACTATGATTTTCATAACTCTTAAAAATAAGTTATATCTGACATTGAGTGAAATTATTCATTCATAATATATTAATCTATTAATATATCATTTATACACCATGAAAATTAATAGGATGGTAACCATCATTAATATCTGAGGTCTGAAAACCGCTGTGTGGTGCTAATAGCAGGAGCATGTGAATGGCTTCATACAGCATTAACTACTTTGAAATCATTCAATTGGAAATGAACGAGTCAAATGCATCATCTACAAAACTATTAAGCAGAAATATTATTTCGCATCAAAATGCATAATGCTAAAATAGTAACTTGATTATGGAAGCAGATAAAATCTGACAAAATTGTATAATGCCACTATTACATTATATAACCCAGCTAAAGTCTTATTCCCTTGCAGTGCTGAGAGAGTCAATCACAATTCATATCAAGAATGATAGTGATGTTTGTATTTGCTCATAATTAGCTGTCATATTTATAACTAGCAGTTTGTTTACATTCACAGTAAATATAATTATCATCTTGTATAAATATGATATTGTACAGATGTTAGTCAAACTAAATGGGTGGATTTTCAACCACACAAATGAATCTATTCTCGCTATTGAAAAATTAAATAAAAACACCATATTTACTATTAAAAAAAAAAATTAAATTAGTATATCTATTAAATATAATAATGCAACCCATATTAGCATTAAATAAAAATTAACAAACTTACAAAACTTGGAAGCTAGGAAACTCTAAGACAGAGGTGTCAAACTCAATTTTGCAGAGGGCCATATATTAAATTTAGTATGTGTAGGCGGGCCAGATTCAAATAAAATAAGTCTAAAAGCTCTAAAAAACATGATTCTTCTTTCTGTAACACATTGCGATCGCGGGCCGTATTGATACGGCCCGAGGGCCGGATGAGGCCCGCGGGCCGTATCTTTGACATGACTGCTCTAAGATAATTATTTTTTCTCAAAATTTTCAGAAAATTTGTGTTTATATCAACATTGTCAGAGAATTAAAAGAGAAAAACACTTTACTTCTAAAAAATTTTTTTGTGGTAATAAAAATGACTGATAGTCGATATAAAACACATTGTGTTGCACTGTTAAAAGTATTATTGATACCTATAGTTATTTTACCATTTTTTAGTGTCTGCTTTTCCTTTATTATAAACAGTAAACATGTAAATTTCTTTACATTGCATTTAAAACTTCCATCTTTTATGCAACAAAACCTCTACACCAGAGAAAAAATCGAGACATAGGAAGGAGGCTTTCGAATGATCAACAACTTCACAATTAGGGATGACTACTTTCATTATATATCTTAACAAAAATTTAAAACCTCATTAAAATCATTTGATTTAGGGCATGCATTTTAATACCATTGTGAAAAATTAATAAATAATCATATTAGTATATTTTTCAATTACTTCCATGGATAAACATTTTTAATGATACGGATCAAAATTGTCTGTTGCCTATATATATTATGACAATACTACCATAAATCTAAATATAATTTCCAAAGCTTATTGATTTCTGTAAATATATACATTGGAAGCAATCACCCTCGAGAAGTACGAGTTTCATTTAAACACAATACAAGTAAGTTACCTACATTGATTTGCACTGTGTTCCATTTCACGTGGCTCAATGTCCAGTGCATTTCACGATGGCTGTGATTATAAAGAATGCTCAAGTGAATGGCTGAGTGCCTATTGATTATAAACTGATAAGTCAAACTGTTGAGACAGATAGGAACCTACTTACTATAATGAGTAATAAATGATAAGACTTAAATAAAACTGTATGTGCTTGTGGTGACTTGATGAGGTCCCAGGTGAATTCACATTGAAATATCCATGATGTCTCCATAAAGGCAAAATAATGCATTCTGATGTGAAAGTAAAGGAATTCATTAATTTCTACAATTAATATGAACATTTTTATCAAGGTGGATAGCATACCAGTATCATCATCATATAAATAGGCATTAGTCATCATGTAGCAATGTAAAATTTGTTTTTTTGAACAAAAATGACTATTTGCAAACTACTAAGATAATATTTTAATAGCTTGGTGAAAATTTTTGTAACAAGATTTTTCCAATGTTTAAATATAGTTATTCGCGTAAATTGGCTTACAAACGTTCAACGCTTTACATTCAGAGAAGTGTGGTTTGGTTGAATGAAATTTAATAGCTAATTGTTAACAAGCTAAATTTAATCAAAATGCTAACGAATTCCATGTAAAATATGGACATTTAGTTTAATCCTTTTGTGCATATTTTTTATAGAATCTTACAGCCGATTTCAGACAGTTTTAAGTTACTTAAGGCACTGAGTGGTGAATGTTTCATTAAATCTCATACGTAATTTAGAAACATAAGAATTCAATTAACACTAAGAGGGAGAGATTTAGCTCTCAACTGCGATGCAAGTTGCTCATCCAAATTGAGCCCAACATGCATAGATAAGATTGGAATTCTAGCACTTGCAATTCTCGGTGCACGATTGTATTCTTTTACTTAATTATAGTTGCCCACAATTCGTATCCATGTTAAAAAAACATGTTGAAACTTTAAAAACAGTGATGTTATAAAAGAGGATTTTCCTCGTATTATTTTCCACTTCACTAGGATTTTCATACACATTTAAAAGAAAAAAATACTGTTTTTAGTAAATAAATAAATCATACAAATCAAACACAATAACGGTAACACAGAAATTGCCAAAGAAATGATGGTGCACACATTTAGTATATAATGTGATCACCATCGAAGTAGACTGAGAACCCTAGCAGTAAGCATATAACGTGCACGATTTGATAAAAGACGAGATACAAAAGACCGCTTAGCGTTTGAGCCAACGATTTGACCTTTACAAAAACGAGAATCTCAAATGAAAACAGTCTCTAAAATTATGACAAAGAAAAAGTACTACGAAACATACGAATGCAGTATTATCACTCACCATCCGCAAGTGCGCAGCATTCTTGAACTTTAGATAGCTGAAGATCTTCTCGAGGACCTCGGGGGGCATGTCCAGGAGGCCCGTGGAGAAGGGCCGAGGGGGGGAAAGGGGATACAGGCAAGTGGCGCTGCGCATCAGGGCGGGCAGGGCGGCCCAAGACGAGGAGACGGACGAGATCGGCTGCAGCACCCCGCTGTGGCGAGTGGTGCGAGAGGTCGCGGCCTCGTTGGCGGGCCCGGCCGCGTCCGCCGCCCCGCTCCCGCCCCCGACGATGCTCATCTGCCTCGTGGACACCATTCTGTCCGAGTTTTGGCGTTCCGAACTCCTGCAAGCACCGTCAAAAAAATGTGTCAATCGCGAATCCGCGCGTGTTGTTTTCGGACACGATATTTTCAACGTTCAAAATATTCAAACAAAATAAACGAAAATACCAAAGAGCGGGCCAAAAATGACCGATCGACTTCGAAAGGAAGTATCCGAGCGCAGAACTCGCGAGTCAAAACCCACGGAGAACAATAAACAATTATTTATAATGCTATGCCGTCGAGTCGAATCTAAAATGGTCGCTCGCGGCGGCCGATAAGTGCAAATTTACAACTGTTTTGCGACGTTCTCGGGCACGTTTCGGAAACATATCGGGCGTTTTCATTTATCACACTGACTTAGGAATCCCTGGACATTGTTTCTGCGTCGTCGCACGGTCTCTCGGGCGAGGAAATCCTCAAAAAACGAGGTGCAGTTTTCCAGCGGGCACTCGACTGTGTACAAAGAAGTCCTCTCGGGTACGTTCCGTGCCAAACGGCCTTTCTAGCGCCGCGCCATAGAGCGCGTGTCTATGGCCGCCTGCTTTGCGCCGCGCTCGCTAGATGACGGCGCACTTTCAGCTCTCGACACACACTGATACACCAAAACCTCGATATAACGGACCCCCGCTTAACGGACTTCGGATATAACGGACAAAAAAAACCGCTCAAATTTAAAATGTAAAAAATGTAAAAAAAAAATCGTAATTTTCGAGAGTTATAAAAAAAACAGCATACTTCAAGAGTTGATTCCTTTTTAGTAGGATTACCAAAAAGCAAGCGCGTCGATATCAAACAGCAACGACGAGTATCTAAATACACAGTGTATTTTTATAAAAAAGTTTTTTTATTTATTTTAAACCTTTTTTCATATAACGGACTCTCTGATTATGGGTGTCTGTTAATTTTTTTGCTGGGAAAATTACTGCACTCCATCCTTGGACCTGAAATATATACTACCTAAGCACTGAAATACAATACGTGCTGTAAAGTAAAGGTATCTAAGATGGCTACTGTTCCTTTGTGATAATAGAATGTTTGCGTTATAAAAACTCAGTAAATATAATCAGTTTACCTCAAGCCTTTTTTATACATATTTTTCCCTACACAAACTCAATAACGAAAGTAAAGAAATGTAAGCCCCACAACCTGAGATAACCACTATACCATAGCCATAACAACTATTGTAAATTAACAAACTAGAAATTATGGATTTTGGATAAATTTAGAGTACAAAATCATGCACAGTGAAATATAAAATCTATTAAAAATATCTAAATGTTACTTTCTCGGGATTTATTATTATTATATTTTTTATTGGTCGTAGAAATTTTTGTTGTATTGTTATGTTTAGTTGTGAGTAAAGTAAATTAAACACTTGAAATAATTTTTTTAAATATATTCCTCAAAAGGCGGAAACTAATGTCTAATTTTTATTAATTCACTTCCATGTGTCCACAAGGAAATAAATGTAAAATATTTCAATTAATTCATACCAAAATAGCAATTGGACCTTTTGACGTCCATATGCGTCCATATTTTTTACTTGTATATACAAGTGATGCTATGTTTTTTTTATTACATTTAAATTAACCACTTTATCATATATAGTATGTACTAACATTTTATTTATTTTAAAATTATTTATTTATTTTTAACTTATGATCCAACTTGGCTTGTTTGTCAATGAATTGAATGTTCAGCTCCGATTGTTAATTCAATCGTGTGCCGGACATAATTTTTCGATGAAAAAGTGTATTATACAAAACATAGTCTATTATATTATAGTACAACATTTCTAAAAAAAGATGCATGGTTGGGTTCACAAGCGGACATTTTGTTTTATACCTACCTACTTACTTATTTTATTTATTTTTTACATTACGAAGAAAAAAAAAACAATATTATATATTAATTCAACTAAGTTTCAAATGTAAATGTGTTAGCGTCGCTTGTGACGTTTTACTTGCTATGACCTGTTTTATCAGATTATTGCGAGTAAAAATTCTGACCTATCACAAAAAAAAAATTAAGGTTTATAAACTGTGTTTATATTATATTAAACATATATTAAACATGATTTTAGTACGTTTAAATTTGATGAATACAAACAAATTTGACAAATCGTATTTTTTTTAACAGGTAAGTATTTGACTGTTTAAATTTTATATTTAATAAATAATGATCTAAATACGATTCGTGATTTACTGTCAAATATTTGCATTTTATTTTGCTTGAGAGGTATATTATATAAACATGGCTTCTATTTTATAAAGAGAAAAAATAGCTTGTCGTAGCGTAGATTAATGGCTGATGCCATCGTGTTTCCACGTTCAAGGCAGAATAATAAGGTAAGCATGTGAACATTTTTTGTAATTCAACCAATCATACTATACTTTATACACACCCTAAATTATATAATACCATAATATAGTTTATTAAACACACTATATGACCAATATTGAAAAGACTAATCAAATTGTCAAATACGTCACAAATATTGCATAAAACCATTTTTATAGTGACAAGATATTTCTGTTTAAGTGTTTGATCATATGTTGATTATATGTTCTAAGAGCTAGAAATACACTAGAGCTAACACCAGTGGCGTTCATCAAGGGGATACAATATATAACCATCTGGTCAATTGTGTGGTTAACTACTGTAATACAAACGCAGGGACCGGTATTGAAACCAAGTATACCAGAAACATGCATTGTTATGTTTTTTTAAACAACAAAAACTTATTAAATAAATTGCTTGTTTTTTTAAAAAAATTTACGACAGCAAATCAAAATTTCAATAAAATGCTTTTACGATGAAAAAAAATTTCATACGGGGAATACGAATACAGTAATACCCCGCTTTACGCGACCCCGTTATGCGCGGTTTCACTATAACGCGAATTTCAAATTTCGCATTAAAATGCCACGCATTGCGCGAATTTTTTATTTTAAGAATGTGTACGAACATAATGTAGTCATTGACTTCTCTTAACAATTAAAAACAGCGTTGAGTGTTATGAACGTATTTTACATGAACGTAAAAGAAACGATACTCAAAAGACAATAGATGTATTTTTCAGTAAAAATAACATGTAATACTCCATAAAGTGTTCTTAGAATTAAAGTAATTGATTTAAATGATTCTTATTTTTTTTGTATTAAGTTTTGACTGTGCATGTATGTTTAATCGTAAACCCCGATATACGCGATTTTTTCCGGAACGTATCCCTCGCGTAAAGCGGGGTATTACTGTATAACAAATACATATTTTTTATAATTTATTTATTACAAAAATTTTGCATTTGTGTTTAAATTACACCGTGGAAAAGGCCACAGCAATCAAAGCGACATGTTTGACAATTTAGACATAATTCGAACTTGACATTGAAAAAGAAATGCTACCCAAAAGACAAAAGATGTATTTTTCAATAAAAATAACATGTAATACTGCATAAAGTGATTGATTCAAATGATTCGTATTTTTTTGTATTAAGTTTTGACTATGCATGTATGTATAATCGTAAACCCCGATATACGCGATTTGCACTTTCATTTCACGCGATTTTTTCCGGAACGTATCCCTCGCGTAAAGCGGTGTATTACTGTATAACAAATACATATTTTTTATAATTTATTTATTACAAAAAAATTGCATTTGTGTTTCAATTACACCGTGGAAAAGGCCACAGCAATCAAAGCGACGTGTTTGACAATTTAGACATAATTCGAACTTGACATTCAATGTGAGCGCCGATTGTTCCGGCCGGCTGGTGTGCCAATGCACCGAGCATCGGCCGCTGATCAAAAGGACGTGATCGAATGTGATTTGTGATTTCACTTTTAATTCGTCGGTTAAGTAAGTACTCGTGATATCGATCGTGACACAGATTTCGGAGGAACCATTGACGCGCCTACGTCACTACTTTTCATCACGTGAAATTAATATGACGATATTGTTCATGTCAGAAAAGTAGACACTGACACATCGAAGCTATTTGGAATTTTGATTGTTACTGAAAGATTTTTATGTGTATATACTCGTGCATACCTCGACAACGAAGTAGTGGAGGCAGTTAAAATATTTAGGTATTTGTGAACTGGGATTCTAACCAAAAAGTGAGGATTGCTCAATAGATATAACTCTGAAATCTCGATAGAGATTCACCAAATGTTATGTCGTCTCTGTTCTCCAGACACTCAAGACAGCTACTAAGCGAAGAATTGTGGCGGCAGAAACGTGGCTGTATAGGATAATCTTTAAGACACAAGAGTCCCCAATCTTTAAGAAAGGGAACTCTTGACATTGGTAAAGAAGCTCCAGCTGATTGTCCAAGGAAAAATCGAAGGAAAAAGGGGAATTTGCGCCAGTGGCTGGAGGTTGGAAGTGCAGTCGGATTGGTGAGACTGGCCCAGGATAGGGATATGTTCGAAGAAATGGTCACCTACCGAATATGAGGAGAGGCAACAGAAAAAACTATATATATGTATAAATTATAAATAGCTTGAAAAAAAACTATTGAGAATATTTTGGATACTCTCAGTACAAATGTTGCCTGATAATATTTGTGCTGTAAAAATATTTTCATTTTAATCACTTATGAAGTAGGTACTCATCTTTTTTCTACGTCAATTTAATATCTAGAGAAAGGCGCTTTTTATTTGCAATAGGCGAAATTCGGATCGATAGCACAGTTGACAGGCACTCTTCCGCGCTGACGGCTTCCTGTCCGGGGCACTCTCCCCTCTAAACACTCGCCGAGGACTCGCGAGAAGGTCGGTCTAGTCTAGAGTCTCAATGCCTGATAGCGAGTGCCTTTTCCGACAAAGGAGATACGGCCGAAAAGCAATCACCACTTCCTGGATTATACAATATTACTCAATGCGGTGACACTCAAGGCGAACGAACCGCTTTACCTGCGGCTCCGGATAATGCGAAGCCGACTACACGCGCTGCGGCACAACTGGCAATCAGCCAACAGCGTCCGTTTATTTTTGGGTATTTTTGTGGCAAACAACGCAAAATTGGACGCGATTTGATAATTGCCATTTGGTTGTCAGTTGTGTCGCAGCGCGTGTAGCCGGCTCAGAGCAATGTGGCCATCTGCCACCGGTAGAGTGAAAGTTTGCGTTTGTTTATTTTAAGTTTCAAATTATTGTAGGAAGTACATCGCTCTTATAGGAGAGCGAAAAAACACTACATCGACCTGTTTTTTTTTTTCACTTAATCGAATCGACCGAATGTGAAGATGGTGGTATTTTTAAGACTGTAAAAACACAGTATATATGGATGTACTTCCTCGTTCGATTGTATTGTAAACCGGAGCAGGAATGCCAACAAGTGATACGAACAAACGACAGGGAAGTCCTAACTATGTCTTACAAAGGAGTCGCGGCAATGGAATGCGGCGGAAGTGCTCCACGTGGATTTTTCAGCCTGGGAGGGCTATCGTCACAGTCAATTTGAATCCATCCACGGCCATCCACTTGTGATTGCCAGAGCCCACGTGGTGCTCACGTGATGCACGAGCGCTCGCGGACCAGTCACTCTCACCTGATAAAAGTTTATCGTCGTGGAAACCGCAATCGATACGTGATGAAAACAGGAAGCATCACTTGGAACGGAAACGGAAGATGTGGGCTATTTTTTTCAAGTGGTTTGAATCATTCAGAAATATAAAAGGGTATTCACGCGTACTTAGAAATGGGCCCAAAGTATTTTTATCTATATTTTAATAATACATACAAAATTAAGAAATAGCACATTATGCGTATGAGTCTAAGTATGGTATGCAAAAAATGATACAAAAGTATTTATATAAATTATAGAAATTCATACACGAAAAGGCTTAGTGTGAAAATAAAAAAGGTATGCTTGACTTATTTCAATAATTGCTAAAAATTTCTGCGTCGGAAATTTTTGTACCCTTATGCAATAAATAGCAATATCGATATCGTGTGGAAAATGGCGCCCGTGTTTTATCGAAACCGGCCGGCTCGGCACGGAGGTATCCCCAAATAGATTTTCCATGCTTTTTTGACTTTGGGAATAAATTTTCCGACGGCATAAATTTGATTTTATCGAGAACGTTTCTACGTTAAAAAAAAATGTTAGAGCGAGCGTGCTGTGCCATTGGCTTGGCGAGTATAAATGCTTTGGACCGGGGTCAGCCTGGGTTCAACGCAATTAAACCGATTTAGAAAATACCACTCTGATAAAATAATGTAACAAGAATTGTTTATTTTTTCATTTTTATTGTTCACATTTCCATCGATAGAGAATCAATATCATTGGACATACGAAATGGAAAAAAAAACTCAGAAGATTTGCATTTGTGAATTAAATTTTCTTTTGTAGAACAATCCATAAATTGTGTGCTAGTTTCGCGCGGTCAATGCATGCAGTAATTAAATACCTTATTAAAATATTTAAAAAACTAAATTTTAAAAATAGGCAATATAGAAATTCACCACTGTAAAAAAAATATTATAATTCTAAGGATTTCTTTTTGAAAATTTTTGAGTACAGATTAAATAAAATAGAAATAATATTAAATAACTAATTATTGTTACGCGAGGTACGAGTTTTTGGCAACCGCTGTTAGAAATGCATTTTTAGGGATTTGGAGGTTATTACGGTTTATCCCTGAAGATGGCTAGCACCGGGACCGAAACGCATTATAAATTCCAAGAACAATTTTACGTAGGGTTTCAATTCATCATTTTTAGGGCTTCGGGTAGGGAAGAAGTGTATTGCTAGAATATTCCTCCATAGCAACACCCCGCCGATGCAGGCGGCGTGTTGCTATGCCATGGTATAATATCAATTGCGATATTCTGCTCTTCAATCAATCACCGCCTGCCCGAGCTCTACCGAAGGTGCCCGAAGATTCTCGAATGTGGTACTCAACTTAGTCAATTAATATGACTGATAATAAATTGTTTATCTATATGGTGTTTATCTCAAATCTCAACCAAGGTCAAGGGAGATTCCGAGAATTCGCACCCTGGGAACAACAACATCCGCAGTCCTAGCTGGAATTGACGCACTTCATGAAAAACCTAAATATATTAGTTGCTCGAATTTGATTTCCTAGAAGACCGGAAGAGAATTTAAGAATCCGCGTATTTAAATATACCAAAAACGCACATTTTGAAAAACCCATTTATTTTCCAGGTTTATTTTCTGGTATACCGGAACAGAATAAAAAAAAACAACAAATGTTGGAATATCCAATTAATATCCTTTAAAAAATATTGCTATGTCTGTGTTTTTTTGTACTTTTAATATTGAAACTTAACGTTTTTTAAAATTTATTTATTAAAAAAGTAAGTTGACACATTTCATCTGAATGCATTCAGATGAAATGACACGAGACTTACAGAGAGTTTGACACGTCTCAGGAATTGTTTTGTTCTCAAAGGTCATTTTTTTCTTTTGAACCTGAATGTAGTTTTAAATTTTACAGATGAAAACTAAAAAATCAACTGTTTCAGTTGTATTTGGGACTCCACATTTTGCAAGAAAGTATGCAGCGCAAGGCGTTTTACAAACTTGTTAAACAACAATCTATTAACATTTTTATTTAGTATGTGTGTAATGATCGCATACTTAATGTCCAATGTTCATTTACCTGTTATTATTGTGAATTTTATAGGACTTGAAGATTACATTTTTTTTAAAGAATTTATCTATACAAGTACTTTATGATGATTTGTTTCATAATAGTATGAATCAACGCGGTGCGAACATAGTTCAAGGAAGAGATTTATTACGACCATTATAATGGTAGCTTTCTTAGCCCAAAATTTACTCACATGATGCAGTCATCGAATAAAGTGGATCTTAGCGTGCCTTAATAACATTATACCTAACTAAGGTTATTCAAATTATATTTTTTAAAGCTGCAAAATCATTAACTCAGAGGACTGTCCATAACACTTTACCTAGACCTGTTTTTGAAATTGAAATATTTTTTCAACACATAATTTTTCCTTAGGTGACAAGGTTGAAAATAATTTATTTATACAACACAATTATAATTATTTATACAATTTTCACTTTGTATACTGTATACCTGAATATAAACATTGAAAGTTTTAAAATGACTAATATTCTCTTTGTTGTTTCCCTATTGCAGATAATAATAATAAAATATCGTATATATATGTAACATTTTTTTACTATTAAATTATTAAAGTTTTTATGATAAATATATAGAAAATTGGCTATTTTTTATTATTTCTTTCATGTATAAAATGTTGAACTCCTTGATACATAGGCTGAATAGTAATATGCTCGGTATCATTCAATTATCATCAAATATGCAGTATATTTATTTATTTGCACTATCAAAAATTACGTGTTAATAAAAATTCTTAAATACAAAATGATAATAGTTGCAATTTTACTAATTAAATATATTTTAATTTTTAAATAGCTCGTACAACTTATCTAATATTGAAAACTATACATTAATTTAAAAAATAAATCATCAATTAATTGTAATTTAGTCAAAGTGATATAACTTTAAGTTACAAGTAATAAGATGGAATGATTAATCGTTTCAACAGCTGTCAAGGAAGTAATCGACGTACAAAAATAATTTTCATCAAAAAATAAAAGTGTGTACAATAAAAAGTATCTAAATAGATTAACAAATTTAGCACAATTCGTTCTATGACAAATTATCTAAATAAACTAAGACTAAATAACAGATATTTATATAGAAATTCAACTTAATTATCTGATTATTGTTCTATGTACCATAACGTTTAATGTGTTTTTTTGGTAAGAATATTATTTTCAGAAATTATTTTCTTTTGGTTGTTTTATGTGTGAATCGATTGTCTAAAAACATATTGTGAATTCACGGATTTATTTTTTTGACAGCCATATCAATTGATTTTTTTTTACACCAGACAGAATCTTAAACGCCAAAATGACAAGAAAACAACGCAATAATTTAATATATATTTTTAATTAACCAAGTATTAAATACAGTGCATGTTTCAACCAAACAAATGATTAGCTCTAAAGTGAAGTTTATTCAAGTGTCGGTTTTTCTATACATCTGATAATCCGAAAAGGTTAGGTTTGGTTAGGTTAGTTAGATTTTTCAGCTGTGACTTCATTCCACCACGTTACCATTAAAACTAAGAGGGTACAAGGGCTGAGGTACTTAGACAAGCCTTTGGAATCGATAAACGAAATTTGATCAGGGAGATTTATTTAAACTCACTGAATAAAAAAAAAACTGAAAGACTCTCCTACATCTGGATTCAAATTCGTAACAGTTGGCAAGAAACCATGTTAGCCATTTCTTCACTGTGAGATTATTTTTAACTCGCAGGACTATCTGCGACTTAACCGAAGATCTAAAAGACTACGCTGTTGCGCAATTGAAAACCTGAAGTATGAAGATTCAAGATGTGATTAGAGCGCGACTATTGTTTATGCACTCCTACTGTGCCGACAGCGAATTATTAAACAGCTGTTCAAGATAATTCGTCATCACATGTTTTTTTTGTGATTCTACAATGCACATACCTTTGTTTGATCAAAGCTATCGAAAAAAAATAATCATTGTGACTATTATGGTTTACGAGATGAGTGGATAAATTGGACGTGAGTTGACATTCCAAGTAATAAGAATTGAAAATTAACAATAGGATATATTCTAAAACGTCCAACAAATATTATTGTAAATTAGATATAATAGAGAAGTAAAATCAAAAGGTTTTTTGGATTTCGTTCATTGTTAAGTCACCAGCAGCAAAGTTGTTAGTTGACTGTGCTGTTCCTCGATAGTTCTGGGTATAGCACACTGATTTAGAGTACGGTAAAATCACACTAATCACGTCATATAGTAAATTAGGAAGGATTTAACTATATTGAAAATATTAACACATTAAAAAAAAAAAAAAAAGTATTATATTCCACAGATTTTAAATAGGAAAGTTTATTAAAATCTTCTAATAAATCAAGGTATTTGTTATTACATAAAAAGTAAAATTAAATAGTAGCCCGTTATTTAAAAACAATAGACTAAAAATAAATATTAAAATACATAATCAATCTTGGAATTCCTGAATTTCAGACTTGTACTTCGGATATTCAATTTATTCACTATGACATGATAACGAATACATTATATTATATATATAAATATATATATATATATATATATATATATATATATATATATATATATATATATACTATATATATATAAAGTGTCGCTTTGATTCAACGAGTATGTACTTATAAATCTACTAGGAATTATTATCACCGAGAAAAAATAGTCTCAAATAATCGCCTTGAGTTATAAGCAATCGAAAGTAATCATTCTCCAAATCTAAGTGGCGAGAGTAAGTAAAGTAGACTCAGTTGTAATTCTAATCACCTGGTTAATTTAACTCGATTCGTTTTCAGGTATCTCTTCCTATTGGGTAATGGTCGTTCCGGGTGGAAGTGCCATGGGTGGAGGTGTGCTATGCGAATATTTCAATGAGAATGAGACGCACAACCGTGAAGTAAGTAAAACTTTGATGGATCTGAATTTTTCACCAAAACAAGCTATTATGCAACATGCAACAGTTATATACAATATTCAGAAAATCGATTAACAAATGAAACGACGAGAAATATTCTCGAAACCTCGATACTAGTGGGATTCGACTCCACACTTCTGAGGCTACCGAATCCACACTCCAGCCAGGTGTTCTAACCAGTTAAGCACCTGGTCGCGATTATCGTTTACAACGGAATCATAACTGATGGTCGACTTTTGATAAAAGCAGATGTTATTTGAGTTACATTTTTTTTCCTTTTGACAGCTATATTTTACAAAATACTATAAGTTGTTATGAACAAGTTCAAAATAGGCACAATTTTCTTTTTCTTATTTGTTTTGAAGTCTTTTTATTGCCTAGTTTTTACATTAATAATATTACATTATTCATATACTTAACTATTTTTTTTTGATATGATTGATGTAATATTTGTTTTTCGATATTTTCTCTCACTGACAATAATAATAAAATTTATTTCATAATCTTTCTAATATTTTGCATCATTTTGAAGCATTCATACTTTTTAAAAATGAAAAACTACTGCTCTAACTCGATCATGTTTATATATTTAAAACAAAAATGAGATATTATATTCATTAATTAATAATAATTTATAGCATAGTTTTGAATTTACTTATTTGTTTGTGTTGTTGACTCAGTGGTTAAGCCTTTGACCCTTGATTGACAGATCCTCGGTTCAAATCCTGTCATGACAAATTAATTCCAAACTGCTTATTAGACTTTCGCTTGTACCTGTTTGATAAAAGACGATTTGTATTCGATTAATTTTGTATTGATATCAATGTTTTAAGTAAGCCTGCTCTTAATATTAACGAAGATAACGAATTACATTTGCTTTTTTTTAAATTTTAATTTATTTGTTTATTGATGCTGAAAAACTAATCCAGAACTCGACCAATAAATGCGGCATGGTCTATTACTTCTAATGGCGCAGTGCTCACGAATCCTGACCTTAACCCGTCCAACGATAGTACACAAGTTCACATTTAAATAAATTATAATATAAATGTTTATATATTAAATAATTTGAAATTAAAAATTAATTTATAATATATAATTCCGTTATGATAATATATTGCTTTATATTAATTGACAGGTTTTAATTGAAAGCTGGAGTTAAATGCCAAACCAGTTATATTGTTTTTTTTCTTATAATATAAGACAGGATGAATTTTACTACCGTGCTGATATACAAAATAATTTTCAAACAAATAAAAAAATCATACAATTCATAATCCATAGTATCTCAAACGTCTCGCACAAATGTAAAGACTGGTTATTTATCCTAGACAGAAATTTCAAGTAAGTTTAGGTTTTTACTGTTGCAAAATAATGATTTATACGTGTATTGCATTTACAAGTGACAGGATTTATTAAACCATTTTTTAGATTGACCTATGTTTTTTTTTACATTTGAAAAAGTGAAATTTTACTAGGCTGTGACTTGAGTTACTCTTGTATGTAAGTGCCATTCTTCAAAATCTTATGATTCGTGATTGATTTATATTTGCCAGTCACCTGTTTTACTAGTATAATCAATAAATTGACTTACTAATCCACTTTTTAAAAATAACATTAAACGTGTAATGAGGCATTTTTTGAAAAAGTATTAATAGATTAGAGATTTTTGGTCATTTAATGAAATACCATTTTTGGAATTGAGTTGAAATGAAATATATTTTAAATATGCGTTATAAACGATTTATAAGTCGCGATTTTTACCAAGTAGGACGAAAAAAACTTAGAAATATAATTTGAAAATCGCAACCACCCTCACAAATTAATGTTTAATATACTAGATAGATTAGTTTTACAGTAAAACATAAAATTCCGATTAAAATTATGTATATGATAACGAGTTTGAGATTGTAACACCAACTGTATTTTTAAAGAACGTAAGTTTTTCGTAACAAATCATTAAATACCGGTTTATATAATAAAAATATATGCGAACAAATGTCCTTATTAATGAAGATAGAATTATCGTTAGAGAATAATTAAGAATATTGGAGTTAGAAATACATTAAAAAATTTAAATGAAATAATAATTAGTGTGTTTTTTCGATGTAATAAAATTACGATCTGCATATTATCTTGCGATATTTTTTCTATTTTCTAATAGCACTGGTTTAGTTGGTAGAATGTAGAATATTTGTTCTGAAACGATATATATATATATATATATATATATATATATATATTATCAGATGTTATGCAACTCATAGAAGCAAAATAATTCACACGGCTCTTGCAGGCCACTTGGGGAAGCAAAAAATCAATTTTATAGTATGGTATGATTATAAATAGCAGTTTGGAGTATATTGATCGATTTTACGATGCGAAATTTTATTATTTATAAAAAATGCTACCCATTTTTTTTTACAAGCAGCATTGGTTTTATTTTTAGTGCGAGTTACTACCCTTGGCTGATATACTCCGTTATGTACGAGGCTCTAGAAAATAACTTCATATTTGGTTTAAAATAAGCTTTGCATTCTACCATGGGTATTTCTATAGTATATATATATGTATTGTAGCTTTTGAACAAGATATTTGATGAAACTTATAATGTCATAATTACCGCATGCTTCAGAAGCAATAATGAATTCAAAACAACCGCAGATGACGTTTTTCTTATTTATAAAAAAAGCTGAGTCTTATTAGTTGTTTATATTTTAATGTCCGTTCAGTCCTCTTGCTTGGACTAAGCCTAAGAGTTTTGTTATTTGTTTCACAGAATTTAAAATATAAGACGCATATGGTCGGTTGAAAGGCATGTGGAAAATAGAAACGCTATACAAATTATATCAACTTTATGAACGAGGCTCAGCATTCTGATGCCCCTCGTGATCGGGTGCACCGCAATCACATTCGCTCTTCTTGTATATAAAAAAAAATCGTAAGCTTCAACACCCATATATTTGGTCATTTTTGAAAAAAAAATGTAAACCCAATTCTTATCGAAACACGAGCAGTAATTGACTCCGGCATTTGTCTTATGCAACGAAATAAAGAATACATTCACAAAGTTATTTTTTAGCTTGGAGGTAAGCACCTGAGCTTGTCGCTCTACTGCGCGACGATTTATTCAATAATAACAAAAATATATTGCCGCTTAAGCCCCGAACCGCTTTGATTGCGTCAGTTTTACGAATCAGAATTCGCGCTATCGATTCCACCCCAGTAATAAAAATACAACATCACCTCTTTTTCGTGAGGGAATTTTTAACAGCCTATATTTTCAAATAATCCTTCAATTTGTACAAAAATACGCACAAAAATATTTGTGACCGGTTTCGCCAACCCTTGAATGTGATGTGCAAAATCACTCAAGTATTTAAGTACTCTGTCAAAAATATAAAAATATCACCAAACGATACCGAGATGTGGTCACTCGTGTTTTTCGAGAGTGTTAATAAAAATTGATAGACATCTCGTGATATCCCGTCGGGTCAAGGGGGTAACTTCCGAGCGGCGAGTGGAGTGATTTTTTTTGGGTGTCGCGTACGTTTCTGCGCCGGTCGGTGCCGGCGTCCATTTCCACGGGACTCGGCCACGGTTTCCCGGCGTATAAGAGGCGGGCGGCGCGGCGCGGAGGCAGTCAGGCTGGGACTGGCGGCGGTGCACTTGGCGTTGGTGGTTCGCCCGGCGAGGACGAGACTGACAGTCGAACGTTTTGCCGCGAAACCCGCGAGTGTGCACACATTCAAATTCGAAAAAGGAACGCGAAATTTGAAAAAATTTGAAACGCGCCGTTTCTCCCGCCACGAACGGACTCAGTTTTGCTGAAAATTATTATCGAGTGTCGCGCATCAGTTTCTGCATTGCAGCGCGTCAGCGAGTGTTTTGTGTTAGACTTTTTGAGAGTTCCCTGTGACAAATATCGACCCGCCAGAATGTCTCCGCATATATTTTCATTAATATCGGTTCTCGCAGGTGAGTCTCGGCTATTTATTTGGGATCTATTGTGAATATTGAGTACGGACGTTTCGGATCAATCTGTAGCTTGCTCTGCCGATGAGGCATAATACGTGTATTCCAGCATTTGACATGTTCACAGATCACTTTGGTATTTTATTTCAGCACAATTGTATCGCCTGCTACCGCAAACAAACGGTTTGGAATTTAAATAAAAATAGGAGTTGTTATAGTCACGGTATTAATTATGGTACTTTGAATATTGTTCACACTGAAAAGCAATATATACATTTCTGTCAATCAGATGCGTATTTATTACCCATTACGGGTTTATTATATTATTACTAATATGATTAGGCACGATGATATTTTTCTGAGAGTTTCTTTAAATCATCTTCTATATATGAACTAATGTGCCTAATCATATTAGTAATAATATACATTTCTCTAATACAAAAGTATTTCAGATGCTTTAAATATTAATTGAATTGAATAACAATAAGTAGAGCATTTTTTTTTAATAGGAAATTATATTAAATCATAATAATTATTGATATATTGAATATCCTACTGGCATTGACTCGCGATGCTTGCGGGGGTCTTTGGGTAAATATCATTATATAATAAAATTTGATAATAATTTAATTTCAATAAGTATTGAAAATTAAGACGAAATACTCACGATCCACGAATATTGTTAATTTAGTGCATTTTTTCTTCTTAATAAACAAAACACACAGAGTTCTTCTGTTTTTATTGTATTAAACTTGCAATAGTGTAACTATTAAATCAATTTTTTTTTTAATTCAGGTGTTAGTTCGCATTAGCAGTGCAATAAAAAAGTCTTTAAAACTTAGAAAACTCTCTATTGAAAAAAAATAGTTTTTTGTTTACCGAATGTTGATTGTCAAGTGAATTCCAAACCGGTGTAATTCGATTTATGCCTGCTTCGAATAAGTCATGCATATTTTTACTGAAATAAGTATTTACAATCAGCGAAGAAAAAGGGGAATAACATTACACGCTTAATTTTGTAACAACGCATTTTAGTATTAATGCAAGAAGAAATAGTGCAACTTAATAAAATAAAATATTGATTCTTGGAAAGATATAATATTTAAAGCTAATTCAAGTGCACTTATTTGATAACGTAATTGCTTATTATTTTTCTATTTTAAAGATATATTATTTATATTTTGAAAATAAAAATAAATTGAGCAGATATAAAATACATGGCTATTGCAAGTCTCTTTAAACTTTGGAAATGTGGTTTTGTGGGAGAATACTTCCATAAATACATTTTAAAGTAGTAGGAATTTTATATTGACCGAATGGTATTTATTTGTAGATAAGCAACATTGCAAATAATATAATCTACGATAATTTATCCCTATAGGAAAATTTCAGTCAAAAAATTCATTATGTTTGACAAGATTTATTTTCCTTTTGTTCTATTTTAAGTACTTAGAAAAATCGTACTCGAGTGAATAGAAATCTGTTGTATTCGAGCATTAGAGTAAAATGGTCCAGAAAATTATGGCATTCACTAAATCATCGTTCTGTGAAGTACTGAGTGTTCTTTATACATTATATTACTGGAAGATCACGACGAAGAATTAAAAATCGGTTGCCGTGAATCAAATTAAAAATAAAGAAGCGAGCAATTTGTTATCGTTTATTTTCACTTTTTCTGTTATTTCCGGGGAAATTTTATTTTTCAAATGTCATCATTTACAACAAGCTGAAATAATTAAATAACAATTTGATAATTCCAATAAAAATACGTAACACTGGGAATTGCCCCAATAAATTAGTTTAATTCGATAATATGTATGTGCCTTTTAGTTAGACATAATTCCAAATATTTACTTTATTTTATTAAAAAGCGATTTTTATTTTTAGATAAGGTAAAAACAACATTTAATGATAATATATATGGAATAAGTGACATAATTTATTATTTTTAATCTTTCTTTCTAGTGAGCTCTAAAAATTTTTATCTCAAATATTGAATACTACGCCCATAAAATGTAAATATTCAACTTGTTCATAAATTTTAATATAAAAACGATCTTACGCATATAAGAATATTCTAATGAAATGTGATATATCAAACATTTCAACAAAATGATTAATGTTGATTTAGATTGATCTTTATATCATTTCTACATAAGTTTCAAAATGCGTATTATTTCAAAGTTTTAGTCGTTTTCTTTTTTTTAAAGATATGTTGAGTACCAACAATTTGCTTTATCTCAGTCAAAATCATTTGAAATCAACGCATGACGGACAAGTGACTATTAACATATTGAAATGAAGCCGCAGTGAAGTACCTGTGGTAAAAAAAATAGCGATAAGGACGGAGTCATAGGCGAGACTGAGATAGCGATAGAATCATGGTATTTCCCAGTTTTCAACTTGTAAATATAAAAACAAAAACAGCCAAAAAAAAAAACAGGACCAGTACTGATTAAATGTTATCTTGTTCTTAGAACAGCATATAGATTAACATCGAAGTTCAATTGATGATATTTCAATAGATATAAAATGTATTAAAGAAAAAAAATTAAAGCTTAAATATTTTTTATGAGTATCTAGCAAAACATATACTTTTTGCAAACAAACGTACACGTATTGTTCTAGCATAAATTAAAAGAAATTCTTTCGAATCCCCTTTGGGCAAAAAATTCTAAAACGTGTTTTGTTGTTATGTTCAGCCCGTTTATAAGAATTTACAAGTACAATATTATTAAATTGTTTATTGGTTTGCATTTCCACAGAGATCTACTTCTCCAGATATGCCAAACAATGACTTTTCACATAAAAAGATTTTTTATCTGCAATTTTTATTTTTCTTGTGGATTTGTTGCTATCTTGGAGATTGTAAATCAGCATTCATTGGTTTTAAAATACAAAACTAAGTTCTATGAGTTTATGGCTGGTTAAAAAAAACCTTTTAAAAAATCCTTTGACCGTCTCGTTGTGCAGTGGTTAACGGATGCTTGAGGAGAATAGAGTCTCGAATTTGTAAAAGATATAAATTGTTTTTAGATTGCAAAGAAAAAAACCCTAATTTATCTTGGTTCCTTGTAATTTGGCTGTTTAACTACACGTCACATGCTTGAGACGAACACAACCGCATTTGTCTCTAAACGCTTTTATTTTTATTCATTCATCGAACCTTGCAGATTTCACATTCTTATATAATCACTCGGGTGTCTTGAATATGAAAAAAACAATAATAAAAATCAATAGTAAAGCTATATGAAAATAAGCAAAGTATTAAAAGGTTTACTTTTTATAGTAACGATTTTTTATATTGTAACATTTTACACAAAACAACGATTCAGTTGTATGTAAAAAATATATAAATACTTATAAATAACAATAGACGCTCCCCCAAACCGGCATCCCCTTTCGAACTGTTGTAGCTTCTTTATTCGAGGGGTTGCTATGGGGATGGTTCAGATTATGAGAGTTCATTTATAGAACTCATTGACCCTCAAATATTTTTTTACCAAAAAATTTAACCGAATTTCATGCTGCAAATATATATTATTTTTATGATTCAAATAACGGCGATTTGAATCATTACGTTTGGTTAGGTAAGGTTAAGTTAGATTAGATTGAACTTGTAATATTTTTTTTAACCAAAAGAGTTACAGTATACAATATGCATATATTTCAAATAACTAGATTTTTAATCGCCTATTTTTTTATATTAATATTAAAGTACATTCTGCAAGGCGCTTCCGAACAAATTTCTAAAATTAAATCAACAGCTTTGGATGGATTGAAGTTACAATAAAATTTTATGATAACATTGAGTGCATGACTGCACGTACATGCATATGTACAAACATGATTTTATTGGAAGAGATATCTCTAGTGATTGCATGGAATATTTTCTCAAGTGTTCACTCATAACGGAAACACATGAGAGACGATTTGCAGACATGATTAGAAACAATTCAATTCAAAACTTGATTGACTGACGCAATGAAATTCTCCATAAACATATCACGATATTTATCATTTCAGATTCTTGGATGTTACGCCGCGTTAAATTTAAATAAAACACCCATAATATTTTCTTCACTGAGCCTTAAATATACATATATTATTGAACATTCTTTAGTTTGTAAAGATTTGTATGGCATACACAACTAGGAGCGCGTGTCACGTATTAATTTGTATAGAATCGTATACTGCTCGAACCTCGGGTGCTTTCAAGAAGAAATCTCGCAGAAAAATCGAGTCCAGCCGCATTCTCTAGTTTGTTCAATGATAAGTAGTGAAGAGGCGTGGACTTTTGAACAAAACCTAATTAAAAGATCAATTCAGTAATATAACTCAATTGAAGACGTTGTGTATACTCGCTTAGTACATGAACGTGAATTTCCTTCTTAATTTAGTGTGTTTTGGAGTGGGTGTCAAAATTCTTTCACATGCTCTAAGTAACACACGTGTTTCAAAACACAGTGACTCTTAAAACAAATTGATTGTATATGTATTAATATTTTTATTAAAAATAAGAAAGTTTTGCAAAACGCTTCAAAGAATCTTATCAATTTAATATACGGCGACACTGAAACTGCGCGAGACCTTGAATAGTTAAATGCATGTGTGGAATCGATATGTTCTCGACGATAGCCCCAATACCGGAACTGAAACATCGGAACATCCAATATGGCAGTGTTTCGATTGGCGGCTGCGAACTCATTTCGCTGTCTCACATGATGACTGCTAGCATTTTGCGCTATTTCAATATATTTTCTATGCGTTATCTGATCAAATCTGCATATAAAACTTAATTGTTTTGTTTAAGCATCTTCTTTTGTATAAAAAAATGTACTTGGGTGACATTCAAAGCTCTGCTGCTGGTCGGCGTGGGTTTCTTTTTGCGCCACACGTGACCGCTGGTTGGTGAGTCACGCCGACTCACGGGACCGGCGGGTGATGGAGCAAAATAACTCCCGACCCCCGACCAGCTGCCGGGTCCTTGATCTTGACTTTCATGGATCCATAAAAGAAAAAAAAAAAAAGGTTTTATTACGGAGATATTAATATATAATACCTGACGAAAAGGCCAAACACGCTTTGATTATCTGATTGTGGTTAGTCAGCAGTTATCAGCGTTCGAGTCCAAAATTGAAGCAATCTGTTTTGTTCACTGAATAAGAATTAACATAATAAATTACTTATTATATCATATATATCGTGAAATGTATTACCACGAGTATGTTATGTAAAATTCTATTGTAACGTTTAAATTTGTACTTTGCGGACCGCACTCTATTGTGAATCCCGTAAGCAAACACTGTTCTTGGGGTGAGGGGATAAATTGCATACAGAGTTTACCCCAAGCAAGTATATTTAATAAAAAAAATAGTTTTGTACGTAACGGAATAAAGTATAGGAAAAAAATTATACCAGAAGTATTCTCAAGCGTTTTATTTTTCAAAAAATGCATTAAGTACCGATAAACTATAGTACAGTTTGAAGGTCTTTGAATGATCACCAAATATAAATATACCAACACAGTTGGGTATCAAAATAGTTTAATATTCATTCTTAACCATCTGTTCTGCGGTTTCAGGGATTCTAGTTTTACCGACTTATATAGTATTAAAATGGAAATTATCTGTATACTTCACATACGACTTGCGTGCATCGGCTCATGAGGAGTGGATACGCACGGGCGAGTGTCCGACGAGCTGGGGTGAGAGAAGTCCCGCGATGGTCACGTGAAAGTTAAAAGTGGGCACATTAAGTCAGCCATTGACCGGGCAAGTGGCCGGGAAGTGGCTTGATATAACACAAAAAAACCTCATATCTCATGTGTGCCATATCGAAGCGGCCTACACACGCTGCAGCGCAACCGCCAGCCAAACGGTATTCATCCAACAGAGTCCCCATACTTTTTTTTTAAATTTTGCTAAATAATCAATCCAAATATGATAGTATTGGGTAGTTACCGTTTGTTTGTCGGTTGCGTCGCAACGCGTGTAGGCAGCTTCAGTTTGCAGACACATCCATTACCTGCCGCTGGCTAAAAAAGACGAAGCTCAAATTTGAATATGTATCTCTTGTGTTTTGTCATCCTACATTTTAGTTAGTGAACCTGTATTGTATTTTTTTTTTACCTAACGCCTCGTTGGCGATGCTTCAAACTTGTTTAATGTAAAACATTGACAACTGATTTTTTTTATATCTACCTCACACATACATACACATATGTATATAGTATTTTTAAATAAAATAAATGTAAATAGTATATAGTATATATTCTATTTATAAATATAAACTACTGTGCACTAAGGTGCGTGATATATTCACAAATGTATGGATATTGCATAGAACATGCAACAATCAACCTTGTCTATCAACAAATAATCGTTTTTTACTATCTGATATACATTTAATGGTTGTATATAAATATTTTATCCTTTTAAAAAAAATTGAATGTATTTAATTGAATATTTTTTTTAGTTAGATATGTCGCAAACTACATATTGTATGTTACATTTTGTAAGCCGCTTGTATGATTGATCATTTCTGTCTCATCGATAATGATGAAGTGGTGTTTTGTATGGTGTTTGGTTATTAAAATTATATTCGTAGTTTTAATAGTTTTAACCATAAAATATTCGTAATTTTAATTTCTAGATTCACCAGGAAATAGCTTTTGATATCGTTAAAACATTTCGTCCGTACTTTAAATGATCGATTTTATTTATTTGCGATCTCAAATTCACAGTAAAAAATATGTTTCAAGTCCTAGAAGTGTGTGTCGAGCTATTTACTCAAATGTTTTTAAGAATTATGCATACAAATAAATCAAATATTTGCAGTGTTCATAAAAATAATAATTTACCTAATTATTAAACTTCTGCCAATGCGGAAAAATTAAAGTGATTATATTTATAAAAAATTTCTTGCGTTTTTCCGAATTTGAAGCGTAAGATTGTTTATCATATCTTTCGAATAGTCGTTAATTAAACTTTTTTATGTAATTAAGTTTAAACATGATAGCTGTGGTGTTTTTCTAATATACGGTCAAGGGACTAACTAGATGAACACAAAGACATATTAATTCCACTTATACCGTTCCACTTCGCTAATTAAAACCTGGCCTCACAGATTTGCTTTCTAAACGGTTCCTTTAGCGAATGCCAATTATGTATGTGCAGTGGTAATTTTTTTTCATCCGATTTTGGGCTCGAAGGCGAGCCTCTTCTCTCTTGGCTGCCTCCACCGTAAAAAAAATCATCCAGGCAGCATTTTACTAATTATTTGCGAGCTATTAACATTCTACGGAATCCGTTACGTACTTTTGGGAGCTTTGCACACTGCTCCGAGCAAAACTCGACAGGGCGAGACGAAATGTAAATGAATGCAATAAACATCACGTAATGCTTTTACTTAGTACATTAAAATATAATTTTCGCTTTTTTGGCATAATATATTGCAGTTGCTTATATTTGATAATGTGGTTTTTTTTATGGGTTTAAATACCGTGATACAAAAAATGATCTACTTATTATGACACAAAATAATTCAGTGTTTCTACGATCCATTGTAAAATTTAGTCACTAAAACTATGCACATCTCTAGCAGAATCAAAACTGTCAACTAATGATTAGTTTTTAACATTTATTTAAAAGGTTAATTGAATATAAATACTTTGATGTCGATTTATTATAAATAAAATATTGCAAGTTTTTTTGGATATAATATGTTTCAGACTCTATTAGACAGGCATCATAAGTACATTTTTTGTCACCATCAATGTGTTTCCCTTTTTTTTATTTTCGTGGTTCTGTGGTTTAGAGACTTTTCTTGCTTGAAAGTCAATAAACGCAAAAAAGGAAAGTATTTCAGATGTGTCAGCTTGCCGCCCTTCATACACGCTAAGGCACAACTGAAACCCGAATGATAACTAATCAATAGCGTCCACTTTTGCCTTACTTACTTGGGCTTAACCATGAAAAAAAACACTTAAAATAAAAAGAAATTATTGGCTAATTGAATATCGGTTGCATGTTGTGTCGCTGCAGGTGTAGCCAGCTTTACGAGTACATCCAGAAATCCGGAGTATTGTCAACCTTTGGTGTGGCGTCCGCTTATATTTTTGTATTCACCGAATGTTCCGAAGCAAATGACTCACGACTTTCAGTACTATCCGGTTTCTAATGTGAGTAGTCTTGAGCCAGTTTGTCATATTTACAGCAGACTGGCTCAAAACTCATGTTGAATTAATTATTTATATTTAAAATTACTCGACTTTCTGTGAAAAACTCACAGCTGTTACAAAACTTTTATACATATATTTTTCAAAACTAAATGTAATGCGTACTTTTTTATTCTCAAATAACAACAAAAAGTTCGTAAATGGTTTTTTTAGACGTGAAATGTTTTTGTTATAAAGCATACATGCATTTTTTTAGTAATATTTTAATAAATGCGTTTTATAATCAATTCAAATTATGACACGCCACTGATAAAGATTCAATTTTACAGATGAACTCACACCACCCTTGTTGCGTCAGAATAAGTCTTTACGGAAGTAAACTTAATTTGGAATTATTTATACCTACTCACTTAACAATAATAAATAACAAAATATTACGAACACGAGTTTTCGCCGGAAACATTGCACGTCAAACGCGTAAGGCTTTTTAGAGGTCACCGTGCTAAATTGTCAACAAACAGAGTAATTTAACAAACCATATCATTATGCATAAATCAACGTTTTTAATTATACATACCCATAAGGATATCAATCTGTTTTTAAATAATCGGTTCACACATTTCACTTAATAATAAATTTAAAAAATATAGAGACACAGTCGAGATTCAAACTTGTAACTCAGCGGCTAACAGGCCCCGTTGTTTATTTATTTTAATTTTTGAAATTATTTTATTTTTAATTAATTAAATTTACAATAATTCTTAAGGCTAAGGTTATGTTAAGGTGTGTGGCTATCCCTTGATCCTGAGCGCAGGTTGTGGAGCTTGCAATGTGTGACTTATTTGTTAGCATACATGGATTTCTTTAATTACTCGTACATTATTGTGTTAGGCAGGGAAAATAAGTGGGAAAACCCGTTGTTGTATCGAATTGCATCTTTATTATAGATCTTCCTCGTCGTTATACGAGTGAATCGTTTATCTTAAATATATAGCAAACACAAAAAATCTGTATAGGAAAAAAAATATATGTACTTTAGTGGGCTGAAAGGATTAAAGTGTATAAATCACACAATCATGTTTTGAGAATTTGCAATAAATATTTGTGTGGTTAAAACAACGTGACTAAAAATCTTTTGTGCTATATGAATACATGGTATTAAAAACATGCTGTGCACACGATAAATCCCTATTTATAAAATGCGGATTTATTATATATTTCATATTGATTATTGTTGAACTACACAAAAGTTAGACAGGATATTAGTATACGTATTTTGAAACCGTGTTTTCTAATGTTGAATATTGAATTGAATATTTGTGTAAGGTTAAAACAACATGTATAAAGACCTGCACCACAGGTCGCTACCTATTATTATTTAAATTATATTTTGCGGTTTTGTTCGTAGGCGGCCCCCTGACTTTTTGAGTTCTGTGTGCCGACTCGGTAGAGAGAATATTAACTCTTTCAAACGTATTTTCGAAATAATTTAAATAAGCCGTCCGTACAGGCATATATATTATTATTTTTGAAAACAAAATTTTTACATTTTTGTTGTTATGTCAACTATCGAGCAAGAACAGGACCGACGAGTCTATTAAACAAGCTACATTTTAACGAAAACGATACAATGACTTTATATGAAATTACGTGAGTTTGACTTGATACGTTTCCGTATACGGTAAAATATGCACCTGTAAATGCTTTCTTTCACTTAAATATATTTTATAATTAATAAAGAACTAATAATTTAAAACTCGATTTCGGGACTTGATGGTCACAAAACAGGCGGGTTATCTATCCACTTTATTTCAAAAAAGTTTGACCTGAAATATTATTTTTACAGTCGAGTTTATTCAGGAAATTTTTAACTCTACCTGTGTGAATGACAATTTTACTGCCATGTCTAATATTAATTGAGATTTCGTATTTATTTAATATACATAACATAGCTCATTACCGCAAGGCTATAAAACATTATATGAATTTTACCTTGGATTCGTATGAATGAAATATACTATTTCAAACAATTGCTGTGCATACTTCCTTGCATGTACTCCATCAAACAATATGTTTAATTAGCAACAATATTTTAAATAAAATACTTGAGTGATTTTTCCACATGCTTATTTTTATTGGTGACCGGTTTTGCCAAAATTTAAAATATATATCACAACTTTTTACAATTGTATGAATTATCACAGATCAAATCTGATCGGAAACAGTATGAGGGATTTGGACAATCGTGAATAACGTTAAACCTACATGGACTTGACTGTAGTGTCCAGAAATTGACATTCAAATAGGTATGGACTCTTCGGTTAACATTTCAATATGCTAATTGGTCCAAAAGAGACGGTATGATTGATTGACACACGTGCGAGAGAAAAACAGTTATTATGCGTATGTTGATTGTCATGCGTGATTTGTCTTTAAATGGTTACAAATGTTTTTTTTTTAAGATATTTATTTTATGTGTTGGTTTATTTTCTATTTATATTGTTGATATTGCTAAAAAATCCTCCTTGGATAACACACAAATAATTCCAATACACAAAGTCATTAACCAAACTAAAACACGCGTGAACTTGATAACACCAGTTTGGGATTTACCTGTCAAAGCGGAGATCGAACCTGGGACTCTCAATAATAAATCCACGGTTTAACCACTAAGCCAAAAATCGAATATTATGTATAAAGTTATGTTTGAGTGCTCATAAAAATAAATATTAATGAATACTAATTCATTCCAATGATTGCATTTAATTATTCATAGATTAGTCTATTTTAACAAACAATGATTGTATATATACAATATATTTGTTGAATAATAGCATAACATACGTGTATGTGTATTAATTCTGCATAACTATAAATATCTTTGTTAGATTCATTAACTGCATGCCTCTGTATATCCCTATTATATATATTTCCACATTTTATCTCTCTTACTCCAGTATCATTATCAATTTTAATGAACTCTAAATAAATAATAAAAAAATATAGGGCCAGACAAAAGTTACACCAACGAAATTATATAAATAAATGAGGTCAGAAGATTAGATTTTGTTTCAAATATCTATGCATTAATAATATGATTAATTGGTGTGCTGTACACTTGTTAACGGCCAAATCTAATCGTGTGTAAAAGCTATTAAATAATAGTCTTCAGAGTAAACATACGTTAGGCGCAAAAATCAGTAACAATTTACTCAAATACCAGCGACACAGAATTGCCTAGCTGTCTGCGGAAATTATGGCCCTTAAAAATTTTAATACTATACAATCACGTACCTACAAAATTCAAAAAGAGTTTAGAGCCATACAATATGTACGTGTTGGCTTGAAACTCTATTTGAATCAATGGATAATGGTGATGAGTATTTTTTATCAATCTATAAAATGGACTCTTATATCAAGAATATGTAATATATTAAAACATATATTATCATAAGACTAAAGTAAATATTAAATTTCTATGAAGTAGCATTCCAAAAATATCATATGATATTTTAGGGAAAATTGATAAGTGTTTGTGTATACAAAAAAAAAATACAGAACGTAAACACTTCAGCAGCTGTTTCTTAAACATTTTTTCTTATCCTTAAAGAAAATTTACTTAGGAAATATTGACGAACTGTCAACCTGCCGTTCAATATTATTAATTTATTTTTTTAGCTTCAAACTCGGTATAATATTTATGAAAGTAACGTTATTTTGTTTGCTCTTATACCCAGTAGAGAATCAATTTTACAAAGGTAAAATTGATTGAGCGAAACATGTTTTTTTGTTATTCCTAAGAGCTCTCACGCTACTCGAATATTGAACTATAAAACAAAAAGGGAGAAAATAAAATATTTTTGATTATCATGTGATACAGCTACAAGTATTTTTAAACGTTATTATTATTAAACAATGATAATTGAAGTCTTACTTAGAAAAGATCAAGTTAAATAAAATACTAAACTTAAGTTGGTTAAGGTATGATATTTTCTATAAAATATTAAAAATGTTAAAATTTAGATTGTACAAACATAAACCATGGAAAAAGAAAAATTTCAAAGAATATGGTTTCATTAAAAACTTGTTTATAAAATCCGTCAAATAAGTAATGAAATACAACAATGGATTTATGTAAACAAATATGCAATACTTACAAAACTCAAAAAATCCTGTACCGATTATTTAAAATTATGGCGTTTATCTTGTCTCGATCGTAATCAAAATAAATTACGTACAAAAACGTAATGCTATTTTGATTTAAATAAAATGGTAGACGTGTGAGTAATTGAACGGCTTTACACGTAACTAAGTAAATCACTACGTGTCGCGTTTTAAAAGCGAATAGTGCCTATTGTCCTTTCACAACAAACGATCGGAACTGAAAAGTGCGTCATTGTGAAGATTATGGTACAAATACATAATAGAATTGATTTATGGTTGGGATGAACGATCTTCTTTTAAGTAATAAATATAATCCCTATATCAAAACCACTTTCGTGCTGAACTTAATATACAAATTAAGCTGTTTTTTTAAAACATAATCAACGAGGTAAATGCTAAGAAGGCCGATTTACAAGCAATGGTGTATAATCGGTTTCAACCGCTCGTTAGCCACTTTACTCGTTGTATACATTTTGTTCAGATTTTCTTGGTTTGGGTGCCTTCTGCTCGTGAAGATAGAATTTTATATATGTTCTGCCATTTTAATCAAAATTACAAAAAAAATCTAATTTAAGAGGATTTAAGTAAGCTCTTGTTTTTATGTTATTTTTATAATGTACTATCGAGCACCTCGTGTAAATATTTGTATACAAAGAAAAGTTTTGCTTTTTATGTACTCCAGTCACTTTGAACTAAACAATGCAGTTCGCATGCTTTACTTTCAATTTTCGGCAAGTTGTTACGTTGTATACTCCTGTGTTCTAAGTAGGTTGAATTAAAATCATTACAGGTGCAAACATCTATGTAAATGCACAGTGAACTGCAACCGAAAGCTGAATACATTAGTTAGTTACGTAAATCTAATATAAAATAAATAAACTATGAAATAAGTAACCAAACTACAGTGGTATAATATTACATGCATAAATGCAAATGTAATATGTAAATATAAATAATAATATTGTTAGTGCACCAATTGGAGCTCGCTCATTACAATAAATTCCATAGAAAATGTCTCGTGTACGGAAGTTGAAACTTCAGAAGATACGCTATAAAAAACTTAAGAATACAATCTGATACTGATTATACAGAGTGATTCCAAACTAGCTACTGGCATAACAACTTGTCATTTTTAGTAATAAATTAAACATAAAAAAATCTTTCTTATAAAAAATATCCCAACACTTGATTAATATGTAGTCGCACTAGTAAATAAATGTGACGTGCCTGCTTATCCTGCTTTTTTAAATAATTTATTTATAAATTTTATGTGTATTGTAATATGAATTCAAGGTTGAAGGGTGTGGAATACGTTCCAATTCACCCTGTATACATGGGTGTTAGGAATTCGCAAAAAACGATAAATTGTCAATGAAATAATTCCGCATGTGTCAGGAAGCAGAATCGAAGGAACATTCGTAATGCTGGTTGATTATATTTAAAAAAAACACCTTTAATAATAATTATCCGTTACCCAATAGCTACTTCCGGTCATAGTTAATATATTTTATTATTTAAACGACCTTTATTGCAAGCAATCGACATGCTGGGTTATCCAAACAACCCAGGGTTATATATATATATATATATATTTATATATTTATAAATATGCAGTGAAAGCTTCTGTCATCTTTTCGAAAGCCGCCATTTTCAGCGAAGGCTTACACAAAAACGATGCGGACTGTTATGAAAAAAAAAAAAACTTGTCATGATTTACAAATAATCGTTTGTATTAAATTGCTATAAATAAATTAGAACGTCCGAATAATGGCTTGCATGTCTTAAACGTCGTTAATCACAAAGTAAAAACTCCGTTATTCTATGTTTAAATACAAGGGTAAAAAAACATTCTTTGTATTTTAAATTAATATCCATGTATATAATAATCCTCCACAAACTCAATTTTAAACATAAATAAGTAGAAAATAAATAAAGTCAACATGAGTCATTAAAGGATGATAGTAAAATAAAAACTCTTCTTATCTCGTAGTCATTTGGGTTTTATATTATTGAATGACTCAATATTGCACTATTTTTGTTTTTGATACATACATTATATAAATCTAGTTAATTTGGATCGTATAGAATACTAATATTTTTTTATTTAAAAAAAAATATCTTTTATATAAAAGAATGCATCTGATTATACAAATTAAAATCATGTGCTTGTAATAATGATAAAAACAAAAAAGTATTACATAATAAAAAATGCCATTTACACATGTGCTGAATACATTAGCATTATATATGAGAGATTGTTACAAATTTTGCATATTTCAATCCTGTATACTGTCAATGAGACACTTTTTATGTGTAATTTATCTAAATTATTATGATTATAAAATGACAATCCTTCAAGTTCAAAATTGCAAAAAATATAATAAAAATATATAATTATTACAGCATCAAAGTTACATTCGATACCAAAATAACCATAAATAAGGATTTTATTTATTTGGCATAATATCGTTAATTTCATTAAATATATATACTATACAATGATCGTTTGTGATATGTATAAAATAATGTTTCTTTTGTCCATAGCTGATAAGAATTTTCAGGCCTTGGAACAGGATGAGATGAATCACTTGTAGATTATCAGTTCAGTTTAACACCTCTTTCACCCTTCAGAAAATTGTCATGTGTTGATAACGCCTTTCAAGGACAAAAATTCGTAAGTAGTTAGCAGGTTTATTTATATTTACATAGCAGAGTAATAGTAAACAAAAACGACCTTTTTGAAGTACAGGTGTAATTTAACTGTACACGTCTGGTCGTAGTCTTACTCTGAGGTGTAAAATCAATTACCTGAAACAATTTCTGGTTCAGGCGTTCTGATAGTTGATCCTGTCATGGCGTCTGTTTCAGTTTGGCTGTGATTGTAAGCTACAGTGTTATTCGCTGGGAACGTTAAAATATGTTGACCGTTCAAACACGGACGCGACGTGTGAATTGCTTTTCTTTACGATGCGATGTCAATAAATTAATTTGTTACTAAGGATGTAAATTTAATCTGCTTTATTTCGCCTGTCAAATGCCGAAACAGGTTTACATGCGTTTTTTTTTTTTTAAGAACTAGTTCTTCGAATTTTCTCAAACACAACCGGTTACCCTAAACAGGATTTCGCTCACTGCTAATAGCAGCGTAACGCAACTACCTAACGCATTGTTTTTTTGTGCCTACTTCCTATTTTTGTTTTTAATTATCGCGATTGAAAATATGTTTTGAAATTAATCTCTTTCATTATCACCATTAAGGATATCGATTGTCGTGTCTTTAATAATATAATTTATGGCAACTCAATTAAAAAAACAATTAAATGCGAACTAACACAATGCCAAAATCGATAACCGCGCACCTCATAATGCCATTTTCAGACTTCAATTGACGGTCAGCGCCGGCCAATTAGCCTTAATAATGCATTACTCTACTGTGCGTAGGGTTACCAGACCACCCGTGCTAATATTTAATAAAATACGTATAAATTAACAAGAAGAAATATTTTTTATTTAATAAATAATACAATTACATTAAGGTTGTTAAATTAAAAATAAATTTCTGATAAAATAACAAATTTACCAGATTAGAACTGCGTCCAATATATAAGATTAATTTTCCACGAATATCACTGTGAAAAAATTGTTTCTGGATATAATATAGTGTATCAGTTTTGGTACCTACTTATGGTCACCCTATTTGCAAAGCGTCATATGTATGCTACCCATACGAGCATACATAAAATTTGATGTATAAAACTCAATATATAATAAATTCATTGCATTACAAAATGTTTAATAAAGAATAATTTATGATTTTAATGCTTTCACATTTTTATGTAATATTTGAGCGTGCCCAAAAAAAGCGACGTAAAAACTAAAAACGACAATTAGCATAGTTTTCTTATGGGCTATTTGCAATAAGTAAATTTTGGTAAGAAAAAAATTCCACGCCTTGCATGTAAAATGATTGCACGCCTGTGGCTATTGTTTTAATCGTATAATAATTTTATTGTCTAAGCCTGAAAGTACATGTAAATTATGTTCAAACAAGATATTATTAAACTAATGAAAGTGTTTATAATACAAAGTGATCAAATTAATGCTAAATCATTTTAAACTTGACAGTTCAAAAAATATAGGTTCACTAAAATGGATGTTAAAAAATATTATGACGTTGGTCCTGTAATTATTGAAGACCGTTAAAGTATTAATTTTTTGTACTTTTCGCTTCGATTATAAAAACTTAGCTTTAATTTGCAATTATGAATAGACAAATGGCTACGAGATTGCGAAAACTTATATTTGTGAGCGTTATGCCAGTTAATACATAAAAAGGCATAGGCGCTTAAATCGTAAAAAAAATACATAGATATCATGTTTCAGGACTATAAAATTATGTATCTTTAATTTTTTTAAATTTAATATATATATGACTTGTTTGTAACGAAATTGATAAACACATTACAAAGATACTGAAAAGTAAAATGTATTTTTCAGGAACGAGATACATCAACCTTGGAAAATTCATTATTGACAATCTAATCGGTTTTCACTTGGGATAAAGTCGTGTACGAATTCCCAACATGTCTGCAATTCAGCTTTGCATCATCCGTGCTTTTGATTTTTTATTTCCACGCCAAAAAAAAGGTTATGAGAAAAAATGTTTCATGGTTGGCGAGCGTTCTCCTATCGGGGCCAAGCCGCGGTTTGTTCGGGCAGGTCGGAGTTATACTAATTGGGGATTCGCCCAACTCGAAATCATCACCTGATATGTATAAAAAGCAAGTTTTAAACCCAGTCGCAAAATAAAAACTAAACGATAAACCCACTGAATATTTAAATTTCGTTATTTTAACCAAATTATTTTATTTAATGAGTATATCGACGCGGTAGTAGCAAATCGACATTATCAGCGAAATTTACGACATATGCCCTTTTAATGCAAAGTAATTTTATTTTTCTATTACTAAAGCCTTTTTTTTTAAATTAATTTTTGGCCGTCGATATAAACTGTCATACTATAAGTCTGTAGTAATTTCATTTAAGAAACCTCGTTTTATGATACACTAAGCGGGGTCACTTTATCTCTATATATCGGGTCAAATACCATAAAAATGACTAGTAGACTTAATGAGTAATACAAGCATAATTAACTACAAAAATTACCGTATATTAGAAACGCAAGACTTTAACAAAGTGACGCATCATGGTGGTTTTTTTTTTATTGTTTAAGTCATATTTGAAAAAATGTAAATTTGTGATAAAACTGCTTATACACGCATTGCAATTGGCAATCGAAGAGTATATGAAACCATAAAAAAACGCTATTAGCTTATTACCATTCAATTGTCAGTTGTAGTGCTTCGTGTGTAGGCAGTTTGAAATTAAAATTACCCTCACAAATATAATTATACAATAATTTTACAAAAATTTTACAAAAATTTAATTTAAAAATACATTATTTTCCATGAGATATTCTTTATTTTTCTTGTTGTACGTTTATAGCATCTAAGAGGACGATTAAGAATTATTGATATTTTTTTTGGGTTAGGGTATGTAAACAACTCAAAATAGAATCCCATTGAACACCATATCGTATGGTGACCGGTTGTGGCGCAACGTGTCCAGGCAGCTTTTGGAATTAAATTTATTCACTGAATACGGCTTTAGTTGCTATGCGCCTTTTTATGATTTAGTTGTTCTCGTGACCTTGATTATAATTATATAACAGGTATAATTTAGGTGTATATCTTATGTATTTTTTTTATAATAGCAAGAAAAGATGCAAATGATTGCGTTGCTGTTACCATGGGCGTAAACAGTTGACACCACAAAACAATGACCCGTGTTCTTTTTAAATTATTTTTTTATCTCACGAGTTGAAGACATTCAATCTTTTATAATCTAAGAACGTAGAATCTTAACCACACTACTCTATACGAATAGGTTTTGTGTAATCCGTGAATATTTCACAGCTATTTTTTTTAAATCAGTATTTCAGAAACGCCAAATATGGCTTAGAGAAATCGGTTATTAGTTGCAAGTATTTTTGGTTTTAGTATTATTGCTGTCCCATGCATACTAATAATACGATTCGATCGGAATATTTAGCGATACTTCCCATTTTTAATTATTGATGCGACCAGTTGACGAAGCTTTAATAATATATATAAATATTTTAGTGGAATTTCATAGAGTTTAAAATATTGAATATATCTGCATTATCGTAAATGCGTTTAGATTTAAATGGCAGCATATTGTATACGTGACAGTTAATAGCTCGTTGTTATAAGTTATTGTTAGCAAATAATAGGTAGCTTTGCTCGATTACATATAAATAAGAAAACAACAAGGTAAACGGATTATAAGGCTCGTCACGTTGTGGTTACTTTTGGTCCTATCAAATAAAACAATTGTTGTCCATGGAAAACTTATGCTTCATGCAATCGAGTTAAAAAAATGTTGAAACAGCTTTGTCATTCCCAAGTGTTAGAAGTCATTCTTACTTAAATAACTAAAAAAACATTTATAATTCGTTAATTACATTGATTTTTTGTCCTTGAATTATTGTATGTTTTATAATGCCTTTACGCAACGAAATGCATTATATAACATACCACTTAGATTAAAACACATCATGCATTTTAGGTAACAACGCATCACTTACTAAATACTTTTAATCTTAATTACAAATGTTCTTAGTTAAATAGCTACTATAATTTTCGTTTTTGAGCAATTTCGCCTTTCATGTGCTTCTAAGGGCGTCCTCTAAAGACAAAAGTACTCACAAACCACAAAATCGTTATATCCTTTTGCTAATCAAATTTGTTGTTTAAACATGGAGTATTTTAGATTTAACCATTCTGACATGCAAGCAAATTTTGCGTTACAAAACACTAGAAAATGAATACTCCTCGAAAATTTTTTATCAAATATCAATATATAGAGTATGCTAATCGTATGTTAATCTCATAATTTTCATTTTACACAGAATATTTTCATATCTCCGTGTTGCAATAAAAATTCATACACAATAATATTACCATTTTTTAAAAATAAATAATAAAATAAACCACCATGAAGCCGGTTCATAGGTTAACAAAATTATTATAATTATTGAATATATTAGCATTTTATAAATTTTCAAAGTTCAGAATACTTTTTGATGTTATTGAGTTTCAGTTTGTTTGCATTATCAATGAGGCCACTTGAATGCGGCCACGTATTGTTTACGGCATTTGTCCCATATTTAATTAATAACTAGTATCTAATATTCCCATAGGGTTCATGTAGCCCCACGTGGATTCATAATGAGTGGTTACCGGAACGTTCATACAAAATGCAGATTGCAAGTAGTTTAGTAAATTACCCCTTTGTAAAAAGTTATTTTAGTACAGACTTCAAGCATCGGCGATATTTAAAGAACCTCGATAGATTTTCAGTTTTCAAGAATGTAAATTAACCCTTTGAAAAACAATCTATTTTTGTGGTGCTATTTGTTTATTTAGAACTCACCGTTTACAGGTAACTTTGTTAATTACCTTGTCGTAAAAGCTTGTTTATAGTTTACGTTTCAATCATTGATGTTTAAAATGAAAGATAAGAATTAATTATTTTACCCCTTATATCAAAAATAAGCTATTACATTAAAGCCTAATTAAATCACAGGTAGTTTTAAGTTACTTTTATTATTTTTTAAATTTTATTTTACTTGCAAATCGATAAATTGCAGTATTTTATTTTAGCATCCGGCATAGTTGACGTGTTGTTTTACGATTTAACATATATCAAGAAACATCTTTTTTTATTGATAAGATTTATTGGAACCAATTCTTTTCATACTTTTATACATAATTCTAGAAAACATAACGAAATATTCACACTTTTTGTTTTCATCTTGTATAATAGAGATTTATCGTGACAAGGAATTTTGGCTGAGAGGAGTTGATATAAATATTTATTGATTTGTAACATCACTGCTGTAACATTCATGGTTGTACAGTGTGATATTTAAAGTGAAAATAATTGTTTGATACAATAGTTTTCTACATCAAGCGAGAGCTCTGGCTGGTACCAGATTGTATTGATTTTGAAAATCTAAAAGGGTTTACATGCAAGTAACTGAGCTATACTCGATGCAATGGGGTTACCACATATTGAACCATTAATCCAAACAATTACACTTATCCTTGTTTTCAATTTATATTCAAACGTGCCACATTGTAAATATGAATATTATTTTAATAAATCAAGCATTAAAGCCTCAAAATACATATTTATTTTAAAAGTGACATAATTCCACTAAAAGCCATAAAGTTTATGAATCAAACATTGGGTTATTTTTTCAAAACCGATATTATCAACACAATATTTTGGTAATTGATTTACACAGTTATTTTTGGCAACCCTAATGCTACTTGTCTATTTATTAGTGAGATCTTAAATTCCTGGAAACAATGAAAAGAACAAGAAAAATAATTGTTCAATTCAAAGCAATGAATTAGCGTCAATTTTTTACATTAATATCTAAGCGACACAGAGATAGAAAATAAAATAAATTGAATAAAAATGTAGTTTGTTTTATTTGATACTTAATTGAAAATCACATGACATATTCGAGGCGTAAAAAATGAATTAACTCTGTATAAGAATATTATTAAATTGATTAAAAACATATATCTTTTGATTGTGATAATAATTTTTTTTTTTTTTAATATTTTGTATAAAATAAATTTTACGCCAAAAACCTTTCAAGCAACCAAATTAATAAAAATAAGTTATTTGATATTTTTAGTACCTCAAACATTACGTTATATATTTTTTTGTTCTCGTTGTTAAGAAAAATACTATGGAAAAACGATAAAATTGACTTTTAAAACATTGATCAAGTCTTTGCTATAAATGTTTTAAATTTTATTGACAAACACATTTTTACGAGAAAAATAAGTGAAAACTTACAATCAGTTGTTTACTTATCTTGTTTTTTCTATCGAATTTCACTTTACTGTGGATAATATCGAGACAAATAAAACATTTTGAACGCAATGACACGAATTTATTTTAAAAAAGTAAAAGTATGGCAGAAACTTTCGAATCATTATTAAAATATTAAATGTCATTGATTTGGACCACTTAAAACTAACTGAATTTTACATTATTGTTTGTATAACTTAAACCGGTTAACTATTTCAGAAGTTAACCATGTCAGCTCTAAATCTAATACTAAAGAATATTTCTATAAATAAATGTAAATTTGTATTATATTTTAAATATAATGGTATTAAAATTACTTATAAAGTGCTACGTAATATGTTTATAAAATTTTAATATAAAATATGACTAGGACATTGCAATATATGAAGTATGTAGCACCTCGTGAAAGGCGATAGCGCTCACAAGCAATAAATAATGCAATCTCATAGATACGAATCTATTCATATTTATTTTTACAATATGAAGTTTAACAATTTAAATCTTTGATAGCATGCTAAAGTTACATGGCAAAATACAGGGTTAGGCAGGGAGGTATGGATGATTTGAAATAACAGTTACCCACTCATTTTTCAACGAAACTTAAATTTTATTTTTTCAACGTGTAGCTTGGATATTGCCATTACAAAAATCTCCTGAAAAGCAGATTTCCCACTCTTTATCCACGTATTTATGCCGCACCTCGCGTGCCGCCCCGTTCATCCATCCATACCTCCCTGCTTAACCCTGCACATATAGTACACATCAAATACGCCGAAGAGATAATTGTAAGCGTTAAACAGTGTTCTCGCATGCATTAGTTTAAATTGATTGTCATGTGATTACAAAGAATGTGCCTCGATTGCTGCAGCTGGCGTGACTTACAGACACGTAATGCCAACCCATGGCTCCGGTTCCTGCAAAGCCTCCGACAGTGGCCTTAAAAACGCAGCTCATGGCAATGAAATCAACGAGTAAAGTGTGAAGATCGATTGTTTATCACCGAACGTAGCGAACGAATTCAACTTTTTTTGCATAAGCAATAATGATTCTTTATCAATTAGATAAGGTCACATGAGACCTCTGCTTGGTGTTTTTAATTTGATTTTGTCGCGGTCAAGGTTACATGTCTCCGAATCTGATTTATATATTAATTGACATCATATTTTTTTAAACATGATAATTTCTAAAGTATTCGTGCTTATTGAATATTAAAATTTAATTATAATAATCAATAAATCTAGCTGTTGTTTTAAAAACGTGACTAAGTGTATAGACTGGAAAAATAATACCATGACATGTGATTAAAATTACACAATGCTATTTAGTCATATATTCCTGGGAAACTAGTTTCATGTTATACATGTGATAGCTGCAGGTGCTATTTTCTATATATTCAATACCAGTAGTTCCCAAAGTTGGCAATATCATCTGCTATTTTAGAGCAACCAGGGGTAGTCAAGAGGCGGTTGAGTGTTTTCTCAATTTCGCAGAAAACATCAACAGAATTTTGAATCGGAATTTCCGGCGCTTATAAAATATCACTGAATTTATACTAATAATGCAAAGTATCATCTCCAAGTTGTATTTTAAGTAACTTTATCGTTCATTGTTCAATAGCTCACATGTTCTTTATTTTTAATGCGCAATTCTGTGCAGCCTGCAGTAACTCACACGGGTAATTGCGTTCTTGGCTTTGTCGCTATAGGCCATCATCAAAAGATATACATAAATAATAAATTACAGAGGAGCACAAAGTCCATATACCCATTGTAGATCTACATAAAACGAAGTAGCTTGCATATTAGTGAAATTAAAAAAACTAGAATAATTTTCCTTCAATTTAAAGCACTCGGCGCAGAAGGGTAGTTCTAGTAAATTTCCCACGACCTTTATAAATAATAAATCATACTTCTGGCATTGACAAAACGTCTTCTACTTATTCATATAAACTGCCAACATTTATCATATTTTATTAACTATTAGTATTAAACATATGTAGTTTAGTATGCAAGAAGCAATAAGTATCTTAAATAATTTTCTATAACTTGTCTAGTTACGCTGTTTTTATTTGAATATGCAACTTTCAAAACCTTTGTTGTTAAAGGAAATATTTAATGTGAGGAAGAGTTTAATATTGGATAAACAAATATTATTGAAACAGAATAGTTTTTAGTCAAGACTTTCCACTTTATCAATTTTAAAGTTTTTTTTAAATATATATATATAATCAATTTTAACAGTCAAAATAAACAACTTATAATTTATAAGCGTTGTTTGATTTATAAGAATTTACTTGTATCGAAAAATATTCTAATACACATTTTATATATTTCATAAATGGTTTTTTGCAAGAGTGACGTCGAAGGCTTGATTGAAGTATTCTGATAATTATAATTAGTCTTGAAGTGATCTAGAATTATACTTGTTCTTACAGAATTTGACAACATAGCAAAATTTATATTTCATTCTATTATAAAAATACACTGATATTTATTTATTGTTGATTTTTTATAGTTTATCTTCTAGGTCATTGACTCGAATACATAATCCGCAAAAGCCGTATTATTAAAAATACCTGATTTTTTACGTACAGGTTTATATATTCTTTATATTAATTTATTCTTCTTGAATGTCGCATGTCCCTGACGTTTGCCATTTCATTCTGTCTTCTTACCACTTCAAAAAAATATCTCTTTGTGATATTTCCACTGCCCTGGTTTTTTATTCAAAATCACTCACTTAAGAAAGTTTGAGCTTCCGCTTGTAGTTATAAAGCTTAATGGCTATTTCAAGCAACATTTATAAATAACTAAGAGATTGTCGAAATTCTTTTGTCATTCAGTGACTTCTAAGGGCGTCTGAAGAAGCTCTTGTAAAAACGAAAATACCTACAAATAAATGTTCATAATCTTCTAGCCAATTGGCTGTGTAGTATTACAAATTTAACCAGTCAGGCCAAATCTCACTTTGTACGTGATAAACTCCACTCTTTTTTCTCGTTTTCTGGTAGATATAATATTATTCACTCGTGTCTAGATATAACCTTATACACTATAGCAAAGGAGGGGCTTAAGTATTCTCTTATGAATACAGCTATTCGAGCTTTGGAGTTCGAGTTTTATAAAGAATACGGCAGTAAAAAGGCACATAAATATCTGAAATAAATAAATAGATAAATGCAGTGACATGCCTTGGGAGGGTGGGTCGATAGGGGCACATATTTTGGAGCGGTATTTTTTAGTATTTTTGTCTACATTAAATAATCTTTCAATCAATAGAAACAATTATTATGATAAGTATGCAATTTAGTAAAAACGGTTTTCTGATTTTGATTGACTTAAAAAAGGCGACCACCCAATGGTGGCAAAAGCTCTCGGTACGCCACTGAAAATCTCCAATATAAAAATTATTTGCCATATGTTTGGTTTGTGTTTACTTATTAGTTAGTAGACTACCTGAGTCGAGACGGTCTAAAAAAAGGGTCTAGGAAATAGATTGAAAAATTCCGGATTTTTTTCGCAGCATTTTGTTATTTTAATGCAAACATTTAAAGTATACTTTAACTATTTACGATATATATTTTTTTTTTTTGGCACAGAAACCAAAACTTCATGTTTGTAATAATTGATAATAAAACTGTTTGTATGACAAAAAATATATCAAATCACAAAATATCAAAATGTTGTAATTTTTTTTAGAAAGTTTACTTTAAAATTAAAATATAACCCCTAAATATTTTTGTACTCTTTAAGTAAACTTCGATATATTCATTTATAGTTAAATTATCATCGAAGGAGAAATCATGAGTCTTTAATTTATTTTATTATTATTAGGATGAAATGGCATTGGATGAAGAGCTGCTTATAGTAATGAATTACTTATGAAAATACAATATTCTTACTATATCAAATCATTTTTCATTTGCCCTGAAATATGACAATTGGACTATCTAACCATATCTAATAATTAAATAAATTTGTAGAGTGTAACTATATTTAGTAAAACTCCATTAAATTACAAAGAAATTATACTCCTGAGGCTTAAATTATTATGTATAAATATATATTTATTTAAATGAGTGGCATTTATATTATAGTATAAGCACCTTCTTCTAAATAGCAGGTAGGGAATATTTTTGTACTAAAAAAAACAACCCCAAAAGGGTGGGTAGTTTAAGAATTTCTACAGGTATAAGGCCATGAATGATTTTCTACGATCAATCTCAGCTCGAAGCGGTGTCTTTTTTATATACTTATACTTTCAAATCTCGCGTGTGTGTATGTGTTTGTGTGTGTGTGCGTGTGTGTGTGTGTTTGTGTGCATGTGTTCAAATCTCGTTTGTGTGGGTTTGTTAGTGTTGATGTGTGGGAGTGTATGCGAGTGCAGGGATAAAGCAATTTTTTTAAAACTAATTTTATTGAGATATTAATTCACATTATATAATACAATACAATCTTTAAAAAAACAATGCGTTTTGGTAAATAAATAAATAATGAATTATCATAAAATAATCTCGCAATCTGAGCAAGGTCGATATAAATCGGAAAAATTATCTGTTCCCCAACACAAGGCAAAACTATTCATTATAACACCATTGTATAAATTTCATTGTTATTTTTTACAGTAGCTCCAGTTTCAACAGTTATTTTTATAATATATAATGTCATGAGCATATCTATTATAAATTTACTTGCCTCGTTATATTTACAGTTCTCATTATGATTATTTTTTTATCTCTAGGATAAAACTGCTAATGTCAAATTAAATGAAATTATCCTTGTAGATCCAGATACTTCCATGAATTAACTTTGTGTAATATTTACCTATTTAGTTCAATGGTTAAATAAAAAAAAAAATATTCTAAGGACGTGTGCCAAATGGCACGCATATTCGATTAATTTATTATTTTTTAATTGAATAAATACCAAACCTGAGGTTATTTGTGAATAAAATTTTGTTATTCTGATAATGCATTCGAATGTGATAAGGCTATGAAAAAAGTCATGCAACCTATTTTCTTTCGTTAACAAAGCACCAAAATATTTTTTTAGTTTTTACATTGATGTAAGAAAATAATAGAATATAAAATCTTCTAGCAATATAATAATGCGAGAACAGATAAAATCCAGTTTTATCAATTTTACAGTTATGGTGTCTTAACCTGTCTGACCCTAATTTACAATGGGGCTGTACCCCTATACATCACAACACAATCTAATTAAATGCAAATCCAGCGTATTCATGGAATAGGCCTAAGGTGTTTTTAGTATCAACTATCACGTGAAGTTTTTTTCTAAACCAGTATACCGTGCCTCGGCGAATTTATAAGTCTAGCGAATGTTCTAGACCGAGGAGCATAATATCGATCTTGTTGGGATGCGACTGGCAATGACCGGAGAACTAGTGATGGGCACTATCGAATAATTGCTGCAATCGATTTAATTCGTTTAGCACCGTCAGAATCAATAGGACAGGTATGGAATTTGAAAAATGAGGCTTCGGTCTTTGTGGAGGCTGAGCTCGAACACTTTTAACAGATATGGGACGAAATTAATAAATTTAGCGTTTTTCAAAGTGGCTTGGGTTCAATAACTTAATTTTGGAATTCACCTATATCCAGTATAAAAATCGAATCGGAGATATCGATATAGAGTATGAAAAGTATAGATGTTCAAATAATTATATTTATAAAGAGCTTTATTAGATTTTAAAGGCAAAAAAATTCAACCACTAAGTCAGCAAGCCGATAAAAATAATTGTGAAACTAAAAAAATTATCGTTGAATTAAAAAATAATACGAATATTCTTCGTCGTTGTAAGTCAATTACCAATTCAATCATGTGCAAGTTAATTATCTTAATAGTTTAAACACAGACTTATTAAAAAATGCACATTCATTAAATATTTAAAAACAGGCACAAAAATATACTATTATTTAAATTTAAACTAAATGATATTGAATTTCACTATTTAATTAATCATTCACCTTTTGATTCGAAAGGTTAGGTTAGGTTAAAAATACAAAAATGATAAATGAAACGATTTAATCGATTGTGTCTATTCGATTATGCCCATCGCGACCTGAAGCACGATGCTTTAACGGTCATTGGCTTTGAGATTAGTTTTTTTTATATAGAATGTCCACCTTTACTAAGGACTTTAATCTAGGATATTTTATAAAATATATTTCGCACCTGTGTACGAAAATTTTATATATATTTTTTACGATATATAATTAAGATGCTGCAGTCAAAATTAATTGGGATAAACCCATATTATATCTTAGAGCATGTTACAAACGGTTTTAAAATAAATAATAATAAAACTACTACACAATCAAGTTGTGTACACGGGTTTTTTATTAATTTCATAATACTGTTTGTAAAATTAACATATTCTTTGCAGTTTAAAAAATAACCTCTTGTTCCCATGCCAAAATATTTTTTAATAGAATTTAATTAATTTTTATAAAAAAATATAAGCATGGCCAAAGATGCAGTACAAAATCACGATTTACCACCAAATAACTTAATTGACTCATTATATTTAATAAACAAATATTTGTGAATATTAAATTAGATTTATTTAGGGAGAAGGCATTAGTTTGGTGAAGATTCATTAAGATTAAATTAGTTATTTGGGCTGGCTGGACCATGGTCTCATGATCGAGAGGTTCCCGGTTCGAACTTATTGCCTCACGCCTGTTTCAGATTGGTCGAAGACGATAATTTATGTTATAAACAAATACGATAATTTTTTAAAACTAACACGAACAGCTGATGTCAATGTTTTTTTTTTTTTTTACAAAACGTAAACGTAACGTGCGACAGATTTACCGGCACCATTATTATCTCTGTACTTTTACTATTCCACTGTTTTTTGTGCATATTGTAAATACAAAATATATTAGAAACGACTTGTCCTTGCTGCACGCCAATACAACCTACAGACTGCGAGTTTCGCCAACACGCTTGATAGACATCTCTAGGCAGGTATCAGAGTAAGCTGAGAACAGGTAGAGATCTCTGCTTGAGGATGCTAACCAAACTTGCAGCGAAAAAATTGTAATAACACAAAAAAAATATTATAAAGTGCTTTCAGTCAAAATTGAAATCACATGATTGAGTATTGGCAAGTTAAAATAAAACCACTAAAAATAAGTTCGTCTGTGCATACATTCCTTGCACGTCTTGCTCTTGACATTGGCCTGGCAGCACCGCAGTGTCTGCAATTAGGCTTGGGCTATAACAATGCATGCATATTTCTTCTCGCGCAGGTAGGTGGGCGCCAGTCATCCTTTTGTTCCCCCTCAAGGGCTGGCTTTGTTTGGACGGTGTGATGCAAGTCGCTCACAATGCCCCACCACCTGCCTCTGAATGCTGCATACGGTATCTCTGCCTGCATGTAGATCAAATACGTCAAGTATACAAAGTGCATGCATTACTAAATCAATGCAGCTTGTACTGTCATTCAGGATGATTCCACGTACAGTACAAAAAAGTATATAAATTCAAAACCGTAGGTACTCTAGCACACAAAAAAATCAGCGTATTATTTCAACAATCGTCACCGCAATCGCCGGGAAGTACCTTGCGAGATCGTGACGTCACAGTGTTGACATATCGAAATGGCCACAATGCTATATAAGATGTTCGTATCAATACAAATGATAGGCCAAAAAATACGTAAAAAGCTTTGAATTATATATAAATTACTGCGTTGTCTTGTACGCTCAGTCGTTAGATTCTATTTTGATTGGTCTTGAACAAGAGCTCGTGTAATTTAATCAGATCGAATCAAAACACACCTAATCTCATATTACATCTGAGTATACGTATTATATCTCGTTCTACACTACACTGTTGAATTATTTTCGTGAAATAACAACCCCTACTCGTGTCTGTAAAATGATTAGGTAACAGAAAATCGTTAACTAAGATCTTTTATTTTACAGTTGGAGTTACTGTGAGAGCCCAGGACTTTGGATACGATGGACATAATGGTAAGACTTTTTTTCGTTATAATAATTAATAAATATTGTTTTCTGCAGTTCTATCAAGCAAAAAAAATAATATTTTGAAAAGAAAAATATAAAGAATCCAAATCAAATGGTTATGAATTGATTATACGATTTAATCAAAACATACACGTGTATAGATATATCAGATCAGACAGAATTGAGTATTTTGTGTAACTATTCAGCCAACAATCAAATGCTACGATTTAAAGGAATAATACATGATGGGGAATTCGTCAACATAATTCATGCCAGCTGCTTAACCAAGAGATTGACATGGTCACAATTGTCATATCCCAATGATCTATTGGTATACTCGATGATAGATTCGTCAGTTAAATCCATAGTAAAGTCTTGGAACTCTTCCACAGTTTCCGAAGAACTTCCATCACTGACGTGGTGGCAATTGCTTTTTTCAGAGTATAATTGATTCCCTCTCGGCCTTCAGTCGTCATATTCTGACGGTCTGTCAAAAGAGATTTTACCATTTAAGCGCAATTCAATCATTCCGATTGTTCTTGTAATTGTTTCCCACAGATAATGGCTTCCTTTGTGAGCTGTGAACCGTTTCGAGCGCATACTATTTGCATGTTTCTATTATTGAATGGAACAAATACCAGACACTTGGACTATGAACAATATGGTAACCTGAACTTGGAAACAGTTGGTCCGTAATTAAACACAGCCTAATCAAACAAACACATCTGAGATAAAACACCCACTTGCGAAAAAGAAAAGGAAAGTCCATGTTGCTAATTTCGTTTCACAATAATTAATATATAGTAGCAGCTACTAAACCGACCATTTTAACACATTTAAGTGCACCCATTTAACGGACCGGAAAGAATAGTGTGTTCTGAACAACAAATGTGAATAACCGAATGGCTAGAAAATAACGATCAGTTTAGTTTGTAAGTGTTTTCGTTTTCTTATGGTCCGAAAATCTCAAAGTACATATTACTATTAAATTCATCACCTAATCTTATTTTTTTTATTTTTATTTTTAGTTCTGTTCTTTATACACACACAAGCCCCAAGCAGTCCCTGTCTCGAAAAATAAGCTACTCTGGTGCTATCTCCCACTTAACCCATGACCGGTCCGTGGCTCTTGTGTGTTAGCGATCAATAGCGTGAAATATGTAGTCAGGTATAAATGGAAATGGGTTGCCATGTGGTCGGGTCTCAGCCAAGATTGGGTCGGCCGCAAATTGTTCAGAATGAGATGGAATGTCTTCCTATTAGTAGTAGTTCCTACCATTCCTATATAAGTAGTTTTGTCCAATAACACCATGAAACTAAAAAAAAAACAAGTATATATTTCAAAAATGTATTCTAGTCGTTACTTTGAGATTGAATATATATAGTAAAATATGATTTGGTTGACTATAAATTGCTCAGAATAAGAAGTACCTGTTTCCCACCCTGAGAAATTCTTTTCAATAAAGTAAAACTGAAATAAAAGGTACCTTCAGTACTATTCAATATTAAATTAAAATCATTTCATTTCTCTGTTTTATTGTTATAATAAATCTCTATGCATATAAAGCAAAATACACTTGTGTATGCAGTATTTTAATTTATTCGAGAGTTAAAATTCGTTTAACCACACATTGAATTATTGCAAATGATATAATTACTCAAAGATTATTGGCCTAGATTACTTTTTTTATGAATAGACGTATATCTCATTAGACCACTACATCAATAAATGAAAGTATTTAAAATTAAAATTTCTAAATCTTCCGAAATACTTTCCCTTGTAGACTTGAGAACCTCGTTGCAATGCAATAAAACTGATATGAATTCATATTGATTTTCTAGAAAATACTGACTATAGGTGGCAATATAAATATAATCAATTCGCCTTCTTTATAAACAGATCAAGGTTTTATTAAATAGGGTAGCCTTAGCAAAACAAATCCACTGTATTATTAAAAAGAAGGTAATTAGACAAAAATTGATTCCTGGAATCGAAAATGCGATCAGTGGACCGCTAATTGTAAATATTTCTGAAAAAAACTATACGTTAAGTATAGTCCGATAATTTATTGGTAGAAAGTGGTTTGAATGATCGAGGTCCTGCCTCCAAACACACTAACCATCAATATAATAAATCACAAAAGAATCGAAAACTACACCCAATATTTCATTATTATTATTGCATTCTACAAATCAGACACCAAAGTACGTCGATGTTGTATGAGAAATCATTAATTAAATAATTTGATTGACACCGCAGTCGCTGAAAATAGCCCGCCTGATTATCAGTTGATCAGTATAAAGTTACAGAATGGATAGCCAAAACTCAACGCACACGTATGTTTATACACAGTGCTCAAAACTAGGTTACAAACATTTCAAGAGTCGTAGAGCAAACCTCACGCAATTGGCATTATTTTAAGATGTGGTTTATGTTTGAAACAAAGTTCAAAAAAACAGTGTACACAGAAAGTTAAAAACCTGGAACTATACAGTAAGAACTGATAATAATTTATTTTGAATTCGTTTCTTATTAAATTACACAGATTTATATGTACTCCACGATATGTCGACAAAAAATATTCCACTACGCGTCCCTTTTTGCACTTGACACAAATTACTCATTGTCATCCGAAAAAAGTAAATATCACTTCATATTCAAGATCATATTGTTTTGAATTTTTTTTTTTAAATAAAAATATACTTGAATGCATAATTACCTTCTATGCATTATTTCTGAAAAAAATGTGATGAAATAATCACGACACCATAAAAATTATACCAGATATTTTTTGTTGTGCACTCAAAGAGATCCAGTTTCTCTTTATCGAATGATTGATTTATTTTGAGACACCGTGTACATACATTAAGTTATAATTATTGGTTACTTCTCGACGATGCTTTTGTATTCGAATAACAAAGTGAAAATATCTACGACAGACTTGTTTTGAAATACTCTATATTTAATCAAAAGTTATGAAAAACTAAGTGGCTATTGCACTTGAAATGGTCGTAATCTTCTAGTCGACTATTCATATTTAATGTATAACTTATAAATTATGTCTAGTAAATAAAAACAGTGTATATATAATGGCTTAATAATTTCAATTTTAGCAATAATTTCATAATTATTACTCCATGACTAAATCCAAGTATAAACGTACGAAGCATAATAGAAAATTGTCACAGTGATAACTCATGTGTCACAAATGACAGCCAGATACCAGTCAATTTCATGTTGCAAAATGTTATGCAACTACTAGAATGTTCGTTTGTAAATCATATTGAATAACGTTCACTAACTACAGACCCATTAACAATTTGTAAATTTGCCACCCTGAAAAAAATCACAATGAAATACATAAAACGCCAGTCCCTGAAACGCCGATACCGCTCTCCTACAAAAACGTAGCATATTTCTTACGCGTTGTTTTTTCAGACATTACAAAAAGCTACCGAATCTATTTTATCTACTTTTAACTATGCAGGTAATTTCAAACGTGTATAAAACAAAAATAAGGTTATTTTCTAGCCGTTTGGCTATTCATAATTAGCGTTGAAATATAGAGTATTACAAATTTAACCAGCGTGTCGTGATTACAACATTGGTAGCTTGAAGGTTTTTTTTACTATGAGTGTTACTGCTTATTGATTTTATGGTAAAAAAAATTTTAATATCAATTAAATCATTTGTTAAAAATTTACTTCATACTTAATTCCCAACCGTTCAGTCCCAGGTTAAATATTTACATATATATTTTTTTAATTCTGTTGAAAGTGCAAATTGTTCCGACTTTAATACTGAAGCTTTCGAGAAACACGATGCAGTTTGTTTGTAATTTTTCTGAGCATATATTAAAGTCCAGAGAATTAATTATACTTCGTACTAACAAAAACTGAAATTACTACTTAGAATAAAATCTTGTCTTGTATGATTTGATCAAGTGATATCTCCAAATATCTAATTGAAACAATGTTATTTTTTTAATATGTCTATCGCCGTTTTAACAATCAGATAATATGTGTATTTTAATATTAATCCGTTATATTTTCAGGTCCAATCCATTGGGGAGAGCAGTACGACACCTGCTTCGGAAAACACCAGAGTCCCATCAATATTAATCTCCTGAAAGTCAAGGAAGTCAACCTGCCGACCATGAAGATGCAAGGGTTCGAAGAACTCATAGACGGCCTGGTGGTCAGTAACAATGGACACACAGGTTAGTCAAACAACTATAACAAATATCATATGAAGCGTGGTGGCTTGTGGTGATATCAAAGCCAAGGCAAGTAATGCTTTATTGCTCGTATGGACCGCACGCCATGATTTGTGTATGTAGCGGTTTACGCTCTATAGAAAACGATTGCATCCATAGTACGTAACATTTTTCAGTACTCCAGTCCGAAGCAAGTTTTAAAATAATTTATCTTAAGTATGTAGGTGATCACTAATCGATATCAGACTACTTCTGTACTTAGCATACCTTTCTAAAAGTAAAAGGTGTCGTTAATCAAAAGTAAAAATCATAACAGATATAAAAAGTCAATGACAAACAGACGCCGCGCCGTGCAAACGCATTCATAGAGGTAGAAAAGATAACAGAGTCTGATTTTTTATTAAAAGGTATTTAATCATGCGGAAAATAAATCTTTGATTCTTAAATAAATATTTCACTGAATAAAGTTAGAATAACCATTAGTATTTCTATTATGTATTCTCGAAGTTTCCACAGCTTTCTATTCGAGTAAAAATGGCAATTTTTTTTTCAATTTCCGCCAGCGAGTAGGTGATGTCTTATATTTGACTAGATCAAATTGAGATTCAAAAGTCTTATTGTGTTAAACAAAATACAGAGATATACGCGTGTAGATCGTAATGAAATCATTCGCATGTCATAAACAAATTTAATTGTTAATGCCAATCACAGGAAAACAATCTTATTTAGTTTAAATCGTAAGAAACGTTATTAAGTTATGCTATGTCGCTCTCTGTTACATTCTTCTTCATCTTCAAGTGCCTTTCCTCAGATAAGGTTGTCGATCATCTCACTGAACATATGTGTATGCCTGTTTATGGTGTTCTTATGGTAAATAGTGTAGTGGGTCCCCAGGGCCTTCTACACTGCAGTTTTATATTAGAAGGAAAGATCTGCGTATTGCTGCTGCCCTATGGAATTTGTATACAATATTTTCGTTTTAAAAGCTGTGGAATTTTGATCTGATATTCTATTAGGAGTCCCCCATCTCACATCTCTTTCCAGTTTCGATCCTTCACATACGCTCGGGGCACAGTAGGAAGAGCGGGGAGACTATTTTATTATAGGATTGTAATAGTTAAAGATAATTAATTAATTCGGCGTAACAAACCACGAGGGCAGGGCTTTTTGGATGCAAAACGATTGGACCGAAAATCCATTGTGCGCTCGACAAAGAAAATGAGATCACCGATTAATAATGGGAGCGGTTATCAATGCATTCCGCGCGATGCACTCAGCGGGACTCGAAGAGTAACACGACGAAGGCTTCGATGGAAAACCAAAATTGAAATATGGCCGCCATTTTGAATCAATGGCTTTCATATAAAATTTTAGAAAATTCAAACAAAAACAAACCGCTTTACGATAGTCAAAGACGATCAGCATTAGATTTTTTTACAGTACACAGTGTTTTAAGAACTACGCACGGGAAAGGAAAACTGGGATAACCTCATGTGATAAAATATTCATATATTTTTATTTATAATATATTAATAGTTAATAATTTAATTTAGTTATTTGATTCAGACATATTCTCATAGAAATATTATGTAAAACGCCTCGTTCTGTATCATGCTTCTTATTGCCTTATATTGCTATATGTGAAACCGGTGTACATATTTTGCTAGGTGGATATTTTCTCGTCGTTTCTAAATTAAGGGTGACCTAACTAACGGCTACAAACAGTTGGACTGAATAAGTATAATAAAACAAATTATTGACTGCGATAATCCTTTTGGAATGCCAAGGCTGACTTGTACGTTTGTATCTTTTAAGTTTTATTAGATTCAAAAAAAATTATAAATATAAATAGCGTAGTAAAAACATGCACACATATGCCAAATTCATTAATTTGCAAACAAGATTGTATTGTGAAATATATGTAGTTATGTCACCTTTAAAATAAATATTTACTAACTAAATATCTAAGTTATTTAAATTTTTAATGGCTATTAACACAGCTTGTAATACGATAGCGACTTTAGTCTGAGAACAATAGTAGATGTGTATATATTATACACCGTGCAAAAGAAATATAAAACAAAATAAAAAAAACAACATAACTATCCTCAGGATGTGAAAGATGTCATAAAATATACGAATAAATTAGTGTTTTGTTGTAAATATATAAATAAATTCATCTCGGCATTAAATAATCAAAATTTTTACCAATCTCCCAAGACTAAGTTCCCAACCTACAATTCCGTTTTTTTTCTTTCATTACCGATTATCGAGTATTCCGTGGCGACGTTGCGTACGCATGCTTTACACCACAAAAATAACTAACCACATGGCTAGGAGATTACGAATATTTTTGTTCGAGAGCACCTTCAACGGCTTGAAGCGCTCGAAAACCAAAAACTAAACCAATCTTCTTTTCTTAATTATAAAGTTAATGGTGTAACAGATGTATCGTTAAAATGGCGTAAAAAATGAACCCGTGAGGTTTATATAACCAGTCGACCGTCTCGGAGCAAGACAAAAACATAACCTTCAGTGACATGAACTTCTTGCGTAAAAACCTATGCGGATCATTTTTATTAGAATTCAAAGCTATCAATCTTAAATGCACACAAGTTCGCCATCCAATGTCAATCGGGACTTAAAAAAAACGCTTTAAAACAATTTAACAATGAACACTGTAAGTCAAGACTGCGTGCACTTAAAATCTGCACCAACCGTGAATGACTAAATAAAAAATAAGCTGCCTACAGATCTTGCAACGCAACCGACAACCTGTTATTGGCCAGAAGCGTACTCATTTTTACAGTTTTGTCGACAAAAATAACCCAATAAAGGACGATATTTGATAGCTTACTGGACGACTGTCGGTTGTGTTGCAGCGTGTGCAGTATGAGTATAAATATACACACTGATACTTGCTATACGTCCTTGAAAAATAAATGTAGCAAGTAAATTGATTAAGTCGTTTTTTTACCATTTTCCGTGTCAACAACCAAGTCGGTTGAAATTTTAAATAGATTGACACCTGCGTAGGTATCTTATAATCTTAATGATTTCACACGTTAATAATTACCCCACAGTCGTTACTACAGATTTCATTCGTCATTCGTATCTTCTACAAACTTAAAGTATGCAATAAAAAAGTATTTGAGTTTGTAAAGGTATGAATGATGTCATATTGTGAAGGCATATACCTACCCGTGATTTGAATCCGACAGATGCATTATCGGTAGGTACTTACCTATCTACATAGGCTCTATTATATTATTATATTACTAGCTACACAAAAAATATAAATGTCTCTAAAAAAAATAATAATAAAAATGTGAGTCTAATGAAATTCGAATTACACACTGTTAATAAAATGTCCAGGTCTATTATCATTTTTATTTATCTTATGAACCTGGAATATGTTTGATCGTCGACATCAGTGTGGGTTTGGTTTGGTTTACTATTGAAGAAGCAAATCTAACAAGCTAATCAATTTAGCCTTACTTTTTATATATACGAATGACCTGTAATAATATAAACATTTACTAGTAAAATAAATCGATGACATAAACTCAATCGTTGAAACCAACAGTTCATACTACTCCATGCTACCAAGTTTGGATCAAACAAATAAAATTTATATATTAACACTTAAAGACCGAACTATTTATCTTGTCGCTTTAGGCACACACTGTATACAAAAATATTTGGCCCGATTGTCTGATTATATTACAAGCTATTTTGAAAACAATTATTATATGTCATATACATATAATACTATTAAAGCTGCTTCTTACCCAGGAGCCTACATAAAGACAACAAATTTATTTTTAAAAGCTTGGAAAATTTAGTATCGTTTTGTACTACTTTTAAATGAACTAAAAAATAATCATTATCCATAGAAAAAAATTTTTAGGATAAAATGTTTGTACTGTGTAATTCTACAGAATGCTGAATTTCAGGAATATTTTTCATTGACATACTTATTTTTACTAATATAACACAGTAAATTTTAATATTCGTTTATTTAATTTAAAAAAAAAAACTTTACAATACCAGTGTGTGAGCTGTATAGGAAGTCCTGAAGCATACGAGTCACAAATTAATGATCTTATTGATTGATTGCGTTGGAAGTGTTAAATGGATATTAAGCCGATGAAATTGATTATGCCATATGCAACTCGTGTACTTTTATTACTGTAATAAAATATTAAAACATAATTAAGATGACATGCACAATGAAGCAATAGACTTTAATTAACATGTTTGTTTTCAGTTATGCTGAGAGTGGAAAATCAACAACCTCCCATTATATCGGAAGGCCCGCTGACTGGAGAGTATGTGTTCTCGCAGCTGCATTTCCACTGGGGGGATAATGATACTTTTGGAAGTGAAGACAGAATCAACAGTCGAAGGTGATTACTTATGTAGATTTGTAAAAAAAATTACTAATTTCAAAATATAAAACACTAGAAACTAAAATGACTCACTTGCTGTGTCAATTTTCAAAAATAACATTGTTTTTGTTATGTTTAAAATTTCTTGTTGCAACTTGTTAATTTTGTTTTTTTTTTCTTTAGCTTTCCGATGGAGTTACACATGGTATTCTTCAAGAAAGACTATGGTGATCCTAAAACTGCCTTAGACTACAATGACGGATTAGCAGTCTTGGCATTTTTTTACGAGGTATAAATTTTTTTTTAGGTAGTATTATTATTACTTATTATAAAATATTAATACAAAAAAACAAAAGTTTAAAGGGAATTTCAAAACAGGAGTTATAATCTTACTGATGTGCTAAATAATAACATGCAATTTTATTTTTAGCTGGATCGCCATAGGCACCCTGGATACGACTTGGTAACAGCTGCACTCGGTAACGTTACAGAACCGCAAAGCGCCATGCCTCTGTCTCGCCCCTTGAGCCTCTTGGCCTTATTACCATACGATCTTCATCACTACTTCACATATTCTGGCTCATTGACAACTCCTCCGTGCTCAGAAGTAGTAACATGGATTGATTTTGAGCAACCGATAAGACTATCCCATGATCAAGTAAGTGCTCGAATATAAGAACCAGAAAGAAATATTTATTCAAAACTAGTTATACATTTTTCATTCAATACATATTTGATTTGTTGCAGATCGAGAGCTTCAGGGAGTTGCGATCGACTCATGGTCGTATTACTCATAACTTCAGGCCAGTTCAACCAATTGGAGACAGAACTGTGTTTTACAATACAGAGCGGGATAAGTATTTTGATAATTCATTAGATGAAACGGTCACAGAAATACCTGCAGAGGAAAAAATACGCAGTCTGAAAAACCGGCAAAAAAATTCTGGTGTTCGTGAAAGTCCATCGCTTAGTTTAGCAATAATAATGTGTTTACTTTATTTATTCTGAACAAATAAATATACAATAAATGAGTACAATTATAAAGTGATGTTTGGTAGGAAATGTTCAATTCGTTAAGTACTTACGAGTATTGATTATAAAATAGAAAAATTTCAGGAATATTTTTAAATTAGGCTTAGTAAAATATATTCAAAAGCTTTGGATATTTTTTTTAGGTTGATATAATTTTGTGATGAAAAAGAAATAAAAAAAATTATTGCAAATATTGTTGTTAGTAAATTTCTACTAACATATTATTTAATGAGTTTCAAGTCTGATGAAAATTGATATTATTTTCAAGTTATAAAACATAATTTTATTTAGTTTTCAATGTGGTTTCTTTTCATTAAACAATTTTAAATATTTCATTTGTGTACGAGAGATGTCCTTTACTGCAAATGATTTTTAAGCTTGTTTTTTTATTATTTATTGCTAAGCAGTAAATTAGTCAAAGAAAAGCACAATAATAGAAATCATAATTATTAAGATTAACTTAAGAAATAATAGGTCTCAAAAGTAATCCTCTTATTTTAAAAGCATTATTGTATGTATATTCGAGTGATGAATTTGCAAAAATAAAAAAAACACTCATAGTATTATTAAAATAAAGGAATATTGATAAATAATCAAAATAAGATAATTGTTTGTTTGAAAAGTGTAGGATTAATTAATCTGAGTTATTAAAAATTGAAGACCACAAGAGAAGAAAATAATGACAAAGGAATGAGAAGATGGCATCTTTGTGCAATATAACCGAGTCTTTATGATAAATAATATCGGTTTTCTATTGCTCTAAAATATTAAATTGCAGTGGTCTTCAATTTCCATTTTCTCACATTAATACTTAACGATCTTCAATTACTAAGGTTTTGAAGATTCGTGGATATTTGTAACTTGGTTGAAGACAAATGCAGAAAAGGAGAACTTGTACAGCACAGAAATGCCAAAACATTAGAAATGAAGCACACTTATTAGAATATCACTTATATTTTTAATATTAAAAACCAGCAAATAACTTTCACTTTGTATGAAAATGAATTTGCAAAGTATTCTTCTGTATTTCATTTTTAAATTATTTGTTATAATTAGCATTAATTACTTAATTGATAATTTTATGGTTTAAACATCAACAGAAAAGTGGCTGTCTAGAATATTTTTCCTGTTTTATCTCTACCACAAATAACTAGTTTTATTTGATACCCACACGAGAATAGTGAAGCTTTAAATATTATCTAGATGAATACAGAGTAGTATAAATACATATAATTGTAATTTAACATTAATAATCATTTTAAGTTTCTAAATTGTATGACTTCGATGTAGTTGTATAAAAATTACAACAAATTTGCAAAAAAAAAAGATATTTGAACCAAGTATTTCTTGACACATTTAAAGCTGCTCTATGTTTATGTTTGTTTCTAATACTCTTTTATTGTTAAAAAAAAATTAACAACATATTAACCTTTCTAGCATAATTTGATTCAACTGTAGACTGCACTGACATGTTTAAGTTTTGAGTGTATCTTTTGAAAAAATGATTATTTGTGAAGATTGCGAAGCATTGGGTATTTTAAAGAGCTCTGTTTATTATTATAATACGGCTGTGCATAAGTAAAATATCTGTAAATGGAATAAGAGAGATTTGGTTAATTCATAAATGATGAATAAAATACAGGGTAATATAATTGGCGTAGAAGAATCATGGATGTAAGGGATTTAATTTTATTAAATAAATTGAATGTTATTTAGCACTAGATCACATTTGTATTGTTTTTTTAAGCTCTATATTTATTTATGCTGTTAAACGAGTCAATAAACAATTGTTAAAATATAAGTTGTGTTATTTACAATCCAAAAGCATTCCAGTGGCTTAAACCATATCTTATTACCTTTGTAATACTTTGTTAGCCGTGTATTAGAAATATATTCACAAACACTGTTCACCCAGACATTATCTCTGGAGCCATCGTAGATAAGAAAATATAAGTGGAAACAATTAACATGGGCTTTCTTTAATGTATTACTAGAGTTTTTTTAAGCACTAAGTATAAAAATTATTGAAGTACTTAGTTTTAACAGAAATACAAAATTAAACACACAAAAAATATAGTCAAGTACATAAAATGAGTTTATGTGATTTTCTTCCTTTGATTTTACAAAATGAAATAAAAACAATCCTTTAAAAATATGATTTATTGATAAAAAATATATCTAGAACTAAATTACATAGTTAATTATGACTGTCTACTAGTTTATCGTTGGTAGCTAAAGTGACCATTGCTCCAATATTGTCTTCTTGTCCCTGTTTTAAACGCTCCCATATAAGTTCAGCGATAGCTTTTTGAGTTCTCCTTTCAAGTTTTTCTAACTTCTTTGAAACATCCCTTTTCAAATCCCAATCAGGTTTTCGTGGGGCCAAATTAGTTATGTCTAATTCTTCTATGACAACCTAAAAAATATTAAACGGATGTTTTATTTAAGCATTTTGGTGAGTGTAACTTATATTGTTGAAACACACTTTACTAAAGACTGTTCTGTTCTGCTTGAACAAAGGAAGAGATATTATTATACCTAGTTTGTTTTTCATCTATAAAGTAAGATATTTTGGTGATTGGATATATATTTGATTTAAAATAATAATATCTGAAAAAAGTACCAACTAATAGCAAACAAAAGAAGGTAAAGCGTGAAACATGAGAGCCAAAACATAATAATCGATCTACACAAACATTTAACCTTACTTTTGTGTTTGCTGCATCCAGTTGTTCTTGAACTTCTGAAGCAACATTGCCAGGAGCTGTGTCAGGCATCTGCGATTCTTTTAACTTTTCATCTTGTGGTCTATAACTTCGAAATTTGGGCCTAAAAATCAATTTGATATATCAAATGAATAAAATATAGAAGCCATGACAGAATATTTACCGGCTTTAATTTCCATCAAAGTAATAAGCTTTTTGTAATAAAATAACAGTATTTTGGTAACAACATGCCAAAATAATACATGTATAATATAAAGGACTGTTTGGGTCTTTACGTACTTAGGAAGTGATTCACGCGCCTTTTCATCTATGTTATCTTTCTCGGTTTCTTGTTTTCTTTTCAATGTTTTAAGTCTTTCTTTTCTTTTTACAGCTTCTTCCTCCATTGATCCTACCTTAATATCGGTCATGACTTGGAATTTTTATGTTTACAGTGAAAAAGTAAATATTACCGAAGTATTATACATAACCTGGCGCAGGTCAACTGTCAAACAATCCAGTGTTGCCCGTTGCCTTAAATATTTTTAAAAAACACAGATGGCTTACCAACTTGTCTATGGTTGACTTTCAGAAGAGAAAGTTTTTTCTATTAAACCAAAAATATTATTTACTCTAATTTTATTTGGTGGGATTTAAAAACAATAACAAATTTAAAAAATATTAATAACTCCAAAGCTTTGTCTACGGGAGTATGTTTTCAATTTTGATCTCCGGTAGGTCAAAAATTTTCACGTAAAGAATTTATTAAATGAAATCAAAGCATGTTGCTTTTATTGCTAAGCGTGAAATAAATAATTTTAATTTAATGTAGAATAAAAAAAATAAATACAAAACAACAAACGTTTATTGCTTTACTTTGAGCAAAATATTGAGATATAATTTTTTTTACTAATTATTATCTATTTGGCTTTTACTAAAAATGTTTAAAATTAATCGCAATGAATTTTATGTAATTGATAAGATATATATTTTTAATATATTGATATTATTTGAATACAACCATAATTCATAAATTGAAAACAACCCGTAAAAACTTTTTACAATTTTCTCAGATTTTTAAAATTTTGCATTGTTTTGTGTGATTTTTGATGAAACAGATAATATATCTATAGTACAAATTAACCTGGAATGTAATTTATGCTGGCCTTAAATAACTGGCAGGATTCTTATAATTTAACCATTGTTTAAGGTATAAATTTTATTTTCATCTCTTTTATGATTGGTTTACCTTTTCTTATATTGTCTATCAAATAAGACAATTTAAATAAAACATTTAATTTAGAGATAAAGATGTGTCAACATTAGTAACAACAAAATAAATTCTGAAATATTAATATTAAAAAAATATCCTCTTACTAGAAGTTTTATCATATTTGAGGTTAAATATAGTGTAATGAAATAAGTAAACTTTTTATTTATATCTTCACATTGAGTTTATTTTATTATTTAAAATAATAATAAAATAAAATAAACTCAATGTGAAGATATAAATAAAAAGTTTACTTATTTCATTATATTAATGGATCTTCACCATGCAAATGCCTTGTCCCTCAACAACATTAAATATAGTGATTTAATATTTTTGATAACAGATTTCTTAACCACTTGCCTTGATAATATTGTGAAAAGATGAACCAAGTAAATAAAACAAAACATGTTGAAATAACAGATTTATTAAATAAAATATATTCATGTGTAAAATATGCAAAAAAATGCATATCTGTGTGCAATATTAAATAATTTGATTTTTATATCTATGTTTGGCCCCTCCTCATAGCATTTATTATTTATAATTATTTTTCATCAATATAAACTTTATCCTTATATTTAATATTATAATAAATGTTGTTAAAACATATAAATAAAATTATAAATTATTTGTAAGAAAAATACTCATGAGTTAATGTATAAATAAGGGGTAAATCATTTTACTTACCTACCCTTGTATCAATATTGATCCTTACATTTCTATCTCTTAATAATAAAATATAATTTTTATAAAATATTTCATCCATGAGTCGAGTCATTCTCTTTACATACAAAAGCATAATAATCTTTAATAATTCTTATATAAATATATTTTATTCATATCAATGATTGGCAATGGGAAATTTTTTAGTCATTGTGTATGTTCAAATGCATAAAAGAAAGATGTTTGCTAAATAGCATTATCAATTTTAATTGAGTACAGAATATGGGTAATAATTTTCACTCTGGCAGTCAATATATTGTAAATATTAGAGAAAGAAAAAAAACCTATAAAACATTATCAGATGAATGTGTCACGATTTGTTTATCAATGATACCTCATACATTTGACGTTAGGTCAGATGACCTTTTAAATATGAATATCAATACTTCTTGGCAATGGGTGTTTATATAAAAACTTCTATGAATAAATCCATAAAATAGTGTTCTTACAAATTTTACCGACACTAGTGCTTTTGCAAAATATATCAGGAATATAATGATAAATCTGTATATATAATTGCAATCTAAAAAAAAAATCAATTTGTGTACCGTTAAATACCTACTTATCATAGTTTCCTTAATCATGATTTAATATAAATAAGTTAACCCAATTGAAAGAATACTTTATGTCTCTAATAATGGCATTGTTTCATCGAAGAATAATTCTAAATTCCCTATTTTTTAGCTTGTCTATCTACTTTTAACCTAATGATAATATTATTGCATATATAATGATACTGAATTATTGTTGATCTGTTTTACTCTAATCTGATTGATAATCCTTCTTATATAACTTACAATAATAAAACTTTGTAAATTTGTATATGCTTTTTACCAAAAAGAATTCTGCCAGCACTCACCCCTGTTAAATATGTAAAGCTAATATTTACATGGTTTATATTGAGGTTTCAACATATAACAATAAACCTATGCATAGATTTTGATAGATGGATGAGTTGTGGCCGACTAGCAGCGTGCAAGCAAGTGTTGCAACATCAGACCGGCGTACTGCTCGGGCAGTTCTTTTCATATGATGCTAAATTGTCATCTCACACGCATGCCCATTAGTAGCTGCATAGCCTGAAAGCCAATGCTTAGCTTAATGCAGTCCCAGTATAAACAAATAAAATCAACCTGACTGGAATAAATGGAGAACTACAGGTGTGTTAGTTTCTAAAATTACATTCAAGACTCTGAGCATGTAGAATATTCTCATTTGGAATTATTTTATATAATCTCGTAGATATTTTCTCTTTTGCTTGAATTTTTAATTGTTACGAGATTTGACTTTCGATTCTGCTCTTCTAGATTCTCCAAAGATGAAGTCTAAGTCATCATTGAGGAAATTTCCTCGAGGTAAGATACCATGATTGAGCGACAACACCTTTGAGACTATACTTAAATCTTCCTGTGATCTACCCCCTTGGGTGAGACCTGACTGGAATAGCAAATTTTTCAGTTCATTGTTTGCTTTATAAACATTGGGCTGCTGTCTGAAGTTGTTGTTGTTGTTTCTGGCGAGATCGTTGTTGAAGAAATTGTTGTTATTAGGATTGAATCCGTTATTATTGTTGGTGTTAAATCCAAAGTTACCAGTTGATGATGCATCGTGTCGGAAAACTCTGTTAGAAGATGAACTCTGTCGGGTGAGATCGCTGAAGTTATTGAGGAAAGGCTTCTCTCTTGGCAGTTGTTGCTGAATTGACGGAGGCTGAGGAGCGCCACTTTGTAGTGGGAATTGCGAAGGTTGTCTTTGACGAAGATGTACCAAAAAGTCTACTGCTTCCCTGTGAGGAGGTTGTTGCTGTGAAATGCTGGGGGGTTGCTGGAGGGAAATACTAGGTTGAAATGAAACTGAGGTGGCTGTGAGAGGATTGTTTGGTTGTCGTTGTTGTTGGGAGGATTGTTGCTGGGGTAGTTGTTGCTGGAGAGGAAGTTGTTGTTGAAGAGGAAGCTGTTGTTGCAAGGGAAGTTGCTGTTGTAATGGAAGTTGTTGCTGTAATGGAAGCTGTTGCTGTAAAGGAAGTTGTTGCTGTAGAGGAAGTTGTTGCTGTAATGGAAGTTGTTGCTGTAGAGGAAGTTGCTGCTGTAGAGGAAGTTGTTGCTGAAGGGGAAGTTGCTGTTGAAGGGGAATTTGTTGCTGTGGACGTTGTTGCTGCGAGTGGGGCTGTTGTTGGGAAAGTTGTTGTTGCTGTTGTTGTTGCTGTTGTGAAAGTTGTTGTTGCTGAGGAGCTTGTTGGGAATGTTGCTGTTGTTGAGGAATCTGTTGTTGAGAAAGTTGCTGCTGTTGAGGAAGTTGTTGTTGAGAAAATTGCTGTTGTTGAGGAAGTTGTTGCTGTTGAGGTTGTTGTTGTTGAGGTGATTGTTGTATTTGCTGCGGTTGATACTGAGTCACACGTACGACATTCTGTTGCTGAATTTGTTTTTGTTGATCTAAGTATTGCTGCTGTCTTTGTTTTTGTTCTTCTTCAATAAGAAGCTGCTGTCTCTGTCTTTCGTTAAAATTGCGGACCAATTGCTGTTGATGAAGAACTTGCTGCTGCTTAAACAGTTCTTCGTGCTGTCTCTGCTGTTTTTGTAGCTCACGAAGTTGTTCTTCTAGATATCTTTGTTTTTGTTCGAGTTGCTGTTGTAGAACCAACTGTTGCTGAATTTGCGTTTGTTGTTGATATTGAGATTGCTGGTTAAACTGAGCTTGCTGCTGTTGTGCTTGTGTCTGTTGCTGGTTCTGTGCTTGCTGAAGGGCTTGTGGTTGTTGCTGCTGTTGTTGCTGCTGTTGTTGTTGCTGCTGTTGCTGCAGTTGTTGCTGCTGTTGCTGCTGTTGCTGTTGCTGTACTTGTGGCTGTTGCTGCTGTTGCTGTTGCTGTACTTGTGGCTGTTGCTGATTTAGGGGTTGTTGCTGTTGTGTTTGAGGTTGTTTCTGTCCTTGAACTTGCTGCTGTACTGAAGCTTGTTGGTGATTTTGTATTTGCTGCAGATGCTGCCCTTGCACTGGAACCTGGAGTTGATTAACGGGTGTTTGCTGTTGTCCGTTCGCGGGAGCTCTCAACTGTAATCGAGTCACTGGAAGTAGAGGGGTGATGGGCATTCTGATGGCTTGCTTGTAAATTGGAATAACGCTCCGAGGCAAGCCTTGCGAGTCTTGGTGAACAGTGAAAGCGGCCACTAGAGGCGCTTGGAATACTTGCACTTCGTGGTCTTCAAGCTCTTCAATATTTTCTCCGTCCTCGTTGTGTATCGGTTTCGGTGTGGTGGTCGTTTTGGGGATGGGGGAAGTTTTTTGCAAAACTATTTTGGAATTCTTGGCAGGTTGCTTTGTATTCGGCGCAATGGAATTTTCCGCTTGGATGTCTTTTTGGATGCTTCTCGTCTGAGTGAGCGCGTTGAGGTTAGAAGACTCTTTCGTTTCGATGTCTTCCTCGCTGAGCGGATCCGGAGTTTGGAATTTCGTATCAAACTCGTTGCCGTCGCCTATCGTAACTTTAGCTTCGTTGCTTCTCACCGTCACCGGTAGGAAGTCTGAAGTATTTTCGAAGGCTTTGTGCCCGTCTACCACGAACGAGTGGTACTGAACGGCGGATTCCTGGTCGGTGATCGGCTCCTCCGTGTTTGAGCTCGGTTCGATTTCATCGCCGGTGGCCAGTAGCTCGTTGATTTCGGTCGTGGTGTACTCCGTGGTCTCCTCAGTGTCCAGGAGCTCGGGGGGGTCGTTCTCCAGGTCCGTGATCGCGCGCAGGAGGGCTCGGCGCAGGGCGGGGTCGAGGCGGATGGGAGCTTTCGGCTCCACCTCGTTGGATCTCTCTGCAGGGGGCGAGCTCGCGAACGCCACACATCCCACGGCCAGCAACATTGCCAACACCTGAAAAAGAGAAAAACATCATAAATAAAACGGTAATAACCACAAATCAATATATTTGTATTCAAAGCGGACTCGTGGTCGAGAGATGTCCGCGTAGCTTCCGCAGAGAGTGAAAGCTGGCATATACCACAGCCTCTCCGCGTATGCACGTATCGCAAGAAAGTTGTTCGTGATAGTCGAGAATGCTAGATTATTAACGATCGCATTTTTTGCATGACAATATCAAAAACCCATCACCAGTCCTGTCGTTAACGAATGCAAATTATTTGCATTCTATTTCTAATAGATCGTCTTACTTTTTACCTTTGATCTTTAGAGCGTGCCTACTATTCATACAAATGATATAAACCTACTTACAAATCACAATAAACGCCATGCTATATGTTAATATTTATTCAATCAAACAGAGGCAATAATCATGTCCACAGTTACTAGATACCTACTTATTAAATATGTAAACAAATTTCTAAATAAAGTTTTATGTATTTATATATGCCTACAAAGTTACGATAAAAATGTGTCAACGACTTTGCATGGAGATTATTTGCCTATATACATGAATAACCTCTGAGCATATTTATAAATTAATAATAACGAGCCACACCTATGTATATTTGAAAACAATCTTATTAATATCTCATAAAAAAATAAAGACTTCATTATTTTTTTATTTTCCATACAGTAAAGTAAAACTGTTAAGACGTGTGTATAAATTATGTTTCAAAAAATAACTAATAGTTTTAAAAAGTATACAAAGTTTATATCATAGATTTAAATGAGCACATATTTAATATAATATTTATTAACAAATATGAGGTAGAATCTGGTGTTTTTTTTATGATTTGATGAGTAATTTAAATCTCTCACGAGGTAGCCTGAGGAAATCGATCGAGTAAAGCACTCACTGAAGCATTCTGAGCATTAAGAGAGTAATTATATACCTGCTTATTTTTCGCATACAATAAATTTAAGCTACAGCATCCGGTTGAAACGGTTTCTTTAAAAAAATAGCGATTAGATTTGATTCTGATATTACCGGATTGAGAAAAAATCATCACGGATTTCTTTACTAATTTTTCCATAAATGTTGCACAAGGGTTTAATATACTTGCATATTTGACATACTATATATACAAAGCGAACACGAACTTACATATAATTTTTTATATTCAGTTTCCAAGTGCTATATATATGTACATACGTGTTACGTACATTTGCCATAGAAATATAGTTTTGGTATAAACCCCCATAGTAATGATATTGAATAGAGCTAAGGAGTTCACGGAATAAAAATGCATCCCATATTAACTGGTCGAGCCACGTTAAAAAAGTGACTTGAGCTAATCGGGTTATTAAAAAATATATATTTGCCATTCCATTGAGCAGTCAAAAATCTCCAGATATATAAATAAAAGATGGTGAAAGCAGGCAAACTGAGGAATTATTATCAACCTGTTGAATTGATACTTGTTGAGGCGTTGTTTCCTGCCTTATAATTATAATGCCATTTTCGCCAATGATTATGATGTCACCAATTCGCCGCAGGTTGAGTGATTGTTGTTGAAGATTCAGATGATGTGGTTGCAGGATTGATGTAAGGTTGGAAATCAGAAGGCTGGCGAAATATTTGCGTATTCGTAGTTTATTTAATATAACTACACTTGTTAGAAAAGTACGTGGTTACTAGTACGATGCCGCGAGGTCTCTAAGGAGAGGCGCGGGGAAGCCGCTTATATAGGGTCCCGCTGCCTTTGTGGCTGGCGTAAACAGGAAGATTCCCACGTATCGGGGGTGTCATATTGCGAGGACATCTCGCCTGAATACGATCGCCTTTGACTGACCGCTAATTACTAAGAGATTATGTTCTACTTTAATGGCAGCCTAATAAAATATTTAATGGATTAGGGATCGAATGTCACATTCCAACAGGCCGTAAGACACGTGTTCCGATGTAGGTACTAACCCCTACACCATGATCACCCACAGTAATCACACAGTGGGTACTCCGCCGAGCTTCTTCACGTGAATAAAACATTTACCTAGATGGATTGCCACTCGTTAGCATATTTATATAACTGGAGACATGACACTTCAAGAAGTCAGCTTAAAATCGGACAAAACGTGGCCGATCGCTATCGCTGATTAGCTATTAGGTACATTCTGTTTCTAAAATGCTTCCACTTAATTAATGAAATTATCTTTCGGCATTACTCACGCCTGTAATGCAATGCCTGCTTTAAAAATATAATTAATCAAGCCATGCGCATTAGTAGAATGTGTAATCATTTAAAATTAACCATTAATCCCGCACTCAGCATGAAATTTAAGTAAAGTCGAGTGTTTCACAATAAAATAAGCAAAAACTATTAAAACGTACACATCATTGCTACAATTAAAAATTTTTACTTTAGAGGTTTCCAATCATCTGTGGTAATAAATATGAACAATTCTGCGATTGCTGGGATAAAGATTTTTATAACTCTGGTCGCAACAATCATTTTATAATGTCTCTGTATTACAGGGTGTCCAAAAAGAGTATCGGGTATTTGTTTTAGTGACCGTTATAGCGATATGCTGCGAAAATTTTTGGGCCCAGAGTTGCAGGAGTTTCAAGATTTCAACTCAAGAACGTGGTTCCAACCAGACCATACATCCTATCAATCAATTGAAGCTGTCAACGAATTATTCCCTAATATGACCATTTCACGTAGAGGTAACATCAACTAGCCTCCCAGAAACCCCGACCTTAGCCCTCTTGACCATTTCATATGGGTTTATGAGAATAATCCGATGAACCTAACGGAATTGAAACAAAACATCAGGTCAGAAATGGCAGCAATATCGAGGGCTATGTCAGCGTGTTATCAGCAATCATCGTTTCAGATTAGAAGAGTGTCAGCAGCTTAACGATCACATTTGGATAACATCATCTTTTTGAAGTAATTTTCCATTATGTATTCTTATAATCAACAATAAAAAAAAACATGATTACTAGTAGTTTTTATTTTACTGAACTAACAAATACCTGATACTCTTTTTGGACAGAATTAAATTATTGAGTCATTTGCATGTTACAAGTGAAGCGTTTGACTGTAGTATATTGCGGTTGCTTGTATTTGTTTAGTTTAAAAAAAAATTGAATCCATACCAGTTTTATGTTACAGCGAGATTTCACGTAGTCGGCTTTCGTTGTAATTTTAAAGAGTGGATCATGAAGTAATATTTTCTACGTGAATTGGCCCGAAAGCCTGAGAGAACCGTCGCTGGTCGTGCGTCCGTTTCCGAGGGAGTCCAATCACGTCCCACGCAGGGCCATGTAAATTTCTTCTTTACCATTACAACATGCGTGATTGTCGTCCCGAAGGCCGTCTTCCTCCATGAGCACATCTCTATCGGGTTTCCCCCTCGTTGGAGGCTCATTGCGCCGGTAATACGAGTAATCTACCGCATTAGCCCGGTTGCTGCAGACCGCCTACGCATTAGCTTATATTACAAAGTGAATATCTAAATCTGGCTGGAATATCTCACCTGGACTTGTTTTTAATACTCTATTTAAAAATAAAAAAAAAGAATAACTAGCGAGGATATCGCAACCACTTTAGCAGTGGGCGCTTTCGCTTTTGAAGGGCTTTTTCAGATTGAGTTACATATTAGTATATGTAACCAAATACTCTGATGATGCTCACATGATTATTATAAATATTCTTGCACATAGTTATATAATTAAAAATTTACATAAATCGATAACCTGTAAATAATGAGGTGCTAACCTAACCTAACCTAACCCAAAACATTTTTTTGAATTAACTTTATCTCACAAAAAAATGGCACTGAGTTTTTTTTATGATAGAATGAATTGTGTTTTTATAAGAACCATATAATAATTATTAATATTTGATCTGATCCTTCGCAGTGCCAATTCTATTATAAATTCACAAAAAAATACAATATTATATTTATATAAAAGTATTTTACGTTGTATGGTAGTAAACACCTGAAGTATAAGCTAGCATTTATAAATATCGATGCACGGTCCTTTCTCTAAAGTCAATTTTATTATAAATTTAATTTTTACAAAAAATCGACCTCTACAATCTTTTTGAAATGAACTCTATAATTTGATAAAACATCGAGTTCTCATGCTTTTTAATATGCTGTATTTAAAAAAAAGCCGATTACGATCAGATTAGATTTGTTTATAATTAAATCTAAAGTAGGTGGATAAACTCGTGCTATTTTTTTTGGCATGCAGGCGTCGTACATTTACCATTATACAATTCTGAAGGCAACCTACGAAGTAATCATATAAAACAATATTATATTATTAAACATTACTAATCCCACTCACAGCTAATTAAATTATGCATTTAAAAATATCTACATTAATAATACATTTATATATTCTAGGTCCATGGCGATTGTCTATTCTATATACACTTTGTTAAAACTAGTTGAAATACAAATATACAAATATTTAATTCAAACTATATATATATATATATATATATATATATATATATATAGTATAATTGATTGATACATACTAAACTGTTTTATTATTGCATTTGACTTTAAGACACGTGGACACCTTCTTAAGACAAATATCATGAAGTCAAAGCCTCAGTGAGTGACTAAAAAATACCTTCAGTCTTCCTTGATTCCTCGAGTGCGTGAATACTGTAAAATGCAAATTATCAAAACAACAAAATAATAATTTTTATTATACAAATTAATTAGACTTTTCCTATGAGTGATAATTTAGCAAATTGTTTTTTTTTTTTAAGTAAGGATATTTTTTTATCTTAATACTATAAAATACGGTTTTGTATAAGGTAGAAATTATAAAAAAATGTCTCATGTTATTTATGGTACGAGGAATAGGCTGTGCGATCGGCGATGTACCGGAGCACTCCGGGCCATTACATAGGTGGTCTCGGCACAACCACTTAACATAAGCGTGTGTTTACCGATGTTTTACGATGCGGTAGTGCACACGCACTATTACGAAACTGGAATATCACCGGGCATCTCGATCAAGCACATAATGGACGCTCGAGGTTTGAGATTACACATAATCAGACGTGAGGAGAAACGGAGACCTCGTATATGAATCCGGCGGTTAAGGGCCCAAGTCCCATATTCGAGTTTTTTTGATCATTTTCTGGTCCGTTTTGCGAAAAATCGACTGCACCAATCAAAAAAATTTAAATGCGCAAAGTTAGATACATGCCTTCTTCCGAACAGAATATTTTTTTATTTCTTGTGAATTTACTTTTAATATGATAAATATATGTTTTTTCGTTTGAAGTGTAGGAATTTGGAGATTCGTCATGTCCCTGTTTCTAAGAGTCCTAAACATTTAAAACTCTTTTTTTCAATTGGAATTAAAAGATTAAATATTTAAACTGTGCGATTTATTATTATAAAAATTAAAAAAAAAAAAATCTTTAAACAAACTTTGGTTTTGAAAAGTCGTCATTTTATCAAATTTTTCAACATCTTCAAGGTTTTATTTTACCCTGAAAATGGACGTTAATTAAATAATAAAAAAATAGATAAATATAATTTATAGTTTTTTCAATACTCTATAAAAAAATCAACTTTTGACATAGAAAAATAAAGTGACAATTAAATTAATTAAATGACACGATTTCGCCAGAAAAAACGGTCCTTTTTTGTGGCAGACGGAGGATGGACCCCAAGCAATGTTAGGTAGCAAGACCCTTAAGAGTGACTGCATCCCCATACAAAACCAACAAGCTTTCAAAACGACTTATAAATAGTAAAAATAGGAATATAATATACTTCTTATGATCTATACACATGAAACGTTTCATCTTCATTTATTTTATTGATAATAAAAATTTAGATTGAATAGTGCAAATATGACTTTTTTATTTAGTGCAAAAGTGGTATCAATAAAAATCTTATTAGTGCAAAGCTCAGTATAATTTTGTATAAATGCGCCCAAAGAAGTTTCTGTTAAAGCATTGGAAGTTTTTTAGAGCAGCTCTTTTTAGAACGTCGTATAGTTTAGTTTGATTCTTGATCAAAATTGCCACTCACTTCAATTTTCTTGATAAAATCAACTCACAGTTGTCCAATGTATTAGTTTCTTCATAAATAAATTATTTAAGCACTTAAACATTTATATGAAAAATACTCCTCTTTCGATTTTATATGAACCACTGAAGTTTGATTTTTAATATATACAGTATTTGATTTCACCCCCGATTGATAAAAAATAAAATATCGCATCTAAGAGAAACGAATGAGCGATGCTTTACCCATTGTGTCTTTTCTATAATAAATGACGTATATTGTATAATAACAATGCATAACAAATATATAATAATTGTAAATGTATTATTTCTCCGCTAAAACATTTACTAAACCTTTTAAATTGCTTTAATTGGATTCAGATTTCTCACACAATCGCATGGCCTTTTAGGTGTTTAGAACTACTCTCCTGAGAATTCTTTAACTGATATTCAACAACGCATGAAATTCTTCCAATTTTCGATCAGGCTGCCATTTGGATACCTTTGTGTAATCGATTGATTTGGAAATAACTCAACAGCATTCTGTTCCTGAGTTATGGTTAAAAATCATTACTTTTTCTCTGGGGAGATTTATTGAACTTGCATGCATGGTATCGAGGATGAGCTTATGGAATACACCACCGATTTTTCGTAATTGTTACACAATGTAGGCATTCTAACGTCATAAATAACAACGGGTCTATTATAGTTATATAATGCGATACATGCCCGGAGCACACCGAGCGCTTCCATACAATTTAATATTTTTCAATAGCCGGCCGATGCTGTCTAGAAAAAGCCCCAAATACAACTTTCTTAATCTAGATTAAAAATTAAGAAGATCTTCATACAGTAAGCATTGCCTGTACTTTATCATATCGGAAATTCCTCCTACTTGCATCCGAATCTCGGGACATTACTTGAATTTTCTTTAATATCGGAAGGCGCAGCTTCCGGCGATGAAATCTACATTGTAACATCTGAAGATCGGAGATCTTATTAAGGAATATATCACTGTCTTTATATTACCTATTCGTAATTCTAAAATATGACCTAAGTTTTTATTATCATTACAAACAAACATGCATTCCTAATATGATTGATGGTGGCCTTTTCAGATGCCACCACAATGCTGAAGTACTGATTTTTAAAGGAAAAATACTTTATAGATATCTGCTGCGAAGGCAAAGGATAAAGTATATATATTATAACCAAACCAAAATGATTTTATCACCATTGATAATTATAATTCATACCATAAAAAAATTTGAAAAAATACAAATATAACTAAAAATAAATCCAAGAGTTTTTATTTTTAATTTACAATATTTCTTAGGGCTATGCTTGCAATACAGTATGTGGCTTTCCTGTGGTCCCGCGCGCAGGTTTTGAGGCTTACAAGATGTGGCTTAGGTGGTAGGATACATGGGTTTCTCTGTGTTCCTTATGCAAGAGTGCCTTGTATCTAAAAGTTCAGCCGGGCTCGTTACGAACGCCATTCATTGTTCATGATTGACTTTCCCACACTCAATTAAATTGTTAGCAGGTAGATCGCTCTTTTATGTCGTTGGCTTCTGCTTCCTTACAAATATTTGCGAAGCCATTACCGAGGAATTAATTTTTAGTTCCGATGATCTTTTCGGGTTCGATTATAGTGGCTTTAAAAAAAACATCGCATTTATCAAATAAATAGGGGATTTTAGTGGTTGATTTTTCGCCAAAATTGAATGAGACTCTCTCAATGTGTTTTTAAAAGATATTAATAAACCACAAGCTCTCCAATACTGTTTTTGATTGCAGGTTTTTTTACATTAAAGCTAACTCATAGATAATCAAACATTTATTTTTGGTTTGTAATAGCATATAGTTTATTTGTAATAGCATACATTGTACCTCTTGCACTTTGTTGTTTAACTTAATTTGAATACAGACGTTTTCAAATTATACAATACCATTCACACTTTTTAAACAATACAATTATTTTCTATGTTTATGAAATTGTATTTGTAATTATTATTATCGTCGAAGTGCAGTGCATCCAATTTATTTCCTGAACATGGCTGCGGGCGTTTTCGTTTTCTCTTGAATGAATTTTTACCGTGCTGATTCTGTATTTATTCCACTGATAAAATATACCCAAAATAGAGGGATGCTATTGGTTAATTACAAATCAGTTGTATGCTATATTGCTAAAGCCAGCTACACATGCATCGATATTTGGATCGATTTACAGTCAGTTTAACATCCCTTCATGTTGGGTGTATTTTGTGGTTTTTAATAACGCCAAGGGAGGCCTTTGGCTTATATCCGGTTTAAACGATATCTCCAAATATGTTTTTCCGTACTTGTAATAAAATGCTTTTTTTTTGTTCAAGACGATTTCAAGTTCATTGTTGCAAGACTGCCAAGGAAGTGTGAAAAACATTGCATTAATACTCTACTTCTAATACCCTGTTCTAAAACTCTTAGGATGGATTAAAAATATCTATTCTTCGCCGCAGACAATCCATCACAATCTTTGAGCAAAACTTAATGAACCGGCGTCTGCCTTCATTGCTCATATTCGCTAGAGCCTCTCGGCTATAAGGGAGAACACAACTCTCAAAACGGCAAAAAATAACCCATTAATAATGTTTTTGTTACTGAGAGTGATAACAGAAATGAGATGAATGATTATCTGAAACGCCCGAAGCTCGCGTTTAATGTCTGACATGCAATCTGCGGAGAATTTAGGGCCTTCTGATGCAATGGCCGACAGTAAAAAAAGTATGTTTGTTATCGCACTCTTATTTTTTCGCGTTCATATTTTTTATTATGCCAAATTATAGTTCGCAAATGCTATGATACTTGGAATACAGTATGCTTACATATATGCTTTGGTAACATATACATTTTGTTTCAGAAGTCGTGAATTCTTTAAAACTTGGTGTATATCAAGAACCACGACGTTTTTTTTGCCTATAATGAATGAATTGTTTCATGTTCAAAAAAAAATACTTTTGAATTTTTGAGTATTGCTTTTTCCGGAATTCTTAAGCTTTTAATAAGTTAATTTTTAAAATTGTAGATGGATAAAAAAGTCTTAAGAGAGTATGTGAAATAGTAACACACAGATTTGAATTCACCACGATGCTTGAATCCTATATATTTTTTAAAGAAATGTGATAACAAATATACACTCGTCAAATAATTAAAATAAAAATTGTCTTTGAACATGAGCAGAGCTCCATCACATCAATTTGAGGGTCAAATTAGCGAATCGCAATAAATTCCGACAGCAAAATATCTAATCAACAAGCTTCGAGACTATCTAAAACTGATGGAGGACATTATATCTTATATATGTTTTTTACTTTTAAAATGCTATTCCAGGTCAAGCTAAGTTAATTTATTCTATATTTCACGATCTTTGCTCATCTGCCTGGTGTCACAGCTGATGCAAAGTAGAGGAGAAATCAAATCAACGCCGAGATGTTATAGAAGAGAAAATAGTTAGCAATCTACTTTAATATGCGAATGTCTTTGTAATTTGTCTGCTTATATTCGTGTGATTTGAAATCAAAATGATTTTTTTTTCATTATGTAATTTAATGGCATTATAAAAACAGCTGTTAATAAAAAGTGATAGGGTTCGTCGTTGGTTCGTTATGTTTATTTTACAGCAACAGGCCGAGAGTAATAACATACAATATAAGCAACTGGTATCACAGATTGCTCTTAATCGCTGCAAATAACATAGTGTATTAAAATTATTACTAGACACAAGAGGTATGTCGAAAAAACCAGTATCATTTAAAAGCGAAGAGTTATCAGAGCTTGGATGTCTCCCGCTCGTGAAAATATGATTCAGAAAGAATCTACTTCTTTACTTTTTTACCGAAAATAAATATCCTCGCTTTTAGAATTTAAGTAAATAGTTATTTTAAATTGAATATTACTATTTATAGATATTCGAAATAGTATGTGAGTGAATAACACATTTTTAATAAAAAAAATGGCCAAACTGATTTTGGATGTACAAAATTTCAAATGTGCCTATATATTTTTAAATTTTTAGATTTTCACTATTAAAGTCCAAACGAAATATAATATGATAATTACGTTTCACAGTACAATGAGCAAGGGCTGTAGTATTTAAACTAATATCAGGTAAACCGCAACAAGTAAATTATTATTCGATTGATAAGTATACACGTTGCACGCGGACGTACAAAATTATTACCAGATATCTATTTCGCAATGCTTTAACAAATTGCTAATAATAATCTCGATGACCACATATGAAATGATAACTCCTTAAAATAATGCAATTCGTTTCGGAGTAAAAGAAATTATAATGTGGCTGGAAATAAGGTAATCAAAGAGAAAAAAATGCCACGAAAGTATGTAATGTAGACTTCCTGTGGTAGTCGCTGTGACTCGGCAAAATACCCAGAGGAAACGAAAAGGTTTGAACATTCATAAATTTATTTAATTTGAACACTTCTTACATTGTTTGTTGAAAAGTACTAATGAAGTAATAAAAATATACACTTAGAAATATACCTTAAAATATTCAATCTAATAATACACGTATCGCCCACTTGTGTTCATTTGAAAACAATTTGAGTTTTATAATCTCACAGCGCAAGTGGACATTATACTGTACAATTTTCTCCGATCCATTGTTTCTTTCTAATGAATCATAGATAATGATTGGAAAAAGCATTCAATATCCAAACAAGGGTGAGTGATGTCATAAAAAAACTCGTTGCGGAGACTTAAATAGCGGTGGGCGGCACGGAGAAAGACAAGTCTGAAAATATTGCCGGAATGTACACAAAGTACGTTATAATGAAGGTAATGAAAAACCACACTGGATTCTCCGTTGAAAATGTAACAATGTGAATGAGGCGAAATTTAACGTTGTCGTTTTTACTATTACAAGAAAATAATATTTGAAAGAAAGTGATGATTTAATATATATACTTGTAAAAAGAATTGGATTGTACGCGAAGACGCATAATGATATATACGAAACAATAGTTTGAAAACATAATTAAATTTATTTTTATTTTTATAAATTTGTTTATATATATATATATATATATATATATATATATATATATATATATATATATATATATATATATATATATATATATATATATATATTAACAAAAAAAAAATTTAGTCTTTGCAGGTATAGAAACAAAGCTTTGTTGCCAAGAATATGGGCAACAAAATCAAAAGCAAATTGACTCTTTCCCTCGGTCGTAATTTAAATTTAGTAGCAGGGCTTAAAAGTAATAATTTCATGGAATATTGATTAACAAAACTCTGTAATTATAAAGCAACGTGGAAAAAAAATCGACGGCGTTACAAAGAGAAGAAGTCCGTATCCATTATATCTAGATCGATTTGTATACAATACGTTTTTATGAATGCCTCGAAAGGGAAACCTCCCACTTTCTCCACTCCAGGCAAGTAGTCCAGGCCGTCTGGACTGGGAGCCGCGGAGGGCAGTCAACTACTAGTATAGTGCTTTTTGTTCAAACTGACCCAACTGTTGCATCTAAGATTAATGCATAAACAAATATCCAAACTTACATTTTTTTTTACTTTAAAAAATCGAAGGAAAAAGGGGCATTGGAAGAAGGAAGAATTTGCGACAGTGGCTGGAGATCGTAAATGTAGCCGGACTGGTGAGACTGGCCCAAGATGGAGACAAGTTCAAGGAAACAGTCACCAACCTCCTATGAGGAGAGGCAACGAAAGAAGAAGACATTTTTTTACAATTTGATTTTAATCATAAAATATTTATCTAGCATATATTTACACCAGTTATACAATTAATATAACTATCGCTTAGTTATAGAACGATGGCGATTGAACGGATTACAAGGTAATTCAATATTTTTGACAGAGAGTACTTGGTGGAATTCCATTTTAATTTTTTTGAGATTTTCCACATGTTCGTTTTTATTTGTGACCGGTTTCGCCAACCTTGGCATTATCACACAGAGTGATAATGCCATAATGAGCATAAAAAAGCATTAATGACCAGGTTATTTTTAATAAGTCTCCACTATTATTCCCTATTGCTAAATCCCATCTTTAAAAAACCATTTACTGCGCAAAAACCTATTATTTACAGATAAACACACTACAGGACAAACCCCAACACAGGATAACTGCTGCTACACCCCAAATTCACTACTTTAGATAATTATCCTATTAATATAAAAACATTTGTTTAGAATGTATATAGAATCCTCCACTTGTCAGGTACATTAAAATCACATTAGCCCTTAACCTCTCCCTCTAACAATTGTTTACCTAATTGATTAATATTATATACAATCTCACTCTGTTTGATAGTGCCAACGCGAAAGGTTGGCGAAACCGGTCACAAATAAAAACGAACATGTGTAAAATCACTCAAGTATTTTACTCAAAAGGATTACAAGGTGTCACAAAAATATGTATAAATGACCCAAATTAGTTAAATGAAATTTTTATAAAAATGGCGGTGTGTTGAATATTTAATAATAATTGTATATTAATATTTTTTTAATGGTTTTAATGGTACATGGTAGACTGACTACACAGAAAACTGGCATCAGCTGAGAGCCGCTCACACACGCAGTATGAGGTAACAGCAATCCGACTGTGCTCGGTCCTATTACGCAAGCGAGACTTCCCACGGCGACATCCAAACTATTGTTACATTTAAAAAAATACCACTCAGGTACGTAAGTATAGGAACAAGGAAAGAGTTGAATTTTTTAAATATTATTGTTATTTTATTTAAAAATAAATAACAAGACGATAAATAATAATCATACTATCGCAGCTCAATTTAATGTGTTGCCGGATTAAGTAGCGCTAATGGCAGCACTCTAATATCTAATCTGTTGATATCAATGATTGTTTTAAGCATTTATAATTCATAATATTTAATATTCATGCTCTGTTGCCTCGATTTTGATTGTTTTAACCTCAATTAGCGTGATATTTATGTGGTTTCTCTGACTATGGATGGTTGCATATTTTTTTTATTTAACAGTATTACAGACTTAGTTTCGTAATATTTTAGTAAAGCTTAAATATTACAACACGTGCACCTCCCTATTAGTACGGACGTGACTCTGGCAATAATCTAATTTACTTTCCAGTTTCAATAAGTATTTTCATACAAATTACCCAATTTGAATGATATCCGTTTATAATAACTAACATTATAATGCAGTTCTAAGAGCATCGATATATCTTAAAAGATTATCTTATTTCTCTCGTTACTTATTCGTGACGTCGGAATTTCTCTTACCGTATAAACATTAGATCTAATCTAGTCCCATTAGATATAATTCAACTGAAAGCCATTTATTATTACCATAATGTAATGCACATACGACTCGAGAGAGGTCTCTATTATTATAATAAATATTCCGTTTAACAAACGGGTTCCTAGTTCATGACCCCGGGTGTCAATACTATTTGAACAAGCAAATATTTTAACCTGGGAACGAGAAAAGCATCATAGTTAGCAGCTGTTTTTCCTTTAAAGCTTAAAATCCTTTACTGCATAAATGAGTTTAAAAAAAAAACTGCGACAGTTGAAAGAGATGATACAATGCTGAGGTCATTTTTTTGTTCTAGGTTATCAGAGAACTGCGCTGCCCGTTTATTCGCATCACATGGACGACCAAGAGCTAATAAAAGTGTTTATATTAAAAGATTCTGGGTAGACCAAATATGGCTGGACCCAGTTATAAAGAACACGACAGTTCTTAAAGTGGGGGAGATAATCTGGAAGATAACTGGATAAAGCTGGAACCACAAGTGAATTTTTCAGGACTAACCACGGTTTGTACCGCCAATAATGATATACTTTTTTAAATTCGTTAATTTTTACGTCAGTAAGTCATTGCATCATTGTTGTCAGTGAGTAATAAAGCTTGATTTTAATTTCTGAAGCTATTTTAATAATATTAAAAATCTCATTGTTTGCTAAGTCCTAACGAGAGACGAGAAGTCATTTAAAAAATCACGAAGTGATAGCAACAATTGCATCAACCGGAAAAAAATAACAATCACTATAACATCCAATTCATTGCGATGCTCGACGTAATCTATTTTTAAATTAACCTTAAACTAACTGGTCGGGAATCGATCAGATATCATTAAAAAAATAAATTGCATTTATATCTTTAAGGCAGTGATTTTTTTAAAAATATATAGAGCTCGTTGCAGTAACAATGTGCAAGCCACGTAAGGATTTTTTGGCACGGAAGAGGTGTAGTAAACTTTCCATTCGTGTTTCGCCAAAGGTTTTCCCAGTCGAGTGCCTAGCATTTATTTTCTCGCCCGCTATGCAAATCACGCGATCCTACTGTTAATAATTGCGAGTGCAATATAACATGCACATACACAGACTGCACTCTTAAGTTCGCGTAAATGATTAATTGCTTTCAATCACACGGTATAATGCTTATTACCCTACATAGGCTTAAAGTAAACAGATTTCATACGAATTATCTTCAAAATAACACATATATTCGTTATAACAGTTTCGGTTTCTCATGCTAAGATTGAGAATTGAATCAACGAATTCGAGAATTCTAATTAAGTAATTCTATTAGTATAAGTAATTTTTTTTTTAATATGAAATCAGAAAACTGGAATATTATTTAATAGTAGAAAATAGTGCCATTGAAATAAATTATTAATTTGCCAAGTTTAGAGTAAAATAGCAAACTTACACTACTATTTGATTAGGCATATTTTTTCACATATTGAAAATGATTTAAAGAGGCTCTCAGAAAAATATCATCGTGATTTGTGTAGGATTCGAACCTACATCTCCAAGCTTGTGACTTGTGTGAAAAAATATGCCTAATCATATTAGTAAGTAATATAAGCCTGTAAAGGTAATTAAAATGCACTTGATTGACGTTCAATCCACAAAATAGACATATACTACTATTTGAAACAAAAAATTAAATATAATTTCTTGAATCGATATTATTGGAAAAATACTATTCTTAGGTACACTAATATAATAAGAAAAAAAATTCCTGAAATAATTTCAATAATATACATACGGGTAAAAAAAAGTGAACTACCAAGAGAGCATTGCTACTAATAAATTTTAAAAATTATAAATATTTCTTATACTACCATAATACACGTCTTAATAAAACAACGTATTTAAAGGTATTGTCTTGATATATTCATAATTAGACATTTTTTTATTATTTAATTGGTTAAACAAATTTTCTTTATTTTTGGATTCGTCATTATTTCCATTATCTACGTTTATTTCAGTATTGCTTTCTTGTGTTTGGGGCGGGACAATACAATATTGTGATATAAATAAGTGAAGGGGTCACAGGTACGGTGAACTTTTATGAACATTCTCTGACGCAAATGCTCTGCTGTTATTGCATAAAGTGACCAATACCCACCCAATCGAGATCAGCACGACCCCCCGAGGCTTGCAATTAATGAGATAAGATAATCTTAAACGCTATTACGTTGTAAAATTAGTAAACACAAAAGTGGGTGTAAATTTCCAGTTAATTGGTTCATCATGCTTTTTTCACTGTACCCAGAACCTACGCCTGCTCGTTCGTGTGCAGTTAAAAAAAAAATTAATTGCGTTTGGAATGTGTTTCATCACGTGCATGCCTGGTTTATGTGTCTAATAATAGCTTCTTCATGTTTTATTTACAATGTTTACTGATATTTGTGGTTCCTTGGTTCACCCTTTTCTATTTTATACGAGCGACATACGTTTATTCTAATTCACTCAACCGACTGTTTTAGCGCACATTGTGTAGATAAACGATTAAAAAAACGATATAAAATCCTTGGTTGCATCTTAAAGTACTAGAAAAAATGAACTTTAAAAAAAAGTATGAATGAATCTGAATGTGCCTGATCTAATTTTAGTGCCAGGGTTAGTTAGTTTACACTCATAAGTTAGAAAGAAACATATATATAATATTTTGTTTTTGGGCCATAAATAATTATTCAAAATAAAATTTAAAGTATAATAAAAATTTTAACTGGTACCTATTACGTGGAATTTTAGGATTGAACCAAAATTTCCTTCTTCTCGTAACAACATCGTCAAGCTCGCAAAACCAACACTCAATCAGATAAATTGAGAATATACAAGAATTAAAAATCAAATATTTTGCATTTTTATTACAATCACTTAAAAATATGGCGTTTTATGTGTTGTTAAAATATCAAACAAAAAGGTAATTATTCATTGATTTCAATTCACTTATTTGTCAATTATCACAATAGGCCTTATTTTCAAATATGCTGATTCGGTCAATATCCGATTTTTTAAATGATAATTTAGTTATTTTTATATCATTAGTGTATTTTACACCAAACAAAAATCATATCATTTTAAGCAACAGCCACTAGAGAGTTAATCCAATTTTGATATGGTTCTATTCAATCACATATTCTATGCAGTTTTACTTTCACCGTAAGTATTAAAAACATAGATTCATTAATTATTCCTGCAGTGTAGAATAATTGCTTGCACATAGAGTTTTCTCCACGAATGAATGGAGCATTCGATTTCGTTAACGTCTTAAAGTCAAATACGCATTATAACAAACATTTCTAGTTCCAATTAGCAAGTCATCAAATCGCCAGATTAACTGGAATGATGATCAGGTGCTTAAACAATTCGAGAATCGCGGTGGGTAAATTGGCCAAGTCACCAAGCAGCGAAAGTCAGGACTCAGATTTAAGTGTAAAGCTTTTTTAAGAAAAAAATTTTCACTGAGAAAGGCGTTTTGCCAACGTGACAGGATTATGGACAAAGAAAAAATTACGATGTAATAAAATCACTATCAACAATATTGATTAAATATCTCTAACTCTTCTAAATTCGACAAGTAACGCATCGTATGCTTTTTTAAAGACGATGAACTGAAAAATGTATTTCAATATCACTAAGTAGAGATAAACCACGACAGCTGTTTTTGCATACTTAAGTGAACAAAGATGAATTGACATGAATATCCTCCAATTTTTATTTTGAGGCACAGGTGGGCATCAAACCCGTATACTACGGCTACTAAAGCCAATTCAACCAACATGATTCTATAGGTTTGTGAAAATTTGAATAATTATTTCAGTACATTACATAACATATAAAATTATAAACACATTCGGAAGGTGTGCGTTAGCATCTCAAAAAATGTTATCAATATTTATTTTTCTTTACGTGTGAATTGAGTGCCTAAATTAAATACCCTCAACAGTTATTACAAATAAAATTTGTGCATATAGCTTTAAATAAGACATTTAAATACTTCTGACACTTTTTTTAGTCCATACCTGACGTGAAAGATTGTCTTACGTAAGGCGCTCGCCGTTGACGTCTTCACTTCATTTACCGCACAGTAAAAAAAAACCATCTCACTGAACAATTAGGTTGCCTACACACACAGCAGCACAACCGAACGGTAACCGGATAATTGCGTACTCATTCGCGTTGTTTACTTAGGCAAAACCATAAAAATACAAAATAAGAGGACGCTTATTACCGTTCGGTGGTCGCTTGTGCTGCAGCGTGTGTGGGAGTCATTCGGGACGGCGACTACGCCTGAGCACATGCTCGTACATTCCTATTGCTGAGAAAGAGATTGCTTGCAGCTTCCGGTCAGGTAATTCGCTTTGTTTAGGCAGTACGCGAATCAAATGCGATTGGGAAATCTTCAATTAACCTGGCAGGATACAGGCGCGCCTCGTCTCGCATTATACAATACCCCGCGCGGTTACCATCGTGTGACAATTTATGGCGAGATGGCCACAGATACGAGTGTGTTTGCACTCGGCTAAAACCATGATCTCATGTGAACCATTGTTACTCATGGCTTAATAATTAAATTGGGAATTCAAAAATGCAAGATCAACACGAAATGTTCATTTTGACGTGTGATGATTAATATGAAGATAAAAATGCACACGAGAACGAGCTCTGCTACATAAATGCTCTCAGAAATTTATACAAGACAATACTTTGTATTACTCTTATCGTAATATGATATTTTAAATACACAATTTGTTGAATTTGGTTTGAACTAAGCTCGAATAGTGTCGAAATAATTAATATCTACCGAGCGTCACGTGTGTATGGGTTATTGTTTATTTTTTTAACAGCGTAACTTTCTAGACCTATATCTATCTTTACAAAATATGAACCAAATTTTTAATGACAGCTATTTGAAGAAACAGTTTCGTTGACTATTTTTTTCGAATTCGAAAACAATAAAACCTATTCTCCAAGCTTCGGGCGGCGGAGGGCAATTACAGATGACGAATGATAAAGTTCCTGGCTGTATGGGCGAGCTTCCTCTCCTCTGACCTCTCTCATTGTGCTCGACGCCGGATCACTCGGCTAGGGGCGACCGCCGAAGCCAGACACACACTTTCTAATGCAAAAAAACCTGCGGGCATAATTCATCGACTCGAGCCGCACTGTCAGAAATGAAATTCTTCGCAGATTCCAGGCTCATCGACAGCGGGTCATCGTGGCAATCGTAGACAGATATATCAGTACTTCTGCGGTAGTCAGTCAGCGATTAGAGGCTGTACAGTAAACACTGAAGATGTTCAGATGATGCCATTTGTTAGGTGTATAGCTCGCAGCAGGTACTTCCTATGTTCTTTATAAATTATTCACATCCGGTATTTTCCTTTGGCGGAGATGACAGGCCGCCTTCTCGCGTCACATTGCCTTCTGTGTGTTGGATGATCAGGTTTTTTTGCTGTGCTTATAAAGTGGCAATTGCGTAAATGCACGAACCTGCTGCTTGTTTTAAAGCAATCGAAAACGGGAGTAACATCGGTAGTGTTCACTATAGTACTCGTTAATCTTTAAAACCATGAAAACACTTTGAAGTTTAAATATAATTTTAGTTAATTAATTACAGTTCATTTTATACAAGAACAAACACATCCTGTTTACAATCTAACGTAATTATCAATTTCTAGCTAATACGTCATTAGCACGCCACTGTTAGAGAAATGTGTGTGCATAGTTTGTTATGTGACAAGTTGACAAAGCTCTCTGCAATGTTACAATTTTGCAATATTGATTTTTCATACGCGACTCGTGTTGTCTTGTCGGAAAACAACGCTTTTTCTGCCAAAGGCGACGTAATGAGATCGCGTCACATAATCTTTACTAATTACGATAAGCATGAACTAAAAGCGACAAAAACATAAAGGCTTGTGTTTCCCACAAAGTTGGTATTAAAGTTACAAACAAGCACTGCACTTTTTCAGACCCTCTGCGGTGCTTGATCAGCGCGTGAGAATGCAACTCAGTAATGAAACTAATCGCAGGCAGTTAGAAATAATGGTTTAATTTATAACAGCAACTGCAACCAATTGCTGTTTAAATTGCTATATATCAATTAATTTAAGTTATTTGATCGATCTGAGATTCATTAAAAACCGTTTAGTAAATGTTTCCATTTATTTTTATTAAAATAAATTTTGTACATAAAATACAAGGCTTTCATCATGATTTAGGAGTTAACTGCAAAAACTACAATGTTATCGTTGCCACAATAATCGTCCAAATAAATATTTTGCAAGTTGCCAATTCACGGTCCAAATTATTTCTAAACAATCCACATTCTCAACAGATTCAATTCAAAGCAAAATACCGTCGCCCATTGTTCGGGATTATGGCCCGTCCCTAATTGAACGTAGTTTTTATTTTACAATGCAGGCACTTGCTACAATATTTAATTATTCATTCACTTAATTCAATCTCAAATACAAATTGTATTAACGAACAATAGAGATTCGACGCCATAGCTCTAATACGCAAGGAATATACTTGTCAAGTATTTGCACTTTTCTATTTTGAATTTTGATTATGATTTAACGATTTTTTTTTCTACAATTTGCTCTAATAAATTGAATCTGTAGTTTACCCTTTCAGTCAATTTTTTTTTAATAGCTAGACATTGGTACTGAAAAATTACCAAAAACATCCAAAATAATAGAACTCCAATGAGTAATTCCAAATTGGTTGTCATTTGTATTGCCACGAGTTTAGTGTGCTGCTTAAGTTAAGATAGTTAATTTTTTTTCACTATATCCATTGGTATATACTGGATTCTGAGATGACAACAACTAATGAAAATATATTATATTTTTTCTGTGTTTGAAGGGACGGAATTTAAATTCAGCGATCTTAATATAAAAAAAATTACTCAACAAATATATTTTTATTTTCTTTATATGCTATCTCAAAAATTTACTTGTTTTTATTTTACGCCACTAGATTCGCGTCAAAAAAATACATGCACCGTTTGCTTGAAGATGCCAACCAGTAAAATATTACAATGGAATTTCGCTTAACTCTGAGATACTTTTAAGTACTTTCTGTAAAAAATATTAAATATCTCAAGAATGCGTTAGCTTAACAGTTTATCCAACATAGATTAGATAAAAATAAACATTCAGATGAAACTTGTATTTGAAAGAAATTTCATGCATAAAAGATTCTTGTCTCATGTTAAAAATGCAGATAGTTTCCTTTATTTCACTCAGCATGTGTGGGTAAAGCTTGTGACATGCAATATACAGGAGATCTGAGGTCAGAATAGAACAACACAGGTCAGAACAGAACAATTTATGTCAATTTTCAGATTGATTGAGATAGCTGAGATGCTTAATGTGTTAAGGAGTGTGGTTAAGTCATGCATTGAGAGACTCGATATGAAGAATGACCGAAGGAGACTTATCTTTTTTGATTGCCCCCTTCATCATATGTATAGAAAGAATTTATCATAAATTAAAACCTTTATAAAACACCTTGATATTTCCCAGATAAGATGATAGTCATTCAATATGCTAACATTTTTTTAAAACAAGCTAGATTTTTAACCAACCCCTTGTTTCAATATGTTTTGTAGGTTTTGGAAATCGCTGTTTTAAGATGATCTTTTTTATGGGTATAGTGTTGCGTAGTGGCACAACACCCATAAAGAGAAAATCAAATTAATTCAGGTTTCTGCACTCGTTTATGCAATTTGCTGTAATTAACGAGCGGTTGGCAGAAGAAGTCGCGGACAGGTCGGCACGTGTTTGCTATTTTTCTCACAAAAACACCGAAGAGCGCAGTTTTTCCCAAGGTGCGAAATAATGGCAGATACGTCACGCCTAAATCATGTTCGCCGAATTCATTAATCTGCCACCGAAACTTAAGCAAGAGCTGCCAAAAATGTTTGTTTTGTCCAAACAATGAGCTCCGGTAATTTTTGCCCATTATTTCATATTTTCAGTGATGGCTACTGCGCACAACGTATTTGCGAGATTTTCAACCTGGATGAGTTAATTATTTAAAAAAATATATTTTTATCATTTATGCAATGAACATTTATGATTTATTTAAGTCGCTGCTGTGAAGTGTGTGTGCTTAGATTGTTTTTAATTGAATATTGTATGGGAACTCTTGATTGTTTAGTTTGAAATTTTCAGTGCATCTCGTTTGATTATCAAAGAAAGGTGTGATAAAATCAGTAGCGACATTATATTTAAAAAAAAAAATTAAATCGCATACGATCTGTGTAACATTTTGCAATTGAAAATCTAGCTCCTATAGTTAAAATTCACATTTATGAACTTATAAACCTAAGGAATGGATGGAAATTATATATTTCTACTGGGTTTAAAATAAGTAGAATTATTATATTAGATATTACATCAAAACCATACTTCATTTGTACAAGTAAAGTATATTGTATTGTGTCTTGCACAATGCAGTGACCGGTGCAACTTTGATTTAATTGCAAGCGTATTACCTTTGGCATTTACATACATAACTGCCTTCTAGAAACCTCTGAAAAAGGTTTCGATTCAATTACTTCCCCAGTAAGATCTCAGGCTGGTATTGTCTGACGGTTTCCCCGTCCATCAGCTGTCTCCTCGTTTATTGTTCAGAGACTCTAACGATGGAAATTATTCGCTAATAAATTTATTAATATTTTTAGTATTGGCTCGGCCTTACGGTCCTCCGGTACTCGCGGATTGTACTAATTTATTGCTGGGAACATCTTTACCAACGCATCTGAGTTTCTCCGAGCTTTCTATTCTGGAGTGATACTGAAGATATCATAATTGACACTATAATCAATTTTATTCATCTTTTATGACATAAAAAAAAAACAAAATCGATCCTAATAAATATTAAAACCACACAGACTTTCTAGAGTTGTTAGTAAAAAATATATATAAAATTTCCAAATTTCTACATATATTATTATATAAGAAGTCTGTATAACTGTGTGACATATTCTAGAGTCTCAGGCGTTTTTGCAAATTGAGTTCTTCATTCTTCACATTGTTGAAAGGAAAATTGGTGTTACCGAACTAAAAATAAAAATAACTCTATCATCGTGGCGCCCGACTTTTGCCGACGAAAGGAAAAGTTAACCATAAATAGCATTTAGTACACCCCTTTTAATATATTTCTGATTTTCAGATTGTAAAAATAAACAAAGATTTTCATAAATGTTTTTAATCTCATTATAATTTTATTAAGGCGATGAAGGTTTGATAAAACTAAAGCGTTCTGAAATGAATGATACTTATTTGAAATCGACACAAATATTACACGTAATATAGCAATGAGAAGTACTTAATATAAATTATTAGAAAGGTAACTTAACTCATCATTATTGGAAGATCGCTCTCGGCACCCATTGTGATGCGTCTCTTGCACACAATGCGTGTCAAACCATCATATCTCCGGCGTACCAATCAAACACGTCACCAATTAATTTAAAACGTACCTGCACATCTGTTTACCTTTCTATATATTACACCTTAGAAAAACACTCACAGATAGCGGATAGACAATCACTTGGTCATAATTTTAATATACCACAAACTGGTTGCAAAAGCACGTCAGGGATAGTTATTTTAATTTTCAAAACTTATATGGTAATTTTTAAAATTTTCCATAAGCAACATGATTCTTAAAAAAAAGTAAATTTGTATAAGTGAACGTATATAAGTTTTATTTATGCGTTACTAATATGGGAGTGGCTTTAAAATTTAATACAGTAAAAAGTATGTGTGAGAGACTATATATGAATTATATGCGATTCGCAGATAAAGTATAAATAATTTTTAGTGCGTATTATATTAAAAGGTTCTCGAAATGAAAGCACGTGTTGAGTCAATGATTAAGAAAGATATTAGAGAATCAAAACAGCTTTTATTCATGCGAATATAATTGGATGCGTAAACGTTATCTCTTTTTAATTTTGTGATATTCGGCCTTAAAATACAAAATGAACAGGCGTTTCACTAAACGATATATAATTTAAACGTATTATTTCATTACGCAATGCCAGTGAAACCGGCGTGTGTGTTTTTCTCCTTATTTAATACTAGACAATTTGAATACTCGGTGGGGTGGAGAAGGGGGGGGGGGGGGAGAGACAGGTAAGAAAAGGGTGGGGGACAGGTAAAAAGGGGGGGGGGATCACGTTTGTTCTCTTCGATCGCTAATGACGTCGGCTCCGTATGCCGGCGTTTATTTTGAGCCAGTTATTTTCTAGGGAACGCATTAGCCCCACGAGATACGTTCGGATCGTTCGCTTTCTTTGACCTTCCAGAAAGAACGTGAAACAAGACAAAATATGGATCCGTGATTCTTGAAACCGTTCAAACAAATCGAGAATTACTTCGACACACATTCATATATATATAACATTAAATTATATCTCGTAGTTAAGATATAGACCTTAAAGAGCATTTCGTGTCAGCAATGGCTGTTTGATCGATACCTTGGCCGTCATGATCACATTGCCGGTATAGGCAAAAGGCATTATTTTCACTTGACATAACGAAGTGTATAATTTTCCGCGTCGTGACTCGCGGTAAGAGATTTGAGAAGTCCGCATCGCTGACATGTTACAGTTGGTGATGCAAATTCGCGGATTTGTTCAGTAATTGCACTTCGTGATGGCCACGGGAGGCGTTGAGAAACTGAGAGACTCGTGGCGTATGGTTTTTTCGCTGTTTGTTTACAGACCGAGAATTAAAACGACTCCATGCAGGTTACATGCAAACAAAGAGAAGAGAAATTCTGCGGAGCTCTCAGCTGTTTAGGGTGCGGTTAAACCGATGCGAGTGTGTGCACTACCACCAACATTAAGCTATGTTTATATTGCACTGAGTTCTACTTTACTATATTTTGCTTTGGATTCGCTTAGAATTACCGATTAATAAAAATAAACGCCGGAAAATTATTTTAATTAAATAATATACATGGCACAGTGGTTTACTTAGTTGATTCGAATTCAAATCTAAATCTAATTTATAATTTTTCTATGTTTACACGAAAGCAAAATTATTCGAAATATAATGCAATAATGTTTTACTCATGAGCACACGTTTAGCTTATTTGAATATGGATGTCATTCACTCGTAAATTAACATAAGAAGAGCAAGCATCTGAGGTGAATAAACGTTATGATCAAACCACTTTATTTTGTTATTTAAATTTGATATTTCACATGTATCTACAAATTGTTTACATAAAAATAAATATTTCCATTTTAAGAAATACTGACATTTTGATGTAAAAGCAAATGAAATTGGATGAAGAAGGAAATGTCAAGCGTGTTGAAAAAAAAAAATCAATACACTGTTGCTCCTTTTATATAGTTTCTTGCGATTATTAAAATATTTTTTTTAAAATCTATCATAGCCTTCATGAGTCTCTGAAGCGCTTTCCAAAAGCAACTCAACGTTTTCCACGTAACTAATAAATGGATATTTTCATTTACACATTTTTTCAAAGACAGTAATCATGGCGTTAGCATAATTAATGCTTTTCGCTTAAGAGACTTCCGCTGGGCATGTCGCTATTAATTTTTCTAATTAATATAATTTTTTTCTGAAAAATGATTTTGCTGAAGGCTCTCGGAGGCTTCGACGCGGGCTGAACTCAGCTGTGGCCCAGTCCGAGCGGATATTATTCGCGATACGGATTCGGATGGAATGTTCCCATGCGGGCGCGCATCTCCGGTGCTTTCAGGGCATTTCTCATGAGTTTCTACATTTCATATTAAGCACGAGTTTACTTTCAAATTATCCGCAGCAATTAATAATTTGCCGATCAGACTTTGCCAATGTATTAAATCAGATCCGAACTCATGTTATATTACATACACTCGAATACCCTGGAAGTTCAATGGTAAGACTGTTCAGTTTTCCGGATTGATCTCCGATCTTATAAATAAATCTCAAACTGTTAAACTTACTTGTTTTTAAGTTTGGTCGAATATGATTTATATTAGTAATGCATGAATTCATTCGAATTATATATATATATATATATATATATTATATATATTTGAACTTTTATGTATCAAATATTTTTAACAAAATAATTTTAATATTAATTTTTCTCACAATGCATATTTTTTGTGTTGCTTGATTGCTAAGATTTTTATATCACAAAAAAATAATGTTTTGATTATAAAGTTAATTATCTACACATTATAAACACCTTCTGTTAAAATATACTCAATTCAAAAAAATCCTGTTTTTATGGGTGTAACGGAATTGTGAAACATAATGAGTTAATTAGTAATATCATCTTCTTTTTAATATTAACATTTTTTTTACTATGTTGTAAATTGAACACACCTTTAAAATATTTTTCCTACTTTCATATACGCATGTACATTGTAACATAAAACATAAATTTGTAACATAACACATTGTAACATAAACATTGTACATTATTATTTCTGAAGTGTCAGTTCGAATCTCATCATTGCCATAAGACTATTTTTCGTATATGTACGCTAAGAACTTAATTTGACTTTGTCGTTAAAAACAAACAGTTTCCCAAAAACTACAATCTTACCAGGTGTTATTTAATGTGAGCATTTTTTAAAATTTTAAATAAAATAACTGAAACTCCTTTGATATATTACAATGTGGAATAGATTTTACGAATTCATAATTTATCAACCGTTGCTGAAATAAAAAGAGATTTTTGTGAACACAAGTAAAATAAAACCTCCTCTGCAATCAGTGCAATCAATACCCATGATGATTCTTTATTTTTATTAAAATTATGTGTAGGACACAAACGTTGCCAGTTTAGTAAAATACAGAACTCTTAAGAATAGTGCTGCACATCACTGGGTTTTTTAAGTACTCAGCAAGCCTACACCTTACATAACCTCCCCTGATTGATTCACCGATTGTATTTTACTTCCATTACTATTCATACCTATTCGTGACCTTGACCACTTCTGACGTCATCACTACTTAATATCTAGTTTATATTCACGAAGACTTCATTGTTTGGACAAATAATAAATAATACCCACGCATTGAACTGACATTCTCTTTCATGTTTCATATACGGTATATATAAATGGGATGACATTGCACCCCAATTAATAAGAATTAGATGCAGTGACGGGAGAGAGGATGACGAACTCTTTGTTTTTTTCATCTATAGGACAAAATAAATACACATAGAAAGGATGTACTTTTTAAAATCCTGTTGTAAAATCAGACATACAGTTCCCCAGTATGAGAAATGAGAAACTCAGGTTTTACAAGTAACAGGTCGACGACTTTTGATGGTATGAACCTGAATAAAGTAATAAAATAAAAAGAAAAACTCAATGTTTGAGGAATACATTAAGTGAGCAAATATTAAAGATATTGGAAATCAAATCCGAATGTTCGGATATAGGGATTACAATCAAACGTATAAGATTAAATAGCTTTAACTAAAAATAAACATTCAGAAAGTATTAACACTTAAATGAAGATTAAAAATCATTGAATTAAATTTGATACGATTTCACAATTGGTTAATCTAAATTGTGTATTTCTATGACAAGTGAAATAAAAAAAACAAGATTCTTCACTTTTAAACTAAACCAGAATGTAGGATGACATGTCACAAAAGTTAAGGTTAGGTTATGTTGATTTGTGACAAGACAAAGCAAAGTAAAAAGCCACACTTAGCATTACGTCAGAACAGCGTATTAACGCAACGATGGAAATATGTTTGAGTCAGCGCAATAATTCAAGGCACTTATTTTCTTTCTGTTCGCCGTCTTTAATCCGAGGGTAAATTACCTTAATTGTTTTCCACTCTGGAGAATGCATTCCTCGGCTTTTATTACGTACCTGAGAGGCTCAGACCTCACGATCCGACTGGGAGGACTTCCGCAAATTTTCAGCAACCGCCAGACCTCCTCAAAGGGTCTGTCTGATTGAGTGCCTTTTAAATAATATAGTCCACGAGGAAATGATCCGACGGATTCGGTTGTAAAGTTCAAAGATATTTTCCGCTGCGGTGTGAACTTTTATGAAACGGTGATCTTTCCAGCCACCCGTAAAACCGATCGAGCACGCTGTGGTGATAAATATACGTAATTTTCTCATCCAGCTTGTTGTTTTTGAACTGCTTGTAATAACGCACCTAATGCTAAAACAGCATATGTGTAAATAACAGCAATTTTGAATCGGTATATTTTGTAATCGATATCAATATATTTGAAAACGGTTGCTGCGTATACGATATAAACGATCAAATAATATATTTTTGGTATTTTTGCACTCGTGTATTTTTACAGCGTATTCGTAAATATAACTGTGATACAGTGTTATGCAGAGTTTCAATATTTGTAAATAGTATTGAATCACCCAATTACTCCCGGATTCTTTCAGTATTTGTATTTATTTTTTATACACAGCAGTCCAAAGTAAAACCTAGTCACCACTTTCGGGTAATACGATGTGTACTGTTGAATTCGATTAAATGATGTTTTCAAATATCATTGCAATTAAAAACTTGATTTAGTATGTAAAATGTTATAAAAATATTTTTACATTTAAATTCCAACAACAACAGAAAAAATTAACACGTCATATCATATATAATTATCACGCGCAAAAAAGTTCACATCATTGTTAATTTGTACCTTGATTTCGATCAATAAAACTCATTCGCTTTCCAGCGAGTAATTCAACAACAAAAAAGCACTACAAATCTGGATGACGCCTTGAACATCGCATTGAGATGCTCAACATTTGACAGGCGTGAGAAGTTCCGGCCCGGCGGGAACGACGCACGTACAGAATCCAGCGATAATACGAGACTCGAGAATAGAGCCTCCCGCGACGCGCACACGCGGGGAGCAGACAATGACGCTGCCCATACTTGTCACTGTACGTGCGGCGGAACTAAAGGTCGAAGCCAATAAAGAATATCCATTCTCAATAATAATACGCTCGTTCCGAACCTCGATAATGAGGTTACCTCAGTTAGCATGCTTTCTTATTTGACGTAATCCGTCTTTATATAGAAGTCTGTTTGGTGAGAAATTTACTGTCGAGGCTGATTAGGAGTGGGCGCATCTCTGTAGCGGAGGTTCTTCTTCTTTTGATTGCTTTCCTCTCAGGAGGTTTGTGACAATTCCAACGAACATATTTTTATCCTGCACTAGTCTTACTAATTCAACCGTACTTCCGACTTCTTCCTCTTTTCGATGCCTCTTTTCAGAAATATTTTTCGAAAAATCCGCTTCTTTACCGACGTCAGGAACTCTCTTTCTGTAAGGCAGTCAACCCATAGTGTTTTAAGGATTCTCCTATACAGGCGACATAACACTCGGTGGTTACTTATTGTATCGCATCGTAGCGAGAATATTAGTGGTAACTTATCATATTACATCGTAGTAAAAAAAATTATGATTCTTAATTTTTCTTTGGGTAAATTTACAATAGTTTCTATGGGTATGGGTATAATTCGATGTGTGGCTATCCCCTGATCCTGTATGGCTCAGGTGGTAGCGTACATGTATTTCTTTTTTTACATTATTGTGTTATGTAGGGAAAATATACTAATAATAAACTGAATGAATTTACTCAGTTTATATAATACAAGCATTCTATTATTATATAGGAACAGTAGCAGTAGCTTATCATATATCGTAGTAAAATAATTACTAGTAACTTATTGTTTCGTATCACAGCAAAAACATCAATGCCAACATATCATGTTATATCGTAGAAAGAACATCTTAAATTTCAACTCATTATACCATATCCTAATAAAAATATCAGAAGTAGCATATCATATCGTATCATAGTAAGAACATTACTCGAATATCTTCGCAACCGCCTCTTATTGTACGCAATGAAATTAGAGATGTGAAAGTAATTGAAACTTGTACTAGTGAGTAAACACTTTTTTCTGTTTACGATTTTGTTTGATTGCCAGTAATGATGTATCTAGGAATGCAATAAATATTCATGCGGGTGTTGTAAAAATGAGATTTGAACTTTGAGCTGGTGTAAAGAAACACACAAAAAATAATATTTATGCAATCGATTCACATATGAAACGATCTCAACCACAAAGGAAACAATTTATTTTGTTAGTATAAAATAAATATTATGAAGTCTATTTTACCTAGCAAAGCCGCAAATCACAGGCTTTCATCGAAAATTAAAATAATTGGCAAATTTATTGCGTATAAATTTTCTAGAAATTTTCTGAATACGGTTTGATGATTTATATATTAAATGCATCTCTAAATAATACACCATATTGGGATGTAACTTTTTTTGTCTTGGTTTTTTTACGCTCCACTATTTTAAGCCTTTGGTTCCTTTATGTTACCACTTTTGTTGAAAACATTCTTCGTAGAAATAAAACCAGCTTTCTTGCAGGTAAAGAACACGAACACCTGGTAATTCGTCATAAATCAGAACGCCAAATACAACCGTGAGATTCTGTTGCCATCAACAACATTTGCATATGTGCTTTATTAATTACCTCAGAGATAGCGTGTTTTTTGTTCAGTTAAGTTATTCTTTTGATTTATTCACAAAAGCTTTAATTAATATAATCACTCACTGAAAATATTAATCAACATTTTATATATTTTTTTAATGCTTCCTGTGTGCAAATATTTGATAAATGCATAGTGATTGATTGCATTATTAAAATTCCAATATGACATTCGATTTTTTACATTTAACTTTTATTAGCTTGCTAAGCAGTAAGTTAATCAAAACAGTTAAATTAGAGCTTAAACGTTACGTATTTTAGATTTGCAGAAATATAATATTAATATTAAGATACCGAAGAAGTTGTTGGACATTTTGTCGCTGCTTCTTATTTAATATGAAGTTTAATATGACCTGCTTGCTCAAGCTTTCTTTTGTGTTATTAAAATTAAAAGCAAATTAAAACATGACATCAGAATTATTGCATAAGTGAAACCTTTTGACAGATCACGAGTTTGAGTCGCAGAGACCAGGCAAACAAAGCAAAATGTGACATATGTGACTTTTGACCTACACCAGAAAATAAATGGTATTACACACGTGTAAGTACTACAATTTAAATACCACATCGACCTAAATTCTTTCAATTAATATTTATTATAAATTTCCAAGCTATCACTTTTACGTATTTTTTTAATAATAAGAAATCATCAGTTTCGATAATATTAATAACTGAAAGTCCGCCGATATTTCAAAGTCCGATTAACCTAGTAGTCTTGATAGTTCAGTGGAAAATTGACGGTGTACCGACTGCTCGATCTAGACATCCAATTTTCTTTCCTCAACTCAAACACCCACATTTTAAATTTCCAAGTATAACTGAATTATGAATTAACACGCTTTATTAGATTTTAGGCTACAAGCCAAAGGCGTATATTAGATTGCAATTTCTTCGAAGATTGAAATCGACACGAATACGTTTGTACTGCTTTGTAGTGTGTAATTTGTACGTAATTGCAATAATTGCCATTGTGCATGTATTAAAAGTTTCACCGAGTGGCATTGCACTTTAAGTCAAGTTCATGTGGGAGGGAAGCAGATCTCACAAGTGACTATTTCGGTTATTGCCGGTTCGACAATTCCCACTCATAAATAAAAAAAATATACATACGAATATCCTCCATTGATTATCTCGGTGTTTTATAGACTCTCACGAGCATTAGCTGTCGGTAAACGTATAATTAATAATCATAATTCAGATGTGTAATAGAAGAGAGTTTATTGTATTCATAGTGACATATAAAGGAATACTTGTTCGGATATATTGTTTCTCGTGAAGTAATTGAACGTCTATAATTTAATGCGCCTTGTCTGTGTCAATATTGGCGGATCCGTGGAAGTAGGCAAATGCGTGATTACTCACCTGTGAGATATAAATAGACAGGTAATTTTTCAACCACACCCATATAATAAAAGAAGTGTTACTTGTGTTAAAATATTTGCGTATATTTTAGCAACTTTCTATAACCGAGATGGTTTTCAGAATGACACATTGAATCATGAATATCACATTATTATAAAAGAATGAACAATGCGAAAACCCCAAACTAGCTTTTAAACGTTTAACCGGTAGAATTAAACCGAATATAAACTAGAAAGAATTATCTTTGCTTATATTTAAATAACAAATACATTTCTATTATATATCTAAAATATTAAAAAATGTGTTATTAGGCGAAAGCGCCATATACAAAATTATATTAATCTTCTAGCCATTTGGCTATTTGTATTTTTAACGTAGATGTAAACATATTTTTATTAATATTACTTGAAAGTTCATTATCAGACGTCGCTCACTGTGGTTTAATGGTTATTTTCACTGTTACGTAATTTTTAATTTCATTAAAAAACTTTTTTATGTATATCTGCGAAACATTTAATTAAAAATTGTGTGAAGATTTTCTTTAACTGCTTTAACGAATACTGTAATTATAAAGTTCAACAATACTACTATTATGAGTAAGTGATGATGTTATAAATGGTAAAAGGTAGCAATTACTAATGGCATTGAGTAACTCAAAGAAGGTACTTTTTTTTCACGAAGTTGATACACGTGACTGCGTGTTTAGCCTTAAGGCATAAAGTACAGAACGGCACCTGTAAATTTGATGTGCTGCATGTAAGCATAAGTATTGTAATTTGTTGCCTATTTTAATAAGAATTTTATAAGTCATAGTATTATATTTTGAATAAATATAATGCTCCAGTGACGACCGAGCTGTAGTGAGACTTTTGCAAATATAATATATGGCAGTCTACTTTTAGCTTTCAATCAAAATGAACACTGTTACTTCACAAGCAAAACAAAACTCAAGAAAAGGTCTTAGACAAGGCCTAAAGATCAGCCATAAAAAACGAATTAGAAAAAAACTTACGAGTATAGGACCCTTACACATAAAAAAACACTGAAATTTTCATCCGTGAAAGAAATACTATCAAGAAGAAATCTTCTTTAATACAATTTAAAACCAAATACCTATTTAAGAAATTAATTGAATAAAACGTGCAAGCAAACTTTATATATTGATTTTCTATCCTTCAAAATCTGATTGTCGTTGGTTTTCTTTTCTATCATTAAAATAAAAATATCATGAAAAAGAAAATTCGCCCAAAATGAAGAAAGGTAACAAATCAATCGTCTTTTTAATCATTACAATGAATTATATAAAAAAAAATCTTTTTCAATACAGAATTGAACCCAAAAATGTCAACAAATCATCGGGCAACCAAACTTATAAATTCATTTCCAATACATCAGAGATAAATAAAGATCAGCATTGCAAATCAAATCGCCTTCGGGAACGATCAATAAAAAATCTTCTCCAATCCAGAATTAAAAATCAAACATCCATTTATGAAAGTCAACAAAGCAAACGTGCATGCACACTTATAATTTAATTTCCAATCCTTAGGACATAAAGATCATCGTCTCAAATCAAATCACCTTTTTTTCTCTTTTTAATCATTGAATGAAAAAAATCAAACGTCTAAACAAAAATGTCAACAAACTCCAATACTTCAGAGATAAAAAAAGAAATGTAATATTTTTGACAGAGAGTACTAGATGGAATCCCATTTTAATATTTTAAATAATAAGTAAAAATACTTGAGTGATTATCCACATATAGATTTTTATTGGTGACCGGTTTCGCCAACTTTTCACGTTTACAAAACTCAATCAGTATCGCAAATCTAATCGCTCTCGGGAACGATTTCATCTGTGGAATATTAATAACATCAATAAAAAATCTTCTTCGATCCAGAATTAAAAATCAAACATCCATTTATGAAAGTCAACAAAGCAAACGTGCATGCACACTTATAATTTAATTTCCAATCCTTCGGAGATAAAGATCGGCAGCGCGAATCTAAGCGCCCTTGGGGACCGTTTCATCTCCGGCTGTTGATCTCCGGGTCAGTCTCCCCGCGGCACTGAGGCTGGCCCGGAGGTCAGGGGTGGCGAGGCTCCCAGCCCGGAGTGCCACCACATGTCGCCTCTGCTCGCCACTTTCTCGCGGCACTTTCTTAGTGCGAACTGTCGTCTTCACAAATAAAAATATATTTTTACTCAAATAACATCGACGTATTCAACGGATAACATGATAATGATAAAAAGTAACTTGCATGACTAAACTGAGTTTAGTCATGCATCTGATGATGACCCGGTGTATAGGGTCGAAACTAGTTATGCAGATAATTCTAATATACTCGAAGTGAAGACAAAAATACAAAGTTACTTTTTATCATTACAATAATGGATCTTCACCAATCAAATGCCTTGCCTTGTGTAACCTTGGATGTAGACGTGTAGAGTATTGGTTGCAGGATTCAGGTGTGGCTCCAATCAGAAGGTTGGGAAAATATCATTACGTATTTGAGATATATTATTTGTAATTTACAGTTAGAATTACGCGTGGTCGCTGGTTATGTTTGTGTGTCTAAGTCTCTCTCCCGCATGAGTCTAGTCTAGTCTAGTGTATTTGGCTTTATCGGCGAAACAGGAAGATTTTTCTTCAGCGCCTTCAAAATTACTGGATGGGGATATTTTTTTTTATATATATAGGTTTGGTACCTTGCTTGTTATATACAAGGTATTTCGTCACAATTTGGGGAAACTTTCCAAACTAGTCGATCGAATTGATTTATAAATGGGAGTGACTGAAGCTACACCCCCTGGTTTATCTTTTTTATGGTTCCGATAACATGCTTCAAGAAGCCATCCAGTGACTTCATCAACTGTGGGTGTCTCGCCACTGACTTCAGGTCATGGATGGGGATATTGGGGGATGGTTTTTGACCTTTCTTTATATAGTTTTGGTGTTAGTGCCGATGTTAGAGCTCGGTGCATGTGCGCCGACCGCTACAATAATATCTTTATACCAATGATTCATATTAAACGTCAAATAAATCCGCGCTATTCGCTCATGCATACAACATGATTTTTATCCACGAAACAACGAAAAATACGATATACGAATCAACACCTCCACGGCTATCGTGTCACAGAATGCGAGTTCGGATCCCACTTTTTCACGAAGAGTTTGCTCTTTGAGTTTGCGAAAATATATTGTATTCACAATTGAAATGCAGATTTATCAACAACAAAAAAATATTTCATATTTATAATTGGCCAAGTTGACGTATCCCAAAAAAAGCATTGTATTTTTACTGATGCTAGTTTTATTATTAGTAAACATGAAGGTAATGTGCTTGCGAATCGATTACTTTAATACTGTATGTCTATTTTGTGGATTGAACGTCAATCAAGTGCGTATTTATTACCTATACAGGTTTATATTATTACTTATATAATAAGGCACATTATTTCACACATTAAAGAAACTCTCTGTTTTTATATTTTTCTTAGAGTTTTTAATATTTTTCTGAGAGTTTCTTTAGTCATCTTCAATGTGTGAAATAATGTGCCCAATCATATTAGTACTTTAATATTGTCATCACAGCGTCATACAAGCATGTTGTAATGTTTATACTGAAAACATATTATTATGTGAGTACACTTTTCACAATTTTTTTTTTTAATACAGGTGGGATTTGAACCCGCAGCTCTCATTCGTAGTTGTATGTATCACGCATCACTTCATCCTCACTGTGGGTGTGTACTTCAAGTCGTCCTAAGTCACGCCCGCACGAGATGGACTCTTGCGATAAATTCGTAACCGCCAATTTTAAACTTCGCTTTCTCACGATGGCCGCGTTTCTTTAACTTTTTGGGTGTGTATTTTTATTGTTATTAAAATTGTGCCCGTGCGGATTTCGCAACACGGCGCCGGGATTTTTTTTTTTATTGTTAAGAGTTTCGCGCCATCTCTCCAATGTGAAGCGGTAATTTACTCCTTACTTAGTATGACGCTAAACTTTTGATTATAGATTGAATGTTCGATCTCCGTAAAAGTATTAAGGCATCGGCTTTATTCTGCAGACGAAAGTTTTCACTTAACAAGATCGTGATAAAATTGGTCACGTGTCAATGACATATCATTGTATCTTAAACTCATCTACGATCAATAAATATTTATAGCCAAATAGTTAGGAGAATATAATCATTTTTGCTTATGTCTTAATCTAAAATCCTTAAGGGTCTTGCTACCTAACCTTGCTTGGTGTCCATACCCCGTCTGCCACAAAAAAGGACCGTTTTACCTGGCGAAATCGTGTCATTTAATTAATTTAATTGTCACTTTATTTTTATATGTCGAAAGTTAATTTTTTTATAGAGTATTTAAAAAATTATAAATTATATTCAACTATTTTTTATTACTTAATTAACGTCCATTTTCAGGGTAAAATAAAATCTTGAAGATGTTGAAAAATTGGATAAAATGACGACTTTTCAAAACCAAAGTTCCTTAAAGATTTTTTTTTTTTTTTTAATTTTTAAAATAATAAATCGCTCTGGGTTTATATTCAATCTCATAATTCCAATTTAAAAAAAGAGTTTTAAATGCTTAGGACTCTTAGAACAGGGACACGACGAATCTCCAAATTCCTACACTTCAAACGAAAAAATACATATTTATCATATTAAAAGTAAATTCACAAATAATAAAAATATATTCTGTTCGGAAAAAGAGATGTATCTAACTTTTGCATTAAATTTTTTTTTATTGGTGCAGTCGATTTTTCGCAAAACGGAATGATCAAAAAAACTTGAGTATGGGACTTAGGCCCTTAAAAGGCAAAAGCGCACTCAATACACAAGCTTAGATAATTCAATGACGCGAAATCTTTTTTTTTAAAATAAATATTCATTCACTTTGACTTATAGTATATCTTCTGCTATAAAATAAGTCGGCTAGAATTTACAACGAAAACGAACGTAGAGCTGGATAATTTATATGCATCTTAATATATGTAAATAAAAAAACCTGATTGATTTATAAATAGGTTTTTATATTGAGGTAATATAACAGCTAATACCTGTAATCTGTATTGAATATCCCGACGCAGGCGCGTCGCGCCGCCCTTCCATTCGTTATCGGTTATTTATTAATATGACATTCGATTCAATCTAAACTATCAATTAACGAGATACCCCCCCGCCACGGAGGCTTCGACCGCTTTATCGCACCCCCCGCGACTGCCTTGACACTGAGTGTGAAGTGTGATGTGCCTGAAGTACCCCGCCGGAAACCAGGGCTACCGACTTCCTTCATTTTCAAAAAATCTGAATATTATAACTACACCTTAATCGGTTCAATCTCAACATTGCTTGTAATAAAATATTTCTAATCGATTGAACTATTTCAAAAGTGTTTTGAACCAACTGAAAGATGACAACAATTTTCAGAAAATTTAAACATAAAAGTAGTCGTGTAAGGGTTTATTTATAAATTATATATACAAGACTTTTTAATTAACAGGTTTGCAATATTAAAGATTAATTATCAATTTCATGTGTTTTTTTACAGCTATTTTTCTATTAGAAGATGTCGATAATTTCCATTTGACTATTCATACTTGTAGTTAATATTTGAGCTATTACAAATAAAACCAGTTTTTTTGTGGTTGTTTACATTCTTCCAAGCATAAAAACTCCAATTGAAGCTTTGTTCATTATAATCACTGCAATTACAAAACCAATAATGAAATTCCGCCTGACAGATCTGTCAAGCGTCTGTCGTGATTTCGTGCTGTCAAGAAAGCTCCCCGCTGACTTGTCCCGTCCCGCGGGCGCGTGTGGTGACCCTAGCCCATAGGTTCCCAAACTATTTTGTCCCGTCGACCCCTTGTCGAGTTTTCCTGTTTTTCGTAGACCCCTGCCTTGTTAATATTGATCATCTTCAAACATATTTTTGACATCTAATAAACAGGGTGCGCCATATTTTATGTCGGTATGTAAACATTGAATAACTTTTTTGTAGTAGTTGGGAACCAGTGCCCTAGCGGGAAGAGCTTTCTTTGGGAGCAGGTGCCGGACTTGCGTCACCTCGCATTCCGTCTCCGAGTGCCTCGGAGCATACCCTGAAATTTATGACACTGACCGTCTCTCAGAAGGCTTTAGTTACGTGAATATCCAAGCTTAATTATTCGATGTCCACGCGAGGCTCGCGTTGATCTATGTGAGATGAATAATTAATTCAGAGGAGAAATCAAAAAGGTTTTTGAGAGTATACCGACTGCGATCTTCTATATCAGTCGGCACACATACTTTTAATATTTCATAATAAGAAATTCAATATTTTTGACAGAGAGTACTTTGTGGAATTCCATTTTAATGTTTCACGTATAAAATGTATTTCTGAATACAACTTTATGCGTCTAAAAGTATTGATGTACATTTTGTCAAGGTAAATTGTCTAGTTGAGTACTTCAAAATTAATTTCATTGCAAATAAAACTTTATTTTCTTAGAATTGATTTACTTGCAGTAAATATAATAAAAAAATTCATACAATTAACAAGAGCTTTTCGTATAATTTTTAGTACCTTACAAGTACTGACGAGGTTTTTTTATTCATGAAATTTAGGTATCTAATTTTTCACTGGGATTTTGTCGTTAGTTTGATTTTGTAGATGTAGCTGCTCGGTGTAAGTTTTCAAATTGTAGTTATTACTGATATTGCCGTAACATTCAACTCTCATCAAATTTCTACCAAATGTACTTAATTAAATGTATAATCGATTTCAATAGAGTTTAATGATCCGACAGTCCACATATGCAATACTCGTTTGAACGGTACATCGAGAATATTCCTATAGTATTGAAACTGATAACTGTGTGCATGAATTCTGATAAATATATGCTGTGCGATATAATCAATGATTTATCTATTTTTAATGTTCACACTGATTTACGCTAAATTACAAAAATATTTCATGCTTTATATTGTATGTGCTAAATAGAAAACAACTTTTTAATAAATTTAAGTGATTGACTTACATACAATAATTTTAACTTCCATATAAAAAATCTTTTTTTTTTTAAAACATCAGGTTTTTAATACATTTATAGTGTTTTTTTTTTTGTATAATCAAATATAGATTCAATGTAGAAATGAATATCTAAAAGTATATCTCCTACAATTTTTTTTAATACTTAAATCCAACTTTTTTTTTCAAATTTTTGATCAATTTTTTATTTCCATCGCACGCCACATAAGGATCTGTTATTTATATATTAACTAAAACTTCAGAACTATTATAAACTCTCAAAATAAAAACATAAAACAAAAACAAATATAACATAAAAAAACCTTAGGAAATTATTCTGCATACTATTATATAATAATGTAGGTGTATTACTCAAAAATTTAAATTAGTATTGGACAAGTATCAAGATTTATATAATTACAAATTATCTTGGATACTTAAATTAATCAATTGGATAGTTAGTATTTATAGGTTTCCTGTTAAACCAGTGTGCGTTGGTTACTCGTCTCTAGTATTTTTCAATTATTTGCAGCATCCGCAGTATTCCTCTCTTAGCCTCGTTTGTATACATTTTACTCAAACGTCGATTAAAAAATTAGGTTAGCTATTCAATGCAATCCGCTGGTTCACTTTTATTCTTCGTGCATTTGTACAATTTAGAAGTCAGGGTCAGCGTAAATTCATTGAAATACTTCCAAAGATTACCAGCGATTGATTTCTTTTTTAATATATCAGAAATATAACACTTTAAATCGTGCAATTGAAATTGGGTAGGCGCTCGTCCAAAAGCGTTTATTAAAAAATAATTACAATTTTGAAGGTAACAAAACTAAAAAACTAAACTAGAAAAGAACAGCCTTTGAGATGTATAGAATTATTAAATAACAAATGCAATCTTTTTATCAACTTGTAAATATTTTATTGTATGGAAAATTTTAATAGAGCGGCGTTGTTGGTTTTCTTTGAGTTTGCAATATTTTAGCAGAGGTAAAATTATTTAATATTATTTTTAGTAGTGGGTAGTGAAATTGAAAGCAAAACATGCTGTCTGTGCTTTGATTGCAGTCTCTGCTCTGTGGTATGCAATTATTAAGCAAATTTTCCAAATGTTTTCATAAAGACCAACCGCTAATTTTGTTAGTTATTTGCAGTAATGCTAATATCCTATATACAAAATACTCTATTAAAATATTTAGGTTCTTTACATAGTTGCTTAACTAGAGAGTTTGGCACAGAATGCGCAAATAAAGAAAACTCTTGACAATGGCAAAAAAGCGTAAGGTCTCTTATTTCGGCCATATTTTCATAAATACCAAGTTAAGCCCACTGCAGATGACTGTTTTAAATAAAAAGAGGCATTGAATGAAAAAAAAATACTAACGTAGATGTGAAATTTGAGATAGTGACTGGAAGTCGAGAGCTTAGCCAAACAAATAAGATAAGTCCTGAATAGCTATTTTATATATTCTGTAAGATGGTCACTAGCTTCCTCATAGAATGGGCATCTTAATAATAATATATAGTTGCGTGAAGAAATTTAATAGTAAAATTGTAAACAAACTTACAATAAAATTAAGTAAATATCTTGATAGATGTATGAATGATCTTCACTCCAAGTCGGTAGGACTTTCAGAAGCCGCTGACCTTTGGAAAGATCTCTCTCAGCCTGCTTCTTGTATTCTGATCTCCCTGACATTATAGGCTCTTCTTGTTATTGCGGTGCCTTTGGTCTAACGTAAACATCATTATTTTTACATAAAAAAAATAGCAATGAAATAGTAAATACTTGGTATTTTTATAATTAAAGAAAACAATATGTCATATCATACAGTAAAGGGAAAAGATGCGAAAAAATAATTTATCTTGACCTTAAAATGATATCGTGATAATTTGTATTTCTCCTTTTCGGGTAAAAATGTGCATAAAACAATTCAATAAATTTCACCAGATACTGTTGCGATTTATTTATTTTTTAAAATGTATATATAACTGAACAGCTCTTGTATTTATGGTTATATAGTTTTCAGCTCGCGCTATTCTCAAAACTGTTTTTTTTTACAGTTATATTTATATCATATTATTGACAACTAGGTATTAATATGCTCGGCTTGTATGATATCGTCTCGCCATTAGCCCATAACCTCATAGCTAATTGGTCTGCCAACAGGTGTAGCACTTCTCAGGTAAGTTTAACACATTAACCAAAGAAACAAACGGTGGTCACGACTTTGGCAAAATTATCAGGAATATATAATTTCAGATTTTGCAAAATGTCAGAACTCTCCACTAATCATGCGTTTAATTCATACTGTAACATTGCGTATTTTTTATGGGAATCTTTCACTCATTACACATGAAACTTTACTTAATTCAATATATGTACAAATCGTGTTAATCAGCGTGTGAGATGATATTATTTTTCTAAACAAAAGGTAACGGCCAAACTTCGTTTTCATTTAAATGAATCCTAAACATCACACCTGCCTAATAACCAAGAAAAAATATTTATACAAGAGAAAATTATGAATTATGGTAAATAATATATTGAAATGTCCATTCGTACACATGGTGAAGCGCTGGTAATGATCAGCTTTGCTATTTTAATCGGCCAGTATTTATTCGTATAAATTTAACATTAATCAGAGAACAGCTTTCAGCTACAGGAACCAGGGCGTGGCGGGGGGAGGCGGGGCAGGGCAGAGGTCAACAACTGGCGGCTTCGATACAAATGATTTCTCAGGCCGGTGCAAGTAAACAAGAGAAATGAAATCTGGAAGCAAGCAGTGATGGCGATGTTTGCCGATCTGCGGATGTGCGGTCCATATTTGGTCAAACTGAATGTTAAGAAAACGTGTTTCAGTGTCAGAGACTCCCTCGGCCTGATAGTGTCCACGAAGATAAGACTGCTCTGTTAACAACATTTTTCATTCATGCTATCTAAATATTAAGCAGTGTATTTGTCTCCACATTCATTCGAACACGAATGTCTCCAGTAAGAAACGTCGATTACGTCTTTACGTTTTCTGGCTTTAATTAAATTACATGACTGCTCCACATCCGGGCAGACAAAGAAAGCGGCGGCAATAATCCGAATTCTTCCTTCATATACAACCTTTACAATTCCCTTAACAATGGAACCACGTTTGTTTTCTCTTTACTTGTTTTATGATAAAATATTGTAACTAAGTAGTGCTTCGTATTTTTACGCCTGTCAGTGGTTCTAAAGTTTTTCAATACTACAAACCAATTATTGTTTTTTTGTAAATTATATATTTTTGCAATAGTTATGCATAATTGAACTTTATTATATTTCCTCATTAAAATCAATACATATTCATCGAAATACACTGCGATGACATTACTGGGTTTTAGGGGACTCGTATATAATTTTTTTGCCTTGGGAGGGTCTGGAAGGTTTTTATCAAATATCGGAATTATTACTAATATGATTAGGCACATTAGTTCATATATAGAAGATGATTTAAATAAACTCTCAGAAAAATATCATCGTGATTTGTGTGGGATTTGAACCCACATCTCCTGGTTTACATGACCGGTGTACGAACCCTTGTACTAACGAATGACTTCCGTTTATCGAGAATTTTTAGCAATCATACTCTACATATGAATCAATGTGCCCAGGCCAATCAATATTTAGTGATTTGCACGTCGTGCGCGTCTTGGCTAAATCAATAGATTTTAAAAATAATATCCAGATGGGACTAAAATCGCTTCACTTGTTACTTTGTTCAAAAAGTCCAGTGCTTGCAAACCCGTAATGGGTAATAAATACGCATCTGATTGACCAATCCATAAATAGATATAAATATCGGAATATCAAAAGCGGGTGTTTGAGTGTTTGGGTGGTGTGCGCATCACAGTTGAGGGGGTGCTGGGGAGAGTGCGCCGCGCGGGTTGGGAGCCAGCGGGCAGTGCGTGTGCGAGTCGCGGCAGGTTTGGGAAGTGTGCCGGCCACAGTTGACATTTGGGATGCGCAGACCGGCTCGCACATCTTCCCGCGGCCCCACCTTTAATTTTTTGCAAATTTATTTACGAAAGTGAAACTCTCGAGCGACCGCGGCAGACGGACCGCCGCGCCGCCTCCGCCTTGGCGACAAAGCCCATGATCCGTGTTGCTTCGTCATTGACTATTCATCAGGTTTAATCAATTTGAACTGTAATTTAGAAAATACGTTTATACTCATATTTCTGCATGTTTAACAAAACAATATATTTATATACAGGTGTCCAAAAAGAGTAACAGGTGAATGTGAATAGTGACCGTTATTGCGATATGCTGCGAAAATTTTGGGCCCAAAGTTGCAGGGGTTTCAAGGTTTCAACTCAAGAACGTAGTTCCAATACTTGCCATACATCCAATCAATCAATTGGAGCTGTTAACGAATTATTCCCTAATAAGGTCGTTTAACGTAGAGGTAATATCAACTGGACTCCCAGAAGCCCCGACCTTAGGCCTCTTGACTATTTCGTATGGGGATACCTTAAAAGTAGATTTTATGAGAATAATCCGATGAACGTAAAGGAATTGAAACAAAACATCAGGTCAGAATTGGCAGCAATATCTCAATACTTTCTTTGGACACCCTATATATCTGTCCCGGTGAGCAGATGAGCTTACACCTCGCTGTACCGTCCTGTGTATTCTACTTTAGATCGCTCCGCGCAAGGCAATGTTTATTTAAAATTACACGCATTACAAAAGATCCGTATGATTATACAAGTATTTCAATTCGTGTTTTGTAAGAGATAATCTCAGGTATTTTTTTGTATCACGAAGACGCATGCATCCTCACTTACAATTATCTCCGACTCTCTAATAAAATTGATAAACGTGTCAGACAAAAGATCACACAACGGGTTTTTGTTAACACCTTCAAAACGTAGGCTGTGATTAGATATTATAATCACTCAATCGAAGGGGGAGGTTTGAGAACTTTGTAATTAATTGAAGTAACCTTATTTTTCCTTGATTGCCCTATTCGCTGTTAGGAATTACCGACTATCCTTAAAAACGAAATGTATCGTTGGTCAATTTTCACAATAAGAGGACTTTGTTGTTTCCAACTGTTTCTCTTAGACCTCCATATTGGAAGCGGTAGGGTTTATGCTATTTCATAACTAATGTAATTTGTTGAACAAAGACCTTGAAATTTAGAAAAATTAAAACTCGTCTGCATTTCATTGTACATCTTTATAAAAAGTCTATAATAGTTTTTAAATTAATATCAATAAAGTTAGAAATATCTAATTTCATAAAGAATTTAAATAAAAAATTCTATAAACAAATCGATATTTGTACCCAAATAAAACACATCAGATACAAATTATTTATTTGGGCCTAATTTATTTTAAAACTGTTTGTTTTATAATATTATCATCAATTTAATAAGGCATTGAATTTCTGTATGCATTAATAATTTATTAACAGATATTATTTTCAATTGAAGTTCCTATTTTCTCACTTTACTTTATATTTAATAATGTGATTTCCATACTGCATTGAAAACGATTACACCTTTTTATACCTGTAATAAAACTCATTGTACATAAGACACTATCGGAAATATATAATAGATATTTTTTTATAAATGCAGGTATGCGTGTAACCGGCCAAGCCTGCTAACTCGATCACAGTGAATATTAAAGGTGATGGAATGATTGTCACGTCTGGCAGGCATGATATGCATGTCCCCTGCAGTCTGCAGTGATGCAATCAATATTGTCCGCATGTAAATATAGCTGCCAACTTTAATCAATCACATTGTTGATTTAATGACTTCCATTTGTCAATAGCACACAGTACAGACTTTGAATTTAAATTTTTTATTTTAACATCAATACAACTTACGAAAATCATTTGCGACTGTCAGGAAGAATAGATAATTTATTATAAAACCAATAAAAAAAAACAAACTCTTTCATCTTTGAAAGCTTTTGTGATTTACAATAGTGTGTGGCAAAAAAATTAAAATCAGTTATCTCGATTAGTACTATTATAAACAGCAAGTTCATTAAGCGGTGAAAGAAACCCGTCAAAGTTACGCTGTCATTTAAAGTATGCTCAATTACGGAGAAGGGTAGAAAAGCGAGTACGCAGCAAAGCGTAGGTCGCAGAAGTCAGAGGTCCTCGGCGTAAGTACAGCCTGCTACTTTGACAATTCGACAATGAGCTCTGATGAAATTCTCTAATATTACTTGAGATTTATGTCCGGCCATTGTGGCGGTATTTCCAAGTGCCACTCATACGGCAACACTTTCCTCTCGCGTTCCCCGGTTTACGGGCCTCTTGAACTCTGTCAGTGCGGCAATACGAAATGTCACGGTCGATCTCCGCGGAAACGCGACTCGACACGCCCGAACTCGAAATCAATTTTCACCCAAGATGGCACGCATAACGAGAGAACCAGCTTTCTCGTCTTCCTACCGAGAAGAGGATCCGTTGCGTAAGTGCAGAGACAGCCGCACCGCCCGAAGGTTCGATCCAATGATGCAACCAGCTATCGATAAAAGCAACAGGTATTTGGGCATTATCTTTGTGCGTATGCTGTATTTAGCCATTAGAGGTTGTGATATTACCTTTACGGTGTCGTTAAAGTGATATAAAACCGATTTGTCGGAATGCAGTGTGAAGGTACTAAAAAAAAAACTAACTGTTAATTTCTCGTGTCTTGCATTACATTACTGATTTCATTGCGTGTGGGATACGTGAAAAAAATCGTTTAAGACATTTAGCGAACCTCATTTGTGATACTTACTAAAAAAAAAAAAAAAAAACATTAGCATGTTGATAATTACCCGGTCATTATACTCGACTGTGACACTGCGAGGCGCGAGAACCTCTATAATCTACCAACTTCCACCTTCACACATTTTTTTAAAGTATCACTATCTTTATCGTAAAAAGACGCATGCCCTTATGCGGCACGTGAACTTGTGACCCGTCATAAAAAAAAAACTACACAAAAATATAAAAAAACTCTCTAATGTGTTGCAACTGTCACTTGAAGCTGCTTTCAGGTATTTGCGTGAAAAATCAGTCTATTCAGAGATTCTCCACTGACAGGTGCAAAATTGGTCAGTTGACAGTTTCTCATTTCTTTTGCAGTTCTCGGTACGTTCATCTTTCTCTCTTGTTGTCTTGCGTAATGCCTAGAGAGAAATTACTGTTTTCGTCGACGCGTGTCCGATTTTTTTACACTCGGAACTATAATAACTCATCAAGGTACCGATGTGCTAATTGCCAGACGTGAAACTCATCTGATTCACTCTACGTGCTCGAGATTTTTAATTAACCTTCAACCTGCACCAGCCAAATGAGAGAAGCACGACCCGTCCCCCGGAAAAGGGATCCCTAATTGTTTCCAGTAGGCAATGGCGGCTTCCTTTATAATACAATGAAAAAAAATATACCACAAACGCGCTGGCCAATTTCTCAGCAAAAAATATGCTTATGTAAGAAAAAAAAAACGAATAGAAGCAAACACTTTTATACTTACTGACTCATTTGATTTTTTTTTCTGTTTCGATTCGTGAGCTGGCGTGAGTAATGGGATGGGTGTGATCTCTGAGAAAGGCATGCGAGGTAATTGCAAGGGAGGTTACTGAAAAAACAGTGAGTGATCCACGTTCTAGATATTCGTACTGACATCCGCCAGGGATTACCCAGTGGAAAACGCAGCTTGTTGAAGATTTATTCTAAAAGGGTGTTCCGATGATACTCGCGATTAAACATCTCAACGTTTTCTATTTTACAGCAAATTAAAAAAAAAATACCTGTAATTTTTGCGAGCTTTGATGATGGAATACATCTAAAACAAGTTGATTTGAGAATGGAGACTGGTAGAGCAAGTAATTGGAAACGTTCATAGCAGCAGGAAAATTTGTTTATAAGCCTAAAATAACTTCTTTTAAGGTAAATTTTTTAGGTATAAACAACGCTCCTGTGTTTTTTTTTCCAAAAGTTTCTAATTTGTACGATCAAATATATTCACGTCATCTGCACACAGTCGCGGCGTTCATTTCGATAGTATTAATCGAGTGAATAAATCTTTAATTTTTTGAATTTATTCTCTCGTGTCTGTACAGTTACTGCGAAATAACTACAAATAATGATTGAACGATTGGCTTTAATTTAGCCCGATCGAAAATTTCACTAGAGATGTACATAAATAAATAGCGTGTGTACGTCTAGCATTGAGGAAGTGTGCCAAGAACATGACAACCGACCGCCCACTCGGCTTCTCCACTCGCGAAAAACTCCGCAATAAATAATTGTCGTGACTCTCTCGAGTCTTCGTTTTGGCGTATCTTCGCGGAACGGAAACTTCTATTGGTCAATATCAAAAATAAAGTTTAAGTTATGAGAAGACGCAGGATTATGTCCGTCATTAATCTATCAATAATTTCAAAAGGGGTGAACAAGGTTTCGATGGTTATAATCAACAATAAATATCCAAATGGCTATGAGGTTACATTTTGTACTGTTCTGTTTTGTTTGAGAATTCAAAAATAAAAATAGATATAGCTACATAAAATTAACATATCCCTAAATTAAAAAAAATAAAAATAGTTTTGTACATAATATCAAGTTGGATGTTAATTGATGATAAGATAAAGATGTGTTTGTAACTAATATATATGAAAAATATAACTTATCCAAAGTATCAAACTAATAGTACCTACCGTTAATTTACCAATGATTTGATATATTCTTGTCGGAATTCTTTTTTAATACGTAATTAAATATGCATAGTGTCATTATTTGATGTTACCGGTTTTCCCAACATAGTATCCTCGAGAGGTAAAGACGTAAATCAGGCATGTCGCCAAAACCGGTAGAATCAACTAAAAGCAAGTGATCTTGAATATTGAAACTAAAGTTCAAAATTCAAGTAAATATATTGCTCTATAAAAGTTGAAATAGTCTGAATCAGGTACTAGAGTATAAATGCATTCCTAAACGGTTGAAACGGGACGGTCGTGCCCCGCTAAGGAACCCGATTGAACTGCGAACCTTTCACTTCCAAGTACCTCCCCAGCCTCCAGAGGTGCATCTCCAGTACCTACTCAATTATGCACCGCGGCCTCACCGTTTTAATTCTCAATTTAGTTATTTCTTATACTAGAAATCCCACGAAAAAAACCCACGTAGATTACCGCACTGATAACACGAATAATCCTTTCTAATCCAAAATAAACCTAACTGCTTTTTATAAGATGATAAAAATACATTTGAACTAAAGTTAAAGAATTCGTGACATTCACCTATGAAAGTTATCTTGTATTAATTAGCAGGTGTAATGAGTTAAGCGGTACCCCGTCGGGGTCAGAGAATCGAACCTCAACCGATAAATATGGCCTTTTTTCCCGTGCGATTTTGCATTATTTGTACTCCGCAGTTAGTACGAGAAAATCGATTCGCTTCGGTCGTAAAATATTCAGCTAATGATGGACGCTGTGAGTCTTCACAATATACTAAAGATGGTTAGGTTAGGTGGGTTAAGCTGTTACTGTTTGGACTCATCGCCAATAGAGAAAACACCGATCTTCGACGGATGATAATATGGGGAGAATAGATTCTTAAGTTACAAAATTTATTAAAAGCCAAATGACTCCTAGATTATGACATTTTTCATATAAATTCTCGCAATACTGACAAAGTCTCCTTATTAAAATCGTATAGCCTATTTATGTTTATCATTTGAATATGTAGTATTAATAACCATACTAAGATATCGTGTGAATGAAATGCACATAAATAATATTGTATAAAAATTATAATGCATTCATTTATAATATTCAAATAAGAAATTAAAATAGCATAACTTGTAATCAACACTTTCTTTTATTCGCAATTCTCACGTTGTTTTTATTGTACTGCCCAGGTTTAAATTTTTTTTATAGATGTATCCAAACTAAACACTTCAAAGGTGTGTCAATAGATTATAAATTATAAAAAAGCATCTCTGCGGTTTCAAGTACACCATAAGACGTATCGGCGTTGAATAATAAAATATTAATTTATTACACTTTTAGTTGTTATTTATTTATGGAGTTGCTGATGTTCCTCGATTGACCATCCCACTAAAAAGAGAAACCCTGCTGTGTGAGAGGACTCCTTCACATTATCGGAACGCACAAGTTTCCATCACGAAGAGGCTGTTGGCTGACACGTGCAGTGTGTTGGTGGCATGCCACGTGTTTTGGACTTATAATTCATAATTGTTTATTGAATTTTGTCGCATAGTACAGAAGTGCCAATCATGCTTTGATAAGGCCATTGAACTTTTAAACGAATATTAAAATGTTACTTTATAGAACTCAGTTTAACACTTAAAGCACTGAATAAACTCATGCATGTCTATGAATATAGAATGCATGAGTTTTTTTTAATTTTTGTAAAATATATATCTTATTAAAGACGAAATACAGACAACAACTGAAAAGTTCAAAGTAAACACTTAATTTATATAAACCAGTTAGAGAAGTGTACTGCGCATTGTTAGTAATATGTAACAGCTGTGGAATTCAGTAATAAAAATAGGTTCAGCCCATTTCATTATATTTCGCAAGAAAAAAACTGTCTCTATTATGGTCTTATTAAAAGTTAAGTGAAGTTATATAAGCGGAGTAGCGACCATCACTCTCGGGCGGATCTTACTTCTTACAAGAGGTGAGTGAGGTCATGTGTGTATTCAAGATTCAAGACAAGTAGCCACTCATATTGTTTTTTCATAATTTTAAACACGGCTCTGATATTATATTATACCGCTCTTCCCATTCTATTTTCTTGTGCCCTTGTTGTATGTAAAGGATCGATACTAGAGTAGTGGGTTTGGGATGATTGTGGAGGGGTGCGTTCTGGAAGGAACTTGTAATGGTGGAGGGCTCTGATATCCGCTCTGCAATCTGCTGTAGAAGGAATATGCTAGAGCTTTGTAAGGAGAGGGTTTCATTAATACGCAACCCTTTCCTTGAAGTATAAAAGGACTCAGAGACCCAATATACTATTTACTATAAGCAATCTATTTACGGACAAATATGTTTAGTGAGATGGTCATAAACCTCTTCTGAGGAGAGGCACAAAAGAAAAATATTATACTGCTGTTTAAAAAAAAGCTTTCGTATTTGATTTTACCCAGGTTATTATATTGAAGATCGTAAACGCATATTAATGAATCTTATTCACGACTTCCGTTATTTTCATTGGTATGTTTGTTGGCTCAGTAGTTAGAGCATTATTTCTTGATATAAAGGTCTACCGTTCAATCCTCGTGCTGACAGGTGAATACCAAACTATTTTTATAGGGCTCACGCTTGTTTCAGTTTGGTTGAAGATGATTTATTTTGACATCAATTTCATTTTAAAAAAATCTAGTTTTTTATAGAAGTTTGAATTTAACATTTTTTAAGCCCACCTCATATTCTTATGGGACAAAATTTAATAAAAAAAATTCTCGTTGCCTACTTAAAATATATTGTGTGATTATTTAAAACCTGTACTGGCTATATCTGCGTATTTATTAAAGTATTTTATAATTATCAGCTTTAATAGTAAACCCCCGTATATATGTATTGTTACATTTTCAGTAACTGCCTCGGATGGAGCAGTCTTGAGGGTCGCGACTCACAGTTGAAGTATCTGGGATTTACGTCGCTTAAGCCCAACACGTCCGACTAATGGGGTGTTCTTAATTACATAAGGTAATAAACTAACTATATTAGGCACTAACTAAACATATCATATCAATCATTGTTTGCATTGCGTAAATAGAATAATTTGTCGGTTTTCGTGTTGAAAATATTTCACATGGCAATTAATCTTCAGCTAGTCAGTCACCCTTGCCCCCTTGTTCTACTTAGAAAAAATATATTATAAATATTATTTAAAAAAATGGCTTTGTGTATTTATAAACCAGTAGTATGTGCTTTAAAATAAACTGTTTATAGGCATATTTTAATGTTATGTTTTTTTTAGTTAAAATATTTTATAAAATTATTGATCTTTAAGGCCTTTTAAATATATTTGTAGGCTTGTAAAAAAACTCAGCAAGAAAAGTAACAAGTATTAATATTTATTTCAATATAGTATAAGTAGTTTAATAAGTATTTCAAGATTACTCTTAAAATATTACAACATACTATTTATAAAATATAAATGATTTAAGTTTAAAAAATGTTGGATGCATGCGTTGGCTTTTGAGAAGTGATACCAGTTCAACTATTTTTAAAGATTCTAATATAAATATAAATGTGGAAGTAAGAATCTTTAAAATTAAAAAAAAATTGGTAACAATAAATAATAAAAAAAAAAATTAGAATATCTATTGTCGTTTGGCGTATAATATATAGAAAATTCATCATCAGTCGTGTTATTTTTTGTTTCCAATGAACGGATTGGTAATAAGTGAAATCTTGGAGCAGTATTGGGAGATTTCACTTGTATTCTGTCAATAGAAAAGTGAGTCTCTCGCTGGGACAACCGACACATTCACCATTTATTTACATGTAAGTATTGTATTATACTATTTCATAATCTAAAAAAAACATTTTTTCGTTGGATTTTCTTCACCGCGACAAGTCATGTCTGATGGGCTTCATAATAGAGAATTATTATATTTTACGTAAATTCACAGGTGAGCAGAAACTCACGTAACAAACTAACTGTTTAACACTCGGTACGCCAAAGAGGTGTTTTTATTTTTCTTTATTGCACACACAGTTTTTTCTTCATTGCACATACATTTAGCAATGCCATTACAAAAAGACACTTTTAACTTTGACATTTTCTGTTGAAGTCGATAATTCTTATAAGTTGTATATTGAGAAATTCGCAAAAAATGAATATTTTGCTAAAAACGTTACATTAGTCTTTTACGGTGATAAATCATATATATATATATATATATATATATTTATTCCCCAAATACAAAAATTCTGAACCAGCTATCTTCGACAGAACGGTTTAATTTGTTTCCATACTTAAACAACAAATATGAATAGCCAAGTAGCTAGAAGATTCCAATCATTTATGTTTGTGAGCACTTTCGCTTATTTAAAGTCTGAAAAAGCACACAAAAAGCGAAAGCGCTCAAAATATAAAAATCATCGGAATCTTCTAGCCGTTTGGGTATTTATATTTTTTGCTTTAAAAAATTCAACCGATGAAGAACTGAGTTTTATGAATATGATTGGCATGCGCTAATGCTACACGAAGATATTGAGCAGAAAAATGCAAGGCTAAAACTGTTTTTTTTTTTTTTTTAAACAATGGGCAAAGACGCTCAAACGATGATAGTAAAAGAGATTTTAGAAAATCGTTTGTTTTTAAACTGATCGAAACATTCAGAGTATCGCACATTACGGGGTCAGGAACAATATCGTCATCATTTATTTTTATGGTTCGAGAAATCTATGAAACATTAAATCATGGTTAACATCCAGTCCCGAGAGTTATACGGCCGTCGTTAGTTTCTTCAATATAAAGTCTGGCGAATGAACAGTAATGTGTTCACCATTCCTGTAAATTCGTACGTGCGCAATTCGCTAAGCATCTCGCCGGTGATCTACAACAATTGAAATGGTATTACTTTCTTTTTCAGTATCGAAGCCGTAATTACATATAGATTCTCGGCATGCAGTCGCCTAACACCGAAGCCCCGGCGTAATTACTGTCGTAGGAAGGCCCCGCAACTCTGCGCCGGCACTGTGTGAAGTTTCGACGAGCTCGGGACACAAAACAATTGCCGGCGGATAACAGCTGACGCACAAACAAAAGAATTACGATCCATATCTGCAGAATGTGACGAAAGCCAAACACCCGTGTCAATGCTTCCTCACACACCGGAAAATCTCTTCCAGTCACCGGTAAAAGTGACCGAAAACAGCGCTCAGATGCTCGAACTCCACTTCAAACAATAAATTATTCGGAATCTTTAACGGTGCGAAGTTCGTTTATCACATCATTAAATGTCCTATTCAAGTCTACGATAAACCGTTCGTTACTTAATCAAAGACGTGCAATTAAAATCGGCTACTGTTTACTTCCGGCACTGCTTTTTTAGACGAATGAACATAAATCTTTGGTAGTCTCGTTTGCAAGCAGTTTTGCAACGTAACCCCTGAAAGAAACCGCGGAGCCTGAATACATTAAGAACGCATTAAACGTTCTACAACAGCAAACATGCAAACTCACCTTTTGCATCTTGGCTAATATTCCCAAAGCACCAGAACTGCACCGAAAAATACAATAAAAATGTCTTTTTTATTTTTTCCTTTCACTTCGCGTCGGTATTGTAAACAATCGCTGAGCACACTCGCAGGGGGGCGGGTGTCGCTTATCAGGGCGGCCGATAAGGAAGGTGAAATCGTGTGAACGAGCGACAGGTGGGGGCTGGGCACGCGGCTCTCGTGGCGGCGTCTGGGCGCAGACTGCCCGCGGAGGACCCCGGCGGGAGGCTCGAGGGGCCGCGGAGGCTTCGCCGGCCACCCCCACCCGGCGCCGCCAGAACAATGCCCGCAAGAGGCGGGAGGCGCTCGTCCAAGGATCGCGCACTTCAATACCAACCTTACAACTAAATCTTAATAAATACAGTCTAATATACACAACGGACCCATTGATGGAGGTGTCCGCTAAAGCCGAAAGTCCGTTATATAAAACATGCAATTTTTGTCTTATTAAATAATTATATATTTTGCCTATACCCATAAAACTTCAGATCACGTAGAGTTAAATATAAATTTGAAGAAAATACCATAAGACCTGAACTACTATATTCACATGTCAATACTCATTTTTTAAGAATATATAAACACAATAAAACCTCGATATAACGGTCCAATTTGTTAACCGGGGAGTTCCCCTTTTAATTGCTTTTTTGCATAGTAATCGTTGAACGATATTAAATAAATAATTATCACTCCATAAAGTGATAAGCAAATATTTAAAAAAATATCGAACATTTTACAACTGCAGTCAGAGTTTTATGTACGAGCAATTTTACTATTAAGGCTTACACGGAATATGGCTAAATTTGATTTTAATCAATATTTTTTTATAATTTGATAAATGTTAGTACAATTTACAAAGATTAAATATTAACTGTTTGTAACTTCTTACTTAACCTGTTAACCGGAGAGTTCTCTTTTTAACTAAGCAACATACAACGGGCGCGTGCTCTTTCACTAGGACATGTCGACCGCCTCTATTTTGTACGTATCCATATTGGCTTTCACTCAAAATAAACAACTTCATTCCAAATCTTACTCATTTTGTAGATATATATATTGTTTCCAAGATAAATTCCCTTTCCGTAATAATAGAGATTCATCTACGCATATTTCTTTTCTCCTCTTTCTTTTAGTCCTCCCCGTACCCGATATTGTTTACGTTGGAAGTATTTATACGTCCCGCCCGGTTAACAGGTTAACAAGTCGAAAGTCAAAATATATCAAAAAACCTTTTTTTTTAATACACTGTATGTACTTTGATATTTATGAAAAATACAAAACACAAACAAAATTCTAATTAATTGTCTTCGAACACTCGCCGTTACTGTTTGATATTGACGCGCTTGCTTTTTGGTAATCCTACTAAAAAGGAATCAACTTTTGTTTGCACTTTTGAAATTTGCTGTTGTTTTTTATATAATCAACTCTTGAAATTACGAAAAAAATATTTTTTTTACATTTGACCGGATTTTTTGTCTGTTATAACCGAAGTCCCTTACATCAAGGTTTTACTGTGCCTACAAAAAGGACCCAAAACCAAAGTATAGCTGGCTGATATTAATTTCTATCTGTGTCCCAAATTAATAACTATTGTTTATTTATTTTTTATAATAAAAGGATGCACTTCGATGGAGTGAGGTCAGCGATATTTTTCTTTTATTTTATATTCAGGCCTCAGGCAGGACATCATCGCGGCGCTATCTTTGCAATCTCAACGATAAATCATTATTTAAAAAAGTAATTATTCCAGATTATAATATTTACCAGCGAGTTTCTCGTCATTCGAGACAATGTAATAATTATAATTAAGTACATTATAAAGACCTGACGCTTCGATGTGAAATTAATGTATGCACTTGAAAAATATTATGGGAATAAAACTAAAATATAAAAATCCTATGTATAAGTAGATAATTGGTGGCCTAATGTATTGTAGAAATTAACCTTAGACATTGAATACGGTGAGTTTTTTTCTGATAAATTTTAATTGCCTACCATTACCACCTACTCCTGATCGGACGATAGATAACGCTTGTCTTCATTCTTTCCCTTGGAACTTTCATCTGCCACGATTGACTTAATTATATACATCTGATCCGTATTGGATATCCTTGGTTGTTCCAAGAAGACACATAGTCTTCTCAATTTTATTTTGTTTGGTACATCACAAGACCATATAAATACTTTTTTGATTGATTGATTGACACTTAATTTGATTGATCAACATATATTTATACATTGAGATATATAACCTGATTAATTAGATTTACTCGTGTACAATCCTAGCAGTATTATCGGTAAAACCCACGTGTTTCTTTGACGGTCCTTACTTGATTCTCTGAGATGTATTTATAAATATTTTTTTATGAAGTGTGTTATTTTTCTAAATCACAAACGTTACACTTTCACTGTCATAAACCTACACATGCAAAATGAAATATTTCGTATGAACAAAATATATATCAATTAAATAATATTTAGTTGAATTTTTATATTTTCATAGAAAATTATTAAAAAACAGTTAATTTACAAATATGCAAACTTTCAAAGCAAAAAGCCACACAATATTTATCATCATATTCAAGCGTGAACATTGTCCTATACTTATTTTAATGTCTACGCCAATACATCATGCTATATGCACATTCCGATGTGTAATACATTAAAGCTAAGACACAAAGCTCTTTCAAATACTCAAAATTAATATTTATTTAAAATCGTCTTGATTTATGGAGCAAAATTAGTCACACAGACTCGTGTTCCTCGGTGACTGTCATTTTAAATTTTTGTGATGATCGATGGTGAAAAAGCAAAAATTCATAAGTGCACATTTATGGATATTTGAAGGTGTCAATGCACCTTTCATTCATACATGTTTTATAACCATTTATAATGTTTAATTTATTCCGAGATGGATGAGGTGAGTGACGAGGCATGCACGTTGCAGTTTTTTTTCCGGCTGTTAATATCAGAGGCGTATCAATAATATTATAAAATTGTTACCTAAAAATGTGAGTTCTCTTTATAGAAAATTTTCCCAGTTTTACATCATTAAAAAAAATATTTAAATTCAAAAAACATTTTTTTTGCAACCCCAAATCAAAAATTGGTCATATAGAAGAGGATGATACATTATTATTTTATTTTAATTAAATTGTCAAGTAATGCATTGTATAGTGAAAAATCCATTTCTAGACATGTTTTTTTTTTAAATTCAATACTAACACTCTTGTGAGAGTATAAGTTAAGATAAAGTTATATTAAGTTGATTCTCACATCATATCAGAAGGTGTAAAGGTTGCATGCTACTGTCGAATGTATCCTAATGGCGTTAATCCAACAGAAGGTTGATAACGTGATTGATAAAATTGGTTTAGATATTATGAAACCTGATATATGTAATACATATATCATAAATTTCACGTCAGGTACTTCACTGCTCTAAAACACATTACACGAAAAGTGAATTTCAAACTGTGTGTGACTGATAGGCTCTTATAACTATCAAGTAACAAATAAAAATTACATCACATTAACAACTGATCTCTCTTGAAACTCTTGTTTGAATATTTTCATTGTATTGGGCGTTTATTTGAAATCGTGCAACCTTTTGTTTCAGTCAAATTTATTCAATTTTGCAGTACAAGGTATGTCACATAATACATGCAAACAAAACTTTAACAAATCTACTTGTATTTTCAGAAGATTTTACTGTAATATCAATTGAAAAATATATCTGCATAGTGATAAATAAAAAAAGCTCTTTTGAAATCATTGACAGGTGATGAGTGTAACTAAAAAAATCAGCAACAAAAAAACACTTTTTCAACGAAACATCTGATTTTAAATTGTACTTAGATTACCACATCTTATTTAAAACATGAATATAATGACATTGTGTAATAAATATTTGTACTTTTGTTTGTAATATTATTAAATTACGACTAGTCATTTTTATAAATACCAGATAGTGTTCTGCTTACAAATTTCATTTATGCTTCAAAATACTATTAATTTTCATTTCCGGTTGGACAGGAGTTATTCTCGTTTCGGCTAGCCAAAATACAAACGAGAGGGAGTTTCCTGAGACGTCTTACTTTATATTAAAAGAAGCAATGAATCTTCGTGCCCCGACAGTCGGAAACTCCCTAAAACGTATTTTCTAGATGTCTTAATTCTGATGTTACTCTCTAAATTAATATCTGGAATGTGGACGGATTTTTTCGTCACACAAAAACTTGAATGGGTACATTCTAAAAGAAGAGAGTATATTTATACTCACGCAGTTTTACCGCTTCCAAGAGATTATAATCATTTTAAGTTATATATAGGAATAATATAATATATGGAAACACCGTTTAATCATGCTCTTTCGAGCATTTTCTTCTTTCAATTTATCTAACTTATAAATAATAAATATGTATGAAGATTTTAAATATGATTGTTTAAAACTAATGTGAGTTTAATGTTTTAAGTTTTTTGACAGCTATTAAAAACATTGAACAGCATTTTTTTAGCATTGAATAGCAGTTTGAACGTAAGTTATGGTAATCCTGAAAAAACTTATAAAATTAAAAACCAGCTGAAAAATTTTATTTCCTACTAAAAGATTGTTTAATAAATTATTCCAAAACTTTAGTTGTTTATTTAAATACTAAATATTTATACTCGTATGAGGTCAAAGAGAGTGAATTTTTAAACTGTGAACTGTAATCTATCTTGTGTTTTACGTCACGCCCACACTTCAGGCGCAGGCTTTTTTCCACGCCGGATATTCGCACCGAACTAACATTACCTTGCTTCGAAAGAAATAATAAAAATAACATATTATACCGAGAATCTGTGCTACTTGATCTAATGACTTGATTCGCTTAGGATTGTTAATAATTTGAAGATACGTTGTCAAACAGCGCATACAAAAAAAAAAAAAACATAAATCCTATGAAATGAAATAGAAACTGCGAACTACGCCATTTGTTTATAAAATCATAATTAGGTAATAATGTGAGGCGGTTCTGATGATATAGCAAAAAAAAACAAAACCTATTACAGATTTGACTCTATTCTAAAGAACGAGAATATAACGTGGTTAGTTTGTATATGACATCAGCCACCATAAACGCTCACACCATAAATCTGTTTCCATCCAAACAACTACCCGTAGAGCCTCGATTTACAATGGGAATACTTCTCACTCCGAAATGAGCTTTCGATTTCTAATATGACACCCCTTTCGCTTTTCAGCGTCTCTTAATATTGTCAAATAGATAATTTATAGGGACGTTTATATAGTGTAACAAATATTTTTGAATAATTTATCAAGCCCATGAGATTTTTAACGACTTATCAAATTCTTATGAAGAATTTATAAATACTTGCTTCAACAAATAATGTCTTCGTTGAGCTTAATAAGATAAAAATGTATATATTTTCAACGCTTGTTATGAAACTTAAATTACAGAAATTTCAAAGCTACTGTACCGTGAAATCTACTATTATAATAAATTCCTTACCTATTAAGTATATAATGTCATACTATTACCATAACTAAGTCTTATGCCGGGATTAAGTATGACGTTAAGTCCACGTACTTGTTGTTTGTTTTTGTTATTGGTTGGGTTAATTTTACACGTGTTTTTGCAAATTAAGGTTGCATACTGATTAAAAAAATCATATCGATTACATGATGATACTTTTTCCAAGTGTGGCAAGGTAACTTAAATGCAAGTGTCTATTTATTGTGAGATCATAAATATATATTTTCACGCAGTGTTTTGGTTAACCGTTGCTAATATAATTATTTATCGTGTGTTAAACCGCGTCAAATTAGAATAATAATTTAAAGCTTGGGCTTTAGGACTACAAAACAAATATAAAAATTTGAATATTTTGATAAATTTTTTGTCAACAGTTTGAATTTGAGTCCAGAGCATATTGAAAATATGAAGTCTCAAAGTCAAATTTCAAAATCTGTATAAATTTCAAAAATTTTAAAAAATTAAGCAAGTTCCAAAATATTTGGAAATTTATAATATTTCAACAATTTTAAGAATTTCAAAAATTATAAATGTTTCAAAAATTTTAAGAATTTCAAAAATTACAAATATTCAACAAATTTCAAAAATATTAAATATTTCAAAAATTTAGAAATTTCAAAAATTTTTGGAAATTTATAATATTTCAACAATTTTAAAAATTTCAAAAATTTTAATTATTTAAAAAAAACTTTTTTTTTAATATTTAAACAATTTTAAGAATTTCAAAAATTTTAAATATTTTAAACATTTCAAAAATTTCAAATATTTTAAAAATTTCAAAAATTATAAAAATTTCATAATTATATAAATTTCAAAAATTTCAAATATTTTTAAAATTTCAAAAATTAAAAAAATTTCAAAAATTTTGAAATTCTTGAATTTTTAAAATTTTTAAAATATTTGAAATTTTTGAAATTCTTATAATTTTTGAAATATTAAAAAGATATGTAATTTTTGAATTTCTTAAATGTTTAAATATTAAAAATTATTTTTTTTTTTGATATTTATAATTTTTTGAAATTTTTTAATTTTTAAAAATATTCTAAATTTTTAAATTTTTTAAAATTTTTAAAATTCTTAAAAATTAAATTTTTTTTTTTAAATTCTAAAATTTTTGAAACATTAAAAATAAATGAAATTCTTAAAAAATATTTGAAATTTTTAAAATTCTAATAATTTTTGAAAATTTTAAAATATTTATAATTTTTGAAATTTTTGAAATATTAAAAATATTTGAAATTTTTTAAATTCTTAAAATTGTTTAAATATTAAAAGTTTTAAAAAATTTTGAAATTTATAATTTTATGAAATTTTTGAATTTTTAAAATTATTTGAAATTTTTGAAATTTATATAATTTTTGAAATAATTCAAATTTTGGAAATTTTTAAAATTTTAAAATTTTTAATATTTTTGTTAATTTTAATAATTTTAAGAATGTTAATAATTTGAAGATATTCAAAAATTTATAAATTCTATAATTTCAAAAATTTCAAGAATTTCATAAAAATCCAGGCTAATCCATGCTAGTCCACGCATGTCCAGGGTAGTCCAGGAATGTTAAGGCTAGTTCAGGCTGGTCTAGGGTAGCCCTGTCTAGTCCTGGCTAGTCCAGGCTAGTCCAGGCTAGTCCAGGCTAGTTTAGGCTAGTCCAGGCCAGTTCAGACTAGTCTAGGCCAGTCCAGAAATGTCCAGGCTAGTCCAGGGTAGTCCAAGCTAGTCCGGACTGGTCCAGGGTAATAATAGTAAACACAATAATATTTACTCATTATGTTTCAATTTTTCAATCCAAATAAATGTCTATAGTGTATCTAAATCTAATATTGGTATATATAATTTGTACCTATATGTGGCCCGCAAGATCATTTGGGTTGGCTACCCTTGTTTTCAACAAATTCAAGATTTTTTTACTAAAAATTTTAAATTTGTGAATTGAAGATATTGAAGTATGAAATCAGTATTAATATATTTTTTCTGCCTCAATTATTCTGCTTTAAAATAAAACTCGCTCCTTTCGAGTCAAACGAAAAAAACATTGAATTATTACTTTTTAAAAAATTGTGCCAGGTGTCAACCACATTATCTTTAACCAATATGTTTTTTTTATTACATTTTAAAACATTTTCTTTTGTATGGCTTTTTGACTTATTGTCGACACACAAAAGAGTCAACGGACATTCATTATAAATGACGTTTCATCTCGGCTTCATATTGACATCCACACGGGTTGTACCGTGTCGGAAGATTTTACCGAAAAAAACTTATCGCAGATTTGATTAGCATAAATTAAGCTTCGAAGATTTCTGGCGTTTGTTTAATCGGCGAAGGCGACGTGTGTTGTTATAAGTGATGAATTGCTAATTTATTATTTGAATAAAAAAGAAAGTCTTCGGACGCTGCATGTGACAAAATGGATGTTGAGTGTTAACCCATCGCCGCTTGAGAATTCCTTACTGTTAATTAACATGACAAACATGACTGCATGGTGTCACATATTGTATATATCGCTAACTACTTAATTTCTGCAATGACCTTACAACATTATAATTCACATGCATTCCACGTTTGCAAGTTACGTAAATTTTTAATAATAGTATGCAGCCGAAGACATAATTGAAAATAGGCAAGCAATATTTGTTTTATCAGTATTCTATAAATGGTAACACGTCCAAGTTCGGAGGTTATAAGAATGTGACAATATAGTATATAGGCAAACAATAGCTAAAATTTAAAAGCATTTTACCTAACCCAAATGATCTTGCGGGCCACTTTGAAAATGAATCATAATTCCGCGGGTCACATATAAGATATTAGATACACTACGAGTATATACATTTTTTCCGTAATGCCCTGGACTCCTCTCAAATTTCTAAATATTTGAAATTTAAAAAAATTCAAAAAATTCAAATTTATGAAATGTTTCAAATTTAATTTTTTTTGAAATATTTGAAATTTAAAAAAAATTAAATTATTAAAAAATTTAAAATTTAAATATTTTTTGAAATTTTTAAATAATTAAAATATTTAAAATTTTTCAAATTTGAGCTTCGACATTGAAAGCTCACATTTAACAAGATATGAGCTTTAACAACGAAAGCTCATATTTTTCAACCTTAAAGCTCACATGATGAAAAATATGAGCTTTCGATCTTAAAGCTCATAATATAAAAATATGAGCTTGAACTTTGAAAGCTCATATTTTTCAACCTTAAAGCTCACATGGTGAAAAAGATGAGCTTTCAATTTTAAAGCTCATAATGTAAAAATATGAGCTTGAACTTTGAAAGCTCATATTTTTCAACCTTAAAGCTCACATGGTGAAAAAGATGAGCTTTCAATCTTAAAGCTCATTATATAAAAATATGAGCTTTAACTTTGATAGCTCATATTTTCACTATACCCTGGACCCAAAATTTTTCAAATATTAAAATTGTCCAAATATTTAAAATTTTTCAAATATTTAAAAATTTTCAAGTATTTAAAATAATTTTCTAATTTTTTCGAGTTCATTTGTTTTTGAAACTGTTCGATATTTAAATATTTTAAAATTATATTCATTTTTTTTACTTTAAGGTAACACTGTTTTTTTAACGTGCTCTTGAAAGGAAAACCTTTCAAGAGCTTCTTTACACTATTGTGTTAAAAATGGTCTTAAAATGCAACTTATTAAAAAGATTAAAACCAAAAACAATTCCATATTCTATATACAATTCTATATACCAAAGAGTGAAAATAAAATAATTTAATTTAATATTCTTGTCAATGTTTTTAATATTTATCAATCCATAGATCTTGGGTTTGAAAAATATCAATGATGTATTGACTCAACTTCAACAAAGTTTACTTTGTAAATACAAACAGCCAGTAAGTAGTAAGCCTCATAGTTGGTGGGCAGCACTCAGTGAGTGAGTTGCGCCATATTAGGCCGGGGGACCCGATCGCGTTAAAATTCTTCCTATCTTCATTTACGAGGGCACTTTCAAGCTGGGCAATTAAATCTCAATTAAGATGCAATCTGATTTTTATGGTCACGCTTGATTGAAAAAAATTATTTGTAATAGAAACTATTAATCTACATAAGAAATAATTATAAGCTGTAATATTAATCAAAACATGTTTGTATTATTAAGATAAGATCGGAGATTAATTCACATAAGACATAATAAAATTGTATCATAATATTTTATATGGGTTACTTTTAAGTAATGCGTTGCACAAGTTATTGTAATATCAAAGCTTGTATTCACTATTAGTTACTTTTTGATATGTAGAAATACAATCTCTCGTTCTCCTCGATTTATTAAATTATATTGTAATTGCTTTTTTTTTCTCTACTCGAGCTAGTTTTTGTAGTAATTTGGATAATTACATTGCATTGTTTTGGTAATTGTGGTTGCCCACATTACAACATACGCACATACTTGCGTTTGTATTTTTTCAAGTCTTATAAACCTACATAAATCATATCAATACTTCAGAGATATAAAATAAATAATTTAATTTTTTTTTCGTATATCGCACAAATCGTTATAGCAATTTACTTATCAAACGCAGAATGTTTTTGGAAGCAAATAGAAAATAAAAATTAAGCATCTGCTTGTGATAAACAAGCTCATAACATATTAAAATACTGAAGTTGAGGTATTTCTCACAAAAGTAAAAGTTTTAAATTAAGTCTATTCGCATAGTAAAATATTTTTAGGCTTTTAACTAAAAGTCAATGAAGCTTCAGAAATTATTTTTGTTTTAAATGAAAAATAAAGCAGATCTATCTTACCATATCCTTTTACTTGGAATTCTAAAAATACTAACTAAATGTGATTCAGAAGTAACTAATTGATTAACATAATTTGGACCTTTACCAAAAAGTTAATTGTCAATATAATAATATATCAATGTTAAGTTCAACAATATAATAAAATTTATTCCCAACGAACGTAAAATCTATGGTTTAAAATTAGCTTGGGTTAATGTTTATAAGAGGTGGTTGAGCAGATTGTTAATATTTATTGTTGAATCATTAATTATTGTTTTTTTTATTAATTAAAATAAAATTTTATTTGCATATTTGCATTTTTCTTATATATCTCGAGCTCTAAACAAATTTGGATTACGCATGGTGTTGGCGCTGAAATATAAAATAAAAATTTAAGATACATTGAATAATTTTAAACAGATTTGGACCCGGGGACCCACTACACTATTTTCCCCTTAGAAAACCATGAACACTGGCTCATATGCTCAGTGAAATGGTCGCCAGCCTTCTCTGAAAAGAGACACTTGATGAAGAAACAGATTTGATTCTTCCTCTTTATTTATTATTGTCATTATGCAATATAAAACTTATAGTTCTCTCTATATTTCACATATGCAATATATATTCAATGGGCGGCCAATCAGTTTCAACTTGCCAATCAATAATTTCTGTGAAGATACACTTTAGATTAATTATGATTTCAGTAACTATAATATAAAGTATCGGCATACTTGCAAATTCAATCAAGGATGAGAGCTCAAAGTACTGATTGAAGACTTATAATACTCGTACTAACAAATATCTATGCTTAAATATAATAACAATTTGTAGGTCCTCATTCTTCTTATTATAGGTGATTTTATGGTTCAATCAAATCTTTTTCGTAAATCTCCACATTTTTATTACATGAAATCATTTACAATCTGATATTAGTTCACATTAAAATATATATTATGCATTCTTTCAAACCACGCGTGTACGACTTATTGAGAGATTTCGAAAGAATCGGCCATTCTTCATATAATATGATAATTTGTATTTACTCACATCCAATTTGGTTAACCACATAGGGACTGCATATTATTACATATGCCGATAACTTCTCTGATATAAAAGAAATATCTAGTAATATTTTTAAAGTATTATTACTAATATGATTAGGCACATTAGTTCATATATAGAAGATGATTTAAAGAAACTCTCAGAAAAATATCATCGTGATTTGTTTGGGATGATATTTGTGTGAGAGTTTCTTTAAATCATCTTCTATATATGAACTAATGTGCTAAATCATATTAGTAATAATATAATAAACCCGTAATGGGTAATATATACGCATCTGATTGACTAATCCATACATAGATATATTTTTAAAGTAGTCACAATAAAAAACGGTCATGCGAAAGCTCTCACAAACTATAATGATTGTGATCTTCTAGCCATTTGAGTATTCGTATTTGTAGTTTTTTCACAAATATTTCAAAAAAAAAATCATGGCAATATAATTAGATACAACACCTGGCATCGATAGTCTGTGAAGGTTCGAATCTATTTCCATAAGATAACACAACACAATACAATAAGTATACACTAACATTTTAAAGACAATTTTTCACGATATTTATTGTAGATTAAAAATAATTCTCTATTATGTTTCTGAGATTTTTTCACATCTCTTAAATATATGTTACTGCAAGAATATAAATTATGTTAACTTGGTGAATCAGTTCAAACCGTGGGAATTATTGGATACAACAATAATTTGTTAAGGTACTTAATAGACTAAAGAAACTAATATTTGAGAAAATTTAGAAATCAAATTAACCGCTGGGTCAAAAAAATATTTGTTTACTAACAAGACATTCATCACTTACTGTTAAAATTATTTATTTACATACGAAATATATATTAAATATAAATTTGAGTTCGTGTTATATGTATGAGTAAAACCAAATACTCATCCAAAAACTCTTTGAAAAACAGTCAGTGTTAGCAAATAAAACCTTATTCGTGGTTTGAATAGATCATTAGTCAATATATTGTATTGATCTTCACATTAATCAAAACAATATTGTGGCGTATAATATTTGTTACGATAAACACACATAAAGGCGTGTAAATTGAGTCTTTGGCAATCTAAATACATTTTCAAATGCTACGTTTATTTCTATACAAAAGCTCTTTGCAAGTCATCAAATATTTCAAATAGCCAATGTACACTGAAATAATGCGTATAATTATGACTAAAATTTTACATTATGGCATTATGGATGAGCGCCGTGGGAGAAGAATAAAGTCTCTGTAGTCTCGATAGACTAATATTTTCTTATAATTTAAATAAAAAACACTTAACCTTGGCTTTACTGGTTTTTTTTATGGTTACGCGACTTCGTCATTGTAACAGTTATGAATATTCAGGTTTCGTTTTTGATATCTCTCTCGTTGAAATATTTCCATACATTTTGTATTCTGTCATTTCAATTTTACTATATTTTAAACAGAGTTTAAAGTACTTGGTTTTTATTAACAATTTTTTTTATTTATCATCGTTAAGTGTCTTCTATCATACCTCGGCAATCGGTGTGGTCAGTTGGTAGATATTTGATTTACGACTGGACCTACGAGTTAATTCTCCCGAGCGCTCATCAGTCTCCGGACAATAATTTATATCATTTCGTATACGCACGCTTACGCAACACAACATTTTTTCAATGATTTCATTTTGAACTCTCCACAATTATGTTATTAACCTCTCTTAGATTTTGATGACGGGGTTAGTATGCGAGGAGGATTTATAATTACACGGATTTCTTCAGTGACGGCTTCATTAAAGTGCGGATTCATCCTACTCTGTAATTTAGTCTACGAGTATCAGATCGCTTGTGATAAACCGACCTCTGGTAACTTAAAAACTGATACTAAACTCTTACAGAAGGCTAGAAGTTTAACTCGACCTAACCTTTTTACATATTTTTTTAATAATATAACTACTGGAAATATAAAGATTAGGTGAGTTTAATTATTAGAGTATTTTAACACAACTGTTATTTGAAAAATTAATAAACATACATAATTACGCACTTATCGGTTTATCTTTTGCATAGTAATCGTTGAACGATATTAAATAAATAATTAACACGCCATAACTTAACATAAGATCAAATTGTGTTTTTTTAAAGCAAATATTTTAAAAATATATGTGTAGTTTTATAAGTTTTTTTTTTTTTTTAATAACATCGAACAACTGCAATCAGAGTTTTATGTACGAGCGATTTTACAATTGAAGCTTACATGGAATATTGGTAAATTTGATTTTAAACAATATTTTTAATAATTTGATAAAAGTTAGTAAAATTTACAAATATTAAATATTAACCGATTGTAACTTCTTATTTAACCTGTTAACCGGAGAATTCCCTTTTTAACTACGCAACATACAACGGGCGCGTGCTCTTTCACTAGGACGTGTCGACCGACTCTATTTTGTCCGTATCCAGATTGCTTTCACTCAAAATAAACAACTTCATTCAAAATCTAGCTCTTTTTGTGGATATATATTGTTTCCAAAATAAATTCCCTTTCTATGATAAAAGAGATTCATCTACGCATATTTCAAGGACGTATTCATACGTCCTACCCGTACCCGATATTGTTTACGTTGGACGTATTTATACGTCCCGCTCGGTTAACTTAAGGGTCACTTTCACAAAATGGATATTTTTATGATTAAAACGCGTAGTTCGGGAATGGGCAGAGTGCACGTTTGTAACCATTGCTTTATAAGTTTTAAAAATTTCCAGTAGATGTAATTGAAAGTATTGTTTACAAAATGGTTAGTGAATTCACATGGTGATTTGTATGACCGCAGTATTACCCTACATGTTACATATGTAACCGTTTTTAGCTTATGCTCTATAAAGGGTTATTAAGCAAGTTCATTGATAAAAAAATACCCGATATTGTTTACGTTGGACGTATTTATACGTCCCGCTCGGTTAACAGTTTAATGTCTCAAACGTAGAATAAGTTGGGGAGCTTGTTGGTGGTCTCTTGTTTAAGTGTAAATACGATCCTAACTTAACTTACGACATGCTACAAGTGCGCAAGTCGAGGTACTTACCCCGAGGTACGCTTCGGGTCTTCGAACGTTTGAGTAAATAATATGAATACTCTCGCCGCGACAGAGCGCCTCGAGAAAGTTAAACGTATTGATTCAGAAAACCAGTAGCGGCGCATCTCTTCGAGCGCCGTAATATATTCCTAAAAAAATATAAATAATTCAGGTTTTGGTAACCGAATTTTCTTGGGTGTTTTCTTAATCAATATGTGATTAATGATAAACCATAATCTTTGTATCTCTGTTATGAATGAGCGATTATCATGGGCAGCTGGGATCAAATTTAATGATTTAATGTGTGAAAAAATCACAAAAAGTATTTTATTTACAATATTAAAAATATATATATTATTAATTAAAACAGATTTATCCAATATTTGAGATTTCATAACTTGTAGATCTACTTTTGATCAATTTTTTATAGGCTCATAAACTAATTAAATTATTACTGAATACGTAACTAATAATTAAAACAAATTACTGTTATGCTTAAGTACTTCTTAGATCATCTTCTAAGTAACGTATTATGCGAATATTAGTAATTACTTTTACTTAAGCTATTCATTATTATTTTTTATTAACTGCTTTGTAAGAACTCAATTATTGATGCGCTACATCGATTCATGCATAAGGAAATAAATTAATCAATATTTGGTATGTATTTGGCTTTTCTGACCAATGACTTTGACTGCCAATCACAACATTTTGTTTTTAAATTTAAATTAACACTCGCACAGTGACACGCTGATGTTATTCCCGAGTGTTATTTTATCTCTGGAGAAAAACCAATTTCACGTTGCGCAACATTTCGTTTAATATTGATTATCATTTACATCACAACACTGCCATCAGCTGCGTTAACTGATTTGCAGAAAAGTTAAGCTACATGAGAATCTTTTTTTCTTATAGCATATATTTGAGTGTTTTATGTATACAGGATGAATGAAGTTTACGCCAAAGTAAACCGAAAGAATAATTGCATTGAAGCCTGAAAATAATCAAGTGCATGCCGTAGCACTGAAATAAAATATGATTTCTCGGAAATACATTTATCAAACACACTGATGATGTTATTTTATTATTTATATTCTAAATGAAATTACTGCAAATTCTTAAAATATTATTAAGCTGAGTTTGTTAAAAAAATCCCTATACATTGATTTTAAAAGATTTCTCACATTAGGGAATAAACTTCACGAGAGAGAGTTAAAAATACATCGTGTATAAAAGAAGCCGTGTATATATATATTTTTTTGACATAAAGGCCAAAAGTCAAAGCATGTTAATTTTTAAATTGAATATTTTGCTTTTCATTTTTATATTTTTCTTAGTAGTATTTTTGATAAAATTACCATCTATTTAGTAACGAATAATTCATTATTTTACACGCGCATTGCCTTCCGTAAGGTGACCTGATGAGTACCTGTCTTGTACAATTACACAAATCAACATAAGAAAGTAGGTAGTGTAAGTCGTCTTTCTGCCTTCGCATGAAAATGTTGACTTTTCAACTTGATTTTCAGGATTCATTAAAAGTACTTCAACATATTTAGAATTTCCCGTTTATCCAGTTGTTATGTTATTTATACTTACAATTAACATGGCACATACCTTGATCATCACGTATTCGGAAAATTACTACGTGGGGATACTTTAGACACACATAGGACACACATAAGCTGTTTTGATTCTTGTTTTATTAAACTACGTCTTTATTGGTATAATTTATTCTACGCAACAATATTGCCAAACTTCTTGTTTGCTGTCTAAGGTTTCTCTCTTTCTTATTTTTTTTCAGTTTTATCAATATATACTGAATATTGAATAACTGAACTGTATTCTATATTTTTTTATTGTAGACTCAAAGGTTTTACCAGAAATTCATAGTAAACTCTCGCTCATTGGTCGTACGTACCTTAAAATTTAGAGCATTAAAGAACTGTGGTGGACCTTACTGAGATTTTTACTGGCTAGTTCTTACAAATATTATTGAAAAAAAAATTGACAAATTTTAATAATTCATTGGCAATAGAAGATTACAATCAATTTTATTCATGAGCGCTCTTGTACTTCAGGGACTGCAGAAGCACTTAAAAGGCAAAAACTATTAATACTTCTTTTTTAAATGTGGATTGTGGACAAGTTGAGCATTTTTTTGTGGATTACATTGATAGTTTAGTCGTAATAAGTGATCAAATGTATATTAAGCTAAACAAATTTTGTATGCATAATTTTTGATTCTTTTTTTTTGTGATTTCTAATTCACAATTTACACGGTAATTTTTTTTTTTTAAATAATAACATTATTAGTAGAGAAGGGCGTCAAAGCGATATTTCCATAGCGTATAATCTTTGATTGATTGTATTATAATGATTTCCATGACATAACAGTAAACCTCCCGTGGAACATTAGTGTGATGCTGAGGACATCCACCTCGACGGAGTTGGAGAATTTTGTGGCTAACAAAGCACTGAAAACCGCAAGCTTTCTCTGTTATGGTTCTATCCGACACCACATCTGTTTCCGCCATACACTAGACGCATACCCTCCAGCGTATAGATGTATTATTCTTCATCTTCATTCATATAAAATTTGATTAATTCTATAGTAAATCTTTTGTCTTGATGTTGATAAATGTTGATTGCTATAAAAACAGATATTTTTTGCAATGTTAAGAGTAGGTGCAGGTATTATGGAATACGTAAAATGAAGAGACTGAGAGAAAGATAAGTGTTTATATATGGTTATATATCAATAATAAAATGTTAATTACAAAATGATCGTACTTTTAAATGTAAATTAGAGAAAAAAGGCTGCTGAGTTATTGAAATATTGAAAAAAAATATATCCAAGTAAAGCTTTTTTAAAATCATAAACAAACGCATATTCACTATGTGAAATACTATTTGAAGTCTGCACTGATGAAATTATTAAATAATAAAATAATTTATTTGTACTATTAAAATTATATTCAAGAAAATAAAGGCAGTGTTTCATTATACCTCCGCCTACCCTATAAACAATATCGTCGCTGTCTCGTGTAATAAAGCATACTATTATTGATTACTTTACTGTTGCTTTTATGTTTTCCATAAAAATACCAAGAGTACATAGATCATAGATCATCCCATGCTCTTTCAGGTCAAGTAGTGTCAAGGGGCAGCGACGTATGGTTACTACCTGAAATATATTACCCACACACACAACTCCTAAAAAAACAAGTCCTCTATATCAACGCAACTAATCTTTTAGTACAATAGACTTAAACAGACATTGAATATTATTTAATATTCCATAAATCCCCATTTTTTAACTCATACAGGTGTATTGTATAAACAAAATTTCATTCGAAAATTGATTTATACGTTAAACTGCCTGCTGTAACACGAGTGGAATTCGAATTCACATATGTATGGCAATCGCAACCGTGCAACTGTAACTATGCAAAAAAATTATCGTTTTATGCGAGTACATGTATATATATTATATATACAATATATATTGTCGTAAGTGAAAATCAATTACATAAAAAGCTAAATATTAACTGGATCTTCTTCTTCGGGTGCCTCTTCTCAGGGAGGTTTGCGACCATCTCACCAGAGTGTTGGTGGTTTCTTTAGTATAGTGGATCCCCGGGTCCTTCGACAACTAGATAAAATCAAGAAACATTTAGAAAACGGACGTTTGAGAGGCTGAATACCAGGACGTCTATGTTCTCATAAAGCCCGGCCTCTACACCTGAGCCGCGAGCGCACCTGAGGAAATCACTTTCGCCTTCGGCCCACGTGCTCGGCGGCCCGTTTGTAATAAACTCGAGGTATTCTCTCGCACATTGTGCGCGACGGTGGGTGGGCAAAAATGCAATTGTATTTATTTAAATTCAGCTTTGAGTTATTTACCTTCTGTCGAACGTATCATTGGCTTTCACCCGGGACTATTTCACGATATTGATACGTTTTAACAATAGCTTTACAATACCATTTTTTGATTTGCACGATTTATAATTTGCACGGTTAAACAATGATACCTGGATGAGGTGGGCGGCTCCAGAAGAATTATCAAATCTGAATGCCAAAGCTTTGTACGATAGGGATTGTACGGTAATGTACAATCCCTATCGGTACCCTAAGAAAAGCATGAACAGACAAACAAGATATACAATTTTTCCAGGAAATTCGACTCCCAATCGGCGCTGAGAAGTTTCCGTACTTGTTGGTATCAAATGTAAAAAAATAAATTTAAATATGTTCAATGAGATGGTTACCAAACCTTTTCTGAGAGTCACTTGAAGAAGAAAACATGATATAAACTCTCTTAGATATGATTCAAACCATATTGACGATCATTCAAATTGTCAAAACAATGTTCTAATATCTTTTAAGCTTTTAGTAAAAAAATATATTTTGAGGAGTTCGCTTATTTTCGTTTTTCTCCGGCTTTCTGTAGAGATGGCCTCGATTCTTTCCGGATAGCAACTACTATACAAGTATGCATTTACCTGCATTACCTGTACACGCGGACACCTGTTAGTATTACACTCAACTTTCTCACAACTGCATGTTAATAAAAAAAAAATTCAAACATAAATTTTATGTAATATTTTAAAGAAATTACATTTTGGTTGAAATCTACTGTAGGTTAGATTACAACATGATTTCAAAATATTTGTATGATTAGAATTTATTGTACATTAGTATTGGTTTTAAATTAAAAATATATATATAAGCCTAAAATATCTTCAATATTAAGTGAACATGGAATTTTTTTGGAGAGCCAATGTTGCTTTGTCTCAGGCATTTATTTTGTTAAATATGAGAACACCATAGAAAGCCCGAATGAACATAAATTTACCCTTACGTTTAAATATTAAGTATATAATTGGTTTATCTTCCTGAAAGTAAAATCTGGCTCTCATACTCGCTGAAAATATAGTGAAAAAGATCATGAAGTGTTTAGTTTAAAAAAAATAATATGTAGTTATAAATCACTATCATCGACTGTGACATTTATCTATTTTTAAAAAAAAAATCAAATTTTTTCGCCATCTTCTTCACACAATGGAAAGTGACGAATTAAATAATTGTGCATCTGTAAAAAAAGGAGACGTGTTTTTAACCTCTGGTTAAAAAATTAACTCATGGCTGAAAATATTTCGCAAGTATTCTGCAAAGGTCGATCGGAACAATTTATCAACAATTCAAAATTCACGCATGAAAAGGTTGAGTCTTTTGATGGGGTGATAAAAATTCTCCAGTGACGGAGTTATCGGAAGAATCGAGGCTTTAAAAGGTGAGTCGGCCATGTGTCGCAGGTTAGTAATCCCGTGAGTTATTGTACTCCATGTTTGGGGCGATGCGATACTCCATTGAATACTTCTTCTTGTGTCTGACGAACGAGTTTATAACTATGACAATAAATAACAATGTAGTTGATAGATTTTAAATTGTGATGTTGTGGTTATAACCATTACTTACTGATAATGGATAGCGGTTTCAGATACCGGCATTGGTATATTTGTTAATTTAAACACATGCTCTGACACCACTGGACTTGCGTCTAGTAGCGAAATAAAATTATCCAAAATGGTATCTTATAGAGTTTAAATTTTTTACGACACATTTTTACCTATTGAATTTTAAGTTTTGTTCACAGTAACATTCACTGAAGATGGTACTGTTTATTGTCGAAACATAAGTGCTTGATATCAATTTTTTTTTAATTATTATCAAATACATTACAAGACATAGGAGAAAAAAAAATTATTAAATATTAGTGAATTTAATAATTTATGGATCTCTCGCACAATAAAAATGACTTTTGTATTTTTTTCCATTGATTTTTTATCAATTCGATAGCTTACAGCTGCGTAGTAAGGTTGCAGCATTTCTTTTTGTATATATTAAAAGATGATGGATATTGTATCTCGGTCTTTCAATAGTACACATTTCCAACAGTCTAAACGTCTTATGACTGTATTGTTTGTTGATTCATTAGATAAGACCTGTCAATTAACAGCGTATTTCCTTTGTGAGAGAAAAATATTGCAAATAATTAAACAAGAAACGTTCGGAGAAATGCCTTTGTGTGATTGACAACGCTAGAAACTTGCGTTTGGGACAGTCATTAATTATGCAGGTTCTGAGCCAATGATTAGTGATCCTGCAATTAAATTTAACTCATCGGTCTACTTAATCACTGTCAATGTAAAATGCTAAAAAAAAACCACGCGATCATCACTGTCCATATTGTTTCTATTGAGCATTGTCGATATTGTAAAATAAAAAGTTAACACTATAACGTCAGTCACAAATATAACGATATTTTTCACATGTTATAATATAGAAGAAAATTCAAGATATTTAACTAAAATAGACTATTTTATTATTCGGGTAAAAAGAAAAATTTATCACTGAAAGCAAGGCAGCTTCTTAGTTTGCGTCAAAAATAAATTGACGACTCAAAATTTCCAATGCTTTGAATGCCGGCTTGTACTTACAGAATATTTGCCATGAGCAATGCAGCTTTCCACTTGACGCATAAAGAAATATTTATTTTGGATTTATTTATTTTCAGTTCACTTTTACTTTTGACAAGGCATGTAATGTTGGACATAAAGTACTTGAGTTTACACCGCGCAATGCGGCGTGCACACTCGCATGACATGTCGCACAGGTCGTAAAGTAATGTTGCTTAATAGTTACCTTTTAAAGGAAAGTGAAATAAAATATCGTGTAGTAATAATTAAATATATTATTTGCTGTGTGACAAAAAATCATTAAGTAACTATTTAATCATAAAATATTCAATGAACAAATCAAAATAATTTTTGTGGTGTGCTATTTTTGTTTTTCAGGTTTTACTAACAAAAATGTTGAGTACTGTTAAATTTTCGTAAATAAATCATATTCCAAATAAGATAAAGTACTTCGTGTTAATAAAGATTTGGGTTAGTCTATTTGGACATACTTGAATATTTTATTATTATATATTAAAAATACACCTTGAATAAAACGAATATTATAATGACATGTGAATATATTTTTTTATTATATATTACATTGAATAATAAACCTCTACATAAAATTAATTTAAAACAGTATTTAACACAAAATATTTTTTATTAAGAAAAATAAAAAAAACAGATCGTAAAATAATTAATTTTGTGAATAACATGAAAGACTTTTCATTTATAACATTTCAACGATCATATATAATGATTTTTTTAAAGCGATAATATCTTTTTAGTTGCTAAAAATATGTATCTACGGAAAATGTACGCTATTTTTTATCTTATTTATCTATTACGTATAATATTACTATTTAATCCATTTTGTAAGTATACTATTAAGTCCTAAGCATTTGAGACTACTATTTTTTTATATATTTGTCTGAACTACCTAAATTTATTATTTTCGGCAACTCGATAAAGAGTTGAGGCACTCTTGGCCTTTGCATTTTTGATAAATGCACCATCTGGAGTTCAATTAGGGTTTTTTTTTTTAATAGTTAACCATATTTTTAATTGGTCATAGTTTCAAACATTAACCAAATATTGAGTCAATATAAAAAAAATCTAATTTTCGAGCACTCACTTGCGGATTCAATGTTTACATATAATAATAATAGTACAAAACCAATTATTTCGAAGTGACTTCTGTATATATATAAAAAAAAAACTATAGTCTTCTGTGTATCATGGCTGTAAGTCTATCGGCTATAATACGGTGTGATGATGCTGATAATAAAATATGGCCACATTCATCGTAAATAATTACACCCGATTAAAATAGAATTGTAAAACTTATATAAGAAAAGTGTTATTGTCATTATAAATAAAACTGTTGTCAAAAAAATAATTAATTATTTAATGATTTTGAAAAAGGGTAGAAATTTACATACTTTTTCGGGACATGTCTAAATCAACAAAGCTTAAACTGTGGGTTCCTTGCAAGATATATTTTACTATTTACAAGTAGTCTAGACTACGACACTAAAATGAATATTAATTCCATCAAGACTCCAATAAAATGTGTTCAATTGATCGGTGATTTGAAATACGTTACCCTAATATAAAAATTCTACCCTCGCTTACTGTGTGGTCAAGCCTTGATTCTGGACACAAAATCTAGTCGACCACGTGCAAAGTGTCCCGGCTGCGATGACGCTTCGGCCGCGGTGGACGGCCGCGCGCTGACCGTGCCCTTACGTGGCGAGGATCTTGGTCAGGTTGTGTTTCCGGATGCAGTGGCGGTCAACGTCCGGCCCGCGGTCCCACTGCTCGCGCCAGGCGCACGTGTGCAGGCCGCAGTCCTTCAGCTCCGCCCAGTGCGGCTCCTACTGATCGACAACCGATTTTACAATACACACACACACACACACTATATAAAGTAAAACCTCGATATAACGGACTTCGGATATAACGGACAAAAAATCCGGTCATATATAAAAAAAATAAATTCTTTCTTAATTTTCGAGAGTTGATATAAAAAATAAATAGCAGACTTCAAAAGTGCAAATAAAACTTGATTCCTTTTTAGTAGGATTACCAAAAAGCAAGTCACTTCACGAGGAGTGTCTGAAGACAATTTGATAGAATTTTTTTGGGTTTAGTATTTTTTTTATTAGTATATTTAAAAAAAAAAAAAGGTTTTTTAATAAATTTTGACTTTCGGCTTTAACGGACACCCCTTCCCTCCAATTGGTCCGTTATATCGAGGTTTTACTGTATATATATATATATATATATATATATATATATATTCTAAAAAAATGAGTATTGATATGTGTGTATGTGTCTTATGGTATTTTCTTCAAATTTATATCCAACTCTTCGTGACCTCAAATTTTATGATTTTAAGAAAAATATATCATTATTAAAAGAGACAAAAATTGCATATTTTAGTAATAAATATTGGTAATTAATTTATATCAGAAATGTATCTTATCAATTGCGCGATTTTTTATTTATACTAACCTTTTTAAGGTAAATAAATTGTATGCTTATTCAGTTAATGAAAAATATTCATTATGTGTGATTAATTCTAGCATTTGTTTTTAGCACAGCGAAATTTTTTTTTCTCTGATTTTACCCTTCACAACTTAATATTAATTTATTGAGTTTTTTTTATTTTCATAATTTGTAAATCAAAAAATTTTGAAACACCATTTACTAGTATTACTTATGCGAGTGCTAAAATTATTTATTTATAAATATGTAATGTGCGGTAATTTCATTTGCTTTTTTTTTTGTACAAAAGAGCGGAAGAAATCACTCTTGATCTCTGAAATGTTTGATCTCTTCTTCATCGCATGCAAAGTTCAGTTGGATAATTGAGCACTCCGTCCCGGTAGAGACGAATTACACTATCATATCAGATCGTTTATCGTCGGTCAATATTCCGTATCGATCCATCAATAATCCTGACGCGGCAATTTGGAATCAAGACGCTCGACTGTCATGGCGCTCCGGACATCCCGCCTTTGATCGGCCGGAATGTCTCATGCCACGTGGTATCGCCATTAGGGTGACCACGTGGCCTGATTATTACCAACCACGGACAAAATTAATAATTTAGACATTTAAATACCGCCTGCTGGGTCCTGTGTCAAACCGTTTCTGTTTTCATGGAAAAGTTGTTTCAAGTGTGTTGTATTTATAGTTGACTGCTAAATTATTCAAAACCTGTTATAAAGATGAATAAAAAAACGTATCAATCAAGAAGGAGCGCCAAGAGGCCAAAACCAGAAATGATGGGATGATTATTGTACCCCATCCCTAGCCTTGAAGTATTTATACTCAAAATACAATATGTGATGTTAGTCATACTGTTAGTAACCTAACCTAACCTACCCCCATTCTTGTTATGTTATCTAGTTTTAATATTTATATAATTTATCTCAACTCATGCTACAAAAGGGTTTTAACACATATTTTCCCTTACACAAAAAATATAGTCACTCAGACAAGAAACTCATGTACGCTACCACCTAGAAAAACTCATTGTAAACCCATGAAACTGCGCGCAGGACCTGAGGCAAAAGCTCTAAGAGAAATTGTAAATTAACCCTTTCTACTCCGTTGGCGACAATGTGTCGACATGGTAAATTTCTTTGTAGCTCCGTTGGCGACTATAGGTTGCCATAGTGCACCTTTTATTGTTTATCCTATAAGAAGTCTAGGTGCGTATTAGAGCAGGTATGCAAAGTAATTGCTGCCATTCGGACGTATTCACATTGTGAAATTAAAAAAAACAAACAAAAAAAAGTCCGGAGTTCAAAGGGTTAAGTGAGTAAAAAATATAATATAGTGAAATTTAATTCATTTATTTTTTACGTATCAATAAGCTCATGATATAAAGCTGCCCAAAAGAAGAGGATGCTAATAGCTTATGCCGTTCTGTTGTCGGGCGTGTTGTATCCTTAGAGTTAGGATATTTCCAATAAACGATATAAAAAAGATTATAAGTTTGGATATAAGAATAAAAAAAATGTGTATGGACATGGTCACCGCAGCAGCCTTGGTGGTACTGCGAGACTAGCAACTTCCCGTGCTTCGTGTATCGCCAACTGACATCTCGGCCGTGGGCTGTGGAATGACGCAACAGTCTACAGCCACAGTGCAGCCACAGTGCAGCCACAGTGCAGCCACAGTGCAGCCACAGTGAAGCCACAGTGCTGTCTCCGGGGGGCCACCGTGGAGCCGCCGTGCATTCTCGAGTGACGTTTATTGGTGGACACACAAGGCATCAATCAGCGGCATCACAGGCATGGAGCCCTTTTGGAATTCAGAGTGCCGACCTGCTCTGTCCATTAATCAGTTTGTTGCACAAATAATCTCTGATGTGGGCGTTTCGATGGGAGCTCGTAGTGATGGGCATCATCAAATAAATTCAGTAATAGAAAATAATTATTTCCATAAAAGCAAAACCAATTCTATTGCCTTACATATTTAAATATTAATCATCTATAAGTCTAACAAATTTTAAAGATAATAAACATATGCATAAAAAAAAATTAGGTCTTAAAAAAAATAGCAATTCAATACGCGAATTTTTAAAAAAAGTATGTGTTAAGTATATTAAGTTTAAAAAAAACATGCAATGAATCTTGCAACAATAACTTATGCGTTATTGCTGCGAATAAGTCATAGAAATAATTTAACCGAGTAAGTCATGTGGATAATAATATATTGTATTCGTGATTTTCATATCTCAGCTAAGGAAGAGTAAATCAATCAATACTATTTATATTTACAATAAAAATCGCTAAACCGTCAATGCTGATTAATTTACGATTTACATTGTAATCAATTACAAATAATATAATTGTTGAGCTGTGAGCATATTGTGGCGTAAGATTATATCCTGTTGAGGAATTAACTGACGAAATTTATCTTGCGGTGACAATGTAGTGATTAAACGTGTCTGTGCTTTCTGATAATTATCTGAGTGTAGAAATCATGTGAGCAAATAAACACACTGCAATACTGTGGCATAATAAGCTTACACTGTGGCAAAATTTTAAATAAATATTTTGTGTACTTTATTATTGTCACTCGTCAGTGAAATCCAGACTTGAATCAATCAAATCAAAATCGACTTAACCTCTCTCATAAAAATATGTTTATATGGCAGTAAAAGTAGTTTCGTTACAAGCACGTTATCATTTCATTGAAATTTAATTTTATTGATTGAGTAATTTATAGAATAATGTACTAGATTGAATATAAAATTTAAAGGCAAGATATAAAATACGTGTTTAGGCTATATTTCGTTTAAATTGAGTTTTTATTATTGCTACTTAAAGATATTTATGTTTTCTGTTGTATTGAAATTTAAATTAATAATATGGATATACAAATGTCGATACTTTAGTTTCATGAAATTGCATGTTTATTAGTTTTTTTAACTGAATTTGTCTTTAAAATATTAAAATGGAATCCCAACAAGTACTTTGTCAGAGTTATCACGGAAACGCCTAAGTTTGTATATTTCTGGTCAAGAAATGCTTTATTGCTTGTATGGGCCGCACGCCACTTGTTTGTATGAAAAAACACGTGTCATCCTTCTCCAAATTGTTTGTTTGTTTTTTTTTTTTTTTCTCTATATTGTACCTACCTCCTTTCTTCTTTGCTGTGCTTTCGACTGGCTCGTCAGCTCCCTCAGGTATTCCGCATCGCACGGCCTCCATCTACAACCAACTCACAATGTAATAATGCAACAAACGGTCTAGAATCTGACGATTGCGCCACCCTGGTAATCACGAAGAAACCTCATATTTTAGCCGGACAGATAATTAAAAATTTACAGCATTAATGAGTTGATATAGCGATAATTTATTCAATGATTTCAACAATTCAAAAAGCTTGTAGCTTATTTTTTGAGACTAATTACATTTCGTGGGTGGATAATAGGTCGCCATATTAAAAAAAACTATCTCTTGTTAGTAAATACCAAGTACCATGACGCTCGTGTTTAAATATAGTAAGTATAAGTAAGTTGAAGTACAACATTTATTATTATTATTTTAACTTCTCAGCCTTTTTATAAATCAGCATCAATAATAAGTCTGATTATCTAACATAAAAAAGTGTAAAATTTGTTAATATGTGTTCTTCAATCAAGCGTTGCTGTTACTGGATATTTATTTGTAAAAAAAATATATGGAAACATTTTTTATTTGGTGATGATTTCTACCAGATACGTGGATAGTAGGTTAATACTTACTATCTGTACGTAAATGGCTGACAGATGTGATAAACCAAACGGTAATTTACGTGATAAAACACGTGAAAAGTGTAAAATTCCCCGGAATGCCGGGTTGCCGGGCGACGCCATGGGCGCACCATGGGGGAGAAAGTAAAGGCGCGTGGCTCAAGGCCAGAGGTCAAATTTCAATGTGATGTTTGCGTTTTAATATATCTCGATTTCGTTTTCAAAATTGATTTTGTAAAAAATAAAATATATCCACGCGCGTAGAAAATAACACCATAACTATTGAATATAACACCATAAGTATTTTTTAACCAAATTATAATGAATTTATAAGATGTGTGTATATAACGCGAATAAACCATAATAGCCTTCATTGATAGCAAAACCTTTTTTTAAATATTATCTATCAAAAATTAAAAAAAACTCTGCGTGTAAAGTATTATCAGGACCTTAATCATTTTTAAAAAAGTCTGTGTAGAAAAGTATTTAAACTTATTATTGTTATTTATTTAATTTTTTTAGTAATTGACATCTACTTTTTAATGCTAGGTTAAAAATAAAAAACATTATAATAACAAAAACACAATTTAAATCATGGGTATTTTTTTTACTTAAAATGAAGGATTGAACTAATTCTAACTAAAAGTTAAATAAATGCTTTTCCATAAAAAGTTATTTTTAACTAATATTAAAATCCCATTGCTTATGGCTAGCATTTTACATCAACTCTTATCATCATTTCGGTGAATTGACAGTTTCATTAACCTTGTTATAAATTAGAAAAATGTAATTAACCTATTATTACCATGTATATTTATCAAAAAATCAAATTGATGATGGGAAATATCTCAGGATACAATCAAGTGTTATCTAACAATATAATTTATATTGCAAGCGAGTAGGTATCATTTTTTTACTATTGTTAGTGATTTCATACATACAGCTTAATTTTTTTGTGGATATAATTCTAGTTTTTTACATTCGCAATTATAATTGCCATTTTTTTGTCCATGATCGAATTCGTCTAGGGAGAAAAGTAATTATTTTTTGCGATGAATTCACATCGAAAATATCTTGTAGGTATTCAGATAAGGCTTGTGTGTTATGATACAATGATCTTTTGTCGAATACCTTTGACATTATCATTCGATTTTATTAGATATATTTGCGCTAAAATTAAAAACATTTTTAAAATCTTCATGTCACGATGCTATGAAGTAAAATTAAACTTAAGCTGGCAAGCAAATTATTTTTGATTCAGTAAAGCGTAGAAAGGTAAATATTTTTGGTCGTAAATATTAAAAAAATAAGCTTATAATGTGTCGGATTATGTGTGGAACGAAAGTTATGCGTGGAATTCTTTAAAAATTCTGTGACTATATCAAAATTACAATGTTATTCAACTCCATTGAAATGTGCTTCGTAATAAATTTTCTCAAGCAACGGGCAATCTATCAGCATCGACATTCAAATAAAATATATTTATTTGTTCCTATAATTATACGAAATCTTCATGTCTAAATGCGTGGGATTATTTGACAGGTAATAAAATATTTAAAAAAAACCATTAAATGTTCCTCAAAGTTATTAATAGAACATGCAGAAGAAGCGTCAGTTGATGTATAATGATAATAAAAAAACGGCAGATTAACGAGTTCAAATTCGAGACACTCGAGTTTCTTCTCTGATCTAGTTAGCACCCAGTAACAGCGTGCAATTTAAATCGCATTAACCAATTACTTGTGTATAAAAACGTACTTTTGACTTGTAAGTATATCATTAAACTCACATTGGGCGCAACACTCCCTGCGGTAATGGCAGTACTTATCGCGTGTCACAGCTCTTCGCCACAAGCTGTGAGGCTGCTTACCATTTCAGCCACGAGGATGTGTTGCGTAAGGGTTTCTTATGGAATTACGGAGACCAGTGCTGGCAAACCCTCTGTACTCTTTAATCAAATTAAAATTAAGAATAGCCCGTACCACAATTAGTATAAACGTGCCTCAATGGTACTAAGAAAATTGCACTATTCCTTCAAGTATATAGTGCCGTACAGACTTTTATAGTTAACCCCACAGGTGTCATAAAACACTTGTTATATGTGAGTCGACCATCTAAACGTTGTTTTAAAAAACCACCTGTTTTTTTTATTGTTTTCGCGAATCACTGGTTCGCGATCACTGGTGTAGACCTATGTAGACGTGGACTGGATTGCGCGGACCTTACTGCGTTTTCAATGCGAATGCGAGGCGTGGCTAAAGTTCGGATTTCTATATCGAAATATGTACATGACTAATCAGTTTGATCTACAAAACACAGCTCTGTGTTACTGTGTTGCACATTGAGAAAAGTATTTGAATTTTATGTATACTTGAATAACTAATATGTTTTTAGATAATCGATTCATTTATGAAACGATGAGTCCCATTGTTTCAAATCCACAGCTCTGGGACTATTGTTATATGCAAAAGTAGAAATGTAAAAAATAACAGTAATTTACAGTATTTTCGATAGGTTGGAATGTATAGTAAAAAAGGTTTTTTTTCTGACCTGGGACTTCCTGGGGGACGGGGCGGGCGTCCCCTCCCCCTCATGAGTGGCACGAGCTCCACCCCTCCCGTAAGCCTCATCAGCTGCCTCGTGGGGGTGCCCCCGGTCCTCTCACCCCCACAGCTAGACGGGAAGCACTCCAGCAGCGTCCTCTTCTTTCCATCCTCCGGCCGCCTTTCATTCTTGCACCCGCACTCACCCTCAGCTTTCAAAGCCTCCCTATTGAATTGCTCGGAGTCCTTTGTGCCTTGTTTTTCTGCATCTTTCGGTGCGAAAAACTCGCTATAGTCTCGGATGTAAGGATTCTCTCTTGACATTTCGTGTTGTTTGACAAAGTCTGCGGGCATCTCCCTTTCGATCGAGTTCCTCGCCGTCGTGTGCTTACTTTTGATAATGCAAGGCATTCTATTTGAATCGGGAGGCGACTTTCTATGCCCCTTGTAGTTTTTTTGTCCAGAATAATTATTCTTATGCTCGTTTGGACTGAGTCTCACGAGTTGGTGAGGATTTTGTTCATATTGATGTAGGTCCGGACTTTTCTCGAATTGCGTGTGTTTCTTAGAAGTTTTTTCGATTATATCCGGAAAATTAAACGTGCTTTCTGTGGTCCAACCCTGTTCAAATTCGAGACAAGTTTAACTATATAACGCTATCTTTGGAATGAATCTAAATGATATGCATAAATATATTTATTTTACGAAAGCGACGGTATTATTAGCATCCAATATGATTAGCCTACGGAAAGCCGAGAGACTGACAGGAAAGAATGGTTCCTTGCTGTGACATCTCTACGAAAATGTGCCAAGGTCGCCTGTCAATACAGCCTGAAAAGCATTCGGTATCAAGCCAGGGAACTACCCTACTTTCATGCATTCCATTTATAGGCTCGCGTAATTAGAATAACTAACAAAGCCCGTAGTCAAATTCAGTTTGCAAACGAATTCCTAATGTTTTTGCAAAGTTTGAGCAAATTCGACGAATGAAATAACGGACGGTTTACCAAGTTGTTAGCTTTATGGGTCAACAAATTAATTTCGTGCCGAATGAATGGATAATATTTTATATTTGCACAATGAAAAGAGACAGATAATTATTTCTGCATTAACCAATCATTGGGTAAATATTTGGCAGAATGATAATCTAAAATTATTCACAGTGAGACAATGAAACGCGAATTCCTCAAAACTGTTATAAAATATGTGAAGATAATAAAGTATTTTTAGTATTTATTGTAGCAGTTAGTGATTATAAATAAATTTGTTCGTTTTTCGTAAATTGTGTATTAATATATATCGCTTAGTATAACCTTCAGAACGTGTAATTTAATAATATTTTATGCAGACTACTTAGAGGTCTAAAACATCACATTCATGGAGACATATCGCCGAATAAACATAAGTTCTGGGGCGTTTTTTAACGCGAAGATTAACTTTAAAACACGACTAAGGTGACTTGTGTAGCAATCGATAAAAATGTTAAATTTATTATGAAGTTCTATATCAAATCGCACTACACAGTAACAACACAATCGACCAACAAATCGTATCGTGTATAATTTTAATTGATAATGATTAAGTACATTTTTTCAAATATTGAAAATTGATTAAAGAAACTCTCAAAAAAATATCATCGTGATTTGTGCGGGATTTGGAACCCACATCCCCAAGCTTATATGGCCGATGCATTACCAATTATATCAACGAATCACTGGTACTAAGCAATAATTTTTAACAATCATATTCTATAAATGAAACAACGTACTTATTATGCCAATTAAATATTGTGTGACTTGCAATACTAGACTTTTAACCCAAAGTACTTAGTGAAGCATTTTAAATCCGATCTGGATATTATTATTTTTAAAGTCTATTTAACTAAGCCAATACACGCGCTTGTTAAATATATTATAGATTTTTGTGAAGACCGTCTCACAGGAAGTACGATTTTGCCTATACACTAATGCACCGGCCATGTAAGCTTAGGGATGTGGGTTCAAATCCCACACAAATCACGATGATATTTTTTAATCAATTATCAATATTTAAAAAAAATGTACTTAATCATTATCAATCAATAAAACCTGTATAGGCAAAATCGTACTTCCTGTGAGACGGTCTTCACAAAAATCAATAATATATAATTTTTAAGTTAACACAAAAAATTATATGGAAATTCGTTGGTCTAGTAAGGGTGTGCTTAGTATATACGTTAGAAAGCAATAAATAAGGTTGAGGGTTGATTCACCATGGAGTGGCTGAAGTTCCTGCCGATGTCTCCGGGGTGACGCCAGGGCCGGCCTCCGGGCCCTCGTCCTCCCCATGGCCCGTGCGACACCAGCTGAGGGTCAAGGCACACATTCACCATCAAATCATTCTAACCAGACAGAGCCGGACTGCCCCGGAAGACTGGGCATTACCCATGCACTGCACATGCATACTTGTGGCCCGATTATTATGCATCTCAGCAATAAATGTTATTATAAAAATTCAATATTTTTGAGTACTTGGTGGAATTCCATAGTAATATTTTAAATATGTAAAATACTAGAGTGGTTTGATAAGTCAGTGACTTTTTTAATTTCCCGCATAGTAACTTTAAATACAGCCCTGTTCCCGTCAACTTCCATCTATTAATAGACTACTGTACAATTTTGGGTAAGCTACCCATATTAGTTTGTGTTTGACAGCTAGTGAAACCAGAAAAAAGTGCTGTTCCATCAGGACAATGCACTTGAGAAAACCTATTATTTGGAAGAAAAAAAAATTGGAAAAACGGTGGACTAAATGTATCGAGCTAAAAGGAGACTATGTTGAAAAATACAACGATTATTTGCCGAAAAAAAAAATTTTATTCAAAAAGTCACTGACTTATCAAACCTTTATATGTGGAAGAATTTATATGTGGAAAAATCACTCAAGTATTTTACTTATTTAAAATATTGTTATTATAAAACTTCGTTTTCGATGATTATGTTTTAAGTACTGTTTAATACTCAATTCTGTATTCCATAAGTAATGTGCAAAGTTTACGATATGGTGTAGATATAGCAACGCATTGATTAACACAAAATTTAAATAGATAAACACACCTCAATGATATGACTGCAATATGCCTTCAGTCCAAAACAATTATGAATCTTTATTCTACCCCTACAATTTTTTTCATTAGCTATTTGTTATTTATATTAAATCAAACATATGTAATATAACTACATCAGATTTATGCAATAACGGCTACTTCAACTATTTTTTAGTATTTCAAGTTCTGAAAAAAAAATATTGAGCTCCCGATCCGACTCTGTATACGGCAGGAATATCGAAAGTAACTAGCTTTGGTAACAGTTTCAGGTTACTTAACATGCGTAACCGATTCAAATACTTACTGCCTTCGGCTTGAGTACACGCGCGAGATCTCATTTTCAAGAAGGCCTCGATTCTCAGAATAGTACGATATTAGTAGGTAGGCTGACACGTGTTCCTCGAAATTATTTATTTGAACTTTTAAACCTTATCATCAAAGTTAAAAACACGACATTACCGTAAATAGTATATGATAGCTAAACTGGTAGCAATGAAATATTAGTTTTTGGAGTTGTGCGTGAAAACAATATTTGAATTAAAAAAATTGGTTATTTTTAATAAATTCTAGCATCGGGTGTATTTTTCGAAGTAATCATTGAATCCATTTTAAAATATTGGAGTTCTCACCATTTTCCGTTCAAATTCCAGATTCTTTTTGGCCACTTCGTCCTCCAGTCGCTTCTTGTAGTTAACGATCTCGTCTGAAATGCAAACATGGTGCAATATGAGAACCCAATGGCTGGATATAAATGGAATGCCATGCTTTATTAACTGAAGTGATTTTCACAACGTAGCCGTGAAAAATGCATGAGAAAATATTATAACATCATTAACTTTTAACAAAAAAGAACCGTCGCGATAGTTCATTAAGTTGAATTATTATTTTAACAAATTATGTTTTCTTTTCATCAAACGATATCAAATTTCCGATCAGTACTCATTTAATTAAGAATTCCTGTGCAATATTTAATTCTACAGTTTCATTAAAACAAACAGTTTCCAATCAGTGCTGTAAACAGTATTTTTTAGTTAAATTATCACGCTGTCCTTTCAAATGTACCCAAACGGGTTTATTACAGTAAAACCTCGATATAACGGACCCCTGTTTAACAAACTTCTGATATAACGGACAAAAAAACCGGTCAAATTTAAAAAAAATAAAACGTTTAAATTTTTTTTTTTCGTAATTTCCGAGAGTTGATTATAAAATAACAGCAAACTTCAAAAGTGCAAACAAAACATGTTTCCTTTTTAGGCATATCCACATCACGACGAGTGTCCAGAGAAATACAATTTTGTTTGTGTTTTGTATTTTTTATTTATATCTTAATACACAGTGTACTTTCAAAAAAAAGTTTTTTTAAAAGATTTTTAGGCTTTAACGGACACCCCCATCCCCCTAATTGGTCCGTTATACCGAGGTTTTACTGTATTTATATTGAACATATTTCAAAAAGATTTAAAGCAGGGTGTCGGGTGAATGTGAATAGTGACCGTTATTGCGATATGCTGCGAAAATTTTTGGAGCCATAGTTACAGTAGTTTCAAGATTTCAACTCAAGAACGTGCTTCCAACAAGACACTTGCCATACACCCAATCAATTAATTGAAGCTGCTAACGAATTATTCCCTAATAAGGTGATTTCACGTAGAGGTAACATCAACTGGCCTCCCAGAAGCCCCGACCTTAGCCCTCTTGACTATTTCGTATGGGGATACCTTAAAAGTATGGTATATGAGAATAATCCGACGAATTTAACGGAATTGAAACAAAACATTAAATCAGAAATGGCAGCGCAATATCGAGGGCTATGTGTCAGCGTGTTATCAGCAATCTTCGTTCCAGATTAGAAGAGTGCCAGCAGCGCGTAACGGTCACCATTTGGATAACATCATCTTTTCGAAATAATTTACTGAACTAACAAATACCCGATACTCTCTTTGGACACGATAGATAACATGCTCAATATAAATGTTTAGCAAAATAATGCATATAGTATGGGGTTTTACCTAGACATTTCCTGTAGTTGATTTGATCCTGTCTGGGGAGCCTCCACCTCAGCAGGTTCTCAACGGTGGCGCGCGCCCCCGGGTGGAACCACAGCTGAGGGTCGCGACCCCTGATGCGCCCCCCGCTGCGCCCCCGACTGCGCCGCTTCTCCAGGGAAGTCTTCTCCGGAAACTGACTGCGGATCAACTGAAGGGAAACTCAGTGTACGGCGCCAATTTCAAATTGTAAAGGTAAATCTATACTGTCGCCATGGAGACGGATCAACCACCTCGCTAATCATAATTAACGTTCTAGCTCTTGAGTCTACCTTCTGTGCTACTTTTACTTATTATTACTACCTTTATATAAATAAAACATCGGAATTCGTGTTATTTCCGAATTTACTCTTTATATATTTATATATTCATGTTTATAATGAAATTTACATTTTTACAATATACTTCTATTTATCTCAAATAATTTACATTTAAATGGTAAAAAAAACATGCTTGCACCAAAAAAAATACTAATTCAAAAACGTGCTAAAAACTTGTATTTGTATATTTACGAGGGCGGTCCGATAAGTACTAAGCCTACAAAAGAAAAACGAAAATTTTGAAAAAGTGGCGATTTATTTCTCAAAATAGTCTCCTTTTAGCTCGATACACTTGACCCAACTTCTTTAATCCATCTGAAAAATACGTTTTCTCGAGGTCTGCAAAGTAGGCCTCCGTGGTGGCGATGACCTCCTCATTTGACTTAAATTTCTGCCCGGCGAGTGACTTTTTCAAGTTTAGAAACAAAAAAAAATCGCACGGGGCCAAATCTGGAGAATATGGTGGATGGGGGAGCAGTTCGTAGTGCAATTCGACTAATTTGGCGAATTGCACTACAACAGCGGAGGTGTGAGCCGGTACGTTGTCATGGTGGAAGAGCATTTTTTTCTTCGCCAAATGGGGCTGTTTTTTCTGCAATTCGGCGTCTAATCGGCCCAATAATTCGGCATAGTAGAGCCCTGTGACCGTTTTGCCCTTCTCCAGGTAATCAATGTAGATCACACCTTGTGAATCCCAGAAAACGGTGGCCATCACCTTTCCGGCCGATAGAACAGTCTTCGCCTTCTTCGGAGCACGTTCGGCGGGTGAAGTCCACGAGGATTCGTATTATACTCGTATGATATTTCGAGTTAATTCAGGTTACTTATTTAGTAAAAAAATATACTTGTACAAACATCTCATTAAGAAATAAAATTTGTTTTCGATGGGGCTATTATTTTTTTTTCAGGCTAATGGTTCGGTTCTCAAAGGTTTCGAATCAATTAATATATTGCATTAAATTGAAGAACAACAGATAATACCATGCAATCAAAATAATAATAATAAAAAAAAAAACAATCATCGAACGGAGTGCAATAATGTTTCTTTAATTTTATTTGACCTTTTCAAAGCATTCGATACGATCTCTGTAATTGTGCATCGGACGTACAAATATTTATTCTACTTTAAGAGAGCCAGTAAAAAATACTATGAGGTTTAAGGCTGCGCTTGAGACGTTAATCCACCATTGTTTCACTCCATGCTGCGATGATTGTCATCTATCGAATCGTAAAAAAAAATGATTCCGGTTCGGGTGGACCGGTCGTCTCTTCTCCGGAGGTCTTCGCCTTTGTGGAACTATGAAAAATAATTTCCTTACGAACTTGCATTACATTCTTAACGCAGATTAGATGGCTGCTATCAGATTGAATAGTTTTTAAATGAAAAGTTATCGTCCGCTCTGATACTCGGCAGTGCAGTGTTACAGAAATTTCTTCGGAGTGAGGCGAAGTTTTGAACTTAAACTTTTCGTACTTCAATGTAAACTCGCTTCTAATTTATAAAAACACAAATTGTTTTATTCTTAGGCTTTGGAGGCCTTCGTTATGAGTTGATTCGGTTTCTTGAATTTTCTCCGACGTTTTGGCCACCCTGCTGGGTCGATCTTCAGAGATTTTAATCGAAAATCTATGAAGATGGTTCCAACACGGGAAACTCAACGTCAGAGGAATATATAACCAAATCTACTCATAAATTATCTCCTGAATATATATTTTTAATCATTTTACCATTAATCACTGGAAGCATTATTTATATTTAAAAAAAACATAAATCAAATACCAGCTTTCACATGCGGGAGTTTTCAGTAGTATGGTTATAATTCATAATGAAGATTTTATCTTTTTTCAGGACTGTAATCACGACAATTCAAACTATGCAATTGGGATTAGCTTACTTTTTTCTCGGGATATATTTCATCCAGTAGTAGATTGTGTCTTCTAGAGCTGGGGTTGTGCGGAGCTCCTCCCCCTGGCTTCCCCCAGGGGTTGTAAGTGCGCAACATGTCCAATGCCTTAAAAAAACCAACAAAACATCTTTTTTTTTAAATAAGAAACCAGAACCGACGTGAATTTTATTCAAACGGCAATAAAGCCTATTATTATTTATATTATAATGATTATTTTTTTATGTAGGCTCTGGAATGCTTATATTGTTTTTGTTAATGATTAAGTGTTTTTGCAGTTTTGAAGAAATACTCCGCTCATGAGTTATATACCGCGTTTTTTAAGTCTAAACATCCAACGATTCGATCCCCATACTAGAGTCATCTTCAGGAAAACATATTTTTTGAAGATGATCCCAGTCCCGCAACCGAAATGTAAGTATGTTCTTTATAAAAAAAAATAACAAGTGTTAGCTTAAACGTCTGGTAGTTTTATGTAACTATAAAGCCGTGTTTGCGTTAAATACACTAACGGCACTTGAAAACACATGCAATGTGATGTAATCGTAACAAACCGTAAACATACAAATAAAGCTTTGAAAGCTCCGTAAACTTTGCAGTGGATTGATTGCATTTTCTCTCCAAATATAGAATGAAAAAATATAAAACAAATTTGATTTTTTTAAGTCATCGACGGTCATATTGATAAGAGATATTGGTCGTTAAGACAATTATCAGAGTGTCTGACGAAAAGCGTAATATCGATCATGCACGGTGAAGCAACCGCATTTCAGGTAGATATCTTTGGCTTCGATCTGAAATGGATCATTTTATTATTTAATATGGCGGAAGGCTGTTTTACAATCGGTATCAATTTAACAAGCAGAAGCGGCTCGAGCTTATATTTAGATATCAAAATATCGATCGCATGGGGAGGGACTGCGTGCAGCATGGCAGCGAGCCTCGATTCTTCACTATTTATAAATTACACGATCGCAAACTACTACCATCGACTTGAGAGATATATGGGATTATTATAATCACATCGAGTACAGTAATATTACTATATTCCAGTATTATCAAAGCTACGCTAAAATAATAGGCTTTAGCGAAAACACAAATCAATTGACACAAATGAGACGACTGCGAGAATTTTCGTAAGTAAGTAACAACCAGTCGTGTTGTAAATAAGATACTATTAAATTATTTTTATATTTTTTATTCTGTAAGTATTATTATAAAAATATATTTATTTTATCCCTGTAAGAAGCTTTGGTCTGCATTGATCAAATAAAAACTCAATTGTGAAGAAAGAAGAAATTGCTAGCAAATAAATATATGATCGTAATCTCACAGCCATTTGGCTGCTCGCATTTTTTATTTGTTGCATGATTTTCCTTAACTTTATATTGTAAATGAAGATGTTTATTCCACACGACATAAACATAAAAACGTTTTTCTATATTTTGTTCACTGTTAGTCGCAAGTTATTATTTGAGTGGGCGTTTTAATGGCAGAGTTTAAGAAATAATTTAACATAATCATGTCTGTGTACAAAAAAAGTTTGATTTATTAAACTACCTATATGGACGATTATTACATGACGTTTATTTTAATTGTTATTTTTGTCTATTTTAGATTCTTTTAAAAAGTCAATGACAAGTGAAACGCTGTCTTTTTTTAATGAAACATTGTTTAAAACACATCAACCTGTCGCGTGGAATGATTTATACATAATGAGAAAAATTATAAATATATTATTGTGTTAACCATCACTTGACTTTTATTAATGGTAGATTTGTATTCAAAACGTTTTTAAATTAATATTTTTAGTTCAAAATAGCGCTTTTTTATTATTTTTGTGATCATTGATATCATGCATTGAATAATTTTTTTTTTTAATTAATGTGATTCTCACACTTTTCTTTTTATAAAAATATTAAAGGTTCAAATATCTATTGGTCAGTCAAATATAATAGTTTAACATGTATCTGTATTAAAAAAAAAGAATAATGATAAATTTGGATAATTTTTTTTATATATAATCAATGCTAAGGGATTGCTTTCAATTGCAGAAAATATCAATGTGTTTCTGACAAAATAAAAAAGGCTTGCCTGTAAATAGCAGCGCTAAACTTTCTTTCCAACTTTTATATTTTTTGCAAAATTAACGTATGACACGACATTGAGTATTAAAATACAAATATACTCTCCTTTACGACAGAAATTATATAAAGTACATAACGGCTATTTATAAGTATAAAATTTACAAAATCTACCAGAGATAAAATATACCTGCACAAATTTAAAATTTGTTTATTGTCTAACTAACATATACTATAGTATTTAAGTTTATGATTCATACATGAAACAATGTCAAAAATCTTCATTAATTATTTTGAGACAGGTGTGATACCTAAAAAAATTGAATGATAGATTTCTAATGTTTAGTACTTTTCTTTTGTGCAACAAGAGCAAGTGGTTTATATTAATTGTTCTACATGTCTAAATTTCGTGTTACTAAATAAGTTTTGCATGTATATTTTTGTATAAATACAGTACGGCTAAATTTTGTGTTCAAAACATTTAATTACTTTTTGTTTAATCAACTACAATGTACCAGTTAATATTCACATAGATTTTATCTTTTTTTTTTTAATACACACAATAAAACAATATCTTAAAATCTACTTTTTTTGAAAATTACACCTACATTGTTAATGTTGTTAACACTGTTCAATTTGTTTATATTTTTATAATATTTTATAACGTACAATTATTTTTATCGCTCATAAAAAAAAAATAACTACAGCGTACCTGGCGCTGCTCGTTCCGGCGCATTTGGTCGTAAGTTAGCATTTTTAATACTTCACTGTTTGCAAGAGTTTGCTTTTAAAACTTTGGATCGTTGATTATATTTATTCGGCCGGTAAATTAATTTTACGAACACACAGAAGGCAGGAGCGCTGCGCCGGGGCCAGGGGCTGAGCACGAATGATAAAGGAAGATAAAAGTTCTGAGGGGGTCCCGTGCCGTCGCCATTGTTGACTTCCGCCCCCTCTCCCCCCCCACCACCCCCGGGGGTCGCGAAAGCCTTTTCGCAAACGAAACTCAAACTTTTTAATGTCCCTCGTTTACTTTTCTCCCGCAGAGCTAATAAGTTTTATGCTGCCCTATATTGCGTACACGATATCGCGTACAGGTAATGTAACGATTATAATAAATTGATTATTTATGAGTATCAGTGGCGTGCAGTCCGTATAAGCAATGAAAATAATTATACTACAGGGTGTCCAAACAGAGCATCGGGTATTTGTTAAGTAAAAACAAAAACTAATTGTATTCAAGTATTTTTTTATTGATGATTATAAGAATACAAAATGGAAAATTATAGTTGTCTTGAGTGTCCAAGCTTCGAATCCATAAAGGAGAACTGAGACATGAACAATTTTTTTTTTACATTTGATGAATTTCCATCGAGATTTCAGGGTTGTATCTCTTGAGCATAATGCGTGCTGTCTCAATCCTCACATTACTTTTTTGATCAGGATTTCAGTTTTCATTCAACCAGTTTCATAAATACCTAAATCTTTTAACTCATTTTACTAATTTGTTTTAAATGTAGGCATTAAAGTTGTCAAGCTTAAATATATTAATTCAATGTTTTTTTAAATGTTGACTGGTACGTGACTCAATGGATTGCACTGAATGTATTTAGAATTTTTTCACAGTACTATTTCCTTTAAGGTAGTGTATATAGGGTGTCCAAAGAGAGTATCGGTTATTTGTTAGTTCAGTAAAAAAAAAAAACTACTAGTAATCAAGTATTTTTTTTACTGTTGATTATAAGAATACAAAATGGAAAATTATTTTAAAAAGATGATGTTATCCAAATGGTGACCTTTACACTGCTGGCACTCTTCTAATCTGGGACGAAGATTACTGATAACACGCTGACACATAGCCCTCGATATTGCTGCCATTTTTGACCTGATGTTTTGTTTCAACTCCGTTAGGTTTATCGGATTATTCTCATAAACCCTACTTTTAAGGTATCCCCATACGAAATAGTCAAGAGGCCTAAGGTCGGGGCTTCTGGGAGGCCAGTTGATGCTATCTCTACCTGAAATGACCTTAATAGGGTATAATTCGTTAACAGCTTCAATTGATTGATTGGATGTAAGGCAAGTGTCTTGTTGGAACCACGTTCTTGAGTTGAAACCTTGAAATTCCTGCAACTCTGGGCCCAAAAATTTTCGCAATAACGGTCACTAAAACAAATACCCGATACTATTTTTGGACACCCTGTATTATATCTTCGAATTTATACAATAGAGATATTAAACCTAATTTCAAAATAATAAAATTTTATTCACCTATTATAATAAATATACCATAAAATACAACTGTTTACGCAGAATTAAGTTAACAGCACCAAAACAGATGAAAGGATTGTACTTTCTTAGATAGAGATTCTGACCCAATAGCTCAGTCGTAATCTCTAATATTACTTGTAATTCATAAGACTATTATTCCGGTGTATATCGATACGTGAGATAAATACTGCCACAGCGTAGTCAACTTTCATAATAGAAGATAATTACTAATTCTCATTTTCAAATTGAGTAGGGATAAAAGTGTTTTTGTTTAGATACACGAGCTGATTAACAATTGTTTCCATTTCTATATAACTTAACAATGTAGATAGATACCTAGCACCGCCAATTACCTTACCTTGTCTGCTTCCTACATCCGGAACAATATCTTACAGCTCAGCACCGATTGTGTAAAGATAAGACTTTATGTAATACGCCCTTTAAGTATTATTTATAATTAGTATTATATCAGTGGTGTGAGATAACTTACAAATGTATTTTTGGTTGTGAATTCGACTTCTTATTCACGTAGCAAGTGCTAGTTGATAATATTTGCGATCATTTATTGATTTAATACCGTAGATGTAGATATTCTGACACTCCAAAACTGGAATGTATAGGATAAGGTTTTGAATGGGAGAATTTCCAAAGAGAAACAAACCACTTACAATTCTAGCACTTCCAGTTGCTTTCAGGCGCGATGACGAGGCACAGGCTTTGTCAAGCAGCCCTTGCAGAAAAGCTTTCAGCATTTCTGAAAACTAGCTAGAGCCTCGGTAGCCCCTTTTGAACCTTGTAACATCGAGACTTGTCCACAGAAATTGACAAATTTTGAGCGAAGCTAAAAGACTTAAAATCAATGGATTCAAAGCAAAGAATTTACTGTACATTAACAATTCTAACCAATTTGCTATTTATATTTAAATATAAATGTAAATGCTTACTTACACTTTTTGCAATTCAAATTAAATTTATATATTCAAAATCATCTAAATCAGAAAAGCAGCTTTTAAGTGATTTCCCTTTTCTTTCTAAACCACCAATAAAAGAAACGTTAAATTAGATAGGCCTACAGCTCTCTAGTGAGAGGCTTCAAAATTTTGCGTAAATTAAAAAAAAACGTATCTTCGGGAATTTCATGCGACCAACTTACGGATTGATTATTCAGAAGCGCGAATATCCGATTCGACCGCTTTTGATTTCACGCATGGCGATTGTCGGAAAATGTCAATCAAAACATAAATTAAGCGAATAATTTGCAATTTCTTCTGTTGATCCACGTTCAGGTGCCGAGTTTCACAACTGAACAAACAATTAATTTGACTTTCGCATTAGCAGGTGGCGTGGGCGGGCCGGATGCTGTGCTGATTTCTGCGGCTCAATTTTTACACTTCTTCCTTTGTTTGGGTTAATTGCAGAGACTTCTCGCTCTACTCGGTGTATTGAAAACTGGCGATTCTGCAAATCAGCGAGACAGGCCTGTTCACGATAACTGTGGTGTAGAGATAGCGAAATCAAAATACGACTTGAACCATTCAATAATTATTATATTGGTTATTCCGATATTGATGTTTGTGGTTTATGATGCCTGAGCGCTTTCCATACGTTTTGATTTCGGTTTCTGGTGCAGGTGTATTGTTGGACAATAGCACGTAGTAACTGCGAGTAAAAACCAAGTACACGCTTGCTAAAGGCAACACACAAATTAAAAGAATAACGCTGAGTGTCATCTATTACCTGTATATAATTATTTGATCTTAATACACTTTTAGCGGGTAACCAAATTGACTAATCTAATGTGCGTAGCGGGCAAAATTCGCGTAAAATTGCGCGTGTGAAATCTAGTCTATACACTCTTTGATTTGCATGTAGTCAAATAAATCGTTTCCTATAAAAAGTTGAACCACTTCATACACGCTTTGCGGATTACTTGGCATCACAACAACACCACTTTGTCCTAAAAATTGTTTAATAATTGGAGGATTATCATTCTCTGACCACTCCACTTCTTCATTGTCATTGGACAGTATTGGTAGAAGTAACGTTGACGAGTCTAAACAAACATTACGAGCTGTAAACCTAAAGAGTAAAATGTTCTTCTGCCGCTTTTAGAGTAAACACATTCAAAAAGGTACAAATACGCGCCCCGCTTTTAGACAGCAGTCCGCGAAACGGTACTAGTACCCGCCCCGCCTTTAGTGTGCTAATATCGATAGATGCCTTTAATTGAAAAAAACATTTTTTGCGGTTAAATGGTAAGGAAGTTTGAGAATCCTATGCACAAAAAGACTGTGCAAAAAGTTAAATGTGTAATCAGCGGTTAAATCACAATAAAAAAATAATACTGCGGTTGAGCGATTTCAATCTTGCAAATTTGAATTTTATTAGGAAAAAGGTATAGTATCTTTATTGTACATCTTGTTTGTTATTCAATAGCTTACAAATAATTTAATCGATAGCTATATACTCCCATGCTCTTTCGTTCTATTCGTAATTAACAAGCACAAGGAAAAAGTTGTGAGATTGTTCAGTAATTCCCCGAGGCTGTATTTAATAACATAATTAATTTTCAATTATGTCTTTCTATTTTTTAAGCACTATCATTTAATTAGAAATAATTATTAATTATCACGTAATTCTCTTTGTATATTTTCTTTTATTTTCAGCGGTGTGCTCTCTCGAATACACGAAGCTGCTTCCAGTTGTATTTTTGCGTAGCAATAGTAAAATAAAATGAAAACACTGTTCTAGGAAAAATCTCTTTAGTTACATATTTTATGAAAAATTTACATATTCAAAAAATATGTATAATAAACTTCGATTACGTCCCTTGAAATTTAAAAATTGGACAAGTTAAGATGTCTCCTGCTCGTGTATCTCCTATTCCTATGCGTATACAAAACACGTCAGTTTTTTTTCCAATCTTTTTATTTTTGCTAATACCAGTTTGTAATCACTGTTTTTACTAATAAAATATATTGGTGTTTACTGTGAATTAGTCAATCTATATTTTTCTCTTGTTTGTTTTATTTTTAATACGCGAACAAGTAGCATATACAAATATAAGTCGACGTTACCCAATACAGATCACGAATCGTCTGTTATGGTAATAAATAACTGATATCCAGAAATTCGCAAATAATTTAAGTAGCGTGATAGATTTAAAGGTAGAGTAGGTGCACCATTTCATATTTTATAGACACGAGATCTAAAAAAACAGACACGATAAAAATGAATTGATAAACTGAATAAATTTGCTTCTCTGCCGTTTATTTATATATTTTTAAAAATGATGACAAAAAAATTAGATAATTATCTTAATATTACGAAACAATTTTGAGACTTCAAAAATATCGTGCTATGTATATAAATTTTAAAATATATGTCTTGTACAGATCTTCTTGAATTAAATGAAAACACATGGCATTATATTCTTGAAATACGGTCCTGACGCAAAATGCTTGGTATATCTATTGACATCCCCATATTGGTGACAATCTTGTGGTCAGTTGTATCTATATTTTCAGCTTGTACTTTGAAAGTCTGGGATCCATCGTCATAGTTAATAAAAATATTAAAAATACTCGTTAAGGTTAGCAATTCAAAAATTCAATGTCATCACTTTTAGTAAATAATAGTACAAAGCCAACATGGATGCGAAACGACCTCATATAAAAAAGATATGTCAATTCGATAGCAAGTACGTAACTCCAGCAAACTTTTTTTAAACTCCAATAACTTTATTACACATATCTTATCAAACGTTTTCCATACATTTCAATCCAATATATTATTAGCCCTACAACCTAGGCAATAAATAAAAAAAAAACACTACCTTATAAGATAACTCTATTCACACATTCACGGAAACGTTATTTAAAAATAAATAAATAACAAAATGGTAGCGCACCATAAGCAGAGTACATTCGTATCATTGAATCAATTTCGATTATAGCTGCTTACGTAAACAAGCATTGAATGTCTAATAAATTTTCCCTAATGGTGGTGATATGGGGAATTCCCCATTTTTGTTGTGACCCAGAAGTCGGTATTTCTGGCGAGCCGCCAGTGCAAGTCACGGCCGGCCCCGCCTCACCAGGGGAGCTGAACCATCGGCCCCGGAACCAGCACACTTCACTAAAGTACAGTAATACCCCGCTTTACGCGAGGGACATGTTCCGGGAAAAAACGCGTTAAGTGAAAATCGCGTATATCGGGGTTTACGATTAAACATACACACATAGTCAAAACTTAATATAAAATAATACGAATCATTTGAATCAATCACTTTATGCAGTATTACATGTTATTTTTACTGAAAAATACATCTATTGTCTTTTGGGTAGCGTTTCTTTTACGTTCTTGTAAAATGCGTTCATAACACCCAACGCTGTTTTTAATTGTTAAGAGAAGTCAATGACTGCATTATGTTCATACACATTCTTAAAATAAGAAATTCGCGTAATGCGAGGCATTTTAACGCGAAATTTAAATTCGCGTTGTAGTGAAACCGCGCATAACGGGGTCGCGTAAAGCGGGGTATTACTGTATTATGAAACAATTTTTTTTTAAAGCCTTTTTTGGGGGATATCTTCAAAGTATTTTTAGTAAGCTTATATATTGGTAAGCTTTTAACTAATTTACATGAAGATAATTTATATTCTGGTGTCACCCTTAAATATGTAATAGGTGTAAACAACAAAAAAGAGACTAAAGAAGAGAGAATTATAAAGTAAATTAAGACAATACATATCGATTTTCACAGCAACTTCTATAAATTAATTTATATTTATATTGTATTTATGTGTGTCTGAATTAAAAAAAATAAAAAGATAAGTTATGCGTTTTTATGTTTATATGTAACATATTTTAATTTAAATGGTGAAGCATCTCTGCGCAGAGCTTGCTTACCTTTTATGATTGACTGATTGAAATGAGGTTGGCAAAAAGTTAGAATATAAAAAGCCCATTTCCAAACTAGACTAGAATATTTTCATAATGTTTAAGCATAAAAATAAAATAATGACTTATGTAACATAAAATCTAACATAAACTTTATCAATGACAGATTGTACCAATTAATCGTGTGCATGCCAAATTTATTTTTAAAGCTTCGGTTGCGGCTCCTTCAAAGTATAGCTGCTTAGACTAAATATGCCGATGTTAATGTGAGTTGGTCCGTTTACATTATTATTGGTAATTGCCTGAGGATTATTGAAGAGTGCAGGAATAGTACCTCAAGATCCATTCGGTTTTCTGCATATTTTTTTTCACGATGATTTCCACTTCCAATCCAAGTTCATCTAAGTCTCTTGCTTTTACTGACCTCAACTTCGAAGATAAATTTTGAGACCGCATACATCAATAGAAATAAGTTGAAATTCAGAGTACAAAGCATTAATACATTATAACATTATCTTTGATCTTTAGTCATGTTTTTCAATAATTGATTTCCTTGCCAATATTCTGAGCTGCCAAAAGGTGTTATATTTGCAAGTTATCTCCTCAAAATCTCTACCCACGCTGACAGCATCTTTCATAGTTGTGACATTAATTTATTTTTCAACAAGCTTGGACCTAGAGAATGTTCATGATATTTCTATTGTTGTTCAAAGGGTAAAAAATCAATCATTACCAGGAAGACTAGTAATAATTGTCTGTCTATGTTGTCTATGGGAAGCGTCGCGATGGCAACATCGCGGGGAAGGCCGGGAAGAGGAGCGAGCAGTAGGATCAAGCCCTCCGGAACATCAACATGCCTCGCCGACAACAGTCTCAGCTACAGAAGACGAAGGCGGACGGAGATCCGCATTTGCCACACCAATCTCCACAACAAGCTATTTCGGCAGATGCCGAGAACACAGAAAAGCGCCGTCCGAGGAAGCTGCAAGACTTCGTTAAGCCATACGATCGGAGCGGCGATTGGGAGACATGGCTCAATCGTCTCAAGAAGATGATGCACGTGTGCGGGGAAAAAGACGTCACGCTGTGGATCCCGATCCTGCTGGAGGGCGATGCGTTCCGGACCTTCTTGGCACTTTCGGACGAGGTGGCCACGGACGAAGAAAGACTCGTCGCGGCACTCCGGAGCGCGTTCAATCCTCGCCCGATAGCGTCGATCGCCGCGTTTTCCACGTGGCAGTTTCAAGAGCAGGAAACGGTGGAAGCAAACATGGCGGAGTTGAAGCGTTTCGCCTCCGCGACCGGGATGACAGGCCGTCCGGTTCTATACAAATTCATTCAGGGCCTGCCCAGCGGCGTATCAAAGGACGCGCAGTCGTGGTTGGGCGACAACGTGCCTGATGAGGAAGAATTAATAAGGCAGACCCGCGTGCTTGTGAGTGCGCGAGCAATGCGAGGAGACGCGAAGATGCGTGAGGACACGGCTTCACCTGCAGTCGCTCCACCACCCGAAGTCGCTCCTCCGACGCGGAAACATCGTGACAGCTGTCAGGGAAATCGAGGGAGATACCATGGGGGGTCGCGTCCCACGCGGAATTACAAGGACATTGAGTGCTGGAAGTGCGGGAAGAAAGGCCACACGGCCATGCAGTGTTGGCCGGGAAAAGATCGGCGGGAGGCTTGTGTGCCGGCAGCCTCCCGCGAGCAGGACTAAAGGCTCTGCCCGTCGTGCGGGTGAAGATCGGTGGGAGGAGTTTTCGAGCGCTTCTCGACACTGGCTGCTCGCGGACGGTGATTCGCGCGGGCCTGTGCCCTGTGCTGTCGCCAGGAAAAGTCGATATCGTGGCGGTCAACGGGAGCCGCGTGGCGTGCCGAGGGACAGCTCGGGCGAGGATGGAGCTGCTGGACAGGGTGGTGGAAGTCGACACCATCGTCATGGACCGCGTGCTTGCAGGAGTCGACGTGATAGTCGGCATGGACGCCCTCGTTAAGTTGGGTGGCATCCTGATCGACGCGCAGGGGGCGCGTGTGTATGCGCAGGGAGCGCGTGCGGACACGCAGAAAGAGCGCGAGGGCACGCAGGGAGCGCGAGCGGGCGCGCAAGGAGCGCGCGCGTGCGTGCAGAAAGCGCGCGTGTGCGCGCGGGCGGCAGCGGGCGCTGTCGCAGTTGACACCGAACACCGGATTGCTGACAAGGACTTCGAAGCAGCATTCAGGCGGGGCAAGTGGTCAGTAAGCTGGAGGTGGAGAGAGTCCGAGCCAGAGCTTCAGTGTAACGTGGGCAGGTATAAAAACAGCGCAGGGGCGGAGGCCGAAGAGGCTTTCAAGGCCGAAGTGAGGGATTGGGTAAAGAAGGGTTGGCTGCGTCCATGGGCAGGCCCGCGAGGTGGAGTGTTGCCACTGATGGTGGTTGTCCAGAAGAATAAAGACAAAGTGCGACCGGTGCTGGACTACAGAGAGCTAAACAAATTTGTGGAATGTCACCCGGGAGCGGACATAGCAGTGTGCGACGAGACGATACGGCGTTGGAGGAGGGCTCAAGAGCCCGCCAAGGTAGTTGACCTCAGATCGGCCTACCTTCAAATTCACGTGGACAAAACCATGTGGCAGCATCAGCAAGTCGAGTTCGAGGGCAAGCGGTACTGTCTGACGAGGCTAGGCTTCGGATTGAGCTGTGCCCCCAAAATCATGTCCAAGATTCTAGGTTACGTCTTGGACCAGGATGAGACAATAAAGGCAGGCACAGACTATTACATGGACGATATCCTGGTGAACGAGGCGATCGTGTCAGTCGACCAGGTGGAGAGACACCTGAGAAAGTTTGGGCTACAGTCCAAGCCCGCAATGAAGCTGGAAGGCAATCGCGTGCTCGGACTGCAGATTGAGCGCGACAAAGGTGGTCGACTATTTTTCCGCAGGGGAAACCAGGTCCCAGACACACCAGAAGGCAAGCTGACACGCAGGGAACTGTTCTCTATCTGCGGCCGTTTGACCGGCCACTTCCCAGTCTGCAATTGGCTAAGAGTCGCGTGCAGCTACCTAAAGAGGCGAAGTGAAGGCAAGTCCTGGGACGACGACGTGGGAGCGTGGGTGCGACGCCGTCTAGCCGAGATGTCTGAGGCGATCCGGACGAACGACCCGGTGCGCGGGGTATGGACGGTGAAGTCCGGCCATCGTGGACGCGTGTGGTGCGATGCAAGCTCGATTGCGCTTGGAATCGCCTTAGAAATTGATGGCGATATTGTCGAAGACGCCACCTGGCTGCGCAAGAAGGACGACGTGGGCCACATAAACGTCGCGGAGCTTGACGCTGCCTTGAAAGGAGTAAATCTGGCCCTAAAATGGAGCCTCAGGGAGATCGAACTCATGACAGACTCAGTGACCGTCGCCAGCTGGCTCAATTTAACCCTGACGAGGGACGCAAGAGTGCGAACGTCTGGTGCTGCTGAGATGCTGGTGAGAAGAAGGCTGGGGTTACTGAGAGAAATCATCGACACCTACAACGTGTCGATCTCAGTGGTGCGAGTAAGCTCCGCCGAGAATAAGGCTGACCCACTAACGAGGGTAAAGAGCTCGTGGCTGCAAGAGTCAACGGAGAAGCACGCCTGCGCGGCATTGGCAGGCCAGCTGCATGACGCTCACCACTTTGGAGTAGACCGAACGCTGTGCCTCGCCAGACTGGTGGACCCATCGGTGAGCAGGAAGGAAGTGGAGCGTCTGGTTGACTCATGTGTGCGATGCAGGGTCATCGATCCGGCGCCAGTCACTCATGAGGGAGGGAACCTGAGTGTGAAAGATCCATGGGTCAGACTGGCCATGGACGTGACACACTACAGCGGAGAGGCCTTCCTCACCCTGGTAGATTGCGGTCCCGGGCGCTTCGCGATCTGGAAAAGGATCACAGTGGAAAGCGGAGCCGAGGTGAGCAGGTTCCTTGAGGAACTATTTAGGGAACGAGGACCGCCCTTCGAGCTGTTGATGGACAACGGAACAGCGTTTCGCTCACGGCAGGTGGAAGAGATCTGCAAATCTTGGGGAGTATCCAGACGATTCCGAGCGGCCTATCGGCCGTCTGGGAACGGCATTGTGGAACGGAATCACCGCACTGTGAAGAGGACCGCTGCGAGGGCAGGCATATCCCCCCTTATGGCCGTCTTCTGGTACAACCTGGCAGCGGCGGATCTAGAGTCTGATCCTCCGGCGTCTTCGGTCCACGCCTACAAGTGGCGACACCCACTGGCTGAACGCGTACATAGCAAGGAAGTGGTGGAATCGGCCTTCAAGGAGGGAGACTCCGTTTTCGTAAAACCACCCCAGGCAAAATGCACCTCAGAGTGGAGGCCAGCAAAAGTTGACAAGGTGATCTCACCGAACACTGTGTCGGTGAACGGAGTCCCGCGTCACGTGTTGGACCTTCGGCATCACCCGCCACCGAGCGGCCAAGACCGGACATGTTCGCCCCAAGAGACCTTGGGGAGAGGGCCTCATCCAGCTGCAGATGACGCCAGTGCGGAATCATCTGGTAGGCCCAAACGCACGCGGAGGCCTTCTGCGTGGAGCAAGGACTATAATATGTGATGTGAACATCAGGGGGGCATGTTGTCTATGGGAAGCGTCGCGATGGCAACATCGCGGGGAAGGCCGGGAAGAGGAGCGAGCAGTAGGATCAAGCCCTCCGGAACATCAACATGCCTCGCCGACAACAGTCTCAGCTACAGAAGACGAAGGCGGACGGAGATCCGCATTTGCCACACCAATCTCCACAACAGTCTAGCTAGACTAAAACTAGTAATAATTGAAGACTAGTAAAATTTAGGCTTAGAATTCAGTTCTTAAGAGTCAAGAAGGTCCGACGGAATCAGGCATAATTGTATAAATAATATCCAATGTTTTAAAGATCCGTAGCACAACTTATTCAGAAAATATTTAGCATTTAATAAAATAATTATTCTTCGAGTGTGAATGCTTCATTTATTTATTACAATAGATGATAATAATCTGCTATATTGAATAATCTAACCCTGAGCTGGATCATAGGTGTAGACTAGTCATGTCAAAGATACGGCCCGCGATCGCAATGTGTCACAGAAAGAAGAATCATGTTTTTTAGAGCTTTTAGACTTATTTTATTTGAATCTGGCCCGCCTACACATACTAAATTTAATATATGGCCTGAACCTAGGCCTGGCCTATACCTGAATTTTCCCTGCAGAAAGAACACTTTCAATGATACACCTATTCATTCTTCTATGTAGCACTATGTGCAGGTCTAGTTTGGATATAAAGGAGTTGAAAAAAAACAAATAATTAGTTTTATTGATTTTATTAAAAAGAAATAATATAATTTTAGTCCATCAACAATCATAAAACGGTCATAAATTTCAAAACAGTTGTTCAAAAATTCTTACACTCTGTTTCAATTGTAACAACATATATATTTAATGGAGAATACCCACAACCGAATACAAGAATACAGGCTTCCGACCTGACCAACCCACTCGGTTCAATCAAATATCTCTTTATATTGTATTTTAATTTACAATTTTAATGCTATGATTAACAATTTTATATTATACAAACAAAATAAAATAACTAAGCCAACTTGCGATAGCCAATCAAGGAGCGATGCGGCAAAGCAACGCCAGATGGAAGGTAATAAGTTATTCTTTGACTATTCAAGTCGACGAGCTAAGAACAGAAAACATTATTATTTACATGACCAGTCAGCCGTATGAAGGGAACGCGTCAGATGAAATCTAGATGAATTGCAAGTGAAAAATGGCTTACTTTGTAAAATTTGAACAGGTAGCAAATTGAATTAAATGTCTAGTTGATCAAGTGATAAGCGATTTCGAATGATATAGATTCATCTGGCACGTCCTCGGGTCTCTACGTTCTAGGTCTCTTTAAACTAACTACAAATTAAATCATTAAAAATCTACAGAATAGCTAATGAATTCATTTCTTAAGTTATTATTTACAAGAACATAAATAATAAGGGGCTGTTAAATGTGAATCTCATGTGCACATTTAGGTACTTGTGAATATATACGTTATAGAATCAAACTTTAATTATCAATATAACATGACAGATCATATTGACTAACTGTACATAATTATCTTGAATAAGAATAATATATTACGATTATGTGAACTAAGGGGCATAACGTACAATCAAAATTATCATATAAACAAAAGGAATGTATATGTACCCTCTCGGTAAACAAATTAACACTGAAAATAATAAAATCTGTTCCTTTTTGGTATTTGGTCAAACAGTACATTCAAACCCCTCAGAATAATATAGGTCTAGTGTTAACAACTCGTTTTGGTCTTAAGTCACATTAGAACCTTAATTATCATCAGGAATATTTACAAATATGCACTGAAACATGTAAATATGAGGTTGCTTATTATTCAGGTTAGCCAGGGTAACTTCTGTGTTTACTAAAGCGAGATTGCATTCTGTCTTGGCAGGTACATTAGTGATACAGGGTTATAAATTTCAACTGGATGTGGTAACTAATCGGTATTTATCTAGGTACAGACAACACATAAAGAAAAGGTATCTCATGCATATTACCAGTGAGGCATTAAATATACACATATTGCCTGATATTGTTGGCTGCTGATACCTCACTGTACTCGTGAACTTAGTTGTAAATGGATATAACGATAATTATTTGAAACTAACACAATCAATATTTATATTCCAATCATCTGGACCTCCTGCGTGTTAAGTTGCAGACTTGGTCTTGCATCACCAGCAAGGCCTTACTACAGAGTGCGAGTAGCCAATGCCAACATCGTACGTGCAGGCCACTGGGGTACTAATGGTCTGTAGCGGGACCGCAACCCATGTATTCAAGAATGATTTTCACAGTATAAAAACAAATGAAATAATGGGTTTCAGATTGCGCATCAATTTACATTTAAAACTTGGCTTTTTTTCAATAAAGTAAAGCAAATAAAAATAATCAAGCATTACAATTTATAAATATGTACTCTACATAATAATACTATATTCATTATACTTATAAATAATTATTTACAAGATTTTGTGCAGGGCACCTATCGTTAGTTCAGTGTGAGCAAATCAATTTTAAATCTTATAGAATTCGTTCAAAATGAGATGGCAACAACTGATTGTAAATAACAGTTAATTATTTACCAATGCTTATAAAGCAAGTACACTTACAATGGACGGTAGAATTAGTCAAGCTTAAAAACACGCTTCGACCTGATCGTTCTGCGGGCATCCCAGTCAGAAGAGCCCGTGACTCTTCCAGCTTCTGTGCAACTACCAAAATACGCCTCTGAGTATATCGATACAACCGCATTCTGATGTGAATAATTTCTACCGATGAGTAATTCAAGCGAGCGTCATCTCATTTTAAACGTTTCATCATGTTCCATTACATACAAAAGAATTTTACAGAATTAATTAATAAAAATGTAAATAATATGAAACAACCTTGAGTTGCTTCTAATTACCTCATGACTGAATTTAGTTATATGAGTTTCCATAAAATTATAAGAAAAAACGTTAAGTATACTTCCAGAAAATAAATATAAATTAAATAATGTAATAATCTTTGTATTAAAAATGAATGTTCATGTCACAGGATATAAGTCAAACCGTACATGTTTCTTTTTAATGTAAAAATAATTTTAAATGTAGAAAAACAATAATTTTTAATTAAAAAATTGATTATAAATGGCAATCGAAAAGAGTTAGAAAAATATCCTATGCACTAATATTTAGTTAGCGTTGATTTTAATATAAAAATTTATTGTCGACATATACATGTATTTTTCAAATTATATTAAATAAGACTAATGTCCTTTCTAGATTATAAGGTACTATTCATGTCACGCAGATGAATATTTATTTTTAGCTATATTCAAAACATAAGTAATATCATCCTAAATAAATGTAATATCTAATGTTCTAAAGAAATTATGCCTTTTTAAATTTAATTCATTTCTAATATTAAATACTAATTGTTTTAAACACAAAAATACATCAAATTACATCAAAAGCAAAAACCTAAACACATCCTAAAAGACGGGTTGAAATGGACGATACCCTTTAAACAATTTTATTTTAGTCCAGCATTGAAAATATTAAATTACGTGCAGCATTCACCTGCCTTAGACTACACGAGCAAATGTGCTTCTTTTAAAATAATTAGTCCCAGCGTGCCCATCTTCGGCTGAACAAAATACAGCAGAGAAAATTTTGTTGACATCTCTTAATTTTATTACAAAATTTTGACAGTGATTGGAATCATTTTAATATTTGCTATAAAAATACAAAGACAATGATTAAAGAGGTCTAACTCGTTCGATTCATCCTTACAATATACAAATTTAATCGACTTTACTCTCTTTACATAAAACGAATGACACTGTTGATACAAACTTATAGAACACCTTACATGAGTAGTTAACACTGCGGTATCTAACAGAAAGTCAAGGCACCAAGAGTCCATGTCTGAGGATTTATTATGCAAGTGATATCATCAATGGCTTCCGTACATTAAATTCTTTACCAAAAGTAAGATGCGTCGGAACATCGACGACATCTTTACTAATTCATTGCAATATTATAATATTAATCATACTGTTCTTAAAATTCCACGATAATCCAATACTCAAATTATGGACTGATTTTCAAAAATATATTCTTTAGCACCGCAAGCATCCTACACGATGACTTCCCTCGTTCCCCGGAGTCCTTCGCCACTGAGTTGTTGACTTGGGCGGAGTCGGGTCGCTATTTGATGCGGTTGAGCACGAGGTCACTCACTACCACGAGTCCCTTCTGGTAGGGCGAGTCCGCCAGCTCCGAGGCCAGCCGAGCCGCCTCCAGGCAGTGTTTGCGTGCCAGGAAGCGCGTCTGCTCCAGCCCCTGGGACTTATGCACGAGCTCAAATGCCCTCTCCACATCGCCGGGCTCTTGGAAGCGACGCATTATCATCGGGTTCAATTCAGGATACTAAAACAATAACCACATTTATTACTTAATCAGCTTACTAAATAATAAAGACCCTCACATTCATCTTGGTAATTAATTCCAAATCCATGAGTTTTTACTGGATTGTCTCTTGTCTTTATGATAGAATCGTGCCATACAATTTATCACATGGTGACAATGCATCTTACAATACAAATTTTAATAATTTAATTTTAATGAAAAACTGGTTATAACTTAAAAGAAATTTAGATCTAACTAGAAAAATAGATGTAATATCATTCACTGAGAGCAGATAAGTTGCCCAAAATAAATTTTTCCAAACATACATTTGATAATTGATACAGCGGGCCAAAAATTCCATAATAATCAAAAAATAAAATCATTGTGAATTTTTTACCTTTTCGCAGGCAAACAGCACCGGTGCAGTGGCCAAGCCGAGCTTGAGATCGGCTGCCGTGGGTTTGCCCATGGCCTCGGATGATGATACAAAGTCCAGCAGGTCGTCCACCAGCTGGAAAGCGAGGCCCAGCGCACGTCCATACTGGAAGGACAGCTCTGAGACGTGATCATCCGCTCCCGCCAGCAGTGACACCTGAAATATTCACCAGAGTTGTGTAGTACTTAATTGAAACTGAACTGCTAAGCAAGCTTTTTTAAGAAGATAAAAGCTTTAAAACTTCATAGTTATACTTCGTTAATATTCATTACTTTTATGCTAAGGGTTATTACTATATAATCAGTGCTTTTGAATAATGAGGGAAAAAAAAATATGTGTATATACATATATATATATATATATATATATATATATATGTATATATCATAAGACATATATTATTTGATTTTCACGAAGGGCCTGGCTTTGGTCAGAGAACCGCTTCGTAGCATAGTTCTTAATCTCTTTCAACACACAACATTCTAAAATATTATAATACCTTCTATATGCAAAAGTAATAATAAAAAAATATGAAATGTAGGAAACCAAGTCAAAATCATTCATTCAAAATATTTTGATACATACCCAGTATTGTGAAATCATGGTTTATGACCCTCTTGAAATTAATATTTTGTTAAAATAATTAGACGCTTCTACGCAATTTCATTTTATATGAAAGCGGTCAAATGAAGTAGAATGTCTTATTACTGAAAATTAAGTAAGGAAAAAAATAGTAAGCATACGGCTTTGACAGAGTTAGCGATCAGAGAAGCAGTCTTGCGGTAGGTCTTGGTGAGGTAGTGTGCGAAGCGCTCGTTCTCCGTCTCTTTGCTGCCCAGCTGCATAAACTCTCCCTGCACCAAGTCAGTGAGGACCTGAAATACAGCAATAATTCAACTTCTTAAACAATACAATTATAATTACATTTTCTCATTTGTGATTTCAATAATGACTAATTTTGATAGTGAGATTTATGAAACCTAATAAAATGAATGCTTGAAAAGTTCATAATAACATTTAAAATGATAGGAGCAAAGGTGGTTTTTCTTATCACATTATTATTTAATAAAAAAAAATTCAGACAGTTTATCAGAAATGAAAATACAGTTTTATATAAAGGCAACTTTGCAATAAATTAAGATAAGGAAAATAAAACTTCTTGAAATCCACAAAACTTGAGAGTATATATTAATTTTAAGCTGTATGTTTTAACTTTTATATTAGTCACTTCTCATCGTTCAACAAAGCACATATTTTGGAATGATGAAGCTGACTATAACCGGCTGAATAGAGATACGAGTGTGATAAGATTTCAGATTGTTTTGAAAATAATAATCGGTTATTTACCTGATAAATAATAATCGGGTATTTACCTGACTGAGGATGAGGGTGACATCATCGTTCCTCAAGCGAGCAATCATCAGAGAAGCTACAGCCAGAATATAATCTCCGGCCATCGTAACCTGAAAAGACAGAAAAATATCATTGAGTATAAAATAAATGAAAATTCTAATAATACAAAATAAACGTGAAGCTTCCTGACACATTTAAGTATCTGTATAAAAATTATTCTCAAGCACGAAAAAACTAGCGACATATAAAAGTTGACAGAGCATCGCGATTGTTACAAAGCAAATATATAATCTACATAATTTATTTCGTCACAAAATATGGCTTTTCCTAAAAAGTCTTAAATAATCATTAGCAACACGTATATGAGTAGGTACCGAGTTAATCATATTGGATGTTAAAATAAGAAATTATCGTGGCCATCCAATCCAATCTTGCCATCAGTTATTGATGCCAATAAACAAACAGATGTTAAGGGCTTAGACAAAAGCATAAATCACAAAATAAACGAGTCTTTATTCTCGTGTGGAATTTCTCGGTGAAACGCTAAAAAATGGTTGCTAATGACATGGAAATCGGGAAAGTTGTGTGATAATTCAGTGCCGCCATAGAGAACGCGAGAGCAGGCGATAATTTCTCGATATTCAATAATCAAATATTTACCGCATCTTTTGGCTATAAACACGAAGCGATTATTAGTAAATTTTTGAAAAAAACTTGTCCTTTTTTCCGACCCCATATTTGGGGACATGGAAATATGTGGACATGTTTTTTTTTTACACAGGGTTAACAACCTTGTTTTCACACATTATTTAATGTATACCTTATCATTCGAGTCATCCTCACACACCTTGCGAATGGACCCACGAAGGCAGAGCCCGCACTATTTAAACTAATATTTGGTTTATAACTGCTTTGCGTTGAATATTTATACCCATACAGGTTTGTTGCGTATACAATTTATTTTTAGATTATCGATGCATACATAAAACGACGAAAAAATCCTACAATATTTTTTAAGAGACTCCGCCTATACTTGTGAATGTTCAATTGAGTGTAAAAAATATATATATTTTCATCGTTTCATGTATGAGTTTATAAATCAATAATCCCATTATTTTATTACATTGGAGTGATTAAGTATCTTATATTTATATAATATGTACCGATGCATATTGTTTGTATGACCCTAATTCGACCAAAAATAAACGCTATAACGACGTTATTCGCTGCGTAAGTCGACTTAAATAGGCAGTATCATTTTCATAAGATGGTAATGAGTCTGGTGGTGATGGTATTTTTGATGTAATTGCCATTACTTACTTGTGGTGTGTGCCGAATTTGATTCCATGTATTATGAACACGAAGACTGTAATTATGTTTTATTGGTCCGTATGAATGTAAATTTCACTTTCGACTGTATTTCTGATTAGAAATTTAGGAGGTTTTAGGGTAAGAAAATAGTATATATCATAATAAATTAATTACATCAAAACACTCGTTAGTAACATTAATTAGTTATATTTCGACACGGGCAATATCAATTAAAATTGTCTTCATCCAAACTGAAACGCGAGTCTAATAATATCAATTTAGTATTCACTTACCTTAACATCTTGGACCATGAGTTTAAAAAATATATATACCTACATCAATACTTCCGTGATTAAATTTCAATTTAATAAAATTGACAGAAAGTACAAGTCTGTGAAAAAATTTTTTTTTAAATAATCGGAAGCAAGGGCACGTTTCTTATAAAATCTCGTATAAATTGAATTATGAAAATTTATGTGTAGAAGTGTATATAAATTAAATAAGCTTATTCGTCGGATTATGAGTTTAAAAACGCAGCGTAATATTTAAAGTAACTGTTAGTAGTCGGTACACCGACTGAATGAAATATACGTCCACAAAAGGTTATAAAAATAAAACTTAAAGCAACGATCAAACGGAGCGAGAGCGATCAACTTTTTTAAATACGAAATAAACGCCGATTCATGATGCATAATTATAAATATACACAAGTAGAAAAAAGATGAGACACAAAATGTGACGCAAGTATTATTATCATAGTTGATAATAATAAATGGCGTCGCGGTGTAAAACTTACACCCGCTCGAGTCGGGAAAAAGTGTACTCCGGCGCATAAAGAAAGTTGAAATATTCCGCGGCCGCTCTGTCTGCTTTCTCGCCCGTGTACTCCGTTCAACGACAGCGGGCGAAACCCCTCCGACAAAACCACCCCCGCGAGACCCTTTGTTTACTTTATACATAAAACACTTGTGACACTGATAGAAAAACTATGAATAAAAGTTTAAAATATAGCAAAAATTAAAATGTGCACATCTTCGACATCACCCATGCAAGCAGACATGACTAATTTTATAGCTTGCCAAACATGTCTCAACCCTATATAACTACTTTAATTTGTTAACTGTGGAGTTTCCTTTTAAATTACGCAACATACAACGGGCGTGTACTCTTTTACAATGACATGTTGACCGACTCTATTTTGTACGTATCCAGATTGGCTTTCACTCAAAATAAACAGCTTCATTTAAAATCTAGCGTTTCCAAGATAAATTCGCTTTCCATGATAAAAGAAAGTCATCCACGCATATTTTTTTTCAGGGCACAATATATATTTCAAGGACGTATTCATACGTCCTACCCGTACCCGATATTGTTAACGTTGGACGTATTTATACGTCCCGCTCGGTTAACAGGTTAAGGGTCACTTTTGGGGGTCATACTGCGTATAATAGTTGACGGAAATTGATTTTTAATATTAAAACACGTTGTTCGGGAATAGGCATGGGGAATCTTCAGTAAATGGAATTGAAAGTATTGTTTACAAAATGGTTATACATGTATCCGAAAGTTTATACATGTAAGTGAATTCACTTGGTGATTTGCATGACCGCAGTATGACCCTCAAAAGTGACCCCTAAGGTGGTTATATATGTAACCGTTTTTAGCTTATAAAGAGTTACAAAGCAAGTTCATCGATAAAAAAATAGTATCTCATGATTTAAACATCTATTAAATTTCAATAATAGCAAAAATAATCATTTGAAAAATTGATAAAATCAATCGTAACAAAAGTGTTAATACATATTGCACTATATGCAAACACAAATACACATGCTAATTATAAACATACACAACGTTTAAACGAACTATGTATGCGTAAATTAATTTGGATACGATAGTTGTCAATGGTGCATATTGGACTAAACAGAATGCTTCTCAATGATGTAATAGTTAAATAAGTGATATACTATTTGAGCTAGTGAAGTTTATTCTGGTAAACACGGCGTATAGGCGTGACTGGACTAAGCAGACAGATTACTCTCATGAGAAAAAAAATTAATTAAAACAGACCAAAAAAGAGGTCCCACGTATCGTAGTTAAGTATGTCATCAGAGTGTTGACAGCAGAGGTTGTGCCAGTGGCGGGGTAAAAAAAACTCACTCTTCATTAGCTCCGTGCGGCACCTCACTAATGCAACACAACTTATCCCGCAGAATCAGGTCAATCTCATTTCTTTTTATCAAATGTAATTTGGAAGCCCAGCACGAATTATTATATATGTATATTTACCAATGCAATCAGAGCTCTAATGGTTAAATTTATAACTGAAATATTCAGGTTTGAAAAAAAAAAAAAGTAATTTACTGATGATTACGTGAAATATATAACTGTTTTTTAAATACAAGTTTTTGCTTATGTTGTTTTATTTCGTTATATTTTATAGTGTTACATATCTCAATAAAAAAATCGGTAAATATGTTAGGGTAGCAAGGCTACATAAAAATTATGCCGGCGTTTTAGGCTTCAAAGTGAACATGTTCATCTCTTTACGAAGTCACTATAGACCGGACTCTATCGTTTTGCAAAAGATAAGTACGTTATTTATAATAAACATATACAGCAATAAAAAACGTACAGTTTTTAAGTAGATACTGTATAGTAATATTCTGCTGTTCTTTACACGTGAAGGTATATCTTGGGCGTATTATAGTTAAAAAGTGTTTTGCTGGTGTGTTTAATTTTTTTTTAAATATCCAGCAGACGGTCGCGCATTTTTTTAACGAACAGACTACAGAGAAGTGGCAGGCGGCGACGCACGGCGCGTAAACAAAAACGAAAGTACGCGGCTTGTGGAAATCTTCGAATTGTTTATGCCCCGTGTGTTTATATTATGAATAGTGATTTAGTGGCACATAACTGCCGATAGACGACAACACTCGCTGGAGCAGCTGCCCGAGCACGCCAACAACCCTCCTTCCAGCCCGCCGCTACCATAATCAAACACGAAGTCTAATGACATCCGTCACCGTTTATACTATCATTACTCTATTATACAATATGTTTTTAGATAATCGATGAATCGTGTTTCAGGTTTATTTGCTATTTCAAATTACTCATCGAGAATAGTAAGGTTTTTATTTTTAAAGGAAGAGAGTTGATCTATTACAGAGAAAACTGTACGGCGTGTTCGATACGCAATAATGTGCTTTTGATTAATTATATCGCAATACTGCAAAGAACAAACAAAATGGAAACAATCCTTATTTATTAAGCAGATTTAGGTTAGGTCACTCCTTAATTTTTATACCCCCAATTCAAATCGGCACTTATTGTATCGATTATTAGATGTATAATCATGTGAATAAAAGTAGCCCCTGAATGCAATTGTATTACCTAAAAACATATTGAGTCTGTTTTATGCACCTGTATGGGTGAAAATTGTAATGAATTTCTATATAAATAATCAAAAACACTACATAAAAAAGGTAATGAGAGTACTGTTTTTAGTAGTGACCGAAATTTCAATTCGAAAAATAATTATAATATATATATTCAGCATATACAAAAAAAGTAAAATTAAGGGTAAAAGCAATTCCTTGAATATATATTTATTATAGTAGTTGTAATGCACGCATGAAGCTTAATTAGATCAATTTCTTTATCCACACATTTATTCCAAAACAAGTAGAGAAATCAGCTCTGTTTTTACAGATAATTAATGTATTAATAAATAGTTAGTACAAAATGTATATTACATACGAGTGAAAAAAATATTCAAATAATTTATGAATAAAAATTTCATAACGTTATTTATAGATTTAATTTTAGAAATTTGTTTACATTCAGATAAAGATGATACAACGATATTATGTAAATTAAGAATTCATAGATTAAATACTTTCGCAAAATATTGGAGCTCGTATTTATTAGGTAAATTAGTGAATCAGCATTAGCAACTTCCGATATTTTAATACGACACTGATGTGACCGGATCTCAATATTTTGCATAATATATGTGAGTATTAAGTAAGGTCTATCAAAAGGATTACTTGTTAACACCATTAATAAATAACAAACTTCCCAAAAAACTAAAACCACTTTCAAATAGTATTTATCTTTTAGTTTATGAGCCATAATGCGTTTAATAGATTTTGTAAAATTTACGTTATATTATATAATTTATATCCAAATTTCCCAAGTGGAATTAACAAAATCTAAAAATATAAAGCTGTTATCAATAATTAAAAGGTGCATATGCGTATATATCGAAAAAAAAATCTTTAAATTGTTACTATTGATAAGGATCATTTTGGATTATCACCATTGACAAACTCTATCTGCAGTCCCTGAATCTTAAAGAGTTAGATTGTTTTTGAATTCCCCATTCAAATAATTTATCTTCAGGTATGTCCAAGCTTATGGAGTTAAGTTAAAAATATGATACCAAAATAAACAAAAAAGCAATGAACAAAATAAATCACGTGTTGAATGAGTGAGTTGTTCATTTTAGTCCCTGTTTATTAAAAAAATCTAATATAAATGAATTGATTAGATCGCGTTAACATCAACAGTAAATAACCTTGTCGTGTCGAATGGGTTTATCGCCAGTTATTATAAAACTTGAACGAAAAAATGTGGTAAAAACGGTTGAATTCCGAAGAAAGGTATTTCGGAAGAAATTTCGTGTCGTTTTGAATAAAAAGGCGGATATGTGGCGGCGCGGCCCGCCGAGTTCAATGTCTCGAGGCGCTTATCGCGGTCACGCTCGGCGGCCTGCGCGGCGGGGCTGGCCACAGCCGACAGCGGGACTGGCCATGGCCGACGCCAGGACATTTGCGAGACCAGCCATAGACGATGGCAGGACATTCGCTGGACAGCGGGATGACCAATAGGCGAGACCAGAACATTCGCTGGACGACAGCGGGACGAGCAATAGGCGAGAGCAGGACATTCACTGGACGACAGCATGACGAGTAACAGGCGAGAGCAGGACATTCGCTGGACGACAGCTAGACTACCCATAGCCGATGGCAGGACATTCGCTGAACTATAGCGGGACTGACCACAGGCGACAGGGGGACTAGCCATAGCCGATGGCAAGACATTGGCTAGACGACAGCGAGACTAGCCTTAAGCGATGACAGGATATTCGCTAGAAGACAGCGAGACGAGCAACAGGCGAGAGCAGGACATTCGCTGGACGACAGCGAGACTACCCATAGGCGATGCCAGGAAATTCGCTTAACGAGCAATAGGCGAGAGCAAGACATTCGCTGGACGACAGCGAGACTAGCCATAGGCGATGGCAGGAAATTCGCTAGACGACAACGAGACGAGCAATAGGCGATAGCAAGACATTCGCTGGACGACAGCGAGACTACCCATAGGCGATGGCAGGAAATTCGCTAAACGATCAATAGGCGAGAGCAAGACATTCGCTCAACTACTCATAGGCGATGGCAGGAAATTCGCTAAACGACCAATTGGCGATAGCAAGACATTCGCTGGACGATAGCGACACTTCCCATAAGCGATGGCAGGAAATTTGCTAGACAACAGCGAGACAAGCAATAGGCGGAAGCAGAACATTCGCTGGACGACAGCGAGACTAGCTATGGGCGAAGGCAGGAAATTCACTGGACGACAGCGGGGCATAAGCTAGGCGAGAGTAGGATGACCGCTGGACGAGAACAGGACAATCTCCTGACGAAAACCGGACTAGTTCAGGATCCTACGACCGTACTAATTCATGGTAGTTAGACTTTATATCATTAAAATATGTGTATTTTTCAGTACTAGGTAGGTTAATAAACTTAAAAATAATGAAACTTTATTAACGAGTAATTCACTTTTTTTTTACTTTAGCTTACAAAGTAAAATATGTGCATTTGAGATAAATAAGCCACGATCAAATGGCCACGAAAAAACAACAATACGCAAAAGATTAAGCAATTGAAATATAACATTTTAATGACAGCTTTTTGAATATGCATAAAACGTTACAAAACATTAATTCGGTAATATTAATAAAATATCAAACAATAGATAATCACGAAACATGTTTATAGTTCTCAGTTGCAAAGGTTAGCTATAAAAACGAGTAAAAAAAAAAAAAAAACCAAATTAAAGCCTTCCACGCGCGTCGCGCCACAACTCGCAATCGGCCAATGGCGCGCTTTACGGTTTTGCCCGAGTAAAAGCGCAATAAAGGACGCCATTGGCCGGTCGCGAGTCGTGTCGCGTCGCGGGGTGAGGCCTTTAGAATGGAATAATATTTTCAGATAGCGCTCGGCATTCCAGCCGGACCACAACGAAAGTAAAAGCGACGATCGCTCACTCTCGCTGCCGTCCTGGCGGGCAGCGCACTTGCCGCGGGAGCCTTCTGCGGTCGGCCAAGAGGAAATGCCACAACTGTCGTAAATCTAATTTTAAAAAAATGCAAAAAATATCCCAAGGCATTGTAATATCAAAAAAAATGCAATAATACACTATTCATACACTCTGTTTAGTAAAATATTGGACAGTACATAGTAAATAAGGATTTGATTCCAGGGATACAATTTTCAAGAATATGAACTGAAACAAAACTATCAAAAAAAAGTATAATTATAAAACGAACCGTTATATAACTATGTGTCCGTTATATAAAAAAAATCTTTTATTTTTTGAAAATACACTGTATTTAGATATAAATAAAAAAAATACTAAACACAAACAAAATTGTATATAATTGTCTTCGGACACTCGTCGTTGCTGTTTGATATCGACGCGCTTGCTTTCGGTAATCCTACTAAAAAGCAATCAAGTGTTGTTTGCACTTTTGAAGTTTGCTGTTTGTTTATAAATCAACTCTTGAAAATTACGAAAAAAAATATTTTTTTTTTTACATTTTCGCATTTAAAACGTTTTTTATTTTTTTGACATTTTACCGGATTTTTTGTCCTTTATGTCGAGGTTTTACTGTACTGTATCGCAACTTTTTTGCCTGGGCATTTAGTAATTACTACTTATTGAATATTTATCATGCTATACCTATTATTGAGTATGCTTACATGTTTACAAAGTTGCGATAAGCATCCAAGAAAGTGTAATGTTTGTCGTGCGTTCAAGTTCTCGGTGTGGTGTTATAGAATTAATATCGATTCAGAGCCGTTAATTGAGCTCGGATTATCATAAAATCACGGCTAATTTGTTTGGTCCGTCGATCCGAGCAGCGAAAACAAATAAAAATGCACGCGAGATTCCGACACGAGCGCGGAAAAGAAACCGATCGATCGGTGCACGCGACACGAGGAAGCAGACAAGCAATGCCGCGGGCAGGTGCTGCACGGGAAGAGAAGCCTCTTCGGGGGGGGAAGAGAAGCCTCTCTGCTCTGGCATTGCTCTACATCGAGAATTTTAAACTGCGCAAAACAACATGTTTACTTAAAAAATTAACTAGCTTCCGCCGTGAACAGGAAACGCAGATATCCGGACGCACATCGGATATCGCATATCGATCGAGAAATCTGGGATAAGAATACGCGTGGAATATATATTTTTTAATTTTGCAAGCATTCAACCACGCAAGAAAACATGTTTTTTTTTTAATATCAAAAACCATGGTTGCTACTTTACATTATCCACCAAATCAACTCGCACGCGTATTAAAATATTGTTTTATCAATGTACGAATTAAAAATGCTGATCTTTACTACGATACTGATTTAAGAACCGATGGCTTCTCTATATAAGAATTTTACAATAAAAAATTAAGCACTATTTAATGAATATAGTTTTATTCCATATCACATATTTTAAAACGATCCGAAGAAATAATCGATGCGATAAATGTGGCATTTTACAGGTACAAGTTTTTGTGTGTGGTGAAGATGAGTAAAATCACATTCCTTGCCCAAGGTAGATGATGAATAAAAGAGGACAACTGAACAAAAAAACTGGAAGGGTTTTAAAGTTGATGACCTTGGAAAATAAAAGGGCGACAGGTGTCCGTAAGGGATCGTCTATTTTATAAAAAAGTAGAACTTCTATTATATTTTAATATTTCATAAATATTGTTTATTTGAATTCATGTTTTTTGTCCTGCAGAATAATATAATTTTTATACAAATACAGGGTTTAAAAAAATCGATTTAAGTAAAATGTGCGTCAATTTTCTTATGCAGAATGCGATACTCTCGGAGACCACATGGGAAACCAACAACGCGTATAATTTTTGCAGAAGCCGTGAAATTAATTCCCCCGATAGGCATCAGCACATTTACATCGCTTATAAGTATCTAATTAAAAAATAGCCCATTGTTATTTGTGTGCACGGATTATAGAAAAGTGAATCAAATTAACGCTAGAAAGCTGGAAGCAGATCTTCGAAAAATACGAATCACCGGGAGGGCACGGCCGCGAGGTCCGCCCGTCAGCCTCGTTTACTTTTATTCGTTCTCAGTACGCGGCCCGGCTAATTCCATCCCGGAGACGGAGGCTTGCGTCACGCAGAACTCTATCCAAACATTTTTTTATAGCGGACAATAACACGGCGTCCAGAGCCGGTAATAACAGCGCGGCCACGGGGGTTAAACGTATCGAGGAGCCGGCGGTTGCGCAAGCCGAGGTTGATGAGCTGGAGGCTGAGGCGCGGCTCGGCCGGCACGCCCTGTTTGTTCAGGCGCGAGGCAACTTCAATATAGATATTTAACGCACTTTAAAATGATACGTGATCTTGAGCCGTGGACGCCAAAGCTTGTTCTATAAAAATCCATAAAACATAAGAGCTTTTGCAGGCCTCAATAATTTAACGTAGTTTAAAGTTAAAGCCCCATTTGTAAATTTTACCCCTTTTGCATTTTTTAAAGCACAACAATTTAAAGTGCATGTTAACCTCGTTGTATAAGCTTTCTAGTAGGTAAAAACGAGTCTGTTTTATAAAATATACAAGCTTTTGCATGTGCCAATATTGAGTGTTTATTAATGGTGTTAGTAATTGGAGGTTTTCTTTTCTCGGTTTCGTTCGAATTTCTATGGGACTCCTTATCACCGGATGACGTGTGGGGAAAGTCAATAAATCAATGTTAAAAATGTTGCCACAAAAGCTAATATTGCCTGCGAATAATTAATATACCCGACAGGTGCCGGTCATTTGAACGAAGAATTGGACGCGAGATAATATTCAGTTTTTTTCTGATTAATATCTTCATCGCATCCGCAGAAAACGTTGATTGAATTGTAACTGAATAACACTTTTGCAAGACCTTGAAGTTATTGAATGAGAGAAATGCGTCTGTGAAATGAGCTGATCAGGTGAAATCACCCGCTGGACGCGCAATACGCTCGCAACGAAAGCGGCGCAGGACCGTGGCGGTCAGAGAAAACCGACTGAAGAAACTGATAAGTGTCTCAACGCCTTTTCATAAAGGTTCTGAGACGATTTGAAATTAAAACACGATTGTAGATTTATATTAGAAATTTTCTGTCATCCGATGTTTAGATCCCAGCAACGTCGGAAGACAACACCCGAAAAACCAAATCATCTAATATCAACGCCCGCCGAAACCTAAGAACTTACTGAGTACTTTGCTATATTTTAGTTTACACACCGGAAGTGTTTGAGTCGACGAGTCGATTCCAGGAACAATTAAAAAGCTGCCGGCCACGAGGCCACGTGGGTGGACGACACACGTGCAGCTGGCTGCTGTCACCTGTCACTCAGTGGACCACTCGACTGAGCTTTTTGGCCTCTAAGTCCGTGAAGAATGTCTCGAACGAAAGGGCTCTTGAGATCGAAAAACTCCCACGCCTTTTCCATTCCCACGCGCTTTGTTATCAAATTAAGGGTAATATTTTTTTAAGCATTAATAGTTGCATAATCTATTCTTCATTAATTTACATTATTAAGATAACCGATCCAATCATGAAAATATAATTTGAATGGGAAATCTCTAGACACAGTTACATACATAAGATATACATAAAATGCAGCATATTTCACAAAACGTAAACAAAAAAATAATTAATTGTTTTCGCGCATATTCGACGCAGCAATGTGATATATCTAAAAAAATATTGCGACGGTACACCTCCTAGCATATTAAATATAAAAAATGAGACAATAAATTAAGTTTCAACACTTGAATATTCCAAAGAAAGTTGTCTTGTCATACCATAACTGGTTAAGAAATATTTATTTAGTATACAACAAAAATTTATTGCCTATTGTTAAATAAATAAGTAATAAGATGTGTTGACAATGCGAACGATTACTTATTTATGAATAAACTATTTCTTGTTTCTACTACGAAACTAATTGAATGTGCGACGCCATCTCTAAGCGGAATTCACGATTGTTTGCAAACAGGAATGTGGAATGAGTACATGCTCGCCTCAATGAAACTCTACGCCAACGTTCACTGCTTTTACTTTTAGCTTTTACTGGCTCGAACAGTTATTCAACAGCATCCTTGTCCATACGAGTACAGTGAGCACAACATTATACTTAGCACAACGGCACAAAACACATAATTCAATAATACGAAATTGCTTCATCGTTCAAAAAAACTTATAAAAACTTATCTGAAGTCTAAATAGAAGTTTCGAAAAAAAAATTTTTTTTTGCGTGATGAATAGATAATGTATTATTTAATTACATCTTACTTTTACTGACTCAATAAACATGTCATCGGCGTCTTTGTGCAGCGAGCCTAGTGATTATAAAACAGGGATAATTCGCGATTGATTTATCATTCAGAAAACTCATGGAATCATTACCTAAATTCCTATCGGCTATTAATACACTGCAATACAAGTCCCAACCTCAAAGCCTCGGCTTGCGGTGGAGTTTCATAATATAGAAACTGATTGACTAATAAACAACATGACTTAAATTAAAACAATTCATGCAAAATATGCTTCGTAGCTTATTTTGTCGATTTAATTTAGACACGAGTTGCCTGCCGTGGTCATCGTTTGCGATAAAAGCGGACAGTTGTCGCAAACGAAGCCTCTTCGTTTCACCGAGCGCACGCGAAACTTTCAGCAGTGAAAACACAGCCGCCATTAACAGTCGTTCCGCATATCGATTTCAATTTATTTCCCCGGCGCGGTTCCCGAAAAGGATTGCGATTTATTTGCTCGCGGTCGCCAAACAGAGCTTAATTGAAATGGCGTGTCCGCGTGTTGTCGCGGCGCAAACTTAAACTGCGACCCGGGGACCTCCTCCGGCCTCTTGACACACTTCAGGCCACGGTCAAGAGCCGGCCAGGGGCGCTCAGCGCCGGCCCGCGGACCGCCTCTGCCAAATTTACATATTCAATATTTTTGACATAGAGTACTTGGTGGAATTCCATTTTAATATTTTTGAATAAAATACTTCAGTGATTTTCCACATCTTTATTTTAATAGTGACCGGTTTCGCCAACCTTTCGCGTTGGCATTATCAAACATATCTGACTCTGTTTGATAATACCAACGTGAAATGTTGGCGAAACCGGTCACTAATAAAAACGAAAATGTGGAAAATCACTCGAGTATTTTATTCAAAAATATTTAAATTTACATATCGTCTCCGGGTTCAGACAGGCGGACGTGTCTTCAAAAAAAACCCCTCTCACACAAAAAAAAAAAAAATTTTCAAGCGATTTACCAAAAATATACAATACCAATATTGTCCAAAAAGAGTATTGGGTATTTTTTTAGTGACCGTTATTGCGATATGCTGCGAAAATTTTTGGGCCCAGAGTTGCAGGAGTTTCAAGGTGTCAACTCGAGAACGTGGTTCCAATACTTGCCATACATCCAATCAATCGGAAGAAACCCAAGAATCGAGAGTTGATTATAAAAAAACGGCAAACTTCAAAAGTGCAAACAAAACATGACTTCAGACACTTCACGACGAGTGTCCGGAGACAATTAAATACAATTTTTTTTGTGTTTTGTATTTTTTATTTATATCTTAATACACAGAGTATTTTCAAAAAAAAGTTTTTTTTTATTTATTTTGAACCTATTTTTATATAACGGATTTTCGGCTTTAACGGACACCTCTTTTCCCCTAATTGGACCGTTTTACCGAGGTTTTACTGTACTTATATTGAAAATATATAAAAAGATTTAAAGCAGGGTGTCGGGTGAATGTGAATAGTGACCGTTATTGCGATATGCTGCGAAAATTTTTGGGCCCAGAGTTGCAGGAGTTTCAAGGTTTCAACTCGAGAACGTGGTTCCAACAGGACACTTGCCATACATCCAATCAATCAATTGAAGCTGTTAACGAATTATTCCCTAATAAGGTCATTTCACGTAGAGGTAACATCAACTGGCCTCCCAGAAGCCCCGACCTTAGCCCTCTTGACTATTTCGTATGGGGATACCTAAAAAGTAGGGTTTATGAGAATAATCCGACAAACCTAATGGAGTTAAACAAAACATCAGGTCAAAAATGGCAGCAATATCGAGGGCTATGTGTCAGCGTGTTATCAGCAATCTTCGTCCCAGATTAGAAGAGTGCCTAGTGTGCATAGTGACGGTCACCATTTGGATAACATTAAATTTTAGAAATAATTTATCATTTTGTATTCTTATAATCAACAATAAAAAAATACTTGATTACTAGTAGTTTTTGTTTTACTGAAATAACAAATACCCGATACTCTTTTTGGACACACTGCAAAAAAGTTCAGAAACAATTGTCTTCAACCGCTTTATACGTTATTGGCTTTTTAACCAAGGAGGTAAAAAAAAAGTTCTCTAAGTCCCTTTATATTCGCAATTGTTCAAATGAATTTCAACCTGATACACCTGATTTCAACCTGACAAACATTGAAATCGGCATGCACACATAAACTGTCATGTATGTATCGTGCAAATATCAAGAAAATCAATTAAATAAAATTGCAGTACTGCGTTTATTTAAATGCATCCTACTTAATCATTCACAAATCAATCGATGCATGCGGGTAAGACGGTTGACAGTTACGAATACGTTCCTTAAATAACAAGAGAAATAATTTGGGTTTTGAGGACACCCAGCCTGACCCTGATGGCCTGATATGATCTTATTCCGCCTCTACCGTCCTGCATGCATGCAAAGCTTAAGGCAAGCAGATTCACACAGAATAAAGAAGTATCAGAACATTTAACTAAAAATAAAATAGTATTAAAACGTCCAACTGTTATTCAAATGTAACAGCAGAAGAATCAAATAAAACATTTTTCTGTCATTAAACCATCGTGAATCTTATGAGAAAGACATTGTTTCAAAATCTCGTTAAAGAAAACTATTACATGCGTGAATAATAAAATACCAGTGTTCCTTGTATTTTTTAACAATACAACAGACTTTTGGATATCGAGTCGGTGATGATTTTTTGTGAGTATCACAGGAATATAAGGAGATATTTAACATAAGTCTATTAAAACAAAAAATCTTTTGTCAATATAAAGAGGATCTACTCTCTTTTGGATATTATAAAAACTCTTGTCACTTCATCTAAAGAAAAGTACTATTAATATTATTATCGGGAGAATAACAAGATCTTAGTAATTTTTACTGTCACCTTTTTTCAGGAAATGTGAAAACCTATGTTTCAAGTCACAAATTAGTGGCTTATAAGCGCATAATTTATACTGCCAAATACCGTTACCCAAAAATTAAAAATATTTATGGAGAAATTTGAGTGTTTTAGTTTTTATGAATATATTTTAAAATAAAAGTCAAGTCTTGATATTTTAAAGAACCCATAGGTAAAGCCGGAGATAATGCATGTGATTTTTACAAACACGCTCATTTAAAGAAATCACCGCCACTTGAAAGGTTAAATAAAATTACCGAAATAAAAATGCAAATAAGTTTTTTTAATGTTAAATGCTTAGATAAGATCATTGTTCATTAATTTCTAATAATAAAAAAAAACTAGCTGTGCCGTCATGTTGCGAGTGAAAACACATAATAAGTAAGAAACAATACATAAATCTAACTGATTACAAAACATACACCGAGACTCTCAAACGCATGGTACTCTCTGATGCTGCAACACCGAACAAGGCCCGTCCACACTCTGGGGCTGGGGGGCGCGGAGGCTCTCCATGACGTCCGAGCTGACAGCCCATCTCCCCTTACAACATTCTCAAAAACCTTCGGCCTATTCAGGCCAGAGCTTCATTATCTCTTACTACTAATCACAGGCGAGGCTTGTCCACAGCGGTCCTCTCAGAAGTCAAGGTGAAATGTGCTGCGCTCGCAGGCCGGGCAAACACACCACAACTTCAATCATATTTTTTACTAATAAAAAAAAACCTCAATTCAATGGATCCTCATTAAATTTTCCATACCGAATGAGTATACTAATTATATATAAAGCAACATTGTCAAAAAACAATAAAGCATTGATAGCATATATAAATTTAATAAAGTAAATTCTTTACTGCAATAAGAGACGAGTGATAATCGTGCGTGTAATTCATAGGGTTGAGTTTCCGAATGTTTGGTCATTGTGGGGTTATAAGTGTTCGGTCAGTTGAGGAGCCGCAGGCTGCGGCGGAGGGAGCCCTCGGCCGGGAGGCTTCATTGGAAAACGAGCTTTTTACCAGCGAGACATCCGATACGGGAGCTTTTTGTCCAGGACAAAAAACCCAAGGCCGGCGGGAGAAATTTTCGGTTCAAAAAAGTGCTACGGTGTAATTTAATGAGAGGTTATATATTTATTTTTTATTAAAATAATATTTAGAGATATTACGGCTAGTTTCGCAAATATGCTATTTTTTAGTAAAAATTGTTTTAGTTAGCACTCACTGTGGCAAATATCCAACCGGTGTTGCTGTTAATTAAATTTTCAAACTGAATTCCGTTACCGTTCGAATCGCTCCAGATAGCGCGACGGAGCGGAGCCGAGCACCCGAGCGCCCGAGCGAGAGGCCGCGAGGGCCGGCGCGGGTGCGAGGGAGACGGAGACAGGCGGCGAGTCTCCGCCCGAAGCGGTTCAAAGTTCGCGGGATGGGCGGCCCGCCGCTTGGGAGTTGATCACATCAACTTTCTCTTTCTGCAGCGGCAGGTGTCTGCGCGGGGGAGGGGGACGGAGATCTTACCCACTACAGATTCCTAAACGTGCGTCACACTGACCTGAAGTAACCAGGATCGGGCTTATGAATAGAGCTTCATTAATATATTTTTATTATTTACTCTTTCATATACCGACGTTCATGACTATGCTGATGATTCAACGCAACTATAAATATTTTAACGGAAATTTAAACTGATTCAAATATAACTAAAAAATATTCTGAGATAGTTTGAACCGATGATTGTATATTTGTGGTGCACAAAAAATATATTATTTTTGTTTCATAATAATATTAAATAGCCACGTGGTTATTGCACCATATTTGCATTATATAACATATCAAATTACAAAAAAAAACAATAACTAATATTAAAATTTTTAAATAAATTTAAAACGTACAAATCTCCAAAAGAAGAGGATACAACGAAAAATCCCGCAGGTGTGCTCTCCATAGTAAACCTTAATTCGTTGATTTATTTAATTAGATACAACAAAAAAATTGCTCTGCCCTGATTAAAACTAAGAACCCCACGATTAGCAAGAAGTGTGCTGCTGCACAACTGCTGAAACATGAAGGGAATTCTAGTAAAAAGGCGTATTTTTTTACATGAGAAATTAAGAATATTTATTTTATTTAAATTTCTTTTGAAACTAACTTTAACACGTGGATATACTATTATGTAGTATTAGTAGTAGTAACGCTGTATAGTCAAATTTATTATTAAAACAAAAATAAAATTTGCCATGGTGGTAACGCAAAGAAAAGTTTGGGATCCACTGCGTTAGCCACTAGGCAAGTTTAACGCAGCGCGGGAGTAATGTGAAATAATGATATACCGATGTTACAAAATGCTCCTTCAGAAAAAAGTTGATTGATATATCTTTTTTTATTCTATTTCGAGCTATCTGTGATGCTAAGGCGATAATCTTATCTAATTTATTAATAAAAAAGAACTAGATTGAATGTGTGTAATCCCGGGCAGTGACTCAGTAGCTGTAACGCGTACAAAAAAAAACTGTTACTAAAAATAACGTTGCTGCTATAACGAGTTTGTTTTGCAATTGAAACACTGAGTTAATCAAAATTTGAAAACGACGCCGTCATTCTTAGATCTTCGGTGCGGCCTTAATTCAGTGAACTCATCATATTTGGAAATTATATGAAATCAGACCTACATCCTGAAAAGAGCGTACTCGTCATGGTTTTGTCGAATCAGTGAGATTTTCATATTTTAAATTCTAGGTTCACAAGGCAAAAAAACGATTTTACTAAATATTTTTGGGCTTTAAACACATAGTTCACAAATTCGCTATCCTAATAATAAAAAGTGGGAAAGCTGCACGAAAACCTCTAAAACAAACAATTATGAATCATATTACACCCAGTCTAGTTTTAGTGAAAACCGATTCAATTGAAACGGCTATTTTCGTCATAAATTAAGGAGAAATTTCATTTAAATGTCTGGCGTGTAAATGAATGCTAAAATTTAAATTATATTAATTTTCAGAATGTCACGGCGGCCTCACGCAACTGGTCAGTGACGAGAGAAATTCTCTGACTCCGCTGGACGTCTGGTAATCTATGATCCAGGATGGAAGCAAGCAAGGTGCAAGCTGTACAAACTGTATGCCTCTATAACATCTTACGTGGCGGTAAAAGCAAGATTATAAATATAGTTTTGTAGCTTGACGTATATTTATATTAAAACTTATGTAAAATTTTGGTACTCTCGGTTATTAATTATTATTTTATGAGGCGTACATTTTAATAAGAAAGCACTTGAATCGAAGCAATAAAAACTGATGAAATTATAAATGCACTTTCCGTTACTAGACTGACTGAGCACATAGCTTATAGATCAAGCATTAATTTTAAAGGTTTTTAATAAAACTTAGAATCGCAGCAAATTCAAGAACGAATATTTCTACATGTATTAAGTACTTTACAAAAATAAGTTGTCAGATATAGAAACCATCCATTTAAGATCAATCAACTCGACAATGGTGTGAGAGGCTTAATAATATAAATACATTATACTACTATGGAATATTAAGATAATAAAGAAGAAGGTAATCATCATTAAATATACAATTAATCCGCATTTATAAGGGTATATTTAAACAAAGTGATTTAAGGTAATCATAAAATAATTTTAAAAAATCTTTTTTTTTTGTTATATACGCTGAAGCAAGTAGTTTATTGTCTAGCGTTATAACAGCAGAGCTCTTAGTAATACGATATATTTCAACAGCAATACATTGCGAAAAGTCTTTTATATTTGTGCATATGACACATTTGATTTCCATGTTTTTCGAAGATAGATCGGTGGCATTTTACGATCGTTGCGTTGGCGGCCAGGCCTGTCCGCGTCGTGGGGCCGGGCGCTCTTGCGCCACGAGTGACCGGCGCATGTGGGTCAGATGCACCAAGCTGGTGATGATGTGCAGCTCGACCGAGCCCGCTGTCCTGGCAGCTCTTGACAATCTCTGCTTAAATACACCGAGACCAATTGGCTACTGTACTTTTATATCACATAACAATGTACATACTTTGTGTGTTTTAAAGATTCACTCAGCAAACCGAATTGCAGCTTTTCAGTTTTTTCCACATTATTCAGAATCTAATTTTCAGCGCATTTTAGAAGAAAGAAGAAGCCACCAAAAAGAAAATGAACTATGTATTTTCCGACTTTCCTCTGAGGTTCGCAAAAAATCTCTAGAGGAAAATTACAATGGACACATGGAACGAAAGGTACACAAGCTCTCCGCAAGGAAACGTAACAAAGATGTTCTATGATTCTGTTACGGACGCCGCTGTATACAGGAATACCTGCGGGATTAGCTTTGAATCAACCCAGTTCCTAACGGGTCATGGAGCGATGAGAAGTTATCTCCGCAGGTTCCACTTGACGAGCGACGACACATGCCCTTGCGATGATATTACTCCACAAACGGTGATCCACCTTGTGGGTTGATGCCCTATCATTGGTCTTCAGAGACACCAACTGGAGAGCCAATGCCGACAGGAGGGTCTGAAGTCAGTGGCGAGACACCCACAGTTGATGAAGTCACTGGATGGCTTCTTGAAGCGTGTCATCGGAACCATAAAAAAGATAAACCAGGGGGTGTAGCTTCAGTCACTTCCATATATAGCACAATTTCGATCGACTAGTTTGGAAAGTTTCCCCAAATTGTGTTGACAAAATTGTACATAACAAGCAAGGTACCAAACCTATATAAAAAAAACTTTTGCTGTAAACACTTAACCCTAAACGGCAGTATTGCGTTGCAAATGATATCAACATCCCTTAACTATTCAATGCGCCGTATACTTCTGACATTCGTGACTTACGTGCAACCGATAAAAAAACACTTAATCAAGTAACCTATACAAAATACAACAAAACATTATTGTGTATTCAATTGAGCATTAAGAGAAGGTTGGAATGAAAAACAGCTAAACGGTAAAAGATGACAACCTGATTGACTCTATAGAAAGGTCATTCACAATTTGATTAGGCTGAGGTCATAATACTTACAAACAATATTTTCTTAACTTAATCGTAATTTCTCAGTGACAAATCTCAGGGACATAAAATAATGAGTGAGCGAAAATAAATTATCAGCCATGTTAAATGATAAAGTAGTGACGTGTGCGAAGTAATTGTTGAAGATAATTATTACTATCACAAGACATATAAATATCCAAAATCTATGGCGTAGATTTGCCGGCCATGACTTCAATGGGTTGAAGCCAATTGAATTATTGTAGTATTCGGTTTGATTTTTTAAACTTGACCTATTTGGGATTTGAAAAGTTTCTGTTTTGTATTATCGTAGATATTAACGTCGATTTAAAACACTATGCAAACTATCTCGCTTTGCTACCATACAAGCAATAAACCATAAAATGGCATTTTGTAAAAACTGACAGGTTTTTAAAAATATATATGATATGTAATATGATTGAGGAAGTTAACGTGGTTGGAGATCGGAAGTGCGGCCGAATTGGTGAGACTAGCCCAGGATACCATAAAACACATCCCGTGTATGATGAAATGGTCACCAACCTCCTGTGAGGAGAGGCATCAGAAGACGATAATTTATTTGGATGAAACCGAGCTTAGGTGTTTTAGGAGTAAACTACGCAAACAATTATTACCAGAAAAATTACAATATGACCATAAATCCCTTTCAATTAATTACACAATAATCACATCTGATTTTTTTTAAAAATATTTTTTATTATGTGTGAAGGCATAACCGATAAAAGGTCGGCAAGATTTGACAAAACTTATGTAAAAATACGTCCGTGGTGCTAATTGAAAACAATCAACAAACACAATACGAATAATGTCCGAGTACTAGGAAGTCACTCGAAGGTTTATTGATATTCCCAAATGTTTGTGGGCGCGACCTCTCCCTGTCTTATATGACAACTTGCTTTTTAAAGACAAGATTGATTCCTCGTGGACACGCAAAGGATGTGAAATCAATCATCAAAAAAATCACGCACTAAAAGCAAACACACCTGAAATTTTTACCACTTTGTAAAATTGGCATGTCCATGTTAAAATAATATAAATGTATGATTTTCAATAAATATATTCAGGGCCAGCATTCTACATATTAAATATTTAAAATGACAGTTTAAAGAAAACTAAATACACCAAAGCATTACAAGGTTAGTTGACCAATGACGTAATAATTACACTGTTTCCTAACTACATTAAATACTTTATATTTGTTTTGAGTGTGTATGGGCGCAGTACTTACTCTTGGAAATAGCTCAGCTGAAAGTAAACCAATTTGAATTATAATTTACGAATTGCTCGGGGTTTTGCGCAATCGGTCAAATTAAATGAATATATGTCAGTGCTGCTGGTATTTTCTCATTTACAAGTTATCTAAATTAATCTTTGCAGCGAACGAAACAATACAGGTTAAAACAATTTTTTGTGTCGCAACCGAACTAAAACATTACTTAAGTTAGACATTGTTCTAAAAATTAACGCTTCAATGCACTTTTACAAAATTCTAAAATAATAACGATCACAATTAGGAAATATAAAAAAAATTTGTATACACATTATCAGTTGCTTCAATCGAAAAACAATCATACAACAAAGTTACGATAAAAAATACAAAGGAGATGCGTGAGATATCAGGTTTTTAAAAGCGTTTTCTTGCTAAGTCACTCTATTGCCGAGGTAATTAAGAAGCCGCAGGTTTTTTTTTTTTTACTAAGAATTACATTGTTTAGGACTTTTCGCAACAGTTAACGAGCGCGTACGGGTCTTACGCTAATCAAAAGTACCAATCAGTCACCGGATCATCGTCGGGAGTCCGACACGACATGTCCTCGGGGCACGGCACTCGAGATCTTCGGCAACAACGCGCAGCCGGCAGGTGTAAATATCCGGGATTTCGCAAGGCCCGAATCCGGCGACGTGACACACTCGAGACTGAAGATATGCAGGAAGAAAGTACCGGAGAGTGTGGGCCCGAGAAAAGTGAAATCCCTGCGCCGTAGGTGATCGCGGTCGGTCTATTGGATAACCGTCGTAACGGCGGGCGATGACGGCGTCGTTCGTTCGTTCGTTCGTCTCCGGCGGACCGCGCCGTTGCATAACGGCCGTTTCAAAACGCGGCTGCGTAAAAGGAAAGACATTTTGGAAAGTCAAGTTCAGGCGATCGGCCGTCCTCGCCTCTCGCAGCCAGCCGGACAGGTGACCCGAATGCGCCGGCAGACCGGGCAGGACCTCAGGTGTTGGGCGTTTCGCAACAAAAAGCAAATGTCTCCGCTGGCGTGCCGTTAATTTTTTTTATGAAATGGGCGAAATGAGTCGCTTCTACCAGCTGGATTTCGGGCTTTTATCAACTCTGTTTGATAATGCCAACGTGAAAGGTTGGCGAAACCGGTCACAAATAAAAACGAACATGAGGAAAATCACTCAAGTATTTTATTAAAAAATATTGATTTTTGTGAAGACCGTCTCACAGAAAGTACGATTTTGCGTATACAGGTTTGATTGATTAATAATGATTAAGTACATTTTTTCAAATATTGAAAATTGTTTAAAGAAACTCTGGGATTTGAGAACCCACATCCCCAAGCTTACATGGCCGGTGCATTACCGATTATACCAACGAATCACTGGTACTAAGCAAGAATTTTTAACAATCATATCCTATAAATGAAACAATGTACATAATCATTATCAATCAATCAAACTTGTATAGGTAAAATCGTACTTCCTGTGAGACGGTCTTCACAAAAATCAATAATATATTTAACAAGTGCGTGTATTGGCTTAATCAAATAGACATATAAATAATAATATCCAGATCGGATTTAAATGCTTCACTCAGTACTTTGTGTTAAAAGTCTAGTATTGCAAGTCACACAATATTTAATTGGCTTAATAAGTACGTTGTTTCATTTATAGAATATGATTGTTAAAAATTATTGCTGAGTACCAGTGATTCGTTGGTATAGTTGGTAATGCACCGGCCATCTAAGCTTGGGGGTGTGAGTTCAAATCCCACACAAATCACGATGATATTTTTCTAAGAGTCTCTTTAATCAATTTTCAATATTTGAAAAAATGTACTTAATCATTATCAAAAAATATTGAAATGGAATTCCACCAAGTACTCTCTGTCAAAAATATTGAATTTCTTAATTGCTGTTTTGACACCTTTGAAAAAAAATGTGAACGATAATCACCAAAAATTCAGTGACTATTATAATAGCTTATTTATTAGATTATTAGATATTATTTATTAGAATATTTATTTGCTTATATACTTTTGAAGTGTAAATTTATGGAATTGATTCATTAGAACTATAATTAAAATGCACAAATCGTGCGAATAAAACTTCTCGCAGTTATATTTGGATGTCAGCTTTAAATTCAACTATGCATTAAAAATGTTATAAGATCCTAATTTTTTAAAAGCATGATATGTTTTAATTCATCAAAATCAAAAGAAGTTACGAAAGAGTTTATACAGCTTATTGATAAAGCTGAAAAAGTTATATGGCGCTATATTCACAGCATGTCATTTTTTCAAGCGAATCGGTACTATAAATATTAAACATAAGTAAAGCATTGCCAATATCACCACTCAATTCGTGTTGAAATATATATATATATATATTTCAATAAATAATTTATGGTTTTAAAGGTAGAAGATTACCTTCCTACGCGCTCGGGCTCGTTACTCGAGCGGAGGTCGTTAGAGTATCCCAACAAATGACGAGCGATGCAGACCGCATGCAAATAGCTGGAGATTACCTGTAATGGGGTAAGAGAGACATTACGCCGGGCCAGGGCGGCCCAAGGCGGGGCCGCGGGCGCCGCCAGCGACCTCCAAATCAAATCGAGACAGTCTCCTTACAAAACGTTTAAATAAAAAAAATAATTTAAAAATACCACAAAAAAGATTTTGCTATGTAGACAGACAAAAAAAAAAAACACACTTTTTGTGAGTAAAGGGTGAATAGTACTATTACAGTTTATACCCCGATTTATACCTCGATTTAATTAAAAGTTATATTCTTGTTGAGGGACAAACCATTTGATTTGTGAAGATCCGTTATTATAATGATAAAAGTACCTTTGTATTTTGTCTTCACTTTGAGTTTATTAAAATTGTTTGCATTACTTGTTTCGACCCAATACACTGGATCATCATCAGAACTAAACTGATTGTTAAGACAAAATACACAGGTACTTTTATCATTATAAAAGTTATATTGATGTGTTTTTTTATAAATCAGCCATTGAACGTTAGGGATTTCTTAATGACATGGTTTTTCATGAATCATATTGAAATGTGGATAACGACAAATCACACATGTATATCGGGAATAAACAAAAAAAAAACCGTGAACATTGTGTAGTGATTGACAACAGCTGGCGCCGACCGTGTGTACGAATAATATAAAATGCGCCTATTTAACATTCAAACAAAGCGCGCGTTACGAAACGCCGCGCGGGGGAGCCGCCGACCGCAGGCCCGATCGAAAAACGCATTTTCTCGCATCCGTCCGGCGTCGGCGGCGGTGCTCTCCGAGTAGGCAGGTTTTATTACAAAATTGTGGGACCCGTAGGAGAGGCGCGGGGCACGTCTCCCGGCGGTCGCTCTTTCCCTGTTGCTACACGCGCTCTCGTGCGGGCACACGCACTGCCGAGCCATTTGGACTCCACGCCGACCAACCGAATTACTATTTTTTTGTTTGTATATATATATATATATATATATATATATATATGTATATATATATATACACACACACACACACACACACACATATATATATATAAATATATATATATATGGATGATTTGAACGGGGCGCAAAGCGATAACGTTGGTGGATAAAGAGTGAGGGTATCTGCTCGTCGGAAGATTTTCGTAATGACAACATCCAAGTGACACATTGAAAAAATAAAATTTAAGTTTCGTTGAAAAATGAGTGTGTAACTGTTATATCAAATCATCAATACCTCGCTGCCTAAGTTATTATTAGAGTATCCAACATGACTACATGAATATAAGAAATTCAATATTTTTGACAGAGAGTACTTGGTGGAATTCCATTTTAATATTTTTGAATAAAATACTTGAGTGATTTTCCACATTTATGCATTATCAAACAGAGTGACTCTGTTTGATAATACCAACGTGAAAGGTTGGCGAAACCGGTCACAAATAAAAACGAACATGTGGAAAATCACTCAAGCATTTTATTATTACTAATATGATTAGGCACATTAGTTCATACATAGAAGATGATTTTAAAGAAACTCTCAGAAAAATATCATCGTGATTTGTGTGGGATGATATTTTTCTGAGAGTTTCTTTAAAATCATCTTCTTTGTATGAACTAATGTGCGTAATCATATTAGTAATAATATAATAAACCCGTAATGGGTAATAAATACGCATCTGATTGATGTTAATCAAAAAATAGAACATATATATAGATAAGTTTAAGTATAAGCATACACCTAAAACAGAATCAATGAGAATGACATTAATTCACAAAAGAATGATAATAGACAGTATACAAGGTTTATCTCGAAAGGAAGATAGCATCGTTTGCAACGGAGGTTTGAAGGCCTCCGGCGAGGCGCGGGCCGCGGGCCGCGCGTTCCCATCCCTGGCGGCCGTTAGATTGGGAGCCCGGGCCATTAGTTAGCGGTCCGTTGGGCAACCCACCGCGGGTGCCGGCCCTTCCGTAATAGATTTATCCCTTATCTTAATAAATTATGGAAATGCAGTATCGCGGCCCACTCGGCCCGGCGCGAGATGCCGGCGGCCAGGTGCGCCGCTATCGCGTTTACGGCGAGCAATAAAAAATAACTGTCATACAGATTGGACAGACCGGGAGGCGCTTGAAAAATGCGATGCTCGCTCGGCGCAATCAATCTACCAGATAAGAGCGACGCTTCGAGCCTAGAAGAGGCGATAAGCCCTGGACAGTCGAAGGCGACGGGCATTCGGACACTTGCCCGAGTAAATAATAGCTCTATTTAAGGACAGCTCTGCGATCACCGCACAGTGAGAACAAGATTAATCAGAACCGCGGCTGAATGAATGAGGAAATACTCAAGCGGATGTGTCAAATGTCGAAAGCCCAACAAATAAATAAAAAAGATATTTACCCGTCAATATCAGCGAGCCCAAAAATAAATATATATATATATATATATATATATATATATATATATATATATATATATATATATATATATATATTTAAACATGTGCAATTCGATAGCACTCCATACACGGTGCGTGAATATTATTGTCTTGTGCAATTGAGGAATGATTTTTTACTTATGATATTCGTGAGTTAAATTTTAATGAATAAATGCGGTTGAACTAATGACGTATTTTGCAATTTTATGAATATGCATTTTCACGATTGGGTTTGATTGATTATTCGCATTGCGTACGGACTTACACAGCATATCATTTTATATAGATTTATAATATAAAATGCATACAAATAGAAAGATGGTGCGAGGATGGACCAATTGAAAACTATGTATTTTTAAAAACGCAATACATCCACAACGTAGCGTATAAAATCAATGGGACTTTCGCGATAGAAAACACGCTTATTAATCTATGATTTTTATGAAATATTATAGAGAGAACTCCCTGACGACACTCGAGAGTACATTTTCAGAAAATTGTAACAAAAAGCGACTGCGAGCACTAAAGCGTGGCCGCAGCTCCACGATTAACCATTGAGACAAATAAATAAACAGCACTACTAAATTTTACCACCGAATGACGCATCTTTACGAGGCCATCGCCAATTTAAGATATATCGCACACGTGTTAACCTTTTTCGCTGATCAATCGTAAGAATGTTGACGTCGTGTCGGGCCGCCAATGCAGCCGATTGTCCAGGGAAAAATCTAAGAAAAAAAGAGGCAACGGAAGGAGAAAGCTAACGTGGATGCGGAATTTGCGACAGTGGCTGAAATAGGTGCAGTGATTCAGTTGATTCTGTTGTTTGAATTGTTTAAAATGTTAATTAATTGGGGACCCAAAATACGTGCCGCCCCGTTGCCTCTCCCTGGGTGCGCCACTGCCCAGACGCTGGCGTTTAGGCGGAGCGCTATCAAACGGCGCTTGTTCTCGCCAAATTGCTTTTTAGCGAAGTGAAAGTCGGCAGCCCGCGCGGGCCTCGCGACTCAGCTGCGCGAAACTGAGCGAAGCCCAATCGAATCTTCCAGCTGGACGTGCAGCTGGAGCTGGTGACTGGAGCTGACTATTATATAAAATTCCTCAGCTGCTGGCAGCAAACAATAACAACAAAATACAACACGTAGATGAGAAAAGTTAGAAGATATTTATATTAAAATTTTATGTTACTGAACTACACCATTAGTATGATAAAAACGAAGAGGCAGTATCACCATTGAAGACTACAGTAATACCCCGCTTTACGCGACTCCGTTCACTATAACGCGAATTTCAAATTTCGCGTTAAAATGCCTCGCATTACGCGAATTTTAAAGTCATTGATTTCTCTTAACAATTAAAAGCAGCGTTGGGTGTTATGAACGTATTTTACAAGAACGTAAAAGAAACCGCTACCCAAAAGACAATAGATGTATTTTTCAGTAAAAATAACATGTAATACTGCATAAAGTGATTGATTCAAATGATTCGTATTTTTTGTATTAAGTTTTGACTATGTGCGTATGTTTAATCGTAAGTCCCGATATACGCGAATTTCACTTAGGGCGATTTTTTCCCGGAACGTATCCCTCGCATAAAGCGGGGTATTACTGTATACACACAGCTTCTTTAAATATTCTAAAACATAAAAGTAATCATTACTGTGTGTATTTATTTAAAGATATTTTTTTTCATATTAATTAGTTACTTTTTGTTAATGAGCAGTATTTAAAAATCTCGAATAAACGTATTAAGGGAAAGCTATTTTAACAAGCAGCGTGCGTGTTTCGATCGCATCGTAAAAGAGAACAAGAACTTCGCTAATTTCAATTTTTATCCATAAAATAATAATTTAAGTGCTGAAAAAAAAAAAAAAAACACGGTGTTTGCGTAGTTTGTTTTGCAATGTTTAACAAGTGGATCACGAAAAGGATGTTGGCATTCAGTGCAAGATTCCAGCAAGGTTTGAGCAATCAGAAGACGGCAGCTGGAAAACGGATCGAAGCGGCAGCCGGAGGAAAATCCAGGTCGAGGATACGTGGAAAACCTGTCAGGAATTCCAGCAAAGCGGTCGTTGACTTCGCGGTTGCTCGGTTTTCTATTTGAGAATCTCCGTGACTGCAGCGTCAGCTGGTCTTGCAACAACGAGACACTGAGAGGAAGATTTAAATTCACTATGTTTTGCATTTTAATATAATACTTGTTGAGGGACAAGACATTTGATTGATGAAGATCCATTATTATAATGATAAAAGCAACTTTGTATTCTGTCTTCACTTTGAGTTTATTATATTTTTTTGCATTACTAGTTTCGACCAAATAGACAAAGTCATCATCAGATGCATTACTAAACTGATATATAAATATAATACATTGTTCAATGGAAATTTTATCTGTATAAATGCGACGAAACGAAAAATAACATAATACTATTAAAAGGCAAAATCAAAGTGAATGCGAGTAAACCATTTATATATATTGCATGTCTTAACAGTGCGAGTATACCATTTAAGAAACAACTACTAGCAGCAATGATTATTTAAAATATTTTTTTGGAAAGCTATAGGAACGCGTTGTTTATCAAAGTATCAGATAATGTATACTATTATGTACTGCAAAACCAATTTTCAATTACGAATTAGGATATAATAAATTATATATCATATTTCATTGAAATAAATGTTGTAAAACTATATTACAGATTTTCTGGCGGAAATCTTCCGCATACATCAATTAAAATATTAAATCACACAGGACATCTAAATTACGTAATCTATTACACATCGCATCAATAAAATATGCATAATTTAAAATAATAATCGTAAAGAATATTGATTAGGAAAAAACCAGTTTCTATCAATCAGTAGTAAGAAGAACGTAAAAAATATTTACATATGTGGGTTAACCAGCTAATTGTGTGTTTATTTATGCTAAATTTTAATGTTTTCGTATTCAAAACGTCGCTGTGGGTGGAATACGAATAGAAGGTGAAAAACTGTTGACAAATAAAGAAGCTCAACAAATCATAGGTAAATCCTAGATTATCGATTAGCATAAAATGTTAAATAAACATTATTTAGATAGTGTTGGCACCCGGATACAAGAATAAAGGAGTTCTATAAGGATAACGAATACCTGATAACATCATCAAAACGACGTGTGAACGATGATGAGGTCTAAGAAATATTTGTAAGTTGGGCTAAAAGTCCAAGACAATTTGATTGGCATAAAATGTAGAATATGCGTAATGGGTAAAAAAAAATACACGAGTCCATTCTAGATAACAAATTAACTGTTATTAAGTTATTTATGTAAGTGCAAAAATTAAAAATTATTTTCTACTCACAATTAATGCAATCAGAGTGTTAAAATCAATCTGCATTAGATCATTCGATATTAGTGTGTTGTTGTACAAGTGTCGTTTATGTGTTATAATATTTATTATGAAATGCAAAATACCTGGATACAACTTTATTATGAAACTTTTGAACCGTTACTTACATAAAATAAATGAATTGTGTTCTTCAGTCTCCAGCGATCCTGAAATACACCAGATAGCGGTTGGATCGAACCTGAAATGGCAATGGGAAACGAAACAATAACGAAAGCCTTCCACGCTTTGGGGCGAGAAAAAATGAAAATGAACGTCGAACAAGTAACAAGTTGTAACGCAAGGATGGCGATAAACACAAGTTATACTAATTTACAACATAAAAAAATGTGTTGAAATAATAAGATTAACGCTTAATGTAATCTAATTAAGGTATTTCGTTTACTCCATTAAAATTTATTGATACATTCCTAATACTTTTTTAGGTATAAAAAAAAACTTTCACTGGACGTAAGCCATTATTAAACATAATTTACTAATCGTATTCGGTTACAACCGCGATCAGAAGGCTGAGGCCGCAATATCGAATTCTTCGTAAACTTTCATAAGTATAAGTCACTTAAAACATCCCTTACTCAATAATCAATTCATATATTATCTAGTAAAAACGCACTCATTATTAAATACAGCTAGTTCATAAACGTGAAAATTAAACTCTTAGAATTAGCAAATGAGAATTATAATGTTTATATCAGTTTTGATTAAATTTGGTATTGTAAACAAATTTTGTGAATTTCCAGTTTCTAAATTATTTTTTTATAATTATATCAAACTACTTTCTAAATTAACTTACAAACTCCTTCAATAATTAAAGTGATTTATGAAAACAAAACGAATAAATAAATTAATTAAATTAAACTTTCAGCTACATACAAGTTTTATTATTTGATTATATTGAAAATGGTATCAATTTTTTAATGAAACCTTGAAAATATGCCATTCTGTACTTGATTGACACCGCTTTTAAATAATATAATAAAATACTTCATTTTTGTTACTTTCTCGATAAACGAATTTGCGTTTAGTTATGAACATGAAATACTTACAAAACACAGACAATTAACAGTAATGCATAATTAACAAAACTCTACAATAACGATATCTATAATATTTGCTATTCGCGCTTGTCATTATGTACACCTTGTCAATATTAGAAATATCCAGCAATTATAAGATACCACCACATTAGAATTATTTAGAAATAAATATTTAACCTTTACTATAATTGTCAGATGAATGTTTTTATCAATCCTTGTGGTACTTAAAACAAGGTTGTTGTAATTTTCCAAAAGAAAAAACGAGGATACTTAGTTTTTTCGACAAGTACTTGATTTAATCTGGATATTGTATTTTAACGCGTTGACATCATTCATTGACAAGGATTACAAGATTTATTTATCATCACGCATATATTGTAATACTCTATTATTTATAAATTACAAAAATATACAGATACTTATTTGTTGAAACTATGTAAATTTATTTTGTTTGAGTAAACTTAAATTTAATTTTATAGTGTGAAGGTGTGGTATTTGTAATTCCGTTTCCAAATTACTGGTAAAATAGACAAAGAATTCACTGTACAAAGCTATAACATATTTAATTTAAACCCTTGATTAAGAGCCAAAATAATTACGCGTTATAATTAAAACTCTGGGATATATAAAAAAAAATACCTTTGGGAAAATTATTCAATTGAGCAGTGTGTTTAATGCAAGCATATAGTCAATTATATGAAATATACTTAATATTTTTGAGTAAAATACTTGAGTGATTTTCCATGTGTTCGTTTTTATTTGAGACCGGTTTCGCCAACCTTTCACGTTGGCATTATCAAACACAGTCTTTATTTTAAGTATTTTACTCAAAAATATTAAAATGGAATTCCACCAAGTACTCTCTGTCAAAAATATAGAATTTCCAAACTTACTTAACTTGAACAATTTTAAAAACACATCATCCATCTTCTGTACGACTAAGGATGTCTATGATCCAAGAGTTGACCGAGCCTTGAATTCTTACTAATGAAACCCTGGGTTAGGTTAGGTTAGTACTCTCTGTCAAAAATATTGAATTTCCAAACATACTTAACTTGAACAATTTTAAGAGTACATCATCCATCTTCTGTACGACTGAGGATGTTTATGATCCAAGAGTTGACCGAGCCTTGAATCCTTACTAATGAGACCCTGGGTTAAGCATCATGAATTTAATCACGTCGGTTGAAATCGTACGATTTCTCTTGTGGGCACAGACGAAGCACGTGGAGCAGCTCTCCTCTCGGGCGGAGGCTCTGCGGGCGCTGCAGACTGCGAGGCGCCCGCCCGGCCCGCCGAAGGTGATCCACATCTCAATAATACTAAATTATCGTTCAGCCGTGAACTTGAACCGCGACTAATGTATGCTAATTAATGACGGCGCTGGCCTCCGTGCTCGCGGGCTGCCACCACGATTCTCTCGCCGGCTAATCGCACCACTTCATTTGTTGTCGCTCGACAATCACCGAGACTCCGGTTCACACACCTGCCGCGTCAATTTGTAAACTTCAGTTCTCACTGGGTCAACAATAAAATGAAATGATTCAACAGTGAAAAATGTTTAATATTACCTCTAACGACTTAATTATTAATTTTGAAACAGAAACGAACACTAAACTAAATACATCATGTTCACTGAGTAGATTATACAAACGTTATATGTTTCTAACGGTTTGGTATTTCGACGTTGAATACGTATATATTATGCGTTTTTATCAATATTGCTATTTAAAGAAATATGTATTAATCGCAATACGGGACTTCGTAATAATCAGTGTGTTCAAAATATTTACACACATTAATTTTAAAATTTTTACTCAATCTTTTGGAACTACAAATAAAAATGGATTTTATATCAAAGAATTGATGGCATGTAGTTATTATGACTTAAAATGCGATTAAATTAGCATAATATGTAATTTAGCATTAATTAGCAAACACAAAGTGAATGTGATGATATCCATAAATAATGCAAATCGATAATCGCGAATGCGCGAATAGCCGCGCGTGCACTTTTTAAAGGAGAGTGATGAGTCTGCAGGGGGTAATAGAGCGGAAACAGCGAAAAGAATAGTTCGCGGTGAGCAGACCGTGAATTCTCAGGCAGTCGCGGAGTCGGTAAGAGTGATAACTGAATAAATCAAGGCCTTTCTAAAGCGCTCGCAGTGAATAGTGCACAGCAATTAGGCATCAAGCGCTGCGGAAATGCCGGGCTTTGTCTCGCGCACTCGGGGAGGGAGCGCTGCACGGAAAAGTAAACCTGAAATTCTGTTCGGTACTATTGAACTTGAACGAGCGGGCAAGCACGAAACCTGAATAACATTTGACTTGAAACAATCCACTGTTTAAACGTCCATCATAAAAATACGTCTAAAATCATTAATATTTATAGGATGTAAATTTATATAAAGAGTGCATACAGTATGTTTTTAGGTTAATTATGATTTGTGAATGAATTACCACTTAGTATATGTAACTGATTAAGAATTTAAATCATTATATGTAAGTGTGGAGTTTGGCTAAATAAATATACATAGTAAGAATAGAGCAATCACTCGCAAAGAGCACCGGGCCGAAGTGTGGGTTCAAATCCCAACTGTGTCGCGAATATATATTTTTCTTTTGAGGATTTATCTCATCTTTCATATATAAATCTTTTATTACCTCAAAAATGTGTGGGTGAAAGAAAAGTGAGGATTTATCAAATATTATTGCAAATAGGTATTGCAGCATGAATTTTGTTAACGTTCCTACCTTCTTGTGATTCCACAGGACGTTGACGCTGGGCTTTCCGCGCCTGCAGTCGCTCTGGTCGATGACGTCGTCGTGGATGAGAGACGCCGAATGAATCATCTCGCTGATGAGGGCCACGTGGCGCTGCGAGGCCAGGAGTCCGCTTCACACAAGCACACAAAAACGTCATCAGAAAAACTGCCCTCCATTTAATAACCGATAAGAGATGTGTACAATTGTCACAAACGTTATGTTGTTATAAATCTTGGTAATAATAATATTTATAATAACATAAATAAATCAAAATAAACCTTAAAATAAAAAGTAGAATTTTTTTTTTCATTTCAATTCACTGAGCAAACAGTGTATATAAAGTTCCTTTTTATAAACTAAAGAAATGCGAAAATTTCACATTGATAATAAAAAAACAATAATGAGCATTGCATTACACAAAAATTTTAAATCAATACACAATATAGCAAATTTAACAGCAAAAAGGTTTGTTACAAACTCTCTTATAATGAAAGTTAAACTTTAATATAACATTTAAATGAATGTGAAAGGTTGTGTATGGGTAAACTATTGTAAAATAAAACTAACTTTTTGTTATTTCAACTCTGTTTCACAAGCGACAGACACTCAAGATCTTAAAGGCTGAGAGAAGAAGGCCGCAAGGTTAACAAGCAGTTGAAAACAACCAAAATCAAATGCAGCTGTGTTCGTATAAGCAATATCCAGGATTTATCTTATCATATATGAAAAAAAAGTATAAAAGAAGGATTTTTCCGAATAATTTTTCTTTCGTATGAACCTGGAAATATTTCTCTATCCAAATAAGAACCCTGGACTCCAAGCAAGCACACTAGGCACGGGATCGTAAAGAGGTTTTTAATAATAGAAATAAAATTGGTTTTGATAATAAAGCTCTTACCTGTTTTCTCTGTACATGTGATAATTGATTGCTCTGGCCATCAAGATTGCCACCATGGGTCGGAGCGCCTTGCCCTGTCCATCGAAGTAGTAGGTGGCTATCGTCTTGAGTTCAGTCTGGCTCGTGTTCTTCACCAACTCCTACGAACAAAAAGTACGGTCAGCCACGAGCGTTACGGCAGCACATTATGTATTATTACTCAGCGGAAGTAACGGAGCTCCGTCAAGCCCATTCCATATGAACCAGACGAAAACTCCACGTGGAATGATCGCTTGTGGGTTAAGCTTCTTAAACTTCTTCATTACAGGAAGTATCAAATTTCGCCAGAATAAAACATGATTGTACCATTATTAGTTGAATAATAATTTAATTAACTTTGATCGTATACTGAAAGTATGTACTTTATCTAAGATGCATTAGTTGGCTTACTGGCTCGGTGGTTAAACAGTGTATTTTTGAGAGACAAACCCCTGGTTTGATCCCTGTTCTAAAACGTGAATTTCTAATTTATGTTATCGGTCCTACGCCTTTTTCAGTATGGTAGAAGATGACTTACACTAAAAGTGCATGCATCAGTACAAAATAAACTTGAAATCAATGTTTTTTTTATTATTTATTTACATGTGTTTATTGGGTGACCGAGAAGACACCTAAAATAAATAACTTAAACAAAGCTATGTATGCATATAAATAAACATCAAATATAATATGCTGTCAAATAATTAGAAATGATAACAACCAATTGTGACTGTCATGTTTGTTACAAATCCGATTTTTTTTAGTATACAGAAAAATTGCTTGTTTTATTAAATTGGTGGAAATGATTTATTATTTGAGAAAAAATATAAACTTATTATAGTATCCTATCTAGATGTGAACCCGGGACAGGAAAATCTATCAACAGCTGTGTTATTCAATGAAAATGAGGCAGTTTATATTCTAAGCTTAGCTTGTTTAAATAAGGAAAGTACTCAAGTAAACGATCAACGTTTTTATATACTATATTTAGGTAGTACAATATAAAGTTTATGCGTCAAAGCCTATCATCATGCATGTAAGAAATACACTTGCTATGTCTCAAGGAAAATCCACCTCAACTGCCCTACTGGAAGGTTAAGAGAAGCTATTGACCTTTCAAGCGTCCAGGCAAGCAAGGTCTCCCCCAATTCATATTCAAATAATACCACAAACTCTAAAGGTATGCAAATAGTTAACATAGAAAGACAGTACAGGATGAATCTTAGCTGTGTGAAGACGTTTTGACGCATGATGCACTTATTTGATAATTTTTGCAGTCTAACGCCCGCGTTGTATAACATATTTATATAGTTACAAAGTCTTTTAAAATATTTTATATATATATAATGGCAATAAGCCATCGTTGCCTAAAATTCCATTGAATCAAAAACCCAGGACGAGAGTAAATAAGCATTGCAGATTACAAACAAAATAATCGAAAAATATATTTTAAATAATAAAAATAATTTACTATTTTGTAAACCCTTTTTAAACATGATTTTCAGAACATATAGATGTTTTTTTATTTTTTTATTAAATAAAATCAGTTTGGGTTAAACCTAACTATAAAGTCTACGATTTGGTATATATTAATAAAACTAGAATCATCCTGTTTAAAAACTAAGTAGATGTTTAAAAAATATAACTAAGGTTATTCAAGAGAACACTAGTTAGCTTTCGAATCACGTACTCGGGTTTTATTACGAAACATTTTTTTTTTAAATAGCTGAATATTTAATTATATACTTTTCTACAGTTAAGATGTTTTGCATATCAAAACCATTGAATATTTTTTCAAAGTGACCGTCAAGAAGTACAATCTAATGACAGCAAATATGAATATCCAAATACCTAAGATATAAAAAATAAAAAAAATTGTGAGCGCTTTCGCCTTTCAAGGGCATTTTCAGACAGTCTGACGCAACCTTTAATGGGAAAAAGCACTCACGAATCAAAATATTGTAAGCTTTTATTCAGTTCAGATTTGCAGTTTAAAAGTGATGTGTTACAAAAAAAACTAGTGCGTCATGGATAATGCAATAACGTTGCAATACGTTGATATAAAAGATTAAAAATCTGTGGAACCATCTCGAGTCTATAAAATGTATAAATATTTTTTATTGAGCAGATAAGAGACCCACCAGGGCTAAATGTGTATAAGGCTTTTGTATTTCAGCCTTGAGCACTCAAATAAAGATGTGTTCAACTATCGAGGCAGTGGTTCTTCGTGTGAATACACAGAGTGAAATTATGTACATATATTTGAAGGCGAGCTTTGTTGGCTTTTGGAGACATCGCTTGGCATTGCAAACATAAGTTCAGTTAACCATGAACTAATGTAAATTGAATTTCACGAGTAATTTTTCTGTTGTACTCACCCGAAATCATTAAGCAAGATAATATTACATTCAAAGATGGGGTCTTGTGTTTGTTCATTCTTGTGAACATAGGAACAATGTCAAGTATTCCCAAAACTAGCAACTAACGTATAACCATTTACACTGTCTTTAATTTACGTATAAAAAAATACAATTTATGTACAAAGGCGTCTCAAATTGTTGAAGTTTGTTAAATAAAATTATCAATAACGAGTCGCATTCTCGATCACTTTTTATTAGACCGTTTACATTTCAGTCAATAGTTAAGATATTTAATGAAGTATTAAAACAGAAAACAAGTCGATCTTAATTAATGCACGATCATTAAAACAAAAAAAAACTATCCTAGTTATAATAGTGGAATTTTATGCATGGAGCTATTATAGAGCATTTTGAATACCAATTTAAAAAGCTCGGGCCGATTAGTGCAATTAAAATTGACACACAAATTGGGACAAAAGTCCTACTTGATCGGACAGCCAGTAGAGTGGCACTTAAGTGCTCCCACGCGGGGGCCCCGAGCCCCAATGTCGGGCAAGATGGCCGCGGATGCTCAGCCCAACAGATTTACGAGGTCTGTAAACTGATTTATACCGAACCTATCAACGGGAATCCGAAGACACGTGTATTATTAGATCTGCCTCGATCGATTCACGCAATCATGAATGAAGAAGTTAGAGCTAGATTGGAGGCGAATAGAGTAACTATAAAATACTTAACACGACTTCCGTAAGAGTACACGCCGTATAATGAAAGATGCGGTGAATCTTTATTTTTTAAATTAAAATTTCATGGAATAAATCACTTCTTGAAGCAATGTCAGATTCCGGTGCAAAGAAGTGCTGACGGCACTGTATTTTATAATATTCTGATGTACCTTTTAATAATGTTTTATTTAATCAATACTCAGTCTTCAAAACTTAAATAATTTTCATTGTGAAGAAACCGAATTGTTTTGTTGTACTTTTCAAGCTAGATCACTGTGTTTTATTTACCACTAATGTAATCAAAAAAAATATATGAGATACGTTTGTCTCAATCTAAGCAATCATGGTGAAAAATAGATCAAGATTCTCTCCCTGGTTATTGTATCAGAGATCACTCGGAACTAGTTTCATTTGAGATCTGGCGGTACTTCTGGTCCCGAACTGCTCGTAAAACGCACGCTGCAGGGCCGGCGCATGCGAGACCCACTCCGGAGGGAATATAATAAACACACCTGCTTGATCCGAAGGCAATAAATTGTGTAGTGGATTCGATTACGATCGTTAATTGGACGGTATAAAACAAAGTGCGTTTCGTAAGGCGACCACCTCCGATCTGACAAGGAGAGAGACGGGGAATCTCCGAACAGAGATGCAAGCATCTACCGTAAATCTGACAAACCAATAAGCATGTTTACGGAACATGTATAGCATTTACAGAGAGTTGTGGTATTTATATATTAACGATACATGCTCTATACAACTTAAATACTATAAGTGAATAAGTTTTAAGAAAGTGCTATAAATATAATATTTAAATTAACCAACAAGGAATATGCAAGACACATGCGGCGCTTAGTCTATTACTGATACGATCTTATCTGGAACAAGTATTCGGGTTTCTTAGTCGTCGTCAACGGTTGCATCGAATTCTCTGAATTAGCAGTGTCGTTCATTTTTATATTCAACAGTTACTTGCGTACTTTCAGCCACACATATTTTGGTCAGTTGATATAATATAATAAAAATAATTAAACGGAAAATGCAATACTATTTAAAGCAATCGTAGAAATTAGACACAAGTGCAATAATGACTTAATTGATAGTAGAAACTAGAAAAAAAATACATAAATATGTAAGATACGATTTGGTGTCGCATTAAGATCTCTCAGTCTTTAAAAATCGAAAAAAGCACATATTCCATTAGTAATATCATAATGATTGCAACAGGAGATTAACTTATGTAATTTTAATATGATTAAATATCAACTGGGACATGAGCATGAATTTATATTACAATGAAGAGCTCAGACAAAGCATTAAAATTAGGAATATTTATTATTTTAGACAATAAGCTATTTTAAGATAATAATTTTTTTAAATGTAAATTTACATTTTTAAAATTAAAACATTATAAATTGAAATTAACATTTTAATATTTTGTAATTAGAACTTATATCGCAATAAAACTTAGTTATATTTTCGATTTTTAGCTATCGCATTTTGATACCTTTACGATAACACCATATTTTACGTTTCACAATATTAAAGTGTACTTCTTACAAGCATATTTTTGTTGCAATAAAAAGTTCACGCTATCTATGATAGACACCTGTTACTTCTGAAATATTATATTAACTAAAAAGTAAAAGTACAAATTGAGCATTGTTACCAAAGCTATCTATCGTTTATCGGTTATTTAAAATTTGATTTTGGATTTGATACCAACTCGTAAGTCGTGAACTTTGTAACATCTATCTCAATCGTGCCCGTTGCGTTATGCAACCATCTCGCAGCGGCACGGTCAAAACTACGACCGGACCAAACCTTGCACTATGCGCTGAAAAGAAATGCCTATTGCGCAATCCGCTTTAGGTGGTGGATCGATATGTAGTTCAAGATGAACCGTGACGCCATATTGCACAGCCTTTCAAATTTAGGCCTGAGCGCAAATCATTTGGAAGATGAAGGTTACTTCTAAACACACTTGGTTACGTGAATAACAATTACTTCGATTTTGCATTCTTACCCAAATGAAATTGAACGATTAACACATTTGCTATTTATAATTTATTTTTGTATCAATGAGTCAATTAGGAAAAAAATAATTGCTCCCTAAAATCGAGAAAGGATAAACCTATAATTTAATAAACTTTTGTAAAAAAAAAAAAAAAACGCAATTAAACAAATATCTTCACACGCCAAACAAATTATCTGGATAAATGATCATACGATCGGGCATACAAACTCTATCCTCTTGAAAAATTCTTTATTGCATTATCTACGAAGAATCTCTCCGGGCATCGATCAGGCAGTACAGATTAAAGGCAATCCACTCAAAAGAGATCGAGGCCCAGATGGAGGCCCCGCGGAGCCCCCGTCCAGGCGCGCGGCCCCGCGGAGACTCCGTCCAGGCGCGGGTCCGAACGCAGTGTTGCCCAACAGACGGAAGAATGCACATCTCCCGGCCGATGCACGATTTATGGACGAAATGGCCATCGACGATATCGGCGGCCACTTAAAAGGGCCGCCTCGGACGGAGTGGGCAGGCCCGAGGTGCAAGGGGCCCGGGAGGCGGCGCGTGGAAGCACCGGTGAAGTGTTAATATCGGAGGCGTATCGTGAGCACTGCCCGGCGGATCCGTCCGAGGGCCCAGCGATAGAGATAACGGTCCGCGTATAATAATACACCTAGCTTGTTTTTATTGATTTATTGAAAACGCATGCGAAGGTTTAAAGCTCTTTTTAGATTCAGATCTCACGGGAAACAAACACGGTGATACAGCTTCAAATAATGCAGCCGTTCAACCGATGCATATATACGCACGGAATTAAAACGAAATACGCCAGCATATTACAAATACCGCATTAAAACGAATGATACTTTCAGCGTTGCCAAATTTACAATAAAATCAACGAAATATCAATTAAACGTTTTGTTAAAAGTTGATTTCTCCGCAATTTGTGGTTGAAATTTCACAACGCGTATGATGAATTCGCACACTGAACGCGAGCGCCCGGCTGGCTTGCTCTTCGTTTTCGTGGAAGCAATCAATATTTAAGTCCGATTCATGAGCGCGGGAGAAAGTCAATGCCTACATGAATTAGCTTAAACTATGTAACACCGCGGATCGTAATTGGCTTCATAAATCACACAAAAAATACACGCATCGAATTAAGAAATTCAGTCTTAAATTTTAACAATCTACAAATTGATTTCCCGGCCGTTATCTCCGCGAGTTTAATTGCGTGTAATGAAAAATGTAACTATTTATTAAAAAAAAAAAAAAAAAACAGGAAATTCTGTGTTTAAGCACCGTTCAGTTTGCTGTCATGTAAGACAACGAAAATATTTGCGACAGTGACCGCAACGAGAAGACCAACTCTGCGACACCCAAAAAATTCCACAAGAGAATTTATTTGCTATTTATTAGTAACAGAAAAACGATTTGTTACCTCAACATTACACCAGAGTAATTAATTTAAAGTATTCATTAAGAAAAAAAATCGTCAACGTTTATGAGAGAATGTGCGTTGATTTTTTTTCTTGCATCAATTTTATATACCGTGATAACGATATGCAAATCTTTTTGTAATATTTTAATGCAAGTGAATTCTTAATATTTTTTTCTATTAAATTTAATATTCAACTATATCACTATAAGCATAATATAAATATTTATAACTATTTGTTATCTTGCTTATGTACTGACGCATTTCAAGTCATAAAGATAAACCGTTCAGTGTGCTTTGGCAAATGGACGAGTATATTAATCAGAGTTTAAAATTCAGAGAGAGCTAACCACTCAAACGAAAACAATTAACCGGAGAATACTCGCGGCACACGCGACATCTCCGAGAGTGTGAAATCAATACGTGTGCCAGATAGTCACGAATCTGTCGAAAAGGCTTCGTAATAAATTCTGCGGCCCGGGCGGTCGCCTGGGCTGGGTTTTCCGATTTCTAATGCACCGACTCGGGGTCCAGGCCCGCGGACCTTTGCCTGCGTCCGACCCCACTTGGATAACTTTTACTCGAGATAACCCGTTTCCTCGCGGGGCTGCCCGATCGAGTTCACTTGCAGCCACGAATTGTGTGGAAGAATGCACCGGCGGGACGGCCCGGCGGCCATCACGGTCGGCCATTCGACACGATAAAAAAAAATTAAAAAAAACGAATTGAATAGACTGACACGTTCGATGCTACCAGTGAGAACGTTCGTGGCAAAATCGCATGAATTCCACGTGTATTTGAATATGACTTCGCCACGGCATGTTATTTGGATTCTTATTGAATAAAAACACGGACGCGTACTTTTAATGAGTGTTTTTTTTTTTTCATTAATAAATACACATGCAACATTCGAATATTTAACGCAAATTACGTTTTCTAAACACTTTGGTTTAGATTGTATATGAAAATATTTAGAAAGAAAGATAAATGTTAATTTTTCTTTAATCTTGTTGAGGGACAAGGAATTTGATTGGTGAAGATCCATTTTTTCTTAATGATAAGGGTAACTTTGTATTCTTTCTTCAACAGACTTGGTCATCATCAGATGCAGAACAAAACTTTTGTTCTGAATCTGATGATGACCAAGTCTGTTGGTCGAAACTAGTCATGCAAAAACTATAATAAACTCAAAGTGATGAAGGAATATAAAGTTACCTTTATCAATAAGAATTTTTCTTTAAATATAGATTTGTTGTTACAAAAAAATAATTCATGTTAATAGTTTTATCATCGTTAGGTTTATGTTTTAGGTTTCAGTAAATATTCAAAATCGTTTATCATCTGACGATGAGTAGAGGTTATGGTTGAAGCAAGTAGTGGATTACTTCAAAAAGAGCAACTATTTGTATTAATATTCGGTTATAGCGTCTTCACACAGTAATTGCATTTTCCCATTGCAGTTATGTTAAAGGAAGGTAAATATTTCTTGTCTCTTAATTATTTTTTCATTTTTAAAACGGATCTCTAAGAATGAGGCATCCGATAAAAATAACAAAATAAAAAAGGATATGCTCGTTTATTTCTTATCAACTCGAATGTTGCCCGTCAACGTTTCAACGGAAAACATTATTATGACATTAATGACCCATTTAGGATGGCTAATTACATGTTGATTATAATCATGACTACCTCAGAATGTGAGTAGAAAACCACTGTTCGAGATATAATCATTTCAATCACACGGTTAATTAAAAAAAAAGTCAAATTTCAACAGCTCTGGAGCAAATTACCTTTGGATAGTCTTCAAAATCATAGGCGAGACGTTGCAATGTACTTTACAAAACAATGCAGCTTATGAAATTATTTTGTTGTTTTATAATGCGTAGATTATCATTAAATGCATGAAATAAATACTCAAAATTTTTAGTTTTAAACGTAAGGTTTACTTTTAATTATGAGTTGAAAATTTTGTCAATCTCTGTCAGCATTTGAATACGAATTATAATATATACATATAATTTTACAAATCAATAATATATATGAATATAATTATTAAATAACATTTATGGCTGTACATGTTAATTATATAAACATTTCAAGGTTGATAATAACTTAACTCTCGAAGTTAAAATTCATACCGATGCGTTATTTCAATGAAACAGAATTTTATGATTCACTCTAAATTACAAATCGAAAACTAGGCCAATATTTGTATTGCTTATTGATAACACACAATGAAAATATACATATATTTAACACGCACAAGACGAATTGTTTAAAACTAACTAGGCATTTTAATTTTCACGTTAAATGTACTTGTACAATTGGCGAGGTTAATAATTAACCTAAATATTAAAATGTGATACCATTGCGCGGCTTACTGTATAATTTTAAAATATAGTTATTTCGATTTTTTGTATTGTTGGCTATGGGGTTTTTATCAAAGTAGAAACGATCTGAGCCCTGGCGAGCGATATGCCGTATCGCATATCACCACGAATCCGGAACGGCCTTAGAGGTTGTTGTCCCTTGGTTGTTAGTGGCAGACACTCTCCTCCGCACCGGACGTCCTTGTGTCGTGCTGCTGCACCGCACTTGCTGGTCCACTGCCGTCTACATGCATACATTACTTACTATCAAAATGATGATTTTGCAATTACACCAATACCTCGAGGGCCTAAGTCCCATACTTAGAGGAAACGTTGGGAAATTCCTTTGTATTCAAGAGCGGAGCCATTTGCATTTTTACAGTAGTCAAAAATGCATACATTAACATGCCTGAAAACAGTCTGGTGCGACTGAAATAAAGACAACAAAAAAATGAGATGGTCATGAGAAATTTCAATGCACGATTTATCACGCAACAGAAATCTAATTATTCTACAGTTGTCAAATAAATTCTATGAAATTTCACATTATCAAAAATTTAATTAAACTTACGTCTGTTTTGATAAAAATTTACAGCGAACAGCGTGTCGCAGATATGCAGAAGGTTTGTGTTGATTTGACTATTTAAAGTACTGAAACATTTGGTTTTTAAAATTAAATAAAGATTAAATCATTTTTTATATACATGGAGATATTTTATATTTGTATTAAATTATTGGCATGTAACTCGATATTTTTGATAATCTTGGCAAAAGTATGTGCTTATGTCGTAATTTTTTTTATATTTACTTCCATATGTGTGCGATGCAAAAATATCATTATTATTAGTTTTTTTTTTAATATTAAAATTAAAGATTTTTATTGTTTGTAATAAAACACTATGTTAAGGTAATTTAAATAAGAGAATAGCTATGCAAGAGATAGGTACAAAACAGTTTTTTTTTAATTATACGTAGTCACGCTATACTTAAGGACCTAAGTCCCATACTCGAGTCTTTTTAATCATTTTCTGGTCCGTTTTGCGAAAAATCGACTGCACCAATTAAAAATTTTTTAATGCAAAAAGTTAGATACATCCCTTCTTTCGAACAGAATATTTTTTTATATTCTTGTAAATTTACTTTTAATATGATAAATGTGTTTTTCCGATTGAAGTGTAGGAATTTGGAGATTCGTCATGTCCCTGTTCTAAGAGTCCTAAACATTTAAAAGTCTTTTTTTCAATTGGAATTAAAAGATTGAATATAAACCCTATGTGATTTATTATTTTAAAAATTAAAAAAATACAAATCTTTAACAAACTTTGGTTTTGAAAAGTCATAATTATATCTAATTTTTCAACATCTTAAAGATTTTATTTTATCCTGAAAATAGACGTTAATTAAATAATAAAAAATAGATAAATATCTATAAAAAATCAACTTTCGACATAGAAAAACAAAGTGACAATTAAACTAATCAAATAACACGATTTCGCCAGGTAAAACGGTCCTTTTTTTGAAGCAGACGGGGGATGGAAACCAATCAAGGTTAGGTAGCAAGACCCGTAAGTTACCATCGAAAGGGTCCATATACTTGTGACGAGTGCACTTACACTTGTAGGCATAAATATTTAGGTTAAGTGCAAATATTATTGAAGATCAAAATAAAACATAATATATTACATCAAGTGCATTATTTTACACTGTACAAGACACGAAAAGATCGGCACAGAAAGAAACCGATTAAAACTACCAATCACTCGATTTCGAAATTTTTGCCGGCTGCGCTAAAATGTCCTTGTCCCGTCGGCGTAAATTTTTCTTTTGTGGAACACAGCCTGTCTAAGGTGGAGTTACGACCTGTAAACTTTAATGTATCTAGGTTGTCTGTACCTCATAGTGGTTGGGGTGTGTAGGTTGAGGGTATGATGAGTAGGTAACGTAGCGGAGAACTGCCTGTCTTTGGGCAACCGTAGCGCCAAGGACGGTTAAACTCATTCAATACGAAAACAATCACAACGATTACGCGGTTAATAATTTTCATGTACAATATATTTTGAAAACATCAATTATCTCTACAAAACATGTTTTTCAAATTACCGTGTAATAAGGGCATTACAACCGATTTAATAAATGATAGTTCTATAAAAATAAAATATTACGATAAAACTATGAAATTCTAATTTGATATTGAATGCTCGGTGAGTTAAGGTATAACATCATTTAATACCGTGACTATATACAATATTATTAAATAAATACGATTACTCTTTAACGGGAAACTAGTAATGAATATTAAAAAGTATTTAAAAAAAGTAAAAAAACCTTATTTTTATCTTAATGTCTTAAAAATGATTTAAGCGGTTGATAAGTAAAACGTAGATTATGATTTTTGTTTTCATAGAATGTTAATATAAATTGAAAAAATTAAAAAGTAATGTTATTAAAAAATTCAAAATAATATGTAGAGTATATATTTTTTGTCATATACAAAGGCTAAAAATTATTCAATAATTTGAATAATAGGAATAGAAATATATATTTTTATTTTAATACTATATGAACACATCTCATTTGTCCTCACAATACAATAATGCATGTTAAGTATGAGCAACAAGAGCTTCGCAAACTTTTGATTGTGTAATAGACAAATAGAATAAGGCTGTACGCATCTTAAAAATGTAGTTTTATTTATTCATGCAAAAGGTGTGCTTACTGTGAAAAAAAACATTTGCGCAATTTATGTATTATTTTTATATATTCAGATCCAATCATTAAAAAAATAAAGCATTTCTATGATAATTTGTGAAGGTCAAAATAAATACCATTTTTTCATACACATAAATATATATTTTGATTTACAGAATTATCTTTTTTTCTTAGGTATTCATAATATGTTTTAAATACTTTTGCAAATAAAATATAATCATAACCCTTTATACATTTCGCAACATCGATATTTCTTATATTGATGAAATTTTCTCTTTACAAGCCACTTATGTAAAACTGAAAAGTTAAAATTAAAAACCAATTATGAAACTAATAAAGTTTTAATATAAAATTATGTTCATACAGTGACTTGTATTTTAAAAAATCATTTAGTAACACCAGTTGCAAAATAATTTTAAAAAATGAAATGTTTTGATTATTTTAAGGTATTTCGGTTGTTACAGTGCTTAGTATTATTTTGTCTTCCGACGTTTCTGTGAAAATGGTCTCAATACCAGGACAAAAAAACATTAAACAACTTAACATCCAATAAATACCAAAGTCATCGAACTACGGTTGACAAAGCCTGCGAACACACTTATGGAGATATTTTTGAGTATGTAACTAGCAGCAGACTAAGGGAAGTATACATATAATATTTTCATATCTTTTGTAAAATTAGCTGATGCGGAATTTCGCTAGGTGCGTTGTATAAAAAATTTAGAAATCTCAGGTATATGCACAAGTCGCACAGGTATAAGAATTTTAATAGGACAATATTTTAATTTATTTTTCGTGTGCTGTGTGTTTAATTTAGTGAGGCGAAGAAAGACGAGTGGAAGTAAACAATACGAATCCGGTTTGGCCGAGCAACACGATCGGAGGAGAGAACGCGCACCTCCGTATTGAATTATTCCATTAAGGTGTGTCGAGAAATTTTGTTGTAAGACACATACGATCTGCGACTAGAAATATCACACTTCGATTAACTTTCACCTTCGAATTAACATGCACGTCATAGGCGGCTGGACGCGCGTCTCTCACGGAGGAATTTTCTTGAAAATAAAAATGGGACGGTTCAACTGAGACAAAACACTCTCAAAACACAAATCTGCTAAAAACTAAATTATATTCAATAAGCATATATTACTTTTGAAAAGATCTCTTCAGAAAAGGATTGCGACCATATATTTATCCTGAACCAGTCCTACTAATTCGGCTGTACTCCCGACACTGGCGTAAATTCTGCATCCACGTTAACATTCTCTTATCCTTTGAATTTTTTCTTTGACAATCAGCTGCAGTAGGCTATAATTAATATATATGATATATTTCTAAACATCTACTAGTTTGACGAAAATACCAAGTCTGCAAACATTTTCATTCAAATCCAATGTTGTTGTTATGTTGATATAGAATAAAAATAATCTAAAGCTGATAAATACGTCAGACAGATTGGATGTAAAGTAAATTCACCGATAATGTAGTAAAAATAACAAAAAAATAAAAATCTTTTTATAAAAAAAACTAATATTTTTAGGAAGATAGATATTAGCAGTTAACATTTCAAATCATTGCGCATTCAATTTACTCTAATAGTATACCTCACTATTATAGTTTAAATATCAGTTTCGATGAAAATGATTTAAAATAACATTTTGATTACATCAAATATACATAAAAACTATAGAATTATTATTACATAGTTTTTTCAATTAATAGCACCTTGAATTATAACATAATTGTATAGAAAAAACATGTACAAGTAAAGAAAAAATGTAGCTACTTATGAGTAGTTTCAATAGAGTAACTAGTTTAATTACTGAGCGCGACGAATAGCCTACTTAATTGAAGCAAAGAACAAATATATAATATATAAAAAAATTAAATGTTTTGTGTAAAATACGCGTTAATTTTATAGAAATCTAAGAATATAATTTGGAGTACTAGAATGGGGGTCACGAAGGTCCGTTACACAATACACAGGGACCTTGGCTGTACAAATTATGCAATGATAATATATCTTAATGCAGACCGGGACGCAATATTGATTCTAATGTTCTGAATCATTATGTATTATCAAACATGATGAAACGGCCGGTACATCGCGCGAAGTAATTTTCATTCCGTACAAAAAATATTCTAAATTGCGCTGCGCCCGTGATGCTGTAGCTGTACAGCACTGATTTATTTCACCGAATAGCACGTCGGTAAATCAAGTGAGTCAAAACACACAACAACAACAAAAAAACACCCTGTCTCTCCATAGCCAAGTCTATGGTAATGGGCAGAAAATTTGGACGAAGGTGTCAAATATATTACACGTGTGTCATTCAATTTACGCAATCTAGATTTATGTATAACTGCCTGTTGGTCCAGTTATTACCACGGCTATTTACTAGTTACGGTTCTTGGGTTTAAATCACGTGAAAAGCGATCAAGGCAACAAAAACTATGCTTAAGAATTAAAGTTGAAATCATAAAAAAAGGTATAAAACGTGTTTTTATCTTATCAAAAGATTACATTCCTCCGCTAAACTTTAACACACCTGTAGGGCAAATAGAAAAACTTAATAAGTTCAGTTGCAAATCACCTGTTAAAATAACTATTTTTAATCTAACGGTTAATATTTGATGACTTATTTATTCACATTCGAGGCATTTACCACTAGCAAAATTTTGAGTTAATATTTCACACTAAATATTTCAACAGAGAGAATATTTCGTAGTCGCCACCAGCAAATATGTTAATCTCACTCAGGACCAGCTCGAATACAAAGGCGTCGAAATTCTTTGAGATACGATATATACAGGTCGAATATGAAATAGAACTATGCGTGAGATTCAGTTACACGAGATACATGTAAAATAATACAAGCCTGGCGAGTAGATGGCTAGCAAGGATATTTTATGAAGAAGTAGCTCATCTATTGACTTTTGCAAATGTCTTTGAATCTCTAGGTTTAATTTATTTTTTATCTTGTATCTTCACTTGTATGGATAATACTGGAGTTAACAGCCATCTAATGGTGTATTATTATAATAATACATTTTATTTACACACCATAAGGCTATGAAAGCCCTACTGTTAATAGTTAATTTTCTCTGTGTGAGAAAAATATACATTAACAATTTAAAAAAAAAAAGCCTTTAATGTGGTCGATTACGCGAGATTTAATTTTATGACTCACTCAACAGTGACACAATAAAGCAACTTATGCGGGTATTTTTTAAAAACAATAAACTTAGCATTTATACGTAATAATTAATGAATTATCCTGTCATTCAAGTTTTGGGTGACCTTTCGATAAAAACCAAATGGAAAGTAAATTTCTTTTAAAATATTTTCACCAATATGTTTCGTAATCTTGATGCTATTGAATAAAATGACAAAGTATATATTTCGTCATTGTTGTTTGCAAATTAATTTTTTTTATATCATACATCAAGCAGTTTGGAATAACGCGTTATTTTGTTCCACGCCACATAATTGGTCAAGTAAGAAATTATGATGAGTGGATTATTAAGATCCAAAATCGTCATCATTGTCGTGACTTCCCAATTATTGAAATGGCACTTCCAATGAGCAAACCTATACTTTCCTTATCCAGTCGCATTTTTCTATCGGCTATTTTTGGTTCACCCATTCAATTAACCTTTGCGTATTTTTCTGATGAATGTTTGCTGTAACTTTGATCTGAGTTATTCATTTAGACAGTATTCAAAACCACACCAAATATCACTTCTAATTCTTAATTGATTTCACTCCCTTTAAAGGCACAAAATAAAAGTCGATACGAATATCATATTTGAAACTAAACAAGTTATATGCTGTGCTGATAAGCTCTAGCCCTTTCTCATCTCATTTCTGACTTTAACTTATAGAAAAAGTGAAGCTATTATAATTATTATTAATTATTATTCTAAATTAATTACGATATACTAAAAACATATAAAGTTGAAGACCAACCAACATACAATTTGAGATAAAATAGCATATGCCATTGCTTTTACAGTACTCGGAGATTATAATGTAGGTAACATCGATTAAGCAAGTGCAGATTGTTATTATTAAAGATTAATCATGGAGTTATCCAATGGATCCTCTACGTGTGTTTGCAAAACGTAAAAGGTTAAAATGAGCTTTCAAAAAGGTCAATTGTTGTGAAATTTCACGATCATAAAAGAATATCAAATAATTCATACGAGGCACACTTATCCACGCTGAGTGCTAATAACCCAGCAACAGGTGAGTTCGTGTATGTAATGTACTGGCGTGCCAATATGATTAAAGTTAACTTGTACTGGACAACTGACACACCCACCTGTGGAACGCCCCTCCAGTTATCTAATATTTTAATTAAACAAATACCCCATTATAGAATGATTAATGTAAGACATATAATATAAAACATGTTTATTTATTTATATAGTGTACCTTAATTAAACATGACGACTTTTACTTGAACGAGTTTATGCATTAAAATATGTGTTTTATGTTACAATACAACAAGACATCAAATTTTAGCCCTACAAATTACTCTTATGTCTCATAACCATCTTATGACTCAGACCATCTTCAAGAGTGTAATCCCTGACGATGTTTCTTAAATAGGAACGAAATTCCCAAAGGATGATCATAAACATAAACAGCTCAAAACAACGGCTGTCAAATCTTACGAACAATTGTGCATTTTTTTACTAAAAATAAATATACAATAATAAGCCTAAATTACTACATATCTAATTAAATTTAATTTATAATAAGTTAAGCAAGCACTGTGAAAAAAATATTCTGCTCTCGAATGATTCGAAGCATGACCGGATAGACACGCCAGTAAAAAATCTAACAGGAACTCAAGGCCGACGTGAGTTTTTTGCTGGACATCTGTAGCGGCTGAAGAAACTCACAGTTGGCACACGAAGCGTTAACCTTTGCGTCCAATCGCCTCTGGGGGCGATGCCTTTTGGATTGCGATCGATCTTTGCGCGCAGATCTATTACAGAGTGGCGCAAAATGAAAAAAAAATTAGGCTTCGTAGACAGATCTGAGTTGTGGAGTTGGTAATTGTTTTCGGAACGGTTGCGACAACGACTCGTTACCAACTGGGCCATCTCTTGCGCGCTCCTAACGCGAATGATCAACACGGTCGAATCGCACTCTGCGTGCTTTCTCCAGGAAAAGTTTTATTTGGTTCAAAGTCATTTTTGGTATAAGCAAAACCAACCCCTGATGTGAGGATGAACAAAATTATTCCATCCGTTCGTAGATCAATAAAAAAGGGCACCGAAAGAAGAAAGAAGAACACCGATGCAAATCCACGACAGGTGTCGGAAATACAGACGAACTAAAAAACAACCCCAAGATAGAGATAGGTTTAATAATAAGGTCGCCAACCTTCTCCGAGGAGAGGCACATGAAGAAAGAAATGCATTGATTGAAAACTTAGAAAAAAATAATACATATGAGAATATAACACTTCAAAACACTGACTCAGTGGCAAAGCTGCGGTAATCGAATATGAAACGATGCTAAATAGCGATAGCTGGAAGAGTAGATACGAATACCACATGTGCCTTGAAAAAAAATTCAAATATTTTTTCGTCGTATTATGTGTGAACAGTTCACACGATAAATAAGATAAATCTTAAAACCAAACTATACAAACAATAGGCCTATGTGAGTAAAAAATCAGAACCAATTTATTATAATTTATACAACCGAAAATAATTTTTCGAAAAAAAAAAATTATCAGATATGTGCGTTGTTGTTAAGTAAAATAACTTTCTATTCAAATACTGTATTTATTATTATTATATTATAATAAAACGACATGTTTACGTAAAATAATTTCTACTTAGTAAATGCTTATTTAGTCTCTGTTCAATCAGAAACTGTTTAATTTGTAGGTTTTTTTTATTGTAAAATATAAGCATAGTTTGACCTACATTATAGCATCGAAAAAGATATTTCAATGCGATCTCAAATACGACCATATATACCATAAAGTTCAATATTTGATTTATTTTTATTACAAACGAAAATCAGGTTAATACGTCGAAAACAATCAAGTTGTAATATGAGAAGGTAGCGGCTGTGTCTGGCCGAAATATTAGGAAATGCAATTCATATAAACATCAGAATCCACTCTCTTGAAGAACCTAGATTAAAAGATACATTATATATTAATGATGACAGCACCGAGCGAAAATAGGAAATAACTACATAGGAAACAGAAACTACATACCGACATTGTATAATTCATCAACACGTCGGCCTAATTCGCTTAATGGAGACCTACTAATTTAAAAAGCTGTCCATTTCGTAAGAGACGTTTTGGGTGTATGATAAAAATTCTCCCCGTGCGCAATATTCAATGTTTTAATTAGCCCTTCTAATTGCCGGAGGCTCTAGACCAGAAACACTGTAAGGCAATTGATACGTCGAACGCTTATATACTAGGCCACACTCGAAAAACGCGAGCAATTGAAACTTGAATGGTAAAATTAATTATTTATCTAGTAAAGGTCTCGTAAATGATATTTGCATTGCGAACGTACTTATTACAAACAATTAATATGTAATTAATCAGCAAAAACTTTTGGAGATTGTTAAAAAAAATTGCGTAACATTACCGGCTGTCAGGGGCGTGCGGTCTACACAAAAGCACAAGCATTGCTAGTCAAATGTTAAAAAAATAAATATTATTATTATATACTTCAATTAATATTAACAACGATTCAAAGTTCAACTATTTTTACGGCCGTATTCAAGATTAAGGTATTTATATTAACAATACTACTTTCTTATTTAACATTGAGCGATTTAATTTGTATTTACTAAAGAGAAAATATTTTGTTATCCATTAGAAGTATAAGTAAGTTATTAAATCGTATTGAATTTGAGTGCATTTGCATAAATAGCAATAAAACAATTTAAATATGCCAATAAGCACAGCGAGTTTTTTGGAGTTTATTTGGAATCTTCAGACATAGTGGATGGACGTTACTACGGAAACTACAACTATTATAAAAAAATACCCAGTTGTTTTAATAACAAAGCGTGTATGCTATTCTACTTGGAAAGCCGGTCGAGAAGTATTGAATTCTGGCTTGGTGTACACCGAAGGCAGCCGCACGCCACCGCTGGAGAGCTCGGCGCCTTTCTACGCGGCTTATAATAATGAGTAATTATGGCGTTTTGTATGGGAGACCTCCGGGCCGGCGATTCTGCGCGTACGCAGAGTACCGTAAGATTTGCGAGAGTAAAAACAGCTCCGAGTCACGAGACCGCGCAGGCGACTGGGGCACGCTGAAACTAGTATTTTATTGCCTTGTTGCGAATATGTTTAAAAAAAAAACTACTTTTGATTTCATCGTGACGTCATTATTCAGATCGGCTGTTACGTCCTGCCGGCGTGATTTAATGAACAAGGAGAAATTGGGAAAATTTTATGACAGTAATATGATTATGTCTTAGTCAAATGATTCATGTCTGGCGCGGTATCGCTTTTGAGATGCCGTTGAGTTTATATTCGCCCGTAACTTTTGAGTGTTGATTGAAATTGATAATACCGGTGCCTTCCGGTGTTCTGCGTGACTGAAATGACGAGAATATAAATAATTTTGTGATTATTTAATAATAATTCGTGTCGTCAAAATACTTCATTAAATCTACCAAACTGTTTGAGGAGGATCTGTGTGACTCTACTTCAGACAAATCGAGGTAAAAATATTAGGAAATTGAGATAGCAAAAAGTTTTCTCTTCAGCATATTAGAGATGTATTATATTAAAGCTGAGTAATAGTTTCCAGCAAAATATGCAAAGTTTTGACACTGTGAGCGAAGAGACGCAAAGCCACAGACATATCAAACGAGAAAAAGAAAGTCTTGGTTAATAATTTTTGAGACAAAAGTATCACCCTGACAAAATACAAGACAAGCAAAAGATTTTAGCAACCATATATAGTTTAAAAGCAATCGAGTCACAATCCGCACTGATGCTCTTACCAATTGAGTCACTGAGCAAGAATTCAAATCATTATATGAGAGTGCGTATACCTTTTAATACTACTTCTGTTGCAACGCCCATTTGTGTGAGCACTTTTGCAGTTCAAAAACTTTATTAATCTCACGAAGCTTTCTGAAAGCAAAACGCTATCATTTAAAATGGAATTTGCTTATCTATTTTTGAACAGCCAGAATAAGCCTAAATGAAATATATTGCAGGACATGTAATATTTTCAGTAGGTGTATGTTTTAGAGAAGGGTTATCAAGTGTCACTCACCAGCCGGATGTCGTCGTAGACGTTGTTGAGGTCGTCCTCAAGCAGACTGTAGGGGTCCACGTGGGAGTACTGCGGCAACGAGCCGGGCTGTTGGGTGCTCTGCATGCTGGTGGCGTAGGCTCGCCCCGCAGAGGGGACGCCTCCTGCGGCCAAGGGGCCCCTGTGGTCCAGACATGCCAAGCGAGAGGGGTGGGCCTGTAAAAAAAAAAACACAAATTTAGCACGAAATACACCATAAATGTTCAATAAATATATACAGTTTTTTTTTTTTTTTTCATATTGTTATATGAAATAAAGCAAAAGGTTGAAAGGATTGAGTTTTTACACTTGGAGAGTGAAAGATCTTTCGCGGTGATATAAACTATACATATAAAAAATGTGGAGATTTCTTTGTCCAAACTTTATTTTATCAGTTATTTTATATTTCTCACATCGATATTTATATAGCTCATAGCCATTATTAATAATATAGTTTTAGATTTCTTCATTTTCATTGTTTCCATATAAATAGCTTTGAACACTCAATTGTAATAAAAATGTTACGAATTCATTATTTTAGTAAAATAAACATAGCGCAATATAATAATAGGTTAAAGTATTATTATATTGCGCGGTTAGCTAATTCCATAATTAATCAAGGTTTAATTCTACGGTAAATATCAATATGATATAATGTGATTTAGTGACATTACAAAAATATTAATCTCATTAAATAATATCTCTCTTAAACGGTTCATTGGCACCATTTTGTGTGTTTTTTGTCGGTGTTTTTTTACAAATATTTTAATGAATGCAAATTTATTTCAAGCGACTGCTGACAAAAACAATTTATTATATTGCATAAAAATATTATTTTTCTATTCTTAGAAAACTATTAACATTGTATAAACCGATTAAATCGAAATCAATACGCAACCGCCATCTCCTAGCATTATGAATGCAATATTCGTCCTGGGAAAAACCCGACTTCCTCTGAGCTTTATTGTATTTCATTAGAGATATTTCTTTGGTAGTAAAATATTTTTTTTTTTTGCTATCAATTCAAAACACAAAGTATACGAAATTGTTATCCGCAATAATACATATAAATATTTAATAACATACGTACGATACACGCTTGAAAAAATTTGTATATGCAAATTGAATACTGCCGATGGTTTATGTGCGCTTCTGTTATGCACTATAATTTTTTTTTATGCACTATAATTGCTTGTGGATAAAAATAATCATAATTATCTAAATAAAGGTGTCCCTTTTCTTGCTGCGTTCATTAAACAAGATGATCTAATGCATCCTTATTGGCAGGCAGCGTGTGGAATCGCCACGAGCGCTAATGTGATAATAGAATGTTCTCGTGCGCGGCGCGGCACACGTGCTGGCCCCGGGGTGCGCTCAGTCGCGTTAATGGAGGCTTTCGGAATCTAAGCCTAGTTATTACAGACGCCGAGCTCGCCAAGAGCCGGCTCTTCGGCATGAAGATGTACCGCTCTCGCCGCATAATGCCTCCCCCATCTCAACTCATTACAAAGTAATATGAGCAAGTCAACTCTAACCTTTTGAAGGTATTTTGAAATTTGTTTTAACACAATTAGTGAATTGCAAAACATCACAATAACTACAGTAATCCATAATCGAATACAATTAAACACAAATTTTCAAAACAACTTGATCTAAGATAAACAACAGATAAAAAGACGCTGGATAAGGCGATTGGCGCCAGAACGAAAAACATGTCGACTGTGTACGTGATATCAACAGAATACAATATTTAAAAGGTATGTTGAACCAATGCATAATATCAAATACAAAAAGAAGTTGCCAGTTGCAAAGTACAATGATTTGTTAGCAGTTAGTATTGTTAGACATTACAAAATGACAAAGACATTACGAAAAGCGCTCGTATGCTCATAGTGATCTATAAAATCACTCTTTACAAACAATAATTAAACCTGAGTGAGCAGCAATTTTATGAAAAATATAAAATAATGGTCATATATAATAAGTCATTACTAAATTGGAAAAAAAGGAAATCCATAACTGATGCGCTCGTTTCAAAACTGCACAGATGAGAGCGCGGCGTAATGGTTTACAATATGCAACCGCGTCTTCAGTTACAGAAACCCAACACGACGTCAACGAAAACACGACATGAAATTACAAATAAATGAAGGCTAAAAGAAGGAGGCTAATAGATTAAAAGCCTACATCCAAATTAAAATTAATATTTCCCAGGTGAAAACCTAAAATTTATCATCCACAATTGGCAATTTAAAACGCTGTTTAATTATACGGGTACCTCGAATGAAAGCATTAAATTAACTGTAAGGAACTCTATTGCCAATTTCAATAAATATTTTATTTTACTACAGCGCAAATCAATGATTGATGTAGAAAATCGTGATTCAATTTTACGTGCGTGTAATTTTTTAAAATGTTTGATTTTTAACATTTTCACGTTAAGTTAAATTGGAAATCACAAATTTCACATCCACACTGCCTACTGACATTAAAGTATATGTAGGATAACAAAAAAATGAGGTAATTCTATCATTTGAAATATGCAAACATTATAGTGAGGGATATTGCTAAAGAAATACACCCACACACACACAAATATATATGTGTGTGTGTGTATATATATATATATATAAGTATATATATATATATATATATATAAATTTTCACTGAAATCAAATTTGTGATCTTGACTTAATTCATTGAAGAGATTTTCCTGTGTATATTTTCTACTATTCAAGATACGTCAATAAAAGCCCCAATCATTTAGCGGCTTTTATGAACGCCTAAAATGTTAACGTATTGGTCGGACACCCGACAGAGTTCTGTTAGTTTCGCGATGTTTCACATTGACCCGCCGACAACTGCAAACGCTGAGTGGAATCTAAATGACAAAATGATTAAATTTAGAATGATAATAGTTGCGGTATATTCTTCCGTAAAACGATTGTGGAATAAGAATGCTCAGAACAAAGAAAAATACCATTTAATTACAATTCGAACAACAGACTGTGTTTACAATGAATATTCATTTTTTTCTTATTCATTACTATTAGCAATGCTATAAAAACTAGTAATAACATGTCTAAAGGAGACTCAAGCCTTAGTCCCATTGATAATATTATAATTAATTGCTATTTAAAAATAAATTTATGTACAAATCTAAAATTTTGGAATCTGGGTTTGGTGCGTGTCCACGCGTTGCAGTCTCTAAGAACGAAATCGAAATATACCGAAAGATCAAGGTATAAAATTTATTTTGTTTTTCTGACAAATTTGTAATTATTTAACCAATTATTGAAATCAGATCTTAAACATTGCAAACATACATCAGTTAATAGTTTCAGAACTTAATGTAATATTATATACGCTGTTACAAGTTTGTATAAATATTGTTAGAGATAAAATATATTTTAAAAAAATAATTCCTAAAATAAAAGGACACTAATGAACATTGCCGTTTAGTTGTCGGTTTTTTTTTGTTGCGATGTATCTAGGCTAATTTGTAATAAAACAGATTTCATGTCAGATGTGTCGACAATCAAATAAAAAGGACCTTGCAATGATCGCTTTTTTAATATACTTAGGCTTAAGATTTCAAGAACATTATTAAGGAAATAAATAAATTGACGCTGATACGGAAAAACAAAAGCGCGGATAACCCCATGAACATGTCTCAAGACAATTATTCAAAGTCATAAATGCAAGGTTAGCTAGTAAAAAATGCGCAATGCGTTATCTGATATACGTGATCAGGATTCTACAATAAGTTCGGCAGCAACAAAGATGCGGCTAAGTGTGCCTCTGGTTGTTTTGGCTGTCCAGTCAGCAAAGACACTTATTGGTAGACGCTTCCATCGAGGATTTATGCCTAAATATTAAATTTATTCAAAATATTCATTCCTTTATAATATTTTTATATCAAACCTATTGAAAACATTCACTATATTGCTCACAATGTATATATTCAGAAACAATACTAAAAAATACCAATTATAACAAAAGTAAATGTAACTCAACAGTTTAATGTCTGTAGATTGTGAAAATTATTTTATAAAAACATGTTAACCTATTAAATAAAAACTAATTTAATATGTACTACCGTTGTCAGTCACAAGACTAATTTAACATTAAGCGCTTACACTTTTGCAATCGATAATACGCGTTGTAAACAAAACGCAAAGTATGGACATATACAAAAAAAATGTAATGTACGTCGACATAGGATTAATCATATTAAAAAAAAAACAACTAATGATTAAATTTGAAAGGAATTCGCCCGAATCCATGGAATTGTATAGAAGACGTGGAGTCAGACACCTTAGGTTTTATACATCAGTTAAATTTACAAGATAAATAACTGCCGCTGGAGCCAATAGACAACATTGCATCACTCGGCGAGCACTCGCTCTTGGCTGCAGTGACTCGCGGGAACGATGGGCCAACGGTGGCACAATCGTGATGCACATGACCATAGACAAATATGCTCGCGATGGCAACCGTTGCGGAGTCACACCTCGCGGAGAAATTGTACGTGAAAACAAACGTTGGGAAATTCCTTTGTTTTCAAGAGCGGAGCCATTTGCATTTGTACAGTAGCCAAAAATGCATACATTAACGTGCCTGAAAACAGTCTGGTGCGACTGAAATAAAGACAACAAAAAAATGAGATGGTCATGAGAAATTTCAATGCACGATTTATCACGCAACAAAAATCTAATTATTCTACAGTTGTCAAATAAATTCTATGAAATTTCAGTATGTTCTTTCGGTCACATTCAGTCTACGTTTATCAAAAATGAAATTAAACTTACATCTGTTTTTATAAAAATTTACAGCGAACAGCGTCTCGCAGATATGCAGAAGGTTTTTGTTGATTTAATTATAATGATTTGACTATTATTATATTAACACAGATTAAATATTTATTTATATACATGGTAACATTTAATATTTGTATTAAATTATTGGCATGTAACTCGATATTTTTGATAATCTTGGCAAAAATATGTGCTAAAAGAAGAACATGTCGTTATTTTTTTTTATTTACTTCCATATGTGTGCGATGTGTATAATAGATAAATTGCAAAAATATCATTACCATTAGTTTTTTTTTTAATGTTTATAGTTAAAGATTTTTATTTTTGTATTAAAACACTATGTTAAGATAATTTAAATAAGAGAATAGCTATGAAAGAAATAGGTACAAAACTGTTTTTTTTTAAATTATACGCAGTTACGCTGTACTTAAACACTTACTGTAATGTACCTAACTAGGCTGTAATATACAGTTTTAATAATAACACTAATATTTTTGTCCTTGTTTCTCAAGTTGTAGTATTCAGTTCCATAAATGAGCCAAGGAACTGAAAATGTTTTAGTATAACTGGTTTTAAGTTATAAATGCAAATCAGTTCAAAATACTAAATTCATCTATGACAGGCGAATGGAGATTCAACTTTGATATTGCAACATTTAAAAGTTTGCTTCACACAAATTTGTGTGAACTGCAAAGCGTGGGATTTACACATCAAATGGCTTTAAAGATAAATAACATAAAAGCAATTTAATTATAAAACATTAAGTAGCCGTGCAATATTGTTAATAAGTACTTTGCTCAAAAAATAATATATCAAACAATAAATAGACATCACGGTTAAAATAACGGTGCATTACAATGAAATTACATTATTATAATCAACTCATGATTTAATAGAAAATAAAATATGAAAACAAAAGAAGAATAGCAAATAAAAAAAATAGGTGAAATAAAATTTGCCAAACATATTTTATTACACAACATCACAGAAAATCTACACTCAATTTCGTATAAAGTTCATTTGAGTCATACAAAAATTTATAGAAATGAAGTGGTACAAATTTTCCTCAACATATGCCCAATAATTATGAATTATTGCCGGTTATTCTAATAAAGGGCTTGTGACTACTTAAGTCTACTATGAATAACAACTTAAGCTCTAAATGTTGCCACATAAATATCAGGTTGCGATTTAAAGGCCACCAGCATTTTCCAGCTAATTTCTGTGTGAAAACACTCGTATGTAGTAATAAAATACCCCATCTATAATATGCCAAATGATATCTAACGAGGAAAAATATTGTAACAGCGATAGCTGATACTTAAAATTATTTTTGAAAAAAAAAGATTTTTATTTTTAGTACAAGTTTAAAAACATAACCTCAAAACTCGATATTCAAAGCGTTATCTAAATAAAATATTTTTTATAAATATCAACAGTAAATATAATTGTTGATTAAATGTGCTATTGAAAATCTGAGAAAATCGTGTCAGCTGGCACCGCAGTCTGTCCTGGAAGAAATAATTACGGAGATGGCGGCGAGCTGTGGCGGTGGAGAATGCCGCAGAAACTTGACCCCAAAGCCGGGACGTCGCGGTAGGAGTTTCGCAAATCGTTTGGAAAGGTTGCTACCGCGGCACCTGTCGGCAGGGTTGCCCACGCTCGAGGCACAGCCTTCGCTCTGTGACGTCACGGACTAACCACCTGTCGTGGAGCGTACTTACGCGACGGCTGCGTCGGTCGTGAGAACGTTGACACGTGACAACACCTCTGAAAAGATCTCGAACCGATCGGCAGTAATCTCGAGATCGTGCTTGTGGGATTTCAGATTCACGGCCGATGCACGCACACAGTCAAATTATGTTATGTTATGTTAAAGTTCTAAAGCTTCATTATAATTATGTTTTAAAATACAAAATACTATTGTAAGCTTAAAAATCAATAGACTCAAACTAGGGTAAAATGCACATATGTATTTATTTTGAAGAAAAAAAAAAAAGGATTTCACGGTCAATAAAACTCTACAATACTTTTGAAATTCACAAGCAACGATGCCCAAGCTTGCGGCAAAAAAGTACAGCTAGATAAAACATAAAAATAATCATAATGAAACAACAAAAAAAATATTATGCAGACGTTTAAATTTCTCACATAACTGCGCCAGTGCGATCCAATCAAACAGACACACTAGAACATGAGTTTTCTCTTCTTTAAAAGAATATAAAAAGCAAAATATAAACCGGTAATTTATTCTAAACATAATAAAGAGTACATGTAGGTACCGATGAACGTGTTTATAATCAGTCAATTTCATGCATTCTTTAATAATCCGGAAATATTATGCAAAGCATGGCCGAAAATTTACCGGGGCTGCTTGAATTTCGACCCTGACACTGTTTGGGACTTTTCAAAGAAATATATGTTGTAATGTACACATCGTGTTTGATGAGCTACAGCTTATATTTTACTATACATTTATAAAACAGAATGTCATTTTTTGATGATTCATCAAATACGTATAAGCGCATTTACAGCATAGAGTTTATATGTTTGTAGAATACAAAACAAAAATAATCAATGTTTGAAACACTTTAGTATAGCCTTAATGTGATTAATAAATTATATTTTCGAGTAAATCTTGTTTACAAGCATATTTGATTTAAATTTTTGAATATTTATAAATTATATGAATATATTTAAAATGCCAACCCTGATCGCGAAATCAGAGGGACAATTTAGATTTTGCAACAACTGCAGGTAAATTGCCTGCAACAAGGGGCACTGCACGTTGCATACAGATTCTGATGTCTGCATTTGACGAGATAAACACCTCGTAACACATTGAAATTACGTTTTGAATGTACTATGACAATAACTAAACGTTTAATGATTAAAGTGTTTATTGGAATGAAAATACGCTGCAAATAAACATTTAATGAAGACGTTTTGGAACACACTCGTGACTATCTCTCCTTTTAAAGAATCGTGATAATTGAATGGCTTTATAAACTAAACATATAACTCTATGTATGTATAGGTTTTTTACGCATATTTTATTCATAAATTCATTACCAAACAAGTCAGAACTCGTGTACGCTACCTCGTAAGCAATAAAGGTGTAAGCCTCATACCCTACGTGTAGGAGGAGGGAATAGTCGTAAGTATTAATTTTGTATATAATATTAGCCCCAAAGATCCTATGTATTTTATTTTGGAATAATAACGAATTGAGAAATCCAATAATTTTTTTGTATAATTTTGTAAGCATGCAATTTCAACTTTCACAAAAATATATTGGGTTTGATGATCCCACTATTACAATCGAACAGAAAATTATTGAATCTATGATCTTTCCGTGTTTAACAAAAACATTTATGTAAGTTCTAATAGTGTGTAAATTCAATACAATTTATACATGAGTATGATAACTCCAATCTAGTGCAGATTTGTAAAATAATTAATGTAGTAAATATTGAAATAATATTATACAAAAAAAAACAATTTGACTCAATTCGATAAACGACTGAACATACAACGAGCCGATGAAGGTTGTAGCATCTCCAAGGGTGTGTTAGCACTCTTTCCTGGACGAGGTCAAGATCCAAGAGACACAACTACAGGTATTTGAATATTTGGCGCAGTGACTAGAGGTCCGGTCGACGCCACAGAAAACACAATATTTAATCGTTAATTCATTCACGGAGTTTCACTTTCTTGCGTGGAAAGTATCACACTTTGAAAGTAAAAGTATTTTTTATACAGAAACACGGACTGTCAATATTTATGTTTGGTAATTTATGCGGGAGGGGAGCGGCGGCGAATCGGAAAAAAGCATCCTTTCCTTGACCGACCGGAACGAGCCGCAGCCGAGCACGCGAGCGGATTCATAAAAATCCGCATCCTCATAATGCCGTATACGTCTCTGCCCACTATTTTATTTTATTTTTTACGCAATGTTTAATCAATATCACGCGGGAGCATCACTTTCATTTTTGATATTAAAATTATTTCTCACAAAAAAGAGCGGGAAGAAAGTACCTGTCAGATAGGTGGGTAAGTAAGTCATAAGAGTAAAAATCATTTTCCGAAATAATCATCGGTAGTGAACAAGTGAAGGTCACATGTACACAGTAGCAAAGAGTGCTCAATTCGTGATGGATCTGGTCGAGGATTTCTCACGATCAGGAGCGAGCCGGGAGCGAGGCCGCCGGGCGCGGCGCCGGGTCCGGCTGAGTGGAATAACGAGCATAAATCTTTCTTATTTTTTCATCCTCGCTTGCGTAACGGCGCGCCGCCCGATGGAGAAAGTGAATCACCCGCGGCGCAGGGCGGCACCCAAATTAGCGGCCGGCACGGGCCGCGCCGCGAGACCGTGCCCCCGGGGCTGCTCCTTGCTTGAAATCACTTCTTTGAAATCTACAGGTGCTCAAAAAGTGGACGATAGGTTTTTTTTTTTACTAGTCGCTTGCGCATTATTAATGCTAAAGGTTTAAGTGACAGTATATTAACCCTTTCTACTATAGGTCACCATAGTGCACCTTTTATTGTTTACCCTATAACAGCCTATATACAGCCTGGGACGCAGTCACGGACTTCTGCGAGAACGTCCAACAAAGAAAGGAAGATCTGGAGAGGCATCGACAAGCGAGCCCCTCCCCACCGCCGTGACCAAGCTTCCGTCTTCATTAATCGCCCCCCTCTACAGGAAGCACGAAGACGAAAGATCTTTTATTTTTTGTGTTTATATAATGTGTAATATGCTGCCTCTTCTCCCTTTACAGGAATGCAGCATATGATGAAGAAATGCCTGCGGGGATCTCCCCCGCAGGGAAATGATGCTTTTTTCTTGCAGTCAATATTTTTGTTTTTTATTGTATATTTTATTTTTCGAGTGGCTGTGAAGGCGAAAAAAAGAGACGCCCCCCCGTAGCCTAGAGCAATGCAACAGTATACTCAGGTACGGAAAAAAAAAAAAAAAAAAACCCTATAAGAAGTCTAGGTGCGTATTAGAGCAGGTATAAACCCTTTTTGTCAGTTTTGCAAAGTAATTGCTGCCATTCGGACGTATTCACATTGTTAAATTTAAAAAAAAAGTCCGGAGTTCAAAGGGGTACAACAATGAAAAGCAAAAAAAAAACTTTAAAAAGAGCATCGTTTGCACCTAAAAATCAGATTTTGAATATATATAAAATATTAAAACGCAGAGTAATTCATTTGTTATAAAACATCAATAAAAAGAAAACGAAACATTGCAAAAAAAAAATAATGAATATACATAAACAATGAACAAATATTTTTTGCTTATCTTAAATTTTATTTTCAAAACAAAGATAGAAAGTTTTTATTAAATTCAATACAAAAAATGGCCGCCCCCAGCAGGGCCACGGACTCGCGACGCCGACTGCACCGGCCGGCCCGCGCGCCCACGACGCCAGTTTTCGACATCTCATTTGGGTTTCCCTGCGCGATGGGACAGCCGAAAACCTTTTACGTATGCAAAAAAATTGGAAGGTTTGACATTTAGAAAGCCGTCTAATGTATCCATACTCGCTCGGTCCACTCGTGTGCGAGAGGAAAATTAAGTCTTTACGTAATTCGAGAGATTCAAACGAGATACCGCCCGAGAGAAAAGTTGAATTGATATATTATTTATATTATTGGTATTAGATATTTGCAAACTAAAGTGGCCGAACAACAATCTATTCGCCGGGTTTATCGAGAATCACTGTAAATTAAATTAAATGTAATTTTATAGAAGATTTTAATAACATTGTAATACATACCGTTTGTGCTCTCTGCACACATTAATATTTAAGCAAAAGTATAGCAATTTAGTGTACATCTAGTGGGTGAAATTTCATTGACAAAACATGCAATTATTATTTTTTAATATGTTGTTAAATGTATCTGGGCATTCTTAATAGCTTTTTGTAAATAGATATATTTTTGAATTTAAATAACAGATTACAGGTTCAAGATTTATGTATTCTTTCAGAAATAAATAGTACTCATACATATTATAGCATAGCTGTAAGATTCGTGATTATACAAAAAATATAACTTGTCTTATAATAATGCAGCGTAATAAACCGTTATTAAGATAATTAAAAAAACATATCACCAATAATCTGTAAAAATATTCAACGTAATTATATTTTTTATTGTATTGTCATTGTCAAATATTTTATTACTTTCAGGGTGTGAACAAATTAAAATATTACTTATAGATGAGACGACCTGGTGACGTAGACTTAGTGCAGCGTAGCGGAAGATTCAAATGTATATTAAGACAATATTTCGGATCCTCTGATATTCTCAAGTCACTAAACGTCATATTTATCACAATGCATACAACCGCAGAGATCACAGACAGCCGACTTTTCCAGATAAGAACTCCTTGCGATCGTGATACCGGTTAGTCTAATGTTATAATAGAATAGAAAAAAAAACTAGGCCACGAATTGCTTGCGGAAGTCTTGTTTAGTGTGGTCTATATACATTTAAATTAATTCAAAACTTATTATGTGTATTGTATAACTCGGACCGGTCAAGTTTTTGCCATGTGTACGATTCTATCGGCACACATTCGATTATGACACTTAAGCCCCCAGTGATGTAAATAGGCCAAGTAGATTAACACAAACAATAAAATTGAAAGAAAAAAAAAAGTAATGGAAATTGAAACAGTCGAGCCGTGGGTTATTTTTCATTTTTATTTATCTTGGCTGGGAGCTCGTACAGGCGTTGTGAATTTTTATGGGATGCTGATAGCTGGTGAGCCATTATTTCGTGTGCGCAACTGCTAATATATTCTTTTGCGACAGACAAACCGCAAATCAAAAATGAAGCTGTAATTAGTGTTCACTCAGTATGTAACGCACGTGCGTGAGGCGTGACAATATTCCAACCATAGGTTTATGGTGCAATTCTGCACTAAATCTATGATAATTATAATAATTAAAATAAATAAGCAGCCCCCAACTTTATAATATATATATAATTTTCTCATTATAATTTAATTGAATAGTTCTTGGGTGTAAGGTTGTGCCACATCTTAAATAATTTAAACCTATTAGAAACTTTACAGTACTATAATTAAAATATGTCGTTTCCTCCAAGAACGCCGCTGGACACGTATAATAAAATATATGGCATATAATAACGTATAAATCGCATGACACCCAAACTCCGTGTGCCCATTGTTAAAGTACCTATAATTAAGATTCATTATTGTATGCTTGTAATTTTCTTAAATTTTCATCGGTGGATCAACAACCTATGATGCATATCTCTAACTAGATATTTGATAACAAAGTATAAAGCATTTTATTTTTAAATATTTAGTATTTAAAATAGCGGTAAAATTTTAATCATAAATTATTTTTTCAACAAAACGTTATCGACTAAAAGGTTTGAGAATATATAGGAATAATCACGATAACAGATGCACTTAATCTGAATGCATTAAATACTATACATACAGTTCGACAATAACATGCAATTTACGTAGTAACATGCAATACGTTTCGACTATAAATCTCTTACTGTTTACTTCTCATATCGGACTACCTTGTAAGCTGTATCAATTTTTAAAGTATGTTTATGACAGACTAGTTTCATTTGTAGCACTCCATATTTTAAACAACTAATTGGCTAAGCGATGACAATCTGTTTCCCTTATGAACGCAGAATGAAAACAAAAAAAAAACCGTAATCTCCTTGCCATTCTGCTATTTACAAAGGTTGTTTGATTCATGTTATTACAGTAAAATAACTCTTTGATGTATCAGAAAATCAAGGTAGGTCAGTTTACAACAACACAGAGAGCAGAAGTCACGGCACGCCACTTAAATCCAATAAAATGCGTTCAAACGCAGTATGGGAGCATTTGCTCTGGCCTTAAGATCGCTTCCAAAACGAGTCCCCGCAAATAGAGAAAGCTCATTGCATATAAATATATATCCGACCATTAACGCTGGCCTCTCGATATGGAAGTAACTCGTATTAAGAAAGTACAGAGTGCGATGTACGACCGAACTTTAACGTAACCCTTTAACATCCCCGACACATCATTCCAAGCCAACCAACTTCACAAAAATCTACATAAAATATCTCACTTTTACCTAAAGTACCTTGGGGGTGTTGGGAAGCTTCTGCGTTTGTTTTTGATCTCAGATCTAAATTCTAGAAAGGATTGTATAATAATACTACTGGACAGCAACTGTACGCAGAATTTTCCATCGAATATAAAACTGCGACATAGAAGAACCCGCAGACTCACTACACTATATTCAATGATATGGTCACCAGCCTTCTCAGAGGAGAGACACTTGAAGAAGAAGAAATAAATATAAAAAGGGTAGGTCTAAATCAAGTGGCACTCTTCAGAATATAAACAAAATATACTTCGTATATAGGCAGCTTTATATTGTTACATCATAAAAAATACATTCAGCAAAATCAAGATATTCAAAATTACCTTGAAAAGAAAATGTTCTCACCTTATCAAAATTGTTCTTAATCTTATATCCATTATGTGAATCGAAATTGTTAATAGTCATCGTTAGTAATCGTTTAAATGTCAATAGCAAATATGTTATCGAATTCGTTATCTACGCTCCGCTTTATACCATGAATAGAAAAAAATCAATATTTATAAATTTAATATGCATTAAAAAAATTATATTCTATCCACTACATTAGTCGGTGAAGTGATAATTCAAATATTGATATATATGTTTAAAAAAATATCAATAATATATATTAAATCAAATAAAAATATTCACAGAATTTTCATGTACATTTCGTTTAGACATTTCTTATAAAACTGCAATCAAGTTCGATGGACTTTATAATATTAAATTGCAATATCTTTCTTATATAATGCTTATTAGTGTATCTAATAGCAAAATGTAATAGTTATATATTTCATAATATTAAGCGATCAATAGTTCCAACGCCAGGTATTTCAATTACAAATTTTATAATCGTGTTTCTTAAAAAATATAATATAATATAAAAAACGAATATGTTAAGTTTTAAACATAAATATAATAATTAGTATTTAATATTAAAGTGTTGATTGTATGTGCGTCATAAATTACACAAACCGATAAAATAACCTTCTAGTACTATGAAAATAATTTCCTTTTTTTTACAAATGATTTCCTGCAGTAGTCGCACAACCATAAGATGCAAGATAATTGATAAACTCAACAAACAATAAGACATATACATCTATGGAACAAACGACATATATAGGCGTGTGGAAAATTGTGATTATTTTACAGCCTGCAATACAAAAATAATGCAACCAGGGCCTTAAAAGGCGCGACGACCCAAAGGGCGCTCGACACGTAAGATTATATATTATTTTATCATAATAAATAACTTAAGTAAGACATGCTATATTTGGTCATATTTTCAGAAATACCAACGCCTACTACAGAATCCGCGACAGTGGCTATAAACGAGGAGTGCAGCCAAACCGATAAGACTGGCACAAGATAGAGATATGTTTAGTAAGATAGTTACCAAATCTCATCTGAAAAGAGGCACCTGAAGAAGAAGAAGTACATCAAAACCTCAACTGCGGCTCCAGCGCATAACTGAATTAGATAAACAAAATTCAAAGACAAAAAAAAGTACAGTGACAGTTATTAGGTTACTTAGGGGCATAGGCTCCCAAACTATTTTGTCCCGTCGACCCCTTGTCGAGTTTTCCTATTTTTCGTAGACCCCTGCCTTCAAACATATTTTTGACATCTGATATACAGGGTGCGCCATATTTTATGTCGGTATATAAACATTGAATATCTTTGATATTTATAAATCAATTAAACATGTTTCGAAACATTAATTCAGCACAATGCTTCACACTGAAACACGCGCCGAAATAGTGACGCTGTACATTGAAAATAGTCGTTCAGTTGTGTTAACTCAACGTGCATATCGTGGCCAATGGGATCCACTCTTGTAGACCCCCATTTACAGTTCGTGGACCCCCAATTTAATTTTTCGCTGTCATCGACCCCTTGCAGGGCAGAATCGACCCCCGGGGGTCGATATTGACCACTTTGGGAACCTATGCTCAGGGGTAATCAGGGCTTAACGACACTCGGTCTCAGCACGCCGGCCCTACGCTCGGCATGCCGACCGCTGGCGGCGCGGACGAGCGCTGTCGATAATTGGTGTCGCCGGTCGTTAGAGCCTCCTTGCATCACAATGGGTAATGCCATCGAGGCCTCCAGGTCGCGGCACTCTAATTGGCCGGCTCCTCCGAGGCGGCGGACGGAAATGCGCAGGCGCGTCGCCATCTTCTCGGACCGGCTCGCGCGACTCTCCGTGACACACTTCGGCCCGCCTGGGCTCGCTCTCGGGCTGATTTTTTTAATAGACCCCTATTCGAGTCCCGCAGAACTGACCTTTCTTGAATGATTCAAGGATTGCAAATTGGACGCGCTCAATGTTCATCATGTCGCCTGAAATGTTGCGAAAAACTGAAATTCCCCTTGAAATCGATATTTTAACATTGCGTTTACATAAATTGAAATGGCAAAATAAGAAGTTGCTGTGCAATAACATCGACAAATTTATTTGTAAAAAATATCCAAGATAGAATAAACTAAGTAAGCTAATAAAATTTAACCCGAAATAATATATTTATATAAATTTGAAAAACTAAAAATGGCACATTTATTAACATCGATGATAATTTATTTGTCTATTTTAGTCAGTTGTCTCATTCGTTTAACTTAACTAGTATAAACAATAATGAATTTCATACCTTCTATAGCAATAAACATAATAAGGGGAATTTTCTTGCTGTCTAAAAAATTCTACCACATAGGAAACACCCATTAACAACAAAACAACACTGAAGACTTTTGTTAACAGGATAGATTATATATTATTTTTTTAGGAATTTTCGTAAATTTTTATTCCTTGAAATTCCTTTCATGGCATAATCGCATTAACAAGAGTGCGTATAAGGCACACAATTGACCACTGACAGGTGTTCCTGGCGTCCTGGTTCTATCCATTTAATAACTACCTGTCATTACATCAAACAATACCTTTTGTTTTCCTTGACATCGTAAACAACGTGCAAACCGCAAAGTGCTTACAATTACATTTATGTCCATGCTTTTGTATCTTCATACATACTATAAGCATACACTTATCTTTAAATTATTTATTTAAAGGATATATTTTTGTAGAAATAATAGCAAAAAATAGCAATGGGTAAATAATTATAATATATATTTTTATTATTTTAAATTAACTGAAATAGGCAAAACACTTAAAATTAAAAGCAGTATTGGCTACCTTCCGTCCGGTTGTCGATTGTGTTGTAGTGTGTGTAGGCATCTCAAGTGCTCTACAAACGCAGCAACAAATAACGACAGAAATTTTTAAAAGGTAAATTTTAGGGACAATTTTTTCGGTGACGTCGGCAAAACCACATAAAAAATAGATAAAAAACTAGCTAGTGAAAAAAAAAGGACCGCGGTTGGCAGACAATGGGGATGTGGAAGCTACTGCGTTATGCGCTTCCACTGTGGTTGGAAACAAAATTTACACACGGTGCAGGTGCAGCTACGAAAAAATATATATATGTCTTACGAGAGTTAAAACACAATGGGACTGAATTAATGACGAGATTAGAAAAGCATGCGTGTTTTGTTTACTTGCAGCAATTGCTTGTGCACTGTTTTTTTTAGATTAAGCGATAAGGTATATAAAGTACACGAATATCTAAGAACATATACAACAACTGCATATTTGGAAAAAAATCTTAATAAGATTAGAATTAATTTTAATAAAATTATTATTAAATATCCCATTGATTTTCATACATATTTTCATATGATATTAAGAATCAGTTAAGAAAATAGCCATCCTGCTCTATGATAGATATGATGTACGAATAGGATCGAAGTTTTCAATAAATAAATATAAAAAAACGTTAAGTTAAAATGTTAAGAGATATAGTAATCAACTAAATAATTCATAATTTTCAATTTTTAATAAAATCATTTTAGAAGTACTTGCTAGAAATTGCGATGAAAGCAGTGTGGCAGATAATTGAGCAAAAGAAAATCATGCCGGGTAACAACCATGAAGAACGTATTATTAAAAATACAAAATAATCGTTATTTTATCCAATATTGATGTTAGTGATAATGGGGAAAAGGGTTTAACAAATATGGCACATTTTTTTTTTCTATACATTGTATTCCATGTCCACTTGCACTTGTATTCGTATGACGTGTGATTAAATAAACTGTACATTCAGTCGTCAGTACACAAGTCTACTTTGCATAATGCTAACGTCTCAGCTGTGATATTTTCGTTTAGAATGCTGTTTTTCTACGGACATTTGAAGTCCATGACTTTAGGCGGAAGCAGAGCCAGGAGCCAGGCACCACGAAGAGAACGGAAGAACATATTCGGTGTCTCAAGCTCCTGGAACAGCCCTATTAACGGTGGCATAACAATTTTTAATCACCTAAATATTTTTTCTCAAATAAATGAAATATTTTTATTACAAAAAAACTAAGCTGTTGGTAAAGGGCATAAATTAAATGATTTATAAATCATAAAAACGATAGTGGAAAATTTAAAAAAGATAATTAAGCAATACCTACTTCTCATTTTTGAGCGATATCTTTCCTTGTGAGATGCCGTATACACCATAACAAAATTTAATATGAAATCATGTTATCATTGAAATCAATTCATTGCAGCTATTTAGTTCATAATTAGGTAAAGAGTACAGTAGAAAAAAAAACTAATACTGTAAAAAAAAAATAGAGAGATTAAGAGCTGAGCTGGCTCTCTATTTCTCCTCTCTGAAGTCTCTGACCGAAGTCAGTCCCATCGCGTAATTTATAGACCGGTGCTTTAATAAGAGTAGAATACAGGGTCCTTCACTCTTTGGTGCGTAATAATTCAACTTACAAATATGTATATAAAGAAAAGATGGGCTTAATGCAGGGTAAACGAATGTATATGGTCGTTTTCATCATACGATAGGTGTACAGTTTTATATAATTTATACATCCGCTTGTTGGCCAAGTTAAAGGCTTGTGTAAAATATTTGCTATGAGGGACGTTTAAAACTAAGTGATGTATTATAGAATTAAAGTAAATTAAGCTCATATTATGTGGTTTATAAATCTAAACAACTTCCTATAATGAGCGACAGTATACTCATAGATAAAAGCGCGTTTAATCGTAATTGGTTGCAACTATTTCATTGTATTACCTACAGATACTAATATTAAATAATAAAAACACTGTACTGAATATTGTATTCAGCGCAGATTATTTTTTTTTTTGATAAAAATGATATTTCTAAGTACAGAAAATAAATTTAACAAAAGGCTTGACTATTTATACAAGTAAGTTATTCAGACATTAAAAGCACTATTCACTTAATCAGCAAATGCTTATTAAGTTAAATATATAATAAAATAATGTTGCTTTTCTAGATCTCAAATAAATTCATAGTTTATTCTCGGTTATTAATGGTATTTTGAGTTCTCGAGCTTGTCCAATTTTATATTTGTCAATCAAACTTTCGTATGATTAATTTTTTTTAATTACTTATGTTATTCCGTAAGAGGACACGGTATATTTATTTATTTTAATAGGAAGTTTTTCTGTTACGGCTTCAGTATTTTTTTTTATTACATATAATAGGAGCCCGTTACAAGTTTTGAAATATTTAGGATAGTCTCAAGTCCAAAAAGTTTGGACATCACTTGTAAGGAAAAAAAACGTATTTTTACTAATTATACTCCAAGATGGTTAGTAAATTAACGAAACTGAATTAATGTTAACAGTGGGTTTTGTAAATATAATATGAAGCAATAATTACACACATGCAAGCTTCCGTATAACCATATCCAAGAGTATTGGGACACATTTGACCAAGCATAATCAAGAGAGTGTGGAGCAGCCTGCACATTCAGAACAAATCGCAAGCTTCTAGTAACATCTTAAAAGTTTGTTTTAACACATAATAAACCTTTACGCGTTTAATATTGAATTCTTTCAGAGAAAAGAGAATATTAATAATTAACACATAACAATAAAAATAGCATAGGCTTTGCGTCAGCCAACTATGACCACAGTACGTGTTGAAAATTCTTACCGAATATTATCCGCTCCAAAGCTTCGGCATTTCGAGAGATTATTCAGTTTTTCTGCTTTATGTTTGTTATTCACAATTTTATTAAAAAAAAAACTGACAAATCTAACCTTGAACTTATGTAGTGAAAGATTTAAAGTACTTGAAAGTTTGCTTCATTTGTTTACTAGAGATAAAAGATACTAAGCACAAGTTTTAATTTTGCGTGTGTACAAACGTCAATTAAATTTTAATTTTCCAGAATTTAGAAAAAAAAAATATTTTTCTGTATTGGAAAGTGATACAATTTCACAGATATTTCCAAATTTCAGAGAAACACAATTGTAGGACTTGTGACGCAAAACAGCGTTCAAGGCATTGCCTAAATTGCACAAACATTTCAAAACAAAACCTGCAACTCCCGAAGATAAACAAATGCAAACAACCGTCTTAAGCTGCCTACACGAGCTGCAACACAACCAGCAACGAAACGGCGAGCTGGCCAATCGGGTCTTCTTTTGCGTAGTTTTTTGGCCAAAAGTATTAGCTAGTTACCGTTTGGTTGTCAGTTGTATTGCGACGTGACTAGGCTGCTTTATCAGGCACCTCGATCCGAAATGAGTAACATCGATTAATTTTAGATTTACCGCGCAGCATCTCAAAATGAGTGCTCATCTTAAAGTACGCAATAGCGTTATTTAATGATTTAAAATTAATACTGTTTGTTGAACAACACCGCTAATGTATATGCATCATTTCGCAAATTTGCAATGCAATAGAAAGTCAATAATACAACGCGCCACCTCTTGTCTAGAAAGGATGGAATCTGAAACAGGCATGGGCATCGCTTTGATTCAAAATATGATATAACATGTTAATTCAATAAAAAAACAGCAATATAACATAACTAATCCCATATTTTCAAAATATTTAAAAAACTGATTAGACGAGCATCTATTTAACATCGAGCGTTTAATTTGGTTTATTTTCAAACCGAGCATATATTTTTACCTATGCATAAAATTAAAGGCCTTATACGTTATATACTGATTAACCCAAAAGATGTGGTCTTTCGTACATTTAAGAAATATACACATAATGATTCTAAGAAAAAATCTCAAATTTCTGCGTACAGGCATAATTTCTACAATATCTTATAAAAATACATTTGTATAATACAATATGTTTTCCGTAGCGAATTAACAGATTTAATCCCCATCTGAAATTTAATGACCCTAGAAGAGACAAACTTTACACTTAAACACTTTACTTCATTGTGTAGATATATCGTACATTTCCGTATAACGTATTAATAATCAAATTTTTTGTTGATTTCAGAAATCTTTATGCAAATTTCTCTAATAAATCACATAATTTGAGAGAGATTAAGAAAATATTTGAAGCTAACTTTTACACTTGAAGATATCTTAGCTATATTAAGAGAATCTTATACAGAATTTTATGCGTATAACGTCTCAAATGTATATGTCCTGTGCAAAGACACTCTTTCAATAAATAAAAAACCAGTAGATAAATTTAAAACCGGATGTGTGTTGACCGGGGTGACCGCATTTTGGAACGTAGCAGGACGCGACCTCGCTTCGTATGCAGCTCCCGTGCTCTTCATGTCATGGTCCGATATGGCACCAAAGAATGGGGACCCCATGAATAATGTAAAAACTAACGACTTAAATATAAAAAAAATTGAAATTCATTAATTCTTAGTTCGATTTGAATTGATATTACAAAGACACCTTTGATTGGAGAAAATAGTTGTGATTTGGAGTTTTAGATCATTGATAAAGCGTTATTTGAACGGCAACTGCTAGAAAATAAAAAAAAACTGTTGAAGCCTTCTGTAACTATTGAGAACAATTCATAAATCCCACTAATTTTTCTATATTAGTCACTCTACAACTAAGTAATCTACCAGTGCAAAACCAAAATTAAAATAAATCTTAAGATTGTATCAAATTTATTAATATATTAGAGAAATACTGATTACAATTTAAGAAAACAACAAAAAATAAGGCTATTTATTCGTCCTACGGATATGCAATATATACCTGTATAATAAAAACAATTTGATTCTCAGAAAATTATTATTGATTTCATAGTGATTATGTCAATATAGGATCATATAACATAGTAAAAGTACCATGTTTATAAGCATGGAACTAAAACATGTGTTTAACAATTATTTCCTAGTCATTATTTATGATCTATTTTATAAAACCAATACGTATTGAGTCCATGATACACTCCTACTAAGTTGAAAATGTTAAAATAAGTACTGAATTAATATACGAGTATATTTTTTTGGTGAACTTTTGATGACTGATTTTTTATGTATGATATATTTAGATAACAAATAGCATCAGGTTTTTTTCTAAAAACTATATTAAAAAATAAGACACCCACAGTAATAGGGAGCCTTTGGTTTATAGCCGTTTGGTAGTCGGTTGTGTATCAGCATGTGTAGACAACTTAAGGAATACGAATAAATATTTACCAAGAATTAGTAAGTGGACATTATAGGCAAGATATTATACAATATTTGTTTAAGTACAGCAATAAGAATGGGATTTTACTTCACTTCATTCATACGTCCTTTTCAACTTGTCAAGGCTTTAACAACACATATATTTAAAAATATCTATCGGTACAAATTGAATAACAAATAATTACTTTGAGGTAAACTAAATATATTTTATTTGTTTGCTTAATTATGTATTTAATAAATGTTCATTACAATATTAAAAATTATTTTTAGTGATATAGCATAAAATCTGATTTATTAATTTTTCATCTTTTTACTAAAAAAAAAATGACATCCGGGTGCAAAACACCTGAACAAGTAAGCAGATGAGAAGGCCAATCGTGGGTAAATATTTGCTTTTGATATTAATGGCCCTAAGAGTGTTGGTCCTGGGTGATGCCCACGCCGGTTCGTATGCGAGATAGCACCTACAAAGCCAAACATACACCAAAAAAACGACTTATCTCCGAGTTCTATTAAGATATTTATGGAGTAATATTTACAGGGTTATCAAAAAAAAATTATTTTTACTACTATTCATTCCTTGATGAAGAGCAGTGATGTCGAAACGCCTCAAATATAAAAATAAAAAAGGCACAGTAATAAATATGAAACCACAGCCTATTTTCAGACGTTGCGATAATCTGCGAACGCGTCGTCCAAACAAATTCGGAACCAGAAAACGCCCATTTTGCAATGGTTTGAGTTTTCCAAACAATCGCGACTTCTCCGCGAAGTTTTAAAAGCTCGGGCGCTCCGCACAATAACCGATATAATTTAGTTACTTTTTCCATTGTTACTGAAAAAAACAAAGACCTCCATTCTTGTTCGCAGTGCGAGGGGGAGACAAAGCCGGTGCGCGATCGTTTGTCCGGGGCTCCTCCTTGCGCAACCGCCGGCCCCCGATACAGCAGCCTACGCACGCCGCGACCCGACCGACAACCGAATGGTAATTCGCCAATAGCGCCCCTTATTATATATATTTTTTTTATTTTTTAAAAACAAAGCAAAAGTAGAAGCTATCGGCAAACTCATCGCCCGGTTGTCTGATATGTCGCGGCTTGTGCAGGCAGCTTATCACTCCAGTGCAACGGGGCGCCGAAACTAATTCATTTGAATCGCTGACTTTGAATTTCATAACAATTGTTAACGCTGGTTTATCTTGGAAAAAGAGGATTTTTTATACAAATGTCTGATACATATAGTAGTGCAGTGAAATTTGCAATTGAATTCGATACAAATCATCAAAATTAATATATACACAGGGAGCGCCATATTTTATTTTGGTGTGTGAATAATAAATAACTTTTAAAAAAAGCAACCGATTTCTATGTATGAGGTATTTTTTATTTAATTTGGCTCTTTACAATTTATTTGAACTTATTTTTGAATACAACATCAAACAAATGGCCGCCATTATTGGAAAAAATCAAACAACAACCTAAAGTGCAAACGCAGGAAGCCCAAGTAGTAGTAATTATTCATCGCTTTTATGCAATATTTTATAACACGGTTTATTTCTATTAACACGGATGATAAATAATTGCGCACCTCTTCATGTAATCTAGAATTAATCATAACAATGATTATTATTACATTAAACGCGTAAGAAAGACTAATATTACAACGTATTGTACAAAATAGACGCAATGTCGTGTACGTCGTTTTATTTGCCCGGAATTACACAAATGGAGTAATTTCACGATGTTATAATATAATAACAAGCCGAATACCGGCCGGGCGTCAGTTTGAATCACAACAATCGGACGAAGAAAAATAAAGTCGTTAGCAGTTTGGAATTCCTCCACGCGTCTGACGTGAACACCGAGCCCGGCCTAGCCCAACCACGTCGTCCACAATGGCGCAGGTTTACTGTGAGGCTAACCACGACCCAGGAAGCTTAGGCCTTTATCCAAATTACCTGGCGAGAAAATGGCCAGCAACGGCCCCTTTGACCTTTTCTGACCTCGCCCACTCCTTCCAAATCTCCACCCCCTTGGTCCCAAACCCATCGATCAGTTCCCTCCTCGAGTATAACCTCGAAGACTACCTCTTCAAAAAAAAGCCAAAAGCCATTCCCCCACCCCCTCCCAATAACCCCATGGTGACACATGTCACCTAGTAAGGTTGAAGGCGTTTAAGGAGATATACACTTCTCCTCTGTTCCGCCGTAAAAGCCAACAATACAAGACAAGCCACGGCGCATGCATACACTATTTTGAATAATTTGTGAATTCATCATTTCACTACAAAACAATAACCGCCTCGTGGGATCACGCTTGCTTCTCAATCATCAAAAGCGCCAGAAAATCAAATGCATACACGATAGAAATTGTCACAGCAAAATTATTGGAAAATGAGTTGATACTCTTAATATTCCAAGTACTCGAAGAGTTAAATCGTCGTTAAAGCTCCCCAAGTAGCAAATTTGTGAGATGATAAATATATTATAAAAAATTATATGACAGAAAATCGAATTGCTGTATTGAGTTAGATATACTTAAAAACAGTACAGTAAAACCTCGATGTAACGGACTTCGGATACAACGGACAAAAATCCGGTCAAATAAAAAACGTTTTACATGCGAAAATGTAAAAAAAAAATTTTTTCGTAGTATTCGAGAGTTGATTATAAAAACACAGTGAACTTCAAAAGTGCAAACAAATGTTGATTCCTTTTTAGAAGAATTACAGAAAGCAAGCGCGTCGATATCAAACAGCAACGACGAGTGTCCGAAGACAATTAAAACATAATTTTGTTTGTGTTTTGTATTTTTTATTTATATCTAAACACATGCAGTGTATTATCAAAAAAAAAAAGTTTTTTTCATTTATTTTAAACCTATTTTTGTGTTACGGACTTTCGGCTACAGCGGACACCCAAATGGTCCGCTATATCGGAGTTTTACTGTGCCACCCTACGCGTTTGATTGATTTATCTCATTTAAACAGGAACGATGGTAATATATTATTCCGAACAAACCTGTAGACCTGTCGACTTGGCAGCGGCGTTTGGAGCATTTTAGTTATTCTTCCGCTGTCGCCAAAACGGCCGCTCGCCGGGCGCGATGCTAATCGAGAGTTTAGCATTTGGAAAGCGCTCTGGGCGCGCACACGGGCCAGGAACGTGCCTATTATTTTTGTGGATTTCCACTCACCAAAATTGCCAGCCGGCTGTTTCTCGAACGTAGAATTAGATTAATTAGAGTGTAAAATAATTGCGGTGCAACAGCGGCTGCACCGCCTGATTTGTATTCGCGATCGCCGGCCAACAACAATACTCGCCGTCTCGTTCGGAAATGTAGAATTCGAAACAATTTCAGTTGTTAATGATTGAAAATTGATTAAGGAAAATTTGTGTGTGATTTGAACCCACATACATCCCCAAGCTTACATGGCCGGTGCATTACCAATTATACCAACGAATCACTAGTACTAGGCAAGATTTTCAACAATCAATTAAATATTGTCACAAGAGACGGTCTTTACAAATATCAATAATATATTTAACAAGTGCGTGTATTCGCTTAATTAAATAGACTTTAAAAATAATAATATCCAGATCGGATTTAAAATGCTTCTCTCAGTACTTTGTGTTAAAAGTCTAGTATTGCATTTAATTGGCATAATAAGCACGTTGTTTCATTTATAGGATATGATATTGTTAAAAAATTATTGTCTAGTACTAGTGATTCGTTGGTGTAATTGGTAATGCACCGGCCATGTAAGCTTGGGGATGTGGGTTCAAATCCCACACAAATCACGATGATAATTTTCAATTATTGAAAAAACGTACTTAATTATTATCAATCAATCAAACCTGTATAGGCAAAATCGTACTTCCTGTGAGACGGTCTTCACAAAAATCAATAATATAATTTCAGTTGTGTTGAAATATAAGAAGGGTTCGAAGGCTATACGTCAGTTTATTCAGGATGTATTGTGCGCATACTTATTTTAAGTAGGGGTGCGACTCAGGGTCGTTAAACGCTCGCATGTCGTTAAAAATAATTTACGCACTTGCATGGTGTAAAAATTCCTGAAACTGCATACCATTACAGTACCAAGAAAACAGTGAACTTAAAGGGATTAAAATGCATTTAAAGGTCACGATAAGTTATAGTCCGAGTCGGGAATCAAAATAAATAAATAGGGTTGACGACAAGAATATAAAAATACTTGAAACTACTCGCAGTAGCTACTGACCCAGCGTCTCTGCAAATACTAAAGTGAATTTTAGAGTAGGAAATCATACTATACCTAAATATAAAATCGCAGCTAGGTTTAATTGAAATTACTACCAGTAAAAGAAAACAAAGAGTTAAGTATCAAATAAGTGAATAGAGTTAAAATGTATTTTAGTTATCTGAATTTAAATTAAAATAATTAAAACCTTATTGAAAAAAAGAGTGGTGGTTGGAATTTAAAATGACGACATGTCTTGTAAAAACAAAGGAGCTGGGTCTTAACTGGTAATTTAGAGTTTAAATTGGAAGGCTTCTTCGCAAAAAACACATCGTTAATGAGCCAAGTGCTCAAAGAAAAGCCTGTTTGTGGATCCCATATAGAGACCTGCAGCGGAGAGCCTGTTTACGATCCAATGATGTGAAAATCATTTAAAGTGACAATATGTCGTTCTGAATTCTCCTGTGAACGACCACAGCTGTTGTTGACGTGAAATAGAGCATATTTTCCAACCTCATGAATAAAGTGTCATGGCCTACGCATAATATTGTGTCATCTTAGTAAAATAAAAAAAACATTACGAAAAAGAACATTTTGAACTAAAAAAAGTACTGAGCACAGATAGACTCACTTTTTATGATGAAATATTATTTTTGATCAAAATTATAATTTAAAAAAAAAACATCGAAAATACGTCGGGGAATTTGCTACAAGGGTTTCTTCAGACTGAAGATTTTAATCTTTTAGCTACTTGGCTTGTGGATGTATGAATGTACGCGGACGAAATGCATTATATTTGCACATTAAATAAACATAAATAATAAATTTTGCTTCGTTTTTTGGATTACTGCATTTCACTTGAGTTCATTTAACATTTCATCCCCGGTACTGGGGCCATCTTCGGGGATTTCACTAACCGACACGTCGGCAGTTTCAATGCAAAACTCAGCACAGCACCCAAGAGCGAAGTAAATCTTATAACCTGCGAAAACATTTATCAAAAGATTTATAAATTTAATTTCGTATATGGACTCAAGGTGGAAGCGGTCACCCTTAACGCAGAAGAGCGCCAGCAAAGCGAGACGCGATTGCGGTCGAAGGAAGCCGCGGTAAAAGTAAAAGTCAGCGGGCCCGATGAAAGTGAACGCCGGCAGAGCAGGCAGAGACGTCGAGCACGCGGCCTTGGGGGCTCACGCACTGGAGCCACGGGGTCCAGGGGGGTCCACGGGGGTCCACGGGGGTCCATGGGGGTCTACAGGGGCCAGCGTCTCCCCATGCGGCTTCCCGTCGGTGCTGCGACCCACCATCGCAGTCCAATTCTCAAAGACGCACGATGAGCGTGCAATCCAAGCACACGTTTTTTTTTAAATATTCAAGTTTGTAAACGGAGCTTAAGCACGTGAATTAGCAAAATCTTTGCAAGCGCTTAATGGACGGTCGGGGTATTGTTCGGGTCTCTCGCTGGAGTCTCTCTCGTTGCCAGTTAAGTCTGTCAGCATCCTTGTATGTTGTGCGAAAAAAAGCTGTTCCGGTAATTAATAGAAATAAAAGGTACGAAGAATACACGGCTTTGACACAAAAGAGTCGTAACTCAACACTGATGAATATATATAATGAAAAATACTAACCTAAAGAAAAAAATAAATAGAAATGACTATAGTACACGGATATGATGTGGGTATTTAAAAAAGGATGGAATATCTGAGATGTTAAATATATGATAGGATTATAGCAAGGTCAATGAAACTGTCGCGACTGGTAAATTTATAGCGTAGGCGTATGGATTGGGTTGAAAAAATCTTTGAAGATCAAGCACTAGTTAGTTTGCAAGAAAAAAAAACTACTTACTACAACCTTCATATTACTATTAGTAACAATTTTCAATTATATTATATATATATTTAAATAAAAACTAACGGGCATTATTAACAGCTGTTTCAATTTACAAGTAAAATTATATTTTATTTAATGTGTATGTCATCAATATGCAATTAAAGCACAGAGTTATTTTTTAAGTGCAAAGAAAATTGGCCAATTTCAGGATACATGTGAACGAAGAATGCTCAAGAAATATCAAAAGCCAAGGTTTTCCAATTACAATACACCATAAAATTATGTAGCATAAAGCGTCGTTCATGTGCCGTCGTAAAATTAATTATGTCACCTCGGTTCCAGGCAGATACCGTGACTTCGAGATGGCGGCACGACAAAGCCCGGCTTTTTTCGCCGGAGAGGTATTAAGGCGCATGACTAATGCCAACGAAATGTTTCATCACCAGTTGACTTCTTCTTCTTCGTGCTCTCCTTTCGAGGTGCGTGGATTCGTCACATGGCAGGGAAACACGGCGAGAATCTGGAGATTCCCAAAAAAAAAACTGGACGCAACGTCAGCAACACTTCTTTGCTTTGGGGTTAAAAATATATCAATCTGTCACTGAAAGTATGACACGAATGAAGCAATCGACGAGATCTACTTGATAGCAACTAAGTATATATTAGTAACAAATAAATTTATTTAAATTTTGTTTCAGTTTGAAATCCCTATGAATATGACTATTAAATTAATTGACACTGAATTTTTTAATATTAATTTTTGTGCAAATTTTCTATAGCTAACCTGACGAAGCCTCTGAAAAGCTTACTTTTATTTTGAATTTGAGTTTATATTTGAAATTTTAATATGAAGTATTAAAAGTTAAACTTGTCTGTCGTGGTCAAAGAAATTAAGGTGGTATTTCATTCTAGTAAAATAACTCAAACAGTAGCGAATGTTATATCGACCTAGTTTTTGCGTGTACTTTTTTCTGCACAAAGATACAGCCTACTTTCCTAAAGCCCATGATTAACAGTCGTAAACAGTTTACGAGCTTGAGTGGAGAGAATCCAGCAGAGGATACCGAGCGAGCAATAACAATCTCAAGGCAGGGGACATTGTAAATAACGAACTGCGAGACGCCTTACTGGATGGGAATGAAAATCGGACCACTGTCCATTTATTTCACAATGCGTCTCATCAGAAATACCCGAAGGTCGCACCCTGCCGGTTTGCCTCCAGGTTCCGTGAGAAATTCACATTTCAAGAGATGGATAAAGAAGACGATCCTCCGTAACCCAGCACTAGGCAGTCTCAATCAATTGACTTGGTTTGATTGATAAGGTTATCATATCGAATTCAGAGGCACATCTTCATTCACTGGGAACGAAAAAATATGTATAAGCAAGACCTAACACAGAGCGTTGAAAGGCGGATAGGATGAAGTAAATATTCTAAATTCATTTATATACTATGTATAATATGGACTACACACACGAACGACTGGCATATCACGCGTAACCAAAAGCTCTTACAAACAAATCGACATGTCACAATTAACAATCTTTTTTCCAGATAAAACATCAGAAGGCACAATTTCATTAAGTTTAATTTAAGTATTACCACATAAACATGATAAACTTTATCTCGTGAGATATTCCGCTAGTAATTCGCAATTATATCAGACTACACGGCCGGAGTGCATGTTCACATTTCGGTGAGCCGCGTTGCCAATTTATACTTAAAAATGCAACCGCGCTTTCGCAAGATCAAAAAAATATAACGATTTCAGGCACTTGCGACACCCGAGCATCGATATTGCCTCGATGCTAAAGATCGCAGCCATTGGGGGGAGCTGTGCGTGGCCGACACGGTTTCTCACAGTCTCGCCGTGCCTAATGCCGAGCCATGTTTTTGCGTTTGAGGCTGTTCCCATTTCGCGCGGAATCCGCGATATTGACGTAATGCAATGATTACCCACGGATGTATAAACAATAAAAACTCAATTAAAACAAGCAACGAGGTAACCTTTGTACACGCCGTCTGGTGGTATTTGGAATGAGCCGTAAATCAATCTGCAGGTTTCAACATGGCGAGCATCGCCTAAAAGCTGGACGGTGCAATCAATAATGACAGAAAGTAAGTATTAATTCCAGCGTCGATCTTTTTTCATTTTAATGGCTATCGTGGGTTTATTCGCGGATTTTATATCTCATATAGATTCATACCAAATGTTATATTTCAGCAAATCATATTTGGTCACTTTACAGCAGTAGTGTTGCATTTACCTCGACCGATTATTATTGTCGCATGTACTTTGCTCGGTATGGCTTGAGGTAGGTGGGCATTGAATGAAAGTGGTCGTAATTAAACTGCAAGGACCGGTCGGCAAAGAATGGAGTGCATCCCGGCTGGCTCACCTCGGGCATCCGAGGTGAGCAGGAGGCTTTCGTGGAATAAATTCTTACGAGTGCATCGGCCATGGTGGATTCACATAAATTACTCAAATGTTTACCAAACTACAATACAATTAAAATTTTATATTTTAATCATACTTTGTTACTAAGTCTTTTCGTGGTGTAAAAAGACTAATAGTATTTATTAATAATGTGTTTTTATTATATACTAAAATTTAAAAGGTAATCATCTGCATATGTCTTAAGGATCTAGGTCCCATAAAAATCAATCACCAATCAAAAAAATTAGAATGCAAAAAGTTAGATACATCTCTTCTTCCAAAACGAAGATTTTTTATTTCTTATAAATTTATTTTTAATATAATAAAAATGTGCTTTTCCGATTGAAGTGTCGGAATTTGGAGTTTCGTTATGTACCAGTCCCAAGAATCTTTAACATTTAAGAGTCCTTTTTTCAACTGGAATTAAAAGATTAATTATATACCCTTTCTAGAAAATTAATTAAAAAATTAAAAAAAAAAAAATCTTTAACAAACTTTGGTTTTGAAAAGTCGTCATTTTATCCAATATTTCAACATCTTCAAGATTTTATTTTACCCTGAAAATGGACGTTAATTAAATAATAAATATAATTTATAGTTTTTTTCAATACTCTGCAAAAAAATCAACTTTCGGCATAGAAAAATAAAGTGACAATTAAATTCACTAAATGACACGATTTCGCCAGGTAATGGACTGCCTTAACATAGAAAAGATCAAGGGATTTGCAGTATAATTTTGAAAATTATTAAAAGTTAGAATATTTTAAAAGGGACATCGATGTGGTTGCTGTGGTACATCGATCTGATCAATGGTCGAACATATTGCAAATGTATAGTATCAGGTAAAGGATCTACCAAAAACTATCTGGGTTTCTTAGGTCTCTATCTTGTATGATTCTCGAAAAACTAGAGCAGAATTTTTCAGACTATGGCCAGAAAAAATTGATTGACAAAAGGTGAGATTCAGCGCATGTTCAATCTCAAACTAACCGATGAACTGGCGAAATGGTGTAGGTTTCCCAGCGCTGTTGTTAGGCACTAAATTAGCAAGCGCCGCATTGTACTAAACCAGGTGAATCCATAACTCTTCGCGAACCCTTATTCCGCAAATGATGGCATTCCGCACCCCGTGCAGAATGCCATCCATGCACCAATGCTCTCCATCTCCATGGCTCGGCAGAAGCGCCTCGTGATTCGGCGCGTCAACGGTGGTCGATATAGATGATATGTCACAGCCGAGGCGCCGGCGAGGGAGCTCGGCGTCACTGCTTAGGCAAAAGAAAGTGTGGACAACGACTCCATACAAACAGGCAGGCTTGAGAAAGTCGACGAGCAGACGATGCAGCGACTGGCCCGGCCGGAGCACGCGCCAAGTGGCCGCGCGCCGAGCCGATGATCATTCACGACGCCGAGCGAGACTTGGGGCATCAGTTTTCCGTGAACGATATCGATGTAATCGATTCACACATGAAACGAAGAAAAGATCTTGTAATATATAAAAAAAAAAATAGAAAAATTGGGATCAAAACCAACGCTTCTAGCCATCGCGACCTGGCGCCGTAATCCATTCGACTACCGTATCTCTGTAACTATGCTATAATTTAAATCGCTGTACGAAAGGCGAAACTGCTGTATGTAATTTCTATCGCTTAGTATTATTGTTTTCCGATTAAAGTGCTGGATTCGATTATAGAGGAAAGATGATACGTTCAAACTCAAAAACGCACAAAAAGGTAAGAAGTAAGACACAATTGCTTCTCTGCTTCCCCACTTGCTGTCACCAATTCAATAAAAGCTTGTTTCAATTATCGTCAGTTAATTGTCAATTAGTTGAACCTTCAGACCTGAAATGCTGTATCTACGTAATTTATTTGGATACAGACAGCAAAATGCTTCGATAGTGTACCATAATAAGACAAACCATTATGATACTTCGGTAAGACAATAGATTTTTATATAACACTTCAAAGGTTAAAATAGTTTAAAGGGCAATTATTCAAACATTACAAATACAGATACAATGATACTTAGGATAGGGTATGATTTAAAATAAATAATTATAAAAAAAAACCGGGGAAATCTTTTTAATAACCATAACAGAAGAGTAAAGAAAACAAACAAGAACTAACACTAGTTAATAAGCCAACTTACATTCTTGCCTAGATTTCACAAATTACCTGGCGTTTTACTTTTGTTTACAATGTTGCACAAATCTACGGTACTGGATGAAAGTGAAATTTTTTTTTAGAAAAAATTCACGAATGTTTAAAACAAGGAAACGGACTTGCACAATACACGTGTATTTTAATACATAGCAAACAGTAGCTTACATTCGAAAAAAAAATACATTTAATAGCAAAGGTGTCAGACATTAAAGATACACAGTTTTATTCACAAATTTAACAATTTACAATTTGATAAACCTTAAGCAGTTTATTCCATATCCGTGTTGCAATTGCGTTGTATTCGATGAGGCAAGTTCGAAAAACCATCGGACTTACCTGTAAATTTTTCCGTGCGGTCCGATATTGTGTATTGAGTCCACCAAGCATAAAATTGCCCCCATGTTACCTTCTTTCCGGTATCCATGAAAAAGAATTCGAATAACGCGATCGATGTGTTAAATTATAACGCGCTTCGATACAAGCAAATGCATGAGTGGAGGTTTATACAAAACACCTTCTTCGAACACCTTAAAAGACAAAGAATGTATTCTATGGTCCTGTGTCTTCTAGTAGACTTTTTATGTGACAGAATATTTGACGCTATACACATGCAGCGCAACTGTAACGCTACAAAGTTCTTATTGATATACCTTGTATATAGTCAAACAAATCAGTCATTTATATACGATAGTCATATCTTAAAATATTTGATTATCTGACAATAAATTTAAGTTCAATAAATTACCCGAGCACTGTTTGTTATTATACTTGATCTCAATGATAGAAAAGTGATTGAATGTCCTATAGTGAAAAAGAAGCTTTATACAACCGGTGATCAAAAATATTTTATTGAAAAGGACGGATTGTGTATATTCACTGCAAGGACTCGATATACTCAGGGCGACCGACTCCTGAAAAACTGAGTGCTTCTCGGATGAAGGCGCAATTCTCAGATATTAAATACCACATAAGAAACTAAGTCATACGCCTAGATAAAAGTACATTAAAATATCTAAAACAGTCCAAATAGTAATGCGTGGCTTTAAAATTAATTCAGGTGACACACTAAACTGCATAATATATTAATTATTCCTTTTTGAAGCTTGCATTTTGTGTAGTAAACCCATTGGGTATTTGAAATACACCAACACGCAAATGAGACTTAATAAACGAGCGAGCAGACCAGCACTGCAACATTCCCTTAGAGAGCAATCCGAGCGAACCATTATGCAAATATATGTAAGTACATTTCAATTTACGAAAAACGTTTCACGATACCGGGTTGGGAAATGGTGTCATAAGGTTTGTTAACGCTTTGGGTAAGATAATTCATAATTTATTATTTAACAACCGCGTAACTACGAATTATATATGCAGTGACTCCATTCTTAACAAAAAAAAAAAAACACCGCTGTTGCCATGCGAGCGTACACCTTCCTACATCCCACATGTCATAAATTACACTTTACAAATTACACACCTCTATTCGCCGATCAAATCAATGGACCAGTCGATATTTCTTACGTCTCAGAAATACATGGGTTGGCAGGGTTGTTAAGACGATTTAAGGTATTTCACGTAGTTATCATTGCTTGACCTTGAAAGTCCACTCCAGAATGTGTCCACCCCTACAGCACCTGCTAATATGCATAGAGTATTTTGAAAGATTTACGTGTTTATCTAAAATTCCAAACGAAACGAAATTTTAAAAGTAATAAATGATTCAATTGATATAGATTTTAGACCTTGTAGATTTTTTATCTTATGGGCTATTTCACGGACTTGCTCTGGGTTATTAGGAAATGCACTTGGTCGTGATTAGGATAACTTAGCATTGGCAGGTATAGTCTAGCCCCCGCCAAAGAGATCTAGCACCGACCATCGATGGATGCACAAAGACACTGACTCTGAGATCGTGCAGAAAACTTCAATAAATAAACCAGATAGTTTATATTAACCGATCGCAATGGGAACTGGGGTGTTGTATAATAAAAATCGCAGTTACGTCTTTAAAAACCCTGCGTAACAGATATGCAACAATCATTGGCTTTTCTTCGCCAGACGCACCTTTCCGCATGCAATTGCGTCTATACGGTAGTCATTATGTCGAGGATTCGTTTACTCCAGCCCCGATGAGGTCTACACATCTTTGACATATGTAACAGTAATTATCATTTTTCGCCAGATCCACCTCTCACACTGTGCCGGGGACTCGTTTGCTCCAGCCCAGATGAGGTCTACACATCTTTGACTATGTAACAATAATTGGCAGTTTTTCGCCAGACGCACCTCAGCGTCGTGATTATGACAGAGACTTGTTTGCTCCAGCGCCGATGAAGTCTATACATCTTTGACTATGTAGCAATAATTGTCATTTTTCGCCAGATCCACCTATCACATTGTGCTGGGGACTCGTTTGCTCCAGCCCGGATGAGATCTACACATCTTTGACTATGTAACAATAATTGGCAGTTTTTCGCCAGACGCACCTCAGCGTCGTGATTATGACGGAGACTCGTTTGCTCCAGCGCCGATGAGGTCTACACATCTTTGACATATTATGGGCAGTCTTCCATACCAGAAGAGAAATCGGTAAACTTGCATGCCTTTCCCAGAACTTGATTTGGGTCCGCGGCGTATAACATAATTTATCAACGATAAAATGTACCCAATGGCGATATGTTTGGTGTTTACTACGCAGCAACGGTCCGCAGGCAGACTGCCGTAACTGAATTTTCGTGAACACTCTGTATTAAATTATTAGTTATTAGTATAATCTTCAAAAATAAAAAAAAGATGTTACGTCGTAACCATGAGGAACCATTTAATTAAAAGGCAAAAATATTTTTTTGCATAATTATTTCAAGTACCGCATTGTAAAATATTTACTATCACTGAACGCCAATATTATTTTATATTAAAATTTAAATAAATTTAAATAAACACTCTTACTTTACCGTGAGAAAATAAATTACTATATAATTTTAAACACAACACAAAATAAATATACTTTACTGTTTCAAATACTTAACTTTTTGTGCTTAATGTGTTTTTATCGATTCGATAGTCTACTGCTATATAACGCATATATATAAAGAGCATTACTGGACGTATGCGATAGTATTTAATAGAAATTGTCCATGAGCATACATTCGTATACAAATTAAAGCGATGTTATCAACGTTTACATTTAAACACTGGGAAATAGCCATAAGAAGCTATTTATAAAATATCGATAAGTAAGACCGAAACTTATTTCATAAAATGTTCGTAAAATGGCCTTCTACGCAATATAAATAAAAATATGTTTTAATAGTGGAAAAAATGTATAGTAAAGATTTTATTGGTATAAATAGATTTAAGCGATAAAGATATTTTAACATTGGTCTGCATATTTATATATTTTTAAAAAATTGAATTCATTTTTGTATACTTAATCATTAAACACACTCTCCTATGGCAGTGAAATACCTGTGGTATCTCATCACGTCGAGTGGTGTTGCAGTTGAGATAAGAGTAGATTATAAACACTGTACTAGTATATATAATTGAGTATAAACATTGTTTGCACTAGTGCATAAGAAGTTAGAAGGAAAGTTAGAAGTGTGAACCGAGTGAGTACCCACACTTATTAATGTTACCAATTTTAACGATACTCAAATGTGAAGGTCTTTGGATAAATATTTTAATGCCCTTTGATCAGACTCTTATCAAATAAAAATTTAATATATTAATCAAGAGAATTTTTTTTTAAATTCCTAAGTAACTATAGTAAACATTTATTTTCTTTATCAACACACGTTCAGGATAGGTAAATAGATAAGGTTGATACGCATAGGAATTTAAGCAAATTATATAATTTCGTTGAGTATTTTTTTAAAATAATTATACTTTTAATATTGCTACCTCATAGAGTGATACTAAAATCAAATCTCCTGGTCATAGCCGTGAAGTAAATCGGAGAAATGAGAGAAACCAGCGCAAGTAAAAGTTGTAAATATATTTCTATAAATTCGCTATTCATTCATTCTGCAGACTCGTCGTGTTTATTGTAAAACACCAGCAATAATGAACCTCAATCATCGGGTGTATATTTACTTTTATTTTATTTTTCATTTCACTTTCATCTCTTCGATTAAACGTCATAGACGACAAATTTATATTTTATTATTAACTGACCAAATCATGACTTTATAACACACAATATACTAATAAAACAGACGACATTAAATATCAATTAACTTGATCTTGCGAATACAATCGTATGCAGGGTGCATGCTTCTAACGTAATAATATATTTATCTCAAATAGGGTTTATGTAATCGTTGTGAACTTGAATATAAAACACATCTGTATAATTTATATAAAAATTTATGAAATAAACATCGTACAATATTCTCGGATACAAAACGATGCACACATATCTTACAGAAATAACGACGAAAACCGCGAAAATTTCGATAAATGAAAATCTAACCTGACAACTTTGAACGAGGCTCCGAGTCAATTGAAATCCAGGTGGTTTGATTTTCACAAGTGTGGCAGCTTTTCTCCTTAGCGGTACTACTTGAGTGAACTGACACAAAATTTTCTCTTGAACACGGGCACAAAGCCTACTAGACCCTAAACACGCCATAGTCAAAACTGTTATGAACTGACCACAAACTAACATTGCGCGGTCCACATTCACATCCCCACTCACAGCTGATCGCCGAGCGCCATGTTCAGCGAGCATGCAATACTTCATACAGCGGCTCAGATGTCAGATTCAAAAATGTTGCCACTAGTAAAAATTGCAGATAAATCAAAATTAATAATTCTCAGTATTATTTTTTAAATAATTATTTCACGTAAAAATACCTTTTGATTTTTTTTTTAAATGTATGCAGTAAATAAAATTATCGGGAATTTTTTTTGTTAAACAATAATAAAATTTACTTTTAAAAATATTTCAAAATAATCCAAAGTCAACATGTTAATGTCGCCAATCAAATTATTTGCTAAAGAAATATACATATTTACAAAAGCAATTTTTTTTAATTTGCATGGAAAAGTTTTGGCATTAAATACTATTAGTTAGTAAAAATAATGAAGCAAATACTCAATAAATGTATTATAATAAAAATAACTCCAAATTGCTTTTGGTTGTAATGTCAAAAAATTGTTTGGGGAAAAATATGCGTAATGATTTCATGTATATTTTTAAAGCATCACTTTAATTTAAAATAAAACTGTTTTTACAAATTCAAAGATATTAAAAAGATAAATGTGTAAAGTCAAAAACAATATAATATTAAACCTGTTAGATTTTTTTTTGGTTAGAATTGAATTTTAATAAAGAAATATTGTGGTAGTAAGTAGTAGGTAAACAAAATAATTTTTATTTGTATTCAATTGCTTAAAATTATAAAACAAATAGATTTTTTTATAGATGAAAATTAAGTTAAGAACGAATTATGTGATATTTTATCGATGGCAATACCGATTAGTAAATGTCAAACTGCTCAGCGTGAACACAGAAATATTACCATAAAATGGCAGCTTCTATGATTTCGAGGTTAAATATCGCTATTCAAAATGTTGAAAAAGCCGTCCTTTTTACATTTTTTGGACGATTTCCTCCACCAGGTTAGTAACTGATATTGTATCTCGCAACATAACTTTTTTTTCAAAAGACTACTCATTTTGAAAATTAATTTGAATCAATATTTTATACGACCAATATTTTAACATTATACTAAATTGAAATTACGGATTCACTTTAAAATCATTTATTTTTAGGCTTACTTAATTTATTTTTTACCTAATAATTATCAATGTCATTTTTTTTATTACAATATCTAATTTCGTGTAAATTCTTTACTCTATGCAGAAGCTGTCTTTGTGTCTGCATCTCACTGCATAGCGAATTCACAAAATACGAGCAATGGTTTTTCCATAAGAGATATAATTGGTGATGGATTCTTCTATGCTGTACCTAAGTTTAGACGAACTGTAGAAAAAAGATTAAAAAGGAAATTTGGTAAACCTGAGTATGTGTGGAAGCCCCTTGTCCCAATGAATACTTTGAAAACATGTTTCCACTGTGGGCATGATCATGAAGTCGGCGTCTTGTGTGGTAAGTTTGAAATACAGTTTCAATATTTTTATTTTATCCGTTTTTCTGGGCCTTCTTTTTTACTGTGGGCTAATTTACCTGTGGTTAATTCTACGTTATTAGTTATTAGAGCATTAAGTAAGAATTTTTATGCACTGTGGGTAGTTGTAATGATAAGCAACAATCAGTGCATGGATGATCAAAGTTGTTATTCGCAAGTTCTTCGGAAACTAGCAATTAATATGTTGGGTGCCCTTGGTTTAAATATTTATTATTTTTATATAGTTTTCTTACATCTGGTGTATTTTCAGCTCATTGCTATAATATAGTTAAAACTGAAACAAAAGCTATGCAAAAACAGATTTCAAAATCATTAGGATTAACTCCAGTGGAACAAGAGGTTATTGTTCTTTACGAAGGAGAAAAAAATGAACAGGTCTGTATAAATTAATAAATATATTTCTATTCAGTTAATTACATTCTTATAATGAAAGTACTCTATTTTTTAAACTTATTGTATCAATTCAAGATTTGAAAACCTTGGAAATACATTATAATAATGAACTTACTTACATATTTTCTTTTGGGACAATATATAATTGTAATAATAGTTTATGTTTGAATATACATACATCACATTACTTTCAGGATAATGTTAAACTATGCTCATTTTTACAGCCTGCTGAGTTTTGGAATGGCAAAAGAGTGGTTGAAATGGAAAAACCCAGACCTCCATGGTTCAGCAAAAACCTTCTACAGAGAACCACCCAACAACCTGCCACCTCCACAGATGTAAAACCAACAGAGCTAGCATAAAACAGTAATAAAATAAACTATCGGTAACCATTTTTCATGTAATAATTGTATGATAAATTAGAAGATTTGCAAAATACTTGCCCTATTATTTTATTAAACATGAAACAGACATAAAATATTAACAATATAACTATGTATTCGACATTATAATTCATCATGCACATGCTACAAAAAAAATCCATTTTGCAAACTATACCCTTAGGGTTAGAGAAAAATATAATGTCAGAAAATTTCAAGCCAGAACTTTTTAGTTTTGCTTTTCTATAGTACACGTCGGCATTCACTTTGCATACATTAATGCTGAACGTCAATAAATAAATATTTAATTAAAAAGCAAGATAACAGACAACTGCTGTGTAACAACAAATATTTCCTGGTTGTTGGCGTAGCATATATTGCAAAGGTGTGATTCTTTTACGCTTTTAAGTATTTTACATAAAAAAAAAATAATTTACATGTGATCTTTTTTTATTTTGTGTATCCACTATACTAGTTGTTAAAAAAGCACAATACAAATTTTTACTCACTTTAAACTTACAATTATTGTCAATATACAAGTAAATATTGCTCATTTGAAGAAGAAAAATATATGATTAGGTTATTCAAGATATAAGGTTCTTCAAGGTTATAAATTATGAAACGGTACACCCATCAGAGGACAACATTTGATTTCACTTTTTCAATTCTCTCTGATGGGTGTGTGTATATCTGTATATGGAGATGTTTTGATGAAGACAAATAAATTTTAGATTTATTACTCTCAAATAATAATAAACTACAGCAATGGTGGTGACTGAGCGAATGGTCTGCTGTATTTAACACTATTTACTTATGTTAACTAAAATTTATTGGATCGGCACATCTGAAAACAATGTCCCGTACTAGCTCTAGCAAGCAAAAGCTCCAAGCATAAGCAAATGTTGCTTTTCAAAATTACTATTCATACTGTGGTGTGGATATATTTGATGAAAATATTCATCAAAAAAGGCAAATATGTGTTTTGGATTATAACAATTCATGAATAGTGACAATTGTTTAGAAATATGAAAGAAAAGTGATATTTTACAATTTATTTATTATATAAAATATTTTATTATAAAATAAATATTACAATTTTCACCTTAGAAAAGAAATAAGTAACATTATAGATATATTTTACAATTGATCAGTTTAAACATAACTAAGGCAACTTTGTTTTTGTAATAATACTACGATATACTCACCTCCAAATAATTTTACAAAAACTTATAATAGATTTGATACAAATTACGGCTTATCTTAAAATTAATTTCTCTAAATAGGCACATGTCTATAATTGTCATGGTATTGGAAATGTTAAGCAGAAAACTAAAAAAACTGGAATGTGCCAAATATTAATTTAAAAAAATTTAAATGATCACAGTCTTCTGTCTATAAGTCGGATTACAAACAAAATCGTAATAATTCAAACATGTACCTAAGAAAAAATTAGTACTATATATGAAATAGGCATATTTCCCTGATCCTTTCAGAACAGAAAACTACTGATAATCAAATAAGGGATGCCACCGGTTAATACAATAAAATGCAGAGCTCTTCAGTTGGTTTGTTAAAATGATAGCCATGAAGTGGGTAAAATGAGCTGGAAGGCTAAGAAAACCAAAAATCACCCCATCACTGTTTTTTTTTACATCTATCAATGTTTCTCACATTATGGTTCTCATTAAAGTAGTTGCTACTTTGATGAAATAGAAACAAATGTAGCTGCTACCAATTAAATTTTACTTTTTCATCATTGAAATAATATGTATTATGTGGTCTGAACCTTTCAGCTAACCGCTCCAAACGTGCCAAGTTCTCTTCATTGCATTCCAGTCGCACTACTCTTGAATATCAGACTCCGTTTCTAATCAGGCTAATTTTCTTTAAAAAGTTTAAGATACATTCCAGATTCTAGTGCAGATTAAACAAATAATGAATGTACAGTGGAATTGAGAATTTACTTCAAAAAATATTTATGAAAAAAAATAAAGAGAATGTTCGACCAGCGACAAATACATTGAACCTATTGATGAAAGTTAATGTCCAGTTTTTATTCTGTTTCTATATTCTTTGTTAAATGTGATTCTTGACACAGTGATTATTTGAATATTATATCCAATATGATAAAATATATTATCATTATTTATTGTCAACATGTTTTAAGAGATAAAATCAAATTAAATATTCCCTTATATGTGGGAATATATTTAAAGGAATATAGCATTTTAAAAATAAAAACAGTTTTAAGATATTTATTGAAAATTAGTCCTGATTGAACCAGTGATAACTTCAAAGTTTTCAGAGATGGAATCATATTCTTCATCACCAATAAAATGGTTTTCAACATGTCGTTGGAATTTCTGAAACTCGATAGAATGTAGGAAACGCTCACCACACATAGGACATATTTTTTCTACTGGACCATTTTTGTTTATCATTTGTTTATCTTTCAGGGTGTTAAAATGTAAAGGTCTCGTATCCAGAGGTTCTGTGTTGTGAGATGCTTCAGATTCATTACTTGTATTCTGAATAATATTTGGAGGCTTATTGATGTCTTCATCTTTAAAAGATGTGGAATTAGCAGGTGTTGCCCATTTTGTCAAACTTTCATGCACATTGTCGGATGTGTCAAAATATTCTGCCTTTTTACTTTCATTTATCTTTTCTACGTTTTTACTTGTACCTTCACATTTAGAGCATATCTTGTCTCCTTAAATAAAAACAAACATAAAATTATTTAAAATAACAATAAAAAAAATATTATTTAATAATAGTGCAATTACTTTTAAAAGTAAGTTTTCGTGGATCAATGATATGGATTGGTCAATTGAAATAGAAAAAAATTAAACCAACTAGAACCAGAAAGTTCTATGTAAATCCCAGCCTAAAATTTTTATGAAAATATACTAAACTATTATTTAAAATTTGTGCATTTATTAAAGCAACTGGTGGATATTAATCTGTCAAATAAATCACTAAAACTATTGTAACAAAGCCTCTCTATGAAGCCCAAACTCCGTTTATAGGAGGGCTAGAGAATACATCAGCTATGTAGTAATTGGCAGAATTTAGGTTTTTTTAAGAATAATTATTTAGATCGAGATTTGAATTTACTAACGTTACTAATGAGGGTCAGAAAATATGAGAAAAAAAATAGAAAGAAAAATAACCTTTTTGGAGTTCTTCAAAACTGGTCAAGATATTTTTCAACTCCGACTGTTGACGTAATGCTTCTTTTTTCATTTCATTGAGTTTATCTGTCCGATTTTTGATATCAGCTATTGAATTACAATTTAAATCATCCGGGTATGTAAACCCTATAGAACCAACATGGAAAGCTTTATCATCAGCCATCTGGAGCTCCACCATTTGTTCATATTGCTGCACCAGTTCACTCTTTTCAGCTAAAAAACTACTAATGAGCTTTAGGGAGATTTCTTCTAAGCTTGCTTCAATATTATCATCTTCAATTCTCGCTTTTTTTGGTTTGGGGTTTGGAGAGCTTTGGGTAAATGTTTGCGATCTTATTAATTGAGGAACTGTAAATCCGCTTTCCTTATTCAATGTCAAAACATTTGGTAAATTATTTTTTTCGTTCATAATTTCAATGGCAAGTTTTTCATCGGTGTTTGATTTAGTAAGTCCAGACAAACGGGACCATAACTTTTTATTTTCACAAGCAACCATGAAAATATGATGTGCTAGTTGGGATTTTTCCTTAGTTAACTGAGCAATATTAGCATTTAACATTTTTATTTCCACATCTGAATAATCATGTTTTGACTTTGATTTGCCGCACTGAATGGTCAATTGTATGTTTTCTTCTTCAACAGCATTGAGTCTTCGCTGCAATAAATAGCACCGCTCTTTCATGGTTCTCATGGCGATATGCACAGCATTTTGGCCTGGCGACAGTTCTGGTTCTTGCATTGTGTCAACTAGACAACAATTCATGACTTATTGATAATTAAATTTTCACTGAACTACTGACATTTCAATTATGTAGAAGGCTATATATAAATGCCATCGTTTCGAAAGCTTATTAGTTCTGAAATATAAATTAAAAATAATTAAAAGAGTAAATGGACTTGTTATTGCATTCTTTTAAGCAGCAAATTAAAAGAGATAATACAACAGAGACGAGTACAAATCACAAGATAACTGTCAATTTGCTCCCCAGTAGGTTGATGTTTATTCATTGTGTTGTAGCCATCCAGTTCTTTTGTTTATGGTACAGATGTTTTTAGTCAGTTGATATATTCTATGGAAATGTATTAAATAAATTGCTTTCCATTTATTGATCTCACTTTATGTTTAAATAAATACAATGGTTTCACAGCCTAAAATTCATCGAAACAATGTTAAAAAAAAATGTACGTGGTGAAGTAGAAATTTTTAATTTTTATGTCGTGTAATAAGATATTTAAACTAATGAAATAAATTTATTTTTTCATTATTTAAATATGGTTTAATACAATAAACCTACGTTTCAAAGTTTTTAAATAAAGTTTCGCTGTTGTAAATCAGTCTTTTTTATCTCCGGTGTATGTAGCATTTAGTTTATGGTTTAATTACTTTACGTTGTCTTTGGTAGTGACGTTGACGTCTTTAATTTATTATTATCTGTTACTCCGTGAGCTTGGTGCTGTGCGTTGTGCAACTGTGTTTGTTTATTTACTTGTTAGTGCAAAACTTTTGACTGTTGTAATATTAATAATTTCGAATACGTCGGGAAAGGTTTGTTTTACTTTAATTTCCTTACACATTGTATAAGAATGCCAATAAAAATGTTATTGTTATTTCGTGTCTCACATAACTGTTTACGTCATAAATAGGCCAATGTTCATTACAGATTGTTTATTTTGCTATGTTCTTTCGAAATGGAAAAAATAAAATGAAAATATGTTTAATTAATCGATGTAAAATTTCCGGAGAGTAAACAAATTTATCTTATCGCTTTCTTCTCGTTGTTTATCATTTAAATGCCGTGTTGTTTATACAAGCTTTATGTGTCATTAGTTAGCAATTGCATTCTTTTAATAAATATTGATCAAATCAATGAAAAATTTAAATTATCATTCAAATTAAGTACTGATCATTTTTTTATTAGGACATTTTAAAAAAAATAATAAATAAAAAGGAGATTTTTTGACAAATAAACTGGTTTTCTCTTCATTTTGAATGTAAATAAACAGGTTGACTTTTATTGTCAATACAATTTCACTGAATCGCTATTACATTTTTATCTATCTGGTATTGCATATCACGTGATTATGATCTATTAAACACTTTATTCTCGTTTATATGCTGAACTCGGAATTAATGTAAGCTTCTATGTAATTCTAAACTTCATTGGGCACCATTTACAAGAGTTATAACACGAAAACGAAAAGCAATATTATTTTTAATGTGCAGTTATATTTTTTGTAAATATCTTGTAGCAATATTTTACTGAATGTTGAACCTGTAACATTATCGTTTTCTCGTGTCAGTGAAGATTAAAATCAGTTAGATTTAATTTTTAACAGATCATTGAATTGTGTTATTTTCAATATACATTTGACATGAAATCATTTCAAATATTTCTAATATAGTCCTGCAGAATTTCCCCGGTCTTTGACTACTTTGTTGTGTCTGCAAGTGATGCAGAGAGGCAACCGGTTTCGCCACTCCTTTATCAGTTGTTGGCACTCCAACCAATGGTGGAGAACTGCTGCCGAGTGCAATGTCTTCTCTTAATGTATTTATTATAATGTGCAACATTAGATTTAGGGCTACCACCTCTTTAAATTTAAAAAAAACTCAGTGCTTAGAGGTGTAGTGCTTCGAGTATCCACAAGTACTCTGTGGGTTTCATGAAAATGAAACGCATATTTGTTAGTTTTTTTTTATCAATAAAAATATTCACAATTTTCTTTGTCACAATTGTCTCTGAAAAAAGTACACCGTCTTTCAAGGTCTTGACTTGTTTTAGCTGAACAAAGCCTTGATTAAAATATTTTAAAAGTGTAGCTTCATTTTATAATTAACAGTGTATATCTCTTCACTCTTTAACTGTTTAATTCTAGTTAAATAAAATTCAAAATATTGTAATACTGTTTAGTCTAAGGATGCTTGTCTGAAATTCTTTCTTAAAAATATTTCTCGCGATGAATTCAACCAATGAGAACAAAGCAAATCCACTATATTTTAACTTTTTGTGCAATGATATAAATTTGTGCTTATTTTATGGCTAAAAATACTTGTTAGATTTTTTGTGAGTCATGGTTCTCTCCCCTTCCCTGTTATTTTATCAATTCTCGAATTTGTGGCTATCAAGGGAAGCATCCGTGTTTTTGAGTTGGCAGCCCTACTCGTGGTAGGGTCACCGGACGTCCTCATCTTGCGGGACAGACGCGTTGTCCCACATTAAAATTAATTAATACCCACCCTCCTAAATCTTAATCTTCACTGTTGATGTGCGAAGGTCACAGACCTTTAGACTAAAAAGTCGTCGATTGACCTGAAAACCAAACTTCAGTCTGGACTTGGCCGAGAAGTTCAGATTTTTTCCGCAGCTGCCAATTTTTATATTGTCCTGTAAAATAAATAAAAGATGATAACCTTGACGTGCAGCATTTTATAGGTATCTATTTGTAGATTAGATAAATAAATATACTTATCGTTTATATTAAGATTTGCCACAGAAGTTTTGTTTTTATCTTTGATACTCACTGTGGTGGTTATCGGATAATTCAAAAGAAAATATGTGTCAACATCTCTATTTTGTAAAATGTACGGCTGAAATAGATTTTTCACTCATTTAATAATAAGTCAAATCTATCTACCTTACCTTACAACTCAAGTATGTATAAAAGGATTCAGATTTTTTTTAAATTACTGTCTTTTACAGATTTACTCTTGTTTACTCAAAATTTTGAGTGCCAGATAAATGTAACTAAAAATAATGTTAACTGATATGTAATTAAATCTATGAGTTTATTATCATAACACGTAATGTCCGTTTCAAATGAATGTATCTTCTAATTCATAATAATAATATAATTATCAGTGATTACCGGTATGGGTTGTACGCCATTGATAAATTTAACCGGTGAAAAATGAAATATAAGGCCTTCAATTGTTTTATTGTTGGGTTTCTCTGGTCCCGCGAGCTCAGCGCCTTGCGCCTGATTGAACCAGACTGAGTCCTTTGACCCGTTTCAATGTCGTCCGGTCGTTTAAGCAATATTTGTATTCGATGATGAGGTGTTTTTCGCATGCGCTAATTTTTTGGTTCAATACGACGAGAAGCTCAAACGAAAAATATGTATACACCCAGTTGTAGCTATTCGCTAGAACATTTTTCAACATGCGATTTCGATATAAATATTTTATGACCGAATCGAAACAAGCGTGAGCCCAAGTCGGGGATCTTTCAAATGAAAGTCAACGGTTTTAAAACGACGTGAAAACACATTAGCGCCATATATATTTTCAATTCGTTTTCCCTTCTTTTCCTGAATTCCGTAATCGTTTTTCATTTTTTGTGCATTTTCAGCGGGGCGTTCCAAGGTGATGCAATTTTTTAGTGTTGCACACTTTGAGCGCGGCCATTCGATTTGTCGCATTGGCTTGATATTGCAGTGTTGCCTTTCTAATGACCAATGAGACCGTTCGTTCGGTTTGCTTCTCTCCCTTGCTGACGCCACAGCGCCCGGCTGCTCCGCCATTGATAGGTATTAATTGAAAACGACACGAATCACACAACGAACTTACGCTCCAGTTTCCTCGCGATGCGCTCGAGCCAGCTTTTTATGAGGACTCGAAGTTCTGACCGTATCAGAAAATGTTTTTAAGTAGCCACAACTACATGTGGAAGAAGGATGAGCAGGTGAGCAAGTGGATAGAAGCGGTTTGTAGCACTTGCGGTTGTGTGCATATATAACTAACTAACATAGATGAGAAAAGATAAAGTTTTTATTTAGTTTGAACTTTGAATGATATGAGCTGTTTTTGTAGCGTTAAAAAACTTTGGCGTGTATACTTTGCTTACATACTGATTAACTGAAGTACTGCTATAGGAAGGAAATTAAGTACGAAAACGTATAATTTATATGAGAGACCATCATACACCCAGCTATCTACCATCTTAGCTCAGTGGTAATCTTTGTTCGATAAGTTCAGAATGTCTACAATATATTATACTCTTGTAAATTTGATATACTTCGACTGATATTTTCTGTAAATGTTCTATGAGCTATCTAGCCCAATTAACTTTTAATTTAAAATAATTAAGACATATCTTCCGAAACCTACTGACGCAAGCCGAGTGTATGCTCAGCACGATGCCCCACTTATTGTTTCTCAAGTGACCCAGTGGTACAATGGCCTTATTTTTTTTGACAAGAGTGCACGAATGTGCTCCGATGTGCACGACACCGGTGACTTATGCCGGCTACACACGCCGCGACACAACTGATAACCGAATAGTAACTAGCACTGACACTATTGACTGGCTAATTGCAAATTGCAGTGGGGCCGAAACACAAGATCATTTCTTTAAATCAAGAAGATTTTGTAGAAAAACTTTTCAATGTCAGTGTGTTGGCGCTCATTCAAGTGTCGGGCTTCCTACTTCTTCAGTGTATTTTGATTACGCAGTGCTCTACGGTCGCAGTGATTGTTTTGAGCTACTTTTTGGTAACGGCGTTGGTGAAATGAAATTATCAGGGCTTAAACCTCTGGACGACAACACCGTGGGTCCAAGCGAACTTTTGATATGTACTAACAAATTACTCGATGTTACAAAAACTGCATTGCACATTCACGTAGTAATATATCAACTAAAAAAATGGACATATTTAATTTGTGCAGTAGATGGTATGATGGACTTACTGTTTTGTTAAATTGCAAAAATTTTCTCATACCCAATTTTGTAACAAATTACAATTCCCTGTATACTTTTGTCTTGCGTTATAAAATCTAGTGCAATTGTTAAAGTTAGCCTTCAGCCTTCATTGTTTTGTGTTTATTAGAAAATGAAAGTGCACCATCGTGTGCTTCCGTATTATCTTTTTTTGTAGGTACCGCGTCGACTGAATCCTTTCTATCAGAACTTGCGTCAAAACAGACATTTTATAATCTGAGTGCTTCCGTTATGTTCCGAAAGATAGTGTCCCGTGCTCTACTTCAACACGTTGTTTGCGTGTGACTTGTCGTCAGGCCACGTTGAAAAGTGGATGATTTTTCAACTTTGATTTGCGTTATATATATAAAAAAACAAATTTAAGGAATCGTCAGATACATATCTTATGCAATGTCTTACAGAGCACACTGCTGTCTTTATATTATATTGATAGTATGCGAAACACGCAAGATTCTTCACATCCGAAAATATTCGTGTACAAAAAAATATGCTGTATTTGATCCAAAAAAATAATTAATTATTCTGATTACTATAGATAAAAATAATAATTGAGTAATAGTTGAATTATTGACAAGTCAAAATAATGTACATACATAATTTTCTCCATGGCATTACGTCTTTCAACACGTCTGACCAATCTCTTAGTGTTCATAAGTTTAATTTGTGGAGCAAGTACCCACTTCATTTCCTCTTTCTCTTCCCCGTCCAATATTGAATGACGACCGACGGGGGTTGAATTCGATTCTAGGAATCAAAGCGCCATTAATCAAATGGACGTGAATATTCAATTAATTTTGATGAGCAATAAAGTAAGTGCAAATTAAGTGGTGCTTCGACTCCAAAAATTAACCTCCCACCTCCGTCGTGTCGTCTTTCCGTTATAAGAGGAAGCCTCGTCGTATTTCATATCATAATTGTATTTAAGAAACCTAGTCGTGTTAATCTTCTGCTGTAAGGCCCATAACCCGTATGCAAAGATTTTCAATGGATTAATTTTCACGTAGTTTGTTTAGCTTTATCTTGAGCAATTGTGTTGAAAATTTGAAAAATATTGTAGTTCATTGAAGTATTTGGCAAATAAAGAAATAAAGATTTTTCTTACTAGATAACGTAAAAAAATTATTAGCCTTGAAACGTACATACATGCGTATTGCAAAGGGTTTTTTTTAGATTATTTATTTCAGGGAAAACGTCATGTGTATTTTTATTTAAGAATTAAAAAAAATACTTGGGCCCAAACAAGAATTTTCTTTTCGCTTTGTGTTGTTTGCGTGGTTTCATTCACGGCGCAAGTTACTGTGAATGAAACCATCACAGTGCTGTGTATTAGAAGTGTTACTTATTAGTTTTTCTTTGTCAATTGTACTACACACCGATATTTCTGTTATAAATATGATGTCAATACCACACGAACGTTTTAACGGCTACCACAGAATATCTGACATTGAAACGTAAAAATATGTATTACGTTACAAAATAAATTCCTTGGATATTTTGCAATACTGATATAATGGTATCTTTATAATTGCAGATAATTGTTTGTTTGATATATCTAACAAATTTTTCTCTGCATTTTTACATTTGAAAATAGGATTTTCTCATTTGAACTCGACTTTTTTTTTAACTGTAGTATTTGGGCGCTAAGCAAATATGTTGGGTGTTTCGATTATTTTTCCCGGTGCGTTCATGGAGGATGTGCCTTTTTATTAATCGGGTACACCGAGCTTGGAAAATTTCATGAGCAAAATACCTACTTCCGACAGTGACTCACCGGGAGAGGCCTCGCGCGGAGAATCGTCGATAACTCGTGCAGCACGAGCTCAGTTCGCGGGGATTCACCGCGCGGGCTATCTATCTTATATCATAACTTATCAGCGACTGGGCGGCCACTCTTATCAACGAGGGATCATCAAGCAAGCAAGCGAATATTTTGGATCTCAGATTGTCCAATTTATCGGTCGGTTGTATTGAAGCCAGTTTGCCCTGCAATGATTGTACTGTTGTGTGCCCCTCTCGGAAAGCCACTAGCTTGACATGTGACTCCGCGGATGCACACTGGACTGGACTTCTCTTGAACGCTTGAATAATAACACTTTCAATACCTGATTATGTAGTTTATTTAATATACATGTATATCGAATTAGTTACAATAAATGATCCATCCCGAGAGCATAGCTCGCTCCTCGGTGGACTACGAAAACAGAATGATCGGTCTGGCCGTTTTTTTAATTTTTTAATTTTTATTGCAAAATTATTTATTTAAATTAGATAAGATAGGTTACAATACTTCTTAAACATATACATATAATTGCACAGGTGTTCCTTAATGCAATAAAATTATAAGACCTTAGTCGGTCGGTAAGAACAACATTATTACAATATATTATTGATTTTTTGTGAAGACTGTCTTACAGGAAGTACGATTTTGCCTATACAGGTCTGATTGATTGATAATGATTAAGTACATTTCAGTTTCTTTAATCAATTTTCAATATTTGAAAAAATGTACTTAATCATTATCACAGTATTACAATATTTCCGAGAAAATATAATTGTAAACAAGCAGGGAAAATACATAACAGTACAATCGCGTTATCGGCGAAAGATTATCTCTTTCATTAAATGATACAACATCGTGGGGCCTGTGCCTGGATGACCTGAAGTCAGTTGATGAAGTCACTGGATGGCCTCTTCAAGTGTGTCATCGGAACCATAAAGAAGATAAACCAGGGGGTGCAGCTTCAGTCACTCCCATATATAGCACAATTTCGATTGACTAGTTTGGAAAGTTTCCCCAAATTTGTACATAACAAGCAAAAAAAAAACATCATGGGGAAAATTATGTATACAGGGTGAACTTTGCTGAACCTTCTGATGAATCATTTTGATCACAGTATGGCAGCCGTGTCGAATCGTTGACGGTTCGGTCGTCGCGGCTCGTGTGTGGCTCCAGTCGCGCGCCGCCAGCCGCCCGGCCGGTCGTCTCGCCTCGCCCCTCGTCTCGCCCCTCATCTCGCCCCTCATCTCGCCCATCGCGTGGGAATCCGCCGGCGTCGTCCGCAAAAATAAACCCGCTCCTTGATCTTGAAATAGTTTGCTCCGCGCCTCGCCCCCGCCCGCTGCGAGTGCGCGCGTATTGTCGGCAGTGTTCTGGTTGAATGTCAACAGACGCGGCGTGTCGGTCTGCTCGGGCAGAACTTCGCCCGCCGCCGGTGTCAGCCGGATTTCTCCAGCCGGGAAGCGAGTCGCGACGACCGCTCTTGTAAGAATTGATTCAATTTTATTTCGTTTTTCTTTGTTGCATTCACTGTTTGCTTCGATTGTGTGATTGTGACATTGTTTCCGCGTTTTTGTATTTTTTATGTCACTGACGATACATTTGGAAGTTGTATTATTATTGTGGACTGATAGTGTCCGGCACGAGAATAACGAATTATTAAAGTATAGCGTAAAAGTATCCAGAGTAGAGTCCCACGCGGGACGTGCATTTTACGAGCAGTCTGTGTGATGGAATTCCTACTTCATGTCGGCGACTTTTTTATAATGTGTTTCAATGACGCTTATAATCTGAAACGTAATGTTCAAAATGTTTGATCCTTTGGAATATGACATCAATAATTGTTTGTTGACTGTAAGTCCGGCCAGGGACGTTGTTCTCGTTGGCCTCGTTGTTTCGCAGTGGCGAGGTAACGGTGTCGCTCTACAATTTTCCTCTCCGTGAGCGCGCACGGCCTCATCTGCACCTCCGCGTACTCCCTGCGTTGTTTCAATGATAACAATAAAAGTATTTATTTCAGAAAAAAATGAGAATTTTTGCATTGTTCTATATTAAGTAAAAATAATTCATTAATAGAATGACCCGTATCACTACAGATGTAGAACGAAGAAACGATAAACAAAAATTTAAAAATAAAAAACAAATAAATAGAAAACGATCAGAATGCCAAAATTATTAATGAATAAAAAGATAATATCAATTAAAAGTGTATTTTTAAGCTTTTGTGTATCTTTTTTTTTTTGAAAAGTAAAATGTAGCACGGATTTTGAACCAAACAGGAACCGGCCCCAGCCGCGGGTTCAAAAACCCGTTAATTCAACCATAGTGCACTCACAGTCATCTTATCTCCGCAATGAACATGTAAACTACATCTATTTTTCATACGATTTTAAATATCGCAGTGAAAATATTTTTATACATGTTTCACAAGTTAAATAATTAATATAATTAATTTACAAGTGAATCTTAGATGTGCTACGAATACGTAATGCAAACATTATTTTTATGATATTTTCCATTTCAATTACAACATGTGAAGATTTATTACAAACATTTTATTATTAAAAAAAAAAAAAACCTGCTTCTAGTTCAGTGGCTAGCATGCATGCTTGGTCGCTCCGAGCCCTTTCAGAAAAAAACTTTTCATTTCAAAGCAAATGCCGAAGGGTATCTAACCGCAATCGCTGCTGAATGCTTTCTACTGTTTTCCTATCTGCTTTTTTCCCTGCGGTTTTCTACTCTTAACAGAGTAGTGTGGTTATAGATTCCTCGTTCACATATTATCTGAGCTTAGATGTCTCCCGCGCTTGGCATAAATGTAAAAAAAAAAAACTTTATAAGCTTTGTGACGACAGTTTGCCCCATATTTATGAAGAAAAAAAACATGCTTTGCGAGGTCATTACCATATATTTTTGTTTTGGTCTCGAGATGTCAGCCGTTTGCAGCGCAAACAAATTAATATGCAAGATATATTTTAAGCAATAAATAATTTGATTTTTTTAGTTGTGTAATTAAAATAAGACACTAGTAATTTGTGATGGGTTGATCATATTAAACATCACGAATATATATTTTTTAAAAATACTAATTACTAATTTTTGAAAAATTAATATTACTAATTTTGTTACAATGTTATATTTTTTCACGCTACTAGTTTCGTCAATATGCTAAATCGGCATCTTCAGGGAGGCGGGCAAAAAATATATATAAATCATTCATCACGCGTAGGATATTGGCTCATTTGTTGACTCATCAGTTAGGACCGGCCTATTCTAATGTGAATTTGGGCTTCCCTTCTTGACAGGATGACTCCAAACTGGTGTTACTACGATCACTCATTAGTTTGTTTAAAGGCGATTTATGCAAATTCATAAAAAAAATGCCCACACAATGGGACGAGCTTATTTATTTATATTTTTTTCTATTTACATCTTCAGTCTCTATGATAGTCATCTTGATATTGCAATCTTCAGTCTCGATCTTGATATTGCAAAATATTGAAATCCATCTTGATTTCTGAAGTGCACAGTAAATAAGTGAGTCCTCAATTAAATTAATTTATCGAACTAACGATTAGTTTCTAAACACATTTATATTTCACCTGTGCTTAATTATAATGCCTTTAACGTTAATTCATGGTCATTACCCTACCCGTATTAATTATAAAACTTAGGTAATAAAATGGGCTATGTCAGCTATGCAGGAGGATATTTACAATATTAATGTTATAAATATTTAATTGGCAGAGATTTCTATTTTCACTGTGTGTAGTGCTGACAGTAAAGCTGGGCATGCACCTGGGAAAGGGTGCGGAGATGTAGATGAGCAATAACAATGAAAGCAATAATCATAATGTAGTCACGAAGGCCAGTGATGCCCAATAATCAGTGCCTTTTTTTGTGTTATCAGCATGTCAATACGTAATTATTAAAATATTTTATTAAAAAATGTTTTTTTATCATTATTTCGCGATTAAAAAAAATTACAATTTATTTTCATATGAAGCGAAAATATATAAGATTTGTTATCTACACCAGACTGGTTACACCAAATTTATAATTTGTAACTATCTATATAACCAACAAAAATGTTGCCGATTGGCTAATCATGTTTCGCTGTTTCGTAATGTGTGACTTATTTAACTTCAAGTACTTTATTTACTTTTACTGAAATGGAACTAGTGCAATATATATATATAATGTTTAAAACAAAAGTGTTTACATCTTATTCTTCACAAACATCAAATAAATACTCATTTTGGGTTTTGAAATTGGTTCTCTAAGTATTAAAATAGGTAAAGGGATATTGATGTAAAATTATTTTAAATGTTTATTATTCTGTCTTGATACGATAAAATGCAATAAAAAGTATATTTGTGTGAAAAAAATGTGAGAATTTTTTTTATTATATTAAAATATTTACTATGAATAAAAATAACTAATAAAATAGCCATATTTTTTCTCTTGTTGACAAATTAATCCTATCGGGGCAGTGCATCATAGTTCATAGATTATTAGTCCTTCCGCTTTGTAAAGATAAAAATAATTTTATTATTATCAGAGACTGTTCTCATGTCTGAGGATCGCACCCTTTGTAGGCTTAATATTATGTTTCTTTGCAAAGATTCTACTTATGATTTTTTTTTAATGTTTCTATACATTTGACCGTTTCAGGTTTTTATAACTTACGCGTAATCGCACTAAAAAGTAAAAATAATTGTAACCGTTTTGATTATTTTTAATGTTCAAGTATAAATATTTGTTTTTATTATTTATATTAATTATTAATTGAATTGATGTCGACTTGTCCAACGAATAACATCGTGACTCAGAGCGATCAAATTCAGGTCAAATTAAAATTAAACATATGAATCGTAAATAAGACGACATCGACTGATAAACAATACAAGAGAAACTCTTTTATACAATTTAATATGTTTTGGCATGACTCATAATTTTTTTCAATAAACTTAGAGTTTATACATAAAACATAGTTATCGGGTCTGGCGCGTCTTATATGTTTATTTTACAATGTATAACATTCAACCGAAGAAAATTTATTTACCTACACGGACCCAATTCCCATGATTTATACAAAAATTTAACTTGAATTGACCGCGTTATTATGTCCTTCACCTGACATGTCGATGTAATAACGTTTTTTTTACTGTAAATACGAGCACCCTCGCAATCAAGTTTATCTTATCTAAAAAAATAATAACAAACAAGTCTAGTAGGAATTTTTTTTATCGATTGAATAATATTCACACAAATTTCCTATATCGATAAAGAACTCCCTCATTCAGAACACCAGAAATTGTCTTGTCTATACGATTTTTTCGTATTTTTTTTTATTTAGTTAATATGTATTAATACTTCAGACTGCATTGACTTGACGGTTCGTACTTTGTGTGGGATGTTATAACATTTATTTCAGTTCGAATTGTACAATTTGATTAGTTTAGTCAAGCTTGATTCATATGTAGATTATCTGTGAAATATACCCGTCACTATTAAATTCTCGAAGTGGCTTTGAAACCGCGAAAATGAAATTTAATATGCACAACGCATGATACAGACATTGTTCAGATGTGTTCCTTGAACGTTGTCATTGTTAGGGAATGTAATATTTTTTCTTCAGCTTGCTACACAAAACCATGCATGCTATCGAAATTTAAATAAATATATTTTATTACTACGCACATATCACACTTTTGGGTAACATTGCATCGAAAGTGGCACGCTTGAATTCAAACCAAACCAACGCTTCATCAGTGAATGTTTCCCTGGTCTGGACCAACAGCTTCCTTATCAACTTCGGCTAAAAGGCATACCTAAACCCCCTTTTCTCTGGTGGCACTTAGGCAGAAAAAGGCGTTAAACGAATCGTCGATCTGTTCTGCCGAAAAAGAAGAAGTCGGGTGATAAAAGTGACCTTATCACGACTAAACACTATTTTATTGACAGCATGCTTCATAACCGGTGAACCCAAATTTACGCGTTTTATTTGATTCCTTGGAGATGTTGATGACTATACAGACTAGTATGTAAATTCACACGATCTTGTCGTATTGTATGATAATAATAAACCCACATTTTTATTATTTTTGTATGAAGCTAGACGAGATTGCTGTCTTTGCGCCAACCTTCGGTCGCACCTCGTGAGATAGTGTTAGTATATTTAGCACTTCGTAATCCCAAGGATATCTTGTGCCCTGCACTATGAGTGCTACAAGTGTTTACTGATTCAAGCCTGAGTGTTTATGCCGTATAAACACATATCGCGTTTTGAAAATATAAATCGCAATTTTTTTTTTATTCAGTTTACTGTCACTACATGTTGCCACTTCTGCTTATAAATGTAAATATTATTAAAAGAACATAATTTGTTCAACAGCTTGTTTGATAAAGTGAAACGTTTTATAAATGTTTGCATAAATAATCTATATTGTGAAAATGTCATCATTATATGATAATTATTACGAGAAAAGAATCTATTTTACCGTATTGGACCTAAGTAAGAAGCTGCCGAAGGCTTGTATAAAATTATGTTTTGTTGTAGATATTGTTGCGACATTGAATTGTGATTATATCTGCATGGATCAAATATCCACGATTTCTATTAAACAGATACATCTGTGATTGCTCAGATGCATGTGTTACTTGCAACAGCAATTTTACCATCTTATTTTTAAAACTTAAAAAAAACTGATTTATTGTATTATATACAATAAATCAGTTTTATTTTCTATATACTTAATGCGGTTTTTCAATGAAACTTCTTGAATAACTGATAACAGTTGGCGATTTCTGCTAACAAAGTTCAGTCTGTTTCCAAGAGGCATTGCCACCATGTCTTGTTCATGGTATCTGCAGTCTATGTCTCAGATACTGCAGCCAGCCAATATCTCATACATCCAAGGAAGATTTATTTCTAATTAATATCATCTTGCTATTACAAAATTGCAGATTTGGTTTCCTTGGTGGATCGTCTTGTGTAAGTTTTACAAGAAACCATAAACACAGGCTTAAGCAGACACATTTACTTTTACATTCTAGGTAAACTGTTTGACTGACGTCGTTAAACCATAGCTATTTTGGATCTGTTTTAAGTGAACGACTGCATAAGTCAACGCATATACATAGTTATGTCTGTAATCATGTTCAAAGATGTTTGCTTCGTTCGCGTCCTTATGGACAAACAAGCAATGAAGCTTTGAAACACTGCTCGAATTTTATACATTTTATTGAAGTGTTAATTTTTTTTAACAATTTATTTCTGTTGAAAAAAATTAACATGGCCAAGCTCAGGCCTCTTGTCCCCCCTTTTTAAATTCCAAACCTTCAAAAAAATCATTATCGGGTCTCTTTTACGCGCCTCTGTTTGCTTTTGTTGGTTTTGATATATTTTTTGTAACAATCATCCACATCCACATTCCTCTGCATTCTCCAGATTACAGACCTTTTGTATTATTTTGTTATGCATTATATCCAAAGGCTCAAAATTGAGAGGCACTGGAATGAAACGAGTGGTATTTTATTTTAATTATTGTATTCTCAAAGCTAATGTTTTGGAGCTACAATTAGTAGTTATAAAATAAACATAACGAAATTACGATGTACAATAATATAAATTTGTTTATTTTATGCAAACTTCACGAGCGGGAAAAGTCCAAAATTATATTTTAAAAAAATCAGTATTTCTTAAAAATTAAAATTCCCCTTTTTTAAAATTCTCCGTCGTTTCAGAAAATGTATAATTTTTGTGTCATTCTCATCTCAACACACTCGCGGCTAGTCGGATTCGTATCCCGACCGAGGCAAATGAACATATGAGCAGTTATGGTCTTTGGCTAAATAAAGTTATTTTATGTTTTAATTTATGCGAGCTGTAAAGTTTGCGAATTCGTCCCGGAATCTGAATGGCAGCGGTGCATGTAACGGTGTTTTTACATAGCGTTGTTTAATACTTTTTAAATTCATCATGTTTTCTGTGTTAAAAAAAAAATGACAGTATTTTTAAAGTGACGGCATTATAAATAGGTTATTGACAATAATTGTGTAAGTGATCTCAAGTAGGGAAACAACTTTCGTACATTCTACGTCCGTGGCGACGAGCCGAATGTGTTTCTGTGAAGTAAACAAAGTAGTTTCTCTTTCTACGCGTATCTCATTGCTTATTGATTTCCATCGAATAGTCGTTGAAAGTCGAATTTGCTGTTTCACACATTCCAAGCTCGCCCCTTTGGCAGGCCTAGCTGCATATTCAGGAGGTGCAGTGTCGGATAGATTTATCTGTACCTGACCTTCAAGGAGATTCACTCGGGCATTCAGGATGCATATACCGTCAATCATCTTCATCACGCTTCTGAGCGTGCGACATGTCAGTGCATGCTGGTAGCAGCGGTCCCGAGTCTCCGGCGAGGCTCGGCGCCCCTCATTGCTGCCGGTCGGCCCCCTTGGGAACCGAAATCGCATGTGTACATAATTCACGGCGTTAATTCTGTGGCCCGCATGGGCGAGCAGGCGACCAGGCTCGGCGCTTATACTTCGCATGGTCGGACATTTGTCTATTTTACGATGTTTTATTTTTAGTACAAACAATGGTAATGGTATTTGTTTTTGACAAAAATCAAATATATTGTGTTTTGAATTATAAATGTTTTTTTCTATAATATGATGTGTAGATAGGACTTTGATTTTACCGTTTTTGTCAGAAAACGATGTGTGCCAATGTGGAGTTTTTCTACGACACGTTCTAAGAATCATAATTCCAGTCTCGAGAGAACTATGTCGCTGAAAACTGCTACAATATATCACTTGAACGTTTTATTAAAAAGATAATCTCTTATCCATTATCTATTCCACATTGTGATAATTATTATCAATTTTTCCGCACTATAACAGTTAGCGCTACTGAATAATACAATCGTTTGAACGAATAATGGTTTACATGTTGTTCTGTATGATTGAATAATTTAATGCGTTGTGTACTTAATAGTAATAAACAGTACTTTTGTGTCATCATAATGAACGTGAACAATATCGGCATACATCGATAATCTCTATGGTTTTTAAAACCATGAAAAACGTTCATTGCTTTGTGGGATTTTCGAAGTGTTGCAGCATTCAGAAATGAATAGAAAAACGAAATTTATGAAATTTTATTGTATAATTATTCTATAAAATAGCAATAATTACCTCATTTTCAGAAAATAATTGTTTATAACGTTTGGATTATGAAATATCTATCGTTTTGGTGTAAAAATAAATCCTAGAAAAAATATTCAATTTAGAAAGTGATGACGTACATTTTGGTAACCGGATGAGATTCTCGAATTTTAATCTTACTAACCTAATTTATTTTTTAATTATATTTAGTAAAAATATTTTAATTGTTTAAATCAATTTTATTTTTTTACAAAAAAAAAACGGTCAAATGAAAAACTTGGATCTCAGTTACAATTTCGCTACACAAAATTTATGTATTGACTCACTAATATGCGTTGATAAGAAGGTAGGTTAAATAGTATTATTAAAAGTTTAAAAAAATCTAAGTTTCCAATGAAATATACATTGAATGCTTTAGGTTTTTAACTTTTTGTAGGTACAGCAATATTCTCTATCTACAGAACCATTAATATCCAATAAAGCAAATTTCGACACACGCAGAATGTTAGAAGTTTTAATTTTGTATTGACTTAGATATTTTAATTACTTATACCACTTAAATTTATTCATAGCATATTAAAACACAACCTTCTGAATTTTTTCATATATTTAAATATCAGTTATCATGCGGTTGGGCGGGTTTTTTTTTAACTGTCTAATCTTAGGTGACATTACATGACATATTGGCCTTTTGGCTTCAGTATCTCAATACCGTGCATCGAATATTCGCCATTATCGTCAAGAATATAATCTCTTGAAAGTACGTTTCACGTTTCTTTTATCATCACGGCACTGAGTCATCGGGCCAGTTTTCAGATTGCAAATATCTTAATAAATTTCATCAGAATTCTTTTTTATCACGATCAAGTGAAATTTTTGTGTAAACGTTTCAACAGAATATTCATCTGTAAAATTTCTTTACAAGATATTGAGCACACATAAGCTATTTTTTTCATAAACATCGTTTTAATTCTTTTTTAGCTTCAGATACTTGTCAGTAAGTATCTCCGTTTTACTTATTCGCATTGGTTTTACTAGAGTCGTATAATGTGTGGAAGATTATTGAAGTTCTATTATGTGGTTTCCGTCGTTGTGATTCTATTTTACTGTATGGAAAAAAATTCAACAAATGATAGAGTTCACGTAAACAATGAGCTCTGCCGCAAACCGCAGGCTGCTGACTGACGCAGTACATATTCTGAAAAATTACAAAATTCACTCGTCATTCGAATAAACCTTATCTAAATGTCACTCTAAACTTAATCATTAAATTCAGCAGAGTAAAAATCAACAAGCACATTTAATTTTATTTGATTGCATCAACATGATATCCGAACCGTACTATCCTCGATCAACTTCATTATTGTTCTCCACACGTCGATCAAAAAAGATTTCAGATGCATTATTTCCGGTCGGCTATGATCACTATTTGACAGTGTTCATGTTATGATATCCGCGCTGGCTTCAGCTTTTATTTTAGTTCTGGGAATTTCAGACTTCCGTTACGGATATGGGAACTCGGAGAAAGGATTTAAAATAAAACGCTGCGATTTTCGGTAAGTTTTGCCTCGTGGTTTGTGGCGCGAGCGATAAATAAAAATATACTCGAGTCACTTTTAAACACAAATGTTCACCATATGTTTGCAAGTCGCAGTATGATGCGAAGCGTTTTATTAACACGTGTTGTTTTTTTACTGTTAACTTTAATTTAGTCTCGTTTTTAGGAAATATGTTGTCTATATGCACAGTTGTGTTTTAATCATTCCAGATTGCCACGCGTTATTCCATTCCTATTCTTCCACCTATAACACTGCATCGGTCACTCCAAATTTGAGCGTTATTATAATAATTATTCATGTGTACTTGGTCGTGCATATTTACTGCAAGTATTTAAATCATTTAATATTATTATATTTCAAAAATAATAAAAACTAATCGTTACATATTTATTTTATAAAAGGCGGCCATAGCGTGATAGAGCTCGCAAACACTCAGCAATAGCTGTGCACACATAATTGATAATATAGATATAAATATCAGAATAGATCTACCGTAACTAAACCAGCACTTTACGTTAATAACTTTTCATGTTATTAAATTAAATTGTAAATTAAAATACAATTTGTGTTCGAGTAGCCGCCTTTGACTCAAGAATATAACCGATCAAATGATAATTCAAAACTGTAGTAACAGATGATTGGTGCTTCTGTTATAAAATGATTACGAATAATTGTGTTATCTATATATTATTAAATAGTATCAGAATTTTTTTACACTTCCAAATAATAGTTTTTATTCCTTAAGTATATAGCCAAACTTGAAAAGTTATGCATTTTGAAAAATAAGTGTTTTGCGATATATATTTGTATATAAATTTAAGAAAACCTTTTAATATAAGAAAATAACTTTTTTTGTGAAGTATGTAAATATCAACATGCTCACCTAGATGTTAGTATTACTCTATAAAGTATTCACACACGATAGCTGGCATTCTGGCATCTTATTGTTCTTAAGTTTCTACTTGCCTTATTATGAATGTGGCACACTAAATACCTACTTGGAATGAACTTATTCATATAAGGATGTTTTGAGAAACTATTAATGGCCTCGCTTTCCTTCCTTAAAACACTGTGCAATGTAGTACATGATGTACTTTCTACTAAAGATATTACCAATATGAAGCAGAAAGCTTTATAAGAATGTGCGAAGAGATCGGTACGTAGATCTGTATATTTCACTGGTAATCACGTGTAAGAGGAAGAATATGGCGTCGTTATCCATGGCTAGAGCTTGTAGCCGCCAGTTATTGGTGGAAGTAAGCACGAAGAAAGAAGCACACTCAATAAAAAAAAAAAAAAAAACAACGTGTCGGATTTCCTCAATGCTTTGAGTCTGAAATTAGATAATCATATTTTATAATCAAAGTAATCAGAATTGAAAAATACTCCGTTGATTTGATTACATTTATAAAATGTATTTTATATAATTGTTTGTTCTGAGTGAAAATGTGGTCTTAGTTATAGGTACTTATTCTTTTGATTTGTTTTTATACATTATGAAGGCTGCAGAGCGTTGTAAGGAAAAGATTTATATTAATGCTATTGGGCAGCAGCAGCAGCCGGTAATGAAGGTGGACATGGAATGATTGTAGAGGGATGTGCTCTGGAAGTACCTTGTCGAGGTGGGGAGGGTCCTGCTATTGTTTCTGTAGCTTTCTACAGAAGAAGTATCAGATCCCAACGTCAGAGTTTTGTAAATACGCAGACATTTCCTTTCAATATTAAACTGCGGTTTAGAAGGACCCGGAGACCCACTACACTATTTCCCGCTTAGAAAACCTGAAAAATGAACACTGGTGAACCATAGGTGCTCATATATGTTCATTGAAATGGTCGCCAACCTTCTCTGAGGAGAAGCACTTGATGAAGAAAAATAGCGATGATATCCAGTTTTTTCTCTGAGTATACTGTGACTCACTGTGCTTTTTAGTTGGTTCCGAGTTTTCGATCGAGGCAGTAGCATTGCTGGTTTGTTGTCTGCCGTTGCACGTGCGCCTCGGGTATTTTTTCAACCAATTAACATCCTTGCAGTTATTTGTGGGAATGTGGCTCGCGCGGGCCCACGCAGAGCAGGTGGTCGCCGTGTGGCCGCAGCTTCCCTCCCACGTCTCCGGGACTCGTGGTCATCCTAATTGGACGCGTCGACCCGGCACAGCATCTCCGTTCCCCCCAAAAAATTATATGCAATCATTTATGTTAATAAACACCAATTAGCTTGCGATGGAACTACTGTGTGTATTATCAACCCATGCGAGGACACACCTCGCATTTTCGCCGATGCTATGACAATACATGCAATTAAAAAAAAAAAGGAATTTTATTTTACATATTGCCTTGTGGTTCAAAATAATAATATAAATTTTGCTTATTAAAATATTGAGGACTTAGTAGGTTATTCAGATATAAATACAGATCAGATCTATCTTAATTCGTAATATTAGTCGTGGCACTTGCAGGTTTGTTTTTGATCCATCGCCAGAATTGTACGTCCACATCCTATATTTAGCGATGAATACAATTGCGTTTTAATCTGGAATCATTATTTGGGATTTCCCTTGTACTCGTACTAAACAAACCAAGTAAATTCAATAAACATTACATGTTTATGATAATTTTTATCACTATGTGCATATTTATTTTAGAATGCGCATAAATATGGTATATTTGTAATGAGCAATTCAATTGAATTTTTATATAAAATCGTCTAGTAAATATTTTAGCTGTTGCGTTATAATTTATATTATAGTTTAATAATATTAAAATTAGGCTTATTTTGGTCGAAAAACTAAACTGGCGGCGTTTCGTTGGTCAGCTGTGCCCGACGCGTTTGGAATGCTTTTATTACACAGGGTGTCCAAAAAGAGTATCGGGTGAATGTGAATAGTGACCGTTATTGCGATATGCTGCGAAAATTTTTGGGCCCAGAGTTGCAGGAGTTTCAAGGTTTCAACTCGAGAACGTGGTTCCAACAAGACACTTGCCATACATCCAATCAATCAATTGAAGCTGTTAACGAATTATTCCCTAATAAGGTCATTTCACGTAGAGGTAACATCAACTGACCTCCCAGAAGCCCCGACCTTAGCCCTCTTGACTATTTCGTATGGGGATACCTTAAAAGTAGGCTTTATGAAAATAATACGACGAACCTAACGTAGTTGAAACAAAACATCAGGTCAGAAATGCCAGCAATATCTAGGGCTATGTGTCAGCGTGTTATCAGTAATCTTCGTTCCAGATTAGAAGAGTGCCAGCAGCGTAACGGTCACCATTTGGATAATGTCTAATTATCTTTTTTAAATCATTTTCCATTTTGTATTCTTATAATCAATAATAAAAAAAATATACTTGATTACTAGTAGTTTTTGTTTTACTGAACTAACAAATACCCGATACTCTCTTTGGACACCCTGTATATGCACCGCAATGCGGGTGAAAGATTTTGAATGCATTCGCTTTGACAAAAAAAATACCTGCCATCGCTTGACGGATGAGCGAGAAACATTAATTGTTAGTAGTCTAGCATTTGATGAGGTCCCATCGTCCGTCCCCAGGTATGGGATGCTTCACATTCCATGACGTCACGGAGCAGGCATTTCTGTTATCGCTCGAGATGGAAAGTCTTTGCTTTCTACGCCGGCGCTTCCCCGCCGGGGCCGGCGTAATCAGGTCTCGCTCCGGGCCCCATACTAATTTCCCCTGTGATGGCTTGTCTATGGGACTGTGCAGTGCCACCCATACTGCCATTATCACTCCGGACTCACAGGTTAATTTTATGATAGGCAAAATAAAATACGCAGTTGATAGTCTATTAAATACATGCGTATGCTTGTATACATACACACCAATTTGTACCTGTAAATATTGTAGAAGATACCACGCGATGAATTTTACTAGTCCTATTAAATACATACAAGTCAATTCAATTACTTTTGATTTGTACAACTTACTCGCGACAGCATGTTATGTCTGGTATGGGTGGCCAACCTTTTTCAGCAGCCGAGCCAGATTAAGTAAATGAGATTTCCCACCGGGGCGTACAACAAAATTTCATTTAATATGCAAAGCAAGCAAGAAATATAATGTTTTTGAAGAGGATACAACAAAAATGTGAATCAAACATATTTATTAGATTAGAGTTAGGCAATACAAAAAATAAACAAAATATAATACACAAACAGTTTTCCAAATGCTCATCAGTAATTCGTGTTCTCATATGAGATTTAATATGCTTCGTTCGAGTAAAAAGCTGTTCACACGTGTAAGTGTTTCCAAATAGCGAAATCATCGATAGAGCATGTTTGTATAATGCAGAATATTTCTCCTTGTCAGAATATATGTTTTGTAAAACATATGCATGTTCATATATTTTGCATATAACTCAAAATTAAACGGTTTGGCCACCCATGATCTCTAAAACAACGTTTGTTATCGCTAGACTTTACTTTAAACACGTCGTCCTATTTTGCTTTGTTCACTCAGACAATACCATTAAGGCCTCTACACGCGTCGCATTAAATCGTGCAACCGACTTGCAGCTAGCCAATGGCGTCCTACACAGCGTTGCTTACTTAGGCAAAAAAAAATAAATAATAACACCCAAGACAAAGGGACGCTATTGACTGATTGCAAGTTGTGTAGCCTGTAGCGGAGAGTATGCCAGATGGGAGTATCACGTGTCGCAAGTACACTTTACGGTCTACTACACACGATTATATTATTTCGGAGAATTTTCTCCAGTCTGGGCACTTTGTCATCGCGCTGTGAAATGTTAAAATTAAAATACTGTGAAAAACTGATTATATTACTTTAAAAAGTATATTTGACTTCGGTACCAGGGTCATCTTCAGGGAAGATATTTCCCAATGATGAGGTAGCATAAGCATGCAGTCAATGTGTCGTTTCTATAAAAATATACCAAAATGTATCATTTTATTCACATTAAAATTTTACTCTAGTGTAAAATCCAATACGTCTTCGAATTTTATTAATTTTTATTTTATGTACTTATACAAGTATAGCTCGATCACTTCATGACAGAACTGTAGTAGACCTTAATAGGATTTTCGGCACGCTAAGGGGTCCGGCTTGTCGAAGAGTTTCCTCACGTATCTGTAACTATTTTAAAATGCTATATTTTTTATTTACTTAGCACAAGTATACCAAACGGAGTTCGTGTCCCGTTCTCTAACTCGTTTTCTCAATTTTTGTGTCTCAACACGGAAGTTGACATTTCTCCACAATAAAATTATATTTCTGTGTATCAAACATCTGCTATTAAGTTCACAGATTTCTTAATGTAATAAGTAGTTACATGGAAGTGGATTAAAATGAAAACATGGGTGTTGTGTCACGTTGTCGGGGCTGTGCAGGGCCGCAGCGAATTTGGGGAACTGCAATGAAAATGTATGAATTACTCTGGAGAGGAAATTACCTGCCTCGATCGAATTTGACTAAGTGCGAATGATATTTGTGCAGAAATAAAAATTGGAGTATGATTGATATTGATATAAATTAAATTGGTGTTTCTATGCGTCAAGGAGTTTTCCGGCTTTTCGGCTTCATTTGCAAAGATTTTTTTTGTTCGATAACTGCAGATAGCCGAAGCATTATACAACCGACGAATAACCATCATTGAAAAACATTATATATTTTTTGAGACGGCCCTGTCTTGTGACATCGTAGCATCTCTTTCGTGCATTTCTGGTAATGGCGAACTCTCACGACTGTGAGACATTCACATGTTGACAATTTAATAGTATAGGATTCAGTTCATTTTTTTTCATTAAAATTGACGTAAACTATATATCTCGGATCTATACTTAAAATATGATATTTTGAGTATGTTTAGTTTTATGTATTATCTAGAAAGTTATATAAATTTTCCAGGTTAACCCACCGGTAAGACCACGCGTTCTATTTGCTTCAATGAAATCATTATGTAACCGCAGATTATAATTCTTCTGAATGACGTGTGGTTATAATAAATTATTGTTTTATACAGTGGTTTTCAAACTTCGGAAGAATAACACTTACTTACCTTTCTGCTTGTAGAAAATGATGCAGAGAATGACTTGCGTCATTCCACTAAGTACTTTCTGTCAAAATATTAAAACAGTTTTCAGTATTTTTATTTTACTAAGCGATGTCATTATTTTATTAGACAAGTTAAATATTCAATGTGAAATTTACTAAAAATTCATCGTTCGTACATTTTTAAAACAAGCGTCATCCATGTAAAGTTATTTATTGAATATACATGACAATTTTTTTTTATTTGACAGTGCCTTTGTAAGAATAATGAGTATATACATTAATAAAGCCACGAAAATTAAATTAAAATTACATTTTAATGGAAATTCTCCGGAACCTGATGTTCTGCATCACAAAGTTCGATAGGTCGTCTGTAGATTAGACTTCTTCTCACACACACTCCGTTTTCTTATCAGCTACTCGTGCTTCTCAGCAATGTCAATGCTATAAAGTTTATCGGACCAGCCGAAGGGCACTTTCCTCATTATGGATAATATATAGGTGACTTCAAACTTGTTGCTGACATTTCAACCTGTCGTTTTTATTGATATGTTTAAAATAAATGATAAAAAGTTAAAACAAAATGAATATATATATATATATATATAGTTTTTTAAAAATATTTTTTAGTAATCTATATAGAGTTATATCATATCAGGTTGAAAGAACTGCAACAAATTTTGAATCATCCTGTATACGCAGGCTGTTCCGCGGGAGTTCTTCAACGATGTAGACACAAAGGATCCTTTTTGCATGCGGTCGGTATTTTAATGACAATAATTCATTAGCATACAAAGAAATAGTGTATTTAATCTTTTGCGATATGATATCAAAGGTTTGTTTTTTATTTATTTTGTTCTTTGTGTCGTTGCTGGCGAGAACTGATTTAATATGTCTTGTTAAACGTCTCGATTTTTTTTAAATTGAAATACAACTCGCCATAATTGTCATGATTCTATAATATTGGACTTTTAATTGATAAGTCGAGTATTTAAAAAAAAGACTTAATAAAGTGTTTTATCAACAAATTATTTAAATGGCGAAAACCTTGTGATTTTCGACGGTTTTTTTTTAATTATCTGAATAGATTAATCCATTATTCGACCTCCAATTAAAACCGATTTTTTTTCGAGTAATTTTTTAACTGAGAACTTCGCTAGTGTTATTTGTAAAAAATCTATTTATTTATCATCCACCACTCTATCACTGGTGTTTCTATTACGGTTATTATTCGACTATCTAAAAAATCATTAGTTTTTGTTCATTCAATAACTCGTTAATTTGTTATTTATAATTAATCTATTGTTGGAATTATTGATTCTTTTGTATACGTGTTCGAATTTGGCCATCAATAGTAAATTGTTTCTTAGTATAAATATTAATTTAATACTGATCATAATCTTTTTTTTTTTTTTTTCAAATTAAAATCTACATTGATTAAACAATCGGTCTGACAAAAGACAATTTACAGGCAGTCAAATGTTAATTTGTTGAAGAATAAACACGGACTCACTGAACTGTCAACGAGGTATTTTTTTTAGTTCTGAATCAGATGTGAAAAAAAAAACTGAATGACGTCATAACTTTTTTTGTAGTCTACAAGGTAAGGCTATGACTTCATGCAATTATACTTAGATTTCCTACAGTATTACCACTTTAAATAAGACGGGTAAATTTTATAAATGAGCTGTGTAAAACTAAATCTTATTTTACAAGTGAATGTTACATTGTGTATTTAATGTATTTTCTTGGTAAGCGCCAAGTAAGTTGGTTATCGATAAAAAAAATAGACACCTGCCCGTCGAGTCAGAGTTACGGTGTTTATGAATCTCTTTGAAGCAGATACTCGAATGCTTACTGGACGTGTTTTATATATATATATAGTATAAGTGGTCTTACCTTTGGCCAGTTCTACCGGATAGGTGCAATGTTAAATTGCTTGCTTAATCATACCAGCGTTCGCAGCTGCTCACTAACTAATGTACATTTTCATTTTTAAACAACGTTGCTAAAAATATTTACTCCAATGCAATTTCTGTTGTGACTGTAATGCCTATTATGTGATAGGTCGAAAATTAAATTACGTAAACACCTGACCAATCAGATTTTTTATTTTACCTTGCCGCTGTAATTTTTATCGAAGTTTTTTTTTTGACAAACGAATTTTACTTTGTTTATTACAGTCAGCGTTATATTTTTTGTGCAACCAAATTTGGTTAGGTGATTGTCAAGTATTGGTTTCGCTGAACCATTCGGAAACCGGACGCGATTCTGTTCGAAGATAGCTGATGAATCTATCGTGAAAATCAGGTGTAGACTATCTCCTTAAATGCAGATAAACGCCTACACGCGCTGCCTGCGGTTAATCATCGAATTTTGATAACCACCAGTTTTTGTATTTCCTTCCTATTATTCATAGTCCACAGCGGCTGGTTAGACAATAGCCAACATTAGTCCTGGCCCTCCTGAGATGTTTTATGTTTGAAGAAGCGTCATTGTTTGAAATGAGTAATCGTCATTCATGCATGATATTGTTTCGAAAACACCACGTGTACACACTAGCAAACAATCAAAGAATAATATCATGTTCAGGTGTTGAAATACGCCCGAATTGTAAATTTGACATCCGTAGAACGCATCTTGCTCAAAATTCTGTTTCATTCTGTAATAAAGGGTTAGGCAGGGAGTATGGACGATTTGAACGGGGCGACCTTGGTGGATAAAGAGTTAAGAGTATCTGCTTTTTTTAAATTTATTGGCAGTATGCATTAATTTTAAAGATTTTTTTCGTGAAATTGGAGCTTTATTATATAAAAATTGTTACAATATATTCTATTAAAAGTGTTGTCCATCGCTAGCCACTACTTTTTCCCATCTTTCGGGCAAATTATGGATTCCATCCCAAAAGAACTGTTCGAATCAAGCCAATTTTTGATACCCTGTTCAGAAGTGAAGCGTATTCCAGAAAGGGAATTCTGCATCGATCGAAACAAGTGGTAGTCGGAAGGGGCAAGGTCTGGGCTATAAGGCGGGTGAGGCAGAACTTCCCATCCACTGTTTTCCAAATATGTTTTAACCAGTTTAGCAACACGTGGTCGAGCATTGTCATGATGGAAAATTACAGACTCGTGCCTGGTCGCATATTCTGGCCGTTTTTCTGCCAATGCTCGCTTCAAACGCATCAATGGTTGTCTGTAGAACTCGCCTCATAGTGGATGACACCCTTCTGATCCCACCAACTTCACAGCATTACCGATGTTGATGCATGTCCAGGCTTACCCCATGATTTTTTACGCTTCGGGTTGTCGTAGTGAATCCATTTTTCGTGATTTCGTGAATAAGTTTCGTTGAAAAATGAGTGTGTAAATGTTATTGCCTAACCCTAGAAATTTCGGCCCAAAAAAACCCTAGCAAATTCAAGTTTTTTTTCTTCTCTCTACCGCCCTTTTTCCGGCTGGTTATCGCCCTTCTCTCTGCTCTTGGGTCTCTCCAGTTTCCCCGGGGCGTCTCCCAGCTTGGGAGCCGCTGGTCACATCGTTTAAACTTTGCACCCGAGCGCTGCTCGAGCCGGAATTAATTGAAATCGGAAGTAGGAACGCGACTCCGCGCGGCTGCGTTTCGCTGGCCGCATCGCATGTGTTTTTCGTGTCTACTTTGGATGCGTTACAAATAAACTCCCGCTCGAAGAACATTGCGATCTTTCGCTGCCAGGTCAATCAGCCATTTATAAAAGGCCGATCGACCGATACAAATGTTTACAGGCTCTCAAATGCATCGCACGGTCTGCTCAAAGCGCTACTATTTCTCAATCCAACCATCTGTGATTGAAATAAACATTTTTGGACAAATATTGCACCGATGAAACTTACAGAATCGTAGATATTTAACCGGGATCATAGTGATTTATGCAATTCGAGTGGTATGTTTGATAGTTTTTTTCACCAGTTTATTAATTTTTTTAAAAATATTATTGAAATAGTTTGAAAATGTCACCTCTACATGAGGCTGGAGCCCTAAATATAAAACATCTTTAAAATGTGAGCACCGAAATCTTCATTTCATTGTGATAGACCTATTTTGGATATGTAAGAATAACTATTTGCATTTCAAAGAAGTACTTTTAAAACTCTAACATGCTATTGTTAATTTATAAAAATACATTTGGCCATAATTATTAATCAACATATCTATCCATTTTTCGAAACATACCATACTGATAAATCAGATTATGTGAAAATTATATTTTGTTGATTCAATTTGATTGGCAAGTATTTATAACTTCTGACTCATGATTTCTCTAAAAATTTGGTAATTTTATTGTTTCAGGTGCTGTAATCAGCTGATTTCATATAGTACGAGTTGTTGAGTCTTCAAGAATGACTGTTACATATTGATTCATATGCTGGGTCATACGATCATGCTAGCGCAGAGCCGAGAAATTCGGGTGTAAAGAGCAGACATCCAAGAAAACAACATGGCAGGCTTTCTGATAACCGTCCTCTTTTTTGCGGGGGTCACCTTGCTGGTGGGCAGTGCTGAAAAACTCGAAGGATCTAACATCTGCACCAGGATGGAAACGTTAGTGAATCAATTTATCAAAATCCTGACACCCAACTTTAATAAAGAATGGTAGTTAATTATTGATTAATAAGTGGAAATTTTTTCAAATTCAAACTTTTCTTTTTGATTACAGATATGTGACTGTAGTTCGGGTCGCAGAACAAAAGCCTTATCAAGAAAAGACATACCAGTGGTGTTTGAATATTCCTCCAAAGTGTTCCAAGTATAGAATCAATTACAGAACTGAATACAAAAATCAGGAGATAGTCAAAAGTAAGCCCGTGGAAGAATGCTGCAAGGGTTTTGTGCAGAGTGGAAATGTGTGCGTGCCCAAGTGTGACGATCCTTGCATACACGGCGTGTGTGAGGCGCCCAACATCTGCAAGTGTACCAGCGGCTACGGTGGACAACAGTGTGACATATGTAAGTATAACTTTCTTTCCAGGCCAGCTCTAGAAACAACAGACATCATACGATATAGACATGTGATAAAAAAAGGTCCTGTGGAATGTCTTGGTTAAGATAACTTTACTCTATATTAATTTGTACATCTTAGCTTTTATGCTTAGTGTAAGTCATCTACATCTTTTCTTTACTCTTGGAGACATGACAATTCCTTCTTATCAAATAGTTGTTTGTATAGAAGAAGGCCTTCAGTATTCTCTTAAATTTATACCTTAAACTAAATCTACTAGTGTTTTCTACAAAACGTTTATTAATTTTTGATTGATTTAAAACAAAATCCATTGTTTGATAGCCTTTTAAGTGAAGTATGTATATATTAATCTGCCTTAGTTTCTGGTGCATATGTTTTGTAACAATAGTCCGATGATTACTTTCAGCGTGTCCAGCTGGTTTCTGGGGCGAATCTTGTAATAAGCGGTGCAACTGCAAGAACGAGGCTGTGTGCGACCCCTTGAGTGGGCGCTGCAACTGTGAACGCGGATGGCGTGGAGCAGACTGCGGGGAGGCGTGCGCAGCAGGCAGCTATGGTCTTGGTTGCGCAGAGAAGTGTCGCTGCGCTTCCGGCTCGACATGCGATCCCGTTAGTGGCGAGTGTCACTGTGCTAAAGGAAAAACAGGACCACTGTATGTTATGATTCAGTTTATCATTTTTCTTATTGATAGTTCAGCTGTGTAATCAAGCAGGTCTATTACCTGAAACATGAGATTCACACACTTGCATGTGTGCAGCTGCAAGTTGTTTTTTTTATTTGCTCTTTGAATTTATTTTTAAAAATATGATTAAAATCTATTATTTAAACTGGTGACAGGTTCTTGAAATTTCAAATGATAAAATAATGCTTGGTATATTTATAAACAATGGAAAGGCTAACAATTTGTTTTCATTTCGTAATAATTATTTTAAATTTGGCTGTATCATGTAATATTATTATTTGCATGTAAATGATGAGCATTCATTCATCTTAAATCTTAAAATTGAAAGGATAAAGAGAAAATATTATTGTCTGTTATAAAAGTTTGTGGTCTTTCATAATTTCCTCCCCAACTGGCTAAGAATATTTTTTATTAATAATTGATGTTATGTTTATAAACAGGTGCGACCAGTACTGCTCCACAGACGATTGTGTAGTGGAGTGTCGTTGCCAGAATGGAGGCAGGTGCACGGGGCCTAATAATGCATGCGAGTGTGCGCGGGGGTGGGTTGGACCGGCATGCGCAGAACGGTGTCCCTGGGGCTGGTGGGGTGATCGCTGCGGCATCCGTTGCGACTGCCACAATGGAGCTGGCTGCCACCCCGAAGATGGGGACTGCCAATGCACCCCCGGTTTCAAGGGAGAACGAGTAAGTCTCTCTATGAGTATACTAATGACTCAAATTAATGACATTTAAATAAATAGCGGAATTGAAATTTAAAACTGTGTTGTAGAATTGATAAGTTTATCAAATAAAATTTCTGTATTGAAATGTATTTTTGCCATAAAGTAGCAAAGTGAATTGAAAATGTAACAATAAAATTAAAGTGCACTATGCGTTTACATTGTGTTTTTTATTCTGTTTCTTTGTTCTTTTTGAGTTGTAATTGAGAAATGAATTTCTTGCAGTGCCTAGAGCCTTGTGAGGATGGGTACTTCGGTGTCAACTGCACTGGAGTATGCACTTGTCAAAATGGTGGTACCTGCAGCGGGAGTGACGGCGCATGCTCCTGTCTTCAAGGCTGGAAAGGAGAAGAGTGCAACGAGAGAGCTTGTCCAGAATCCATGTATGGAATGAACTGTAGTCAAATCTGTGAATGTACACCAGAAACCACTGATCTGTAAGTCTTTACAAATAAATAATCCATCCTTTATCTTTATTTGTTCTTTACAGATAAATATGCTAATGGATACTTAATGTATGTTTTATCAGCTGTCATCCTTGGTCGGGAGCCTGTGACTGTAAGCCGGGATGGGGAGGGCGCTTCTGCAGCAGACAATGTCCACTTCTTACTTACGGGAAAGGATGCGCTAATACGTGCAAATGTTTACACAACGCTCTTTGCTCTCCGTTAAATGGTAAACTTATCAATTTCTTTACTAGTTATCATAATATTAAAATTATTATATATTAATAATAATCGCAATGACACACCAATATAATAAAAAACAATATTTGAAAAGCAAATGATAAATTTTTATGAGTAATTTATCATGAATCATTTATTAAAATTATGCCCCGTTAATATGCTTATATTTAAGTTAATCAAATGCAAATTTGTAGAATTTTTTACAAATTAAAATAAGCTGACAATGTAATTAAAGACTGCTACGGCGATTGGATTGAAAGAGTTCATGTCATGTAGTGTCATACCCTGAATTTTGTGAGGAACTGCTTTAATTTGTTTCTTTCTTCCTTTAGGTTCATGCATTTGTTCCCCGGGATATCGAGGGGAACAGTGCGAGCTAGAGTGCCCCAATGGCTGGTACGGATTCGACTGCTCCCAGCAGTGCGAATGCCGCAATGGAGCCACTTGCTCCACTGAGACAGGACAGTGCAACTGCACTAAAGGGTAATCCCTTATTACTTTTACCACGGAAAATATCATGTTATGTTGTTGTAAGAAAAATTCTTACTTTTCAGTCAATAGAGATGATTTACTATCATAAAATAGTTGAGATCGGTGTATGTGGACTTCTTACTAAGTCTGTGAAATATCCCATTTCTCAAAAGGGTTTTGTTGGGACCTGTTGACTGGCTGCAAAGGGTGTGTCTTTGTGTGGAAATTATAATTGCGTAAAAAAATTCACCAAAGATACTCGAAGTTTGCCTAAACCTGGACCCTAATCATGCTTACTATCTAGATTGGTTTGATTGGTTATATTTTTTATATTAAAAATATCTATTTGCATTTCAGCTGGGAAGGACATAAATGTGATAGACCTTGCGATGGAAAATTCTTCGGGGTGAACTGTAAAACCAAATGCAAGTGTGAAAACAACGGCTCATGTCACCCACAAACAGGTGGATTTTGTCATTTTATTGAAGATTATACACTATACTCAGTTAAGCTTAAATCTGTATTGGCATCATAATTTTTAAAACATTTGTTTTTTTTTTTTTTGATAGGAGTCTGCACTTGTCCGCCGGGATACTTTGGGGATTTTTGTGAAATCAAATGTCAACGTGGATTCTATGGACATAACTGTGCACAGAAATGCACTTGCTATGCTGGCACTAATGATGGCTGCGATCCCGTCACCGGCAAATGCATATGCAGAGACACGTGGAAAGGTAATAAAGATAATTCAATCAATTTCTCACATAGTAGTAACAACACTCACCAATTCTTTATTTTTCTTTGAGCTTCTTCACTACAGTGCTTGTAAAATTATTTTACTAACCACATAGAATGGGCTGTGGGAATGCTTAAACATCGTCGTAGCGCATCCTCTTTAACCATTTGATTATTATGTACATATTATTACAAAGCATAATATGGAAGTGTTCTTTTTTATTAAAAATATATGTGTAAGTACTAGTTTGTATACTTTCTTCAGTTTTGTTGTAAACACAAATGTACAATAAAAGATAGTCAATAGTGTGAATTGGTTGGGCATCATTGGTTCTTCAATCTGGTAATTGTTTCAAAATATTGTTTTTGTTTATTTATTGTTTGTATTGTAGCAGAAATATAAATAATGCTTACTGCAAAAGAGACTCTTTTTACTTAAGAGCACTGTAGTTTTGCAGTTTGGTAAATGGAAAGCTATTATATAAAAACAACAACATTCTAAGAATTTCTGAGGAAATTTTTTTTTTATGTTTAGCGTAGTATTAAAAGAGACATGTCCATTTTCAAATCAGTTTAATAATTCATGGCTCAACCACATAATCTTCAATGGAAGCAAGCATCATATCTGTGATGTCATTTATCTTTTAAATACTCGAATAATAATTTTTGAAGAAAAATATTCAAGCAGTATACTTATTTTTATGTAAAAGCCATCCATAACCAACCTGTGTCCTATTTCATAGTATGTAGTCGCTTGTCATAAATATTTGTAATCACGTAATTGAATCATGAATACTATTTATTTTTATATTATTATGAATATATTAGTAAAAACAAAAAAAATATTTGTTATTATGAAAAAAAAATTGTGTCTTTTGATTTTATTATATAATGTGATAATGCAAAGATAAAAAGTAACTTGGAGGCGATGGAATAAGACCACGAGGAGAGTTGATTCTTTGGCTATATGCTCACGGCGGTGCCTCTGAACAGGTGTGCGTTGCGAGACGAGATGCCCCACGGGCACTTATGGCGCAGGCTGCAGCCTGGCCTGCCAGTGTGATGAAGGCTCTTCGTGCGACGAGCAGTCGGGTGCGTGCTCATGCGCTCGCGGCCGAACGGGTTCCACTTGCAGCAAGTCCTGCCTTCTCGGCACCTTTGGGTTCGATTGCAAGGAAATATGTCTCTCCAGTCATCCTGGTCCGTTTTTTTATTTCTTTCTATGTGTTTTTTTCATAACATTTATTTTTTCAAATTTACTAACTAATCTTCCACTGACATATTTTACAGCATCCTCGTTCATTGTTTACCACTCTCTTGTACATAGATCATTCACCATTCTCAAGCATTTCTCCTTTGCAATAAAGTTTGACTGTTATTCCTAGGTGGCCTGGGGCACAATAATCCACCGAGGATTGTTGTATTTATAATAAAAAATATATATTATTGTTTTGCAGGCTCAGTAAGTCACAATTGACAAGCAGAAGGCAGTAAATCTTGAAATGAAAATGTCTAAAGCATGTTTTATTTTAAACAAGTGTTTCTCTATAAAATAGTTTTTTTTGAGACGGTTCAATATCATGTCCTATTTCAATATCATGCCATATATCATACATCAAACTAATTTGCACATTCATATTTGTATCATTACTTTAATACAACTATTTAATCTTTCTCCTTAAGATATTTCTTCATTACTTATAATTATCGCTGTAGCATTTTGATAATTGAAGCTTTCACATAATTGAACTCCAGGCTTATCACCGCGTGTCAAATATTTAAATTTTGCTGTTGACTATGGAGACATACGATAATTTACAATGTTGTTACAGAAAATGGCAAGTGTGATCCTGCCTCCGGACAATATAAGTGCCGGGCGGGATATGTCGGATTGACGTGCGACCACCCGTGTCCTGAGGGGACTTACGGTCTAGACTGTGTCACCAAGTGTGCCTGCAAGAACGGTGCTGACTGTCACCACGTTACTGGTATAATAATACTTTTAATTGACTGTTTTTAGAATTAGAAGTTTAGGTCACTTTTAAATGAAAAATTTATTGTTAAAAATTTTTTCAGTTCAGTTTCAGTTTAAGAACCTATTCTTAAATTACAAATCTCAAAAAATGTTTTTCATATATTGAATAGATCTTAGTTTAAATAAAACCACACTGATAAGAAATATTATTTTTGTGATTAAATATAATTATTATTTTATTATAATGCACACTCCAAAAAAGAGTCCCATTTTTTTTTTATTTACAAAATTATTTATCGATGGGTTTTAGTGAATTTCCAAATTGTCAATTTATTGCCAAATTTAATTTATACAATTTGCTACAGGTACCTGCTCGTGCAACCCCGGCTGGACGGGCGCCACATGTGAAGTGGCATGTCCACTGGGCAGTTGGGGGGCTGGTTGTCGACAGCGTTGCTCGTGTAGCGAGCATGGTGTGTGTCGTGGCAACGACGGCCACTGTCGCTGTGATAAGGGTTACACGGGAGCTCACTGCAATGAAAGTAATTATTATTTTTTCCTGTTGTCTTTAAAAAATTATCTTTATTTTACAGTTTAAGTAAATAAATATTGTTTTGTGATTTATTGGATCTAATTTTCTTGCAATTTTGCAACAATTTTTTTTACCAGTTTGTCCTGAAGGCTATTATGGCGAGCATTGCATGACTCCATGTTCGTGTCCATCGGATCAGTATTATTGCCATGCGGCTGAAGGTTGCATGTGCCGACAGGGGTATGGCGGAGACCAGTGCAGTGAAAGAGTCAGCGAGCAGAGAACTGCAGGAGAATCAAGTGAGGATTATCTTACATTATTATTGTCCAGTATCAGATGATAGGAATTTATTGTATTCATATTGTTTATAATTTATTATTTTTACAGCAAGCAACGGTGGTATAGTCTCGGGAGTTCTAGTTTCACTTCTTTTCGTCGCGGTCGTCATCGGCTTAATATTCTATTACCGTAAACGAGTTTCAAATCTTAAAACAGAGATTGCTCATGTTCAGTATATAGCTGATCCTCATTCGCAACCAGGTAATAGAATTATAAATGTTAAGTAAAATCAATATATTAAGTATATTCGAAGTGAAAAAACTTTCCAGTATTTGCTATCAAAAATTTTCAATAGATTGAATAAATATGTATCAATGAATTTCAATGTTGTTTTACAGATAGACACCACTTTGACAATCCTGTTTATTCCTACCAAAGTAATAATCGTCAAGACGATTCAACAAACCTTCTCAATAATGTTTCAAATCACATTAAAAATAATTTGGCTTTGAAGAAAAATAATACCGACTTGGCAAAACTTAAAATGGTTGCACCGGGATGCTCTGGAGATTCTGATGAATGTAAGGAAGTCTTTAAATTGTTTTATTATTGCTACACTAATTTTACTTTTGCCACATGTAGGTATTCATTATTATTATTTATTTTTTGTTAATTGTTTGTTGTACTCATTTTCAGCATATGATCCAACAATGTCGATGAAGAATAAGGATGCAGATTTAACAAATCCCAACGTGTACCATTGTATAGAAGATGAGAACAAAATTGACCATGTTTATGATGAAATTAAACACAAAGAAAAAGGTTAGTATAAAATGATAAATTATCTCCATGTGTACGATAAAAAAATAAAAGTCTTATTTTATGCCCCAGTTTTCAATTTGATTTTGTATGATTCATCAGGTGCAGAAATGGAGTATGACCATTTGAATTATACTCGACCTGCCACCTCATGGAGACCTCATTATCAGAAAATGGCTAATGGACTGCGACCAAAAGAGGACAATGATAAACGTTCTCCCTCTCCTTCAGGATCATCGATTAGCAGTAAACACAAATAGTTATTGATTCACGATGCCATAGGATAACCTTTGTAAATACTACTCGATAAATTTAAGAACATTATTAATATTTGTCATTGTTGTCTAAGTATTACGATTATTTTATTTAATGATGAATTCATGAATGTTGATTTTGCAACATAATGATGATTTTTTTTTTATTTCAGATTATAGTTTTTCAAATGGTTTCATAAAAATGAGTTTAACTTCTTTCAATTATTACCTCTTTTTTAAACGTCATTACCTGTAAGAGGGAACGATTTTTAATTTCAATGTTGAAGGATCAGTTTTAATTTTCACATTGATTGTACATTTTGCATTGTTTTTACTATTTTTATATCGATTGACCCTGTGTATTATATTTGAATGTGATTATTAAGATTTAATATTTTGAATAAGCTTAATTTTTTTTTAGTAAGTTCATCATTCATTTGATAATTTGTCAAAAATTTTAACCCCTTAAAATTATTTTTTTCTTGGCTGTGACATTCATATGGAAATATAAAAATTAATAAATCAGTAGTCAATGATCCAATGAAGTCTAATGATAACATTTTTCATAATAGATTTCAAATTTCACCTATTAATTAAATGTACCAAAAATAAATATATGTAAAGTTGTCTTTTAACTTTATGCATGGGGTTTTTAGATATTGTAAAATTTTGAAACGTTTTCAAATTTTGCGGGCATTTCGATCTTGAATTGGATTCTCGGGGTTGTTCCTTATTTTTCATTTGTAAAGTTGAAAATATTAAAACATTCAACCTGGAGAACCCTATTAGGAGAATTTAAACAAATTAATTGCTCAAAAATGTACAATACAATAAAATATTGTCTAGTTAGTTTAAAACTACTAGTAAAATTATATCAAATGTGATATTGTATTATGTTGTTATGGGATAAGTAAAAATAGTGGCGATTTTTAAATAAATTAGGATATCTGATTACAGCTCATCTGCAAAGACATTTACTGTATTGATATAATATAATATTCAGGAAACTTATTTATATTTTTTAAAAATTTACAAAAAGGTTAAATATCATTATGTGATAAAAAATAAATGAGCAATAAAAATTAATTGTACGTCGAAATATCATAAGCAATCATATTTTTCCTTCATATCAATAGTTGTAATATGACTCGAGTATTTTTACTTTTAATATATACTTTTTAATGTATTTTGAGAATTAAATCGAGTTTGAATTTATAAGCCAATCGGTCTCTTTGTACATATTTCTTATAAAATTTCCTATAATTATACTTTTATTATAAATTATTAAGAATCTTTGTATCTCAATCGAGTGTTTTTATATGATTAAGCTTTCAAGTAGTTTTTTTGAATGAAATATGCATTTTTATATTTATTGTAAATTCATATTATGAGACTGTACCGTAGTTGTAAGAATTGGATCCTTTGTGTGGTTGTTGCGTTGTAGGTCAGACCCAATGTATGATTGAAAATACAAATGGTATGAAAAAAAACATTTTTTAAATGGTATATTTTTTACTTTACAATTATTTTATTATTACAACAAAAACATATATTTTATTTTGAATCACATTATATTATTTAACATTATCATTTGATTGTTTTAAGTCTTATTTTTCAAAAATTCCTATTTAAGATTGTATTATAAATTTTAATCAATAAATTATAATAAATAAAAATAAATGTATACTGTGATAGAAGTTTAAGGTAAAAAAATAACAATTCATTTAACTAAAACAATGTAATAAATATTGTAAATAAATAAATTTATTGTATTTGATATAAGTACATCTTTTTTTATTATTTTTTTTATATATACAATGTGTGCTAAAAATATTATTTGCTTTCTTGGCACAGTTTAATTATTTAAATAAATTAAATATTTATTGTGTCACATTAAATACATTTGAGGTATTAAGTCATTAAAATAATATTTTTAATAAAATTTATTTTTCGTGAGTACATAAAATAATTTTATAAAAAAGTGGAATGCTTACTTCCTGATATTGTAAAAGGAATTAAAAGAACTTAATCTATGAAACCTCAATTATTGCAGGCACTCATTCTACACAATAAAAGTCAGTTTAGCGTAGTGTGTAGGGTATTTTTCAAAGTTTCATATTTAAACATTTTGATTTCACTCACCAGATAAAATATCTAATATTTTGGAAACTATGTCAGTATTTCTGTATGCAATTATTCCTCCTTGGTTACACCATTGACTTATGTTTGACGAGTCATCAGATCCTTTTGTACTGACAGAATAAGTTATCTCACAGTTTTCATTTTCGTCAACATTATTTAAAGCCTTGGAGTAATCTAATACTCCTCCGTCCAACGCATTTAAAATGGCGTGTGGGCCGCAAGTATCCCACTTGTAAGTACTGGGCTTTGACAAGATGTATGCATCGGCATAGCCTAAAATCACCATGAGGAGCTTGTACCCAGCCCCGGCAGATTCTACTAAGTTGTAGCCGGCGCCCGTGAGCAGTTCCTTGAGAATGATGTTTTCGCTGGAACTGATGCAAATTGTAGAGGTATGTTTGTCATCAGGCTTATTAGGAGAGTCTTTGAAAGGATTAAAGAATATTCTTTTACCAAAATAACTTATTCCCCATAGACATCTTCCTTTGGTCCTGAAACCAAGAGATGTATTCATAAAATGTTTTATTCAGGACAAAAAAAATATACTTTAATAGGTTAATATATCCACAGTATGCCACATGAATGTATATTTACCCATTATAAAACGGCTGGTTCAGTATACCGATCACAGGTTGTCCAGTGCTTCTGTCGAAGACTCCAATAAGCACAGTCACACATTGGAGACCAGATAAACTGATGCTTCCAACACTTACAGATTCACTGTCTCCGCTTATATATTCAGCAGTTGAGTCTATAAATTAAAATTAAACGTTAAATTCCACATCAGCAATATTTGAGCATTGAATCTGATAGATAGATCTTCATCATTCGATGCTCTATTTTAATATTTTACATACCGATTGGATCGATCCAAACAGCAAGATCTTTGAGAGGTATTTCTAAATTAAGACAACTGCTGATTTGTGAGTTTATATCATCTGTTACTATATCTTTATGGACTTCCGCTGCCAATAGATTGGCAGCTTTCTTGTCACCATCAAGAACTTGACACAATAGCTCGGCAGTTTCGTCTTCCGTATTTTTAATTTCTACTATTATTGTTTCTCCAATGGTGTTACTGAACTTGTTGCTTTCTTCTCCGTGAATATGATTGGCAAGTTCCGGGAACTGAAAATTAAAAATTATTGAAATGTAATAAATTAATAATATCAACCTAGAATCTTTTGGTAGGATAAATTATGAGTATAATTATATACCTAGTTTAAGGCATGCAATATTTGAAAATTCAAAAAAACTAGTTTTTCTTAATTAATTAAAACATAAAACATCTGAAGAAATCGTCACACCGTACAAGAGGGCGGGGCATGTTTATATGAATTAATTTTAGTCTATAGAAGTTTATTCAATATCAATACTCACTTTACTACCCAATTCATGCCTAACTGTCTCTTGGATGAGAACATCCGCTAATGTCTTAAAATCTTGTATGAACCGAGGATTAGCATCTTTGGCTGTCTTTTCTTCAACAAGTAAGGCAAACAATTCCTTTTCTCTCCGGCATGCCCGAGCGATATTCGATGCCTTTTCAGATACAGCTATCAATGATTGTAGAAGTTCCGTCATTCTAACAGTATTATTTCAATTTTATTGAACACGAATGTACAAGTGATTTCACCTAACACGTAATTAAATTATTGCAAGGTAACACGTCAGATATATTTAGCCTCATGAAAAATGATTCACTGTGCACGAATTTGATTCGATAGATACAAAAGAGTCTTTCTCCATAATATCTTCACACACGACATGAATTCAGATTAGACTGACAGAATGACAGAAATGAGAAATGTCAAATGAATCCGAAGTCAAAATTCAATAATGACATTTACTTTATGGCTGATAAATTTATTCACTATTCATAGAGAATATTTTTTAGCATTAAATATGTGTCTATGGTTGTGATAAATTGTTTTATCCATCAAAACAAAATAAAAAATATGATCTTATAATTAAAAGTTTATTCCAAATCTTTCACATGAAATTATTCTCATTTAATAATATCTAATATTTGAGAATTATTTAAAATATTGGATATTATTATTATTGGATAGGACAAAAGTATGTACGCGCAACTTTTGATTGACATGTAATTTTTTTGAATCTACTAGTCACGTTTATTTTTATGAGAGCCAAAATAACTAAAATAATTTTGCTACAAAAATTCATTTGTATAATTGCCGCTGCTAATATTCAAAATGTTGTAATAATCGCAGTACTCATTAATAAATCAAAGTGACTTTATTACGCTGTTCTCTAATATGTTTGAATATTTTGTTAATTATCAAATCAGAGTAAAGATTCTATCTTTTACTACAGCTCATCTCAATGGTGGTAAATTAGTCATATCACATAAGTTAATCTTTTTCTAACCACATTAAAATGTTTGGTAGCTAAGATCTAAAAAATCTTATTGGGCTTTTTTCAAACGAGGTGTAAATTGAGACAGAATTATATAAAAAATACGTACTTTGTATAAATCATCAAAATGCTTTGCCGTTGTCGAGTCTACAGCTCGTGATTTTTAGTAATGTCTTATTTATAAATGTAGGTAGGTATGGTAAAATACAGATTACATAAATAATGTCATTTATTTAGCTGCAAATCAAAACAAATTTAAAGCTGTATGATAAATGTAATGATGAACATATTTTTATTACATATATTTAATAATATCAGTATATTTCTTACATGAAATTTTGTGCCATCCTAAACATTATTTCAAAATTATTTATATGTGTTCACGTCCGTGTTTATAATTAATACTATTTAATTATGAAAAATCTTTTCAAGTCAGCAATACACTTATTTTAAACAACACTTACACATAAATATATGTGTAAACATTAGAGTAAACTTTAATAGTTTACAGCATTTAAATTGGTCAGTAAAAAAATCATTGATATACGGATGTGTGTAATTTATACAAATAAAAGACTTTATCTCAAAATTAAATGAGATTTTGTAGTTTCTACGTGTATTATTATACTCGTACTGAATTCATAGTATCATTGTCACCTAGAAAAATAATGCACAGTGTATATTTTGTTCAGAGAGATATTTCTCTTTTGCAGTGAGCGACTAAGATATTGAATATTCGCGAGACACGAGATCTAGAAATCCTTGGACAATTACTGTCAAGTACTGGAGTGATGCATTTGAATGGCGATAATGTATCTTGTAAACTTAAAAAAAAATTCTTCAATAACCCTGACAAATCAACAAACTATCCCATTAATCTATAATGACTCAATACATTATTTCTGCTCAATACTCAACACCATTACCCATAAAATACAACAATAAGGTTTTGGTCTTAATTAAAAAGTGTCACAATATATCTAAACCTCCAGTATTTCAAGTCAATATTTATTTTTAATTTAATGGTATTACTAATTATCTCTTATAATTAGAGAGCTATTTTTAGAATCAAAGAAAATTTTGAGTTTAAAGCCCTCTGTAAGCACAGCGACACAACATGTGACCAATTTGCTATCAGCCAATAACGTCTCTTTAATTTGGGTTTTTTTAAATGGTTTTTCCTAAGTAAGCAATGCAAAAAAGTACATTATTGGCTAGCTGCATGTTGGTCGCAAATTATAAACACAAGTTGACGTGTGTAAAGGGCTTAAGTAGAATACACCGAGCTCAATAACAATAGCTTAGTATTCTTTCAGTCAAAACATTATAAAAAACAACAAAGAAATACAAATAGACATAATATTGATCTGGTATTTTATATTTATGGTTTCTAATTAACTATATTTCTTATCAGATAAAGTATGATAACTATCTCTTAAATATTATAAGTTTAAAATGGTAACATTTGAATTACAATGTATTATTATTTTTCAACTTTATTTACTGGAGGTGTGAATGAGTTGGATTATAGTTATATTTATTTTCCACTTACACATCAATATTTTTAGCATACCTAAAATGTTTATATCAACAAATGATTTATACAATATCTATTATAATCAATAATAATAATTCAACATGATAATAATGTATTTAACAATATAAATATTTGTTTCATTAAATTTACTCCTAAACTATTAGTAAAAGCATCTCAGTGCTTGTAGGTACATTTTTAGGACTAGACTTTTTATTTTTTACATCGACTCTTTAAAGATCCAAGTACATGATTTGTGTAGCTGACAAGGCACCAAAAAATGCTAAGCAGCTTGCCACTGCTACGACTGCTGTAGTCGTTCCGGAATAACTGACAATAGACCCCATACACATGGATAGTATAAATTGTGCGAGGAAGACCATACTGCTGACGATAGCCACATCTGTGCCGAGCCCCCTCAACTGGCTACCTAATTTAGGCTCTCCTTCAACACTCAGTTCAAACTGAAAATAATAGAAAATATTTTTGGCACCAGTCAAAGATTTATTTTGATCAATAATTATAATAAGTACTTAAATAGTGTACAGAACACTGATGAAATATTACTGATATTTTAATTTTCACTTTGAAACACATGCGTTACATGTACACATTATGGTAAAATAGAATATATTAAAAATTTCCCCCATTGTTGACAATACTATCTCTTCTTTGACAACATTTTCAATGACAAATATATCAGATCTTTAAAAATAAGTTTCACCTATCAGTGATCAATGATTGATCGACTGAAAAAAATCAATTGACGAGCTTAAGAAATCTCACTGTTATACCAAAAATTTAGATGTGACTCCATTTCGGACGAAATTGAGTTACTGCTAAAAAACAAGTTGCATGACCACTTTCTATTGAAATGAAAATTTCAGCAATAACAAAAGTAAATTAGACATTTTATTGTAAAGTTAAATCACTTGTTTAATACCCGGTTATTTCTTAGTATGATTGATATCACTCACCGTTCCTTGGGCATGATAGTGAGCCACTAGTAAATACGGCATTGTAAACAGTGTAGAGTACATGACACCAGCTGTCCAACTGAAGAAAATAACTCCTACTTTATGTTTGGTGATGGCCATGAGCATCATTCCGGTACTATATGTTAGTAATCCACCAACATATACTCTTTTAGCGCTGTAATTTGATCGAAAAACCATTTAATATTAAAAAATATATTTTAAAAATTCTTCAGTACTGAAAAATTAAACAAATCAAGAAAAAATGTGTGTAGAGAAATATAATTATATGGTTCTTAACTAATTAGAATTCTGTGAGCTTAAAACACTGTCAAGTTAGTTTTAACATTGATATTACTAAGTATTACATTATGAGAGTGTAATAAAGCACACATTTCTGTATTGATTGCCATCTTGAGATATTGAATTATACGAGGAAACCTTATATGAAGAAAGTGTGTCACTCATTGACAGTGAATTCTTAGTGTGAAGGTTTTATAGACGTCTACACTGGAATGGGGAAAAGTGGTATAAATCTGTTAATTCTTACAAAGTTATGAAAATAATTAAACAGTGCTTTACTCAATTTTCCCAAAGCTGATGTAAAATATTTTTTAGCCAATGCTTTATACTAACCCAAATCTTTTGATCAATTTTTCAATGACAAGGGAGTAACATGCACAAGACAGAGAATACATGGACATCCCCCAGCATCCAAATCTTACACCTTCTTCATAAAACTCCCTTGAAGCCGTTCCTTCTTGAGCCTAAAAATATACAGCAATTTATTCTTCTTTATAAAAATAATCTCAATATTATAAAAGGGCATGATATCAACAGTCTTACTGCAGGATTTCCTAGAAAAACTGCTTCTCCCACAAAGTCGGTGAAATATAGCGAATAGCAAACGTGGGCCATCCAACAGAACAGATTTGTCAAGCAGACTATCCTCAAGGAGAAAGGCATGACTACAATAGACATTAGGTAGTGTTTCAAAGAAATAGACTCCGTTTCTTCATTCATATGTATGTTGCTCATTTCATCTTCAGAAACTGTTGGCTTCACACATATCCCTGGTTCTGTTGGACTCGTATCAAACTCTTCATTTAAGATTTCAGGATTCTTAAAGGGATTCGTCTGTAACAAACAGATTTATTTTATTGTCTTTTTTAATATGTTTAAGATACTTGGTATGATATGATGCATATTTATTTATATATATATGTATGTAATAATTATGACTTACATTTATAGGTGCTGGGGGTTCGTCTACATTTTTCACAGCCCCATATGATTTTTCTTCCCCACTTATTAATGCGTTTTCATTGTGATTGCCTGACATGAGCATTATTTCTTGTACCCTGATATCATCATCGAGAATATCCAGAGGAATCTCACTGAAGCTCGTTATGGTGAAGCTCACACAAATAATGAAGATAATAGTAATGAGAGAAAATACAGCTCGGACATGTCCTCCGAGTAAAATTCCTGTAAAATTTCAACACATATTTTTATTGTAATTAAAATAACCATATTGAGAAAGTGATGAAGATAAGTATATTTATACCAATTGCAGTCACATCCCAATTAATTCCTCCGAGTGCATATCCAAAGAATCCACCCAACCCTGCCATTATGGTGAAAGTGCTCAAACCTCTTGCGTGGTCTTCTAGATATTAGGAATACAAAAAAAATAAATAGTTATTTTAGAAAAAAGGTTTTGAAGGAAGTATATTTTTTGAGTGGTCCATAGTAGTATATAATTGCATAATATGCTTGTTTCGATGGGGACATCGATACTTCAAGGATTCAATTTTACATTATTGTAACTTGCAGTATTAAAGGAACGTCATTGTAATGATTGTCAAATGATGAAATCTTGTAGAGTTTTCAGAGTGAAAAGTGTTTTGTTTATTTTTAACTTAAATAATATTTCATTGACATCTTCCTTATAAAAATTAGATGCTTTTATTTACACTTATAAACCCAAATAGGTTACAATAAACTTATTATTGGTTTTTATATTTACCTGGCAGCGTGACATCCAGTAAGTAAGCCCTGGCGGGACTCTGGCAGGCGTCAGCGTCGAAGTCCAATAATACTGTCCCAAGAATTGTGAAAAAGACTCCCCAAGGGTGAGAAGTGATAGCTCCTGTTTGCTCCAGCTGTGGCAATGTCGCATTTGTATTATCCGATGGGTTGTTTATATTTGCTGATGCTCGATGTGGAAGCACCGGTAAGGAAGTCTGCGTTTTGTTGCCATCTCCATAAGGATAGAAGTCACCTAGTGCGTAACCGATGTCTTCTCCATTAGGCACAAGTAAAAGACCTGGAAATTGAAGAAATTTTAATTTATAGGTTCTTTCTTAGATGATTAAAAGAAAAAAATAGAAGAGTAGTTATGATAAAGACTTTTATAAGGGTTTTTTTTTATTTTGAGCATGAGAGTTTTATTAATTTAATTCACTGACATTAATGGAAAGTAATGATATTAGGAAGAAATATTCTGTTAAAAATTTAAGCTTTTCTTGGAACGATCTACGATAGTCTATCTTCTATTCTAAAGATTTAGTAAAAATTACAGATTGACAGTCGTAAAATATTACAACAATAGCACTTTACCTATGAAAACTCCTATCGATAAGAGTATGATGAAAGGTCTTCTTCTACCAAAGATCAGACGACACCGATCGCTGAGAGATCCGAGGACCGGCGTCAGGAAGAAGCCGACGAGCGGCGAGAGAGCCCACACCAGCGTCATGTGCTGATGCTGCACTCCAATCTTCAGCAGAGTTGGGGACACAAAGGCTGTTTCTCCAGCGTATGAGAATTCTATCCCCATCACTGCGGCAGATATGCGCACAAGCTCCTTTCTTGTCTTTTTTCTGTGTCAAAATCCACGATGAAATGATTATGACGGTTGTTGATATAATATGATTTGATTTATGAATTCTAATGATATGATTCAATTGTGTATATTAAATTATGTCTCTGTTCATCTCTTGTCTCTCCTGTGCCGAGCAGGGGATTGCAGTCTAAACGAGCAATAATGTATTACTAATATATTTAAACATGCAAACCACTTTAAGCGGGTAACCAAATTGACTAAACTAATTGACGAAATACGCGTAAAATTGCACGTGTGAAATCTAGTCTTTACACTCTATGATTTGCATGTAGTCAAATAAATCGTTTCCTATAAAAAGTTGAACCACTTCATACACACTTTGTGGATTACTTGGCATCACAACAACACCATTTTGTCCTAAAAATTGTTCAATAATTGGAGGATTATCATTCTCTGACCACTCCACTTCTTCATTGTCACTTTGATCAGGATCACTGGACAGTATTGGTAGAAGTAACGTTGACGAGTCCTAAACAAACATTACGAGCTGTAAACCTAAAGAGTAAAATGACCTTCTGCTGCTTTTAGAGTAAACACATTAAAAAAGGTACAAATACGCGCCCCGCTTTTAGACAGAAGTCCGCGAAACGGGTACTAGTACCCGCCCCACCTTTAGTGTGCTAAGCATACTTTCATAATATTAATTTTTAAATAAGTCACTTGTGTGATTTCTTACTCTTTAAGCGCCCCACACACGTACCATCAAATTGCCCTATCTACACCCTTGTTCAATTTGTTGTGCGAGAGGGCAATTTGTTGGTACGTGTGTGGGGCGCTTTAGTAACTGCTTGCTGTGATTTCGAACTCACCGCACGCCACTGGTATCGCGAGATGCAAATAAAGCGAGCATACTGTTCGTGGAAGTAGATCACCTGTAGATGTGGGCGTAGTCCGTGTCGGAGGGCGGGGGGGACGAGGAGGGGCGGCCCGTGAGGCGCGCCCCGAGGGAGGCGAGGGCGGAGGGCGCGGAGGGCGCAGCTAGTCGCCCCCAGCGGGCGCGCGCCCCGTCCCGCCAGGCGTGCGCGCGCCCTGCCCAGCCCTCGTACTCGTGCAGCTTGTCCACCATCCTGGATCCAGGAAGTACTATAAATTAAAACCAAGGCTTAATTAATATTTTTCTGAGAGTTTCTTTAATCGTTTTTCAATATTTGAAAAAATGTACTCGATCATTATCAATCAATAAAACTTGTATAGGAAAAATCGTACTTTCTGTGAGACGGTCTTCAAGTGCGTGTATTGGCTAAATTTAATAGACTTTAAAAATAATGATATCCAGATCGGATTTGAATGCTTCACTCAGTACTTTGGTTTAAAATTCTAGTATTGCAAGTCACGATATTTAACACGTTGACTGCCGTGTCAGCCACCGGTGGCCGACACGAAGGTATTCCAATTGGGCCGCGTCGGCCACCGGTGGCCGACACGACATACCTGTAAATACCAATAAATCACCTCAAAAATATCTCAAGACAAATTAAATAATTGTATTTCGGCCCATTATATTTAATTAAACCTAAAAACGCGAAAACAATTTTTGGACATTTTACGAAAATCCGCTTGGCAGTCAACGTGTTGATTGGCATAATTAATACGTTGTTTCACTTATAGGATATGATTGTTAAAAATTATTTCTAAGTATCAGTGATTCGTTAGTATAATTGGTAATGCACCAGCCATATAAGCTTTGGGGGTGTGGGTTCAAATCCCATACAAATAACGATGATACTTTTCTGAGAGTTTCTTTAATCATTTTTAAATATTTGAACAATATTTTATATTTTGTTTTAGGTTTTACAATAGTTCTAAGGGCTATGTGGCTGTCCCTTGAAGCTGGGCGCGGGTTACGGGGCTTACAAGGTGTGGGTTAGGCGGTAGTGTAAATGGATTTCTCTATTTTCGTTTGTGTGGGGATAAATATGTGTAAAAAGCTCTTTTAGAAATGAGGGTTTATCTTCATCGGGGGCCTCTCCTCAGAGGAGGTTGACGACCATCTCACTATGCATAAATTTATGCTAAATAAGTGTTCATGGTTTTCGAAGGGGAAAATAGTGTAGTGGGTCTCCAAGTCTTTCTACTCATAGAAAACTAATTTATCGATTGTAAACTACAGATCGATCGCGGCGCAGTATTAAACTATATTATATGACGTTGAGTAGATTAATTCAAACATATATACACACTGCGACAAAACTGACAACCGAATGGTAACAAGTCAATAGCGTCTCCATTTGCGTTGTTAAAGATTTTGAATCAGTGAAGATATTTTCAATATGTTCAGTATTGTGTGCTTTTGTGCTCATAATACTCAAGTTGGAATATATTCTGACTGAAAAGCTGAATTCACGCTCTCATCACTTTTGAGCCAGCGAAGATATTTGTCATATTTACTATCATATATACCGATGTACATGGTAAGTAGCCATATTCGGTATATGGGCCATATAGCCAATCAATGTTAATAATTAGATATACGTGATAAAAAATAATAATTACACTTAAAAGATAGCAGACCCGTACCACTTCTTTTCAGAGTAATACCACATATTTACAGTATATTTGCTTAAGATTTCTTGTCAAATGTGATCATTATCATTCAATGCAAACATGCATTTTTATTAATCTGATCGGGTATATTATAAAATTTGATGCTGGCATATCAAAAGGGCATTAGAAATAATTTTTATTTTGACTGAGCAAATACTTTTGAGCAAGATAAAAAGTTTGGTTTTTTATATGAAAAAAGCATTTATATAATGAGTGTAAAAGCTGGGTTAAAGGGAAAAGTTGCTATTTTAAAAGGATTTAAATTTTGATAGAGCAGACATTTTTGAAAGTGTGATAGACGGAGGTGAGGTTTTCAATTGGAAAGAAGCCAGACCAGGTTTAGAGATTAAGGGCTTACGTTGGGGAACCGAAACTATCTAATCGGATATAGTTACGTAATGTCGCCGGCCTAATACTGGCAGCTGTTAACACACATCTGCCACAGGTATGCTACTAAATTAGGTCGATAAACGTGTAAATTCTACAATAATAACTATAAAATTAACAAAAAACACATACAGATTCGTTACTTTAGTACATAAAAAAATACCTGCACTCAAAACATTTATAAATAGTAATTCTTTAAACTAAACGTTGAATGTTCGTTAACTGTCTCGGTATACTATAGATGCATTCAGTATTTTTATCTCACATTTAATTTTAATTTTTTTAAAACCCAATAGTATATCAAATACATAGTAGATATAATCATAACTATTTATAATAAAAAAAAAACAGGATACAGGCATTTGTGTGAAGGCATAGTTTGGTTACTATGAGTATACTATATTTACTTACGTAAAATGTAGTTTCAGTTTTCAGTTCACTTCACTTGTTATGATATTTATGTTGTGCTTAACAAAAAAATAAAAAAAATGATATTGCACAACGCAGAATCACTTTACATTCATAAACGCACGTAGCACACCAATAAACACTGGAGTGATGCCTGTTGCTGTGTATTCCTTTCTTATCTATGTAGATCACTATTATCTCCAAATAACTTCATCAATACAAACCAATAACAGCACTCAATCACACTAACAATACTTCACTGATATATTCCTTAAATAAATTAACGTACGGAATTGTATATAATAAATCAGAAATATTGTTTTTTTCGTAGATCCTGTGGCTACGAATGAAGATAAAGGACGACTGAAGAAACTCGTAGCTCGGGACGTGTACTACGGAGATGTTCTCTCTGCTACGAATAGATTGAAAGTAAGCATCCCTCTACTGGACTAGAGAGAGTGAGGGGAAGGGGGTGGATGCAATGTGGAAGGGATGGAAATAAAATGCTATGATACACTCAGCTCACATACTATAATGTATACGCAGGTAATAAAAGCAATTCATGAGAATTGCTTTTATTAATATCAGAAAAGTGGCTTGTCGATATTTTGATGACCGTTATACATAAAAATACACGTTTTATTTGCGACCTAGAAATTATTAAAATATGAAATGAAAATACCATTTTTATTATATTCATTAATACGCTTATAATTTTTTTTAAATAATAAAGTCACCACCGACAGTCAAAGAAATAATATGCTGAAATCTGAAACCTGCTGAAATCAATACTATATTAAGAATTTTCATCAAAAAATTATACTTGTTATGTACCTATTTATTTCTTAATTGAAATTGTAAGTATTTGTTGAAACTAATTACTTTTTTTTTTATAAATAAGGGATAAGACGCCGATGTTTTTCACTCTTTTTAAAACGCAATTGGATTTTGCTTTACACCCCTCGCTCCCATCGATTTGCATGTTGATTAAAATTTTGTTCAGATGCTTCGTCAAAGCAATTTGTAATAGTCAAATAACCAAATGATTAAAAGGTGCAAATACACAATTAATTTCATTCATTCACAGGGTATGAAAAAGTTTATGCAATATTTAGGAAGTCGATTCACACCTGAAAGAAATTCGTATTTTTACGAGATATCAAATTATAATCTTTGCTAACCAATTGTTTGCTTCCACTTTAAATTAAATTAAATTATCATAACAAGCCAAAACGCTGCAGTTGTACTTTGATAATGTCAATACTACTAGCAAATCAATAAATATAATTATATCTACAGCAAATATTTAATATAATTACAGCGATAGTCCACGATGGTCAGGAGTTGTGGAGTTCAAATTCTATCATTGTCTCGTTGCTTTATGAGTTAATTGATAACCTAAATATTGTATACACAATGTATACTTATTTTGTTTTTATTAAGATATGAAAAACACTTTAAAAAACAGCCAAACCGTTTCAATAGCTTCAAAATTTTTGTTCAAATATCAATTTTTCGTCTAAAGACCAAACACTTATCGGGTAAGGTATTTAACGAAGGTGCTTTTGGGTTTTGGATTTTTATCGCTTTTATTTAATTTCTGTATACAAATTACAGTTGAACATTAGCTAGCATAGAAAATATTGAGTCTCTTGGTGTAACTTGTAAGTATTGATTGCGTCTGAATACAACAGAGAACGCTGGCCGATTAAGATAAATGATTACATTTACGACTTAAAATTTTTCAATGCCGGAAACGCAATTATATTTATGAGGCTGCAATTAAACACCTGATGTAAAATATTTAAGAAATCATATTTTGAAAATAATGTAAAAAATAAAATACACATATATTTTTTATTTTTAACGATAGCTTTCATCGTTCGCAATGTTATTGAAATAATTTCAGTGCAATAACAACCCCAAGGGAAAAAGTGAACCTTCTGAAGATATTGAAGTTGAAGTTTACACGCCACGATCACGGCCAGAACGATTTTCTACAGGTCTTCCCTAAAGCCTCGGGGGTGCGGACCTTGATGTCTGCGAGGGAAGCGAGTGAAGCCTTTTAATGAGCTGTGTGATGTTATTTATGTTCTGTGAACCTTAATAGTCAAGGGCAGATGCTATTTTAATTCTAAAATATAATATAATTTGTGATAAATATATTAGTCAATAATTTGAACCAACACGCCAATAAAATTGTAGACTTATTTTATTTGGGATTCACTTGTCAAAACGGGGGTTGAACTTTTGATTAATAATTGATAGTTCAACCACTGAGATAAAAAGCTAAGAAACAAAGTCATATGATTTTTCAGGAGAAATATAAAAAAAATCACTATGATTAAGAAATCGCTTTTATAAAGTTTGGCTTTTCGTGACAACGACTAGGATAAGTTTCGCAAGTGGGTAGTGAATTTAATATCTGAATATGCAATATTTATAAATAAATTTACAATAAAACACGTAGAGTATTGAAGGATAACTAGGAGTTGTTTTAATATATATATATACTTATATATATTTTTATTAAATCCTGAAATTATGTTTTTAGGTTTTTTTAAATGCATTTCTAAACATTGACTCAAAAACAAATTATCATTTACGAGTGACTTGTATTGCGTGTTGAAGTTATAGTATAAATATTGCTTTATGTAATATTTTAGTAATAATAGCATTTCTATAATAAAACAAGATTAACATGAATACATTTGCATATTGACTTATTAGTTCAGGCGCGTCAAGTTGTGTTCCACGAATTGTGAAGCCTTCAACACGGACAATGACGTCAATAGAGATTATAAATAATTCAAAGCTGCACCATCATTTTTACGACACCGACTTACAGCTGATAGCATATTTTTTCAAATGAAAGCCAACGAAGCAGTGATAAAATATTATAAAATGAACCTTAATTTGGTATTTCTGGAAATACCAAATAAAACCTAGTAAATCATTAAAAAATGCGCTGGAAGAAGAAAGATACAGAATTCACGGTAGTGGCTGGAAGTCTAATCTCGAAGTCAGCCAAACTAACAAAACTGGCCCATAATAAAGATATATTCAGTGAGATGATAACTAACCCCCTTTGAGAAGAAGCATTAGTTAAATTATCTTGATAAAGTTTATTGTAAATTTACACGTCTATTAGAATGTATAAAATAAGAGGTAAGGGATTGCAGGGTAGCACTATTTGAAGGTAGATAATATAGTGTCAAATTGCTCGTCATGAAATGAATCTACTAAGGGGCAGGATAACATAATATAGTCTCTAAATTGTATGACGACAGTTCATCGTTTGTTCAATTTCACGGGCATTCTTGGTACAAAATAGTACTTTTTACATTCAGTGACTATTATAGAGTCGGAAGGTTTTTTTCATTATTAGTGAATTTGATTAAAAATTCACAGTTATTACGAAATCACTTTTATTTTGAAAATATAATTCAGCATCATAGGCTATAACTGATTCACTTCTGGATGAAGATGTATCCGAGACTGATGGGCTAGAAGTTATGAATTGGATTATCTAATGGATTTATATTATAGTACAGAGACACGAAGAACTATTCAATTAGTATTATTTTATAAAGGAATGAATATTGTATTAGAATTCCATTGTGCCATATCCAGATCAGCTGTTTTATTTTGGCTAATAATACTATGACGAAAACACAAAAAAAAAGACGTTAAGGCCAAGTAAAATTGCAGCATGCCTATTTTTAATGAACCTCATTTTTCTGTGTGTTTAAAACAAAACTGGACGTGGAGACGACGCCATGCTGCAATGGTTATTGAATCAAGATGGAGGCTGATCCGCAACGTGTTGATTTCCATTGAAGCCTCCGTGGGGTGAGGGTTGGTGCCAGACGATCGTATTGTTGACCTACAAGAGGGAAGGTCGCCTCTCGGAGGTGTTGGTGTGCTCGGAGGCCTTACTGTATATCTATCAAAGCATGCACTGTCGCCCTTAAAATGCAGTGTTCGCCATCAATTTTATTGTTAAATAATTATTTCAATTGAATAAAACAATTTTAAACTGTCTAGATTCCACGAGGACAGCAAATTTGTCTGTGTTTTCGTATGAGTAAAAAATATTTATATTTTTTAAGGAGTCACATATTGTTGATAGCATATTTTGTAATACAAGCTCGAATAAAGGTAGGCCATTGTTCTAACTGAAAGAAATCTCTTTTTGCATATTCACAATTGTATCATAGTGTACGTAAAATTTTATGTCTAATTTACAGTTGCTGATAAATAATAATATTGCAAACAGTTTGTTAATTTAACTCCTGTAACATATTTGGCAACTTGAAGTCTTGAGTATTGTTTTTTCTTTTCAGAGTTTTTTTTATATAACATTATATTTCGAATTTCACATTCACTAATTTTACTAGTTTGTAAAATATGATGGATTTCTAAATGGGTTTTTTATAAAAATAAATTAAAATTTGGACGGGGAACCTTACAGCTCATATAGGAATATATTTACTCGTAGGTTTACTAGAAGAAAGAGCTATGCTTCATTCATGGTAGAGTGTATTTAGAATAATTTATTTATCTTATAATACGACCGATAAATTTAATATGAAATTCACGAAGATTTTAGTTTCGACACTTATCACTAGATGGCGGTACTCTAATAAATTGTTTTTTTAATAATAAAAAAAAATCTTACATAAAAACTATATATAAATATATACACTTATGTATACGTGTGTTTTATTTTAGGTATAGCAGCAATGACTACTTTTTTGAAAATAATATTTTTTTTAAATATTTGAGTATAATTTTATTTTTCAACACTCTGGCCTTATATTGTATAGAAGAGGTTGTAATAAGAGACAATGTAGTCTATTCTACAAAAAGAGTATTTAAATTTCAGTTAGAGACAACGATACAATAGCTCAATGTGGCAAAAGGGTAGTATTTGACCTCTGTTTTATTTCAACTTTTCAGTTTATACCAGATAGCGATAAAAATATAAACAATGAAAAAAAGTATATGGAATACAATTGCATTTTCCCAAATTGCGTTGACTGGCTTTGGCTTCCTCCGGTGTCCATTATATTGTCTTGTTACGATGCGAAGCCTTTTTGCTCCCCAGTAAATCCTGTTAAATGTGTTTCCAGTAGACCGGGGTGTGTGCGACTTCCATGTGGGGGTGTGTACCTCTCCAAGTACATATAAGTATGTGTGGTCTGTGTCTGTATTTACTCAATGGCAGGCTTGATCTATTTAAAAGTAATTTTGTCTTTCTAAAACAGTAAAAGCATATTGATGTCATAAAAAAAGCAAGAACAAATAAACCTGTTTTCAAATCCTAAGTACTTAGAGTTGCACAATGTTAATGGATAAAAAATAAGATCTAAATAAATTTTGCCTTCAGTAAGCTTGGTTACGTTTTTCATATGTTGAATAAGTAGAAAAAAATGAAGTTTCTTCACATTCGTATTTATCAAAATCACGAAAAGATTGCGTGCTGTCCAAGAATAAATATTTTTCACTGTGGTTCGGAAAATTCTAGATTTTTCCAGTCACTCACAAGGAAGCCACGAACTGAAGATCAGAAAAAAATATTCATCCATAGATTTTGCTGTCAAACTTATGATTTTTACATTACTTTTTTAACTATGTTGGAATTTTTAGATCAATCTCTGTTTAAAAATGCGATTATTGGAAATGAGCGAATCACTAAAATGATTTTATTAAATTAAGAATTATCTTATACTAAAATCAAAAAAAGATTAAATTACTTTCCACGATTATGTTATTATATGTGATTATGTTATAGCCGTTATTGATAAAATCTTTGTTCTTTGGACGTTTCGACAACTGTATTAGAGGCATTTTTAAGAAAATTCACTTGAAAAAAAAACATTGACGTGACACTGATTTATTTATTATTCACAATTAAATACTTGATTCGTAGTTACTTAATACTTAGATAAAATCAACTCTCAAATTTCAGCTAAGTCCACTTCTACAAGAAAGTTTTTATAGAGCCTCCCTGTCACTTTGAAAATTGTGAAATGTACTATACATAGTATGCAATTGTTACATAAAATATTTACGTAAACTAAATATTTGCAAGGCAGTCACAAATGTCTTTGACGTCGGTATGTTTATTTACCAAGAGATGAAACCAGAGAAAATTTATGACGTGTTTTGATAAGATACAGAGAAAATTGTTTACAACACAGAAACACCCGCCATAATGGCACCGCCGCATTTTTATTTTCAATAACATCAAACCTGTACTTTCCGGTTTTATCTAAAAATACCAATAAGGTCGCGTAAAAATTAATAATAAACAAGTATAACAATCCCTTATCACGGCTATGTAATTTTTAAGTATTAAATATTTTCTCAAATATTTAAGTGATTAAACATTGAACTCAATAAAACATATCGCATTCAGAATGAATTCGTAAAAAAAATATCAGTTGTGATACACGCCAGAGATAAGCGGAAGTTATTGGATAAACCGATCAGCTGTTATCTGAAACATTAGACTTGCGTGATTATCTTAAGTTGACAATACATTTCACTACAAATTATACAAGCCTGACATGTTATGAATTAATCTGATGATCTTGACTTTTACGCAAGTGTTATTTTAGATGTAAGCACTGCGATAATCGAATTAAGCTTGGATTATTTTTTATTATTGAAAACCCAAGGATTTAAATGAAAAATGATTATTACAAAACAGTGGGGAGATTGTTGCAGTTCAAAACTACGAGAGAAACTATTTAAAAAAATAATATTTTCATCTTGTTGAGGGACAAGGCATTTGATTCGTGAAGATCCATTATTATAATGATACGTGTTATTTATATACATATGTTATTTATATATTTTGCTAGTTTAGTTAAGCATCTGATGATGACCCAGTGTATTGGGTCGAAACTGGTAATGCAAATAATTTTAATAAACTCAAAGTGAAGACAAAATACAAAGGTACTTTTATCATTATAATATTTTCAGGTTGTTATAACATTTTTGCAAAGTCAGGTTTTTTTGTTTTATTTTTCAGGAGTTCGGAAAATAAAATTATGGAAAATGTTAGTATTAAGTATACATCACATGAAATCATGAATTTCAAACAATGCGTTGCAAGTAAAAGTTTCCTTGATGTGAAACACCCCAAGTCATCTCGTCAAAATCGACTTATAAGATGCAAATTCAGGTGATCACTGATTAGCATGCGCCGCAGGTGTTCTCATTTCCGGCAACACAACCTCACAAGGACGACCCTCTGTCCGATGTGCAGCCAACTTCACACAGGAACACGCGGAGGTCGCACGGAATTAAGTCTGGCTGGCAAAACGACCGTTAACGGAACCGGACATGATTCAATTACCCTACTTAAAAATATTTATAAAATAATTCTCTAAAAGTTTATTAAAAAAATTAGAATTTATCATAAAATATATTTGCAATTAATCAACTCACCTGTGAGTGGTTTTGTATTTGAGATAAGTCCGAGTTAGTCAATATTTCATATTAAACTAATCCTCTGATTGATGTTAATTTTTAAAGATTGATTTATATTTGTGTCTATTATGTATCAAAACAAATATATTTTTAATTTAATAAAGCCGGCTTTATTTCATTTCGGCCGTACATTTTTATATTGGAAGTCAGTAAATGAGAGTAAAGCTGGGATTCCTCGGCATCACAATTTATCGACAGTATATCGAGATGCGATCAAGAACCGGAAAGCAATATACGCAGCTATCAGTTTATATTGGAAGTTCAAACGTTACTTTTCCAATATAATATATATTCATACAATCGGAACGAGATTCACAGACGCATGCAATATATATGTGATGCGAAGAATGTCTTGTCATAATGAATTCAAGTTTAATTTACTGCAAAAAAAGCTTTTTCATGCTGAAAAACCCCTGAAAGTGATCTCATAAAAACACGATTAATATATAAGCTTAATAATTATTACGAAAAGAGACTTTCAGTTAGGTAAGATGCAATTTATTTATTTACTAACTAAGTCATGAAAATTTATAAGCAGTATTTTAACGCGCTTATGTGAATTACTTCAGCGTGTTTCCTGATCTTTTACTTTAATTTACTATCCTGAAAAAGAATATGATATATTCCATGCTCTATATTATTATTGTGTATATATATATATTTGTAATTTTTTTTTTTACTTTTTTGAATATAAAATTGCAAAGTGCTGAAAATGACATTAAACAAGATTTCGGTTTCACGATCCATCGAAGCCTTGAAGATAGGAAAGAAGCGATTAATCCGCTGTCCCCGGGGGAGCCGCATTTGTCTCGGGCGTATTTTCCTGAAAATAATGAGCAGCCTCCACCGGGGCGAGCTTACGGCCTGTCTTGTTACGGAGAGCTTTGTATCTCGAGCCGAGGGAAGTTTCCCTTAACTCACTCATTTCCAGGAGATTCAGTAGTGAATGCACAGGGGACTCGCTAAATTCCAGTAGTTTTAATTAGGAGTTTTCTGCAAGAAAAATATATTTGAACAAATACAATAAAATTTCATAAACAGCGCATCGCACTATGACGGTAAAAGTATTATTATTTTAAATGTTTTATTTTTTTTTATAAAAAGTACGTTTAAAGCACGTTGGCGGAACATAATATATAAAAATAATTAACATGAAAGCTATCTGAATAAAGATAAGATTGACCACACCCTGTTTTTATTATTTACTTATTATTATACCACATTTAGAACAACGCTAAATTATATAGATATTTTAATTGTATACAGCAATAATTTATTTACTCATATCGAAAGGATTGGGCAGTAGCAATACGCAAACCTTTATTCTGAATATCAAAGTGCAGAAGATCCCGTGTATTCAGCAGATATTCGTCGACTTCCCCTGAGGAAAGGCACAAGGAGAAGAAGAGATTTTATATTCACGACGAATTGAAATAAATTATACAATTTAAATTAACTTGTATTCCTAGCAAATATATGATGCATAGTCTCAATAATCTGATTGTTTAAAAATCGTTCAAATGTAATTTAATTCAGCGACATTGGAGAATCGACTCAAGGTCATATACTTTACAAGGTCATTTTTGCAAAAAATGTATACACCCTTATTGATTTCAGGATATGTATCGAATGTTCATGGTGTCGCAGCATCGCCTGGCGGGGATGGGCGAGGTCGTTGACCCGGCGGGGTCCCCTTGAGCGTTTGGGCGGTCTGCCGTGAACTTTAGAGGACGCCATTTGAATGTGCGATTGAGGACGAGCTATTCGCCAGCTGCTGACCCACTTGCTCAAGACGAGGAAGCGTCTCCAGCGCTGGCGGCGCACGGGGCATGCGTAATGGCGCCGAGGACCAGCTGGCTCAACACTTTGCATGACATTACCATAAAGCAAAAAAAAAAAGAAAATATCGCAATAGAACTCAACCGAGTATTTTCATATTATTTTTTAAAAATTTTTTTAAAAATATTTTTGAGTAAAATACTTGAGTGATTTTCCACATGTTCGTTTTTATTTGTAACTCTGTTTGATAATGCCAACGTGAAAGGTTGGCGAAACCGGTCACAAATAAAAACGAACATGTGGAAAATCACTCAAGTATTTTACTCAAAAATATTAAAATGGAATTCCACCGAGTACTCTCTGTCAAAAATATCGAGTATTTTCTATAAAAAATAATTTTTTATAAAAAAAAAATTATTGTGAGCAACATACATTTTTTTTTAATTATAATTTTTTTTGTACCTATTATTATACGATTCTCAGTTCTCCTTTATGGAGTTGACGCCTGGACACTCAAGACCGCTTCTATGCGAAGAATTGAAGCGTTTGAAATGTGGCTGTATGAACTCTTGACGTTGGTAAAGGAGCGTAAGGTCTCCTATTTTGGCCACATTTTCGCAACAATATGGCATCCTCCAGTTAATTGTTCAAGGAAAAATCGAAGGGCATTGGAAGAAGGAAGTTCAGTGGATGCGGAATTTGCGCCAGTGACTGGAGATCGGAAGTGAAGCTGGACTGGCCCAAGATAGAGACAAGGAAATGGTCACCAACCTATATTATTGCAAAATAAGTAAATAGTAAAAGCTTGCATTACACTATTAAATATTATAGGTTAATAATAAAAGGGCAGTGTATGTGTACGGATGGATTGTATTGTGGTGGATGGATTGATTGATTAAATGTCGTTGATTTAAAAACTTTATTTGTCCATGTATACTATTGACACAAGGGTTAAACAGGTAAAAATGGATGCACTAAGTAAAAGGAGCTACCACCCACATAGTTCTGATTACTGTGATTATTTTATTGAATCAAACCGTTTCAGGTTCCTACACTGTCGTGTTAATGGAACAATGGAGACATAGCCGTATGTAGATTATCGACGAAAACTGCTCCAGCGGTGCTGCCGTTGGAGCGATCTCCAATGCCAATTGGATCTCCAATCCGCGGTTTTGCAACGCAAAGAGGCTCGGCGGCTCCCTCGGCCGCCCCGCGAGCCATCGAGGTCAAGATTGCGAACATAATTCGTTCATTATTGCCGGAGAGACGTTTTTAATGTCCACGGCGTCCCAGGTGAGCTCTCGCCGAATGAAATTAATATGTTATGTGTGCCGTGAAATAATGGCCGGGTACAGTGTAAAGGACGAATTTCGCTGCTTGCAAGGCTGAGCGTCGAAGGGACATCTTCACACAATTTCTCAATTTGTAAATTTTATTATAGGCTCGAGAATCTGACGTAAGACATAAGCAAAATAACGCAGTTTACTTGCATTAAATAATCCAATCAAGGTCATAAGTATGTACACCTTGAAGAGATTTCAGCGCATTAATTCAATTTCTATGAGGCTAATGTACTATTATTTGCCGGCGATCGAAGTATAGGATGTGTGTGATATGCAGTGAGTCTTAAATCAGAGTATGCAGTAAATATAAACATTTAACGTATATTATGAAGAAAATCATAACCAAGAGTGCGTAATGCTGCTTGAGGTTTTGAAGCCTCCGACGCTTTTACTGTATCTTATTGGTGCCATCTCAAGCGGCATAATACTCGAGAAACCAAATAAACTTTGCCATAATCTACAAGAAGAGTGTATTATCTTGTTGATGGACAAGGCATTGGTGAAGATCCATTATTATAATGATAAAAGTAACATTGTATTTTGTCTTCACTTTGCATAGTTTAGTTATGCATCTGATGATGACCTAGTCTATTCGGTCAAAACTAGTAATGCGAATAATTTAATAAACTCTAAGTGAAGACGAAATACAAAGGTACTTTTATCATTATAAGAGTGTATTATACTATGTCTCGTATGTCAGTTTCTTCAGTGTACTCTTGCAGAGGCCTGCAGATATCGGAGAGAGTGGAAGCTGGAGGAGGAGCCGCGACGCCCCGGGGCGTATGTGTGGCAAGGTCACTGCTGGCGATAAAGGTTTTGAAATTTTTCTCAATTTTCCTCAAGGGCACGGTTACACAGTGCAGGCGGTATCTTATCAGCGGAATAAGGCCGATCCAGTGGCGGCGCCGGCGCGGCCGCGGCCCAGAGCGGACCTACCGCAATAAATCACTCGAAATATTACCAGACTCCTCGGAGAATATCTAAACTCGTGTCAAGTAGGCGGCAGGGGTGGGAATAATCGATTTTCCGATTTATTCAAATACACCGTCATAAAAAAAAAATATTTTTATCAAATTATTATAAAGGGAGTTTGTATATTTATACAAGGATTAATTCAATGAGGACGTATCTTATTGATCGCTTACTTACACAAGCGGCGGACTCGCCCGAGGGAGGCGCAGGCGGTCAAACGACGTCAGATTAGCACAGATTTATTTCTTGACACCCGCGGCATGTAACAATTCTATATCGATGTCGACTACCGTGTATCGATTGAATAATCTATGCAAGTCAACGAGGAAGGTCTAGGCCAGGTGTTAGCAACCGATTAACTGCTTGCACTTAACTTGCACCTTCAGGACGAGTCTCGGCTCAGCATATCAAAGCGGCGTTATTTCAGGTAAACAGTCAGCATATACATACTAAATCACCAAAAAAGCATTTAAGGTCTCTTTACACACTATTTTCCTTACCTCAACTCATTACCAACCTAGTAACAAGATGTGAGCCCCATAGCCTGCACGTAGGAGCAGAGGATGTCTCAGGGGAGCAGGGGATCGACCTCGTAGTCTCATAGTTTTATGAATTCGTATACTGTATAGAATATAATTGTATAAATACTACAATTAGCTGTTAATGGCGTCTTGGGAAAAATTAAAAATTTATTAAATTTTAATAAAACCATAAATATTTAAAGGATTAACGTGAATGATCAATAATTTTTGGTGGTCTTCACTATCCACTTTGTTTATCCTCCTTCCCTAAAAAAATCAATTTGATATTACTTATATTCGTTTTTCAGTAACAAATTCAGACGGCGCGTAATTCAGAGTTGTCTAAATTTTTTTTAGTGTTTCAAGGCTTTGATAATATTAGTTTTTTCGGAATAGTGTAGGGTGAAATACAAGATGCCGAGCCGACAGTCTCGTCTGTAGGTCGTCGGAATAATTAACGACTGATAAAGCATTCAGAAGCCTGTGGTGGTTTATAGATTCAAGGATCTTTCCACTGTTACATGGACATGAACGTGAACTTACCGACTTAGCAAGAGGAAGCACGTAGAATAATTATTATTGTATTATTTATGCAATGTTATTTTAAATACACATATTCTACTATCTATATAATGTTTAACGAGATGAAAACTAAAACTAATAATTCCAATAAATGATAAAAATTTTATGAAATATTTACGACAGAATCTGTTTTTGTCACCTCGAGTACAAATATATAAGCATTAAAAAAATAACAAAAGTGATCTTGTGTGTTGTCTCAATTTAATACTGAAATCTTGTAAAGCAAGCATATTTTTCTGACAAATAGTAATATCAGTGTAATGATCCTGTTATAGAAAAAAAAATAAAATGTAACGATGTTAAAAGAATATTAAAAAATCGCAAATATTATGAAGCACATTGTGGATGTAAAGTACAAATATGATGCTTTGCTTTCGTTAATCGTTATATTATTTGATAATATTATATTTGTTTAAAATATCATAGATACTATAAACAGTGCTTTATAAAGCCCATGTAACGTAAATACGTAATATTAAATAATAAATTTTAAACCTTATTTCTATATTTTTTTTACAGGTTAGTTATTTCTGGCTTCGTAAAAGTGAGGTTTAAACACGCGATCGCAGATGCCAGAAAATACTTGTTAAAAAAAACTCACCCGAGGGAGTATAAGCTCGCTATCCCAAAATTTAACGGAAATGTGTGTATTGCCTGTTATAGAATCGAAATTTGACTATTATATTACTTGTGGTAATAAAGTTAAGCCAAGCTTTCAAAGTGAGTGTCGTGTCTTTGTGTGAGAGCCGACTTGAGTGTTGAGGACGAGAGGATTATTGAAAAATACGGCAGACAGCTCCGACGACCGAGGAGTACGGAACCTCCGAAGACAACTTAATCTCGCCGTAAATTATTCCTCAGAAGCTGAACATGACATATATACTTGAGAACATACACTCGCCTGTTGATTTTTCTCGTAGACGTTTTTATCTTTGTGGCATTGCAAATAAATTAGTAAAAAAGGGAACATATTTGCCAATGTTATGTACGTATGAAAAGTTTCAGGCGTCAAGTTTGTGTGCTATCTTATTTGGTTATTATATAATATAATTGTGCTTCAATCAAAAATTACATAACAAGTTTGTGTCTTCATTTTTTTGGAGTAAATGATAAGCTTATATTTTTAATAAAAAGTATTTATTGCATAGATTTTTGGCCGATAGTATGCAGAACTTCTAAGATTTAGATTAGAGTCATACGAATTTAAAAATGAAATCACTAGGTCTATAAGTTGATGACTCCGTTCATCATCGTTCTATTTAAACCACGAAAACATATATATTATATATACGTCTGATTCCTGAAATAATAAAATTAATAAATCTGTACGTGTAAAGGGGATTTATTATCCAGAATGATAATATCAGCAACACCGTTGAACATTTTATATGTAGTGGATTTAATTTTTTATTTGATAGGTGAAATTGATCTTAGCTCTTATTTTATTGGCAGTTATAGATCCTAGATTCCTTGTGCAGCCGATGATTAAGGTTGTGTATCTAAATTGTCCCGTGATGGGTTTGTTTATGTGTGATGATGCAAATCTTAAAAAAAATAATAACTCAATTAAAAAAAACATTTGCAATATCGCAAGTATTTTTAATTGAAAAAAATGAACTGTTAAAAAACGTCACACCTTGTTTTTGAATATATATATATATTTTAATTTAAGCGAATATATCATTAAATAGATAAATAAATCAAGTCAAGCATGCTAAAGTAATCGACTTTAAGTAAGACTCTATGTTTGAAGAGAGGAAGTACCTGAATATGATTCACACTTCAAATCTCGCAGGTTTTCCAGATATTTGCAGATCACTCTATCCGATAAATATTATCTTTCTTTTGTGAATAAATGAAATGTTACTAAATATGATAAATATATTTATGATTGTAATAAATTATAATCTTTCGGTAAGCATGTTTTTATCAAATAACACAGTAAAATCTAGAAAATGACACATGTTCGTATTTGATTAGAGTAAATTATTCGTGGAATTTCTGTAGGTTAATATTACGTTTGCTTGATTTTTCACCGTGATAATGCACTTTTGGTTTATGCTTTGACAGTTTACATTGAGTTAATAGAGGCTTTATTATTTCTTCATAATATATTATTGACAATGGAACCTTTTATTACAAAAAATCAGATTTTACTGAAAAAAAAAGAAGAGGTTATACAAAGACCATATAGTTAATCCACAATCTTTTTTCATATATTCAAATTTTTTAATCATATTTTCAGTATTTCGTTTCGGTAAATTGCTTTGATTTTGCAGTAGATAGGTAGATATTCACTTTTTTAATGCCTTTTAAAAAAATGTCGAAATTTGTATTTTTGGTGATTAAAAAACGTTAAAAACAAATAAATATGATCTGATGTAATATTATAAAGTTTATAAATTTTCAAAAGAGTTCTGATAATATTTTTCAGATATAATGTTTAATTGAAAAGTTATACCCTCATTTAGATAAAATTAAAAAGACTAGGTTTATAAAAATAGTAAAAACTCCTAATGCGGCAGTTTTGGTGTTTTTGGTTTATATAAATTATAAAAATAATTTATTTATTCTTTGGAACTTCATTGTATGAATAAAATCACGTTAACACCCACATAAGGGCTATTTTCAAACTTCAAGTTTAAAATTTGTGTATGCTGAAATAGTTTTTCCTGTCTAGTGAAACATAAAAATGAATGTTGTTGTTAAACCCTTTGGTTATAATGAAATTTTTCAAATATGTATTACCTTTAGAAACCTATCGATTACAAGTTACGCAATTTTTTTTTTACATTTGACCGAATTTTTTGTCTGTTATATCTAGGTTTTACTGTATTAGGTATTTTTTCATGTATATACAGTAATACCCCGCTTTACGCGACCCCGCTATGCGCGGTTTCACTATAACGCGAATTTCAAATTTCGCGTTAAAATGCCTCGCATTACGCGAATCTCCTATTTCAAGAATGTGAATGTACATAATGCAGTCATTGACTTCTCTTAACAATTAAAAACAGCGTTGAGTGTTAGGAACGTATTTTATTATATTAGAGATGGTACCCAAAAGACAATAGATGTATTTTTCAGTAAAAATGGCGTGTAATACTGCATAAAGTGTTTTTAGAATTAAAGTGATTGATTCGAATGATTCATATTTTTTTTGTATTAAGTTTTGACTATGCATGTATGTTTAATTGTAAGCCCCGATATACGCGAATTTTGCTTTACGCGATTTTTTCTGGAACGTATCCTTCGTATAAAGCGGGGTATTACTGTACAGGAAGCTTCGGTAAAACGGACGGAAAATCTGTTATTTTAAATAGGTTTAAAATATATCAAAGTGTATTAAGATTTAAACAAAAAATACAATATAAGTGTTAAAATTAACTCAACGGGAAGAAATTATGAAAAGTGATTTTATATCATTAATAAAAAATGGATCTTTACCAAACAAATGCCTTGCGTGGTATTACTGTATTCACTATTTCAAATTTTTTTTTTTTTTTTGTTCACTGCAGGTCAATTAAAAAACGTCACGAACTTGTTGCATATGTAATGATTGTCAAGAAAGACGAGAGCGAGATAGCTGGCGATCAGATAAGAGTGAGCAGAGCCGCGTCCAGTAAACCTCCCCCACCTTCACCTGCACCACGTGTCGTGGACGTCAACACCTGATTTAAGATCATGCAATATTAAATCACGACCATAAGCAGCGAAGCTTTCTTACCGCGACAGTGCCTCTCCAGCTGGACTTTGCAAAAGTACACGAGTTAACACAAGTGAAGCAGTACACACATAGCAAATGTAGTTTTTATTCAAGTGTGAATTTATACAAAACGAAAGCGATGCATCCGTGAGGAGACGTTTAATTTCATTTAGGTTTTCTAAATTAAAGTGATAACTGTTTTTAATAAGCGGTTTATACTGTAAACGAAAATGGGTAAGTTCTATAAAAAGAAAGATTAATTATTCTTGTTGAGGGACAAGGCATTTGATTCGCGAAGATCCATTATTATAATGATAAAAGTACCAATACACTGGGTCATCTCCAGATGCATAACTAAAGTTTAGGTCGAAACTAGTAATGCAAATAATTTTAATAAACTCAAAGTGAAGACAAAATACAAAGGTACTTTTATCATTATACTAAGGATTAATTATTGTTTGTAAGAAAACCGCCAATGATTAATGGGTCGGAGTATTTATAAACGTTAAAAAATATTTTAATTTATATAAATTGTGTTTTTCCTCCCCAGGTCTCGACTTCGTGGAGCACGGGGCGGATTTTGAAAATGCAATCACAGCAACAGGTATGCAGATTTTTTTAGTACATTAAAATTGGTTCAGCATCGAAAATTCATCTCTTTATTGATATACAAAAATGATATATAAATTTATGAAAAATTCAATGAAAGGATATTATAATTTTAGATTACATTTTAATTAAGAAATATATATTTTTCATAAAATGATTCCAATTTAAACATTACATTGTTATGTATTAGGAATTAGTCACAAATATTATAGAGTAAAAGACATTAAAAAATAATTTTAATCAACAGAAAATTTGAAATGGCTCTCTCAAAACATATTTGTATTTTTAAAAAATATTTTCAAGTATTCGATCGAGTGGGTCGTTTTTTTTTTCAAACTCACATGAGAATGTATTACGTTACAAAAAATAGTATTATAAATATTTTCCATCTGCATGGTTAACAAATGCCGATTCATTTCAAATTTAAAAATATTATAGGGAATTAAAAGTTGACTGAACATGTTTTGTTTATGCAATGTGCATTATCAAAATAAGCTTGCATTATTTGGTAATAAATTCAGAGTGATAATGCGATTAGTGCACAGGTGCATATTTACTTTAAGGTAGCTTACGTGAATTAAAAATACATTAAATGATATGAAATTAATTAATTCATAAGCCATTCTTTTATAACAAAGATTATGTACTTTATAGTTGGATATTGTAATTTTACTAAGAAATATATATAAAATTATAATTACAAGAAAACGAATAAATTAAAAGTATTGTTTCATGTCAAAAAGCCACGTGATTTTATAAAAATGTGTATTAAATTTAAAAATTTAAAAAAAAGTTAAGAGTAACGTTATAAAAAGTTGTAGATTGTAAAATAATTATTCTTCATTATTCTTTTTGTGGTTTATCTTTAATGTTAATTCTTAAGTTTAATTCTTTGATACAGAGAGAATATAAAACAATAAATTTGATCGTATAAATTTTTTATCATAATGTAATATGCTTTAATTTCATATATTTTAAAGTCATCTAGCATCTTTATTAAATAATGCTTCGTCATGAAGTCTTTCTGCACTTAACATTTTTAGATTCTTATCAAGTTAGTTTTCACACGAACTATTTAAAAAACTATAAATCAAGAGTGTTTGTTTAAGAACAAATAGTCTCGTCGCTGGCAACTTAAAATGTCTGACTTTTATCAGTTTAATTTTCAAGACCAAGTCTGGAAAAACGAGTCTTTTTAGGCACTCGTGACTGATATTTAAATAATAACAAAAGCCTTCTCTGACAGCTTTTAACTATATTCTTGTATATATTTTGTATTTGCAGATTTAAAAAGCTGTTGTTTTTATGACAGCAGTTTTGATTCTACATCAATGTTTAGACATACATTGCTTTAAATATGATTTTTACTATATGCAAACTTAGATTAATCTAATCTACAATAATTAACATAGGTTTTTTTTTTTGATATGCATATAAATTAGTAGCTGATTGATGCTTCATTCTTTTCTTTGGTCTATTTTTCTCTCCTGTGGCCACATTTTGGTATGATCATTATTAGTTAGCTTTATTGTTCGTGGTTCATATGGATAAAATAACTAAATTTTAAATAAATAAATTTAAAACAATTGCTTAATACTTTCATTATTACTGTATAAATTCTTGTGAAATCACAAATAAAATACGGTAGAGTACTATATACTTAATATTTTGCAACGACGATGGGTTCTTGAAGTCAGTGTTGACACTTTATAAGGCAAGAGATTGCTGAAGATTAAAGTCAGTCACACAGAAGCTGCATGTTTACTAATACTAAAGAGATACGCTGGTCTGATAAAAGTTAAAAATAAAACCGCAGATCTGCCTTGGATATCGTTTATTAAAAATAACCTTATCTCTAATTTTAATATCATCTCACAAGTAATCATTGATTATCTTGAAACATTATTTGTTTAGATTTTGACAGCTAAAACTCATTGGCTTATCAGCTTATTCTATTAAAAATAAATTAATCGTAACGTTGTGACATTTGATGCAATAGTAATTTACTGACATGTAAATATGCTGTATGTAAAAAAATTAAGACTATTAATTACATAAAATTTACTAAAAGATTACTTATAAGAAAAAACGATTATTGGTATTTTATACTGATATTATATAATTTTATTAAATACTTTGTCAAGACATATTAAAAATAATATAACGGTTGAATAAACTTATTGAGAAAGTGTAGATTAGTAAGTCTTTGTTTTTTTAATTTGATTTATTCTAAAGAACAGTATAGGTTAGTTAAAATTTTAATTATTTATATAAAAATATATCTGTTATTAAATAAATAAAAAATAAATTGTAGCTAGAATATAATTAAATCTTAAACAGCATCATCTCAAATTTGAGTTAAGGTGTTAAACCTATAATATTATATTAATACAAAAAAATGATAATCAATATTTTTGGCAGAGAGTACTTGGTGGACTTTCATTTTATTTTTATTGAAAAAAAAAACTATATTTTTCTTTTGATCAATTTATATTTTTGCATTACAATTTTATAATGTTTTATTATTTTTTTTAAATACAAGAGGCTACGTTGAAGATGTCACGTCCAGACAAGAAAACTAGGGCATGTTATTATCATTAACCTGAAGAAAATAATTTCCATTCTTTTCCATTATTAATTATTTAGATTTATTATATAAAAATATTTCATTTGAATTCTTAAACTAATAATATGATAAATCAATGTTGATAAATCTTATTACTAGAAACTGCAAACAAAATTTTTTGTTTGCAGTTTCTTATTCTATTTATAATATATCGTAATATATTTATGACATTTTAATTATGTGTACAATCAATAGTGTGACACTTACATTATCAATTAATTTTAAAATATAGCATAATAAAATATAATAAGTATATTTGTTTATTTAAATAAAAAAAATTGGTATAATTGATATGTTTTTAAATCATTTATGTTTTTAGTCATGAATTTAAAAAAATATATTTATCTCACGATTAAATCAAATTCAAGTGTTTGGTATTTTCGAGAGTGTGGATACATGAAAAGTTATTCTAGAATATGATAAGAGTATTCAATCAAACTTTGATAGCCATAAAAAAATTATTACTAAGATTTTGGTTAAAATTGAAGTATCATACAAAAAAGCTGCCGGCTAATAATTTGGTTAAATAGTTTATATTCATGGTAGAATCATCAATAAATTTAATAAATAATTATGTAAAAAAATAAAACATGATTTTATAATACATTTTCAATAAATTATCCGATGATTTAATAAAATTGAAATCGGTGTTTATTTAAAAAAAAAAAAATAATATCAACTAATAATATTAGTTGATATTATTCAATTGGTTCCAAAGTCGTCTCCCCTTGTACCTGAAAAATCAACTGCCCCATTAGAATTTTATAAGAGGACAATTAACTTAAGTAATATCGTATTTGATGTTAAAGAACTTTCTCTTTTAGACAAAGGCTTTAAATATAGTATACCGCAAAAAGTGTCATCTCGTCAATTAGAATCGTTAGCGGTAGACACAGAAATAGCGTTAACTAAAGCTAAGAATGGCAATTTACTTAAACATGTCACTGCAAATATCATTAAGAAAGAACTAGAATCAGTAGGTAAATCAGTGTTTTACAAAAATATTGAACTCGACCAGCTTCACAATATTAAAACTAAAGTCACGCTTAATAATTTAATTATAACCAAAGCAGATAAAGGCAACTCAGTAGTCGTTCTGAGCAGGCAGGACTATGTGGATAAAGTTTTTGCGTTTTTAAATCCCTCAGATTTTATTACCCTCAAGAAAGATCCTACTCTTAAATTGGCTAGTAGAGTCCGTAAACTCGTTAATAGCTGCAATGCCATATTTCCTAAAATCCCCCAAAAATTAGCATTGATCGTCATGAACCCTAAAGCCCCTCTACTTTATGGTCTACCCAAGATTCATAAAGTAAATGTCCCGATCAGACCGGTTGTCTCTTTTAACCATACTCCAGCATCATTACTATCGAGTAAATTAAATATTCTGTTTAAAGATTTAACTAACTTTAAACCGAAGCATGGTGTCATAAACTCATTAGACTTGGTGGATAAAATCAAGGACATACCTCTTCAAACGAACTATAAATTCATTTCATTAGATGTCACTAGCCTTTTTCCCAATATTCCTGTTAAGGAATCATTGGAAATTGTCCGTAATATTATGGAACAAAGTAAGCTGGGACCCATTGTAATAGATGAGATGTATCAGTTATTAGAAGCATGTTTAGACACTAACTATTTTAAATTCAATGATACAATTTACCAGCAACTTGAAGGCCTTCCTATTGGAAGTAACCTAAGTCCATTGATAGCAGAATGCTTCATGGATGCGTTTGAAGAGAAGTTACTAAAATCAAGCTGGGATAAAAATATCATTTACTACTACAGGTATGTAGATGATATCTTGATTTGTTGGAGTGGAACAGAGAGACAATTGGACAAATTTGTAAATTTTGCAAATTCTTTACATACGCGGATTAAATTCACACTAGAGAAAGAAGTTGATAAGAGTATAAATTTTTTAGATCTTTCAATTAAAAATGTAAATAACCGTCACCATTTTAGTGTATATCGTAAGCCGACATTCGCTGATACTACAATACATCATAAATCCATGCACCCCTGGTCACATAAATTAGCAGCATACTATAGCATGGTACACCGGCTAGTTAAATTACCGCTAGAATTAGAAGCATTCAATGAAGAATTAAAAATAATAAAATCAATTGCAGCAAGTAATGGTTACCCAAATAATATTATTGATAAAATCCTTATTAAAAAATCACATGCAAAAAACTCTATTCAGATATACCCTGTTAGCCGTAGCGACGAAGAGAAGCCGTTTAGATGCATTGAATATTTTGGTCAAATCTCACTTGATATTTGCAAACAATTACCAGAATTTAAAATGGCCTTTAAGAATAGAAGCAACTTAGGAATACTTTTAAAAAACAGTAAGGACAAAGTTGATGCCTTCCAAAAGAGTGGAGTCTACAAATTAACGTGTGATGACTGCAAAGCTATGTACATTGGTCAAACAGGTCGTAGTTTTGCAACAAGATACAAAGAGCATCTGGCTTCTTTTAAAAATAATAAATTAGATTCACAATTTGCAATACATCTTAATGACAGTAAACATAAGTTAAATGTTGATAATAAGCCAAGTCTCCTTCATGTTTCCAATAAAGGCTATAGACTTAATATTTTGGAGCAATTAGAAATAATTAAGCACCAAAATCTAGAATTCCCTTTGATCAATGAACAACTTAACAACCATAATTCTCCCCTTCTTAATATTTTTAAAAATACAATGTGATTCTGCTTCCAAACTAATTGCTTTCAGGTGGCGGCCAGGACAGCCAGGAATCATCATAAAATAGTTTATTTAAGTACTTAGTATTAAAATTATTGCTGTTAATGTCATTTTAATGGGGTTTCACAGCACCCAATAGAAGCAATTTTTTCCACATAAATTTGTAATATCTATGACTCATGTAATTTTGTTGATTTTGTTATGTATAAACTCGTGTTTTCTATATAGAATCAGTCTTGAAGATGCCGTGTTCGGCGAAAGAGCTCTCGCTATAAGCAAAATAAACGTAGTCTCCAAAACCATTTGGTTTTATTTTATTGTTATAAAATGGAGTATTACAAAATAAATACCAGTTCCATTAATTAATAATATTAAACAGTAAAATATTTTTTACATTACTGAAAAAATCGGATTGATGAATACTTAAAAAAATTGATATTAACTAAAAAATGGGTTTATCAATTCACTTAGAAGATCTAAATATACTAGATTTTTTTGATATTGCTTAAATATAACTGGTGTATTTTTTTTTTTAGAATAAGTGTCAATAGTCAAATAAAACTAGATGATGACTATTTTTGATAGTTAGCTATTTTGCCTTTCAGGGCCTTCAACTAATGGTTGCAGTTCTTCAGCCATGTATTATTTCATATTTTTTTGCTTAAACAATGAGTTTTACTAATTAAAACCCTTCCTGGATTGTCATCAGGTTTTGGAAAGTTTCACTTTCTGCTGTTGACTGTTTGCGGCCTGATCTACGCCAACACGGCTGTGGGGATCACCATCGTCTCCTTCGTACTTCCGTCGGCGCAATGCGACTTTCAGATGACTTCAGAAGACAAGGGGTTGCTGACGGCCACCCCCATGCTGGGTAAGAGTTTTAAATATCACCAAATCATTTAAATTACTATTTCAACAAAATTTGCCTTAAGGGTCTAGGTCCCATAATCGAGTTTTTTGATCATTTTCTAGTCCGTTTTGCGAAAAATCGACTGCACCAATAAAAAAAAATTAAATGAAAAAAGTTTTATACATCCCTTTTTCCGAACAGAATTTTTTTTTTATTTCTTATAAATGTACTATTAATATGATAAATATGAGTTTTTCCGATTGAAGTGTAGGAATTTGGAGATTCGTCATCTCCCTTTTCCAAAAGTCCTAATCATTTAAAAGTCTTTTTTTAAATTGAAATTAAAATATTAAATATAAACCCTGTGCGATATATTATTTTAAAAATTAAAAAATCTTTAACAAGCTTTGGTTTTGAAAAGTCGTCATTTTATCCAATTTTTCAACATCATCAAGATTTTATTTTACCCTGAAAATGGACGTCACTTAAATAATAAAAAATAGATAAATATAATTTATAGTGTTTTCAATACTCTGAAGAAAAATCAACTTTCGACATAGACAAATAAAGTGACAATTAAATTAATTAAATGACACGATTTCGCCAGGTAATGGACTGCCTCTGGTGTCCGGTTGGACACCAGAGGCAATTAAAAGGCTGGAAACAACTGCCTTAATATTTAACCTTTTTAAAAGTTATCATACAAGGTAAGAATCAAGTGCTTCATCACAGTATATCCAAAGTCAATAAGAAAATTACATTTAATATATGTGAAAACATATATAGGCACTACTGTGTGATTAAAGATTTAATTATTTACACAAATTATGTTGTATTTAAACTTCTCTTTAAACGATAACGTATTGTAATGATTCATTATACGTACAACGGAGTACTTCAATGGCGACCATAAGCATACAAGGCAGCATCTGTAATTTTTGTAAGGTCATGTACCAACCATCAAACCCACGTGCATGCATTATATGATAATTGATTTTAAATTTGAAAATCATAACGAAATATGTGTCACCATTGGCTCAATGTCAGATTACTAAGTGATGTCTCTTGGCATTGCCATGGCAACGAAAATATTAAGAGTCAAATTATTTATACTTTAATTGAAAAATTAGATTGTTAGCCGACTAATAAATAAAATAAATCACGAATGATACATGCTTTGCTAATACTTAAATTAAATTAATAACGTTAACAAGTGAGAATTTTTTAATTCAAATATATAAGTGCTGAGAAAAAACGAGGATGTTTATCTTTGCTTCACATGTCAATCGTTTAGTTAATACCACACTGATTATAAGCTTAAAATATTTTTAATTATTTGTGATTTTAATAAAGATATATTAGACAAACAGCTGTTTTTTTAGTCGTACAGTTAAAGCTGTTTTAAATGAAAAAAAAGAGCTCGCACTGTCTAGGGAACTTGGTTTAATTTATATTTATACATTCGAGTACTAAAAAAAACAAATAATCCTGCTATAAATACGTATGGAGATATTTAGAGGTTGTTTGAAATAAAACAGTATTTTATCGTAGCTGTTGTTCGTATAGAATGCTTTATCGCGGTTATAGTAATTGTCATGCGTAGATCGTCTGGACAAACTTGTGTATACACGTACAGCTAATTACTGCCCAGCCTACCTGTGCAGGTAGCACATCGCGTTTCAATTCATTATTGATGTGCGAATTGAAAACTGAAGCAGCGGCCGTGTGTATTTGCAAATGGATGTTACTGCATTATCTATTCTCATCACAGCGGGCAATAAACCATCGAGGAAACAAAGGTTGACACAACATTGATATGGGATTTTTTTGAATTCGACTCTTTTGCTGACCTCAATGGCGTGACCTCGAAGTCGGCGACAAGCTAGCAGTGTAGTGCGAAAATTGAGATATACAAGCACTGCTTCATGAGTGTAATGTAAGTAATTTAATACTGAGAGATATTGAAGGGTTGTTGTGTTCCAGGTATGGTCCTTGGGTCCTACTTCTGGGGATGCTTGGCTGACACCAAGGGGCGGCGCGTGGTGCTCATCGGTGCCCTCCTCCTGGACGCAGTCTGCGGCCTAGCCTCGTCCGTTTCTCAGTACTTCATCATCTTCATAAGCTTGCGATTCTTCAATGGCTTCGCGTAAGTGGACAGCAGCATCTAACAGTAAAAACAAAAAAAATGTGAATAGCCAAACGACTAGGAGATTCAAAAATGTTAATGTTATAAATTAAAATGTGTTTATCATACTACTTTATGTAAACTTGTCAGTGAGTGTATTATTTTCTATTACAGAATTCAAAATACCATCGTGGATGTTACTCTGACATTTTTTTCCAATTTACGTCAATGTTTGACCTTTTTTCAGTGTCGCCGGAGCCATGGGAATTTGTTTCCCCTACTTGGGAGAGTTTCAGCCGACAAAATACAGGGAGAAGATCCTCTGCTGGATGGAAATGTTTTGGACTGTCGGCATCATCGTTCTACCATGTAATTATTGTTTTTATTAATAATACGTAAACATATTTTGATGGAAGTATTATTAAGTAATTTTAAAAAGTATGAAAAAACTTAAAACTCAAAGGTTTATCGATTTAAAAAAATAAAACTAATAGTGCTAAACACATATTTGAGTATCTTAATGTGTATCGAGATACTTTTAAGCACCGGACTTTTCTTAAATAAAGCGTGGTTCATAATTAGCCTGCATTGTGATTTCTGGCTTTCAACGTTTCGGCTTCGGTACTGGGACCACCTTAAGGGAATTTTGAAATCTCTTAAGATGATCCTCACAAATCACGTCGCAGCACAATACCAAATAAAGAAAAACATGCACTTCAAGCTCAATTGAAAATAATTTTTTGATTTTAGACGAAGAATAAAACTGAGTGTTTTTTTTCAGTGATCGCGTGGGGAATCATCCCCATCAACAACATCCGCTACGTGTCCGAGAACTTCATCTTCGACTCTTGGAACCTGTTCGTTGCGGTGTGCGCCGTGCCCAGCTTGCTGCTGGCCTTGTGGCTGTTTGCCTTCCCCGAGAGCCCCAAGTTCATGATGGAGTGCGGGGACTACGACGAGGCCCTGGAGGTGCTCAAGGACATCTACGAGCAGAATACCGGAGACAGCCGGGACAACTACCCGGTAGGTCAAATTAAATTTTTAAAATGAGACAATTTCAGATTTTCTCGATTGTTCGAAGATGGCTACCATTATGTCATCAATGATTGATGCTGTTTAAAAGAGTTGTGTCGTGCTTTGTCGAATGTATGGATGTTTTGTTCGGCAGGTAAAAAGCCTGCAAGAGAAGGTGAGGAACGTGTCCACGGTGTCTCAGAGTAACAAGTCCGTCAGGAGCTTGAGCATGCGCAAGCCCAAGGACCTCCGCCGCCTCTTCACTGAGATCTGGGATCAGACCAAGGCCCTGTGCAAGCCCCCGCACAGGAAGTATACGATCCTCACCTGCCTCATTCAGTTCGGGCTGACTACAAGGTAAAAATACCCAATAAGGGTATTTTATAATACAAATACTTAGGCATAGGTTATTTTGGCGTGTGCGGTAAAAAATAGAGTTTAAAATTTGTCAAAAAAAATGTTATGAAGATCTAGATCAGTGGCTCTCAAACTCTTTTGGCCCACGGACCCCTTTTCATAGTCAAAACTTGCCCACGGACCCCCTTTCGTTGTCAAAACTTGCCTAGGGACCCTGGGTGAAAACCTTCATAAATTCATATTATAGACTAGTTGGTTCTATTGCGTTCTTATATTAACCTACCTGACTCACCGCGATGCCTGTTATTACTTGTATTTTATGCACGTGTCTATATTTATATTTTACTTAGGACGTAAAAATATCTAATTATGTATTTATTGTTATTTATTTTAACTTCCATATTAATAAAAATGTGTCACAATTTTTATTTTATATTAAACCTTGCGCGGACCCCCTGACGTTGTTCAGGGACCCCCAAATCGATTTTAATTTTCTAAGGACCCCCTGAATTATCCCAGGGACCCCTGGGGTCCGTAGGGACCACTTTGAGAAGCACTGATCTAGATGCTTCTATCATATTAATTACTACCACTCTCATATAGTTGCTTGGTTGTAGTAATAAAAATTATTGTGCTAGATGTAATTTTTTCATCGGTTAAATGTCGTCATATTAGTCATCTAAATTCACCGAAACGTTGGAAGACTCAAATCACGAAGCAGCACAAAAACCTACAAACACATGTGTTATTTCATTTCAGTTATTACACCCTGATGGTGTGGTTCCCCGAGTTATTCAACCGCTTCGAGGAGTTCGAGACAGCCTTCCCAGGGCAGACAGCCTCCGTGTGCGAGGTTTCTCAGATCAACATCAACACGGAAGGGGAGGACATCTTCTGCGGGGAGCCCATCAAGGACTCGGTGTACCTGCACACCCTCATCATCGGCCTTGCCTGCATCCCCACCAGCTTGATCCTGCCTCTGTGCGTGCACAGGCTGGGGGCTAAGTTCTTCTTGGGTATGTACTATATGTAGTGAATCACAAAATTAAAACAGTCGATTCACATATCTAACTTATAATATGTCTCCACGAATATTTCGTTATTTTCTAGGTTCAACAGTTCAACTCAGTATTTAAGCTTAACAAGCGACTGCAATTTATAAGGATAATAAGATATAAAAAAATACTTAGACGGTAGATTTACCTATTTTTTTTAGTAGGCCAGCGCATTTTACTTCCGCAGGCTTTATAAATATAAGCGGCTCTGTTTCAATCCGCTTATGTCAAAGCATTTTCTTTTGCAATTAAAAAACTAAACCACAGTATTTGTTTTCTTAGTATATAAAGGGTATTTTTTTAAAAATAATTTACATCTAAAATCATACCTAAAAACTTATAAAAAAATATATTTAGTACTGCTTTCTGTAAAAAGAAATCAGTCAAAAATTCGAAGTATCATAAATCGTCATAGCTGCATACCAGGCACGTTTAAAATATTACATTACAACAATACTGCGTTAAACCTAAAATAAACTTAATTTATTTTTTGCTTTGTATGCTTATAATAAAACTTGTGACGCGGCATATCTCTGATGACAGCAAATTGTTATAATTAAAACCTTGCATTCAAAAGACGCCTCCTGGCTATATACTTATTTGCACTTGCAATCGTTGTTGATGCCAACTATACAATGATAACTTAATTAAATAAAGATTAAGTTTATGGAGCAGCTCTAAGTGTAAACAATAAACAAACTACCGTTTACCATCCATAAAAGAGAATTTGCAGAGCAAATAAAAAAAGGTCAATTAAAAACATAAACTACCAAGAAAACACCTTATTTTTTAATCGAGATGGCAACTTTCAATGCTAGGTAATATGTTTATATATATATTTTTTCAGTTTTCAGTTTGGTGGTCGCCTCGGCTATCACTATAGGCCTGTACTTTGTGCAGACAGCCGACCAGAACTTGGTCTTGTCCTGTGCCTTCGAAGCTCTGACGTCACTGGGCATCAGTTTGGTTTATTGCGTACTTGTCGATCTCTTCCCTACCAACTTAAGGTGAGTCACAATCGATTTTATTAATAGCCAATCTAGGCCTTCGTTGTCACAGTGTGATGCTAAGTATCACATATGCTGAAGAAAAAACCACGCCTTCGGTCAATTGTGTCGTGATGTGTGTAGATGCATAAACCTCGTGTTAATTTAGCGTTTATCATTGCAACAGATCTTACATAAAAATTAAATTGGTAAGCGATTTTTAAGTAGTATGCTTTTGCAAAATAAACGATTTCTGACGTTCTTTGTAAAGTACAACACGTATCTACGCCATCAATCATCTTATTATATAAGGAAAATCTCAGTTTATTACAGAATACTGGCATACTAGTGGATTAGCCGATACAATAATTGCCACTGTGCTAAATTGCCGGACGCCGCAGGGCAGCAATCAATCCTCCAACTTCCTTAATTGATTAACATAATGTCTATATTAAAAATCTTCTCTTACAGGGTGATGGCAGCGGCTCTCTCGCTAACAGCCGGTAGAGGAGGTGGCCTTATCGGAAACCTGGTGTTCGGATACCTCGTGGACCTGAACTGCGTCATCCCCATTGTGCTGTTCTCAGCTATGTTGTTGGGTAAGATATAATTCAATCGGTAGGACCTCCCAAGGTGGCAAAAGCTCTAGGTACGCCACTGAGTACAGTGTTGGCGATTTTATACTACGAGAAGACATGTTGGGTAACATGTATTATTTTAGGGAGTCTATTACCCAACGTGTATATTTTTACGTAAAATGTGACACGGCACCCGAGTTAAGCTATTGTTCTGAATGTACGCACGCACATACATTTTTTTCTTAAAAAAAATTATGTAGCATAAACAAAAAAACTAAAAAAACTAAAAAAAATTATATACCCTTTTATTTGCATCGGAATATTTTTATTGTGCTTTTAAAGCCTTAAAAGCGATATAAAACGCCATCTATTGTCGTCTTTTCAAACATCAAAGCGATGACAAAAAATAACAGTCAACATACACAAATAATGCGGAAGAATAGAGTTTAATTATATTACTTAGAAAAATATATTCACCTTCTGTTATTCGATAAATTTTAATGTAAATAAATTAATATTCGATGTTTGTGATTTTTAATAATTTGGTTTATTCGTTTTCAGTGAGCGGTCTGCTCTGCATCATGCTTCCAAAGACTGGAGGAGAATCTCTGGACTAAAAGTTAAACTTAAAATCTACTGTGTAGATTTCAAAAAATATTTATACGTATTTGAGGAATTCAACGCCATATAAATAAAATAAAATTGTGCCATTCAATAACATTGATATTGAAAATTTCAAAAAGGTTTTGAGTAGATAGGTTCCTTTTGGAAACAAGTAATATTTATGCGTAAATATAAACATACCTACCATAAATATTTATTGCTGAATGGACGCATTGAATCATTAATTTATAGAAATATAATTCATCATGATAAAATGTGGTTTTACAGGAATCTGTTGCATCGAGAAAAGTACTGCCACAATAAATTCAATATTTATACGTAGTGAATATACCGTATTTATTTATATTTATTTAAAGATTATATTTTAAAAGTATTTTTATGAAATGCCAATATCAGATATTATTCGTCGTTGTAAATAAATAAAAATAACTGCCAAAACGAATTAACTTATATTGAATGATATACCTCGATCACATTGTAAATATATTTTAAGAACATTTAATTAATAATCTGAAATAGATTTAATATTTAATAGTATGTATATAATTAGTTACGAAACAATAAATCATAAAAAAAAAAAAAAAACTTTTATTTTTTATTCGGTCAAATGATATATTCTACTGTTTACTGTGCATATACAACTTAAATATTTAACATAGCATACGTAATATGTACAAATCGATATATATATAAATTAATATGAATTGCGGTAATTAAGGAGTTCAGCTGGACTCGGGGCTCGAGAGAATCTTTCCGTTCACAGATGTCGATGGTGTAGGAGTGCCGAGGCTGCCATCTGCCGACGAGTTGCCGAACACGCAGCCCAGAGGACCCACATAGTAAGGAGCGAAGAGTGCGGAGTAGGGCTGGGCTCCGGGGCTGAAGTAGTGCGCGGGGAACAGGCCCTGGCGCTGCGCCATCTTCAGCCGCGACGTCAGCTGCTTCTTCCACTTGGTCCGGCGGTTTTGAAACCACGTCTTGATTTGCACCTCCGTGAGGTTCAGGGCCTTGGACAGCTCCATCCTCTTGGACACGCTGAGGTACTTGTCGACTTTGAACTCCGTCTCCAGCCTCTCCAGCTGTTTCGCGCTGTACGCCTGGCGAGGCTTCCGGTCCAGGCCCGGCTTGCGGGAGCGGCGCCCGGCGGGCTTCGGAGCTGCAACGATACAAACGAAATGAACGCGTGTCTTACGGCCTGCTGGAATGTGACATTCGATCCATAATCCATTAGATATTTTATTAGACGGCCCATTAAAATATGACATAAACCCATAGTAGTCAAAAGGCGATCGTATTTCAGGCGAAATGCAAGACACCCCCGATACGTGGGATTCTTCCTGTTTACGCTATCCACAAAAGCAGAGAGACCTCGCGGCATCGAAGCAGAAACCACGTACATTTCTACCCAGTGTACTTAGTTATACTGAATAAATTAAAAATACGCAAATATTTCGCCAGCCTTCTGATTTCCAACCATACATATATATTCCATAACACTCCATAATACTTCGGCGAAACGTGCTTTGCAAATCTAGATATTAATTGGACTGTTACCATAGTGTTGACAACAACAAAAAAACGTACAAACCAATTGAATTGACGAATGAAAGCCTTCCGATTTTAAAGATTATCATCAAGCATCAATCAATTTCAGAAGAGTTATTTTTTTAATAGCCTAATGAAAAAAATACAAATTTAATCAGGTTGTTGTTTATTCGAATAAAGCAAAGGTAGCTAAACTAGAAAACTACTACACACCTCTGGAACCATTTTGTACCCTGAGCATGTGTAAAGGATGCGCAATGGAGTAGTGGACTTGGAATTATTGTAGAGGATGTGTTAGGGAAGAACCTTGTCGAGCTGGGGAGGGTCCTGCTATTGTTTCTGTAGCTTTCTGCAGAAGGAGTATCAGATCTCAACGAGTTTTGTAAGTACGCATTTCCTTTCAATATAAAACTGCGGTTTAGAAGAACTCGGGACCCACTACACTATTTTACTCTTAGAAAACCATGAACACTGGTTCAGCATGAGTATATGCTCAGTGAAACGGTTGCCAACTTCCTCTGAGAAAAAGCACTTGATGATGAGGAAGTTACACTAGCGCCACACACCTTTGGAGATTTTTTTTTGAAAAACTCGCAGTTCCTCCTCTTTCCCGCTTCCCCTTAGACGGTTCCGGTCAAATCCTCTCAAGGCTTTTCGGAGTTCGCAGGCAGCGGAGGTTGTTGTTGTCACCAGGCGAGAGTTTGGGCGGTCAAACAGTGACAATGCCGACACGAAATCTGCGCAAACAAACTGAAAACTGTCACCGCTCCGGCGGAGGTGGGACAAGCCGTAATTGAAGCGAATTGGCAGGACAAATGCTCGTGTTGAATTGCTTGTTTGCAGTTCTTTATTTGGCGAAATATGCGACTTAATACCCGACGCCGAGGAAATTACGAATCATCTAACATTTTATGGCACGTTTAGCTTATGAACACAACGCAAAATAAAAAAAAACTAATTGAATAAGTCTTCGTGGTGAGACTACTTCCTAGGATTTTGAAAACGTCGGAGAGCAGAAAACTTAAAGCAACTGAACATCATTACTGAACGAGTACTGTTGAAGTGAAGTAGTGAAAACTATAAAGTAAGAAATTAGGATATTATGACTTAATTGTTGCAATAGTAAACCGGATATTATTTTGTGGATATAAACTGCCTAAACACGCTAGCTCAAAAGTAAAAAAAAAATTAAGAGCTCGACACCGCTTGGTTGTCAGTTATGTCATCATAGCATGTGTATGCATTATATTGACAGTACAAATCCCATAGAGCGGTTATTTTCCCGAATATTATTGTTTAAAGCATAGTTAAAGGCCCTGCGTATACGTGTTGGGGTAAAAAGAGCTGATGGAGTTGCTAACTGGACATAAAGAGGATTCTTAAGAACGGTTTGAGGATCCAGTTAGCGAGAGGACTCTGAATGCTCGCGACACAGCTCGCCCTCCGTTTGCCTCACAAACTTTACCACGAGAGCCTCCGAAACCCTTTTTTATTCAGTAAATATCTTCGTTTAAATGCAGCCGTAGGTTTTGGCAGCCGGTGTCATAAGTAGAACTTGGGATTTCTCGGGTGTTCTACTGCGTAGCGGTTCGCCCCAGTACCGAAACCGAAACAAAGACTAACATATCCCTAGATCGTCTATATAAATTGAAAAATATATTTTTATGACAGCAAAATAATCATAATCTAATTTTAAAACATTTATTTCATTTTCACACATGTATTATTTAATATAATTTTTAGTTGTTCACTGAGTTAAATCAGACAATACATCTATTATTTTGGGATATATAATTTTTGAAAAATATTAATAAACATAACACACACTTGCATTATAAAATTACGCCTTTTGTTACCTTTTTATTATCAAATTGAAATTTATTTTAGTCAACGAATTACAGTGTTCTAGGATGAAAGTAATAATAATAGAGGATTTTGAATAATTTATATATTTAAACATATTGAGACGCGATGTTGAAATGGAGTGCTAATTTTCTACGTCAATTAAGTAGACTGAAATATTTTCTCATACATTGTATATAATTAAATGAAATTTATTCAATGCTAATATTTTAGCGCGTTCTTTTTATTTATGTCACGATTCATAGCTTTTTTATTGACATAAAAGGTGTCTAATATTTGAACGTTTTATTTATTTGTAATTTTTAAGCAGTCAATGATAACAGGTTATGCTGATACATAACTTTTATAAATAATATACATTTCTTAATAGATCTAATGAATGCAAATGTCCCATCTCAAAAAACCCATGGCTCTTGTCCATGTGAGGTCTGGATTCTCAGAAAATAATGTTATATCTTGACTCATATATTTTTCTGTATTTTCAAGTATTGAAGGCATAAATTAAACCTTTGCTTAAATAAATAACCAAATAAAAGTATAGAACAAAATACGTAAAAAGGATGCCACGAAGGCAGGATTGTATTTGAATTTAAGTTTTAGGATCAAATATATTTTTTTGATATTGAATTGTAGTGGTTTTATAAAGCCACATATAGTAAATTGCGCTTTGAAGACACACTCGTCCTTTAGAGAAATACACATATCGTCAATATGTCGCTAACTGTCAGTTGACTTGTGCTTGTTGGCCAATTACGGCCTATAGTTTTAAGTAATTAATACCTCAGTCACACAACTATTTAACAGGTCTGTTTAAACTGGCCGTGTGTGCCGAGCGAGAGATCTGAAGTTTATCTTGGGATGCCTCGCGATAGGAAATATTCCAAATATAGTTCACACCTCGTTACTATTCCGAGAAGCGTCTATTCGGACTCGGAATATTTTAGTGAGGGAGTGAGGAAGAAGGACCTCTCGGCCACTGAGTTTGTTTTCACATCTTTGAAAGCTGCTCCCCAGGGCGAGACTACCTGACCGGCTGTGTGCACAATGCACACCTATTTCGTTATTTTACTAAGCAAGCAATATGTTTGATATTTTAATACGAAAGAATAATTTCTCATACATTTCATATATACTTGCGATGAAAGATCTTGTATCCGGACACTATTATTACTATTCTTTTGAAGAAAGGTTTCGAAGCGTTCGATCAGTTTAACGATGCTTATATTCTTCAGGTGTTTGCTTTTATGTATGTATATTTATTATACAGGGTGTTCAAAAAGAGAATCGGACGAATGTGAATAGTGACCGTTATTGCGATATGCTGCGAAAACTTTCGGGCCCAAAGTTGCAGGAGTTTCAAGGTTTCAACCCAAGAACGTGGTTCTAATAAGCCATACATCCAATCAATCAATTGAAGTTGTTAACGAATTATTCCCTAATAAGGTCATTTCACGTAGAGGTAACATCAACTGGCCTCCCAGAAGCCCCCACTTTAGTTTTCTTGACTATTTCGTATGGGGATACCTTAAAAGTAGGGTTTATAAGAATAATTCGACAAACCTAACGGAGTTGAAACAAAACATCAGGGTAGAAATGGCAGCGCAATATCGAAGGCTATGTGTCAGCGTGTTATCAGCAATCTATTAACACAATCTTTTAAAAATAATTTTCCATTTTTTATTCTTATAATTAACAATAAAAAAATAACTTGATTATAAGTAGTTTTATTTTTACTGAACTAACAAATACCCGATACTCTCATTGGACACCCTATATGGTATAATTCCTTTATACACAAGCATGTTCGCGGATTCATTGAAACCATTAATTGAATTAATATTACAAGTTGTCCGATTGAGTGCGAATTATCAATCAAAATATCATAATGAGTAATGACCGTAACAGCGTTATTTACGAGGAGGGGGTTGCTCCTTTACAGCACGTGTTTGCGTTAAGTGGGTTTCATAATTGCACTGCATCCTCCGTTGCGAGGGCGAGAATCACGCGATCCGAGTATTATGAACTTTGCCTCGAATAAAGCTCACGGAAACGGTTAAAGCTGTGCCAGATTATCGAAGCTCTCCCGCGCCACGCGAACGGAAATAATATGAAAGGTGTTTTGCCGGTGAGTAGTGTTTTTTTTTTTTTTTAATAATATTTTGTGATGTTATCATTTATTGTTGTAATGTGTAATTTAGCCGACTAATGGTTTTATTCGAATAATAAGATAAAAAGAGTAAAATTGTTTTTATGTTATTAATTGATTATACAAGGGCACGCTGTGCGGGCATGCACAGTAGGAAAGAATACTTTTTTCTATAAATGTTATATCATTTATTGTTGTCATTTGTAATTTAGCCGCAAATGGTTTTATTTTCGAGCTTTCTTTAATATGTTGCTAAAGATCCGATGACACGGGAAATGCAATGTAGACGAGTGCTTTTTATGTTGATTGATGTTATCATGTATTGTTGAATCGTGTAATTGAATCAATTTTATACAACGCACTTGTTGTCTCTATATAGATTAGTCGAAATTCATAATCACTCGTACATAATCCCATAAATCAAAGGTATAATAAAATTTACACAAAATTCATTATACGTTTGATGCAAAAACTTATTTGAAGTAATGCTAAATAAATATTTATAGTAATGTATGATATATGCAAATATATATTTATACGGGCTTTTAAATAAGTTTTTCAATGTTTAAAATGCAATTTGGTAAAATAGATTTTGAGTTTTATTTATGTTGATTTATTTTTTTAAATTATTAATCATCAAATGATATTTTTTATATAATAACTGATATGTGATTTCGCACTTATTATCAAAATGGTTTGTTAAATAATACAATTACAAAATCAATTCTGCTTATGATTTGTTGGTTATAAAATTAATTGTTATTCGCTACAAGGAGACAATTACTTTGCATGGAACTTCAGGTTTCTATCTTTCAAAAATGATTTCATATATACCAGTCGAAAAGTTATACATAATAAATAAATAAAAAGTAAAAAACAAGAGTAGAAATACTTCTTTTAAATAAAAAGTTTTAAATTAAAAAACGTAAAATATTAATATACTCTAAAGTAAATGATGAGATAAAAAAAACGCAGTTGTTTTTATACCTAAAAATATTTATATTTACCTTGAAGCCCAAGTAGTTGTGAGGGTGGTTTTCCAGCACCACTAAACCAATTTCCATAAAATAGTGAAGAGGCGGCGTGGTTGGGCAAAAGAGGTCCAGGGTTCAGTCTCTGGAGGTCTTGCAGTCCTCGGGAGGTGTTGAATTGCTCCAGGTCGGAAGATGAAAAGGAAGTGTGAGGTCTGGAGGAGTGGAGGAGGTCCAGGATGGACGCGGAGCTCGTGGATGTGGGAAAGGAAGAGGGAGGCGACAGAAAGGTAGAAGACTCATAGGAAGGTGCGTTGGATAAAGATATCGGTAGACCTAAAATTAAACCCATTTCAATTATACCATAAAGAATATATATAGTTTATCAAATGGATATAGCTTCCTGGGTAATATATTGATTGACATTATTAAACTATTAGAAATCATGTTCTAGATGTACTTAGTAAGTTTATAGTATTCATTAAATTTATAATATTCCAAAATACAATAGCATAGAAAGACATATGAGATTATGCTGTAAAAAATAAACTACTGAGTAAAAAGATAATTGAATATTATAGCAAAGTTTTTGACTATTTGAGAATATATATATTTGTGATGTTTATTTATACTAATAAAAATAATGAATCTAAAAAGAATTTGCATCATTAAAATTTGTAGAACTAGTGTTTATAGATTTTTGTTAATAATGACATTTCTAGTGTATAATATTTTTTGAATAATAATTGTTCAGCGTTCAAAAAATGCATGATACAAATATTTTTTTATTTAAATTTTTATGCAGGTCGGATTTGGTTTAATACAAAAATATAAAATTTAAGATTATTCAAAACATTTGTTGTTTTAACAATTAACAAATAAAAAACCTTAAAGGAAATTTTATTTAATGCTGTGTATATTTGAGATAACAAAATGTGAGTAACAAGATACGATATGGTTATATTTATGAAAACAACATTTATAAGTTTAACCAACGGTATGCCAGTAATTTTTTTTGTAAAAAAAATATATAAATTAAACCTATTATATTCTTTTGTAAATATCATATATTTTTTATTAATTTTTGCCACTCAAGAATATTTTTTATCAAATAAAAATAATAATCAATTGCGATGCGACGGAAAGAAATACCTACACAACTCTACTGAAATTATATATTTTTTACTGGCGTTAAACAAATCGCACTGGCAGTTTAAACAATTGTATAAATACCTATCAATGAATATCATTGTATATTTTAAAAGCAACGGGTTAATATTTTAAATAATAGGTATTTGAACCGTTTCACGCATTAAACGAAAAAAATCTGTATTCCACTTGTGTAGCGTTTTAATCATTCTAACAAATTTCTATGAATTCCTCTAGTGAATTGATTATAAATAAAAGGTAATGTACCTGTAAGTATGCTTACACGATCGTTGATGAGTTGGTCAGCTTTGTCTCCATCATTGAGCTCATACTTGGCCTTGGGGGAGTGCTTGTCATAGTTCGGAATCTCGGGACTGGCGCGGTTCTTCCCCAAGCCGAGGATGTTGTCAATCGAGAACTTTTTACTTTTAAAACTCACGGCGATGCCTACAGAACTGTCACAGTCTTCGTTGTCGTTAGCCGACTTGTAATTATCGGACAACCGATTCTCTAACACACCCCTATACGCAGCCCTTTCCGATTCGTTGGACGAAAAGCGCTCCTCTTGGTCGTTGATGATATCGATGCTGTTGTTATCTTCGTATTCTGAGTCATCGTTGTCATAGTCTGCGTGGTCGGATCTGCTTTCAGATCCTGTCGGAGAAATGGGAGATCGCTGGTAAAGAACACTGTTTACCAAGCGATTTCCTGACTCGGACTCCATATTTAAAACACAATTAAATCACATCACTCACAAATATAAAACAATTTAAATATTTTAATGTTTAATACACTTTTTTTATTTGAATACTAAAAACGTATAAAGTGTTTATATCAAAGTGTAATATTTAGTTTTCTATGGTAGTTAAACGTGTGATCAATTCGATACTTGGGTTTCGTTTTTCAGCGCACTACATCCGGTGGCGGTCGGTGTTTAACAGGTAGCGCGGCCGCTTCCGGGAGGCTCGTCCTGAAGGCAGTGGCGGTCACGTGGCAAGGCGGGGGCGGGGGCGGGGGCAGGGGCGGGGGCGGGGGCGGGGCTTGCCCCCTCCACTGTCGTCGTTAGCGCTTGTTTCCGATGTAAAGTGTACCTAATCGCGCAGTGAGGCCTCCCCGAAGACGCAACCATCGAGGCACTAAAGCTGCCTACACATGCTGCGATACAATCAACAACTGACTTTTACTTAAGTAAATTTATTACATAAAATAGAAAAGGTACGGAAGCTATTGGCTAATTATCGTTTGGTAATTTTCTAAGCTGTGTAGGCAGCTAAAGTAAGAAGAAACTCTGTACTATAAACATATAAATAAATATGCTATTTAATATTACAAAAAATATTTTTTCGTTTGTTTTAATATGTCTGTTTCAACAATACCACGTTCATATACAACCTTCTACTGTTGTTAAAATAAAATACTGTTGAGTATAAAATGGCGAATGTCCTCGTGAAAAAATTGTACAAATTGTACGTAAATTACGTGTTAATTGAGATAAATTACTATTTTATTATAAAAAATATAACATTTTTTATAGCAATAAATGGGATGGTAAATCAAGGACCACCCTTGGACCGGCAGGGGATGAAACCCAACACCCCCGCCAGGCGGGCCGCTTCCCACGAGCATCAGCCCCAACGTAAACTGTTTTATTTCAGGAGCATCCTTTTAGCGCTCGGGTAAGGCTGCCATTCAAAAGGTAAGAAAACAAAGCCTAACTATGATTTTACCATAAATTCTCGCGATTTAGAATTGTTGTACACTTACCCACTTTCTATTATAGGCGCTGGTTAAAGTAACACCGAATCGTTGAAGGTTACAGTTCCTAGTTATACGTATTTGTGTAATTATTGAACCGTATACTTTTCTGGGTGTAATGTCTAAGCATGATGAAAAAGCTCTCAATAAAAGCAATAAAATACGTGGTATTCTAAGTAACAATGTGACATACTATGATTTTTTGTCTAGTATTGTGTATTGTGTAGACATCGTTTTCTGATATGTTATCGAATTTGTATAATAAAAAAAACTCATGTTTTACTGCATGTGTGTTATTTATTAGAGATCAATTTATAAAATGTACAATTTATTCATCCCTGGTTAAATAATCAAACGATTGGTAAACCCTGTCGCTCAAGCAGAAGCTGGTAGGTGTCAGGCGGGAGATGAGCGATAGTCAGGGGTATTTCACCTCAATTTACTGCGGAGGGGCCCCTTTAGGTCCACAATGGAGCCCGACCGCAAATCTTGCGTGTTAGTTAGCGTTACCTCACTCCTCACACCATCCACCCTCTACTCGCCACCCTGCACCCTCTACCCTGCACTATTCAATGCGGGATATTATAATCATGCAAGTATTGATGCGCGATAGGGATGTTGGGAATACGACTTATATATTTAAAAAAAATCATATGTATTTTTTTCACATTTAACAATGAGAAAAAAGACATACTCGTACATCTAATGGCTATTCATGGTATATTTGAAATATTTTATGTAAAAAAAAAAACATTGAAAATCGGATTAAAAAATTACCTACATCACTTTCCATCTGTGTCTCGAAGAATTCGTCGTTAAATAATTATTTTTAATGTATGTTTTTTAAAGCTCATTTTGCTATATATAATACCTATAGAACTTAAAATGTGTTATTGGTTTTTTTTTTTTAGAACATGGTTCAGTATCGGTTTACCTGAGCAAATACCTGGAGTGAATATGCCCGGAGAATAAACGACGTGGTAGAGCGTGAAACATTAATTTGCCTACCAGCATGAAAACAATATCTGAAAGCTTTCAACAAAGAACATTAGCATAAGTTCTTGCTGTTTACCTGTAATGTGTTTACACAAAAAAGTTTACACATTTCTTACGAATTTAGCAGTGGTGGCTGTGGTATTTTTGTAAAATAAAAAGTATATATTTTTAAGTACAAAATAACTAACGTATCAAGTTGAATATATCAAATGTTTCCGTAGATTTCAGCAGCCATTGTTATTTCAGCATTCTATTATTTAATGAGATTTTTAATATTTTTCTTATATAACGCAATCAATAGAATACGTTATGGGGTAGCTCACCGTTTGGTTGCCGGTTAAGACGCAGTGTGAGTAGGCAGCTTTATAGTTCTGAGTTTAAGCCTCAAAAATATGCTGCGAGCGTGTAACATCACTCAAAATTACCGGACAAAGTCGATATTTCGATGACTGTGAGTTTTAAGGCTTTTAAGCAAAACTAATAAACTGTTTATTGATAAATAAGATTTGAAGTTAATTATAACAATGAATGTGTTCGAGTATGTTTATATATATTTTTTAAATTAAATAAGTAATATACTATAATAAATATTTGTTGTGAGTTAAAGTATAAAGCTGATGTGAATTATGTGTGAAAATATATATTTATATTTAAAAGGCTTCGCAGAATAAATACGATTTTTTTCCCAGTCAGAGCGCACGCCACTGCATAGTAAAATAAAAGATCCTCACCTGGTCCCCCCCGCCACTCGATTAAGTTCAATTACCTCGTTCAGAAAACATCCCATTGTGTGTAAAACACCGAATCCTTTTCGCAAATAATGGGACAAAGGCGGCTCGCGGGGGGGCCGCTCGGAAACATTAATTTATTCATTTTTAATCGGGGTGACGTCACTTGCGGGTGTCGCACGGCCCTTGTATGGGGTGCTCTGGTTTTTTTTTTTTTTCGTTTATGAAATCGAATTACATCAGTCTTACTGAATGTTTCTTTGAAATGTATTTCAAAGAAACATTTCAAGTATCGGATATTTGAACCAATAAAGTTATCAAAATTGAATCAAATTTTTAGTTAGTTACTAGCAAGCAGTAAGCAGTAACTTTAATATTTATTTGATCCCCAATTCAAATAAATAATTTTTTTTGGTATGTTTCATGCTGATAATGGTTTCAAAATTACATTTCCATAAGGTTTTTTTCACAGGTATGGCGTTTAAAAAAATAAAAACAGCCTCAAAGAGTAGTTTGTTCTTTTAAGTATTTTTTTTAAGCACGCTGCATGCAGCTTATGCGTTATGAAATGTATAAAAAAATTTTTTTTTAAATATATTGTAAATTTTAAACAATGCTGCAAAAGTAGCAAAGATTTTGTAAATGATGTAAAGTTTATTTTAATTTAACGAAATGTGTATTATAGACAGATATTATTCCACTCGGGTATATAATTTCTGGCCATTAAAAAATCTGTCTACCGTTGTACCATCCTTTTAAGAAACGAATCTTAATTCTCTTATTCAATTTAACAGAAGCCCGTGATTTATCATTGGCCTTCGCGGCGCTAAGGTGGTTGTATTGGGCGCGGGAGGGGCGGGCCGAGGGGGTGCGAGGGAGAGCGAGACAATACCACCAGAAATAAGGGTGCTTAATGCTCGGGGTAAATATACAGGCCCGAGGGCGGTTTCAGCAGGGGCGAGTGCATTTTTTTTATCTAATAGATTCATATAATTTAATGATCAAGTACATTTTTTCAAAAATTAAAAATTGATTAAAGAAACTCTCAGAAAAATATCATCGTGATTTGTGTGGGATTTGAACCCACATCCCCAAGCTTTCTGAGAGTTTCTTTAATAAATTTTCAATATTTGAAAAAATGTACTTCAAACCTGTATAGGCAAAATCGTACTTCCTGTGAGACGGTCTTCACAAAAATCAATAATAAATATAAAGTATGTTTATGAGGCTCTGTGGTAACACAATCATCCAAGAATGATGAGTACTAAGTACTATAAATAAATTTAAATATAAAATTAATGGTGTGAACACTTCTAAACAACAACGATTTGCCTTTTGTTAAAAAAGTATTAGTATTATATTGGGTCTTACGTATTTGTTGGAAATATTCGCGAAGTAAATACAGGACCGGCCCTGTAAAGTGCGACGAGGAAAATTCTGGAAAGAGAGTGACGGGCGAGTGGTGAGGGAAAGGGGGTGGCGAAGGAGAGAAAATGCCAAGGGATGTTTAATACCTATAACAGTAAAAGCTCTTTACCTGTTTAACAGTAGCGCCACGTATACTTTTAAAAAAAAATTGTTTTTCGTGTATTATTTTCGCTATCGGATATGTTCTGACTTATTATACGACGATGGATCGTAAAATATATTATCAATAAAATAGGTATGTGAACAACCAAAAAATAAATTTTATAATCAAATAACACTACCATAAATCAAGAGAGTTTTTCGCAAACATTGAGAGCTTTCATTTTACTTAGGACTTTCTAGCTATTGAATTATTGTTAAAAATAGCAACAAGAGGTATAAGATAGCACATCGAACATTACTTAGTCTGATAAACAGTCTACACGCGTTGCAACATAAAACATAAACACAACAAAAACAGGTTGCTTTTTTGTTGTACGTATGTCTATTTTTTGGATTGACGTTCAATCCAAAAAAATAAACCTACGTATATGATGGTGCGCGTCTTAGCTAAATTAATAGATTTAAAAAATAATATCCAGATTGGATTAAAAACGATTCACTTGTTACTTTGTTTAAAAAGTCCAGTGCTTGCAAATCACTAAATATTGAATGGCCTGGGCACATTGGTTCATATGTAGAGTATGATTGTTAAGAAATTCACGATTAATGGATGTGGTTCGTTAGTACAATGGTCAGTACACCGGCCATGAAAGCCTGGGAATGTGGGTTCAAATCCCACACAAATCAATATGAGAATTTCTTTAATCATCTTCTATGTGTGAACTAATGTGCCTAATCATATCAGTAATAATCATACTCTACATATGAAACCAATGTGCCAAGGCCAACCAATATTTAGTGATTTGCAAGCACTGGACATTTTAATCAAAGTAACAAGCGAAGCGTTTTTAATCCAATATGGATATTATTTTTAAAATCTATTAATTTAGCCAAGATAAAAAAAACCTGTAATAGGTAATAAACACGCACTTGATTGACGTTCAATCCAAAAAAATAGACATGTTAATTATACAGTAATTTGCAAATTGGTGATCACGTGACGTCAGTGCGTCGCGAGAAGCAGCCGTGGAGGCTTCGGCGGGGAGGGTGGTGGGGGGGGGGGGGGGGGGGGGGGGGGGGGGGCAGGGCGGGGGTGGGGGGTGGGGGTGGGGCCGCCTCCCGCCGCCATTGGCCGAGCCTGCGCCTGCGCCTCGCGGGCCGCACGCCTCGCCGGCCGACACGCCGGAAGCGGCTTCCGTCCGGCAGTCTTTCCGCTATTGTGGAAATGAGTTTTATGATTTCGCTTCAAATCGACTGGTTTAATGTTTACAGGGAACATGAACAGCCTCGCCAGAGTATTATACACTATTACGAATGCAATCTTCCTCAAATACGAGTGTAAAAAAATTATCATGAAAAATTTTATACTCAGTATCTATTTACATCAGTGCTTCTCAAAGTGGTCCCTTATAAAATTAAAATCGATTCGGGGGTCCCTGAACAACGTCAGGGGGTCCGCTCAAGGTTAAATATAAAATAAAAAAAATTGTGACACATTTTTATTAATATGGATGTTAAAATAAATAACAATGAATACATTATTAGCGATTTTTGTAGACACGTGAGTCAGGTAGGTTAATACAGGGACGCAATAGAGTCGATACTTGCACCAACTAGTCTATAATATGAATTTATGTAGTTTTTCACCCAGGGTCCGTAGGCAAGTTTTGACTATGAAAGAAGGTCCGTGGGAAAGTTTTGACTATAAAAAGGAGTCTGTGGGCCAAAAGAGTTTGAGAGTCACTGTTTACATCATATCGCAGATATTTCAATCAGTAATCTATAATCTTGTTGAGGGACAAGGCATTTGTTTGGTGAAGATCCATTTTTTATTATTGATATGGGATATCTTTTTATAATTTCTTTACGTTGAGTTTATTTTAACATGATTAGTTTCAACCAAAGAATTTGGTCATCATCAGATGTTCTGCATCTGATGATGACCTAGTCTGTTGGTTGAAACTGGTCATGTTAAAATAAACTCAACGTGAAGAAATTATAAAAAGTTATCCCATATCATTAAGAGGTAATCTATACATTGACACACGTTAATATATATTCGTAGTAATCTTTTTTTTATTTACGTGTAAATTGGCTTACTTATTTATGCAATTATTATTGCAGGCATATAATTATTCAATTATGTATATTTGTTGCAGGTATTTAAAAAAATATTTTAATAATCGTATTCTATTTTTTAAAAGTATTTTTATGTACTGATATCATACATTAAGTTTTTTTGTACATGAAACTTAGTAAGAAAATCCAATAATGACTTAAATTATCTAATTCATAGTCCGGACTACGCATATTCTACATGATTGGTAATCTAGTCAAATAGCGTTCACTTTAGAGGAATTTTATTTATTTCCTAAGTTTATTTATTGATATGCTTTTAGTTTAAAAATTATGTTATCAAAAAGGCGTAACACGAATAGCTCAATTTACGTGAGAAAAGTTTAACGTGCACGCTTTGTAAAGAGTGCTAAAAAAATATTCCACATAAAAAAAAAAAAAACACTTGAAAGTTTTATACCACGTCGTTAGACACAAATTATATAACAATATAAAAATAACGCGCAATAAACAAGGACGCTTAATAAATAAAGTATACCAAAATACAGATAAAGGCCTGAAAAGGTTGTTACGAATATAAAATGGCTGCGGGCCCGAGAGGCTGACACTCCACATAAAGCCTTACGGGAGCGCCGCACGCGAAATGGCTGCCATTCCTCGCCATAAACCCTCCCTCCCTCCCTCCCTGTATTCACTGGAGCTTTCAGACATCGCTTTTCAGGTATTCTCGGGTCCTGGTGATATATTTCAGTAAAAGCTTTCCCGGTTCCGATGATGGAATTCTCAGCGCTTTGTTGGTTGTTACAAATATTGTATTATGAGTTCTTACTGTTATTGATACAAAGGTTATTTACATTTTTTGAAATCATATTATTAACTCTGTCGTGTGCACATTTGTGCACACTTGTTATATATTATTTAAATCATGATATACTACCAAAAAAACTGGCGCAAAACACCGGAGTACAGAAATAATGGCTCCTAGAGCTATTAAGGAGATTCAAAGTACTCCAATTTTTGACATGGAGAAACTCCGTTAAAAAATATCACAACTGGTGAAAATCAAATATCGCACAAAATACATGCAAAATTTAGTAAACAAGTAACTACAAACATCTTATATATTCAGATTCAATATTTAAGAAAAATATAAACGGTGTAAAAAATCGTATATTAGTAGAACAAAAGTGAAATTTTATTATCAGAATTACTTCTCGGTTTATTCTATCGACAACAGTAACCATTTAGTTAAGCGAGAATCCGAATCGTTACATGCATGTGTACTATACTAGATAAACACACGTACAAAACACGTCAATTAAAACACACCTTATAAACGAAAAACCTATTCATAATAAATTCAGAACTACAAAATGTTAATATAATCGTTTTGATTTTTTTTCTTAACGTGACTTAAATTCAAAAATATATATTTTGTTATTAAGTTAGTATTAAGAATCTCTTGTATCACTTGAGTGGTCTACACACAAAAGTGATTGCTTTAGCTAAATCAACGATCGATTATCGGTTGTATTATAATGTGTGTAGGTTGCTTTAATAATCACAAAATCAATGCCAGCATCAAAATGTATTTTAATAGTTTATTATATGTATGTACGGTATATCAGTGACGCGTTGTTGTTGAACCACATTTGAGATGTGAAGTAGATCACAAGTGCAGAAGCGTTCAGTTATTCATACAAACTGACAAAAGACGACACAACGGTGCAGCTGAACCGCGACAGGCTGCGACCGGAACATCTTACCTCTAGAGCCTTCGACTACTGCCGCATGGAGACATGCACAGCCAGTCTGGAGCCTTTCTTCAGAGAGACACGTCTTTCAGCATTCTCACAATTTAATTCATAGAAAAAAATTATTAATAATTATGAATGCATTGATTTGTTTCGTGGTTCCTGTTTTGTTTGTGGTTTCGTACTCGTTCCGCTACGAGGACATGCTCGACGCTGATGACATACTTCGGGCAGATTTGATGCCCAGCTCTTTGCTCATGGTGGAAGGTCCGGTTTCAAGGACGCCTTGGAATAATGTTACGAGGGAGAATTTTAAACGGCGTCCATTGAGTTTTAATGGGTCGTGGGATGACGCATATACGACTATGGGATTTCACAGGTAACTTTATAGATTTTTTTTTATGCAAGTCGACACGTGTTTAGGGTGTTATGTTTAAATCTGTGGTGTGCAGTGGAAAGTTTGTGTGCATATTGAAATTTCAACAAGCAGATCCACATTATTATTATTTTTTAATGTAACCGGTTTTATCAAAAGTATTTGTTTTTGTTAAATGCCATTAAAGCCATAGATGCATCAATTTGTATATATAATTGTTTAGAATATTAAAAGACATTATTTATATAATTTTTATTCTAACGAAATAAAAATACCTAATAAACAGAGAAGTATTGTTTAATATTTTAATATATCAAAAAATATATAGTTAAGTTACGATATAAAGCTCTGGATATCTCTTAACTGACTATACTGTTTAGTTTTGAACTTGTTCCTTCAAAAAATTTATATATGTAGATTTATCAATATAATTATTTGAAAGTTATATTAAAAGTGTAAGCAAAAACTTAAAAGCCATATATGTAATAATACACTGCACTATTCAATTTTCACAAACAATCACATTTTATTCTTAATATTAAATACTAATATAATATATAAATATACAAAATAAGTGTGATTTTTCTTAAAAAAAAATTATTAACGGCATTTTTTTTACAATGTATGAATTTTTGTATGATCACTGTATGTCAATCATGCGTTAAATATAATATAATTTGTATGGAAACACTATGAGGATTTCAAACATACAGTTAGAAGTGAAATCTATTGATAAGTATAGTTGTATACTGTTTGCAGTTAATAATGTTGCGTTGTTCGCAGAAAGATGCTAAACGAGTATCTATGCCGTAATTTCGTGGCAGATGAAATAATATCACAAATGCAGAGACCCCTGCTGGCGCACAGGGTTGGCAAGCCATTCACCAAGTCACAGGAGAGAAACAAACCTTCAATACCCTCGGATCTCCGGAAATCACTCGTAGACCTGAGTGACGTCAAGGAAAACCTGTTGTCGGATCCCGGCTCGTCCAGCTACAGGGACTGGCTTTCAAAGTAATGATAACAATTTCACTAATATTCATACGACACAATACACTCATTGTAAAAATACCAGATTGGCCATACTACGCAGCAAAATTTTCTATATATATCAGAATATCGGTTTAATGTATAATATTTCATAGCAAACCGGCTAAAAATTATGAAAAATTTTGTTTGTGAATACAGTAAAACCACGATATAACGGACCAATTGGGGGGAGGCGGTGTAAAAATTCACTGTACGTATTTAGATATAAATACAAAATACAAAACACAAAGCAAATTGTATTTAATTGTCTTCGGACACTTGTCGTGAAAGACGTTGCTGATTGATATTGACGCGTTTGCTTTCGGTAATCAACTATTGCTTGCACTTTTGAAGGCTGCTATTTTTTTATAATAGAATTACGAATTTTTTACATTTAACCGGATTTTTGTCCGTTATATCCGAAGTCCGTTATATCGAGGTTTTACTGTACTTAAAATATTTACATAGTAGCCTATACAGTTAACAAAATGTTATCTCTTCTTGCGCGCCCAGTCATGGTGGCTGAGGTGGTAGTGTGCCCATATATTGAGAAAACATGTGTAAATTCCTTGATTGTTAGTACACTGGCCATCCAAAACTTGAAATAGAAATAACTGATATTTTCAGAACGGCAACACTGGAAGATGTTTACCGGCACTATGGGAAGGAAGCTGGGTCCCGCAGCGATGCCGAGGTGGAGTACGACGGGGGCGAGATCACGGGATACGCCATGCCGGGCCCCCAACGCCCCATGCCTGTCGCCACCCACGGTCGTGCCCCCATCGATCCAACCACATCTTACACACCATCACAGATATAACTTTTTGAACCGAGACGACCGATAGATAATCAAAATAGTCACTAAAAATAACACATAAAAAATAAATTAATTCAATTCTTACACATAAATATTACTCAGCAAAAGCTCAGGTCAGCAAAAGGTCAGGGATTAGTCACCCATTTTTTTTGAAAAGAAGATTAAATAATAAATATTTTGAAATTATAAAAATAAATATGCCTCGTAATAGTGATTCTTGACAGTTACTTAGTGATGTTCCAGTTGCTAAACATTGAGTTTTATCTTACGGATAACTGTAACATGCAACAGAACATTACTCAAAGTGACAAGAATCTGGCCTAATTACTCAGGGGTGAATATCAATTAAAATAATTCAAAGTATAATCATATGTTGATACAAATGCAGGGAGACGCTACAAGATAGTCTCTCCGTTGCGACTTTGTTTGCAATGCGGATGACCTTCACGTCTCAATAATAGACAATCATGATGCTAACGAATCTACAATCTACAATTTTAAATAAAACGTTCGGTGAAACATTAAAAATAATCGTTTGCATAAAAATAATTCACATGTCATGTTTGCTGCCTGTTTTCGACCGCATCACTCCGAGATGCATTATTCAGGCTCGAATGTAGCAAACATGACACGACACGACCATTCAATACCCTGAAGGTGGTCCCAGTAGCGAGACTGAAACGCAGGAAGACTCGAATCATATTGCAGTACAATAGTATATAGTAACGGTTGCTTAAAATTACGAGCACTTTTAATAATGAATATTTTTCCTGGTGTCTTTCAGAATACCAGACACCGCTCGTGGAACAATATGTCCCTTTTATCCACCAGGGATTTGTTCAGCAACCAGAGCAACAAGATGCTGAAAAACTAGGGGGTATGGAAACATTTAAGCTACTCGCTTCTATCGTATTATTGATTAATCAGAGTGTTCCTTAAACCGATAGATTCTTTAAAAATATTTTTGGCAGTAACATTGCTTTGACTTGAAAATGTAACTTATAATAGGGACTCAGCTCCAGAGTGATACACTACAGTGAATTATAAAAAATTCATGCTCTATAGAGAACAATGTATTGGATATTGATATGGGATATCATATGTTGGTGTGTTGGTTCTAGCTATGATTGCTTTGCAGGTGGTGATTACGAGTACAGCCCCCACCACGTGCACTTCCACACCACCGAGGAGGAGAAGGAGCCAGCCCACGGCATGGCCATGCACGACATGTTCGACATCGCACTCTCCGCGCTGGCCTTCCTGTCCTTCGGCATGTTCATCCTGCAGGTCATCATGTGCATCTCAATGGTAGGCAGTAACATACCACATAAGCACGGTTACTGTATCACGCTTGAAAACCATGAACAAGTTTGATGATTTCGCAAATGTAATTCCAGAATAAGCCGACGGCAATGATGCAGATGGTAGACAACCCCGGCGAGGCGGAGACCTTCGACGAGATCCGCTTCCGGCGCGATGCCGCGTCTCCCAACCCTCACGGAGCCATCAACGAGCTGGCGCGCCGAGTGTTGACTTCCATCGAGGCTGGCACCGCAGCAGCTCGGGACGACGGGGCCTGTCTGCGGAGGACCATGTGCGACGACAACAGGTACTCCAGGACGCTCGAGGGGAACCAGAAAATATGGATTCCTGTATGGGGGTACGAATATACATTTATTTTATTTAATGTTATTTTTATGCTGTTATCAATAAAAATGTTTGATAAAACGTCTACATTTCATGCATGTCATATTAACACACTTTAAGCGGGTAAAATTGCGCGTGCGAAATCTAGTCTATACACTCTTTGATTTGCATGTAGTCAAATAAATCGTTTCCTATAAAAAGTTGAACCACTTCATACATACTTTGCGGATTGCTTGGCATCACAACAACACCACTTTGTCCTAAAAATTGTTCAATAATTGGAGGATTATCATTACCACTCCACTTCTTCATTGTCACTTTGTTCAGAATCACTGGACAGTATTGGTAGAAGTAACGTTGACGAGTCTAAACAAACATTACGAGCTGTAAAACTAAATAGTAAAATGACCTTCTGCCGCTTTAAGAGTAAACACATTCAAAAAGGTATTAATACGCGCAGTCCGCGAAACGGGTACTAGTACCCGCCCCGCCTTTAGTGTGTTAACATTTATACTACATATATGTTTTTGACAAAAAGTAGTTGATACTGCTCAATGATATGTTATTAAAAAAATATATAGATTCACAAAAATAAAAATAAAATTTAATGTTGTCACAAGTGAAAAAAATCGATTTAATAATTCTTTCATATCTTTACTTTGAAAGAATTTCCATATTGTATTTTTTATTTACAAAATCTTTTTACAGCCTCGGAATGAGTTGGCTCTCGAGCCGCTTCCTGATCGGTTCTCCATCCACGTCCATCATGCTGGATTCCCTGAGGGCTTGTGCTCTCGGACTCGCCAAGGCCGACTGCGAGACTCTTTACGGTGATTGCGACATGAGACAGCTGTTGTCGAGTAGCAAAACCAACCGGATGAAGCGGGCGACACCTAACGCTGAACGGAAAGGAGAGAAGGGGTAGTTGTTAGAGAGCCTCTGTTGTTGTGAAGAAATTTATACAGATGGCAGTTTATTATTTGCAAAAAAAATAATAATCAAATTCTATCATTAACTTTGAAGAAAAAAAATTAAAAAAAACACGTGTACTTAATAATTTAAATATATAAAAAAAAATAATAGACTATAATGCTTTTGTGTAGAATTATAGTTTGTAGTAAGGTCAAAAGATGGCAGTGGTAGATTATAGAGGAATTTTTAACTAAGGGTGGAAAAATCGAAGGGTAATTTGAGAACCATCTAAATGCATTATGCATGACGCCTTAACTTGCATTTCGAGCGGTTCGCTCTTTAACGGCCGTTAGGCTTATGTTTCGGTTTACTAAATGGATCGTTGATAACGAAAACGGATAAAGAAATGCAAAAGGGTCAGAAGAAAAGCGAGAGAGAAAAATGCGGAATGGCTTCAGGATGAAATGCTCGAGTTTAACGCATGAAATTATATTATTTATAAACATTTACTAATTATTTAAATAAACAAAGAGAAATTGTCAAATAAATTATTTATACAAAAAGTTTATCTGTAATTAATATATTAATGGAGTCCAAATGATGATGAGATCTATTATAAGTAAAGGTTTTTTAACAAGCAGAAAACAACCAAAGCTTTAATAATCTAAACATTGATTACAGAGCACCTAAAAATATAAACAGAGCACGGATAACTAATTAGAATTTACTGAAAGCAATATATTCAGCAGTAAACGTGAATGTATACTTTTCAAAGAATCGAAATCAGGTACAGGTAATTTTAATTTGCATATTGAACAGCTGATGTGAAATCAATTAGCAGCAGCGCTCCGCGTGCGCTCATCGGCTAGCAGCACGGAGATTATATCAGAAAATGGATTCTGCGGTCAATCGCGTGGCTCCGGTGCCGCACCGCAGCCAGCTTGCTCGTTGGCCCATTTGCTACGCCGCTGCAAGCCAACCCGATAGCGCAGGGCAGAGGTCCCCAAACTTTCCGTCCTGTGTACCAGGTGCTGAATTTTTCTGTCTTCAGTAGACCCCCAGTATTCAAAATATCAACTTCTAACGTGTTTCTGACTCTAATAAGCATTGCTGTTGAGTGGACTTGTGGACTATTTTAAAAAATGTTTTAATTCAACCTTTATAAATTAAAAAGATACAAAACGCATAAATGATATTGTCAAAATTATGAAAAAGATAATTAATGAAGACATGATTTCATGTGTTAAAAAAATCCAACTGTGTAGGTGGTCTTTACTATAGATATTGGATTTCAATTCAAAAATACTATATATCTAAGATTTCTTTGATACAAAGATGCCACAATTTTTCAAGTACTTCCAATTATCAGCATCAAAAAATATCTATTCGATATTTTTGTTGAAACACCCTGTGCAAACGATACCCACCGTGTCGAGAAATATTTTCATTATGATATTGGAAATTTGCGGCTCCACGTCAGGTTGAAATAAATTGAACAAAAGAATATTTGACGTGATATTTATTGTGATTTATTGATTAACGAGATGGTGTTTTGCGAGAACTCAACTGTAATGGTGCGGCGTATATTACGTTGTTATTAGTATTTTTTTTATTGTTTAATTTTACGCCAATAAATCTTATGTATTATGAAAAAACAGGCAAATTGAGCAAACAACATTTTAATATTACACAATTAAAGTAAATAAAAATTACAACGCGTTAAATCTAATTTTGATGAATAATGTTAATGAATTAGTTGTTTGAATTCACCATTCATAGTTGCTTATTAAATATTAAGAATATAGCTTATTTTTATTACAATTTTAAAACTTTATACCTGGTGCCTGAGGTACAATATTTCATTGGTCAGCTCATATATTTAAATTTTTAAAAACTTGTTAATATGGAAGAATATCCAATCAAAGCGCAATGCTTTTGTACTTTTCCCGTCGTTGCACCTTAAATAAATTTCCAACTAGAAAATTCATTCGCATTTCACAGAGAGTCCATAAGTTTACGTCATAACTGAAACCAATACCAAAATCGTTAATTTAAGATGGCGCCACAGCCACCCAAGATTAAGCGTCCTACTTATAGCGACCCCTATCTGGGAGACCCCCCCCTTAATCTATAGTGCCGGGGGTAGATATAACTCGGGTCTGAGTCGAGGGCTGGTCCACCCTGAAAACTTCCCCTTTGCCGAGGCAGCCGCATCTCGGCTCCTGAACACTCCGAGGCGTTCGCAGACAGACACGCGATGCTCGTCAAACTTTGAATTATAAATATTTATCTACGTACAAAACGACCGATAGCTTTAGTACATTACTTGAAAAGCTAATACATAGTTTTATATATAATATTTTATTAATTTATTTACAAATCGGGGTATATTGTGTTACTTGAGAAATATTTTTAATGAATAATAAAAATTTATATGTATAAAAACTCCTTGGTGTGTTCAGGTGGTTCTACAAAAAATGTTGATAAACTGGTAATATATAAGTGACGACCTGACTGGGGCCACAGGATCTGTTGGGTGGAGGCTATAAATCCCTCATTCCGTTAATCGGAATCGAATTCCTCCCGTTTTAGGTGTTTAATCCTGAATATTCTACTGTTTTACCATCACAGGAAGCCGGAATCGTCTTCGCATGAATAAACCATTATAACAGAGTAGTAAATCCAAGGTTGGATAAGTTCGTTTTTAAAAAAAAAAACTTATTTTCTATGATTTTTACCGAATATACTTTTCATCCATGTCAAACAACAATGTTTTTTTATCCGAGATTTCACAAGTAAGCGCTATAAGCTTGATGTTGAGGCTTTTTCACCTGATATTTTCTTCTTAACATATTTTGTAGATCCCAAAACCTCTCATAGTTTATAATAAAAAATGAAAAGCTTTTGAAAACAAATCCTCTTTGTTATAAGCTTTCTGTGATTGTATTGTATACAACCAGGTCAACACCAAAACAAAACTTACTTGCTATAAAAATGTATAACTTACCTCGATCTACTACATGCAGTCTTCTATTGTTAAAGAGTAATGAAGTTTGTAAAGTTTAAACTACTTGAAATTAAATACTTCCCTTATCGAAATGGAATCAATACTGTTGTCTTAATTTTTAAAACCATACAAAGCTTTTTTTAAGCACGTGTAAAACTTTTATGTTAACATCGTTTTAAAACCAAAAAAATTCTGCTTCTTAAGCCTGTGTAAATGGATACTAAAACATTATTTTAATTATTGTTGTTCATTCACCATCTTCGTGAAAATAAGAATACATTCTCATATCGTTTAGGGCCAGCGTTTCTTTGTGCAATAATCAATATTATAAAAAAGAAAGAACAGACATTAGAGATAGCCGATGTGGCAGGATCTATTGTACGGAGACTCGGCCTACAAGTAGATAGCTATAGGATCGTTAATGAATTTCCCAAGCAAGTTTAGTCGAGCGTGCGGGCTTAGGGGAAGGCCGGTCGGTGCCTTATTCAGCAAAACATACATCCTGAAATAATACATTAGAATCTAGTAAATAAAACTCGAAATACTCCGTCCATATGTCTGCTATGCAAATCACACAACTGGAAGGAATTTGCCACAACTGAATATATTGTCATTACATTAAATTAGCGTTTTAATACTGAACGAATCCGAAGTATTCACCCACACACGTCTATTGTGTATTTCTCGCTTCGCTACTTACTATATATATCCGGTAATATTTTGTGGCTATTAACTGTAACGAACTTTATCTGCAATAACTTGTGATATTATCCCCTATGACTTGGAGCTTTTTGGCGTTGGTTAGTAAAAGCGGACGTGAGCCGATTATGCCTCACGAAAAAAGTGAATCTACTGAAGAATGACGTTAAATGAATCGAAACATTATTTCAGCTTAACATTTTATTGCTGGACTAACCTCATAGATATTATATTCAATAGCGCTAAAAAAAATCGAAGCATTACAGGAACAGTTTCAGCGTGTCCTGACATTCGTTAGCATTCCAGGATGTGAGCTGCTTAGCTCATGACGTCATCACCAACTAACCACGTTGTTAAAGTTATAGTTAATTATTAATTCTACGATTACAGAGTTGAGTTAGACGCCCGCATTCACTGACAGAACCTTCAGAAATATTCTGAAGAGAAGAGCATTGATATGTATAGTTCGTGTGGTGGAGTGGAACCGAGATCAAAGCGAATCGTATGTGACACTAATCTACTGTGCCATACACAGTAGACATGTAGCTTCATACACCACCTTTATTATCACGTTCATTTTTATTTAAAAAATATACACTTAAAGTGTCAAAATATTTTTGTAGCATTAAAACAAAACGAAGAATTTATTCGGTTGCGTTTGTCTTCTTTATTACTCTGAAATAACTTTAACAGTTTGAGTCACTGTAATAATTTACTCGACAGACATTCGGTCGAAGCATCTGCCTAAAAAATTCGAACGTTTGCCAACTGCATCGTGGTATATCTGCATTGTATTGGTAATAAAGCACATAAAACGGCAATAAAGGAAAAAATGTTTGAAATGATTTATTAAGCATTCTTACAAATTTGCTATCTCGATACTGATTTATGTCATACATGAAAACAACACAGAAAATATTAAAATTGACTACAATTTTCTAAGAAATCCAAGAAGTAACTTGTGTTAATATCACATATGCTGTAACAATGTTGATAATTATTACTATTTTTGTGTATTTTAATATTAAAATTTATAAACGTATCGTCGAGCTGCTATGCTAGCGAATTCACAAAACAATGTTTATCGTAATATTTCGAAAATTTTACGACTTATATTAATTTTACTTTTTAAATTTCACAGAAACAAAGCTATTAAAAAACATCAATCTAGAAAAAGTAAGATGACATTAAAATTTTATTAAAAACACCCACAGATTAAATTAACAAAGAGATTTTGTCTTCTCTAGTATAAATCAAGCAATAAAAAAATGGGTTCAATTCGTTACTTGAATGACAGATAAATCTTGAAAATAAAGCCTGCTGTAGGATAATATAATAAGTTTGATAACTGAAAGCGCTAAAAAGCGGAAAAAAAGATCAAAGCCTCTAAAAGTGATTTTTCAAGATATCATCATGACCATTTGTACAAGACGAAGGCATTATCTTCGATAATTAAATGATAAATACATGTGTCTTTATTATGGTTATAAAGATGATACGCAAGTGTGAGAGAGTTCCACCAAGTACTTTCCACATTTTTCATACATAAATACGTGTATGATATGTATATTTTAACACTTGGGGTAATTATATGAGTAGGTAATACTGAGTCAGGGATTGAGCTGTAATTGCGGGCAGTCAAGTTGCATTGGATTTCGGATGCGGAGGCAGTATGCGGTGTATCGGCAGCCTCCAGACTTGAGCACCCATTTGTCTGGAAAGCCTTTTCAGTCCGACTGCGACTCGCCACAATGCACCCGCCCGGGGCTGCAACCCCCTGCCTCGGGGTGAATAATGGGAACGGGAAACCAGCTGGACTCTGTGAGAACAATTTCTTCATTATAAAAATATGCATGCATGAGAGAGCAAAACTCCATGAAAAGTATTTAGTACAGCCACTGAAATTTGCAATTGCAATTTATATGCTTCTGTACTTCCTGCGCTGAAAGAAATAAATTTAATATTTCGCAGAAATATAATTTGATGGTACCGTATATACGGGGGAATAAATTTCATTACAATATTTGTCGAATTGATATTTTTGATTGATGTCTTTTTATAGAGTAATTTTATGCTGCATATATATATATAATATGTATATGAGTGTTTTAAAGTCTGATAAAATTATTAAGATTATTTGCAAAAATATCAATATCGCCAGACTGGTCATAATAGAACGAGTTCTTTGCCAACAGCAGAAAACTTTAGGACGTTTGCGCGGCGTACAGGAAGTCAGATAAATATCTGTCGTTTCCTAAAACGACAAGGTAGAATATACAAAAAAATATCGTGTTGTATAGACAGAACATTTTTAACTAAAAACGAAAATAATTTATTGTAAAAACATTAGCAAATAGAACTCAATCAAGCGAGTTATATTGCCATTCCTGTTAAGAATTCTGAAGGTGCAAATAAATTAATTATCTACATTGCCAACAAATAGAAAATACTTTTAAGGACTACTCAGTCATTTAAGCCATATTCTGGCTATTAGGTTGTCCATATTTGTTGTTTACACACGGAGAATTACAAATTAAGCCAGTTTGGCATAGATATCCTTACTACTGTGAGAGGAGAATTCTTTTGAGTCATCTGTGCACCCTTTCAAACACGATAACATAGGAAATTTTGTAAGACTTTCGTACAAAGCATCCAGACTCATATATTCTCAAAACCTGGGATCTGAAAAAACTTTCAAATGTACGAGCGTTTTAACAATCTACAATTTTTTTCAACGCAAACTCTAGCATGGAGTTGTTTTAATGAAATTACTTTTGACATGATAGTGAAAATTCAATTTAATATTAAATATACGTAGAATGTAAGGATTTTTGTTTGTTAAGTGCAGAAAATGGTTTAATTTTTTTAATAAAACACACGATAAATATATTGTTTTTTTTTTTATTAAACAATAACCAATTAAGCACATTTTTTCATACATTGAAAACGATTAAAGAAAACTCTCAGAAAATATCATCGTGACTTGTGAGGGATTCGAACCCACATCCCCAAGCTTTCATGGCCGGTGCATTTATCCAACTATGCTAACAAGCCACTGCAATTTAGTGAGAATTTTTGATAATCATATTCTACATATGAACTAATATGCTCGGGCTAATCAATATTTAATGATTTGCAAACACTGGACTTTTTAATTAAAGTAACAAGTGAAGCATTTTTATATCCAAATCTGGTTATTATTATTTTTAAAATCTATTGATGTTTAGCCGAGTCGCGCACCATTCAATTATATTAATTTAGATTAATGTCAATCAGAATGCGTTTTTATTTACCCATGCAGGTATTAGTATGTTTATGTGATTAAGCACATTTTTTCATACATTGAAAACGATTAAAGAAAACTCTCAGAAAATATCATCGTGACTTGTGAGGGATTGCACCGGCCATGAAAGCTTGGGGATGTGGGTTCGAATCCCTCACAAGTCACGATGATATTTTCTGAGAGTTTTCTTTAATCGTTTTCAATGTATGAAAAAATGTGCTTAATCACATAAACATACTAATACCTGCATGGGTAAATAAAAACGCATTCTGATTGACATTAATCTAAATTAATATAATAACCAATTAAACAAAATTTGTACCTTAGTGTTATACTTTTCAAAGCTTGAGTTTAAAAAAACACAAAATCTAAAATAGTACATCTATGAAGTGATTAATTAAACAGGTGTACTGAAATAGCTTTGATGAAATAGAAATGATGTGGAAACTTAACTGATTAATCATGATTCTGGTTTTAACCAAGGGTTTTATTTAGATGCTTAGAAAAGAGGAGTAAATTTTATTAATTTTTCGTTTTTGATTTCCCGAGAAGTTTTATTAATTTATTAATTGTATTTTAAAATTTTACCCTTATTTTGGCATACTAATTTTAGGTCTTCAAACTGAACATTTAAATAAAAAAAAAATGATAAAGCTATTACGTAAGGTTTGAATTTTGGCCAAGGTTAAGAATAAATTTATAGCTACGGACGTATAACATACATATACGTCAAATATAATACAATCAGAATTATTTTCAATGTGTTACTTTTTGTTTGTTTGTGAAGGGGGCTTGTTAATTATTATCAGTGTTTTTATGCGGAAAAATCTACCCTTATTTTAGCATATTGATTAAGACAGATGTCCTTAAACTGGGAACTTAAATTTAAAAAAATTGATTTAGCTATTCTATTGCATGAGGGTTGAATTTTGGCAAGGGGTGAAAATAAATCTTTAGCTACGGACGTATACAATATATATACGTCAAATATACTAAAATGAAAATGTTTCTTTTTGTTTATCTGTGTAGAGGTTTGGATAGTGATTATCAGTGTTGATATACGGCACGTTGTTTTCGATTGGCAGAGAAGTTTTTTTTTTTTAACAATGGTATGCGGAAAAATCTACCCTTATTTTAGCATATTAATTGAGACAGAGGTCCTTAAACTGGGAACTTAAATTTATATAAAATATATAGCTTTAGCATGAGGCTTGAATATTGGCATATAAAATATATATATACGTCAAATATGTATTTATCTGTGTAGAGGGCTGGATAGTGATGATATACGGTAAGTTGTTGATTAGCAGAGAAGTTTTTTTTTTCTTAGCACTGGTATGCGTAAAAATCTACCCTTATTTTAGCATATTAATTAATACAGAGATCCTTAAACTGGGAACTTAAATTTATATAAAATATAAAGCTATAGCATGAGGCTTGAATTTTGGCATATAAAATATATATACGTCAAATATGTATTTATCTGTGTAGAGGGCTGGATAGTGATGATATACGGTACGTTGTTGATTGGCAGAGAAGGTTTTTATTTCTTAACAATGGTATGCGGAAAAATTTACACATATTTCAGCATATTAATTTAGATAGACGTCCTTAAACTGGGAACGTAAATTTATATAAAATATATAGCTATAGCATGAGGCTTGAATTTTGGCATATAAAGTATATATACGTCAAATATGTATTTATCTGTGTAGAGGGCTGGATAGTGATGATATACAGTACGTTGTTGATTAGCAGAGAAGGTTTTTTTTTTCTTAGCACTGGTATGCGTGAAAATCTACCTTTATTTTAGCATATTAATTAATACAGAGGTCCTTAAACTGGGAACTTAAATTTATATAAAATATAAAGCTATAGCATGAGGCTTGAATTTTGGCATATAAAATATATATACGTCAAATATGTATTTATCTGTGTAGAGGGCTGGATAGTGATGATATACGGTACGTTGTTGATTGGCAGAGAAGGTTTTTTTTTCTTAACAATGGTATGCGAAAAAATTTACACATATTAATTTAGATAGACGTCCTTAAACTCGGAACTTAAATTTATATAAAATATGTATAGCTAGCATGAAGCTTGAATTTTGACATAAAATATATATATACGCCAAATATGTATTTATCTGTGTAGAGGGCTAGATAGTGATGATATACGGTACGTTGTTGTTGATTGGCAGAGAAGGTTTTTTTTTCTTAACAATGGTATGCGTAAAAATCTACCCTTATTTCAGCATACTAATTTGGGCAGAGATCCTTTATCTGGGCATTCAAATTCATAAGTTCATCCCGGGGATGACCGGGGCGGGAGGGCGAGCGCGCGGGCGCGGCGGGGGCGGGCCCAGTCGCGCTGTGGCCGCCGCCGCGAGGGGACGTCAGGCGCTCCACCACCGAGGCTCGCACCTCACCCCTACCCGCCAACTTTCGAATTCAAAAACCTCCGCCGGCAGATCCTCGACGGTCGGGGATGGCGTCCGCTCGCCCCCGCGCCCCGCCATAGCCGACCCGACACCGCCAGCCAGTGACGCCGGCTGCTTTTTCAAATTTCCCAAAAGGCGCGAGGCTGCTCCCCGACAAGCAAAAAAAACGTACAACAGTTTTCCTTGAGGGTGCAACGCAAACTTTTCATCACTGTGATCGTGCAAAATCATAAAAAATAAATAAAAAAAAAACACTTTATTCAATAATACGTTACTAACAATTCTGTGTTTCGAATGTTTTTTGTTGTTGTTGCAAATGTTGATAGTCCAAATGATCGATCGCTGAGTTGAAATCTAAACGTGAAAATAATATATATATATATATATATATATATAGAAACTGAAAACGTTGTTGCATTGAGTATATGTAATATATATATATATATATAAAAGTTCGAAAATGTGAAAATATGCAAAGTTGCGGAAAAAATTGTAAAAAAACTTGTACAAAAGGAGGTTGAAGGGATTAGAGAAAAAGACGGGGGTAGAAGAAGGAGTTCCGCCGGGGGGCCGAGGCTGCGTTATGTGGGGAGCGCATCGGGGTCACGGGGCCACGCGGGTCCGCCTGCCGCCAGGACTCTCTCCTGGCGCTTACGTAACCCGCGGGCTCGCCCCCGCCGCCCCCGCCCCCGCCCCCGCCCCTGAAGCCTCCGGGGCGCTCGCCTCTCCTTGCAGTAGCGATCGTTCATAGTCGAGCGATCCTCGAGCTCGAGCTAGTGGTCCCGTAGCCGTTAATACGTAGTGGTTATTAAAAAAAAAAAAAAAAAGTTCATTTACGCGCCGATGGCCCGACGAAATAAAGCTATATTCTAAATGATGTACATAAAACTAGGATAACGTTGTTTTTTTATTTTTTTTTTATATGTATAAGTAGTATAAGTACGGGATAATAAATTCACACCGCCGCCGAGAGCGCTCGCCGCGAGTTTATCGGGTAACAAAGTTATGACATTAAATACTACATAATTGCGAGATTGCAAGCCGAAGTAAACGCGCGATTATATTTTTGTATGTGCTAAAATAATGTTTCAACGCAATAAATAATTAAACGGAGCGCAGTGAGTATTGTGAATGGTATTCGTTGGGGAGAGTATGGGATACGTCGACTCGGTGTTTGAATTTGGGGAGATGGAGTTTCCGGTGGCGCGGGTGGCGCAGGTGGCGCAGGTGGCGCGCTTCCGGCTGCGGGCGCAGAGGCTGTCTGCAGGGGTGCTGCGCGCCTGGTTGCTGAGCGCGCTGGTGGCGCAGGCCGCAGTGGCCGGCAACCCCGACGCCAAGCGCCTCTACGACGACCTGCTCAGCAACTACAACAAGCTCGTGCGCCCGGTCGTCAACACCACTGACGTGCTGCGCGTCTGCATCAAGCTCAAGCTGTCGCAGCTCATCGACGTGGTGAGTCTGCAGAACATCCCAGCCCTAGCTTAAGAGATTCAAATTTTCCTGCTAATATCAACCAAGATTTGACTATTCATGTCCATCGCTAGCCACTACATTTTCCCATATTTCGGGCAAATCATGGATTCCATCTCAAAAGAACTGTACGTCTTTTGAAGCCAAGAAAGAATCAAGCCAATTTTTGATACCCTGTTCAGAAGTGAAGCGTATTCCAGAAAGGGCATTCTGCATCGATTGAAACAAGTGGTAGTCGTAAGGGGCAAGGTCTGGGCTATAAGGCGGGTGAGGCAGAACTTCTCATCCTCTGTTTTCCAAATAGGTTTTTACAGATTTAGCAATATGTGGCCGAGCATTGTCATGATGGAAAATTACAGACTCGTGCCTGATCGCATATTCTGGCATCAAACGCATCAATTGTTGTCTGTAGAATTCGCCCGTGATAGTTTGGCCCGGTTTCAGCAGCTCACAATGCATGACACCCTTCTGATCCCACCAACTACACAGCATTACCTTGGCGCCATGAATATTTGGCCTGACGTCGATGTTAATACATGTCCGGGCTTACCCCATGATTTTTTACGCTTCAGGTTGTCGTAGCGAATCCATTTTTCATCACCAGTGATGATACGATGCAAAAATGACTTTTTTTGTGGCGTTCAAGTAGCATTTCCGAAATGCAAAATCGCCTTTCAACGTCTCTCGTATCTTGTATCGTATCATTCATATTATTGGTACTACAATTTTACGTATGGTTTTCAAAGGAAGTCTAGCTGATTCCGCATGCCGATGGTTTCAGTGTCCTTGCGATCCCCACCAGAAGATCGCAACCAGGATGTAAATGAGTTAGTGGTTGCAGATTAGCGAGACAATCCTTGGCAGGAAGCCAACTTCAACTGGGACAGACACCCTCATGAACCCTGAGTCGAGGGTTCACCTCTTTGCTCACGGCGATCGCACAGTATGTTTGGATAAAGGATTTTACTCACATATCAACAGCCCAGGATACATCTCTATAATGATTCATAAAGATATAAATTATTAGGCTATGATTAAAAATATATAAAATGAACATCAAATACGAATATACTATAATATATGGGTCAACGTCTATAATAAGCAAAGTATGTATTTTTTATTTATTTAGAAACTTCTTGTTTAATATCAAAGTAGGACTCGTTTTTACCTTCAGACCAGACATTTTCTGAAGTACAATCAGCGGATGTTTTACTCCAGGTATGTTTCTATTCTAGAAGCCCTCAACTCTTCTAGGGTAGAGCGTTTACATTCTAGTTTTTCACTGTGTGGATCTTTTGTCTTTTGCGAACGGTTACGACGAGTATGAATTTCCAAATGACTCAAAGATTTCAACTCTTTTAAATGCAGACTTATAACGAAAGCACTGTCGACTAGAAAAGGTAAATTGTATTACATGAATTTTATATTTTCTCCGTGGAATATGTTATTTCAAGCTTATTTGACGTGGAATTTTTTTATATTGACGTTCTTTGATATTTTTTTGCTTTGACCTAAAATCTAGTTAACTATCAGTGTGATGTCAACCTGAATATTCCAGTTCGATTAACATTCAATTAGTCAATCTAAAAACATGTTCATTTATACTATTATTTCAATGTTTTTAAAATGACTAAAACGTTTGATTTTATAGAAAAAAATTAAACATGCATTGTTTGTGTGGAAAACGATTTGTAAAAATATATTTTCACGATGATGAATAATATTGAAAAAACCATAAATAGCGTTAGTGGGAATATCATAAAAAGTAGCTATTGGCATTTTTTGTTGTAATTTGGTCGGTTGTCGGTTGTGTCACGACGTGTGTAGTGCTTTTTCAATTCCATAGTCAAAGCCATCCTTCTTATGTCATTTCATCGGCGCCTGGCTGCTGATGCATTACCTGTCAAGTGTGCGATTTGCATGTGTCATGCCAGGTAATTAATCGGTATCGCACACAAATCGTGGTCTACAAGGTATTCAATTAGAATTTGATTGCAGGAATATTTATGATCATGAAGCAAAAACTTACTTATATATGATAAACAATTTTAATATATATTTTAATTGAAATCAATCATAACCTGTGAATTTAAGTATTCTACGCTGGCATAAAAAAAACAGTATATTGATTAAAAAAATCCCATGAAACTACGAATTTACTGTAAAATTAAAAATAATCTTGCGATAAACTTTATTTTAATGTGCATATTTGTTAAATACCCAATGAAGGATTTTTGAAATTAAAAATAAAATTTTCAATAAATTCTAATTTCTAACTTTTCTGAAAAACTAATAAAGATTTTTCTCCTTATTACCTAAATATTGCATTTACAATAAACCTTTATAGTTATAAATGCGAATTATTTGTAAATATCAAATAAGTCAATAATTTATGTGCGTTTTTTATCAAAACCTAATTAAAATTTTCATTTCCATACTTACAGCAGATTTACTCTGGAAATGTAATGTTGTTTTAAAAACGTCTATGTCATATTGTTTCTTACGTTTTTCTCGGTTCATTTATTCTATAAGAGAAAATCACGAACCTATATTGTCTTCGTTATTGGTATCATTATAATTAATGAGTCATTATTAAACAAAGAACTCCATCGATTGTCAAATTATCTCTCATCCTGATCTTCCACCCTATTCCAATAGGGTATTGGTCCTTAATTTATTCTCATTAGGCCAGAAGAATACGGTATATTAAAATGAATTCTACTTAATATTGTTTTTAAGATTCTGCGAATTTCATAAACTATCTGTGGGTTAAAGTGGTAAAAAAATCTTAAAAGGTGACCACGTAAGTGATTGATGACTGAAAATAAATATTTATATTGATAATGGTCGCTATGACCTGCGAACACATTTGGAGAGGTGCGTTCGTTATAAATGTACTCTAAATTAAAATAAATTTATATGTAATGCGGCATAATACCCAATATCACGATCCTACCAAATTATCTCAGCTGGAATGTCTTAAAACAAATTAATTCCCCAAAAGATATTTAATTTCTAATATGGCAAATAACTCACTGACCGTACAACATACTCCCCTGCACTTCAAAAGGCAGCTTCAAGCAGGCTTATACCCTCTCAAGTGGAGCTTTTGCAAGGCTTTGGTAGACTTCACAAATTTTGCCACATAATAAAAATGAAATCGTCAGAATTGCATTGAATTCATTCATCCATGAAGTGTATTTCCATAAAAAAAACTTTATACAAAGCAACAAATTATTTTAAAATTTGATTATTTATTTAGACAATTTATTCAACATTTTTATCATTTATTGCTACTTCATGTATAAAAAAAAATGTTAATAATTAAATGACTTGGCTTTTTGAGTTATTTTGTTAATGAGCATTTTTGGTTTTAAACGAAAACGAAACCATTAAAAGGCGAAAGTTCTCACTATTTAAATGATTGTAATACTTCAAAGAGATTTAATCAGATTTAGTTAACAAAAGTTGAGCTTTCACAAATATTAATGTATCTCTTTGATATCAGTGTATTCATACTTGTTTAAATATCAAATATTACATATTTAAACAGCCGTGGATTCAAGTTTCTATTAATCCCATACATATTGTATTACACAGGAAGTTAACGTCAATTCTGATTGGCAGCAGAACCGTTCTGTGTCTGATACTGTCGAACAAGTTGCACATAAATGCAATGGCTATTTTCTGAATAAAGTCGTTGTACATTTGCAGTCCACAACTGACGTGGTTGATTCAAAATCAAATTTCAGTTCTCATTTTAATGGCTGCACATTTCTCAATGTAAATGCAGTTGAGCACGTTTACACACGAACGCGACAAACACGATAAAATGTTGCATATTTCAAGCGTAGTTTTTTAAAAAAAATATGTGGCCATTACGCAGAAATAGAGTTATAAAAATTCAAAGTAATTTAATTTGTCTATATTTTGTCAGTATTAGGTTTTTTTTACCTGCTACAAAGAAGCAGTACTTAATAGTGGATAATTTTAATATTTAATTGAATTTTTTAAAATACTTTTTTGACACTCTATTAGTTCAATTCATTTGCAATATAGAATACTAATTATAAACTGAGCGATCTAATTGCCCAGGTAGCACGAAAAACTTGTACATAAATTTCATTGTTATTGCAAAACTATAATAGTCAAAATAATTGCACAATCACAGTGTAGCAAAAATAAAAATATAGTTTTAAAAAAAATTATGTTAATTATTGTTGGTATATTTGTCGAGCTTACGTCGACTTTAGGTCACCCGGCCTGTGGCATGTTTGTGCATATTTTGTGCCTAATTACATCACGTAGACAACACAAATTTGCAAAATTATTGTGACCGTACGAGGTATTTAATGCATGAGCTAAAACTAAAACAAATATTTAATCAAAAACTAATTACCGCAGGTAGTGTAACAGACGATTTGGTCTGCTTTTCTAATTCTACTGAGCGGCGCTAAAATAAATCAGAATACCCTGAAGTGAGAACATTATACAGCCTTAGAAGTATTTTTAATCCCATATAATCAATCACCCCCGGGTACAGCCTCCTGCTCCGCCTCCCAGCGTCAGGCGCACGCTTCTTCGCTACTTTTCAAAAATAAAATTAACCCAATATTAGTAAAACACTTTTTAGTTAAAGAAAATATTCAAACAAAGTAACTTTGTTTTTGATTTTCAAGGTAAGAGCACCGAAAACATGTAAAAACGTTGACGCGAAAATATTTCAGTAATAAAGTTTTTTGTAATATATTTGAATAACCTTCAGCGTGAGGCACTGAGATATTTTCGCAAGTATATTACAAATTGAATATTTTAATATTATCTTATGTGTTGAAGAAACATCATATAAAGTTGTCATATATCTTAATAAAAAAAATCTAGTTTTAATTTAATCTTGTTGAGGGACAAGGCATTTGATTGGTGAAGATCCATTATTATAATGATAAAAGTAACATCGTATTCTGTCTTCACTTTGAGTTTATTAAATTTTTTGCATGACAAAGTTTCGAACAAATAGACTAGGTCATCATCAGATGCACAACTAAACTGTTTAATTTAGTTATGCATCTGATGGTGACTTAGTCTATTTGGTCGAAAAAGGCATGCAAAAAATTTAATAAACTCAAAGTGAAGATAATACAAAGTTACTGTTATTATTATATTAATTTAATCTGTTTGCTGATTCAATATCAACGAAATCTCTTCCCGAAGCATTAGATAAAGCCTCATATAAAGTATCAAATTCTTAATCAAATATTAAATCTATTCAAAGGCTTTATGTTCAAACATAAACAAAAATAGAGTTAAAACTTTAAAAGAACCGATGAAGGTTCATTATGATTTTCTCTTAAAATGCAAGTGCTGAAAACGTATCTAATCGCAGTTTTCTATGCACGCTTCCAACTGCTACCTACGTTCCCAAAGTATATAAGAATGTATGTCACCCCTGTTGGCATAAAAAAACTAAAATTAGACACATGATTATTTTTAAACTGCTCAAAACAGAATAATACAATTTCAGCATTCATACTCAGAAAGAGCACGAGGCAAGCGACCGTCGCTTATTTTTTGACTCCAGAAATTCTTTTTCGAGACCCGAACTTTATTTTTAATCCGCGAAGTTCCTTTTTCATCTCAGAGAGTTAAAAACTGGCATTGTAATTTTCCGCTCTCTTTGTAATATATGGAGGTATTCTACGCAAGCCACACACGTATCCGGACTCGCCGTACGTGCCGTATCGACAATAAAGCCAAAAAATGAATCGCATTTTTTTCTGAATACTCAGAAAATTATTCATATAATCCAAATAACTTTTATTTAAAAAAAAAAATTTTTACCCTCCAAAACATTTTACTTTTATACTGAACATTTCTCTTAAGCTTCTTTCTTATTTATTTTATAAGCTTTTGCAAAATTATTCAATGGTTTCTTTTCACTTTATAAAGTATTTTGTTTTAATTTCTGTAAACGCAAATGTAAGCATGTCAACTTACAAAATTTTAAGACCTTAAATGTCTACAAGAAAAGCTTAATATTACAAGGTCCTATCGGTGTCGGACTCTTTATTCTAGGCATAAACGTTTATAACAACTTTAAGTAGTGTTCGCAAAGTGCCTCATTTATTTTTCCCTTCAGTTTTATAAAATTAAATTTTGTTATAAAATACTTAATGCAGAAGTATACAAAAACTATAAAAGTACATAAAGTTTTTATTTGATTCCATCACCACATATTTATTGGTAATAATAAAACGATAGTATAAAAGTAGAAAGATGGCCCATTCCTAATGTCTATCTATTTGAAGAAATAGAAGGCTTAAAGGAATCTTTTCATCTAAAAATGTTAAAAGAATTTTCAGAAGTACTCCGTTCATAGTGATGGATAAATATCGAGAATTTCAGCCGGATATGATAGGAACCAGTGAGGTGAGAAATAGCGATTTCACAGATCGACTAACGAAGATGCTCCGTAGGAAACTTTTATTCATTGGGGTAGCAAAATTGTGGCTGCCATCATACTTCGTATATTATAAAAAATAGCAAGAAACAAACATGACAACACATTAATCACAAAATATTTCTCATGATAACTTTAAAGTTCTACAGATACAACAAAAAAATGTAATTTCGCATACATGCTTAATTACGTCTACATGTAGAGATCTGTCTGAGACTTGTCAAAATATGCCAAACAAGCATGTTGGCGAAACCAGTGGTGTAAAATAATATCTTTTAAAGATTAAAAATTATCATACTATAAAATAATATCAAGATAATTAACACTACTCTTCTGTTAAATTAATTAAATGACGAATATATCATTACTTGTTTTTAGTGTCGATGTTATCGTACTTCCTATATTTACACTGAAAATCAGAACTAATAATTTGTGCAAAGTGAAATCCTGGAAACTCACAGCAAACCACGGCGGAGTCGTCCTTATATATTGACTTTAATTTCCTACTGCCTCAGTTCGCAGTAACCGAAACAGGGGAATTAGTGTTATAGTTGATCTGTCGAGAGGCGGAAGGCTGCTAGATACATGACAGGAGGCTGCGAGGGGAGCAGATCATGATGTGATGGGATTGAAGCTTAGGGGATGAATTGGATGAAGGCGCGGGAAAGGAGGTGTTTTCAGATATACGAGTAGTGGCGCTGGAGTAGGAATTGGTGCAGCGAATATTTGAAAAGATGCGAAATTTTTATCTACGTATACATACATATCCTGTAATACAGAAAAAGACTAGAAAAACCTCGATGCACCTCGATAACCAAGCATTTTTTTACGCTCAACATGACGTATTGCCAATTGAAATATGTAAATATTCCAGTTTATTTTCGAGCATATAACATTATATGCATAAGCTAACGCAGTAAAGTTTTTTTTGCATACTTCAACTACTAGTTTTGAAATTAAGTTGTAAAATTTATGGAGCGTATTATAAGGACTATAATGCTGAGCGCAATAAAAATAATACTGACGTTCGCGTAAATATTTCAGCATTCTCTGAGTGTATGAAGCGTCTCTATGCCGTTAAATAAAGCATAGCGCAAACATACCCGGAGCTACCCTTACAGGCACCACCTACTTAACTTCGGCAATTGGTGACAACCCTCTGCAAAATGCTAAGAATTTCAAGGCTGTTGTGAGAATTCCCCGTACACGGATGGGTAGCATTAAGTAAATTTCAGGTGGGCGGATATCTGATGGTCTGACGGCGAACCCACCCCGAGGCTGAAGATAGCGAGGCTGCTGGGGAAATTGGCTCGGTGGAGTAAGGCTTCTTGCCGTTTGCAAGATATTAAAGGGGGTGTTTACGACGTGTAAGTAATTTAGATCAAATCAATTAATCTATAATAGTATCGCTATTTCTGCAGAGTAGATAATCACGAAATTAATTGCATTTTACAAATAAATACTAATGCATAATTGATTGAAGTTTATTGAAATTTAAGTGACACTTTCAAACTTTCTTCGTTGGAAAGTTTGATTAATGGTGGAAGAAAATACATCAGCGATGTCTATCGATAAAACAAGAAGTATAAAAACTTATTTAATAATATTTGTTTAGTAAAATTCCTTTCATAAAATAAACAAATTTCATTGAAGTATAACACTTTTAGTCAGTAAACAATATACATTAATTAATAATAAAGTACTTTCCTGACAGATTATGAAAGAAGGTTTTTAGACAAAAAGTAAACTAGTCTTTTCCTATTCAGCTAAAAACGCTCAATTCAAAAATTATAATTGACTGTAAAATTATACAGAATAATGTAAATACACTACTTATAATATTGACTGAGATTGTAGTTTATTCTACTTCTTGTGAAAGCATTAAATCTTCATTGAAGACCAGTGACACATCAAAAAAACTTGCTAGATATTGAAAGATCCATATTTTTTTATAATTACTGGGAGGTTAAATTATTACTGACCTAAATACTAATATTAGTTGATTAGTAAACGTGTTTGTAAAAAGCGATATTTGACTTTTTTTAAATGTCCGTCAATAAAAACGTTTATTCATTACACAAGGTATACCATAATTTTAATTAAATTAAATCAAAGTATAAGAAAATCAATTCAATGAATTTTTCAAGTACTACTGTCTGTTTTAAGTGATAGAAGTATCGGAAAACCCTTGTAGGCCCGAAACCTGTATCAGTTTGCCTGAATCCAAAATGTCAATCAGACAAACCCCATGATGATCGGATCCGGGGATTTGGGTTTAAGGGATCCGCCCGGCCATCCCCCTCGGATTATAAATTCAGAGCTGTGTCATCTTGACAAATGGTTTTTACAATTCCGACACTCTTTATGCTCGGAATAGAGAAAGAGTCCCTAAAAATCAATGCCATACGTGAAAAAGATAGATGCGGCAGTTTGGGACCCTTTGCACATTTTCATTAAAGAACAACATTTCAACAAAGTATTACTAATATTAAACTACATAAATAGTCAACAAAATCTGTATTAATGTAAAAAAACATATATAGCACACATTTTAATACATATGATGTTAAATGTATAAATTGGTTTCCTGAGTGTTAAGCTGCTCGAACCATTTTAGGAGATTTGTGAGGACTGAAAAGCAGAAAAACTGAAAACATCAAGCATCACTGAACACCCAAAAAACCAAATCATTTAAAAACAACGGGTGACAAAACCTACGAACAAACTTAATGTTCCGTGTATTTCCGTAATACTTTCAGTATAAAAAGATAATAGCAGGCTGTGGAAATCATAGAGACTTTCCAACTGTATTGGAAAATATTCTTTAAAAAGTTTATTATAGGAAGAGTTTTTTGTGTGTACATTTTATGTTTCGTTTTCATGACCGTCCAAGTTTTTATCTCTCCATCAACATAGACCCAGTCGAGAAGTCAAACACCACCCCGGAGAAGCATCATTTATCTCCTTCAAAATGTCAAGGAAAAAAACACTGGCTGTCGTTCAGGCGCGAGAAACATTTCTATTTTATCTTAACCAGAGGGTCCTTTTCAGGATTTCATTTTAGACAATATAATGGCCTCATGTAGTTGAAACAATATCACTCGACTTTGGTTTTCCTTTTCAAATAAAAGTGGGGCGTTAAAAACGAGTTTTATTAAAAATGTTCTTGGCTTAATTTAAATATCAAAATATTTCTTGCATAATCTGATGCGAGCGAGGGAGGACCGGCGCTCGGTTTATCTGGCACGTACCGAGTAAGTCGTAACTAAACCTTTTTCCGAGAGAGTATCTTGGTTTTATTTATACTTAAGATTAAAATGATAGTAACGCGTAAAGTAAAATAAAAACATTTTAGACTCGTTATTATGCTGCCCGTTCTTCCAACGAGTTCGTTGTAAGCTATCCGTAAAGTTTAGCGGATTTTTCGTAGTAGCTTTTGAGATAGTAAAAAAGCCACAGTTCTTTGTCGTAAAGTAAGCGAGTTTGAATTTAAGTAAATAAAGTTTATAAGTGCTTAGAAAATATAGCCGTTTTCAACTAAGAAGCAGCTTTGAGCAAAAAATCTGAAATTTACTGTTGGTGTCTTGACGTCTCGGCATTACTTTTCTAAACTTATTTTTCTTAATCATCCAATTTTTAGGATACACCGAGTTGATCAAATGTAAATGTATGCTGTTCTAGAGCTGTTATATTTTACCTGAATACATACAGGCAGCTAAACTCTTTTCTATCGAGATATTGCTGTGTGAGAAAGGATTGCACAGAACCTTTATTTGCACTGTACAGGTGCCTCCTCTTTGAATGTGATAATTTCACGAAAGCATATCGCTTTATTCAAAGACTCTGGAATTTCAAGAAGCCTTTGATAGTTGGCTGAGATCTTTCAGTGAAAAGAATTTTAAGGTAGGCACGTAGCGATCGATACGATCAGAGAGTCAGATGAATATAGTCTACACGAACTATATTACCATTATATTGTGTATTCTACATAAAGAGAAACGCGATATGTATTAAAAATGTTTCATTAATTGTATTCTAATACATTAACACTCCAATGTATGATTTTTGGTATATGTGTAACATTTTATAGCTGGCTGAAATAAATTATTGAAAATAATTCAAAGGTAGGGAAACAGCAATCGATGCGATGAGTGAATCAAATTAATTTAGCCTATATGAATAATTTGATTATCTTATTTACAATATTTTATTTTATAATAATTTAGCATATAGCTTTTGAAAAATATATAGCGTTTCTTAAATGGCTATGAGCAATTATTGAAAAGAGTTTTGATGTTCACCCTTAGTTAGTTAACTTCCATACATTTTTTAAAAAGTTTATTTCTATATAAAAATATAATTTTACGTATAAACCTTGGTTTATAGTGAGATGATTAAGAGCCTTGGCTCTTTTATTTTATTTAGCATTATTCGCACATACTTAAATTGTTTTTGAGGTTCTTGATAGCAGCTGAGAGCATTCAGGGGCATAGAATTTTAAAGTAGACACGTTGAAATCGATATGATCTGTGAGTCAGATGAATACAGGAAAATACGGTCTACAGCCATAATGTTGTCTATTTTACATTAGAGCAGCCGTAACGCACTGCCGTGAATTTTTTATACACGAAATGTAATAAAATTTTCTTTCTTTTCTTATTCCACTGAATGTCATAGTAAACGATAAAACTTACAGAAGAGCGCCGAGAGAAGGAATGACAAAAACATTCGCGAATATGACAGTGCCATATAAAACAGGTATAGATACCTACTTGCTATTCTTACAGTTTTATTGAAAGGGTTGACTGAATTAATCTTCAGGGTTGTTCAACATTTACAGTTTATAAGTATGCAAACACAAAATGAACTTTTGATGCCTTCGAAAAAAAGACGACTGTCTTCATTTTGAGTGAGATATATATTTTTTTCTAATAAATGTTCAATATTAATGTTATTGAATCCATATGTGTAAATTATTGTGAAAGTTATGAGGATATTTTTCTCGTCCTAAAATAGCACAGAGTTTATATTTTTGCATTATTTAAGTGTTAAAAAAAAAACATAAGTAGAATGGTACCAAAATCGATTAATTCAATAGTAGGAAAAAGTTCATACGAAAACTTCGAAATACCATATATATAAATGTAGAGCTTATTTTTTTTCATTGTTATTTGTGGCTGGTAGTTCTCTGCTTGACTTGATACATGATTTCCTGGCATTTATATATTTTTCTTATCTCTAAGTGGTACTTTACCAATTTTACATTTCTAGGGTATCGATTTAGGATGCTTTAGGGCCGACAAAAGTATTTTTTCAGAGTAATATATCCTTTATAGTTGTATATTTGTATTTTCAAAGAACACCAGAGTGCTATATCCTTTTTCATCAATATATTTGTGTTTTTTAGAGATATTACTTTGAGCATCTTTTTTCTGCTTCATTGTTGCTCTATATTCTATTTTATTTATTTCAACCAGAAGTGTCTCAATGAATTATAAATTGACCGAAGGTTAACTCTTAAAATAATACTATAGAATAAAGCTTTTACAATGTAATGGTTATATATAAATATTTATTGTTGCATCTCGGATACATTGAATGTTAAAAATCATTGAAACAAAACTGAACTACACAGTCAAAAATTTAATAAATATACCAAGGGACCAAATGTTGTTCCATAAGAAGTTGGGACCCTGTAAACTGGAAAGTCCTCGAAATAGTTTTCTAAGTAAATAATCCGCTAATACGGGTTTGGGGCAACTGATCCCAGCAATATTATTAAAACAGGAAGTAGCCTGTAGGAGGGCGCGAGGAGGCAGCGAGCATGGGGGTTGTTTCTTCCCCTTAGACGCTGCTACCACCACCAGCTCTCGTAAGCTGAGGAAGCTGAGACTTGTAGTGGTTTCTATTAATTATGCAACGACCTAGCGATCCAAGAATCATTATTTACAAGTTTCCAAATGTATGAAATAATTGAGCAAGATACGGAGAGCTTTAGCGAAAAGTTTCAGAGGGGAAATATTATTCTTTGTTTTGCATTCTGGCATTGTATTTGTATATAAATTTGCAATTATAATGACGCTCTAGCATTTTAAATTACTTGGACACACCACTTGGTGTGCTGTTGTGCACAAGACGACGATAAACGCCTCCTAATTTGCACTGCGGAGAGATTATTGTTCTAATTATTAGACCGAATACAGACATTAATTAAATTGGTTCTAATAGGGTTATAAATTTAATGTTAACAACTTAGTTCATAAAGTAATCACTTCAATGCTGATAGTTTTGACACAAATCGATATCTTAAATGTAGTTCTATTTAATATTTGATGTAGACCGATTCAATGTAAATTTCAAGTCCTATTGCTATCGTAAAAGTTTACATAAGCATTGCTTTACTAAAGCAAATAATTATTCGCAACCGAAATATAAAAACCTTTTATATTTAATTGAATTTAAGAAAAATATTTACAATTTTTTTTTATGGATCACTGTTTTCAAAACCACACTACTTTTCCAAAACAAAAAAAAAATGTTTGGTTGATATATTGATACACTGTATTTTAAATTGTGATTTTTTTTGTTGTTGTATTTATCATGATAATTTATTTAAAAAAATTGCATTGGCTCATTTAAAAATATATTCAATATTTTAGTACACAATATGACATATTCTATATATAATAATGATAAAAGTACCTTTGTATTTTGTCTTCACATTGAGTTTATTAAAATTATTTGCATTACTAGTTTCGACCCAATACACTGGGTCATCATCAGATGCATAACTGATGATGACTCAGTGTATTGGGTCGAAACTAGTAATAATTGCAATTAATTAATAAACTGCAAATAATTTTAATAAACTCAAAGTGAAGACAGAATACAAAGGTACTTTTATCATTATAATAATGGATCTTCACGAATCAAATGCCTTGTCCCTCAACAAGATGACATATTCTTTACGAAAGCCATCATATGGCAAATTATGAGTTATTAAGAAAATTTTTCGAGTTATATGTAGTAGGCATCGTTTAACTGGTGCATGGGTTGTAATTTAGTATTCAATTGGGTTCATGGTGATTTCGTTTCATGGGAAGCCCTGCATAGTGGTGGATTGTGCTAATAAAGCAGTGGCTCAGGTGAGCCTTGCGGCGGCAACCCCTGCACAGTATCGGGTGGTTTATGGGAGCGCATTGCAGAGACTCGTCCACGAGACGAACCTGCATATCAGTATGCATAATGAACGCCCCAAGACACTTCGTACTTAGTCTTCATGTACTCATATCATGGATACAACTCCCTTGTAGTCCAGTGGCTTGCACACTCGCTTGCCAACCAGCAAGTTTCGAGTTGGACTTCCAGTTGCGGTGTTTATAATAACGTAGATCCCAACAGCGCAAAGCCCAGTCATCAGGGATATGCCAGTTTTTTTTATTGAGAAGTTGGCACGATTGTTTAGGTCGCAAGCTGGAATTCAGTTGGAGCTGTATAAAATATTAAGATGATATATTTAATTATTGTGTACCGTGAATTTACAAGATTGCTTTTTCATGAATCCGAGTCTCTGAATTCAGGTCTTAGTCATAGTTCATTTTTATTTATCATATACTTATATCATTAATTTATATATGCCTCGTCGTTTCGTAGTTGGCATGCTCAGAACCCGGTTCAAGCTGTTTTTAATTTACTGTAAATTTCTTCATCGTTCTTTATTCTTCTCCAAAATTAAAGAAATCACACAGAAAATTATGAATTACTTAGAAAAAGTCTCAAATTGTGCATAGTTAAACAATGTTTAATTTATGGTTGAATGTTGCTGTTAGTTTGTATGATAAAATGTTTAAGAATGGATATAAGTTTTGGAATGGTAATTGTGAGTGTTTTATTGTATCAAGTTGGCGGTGGTTTGGTAACGACTCCCCTCTGAATCAGGTTATTAATGCCTTTGCAAAACAATTTTGAAATAAATCACCCTAAAAACTAGTATTATCTCTCCAAAACTGAAGGTTCTAGAACAAATGTACAGTTTAATAGTTGCTGTTTGACAATAACTACTATACTCCTTAGTTTTATTTTGCAGATCTGAAAATAAGAATTTATTACGTAATAAATGTTTTTGAAAAACATTGGCTAAGAATATTTTTGTCCATAGGTTCACCGTAGAATTTTAAAGACTTCCTTTTGTTAACACAAGTATATTTTAGTTATTCAGTGTATCCACATATAAGTATGTGGGTTCCCTTATAACTTCTCGTAGTAATTTTGTTATTTAAATAATAAATATTACATTTTATTTTGGCTGTTAAATCTTTTCAATAACAACATGATCTTCTCTGGCTGGTTTTACAGCATAATTAATTCGTTTTAATTGCGGTTTATTACAATTTAAAGGAGTATTTAGTGGAATTCCATTTTAATATTTTATTTAGAATATGTATATATTACATCTAAATGGTATTAAGTTAGGAATTTTTATTTAATAAACGTCGAGTATAAAAGGTATTTCCATAAATAAAAGTGATTATATTAAATAAATGCAATATTCTATGAAAGCTGAAGTCTATATCGAGTTTTCTGCGATCTCCGAGAATGGCGTCGTTGGAAAATTGATATTTCCTGCAGCCTTTCAAGCCTATTTCCCTTGGTGACTCCCGCTCCAAGCATGTCAATCAACATAAAAAGTATACTCGGCTATATATTTTACTAGTCACTACTAGAATGTCGCACATGTGAGCAGAATTCCATCAAAGTTGTAAGCTTGAGTGGAAAAGCATTTTAATGGGGCTTTTATTTTCACTTATATGAACATAACTCCCTTCCATGACTCTCTAAAACACTCTGGAATAAAACATAACAATTGACTACAGAATGACTAATGGGATGAATACAATCAATATACACATTATTTATAGCACATAATGTTAAAGCATTGAACAAATCGATAGCGTACATTATTTGTTCTACGCTGTGAGATATAAAGGCGTAAACTCATTATTTTATAAAATGTAATTTTTTTGTTTAACAGATATTTACTTACCTATACAACAACACAAAACTTACACAGTTAATCATATTTATTATTAAAAGCATTTAGCATTTAGCATTAAAAAATATCTATATTTTAACAAGTGCCAATGAAAGATTCACACACTGATATAACATGCCCAAAAAAAATTTTCGTTTTTATGTGTATTCATAAAATAGCATCTCTCATTTTGTATATAAATTTACTAATGTAAGTGTTGTTTAAATTCCCTTCAGTAATTTAACTTTGAGTTTAACTAGGAGCGAACATCGCAATACTCATTCTGGAAATTTTAAAGATAAATATGAACAGTTTAACAAACGACGTTGAAGACATGCGATGTAATGGACTTTAGCGCTAGTGTCTGGGCTGGCGTGACTGTGGGGGGTTGCACGATACAGCCTTCCGCTACCCCGGGAAGCCAAGCTCACCCCTATAAATCTCTCTGGGAATTCTGCAGCGAAGTTAATACTTGTTGTTGTTTTAAAAATTAACACTGCGCGCAGTAACGAAGTATCACAATATGGTTAGGTAAAATTGTGAATGCAGGCGGTGACTGTACGCCGTAGAAGTTAGTTATCATGCAACTTTTTTATTAATTAATACTAACATGGAAATGCGCTACAAAAATTATGCGTCAGCAATTGAAATGGAAAGTGTTTGATAATAATAAAATTATTACTAATATGATAAGGTTCATACATAGAAAATGATTTAAAGAAAATCTCAAAAAAAAGAGTTTCTTTAAATCATCTTCTATGTATGAACTAATGTGCCTAATCATATTTGTAATAATATAATAAACCCGTAATGGGTAATAAATATGCATCTGATTGACGTTAATCAAAAAATAGACATATGTATATGATGGTGCGCGTCTTGGCTAAATTAATTGATTTTAAAAATAATATCCAGATGGGACTAAAATCGCTTCACTTGTTACTTTGTTCAAAAAGTCCAGTGCTTGCAAATCACTAAATATTGGTTGTCCTGGGCACATTGGTTCATATGTAGAGTATGATTGTTAAAAATTCTCGAAAAACGGAAGTGATTCGTTAGTTCAAGGGTTAGTACACCGGCCATGTAAGCCAGGGGATGTGGGTTCAAATTCCACACAAACCACGATGATATTTTTCTGAGAGTTTCTTTAAATCATCTTCTATGTATGAACTGATGTGCCTAATCATATTAAACAACCTAATAAACCCGTAATGGGTAATAAATACGCATCTGATTGACGTTAATCAAAAAATACACATTTAATAATAAAACATATTGAAAATGATTTAAAGAAACTCTCGGAGAGTTTCTTTAAAATATGCCTAATCATATTAGTAAGTAATACAAGCCTGTAAAGGTAAATAAAACGCACTTGATTGACGTTCAATCCACAAAATAGACATATATTAATAAAACCTCATAAATCTTCAAAAAAAGCTGACTAAAAAGTACAATTTTTAAAAACTGACAATTTTTGGTTTGACATGTTTTTGAGTGGATAAAAATTATTTATTAAGTATGAGCTAAATATATTAGCATTTCGAAAATACCCGAACAAAAAAATTTCAAAAATGGCAGCAATACTAAAGGTGAGTAATGTATCGTTTTTTAAAAAATATGGGTAAATGTATAAAATATTTTTATGGAGTGTGGTCAAATACAATGAAAGAGTTGGCAATAATCTTCTGTATGAGGTACTTGCATTCTTGGCATTTAAAATATTCATGATACACCCCCTGCTCGGCTGGAAGCCCCCTCAACAGGCTTTTGACGGTCAAACACTTGGGGCCACTTAGAGCCCCGAAAGAGCGAACATACTTTAGCCTGTCACTCTTGCCACCCGAGGGCTTTTAGTTCAGGTATTTGTGTCGAAAAATGCGCAAAATGAGGCAGAATATTTATAATTTACCCGAAAATTTATCTCCGGAAATACGCTGTTATTCAAAAAGCTTAAAATAATATGTTGTAATAAATTAAACTTCGAATTTGCGGTTGTTGTTCTCACATTGTTTTATTATAAAAAAAACCTTTTTAAAAAATCTATCCTATAATAAATGAATATGTTTTTAAACTAATATTTTTTTTTGCTTTTAGTTTTGGTCCTTGTACTATAGCAATCTTCAGAAATTTGAAATATATTCACCCTAGAAATGGTCCCCGTATGAGAACTAAATTAAAAGAACATAAAAAAAAAAACGAAACTTTGCTAACATAATATGCTCCCTGGTTACGTAAATAATTTGATATTTTTTTATCACAAATATAAATATTAATTTATGGGAATAATAATTTGTACTGTTTTATTTATTAGAACAAAAATTGGAAACATCGATGTAAATGTGAAAATTAAAAATATAGAAACAGTAACAAAAATAAATTTATGCATCTTCTTCTAAAATATAAATATGGCTTATATAAAAAATATATTTTATTTGGTTTTGAACTTCGAAATTATATTTTTTTATATCCTGGAATGCTAACCGATTTGTTGTTTGTAGAAGACTTGTGAGTCGATTTCAGGTAATTTACATAATTTGTGAGTTCCTAAAAGATAAGTCTTTAAATATGTTCTTGGAAATTTGTAAACAAATAATATCCACACTCAAAATGACAAGACAAAAATACTTACAATCGTAGAGTGGTATTTTGATATACGAAAGGCTGGAGGGATTCGTGTAAGATGTTTAAGGGTGTTTTTGTAGTACTAAATGTGGCGCTACCGCCTAGTCGTAAATGAAGATTGGTCCGGATCTTTGATGAGAAACTATTTTCTCTCCTCCCCCTCGGCAGGATTTTATTATTTTATGTATCACCGGGCTTTGTGGACGTATACTGAGTTAGGAAAACAAGAAAACAGGACACACATGCTACATATCTCTTCACATAATAATAATTTACAACATATATAAATATATATATTATTTATTGTGTAATTTAAGAAGATAGGTTGTTTTATACTTTATTAACTTTTTAATCTTGTAGATATCCCATTTTTATCGTCCAGTAAATGCAATCAGCCTAAGAGCAGGTTTAAATTTTACATGAACTTGTGAAACCTTTACAATTCGATAAGTTAGTATTTATTCACACCGAACCACTCAGAGATAATTATTATGTACATTTACTGGCAAACTTATTTATTAATATAATGTACAAATACGTAACTCTAATGAATTAAAAAGCGTACTTTATCTTCGATTACACCCCTGTTATTTATTCATATATACATGGAAAAAATAAATAAATTATAACAGTTGTTATAGACAATTAACTAAATATAAAATATGTATAAAAATAAATAAAAACAATTTCTTTGAATATTAGTTTTTTTATTAAAAATATAGAAATGTGAGTTTACGACTATAGTACAATTATTTAGATGCTCTATTAGATGATTTGGTTCCTTGGGTGTTGAGTTGCTTGAAATTTTCAGTCTTCAGTCTGACGTGACCAAATAATCTAATAAAGGCGGCTGCCAAAGCCTACGAACACATGTAAAAGTTTAACAAATAAGCAAAAACCTCACTAAGCAGACATTGTTATTTTAATAAAAATAATTTTAGTTGAGACAAAAAATAAGACCTCTCATTTTTTTGTGTGAAAACCGTTTGGAAGTCTTTGGGCAGTCTGGTAAAATTTTTGTTTGAATTTGATCACTTTGAAAAAAGGTATTTTTATATGAATTTAAATTAAATTGAAAGTGATAATTCATCGGAGCTTAGAGTCTTCTCATTGAATATAACTCCCCCACGGTTCTCCCTCTGCTGACAAGCGCTCAGCACGGGAAGTTGTTTGGGACCGTAACTGTGCGGAATGGCGACGTCCCTTGGCCGAGCTGCCAAGTTTCCACAAGGAGGAGCTCCCGTGCCAACTGTCAGGCCGCATTATTTGAAGGCACTGCCTCACGTACTGTAACTTGTCTTCACTGTGCGACTTTCTTGGTATCCAATACACCTTATATTATATACAAGGGCGGTCCGATAAGTACGTAGCCTACAAAAGAAAAACGAAAATTTTGCGCTAATAAAACTCTAGTGTCAGTAAAAAGTGCACCTCACCAAAAGTTGCCTCAACTGAAAATACAGAATTGGGAGCAAAAAGGCTAAGATACGAGGGCGGTCCGATAAATACTTAGCCTACAAAAGAAAAACGAAAATTTTGGAAAAGTGGCGAAAAGATACACTTGACCCAGCGATGCTCCAACTTCTTTAACCCATCTGAAAAATACGTTTTCTCGAAGTCTGCGAAGTTGGCCTCCGTGGCGGCGATGACCTCCTCATTCGACTTAAATTTCTGCCCGGCGAGTGATTTTTTCAAGTTTGGAAACAAAAAAAATCGCACAGGGCCAAATCTGGAGAATACGGTGGATGGGGGAACAGTTCGTAGTGCAATTCGACCAATTTGGCCGTGGAAACGACGGAGGTGTGAGCCAGTGGAAGACAAGGTGGAAGAGTACTCTTTTCTTCGCCAAATGGGGCCGTTTTTTCTGTAATTCGGCGTCGAATTGGCCCAAAAATTCGGCATAGTAGAGCCCTGTGATCGTTTTCCCCTTCCCCAGGTAGTCAATCTCGTATAGTGTATTAGATGTACACATTGTGAACATATTGAACATTTATTATGAATTGAGTAAATCTTCATCTTCATCTAGTGCCTCTCCTTAGCGGAGGCTGGAAACCATTTTACTGAGCATATACTCATGCTGAGCCTTGAACCAGTGAATGCCCAGCTCCTTCTAGACCGCAGTTTTATATTGGAAGGAAAAGTCTATACTACAAATATAAACCTTTTACTTACAAAGCTCTGGCGTTTAGATTTAAAACTTCTTCTGCAGCAAGCTACACAATCAATAGCAGGTACCCCTTTACCTTGACAAGGTACTCCCAGAGCACATTTCTTCACAATCATTCCAAGTCCACTTCTCCTTTACCGATTCTTTACACACGCCCAGGGCACAGAATAGCAGCCATGCACAAGTAACAGAATGGAGAGAGCGAGGAGGGATTAAATCAATAACTGGTTTAATTTAAAAGAAATTGTTAGATATTTTACATTTAGCAGAAAACTTTATAAAGGTGATTTATTTAAAACCTATATTTTTATCAAAGCATATGAAATAAGCTCAGGTTAAATTATTTACATTTTAGATGCAGTGCGAGACTTCTAGTGTTTACTGCTAACTATAACTTGTCTTTAGAGCGAGAGTTTCTCTGCACATACGAAATAAAACCTATTCGTATTGTTCAAAGGATATAAATGTAACTTCGCTTTGTATGTGTATTTATGGGAGACTAACTTGTTCTCTTTGGAAAAGTTTTCAGGAATATATTCTTTCAATTATTTTTGAAAACAAATTCAAAGAAATCGAAAAACCTTTTAATGTTCGATTGTAAAGAAGAGTTGGAGATTGGGTTTATCATGATTATTCTGAAGTTTTCCTTACTTTTATACGGGTTTACTGTAAAAATGTTGGTATTCGTATATAAAACATAGTTTGACTCCAACTAAAGCATTAAGGAGTTTTCCCGGTTAATCCTTGTTCAGTTTTGGTAGAATAATGGTAGAAACAAATATAGACTACTTTATTTCTCGTCGGAGTTACTAACTTATTGGTGCTTACTTCTTGTTATGAGTTCTCTCTTTCAGGATCAGCACTTGATGAAAAATCATTAGCATTACATCAACTATTTTTGTTATTATCCTTGTACATTGATATTTTTTTTACATTTAATAATTGATGAAAACGATTTGACATTTTAAGATGGTGCTTACTGAATCTGATATTTTATTTTAAGTATTATATTTCTTGAAAAACAAACACTGGCCAAAATGACCGACAAAATGTTATTCTTAGTAAAATAAATGGTTTTTAAGCATGGAATTAATTTACTTTAAAATATAAAAATTGTAATGGATAAAATAAATATATTCATTCAGCTGAAAATATTGCTATATTAGAAATAGTTAGTCAAAAAAGCTATTAAAAAATAAAAATAATAGTGTGGACTGAATGATATCTGATCTTTAAAAGTTTTTGAATGTAAACTATTCGAAATTTTATTAAGAAGTAATTAGAAGCACGCCCATTGACAAGAAGCGCTTTTGTCTTTTCATGATATAAAAAAATTTATCGCCTAAAAATTATATTCAAAATCGCTAAGGTTGTACTTCATTTATTTGGATAAGTATTAACCTCGATGTAAAGATTAAATAAATAAAAAAAATCGATGAAGCTTCCTTTGAAAAGAATTTCACCAAATATATTTTAATAAATGTAAGCATTTTTTTCTATTGATGTTTTTGCAAAACGTAGAACAAAAAGTTCAGTTCTTCCAAAGGTCAAAGAATAAATAACGCGAGAAAGCCTACGAATGAGTTTGCTAGTTTTTATGAACAGAATTTTTTATAAAATTCTAATCTAAAAAAGAATTTAAGGGCGGACAGTTACGGGCTGACTCATGTAGCTCCCCCGTTTTTTTTTTAAGCACAAGGGTTGGAGTTTTTTGTTTATTGTTGTCACGTTTCTTTTTCAGTGTTACCTCGTTTACTGAGTTAAACATATTTCGGACACGTACTACGGCACGGGGCGGCTCGGCCACGATTACTGCAGGGAGGGCCCCCGTGACACGAGAGCCCCCCTGGAGCCCTGATTCCGGGGTCGTGGCACGTGCATTACTATAGCTTCATTTTACTATAGTTTGTAAATCAAAATTAGCGTGATTGATGGGATCGAGTTGCCGGGGCTGATTAAATACAAGATTACAACGGATCTAATCAACTTACTGCGAATTAATTACTGCCTTAGAACGGAAGCGTATAACAAAGGAATAAGTAATTCTCACCCCCATTGATATGTCTACGCCGTGAGAAGTGTGTCTGATGTTTCACACATGCTTCATTCATAGTTTTTCACATATGATAATACTTTTTGAAATTAAAATAAAACTACAAAGATGTGCCTGCATAAAGACACTACCCTTCAGTATATTTTTCCCAAAGCGCAACAACTCATCTTGCACTCAACTTCATCAGTGGAGGTTTATTGTGTATTTGATATATTTTTAGGTCCTCGATTCACAGATGAAACAACTTAAAATGCCTTTTTTTGGAACGCAGGTGGGTGACAACGTAATTTGTCTACCAAAAACTTTACACATCGATCCCGCACGTGCATAATATAATTTTAATTCTCACTCAATTATAGTAACATAATGGTGTGGGTTCGTATACCATACTGTTTACTTTTACTTTGCTTTGAGTATAATAAGAGCTTTTTTTATGTAATAATATTATGTTTGTAACAAGACAAGAGCCACCCTGTATATTCTTCCTGTCAGCCAAGCCTAACCAGAAAAAGTTGTAATTTTATTACGAATTGACTGTAGTTAGCTCAGAGCTACGCAGCACAAACCGAACCTCAGCAAACAATACAAACAGAACTATTCCATTATATGTTAAGAATAGGGCAAAAGCAAACTTCCGTATATGTGTGGGTGCGCTAAATAGATTGATGCATGTTTTCCCATCGGGGATAATTTAATAAGGAGAGAAATGGTGAAATGTTTCGCCGTGGGACGTAAATCGGTCCATTATCCAGTACGAGAATTAATGGCCCGGAGTTCGATGGCTTCTCCAGCGCAAAAGAGAACATGTGAAGAATATTGCTTAATAAACACAATACCGAAAAAAAAACACGAGAACTTTGCCAAAAGTGATTCCAAAGTACACGCCTTTCAGAATTACGGTAATAGAACAATGCGTCTTGTGCTGCGCGATAATGACGTTGATGGTAATTGGTGTAATAAATTTGGAAGGTAGAAGCGATACGATTGAACGCCACTAAAACATGCAGGATTCATTTGCAACTGGATCATGTATCCAATCAATTTTGGATTGCGGGGCTGGAGCGATGTTTACAGTACATTTTATATCTCTCCAGCCGTAACAAACTTAACAGGGTGGGGAGGGGGATATATTGCAGGCTATTTATTGTGATCGACTCATTGCCTCGGGCACTCGGGGTCCTCGGGGGTAGGGGCGCCTCTCGAGAGGATTAAAGGGAGTCTAAGCTATCGCTTTTAAAAGAAATCCCGGATTTAACATTCAAATGGACTTCAGATTGATAAATGACAAGAAGGCCATGATTTAAAGATTTTCTGGGTGCTTTGATATGGCCTAGCAGCCTAGAAGTATCTGTGTTTACATTTTTGAAGCATGTCCCTATATGGCAATGAGTGAGTCCGTTGACAAATTAAATATTAAACGATCTATAAAACACTTCAGCGGGTGTCATCGTGAATGTTTTTTTCGCGTTTATTTATTAGATTACGATGTTTTGGCTCCTGTACTAGATCCATCTTCAAAAAAAGGTCTAGTGTTATAAGAAATTGAGTGCATGGCATTAGGACACGTCACAGCTGCTTTTCTTGGTATTATCATTGAAAGTTTAATACAAATTACAACATATTTTCGCCTATATATAAAGCCATGCTTATCGAAAAGTTTCGTAACCGAATTATTTCATTAAAAAGTTTTACCTTGTCGTTTGTCTAAAAATCAGAATTTATAATATAACTAAGATGTCATTTTTTTGCCCAGAAATTTGTTTTGCGCAAATAATATTATAGACATATTTATTTTTGTTAAAATATTTGTTTTATTACGTACTACTTTTCTTTTGAAGCGAGGAACCCCGAGAGATCACGCTGAAAACTGGTCCTGGCTAAGACCGGAGACGTGAACAACTACAACCCCCAAACTTATAAGCCTTAGGTACCTTCTGAAAATCCCTAAAATATAAAAGTTTTTATGTTACTCGGTCACCTATTGATCCGGAGGAGCTTAGAGAGCCTATATTATGTACGCCCAATGGGTATGAACTTCTATTCTAAGAAAACCAATCTATCAAGTTCCTACCCTGGTTTTTAGTAATTGATCATATGGCAGGCGAGTGAAGATTATTTATAGCGGATATGGAGAAGAATATTCTTGTCTTCTTACTACGAGACGTTCGTTTGCCATTGCTAGCATTGCCTAAGTCTTTGTGAGAGAGTAAGTTAGGCTTTTATATTGATTGAGATCTAAGATTTAACTATATATCCATTCAAATCACTCAGAAATGTACTAAGTTAAATATGGCCAAACTCTTATCAATAGCAATTATTTAAAAAAATATTTTCGTTTTTGTTAAATAAAATTTATCAATAGTCTTTGATCAAAATAATTTGAAGGCTTTGCAAATAAATAATAAATCATGTCAAAGAATAATGGTTTTATTTTAGTAGTAAATATTGGTTTTAACAATAAAAAATACTTCTATTGAAATCAAACAAAAATTGATTTGGCATCGAGCAATAATTTTTATAAATAAAAAAAATTTAATTTGTATTGTGTTTGTTTTTATTAAGTATTTTGAACCAAAATGAATGGTATAAAATAAAAAAAGTTATTGTGTTTGCGTAACATATTTTTTTTTATAAATGAGCATTTTTATGTTTAATTAAAATCTACCTCGATATGAATATATTTTTATATTTATTTAAATAATTAATTATTTTTTTCTGAAATTAATACATCAAAATGTCGTTTCATTTAGTGGTTTTACGAAATTTAGATATGAATTTTTTTCACGGGAAAACTATAAAAAGCTTTATGATACTTATCTAGTTACCATCTTTAAGTCTTTTTTTAGAACCATTTTGTAGTGTCTGGTAATTTTTGAGATATTCTACAATTTATGTTTCCATTTGATATTCGGTATTCCCTGGAAGCCTCGTGCGTATATTTTTAGTGCTTTTTATAGCACCCTCGGATACGCCAAACATAACAGAGCTTACGAAGTATTGTTCTGCCACCAAAGTTGCTTTTTAACACAAACTTTCTTGATATCGCCAGTTGTCTTGAGAACACTAAGATTTATATGGCGGTTTTCTCATTTGATAGCAAAATTTTCCCTCTACTTCCACTTTGCTTGTAAAATATTTTTTAAGAGTATGATATCAGCATGGGACAAGTAAATTGGTAAAATATTTAAATGTAAGTAGTGTTAAATAAATTAAAAACAATGAGTCAAGATTTATAGTGACGTGTCTTGAAATATACATGCAAATTTACATTTAAACAGTTACTTCTAAGGACCTAAAAGCTCACTTGGGATTTTGCTACAAGTAATTATTACAACATAAATAATCCTGAATGGCTTTGCGCCCTTGTCTTTCTGGGGCTGTTAGTGTTAAGTAAGGGATGATTTTCCCTTACCTGCAGGGGACACCTTAGATACATAACTCTTAAGTAATATATGCTCTGACCCTGCTCAAAGATATCTTTTTATTTCTAAATAAGAAGTATCACAGAGTTATATTAATAATAAATTTTCAATTTTGAGTCGATTTTTTTTTGATTTCATGATTGATTTTTATTTTAAAAGATTTGTAATTTATAGGTTTTCTGTTATATTAAATGAAAATCTAATACATTTATAAGGCAACGTATTTACGAACCTCAGTGGAAGTCGTTAATCGTACGACAAGCAAACAAAAACACCAACGTTCCGAAAAAAGTTTTTCTATTTCCCTTTTAGTAAAAATAAATTAGAGCCTTTTACGCGGGGGCCGTAAAAAGGAAACAGAGCTGACACAAAACACGCCGGCACTAATGCCGCCATCTTCCCCGAGTTTTTCAGCGGTTCGTAGACTTCCGGTGGGGGCGGGAAGTGGTGGGCCCTCATTACCCGCCGTACTCCTGCAGGACGTTACAGCAGCCTTTGTTCTCCATCTTGGGACGCTGCCGATGTGACGAATCCGCTGATGGAATTCGCTATGGATTGAGAGGACTGCAAAATTATATTTTATTTATACTATTGTAATATTTTTTTATAAAAAGTTTCGGAATGGATTGAGAATATATAAATACTAGAAATGTTGCCCGTCACAGAATGACGTTTTCGGAGGTATTTTGAGTTATTAATGATGTGATTAATAATTTCTAACGCAATTTCGATAAAAAAATAAAATTGGTACATGTGTCTGAAACTGAAAATTTCTAAGAAGCATCAAAATTTGTTTTTTTGTACAAGTTCTAAATTTGAAATTCTCGCGGTGAACAACAAAATCCTATAATTCGTACATATTGAAACTCGCTAAAGCATATTTTATAGTTTTATTAAATTGGTTTATGAATGAAAATATTATCTTATCGTCTTGAAATTCGGCACATAGCTGCGGAAAAACTTACTGAACATACATGTAAAAAATCAGCGTTGTATCTTTTAAGATATTCTATAAAGAACCAAAAAATGAAACATACACACAATGGATATTATTATAGTAGATATTGTTTTATTATCTTAAATAAATAATAGAAAACACTTTGAAAATCAGCTTAATAATACCCGGTATGCATTTCAATACAATTTTTTTCAATCAAAAATTAAATAAAAAACTATAATTTGTTTTTGTAATTATTAATATTTTTTATATTGTTATTATTATTGATGTTTTCATAATTTTACCAAACATTTTGAGCGTCACTAATATACTCACTGACATTAAAATTACCCCAAGATCTCGGGATATAGGTTAAATAAAACTGAGCTTTTATTTATTAAAATTAAAACAAAAAAAAATTGGCTGAAAAAAAGTTATTAGCTTTTAAAATAAACACGAAGTGTATATTTGAATATAATAGTTAATTTTATATCCTCTGGCCAAAAACATTACATTTTCATTTTATTTTTCATAAAACTTCGATTCAGATATAAACTAGGACATTATATGATAATTAAACTGGAAATCTGCCAAAAATATTTCAAGATAGGCTGGAGTTCAAGAAACTTTACCAATTTATCAATTATTTTAGATTCATGCGAAAATAATATTTTCTGCAAAAATGTGATCTTATATAGACTTGTTTATATTTGCAAGCTACAGTAGTTTTTTTTTTTAACATAAATAACTAGTTTAATTTATTTAATGATGTGTTTGACGTTTCTCATCAAATTATAATTTATAATTGTGTGCTCGATGCTTAACATTTTTCACAGATAATTTTCATATGTGATATTAAATTCCAATTTGTTTTTTGATGCAAATTATAAAAAAAATATTATAACCTCGAATTTAATTATTTAGCAGTACAAGATCATGAGAAACGCCTTGTTATTTATTGTATATATAGAATTTTTCCATCCAAGCCATGTGTTATCCTCGCTTATTATGGGACAATCGATTATTTATATATTTATGATATAATATATAGATTCCACAAAAAACCTGTACTGGTGATTAAAACGAATTTATTTATTACTTAATAACATTAATCAGTAAGCAATGATTTGCTTCAACATTGGAAAGCGATGAAATATATTTAATTTGTTTGAAATTGGTATTGAAAACTTTTTTTAATTTATTACGCAAGTTACACGTTTTTAAATTAATTTTCAGTATATAAAATACCCCTCCTCGCATTTAAAAGGCTTTTAGTTAATTTAATCCGATGTTAAACGTTCGGTTTTGATTTTTTTCCGCAACCCTTTTTTTACTTTTGAAACCTACAATGTTTTTTTTATCAGACCACTGACAACTTGTTGGAACAAAATGTTTTTTTTTGTAAAATATACTAAAAAACGTGTTTAACGAAATAAAAAACCTTTTGAATTAAGAGTTGTAGATTAAAAAAAACACACTAATCGTGCGTTTCTTTTTCAATATAAAATATAGATGAGTTTCCTTGATCATCATCAATGAAATTTACAATACTATTTACAAGAGTTAGATCAAAATATTATGCTGCAGGTACTATTATTTTAATTTGTTCAATAAAGCATTTATTGAAAATGTCAATAGAGTCAAAAAACCATTTTAAATTAATTGATTTGAGAAAAATGGATATTTATGTGATTAAGCACATTTTTTCATACATTGAAAACAATTAAAGAAAACTCTCAGAAAATATCATCGTGACTTGTGAGGGATTCGAACCCACATCCCCAAGCTTTCATGGCCGGTGCATTTATCCAACTATGCTAACGAGCCACTGCAATTTAGTGAGAATTTTTAATAATCATATTCTACATATGAACTAATATGCTCGGGCTAATCAATATTTAATGATTTGCAAACACTGGACTTTTTAATTAAAGTAACAAGTGAAGCATTTTAATATCCAAATCTGGTTTATTTATTATTTTTAAAATCTATTGATGTTTAGCCGAGACGCGCACCATTCAATTATATTAATTTTAGATTAATGTCAATCAGAATGCGTTTTTATTTACCCATGCAAGTATTAGTATATTTATGTGATTAAGCACATTTTTTCATACATTGAAAACAATTAAAGAAAACTCTCAGAAAATATCATCGTGACTTGTGAGGGATTCGAACCCACATCCCCAAGCTTTCTGATTAGCCCGAGCATATTAGTTCATATGTAGAATATGATTATTAAAAATTCTCACTAAATTGCAGTGGCTCGTTAGCATAGTTGGATAAATGCACCCACATCCCCAAGCTTTCATGAAAGCTTGGGGATGTGGGTTCGAATCCCTCACAAGTCACGATGATATTTTCTGAGAGTTTTCTTTAATTGTTTTCAATGTATGAAAAAATGTGCTTAATCACATAAATATACTAATACCTGCATGGGTAAATAAAAACGCATTCTGATTGACATTAATCTAAAATTAATATAAAAATGGATATATGGCAAGTTATAACTTATTTGATAAATAATATATGAATGGGTGTAAACTGTACTTAAATATGAACTCATTAAACATACGACTCCCGATTTCTTTACAAAGATTTTACTAATTGAAAAAAGATTTTTATTTAACATATGTTTAACTGAGTAAGCTAAAGAGTTTTATTTTTAATTTACGACAGAAAATTTTTATTTTTGTATTGAAAGCACTTTCAGAGAATGAAGGTCTATTTTGATTTATGAAATTTCTTCGCAATATAACTGTCCTTAATGTAACATCGCAGGAGCTCAAACGGAATAGTTCACAATGGAATCAAATCAAGCATACTGGATTTGGGCATTTCTAGGTACCACAATACACCCTCTGGTGGCTACCCCGAAGCCTGAAGCCTGAGCTGAAGCGGCCCAGAGTTAGCTGCCGTGTTGCTAGCGAAGCTTTGAGCTTTATCGAAGTTTACAAAGCTCTCAGGAAGGACAAATTAAACAACAGAATCCTCTACGCTATATTTGGGCTAAAATAATTATTTTTAATTGAGTGTGCACACGTGTCTATTTTTACACACACACACACACAATATATATATAAATTAACAAACAAAATAATTTTTTTAAATGAGTAAACATTAATCACGTATAAATAACATATTGCGAATAAAATACGTGCGTGGTCAGAGATACTCAAATATGCATACAATAAATATTAACGACCGGAGGTTGCGCGTGAATATTGCGGTTTACGATCCGAAAATTACGCCTAATGGATGTTTGAATGAATATATTCCACAGTGTAAGGAGCACGCCGAGGTTGCTCTAGTCGACCCTTCCGGCTAGGACCAACCGGGTATAAATCATCCTGAAACATATTTGGATCATCGCAAAAATCTAAATTATTCTTCGGGTTGTTAATTCATTTACGCTCGCTCGTCCGGTCCGCCCAGAACGCGGAATTAAAGATTCACGAAAATACCTCAAAAATTTTTGGCAATACGCCATCAATCGATCGGTATTCACACAAAGCAGCGCCATTGTACCTATATTCGAACTTTTCATATATTTGATGATATCAGACATTTTCGATGAATTGTAGTGGCTTGTTAGCATAATTAGATAATGCACCGGCCATGTAAACTTGGAGATGTGGGTTCGAATCCCACGCAAGTCACGATGATATTTTTCTGAGAGTTTTTTTAATCATTTCAATGTGTGAAACAATATACCTGTAATCATATTAATATTAATAAACCTGGATAGGTAAATACCATAAATATGCACTTGATTGAAGTTCAATAAAAAAAATAGAATAGAATTTTAACAAGTCCCATACTTATCGGAGATTGTGATTATATTCTAAAACCAATATCAGTATCTCATTACAGTCAAATAAACTATAATTTAATTTATAAGATTTAAATTCCATATATTTTTATTTGAAAATTATAATTAGACTCCCCAATTTTATATAATATAAACCTTCACATATCTCGAATTATTTTAAGCAGTTTTTTAATCGACTTTTAAATAGGTTTCTAAAATAGATTTTTTTGGAAGTGTATAAGTCTAATAAATTGTGTTTATTATTTTTGCAGGCTATATTATAAGGATCAAAAGATTTTATGGAAAGATAAAGTCTGCTTCTTAAGATATCAAATTGATATAAAATGGGGGCACGTCTGTTTTGAAAAATAATTTTTTTTAATAGTAAATAATATAAAATATTTTATAAGTTAATTGCATTCTATCAAAATCATATTATTCGAGACCTCTCTGAAGAACACATGTAATATGGAGACTTTAATTATTTATTTTTATGGGAACTGCTCATGACCTCCATGACAGCACTTCTTAGTGCCTCTCGCTTCAAGAGCATGCATGATGCAGAAACTAAACAGCATTTTGTAGCAGTTTAACTACAACTTTACCTGTCTGTTCAAATTAGAGGGCTACATAGCCTAATTGAAGCTTTGAAACTAAAATGACATTATAGAAAAACAATTGTGAGAATATATACCTCATCTATAAACATTATTCAATTAATATAATTTTAAAGCACGTGAATTGAAAAAGTTTGTTGTGTTTTCTGAAGATATAAAAAAAAAATATTTAGAATATTTTTAGCCATTGTTTTTTTAAACACATAAGAAAATCTTTTCTAACAAATTTATTATATCGAATAAACAAATGTATTCTTTTTATTATGTTAAGACATATGTTTTATTTATGAGGTAATTTTAAAAGTAAAAAAAAAAAAACAATGATGATATATTTATTTTTTCAGAAATTTTGAATATTTTGATCCGGTCATGCATATTTTTTATTGTTAATAATCTGTATTCTTACAACAAAAGTAAGCAAATGGACAAGCAGCTTTTGAAGATCTTATGTGGTGAGTAGTCTTTTTCTTTGTGGGATTTACTCAAAGAGAATATTCTATCAGAACCAGCTTACATTGCTATTCTTATATTTGTTCTAGATATAAATTGTTTATTGACGTAAATATCAGTGAAAGCTTACACATTTAAGATGATTTAAAGAAATTCTCAGAAAAATATCATCGTGATTTGTGTGGGATCACAAACCACACAAATCACGATGATATTTTTCTGAGAATTTCTTTAAATCATCTTCTATGTGCCTAATTATTTTAGTAAATAATATAAACCTGTAATAGGTAATAAATACGCATTTGATTGACGTTCAATCCAAAAATAGACATACTTACACATTTAACTTAAATTTACTTTTATTATTTTCACAACAAATATGACAAACCTGGAGTTTTCAAACATTGAGTAATGAGTATAAATATTTATATTGCTTCTGCCATCAAAAGGTTAAGAAAAACTGGAAAAGTTCTTAAAATAAAAAATAGTCCAAATTTTGTATACACTTAAAAACGTTGTGTAATATTTATTTTCACAAATTTAAACGACTTATCGTGGATATTGCTTTTTGTGAAATATTCCATTTATATCATAAAGTTTTCATTTGTAGTTTTTACATAGAAATTACGTCACAGCCCAGGGCGGACATTACTCTACCGGAACTGAGCAAATAAATTTCATAACAAAGGCTTTATTAAGACACATTCGCTAATGTGCTAACCCATTTATGAAACTTTAGCGATTGCACAAAGGTTTCATCGGAGCGAAAAATTCATAGTGACGTTTCTGGAATAGGGAAGTTTTCTTTTATAAATACGATTTCGCAATCATCCCTTTATGTTCACTGCACTGCGACCAGCTCGAGCTCGAGCATTAATATTGGCCGACAATGGAGGCTCGAGCGCTCGGCTGCAGCCGGAACCCCGACTTTCATACTTTTCAGTCAGGTTTATTTATTCTGTCATTCTGCTTGCATTGTGGCTTAGTCTCGCTTTAACGTCCTTCATTGCTATTTTCAAATTATGTCAATTTTGTATTGAAACTGAAAGGCTGCTGTAAAATACTATTCAGTACAAAATACAGGTTTTCTTTTAATTTTACAAAATAAAATATCTTTTCGTTTCTTTAAGTTTTCACGTTATTGAACAATGATATTAACGTATCAATACACTTTGCATTATAAAATTCTCTTTTGATATTTAATGAAAGCCAACCCAAAAAAAAGTCCAGAATAGAATACAAAATTCCCATTTATTAGAAAATCACTGTCAGTCTTAGCAAGAGGATATAAAAAATAATAAATAATTGTAGTATTACAAATTCAATTAGTATATTATGAAATGATCAGGATTTTTATATACAAGGATACAAAAATAGAAACAAAAAAAATTTAAAGCTTGAACAAAAAATACTAGAAATTATATACTTCCTTAGTTTTAAACATAATGTTGAAGTTTTTTTTTATTTGTCAAAAAAAAAACTTCTTAACTATTCAACAAAGCTACCTTAGCGTTGTAATATTTTTCCCTAATTTTGACCAAGTACAAATATATATATATATTTTTTTTTTTGAACATCCGATTCGATAAAATGTTTTTGTGCGCATTTTTGTATCCAAGTATATTTTATAGTACTAAATTAAAATATAATAGCATAACAATTTTTTTTTAAAATCTTTTGGAAGGCAAATGCGCCCACAGGCTAGTATTATCGTAATCTCCTGGGCATTCAGTTATTCATATTTGTTGTTCAACGATGATCTAATTGGAGCGAAATACTAACAATGCCTCTAACATTGTCGACAAATAAACTGAATACTGAATGTTGATTTTCCCCCATGAAAGTCCATTCGCTGTGGACTGAACACTAATGACCTGATGACACATAGCGTGAGCGGGAGATTAAATCAATCATCACGTTAAAATTCGACATTATTAAACCGAAACCAATCGACTCGTAATGAAGGACCGCGTTAGTTCGATCCCAAACTGCGGATTGATTGGATTATTAAATTTGAACACAGCGCTTTGTTTACATTGATTAATTTATATTGCATAACTTTCATATAGATTATACAGCAAAACATTTATATATTTCATCAACGACTGTGAGAATTAAAAAAATTGTATGCACAAATCGACAAAATATTGATTCATATCAAGCCCAAAGCCAGTGATATTTTTGATGCCAGAACTAAGTGCTTTATTTTATGTTTACACTCTCTATACAAGACAAGAGTTTCATCAATCATACAGGTAATCTAAAATATGATTGGTAACAGGTTTTAGTTATACGTTCTCCAGAATAAAGTAATAGAAACATTAAAATAATTTATTCTCAAATTCATCAGTTGATTTTTTTCTAATGATATTTATCTCATAAGTGATTCAAAATTTTGATCAAACTATATTTATTGATTTAAAACGAACATTGTGTTTTCTCATGCCGCCTGTTTGTAATGTTTGACGATCACCTTAATCAGGTTTTTAGAATTTTGTCACAGTAGAAGCTGCGTGGAGTGCTGTCAGGTGTAATCTCACCCCTAAGTCTAATGGGTAATGCGGCTCCAGTGTATTGCGGGAATACATGACATATTTGGTCGTTAAGGGTGAAATAAATAATGAAATAATTAACCCGGGGGCGAAGGTGGTTTAAGTGCCGCATGTAATGACAATATTTATGTTGTGTTAAATAATAATTAGGGATCTTTTCCACGCAATGATAAATCCTAAAATAAAGAAATGATTAATAGTGACCACGTGCCGACTTTTAAAAAATTTAGCATGTAAATAATATGCGCATATATAATTTATTGCAGTGTACAAGTTTACATTACATTATAATTATTTAGAAAAGTTGATTTTAAAATAACTTTTTGTACTTTATGAAAACACATTACTAGTTCAATGTCGTAAGTAAGTCATATATATTTCTACCAGTTACAATTTTTAGCCGATAGTGGATATCAAATATAATATGCAATAACAAAAAATCGTTACGTATATTTATTTTCATCAAAAATAAATATATTCATTTCTGATTTTCTTTGAGTATTTTATTTGAGAAATATACCGTAGAGTCTAGCCTATACTGAAATTCTAATTATTGAATTGTTCACATTGTTGTTACCCTCTCTTTTAGATGTTTCAATTCCAAATTCCGGAGCGATTCTGAAACATTTGCTCATTTCCCAAAATACCCCTAGAATGTAAGGCTTGAATGTTTGATTGAAACGTAAATTGAATGAAGATAACAGTGTCTATAATAATGGAAATATTTTAAGTAAATAAATATCAGTAATAAAACACAGAAAAGTAAGATGCAAATAAAAATGGTTATGATATTATCAAAACTGGAAAAGATTTTCTTCATCAAAATTTGTGACATATAATGTTTGAATGAAAAATGTATTTTTTCTATATTTTATTTTGTTAGTTATATTTGGACGAGTATTTTATACATAGTGTTTTGAAAAACACTAAGATTTAAGACTTATGAAAAAAAAAAAAAAAACGCTTGTCATTCTAGGGTACACAGTATGCGTGAGTATTAATTAAGGGTAGTTTCAGTGTTTCGGTGCGTAAGGCTATTATCGGCAGTTTCTGGAGAGGTGGAGGCCTGACGCCTGAAGGAGAGCAACCAACTGAAAAAGCTGAGTGGAAAACCGTGTCTAACTCTTCAGCTGGAGGCTCTCCGACCTTCGGAAAGGCTTTTTTGCTAGTAACTTTGCGAATGTTTCCAGCGGTCAGTTTATATTCCGGCCTGCCGTAATAAATACAAATTATCGGCCTTTCAGGGCATTCAGTGATTAATTGAGCGATTATCCATTATTAGTTACGTCGATAAATTTTCATTAATTTTAAGCAGGTAGTTAGATTTCGTCTTTGGTGTGCACCAACTACAGGAAAGGGTGTTTCTATACTGATCTACAAAAAAAAAATCCTTTATTTTAAACGAAATGTAAAAAAACGTATGCGTCTTACACAACAAGTATATATTATCAAAGTAGATAGCAGATAAATATGTTTTTGTTTGTCAGCACTTTTATTTACACAACCAGCTTTGTCAAATATATTGATTAAACACCCTAAATTTTGTTGACATCAGAATGACACAAATGATATTTATGAAGAAATATAATATTTTATTATAAATATGAAAGTGAATTGCCATTTTACCTTTCTTTAAAATAATTATTTTGAGAGAACAAGATTATAGAATGTTTTTACTTCAAAAAGCAAAAAAAAACAATAGCGGTTTTTATAAGAAAACTCAAGCAAAGATAGAATTAAAATAAAATGAAATAATAAATGAATGTTTGAGCGTTATTGAATAATCTGCTTTGCCCTTCGAAATTACATTGTGCTGGTTAATGTTTACGTTTTGCGTATGATTGTAATAAAAAATCTCAAGAAAAATAGATTACAGCATCCCCAAGGAGAGGCTGAGATTTATAAGGCGCCCGAGCATCCCCGAGACTCGCTGAAACATTAAATTTAAGGGAAGCGCTCAGATGTCAATAATGTGACGTGAACGATTTCCTGGAGTGACTTGTGTAACTCTTTGTATCTTCGACGTTCATTACCGATAGCCATTTGAGATATATTGTGTGTATTTTAGCTGGTCGAAAAGGCAAAAACTAAAAAATGTTATATTTAAAAGCCTTATGCTACATTGAGTCTGAGCGAAAAAAATGTCGGAGCTAAAAAAAGAAATAAAGCTAAAAAAAATTATTAATAAAAAAATCCTTTTAAATAACTGTGCACATAAATAGAGACTTGTTTAAACATTAAAATAATTTTTAAACGACGGTGATTTATGGAAAATAAAAAATTAATGTCAGTTTACTTTGATCTTTATAGTTAAATTATTTGATTACTGACTAGAAACCAGAATTTTAATCACATCTCTGTACATAATGATTTATTACATATTTTATTTATTTATTCAGTTATGATTCTGATTCTTCCAAACCAATATGACCCTTAGTACTTAAATACATGATTTTTTTAAATTAAAAATCATTAAATTGCCACAAAACAGATATTTAAAATTTATTTTGGAGCATATCTTGCTTGCTTGAAATAAAATGCATTTATACAATTCTAAGGCACCGCCTATAAAGAATAATACATCAGAATTACTTAAAAAAATAGAAAATATGAAATTTATATAAAAAAAAATAAAACCATTGAATTTTAATTGAGAAATATATTTAATCAAAGTTAAATAATATTTCATGTGAACTCAAATTAATTTTTTAATTGGAATTACATCAAAACATTTGCTTTGATGTTAAATACGTGATATGTTTTATATTACATAGGGTATACTGATAAAAAAATACAAAATTCTGAGAAAAATAATTTACTTTGATTAAAATTAAAGTTAAGAAGATTGTATGATTGAGTTCTTATTCCACCAGCGAGAAATATTCAAATATAATAATATTATTACAATCGATACAAACAGCAAGCAAGGTAAAGAGTGGTTTGAAAAGGTTGCGGCTGTATTTACAGTAATTTCAGAGACTTGACTTCCGGTAAATAGGGAAAGATTATTAAATCAAGAGGGAAGATAGACAATTCATATTTTATAAGAATTAAAAAAAGATATCAACTTTATTAGAGCCTGGGATTCTGTGATCACTAATATCCCTGAATATTGAAATACCAAGCGTCAAATATATGAATATTAAAAGATGAGATTTTTTACCTTGTACTATTATATTGTAACCTAATCAATTAAAGATAACAAGGACAAACGACGTTTTTATGACGAATTTATTCCTGAATTTTACCAAGACAAAATATAGTAGCTTAATTTTAATATATTTTACTAGGATAATCGATAAAAATAGCAATTTTTATGCGGTATACAAGACAACCGAAAGACAGGAGTTAGGAGTAGAAAATTTTACATGAGCTTTTCTAAGACAGTCAAAACAAAATAGCAAATTTTGTATGCGCTTTTCTAGGACAATATTATTATATTGGAAAACTTTACAAATGCATAACCAAGAAAATCAATACACAATAGCAAACTTTTCGTGTACTTTTCTAGGAGAATCTGAACAAAATAGAAAAAATATTATGCGCTTTACTAAGACATTTGGCCAAAAATACCAAATGTTTCATGCATTTTAGCAGATAGATAGACTGTAGATAATTTCACTATAAATATGCAGGTGTGAGCGTTACTGCCCCCCAAGGTATCCTGTCCAGTTGGATAAACATTTATTTAACCCTTTGTACACCAAAATCCGAGATAATTAGGTAGGTTTGTGTTTTGTGTTACGATTTATATGTGTTTGTTATTCCACGCCTTTATTTACACCCGCATTTGCGAATTTCAAATTCTCAGCACTTGCGTCATATATTTGAATTTTGCCCGGATGAAAGTATTTTACTCCATTGTTTGCTATACCTAAAATACATCAGGGGCGGTTTGTACTCGCAATCGATTATTTGCATACTCCCTTTGAACAATGAAAGATTCATTATTTATTTTATGAATAATAAAGAAAAAAAATTAATGCTATTTAAATTCAATATTTATTTTGAAAATGTATATTTCGTTCAAATAAATTATTATTTTGTGATTTCCACATTATTCAGTTTGAAAATGGCAACAATTCAGTTTAGTGAAACTAATCACACACAATAAAAAAACATGGAAAATCAACAGTATATATATTAATTTGAATAAAAATATCTAAACAGAAAACAACCACGTATAATTTGTTAAAAATATTTAATATTTTAAAGTATTAACCAATAAATATTGTATTATAAATATACTTTTTTCGCCGATACGGATATATTGTGTATACAGTAATTAGGTAATTGAAACAAAATAGAGATCGAGTGAATTTGTGTCCTAACAAGATTGAAGGCTGTTTTGCATAATGTACGCAAAAATACTGGCGGTTTTTCCAATATTTATTTATAATAGTTTATTTTACATGTATTGGGTATAAATTTTGCTCAGTTTCAGAAGCGTTTTATCTGAATTTAATAGAACAACGGGCCTCGATAACCCCGGGGTTTGTATTAAAATCCCACCTATGTCCTTAATAAAATATTCGAAGGTTCTTTTGTCATTTTAAGTGTGTATTGATAACCTAAATACCGTGTAAATCAAAACTGTTGTCCTAAAAAATATACTTCAAGCAAATATGAAGTTTGTCAAGTCGCTTTTGTATGAAATTAACACAGCTTTTCTATGACGAGATATCTAGACGATCAATTGTTAATTACTTGCTTTAGTATTCAGAAATTAGGCAACCGAATGCAAATATGTCGCTATTTTTTTTTTATATGGGAGCATAAAATATGGTAATTCATTTTGAAAGCAATTACTGTATTTCACGATGTATCAAAAAAATATAACAGTTTCGTTTTTTCTCTCTCACATCTATTACGGTCCATCTGTTTATTTGTCCTTTATTTTCTTAGCTGACTTTCATGAATTCAATTTTCTTTAAGTACGCAATGGAAACGTTATTCTGTTGTAAAGTAAATGTGTAAATTGTAAGCCTTTCAAATAGAAGTGCAAGTAAGTTGCAAAAATAACAATGGAAGGTTTTATATACGACGTTACCTTTTTAAGAGGCTGCAGCCACCGGAAAAAGTTTTACGAAGTACGTATTTGAATGACAAATATATAACTGTAATAAAAGATGTGTTATTGAGAGATGTAAAGAAGTTTGCAATTGTAAGGATAAAAAAACGAATTATTTTATTAGTTTAAGTTACGGAATTAAATTTAGTTTAGAACGACAGCAAAAATCTGTAAATAAATAAAGTGAAAATGTTATTATATTTATTTGAACAATTAGGTTTAAATGAAAATCGAATAACTTTGATTAAAACTGTGAAGCTCAAATACTAATTGGATTTGATATTTTTTATTACGAATAATACACCGAATACTTGATTATTAGCAATAGTACCCAATTAAATTATAAGCAACACGAAACATAAATTTATACTTCTAAATACCGGACTGGAAAGTTAACCGGTAATATTCAAACGTACTATTAAATACACGGACTATAATGAACTACTAGTGCTTTAAGCGACCCGTTTTTAACGCTTGCTAAAGTTTTCGAATTAATTATGACGCACCTTTGTAATTAAAATACGTTTAGCCCTTTCTCAGCGAGTGTGGGCAAATTTATAGGACGTCTGGTCAAAGTCATAATTTACATAGTTCACAATCGTTACTTTAAAATCTCAGTAATGCGAGCGCTTTGATTGGGAACTAAGCGCAGACCTCTCGTTAAATTTATGCTAAAGGGATAAACCCCAACGTGATAAATTCGGGATCGGGACGAATTTGTATGCAAAGGGAGGTTAGTTCATCGGCGGATGTGCCGAGTCCGGCATGCTGCTCGGCCTCATGTTTATTTCAAGGATCTCGGAGTCGGGAGGCTTATGGTGATGCAAAAGTTGGCAAACTGGACGACAAGAATAAATTTGACCGCGATGAGCGCTGAGTGTGTTTAATGCCGCGGTGCTTGCGGTCTGAGGTCGGCTGATGCGAGACCTCCCAACGACTACAAGGGGGATGCAAATAGGGGAAACTCTAGACTTAATGGCCGAAAATTAAAACAGCCATAAAAACTTTGCGTAACTTAGAAAATTAATGGCATAAAACTCGTTTATTTTGTTTATTCGGTTGACTTTTGTGTGTAATTAATCGCATGTATTTGCAGTATTGCAAATTGTTTTTTAAAGATATTCATGTTTGTTGTTCGATGATTTTTGTAGCTTATAGGGTGTAAGGCTCCATAGATAGTCAGGGACGAATGTCAGAGACGAATAGAAGGGGAGGCGCACTTGGGAACAGCGAAAAGTGCGCTCCCTGGGAAACCCCCCCTTACGAATGAATGAATTGTGTATATTATATATAAACTAAAGATCAGCTGTCGGCACCCGGAAGTAGTACTACCGTGGGGACCAACAGTATTAAAAAAATGGTGTAAGGTTGTTTGATAGTTTTTCGTGTTGCGACGATCTAAAGATGGTTTGCAGCACCAATACCAAAATTTCTAAAGGCAACAATATCAACCACAACATCAGCTTTTAGACCTCATTTGATAAAAAACGTAGGTGCATGCAAGATCAATGTAGGTGAGTTAAGCATTACAAATGTTCTATACATAAAAAAAAAATACACAGCCATCAGGTCAATTATATTTTTAAACTAATTATTAAATATATACGTTACTATAACACATTTTCAGATTGTGTATTTTTTTAATTTTTTTTTTAATAAAGTTCAAAGAAGCTCTCGATAAGCCAAAGTGTTTAAACAAAAAAATATATATATTTCCTACTCATTTGACTGTTCAATTTCATACAGAGTGTCGTGAATATATATTTAAATATACTTTTAACAATTTCAAAAAGTAGCTAATAAAATAAATCTAATAATTTTTTTTTACGAAAATATGCTGACAAAAATAATCTGCCCGAATTTCAGGTGCGGAATATTTTTACAAATTCGCGATATTATTCCGAATTTTCCCGACCGCCCGTTACTATTCGGCGCGCCGTAATTCTGTTAGTTGCGTACGGAAAAGGAAATTAAATGATTTTCGGATTTTTCTCTCTCGCAGGTAAAATTGCAATACGCCACAGCCTAATATGACGAGATAACTCTGTTATTTTCTGAATTAATACAATTTTATTATTTTTTCAATTCGCAGGGGTTTAATTCAACAAAATTTAATAATTTTCTTTTTGTTTCATAACACGTTTTTTTGATATACAAGCAGCTAGATAGATGTCTTGTGTTTGCAAACAGCATTAGTAAAAAATAATATGTCCGACATATATAAATTAGAAACATATTAATGGCTTAAAAGGTTATATTCCATTCGACTTACTATAAAAACAATTCAATAGTTTTCAGTGACTCAATGGTGCAGAAAAACAAAACAAAATAAATTAATCTACGATCGTTCTTTTGTACAAATGTTCATGAACAAATATTTCACATGATTGATCTTGACAGTCGATTAAATATACCGATAACTTTTTTTTTAAAGTTTTAATTTTTTTCTTTTGGCCATAGTAAAGAAACAAAACGTGTAAAAAAAAAATTTCTTAGAATTTTTTCATAAATTTGTCAATATAAACGCAGATATATTTTTCTTATTTTTTGTGGTAAAGTTCTAACAATAAATTCCCAGATTTGTGTTTCGGCCTTTTCTGTGCATCCCGCTCATTCGGTGCTTACACAATAAAAAATGACAACCCCGAATGAAATATATTCCTTATTTCCGTCGACGTGATTCATGTGTCCAATCAAAACTCTCTTCATTTTATTTAACACGACAAGTGATCCAATTTTTTTAACAGATTTCAATTGGCCTGAATTTGAATTCTATAACATCTTTAGTTGATGATTTAAACAGAAAAAAATTGTCAGTTATAACTCGATTCTCAGAAAATAGATCGGTACATAATTTTTGTTTAACCAATAACACATTAAATTTAATCAGTGTAAAATTTCGTGTTTTTAGGCAAACAACTTGCTGTTCATATAATCTTCATTACAAAACAATGCAGATTAAGTAAACGATCGTTTATTTTAGAGTACACGGAATAAGGGATTTAAATTGCTCCAAGCCTTTATTCAACGGTCTTACAATACCACGTCCCATTGAAGCCTACGGTCAGGCGTTTAAGTTGTCAAGTCACAAGCAAGGCTTTCAGAGGGTGGGAGGTTCTCTCAACCCTTGGCGAGGTGTCCATCCCTCGCGTTGCGTGCGGAGTGAGTGTACAATGGCGGGGGGAGGACAATTCATTTTGGAAGACGCCCCACGTAGCATAATGGCTACTGAACATCGTAATTCTGATGTAACCAAAAGATAAATTGCTAGCCTGACGTATGGTCTTGTTTTCTCTTTCTGAAAAATCAACAAATCATTACGAGATCCAAAAAAGGATACATAAAAATTTGGTGTCATTTTGTTTTTAATTAATATCAATTGCTGCATTACAATAAATTTGTAATGCATTTTTGATTTTTCGATATATAATGAGGCACTCCATCGAATCAAAACAATTATATTTGCCAATTTAAAAATTGTTAGTCAATTATAAAAAAGTTTTTCTTGGTTTTGAGTAAAGTTATTTTTTAAATATTTAAACATTTTTCATTTAGTTTTCATGTGGTTTTCTCATAAAATATACTAAATAATTTTTGAAAAAAATTTAAATACGGTTTTGACCAAAATTTGACGGAGAGTACTTGGTGGAATTCCATTATAATATTTTGATACTTGATTGATTTTTCGCCAACCTTTCATGTTTGCATTATCAAACTGAGCTGATCAGTTTCCAAACATGTGGAAAAATCACTCAAGTATATCATTTAATATATTATGTCAATTGATTATTTTTTAATTAAAATGGCATGTCTTTCACTCAGTTTTTAAATGGTTACTTCATAACGTGTTCACGGAGAATTTTTTGGTTGAAATAACAATCTATTTTTATTGACAAACCATGCTTATTATGTGGGACTTAAATGAGTTTTCTCATGATTTTAAAAACGTTTCCTTTACTCAGATGCTACGTGGTTGCCCGTTTGCATGTCCGTTGGTCTATTGAAGAACGTAATTATCTACCAAGTCAGAAACGTTGTGGAGGCTTGATGCTCTGGCAGAATGGGAAATTAATCTGCATACAGATTACACTGAGGCTTAAACTTTGTCGATGGAAACAATGAAGTAAGCTCGATATTTTGTCCTGGTATCTCGTGATCATCAAATGAATATCCTGCCATTAAAAGCACTTAATGACCCACCCAATATTAGATCTTAAATACAGATACTTTATGAAAAGTAATGCATTATATATTTTTGACAAGTATATTGATGGAATTAGACTCGTCGGCTGATTATATTATTTTTGTCAAATAAAAGGTAGGAATATCATTTTATATTTTTGAATATATTTATATTAAATATGTAAAGCATAAAGATGCAAATGGTTATTAATAAATATTTTAATAAAACGAGATTCAAAGCCACACTCCACGGCTATTGCAATCTTGAACAACACATCGTCTTATTTAATCATAATTTTATACATGTTTTGGGATACAGTACAATACAAACAAAGTATCTCTTACAAATAAAAGATTTTATTAAGTAAAATATTTTATTCAACAGATCGTTATAAAATAAAATAGCCACAGACATAATTGCAAATACTAATTCAAAATTTTTCCAATTAAAAAAATCAATTATTTATTTTAATTTATTCAATTATGCGATGTACAATCCCCAGAGAATGATAAATGAAGACGAAAATACTCAAATTAATGCAGCAAAAGAAAAACGCTTTAAAAAGTTATAAGAAAGATATAATAAAGAAGTCTTATCTCGTTTAACGGGAAATCCTATTTCTTTATTAAAGTCTTCAGTAAATGGTATGTTTTCTTCGGTCTTGCGTTTAATTGCTGGAAATACAATTTTGTTGTGCTAACAATGCTGAATTTACACCGTATTTTTTCATTATCATATATTTATTATGCCTAGTTGAGATGTAAAAAAAAGCAATTCGTAAAGTGCTTCAATAAATGTCATAAATGGGAGTAAATGCGGAGTTATTCTTAGAAAGCAAACACGGCCGGAATAAAATATATTACAACGGAATTTTTAAACGAGCGAATGAAGTTGTCCCGAGGATATTTCACCCGAGAGTATAACGGAAGTATTACATGGTGTACAGAAAACTTCTTAGAAAGCTAATTATGGAAGGCTTTATTTAATCTATTATCCTTAATATGTCTTGAAAGTTAGATTGAAAGCAAAATGTTTTTGAAAATTTAATTTAATTTTCATATCTTTTTATTCATCTTCTTTTCTGTTATTTGAGCGATTAAATATCTTCAATATCGTTTCTTGTGTAAAATTTAAATTCAACGGTTCACCTCCACTGTAAACTCAAATGGATGTTTAAAGAACTAATATAAGAGTTTAACTTTCTAATCTTTTTTTTTTAAGGTACATATTCTAAAGAAGAGTGGAATTGAAGTACTGTAGTATTTCTAAAGCAGAGTGAAATCAAAAGTGAAATGCTGTGTTGTTGCAATGAAAACATGACGCAAATAACGTGACACTCGGAATTACGTAGAGAGGGAATCCGTTTAATTTTGTTATCAAAAAACAAACAACTACGTGACATCGACAATTGGTTCACGTTTTGAACGCTTTGTCTCATTAGTATATTGAATTATATTTATTGAAATATATATTAAGTAGGCCTTAAGTAAGTGCTTGAATGTGTATAAATTCAGTCGCATGTAGGTATTAAAAAAAAATCAAAAATAATTAATTACATTTTTGTTTGAAAATGCCATCGTGTAAAGTTGGCGAAATCAACGAATTTTCATTATAACGAAAGCTTGAGTATGTTGCTATTTTATACTTTTAGGCAATTGATTCGCACATGTATATAAAATACAATAACACACATTTATTGTACATATACACGTCTAGTCAATTGATAAATATCACACAGACACAATCATCTGTGTCGTTTACGAATTAAAACATTTTTTCTTGTCTGTTCACAAGGTGACGAGTGTCACCATGGAGTTATTTTTTGTTCTGTGGGTAGATGCAGTTATAGGAGTGAGTTGATAGAGGGGTTGGTACTAAGGCTATGCAATTTCGAAAAGAGTCTGCAAGGTCGATGATGACTTCACGGATTGCTTGTATATCGGAGTCGTCTCGAACCTGCAAAGGTTTTCTGGTTGTTTAGTGTCAATATCGATAAGCTGAATATTGTCTAAATGCATAGATTTTTTTCAGTTTGATTTTGCTGTCTGAGAATCTGAGAGTTCGTCTGTAGACTGCGGCTGTATCCGACGTGGACGCCTGGCAGGCGCCGGTGGCGTGGAGGCTCTCAAGGAGCGGACGCGGACAAGTGCATCGTCTCCGGCGCCTTCCACCCCCGCGCGGACAATGGGCGGGGGTCGTTACCCCGACGGGGGGTATTGTTAGAGGATCCGGGCGAGAACTCCGAGCGCTTTGAGTGAAAAAAAATTAGATCCATCGCTTTATTTGAGATCTTGGCTGATTTTTTAAATTTATTATAAAGGTGTCCCTAAGTTAACGCAAGATTTGAATTTGTCGCCATTTTTGCAGTAAAGTTTTGGGAACACCAGCTGACAGTTTAGGGTTTGTAAAAATGGAGCGTTACACGATAGAACAACGTGTCTTCATTATTGAACAATATTTCAAAAATAATGAAAGCTTGGCAGCCGTAGTTCGAAAATTTCATACAAAATACGGTCGGAATAGTGTTTTAACTTCGTCAACTGTGAAGAGATTAATTGAAAAATTCAGGGAGACTGGATTCGTTGGAGACGTTAAACACACAGGTCGTCCAAAATCAAGCCGTTAAAATGTCAATAGCGAAGCAGTGCGTAAGAGTGTCGGTGACAATCCGGGAACCTCAATTGCAAATTTCAAGAAGCTCTCTACAACGTATACTAACTAAAGATCTGTGTCTCCATGCTTACAAAATTCAATTAACACAAGAACTGAAGCCTAATGACCATGCACAGCGAAGAGAGACGAAGTTAAAGCTTTCATTATTTTTGAAATATTATTCAATAATGAAGACACATTGTTCTATCGTGTAAAGCTCCACTTTTACTAACCCTAAACTGTCAGCTGTCAAATTGTTTTTTTTTTTTTAAGTGTTCTCAAAACTTTACTGCAAAAATGGCGACAAATTCAAATCTTGCGTTTATGTTGGGACAAACTATATAAAAAAATATTTATCATTAAGCGATAAATTTAACGTAAATATATATTTTTTTACTTTTAATTGTCTCATTGACTCTCATTTGGAAAGTCTTCGGTTCGATCCCTGTCCAGAATCTTGAATCCCAAGCTTGTGTCATTGAGTTTCTGTTTATTTGATTTGTATTTATTGCATCGATTGTAACCGGACCCATGAAAGCACTCTCTTAGACATAAAGTTTTTATTTCGAATGCGAATGTCATCACTTGGACTAGTTCCTTGGGATTATCCATGTTGTTTTATTTATTTTTCCAAAGTATCGATAAAGTATTCAAGGGGCAAAATTGCGGTTGTTTTACGATTTTTCTCTTTTGAGACGTGTCCTGAAATAGGATCCGAGAGCAGCAAGCGTTAGTAAACAATACAGTTCTTGGAACTTGATACAAGTGCGAAGAACGCCTATAAACGTATATAAATGTATTATTTGTTTCATGAGCTTATAAGTAACATTCTGTTAATTTTCTGAAGCTAACAATTCTCCGAAAATATATAATAAATACAAGGAATAATAAGTCGTGAATGCGTCTGTTCTCAAAAGTTTTATTAGTGATTAAATTTTTAAATTTCTTGTTGAGGGACGAGGCATTTGATTCGTGAAGATCCATTATTATAATGATAAAAGTACCTTTGTATTTTGTCTTCACATTGAGTTTATTAAAATTATTTGTATTACTAGTTTCGACCCGATACACTGGGTCATCATCAGATGAACTAAACTAGCAAAATATAGAAATAACATATGCTTAAATACAACTAACAGGATACTGGTGACAATAAAAAATTAGATGAGGGTTATACAATTAGTTAAGTTTGTGGACTAAATTTTTTTTTGTGTTGATCGTTTAAATAAAAATAATAATAAATATATAAATAATAATAAAAGAAGTAAATAAATTATAGTGGAAACATGTTTAATAAAGGTGATGAGGACGGGAAAATAATATTATTAATTAATGTGTTATCATTTAAGTTAGATTGTTTACGAATCTCTAATATTTCTAGATTATTTAGTGTTACGCCTCTCTGTGTGCATCTATGTAAAATGTCAAAACTATCACTATGTGTATGGTCTGATTCAATGAGATGTTTTGCAAATTCAGAGAAATTATTAGTTTTTGAACAGCTTAAATGTTTAAATTTCTATTTTATACTGTTGTAGCAAAGATATATTTCTAAATTGTAGCCTATTACTTACAAAATACAAGTTATTATTTTAAAATTTGAAGTAATTTATACTCGAGATTTTCGTAACAATTCATAAACTAAAAATATAAGACTGCGATATTATACACGGAATAAAAATCATATTTATATTGGCTTATTCGGATGCTTTGTTTTTATAACAAAGTTAAACATGATGTGAGGTAATCAATCTTACCTCACCTCGTATTTATCTGGAAGAGAAGCCTTTTGCGGGCTTATCCGCTCTGCCTGGGAGACTCCGCGACGCCGTTATTTACAGTTTACTTGCGTTTTTACCGCTTCCGTTCTGCGGGAAGGTTGTTTTTTTTCCGGCTCAGTTGCCGTGACCGCTCCGGTCCGGGCTTTCAGGACTGAAGGGATCCGCAGAATACTCTCCGCCGGGTTGTTTTATTGCTGCTCTAATGATGTATTACGATCACTAGAACACAGAATATTTTAACTAAAAACTTTAGCAGTGTTCTTGCTACGGAAACTCCCATTGGTTTAGTCGTTTAATTATATGGATACTACTTTTAATGTATTGTAAGAGTTGAATAAAAAAAATAATTAACGGAACTAGTATTTATTTTGTAATACTCCATTTTATTATAATAAAATAAAACCAAATGATTTTGGGGCAATTAGTTTGAGTGCAGAATAACAGTGTATTAAATAACCATAATTCTCCCCTTCTTAATATTTTTAAAAATACACTGTGATTCTGCACTCAAACTAATTGCTTTCAGATTGCGGCCAGGACAGCCAGGAATCATCACAAACTTGTTTATTTAAGTACTTAGTAATATTTTTGAATTGAAAACTTGAGTGATTTTCCACATTTTCGTTTTTATTAGTGACCGGTTACGCCAACCTTTCACGTTGGCATTATCAAACAGAACCGGTAACTAATAAAAACGAAAATGTGGAAAATCACTCAAATATTTTATTCAAAAATGTTAAAATGGAATTCCACCAAATACTCTCTCTTCCGTTTATCGAGAATTTTTAACAATCATACTCTACATATGACCCAATGTGCCCAGGCCAACCAATATTTAGTGATTTGCAAGCACTGGACTTTATGAACAAAGTAACAAGTGAAGCGATTTTAGTCCCATCTGGACATTATTTTTAAAATCTATTGATTTAGCCAAGACACGCACCGTCATATTTATATTAATGTTATGGATCAGTCAATCAGATGCGTATTTATTACCCATTACGGGCTTATTATATTTACTAATATGATTAGGCACATTAGTTCATATAGAGAAGACGATTTAAAGAAACTCTCAGAAAAATATCATCGTGATTTGTGTGGGATTTGAACCCACATCTACTGGCTTACATGGCCGGTGTACGAACCCTTGTACTAACGAATCACTTCCGTTTATCGAGAATTTTTAACAATCATACTCTACATATGACCCAATGTGCCATTCGATTCTATATAATGCAATTATATAGGATCCTCCACTTGTCAGGCACATTAAAATCACATTAGCCCTTACCACCTGACAATCATTCTCTCTCTTTCCAACAACCTCTCCCTCTAACAATTGTTTACCTAATTGCTTAGTATTATATAAAATCTCACTCTGTTTGATAATGCCAACGTGAAAGGTTGGCGAAACCGGTCACTAATAAAAACAAAAATGTGGAAAATCACTCAAGTATTTTTATTCAAAATATTAAAATGGAATTCCACCAAGTACTCTCTGTCAAAAATATTGAATTTATTAAAAATATTGTTAAACTGTTGTATTGATATTATCATTATATTTCTAAGCAATAGAAATAATTTATATAAACTCATCAAACCTTGTTTCTGGATAAATTCTGCATCATTTTTTTTTAATTCTTGCCAAGTTATTGTATTTGCCAGCAGGTCGGAAAGTGTTGATCTGGGATTGTTTTTCTCGTTAATTCATGATTAAATCGATTGCTTCAAATATATTGTTTATTCGCTATATTATTAAAAATTCAATAATTGTATAATATAAGATGGCAGCTATTCAATACTATTCATGTTACACGGACTTTGTGTCTATGTAAATGAATGTGAAGCGAACAGGAGTCACCAGCTGCGTTAGTGAGAATAGTACAAGCGTGTTTTGAACTATTCTCAAGCCCTCGAAGCACACGAAGAAGTCTCAGGCGTGACTGACAATCAGCCAGCAAAATAAAATATGTGCGGATGTAAAATATCTGTACAATAAAGCACATTAGGATTTCTCAAGTATTTAAATATAAAGTGATAAAAGTAACTTTGTATTCTGTCTTCACTTTGAGTTTATTATATTTTTTGCATGACTACTTTCGACCAAATAGACTAGGTCATCATCAGATGCATAACTAAACTGATGATGAAACTGAAAACATCTGATGATGACCTAGTCTATTTGGTCGAAACTAGTCATGCAAAAAATATAATAAACTCAAAGTGAAGACAGAATACAAAGTTACTTTTATCATTATAATAATAGATCTTCACCAATCAAATTGGTGAAAACAAGATTAAATATTAAGATTTGTATAAAGTAAAGTTTTCTTGCATTAGAAAAAGAATCGGTCCAGTACTTCTCTGCGTGTCTTGCAGAGCTTGTGAAGGAGATCGACAGCTTCCAGTAGACCGTTGGTTTTCGTTTTGCGAGTGGCACATCCCTACGGTTTCGTGACACGATTCCCGGCAGTATTAACAATTGTCGTGAGTAATTATCGTGAGAGTGCGCGGGCCGGGAGCGCTTGTATATCCCGGAAGCTTTGGCCAGTCACGCTATGGAGCTTTCAAGTTATTTCACTCGTTACATTGTTTAATATTTTCAAGGGAATGCTAGAAAAAGCGAGAATTCACGCAGAAAAATAGTACACTAAAGTAAAAAAAAAAAATTTTTTATGTTTATATTCAATTATGTCAAAGAACTGCTTTGTAAGAATACATAAAAAAAATAACCATAATCCTATCAAAAGTTGCATAATTTAAATAGACCATATTGTGTAAATATGATTAAATCAATAAAACATACCATCGATGTAAATACAGTTTTTGAAGAATGAACCTGTCAAACCCGTTTTTTTTGTATTTAAAACATAAAAGTTTTCAAATAAAGAGGGTTTTTCCGAGAGCCTCTTGAGCTTTGAAAAGAAATTTAAAATTCTCATTTTCATTTTCAGCTGCCCAATTACAAATAATCCTAAATTTTCCGATAAAACTTTTTGTATTGTACTACTATACACTCTTAGCAATCGTTTCAATTTTTGCGGCTCTTTTGTTGAACTCTTTGGGAAAATCAAGCCATCACAAAAAAAATCCACTTGAAAATGCGAGATTTCTTTTTTAATTTGAGGTTTTCTTATTGATTTTAAATGTTTTTGGGAGTGTTCAAATTATTAAAAAAAATAATAAATAAAATCTCTTTACTTTCAAAATATTAAAACAAAATCTATAAATTGTAAGTCTGATATCCGGGCATGAAAAACCATACAATTATTATATTAATTAATTAATTCCACAGAAAGCAATTTGACTCAAGTTCCAAAGTTTTATTATTAAGTAATAATTATACTTTATTGTTTCAATTAGGACTGTATTTCAAATAAATTGGCTGTAAGTTTATTATTAAAAAAGAATTAAAAAAAGGAAGTCTTCTTCGATTGATAAACTTTTCGCAAAGTTTTTAAGAGATATCCCATTTCAATAAAACTGGAAACAATAACGAAATTTCATTATTGTTTTCAAAGAGTTCTTTTTTACTCGGGCCTGAGGGGAAACGCCACAAAAATCCAATATTGTCGACCCTCTACTTGAGGACCAGACCTCCTCGCGGATTTATTCCTTGCCTTCGTCTTTCTTTTACATTGCCTTAATACTAAAAGCATACACAAATAAAAAAAAGAAAACTAAAAAAAACTCTTGTGATTCAAATAGATCCTGTGTAATAAATAACTCTCATATTTCAGTAAAACCAGCAGCGCAGCACACCTGATATGACTTTTTATGAAAACTATTATTTCACGAGGAGTAGACTGCTTTTTTTTACTAATAAATATTCTTGGGGAAATTAAAAAAAATATTTAAAGAATACTTACATATATAAAGTCTTACTATTATCATTTTTTTTTCTGAAAGCAAAGTAATACAAAAAAAATGTTTTATTATTCATATCTAGTCTAGTATATTTTTTGTACTGAAAATAAACATTACAAAAATATTGAATAAATATAGGAAAAGTCACGTATTTAAATATTTTATGATATTTTGATACAAACAGAGTTGTAGAAAAGTAACATGAAATTTGAAACCAAAATTACAATTGAATAATTTATCACTACTTTTATAAACACAAAAATAAAAGAATCTTCGATATAATTACTAATATGATTAGGCACATTAGTTTATACATAGAAGATGATTAAAGAAACTCTCAGAAAAATATCATCGTGATTTGTGTGGGATTTGAACCCACATCCCCTGGCTAACATGGCCGGTGTACTAACCCTTGTACTAACGAATCATTTCCATTAACCGAGAATTTTTAACAATCATACTCTACATATGAACCAATGTGCCCAGGCCAACCAATATTTTGTGATTTGCAAGCACTGGACTTTTTGAACAAAGTAACAAGTGAAGCGATTTTAGTCCCATCTGGATATTATTTTTGAAATCTTTTAATTTTTCGATAAAGGTTATAATAATTAACTGATTTCACTTTTTTGGTATGATTTGTCAAATTGCTTTTTTTTTTCAATAATATATTTTATTGAAGATAGTGGAAAAATGTGATGTTTACCGTATTATACTGTACCCATCGTGTACATTTAAAACCTGCATTAGGATGAAATACTAATTTATTTCGTGTTGCATTAAAAGTTTTCAGTAATCCATTGCGTTTAACAAGAACAGATGTGAATTGTAACACAAAGCGTCGGATGTTTGTGCAGAAGCACATTCAGTCTTTATTTAAATCCGTTAAATCAAATCAGAGTTTAAACAGGAGAGTGTACACTGTGTATCCTTTTAAGCCGACCCTCTGGCAGCCGCGGTTCTAAGCAAGCAGGGGTGGTCCGTTTATGACTGCGTTAACCCCTATGATGGGACTCGGCCAGAATTAAAATTTAACTCCGGGATAAGTCTCGGTTATTCTCAGACTCACTGCAGAGGCCCGGCGAGGCCGGGGCACAAAAGTAAACAGAGATATTTATCATTTCCGTCTCTTTGGGGAGCGGATTAGCGGCTAAGTCTCGGAATTTGAAATTTTAATTTGAATTGTTATCTCGAATACTCTAAACAATAACAGAGAGATTCCGCACTTATTTAACAAAAGAAAAAAAACTGAAAACTTCGCGGAAAGAAAAGTCGTTAAAACTAGCACAAAGTCACTAAATGAATTTAATTAATTGTCTCGTTTGAGTCTAATTGGGTTCGAGGGATAAAAGATACGCTCTTAATTAATATCGTTTTCGTTTGTTGTATATTTATATACTTTGATGGGTGTTTAATAAATTTTGTTATTGCAATTTTTTCATTAAAAAAATAGTATTTGTATAATAAATATTTGACAGAGAGTACTTGGTCGAATTCCAATTCAATATTTTTAATAAAATACTTGAGTGATTCCCACATGTTAAATTTTTTTGGTGACCGGTTTCGCCAATTTTTGCCAGCGTGAAAGGTTGGCAAAACCGGTCACCATTAAAAATTAACACGTGGAAAAATCATTCAAGTATTTTATTTAAAATTTTTAAATATGAGAAAAAATGTATTTACATAAATTCAGCTCTCACTATAAATCTTTTTTCTTTAAATGGGTGAAAAAATATATACGCACTACTAAATTTAAATTGCATATTAAAAGATCCTGACGTCTTTAATAAAAAAAATTATGTCTATATCAAAAAAATATTTTTAATTAAAAATCAGACAAATATTTGTAGTTTTTCGAATCTTTTTTAATATAAATCTAATTTAATGTGCATCCGGGACACAGTGCTGGTAATTTGTTCAAGGCTGTCACAATGATTTGTTATGGTTTGCATCAAAGCGACCAAACAAATATTACACGAAAAAGCCAGTTGATCCATTGCGTTAATTTTGGAAGGCATTAAATGTTTCAGGACTTTTATTAAGTGCTGAAGTTACGCAGGCAAAAGCTTCTAAAAAGGAGGCTATCACCTCCAGGCTCACGGAAAAAGTTTACGAGGACATTAAATTGCAACAATTTACGAAAAAGATTCAAGCAAAAATGATGGATATTATCCTAGAAAAGCTACTACTTAACTGAAAGGCGCAAGGAAAATATTTTCTCTAATACTTATTTGATCAAAATTTATCAAAGTAATAAAACAACAAACGACCTATAAAATTAGAATAATAAATAAGGTTCTATCTTAAATTAAAAAAATGCGTTGTTTTAATTTTTATGAACGGAAAATTCACATAAAAAAGATATAAAGTCTACCGTGTGGTATAATACCCAAATTTTATAACTTGAGATTATACTGTTTAAGCTTTGTAAGATTTATGTGAAAAGTATACCAAATTGGTATAAAAGTTTACATATCTATGGATTTCTAGATAGCTTTGTAAAAAAATAATACTCTACTGAAACATGGGGTTTACATAATTATTATACAATTGACTAGAAATGACTAGAAAGGCTCTCGAGTATTATTTTTTTGCAACATGTAATGGAGTTCGGACTCAAGCATGCAAGATAAAAAAGTACACACATTCCTTACTTTCATATAACGATTTAAATTTCCATTTGGATACAATGTCACAGTAGTTAACAACACCGGCCATGACAGTTGTGGGTTCGTGGGATTGAATTCCACATGTGTCGCGAATCGTACTGTTAGATTTTTTTTCGACATTTCACGGGTGAATTTTTTGCCAGAGTACATATCGTAAAGGCTTTTTGTGCTTCTGTATGAATGGTTGACTGTGGGGGAGGCGTGACCTACCCCTCCACTGTGTGCGAGAAGGGCGTTGTGTCGAATATCCGCACCCCTTTAAAAAGGCGAATGACTCTGCTGAAACTTTCTTGACAAGGCGATAAAATCTTCGCTCCCGTTCACATGCCGAGCTAATGCATCTTAAACATCCCCTTTCGGTACATGTAGAATGTAAACAGCCCCGAGCGTGTCGGAGAATATCTCGAAATTTGCCGGCAGACAGATACATATTTGATAATAAAATTCACCCCATTCGTTATAAGCAAAAGGAGAAAGAAATAAAACGTCTTACTCGTGTACTCCCATGATGCTTGAAGACTTAGAAACTATATATCAATCCTTGGAGTATACAAAAAAATATAAAAAAGAGAAAATCAGCAAATGAACATATCTTTTATGAGGACCTTTTAATATATTATATATTTATTAAATAAAATAAATTTCCCTGAGATGAGAACCTTTGCCTATCAACACATCAAATAACCCTTTTATACTTTGGTTGAGCACGAAAATCGTTTATTTAATATAAAAGATTAATTTCACGGTCTACAAGCGTGCACGATATCTTTTAAAATTCCAACATGTGGGATTTATGCAAATGCTAGGTTTTTTTTACGAAAATAAAATTGAAAGAGGTTTCAATTTGAATCTTCAATCTTAAAAATTAAATTAGAACGATAGTATTATTTAAGATAACGTTTGAGTTTAATTATTTGAGGATGATTTTATTAACATTGACTGATAAAACCAGCAACACTTTGTATATTTCTAAGCATTTCATGCTTGTTTAATGCTGGACATGATATTTCTGGTTGAATTTAATTTATTATGTAAAGATGCAAACACACTTATGCTCTTACTGATCACGCTGTGGAAGGTTCAAGTACAGATTTTCATGTAAAAATAAAAATAAAAATTTTACCACCTCAATAATAGATTTTTTATTCATCAATACAGCAAGTGGAAACGTCTTATGTTGGTCACACTCCCTAATTACATCTACAATTGTTTGCCTGTAATGTTTCCCCTTTGGCAAAAAAGGGTGGTTATACTACCATAAAAGTCTCTTTCTAGCAGTACTTTGTTAAAAAAAGGTCACATGCTCATAGTGCGACTGCGCATTTCAGTATATCTACTTTTGTTGTCCTCGCCCATCCACAGCAGTTGTAATATTTTATCGCATCCCAGAAGCACTGAAAATCTGTGATTCCCGTGGCTGATGATCAAAAAATATAATGAAACGTTGCGTAGGGGCAAAAAGGACAAACAAACGCGACGGTAATCGGCAGGGGCGGGGGAGTTTACGACCTCCCCGGGCGTCCGTAAAACAACCATTTTCGGTTTCAGTTTGAAATTGTAAGCCACGGCGTCAGTGAGAAGAAAAACTTTCCAAAACTTGCGCCACAGCTGCGGCTGTATGTGAAAAAAAAAAAAGAATCGAAAAGCGACAGAATTGCAGCGTGAAAAATTTTTCGTCCCCCTTCGCGTTATTAAAAAGTTTTGGCATCTGATATTTGAGCAAAGATATCAAAATTTTTACGCAAAGTTGCATAAATCAACGATGAACAAAATATATAATAATTCAGCGTAGAAAATATTTATTTTTCGACTCATAACATATTAATAATAACGAAGGGAGTATTTTCATTAATTAATATTAGCTGTCAAAGTAATTTTCACAAGTATAAAAAATTCTCTTGCGAACGAGTTTTCTGCCCTTAATTTCGATCCTCATATTTACATACGGAATTGCCCCAGAGGTGATGCGACAATTTCCCTTTCAGGGTGTTTTCACCTCACCCTCACAGGGCCCACCCCTTAACCCGCCATCCTAAGAATAGGCCTCCCGCCCCATCGTGCTGATGATACAAACATTTTTTAGAATAAATGTCCAAATTTGATTACAAGCGGGAACGCAGCCCGTTTTAATTATTTTCACATTGTTGCCGGCGGTTATGTAATTCAAATTTATTTTAATAATTAAAATACACATCGCATAAATCGTTACATACAATATCATGTAGCACTTGTTTGTGGTTATGACTCGGCCTAACGAGGCTGTTAATCTAGGTTTAATTTTGATTCAAAATAAAAAAAAAACAGTATAAATACATTGTACATTAAATTTAACTACGATTGCTTATTTACTCCAGTTATACTTTGATTTAAAGAACGTTAAAAAAAGATCAGTATAATTAAATTTACTGACTGTGCTTATACTGGATGAATAATATGAAAAATTATTGTTAATAAGTAAGGTTTTTTTTTAACTTTTATATATGTAATAAAAAATACACGGCTAGAATGAATAGGGAATCGTAACAAACCTAATAAAATTCGACCATTGTGTGATCCCAACTTTCTGAAAATGAAAGCATTTTTAACGGAATTCAATGGGAATGTTACAAATATCCGCTAACTTGTTAAAACATACTTTCAATGCAAACGTGAATAAAATGAGGACATAAATGTAAACTACATCATCAAATGATACAGGTTTATTTTAAAGTTTCTATGATTATCTTCATATAATAATTAATATATATTATTGAGAATTACTTCTAAATCGTTTTCTTAATGTACAGGATTCTTCAAGTGTAGCTTTTATATTCCAAATATTAAAGACATGTTACATTTGGTTACTCTTAAGAACCTCAAAAATTATCCACAATAATACAGGTTTTTAATTTTAATAAAAAATTCCAGTTGCCTTTTGTTGCTTTAAATAAGTCCAAAATTGATCGCATGCTATTTTTATTAAAACTGAATCAATATACGTACAAATTTAAGCGCATGGTGTATTATACTGTAGTGCTTGTAATTTAAAAGTAATAAATCGTTTTTAAATTCCATGGCATTTTTCATGCCACGCCTCTTTTATGCAATGGCGTCCTCTCATTAGACGCAGGGTTTAAATCCAAATTCACGCCATGGAAACAGAAGGTCAAATAAGGTTGAATTATCGAGGCGTCCTCATATCAGCCCTCGGATGTCTTGCAGCCTTTAAACTTTGAGATTATCTCATTACCCGGCGCAAGTGAATACTCCGACCTTTCATCCCCTCGGAAGGAGGGAAGATTTCCCACGGGCGGGGGTGCCAAAAGAGGCCGATAATTGAATATGATTTGTTTACCAGCTTACGTAAAGAAACTGAAGAGATAAGAAAATACGTCCGCTGAGAAATGGCGTGATTTTGAACTGCTTGCTTTACAAAGGTGTTGTGATAATTTAACATTAATCATCTGGTTATACCAGAAGGTAAAATGGTATTTTTACGACGAAGGTATTTCGGGGACAGCAAAAATAACAATTTTACTACGAGAATCTACTGTATTCATTATATTTAATGGTGACAACAATATTAAATACAGTTTTTGTTGGGTTACATTAGGATGACATTCTTTGTAAATTCGGAACGATATTTTTTCACATAACGATGTGAGAAATATTTGACGCATGTTTTGTAAAACATTTTTGTTTATAAGCTGTTATGATGAACAACGAATGCGAACAAATTACTTTTTGGCAGATTGTTTCTAATAAGGATAAATTTAGTTTATAATAAATTTTAGTGCGTTTCAATTTTGATATGCCTTCACAAAACACCCTCAGGTTCAACCACTTTTGATACTCTCAAAGTGTTCTTAAGAGCATTCATCCTTCGCAGCCAAAGCAACTAGACGGATTGCCATGGAAGAGCAAAGTTTTTGATAGAAACGCAAAGACCGATGGAGGTGGAACTACATCAAAATTTCTTACATTCTTCGCGGTAAGAAACCACCCTAAGATTACTTTGTAGACGTTATTACTATGAAACCCTGAAATTTCACGCTTCAAAGCAAGATTTAGTAAAAATGAAAAGTAACAAGTCAACTAGTTTATTGACTGAAAAAAGTGATGAGAAAAATCGTCGAAACGGTTCTAGTAATTATCTATTATATACTAGATGTATATATTTCTTGCTTACATTTAATAATTATAATTTTTACTCCATTGTAACTGAGTTGTGAATGTGGATCTGTAGAGCTACAGTTATCCTTATTATTGTCCTTTTTGTAATATGTTATATTACAAATGTACAGGCTATAATTTGATAATGATTAATGATTAAAATACATAATTATTCCAAAGTTATCATTTTATGTATTAATCGTCCAAGAAATTATATTTTTTTAGTCACAAGGAACTTTTTGCATATTCTGTAATAATATTTTTTTGGATTGATCAGTGCACATATTTTTAAAATAAATTTATTATGCACACATTCTTACGATTGGTCGAGCACTAAGGTTGTGCAAGAGTAAGTTTACCAAAAGATTCACGTAACCGGAAACCCATAAAACCCATATAGCGTGGCTCGGGCGTGTCAAGCTGGATGGTTACTTTAGTACGAGATGCAACGTCAAGTCGCACGATATATCACTTGCGGCGCACCTACTAAATTAAGTATAGTAAAAAAAATAGTTTTGAGGATAAAGAGAAAAAGCGCTGAATACGATTAATTGGATATGCTAAACATAATTAAGTTTTTGCCTTGGACTTGTACGTGAATCGATAAGAAAAACTCATGATTTTTTTTAGGTAGACACTGATGACATTATTAAAAATTCAATGATTCAAAAATCAATATATTGTAAGTTAATTTACTTATTAATATTTTTTTAAATAACTAGAAAAAAAGAATATTGTATTAGTACAGTTTCATACTATCATAACTATATTTATTTATATCAAATAATTGTTGCCCAGTACATTTGAGATGAATCAAGAATAAAAGTTGTAAGTGTTTTTTCAGGTGTAGAATTGGGGGCATAATCATTCATGGAATTACCCTTTTGTTCTCACATGACATTGTTTCGGAAATGGTTATATATGAGAGGAAATGAAATTTGAAACAGCCCTCAATACTGTGCGGAAGGAACATTGGGAGTGTGGTTTTTTCCAGTTGATATATTGCAAAAGCGAGTTACGCCGCAGGGGGTGGGTCTATAGGGGAAGACATCCCAGCCTGTAAAAACGGTAGACAATATTCTTCACTTTTGCTACATGCCATTGTAATGTCTGAAAAGTTTTTTCAACAATTTGAATTTCAAAGAAGTGATCACTTCACATTTTAAAAAGTAATTTATATTTCATTACAACAGTTCTAACATTTTTCAAAATTTTATTGTGACATCACACAAACTTTATTACTTATGATATCAGTTTACCCGAAGATAAAACGTTATTTGTTGTGAACATGACTTTATCTGAATTTTTATGACACTTGAAAAAAAAAATAGGACTTGTTTTATAAAAAAATATATGTACATTTGATTTAATAGCTCAAAGCTCTCGGAACTGAAATAGTTTTGGAGGTATGAGCTTCCCGTGCATAACCAGGTCACAGAGACTGTACGACGGCTGGGTCAGCCGATTTATTTTATTCCCACTGTGGACAGAGCAGAAATCTTGGCTCACAAATTGGAGGCGTCTGCTGGAAGACAAGTGGTGCTGATGGTGCCAGCTCCACATCGCAAACACCAACCTCGGGATATTATGCAATATATTTCAACTTAAGATAGTTGGATTGGAATAAATTTACATATAAAACAATGAACTAATAGACGTATGAAAAAAATTATATATTCGTTATTTCTTTTATATTGTTTTAATGGTTTATTTACGTTTTTCAGCAAGTATTCATTTTCAACAAGTAGTTTTTTATGTCGTTTTATCTGAGTACTGTGCACTGTGTTATGCCAAACTCGTAATTATTTTTTAGTAATAATTTCGTTAACACGCTTGGTTAGCATCTTTAGACATAATTTTATGTACTGTTTACTAAAAAAATAACACAATAAACCCCTTGATAATTTATAATCTGGATTATTAATTTATAGATTATTTTCATACTTAAATTAATTGATAAATTAATGATGTGTTTTAAAATTATCATTATTCTTCTAAACATATTTACGAGTATATGAAAAATATGTTTGCAATTACTTAAATATTTAATATACCGGCTTAACTATTTATTATACAACAATTATGTATAGTGCATTGAACTCGCTTCAGAGAAACTGTGTCACGTTCAAGAGAGACGCTTTTCTTTCTCTTGGAGAGTTTCAGAGGATCCTAGATAAACTAGGCGATATATCTTAGTTAGGTTGGGCTAGTGGACAGAGAGCTTAGTATAATGTTACTTGTTTATTTTATTAAGTTTATTCACTTATTTTTTTCTAAATTAAAAATTAGTTTTGTTGTTTTTTTCTTCTACATACGCTTATTTAAACAGTTATATATAAGACCAACAAATATTTTTTTTCCCCATATATTATTGAACAGTTTTGTAAAGCATGTCAAATCTGCTTATAAATAGTTATACGAAGCTTTGATAAAAATTCTGCATAACATTTATAAAGGAAGTCTTGAAATTCCGAACATTACAGTTTGAAAAGCTCTGTTCTCGGTCAAGCAGCTCGAGCAAGCTGTACTACAGCGTATTCAGAAAACTACAGGACATGTAGAAAGAACCTCAAGATTCAAGTATAATCATATATTTTATTAAATTGTAAAAAAATACACAAACTCAAATTTTACTGAAACACTGAAACTTTCAGATTAGTCTTGTTGAGGGACAAGGCATTTGATTGGTGAAGATCCATTATTATAATGATAAAAATACCTTTGTATTTTGTCTTCACTTTGGGTTTATTGAATTTTTTGCATTACTAGTCTCGACCAAATATACTAGGTCATCATCAGATGTTTTCAGTTTCATCATCATTTTAGTTATGCATCTGATGATGACCTAGTCTATTTGGTCGAAAATAGCAAAAAATTTAATAAACTCAAAGTGAAGACAAAATACAAAGGTACTTTTATCATTATAATTTCAGATTAGAATTATGATTGAGCGATGACAGCAAAAAATTATGATTAAATCTTATAAAATACTTTTATACAAAAATATGACCAACTTGTCATCTAAAGCTTATCAAAGTTGCTTATTAAAAAAAACTGCTTATAAAAGTACCAAAAAAGTAGCAAAAGACAAACTAGACATTTTTAGATAGATATTTTTTATTTAATATTTGACTTTATACAAGCCGTTGATACTTTTTCAATGGGTAAAATTTTACCTTATGATCTGTATTTGTCGTCCGTTTATAAGTTCTACATAATTATTTAGTATCAATATCACCTTTATTAATATTAATATTTTAACATGTTCCTTTACATATCGACTTTGGTCCAAAAGGGAGGTTGTATGATCAAATTTTCCCCTGCATCAGCTGATAACGATCGGTATCATCCTAATCCAGATTTTGCACAGCGACACGTGGTAACTTTTGCAATAAATCATTTTTATCGAAGCCTTTCAGAATAAAACAAGAGCACGGAGCTGGCGCAGGGGAAGCGGAGGTCCTATCTGTCCTCAGAAGCCTTAAAGTAGGGCAGACACTGCGAGGGTCGTAATTCTCAACCCCTGTCTGTTGTTTGGCATATTTACGAATTTTTTAGGTGGGAAGAATATGTTTTTTTATGTCCAAAGATACGATTATTTTTAGTACCCATCTGACGAATGCTTTTAAAGTAATTGTTATTTTGAATAAGATCATTGTTTTTGTACTTTTTAAAAGCCTACGTATATTTAAAATAAAATATTGCAGTATTTAATCCCAGCATAATGATTAAACTAATAATTTATTCATATAACTCACAATTTGGAAAAGAAAATTGATGGACTTGCCAACAAATCAAAACTGTTACTTACAATATCAAAATCTTAATTTAAACATGAACGGAATTTTAAAAAAGCCATAGAGATCATAAGATAACCATTAAAAATCTTTTTAATTAAGTTTGTGATTGAGTAAAAGAATAAAGAGAATTTCAAAACATTTGTACCAGTCAAGAGAAAACAAAAAAGATGATGAGATAATCATAAATAATTTTGATAATTAAGTTCGTGACTAAGTAAAAATAAAAGAGAATCTCAAAACATTTGCAATAATCAAAAGAAAGCTTAAAAGTTTGTTCGACATTAGGTTCATGATGGAGTGCCAGATAAGTAACTTGCAAAATACCAAGCACCGGACAAGCAAGATGCTTTTTTTTGTTATTTCTCCTGAAAACATTTTCTGCAGGGGACCTGACGTACTCTACAGTTTATTTTTACTCGCGGCCAAGTTTACAGAAGTCCTCTAAGTTTGGAATTGGTTTAGATTAGAGGTTCCCAACCACACGTGCTAAGAACAATTCTTTACTAATACTAATATAAAGATACTTTCTAATAAATTAAGGATGTTCATTTATCTCATGAACGTACATAAACTCTTAATCTTCAATATACAAACAATATCAATGTCAGTTTTTTCAAGTCCCCACGTATGCTCTTCATCCTGACTGCGGTTGGAGCAGTATATTTTATATATATATATATATATATATATATATATATATATATATATATATATATATATATATATATATATATATATATATCACATATCCAAGACAGCAGCTGTCTCCTTTACAAATTATGAAAATATCATAAATAGCTTTCAATTCGATATTTGTGATGGCGTTTTTTGGTTTTGTCCAAATATACGATTTCTACTGATTTTTGTAGAATTAAAAATCAATACTGATATTGACTTCAATACCGTGTCACTTTCATCAAATTTCACATTATTTACACTGTCACTAAAATTGATTTGGATCTGGTAAAAAAAACCTTTCGAAATATTTTGTTTTAATTTATTTTCTTTTCGTTGAGAAAATCTATACTTTTAAGGCAAACCTTGGAATTCTAGATTGAAGGTTGTGGAGTCATAGACTGAGGGGGCTTCCCCCAGGAGATGGAGCGTTGGAGTCGCTTGTCGAGGAACAAAAGGTGCAGCGCACCCCTGGCAGCCTTTGATTTCCGATACCACCCCTGTTGTGTTTTCATATTGCCCATAAAAATAAAACCAGCATATAACGAATTTTATTTAAGCCAATTGATTTCATGAAATTTATTCTAAAAACCACATCATTGAGGGATATAAAAATATATAAAAACAACTTACTTGTTTTTTTTTAATCTTTTTAAATTTAACTGATATACAACTGAGTTAATTTTTTAAAATGTATTTTACACGGAAAAGCACTTAACACTAAAAGCATGATTAAGAAAATAAACACTTAGACCATCCTAAAATTAATTTAAATAGATGTTCATATATTTGATAATGATTAAGTACATTTTTTCAAATATTGAAAAATGATTAAAGAAACTCTCAGAAAAATATCATCGTGATTTGTGTGGGATTCGAACCCACATTTCCAAGCATACATGGCCGGTGTATTACCAATTATACCAACAAAACACTAGGTACTTGGCAAGAATTTTTAACAATCATATCCTATACTGTAACAACGTACTTACCATACAAATCACGATGATATTTTTCTGAGAGTTTCTTTAATCATTTTTTTAATATTTAAAAAAATGTACTTAATCATTATCAATCAATAAAAAACCTATATAGGCAAAATCGTAGTTCTTGTGAGACCGTCTTCACAAAAATTAATAGTATGTTCATATATTTAACTATACGATAGCACTAAAAATGATACTTGTGAATATATTTTAATTTAAATGTTTTATTTATGTTAGTTTTAGTCTGAAAGATCAATCAAATTTATGCCAGCTTTTTACCACACGAATAAAACGAGTCCTGCTGAAACAGCTGAGTGGGGAGTTTTTTTATTCCCATTATTTTTTAGCTCCAGCATGAAACAGTCGCGGCGCTAAAGCTGCCTATAATATTTGCAGACACATGAAAAGCACATCGCGTGCGGAGAATTTACGCCAAAGGCATAAAATATGCGCTTTCCGTAATAAAATCAATTCGCGCTCTTTAGTAACATTGTACGCATTATGCTACAAAAATCAATTGTTAGAGCATCGTTTTACTTTCGGGAGGCTAAGAGCACGTTTTCATGACGTATCAGCGCTTATATGTGTGTTTAATATTTTAAGACGTTCTCTAAGCCTTACGCATCGTTAAGGGTCTCGGTCCTATAATCGAGTTTTTTTTATTATTTTCTAGTCCGTATTTACGAAAAATCGACTGCACCAATCAAAAAAATTTAAATGCAAATAGTTTAAAACATCCCATTTACTATTAATATGATAAATATGTGTTTTTCCGATTGAAGTGTAGGAATTCGGAGATTCGTCATGTCCCTTTTCCAAGAGTCCTAAACATTTAAAAGTCTTTTTTTCAACTGGAATTAAAAGATTAAATATAAATCCTGTGCAATATATTATTTTGAAAATTTAAAAAAAAAAAATCTTTAACAATCTTTGGTTTTGAAAAGTCGTCATTTTATCCAATTTTTCAACATCTTCAAAATTCTATTTTACCCTGAAAATGGACGTAAATTAAATTACAAAAAATAGATAAATATAATTTATAGTTATTTCAATAATCTGTAAAAAAAATCAATTTTCGATATAGAAAAATAAAGTGACAATTAAATTAATATAATGACACGATTTTGCCAGGTAATGGACTGGACTGGAATGGACCAATTAAAAAGCTGGAAGCAACTGCCTTAAGTGTAATCAATAAAATAAATTGATTTTTTTGTGTTTTCAATAACTGAAAAAATATGTTTGTTCATATTTGGGCATATAATTGTTAAGTTTTGTTTACTATTATTGTGAAAGGACTTCCTAGAGGCAACTTTGAATAATTCGGACGGTGTATATTTACTATGCAGGGTTCGTGCACATTATTATATTTAATTTTCCTAACACACGAATAACGGAATCAATTTTGGAATAAACACTATAAAAAAAGGCTTTCTTGGAACGCATATAATTTATAATAAATTATCTCATATACTACTTACACATTTGAAATAACTTACAGCTTCGAAGGATAGAAAAAAAACATAACAAACCTTGTTAGGTTTAATTTTTGCATTCTCTTTTTAATACTTTGCTTTACACGAAAAGCTTAGTGATATTTTCGAATTTGGTAAGTGATTGTATTTAATACGGAAAAAATATTATTATCCTAATTCTTATACTATGGATATGTTAATATTTTATCATGAACACGCAGTCATACAGCCTGTATTTCTCTGCAATAATGAGTAAAATATACAGAACAGAGTACGTATTTATTTTAATAATACGAGAAATTTTAACTGCCATTGAAGTATTTGACCAAAGTCAGACCCATCGTCAGGATTATTGACAGATGCTTTAATACGAGTTGAGTACGGAGGCGTTGAAGGATACTTTTACAAAATCATAATTGTTGGACTACATTAACTTATTTGAATATAATTGTTTTTAAAAATCTTATCGTATTCACAATATTTTTTTTAATTTCAATAGCTTAACACTACCCGTCTATGGTTGCTTTGCGTTTCAGATTTTTCGGCCAGTCTGACTTTTTATGCAGATATTTTTTATAAATTGCATAGATTCTTGGCTATATTAAAAATACGAAATGTTGCGCTTTGTCTTGTTAGGATGTAATAAAATAAACACGATTCCCGATCAAATATATCTATAGATACTTCCGTGTTGGGTTAGTTTCGGGTCAAATAATACGTGTCAGGTACACGCGATTATGTCATTAGTTATTCATACTGAATAGTACATTAGGCACAGTGTTGTTAAATTTTTGACATATTCATTCTTGTGATTGTCACCGAAAAGAATAACAATGCGCACTGCGCCAATGTCATTAAATATAACGAAATACTCGTGTCGTTTACTATAAAACTATAGTTTTTAATTATTCATATATAAACGTACTCATACCAAAATAATGTATTTATCATTCATAGATTAAATTTATGAATTATAGTAACAAATGTTGTCACTCAGAATTCTTCTATCAAACCATTTTGAAGTCTAGTGGCTGGCATGTTAGATTTATGATACATGGTTATTTATATTCGAGCATTATTATAATTAAATGATATTTTAAAAAAGCTATCTGAATTTACTTAAAAAAATTCTTACGAACGTAAAATATTACTTGAGTGTGTTTGAGAAACCCTTCATGTTTTTTTTGACAGATCAAAAAAAACACTTAAGAGTCTAGGTCCCATAATCGAGTTTTTTGATTATTTTCTAGTCCATTTTGCAAAAAATCGACTGCACCAATCAAATAAATTTAAATGCAAAAAGTTTGATACATCCCTTTTTCCGAACAGAATATATTTTTATTTCTTATAAATTTACTATTAATATGATAAATGTGTGTTTTTCCGATTGAAGTGTAGGAATTTGGAGATTCGTCATGTCCCTTTTACAAGAGTCCTAAACATTTAAAAGTATTTTTTTCAATCGGAATTAAAAGATTAAATAAAAACCCTGAGTGATATATTACTTTAAAAATTAAAAAATAAAAAATCTTTAACAAACTTTGATTTTGAAAAGTACAAGGGTTAGTACACCGGCCATATAAGCCAGGGGATGTGGGTTCAAATCCCACACAAATCACGATGATATTTTTCTAAGAGTTTCTTTAAATCATCTTCTATGTATGAACTAATGTGCATCTTCTATGTATGTAATTAGTAATAATATAAAAAACCCGTAATGGGTAATAAATACGCATCTGATTGACGTTAATCAAAAAATCGTCATTTTATCCAATTTTTCAACATCTTCAAGATTTTATTTTATCCTGAAAATGGGCTTTAGTTAAATAATATAAAATAGATAAATATAATTTATAGTTTTTTCAATACTCAATAAAAAAATCAACTTTCGACATAGAAAAATAAAGTGACAATTAAATTAATTAAATGACACGATTTCGCCAGGTAATGGACTGGCTCTGATGTCCGGTTGGACACCAGAGGTAATTAAAAGGCTGGAAGCATCTGCCTTCAGTTTGTTTCATAAAATTTATTAGGCTGTCACATGAATTCATTTTGCAGTACCAGCTACGCTGTTCCAGAATATGATGGTTTTATGTTTGACCAATCGCATTTCGATAAAACAATTTCAAAGTCACAACGCTTTGTGAATAGACACACGCGCGGGGTCTAATCCCCCGCCACCCCGGGCGGGAGACATTCCGCCCAAAACAAACCGCGGCATTGTCACGTCAGTTCCGGAGAGTCTTGTGCAGCCCAGACAGCCTGCCAGCTGAAGGGATGAATGTCACGGAGGGAGCGACGCGCCTGTCACTCTGCGCCCCGGCCTCGGCTATGTGCTTACACACTCACTGTACACCACTAAGCTGTATAAATCTGTGACTTATGATATGACTTAGGTACACACCATCCGAAACATAAACAAATATATTTAAATATAAATATTTGCCGTGTATACACAACTATATACGAGAGCGGTCCGATAAGTACTTAGCCTACAAAATAAAAACGAAAATTTTGGAAAAGTGGCGATTTATTTCTCAAAATAGTCACCTTTTAGCTCGATGCACTTGACCCAGCGATGCTCCAACTTCTTTTACCCATCTGAAAAATACGTTTTCCCGAGGTCTGCAAAGTAGGCCTCCGTCAGTCTTCGCCTTCTTCGGAGCACGTTCGCCGGGTGAAGTCCACTGTTTCGACCGTTCCTTGGTCTCTGGTGTGTACCAGTGGATCCATGTCACGAAACGACGCAGAAACTCCTTCGGATTGCGCTTAAACAGCGTCAAACACTGCTCCGAAGTGGTCTCACGGATGCGCTTGTTGTCCGGAGTGAGCAAACGCGGCACCCATCGCGCCGACAGCTTTCTCATGCCAAAAATTTCATGCAGGATATGACCCACAAGGTCTTTTGAAATGCCTACTGTTTCAGCTATCAATCGGCGGTCTGCCAGTACGAGATCGTGGATTTTTGTCTCCGTGGTAGACATTTTCGGGGCACCTGGGCGTGGCTCATCAAAAATCGACGTGCAACCACGTTGAAACTTGTTAAACCAATTTTTGACGGTCGCCATCACAGAAGAAGAGTCACCGTACTAACAAATACCTGATGCTCTCTTTGGACACCCTGTAGTATACGCATTTTTTTTTTAATGTAAATTTTAAATGCATTTTTTAGATTTATGCAGTTTTCAGGAGTAAAAGGAAGCCCTTAGGGATAAACCAATTCTGGTACAGATTTTTTTATTGATTTTTTCTTAGGCAACAAAGCAAATGCATCAAACTGTAAAAGTCGGATATTCTCATCAATGTCTCTGATTGTCTCATATTACTTGCTCACTTGCTCATACAGAGTACAATAAAAAAATGTTTTACTCTCAAATGATAATAATTATCAAAAAAATGTTTCCTAACGTATTGAGTTTACTATTAAAAATCTAAACAAGAGATATTTTCTTTACATAAAAAAATAAATTTATTATTTATTTAAAATCAAAATCAACATTCTTTGTATTACACAAACTAATAATAATTCTGTTCTTGAGCAACAAATAATTATATAAATGTAAACCATGTTTTACTAACATTTGATTAAGCCTACACTAAATTAAACGAGTATTTTTATTTAAAAAACCCACGTGCAATCAAAAAGCATTGATTTGTTTGTAAATAAGCAACAAATTAAACAATTGTGATAATGATATCATTTAAATATAGTTTAGAGAAGAAACTAAGGAAATCTTTTATTAAACTTTCCTATTTTTTGTGAAAATGTCAAGGGATGAGACATGATTTATTCTGGATTGTTTAACCTTTGACCCTGAATGTCAGCCCTCGACTAACTTTACTGACAAACACTTCACTGTCTGAAAAGTCTCTTCAATTGCGAATGAGGTTTCTCAAAATAATATCATAATCTCGCAATGAAAATGAAAATGTATGTTTTATATAAAAAAATAAAGATACTTAATAGAATTGATATTTTAATATTTTTTTAAATTGACTAGTAGATTGGAGACTCGCATGCCTGCTAATAAATCATCGATGTATGTGTTTAAAAAACATCAAAAAATAATCACCTTCGGTATATTTTTATTCAGCAAAACACTGTTCATATACAAAATAACCCCTTTAAATACAAAAGTACTCGCATATAAAAATTATTTTATCTCCTTGTCATTATTTGGCTATTCATATTTGTTAGGTGGATATATTCCACCTACTATTTATGTCAAATCTTTAATGAAATATAATTTTAATATTTTATTTAAATAAATATTAAGGGGTGCTCTCACTTTTATTTATGATGCCACTTGATAAGCCAAAAACCTAACTTGTCAATTTTAAGCAAGCAAGTTTGTTGGCAAAACTACTCGCATCAATAAGTAAAACATCATTGAATATTCAAATTAAATCAGTCGATCGTGGATCAAAAGGTTAATTTTTTAGACTGTGTGTTGTTTCAGGAAACAACCCTCTCGCTAAAGGATCGCTATTTTGGATATTTTCATACAGCTGATCTGTATGCCCTTAAGGGAAAACCAATTCTGCCTGTGTCATGAATATTTTATTATATTAGCATCCGTTCTAGCTGAGTCTTTTTGTTTCGATAAGAGAGCACAGACCCTTTTATCAATATAAATTGGTTTGAAGGAGGTTTAATATTACTTTTCTAACATATCGAGACAATCTTAACTATATATTCGATGTAGGGATGTTTACATAATATCTGTTTTCGATCGATTATAGGCACATCTCTCAAAAGAATTTCATAAAATCAAGTGGGTCAACATATATTCTCTCTCTGTGAAACCCGAGGCAAGACAAGTTTTACAGCTTGATTTTTATTATTTTTATCACACATCATAATTAAACAAGTTTTTCAGTACAATATTCATTCATGAAACGAAGGGAAAAAAACACACTCATGAATATAATTTATGTATAGATTATCTCTTTCAAATATACGAGTTTTAATAATTTCTACCATATTTATTAAACGTGTACTATACAATTACTTGCACACCTGCTTAAACTCTATCTGACTATTAGAGAAATTAAATTTAGTTATTTAATACCATCCTTGAACTAATACTTTCCCTTAATTTATTCCATAGAAATAGCTTCAACAAATGGGCCGAGATTTCGAAGCTTTCTTGAATAAGGTTTCAGAAAAACAACGATTTGTATGCAGTTGTAGCCTTATTCATCTAAACTACTACTCAATCGCATTTGTAAATAGGAATAAAAAATCTTTTTCTGTTAAAAATAAACGAAATATGCTATTTATAAATATGTTTGTCATTATAATTATATCTTTTTGTAACAACTAAATAAAATAATCATCGGTCTTTTGATAAAGATTTACATTTCTGTATAAAAAAAATTATAAACAAATAAAATTAGGTTAATATCGAAATATTTCAGTATATTTAATTATAAAAAAACTCTTGTGAATGCAATTTGACGTCTTCTGAAATAAATTAATTTATAAGTCTGTATTGAAACTGATGCTTTGAATTCTCTTATCAATGACCATTTTCAACCCATAGTAATAGTTGAAACATAGCTAATGAAGTCCATTGGTTCTAGCTTAATTCAAAGAACCATATTGAACTACCATATGGTATGTGTATATATGTAATAGCGTTGAATGGAGTAACAGTACGTGGAAGCCAGGTGGTGCTAACTTTTCTATTGTATATCGATACAATAACAGCATCACTAAAATTTGTTAATATTTACAAGAATTTTCCAATAAAAATAGTTCAGATCCGTAATAAAAGTACTAAGTATATCTAATACATTAAAATGGAGTGACTAGAAAAAATGGTAAACATATTAAAATAAACACAGGTATCAGCTGTGAGATTTAAATACCCATTATTATACTAGGTTGAATTTTTGTTTTAATTTTTTTCAAATTAATAAATGTTAATCTTTGATTTCCATATATGTAATTACCAATTTTTTTTTTAAAGAAAATGGTTAGGTTTACTGCAAAAACTAATAAATTTATCATATATTAATATTTATGAAACAGAAAATAATTGGACTAGTGACAAATACACATCTTGTTGTTTGTATTAAAATATTATGTTATTAACTAGTTTGCTTTAAATTTTCTGATTAATTCATAAACATAACCAAACGCCTGTTTCGGGATTCTCAATAACCTTTTTTATGGTATTAAGCGCGTTATGATATATTTTATTCATAAATTATAGCTTTTATCAAATAAAAACATGAAATTATTTCTTTTAGCCAATGAACCAATTGAATTTTTTTTATATATGAATATGATGACAACAAAAAATAATGTGCCTCGAATAAATAAATGGCAAGTATTGTTTGATAAGATTGACAAAAAAGAAACTAAGCATAAAAATGCTTGTTCAATGGACACGTTTGTAAGAACTGAATATTTTTTTTAGAGTATAAAAAAGGCTTTTATAGTGGACGTATTATTGACACCAGAGGTTTATATTATTCAAAGGAAATATCGTTCGCGAATTGCTATTGGATGCCAGAGATAATCCATTGTGTTCTATTCCTCTCACGTCTTCAGTTTTTCCGACCCGCGCCGAGAACCGGAGACTCTTCCCCGCATTACTTTTCCCATTGATCTCAAAGCCATTGTTTGCCTTGTATCGTTAAGACCTGCGCCACATAATGGGTGCTTTTCAAAAAAAAAAATACAGGACTTCCTTAATTCATCAGAAATAAATAAAAAAAGATCTTAGCTTTACGAACAATAATTGTAAAAAAATTATATATTTTATAACTTTTAATAAATTTATTGAAGATAACAAAATTACTCAATTCGTTTTTTTATTTGAGTGGTGACATACAATTTTTGAGATATCAGGCTATTTTATTTTTTGTTTGAAAAAATTCTCAAAATAAACTGATACATATTGGTTTATAAAAAAAATAATCACGTTGTTATTAAAATTATAAAAAAGAAAGTTTATTGTGTAAAATCTCAAATTTTCTGAAAAATTATTGCATTTTAATTATTTTAGGTAAATGGCGTTCAAAAATTATACTAATACAGCACACGATAACATTAACTTATATTAACATTATTTTCTATTTATTTTGATCTTACCCATTGTAAAAGTAACTTAGTAGTAAAAAAATTGTAAATTTCTTTTTCCACACAATATATCAAATAAGACATGATATGTCGAGAATAATACTAAAGATTTGAATTGTTTAAGAATATAAAATGAAGGGATTATTCTTTCAGTTTCATGTGTTAATTAATTGCAGAAATAAAGTTAACACAATTGTTCTTTATTTATTAAAAATGCAAAGTTTACACAATACTTCAAAATAATCATTGGTTTATCAAATCTTTTATGAATAACCCTCGTTGTAACAGATTTTTAATAACCACCTGAAACAACAGCCTATAAAATTACTCGTAATCTTGACAAGTAGAATGAAGTAATACTCCAGTTATCGTTCAACGTCAAGTTTGTGCAAATGTTACACATTTTACACATGCGTACATTAATTATTCAAGTGTTAACGTCTTTATTTTATCAACACAATTGAAAAATAAGATTTATTTATTGATATATATTTGCACTCAAAACATTGTAAACAATAACACCGCGTCTCTCAAATCGATGCACTTTACCCCACGCCGATTAGTTAAATAATGTTAAATGTTAGTTTTATCTATAACCCCTTGACTAAATCGTAACATTTACTAAATCGTAACATTTACCAATTACTACAGAAAGGTGCAAATAAGCCATCAAGGGATGTTACATTGACGAAACTAAGGGTTAATTGACTCATAGATTACATTCGTCTGCATTTGAAGTTGTTATATAAAATTTACCATTTTAATATTTTTCCAAGTTAATGAGATCCCCACTCGTCTAGTATTTGTGAACGTAGGATCAACTTAGCGTCATTATCCTAAAATGATTATTATTAAGAGTTACACAAAACACAAAACCTCTAGTATTTAAGAGTCAACGAATAAGCACATTAAAATTAATAAATACATTTTGATTAAATGATCCAGCAGTACAATTGATCATGTATATTTTCAAGTGGTAATATCTTTTTTTTTTTAATATATGCACTCGATAGTGCTGTTAATTTTAACAATTTTAGGCTGTAAAAGTTATATAAGTTAGTTGATAAATAACTACTAGATTGAATAACAAAACATTAAAATAATTTTCACTTAACGTACTTGAAATATTTGCAGGCCACTAAGATTTTTATTTCATAAAATGACATCAATATATTATTATTTGTAAAAGTCTACTTTCTTGAAAAAACATTTATAATAAGTATGTCATGATTGATTAATTTTTTTATATAGTAAAACTAAAAACAAATAAACCGTAGAACAAATGAACTTTTTTCACAAAGCCCACGAAATTTCTTGTCTATATCATTTCCTTCATTTCAAAAGAAAAGACAAAAGAGACGCGATAAGGCTTGTATATTCCACATCAATTCTTAGGCAACTAGACATGTCTCTTATCAGTTGAAAGGTTCTACCCATTTCAATCATAAAGCAATCAATAGGTGATTTATTATCTGAGCAAATTACTGTGCAGTTTTCACATTTTTTATTTGGAAATACAGCCCTCCGTTCATTGGAAATAAAAACATCGGTGCACAGGGTTGCCATTTATATCTTTTTGATTTTATTTTTTTATATATATCAAGTTGATATATTCAATGAGCGATAAATAAGATTTGATTGACCGAATCGGGAGTCTTAGGTATTATATCAAAAGTTGGGGGACGCGAGGCAGTATGTATTTGGTAGTTACTGTATAAATATAGTTCAAATGCTTCAAACCATGAACAAACAATAACTTAACAAGAATACCGTCCACACATTATTTTTTATTAAATATTCAAAGACGGCAGAGTTTGTATATTTTAAAAAAATATAATTTTAACTTGTCTATACAAATTAATAATATTCAATAGATAATATTTTCTGCAGAGGTTTCCAAAGTGGTCAATCGACCCCCAGGGTTCGATTTCGCTCTGCAAGGGGTCGATGACAGCGAAAAATAAAATTGGGGGTCCATGAACTGTAAATGGGGGTCTACGAGAGTGGATTTCATTTAAGCAGGTCATCACCAAATTTTAGACATTTCGTAAATCATAATGCACCGAACACAGATTGTACATATGTACTTTGACGAATCGAAGCCCTGAAGCGTAGAAGTATTTTGTATGTTTTTAATTAATGTATTTTATTCTATTTATGATATTAAAATGGACTTCCACAAAGTATTCTCTGTCAAAAGTATGGATTTTCTGAATGTTACTATATTTGCATTGTGTGTTTTTTAATTAATAAAGGTATAGTTAACTTTAGATGTATTTTAACTTTTTCATTTTTAAACCCACTGTACAGTAAACCCTATGAATGTGAGTTCTATATAATAAGTCAAAAATATGTTTGAAGTTGATGAATTTGTAAAAATTCAATATTAGAAAGGCAGTGGGTCGATGAAAAACAGGAAAACTCGACAAGGGGTAGACGGGACAAAATAGTTTGGGAAACTATGGTATATAGACAATTTTGTACAGAAGTGATATAATATACGTGAATATTACATGATAACGTGTACCGAGCACGTATTGGCAAAGCAAGCACCGATTAAAATCAGGGAACCATTGAATGCGTTAACCCAACAAAGCTCAGCACTTTTCCCAACCCTTAGCGAGCACAGAGATCGCAAATCAAGAGCAGCCATGGCCACCTGACGGGCGGGGGCTGGCACAGAAGGGGGTTGGGAGAGCCGGGGTCTGCATAATGAAGGGGGGAGGGGCGGGTTGCCATTTCCGTTTAATTAATTCATGTAAGTGTCTGCTGATTGTATGGAATTTCACGATTGGAAAAAGCTCTTTTGATCCTCCATCAATTAGCCGGTACACGGAGCTCGGAATTTTCACGAGTTGAATCGAGTTATGACTAATGAATTTTGAGCTTTGATACTTTGTGAAGCATCGATTATGATTTTTATAGTGCTTTAAAAAAATTCGTTCACACAAGCATGTTACACTTTAAGCGGGTACCAAATTGACTAAACTGATGTGCGAAGCAAAATTCGCGTAAAATCGCGCGTGTGAAATCTTGTCTATACACTCTTTGATTTGCACTTTTTGATTTTTTTTCTTCCGTTTAACAACTCCGAGTTAATTTTATCCGAGTTTATATTATATTTATATTTTAAGCGGGTAACCAAATTGACTAAAATGATGCGCGAAGCGGACGAAATTCGCGTAAAATTGCACGTGTGAAATCTAGTCTATACACTCTTTGATTTGCATGTAGTCAAATAAATCGTTTCCTATAAAAAGTTGAACCACTTCGTACACACTTTGCGGATTACTTGGCATCACAATAACACCGCTTTGTCCTAAAAATTGTTCAATAATTGGAGGATTATCATTCTCTGACCACTCCACTTCTTCATTGTCACTTTGTTCAGAATCACTGGACAGTATTGGTAGAAGTAACGTTGACGAGTCCTAAACAAACATTACGAGCTGTAAACCTTAAGAGTAAAATGACCTTCTGCCGCTTTACGGGTACCCGCCCCGCCTTTATTATAGAATTCATAGATTCTTCAGGTTTCATATTATATTTGGTATTTGAAAAGACTTTTTTTTTGTTTCACAGAATTTGAAGAATCAGATTATGACGACGAACCTCTGGGTGGAGCAGTCCTGGTACGACTACAAACTGCGCTGGGAGCCCAAGGAGTACGGGGGAGTCCACATGCTGCACGTGCCATCCGACCACATCTGGAGACCAGACATCGTACTGTACAACAAGTGAGTGCCCGACACCCCTCAAAGCATCAATCGTTCCTGTCTTCATCACAATGCAAAACATCCTTCGTCATCACGATTTAAAGTCAGTAACCGAAGGGTTTTTGATTTTTGGGTAGGATTTTTTTTCTTTAGCTTCTTTGAAATCCATTTTTTTTGATCAGATCAAAAAGGTCAGATCTATATTTTAGTAGTATCACTATTAAAATCAATAGATCACAACATAATAATATTTTTATAAATCTTAATGTTACACTTGAATAGTACATTGACGTGTCAAAAAATATGATTGTAGATGTAAAGTGATTAAATATGAAATGTTAGTGTATAACATTTTTTTTCCTATTGTACTTATTTATTCTACAGCAGAAAATAGTTACTTTAAAAAACATTGTGATGAAGCAGAAATGTTTGTGCTTTGAATTATATGATACATTATATAAATATTATGCTTTAGAGAATGTGATACAGTATAATGCAGCCAATTATATAATGTTTTTTCCACTTCACAGTAAACTTCTATGCTTTGTATCCTATTTATACTTGTAAAAGCCTTCGATGCCCATTATCGAATAAAGAGACGTTTAAAAGTATGAGTGAGTGACGTCCATAATGATGATTGTGAAAAACGTTTAAAAAACTTTATTTCTTAACATTGATAAAGAAATGAAATTGAGACATAAAAAATGTTATGAAAATAACACATAAGTAAAATCGTTACTTTTTAAGATCTGTTATAGATAATAAGTTTTTTTAATTTTCTAATTCTCGCTCGCCTTATGTTACTGATACAATACAATAGTTGTAATAAAACATTGTCTGTTATGATAGATGGTCAATACGGAAGGACTTCAGTTAATTGGACAATGAGTAGTAAATAGAGTAACTGACAAATATTTACATTCTCCTTTTATATCACTCACAATGCCTTACGAACAATGGTATTTTATAATTCGGTTTAATTTGGTAGCCTCGAATGGCATATTAGCTATTATTACAGGTGTCTAGGTACACATCTTACAAATAAAACACATCAGCAAAAGCAATTGGATACTATATAAACTAAGCCTATTGAAGATCTAATCAGAATACGTAGGTTTCTCAGCAAGAAAAATGAAAGGGCTCCTCTGTTTGTTGTTCGTCGTGTGCCTGGCTACCGTAAGAAATATATTTTATTCATTTAATGTTTTTATACTTTTTATTATGAGTTTTAAATCATTGTGTATATTTGGCAACAGGGCCTGTATGGTGTGCCCGCACCTGAGTCGAAACCCATCGCCTCTGAATTCGGAAACATCATTAAAAGAATAGGATTATTAGGCTCTCGTGTCGCTGGTGATACCATTGCAGCATTGGGAAAAATAGCAGCAGGACCGATAGGAATTATGGCTAAAGGAGCTAGTTTCCTTGGGCTCAATCTTACCTCCACAATTACTAACAAAATGGCCAACGCCACCAGAAATTTGGCTAAAAATATCGGACTTACTGTTGAAACAGCGGGAAACCAATCATCGATGCTTACGGGAGACGTGATGGAACAAATAGGCGGTGTAGTCGACAACCTCACAAACTCAGCGGGAAATATACTGGCAGTTATGTCCTCTGTGAGAAATGATACTTCTGAAGTTATTGGTGATTCCTTCTCGGGTGCTATGAATGCAATAATAAATGGAGGATCTAACCTCGTAAACAGCAGTATGGCGAACGCTGGAAATCTTATGGGTGACACTTTGGCCGCCGGTACAAATATACTGGCCGGAGCTATGGAAGACATCACTAACGCAGGAAATGAGACTATGGACAGCTTAAAGAACCAAACAAGATTCATCGCATCGATGATTGCAAGTTTGCTTCCTGGCTACAACGAGTCCAACTACAACTCAACTAACTTCGACTTTTCGAATTTAATGAAATTACCCGGTGACGTTTTTAACGGCTTTTTCAATATGTTTAATGTAAATGATTTAGTAAAAATTATACCAAGTTTTAATATTACTTTTGGAGAAACAACGACAACAACAGCTGGACCAACCACAATGTATCCAACAACCACGATGTTCCCAGGTATCACGATGATTCTAGCCACCACAACTGTTTCCCCAACTACCGTCTTATAAACGATTTCTTTATAGCAAAACAAATGCACTAATATCTACATGAAATAAATTATTGAATTGAATTTATAATTTTTCATTATTTTTACGATAGTTGTTACGATCTTCACATTTCATATTTACCAGATTATGTTACGATTGATATGATTTATCAAAAAATACTATTAATATTTTAATAAATCTGTATGGGCGAAAAATGCGGATTCAATAAAACTTTAATAATATTGTCAAAAGTGTAGCATTTGCTAAATTTCAAGTTTACTAGACACACTGACTGATAGTGAGAAAGCTAAACAGTGGTATTGGTATTTTACCCGAAATTCTTGTTTATTTGTACCCAGGGAAAAGAAAAACAGAAAAAAATTTATGGGCACAGTAAAGCTAATTACAACAACGATAACGAATTCTCCACCTAATTTCACTGCTAAAAAATGTGTATTATATAAATAATTATTTGTTATAATATATAATTATTTGTTTTTAATTTATACATTTTGAATAAAACAATTTTTTGGTAAATTTGATAATATATTATTAACAATAATGTAATCCTAACTATTGTAATATAATCACTCACTATTTTCATAACTGAACATTCTTACATCACTTTTGTCACTTATAATCATAAAAAACAATACAAGTTTTTAAGATAAAGCACGTATTGTTATTTATAGATTTTTTATTAATAGAACAACAAACGCAGTAACGCGTCATTAATTAATTTATTTTTAAATATCAGGCGGCTCAAATAAATATTAAATAACTTATTTTAATCGAGGAGGACGCTTTGAAAAAATATGCTACACATAATTTATTTTACATAAAATTTATATTGTAAACAATGAATTGCTTGTATGAAAGTGATAAAATATCCTTGTATTATAATTTTAAAGATAACAAAAAAATATAAAAACATTTACGTATATATTTGCTTGAAGACAAGAATAATGTTTTTGCAGTTTTATAACAAGAAGAAATATTTTAAAACTGTTATGACTAGTAATATTCAATAGTTAACCACCTAGTATGTAGAGTTTGTGCCGTTGAAATTAAAACCGATTCTCATGTTACCTAAAGAGTTAATAAAGTCTGACAAGAAATTTAAGTTGAATGATGATCCAATTTGCAAGAAAGGATTGAGAATCGAGCTTAAGAAGTTGTCAGTCGAATTGCCACCACTTGAAGATCCATAGTTAATCGAATTGTAATTATTCCCGTTGTTGTTGTTTCCGTTGTAGTAGGGATCGCTATTGTTGGATCCGGTATTGTTAGGGAACAAGTTTACGATCATCGACATCAATCTGTTCGTCTGGTCCATGATCCCGTTCACGGTTACGTTCGCCGTGTTGCTGACGTCGTCCACAGTTCCCGTCAGTATATTTGAACCGGCAGTCAAAGTGTCGCTTATCAGGTTTCCAACGTTCGTGATGCTTCCGTTTACGAGATTGGAGCCTCCATTTATTATTCCATCCAAAACCCCCGCAAAGGAATTGCCTATGACATCAAAAGTGTCATTTCTCATAGAGAAGATAGCACCCAGTATGTTGCCCGATGAATTAGTGATGTTCTCGCTTACACCGCCTATCTGTTGCAATACGTCTCCTACAAGCATGGATGAGTGGTTTCCTGCTGTTTCAATAGTGCGTCCGACATTTTTAGAGAAGTTTCTACCTCCACTGGCGAAACCGCTTAACAAACCACCGAGGCTGTTTATGCCGAAACTGTTAGCAATATTACCGAAAACGTCAACCGGCGCCATTAATACGTTTCCCGTTGCTCCAATGGTGTCCCCAATAAAACGGGAGACTGATGATCCCATATTTTTAAAGAAATCTCCGTACTCAGATCTGGCGGGTTCCGGCTTAGGCTCGGGTGCGCCGTATAGGCCCTGTTGACCAATACACATAATCTTTTAATATCCATAATAAATAATATTTAATAAAATTAATAAATTAAGAAACATTTTCTTACGGTTGCCAAGCACACTACTAACAACAGAGATAGGAACCCTTTCATTTTGCCTTGTTGAAAAACTTTATACTTCTAATTGCTTGCAGCAATATTTAGGTTTATATAGTCTTCCTGTGTTTTTTCTGAAGAGTGTTTACTATGAAAAATCTGTACAAAAACACCTGTTTCAATAGCTGAAAGCTGCCATGTGCTATTACATTTCATAAAACATAGAAAGCAGAGCCGTATTTATTTACCTGTATCTAATGACAGGTGAACATATTTTTCTTATGATGAAAAGTACCATGACGGTATCGTTTTATTTTTTTATCAAGAAGGTCTAGAGTTTTATTTGATCTAATTTCGTGTAATAATGTATTGTGTGATTTTCTATTAAAATAATTTTAATAATTTTATTACGAAAGCAACACTACATAGTGGTAAAAATAAATATTGCAATATTGGTGCTCGAAAATAGACTATTTTTCTTTTTTGTGTCGAGAGTCAAATAATAAAATAAAAAATAAAATAAAATAAAATAAAAAAAAATAAAATAAAATAAATGAAATAAAATAATTCAATAAATATATCAAAATGGTTAAATATAAGGTTTTAAATAAAAATTATACTATTTTCATTTAAAATCATTATATTAATGACGCGACTAGTTTCACTGTTGACGTTTTTGCATATTTGCTAAACTAGTCGCGTCAGTAAATTAAAAGTGGAAATATCACCTAATATTTTTTTTAAATAGAAACATTGTTATGAAATTTCAGCAAGTACTTTCTGTAAAAATATTGAATATAAGAACGATGCTTTATTATTATTAGTATACATTTATGCCATCGGTTCGGTTCTGTCTTACATGTGCCAAAATAAGAAAGAAATTCCTGCTTTACTGTTGACTCAAGGTAATGAAGACTGTCAATATTTTTTCGCGTTTCATACGTCAATCATAAAAAAACGTTCCAACGGCTTGGGTCGTGAGAGCTCAATGGATTCTTGAGAAACTCACAATTGCCAGGGTATGTTTCAAGAGACTTTAATACTATGACATGAAAAAACTGTCAGTTCACTACCATACATTTTTTAATTCACTCATAACAAGTAGTAAATTTCAAAATCGTATCACAATGCTAACTTTAAGATGTTGTTTTGTGGCCGAGAATACTCTTAAATCATTTCCTACGCGATTTTCAACTGGAAACACTGTGATCATCGGCTTTGTTCATAATATGATATATTTTAGGAAAAAATCATATATTTTATAATAAAATAAGTAAAGGTAAGAATGGAATCATGTTTCTTTTAATATTTGATAAATTTTATTATTAAGTTCCTAAAACGAAGCGTTTATAATTTATGAACATAATGTTCATCACCATTTTGTTAGTAAATTTTCCAAAACAAGGTCTCCACTAGAGACCTGCACATATGAGATAACTTTGGGCGTCTTAATTTTTTATATTTCATTTAAAGTAAGGGGCAAACAAGAGTCAATACTTGTTTTAGTAAGTGAAGAAAGGTTTGTCGAATAGAGGCCTGGCCTAAGTCAATATTGTCGCTGAGCCGTTTTAAGAGCAGAATTCCATTTTTCTTTCTGAGAGCTTGTTCTGAATCGACGACATGCTCCTAATGTTTTATAGAAGCCTTCCGATCATCGAAAACCCTTTAAAATATTGAATCTACCATAAGTCAAAAAACCATAACGATTTCATTACTTATAGACATGAAATCTTACTCTTGATTGAATAAAAGGGAAACATCTAGACTCAGATTGTCGCATAAATGTATCTATAAAAAAAGATAGACAGAATTCTTCATGTGTGTCTGTGTTAAGCGAAGAGTTTTTTTACTCGAAAAGTTTTTAGTCCCTCCGGAAGCTATTTACAATTTCCTGTATTCGAACCCCACTACTTCCCATCGAAAATATTTTTTTTATTTTATTAAACCTTATTTTGATAAAATCATATTTGAACGAGATATCTGAAATTAAATTTAAAAAAAACCAGTTTTAAACTGCGTTTCATTTTCTAAGTCCACAATTCTCGTCGCTTCAGCATCGCAAATCCAGATCCAATCTTTTGAATTTCCTCTCGCCTCGCGGAGGTCTCGCAGCGGTCGGTGCGAATCCTAACGGGATAACAGGACTTTGAAGCGAAAACAAAGACCGCCACCTCACAGAGGGCTCGAGGACTCCGAGAAAGGATAATTGGGTTTGCAGTGCAGAGGACCCGGGCACAAAGGGACCGGAGGACCCGCCGCGCGTCTCGCTTCTCGCCAAGTGCGTTTCTATTATGGAATTACGACGGATTAGGGCCCGAGAGTGAGTCTCGCGCGACGTCCCACCGCAGTCCTTTCCGCTTCTTCTAATTCACACGCGAACAACAGAATTTAATCATTTCGTTACCTCTGCCTCAGTATCAAAAACACTCAGGTTAGTTGGCCCGAACAACCTAAAACACCTCGAATTGCTCAGCCTTCAGTGTTGTTCGGAAAGAGTTCCACAATAAAATTGGTTATACCAGTCTTTCTTATAAAAAAAAGTAAGCTTGCAAATAGGTTCGAATAAAAAAAAAAGAATTTATGAAAATCAATAAACCTTATTTTTTAATGTTGCTCGCTTATTTGCCAACACTAGCGTCCAACGTTCAAATCTGGGTGAAGCTTAAGCTTTTATCCTTAGACTTTTTTTACGAGATAAATGCTAGAAACGGATTTAATCGAACTCCGTGATTGGTTCCAAAAACGTTACCTGATTTTTTTCTTGAAGAGTGAGGTATTATATGCTTAACTTATATGGTTATCTCCCATATGTGGAAATAACTTTATTTTCGCTTTTTTCACAATAATTTTAAATGACAAATTTCTCGTTTAAAGCCCAATTGTATTTTTAAACTCTTAAACATATTATCAAAAAACACTACTTTAACGTTTATTTATGCAGTACATGCGATGTTTTTCTTTTACACAAAAATTCTAGGAATGTATCAAACAGATGTTCCTACCAATTAGAAGTTAGAGTCAGAGAAGGAGAGTTGTAAATTTATAACAAGTTCTATAAGTTCAAAGCATTCTGTGTGCCCAGAACGTTGGAAATGCATTTAATAATTACAAAACAAGGTAACTTTTCTTTTTCTAAGTAAAAAGTTAAAATTACTAACAAAATTCACATTTTTTCCAAAATCCATAAAATGAAATTGGAGCATAAGAATTAAAATAATTTAGTGGCATAAAACTATGCACGTCAGATTGGTCAACTTTATTTTACTCCATATTTTACTAACAAACATGAATAGCCGAGCGATTAGGAGACTAATATCATTTTTGTATGCAAACGCTTTTACCTTTTGATTTTGAAGAGACCACTGCGAAGCAAAAAGGACTGAACAAAAAAGAAGGTTGAATTCTAGCCATTTGGTTATTCATATTTGCTTTTTTTGTTTCATATTCTCGGTTCTCTCGATAGTAAAAATAACTTTGAATCATTATCAACAATATTTTACTTAAACAAATATACACATTGAAAATTTTTCTATAAGGTTATAAAAGATACAATTATTTTTCTGTTTACACCTGCCAGGATGGATATCGAACCAAGATATATCGATCAGAGGATAGCGGTCTAACAACTCAGCCAACTTATCTTGTGTTCATGGCCTTTGGTATCGCAAAGTTAACTTCATAATGACATTATTCAAAAAGGAAAAAAAAATACCGTCAACTTATAATACGCGCTTTAGTTTAACTCTCGTTAAATGTGGCTTTTATGAATACACCCTAAATAAATGGCCGGCCCTTCTGAATAACAAAATACGGCAATTATAAATTATATTATCCTTTCGGGGGGATAACTTTTTACTGAAGTGCTTGAAAATTCTCTGCTCAAGTCCAGATGGTGGACATCGGCCTAATCACGACTCCTTCGGGGCTAATTAGCGAGCCACAGGAAGGTGGTTCGCTGATTCTGAATTAACCATTGACGTCAGGTCATCCGTTCACGATTGGCGTGGAGAGAAAAGTTCAAAACTTAAAACAACATTTAACTTGTTAACTTGTGTTGACGCTCTACGCCCTACTTTCAACCTTTTTGAAGTATCCGCAAAGCGTAATTTCGCTAAACAACATTATACTCTACTTACATAGGACTATATCTTTATTTGTCATTATTTAAATTTTATATTAGAGGTCATATTATTTATAATATAATTTTTTTTAACATTATTTCGTTACTTATTTAAAAATAATAGAATGAAAATTAATTTTCTAAGCGTTAGTTTATAACCACAAATTTTACGATATTATTTATAATTTTAGAAAACTTATATACGGTCAAGGTTACTTATTATTAATTTTTTAAATAAAAAAGTACCACAATACATTGCCATGGTTTTCAATAATATTTTTCTTTGTATAAAAAAAATTTTTGACAGAAAGTACTTGGTGGAATTCCATTTTAATATTTTTGAGTAAAATACCTCAAGTATTTTACTCAAAAATATTGTTTATTTATTTGGTATTTAGTCTCCAAAATACTAAAAAGATATAAATATTTTCTATGGTTGATTTTGATTTTACTATTTTCAAACAAGCAAGTTTTAAAGCATTATCCTGCATTCAATGTGCATTTAAAACATTATGAATGAACGAACAAGGCTATAATAAATATTTTTTTTACTATTGATGCTTCCACTCTTACACCGTTTCTTTTATATCTAAAGCAATACATAAAATAAAAAAAAATAAGCTTTAACAAATATTTCTAAATAAATTGTTTTTGTAAAGTAACTTCAAAGTTTTTTTTTGTTTTCTTGTGTCTAAAAAAAAAAACTAGGCCGAGTTCTTCTCACCAGCGGAGAATTGATCATTAGCAAAAAATAAACTAGACTTCATGAGCCATTACGCAAGGGAAAGAAGTCACCTTGAGAAGCCACTGGCTTGACGGAGACAGAGTGCCTCCAGGAGCTTCTCCATAAGGGTCCTGATGAGTGATGCGGACGGGTGTCAGGCATTGGCAACGAAGAACTGGTGCTGAATGCTGGGTTACAAGATTTGGGATTTCCAGAATAACGATTAGCATACCACTCACAAAAATATTTTCACCATTATCTCAATATCTTTTCGTATAGATAAAAAAAATTGATGGTAAAATGTATGAAAACAATTATTTTATGTTGAGAGAAACTATAGGAATCTATTTCATTCAGAGACAACAGTATAGTGTTTTTTTTATATAAATATAATATTTGCATTTTCTATCTTGCTCGTTTCAAAAAATTGCATCTTATAAATACGCTGAAGACTTTTCGATTAATAACTATTCTGATGAGTCAAAATATTGACAAGAAACTAGTCAAATAGTTAGTACGCGTACATGCTAATATGAGAAAGTTGTTTGTTTTAGATTTCTCAGTTCAATTAAATTTATTTATGTCTCCGGGCATCAACGATAGAAAAAAAACATTTGGAATAAACTCTGACTGAAATATTTTTTTTTGTTTTAACCTGGAAGAAAATTATAGTTATTACAGAATAGAGTCCGTGTCTGTAGTAAATAGTACATATCAAAAAAAAAAAAAAAAATTAATGAACACGCTTTCGTTGTTCAATTTATAATTTAAGAAAAATCCTGCGCAAAATTTTATGCAGACAATTGTATCTTAAATATTCACGAAATATAACGGCCGCTCGTTGTTTCACTGAGGTATTAATATCGTGATTTTTCGTTGAACGCCATTGTGGGCTTCGTTACATTTGTTTTTGGGCAGCGACAACCTCCTCCCACCCCTTCATCCCTTGTGTAATTTGAAGTGGGGACATTGTCGCTTCAGTGGACACTTTTTGCTATCGCTTTCAAAGCGTAACCGTGGAGGGTGATTGAATGGACTGCTTTCACATTATTTGGACTCTTTGATTTTATAGACATACTGATATCAGCATATCTGTGCTGTTTTATATTTAATTTAAAATAAAATAGTTATTCTATTCAACTAAAATATTATTAATTGGAAAGATACTAAATTTGTTATACTCCACTGTAAATAATAACCAAATGGTCTAAGAAACGAGTTCGATAAAATATTTTTTCATATGGCTCAGTGGTTCTTATTAGTAGCTAGTCAAAAATAATATTGTAAGCAATAATTTTTATGACTAAATTTATTTAATTTATAATAACTCATTTTAAAAAATGCCACAGCAAAATATAGGCTGTTTTCAGAATTTAAATTTTGAATAAATTATTTTTTTTCCGAAGAAATTAATTACGGGCTGAAAACTCAATACAATATTATACAGTGGAATTAATCAACCATGATTTTGAAAATATGAATGAAAAGTTTATATTTCCTTGCGCTCGCCAGTCCATCATTCATTTTGGTGTGTAATCTGAATATTTAATTACATTTAAAGTAAAAACAACAAATATGAATACCATTAGAGACAAATAATTTTTTTTGTCAGTATTTTCTGTTTTTAAAGATTCCATCAGACTATTTTTCAGACTACAGAATTATGACGAAAACCTATTGTAAATAACTGATTGGCTAGGAGATTATGCACTTTTTTGTTTAAGAGTTTTTTCGCCTTAAAGCAATTCATCAGACAGTTTAAAGTCGCCTCTATCTTTAGACCGATTGGCATTACAAACATATTTGATTGCAGGTACTTTCACCTTCAAAGTAAAAATACCTTAATAAAGTATTTTTGTAATATTTATTTTTAGATAATTGGTTTATTAGTATTCGACCAAAAAAGAGAGAGAGGGTGTCGTATTTGTGGGCCGAGTCATTGGAATCGGAATTCTCCGCGAGGAATGTACTGAGCTAGCCAATTCAGCCAAGATACTTGTACATTCCAGCCTCAGGGGGGAGAATGTGGGCGAGTCTAGCTTACTTCAGGCATTGTACTTCGTAATATGGAATAATGAAACCGAGTAGGGTTGGTATTCTCCCAAGATAAACAGTCATGTTTGTAATTTTTGGATACAAAGGGTAGCACTTTATTAGAAAGTTTATTATTTTTTATACCCCACGCGTGAGAAACATCCGAAATGAAATATTTGAAATGAAGCGTACATAGAAAATTATTACAAGGAACATCCAGATATGCACCCCTTTATAATTTTATGCAAGAAAAGGATTGAAGAGGGTTTATCTTCCTGATGTTTTAAGCCTGAAAGTATATGTTTAATATATTGATATTTATTTATATAAAATTTCAGCCCTTGTCGAAATTCACGTCAACTGAATCATAAGCTGTTAAGTGTTAAGCATTTAGTGCATGATAATATTAAAAAAAACATCTTCTTAAGAATTTAAAAATTTGGTTTTTATAAAATCTTTGCGTCTAGGGGTTGTCGCAGGGTTAGTGACTATAAAAGTAATGCACGAAATGAGTCATCGCGCGAACAGGTGTTCGTGATCATCTCTTACCCTCCATTATTCCAGGCCTTGCAACAATAAAATTTTCGGTCTCCTCGAGCTGAACTCGCGTTGCCGATGAGGGTTCGTGTTGGCGGAGCGCTTAGACTCGGATTGGCAATTGATTTTTAGCGAGGTAATTTAATTTGGATTTTACAAAATGGTGAATATCCTAGCCCACTTCTAACATGCCAGCGCATTTTGCGATTTATTTATGGCTCATGTTATTTCTGATGGTACTATTTGAAGAATTTGCTTACGATTTTCAATTCAATGTACAAATCCCCGCAATTATTTTGATTAGACAGATATGAGCCATGTAGCAGTTTATTGTGATGGAATCCATAAGATTGACGTGTCTATTTGACCTGAACTGGTGATCGGTGTGTAGTGTTTATTTTTATTTCTTCCCTAGTTTCAAAAAGTTGATTGATCGTTTACGAGAAACACATAGACCGGCGCGGTCATGCGGTCGTCTCGCACAGACGAACCATGAATAATTATGAGGAGGATCATGGACGGCCCGATTCCAGGGCGGCAGCAGCAGCGCTGGTCTTTTTATTCATTTGCACCCCGACCCCCTTGCCACCCCCCTTGCCACCCCCTTGCCACCCCCTTGCCACCCTCTTGCCGCCCATGCATCACTGTCGGGCGGGCAATTGCGTTACGGCTGACCGCTTATGCAGCGGAACAGTTCGCCATGAAAAGCACTGCTGCAACTGGACACCATAGAAATTTTTTATGCTGCATATTTTTAAAATCATAATTTAATATTTTTATTATTTTAAACTCAACTTTATTTATTGTAATCTGAATACAATTTATTTTAATGGTCGCGATTTTTTTCGGGACATTGACAACCGTTTTTCATGCGTCTTCGTACTAAACATCATTATCATAATTATTCAATAGACAACTAGGGTTCAATGGGAAAGATCGGGCGGATCGAGACAAGTTATCAATCATTTTTTCACCGCACATTTCTTGCTGAACCCTTTCGGCAAATGCCTCCTTCCCTCTCAGTCTTCGCCACCCTCGCCGCCCTCGACACCCTCTCACTCTGAATCTCGAGTTGCTCTTAAAGAAAATTTACGTGCCTATAAACTTGGAACGGGAATATTTGCTTCATCCCCGTTGTGTTGTGGAGTTTAAAAATTAGCTACGGTGTACCAAAACCAATCGAGTGTTTCCAATTCTATTATTATGCCTTCGTTACAAATTACCCTTGTTACAGTTTGATGTTTATCGAGTAAAAAAGTATAAAAGGGTGTTTCCTAAAGATTATGAAGCAAATGTTTTATTATTATTTATTAGCTTATACTTATGAAATCAAAATGTGTACGAATATTTCGTATAAAACAGTTGTGTAGTAAGAGCTAAGTTATCCGATAACACAACATCTATATTTCAATAATTATTATTTAAATAATTTTTTTATGATTTTTGAGTAAAACACTTTCACGTTAACATTATCAAACAGAGTCACATGGCTTTATCGAAACCGGTCACAAATAAAAACGAACATGTGGAAAATCACTCAAGTATTTTACTCAAAAATATTAAAATGGAATTCCACTAAGTACTCTCTGTCAAAAATATTGAATTTCTCAATTTTCTTATGCATAAAGGAAAAAAATAGTTTTTTAAGGAACCCACAGGAAAAAATAGATTTTTAAAAAAATGTTTTTTTATTTTATTAAATGGCGTTATCAAAGAATCCATTATTTACATTACTTAGTTTTTATTTATTAAAATAAGGGTAGAAAATTCTCATGCCGATATTATTTATGTACCTTAATCACACATATCGAACCTTTTTTTCCTCCATACATCACATAAATTCGGGAGAGTTTAACACACATTTAATACATTTATATGGGCGGGGGCGCAACCCTTTCCTGATTGATGCCCTCCGGGCGCCTCCCCCCTGTAATGTGCCGCGGCCCCCTACAATATCGTACATTTTTGTGACATACTCGGCGCCCCGGGATCTCGGGGCTCTCCGCCTGCAGACTGAGGAGATAAATATATCAGGGAATTAGGAATTCGTTATCGCCTTTCTTGTAAAGTGGAGCAAGGTCGTTCAAGCCTTTGGGGGGTGTCAGATCTGGAATAAAATCAATTCTCGTTTTTTTTTTTTTTTACGTAGTTTATGAATACTGCAGCTTGTTTGCGATCACATAATGTCTGTTTATGTATAAGATATTCTGAAAATAATATTTCCATCTCAATCCTTTTTTGAACCTAAAAATCATTAAGAAAAATTTACAAGAAAATATAAACTGTGGATTGAACGTCAATCAAGTGCGTTTCAATTACCTTTACAGGCTTATATTATTTTCTAATATGATTAGGCATATTTATTCACATATTGAAAATGATTCAAAGAAACTCTTAGAAAAATATCATCGTGACTTGTGTAGGATTTGAACCTACATCTCCAAGCTTACATGGCCGGTGTACTGACTCTGTAAATCGAGAATTTTTAACAATCATAATCTACACACGAACCAATGTGTCCAATTAATATTTAGTGATTTGCAAGCACTGGGCTTTTTAAACCAAAGTGAAGCGATTTCAATCCCATCTGGAGTTTCTTCGAATTACTTTCAATATGTGAAAAAATATGCCCAATCATATTAGTAAAATGTCATTCCTCAATTAAACCTTACATTTTGTAAGTAAATAAAGCTTTGTAAGTAAGAAACTGAGCAAAAAAAAAAGTCATTCAAAAAGAAAAAAAACAGCGATACAATCTTTCATAATTTTCAGCACGGAAAATTACCCGCTACTTTTTGTGTCGAATCGTCGCGTTTTCCAAGGTTCTTCTTTTGAGACGGGAAATAAAGCCTCTGCTGGGAGACAAATTTGAAATATGAAGTCGGGGCTGTCGCAGGCCAGCCTTAATATTCAAGGCATGCCGGCGATTATTCAACTCCTATCGGTCGACAGATGCCGCGGGGGACGTTCGGGGTTTTCATTAGCACGGGATATTTTCCTTGCGGGCCCTCGATAGCGTTTTGACGTTGGGATCGAGCACGCGGAATATGAAAATCATGCTCACATTTTAAGATTTATTTTCCCTCTTGAAAATTACGATGTCAATATTTTACATTATAATAATTTTTAAATAATATTATCGGCCAAAAAGCATGGAAATTTCAAAAATATTTTGATCGCATTTGCTTCTTAAAATTTCGTTATACCTATCAATCAATAAAAATACCCAAACAAACAGGCAGGTCAAAGCAATTAGAGGCTTTTGCGGCTTTGTCCGATTTCCCTTTATCGTTTAAATAATTATTTAAAAAACCTGCAATTGTAATTTTTTTATTTTGGAGTTTTGTTTTCTTACCAATGAGCCTTGCGACAATTTTTAAGTATAAAAAAATTCTGAAATATAACACCCCCCAGATTCAAACCTGAGACTCCTCGCTCGGCACGCAAGTATTTTTTTTCATTATTGTTTATGAATTTTCGAGCTACTTGAAACTAGTTCCGATTTCCAATGCAATGCCTCCGATGCCGAAGTGGCCTTTCCTTTACGACACGTTTGGGCTTATTGCAGAAAAACTTTATCTCTGTTTGTTTCCGGGCGAAGGTCGGATTGCTCCCAGAGCTCTTTTCTTTTATCCCCTCTACAAGACTACAAGGGCTTGTAACGAAAACCTCTCTTAGTCTCTCTCAAGCGATTGGAAAATGTAATATATTTTGAATATTTATATATATATATATATATATATATATATATATATATATATAAATGAAGTTATAACTTGATTAGCTTACAAATTGTTGAAATATTAAAATGAATACCTTTACTGCTCATAAAGGTGTCCCAAAATTAACGCAAGATTTGAATTTGTCGCCATATTTGCAGTAAAGTTTTGGGAACACCAGCTGACAGTTAAGGTTAGTAAAAATGAAACGTTACACGATAGAACAACGTGTCTTCATTATTGAACAATATTTCAAAAATAATGAAAGCTTGGCAGCCTTTTAAAACTTTACTGCAAAAATGTCGACAATTCTTGCATTAATTTTGGGACAACTTTATATAATTTTTGATAACAAAGCATGCTTTATTTAATTTTTTAACATTAATGATCAAAAACTCACAGTAACTTCACAATTCTAAATTTTTAAATTAAAAAATTTTAAATTCACAATTAACAGATAAAATTATTTTAAGCTTAGAAAACTTGATCAACAATCCGAAAATTTAAACCTTTAATATCCTATCATCATCACCGAAAAATTACTTGCAAAAATCATTATGTATATTGATAATGTTTTTTTACAAAAAAATTAAAATAGTTGTATTTCAAATTTATAAAACAGTCAAAAAAACATTATAACTCTGAATTATTATTTTAGTGTTATAAAAATGTGGCAGTAATGTAAGAGAAAGTAAAATTTTACTTTATATTCGATGCTTCGTTTGTTCGCATTTGCCTCTGCGCTGTAACAACATGAGACGGGTTTTTGCAACCAGTCTGAGCTGAATTTTTTGCCTACCCTTAACCATTCTCAGTGTTCTTATGGGGGACTCTCCCAATGTTGGCTTTGTAACGTTGGACAAAACGAAAAGCACCATCGATAATTTATATTATTTCATAACGTGTCTACCCAGGGCTGATATAACGGACTCAGAGTTTCTTTTCACCATTTAATATGTTAGTAAAAATGATTCTTTAATAATGATTAATGAATGAAAGGTATCTTTTTATATACCTCTCATGTGAAGTATATAAAAAAATACCTTTAATTCATTCATAATACGGATCTTCACCAGGCAAATGCCTTGTCTCTCAACAATTTTCTTAAATAAATCAATATTTTTTAAGGATTATTCATGTTTTTTTTATTAATCTAAGTATAACAGTGGTTTTGTTTAATAACAATTTTTAAAATAATAAATACTCGTATGATACCCACTTTTAATTTCTTTACTATATTTTGGATCGTCATTGTAATTCACTGTTTTATGAATAAACAATGATGACTGAAGCAAATAAAACTTATTCTTTAACAAATTTTAATTGTGAATACATCAATGTGCTCCATTTATTGTGAACGACGAATTAAAAATTAAATTAATAATGGTTTTAAATTTAAAAAATTTACTGTTAATTTTTATTTTTATTCAAATTACTATTAAACACAAAGAAATCTGTAATCTGAAACACTTTATGACCTAATTAATAAAGAAGTCCACGGAGTTTATAAGCATAAAGAAATTCTTTCAATCGTCGTTTGTCATATATACGATATATTCATTTAATTTACTTTAAATAATTATATCATATTTTAATCATGAATTTTGCTATGCCAACGTGAAAGGTTGGAAGAACCGGTCACAAATAAAATTAAACAGAGGGAAATATCATAAAAGTAATTTATTTTAAATATTAAAATGGTATCCCACCAAGTACCCTTTGTCAAAAATATTGATTACTTATTTTATTAATGCTAATCGATAGTTACAAAATTATATCTCATGAAAAGTCTGCATATCCTTAACTATAAACCATTTTTTTTAAATTTAAGAATAAATAGTGTTGCTGAATAAATATTTGATTTTCTTAGAATTGTGGTTTTAGGATCCATAAATAAGTTGGAAGCTCTCGACATGAAATATTCCCAGCCAATCATATTTCAAGAATGATTTTATATCCAGAAGAGCTGAAAAAGGTTGAAAGCACTTAAAGCCTTCCAGCAAAGTTTTCAACAAGTTTGATCATCACTTTGCTCTTACCACAAGCCAAAATAATGCGAATATTGATTGAATATTTAAAAATGTACACCCATGTTATTTATCTTTATATCATTAAAATCATGAACGTGTCAATTTTCAGATTTTAATGATTGGTTTATTCACGTTATTCAAAATAAATCAACACAATTTCTTGTTTAATAAATAAATGAAATATACGACATGAAAACACCCACAGCCGTGGATGAAATTTCTCACTAGAAATTAAAATGTGAATCTTCTTCATCTTCTATTTGCTTATCTTATAGGAGGCTGGTGATCATTTCCTCGAACATATCTCTACCCTGGGGAAGTCTCACCAATCCGGTTGCACTTCCGATCTCCAGCTACTGGCGCTAATTCCACATCCAAGTGAACTTCCATTGCCTAATTTTTCTTTGGACAATAAGCTGGAAGATGCCATACTTATTGTTACGAAAAATATGACCAATTTAGGAGACTTTTTGCTTCATTAATAACGTCAAGAGTTCTGTTTCTTTGCGCATTTTGTGCAAGACTCATTCATTTCTGACGCGATCAACCCATTGAGTTTTAAGTATTCTCCTATACAGCCACATTTCAAACGCTTCAATTCTACGCACAGTAGATGTCTTGAGTGTCCAATATGTGTGAATCAATATACAGAATATTGTATACACAATAAACTTGAGGGGGTGAAAATTGTGAATCGATAAGAAATCATTGGTTTTATGAAAACCTAAAACTACATATACATGATTCTGTGATGTTTACTTCGTTTCTTCGCAGCATCATTCGGGGTGGGTTTGAAAAGTCACCATCATCACCGGGGGCATCAATGAGCCCAAATCATCAGGCTTTTCGCTTCTTTACCAACGTCCCTTCAAGACTCTTTCATTTCTAAAGAAGTCAACCCATGGTGTTCTAAAGATTCTCCTATACAGCCACATTTCAAACGCCTCAATTCTACGCACAGTAGATGTCTTGAGTGTCCAATATATGTGAATCAATATACTGAATATTGAATACACAATAAACTTGAGGGGGTGAAAAATGTGAATCGATAAAAAATCATTGGTATCATGAAAACCTAAGACTACACATAAATGGTTCTGTGATGTTTACTTCGTTTCTTCGCAGCATCATTCGGGGTGGGTTTGAAAAGTCGCCATCATCACTTGGGGTCCTGCGAAGCTCCTCTGCCGGCCCGGGGGCATTAATCATTCAGCCCGGGGGACCCGCCCGCCTGGCCCGGCGCCTGCAGTACTGATTTGACCTACTTGCCTACTCTCGACGTCCGCCCACTTTCAGCTTCTGTTGTTTTGCAGGGGCGAATTGGGGCTCGTGACAATTCTTTTTGCCGCGCCCCATAGATTTTTAGATGTAACGGAAATCAAACGACACTTTCGCAGTTTCGTTTGAGATATGCATTTGCACTGGTGGATTCGTATATATTTTAGTAGCATCTCGATTAAAAGATTACAATAAAAAAAAAACTTTTTTTACAAAATAAAATTTAGTAATTATTTATAAATCAGCTCACAAACACACACAAATATATATTGTAAATAATCAAATTCAAAAGTATGGATACATGTCAATAAAAATGAAGATAACCTTTCGTATATTTTAACCTCAAGTGCGCGTCAATAATTTTTTGTTGTAAATTTCTTATATGTGCTATTCGCTAATGCACATGGCATTAAATTCATGAACAAAAAAAAGTTTTTTCAGATTTCTGGTTGGGTCGAATATCGACTATCGAATCTTTTTTTTTTCAGCAAAGCTCGGTATTGATGAAAGATTCACTTTTCTTGTGGATTGAGAGATATTTTTACTAAATCTTTGAAACATCGCTGAATGGTTTCAGTGAAAATATTATTTTAAAGGTCTACTCTTTCATATTTTCATTTCTGGCAATAAAGTCCAAGAGACGTCCTTGTTTTCTCAGACTCGGTCTATTTTCGTAAAGTATCAGGTTTTGCCGAGTAGGGTCAACACTGCAGCGACTGGCCTCAAGTGAGGTCCCGGTCCCGGAACTTGGAGACTTGTGCTGAAAACGTAAGGCTCTATTAAAAATAAAAATCATAAAAATATTATCTTAATAAAAAAACTCTTCTTTAAAGGAATCTTAAAATGTCAATTGAGTTACACACACACACACACATATATATATATATTACAATATTTTTATGGGAAAGTATTAAGTGGAATTCCACAATAATATTTTTACGTAAAGAAATATTCGCTCGCTAAATAGACGCTCCCACTTTTTAGTTATTGGCATATTTGAGCTGAGTTTAAGATTACTTCACTCTGCTTGTAGATGCCAACCTAACATTTTGGTGAAACACGACGCGTCAATAAGGAAAAAGTGAGAGCATGACTAATTATTCCTATTAAATAATATTCAAAAAAAATTATAAAAAATAAAAAAAACGAAGAATCTAGAAAATATATGTTTATTTGCATATCTTTTCAATTTGATAGTTATATTTTAATAACAAATTTTTTAATAATTTTAAAACCGATTTTTTTTATTAGTTTTATTTAAAAATAAGCTGAACAGCAATTTATCGATTACATAAAATTTTTTTTTTAAGGAAGTTATAAGCTTTTTTTAATTTAATCAAAATTTAAATTCCGCATCTGTAATATTATTCTCAAAATAGAAAGTAGAAAGTATATCTTTCACTCATTAGCGGTAATTAATGAGGGATAAATTCTCATTTTTCTTGCCATATGAGATTATTTTTTCTAGAATACGTTTCCGTGGGTGCTTCTTCTGTGCGAAAGGATAATTCTTTTTCCACCCTTTTTCGTTTTTCTGTAAGAGGTGGAGTCAGCAAAAATTGGACATTCTTTATGTATTATCTTTCATACTCATCGCCATTCATTACTCCATTATTTCGCGACTCCCCTTAATGTTTTTAATTTTATTTCTGAGATCGCTACAGAAACAGCGAAAGCAACTAATTTTTAACGAAAATAAAAAAGACGTACTCCATTAAAAACAAAAATAAAATTTATCGTGTTTTGAAGAAGCACAACTTTTAAATTGAAGAGGAAGTTAATTTTTTTTCATAATTTATGAAAGAAATTAAAACTTTCCGTATAAATTAGTTTAAAACACCGCAAATAAATAAATTTATGTATATAAAAAAAATATATTATTTTTTATACGGAATACCTAATTATATGACAAATAGCATAAATTTATTCAACAATATTTGATACGAGTTTTCATTGAGCTAGGTTCTATCTAATATGGCGGTCCCCCCATTGCTCCTGCTGAAGGTTTGGTGGGTAAAATATACAATGGTGTGTCGTTCCTGAAGTTTAGCGTCGACTGAAAACTATCTAGATATAACATTTGCTATATCCATTTGTAAATGTTCAACTTTCAGGAGGAACTTTGTTCGTATGAATATGTAAGTTATCTCAAATTGTCACATCCAGAGTTTTACAAACTACCGAACTGCTCTGACGCGATGTTATTTTACTACAATGAAAAATACAGTATATTTTATGACTAGATAAAAGATATGGTACATAATAAATAATACCTCTTATATGAACGTTATTTATTAAATGTTCATAAATATATGTAGGATTCATAATCATACTAGGAATTGCCCCAATTATAATTCTACAAATTCATTTATTGCTAATAAACGTGGCCAGTTAAATGCAAACTATATTTCAGTCAAATCACAATTTAAATTGGATCTTTATTAATTAGTTGGCTTTTAATGACGTTTGGTGTACCTACTTTACCCCGCCGAAAACAGCAAAACGAGCCACCTCAGAATCTCTTAATCAAGACGGGGGTTAATTATACCCCCGGACTCACCTGAAAGCGACAAATTAAATGCCGGTTCGAATAAAAAGGCAGTGAAGTTTGCTATATTTCAGACCTTCCAATAAAATGCAGAACATTTTCTCTAAAAAATCTTTATTTATTAGAAATACTGGGTTCTTTGGTTTAATGGGATTGCTGTTTATTAGGGCTCTTTTCGGTGATTTGATTAAAGCTCCTTGAAGCCGGTTCCGGAACTAGATCTGAAACATCGGAACCGTTAAATTACTCAATATTAAAAAAAAATCCGTCATTAAAACCTTTGAACATTAAAATTAAACGGTATATGGTATTTATATAAACACATTTTTAACAAAAGTAAATCATGATGTTTATTGAATTGATTGCGCAATATTTACTGAGATAGATCTTTTGTGTCCACAAAATGTTTTAAGGTAATGAAACGTAGAAAAAAACCTTAAATTTTTGCTGGAATTTTTCTCGATACACTCAAAACGACGAGAAAAATAAACGAATTCGTTCATTTATTTATTTTTATCTAGAATTTGTTTTTAAATTTTACATTATGATAGTAAAAAAGTTATGCTTGTAGTTATGTACTTTGAATGTCATCATATTTTTTAGCAACATAAAAAAGTCAACGTTTAAATGTGTTTAGCAAATATAATATTTATTACGATTTGCAAGTTGCGTGGTGTGTTTTTTTTAGTGTTATTTTGATAATAATAAAGAAAAATATATAAAAGCGGAGTAGCATTTAGTACGATTTGATTTTTCTTTCTTAGATAGATGAGCATATTCGTAAAAGTTTTATGAGATCTTTGTTCTCCAAGTTTTGTAAACAAACCTATCTGGCGCCGTACCTATCAAGAATAAAATAATTCTCTGTGATTTATGAACGCATGATTTTCTAGCAGTGATTTACAAAACTTGTAAGGTTTCTTGAAAGCTTGTAGTATTGATTATAAATACAAAAAATGTAATTTTTTAATACAAAAAAATATATTTAGTGTGTTGATGTAACTTTTTTTCTTGAAGACTTGTGAAATATAATAGTTTCGATTATTGTATTTCAGGATGGTGGAATATACGGTCTTTCAACTGCTTTCCTTGACCTAAACAAATTTAAGTTTGCATTTCTATAGAAAATTAATAAATAAACTTGAACAAAAAAAGTAACGAATTGATAGAATATTTGCTTATTTACATTTGTATATATTTTTGTTTAAAAACATGCGATAATAAGTATATTTTCCTGTAAGAGTATTTTGAATAAAAGCACTGATTTTAAATTTATATTTAAAAAATGCTTCCCAGGGGGGGGTTTAATGAAGCATGTGCCCTGAAATGGGACTTTAAAAAGCCATAAAGGACCGAAACCACCCGCAGTTACAAGAAATATAGTGTAATATTCTATTAGATTTTGTTTCTATGCAAATGAGGTGAGAAGCGCTGTTTTGTTCTCCGTGAAATATGTTATTTTGATGAAGAGGCGAAAAGAAAATGCAGGCGGACTTTATAAAGCTCGATGGCGAATATCCGGCAAATAAATCAAATTTCTTTTGACGGGGCTTTGAACTGAAAATATTTTTAGTACAAAATCGACTTGTCACCACAACAATAATAAATATATAAATTAATATTATTCATCTGTGCTTTTTAAGACTTAATTGTTAAATTCAATTAAAAATGATGCGAGTTTCTTTTGAATCTTTTTTCAGGTAGTGAAAAGCTACGTATTATATTCTTTTCTAATCAAAATATAAGAAAATATGTATATTTAAATATTACGAGAAGCAGTATAATATTTTTGAGTAAAATACTTGAGTGATTTTCCACATGTTCGTTTTTATTTGTGACTGGTTTCGCTCTGTTTGATAATGCCAACGTTATCACGTTTCACGTTGGCATTATCAAACAGAGTCACATGGCGTTATCGAAACCGGTCACAAATAAAAACGAACATGTGGAAAATCACTCAAGTATTTTACTCAAAAATATTAAAATGGAATTCCACCAAGTACTCTCTGTCAAAAGTATTGAATTTCTTAGAAGCAGTATAGCTAAACTATATTCGCAGTCTCTTCAAAACTACTTTTCTTATCTCCGTTGACAAGTTCAACCCAAATCAAACACAGGGAAGGTACGAGCCCTGAAAAAATGAGCTTAGCAAAATATTCATAAGTAGTTCCATCCAATCGGATGTCAGCGGAGGCGCCGGCCCTCGTCTGCGTCAGGAGCATCCATCAGCCCCGCCATTAGTCACCCGGGGGAGGATCAGGTAGCCTCCTGCTCAGGGTTGCCACACGTCCAGGGCTGCCACACGTCCAGGGCTGCCACACGCCACATCTCGCCAAGGAGATATTCACCGTTTCGACGTTTTATAAATGGCTTTCGTACATGCTGAGAATTTTATTTGAGAGTGGATGTCTTTATATATATGTACCGTATGGAAATTTATAGGTGATCGGTTATTCAAAAAATCGTCTTTATTTTGTCGAAAAATGTTTATATTATTGGTATCGAACTTTGGTCCTAAAAATATATTGATTTAAAAAAACCAATTTCAAAGTGTTAATATTGAATATTTGAATATTATATCACCTGACTTTGACTAATAATATATATACAGTATAAACATACGTGATGTATCTAGTTCAAGTTGATTGATCTTATTTTCAAGGCTATGTGTATTTATTTAGCACACTTTTTCAGTATTTACAAGTGTGGTACATGTATACCTATTTGTATTGTATACCGGGTATACAGAACAAATAATTAAAGTAGGCTTACGGAATGTTTATTTTCTATTTTATTGTCACTTGCGAGAGAAATCTAAAATAATTTACCGCTTTGCGTAACACCGATTTTGTGCCATTCACAAGATTTCTCACTCCTACGACAAATTAGTGGTGAGACAGAAACACTTGTATTAATATAAATCAGTCATTTAATGCTTAATTTTTACTTATTTATAACGGAATAAAACTAAGGAATAACAAGTATTTTATTGTTTATAACATCTAAGTAAATTATAATTTATAAACCATCTAGTTAAACTTATTGCTTAAAAATAAAATTCAGAGTAAATTTTGTCTCGGATTCTGATATTTTATTAATACTATAGAAATTGACAACACATCGTTGTCATTACATTTCCTAATTTTATGAGTATGTAATTGATTCCATTTATGCATACATATGCGTTTTACAATATAATATCATTTTACTACAGTAATATATATAGATATATTTTTTTTAATTCACAAAATATTAATAGACTTACAAATAGCAAAATGATATACTCTTAAATACACAGCCAGTATAAACAATACTCGTTTAAGCTAAATCAACAGAAACTTCCTCTTTTTTGCTTATCTGATTTGTTTCAAATCAAAGTTTTGAACATTCTCTCATATTATCTACAAGCACGCATATACTTTATTGTATTTTTGTATTCCTTAGCAAGGATCCAGGTCAATTCGGGGACCGGAATGTATTTCTGTGATGGGGAAGTGAGCTGTGCGTGCTACTGTCTCAGTCAGAATCGCTCCTTCCAGCCCTCTCAAAGAATTTTGCTGCAAATAACCCAGAAGTTCGACAGAGAATTGACTGAAATGCCTCACATTCAATGCCTTTAGGAAGATGAGCTGAATAAATATCACAAATGAATATTAAGTCTATATACTTAATTTCCATTCCAGAAGATTGCCTTCGTGGATAAAGTGCGAGATGAGAAGGATTCAGCAAAGCTGTATACGAGTAATCCATCTAAAGGCATGATCTAAATATGAGCAAATATACTCGTTTATTTTTATTTACAACTTTTTACCAAATATACGGAATATTTTTTTTCAATTTATTTCGAAACGCATTAACAATTGCTATACATTAAATAGACTAAACTTTTATACACAAACAGGTATATTGTGATAATTATACATTTCAAGGATACAACATGGTTTCAGTGATATAATACGTATAATATATTGCAACTACGTTCAGTCTATGGTCACCATTTCTATCGATGAATCTATGCTAGATAAACATATTTTAAAATTTAATACTTAACATAAGATATTCTTAAAAATTTGTACTTGCGAAAAAAATAGTCGTCGTATATAAAACATTCTGTATTTAATAAAAACGAAGGCAAGACTGGTGTTATATTTTATCAAATCGTATAATAAATAACACGTATTTTTATATATAAGTATTCTATTATTCGTATTCTTATTTAGTTTAAATAAAGGAGTAGATTTTTTTAAAATTAAAGATCGGAAATAAACAAGTCGTATACAATTTGTTCCAGTATTGAATTAAACGTACGTTTGTGGAAAATTTACGACAATGCAGAAGCCTGACAATAAAACTGATTTATTCCCGAAGAATCCCCCGTGACCGAATTCAAATTATTGCTACGCTGCGTAATTCATAATGGACCTCATTACCTGATTCGAACGGAAATAACCAAAATGCTGCAGCCTCCCTGAAATTTGAAATTACAATTGCGTTTTACCTACTCGGGATTCGTTTGTAAATCCCGGATTAAAATGATTATTCGGTTCAGGATTCGCGATTGTTCCAGCGGAGACTCGGCGTGTAACAACACGTTAAATACAACTGCAGGGATCAGATGATAAATCGCTTGTTTTTGATTCAAAACTGTATCGTTTCCAGTTTGAATGCTGTATAATTCAGGGAAATCGATATTCAACTTCGGATGGTTTTGTTTGCGCACTTCAATCATGTAAAGCGAGAAATCTGACAGCAAAAAAACAATGCGTGTCTGTTTTATATTCCATATATCAAACTTATATATATATGGTACTATAAAGTATATGTGAACTGATTTTAAAATAAAATATTTTATACAACTGTAAGCATTCCAAAGGGTTTATAAAAGCTGTCTACTTGAATCATTATTTTGTTTAAAACATCGAATGAAGTGACTCTCACAAATGATGTCACATTTGGCTTTGCTTATAATTCACGTTTAATTGAATTTCGGAAGTCGCAGTCGGTATGTCTTTTCGGAAAACTTGAAACGTAACCAATTTATTTCCTTAGATAATAATACCTTTATTTGCTAAGTAATTATATAATTATTATCCAAGTATTGATGAATATCCAAGCTTCGCTTTTGTGGTTATAGATTTTTAATAAACCAAATACATAAATATAAATATTATTACTAATATGATTAGGCACATTAGTTCATACAGAGAAGATGATTTAAAGAAGCTCTCAAAAGAATATCATCGTGATTTGTGTGGGATTTGAACCCACATTCCCTGGCTTACATGGCCGGTGTACTAACAAATCACTTCCGTTTATCGATAATTTTTAACAATCATACTCTACAGATGAACCAATGTGCCCAGGCCAACCAATATTTAGTGATTTGCAAGCACCGGACTTTTTGAACAAAGTAACAAGTGAAGCGATTTTAGTCCCATCTGGATATTATTTTTAAAATCTATTAATTTAGCCAAGACGCACACCATCATATACGTATGTCTATTTTTTGGATTGGACGTCCGAATAAACCCGTAATACGCATTTAATTGACGTCCAATCCAAAAAATAGACATACATATATAAATATCGTAAAAATGTACTCAACTCAATGTTTTTATTATGAAGTCTCCTTTCAAGGCAGTTTTACAAATCTAGACTGTGATGATAGACTCCCCCGAGACGGGAACTCATTTTATTGCGCTCCGACTCCCTCGGAACCTCAGCCACTTCCCGCTTTCAGCATTCCAACCGCGAGTGCTCCGAAACAAAACACTCACTGAAACCTGAATCTTCAAACGGAAATGAAAAATCACATTCGGACCGAGACGTATTTCAGCTCGCCGGCTCCGCTCTCGGCCGGGGCGTGTTTTTGCGTTGAATCGGTTATGGATTTCAGAGTGAAAATGAATATTCGTAGGATGGATGATGTTCGAGATTGGTTTTTCTAAACCGTTCGCAGGCGGCGGTTTGTATGGTGGACAAAAAAAAAACACTATTAAACATCTGACAGTTCGTGAATTGCGGCTCAATCGTAACGAATGTGATTGATGACATATTTCACAACTTTTTTAACGTATCATTCATAACTGTCATTCAAGTATTGCGACGTGAGATATATATCTGCTCGTAATCTTACGAGAATTAATACCTCAGTAAAATTTACATTATTCATTCATGAAATGTTTGTTATTTAAGCTGGTGTTGCTTACCAGAAACCAAGTAATAAACATGTTTTGTTCATGAAACTGAAATAAGTTTACTTTCTAAGGATTATTTTTCCAACCACGAGAAAGCAAGGCTCTAAAAGTACGGTGAATGAAAGTTTTAATTAAGGTTTATAGCTATGCAATAATTTTAATAGCCTTAGTGTAGGTTAAGCAATATTGGCATATTAAACCACACTAAACCTTAAGAAAATAAATCAAAACAATTATTTTTAAATGGATAATTTCTCCAATCACGAAAAAGCAAACCAATCAAAAACCAATGATTTTTTTATAAATAATTTACATTATTTCATATTACGCAATATCAGAATTGTATGCCACATAAAAATCTTAGCAAATTGAACAATAATCATAAATCGAGTGAAACGCGATCTTAGTGTTATTGGGGTTATTTTTGCTAAGTAAAATTATTTTTACTTCGGTATTTATTCAATTAAAAATGGCCAATTTTTCAACAATTCTCCAGATAATAATGAAATAATCCTTGTTTTATATTTTAATGATTTTTTTTCACATATGACGATGCCGTACACCAATTCAAATGAATTTTTTTTTTGACCAATAAAAACTTGAATGTGATTATTTTTTCGATAAATGTTATATTCAAAACACACTCAAGGCATTTAATATCAGTGATTTTTTTTTAATACAAAGAGTTTATATAATGATGGGTGGTATTGTGGTAGAGCGTGGGTGTGATGAATGCGTGCATAATGGGCATTGAGTGGTGATCGCGAGTTGTGTAAAGGAAAGGAAGGTGTAAAGGGCAAGGATCCCGAGCGCGGAGAGGGGCGCAAAGAGCAAAGTAGCAACCTATTATCTTACAGCGCCGATGGCAACTTCGAAGTAACCCTGGCCACCAAGGCGACCATCTACCACCAGGGGTTAGTGGAGTGGAAGCCTCCTGCCATCTACAAGTCCTCCTGCGAGATAGACGTGGAGTATTTTCCTTTCGATGAGCAAACCTGCGTCCTCAAGTTCGGTAGTTGGACTTATGACGGATTCAAGGTAAACAAGCGTCCGAGAAGCCTTTGGAGAATGCTTTTTGAGACCCTCTTAGCTACAGCCAATACCGTTTTATACGCTGTACATACTATTTCTACTCAGTCTCTACTGTTGTGTATTCTTTGAACCTTTTGTGAATATACTTCGTTTCATGTAACCGTCACACGATGTACATGTGAACTCTGTTTCTTCCGTCCGAACGACAAGCAATCCATCTTGCCTTAATAAGACTTCTTTGCTGCGAAAAACTCTGACTGCAACTCGGGAAGGCTTCTGAATGAAAAACTTAGTATATCAATAGTTAATCAAATGAGTAATCCCACTAATAAAACACCACGTTTAACGTTATAAAGTATTTGCCGCGTAATCAATAAGTATTATTATTATTTTGGATTGCTTATCGATTTCTCTGTGTACTTAGCCACTGCAGATTTTTATTTATTTGCACGGTAGTTTGATTTTGTTTTTAAAATGGTGTATGGAAAACTGATTTTGTCCTCAAATGGGTCAAAAATCAGTTTCCAATACATATTCGGTTTTATTTGTGCATTTACGTATTTTATGTGAGCTTGCTTTTTTATGTAAATTAGACAAACTAGAAAATAAAATTTTATTCCAGGAATTATTTTTGATGTAGCAAAAACTAATAGGAAATAATGTTGCGGTTTCATCATAACATATATTTTTACCTTTATTCAAATTCCAGGTGCTAAATTTTATTCAAAATATAATCGATTGTTTTATACGTTAATTTTTACTCCTAAGCTAGTATTAAAAAAATGTTTCAATGTAACGTTATATCGCTTCCACTGAAAAAAGTAAAATGAGGTTTATTAAATGCCAAGTGTAAAACATATCCTTCAATAAAGAATTAAATGTTATTTTACTTTTGTGTAGAGTGATATGCCGTCATGTTTTATTAATAAGACATATTTTTTATTTGTGGGTCATTAGAAAGCTACTGGCGGAGAGTGTACGGTAATAAACATATTGAATTTATAACATTATGCTTTTATTTTTATTTACACAGCTTTTTTAAACATCGCTGTTTATTCACACTATCTAAGTAAAACCCTTTGTTTTTGTATTAAATATATTTTTTATACGAACAATGGTGTCATGTTGTTATAACCTACAAATAAAACCAGATCTTTCTCTAGTGCGTTGATAAAGAATCTCTTCTCTGGAAACCGAATACTTATATTCGGATGTGTGGAGCCGCAGACTCGATGTTTTGCTCTATTTATGATGTGTCAGATTTCCTTTTATCTCGGTTCGCAGTGCTGCGCGGGGCTTGCCAATTCACTTTACCCCTGACTATCTCGTTTCACCACTTCTTGTACAGTCATACTATTTTTATCTACTCCGTAGACTGGCCGGTCTCCCGGGCTATAAACCTGTATTTTCTCAAAACAAGCTTTTTGAGTTAAAACGATCAGGTTATACTTTAACATTTCATTGTGAAGCGTCATTGTTGTGCTTTTGTTTTCAATATATGTCATATCGCTGAAGTGAACAAAATATTTTTTGTTGAGCTCTCAACATGTCAACTTTTGTACCAACAAAACGCAATTTGCGGGAAGCTTTACTTTTCTGTTTCAATTGGAAGAAAAAACCAGCTGAAAGTCACCGATTGCTATGTGAAGTTTATGGTAAACATGCTCCATCGCAAAAAACGTGTGAGAACTGGTTTCGACGCTTTAACAATGGCGATTTCAATATGGATGACAAAGAACGTCCAGGCCAACCAAAAAAATTCGATGATGAAGAATTAGAGGCATTGCTCGATAGAGACTCGTGTCAAACGCAAGCAGAACTCGCAGAATCATTCGGAGTTGAACGAGCAACAATTTCGAGACGCATAAAAGCATTGGGAATGATGAAGCCGAGAGACTTCGAAAGGCGATTTTGCATTTCGGAAATGCTACTTAAACGCCACAAAAAGAAGTCATTTGATGCAGAATGCCCTTTCTGGAATACGCTTCACTTCTGAACAGGGTATCAAAAATTGGCTTGATTCTTTCTTGGCTTCAAAAGACGAACAGTTCTTCTGGGATGGAATCCATAATTTGCCTGAAAGATGGGAAAAAGTAGTGACTAGCGATCAACAATACATTGAATAGAATATATTGTACCAATTTTTTATAATAAAGCTCCAATTTCACGAAAAAATCCGAAAAAATTAATGCACACACCGTATATAAAAAAAAAACATAGTACATAAGTACTTTTTTGTATGTCAAAGTTTCCTGAAACATCTGCACTTGTTACGGAATTAAAAATGCCATCTTCTCGCTTACCTACTGAAGGCTGAAACTTTACGAGCCCAAAGTGCCTTCGGCGAAACAATCTTGAGTGGTGTTTGCATTCTGTCGAGTGTAAATATTGAATGGCTGAAATAACAAGCATTGTGAGCTTCTTGCCGGCTTATGGTTCGGCGGCAGGCTTGCTGTAACTTTATATCGGGGGTCGAGTGCCTGCACCGATGTACCCCGGCGGGCTCGGGAGAGTCAAGTGGGATTATACGAGCTCACTGAAATGAGTTTCAGAGGGACCGCGATTGAATTGAATTATCAGCCGATTGTGAAATTGTTAATATTGAAATTTAATTAATGATGAGCTGGAAAAATATACGCCGCCGAGATGTTTTCGAATTCATTAATATGTAGGCAAACTTGTTAAGTCTTTATATTATGCGGTATATATTTGTCAAATCAGAATCACTTGTAAAGTCAGAATATATATTCCCAAAGATAAAAATATTTTTATATACACTTCAACTTTTAATATAAATAAATAAACAAATTTCAAGTTTTAGTTCATCCCTCGACTTCCGCAATATTCAGTTATTGCAGATCTGCTCCGTGGCTTCGATTTCCTAGACCGCAAAGAGCAGAGTTTCGTTTCATCCACCGTTGCTGACGGTATCAATTCGTTTCCTTATTTATCGCTTATTCGAATGCAACGTAAGACGGCGTCAGTTTATTTCGAAAATCATTTCAATATTTCTATCAGTTTTTGAAATTCAACACCATGTTTACAAATTCAAGTACTTCTGAATCAATTCATAATTGATCTAAGAGAATTTTGTAGGAATACTCTTGACGAAAGTTTTTACTCGTTTGATGTTCAAATGAAACTCCAAGGCGGGGACATTCCCAGGCAGCCTCCATCACTCTCTCCAAGGGTCGCGCCACTGGAAAGTGGTCAGCAATTTTCTAGGAATCACGCAAACTTAAAAGTTATTTGTTATTCCAGAGGGCGGACTTCAAAGTTTCCCTGAACTTCACAGAGCGACTCGCCAACTTCTGTAAATTATTACAGCTAGTACTATTTACCCATATTCGTTGATTTTAATCGCTGCTAGCTAACACATATATTTGACATTAAATAAACTACCTATTGCTCAATAAAATATTTAATATAGGTTTTGAAATCACTATTCATGAAATACTGTATATTTAGAGGTGCTTTAATATTATTCAATCGAAGAAGTTATCAATTTAATTGCTTCTTGATTATTACGAATCTACTTTTTTGTCTAGCGTTTATGTAGTTACTGTTTTAACCTTGCAACTGCAAGATACTTTTTTTTTATATTGACGTTTTGTAGCGAATTTATAGCTGTAATACCAGGCCAGTTGATTTCTTTTGCAGAGGTCCCCCGCCAGCTGACACCGCAGATCCTGCAGCAGCCAGCCAGAAGAGGCTGTTGCGTATCCGTCCTCGTCCTTGTCCACTCGCGCCGGGTAAACTGAGTAGAGGGAGGAGACCGTACGTGGCCGAAACATCCAAAGTGTTCTGTCTGCTTCCCTTACAGCGCAGACGGCAACTACGAGGTGACTCTGATGACCAAGGCGACCGTGTACTACAACGGGATGGTCGTCTGGCAGCCGCCGGCCGTCTATAAGTCTTCCTGCTCGATAGACGTTGAATTCTTTCCGTACGACGTGCAAACCTGTGTGTTGAAGTTAGGCAGTTGGACGTACGACGGCTTCAAGGTGTGTCAGGTGCCCAGCACGGCCTCCGCGCCGTCTGGCGCTTATGCAACCGCTTGCTGGCTCGATTCAACTTCCATTCGATATCTATTTTAATTGAATCATGTGACTGTTTGTCTATAATCGTTTCTTTATTGACGATCGATGGTGTTCTCATTGGTACCATGATTGTTATTTAATGTCTTGATGAACTGAAAGCAATGCTGAGCGCAATCGGCTCCGACGTAAATCGCGAAGCACAAGATATCTAAAAGCCTGATTGACTGCACAACAGATATTTTGCCCGACCAGCATAGAAAACAGTTCCGTAGAGCGACTCCCGACTCACTCGGCACCGAATAAACTAAAATGTATACGTATTTAACTGATTCGTATCGGAACTTTGACTAGTGACATAAATATACTTAATATTGCAAAAATATATAAATTATCTCAATCAAAATTAATTTTGCTGTTCTCTAAAAACATGTTATTTTGTCATCATTTTCAGACAAGCTTAAATTTTTATAGAAATTTATTTACGTGTATTTCAGTTCTCTCCTGAAGCTAACACATTTAGTCACTTGTCTGGCTTTATTGGATTATTTCTGCGTTACTTTCCTTAAGGCTGCAACAATCTTAGCTGTAATAAGTCTACTCGGGTATTTCTCACCTTTTCTCATAATATACCTAAAGTAGTGGAAAAAATATCGGAGTCAAGAAATTTATAGACCCAATGTAATTACTGATGCTTTTTATATTGACTGTTTTACGAACAACCTTAAAGCGTCCGTTTGAAATTTCGTAGAAAAAAATGCTCATACTTTGAATTACTCTCCCTTGACGATTCGTGTATAAAATCTCTTATTCTGCGATGCCGATAAGAATCTGTTTTATCGTATACACTTTTCTGATCGACCCTCCATATAACAAAGTCTTCTAATAGTATTTCAATTAAACATTTTAAATGGTTTCTATTTTGTTTGAGTACAAAAAATTCACACGAGAGTTTCCATATTAAAGTAATAATGATTTCACAAAAAAAGTATTTGATTAAACATTAATTATATATATTATCAAAGCTCGGAACAATTAAATTTAATTTACGATTATTTTGAACATTGACAATGTATTGATTAATATGAAGAAAAAAAAACCTCCTTTTAAAAATAAATTAAGCACCTATTTTTTATACAAAAAAATATACACTAATATATACCGATAAAACTACTATAATTTAAATTGAAAAAATATTTAAATACAAAATATTATCTTCTCGTCGTATTTTTAAGATTGTCATGTGTCATGTTGCTTTGTTCAATAAACAACAAACGGGAAATCATTTTTAGCTGATCGGTACAAAGGGCGTATTTAGAAAGTACTCATTTCTACATTAGCGCTCTCGAAACTTTCAAAACCTGATATTTCAGTAAAGTTATGTTTAAACGCTTTGAAGCGTCAACTCTGGTATCGCTACCAAAGAAGTTGCTTAGTTGACTAATTGAATGCGGAAAAGACAACTACTAACAATTTTTACAATTTTTTTACATCCAGCATAAATTTTGGTTAATTTACGCACGTTTACGAAAAATTTAATTAAAAATAGCACTGAGTTTTGATTGTTCTATACAAATAGGGGTGTGTGTGTATACCCGACATAACAGCACATCTGTATCGTTGTGTACAATAAAACGTTATTGTTAGACCGTCAATGTGCTAAGGGCAGTCTTGCCTGCTGGAGGTGTCGGCGTAGGGGCTCGGCTGCTTTAGGGGTCGGCTGTTTCAGGGGTCGGCTGTTTCAGGGGTCGGCTGTTTCAGGGGTCGGGACTCGGGACTTCCGGGCGCTCAGCATTGCTCGCGGTGACCGGTGACGACATGCGTACTGATGACTTGTATCGGCCCGTGACTGCGTGGTGTCATGCCTTGTGATTGTTTGTTCTTAGACACGTGTAAACTGTGTACTCTTTGGCGTTCGTCTCCGTTGTAAATATAGTTGATCAAAACTTAGAGCGGCTTCTGGTGTGGGAAAGGTATAAAATTGCGTAATAGACTCACCCTCTCTCGCCTGTCGGGAGGATCCTTACTGTTTGGACCCTAAAGTTGAACCTTTTGAACTTTGCAGTTTTGATGTGTGCCCAGTAAAAACTTTTGGTTGTTTCCGATTGTCGGCGGCAATGAAGTTTTGTCTATAGAGTGCAATTGCAATGGAAAGTAGTGCATCGATTTTTGCATTCCCCTCTGCAAGGTTTGTTTTTGCATTTATCAGCATATCTAATACGATGTTGACATATTTTTTTGATTTTTTTTTTGTTTTGTTAGAGAGCTATGATGCGGGATGATGCTCGTTGTAGAAATATTTTATTTTTAGATATTTTGTGGTGACTGATTTGACTGAGTGTCTATTATTGAAATAAAATTTATATTTTGTATTAGTCCCTTTAAAAATGACATTTTACTCTTCATTTACTTGTAAAGTAGTGATATACTTATAATTATTAAAAATTTAATAAACCAATAAAAAAACATAGTAACAATAAAAACAATAATAATAAAAAAATAAAAGCTTTAATTTACTTTAAACACAACATTTAAAACTAACATATTTTGTCTATATTTTGCATTCTTTGTTTTATACATTTTTATTTTTGACAGTAACTGTTACTTATTTTACACTTTATTTTATTATACACGATAATCCAAAGCTAATATAATTATTAAGTAAGACTAAACGCCAACTCTGGGCCAGACAGTTTGATAGGATTTTTCGTATTATTTTTTTACGCGAACCAGATAAAATCTAAACAACAACAAAAAAACATTTGGGCTCCTAATTTTTCACAAAATCAATACCGAATCCAATAAATTCAATTTAAAAATTCCAAGAGGAGATTTCGAATCTTCTCAGTTTTGCTTATGATAAAATAAAGATTCACAATGGATGTAATAAAATCTGTTTGGAATATCTTTAGAAAAATAGATAACAAGTATTTACGAAGCGTAGTATTGGCGAGAGGTCCATTGAGGTCTGCTTCCGTTCGGTTTTATTCTAACTGGATTTTTTTAAAGATATATGTGACAGAGCTTATATAGAACTTAACGTACATATTTCATTATTTAATAAAATGTATTTTGGGGGGAGCTTTAGGGGATGGGGACACCCCGTCTCGCGCGTGCACTGAACCGCCAACATGATATTCGTCCTATTTTCAATTTCGATAATTAAATTTGCGCACCGACCGAGGCAATATTGTCCGTCGCTCGGTTGTATGAAATTGTTTTAAGCTCTCCACTCGAATAATAATAATTTTGAGCATTTCAGTTCCCGATGCCATCGGTCCTGTGGAATCATTAATCTTTTCCTTGCTGTGCCTTCGGAATGAATATTTAATGCTGCAAGTTTATTCAATCTCCCCGTGTAGCTCCGTAAATTCACCAGATGGGATGTGTGCTGTGAAATATTTATATTACTTCAAATAGATTCATAATATGGTTTTTTTTTTTTTAACGTTTCAGTGTTATTTCTATTCGGTGTCGCTTTGCAAAAATAAGCATGTGATGTTAAGTGTGTTTCCAAAAATCCCTTCACACCGCTTAATGTGAACACAATGCATGTATACCTAATATAAACTAAAATAATATTTAAAAATAAATCACTTATGAAACTAAATCTGAACAAACTGCACTACATTATATAGACAAAATCGCGATCTAATGAATAGTAAATTATTATTTACACAACAAAATTATTTTAAAACATTCGAACAACAAAATACACTATCAAAATTATAGATTTCATAATGATGTTTCAGGAAGCTTAAATGATAATTTGAAACCCATTAAAACATTATTGATACCAGATCGCACATATTTTATACCTTTTCCAATTGGGCATATCGTATCTTACAATCTACACAAGAAACATAAAGACGATAGAGAGCTTGCATAGAACACGACTGTATAGATTTTAAATATCTCATTTGGTGTCTCTTAGTCGTATAGTTAGGTTAAGATTCCTGTTTTCTGTAGTCTGTGAAGAGAGATCGAATCCATCTTGCAGGTTCACAATGCCAGAAATGCCAAACCATCTATACAATCATATCACTGCCACCGAGAGAACACAAAATAAACATTATTTTACATCAGCGAAATCGAGAAGGCCTTTGGCAAGTCCTGAATTTACATACTTACATATCATCTAAAATAACTTATCTCACATTTGATCTGTCAACCTTTTTAAAATTTGTTTATTTTGTATAATAATGTCAAGTCTCTTCTGATCATTTAGGTTCTTCCCCGCTTCTACCATCTTCTCTATGCTCATTATGTTTTACATCATATCACACATCCCATACAGTTTTTTTTATTATTATTTAACCCATTGTTAATAGCGCACAATTTTACAATATTTTTTTTTAAATTCGCACACTTATTATTTATTAAAATTATGTTTTTTTCATCGTAGTGTTATTTTTATTTTTGCATGTGAGGTTAGGAATGATTTTTATTTGTTCATGGGTCCATTCATCTTCACGAAATCGATCGGGATATCTTTTATTCACATTACTTGCATGTTTTAACTATTTATTTTTGCATGTTTGTTAACTAATGTATGTTTCAGATATTGCATGAACCTCAAACTCGTGTGCATGACCTAACAGCTTATAAATGTTTATTTATCGGTTGGAACTTTATAATATTATTTCTAAATTTTCAAGGAATGATCTTTATTTTGAAACCAATCATTTTCGGTTTGCATGTTGAAATGGATAAACTTATTCACTTTACTTTCATCTGAAGCACCTTCTTATGATTTACGTGAAACTAAATGGAGATTATTTTGCAAACAAAATTATTGCACTATCGCCTATATTTTCAAATATATTTTAGCATTTTGCTGATTTACAACAACTTTAAATCACACATTTTAAAACGAACACTTTACATAAATATTATTTAATTTTTAAATATTTTCTCTTTTTTATTTATTAACACACACAATAAATAAATAAAATATTTCAACTTAATCTAATTAAAATCTAATAATAATTAAATACTATTTTAATTGGTTTTTTGTAGTTTTGATTTGTTTTTCTTATAAAAAAAAATAGGTTTATTATTATTGATTTATATTAAGTAGGTATAACTATATAGCTTTATTCGATTATAAAAAAATACACTGACTAATAAGTTCTGTTAATTTTTAATATACTATCGCTAAACATATTTCAAAAGCCAGTTTTTACCACAAGAGAGTAACAAAGAAAGCCACCGGATAAACTGACCCAAGTTTTGTTCCAGATTTTAGAAATAGCGAGTCCTCGTCCTGGGACTTGAATGAAAAATATGCCCCGCTCAAAAACAGATCGCAATACCGCAGATGATAATAAATCACCCCAGACTGTTTCTTCTACAGTTTGCATTCCCTCTGCGTGATATTCCTCCTCTGAACAGACCCCTCCGTCAGGCGAGAGGTCCTAACGTAGATAAATGTGCCATTTAAAACAGAACCTCCGAAGCACACTTGAAAGACACGTACTTAAAAAATTTCAGATTGTCAGTTGTCTCCCAATCGTACACAATATCTGTAAATTTTAAAGATTCTGAAGCAAATGTTCATATCATAAGTTTACATTTTAACGCATTGAAGTCGAATTTGAATTTCTCTTTCACACCACAAAGCCTGTTTATAATTCTGAATTAATTTCTCGTAAATTCTTTCCAACGCGCTTGTCTAAGAGCAATCAATAAAAAAAAATGTCTAGCAAATCTGTACCGCGTTGTAGAAGTGCGTCATGAAAGGAAATTAAATTGCTTTCCGCGGGGTAGTAGAGCTGTCGGTACGTCTGTCGTATTGGACCTCGAGTATTAAATTCCACAGTCGCTCCTCGCAGGTCTCTGGCAATGTTTCTTCCCTGGGAGCGTTTTTCTAACAGGAAACAGCGAGGAGAGAGACCTTCCGTTTAAAACAGTGGCGAAACGAGACTCCTGGTGGCATTGGTTCGTTAAGCCTTCTCCAGGGCTCGCGCGTCTCCAGGTGCAGATTTTAATCCGACGGAAGCAAAAAACCAAACCTACTTAAACAAATATTAACTAAACGATGTTTTTATTATTGCATTTTCCATATATTTCGTATTTTCAGATTGTTGAATGATGTTTACTTTTAAAATATGTTTTTAACGTTATTTTTCAGATATTATATCATTTGGATTGTTTTTGTTAATGACAATGTTTGGTCCGATGCTGATTAGCTGATAAATGCTAGATTGGTATTAGTAGAGCATTACGAGTCCAATAAGGCTTCATTATGTGCATATATGTCTGTCGTGTTTACACACCTAGTGTACTTGTATGTATCGGTAAAGTATAATTCATGTTATTTATAAGTGGGAGTCCCCCGTCGCTAACTGCATGCCCGCTTGAGACTGCACCTGTGATCATTAGGCGTTTGCGCTGACTTGCTGTTGACATGTTTAGGATTCCTCGCCTTCTACTTTCTATGTTATGTGTATGTACGCTTGATATTAATAATATTAAGATAAAAGTAGTAGTCGTATTTGACAACTGTCTAGAACATATTGCACGAAGCATGATTTATGTCCGCCGTTAATACAAAGTAGAACTGAAACAAAAATGTGTATTTGGGTATACAAATAAAAATCTTGATTTCAAGACGGAATTTTATATCCTTGAGTTATTCAAATATTTAATTCGTGAAAAAAATGTTTTATTAAAAAAAATGTGTTGTATGCTAAAATGATTAAATTCTGATTACTTGTACTTTTCTTTTTGCACGAATCTTATATTAATTTTGCATGAAAAATTTGCATGTTTTTAATTTATGGAAAGTTATAAAAATACTCATGAATACAACATTTTATGGTTATATTTTATTATTACTCTTACGAGTACATTAATTCGCGTTATTAATTATACTCCAAATATTAGACGTTGTTTTTAATTTACTAAAATATATATATATTTTATAAAAAGTATAAAAATTTTGTACATAAATTACTTCAAATTTTAAATTCAAACTGCTCTAACTATATAAGTTTTTATGCAAACAGCAAAAAAGGTAAGATTAATACTTTTATGTACTAAAATGGATATTTGAAACAATTGTTAATCGTGTTTGGATCATAAAAACTTAAGTTCAATGGTCATTTAATAAAATCTTTACGATGGTTACAAATCGTCTGCCATAAATTATTCTAAATCCCCATAAGTAAAGTATGCAAAATATATTTTTTTAAATATCCATTTTACTGGAAGTACCTTAGTATTTTTATTTATTATTCAGTCCCTTCTTTCCGTAAAATACTAACAAATCTTCCCACTTTCTTCTTTCATAACATTCAATTCTTATTTTATTCAGAAAGCTTTGAAACTTTGTATAAACACAATCCACATAAATGTAAATAATTAATATATGTTACAAAAGAAATGACTAGAAGATGTACGAAAATAGTTTAACAAATAAGAAAACGATTCAATGCTTTTATGAAATTCATGTTACAGAATACGAAGATTGACATTGATTAATTATTATAGTTTTTTTAAAGTGAGTTATATAAATATTCAGGTTCAGTGAAATAGTAGCTTTATTAGTTAAGAGCACCGTAAAGAGTGTGTTCAAATTCCACTTATGTCGTGATTTTTTTTGTGTATGCATTTATTAGTGACTCAATGATTCTAATAAAATAAAATGGCTATAAAAATGAAGAGTCCATTGTTATATTCTTCATAATGTTGCGATTACATTTTTCAAATACAAGATCAACCAAAAGTAAATCAATTGTATTCTGTAACGTTTACAGCACGTTACTGTATTATATTATAACAAGACGTAAAAACGTTTATAAAGCCATACAAACATTGTTGAAAGTAAGGGCTTTTTGATTAAAAAAGATTCATCAGACTATGTTCGCAATCTACTAGTCATGTTTAAACACATTTTATTTTATATTAAAACAGCTTGTTGTGAAAAAATATTTAATACTTTAAAAATTTCTATTAATTTGAAAACCAAGCTTACAAAATCAGGTTATCGTGAAAACTTGAGAGATAAAAATTCCTTACGATACATTTTTTTTTTCACGACCTCACTTCTGTTTAATTAGTCGTGACGTAGGTTCTGCGCCCCCACGTCACCTGTATACTAATTAGTTTGATTGTCAGGTGGACCTGAGGCACATGGACGAGCAGGCAGGCAGCAACGTGGTGGCCGTGGGGGTGGACTTGTCAGAGTTCTACATGTCAGTGGAGTGGGACATTCTGGAAGTGCCGGCCGTCAGGTGAGCCCCTATAATCTCCCCCTTATCTCTAAAGAACCTGTTTAAAATTAGTTACAAATTTTGTAATTACTATCGTCTTAGATTGTGTACGTTTATCCGCAAAACTTTTATGGTTAAGGTTACAGTTTTTAAAAAATTTCAATAGCATATTATAGATACAAGAATATCACAAATAACATATGATACATCGGTAGCATATTGTGTACGTAAGCAAATTTTTAATGTTAGTTTTCAAAATAACTGCCAACTATTATATACAACTAACCAAAACCCATAGATACTTTCAGCATATGAGCACTTAAAACGACTAATAACCCTTAAGGTATTTTAAGGGATTTTTGAAGATTTCCCCTGTGCCTAGATAGCATATTGTAAACGTAAACCATTTTTCAATGTTAGTTTTATAATTTACTATCAACTGCTTGTGTTGTCCAACCTTAATAAGCCCTATGGATACTTTCAGCATATGAGCTTTCAAAACGACTGTTAAACAAGGGTATTTATAGAGACTAAGATTTCCTCAGTTCCTAGATAGCATATTGTATACATAAACCATTTTTCATTGTTAATTTTATAATTTACTATCAACTGCTCGTGGTGGCTTATCTAACTAGGCCCTATAGATACTTTCATCACATGAGCTATAAAAACGACTGGTTAATAAGGGTATTTTTAGGAACTCTTGAAGATTTTTCCAGTTCCTAGATAGCATATTGTATACATAAATCACTTTTCAGTGTTAGTTTTTAAGTTTACTTTAAGTGCCAACTATTCATGGTGGGCAACCTAACTAGGCCTTTTGGATACTTCAGGATGTGAGCATTCAAAACGAATGGTAACCATAATGGTATTTTTAGGGATTCTTGAAGATTTCCTCAGTATCTAGATAACATATTGTATACATAAACCATTTTTCATTGTAAATTTTATAATTTACTATCAACTGCTCGTGGTGGCTTATCTAACTAGGCCCTATAGATACTTTCATCACATGAGCTATAAAAACGACTGGTTAATAAAGGTATTTTTAGGAACTCTTGAAGATATTTTCAGTACCTATATAGGATATTGTAAACATAAGCTATTTTTCAAAGTTAGTTTTCAAAATGAGTTTTCAAAGTATTAGGTCGGGCTCCTTGGTAATGTAATGGTCCGCACTTGCAGCCGGCGCGCGCGGTCGTGTGTATTGACCCGCGCGTTGTCACGGAGCGACACATGTGGCTGGATTTGTTACGGCTTATGACAAATTATCCGGGCCTCAGCCTGCTCCTTCGAAGCCTTACCAGGAAAGAATACTTAAAAAGATTGAATCTTACAAGGAAAAAACACAAAAAAAAAATAATCTTACCAGTTACTATATGAAATAATATTTAACCAAAAAATATCAATTACTAATACATACATAGTTTAACCAGTAAATATTACTTACATAACAAATTCCAACCAAAATAATAATATTAAGTTTGATACCTAAAAGCGTTGTAAATTTATAAAAATGATCTTGAAAGACAAGACAATCAAATTGTTCTTATATTCTTTCAAAATAAATAATTAACACTTTAAAGATAGTCCTTCTATTTACATGGCAATTAATAAAAACTTGGAAATACACAAAACCTCCAATTTCAAAATATTTTTTATACGTTTAAAGCAAAGAAACTGAACTTTATAACCTCACCTACATACGATGTCGAACATTCACATGAAAACGCTTTGAAAACTGCATTAATTTATAAATGTACGAAAACTTTTCTTAGCTGAATATCGTTGAACGTGTTTTTTTTTTTTACATCGCTAAAAAAGTTTCCTTATGAGTAGAGTATAAACTATTTTCTCCCACGTTTCGTTTAAAATATGGTTATTACAGTACACTTTCGTCTGCATGCTGTGTTCTAGTAGCGAAGTTGAGAAATCTAACGTGTAAGAGGACACTAATGATGTGGAAGCCACATAAGTTTCTTCAATACGTATAAAATTAGTTCTGTAATATTTTTATCGAGAATATCACAAATTTTATTATTAAATACTATATACTAGCTTACTGAATAAAGCACGTAAAAAAGTCCGGCCAAAAACAAATAAAAAATAATTAAATTAAACAAATCAATATCGATAAATGAGCATCATCATCTCATATAAACTTAAATTCCAAAAGCTACAGTATCTTCATGACAATTGAGACTTAAAAATGAGCGTTTTTGCAAGGATTGCTTTAAAAATTTTCAGAACTAAGACAAAACGGTTGGGACATTCATCAAATTAAGCCTTTTAAAGATATATATTTGTCGGGAAAAATATTTGATAATGATTAAGTACATTTTTTCAAATATTGATAATTGATTACAGAAACTCTCAAATATCATCGTGATTTGTGTTGGATTCGAACCCACATCCCCAAAGCTTACATGGGCGGTGCATTACCAATTATACCAACGAATCACTGGTACTAAGCAAGAATTTTTTAACAATCATATCCTATAAGTGAAACAACTTACTTATTATGTCAATTAAATATTGTGTGACTTGCAATACTAGACTTTTAACCCAAAGTACTGAGTGAAGCATTTAAATCCGATCTGTATATTATTATTTTTAAAGTCTATTTAATTAAGGCAATACACGCACTTGTTAAATATATTATTGATTTTTGTGAAGACCGTCTCACAGGAAGTACAATTTTGCCTAGAGAGAGTTTCTTTGATCAATTTTCAATATTTGAAAATTACAATCAATAAAACCTGTATAGGCAAAATCGTACTTCCTGTGAGACGGTTTTCACAAAAATCAGTAATATAAAAAATATTTGTTAAATTATTTTAGTTGTGCGTTCAACAACACGCTTCTGTTAAAAGCAAATAATATCAATTATTTCCCAGGAGTATAGAAGGCTTTGTGGAACAACTGTAGCCAAGGCGGCCACGTGCCCGTAGCCCGGTTCACATATCGGCAATCTCCTCGTCCAGGGCCTGCGTATGTGCGGGTAACAAAATAAAAGAAACAATTCGTTTCATTTGCTCAAAGACTGGATAAAGGCGCCGATTCCCATCACGTCCCGCGCCCCGGGGCTTTCATTACTCCGGCGGGGGTGAACTCGCCCCCTCGCCAAACATTTTTTACACGAGTCGCGCGGTACAGCTTTATGCTTCGTCAAAAGCAGCTGCGATTCGAGAAAGTGCCTTTCGACAATGTCGAGATGTTTGACGAGGCGCTCATCGCGCGAACCCGACTCGCTCCACGACTGTGTGATCTACTCACTACTTAATAACGCCTCTGCTCCATGTGAGCATCATTACGCTAACTCATAATTTTCGTATTTCCTCAAACCTTCTTTATACAATTAAATGACGTGAAATCATAATTATCCATGTTTTATAAGCCATTCATCAAAATACTGAGCAACTGAAAAAATATATCTGTTTGAGATTGCGTTTGCAGATCTGTTGTTTGTAATTGAATATCCCAACGTAAGGAGTAATATTTAGATTCTAGGCCTACAATAAATATTTTATAATACAATAAGGGTTCTATATAATTTGCAATTATATAGAATCCTCCACTTGTCAGGTACATTAAAATCACATTACCCCTTACCACGTGACAATCACTCTCTCTCTTTCCAACAACCTTTCTCTCTAACAATTGTTTACCTAATTGCTTATTATTTTATTCAAAAATATTAAAATGGGACTCCACCAAGTATTCTCGGTCAAAAATATTGAATTTCTTACAATAAATGTTTAAAAAAATTTATAAAAAATAGCTTGAATGTTTGAAAGAGTTTAAAAGGTTATTCAGTATTAAAATAAAAGAGCATGTAATAAAAAAGGGATAAGCGAAATACTTGTGCACCCAAATTATACCGTTTGAGCAGAAACACTCGAGTTTGCGGCATTTCGTTCAATAAAGAACTGGTAAATTACAATAATCCTGAAATTTATGAAAGCCATCACCCTTCCTTCCCGTTGGGGCCGGTGACGGAGCCTGATTTCAAAATCAATAAAACGATAGCGGGCTGGGGAGCGGAAAAGGAATTTGCAGTTTAGTGCTGCTGGAGAGAAATTTCCTATATAAGAAAAAATGTCATGGTCAAGGTCAACCTTCATGACCTGTGACGTCATTTGTCACGTAGACTCGTTCAAAATTCTAGTTTGTTTTATTAGATAAATATGTTGGGTTAAATAATATATCAGTATTTCATGTGTATTATAATTCTAAATAAATAAGCACTGAAGTATAAATAATATGTACGAGTAACTAAATAATTTTTAAAGTTTTTTTTTTTGGTAATACGACGACTTATTTGGTGCTTTTGTCATTTGATAGTAATGTTATCATTTTGATGATTTCAATGAATTTCGTTTTAAGATTATTATATGTTAGAGTTATTTGTGTGAGATGCAAATATATCAGATAGCTTTGACAAAATCTGAAAGTAATTAAATGAAACATTAGCTAAAAGTTTGGACCATTCCGCCCGCGGGTATGAAAGCCAATCTTTCATTACTCAAATTATCTGCGTCGAAAGCCTTTTGAAAGAGAAGAAAAATTTCTCGTGAAAGACCTTCTTATATTGCAACTGCCAGTTCGTTGCTCCGTCTGACGCTTTATTTTATCTTCTCAGATCTTCTCCGGTTTTTATCTCCGTCGGTGAACTGAAACTTTGTAAAAATAAAACTCTTTCAGAAAAAGGTCGGCATGAAAGGGTTAATGACACTCTTCTTTTTCGCGGGGTGTTTTCTTATCTCCTGAATGCCGTAGTAATAACTGTATCCTAAAATGAGCGTCGTTTGCATATCGTGCATACGTCTACGCCACTCGACAATAATACGGGGATGAAATGCTCGCGTACGACGTTCTGCCGTGGAATCAAATTTAATCTCGCCATAAAAAATTCAAGGCAAGCACTTAGGTTTTACCATACTAAAGATCCAACGTAAATACACACAAGCAGGAGCATAAAATTCAAAGGCCTTATCAAGATATTTTGTTGTTGTGAATTTAAACAATTCGTATCGGCAAATGTAATTTCCAATGCACGTAACCAACACTTTTTTAGGTTTTGAATAAAATAATTTTAAGTAGCCAACTCCCATATTTTATATATACAATGTATGTATTATGCATCTTAGGTACAAGTATTTAAAAATTCCCAATATATCAAAAAAATATTCATGCCTCTTGTATATAGGAAATAATAATTGAAATTATTCCTAAGAAATATATTTAAAAGAGAACTTGAATAAGCGAAATTGCTTTGTAATATTGGTCTATTAATTTATAAAAAAATATTAATATAACTTTTACATAAACTGAAATTTATTACATTATTAAGAAAGTGTTCTGTCAAAGACAATCTACAGATTGCAACATATACCATTGCGAATTGTTAATAGTATTAATGTTTTATTTTCATTAAAATATACTCATGTTAATATATTCACCTCAATATCAAATATAATAAAAACTTGAAATCAAAATCATTGAAATTCGTGGCTTTGATTTATTTGGTTTGCAATATATCATTCGCTTTTTATATTTCTTTAAAACAACCGTTATTTTTCAGATAATCTCTATTTTATAATAGCGGGCTTATGAGGTCACTGCGTATACTTTTCCTATTATAGTGCTCATAAATCACTAAAGATATCGTACTGTATAACATTTACTTCAACCTCATATTCTGTGATTCCATTACATTGCTGTGACTAATAAAACCTTGAAATCTTGTTATTGTGGGCACCCCGCCAAGGCAAAGAGGAATTCGTAAGGTGCCAAGAGGTGTTTTGGCCTGGTCGAAAAATGACAGGTGCCAGTTATATCCTCACCTATGCAAACATATTAAGACAGATGGGAGTCTTCGTATCTTAGCTACACACCTTGTCACCATATATATATATACCTGATAACACTTAAACCCTTGGCGAACCTTTATGTTTGGTATATGCAATTATAATTAGTGCCAGTTTAATCCTCATCTACACAAAAATATATTTAAGGAGAGATAGATGTTTCATAGCTTACCTACTGTAGTACTTAACATACAAAAAATATTGACGATTTTATGTGCTGTGTATTCTCATTTTATTTACATGTCTTTGGAATACAATTATAACGTGTTTTATTCATTAATATGTGACTTAACAACCATCGTTCGTATTTTTATCTGCAGTTATTGTATCTCCAATAATAGGCTGAAATATCAGACATCTCATATATAAAAGGGTTGTTTCAGAGTATCCCTTTTGATTCTATCATTTCGCCTTTCAGAATATATGAGAACTCAGAGTGCTATAATTTAATTATCTTATATGCTGTGCTACAACCAAGTTAATAAAATTAAAAAACATCTCTTCATTTAACCCCGAATCCGTTTTCTCCCTCTTACAAGTAATAATACTAAACACTGACTCACGAAAATAATATTACCCCAACACGTCGAGAGGGTAGAAACCACGCTTTTTAACCTCCGAATAAAAACCATTACATTTTGTTACCCCCTACGTCTCACTATAACGTTGCAATTTTTTTTAATAAATTGGGGTTTTTCTCGTATTTTATTTTAACGCTCTCCCATAAAAAAAAAACTCGAAAGTATATTCACCGTGAAATTTGAGAATCGAGTAGGACAGGCGGGACTTGTCATCTTTACGCGCAAGTGAAAAAATCATATTCCTGAATTATGGCCATCGTTCAAACGGGGATGGCTTGCGGGGGGCAAGAGAAAATTCGGAAAACACGAAAATCCATTACGGGTGGAAAGTACTTAAACTAAATCTAGAACCTTTTAATGCGATTTTAAAGACATCACTGTCAGCTGGAAGCACTTTTGCTTCATTATCCCTAAAATATCTGAAGTAGACTAGATATCAATACACAAAAAATGTGGTTTTCTCAAAAAATTTAACTTTGCAAGTGATTTTTGAACAGTATCAAGTAAGTATACGCAGTATTATAATAATATTTCAAAATGATTTTAAATATAATATAAGAATACATTTTAATTGATTATCAACTATTTTAAATTAATATTTATTATAGTATTAAAATGTCAGTCCACTGTTACTTTAATTTAATGAAAATATGGCTAAAATCGATGTTATTTTAATTGATTGAATGTTGAAATTATACTTATTATAAATTATCTAATTTATGTATTTTTTTAATAAATAAATAATCACATAAAGTTTAATACAAAACAAATAAGTATATCAAATTATTTTCGGTAAACGAACGTAACAATGAAATAAAAATGGCAAGATCAAAATCGATTTGAAATGTTAATATTGAAAAAAAATCATTTTTTTAATTCAAACATAAACATATATAAAATGTTAATTTGTTTTTTTTAATTACTATTTTAAAGATTCGTTGTAATTATATTAAGTTATTTTCACGATCCAAAGTCATTTTACATTTTAAAATATACATACTTATAAATATAGACTATTAGTTGAATATTTTCGCGATTTCTGGAATTATTAGATTGAGTACGTTACTGATTTCCCCCACCAACGTCTGATCACCAGTAATCATTAAATCCATCCCCTTCCCCCTGATGGCCTTTTCAGAAGGGGTGTTTCTATCTCAGCCAGTATCATTTTACGCTGGCAGACTTATTTCACCTTCGACATAAAATAAACGCGTAAAAAAAAATACATGACCGCACAACACACGAGAGCAGATGTCGTCACACCACAGGGAAAGCATCGAACATAGCATATCAGAAATATTTATTTCGATATTTATATATATATACATAAATATATCTTAATTTGATATGTTTGATAATGCCAACGTGAAAGGTTGGCGAAACCGGTCACAAATAAAAACGAACATGTGGAAAGTCACTCAAGTATTTTACTCAAAAATATTAAAATGGAATTCCACCAAGTGCTCTCTGTCGAAAATATTGAATATCTTTTTATTCCTTGACTATTTTATTATTACTCTTTTTTAAATATTTTCAGGACTTTTTAATTTTTTTCTCATGATATTGGTATTTATCGATATCCTACTTGTATTAAAACCGTCAATATAATCTCAAATCAATTTTGTATGTATAAGCCATGTTCATATAAAAACTAAATATTGACTTTTAGTCAGTTCTCTATTACAAATGATTTAAATAATTATACTTGAGAAACACCATTATTCAATTGTGTTCAATTCGTATGTCATCAGTATAGTCACACCTTCACATATTTATTACAGTAAATTATTCATCCGTTATAAGTAGGTACTTTTGGGTTTGTCATAATGCGGGTTTCTAACCCTCTTATCCCATTTATACGAACAAAGGTACGGGTCATGTTATCGAACCTTACCCTATTAATAATTTTATTTGAAATTTAAATAAATTTACATCCCTTGACTTAAGTCTTATTTCTGTAGTAACAACTATATCCTCACGCAATATATTTACTTTGATACCAATTTATTTATAACCTATTAATTAATTTAACATATTCCACCTTTTATATATTTTGTGGATTATAACAAATTCTATAATTTTTAAGAAATATTCGAATTTTTTGTACTTTGTTTTGGTGATCAACATGCAGTCAAGATATAATATAATATTATAAATCTGTCACCTCTAGAAATATCACCTGGTTTTATGAGAAAACTTTTAATTATATTTCAATGCGCAAAGTACGATAAACAAATAAAATTAAACTTTCGCCCTGTTTCTTTTCGAGCCTCGTTGACCATAAAAATGAAAATTATGGAAGTTTGACACATTTTAATCAATAAATATGTTTCGTTGTAAATAAGTAATAAAAATATATCTTACCCCATTGAATAATGCCTCTTGGACTATTCAAGCTTTGACTTCGTTCAAAATTTATGTAATGCATTATTTCGAGAATATAATATTAAAATAAAAACATACGAAAACTATTTGGTTTATAAAACATTCACGTTTATAATTGAAATTTTAGGGATTATTATATTTAGGAAAAACATCCATGTTTTTAGAATTTGAGAACGATGAGTTTACAGCCTCACCACTCAGGAAGGGTGGAAGACTGCATAGTTAGTGACGTGCTAACAAGCGAATTTTACAAAAATTGCAGTTTTTAATCTGATATTAGCCATTTTTGTTTATAAGAATATTTTATAAAAACTACTAATGAGATTTTTAAAAATATTTTTGATAATTAACATTGAAAGTTTTAACAAAACCATACCAAAATATCTGAAAACGTATTTTTTTCACCTATACTTTTATGGTCGTAATAATAAATTTGTAACCAATTTAAATTTTTGGACAACGAGTTTGATCCACACTAAACATTCAAAGGCTGCCATTTCATTATATTCAAAACACAAGCAAGTACTTTAACCTACTTTTGCGTTATAAATTATGCAAAGAATTTAATAATTCATAACATGTAATTATCAGGCACGCTGCCTCACGCACCTCTCGCTCGCCCTCTGAGGAGTAGTTAATTCACAAAAACTTACACATATACTTGCAAAATTATACCTTATAGATGCCCTAATGCGTCTCTACTAATGAATCTCGTATATTATTAACCGCAACTTGAAAGTTTCTAGAACAAACTCCCGACCATAGCAGGGCTACCGTGAGATTTCCGCAGTGGTGACATGTGAATATAACTAACCAGTTATTTCTTTAACAAAGCATATTTTATATAAAAAAAATTAGACTAATTTATACGGTGTGTGCATTATTTTTTCGGATTTTTTTATTTTTTGGATATGCGACTAGGCACAAGTCTGTAATTTTCCATCATGACAATGCTCGGCCACATATTGCTAAATCGGTTAAAACCTATTTGGAAAACAGAGGATGAGAATTTCTGCCTCACCCACCTTATAGCCCAGACCTTGCCCCTTCTAACTGCAACTTGTTTCAATCGATGCAGAATGCCTTTTCCGGAATACGCTTCACTTCTGTACAGGGTATCAAAAATTGGCTTGATTCTTTCTTGGCTTCAAAAGACAGTTCTTTTGGGATGGAATCCATAATTTTCCCTTGAACAGAATTTTTTAAAATAAAGCTCAAATTTCACGAAAAGATCTAAAAAAATTAATGCGCACACCGTTTATTTTGGTAAATACTGTGTATATATAATAGTAAGACGATGCCTGTGGTAAAAAAATCGAAACGATTTTTTTTTTTTGATTACATCAAACGCTGATTTTTTATCTCTCCGATAGAAAGGCGTAAAAGACTAAACATAAGCACAACGTGTCCCCCGTTCAAGTGCCTGGAGCGGCAGCCCTCGGCAGGCTCCACCCCCAGCTCGGGGGTGGAGAACACAGTCTGTCGCTGCGGGTGCGCCATAGTCACGTCCCGCACTTGCAACACCGCAGTTCGGCTATCGAGCGTTTTTACAAGAACCCCTCGCCGCGATAATACTCCGGGCCTTATCGCGGCGGAGAGCGGCCGAGAAGCTCCCGGCCGAACTACGAGTGTCGGAATTTTATTAGACACGATACTATGAAAATAAATGGTCGAGTATTCAATAAAAGGATTCTTAGAATACGTCCTAGTTTAATGTTATTATACATATAGTAAAGGGTTAGGCAGGGATGTATGGATGATTTGAACGAAGATAAATTGTGGGATCTGCTCGTCAGGAGATTTTTGTAATGCCAATATCCATGTTTAAAATGAGTAACTGTTATTTCAAATCATACATACCTCTCTGCCTAACCCCGTTTTACACATTTACAAACACGTTTAATGATTGCAATACCAGCTAGTTTTGTGTGTACTGTCTTGGTTTTGATGAGTTAAGCGTGTATATAAACTGTTTAAAGTCTATTATTGATTTTTGTGAAGACCGTCTCACAGGAAGTACGATTTTGCCTATACAGGTTTGAAGTACATTTTTTCAAATATTGAAAATTGATTAAAGAAACTCTTAGAAAAATATCATTGTGATTTGTGTGATTTGAACCCACATCCCCAAGCTTACATGACCGGTGCATTACCAATATTAATTGGAAATAATAAGTACGTTGTTTCATTTATATGATATGATTGTTAAAATTTCTTGCTTAGTACCAGTGATTCGTTGGTATAATTGGTAATGCACCGACCATGTTAGCTTGGGGATGTGGGTTCTCAAATCCCACACATATTACGATGATCTTTTTCTGAGAGATTCTTTAATCAATTTTCAATATTTGAAAAAATGTACTTAATCATTATCAATGTTTATAGTCATTTTAATATTTGAGTAGATAATATTACATAATTACAAGCAGAACATTGCGTTGGAATCGCAGTAAAATTATTTGCTTTTTAATATGCGTTTTTTAATTAAAATACTGTAGAGTATATTGGTAATCGATTCACTCTCGTAAGTATCATATGTCGATTTTTTTATCAAAGTCAATCAGATGCGTATTTATTACCCATTACGGGTTTATTATATTATTACTAATATGATTAGGCACATTAGTTCATACATAGAAGATGATTTAAAGAAACTCTCAGAAACATCAATATCACGATGATATTTTTCTGAGAGTTTCTTTAAATCATCTTCTATGTATGAACTAATATGCCTAATCATACAAGTAATAATATCATCTACATCTTCAAAGCTGAGCACAAATATGAACATTGAATTCTAAATCGTCAAAGTAGTCTTGGAGAGCAAAATACAACTAAAAAAGATTTTTTTGTCACTTCAGTGCGAGCCGCGTGGCTTGAGCGTGTCCCAAAAGCTTGACTCTTTCATAATTCATAATTAATATAAAAAAATAACGAGTCAGCACTCGAATTTCCAAACTGTCAAAAAAGGCGCAAGTTATGACGGACATTTGAGTGACGGCCCCTTCAGGCGTCGCTGAAACTCGGCGCGTCTCTCTCCACCGCAGCGAAAAGTGCAACTTCAGTAAGGCTGTATTTTTGTGGGTTTTTATTTTTCGTGGATCTCACGGCGAGGCTGTAAAGCGCTTAGAGCGAGATGTATTCATCACGCGAGAGGGAGACACAGCCATAAATCATTCGAGCTCCGCTGTTTCATGGGGATGTTGTTTTTTTTCTAGTGCGACTCTACTTGTAGTGAATTAAAAGGATTTATTGTTGAACGGGACATTAATTTTGGTAAACAATGGCTGCTCGCGGCTTTTTTGACTGGCTAGCGTTTAGTAAAAAAGCTTACCAGTTTTTTAGATAAAGTCTTTACGGGATCATTAGTTTTAAAAGATTGTCAGTTGATGGTAAAAATTAACTGGAAGAAGATCTTTTATTACTTATTTCAATCTATTTATGAACTAAAAAATCTTTTACGCAAGTTTACAAGTGTCAAGTCAAACGAAAAAATGCAAGCAGCAAGTGAATGTGTCAAGCAGTTTATATCAGTAAAGCAATTACAGTTTTTTGTACTTATGTAATTTATATTTTAATATTTGATACGTATTTTATATTCTGCAATCAAAGCTTCAAACTCAGATTTGTCTATATGTATTGGAAGACTTGATTCTCCTTGTTTTGGCTTTACATACAAATTATCTGCGCTTATGTCAAACAAAAAAAAAACACTAGACAAAAACAATCCTGAATTTAAAACTTCATTTTTTTTAAACTTGAAGAAATATTTGAATGTAAATAATTTTTTTTCATTTTCTTTATGTGTATATTTTTTCATTGCTCCAGCATTTCCTCTTAAGTCTTCCTTTCAAATTAATAATAATGATCGCCGGAGCTGCCCGCGACGGGCGCAGTCTCCTTGTGTTCTAGATCCTTCTTGAAATATACAACAATACGAGCAGCATGGCGAGCGCTCTGGCCGAACACTTCTTTTTTTACTACCAGCTAATGGAAAATAGTTTTTATTGCACGCCAGATTTTTCACGTCTGCAGAAAATTTTGCACGAAGAGAAATAGTCTGTTAACTTTTTAGCTTCTATATTTTTAAAATCAAGTTAAATTCACTTTGCTATTTTAAATTAACAAGACTTATTTTATTAACTTCAAATAATCGACGATTTTTGTAGTAAATATAATTTTGAATAAAAATACTTGAGTGATTTTCCACATTTTCGTTTTTATTAGTGACCGGTTTCGCCAACCTTTCACGTTGGCATTATCAAACAGAGTGAGATTTTATATAATACTAAGCAATTAGGTAAACAATTGTTAGAGGGAGAGGTTGTTGGAAAGAGAGAGAATGATTGTCAGGTGGTAAGGGCTAATGTGAGACAAGTGGAGGATTCTATATAATTGCAAATTTTTGTGTTAATGGGGTAATTAAAGTAGTGGCTTTGGGGTGTAGCAGCAGTTATCCTGAGTTGGGGTTTGTCCTGTAGTGTGTTTATCTGTAAATAATAGGTTTATGCACAGTAAATGTTTTTTTAAAGATGTGATTTAGCAATAGGGAATAATAATGGAGTCGTTCTTTTGCGCATCAATTTTCTCACTATACAATAAACCTATACAGGTAAAAAAAACTAGTTAAATACTTAGAGACGTCGTAGTATTGGTTGTCCGAAAATGTCATGGAAGAGATTGACGAGATAAAACCTTTCAACGGAGCGCTGAAGTTTTTCCAAGTCCATGAATGATATATTTATTTTATCTTCTTCATCTTCATCGGGTGCCTCCTCTTATCACTTAGCATACAGTTATGCTGAATTAGTGTTCATGATTTTCTTAGGGGAAAATAGTGTAGTGGGTCCCCGGGTTTTTCGAAAAGCCTGGATATTGTTCTGCCCAGTAGTACAGGGTGTCCAAAAAGAGTAACGGGTGAATGTGAATAGTGACCGTTATTGCGATATGCTGCGAAAATTTTTGAGCCCAGAGTTGAAGAAGTTTCAAGGTTTCAACTCAAGAACGTGCTTCCAATACTTGCCATACATCCAATCAATCAATTGAAGCTGTTAACGAATTATTCCCTAATAAGGTCATTTCACGTAGAGGTAACATCAACTGGCCTCCCAGAAGCCCCGACCTTAGCCCTCTTGACTATTTCGTATGGGAATACCTCAAAAGTAAGGTTTATGAGAATAATCCGACGAACCTAACGGAATTGAAACAAAACATCAGGTCAGAAATGGCAGCAATATCGAGGGCTATGTGTCAGCGTATTATCAGCAATCTTCGTTCCAGATTATAAGAGTGTCACCATTTGGATAACATCATCTTTTTGAAATAATTTTCCATTCAACAATAAAAAATACTTGATTACTAGTAGTTTTTGTTTAACTGAACTAACAAATACCCGATACTCTCTTTGGACACCCTGTATTATTATATAATCCTTTCCTTACAAAGCTCTGGTGTTTAGATCTGATACTCCTTCTGCAGTAGGAGCGGGAGGCTCCACCTCGACAAAGTACTTCCAGATCATATCCATATTTATAAAAATTAATATTTTTAAGGGATGAAGAAGCTTTTGAAGAGTTAAAACGCCACGATTCGTTGCTGTCTTATCGAAAAGGCTTCGATTCGGGAATCGAGGGCGTGCAAAATCTCCCCAGGCGGCATTGCGTGGTATTGTCATACGTTTATCTATAGCGCCCGGCGGGGGTGGAGTCGGGGGTAGACTTGGGGGTGTAGTCGGGGGTGGAGTCAGGGGTGTAGTCGGGGGTGGAGTCAGGGGTGTAGTCGGGGGTTGGGCGGCGGGCGTCGCAGATTAGGGCGACTAACGAACGGTACGTAAAAACTTCCGCCATACTTCACGCCGCCCTAAATCTGAAATGTTATTCACAGCCCGGGTGGCAAAAAACATGTTATTTTACAAAGGAGGACCCGCCGCCGGGGCGTTTCGCGTGTGAAGTTATGCGCTTAATTATTTTATCAGAATATATCGTTATCTTTTGATATTGCCCGTTTAATTTGTGGCAACCCTGTGAAGGGAAATTTAATTTTGATCAAAACTTGCTTTTTACAAAAAAAAAACGTAGATTTTATCAAAGTTTAGTTATAAGACTATTTACTACAAAGAATTATTTATTTATATCACATTTAAAAGCACGCGTTTTTTTTATTTATCTGAATGATTTTTCTAGTTAAAAAACTAAGTAAAAAAAAATAGTGCTATTAAGTCAGCATGAGCTTGGAAAGTCTCATTTTTAGACCAAATACTCAAACGAAGTCTTCTATTGACCAGTATTCTTCTCCTTTTTCCTTCTCAGCCTCCTCCAACTCTCCAAGTCACAGCACCACTGATCGATATTCGCCACTATTGAATCCATACGCTTTTATCTGAGCCTTTTTGCTATGCGCCACGTTCTCCCAATTCTGTATTTTCAGTTGGGGCAGCTTTTGGTAAGGTGCACTTTTTACTGACACCTAGAGCTTTTCCGGTCACAGTAGAACTTCTCACAAACTCATATTTATATAAAAAAAATTAAAAATATTATTTAAGCAAATATTTTAATCGCTATTTTTAGTTAGGTATAAGTTAATATTATATTCTTTGGAGTGAATTATTTTATCAGAAAAGGTTTCTAATTACTTGGAAAACTTCTCATTGCACACTAATGAGGAAAGATCTGCAGATGATGCAGTTTCACAAAGAAAATTCTAGAAGCAATTAAATAATGTTCTACGGTCCGAGCCTCTTGAAAAATCTTCGCGGAGAAAACTCGCGTTATAACTTACTTTAGTCTTAATTGCAGAAAACGGAATATAGCGATGATACTAACTGGTGATAAAATAAATAATGGTTTTTTATTTATTATATGTATTTAAAGCCGATAACGTTACTAATTTTGTGTGTTAATGAAAATACAATATATAATTTCATTTAAAATAAAGTCAATTCTCTAAAGGCAAAAATTGGCTTAGGTTAGGCTTGGCATAACTAGATTATTTTTCTTTCTCGATTCCATTGAAATTCTCTCTCTCGCTCGGGCCATATTATTCTTGATACGAACTTCTTTAGGAATATCAATTTTAATAAAAGTGTGTTTTATATTACAACGCACCGCAAGGAAAATATTGATGCTATCTTGATTATGTGTATTCAAAACAAACAAGGCAAGAAATATTTTTCGCAATCTCTTATCGAAGTCTCGTAATATTTTGTCGGATGTTGGGAATCCGAGATGGGGCCTGCTCCCTCGGCACTCCCGGGCCGGAAGTCTCGCATGTGATGCCTCAGCATTGTGTTAGCCCCCGACCCGCTCCCTCCGCCATCGATATTGCAATATGATATGTCGTATTCAGCAAAAATAAATTTATAAGCACAGGGCTGTGCCATATTGTGACACAGAGAGGCGCTGCATCCGGCTGAAACGTAAAGGGGTGCCAAAAACTTCGAAATACATTTTTTATAGTGGATCATGTTATTTCTGTATTGACGAATACGATTTAGAAAATTTATGAGTCAAGAATACACATATACCATATAACTATTTATTAAATCGTTTCGACGTATCTCTGTAGGCTCGCATCTATGCTCACCCCCTCCCCATGTCGGTAGTATTTCTCCCTCCTCCCTCTACTCCTTGCGATAACCCAGATTTTTTGTCAAAGTACAAACGTGCACCCGAGCTTATCCCACCCTCTCCAAAGGCTGTTATACTTATCAAGGCTAGATTTGCACGTTCAGAACAAGCTTAATTCAATTGTCCTTTTAAGATAGCTTTTCCTGTCACACGGAGATAATACACGGTATTTTACAAATGCAGCGATTATTCTATTCCAAATGAATAAATTCATATCTACTATAATAATAGCCATTGTGTGTTTGTATGTTTGTTTGTATGTGTGTATGTTTCGTTTTTCCGTTCTGTATAGAATATCTTAAAAGATACAACGCTGATTTTTTGCACATAAGTTAAGTAAATTTTTCCGCAGCTATGTGCCGAATTTCAAGACGATAGGATAATATTTTCATTCATAAACTTTAAAATATGCTTTAGCGAATTTCAAAATACGTCATTTTATGACGGGCTACATTGCTAGTGTATATATAAAAAGCATTGAATATATTTAAAATCACACTTTTTTTCTTTACAGCTATTTTCGTTTATACAATGATTATATTGGTTTATTTTCTCACAGTCGTTACATTGAAAGCGCGTTGATAATATAATAAAAAAATAATTTAAATAACGCCTGTGTCTCTAGATTTCATTAAATCACATAAAAAATAAGTATAGTCTTAGCTATTTATTTACCAATAAGAGAAATTTGTATGATTAATAATAAATATTTTCTATTTTGAAAATAACTAATTTCACTGCAAAATATTTATATTTCCAATGAACTTTAAAAGTATACACACATTTTAATTCATTCATTCATGCAATGCAAATATTTCATCTCTGAAAGTATGCTTGCAATTAAAAAATATATTCAACTGTGCTAATTTTAAAAACCAGAATGTAATGTTTCCTGAAATATTTCAGCAGAAATATGAGAAACCTAAAATTTTACGTCCGTGGCGTAACTCTATTTAAAATTCTCCATCAGCACTGAAACTCCGCTGCAGCATATTTAATTACACTTTGCCATCACAATAGACGCGTGACGACCTCCGTCCTCGGAGAGCTCACCTGGTTTATATTGCAGGTCCTCTATACTTAATTTGAGTACAGGTGCATCCTCCTTAACACCCACGCAAGACCGCCTCGAGCACCCATCACCATACTCTACCGACAGTAACTAAAACCTAATTTTCTCTAAGAAAACAGCACTGCAAGACTATTGATAACACATTGCTTTTACAATAGACCCGCGATGTTTAAATTGCATGGGTTTTATACTCACACTAGAAATGTTGCCCGTCACAGAATGACGTATTCGATGAACGATGCAATAGTGTTTGAACATATGTTTGGCTGACAATTAGATGAATATTTGATTTCATTTTGTACACATATATTTATTAATTACGAAAGCAAAGCCATTCTAGGAAATATCACATTTCGTGTCACAAACAACGAATCACTTTTACTGCACTGTTCTTTATTAGATGCAGTCTTTATCACGTTCAATTGTGCTATTCTTTTTTAATTACGTTTGCTGTGCTTAGACGGTGTTATTTTTTTAGGAGGCATTTTAAGTTATTAATGATGTGGTTAATAATTTCTAATGCAACTAAAAAATTTAATTGGTACTTGTGTCAAGCTGACATAAACTAGAAATTTTTTTAGAAACATCATATTTTGTTTTTTTGTAAAAATTCTAAATTTGAAATTCTCGCTGTGAACAACAGAATCCTATAATTCGTACATAAAGCATATTTGATAGTTTTATTTAATTAGTTTATGAATGAAAATGTTATCCTATCGTCAATATTGTGAAAATGTTATCCTATAACTGCGGAAAAACTTGATGGGGATGTGGGTTCAAATGATGATATTTTTCTGAGAATTTCTTTAATCATCTTCTATGTGTGAACTAATGTGCCTAATCATATTAGTAATAATATAATAAGACCGCAATCGGTGATTAATACGCACTTGATTGACGTTCAATCCAAAAAATAGACATACAAATATATACTAGTCAACAAACATGTAAATATCGTACTTTTATTTTGAATTCAATCATTTTTGTAAGTAGCAATAGTAAACAGAAAAATATAAGATTAAGATAAACAGTTTTAGATCGTCGAGGCTCAAGGGTTCGTTCATATTGTAGTATCCCAAGGAGGCTATAGCCGGAGCCATTAGCGGCTCGGCTATAGCCGGAACTCTGAGCAGGTACACAAAATCATCCCAGGACGAAGATTGTCACGACCTGGCACCCCCTTCTCCTCATTACTTACACAGCACCGTGCATAGACAGTGACGTGTGTATTTATGTACGTCATCCTGTTACAGGCTCCCCTATCACGTTATAAACAAAGTACTCTAAACTCCGCTTTGCTCCTACACAGGCAGTTGCCAGACAAACAGAATATTATAGTAAACTCATTTATTGTAATGGTTATTTTTAAGGTCGTTTTGGTCCGGAAAAATTTAAAAGTTCTAAAAAAATATCCCTTTACTATTAAAATAACGTTTAGTATTTACTAAGCGTTAAGAAAATATTTGAATAAATATAATAAAAACTTTACTTCAAAAGTAAGACACCAGGCTACATATATTTATTAAAATTTAAGGAATATTATTTTTAAATAAAATTATTAGCAGGTAGATTTAAATGAAATAGCAAAAATGCACTTATGCTATTTGCAGCTTTTGAATTGAAAAATTGTGTAATGTAGTAATTTGCAGGAGGAACTATTATACAGTGGCAACAAAAAATGCTACTAATTTATAACTATAAAATCTATAAATATAACATCCGACCGCATTAAACGACTCTGAAAATGACACATATCAGAAATCATCAAAGGAACCGTATAAAGTGGTATTTGCAGGGAATATGAGCAATATAAAGTCCTTGCATGAAACGAGCTTAGAAATAAAAAATATATATACCGCCACTCATCTGAGGTAAAGTATATCACCGGTTCTTCTTGCAGAACCTCCCAGGTAACTCCACCGTGATATTATACTCTGGATAAAAACCCGGTAGATCCTGGCAAGGCCTTCTCGTCACTTTGTTGGAAACAATCTGTCGCATTGTCATTAGATTGCAGATCATTTAGTCGCATAAACGATACAGTTTTAATAAAAATAATTTAAAGATAAAATAATACATGCCACAGTTTTATTTTTTTTATCAAACTAAATTATTTTAACTAAGTAATGAATTAACTTTAACATACATAGGGAAAAATCTTTGAGATTTTTTCACTCTAAAATAGCATAATTTAAATCTTACTTATATAAATAACATGGTGGTCAAAATTTTATTTATAAAAAACCAGGCTCTATATCCAATTCAACTCGCTTTATGCAAGTGTAAAATCAATGTAATTAGTTGTTTGATAGCTGTTTGTGACAAGTAAATAATTCATATAAATTTTGTCTTATCTTAACGAATAAATACTTTTAAATATATTTAATAATTAATTTATTCTATAGCAATTTTTGAATACGACAAAATGAAGGGCTTGGACGAGTGTGTTTCATAAATAGGGTATACAGTATGCCTGAGAAGTAACCACCCCTAGAGCAGGTCCGGAATATATTGTTAGCATTACTCTCGCCCTGGTGATCTAAAATTACCGTTTCCTTTGGCCACGTACTCCCTTTTCTTTTTACAAGCAACTAATGTATCACAATGTGTTTTCTTCAGCATAACCATCACTCTTTTAGGGAGCTTTATTATCAAGTTCAGAAATTTCTTTTTATTATGTAGGCTTGAAAGTAACTACAAGAAATGCTCTAGTACATTCCAGAAAATTTGAGAGAGACGGCGTGAAAAATGTAAGAATGAAAAATAAACGCCAGTTTTCTGTCAAGACGTCAAATATATTTTATTCGATGGCATTACTTTATAACGACATGCCTCATAATAATAACCAAATCTGAATGCTGCTTTCTTTTCCGTGGAAACGTATTGATGTTTTATATTTTTTGAAATTTTCGGCACACAGTCTACACATTTATGTAATAAAAACAATTTTTTTTTCGATAAACTTAATATTAGCTTGAAATATTTTTATTGAAAAAATGAATATTTCATTTTTACAAAGAACCAAGTGAGTTTTCAAGTTTTTTTGTTGTTGCCTTTTGAAAATATAATTTCACATAAAAAAGTCACTTAAAATCTTAAGTTTCTTTGAGCTTTTTAAAACTACCAACAATCTCAATTCTCTTTTATTATATTTTGTTAAAAATAGACTTTTTATTATAGCACAAAGGACATCAAAAGTACGTTGCAAATAGTATAATAAACTGCAGTACATTTAACATTTTTAACATTTATAGTTACACGAAAAAAGTAGGAAATAAAGAGCAAAAACCTTTTTATAACAAATCTATTCCTTCTCACTAGCACGTTTTGCTATTCAACCCTTTCAGGTGCTTATGTTATGTAAAGTAGGTAGGTTGTTTATATATTAAATTATTTTCAAGCGTTATTACTGACGTCCCAACACATTATTTGGCTTGTTATTATTTTTATTAAAAATAACACATAGTAATATTTTTTTTTATTTAAAAAATACTACAATACATACACATTCAAATGATAAGTCATGCATTTAAAGATCTAAACAAATTAATTAAAAATCGATTATTCGGTTAGGCTAGCCCGCTAACTCTTAATACTCATTAAAACAAGGGATGAATAACGCGCGGCATCCTCATTAGATAATCGGTTGACCGAAGCTGAAAGTATCACCCCCGTCGATAAATCATCCCGCCTTAATTAGCCTTAGGGGATGACGGGTGACGCGGGGCCGGTTTCATTAGCTCCTCGAGGAAGTCGGGGAAGTCATCTCGCATCACCCGCGAGGATGATGCCTAATGAAGCGGCGGGGATTTATGCTCGGCTCTCCTACTGCCTCCTGCGAGATAGTCCTGCTATTTCATTCATTAAAGAAAAAGACACAAACACGCATATATATACATATAAAAAAAAAACATTTCCAACAATTTTTCTAATGAACTTACCCTTAGAACTCCGGGCTTTTTTTTGTTTGTTTTTTTTTAATTTGACAATGTGAATACGTCCGAGTGGCAGCAATTACTTTGCAAAACTGACAAAAAGGGTTTGTACCTGCTCTAATACGCACCTAGACTTCTTATAGGGTAAACAATAAAAGGTGCACTAAAGTCGCCAACGGAGTTACAAAAGAATTTACCATGTCGACACATTGTCGCCAACGGAGTAGAAAGGGTTAATTTTTACATTACATATTATTGGTACAAAGAACTGATTTTTTGAAAACATTAAAACTTAAGTTTTTAATATAAAATATTTTTTTTGTATAAAATGCCTATGTCTTGCAATTTTGTAAATCTTCCCAAAATATAAACATACTATAAAACCACCAGTTATTAGGCAATAAATCTGTTGTGAACCTTTTTGCTTCTATAGTAAAACAATAAATAAAGCCTGTATTAATCCATATTTTGCAAGAATACAATGGCCAAAGCGTGCACACCTTTGTTATGCAAATAATTTCACTTCATCATATTGGGATATAAATATTTTCCTGTTTGCCTTGTAATATACCTTTAATGAATTTTGTCACTTTGAAAAAATAATTATATTTTCTGTTAGATTGTGTTATAATGATACAACGATCCCAACACAAAATACTGTTTCTAAAGTTGCATTCGAATCCGCAGGGTAAATAACATATATCGGAATTCAATACAATGCATAATATGAAGATAAGCACGATCCCATAACGGCAATAAAACGATACCGCAATAAACTTCTAAGTAATAATACGAGGTAACAGTTTGTAAAGTTCCACTTAACCTAGCGCAGTACCGGGGAGAATTGTGATAATCACTCCATGCTGCGGGTCCTTCTCGCCGCAGTCGCATAAAGAGGAGACGGTGGTCAGTCGGAGCCGGAGCCAGGCGGGGGTGGTTTCATGGTTTCATCCCTGCCAGCCGGGGGTGGTTTCATCCCTGCCGGGAACAAAGCCTCGCTGAGGCGCCCGAAGTAACTTCGGGAACATCTCGGTTATAATTTCGCACAAACGGCCGGCCGTTTCCTTTTGTATTCGCGAATTTCCGTTACTGCCTCTATGGTTTTGCGTTCAGCAGCCACTCGCGCAGGAAGGCTGGAGGCTTCGACGGCGGTTCATTACACACGCGAGGGGCCATTCGCGCAACCTGTTAGGTCTCGGGCGGAATATTTCTCTATCTGCTACATTCATTCCGGCGGAATTCCTTCAGAATTCCCAGCCGTGAAGTGCAGAAGCACCTAGGGAATTCCGGAACTATTTGTTTACTTTCTTTGAAGTTTCGTTCTTGGTAATTTGCGCTGAACAAATAGTTTGAATAGTTTTATCTAATTGTTTCATTGAAATGGCAGTAATTCAAAATATACTTTTTTTGCATACTTCACTTGATCTTGATTAACTTTTATTAAATAAAACCTTAGAGTAAGAGCTCATAACCCTTTGCACTCGAGAGATGCGTCTCGGTCATCACAGTGTGATAACTATTTAGAGTATTATCGTGTTTATGTTTATGTGATCTTGTTATTTAAAGTTCGTTCCTAAACACTGCCTATATAATTTTACAAAGATTATGTTATCTCCCTTTCAAGCTTTGTAAGAATTTTTTATCCAAGATAAGTGCGGTACCATTGAGGACTGCACATTGACAGCCCTGGCAAAAGAACTAGCATTATTTTTTTTGCTTTACAATATATATAATAATAAACCCGACAAAAGACATCAAACAACATACTATTGTGATACTTGACATGCATGCATCTCGGCAATTGTTACATGAAATATCATACAAAGCAAAATTACAAAAACTTATGTAAAGTTGTAAATATACATTAAATATTAAAATTTTATGTGTGATCATTTTAAGATAGATGTGAGAAATTCACCAAAAGCGAATTGATATAAAATCGTTTCGCAACTCACAAATTGCAATACTTTACATCTCTCAGATGTTCAACAGTTCTAGGACTTTTCTGTCTTTCGACGTTTTGGTGGCGATACTGAAACGATTTTCAAGTATCCAAGTACAAACAACAGTACGCAGTTTAATACTCAAGTAATTCTAGAACGCTTTGTCAACCAAATGTATGTTACCTTTGTATAAAATAATCTCAAAGTCAAATATAATTATGAAAATTTAACAAGACTGATATTTAAAAACAAAGTACCCTTGTAACTACCCTACGGCGACCCGGGTGGCAGATTTACTAATTTAATAAGGTCGTGAAAGATGTGAAAGTTGTGAAAGTTGTTCTATTAAAAACGCCAACCCCTTTCTAGGGGTAAACAAAAACACAAGGGTGCAGAACTGTCTGGGAGGGGCGGCAACCACTGCAGAGTACACGTGAGAGCATTGTGCCTTGTGTATTACTAGTCATAATGTTTGTATTGTTCCTCCTAAGACACCTGTATAAGACATCAAACGAAGTATTTACCTTTAAAGTGTCTGCAATTTGTTCCGTTACTTGACAATCATAAAGGAACCACTAAATATTGTTCATGTACTATTTTATATATAAAATTATACACGCAATATTCGTTACGTGGAACCAAGTGTAAAGGGTCATAAACATTTATATACACATTATTTTAAGGTCGATTACGGAAATATTTGTCATTTTAGATGCTTTTAAAGAAAATAGATTTTAAAGACAGTTCTTAAACAATGCTTCATAGATTTTTCTTGAATCAAACAATGGTTGTTAAACATAAATAACGATTTAAAAGGTTGTACAATATGGTGTTTCGTGAAATAAAAATATTTTTCTGTGATATTGCTTCGATTTCAAGTACTTTTTTAATTACATAAATATTTAATGAAATACCTACGTTTATTTTGTTTCTACTTAAAAATAATACTCTTTTTTACCAATCCTTTGTTTTACACAACAGAAAAATATATTAATACTTTTAAGAGACAATTCTCTTCAGCTGTTACCTACAACTTTTGTTGTTAAGTATTATAAAGCTTTATACAAAAGCAAATACTTTTAATTCCAAGGTGTAATATTATACTCTTTTGTATTTGTTATTCTTTTATTGGTAAACGTTTTATTTATATATTATTTTATATTTTTGGGTTAAATAAAATAAATAAAAAGGCAACTATCCAACCAGTCCATTTTATCATCAAAAAATCCGTTATATTTGAAAAATTACTGATACAAGTTTATATAACTAACAATACATTTTTAAGCACAAAGTATGCACAGAAAAAAAAAAATATTCAATAAACCCTAGCAAACACATTTAATGAATATATATTAAGTTTGTATATACCTAAACGTACAAATTACGATTTGTGTCTTTTATGCGTGGAAAAAATATGGATGCTACATTTATTTTAATCTAGCATAGATACATCGATTTCACATTTGTAAATAACGACAAACCTCCTCTCTGAATTACATGATCACGATTGGGCATTAGGACAATCTTTAAATATTTTTTCCCATTGTTTCATACGTAAGGCGTTATTCTTCAAATATCCAGCTGAAATAAAATAATGATTAAGTACATTTATTCAAATATTGAAAATTGATTAAAGAAACTCTTAGAAAAATATCAGCGTGATTTGTGTGATTTGAACCCACATCTCCAAGCTTACATGGCCGGTGCATTACCAGTTATACCAACGAATCACTTGTACTAAGCAAGAATTTTTAACAATCATATCCTATAAGTGAAACAACGTACTTATTATGCTAATTAAATATTGTGTGACTTGCAATACTAGGATATGATTGTTAAAAATTCTGGTACTTGTTTTTTATCCGACCACCAAAAAACTTGTACCTAACCTTTTTTTTTAACCTAACCTAACCTAACCTAACCCAACGAATCGAGCGATCATGGAAATCTGCAATGAACGAAATAAACGCCACAACGGGACTCATCGTCATATGATAGATTCTTATCTCTGCGAGTACATGTACATTAAAAAAAATTGGTGGTCGGATAAAAAACAAGTACCAAAATTCCTGCTTAGTACAAGTGATTCGTTGGTAATGCACCGGCCATGTAAGCATGGGGATGTGGGTTCAAATCCCACACAAATCACGATGATATTATTCTGAGAGTTTCTTTAATCAATTTTCAATATTTGGAAAAATGTACTTAATCATTATCAATCAAAATCGTACTTCCTGTCAGGATGGTCTTCACAAATATCAATAATATACGAAATAAAATAACACACTAACACAACAAGTAAATTTTAATAACTGATATTAAAATAATACCACTCAGAGAACAGCTGGAAATCCAAAGTATTTTCTTCCAGAGTTAAAATCTACTATTGTAGCAGCGTTAATTAAAAAAAAAAAAAAAAACACCTGGGTAACTGTGTAACCCGTCGCTTAGCAAATTTAGTCCGGCGCCGGAGGAGCGACTGCAATTTTAATATTGCCCGTCACAGTGTGGCGCGCCTCGGAGTGTTTCTTTGATGTTCATATTTCTCGAGATCCCTTGGACCGGATCTCCGCCGCCGTGCCTGCTGCAAAGCAATTACTTCGTCTCCTTTGTCTTAATGAAAACGTGGGGCTCACTTTTGACACCGCCCCGGGCGACGAATCCGGCTCGGTTTTTGATTTTGTTTTTGCGACTCAATTAGTTAGATTAGGGTCTTAGGAAAGTGGGAACATCTGAAATATAGATTAATCTATTTACATGCAAATAGGCTAGGAATCAGTTTAAAGGAAACACGCCGTAAATAATTTATGAAAATGCTTTGGGTATTATAAAGATAACTATTTGTTTTACTTGGTATTTTTAATTACTCATATGAAAAGGCACATTAGTTCATACATAGAAGATGATTTAAAGAAACTCAGAAAAATATCATCGTGATTTGTGTGGGATATGTACCCACATCCCCTGGCTTACATGGCCGGTGTACTAACGAATCACTTCCGTTTATCGGGAATTTTTAACAATCATACTCTACATATGAACCAATGTGCTCAGGCCAACCAATATTTAGTGATTTGCAAGCACTGGACTTTTTGAACAAAGTTACAAGTGAAGCGATTTAAGTCCCATCTGGATATTATTTTCAAAATCTATTAATTTAGCCAAGACGCGCACCATCATATACGTATGTCGATTTTTTTATTATTGTCGATGATTTTTTTAAAGTAAGTGATTTACTCAAAACCATTACGTTGTGTAGTGGTGAGGACGATCTTCTTCATCAAGTGCCTCTCCTCAGAGGAGGTTGGCAAACATTTCACTGAGCATATACTCATGCTGTGCCAGTGTTCATGGTTTTGTTAGGGGAAAATAGTGTAGTTTTATACTGGACGGAAAAGTCTACGTATTGCTGCTGCCCAATAGCATTATTATATAACCTTTTCCTTAAAAAAGCTCTGGCGTTTAGATCTGATACTTCACAATCATTCCATGTCCACTACTGCATTACTGACCATTTACACATACTCAGGGTATGAATGGCAGTCATGCACAAGCAACAGAGAGGATCCAGTTGGAACTACTTAAATATTGTTAAACTTTTTATGATGTTGTTTAAATGCATTTGTCTTCAGTGTAAAATTTGTCTTTAAAACAACTATGCAAAATATACCGTTATACTGTATGTTACAAAATCAAATCTTCTCATACAAAATGATTTCTCAATCACAATCCAGTGTGAGTCTCTGGAGACCTGTTATGAAGCCCACCTCGGTATTTGCCAGTATTCTGCCGGTAGCTTAACAGTACTTGAATATCGGAAATACCAAATACTTCCCAGCCAGATATCGTCTCGGCCCTCCGTCATTTGCACTTAATCATGTGAGGATGGGGAAGGAATCCACGCTACATTTAGCAGCCGAGTTTTAGGAGACCCCTCCCTAAAGACATTTCAACAATTGAAAATTACCAACCCACTGTCGATTCCGATTAAATTAATTAAAGATAAACAAAATTAATTTATCTATGTTAGTAAACCGATTTGGCATTATATTTGCGTAACAACTTTGTCTTATTTGAATTTAATTTCATCAGTTTTAAGTACGATTTCAAGGTACTTTTTTTTAGGATGAATTTCTGGCCTGTTTTTCATATCAAAAATAGTGAAATTTGATTTTATCTGTCGTATAAACATTTTTTAAATTTAAAATAAAATCATCAAAAGATATATGTTTGATATTTTAATTGGCCAACACATGCAGATTATAAAGTTCCTATAGTTCTAAGGAAAGATATTTTATAATATATAATGATATTATTAATAATAATGATCTCACATGTTTTTCTCATATATACATATAAAAATATATACTTAAATGTACTTCGACTTTTTATAATTTCTTCAAAACTTCTCACAAATGACTACCAACGATATATATTTTTTTTTGGAGTGACATCTTATCTTTGTTGAATATAATAACCCGGTGGTTTATTTTATTCAAACAAGAAAGTCAGTCGTTTGGAGATAACCTAAGCTAGGGCCTAATGAGACAGTAAAATAAAATAAAATTCTAAAGAAGAAAAAATACTCTCTTTGTATTCAGGGGTTTCTGTTTATATATATATATATATATATATATATATATATATATATATATATATATATATATATATATATATATATATATATATATATATATATATATATATATATATATATATATATATATATATATATATATATATATATATATATATATATAACCAATATTCAACTGCCACGACAGTCTAAATCATTTTGTAGTACTTTATATTAAAAAAACCAAAGATAAGTAACCGAATGAAGTGAAAATTGCAATATTTTTTGTTGATGATAAATAAAAACGATTCGAAGGTATTGTGGTTTTTCAGGTGCTCAGCTATAATCCCTGAATTCCTGAAACCTCAAAATCATACAATGACTGACAAATACATTTTATTATAATTTTTTTTATATCATAGCCATTTTACATTTTCTGCCTGGACTAGTTAACATTTTCTGATAGCTTCTTCATTATTAGTAATATTATAATATTGATGTTTACGGTTAGTGAATATTCTCATGGGAATATCACTTTGTATATAACTGGGTGATTTAATATAAAAGTTTTTCAGGTCCCACATTTATTACAGTTATGTTTAAATTATTTATTATTATTGCGACATAATAAACACGGCCGTTTTTTGTAGTGAAAATTGCTTTTATGTCCAGAATTGCTTTTAAAACGCTTAAGAGCGGTTTTATAAAAAATTTTCACGAACTTTTTCAATTACTGAGTACTTTTTTTATATCTCAAGTGTCGTGCGGATAATGATTGAATTCAGTAAAAAAAAAAAACAAATTAACTTTTATGTAAATAGTTTTTTGAATTTTTTTTTCACATTATGAAAAAATCGAACGGAAATGTTTCCAGAGTTCAACATGTTTGTCAAGTTATGAATTTATTTGCTTTTATGTTATATGAAAGTTATTTCTTTTTGATTTTTATTATTGAATAACGGTAATGTTATTATTATATTTTGGCAGAGATAAATATTTAAGCTAACATCAGTTTGGGATTGATATTTCTGGATGGGAGTCGAATAGGCAAGTTTTTAGTCGAGTGCTCACCGTGAAAAAAAAATTAAAAATTACTATAGTGATAAAGACCAAATACGTTAGCTCTTATTACTTCTGAATACAGATATGCAGTGAAAATTTTTAAATTATGATATTAATTATTTGTCTTTTTTTACAGAAATGAAAAATTCTACACGTGTTGTGATGAGCCATACCTGGACATTACATTTAACATTACCATGAGAAGAAAAACACTCTTCTACACAGTGAACATCATCATACCGTGCATGGGCATCTCCTTCCTCACAGTGCTCACTTTTTACCTGCCTTCAGATAGTGGAGAGAAGGTAAGTTATATAAATTTATTGTTTCTAAATAATAAAATGGGGTATTAACATAATGAGAGGTGTAACACTCAATAATTTAGAAATTTTAGAGAATCGCAAACAATCTAATTTAAATATAAGCTCGTTAATTAATAGTATGGTTTTCCCGTCCTCATCACCTCTATTAAACATGTTTCCATTATAACCTATATATTTTAATTTAGATCGTAAAAAAAATATTCCACATCTTTATAATGTGTAGTGATTTTATTGTTACCATTACTCTGTTTGTTGTTTGTATATTTTGTTAGTTTAATTTTGCATCTGATGATGACCAGGTGAATGGTCGAAACTAGTCATGCGATAAATCAGATAAAACTCACGTGAAGCATTTTAAAAAGTTAAAAAGTCTCTTCACCAAACAAATGCCTTCAAAAAAAAAAAAATACTAATTATTTTGTCAGCAAGATTTTTTCAGCTATGTGTCTCTAGACAAAAACAAAAGGTTTTAAAATATAAAATACAATAAAATATTTATATTTATATTAATAATTAAACAAACACCAAACAGTATTAAATTCAAATCGAATCAGTTATCAAAATAAATCCATTTATCAAAACTCATTAAATAATCAAACACGTGTGACAAACATCATTTGCATGTTTTTAATGAAATAATTGTCCAAACCATATCTATACCATATATATATATATATATATATATATATATATATATATATATATATATATATATATATTTATATAACAAAAATCACCCCTTAAAATTAATTTCCTCGAGGACGAGCGCTCTGTACAAACTCCCTGTAATAAATCAATACACATTTACAAATCTCAACGTTCGAAATGATTAAATATTCTTTCTTTGTCTCCATTCAACGCCCAGTGATTTTCTTTCGCGATTCATCATCGCAAAGGCTTTCGAATTTTAGCGTGTTCACGTTATAGCCGAGTTCACAGATCGAAAACCTCAGCAATATGCAACTTCAGGTACTAACGAGAGGTCCCACTAATCAGGACCAGTAAAGTTCTCCAAGATTCATTCCGGAGTTCGGGGGAGATTAAAAGTACTTTAAAATATATCTGACGAGTAACAGCCGCATCAAAGTTTTAATGGAATTTCTGCTAAGTGCTCATACATTTTCAGAATCTCATAATTTGCCTTCTACGCGTATAGGATTTCGTTGTACAAGGTTCCATGACTTCATTACAATATTATTTATACAGCCGAGACTTTTAGGCTATGGTCAGGCTATGGCTGTTAAGGTTATATAATTCTTTAATCCAGCCTTTCAGATGTTTTCCAGTTATTTCTTTTAATGGTTCATGCAAATAACGATCGCTTAGTTCAACCTTAGATTATTTGGAAAGACATCTATACTCAGATTATCTTACCAAGGAGCCTATTACCACGCACTAACCTTAAATAAAAAGAGGGAGCAAGGAATAAAAATGGAAATAAAGATGCGTGTGTTAGTTAAGCGTCTAATTGTAAATAAAATATAAATATTTATAAAATTATATGGGTTGGGTATCTGCAATAAACTGCCGCAGATCCACATCCTCTCAGTTTTCGATTTCTTATCGCCTAAATAAATATCTTCCGAAAAAATCTCTTTGATATTTGTTTGACCGGAAATCAAATACGACCCATCTTAAATCATAATATGTGAAAAGAGTTGACCCTCCAGCAGCACATCCGGTATGAGGCGGGGCGTTTAATATCACAGATATAGAAACTATTATTATCATACTCGCAGCCATTAATATTCTTAGAAAAAGTGAAAATGCTCAATCTCTTATTTCTTTGTTAATAACTACAATAAAGGCAAAAGATTACGAAATAAACTTTTAAAAAAGTACTTTTGGTTCAGTGGTAAAGATCTTCGTTTTTCTTGGAATATCAATAGCCTTTTTCTCTCTGTGCTTAAAGAATGAAAAAAACCACTTGATTTATTCCTTTATTTTTTATATGCAACATGAGCTATACCAGAGACGTGTTATATTGAACACAGCAGCTATTCCTTAAATATACTTGCCTATCCCTTGTGGACTTCATATATTTTGTTGTAAATGTAATTTTCATAGTAAAAATAATTCTTTGGTAAATTAAATATTTAATACAAAAGAAATGCAGGGTTCCTATAAAGATTTTGTCGCGATAAATAAGGGCGGTTTGTTGACCCTCGAAGGGATATAAATTTCAATGTAACTGTGGAAAAGACACTTTTCTCAATCGTAAAAATTGAGGCTTTTAGGTTATAGGGAAGATATAACTCTCTACAATAGCCCCTCGTAAACAAGTTGCCTGATTATTTAGTCGCATTTTGTATGGTCGCATTGATTTCTCCCCGAAATATATTTTTTATATCAATAAATGATCCTATATATATAATAGAAAATAAATTAATCAATGCAATTAGTAATCAATTATATAGCAACTTTTTTGAACTGCACGTAGGCACTAAGAATCGGAAATATTTGGAAACCAAAAGCCATTCGTAGTTTTTAAACAATTTTCATTTAAGTTAATAAAAACATAGAAAGATATTTTTTTAAATATTGAAGTATTAAAGTAAACAGCAAGAACTTAGCTTTTAATTAAAATTAAACATTTAGCTTTAAAACGACCAAATAAAATACGACAAAAAGAATTGTAAGTCGTAAACAGGCATCTATGTGAGAGGAAATTGTATACAAAGAAATACGATATTGCAGATGTAATGGTGCAAAGGAAAAGAACACATCCCCGAAATTAATAGGGGCGGTTTGTTTTACCTTCACCCTGGGAAAAATCCAAGAAAACATCGCAAAGGTTCAAGACTTATAAATAAATATTTCGGCTTCCTTTATAAGCAGGTAGATAAATTCTCCTGAACGGTTTCTTTGTGAAAAAACTTCGACCAGTTCGCAGCAAACTCCATTTAACTGATTTGTGTATATGAATGTCTTGTTCTTGCTAATTTATTCAAATTTACCAGAAAACATTTATTTTGAGTCAAACATTTGGGCTTACCTTATTTTTAAAATAACATTTTAAATGCCAATCTTTTTTATATATTTATCTCTTGTGCTTTTACAGCGGTAGATTTTAAATTATGTTTTTACGCTCAACTCTCTCATGTATTGAGATATCACAAAATTTACTTTCATTTTATAGACACAGCCTTTATATTATTTAAAATTTTAATTTGTTAAAATACATTCCTGTTAAATATACTTATGATCCCATGTGAATTGAATTATTGCTTACGAATGACAAAAATGTTTTTTTTTTTTTTTTTCATATTGTATGATATTTCACACAATAATACTAAGTATTACTAATAAAATCATTTAATTCCTCAAAATCAATTTCTTTATCCAATTGAGAAATTAAATATTTTTGACAAAAAATACTTGGTGGAATTCCATTTTAAGTGATTTTCAGCATGTTTGTTTTTATTTGTGACCAGTTTCGCAACCTTACACGTTGGCATTATTTGTCTTAATATTTTTTAGTTTTTATGTAAATTAAAGTTATGAACGAAAAAAATTTATTTCAATTTTCAAAAGACACAAAAAGAAATAAATATTAGTTTTTAAGATCATACATTTAAATTAAATCTATTATCTTGAAAGTATGTCGAGAATCCTGAAAATCAATGTAATGCTATAAAAATTTATACGTAATCAGTGTCACTCTTCTTTTTAAATTTAAAAAGACAATTTACCACCGGATAGTAGATTTCTTTCCGTTTCTCAAAAAGAAAACTTTCAGGAAGCACTTCCGCTTCAAAATAAATTTCACGCCCCCGCGACGTCGCGCCGTAAGCTCTCTTTATCTTATTTCCTCTAAGGCTGTCGCGGGGCGTCGCGGCCCGGAGGCTCTCGGCGGTCAGCCCCGCTCTCCGCGGGTCCCACCCTCGACTTTGATTTAAATTGTATGTTGACCCCGCAGAGCCTGCCGGGAAGTTCTCCATAAACTCATTTGCCCGCCGTCGAAGACCCTTAAACTCGGCACAAAGAAAACTCACCCGCGAGTGTTTGCGCTGGCGAGCAACCCCTGCCGCGGCGAGGGGTTTCCATTTTACTTTTCTTTTAAGATAATAGGCACTTTTTGGATAAATTAATGTAATGGTTCTGAGAAAATTTTCCATTAAGTAACACAATATATCTACGAAAAGACCCCATCGACATCTTGCTTGTTTTTTTTTTTTTTAAGATTTATTATTTATTACTTATATGATTTTGCACATTAGTTCACACATTGAAGATGATTAAAGAATTTCTCAGAAAAATATAATCGTGATTTGTGTGCGATTTGAGCTCACATCCCCAAGCTTAGATGGCCGGTGTACTGACCACTGTACTAACGAACCACATCCATTAATAGAGAATTTTTAACAATCATACTCTACATATGAATCAATGTGCCCAGGCAAATCACTAAATATTGGTTGGCCTGGGCACATTGGTTCATATGTAGAGTATGATTGTTAAAAATTCTCGATTAATGAATGTGGTTCGTTAGTACAATGGTCAGTACACCGGCCATGTAAGCCTGAGGATGTGGGTTCAAATCCCACACAAATCACGATGATATTTTTCTTATTAGTAAAAATATAATAAATACGCACTTGATTGACGTTCAATCCAAAAAATAGACATTTATTATTTATCAAAAAAATAACTCGAAGTTACATTAATTTTACCAATTAATGAAATGAAGCCAAATTAAAGTTTCATCATCTTTTCGTATTGAATGTCGATGTAACAGATAAGAGAGACAATAAAATAACTTTATATAATTAAATTTATGTACTAATAAATGACACTTTCGGTTAAACGTTCTCTTTGAAGGTTTATTTAATTAATAGTTAATTGTTCAACCACTGAATTTGTAAATTAACATTATCGCAAAGTTGAAGTATCACTTCTGATAAGCCAAGGAAGTTAGATATATTTAAATCAACCAATAGCAGATTAATCCTCGAGTCGTAATTAATTTAAGGCCGCCCAGTGAGCCAAGGGAACAAATCACTTCTCTTCTGCAAACTTATTGGATTATACACAAGAGTAATTTTAGCAATAAATTTACCTTGATTCTTATATTTGACGTGTGAAGTCAAATTCGAATTCGGGTGAAGAAAAAAAACTGGTGTTTCATCAAACTTGCACACTTAATTTTTTTGAAACTTTTATCCTTTGTCCTATGGGTTTAAAACAATACTAAGTATCAGCGTACTAAATTTGTTTTTAATTAAAATAATTTAATTATGTTGGATCAAATCAAATTGGAGATGATCTTAGCTCATGTAATCTGAAGCAATGAAATATTTTATTTTAAATAAACTTCCTTGTTAATTTTATTTAATTAGTTCTTTTACAAAAAAAAATATTGTATTACAAATAATGAAAATAGGGATCACGTCGTAACCATTTCTTTTTAATTAAAATAAAATAATGTATTTCCATCGTAATATTCGTATCATTAGTAAATCATTCACGCAACATGAAATTAGCAAAGGCTTGCTGCATATTTTAACCTATTAACATGTATTTATTCTTGTTCAAACAATATATTCGGCTCTATTCAAAGAATTCATTACCATATTGATTTCGTAATAACTTTTAGAACAGATTGTTCTAACAAGTCATTGATGTTTCTTTTGATCAAACGTTACAGCTAATTATGTAGAAGCTCTTAAAAAATATATGTTTATGTAATTTTAATGATTTCCTGTTAATATGGTTTAATAAATACTCTGTTATTTATTTATTTATTGATTTATTTACATGTATTTTCCATTGTTGTCGTATTTTTAGAATATATAATAATTATTTTCGTCTTTGGAACCTGTTTCACTGTATATATATACAAAAGTCAAATTCACCAAGTTCTAGCATCTATTTTAAATAAATGATGATTCTCAGAAGTTAAGTTGCGACCCTATTTCCATTTTCTGCTTCTGACGTTTCTGCCCTGATGCTGGGGTCGTCATCGTCCTGTAATTTTAATTTAATTATAACAATACAATATTATTTTAAAAGGGTTGAACATTAAACATATATTTTCTTAAGTTAAACGTTTCATTTTAATTTATTTTGAGATTTTATGGAATTTTTTTTTTGTTGTATTTCATTACTCCAGAGGCTCCAATTGAAACCGGGAGTTATTAAAAAAATTAAAATATGAAATTGGTTTTAAATATTTCATCATTTTTTTTAAATGCAAACCATAAAAAAATGTCGCTAAGTTAAAAAAATTAAAAATATAAATATATCCCAATAAATATTTATTACAATATTTACAAGAATGCTTGTAAGTCATCAAATAATTATCTGGCAAATAAACACTTGTTTATAACACAGCCACAATAGTCGAATTGGATACAGGTGGCCGGAAGGTTTGGGGTATAATCCTATATTAAATACTTTAAACGACCTTAAAATGTTTATTAACAGAATCAAATATATATAACTGAAATTCCTTGCTTGTAAAATTATAAAAACTACATGCAACTAAATAAAATAGTTCGTTTCAATTAAAAAAAGCAATCCACTGTTGCTCTTGAAAGTGTAAAAAATTAAATCAAACTATGAGAGTATTAAACTCCCTTGTATGTGAGCGCGTACATAAATTTATTCAAGTAAAAAGCACAATTGAAATTAATGGTAATGCTTATGTTAAAGTTAAATTAAGTCAGTCAGAAACGATACCAAACTGGCTAAATAATAAGACCACTTGAAGAAGAGTGCGGACACACGTTCGTCCGTCCCGCTCGCGCGGACATACAGCCTGTTTGTTCAGCGCTGAAAGAAAAACTCGGCAGGCAGTTCTTTCTGAAACAAAAAGTAATTAGGTCATCGGGGATGTTTGGAAACTCGCGATTTGCATCTGAAACAAAGGGAACTTCGAACGCTGTTAAAACAGTTTATTTTGGAATCGGAACCCGTGTTCTATTATGCTGAAACTTGTGAAAGTTTATCATGGGAGTCGTTCCGGGCGTAATGTGCTTATAGAGGTGTTTAGTTTACAGAACTTAATGGTCAATTTAAAATTGTATTTGTAAAATAAAACTTTAAACTTAGAAAACCAATATATACTATACAACAATCGATTTATACATAAAACACAAGTCGATAAACCAACGAGGCTAAGCATTGCAAATAAAATATAACATATATATTATTTTACGTAAAACACCCATTGACAAATCAATATCTTGCTGAGGGACAAGGCATTTGATTGGTGAAGATCCATTCTTTGTATTTGTCTTCACTTTGAGTAAATTATTATTTTTTTTGCATCACTAGTTTCGACCAAATAGACTAGGTCATCATCAGATGCATAACTAAATGTTTAGTGATGATGATCTAGTCTATTTGGTCGAAACGAGTAATGCAAAAAAAATTAATAAACTCAAAGTGAAGACAAAATACAAAGGTACTTTTATCATTATAATATGACAAATATATACATATAAATAGTAAATAAGACTTTTCTCATCTTATTGCTTTTGGTTTTACTTGTTATATGAGTTACTTATCAACCACAATATATAAAAAGACATTTTAATACAGTACTAAAAATACATTTGAACAAAATCTATTTTATATTTTATACCTCGTTTCAAAAAAAAAAATATTTTTTTCAAATACAGCACGTTCGTTAAAAGCATGGCACCGTGGAGGTTCTAATCCACCTACGTTATAAATAAAGATTTTTAAAGGTTCTTGTCGTCAAAACAATGTATACAGCATTATATGAATTGCACTGAAAAATAACGAGCTCAGTTTATTTGATCTTAGTGCTCTTCGTGTGCAGGAACCCTAAAAAGTATATGTTCAAAGACACTGCAATACAGCATTAGCTTTTATTTGCGTCCTTATTTCGCATTCAAAGGCCCTCATTGTAAGGAGAAATGTCTAAATGTCGTTAAGAATTCACTAATTTCGTCCAATTACTACAGATCTTGTGTACATAAGATAGTTCAAAATGGAAAATAATGGGATTTTACATTTTATAATTTAAAATATACTTTTTTTTTCATTTAATTTTGCCATCATAATTTTTTTACAAGTAGGCAGCGCAAATTTTACTCTAAATATAATACAAAACTATAAAATCAAAGCATACATTTTTCGGGTATATTTATACATATATACATATAGTACAAAAACATTTTCATTTTACATAAAAAAATATAAAACACACAGCAAATTTATTTAAAATGTACGTGTCAATTAAATGAATTTGGAAGACGTGCTATTTTTTTATAATATTTACATAAAACGCTATCATTCATTTGTTTACATAATATAATGGCAAACAATTTTTATTATTGACGCATATAAAGTTATTGTTTTATGAACATTCGATGTGTTTTTATTTATTTTTTTAAATACGTTTATTTGATGTCAAACAATTTTCGCCGACTTTATGTCTAACTGGTAAACTCAAAGTAACAAGATGTAATACTGGACGTCAATAATTAATGACGTATATTGTATACGTTTTTTACAGATTTTCTGTCTCTTGCCAATAAAATATACATAATATTTTGAATAAAAATACTTGAGTGATTTTCCACATTTTTGTTTTTATTAGTGACCGGTTTCGCCAACCTTTCACGTTGGCAAACTCTGTTTGATAATCAAACAGAGTTTGCCAACGTGAAAGGTTGGCGAAACCGGTCACTAATAAAAACAAAAATGTGGAAAATCACTCAAGTATTTTTATTCAAAATATTAAAATGGAATTCCACCAAGTACTCTCTGTCAAAAATATTGAATTTATTAAAATATACATACTTCCATTATCTGAAAACAGCAGTGTGTCATGTATCTATTTCTTTGAAATATAATTATTGAAATACATACAGTAATACCCCGCTTTACACGAGGGATACGTTCCGAAAAAAAATCGCGTTAAGTGAAATTCGCGTATATCGGGGTTTACGGTTAAACATACATACATAGTCAAAACTTAATACAAAAATATAAGAATCATTTGAACCAATCACATTAATTCTAAGAACATTTTATGCAGTATTACATGTTATTTTTACAGAAAAATACATCTATTGTCTTTTGGGTGGCGTTTCTTTTACGTTCGTGTACAATACGTTCAACGCTGTTTTTAATTGTTAAGAGAAGTCAATGACTATATTATATTTATACACATTCTTAAATAAGAAATTCGCGTAATAACGCGAAATTCGCGTAATAGTGAAACCGCGCATAAGCGGGGTGTTACTGTATATGCTTTGATTGCGCATGTATTTAGATACATGTGCCTGCGACCTCAATTTATATGACGAAATTCATTATTTCTCCGTGAGTGTCATACTTTTGCAAAGTAAAATTATTACACATTCTATTTGACGTCGCAAATGTGTCTTGCATCAATCAAAGCGCGCTCAGAGGTTAGGCAGGCAAACTAAAACACCGAACAGCATTGTAGTGGAGCCCATTCAAACTGCGCAAATAACGACAAAACTTCATCTGCTGTGCTAATTTCACGACAACCGAGACAATCCTCCCCGACAGTCCTCTAAAGCCTCGTCACGTCAGCCCTGGCCACCCCACTCGTTCCTTATCAAAGTTGCTCGCTCAGAAAATCATAATTTAATCTGTCACCTCGTCTCCCCGGCTTAAAGTTTACAATCTTGTTCCGCAGGTTTTATTGTGCGATTCTGATGGTTCTTGACTTTTGCTCTCTGATCAATTTACAAGTCAAATTATGTAATTATAGCTTCAATGAAATTAATGCGTAAAAACTTATATCCGTGCATCGTATACTGATGATCCTTGACTTTACTCTTTGATATATTCACAAGTCAAATCATGTAATTATAGCTTACAATTTTACGTATAAACCAGAGGTTCCCAAAGTGGTCAATATCGACCCCCAGGGTTGATGACGGCGAAAAATAAAATTGGGGGTCCATGAACTGTAAATGGGAGTCTACGAGAGTGGATCCCATTTAAGCAGGTTATCACCAAAATTTAGACATTTCGTAAATGTCATAATGCACCGAACACAGATTGTACCTATGTACTTTGTGACGAATCGAAGCCCTGAAGCGTAGAAGTTCGTGCCAAATGCTCGAGAAACGAGACTTTCGGCATTGTAAAACTATACCGACGTACCTTTTTGGAGCTTATGACATGAGAAGACGAACCATTACGATCGTGCTGCCTTTTTAAAAAAATCATTTGCAGGGGCTAATAAACTCGGATGGGCAGCTCAGTTGTACGGAGCGCCGATGGGCGTAATAAAACACATTGATTTGACAAATATTCCGAGAAAATAAGGACACCTGTACGGCTTAGGAACGTGGGAACTTTGGCGACCGAGGATAGACAGACCCTTCCAAGGGACAGTTTTAAATCGAGAGCCATTCAAACCTATAAACTCACCCACTGTACAGTTAACCCTATGAAAGTATAAGATGTCAAAAATACTCGTATGCTTGAAGTTGATGAATTTGTAAAAAATCAATATTAGCAAGGCAGAGGGTCGACGAAAAACAGGAAAACTCGACAAGAGGTCGACGGCACAAAATAGTTTGGGAAACTATGGTATAAACAATTTAAAGAATAAGTACATACATAAATAATATTGATGTTTTACGGAATTGCGAGTCAAGGGCATTTATAAAGGATTTGTACAATCGTAATATTTATATCGGGTTTTCTCTTTCCATCGTTAAGAATACAAAAGATTCCCCGAAACAAGCAAATGAACTTCCGAAGTACCGACTCGAACACAAAACACCCCCCATGAGAAACAAAGATGGCTTAGTATAATAACGACGTGCCCCCGAACTCGTTTTCTTCGTGAAGTAACCGAGACAACGAAATCCTCGAGATACCCTTCCGTTACGAGATCAGAAAGAGGCTGCCTTATCGTTATGCGAGTCGGATCCTCTGAGGACGATGCGCCTCCAATCTTGCTGCAGAGAACTCCTCGAGGCCGGAACTTCTCTCCTCACTGCCGAACTTGATAAAGAATAATCGCAAAGTTTTGACAGTTTGCTTCGATCGGTTGGCTCCCTTAATCAACACCGCGCTGAAGCACCTGCGATTCTAACTTTTATACCGGCTGAGCGTTTGAGCGATGTTATTATACATTCAAAAATATCATTTTCATACTTGATAAAGCATTTTGAAATATGTATATTTATTTGCTGCAGCAAATATGTTTAAAACAATATGTCTGAGATACCTTTATATTATAACTTTGTAATTTAATTATACTCTCATGTAGAGCTTGTTGAAGTTAGCTTTTAAGTGTAAAAATATTTTCCTCTTATTGTATAGTAATATTGTACTGCAATACTAAATAGTTTTATATCAATGATATGAGTAACTTTTTTATACTTTCTTCACTTTGAGTTAATTATAATTTTAGCATGATTAGTTTCAACCAACAGACTTGGTCACCAGGTCGAAACTAGTCATGCTAAAATTATAATAAACTCAAAGTGAAGACAGTATTAAAAATTACCCATATCATTTATAAAAAAATGATCTTCACCAATCAAATCCTTTGTCCCTCAACAAAAGTAAATAGTTTCATATAATTTTTGAGAATTATTACATTATAAATGAAATATCACTTTATTAGTATTTGAGGTTTGTAACATTATTTTCACAATAATTTTACTGTGTTTTTTTTTTTTTACATAAAACATATGCCATGGAATATTTTATATGTAAAACTATCACAATATACGACGACCTATTTTATGCCGTGAATTTTTTATTTTACAGAGACATATTCATATTGTAAACAATACCGAACCGGAATGTCGGCTGCTTTTTTGTATTGCTGTTGAATAATACAGCTCTCCTGCTTTTCGTATCGCCGAGTTTAAACCGCCACCCGAGATAATCTGTCTCGCGTGTAGGCGTCTCACTTCCCTAGACATCCTTACCCAACAAAATTACTAAAGATCTTCGAATAGATACCACGCCAGAGCACAGTAGTCACTGAACAACAAAAAAAATACTTAAAACTTAAGTGCATCAAGCATTAAAGTTATATGAAATGTAATATGAAAAAAAAAATAAAAAAATTGTGACTACTTATACCCTTTTCATTAAGCTTCAATAAAGCCTTAATTTATTTAGTTACTAAACATTTTATACTTGTTGTTCAGAATAGATATTTTCTTTGTTGTGTATATCTTAATTTTTTTTGCTGTGCAACGCTGTTTCATGGCTTGTTCTATTTTAAAACATGAATAAACGATGATGTGACATTCACGAGGGCCCGAAAAGTAAGTCGCGACAAGAATACAAAATATTCCCTCTGCCACCGAAAAAGCCTGTCACATCGCCGCAAGTTTTATTTTCCAACTCAGCAGAATGCAAAAGGGTTGTTGAAAATATCGCAAATCGCATACGCGCGGATAACGCAGAGTCGATAATTTTTATTCAAATAGATTACTTGGGATGAGATCGATATTTCTTGGAAAGGATCGAACGAAAGAATTCCGGGACCTCGCAAAGGGATGCCGTCAGCAAGTGTCTCCTTTTAAACTTTTCCCGTCGAGTTTTTATGACATTTTTATGTTACCTTTCTTATCTGCTGGAATCTTTTACATCGTTTCTTTATAGCATCTAAAAGACGTTCGACCCTGAGAAAAAAGCATCGACAATGCAAACAAAAGTTAAACGACCCCGGACTACAATTCAGGTAAACAGTTTTCATAAGTGCTTTGAAGATTAGTAAAAGGGCTTTATGGCACTAATTTAAATTTACGGTTTATCTGAATACCTAAGCGTCAGATGTATAAAGCTCGAAAAGCTCTCTGACTTACTAATATTTTGAGGTATTCAGGTTTGGCTAGTTACAACAATATTTATACGAAAATTTATAGATACCATTTTTATAAAACAAATAAATAATTTTAATTAATAAAAAACATTTTAAATTGCATCATTTTTTAGTTGCAATAAATATAAAACAGTCCAAAAGCAGTTTACACACGGGACAACCAAACCTACAACGATCTGATGAATTGAACAGTGTGTAGCGCTGTCAAGTAACATTTGAGCTTTTTTTAATTTGTATAAAATATACTACGTCGCGACACGAAAACGAAGCCTTCTCCGATTTTTTGTTCAAATTTTAATCTTATGCACTAAGCAAAACCTTATGTTATCGCACTTAGCTAATCAAGGTTGCATTGTGACCAAAGCGCGTCGTATTTACTCACCACCGAAAATAATATGAACTCCCCAGGAGGCCTGCTTATGTCATAGAAAATATTTATCTGATTCGTATTCAAATTTCTCTGATGTATTCCATGAATAAATTTTTACAAAATATCTCACTTTCAATATAAAGCAAATAGTGAAGTAGGCTTTAGTTTCGTATATTTTTCATAACCCATATAAAATATTTGCTCTGCGGATAAGTTTTCATTTCGATACAGTCAACCCAGCGGTAGTCCTTCAGATAGCCGAATCTCCATATCGAAAGAATAAAGGCAGAAATAAAATGGCGGGTCATGATCAATCAGCCCTTGGAATGGTGATCCGTCAACATTTCAGAAAACATGTTTTCAGTGGGGGATGATACACACGATATTCATACGAGCATTTTCACATAGCCCACAAATATATTTTTTTCTAGAAGTTGAATAAAAAAGGTGGTCGCGGTAATGTCTTTCGATATTATAAATTGATCATCGTTTGCATATTTAATTCCAAGGATTCTAGAGCCTTTCGCATGTAGATATATCTCTTAAAAATGGCTCCATATGAAATTTTATGCCATGTATTATATTTTGCGCCCATTTTTATCAAAGTTATTTCGGCACGTGTCAAAGTACACTCGCTATTGCGTATAACCTTCGTCGGATTATTTTTAGCATAATTGCACTTTGAAGGTGCAAAATTCAGGTAAATAACATTTTTATTTAATTTTTACCACTGCTATGAAAATGACTTCTAAATTGATGAAAATAGAACAATATTTATGGAACAAAAAGGCAAACGTATATTTAAAAAGCCCAAACAGTTTTGATATTTTTTCATATTAATATACAAAACACCAATTTAATTTTTATAAAATAATATTTAATTTACACTTAGATTATGAAAATTTGAATATTCAAAACAATATTTTTACGACGCTGCCATGAGCCACAGAATTTAATGTTAAAATTATTGTAGTAAAATTCGGGCATGCTGTCTAAACCGTCGCACACCTGTTCCATTAATACGCAGATCTGCTGTATTTTTATTCACATATTAAATCAACAAAAAATGTTAACACACCCTAGCATCTGCTTTCATATCAGTTTATGACGATGAACGTATACGTGCATATAAACATTTGCTTATAATAAACTCACAATATTTAATTGTTAACATCCATTGAAGAGACATGCCAGCCCAAAGTCAAGCATTCAATCGAATTGGTTTCATTTCTACAAATATTTTGTTTTCGAATAATATACCTATTACAACCTTTTACAGGGAAATCTTATTAAAGTGCATAATTGATAATGATTAAGTACATTATTTCAAATATTGAAAATGAATTAAAGAAACTCTCAGAAAAATATAATCGTGATTTGTGTGGGATTTGAACCATGTAAGCTTGGGGATGTGAGTTTAAATCCCACACAAGTTTCTTTATTTAATTTTTAATATTAGAAATAATTTACTTAATCATTATCAATCAATAAAAACCTGTATAGGCAAATCGTACTTCCTGTGAGACGGTCTTCACAAAAAATCAATAATATAAAGTACATAATGCTTAAAATATATAATATTACGAAACGATTTTGTTTGGATAATACTTTGTTAAATTTTCAAATTTTCAGTGTTATTTTGTTATCAACATGATTTTGTAGTTTAATAAATATTAAACAAATTATATTTTAATAATTCGCAAATAAGAAAAATAAGCTTTACGTTTATCCAATAATTGTTTTATACAAATATTTATCAACATTCATGCAGCATAAATGTTAAATAACTAACTCAAACCAGCAAACATTGGCAGTTATAATTTAAGGCAGTTGCTCCCAGCTTTTTAATTGCCTCTGGTGTCCAACCGGACACCAGAGGCAGTCCATTATCTGGCGAAATCGTGTCATTTAATTAATTTAATTGTCACTTTATTTTTCTATACCGAAATTTGATTTTTATAGAGTATTGAAAAAACTATAAATTATATTTATCTATTTTTTATTATTTAATTAACGTCCATTTTCAGAGTAAAGTAAAATCTTGAAGATGTTGAAAAATTGGATAAAATGACGACTTTTCAAAACCAAAGTTTGTTAAAGATTTTTTTTTTTTTAAATTTTTAATTAATAAGACGCACATGGTTTATATTTTATCTTTTAATTCCAATTAAAAAAGAGACTTATAAATGTTTAGGATTCTTGGAAAATGTACCGGACGAATCTCCAAATTCCTACACTTCTATCGGAAAAACACATATTTATCATATTAATAGTAAATTTATAAGAAATAAAAATATATTGTGTTCGGAAGAAGGGATGTATCAAACTTTTTGCATTTAAATATTTTTGATTGGTGCAGTCGATTTTTCGCAAAACGGACTAGAAAATGATCAAAAAAACTCGATTATGGGACCTAGACCCTTAATCGACGTTAGCAATAACAATTCCACGTCAAAAGCGAATGTATCACTGTCTTTGGTATTTATGCATTACCATTTAAAATGACGTTTCTTGTATGACGCGTCTAAATCCCTAGCGGCTACATTCGTTCCGGAGGCTTGACCGCGTGGCAAATCTCCTTCCTGCTAACATGCCTGAGTACTCGACTTCCGGTGAAGCCTCGACCGGAAGCTGTGCGCAGTGCCGCGGCTGACGCGGACCCACGTCAAGTATCGCGCACGGTTCACGACCCCGACCCACTATTTAATACCCATGAATTGATTTATCGAGTCTTGCTTCGTGATTTCACGTGATTTACTGTCGTATATTAAATATCACGGAAACTGCTAATATTCAGATGGCTGGAAATAGTAGATTAAAAGACACCCTTTCAGGATGAATCCCCGTATAATTTGAACTATTAATTATATATATAACACGCTTATTAAATATAGTAAAACCTCGATATAGCAGACCACTATATAACCTTTTATGTAGGATAGCCGAAAGCAAGCGCGTAGATATCAAACAGCAACGATAAGTGTCCGAAGACAATTGAATAGAATTATGTTTGAGTTTTATATTTTTAATTTGTAAATACATTCAAAAAAAAGTTTTTTTGATATTTTTTAAACCTATTTTTATATAACGGACTTTCGGCTTTAACGGACACCCCCTCCCCCCAATTGGTTTGTTATATCGAGGTTTTACTGTATGTACTTGCAAAACAATAAAGCACTATATTTATTTAAAAAATATTAACAGAACACTATAATTAGACACCATCCCACAAAAATTTATTGTTACCATATACAACACGTCACATTATTTTTTTTCAATTCACGCACAGGTGTATACGAACAAGCGTAAATAATGCAAAAGAAAAATTATCAATGGAAAACGTTAATTTCTGTGCACTTTTACGTATTTGCGTGTAACAGCAGCTCTCGCGTGGGGACAAAAATTTCACTACATTATTTGATCGTGAACAAACAGAGCATGTTATTGTGTATTCGAATAACACGCTGTATTTATTGATAATAATGTAAATAGAAGTATCAAAATATTTGAGCAGCCACAAATGTTCGCTTCTTGTCCGCGTTTGCGCGCGTATTCGACCTGAAATTGGGCAAACATGGCCAAGTACTCTGAAAGCAAATAACGTTATTTAATCAAACTAAATTCAGTCTTACACGTGCTTTGAATCATCACCAACAAATGCTTTCACGGTAGTAAAACGTAGAACGAGCTAAAAATCATTGTTAATCGTTTAAAAAATCATTTTCTATTACTAATAAAATGTCACGTAAAAATTATTCCGTCAGTATAATATCCGGCAAAGGCAAAAGAAAAATAAAGTTAAGCACCAGAGTTGCACATTTTATAATTAACCGGTCAGTTTGGACGCATGTGTGGTTGTTAAGGGTCTAAGTCCCATACTTGATTTTTTTTATCATTTTCTGGTCCATTTTGCGAAAAATCTACTGCACCAATCAAAAATATTTAAATGCAAAAAGTTTGATACATCCTTTCTTCCGAACACAATATATTTTTATTTCTTATAAATTTACCATTAATATGATAAATATGTGTTTTTCCGATTGAAGTGTAGGAATTTGGAGATTCGTTCGATACATTTTCCAAGAATCCTAAACATTTAAAAGTTTTTTTTTCAATTGGAATTAAAGAATTAAATATAAACCATGTGCGTCTTATTAATTTAAAAATTAAAAAAAAAAAAATCTTTAACAAACTTTGGTTTTGAAAAGTCGTCATTTTATCCAATTTTTCAAGATTTTATTTTACCCTGAAAATGGACGTTAATTTACCTTGAAAATGGACGTAAATATAATTTATAGTTTTTTCTATACTCTATAAATAATTAATTAAATGACACGATTCGCCAGGTAAAACGGTCCTTTTTTGTGGCAGACGGGGGATGGACACCGAGCAAGGTTGGGTAGCAAGACCCTTAATGTTATCTTGTCCTAAAGCTGAGATAAACAATAAATACATTACATATATCATAGTTCTTTTTTTCATAACGAAATCTGTCTTTTTTATAATAACTTAAAGACATAATATTACAAAACACATATCCGAAAATATTATTTTCATATATTATAAAAAAATGCCTGTGGCCATAGGTTTTGTCAAATTTGCAAATTTTTACTCGATCGCCGTAGCAAGATAAGAAGCTTTTCCGATCTGCCTCTACAGAAGTATTGATCCCGCATAATTTCACACAGTTGACATTTTCTAAGTCTGAAATAATATATTCACATCACGTTTCTCTAAAACCGACCTCCTCATTTGCTACGTTCGGATGCTACGAAAATGAAGATATCCCTGAATTTATTATCCTAATTGCTCCGCGGAATTATTTCCAAAATAAATATAATAATTCAATTAAATCGCGGATGGAGCAACTTAACTGACTTGCGGTTTGGTTGTGAGCGAGTTTACGTGCAAACCCTTCGTCCCGGGCACAAATCCGAGAAGAGCTACAAGCCTTTTCAACACTGTAAAACTTAAAAAATTGTCGTTCGACTCAAAGGAATGAATATTTTATGAAACAAATGACGTAAACACAGCCTTTCAAAGATAAAACGTTTCCCCGTATACTCTGACTAATCATCTCTCGTATTCCATGCATCATTTGATTATACAAATATGCACGAGTCTTCATAGTTTAATAATTAATAATGAAGCATTATCTGCAGAATTCTCTTGCATGTTTCGCAGTTGAGCCTTCATATCTTCAGCTTAATCTCTGAGGCATCAGGTGATTTCCCGCGCTGGATGTTAGAAACCCGGGGATTTTCTCGAAATGAGTAAATCTGCTTACGAATAGACGCAAAAGAAGAATACATCTCCTTCGTGCTATTCTCTTTTGCATACATAATTCTCATATTTATTAAGCAAATACAGCACTTTTCGTTCGTTTTCTCGAATTTGCATATTTTTTTATTGATTTTAAAGCAAAAAGAAGAGAAACTGTATAATTATTCAATATTAAAAAACATTACTTGATTTGTTTGCTTGATTAATAAAATATCCGCCAGTGCAATCAAAACCAACAACTTACGTACACCAATACAACCGGGCAATTATAAATATTAAAATATATTTTTATTTAAAATTATTTTGTGAAAGTATAATAATGCATTGATCCAGTTTTTTTCCCTTATTAGTACAAGGGTCAGTACACCGGCCATGTAAACCTGGGGATGTGGGTTCAAATTCCACACAAATCACGATGATATTTTTCTGAGAATTTCTTTAATCATCTTCTATGTGTGAACCAATGTGCCTTATCATATTAGTAAAGACACTTGTGTTGCATAATAGATACAGAATTATTACGCAGTACACTATGTATAATAAAAAAATAATTATTAATTATTTTAATATAAAATAGATTTAAAAAGCACAGTAAACTTTTCATCATTAAATACACCGAAATGACTACCCGCTTCCAAACTTATGACACGGAGGTCTATATTACCGACGTTAGTCATACGAGGCTCTATCGTTATCCGCGTTGTACAAACCGTATTAGCCAATAACTTGACCCGGTTCGTCCCCTCTGGCCCTAAATAACGCGTCCGGGCGGGGTAATTAATGCCGCCCTGTCACCGCGGCCGCTTCCTTCCTGCTATGATAATTTAATTAAAATATTTACACTCGGCCCGGATCTTTTCTCACGGCCCCGCGCCGGAAGCTGACAACTATCCCGGATTTGAAATTCGAACGCTGGAATAATTTGTTCGAATTTCAGATTTGTATTCCGAATTAAAAAAAATATTTTTATTTTTGTTGCTTGGAAGTCTTGGCTTTTCCCCTCAAAAACTCAAAACCCCAAGAGTTGTCTAAATGATTAATTATACGTAAAATTATAAATGATATAAAAAAATACATAAAAAAAAAATTGTTACTATATAGATTTTACCTGTTTTGACCAATAAAAACGAACATGTGGAAAATCACTCAAGTATTTTACTCAAAAATATTATATTGATTTTAAATAGACAGTGCAAACAATAATATATATTATGGTTTTCAGGATATGTGGAACTTGAAATCGTATCTTTATACTTTATAATACTTTCGACCGTTATATAAAATATTTAAACATAAATATTTTAAAATAAATAAATGATATAGCATTGAGTTTTTAATGTTCACTGTTGATGATTTTTTTTGGTAATATTGCATTGATGACTTATTAATACATGTTTATTTTTTTCAGGTGACTCTCTCAATATCCATCCTCATTAGTCTCCACGTGTTCTTCCTGCTAGTAGTGGAGATCATCCCCCCCACCTCTCTGGTAGTGCCTCTCTTGGGGAAGTACCTCATATTTGCCATGATACTCGTCTCTATAAGGTAAGCCCTAACATCATAACGATACCCATTCTCCTTTCACAATAAACTGAAACAACGCTTCACTAACCTCACACTAAAATACATCGTAGTAATATTTAATTAAAAGGGTTTAAAAAAAAGTTAAATTTTTGATACATCACAAATTTAAAATAATAATTCCTTAGGCACTTGATTAAAGCCTTTTATCTACGTAGCTTCATACAAATATGGTATTGAATATAAATATTGCGATATATAAGATTTTTTAAATAAAACTGAACATTACTTAAGCAAACAATTTTAATACACCTATTATTATATAAAGTAATAAAGCGTATCTGTTTTTTTTATAATTTAATGAAGTTTGTAAAATATTCGTCAGTTGTTTGAAACGTCGTCAATGAATAAAAATATATAAAACTGAAAAATTTATCAAAAATATATTTCTCGTTAGTACACTTGCGCGCTATGATAATGAAAATGTATTGACAATATATTATTAACATCAAATATCATTTTCTCACACAAAATAATATTAATTCTACGTTACCGAATGAATACATATATATATTGTAGTTGGAAACCCAGTTTAACATTTACATTACATATATTCACATCAAACAAAGATAATACTTGTATAAAAATTCTACAGTCTGTTTTAGAATTCAAAGTGTAATACGTTTACGATTTCGCAGCGTTTCTATGCAATTAATTTTAATAACAAGTTTTCAGTATTTCATGAGTATCATTTAGTACTTGAAACTACTTCCTTTGTGTGCGTTTAGTGTCAGATTATAATTTATGTACTTCCAGGGCACCTCATATTCGCCATGATGGCATCACAAAACAATAACACGCAACTACCAACTGCGTGAGAGATTAAATACAGCTAATTCGATTTACATAGAGTACTTAATTAACTTGCTCTGACTGTATGCACAGATACTATCGCTTGTTTTAGTAAGGCTGCGTACAGTTCAAAATTGAATTAGGTGTAACAAGACTAGAAAATATACTTGTATTTCGTACATATAATCTAATATCGTAAAGCTCCTGTTAATAACTATCATAATAAAGATAAGCCTGGATACAACTTAAATCAATAATTCCAACTCACGTTCTGACATAATTATATCCGCGCAGTCATATAAGATTATATCTTTTTAATATCAGTAACTTCTACCTACTGTATAAATTATTTTATCGCTGATTCAAGCTTCGAGAGTTACGGTTTTTAAAGAATTTTTATATTTTATAACCAATAAATTTCGCAAGTTACTTTGGAGCTTATTTAATGTGTTAACCCAGAATCATCACAAGTAACCTGTTCAGTGTTATCAACTTAAATAAATAAAAAATTGACTTATTGTAACATGCTGGAAACATTTTTTTCAAAATCACTCATGCAATTAAATTAACCGAACTTTCTTACAAACATTAAAACTGTATCATTATAAATATCTTAAACTTTAATAGCAATCCGCAAATACTGAAACTAATAACCAAATATATACTTATATAATACTTTATAGCACAATTTGATATTCAACAACAACAACAACATTCAGCAAAGTCCTAATCATGAAAAATACTATTTACACTCGAACATCTACTTAACTCAACCAACATCATTATTTTTAATCTAATATAGCAGTAATATGTTTTTATTGTCTAAGAATTGAACGCAAACAAATCCTTTTTTCCTTTATAATATTCCACTGCAAGCTTGTGACAATTGGTTTTTGGAGAATCACTTTCTCTTATCTTTTACGAGAGCCTTCCAGACCAAAGCATCACATTTATGTGAAAAAATATAACAGCAATGTTTGTGTATCTTTTCAGAACGTACATAAAGTCATTATGATTCTGCGTAAATGAGATTTTGTTATCTTTTCAAAAAACAATTAATTAACTCACTCGCTTATCTTATTTTCATGACATGTGCGTCGCGTAAAATTTGAGTGCATGTCTTTTTTCAAGAAAATTTTGATGAATATTTACATTTCAGTGATGTTTAATTTCTACGTTTCCTTTATTTCCAGTTTAACGTCGGCACATAGTTTAATTAGTTTCATCCCTTGTGGATTTTATTTTATATAAATTTTCAACTGTTACTTAATATGAACTGTTATTATACATAAGCCATAACTGAAAGTTCAATTACGACTATTTTAAGAAATGTTAATATTTTAAACAGAAAAAGTTATTATTTCGAAAAATTAATTTCTTGGTTAAATCTAACGAAGAAAGTCATATTAAGGTTCTGATAGGGTGTCCCAAAGTAAAGGCAATATTTGAATTAAATAGAAAACGCAGTTTTTAGTATTTTGATTGTATTATAATCCCAAAATGAACGCAAGAATAACTCTAAATCTCTATTGTATTGACTTTATGAAAAAACTGCGTTTTCTATTTAATTCATATCTTGCGTTAATTTTGGGACACCTAAACAATCACTACGCAAATCGTTTCGTAGATTATTTAGAAATTTTGTTGCTATTTTAAAATAACCAGTACACTTTTCTACAAATAGTTTTTTATCATTTTTCCGTACACAAAAAGACAAAAGAAATAAATTATGTATCATCATCGATTGATAGAAATATATATTTTTTAAAATAGCATTTCTTTTCTTTGCATAATTTGTATCATCTTTATATAATTATAAAAATAATCATTGTATTTTTGTCTTCACTTTTGAGTTTATTGAAATTATTTGCATAGCTAATTTCGACCCAATGACCGGTCAGTTTAGTCATGCATCTGATGATGACCCGGTCATTGGGTCAAAACTAGTTATGCAAATAATTTCAATATTCTCAAAAGTGAAGACAAAAATACAAAGTTACTTTTTATAATTATAATTATAATAATGGATCTTCACCATTCAAATGCCTTGTCCCTCAACAAGATCATCTTTATGTTAGGGTGTATTGGAATTCTATTACTTATTTTTACAATAAACTCAATTTATACAGACATCGCGAATTATTCAAACGGCTGTATTGATTTCGCATCGCACAGAATCGGCGAGCCTAACTATTTCAAATCAGTTTTTCGCGAGCAGTCTTCCCCGGAGTGACTGGGAATACAAGAGTGCGCGCGACAGGCCAATTACCAGATCAATATGAAACGTATTCATCTTTCTTAGAGGATGATTTGTTAGCCGAGCTGATGTAAGTAATTTCCAAGTCGGTAATAAATATTTGTATTTGTACTCGCAAGCCGGGGAGGCTCAGTTCGCCTTCCCGAGCGGTTGCCCCGGCCAATATTTTTGCCTTCAACTTAATTGTTTGGAAAGGCATGTTGATATTCAATATTTTCCCCAAATAATATTCAACTTCAATACGGATAACTTCATCGGTTCTAATAAATAATCGTATTGAATGGGATTATTATTAAAATTAAATAATATTTAATAGACTCCTTGAAAACTCATTTAAATCAAAAGCATTAAATTTAACTCTATAAATATTCGTTTGGGTATAATCAATGGATTAAATAGAAATTTTGAATATTTAAATTCAATATTTACTTACACAGACCGTAGAGTAACAAACAGTATAATGGTAGTCTTCGAAATGCCACCCCTGAAATGATTTTGCCATCTCTTAGGGACGTGCGATAAATCACAAAATAATACATATCAATATAAAAATGTATTGCGTGAAAAATTTTATTATTTGAATGGTAAAAAAATTATTTTTATTTCACGGTGAAGCCTGATGCAGCAGTCTTTATATCACAGCATAGCAACACGGTTTATGTCTGCATCTATACATAGAATATGTCAGCTTGTAGATTTCTACTCTAGTACGTTATTCTTGAAGTGCTACTCTTATATTCCCAAAGAGTGCTTGCAAGTATATAAAAAATAATTAATTTAGAAGACGTTTGTGGATAGTAAATCAGGCTCAGGACTAAGAGAGAACACAACGTGAATGCAACAGGACAATTATATTACTTGTGTAGGCACTAGTTTTGTCGATCCTCGATATCTGAATATATTACAGGTTAAGTGGAAGCTCTTTCACGCCAAAGAATCATCATCAAACTGATAAATTTATTAAAAATGTTTTAAATCAAAACATGCCATAGTAAAATAAAATAATAATAACAAACTATTCTGCTTCACAATATTAAATTGTGTGAGAAGACGTTAAAATATTATAATTAATTATGTAAAATGTGAATTTTATGTTATCTAATATGTTTTAATTTGTATACTGCCACTTATATTAACAATATTGATTGTTCTTAGAGGTTACAATATATGAAACATATAACACTTTTCATAAAATCTCACGTAAGCATAGTTTAATAGATAATGATTAAGTATATTTTTTCAAATATTGAAAAATGATTAAAGAACCTCTCAGATTAATATCATCGTGATTTGTGTGGGATTTAAATTTCTATGTTTGAAAAAATGTACTTAATCATTATCAATCAATAAAACCTGTATAGGCAAAATCGTACTTTCTGTGACACCGTCTTTACAAAAATCGATAATATACATTGTTTAATACCCTGGCTTCCATTGAAGTAATAAAAGGCTCATACAAATCTTTCGTATTTTAACATGTATGGTATAATAAAAACATCGGCAACCCCTAAGCCACGGGGTGTATTCAGATATAAGGGTGCTCGTAACCAAGAACCGCAATCATCCCACTATCGGCACATCGCCCGCACGCCAAAAGTCTTCGCGGCGTGTCAGTTAATACTGACACAGTTAGGGGTTGAAATATAATTAATCATTGTACCGGATACGGAATTTCAGATTTAAATTCGCAAAACGTAGCATTACACTGTCTGCGAAGGAAAAATACGCGAAAAAACCTTCAAAAGTTATATCCGAATATGAAATCTTTACCCGCAGCGGATTTTTATCGGCCAAACATTTTTTGTGCCATCTTTTTGGTCATAAAAATTAAAAACTCCTCGCATTGATATTTCACAGATAAATACTTTGTCAATGATATATACTCGCTTTTTATGTGTTATGCCGAGTTTTTGCTTGTTTGGTTTTTCAATATTTCGGTGCCGTTGTTAAGGCAACTTTGAAGTGATTGATTCCCTGATGATGGCCATGAGGTCTGAAAAGCTATTTTGATTTTATAAATGGTCTAATTTTCTCATTCCATTAAGGGTCTGTCAGCAAAATATATTGGTGAGCATCTTATTGAAGTTATATTTATCCTAAACCTGTCTTACTAATTCTGCTGTACTCCCGACTTGTTTTCTCTTTCTAGTCCCTTTTTCCTTGAACAATCAGCTGCAGAAGGTTTTATTTGGTATATCAAAATATAATACCTTACCTTAACATTCAAAATAGGATAGTGACGAAATATATTTTAAAATTGTTTTTATTTATTTGTAACCCGATTATTTGCCAGGAATGAAAATAAAACTCAGCGCGATCCATCATTAATAAAAATCTGATAACTGATCGAATTTTAGCAGGTGAGAAATAAATGTGCTTTTTTTTAAGTAACACTCGTTAGAAACGTTGTGTTTGAACTCGGCAGATATATTTTTTTATGAAAACATCAATAACGAAATATTTTATTTCATCGAGAGCTTTATTGAAAACGGTTAAAATAAGAATTATCGTGATAATTTGTTCTGTATCCTACAATAAAATATTCCGCTTTTATAATACGATGCCAAACAAAGAAGAGGATTTGAAAAATTATTTTGAAATTTCTGATTGAAATTGAGCTGAAATATTAATTTGATTTTTGTATCGTTTATATTGTCAAAACCGATAATTTGCCTGAGTAATTGTTCATGCATTTATTGTATGTGGTATAATAAATATTAAAGTCGAGTGTGTCGCCTCGCCTCGTCGGTCGACTCTGAGTTTTACACACAAAGGATAAGAGCGCTTTACTTCATCCGAGCTTTTGCATTTTCAGTCACTCGAAACACAATAAGAAGCCTCAAATGCGGCCGACGTCCAGCTAATAAAACAACGTACGGAATCGAATAACATGTAGAGAAATAATATATTAAAACAAATCCTTATACACGGTGTCCAAAAAGAGTATCGGGTGAAAGTGAATAGTGACCGTTATTGCGATGTTTCAGTGTGTTATCAGCAATCTTCGTTTCAGATTAGAAGAGTACCAGCAGCGTAACGGTCATCATTTGGATAACATCATCTTTTTAAAATAATTTTTAATTTTGTATTCTTATAATCAACAATAAAAAAAAAACTTGATTACTAGTAGTTTTTGCTTTAAACTAACAAATACCCGATACTCTCTTTGGACACCCTGTATAAATCAATTCAAATTTATATGTAATCATGCAAACTCTTTCAGTATAAGAGGAGCTAGTTTTTGTTTTACCACCCTTTATATTGCCTAAAGCACGGCAACCCCCCGTTTCACCATCCGGGACACATGTATTACGTAGGTTTATAATTGGCTTTCATACACTGTAACGATTGCCACATAGTGAGATTATGGATTAAAACTTAAATTTTAATCCATATTATTTTAATTTAAAAAAAAACTAAAAGGCTCACGTTAAAGGCAACGACAAATTACGCTACTATTCAAATCAATATCACTTTATTCAAGTTTGTATGCATATATGTGTGTACAGATAATACCGGCGTATTTGAAACTTTAGCATATGACAAAGTTACGACATTAACTGTTTGCAGATATATCCTCACAGCAAACGAGATTTTGCTGACAGTATTCAAATAGAATATATTACAAACGGTCGATATAGAGCGTATTTGTTGGTAAACACACGAATACAAAGGCGCAGATAAACTGAAGGGTAGAACAGTTAAACTGTTGGCTCTCATATTCCTTGACAATCCTTATGAAAGTGGCTCACATCTGATACTTCACACCTGCCCGGGCAGCTACTGCGGTACCTGGCCGCAATAACGACCTTAAACTTAAGTATAACTATGCTCTTTTCTGAATCGGGTTATTTTCAGACGTGCGCAAAACCCCGACGAAGTAAAAAGCTTTGCGAATTTCAAATTAATTGCACGGAAGTATAGTTTGATAAATTAGTTTTTTTTTTTTTTGGTCGTAAGCTAAGAAATCTTCATAATTATAATGTGAGATTTTTATTAAAATTTTAGTAACATACAGGATGGCCTTTCTATTTTTATATTTTGTAAATAGCATAAGCTTTATATATACCTATTTCGATATATTTGATTAGTGCAAATTCACATCACATAGAACTGAAATCTCTTTACACTCTAATAATAAAAAAAAAATCCTAGCCTTGAACATCAAGAAACCCTCTACGCCAATTTTCTATGAGTGTTACTGCATCCAGAGGAATTTTATCAGTTAAGCTAAAAAACTTTTTATTCTTATACAAAAATTAAAACGTAAATATTTTTTATTGCACTTCAGTACTTTCATAAATAAATTTTCGTGGTAAAAATGACTTAACATCCATGCGAATATAAAAAAAAATTACCCTAAAATTATTAAAAAAAATAATTTTTACGATGATAGTTAGGATAAATTTATATTACATCATATTAAGATAACAATAGTCTAGGAGCTTACGAAATTTTGAAATTTAACATTTCTCATACGAAACTAATTGTATTTATCTAAAAAAAAAAACAAAATTACATAAATCGACATCAGCAGGTGTAACAAGTTTTGTAAATATAATTCTCACGTGGAATTCATGAAATGAAGACGAAATTGACGAGGATGACCTGTGTTCGCTTACCGATTCGCGCAGGCGGTCAGAGGACACCCTGTACACATTGACCTCCTCATAAATTGGGGTGTCCCTCCCCTACGTGCTAATATTAAATTTCTGTAAAAAAGATTTATGCTCCATCCTCGCTCGGCGTCTTTCCTCTGCAGGACTATTTTTGCTCTTTGTGCATTTTCTCCCAGCCTTATTCTGGGAAAACCCGCATTTGCGCGACGCCGAGCCCAGATATTTAAATACTTAAAAAGAGATTTGTCATTTCCCATTACTACCAAGACATACGCACTCGTATATTATTTATAGTGTTTTGGTTTATTATATACTCCTGTAGAAGAATTGCTGAGCGTTTTCTCCCGCCGAGTGTTTGATAAATAGAATGGAAGAAAGCGTACTTTGTTTTTTTTTTAAAGGCAAAAAAAATTCAGAGAGATTAAAAACAATTATTATAGACATCAAAACACCAAATTTATATACTATAAAATAAAATATATACTTGTAGTAGTACAAATGTCAATTAAAAACAGTTATTACGAGTATATTTGTTAAAAACATGTATAAGTTTTTTATTCTGTCTGTTTGGCGAAGTCTGAAGGTGCATAAAATAATTAACATCATTAGACTGTAGAAACAATGTTTTGAAATGAAAACATTTGTTTTATTAATGATAAGGGTAACTTTGTATTCTTTCTTCACTTTGAGTTTATTATAGTTTTTGCATGACTAGTTTCGAGCAACAGACTTGGTCATCATCAGATGCAGAACGAAGTTTTTACAAAGTATCATTAATAAAAAATGGTACTTCACCAATCAAATGCCTTTGCCTTCAACAAGAAAACATCCTGTTTATATATTTCAGTAACCAAAAAGCTTCTAAGAATTCAACATGAACGACAAAGTCGATTTTTTGCGAATGTACTATTTTTTTTTTAAATCACGGCATTTATTGAGGTTTTGGTTTTCCTGTAATATTTGGGACTTGCTTCCTTCACATTACGCTTTTGTGTTAATTGGACAAGTGAGTAAAGCGATGTATCGCGGAGGCCATTGATTGGTCGGACATTTGTCCGGCGTCAATAAATCTGCCGCAGAATGTCTGTTTTGGAATTACGGAGGATTTTTATGAGCCGAGCCACGCCACGTGGGCCACGTGGGCCACGTGGGCCACGTGAGCCACGCCTTGTCCCCTGAAACTGTGGGAATATTTGGACATCTACTAAATCACGCCGCCTACAGTAACGTGCTGAAAACGCTTTATTATTTATTATTTTTTAAATTTTTAATCATTTTTCTTTTATTTGGATTTTAGCATATAAATGGTCCTTTTTTGTTTGCAGCTTTGGTATTACTTGAATATCCACGTACGAGTTTTTTTAAATTATTTATTATTTGTATGAATAAATAAACTCTTCATTGTGGAAATATCGCAGATGTACTACATTATCTCCAATTGTCACCCACTAATTAGTTATAAAGCTTAAATTATAATTTATTTAGATATAATATTTGCTATTTGTGCAAATTATTAACAATCGATGAGAGTCTGAGTTTTAACGAATGTGTTTGTTTTTTTTATCAATTATAAAGGTAAGTATTTTTTCGGTAAAGCATTAATATAAAGTTAAATATAACTAGTAATGGTAGAGTAGACAAACTTTTAAAAAGAGTCCGCGGCTGCAAGACCTGTTGTCCATTGTCCTTGTGTATCAATACTCATCTCATTACATCAGATCAGCCAAATAATAAATAAAATCTGCAAACCTTAAATTATAGACGTAAAAATAAATGTATTTTTTGGTGATAAATGCTTAAAATTCAATGAAAATACCGATATTTTAACTTAACAGTAAGCACTCTTTTGCTTTTTAAAATATCGAGTTAACGAAATTGCTGCCATTCTGGTGGGGCTCTTGATATTGAATCTGATCTAAACGCCAGAGTAAAGAAAGGATTTATAATAATGCTATTGGGCAGCAGCAATACGCAGACTTTTTTTTCCAATATAAAACTGGGGACCCACTACACTATTTTGCCCTTAGAACACTGGTTCAGCATGAGTATATGCTCAGTGAAATGATCCTTGATGAAGAAGAAGGTTAAGTAATAAAAAAACGATTAGATCATTAACCGTTAGTTGTAGTTGTATTTAAAGGTATAATTACAATATGAATGGTACAATCTCTCAGTCCGTTAACCAGTCCGGGAAGTCCCCGTACCCTTGCTTGAGCAAGTGACAGTATCCAACAGTCGGTTAATGTCCCAGCCTATCTGCGCCCCCGCGGGCCGATAGCGCTACCCCTGGAGCCTCCCCAGCCTGGAGCCTTGGGTATGTCCTGAATTAAGGCCTCCTGGCAAAGTGTAACAAAACTCCTCTGATTCGGTTCATTTAATTCACTTTAGAATATTATTAACATTTCATGAAAAAATCTCTGCATAAATCGTGAATTTCGATCGTACATTACAATCGTATCGATGGATTGAAAACCTCTAATATACTAGTTTTATGCAAGTAAAGTAAAGCCAACCCTGATCACAAAGCACGCCAGACACAGTTGCTTTTAATTGCTTTCAATATCTTGAATACTGCTAATGAAAAGAGCAGTTAATAGACTCCATTAAAAATAAACTACGTGTTTGATATAAGTACAAGGCAAATCTTGACCTAGAAGCAATTAATTCTAATTGCTTAGAATCTCATGCTTATTTGTACCGCTCATGAAAGGAGCAGTTAAGAGTGTTTGATGACGAAACACGTCGAGTACTTGTATTGTCTGTAAAAGGGGTAGTTAACACACTAAAGGCGGGGCGGGTACTACTACCCGTTTCGAAAACTGCTGTCTAAAAGGGGGGCGCGTATTTTTTAATGTGTTTACTGAAGGTCTTTTAACTCTTTAGGTTTACAGCTCGTAATATTTGTTTAGGACTCGTCAACATTACTTCTACCAATACTGTCCAGTGATTCTGAACAAAGTGACAGTGAAGAAGTGGAGTGGTCAGAGAATGATAATCTTCCAATTATTGAACAATTTTTAGGACAAAGTGGTGTTGTTGTGATGCCAAGTAATCCGCAAAGTGTGTATGAAGTGGTTCAACTTTTTATAGGAAACGATTTATTTGACTACATGCAAATCAAAGAGTGTATAGACTAGATTTCACACGTGCAATCACACGCATATCAGTTTAGTCAATTTGGTACCCGCTTAAAATGTGTAGACTCCTTGAATAAACTCCCTGGTTTCATATGACTCCAATTTGAAGCTGGTGCATATTTATGTGCTTCAATGTATTTCACTCGTGGTGATATTCTAAATATTTTCTCTGTGAAAATAAATTTATATATTTACTAATGCACTCGCAGTGCAGTAACGCGGGAGTGAAACGGAGTGCATTAGTGCTTTATAACGACTGCAGTTTAAATGCACGCGCTCTTGTCGTTAAATCATAATTACAGTTCGCAGTGGCGGGGACGGGCGGTAAACAAGTTCATTAATAAACTAAGAGGGAGGCTCCAGAGCACACTCATCCCTGTGTTATGTACTTACCCTCAAATAATTTATTTGATATTTAAAACATTTACTTGGTAGAAAACTATTGTGACATTTTTTAATAAAAAAAATTTGTGTTTTTCCCACTATTTATTTTTCTTTCGTTTCGCCAACACTCGCCGGTGCAAACAGTAAAAGAAAGAAATACTACATATTTTCTTGATTTTTTCTTAATTCCCACTATAAAATCAATTTCATGTCTACAGAAAGCCCTAGTAATAAAAAAAGCGGCTGCGTTGACCGAATTGCATAATTTTAATATCAAAATATTTTTTGTGCTGTTGTTTTGGGATACGCCGGTATATTAGTTTATATATATGAAATATATGTCACATACTTGAAATTTCTAAAACTATTCATGATTTACCTACGAAATAATATTTAGATAGCTGTAAAACGTCTGTGTTTTTTTTTTATTACACGTGTCATTTAATAATCATAAGTGCTTTAATCAGTCAAAACAAAGTAGTAATATTATCAACTGAATAAATAAAACCATTCATTGATAAACTTCAAGGCTTTGGGCAGATATTTTTTTGCCCGGTTTAAATTAAATCCGTGCGTGTATTTAAAATTCTTTTTCTCGTTAATTTGTGCTTCATAAATTAGGTGAATTTTAATTCGGTTCATTTTTCACCTCCAGGACCTCCTTCTGTGCTGGATATATCACATTCATCAAACTCTCATTTCCTGGATAAGCTTTTTCAGCACTGAAACAGTGGCTGTTCTCATATAGGCATGTGTACCTTTATACTATTTATCACGTCATAAGCTAACGCCTATAGAAGGCTTCGGGTCGATCCATATTATACAGTATTATGAGCATAGGCCTTTTATTATCTATAAAGTACCAGCGAATACCAATTTATTTCGTATCTGTGTGATTTACAAGCCATACTTCCATTTTGTTTCTAGATCGAATCTATTACGAGCTGGGCTTACCATACAGTACTTTGTTATATTTTAATACAACTAATACTCAAAATATTTACTTAAATAAATATACCGAAAAATTAATCGAATTTATACAGTGTTAAACATTTTATAGCAATCGATTATAGTGTATATTAGTAAGCTTTTAGTTTAAGATACATTTTAAAAAGTATCTTTAAGTAACTAAAAGATAGCATTGTGCTTAAAATTTTAAAACAGTAGTCTTATTAAGATATATAAGTTTCACACAAAAAAATCACATGATAAAAAAGTAGTCAGAAGACTATTCTAGAAGAAGTCAAATCCATTTGTAAATGATTAGAAGTAATTAGAAAACATTTGGGTGGTGTAAGTGTTGGTACTTTTAAGGTTGGTTCTTTATTAAACTAAGAGAAAACCTGCATCCAGTATTTTTTTGCTTTCTTTATTTTGAATATTCCTTATATTTAAGTTTTTTTAATTAAATTAGTTTGTGTGCATTTCGAGACCCGAGCAAATGAAAGGGTTTAATAATCGTAGAGATCACGTATTCAAATGCAAAGCAGTGTTTAAGTAAGAGACGCGATCCTGGGTTCACTGACACTGCAGAATTTTCACTTATGATTCATAAGCATATCATCTTAAAAATACAAAGCCGTAATAAATCTGTTGATAATATTTTTAACACAGCTGTTTGAATCGTCGCAATATTATGTAAATATTTGGAAACTGTTCGTTACAATTAGTAACAAGCGTTGTTTTTGACAACATATCATTAATGAGTCTCGAATTAAGATATCAACACTACCACTTCGATTAAGAGATAGAGCAATTATATTTACGTATTATTTTTTGGATTAGACGTCAATCAGATGCGTATGTATTACCCATTACGGGTTTATTATATAGAAGATGATTAAAGAAATTCTCAGAAAAATATAATCTTGATTAGTGTGGGATTTGAACCCACATCCCCAGGCTTACATGGCCGGTGTACTAACCCTTGTACTAACGAATCAATTCCGTTTATCGAGAATGTTCAACAATCATACTCTACTCTACTCTAGTACACCGGCCATGTAAGCCAGGGGATGTGGGTTCAAATCCCACACAAATCACGGTGATCATCTTCTATGTATGAGCTAATGTGCCTCATCATATAAGTAACAATTATATTTACTTACCTGGCATAAAATCCTATAGAAGATATCGTTTCAGTCAGTGGCTCCATTCGATTAGCGTTGGATCTTCACGTACAGCAAAAAAAAAACCCATGAGACCCGCCGCTCTTCCCCTCGGGCCCGCGCCTCGCACATAATCTATGAAGCGTTTTCAATTGCCGCTCCCCGCGGGATTAAATTCCTCGTCCACACACGGTCGGGCCGCCGCCATTAGGCCCCGTCGGAGGTGTTAATATTGTAATGGCCACAATGGATCAGATTTACGGCCGCCATTGTCCTTGGCGCGTGCGCAGCTTCCGAAGATTAAGGGCCCGGCATCGGAGGGGGCCCGAGGGGGCCGAGGGGGGCCATGGCTGAAAACTGTGCCAATCCACGCGTTCTTCTTCGATTTCAGAATTTTAAGTTCCCTGAATAATATTCGTCGGTTTTAACGCATTCACTGGGGAAAAAAATTCTTTGTTATATTTGCATTTGAATGAGGGTGGTTTTTGTATATTTGAAGATTTTCTACAGAAAGAACTTCATCTGTAGACGTTCTTGATTTTTTATATAATATATAAAAAAATAAAAAATAAAAACCAATAAAAAATTATAAATAAATATTATATATTTATAATTTTTTAATGATTACTTTCTACTAGATTAAACATATCAAATGTGTAAATGACAAAGGACTATATATCTGACGAATCTAAGATATATTTTTGATCATATCATATTTTAATGCTTTATATTTTTTTTAATATCAAAATAACAGAAAAACAAAGTACTAAGCATTAAATATGATATACAAATTAATAAATCACATCGAAATGCGGATTAAATTTGTGTAAATTGTCTTGTCGATTCAATTGCCCTGCGCGTAGCGCTAGCAGTTTATTTTTTTTTTTAGATTCGATTTATCGTCTCGTGTTATCGAATATAATTTAATAATGTTGATTTTAATGAACGCGCCCCTCTGAACCATTCACGCAGTTAAACAATAACCCGTGTTGTTTGATTAATGGCGGTTTGAATAATACTTCGAGTATTATTAATATCGATAAAGATGATAAAATCGCGCCCATAAAGATTTCTGCGCCAACTTGTCTTTCTACAGCTAAGATTTCGCCAAAGTTCCCGTGAACTTCGGAACAAAGTTTAAAATTTCCAACCGATTGTATCAGCGGAGATAAATCAAGGGTTGTTCTGCCGGCGGGGGAGGCTGCGGGGGAAACGGGAGGGGTGCATCTTCCGTCTCGCTCCTTCCGCAGGCTCTCGAAGGCTTTTTTTATTATTTCAAAAAATATGAGAGGTAATCCTGCGACGTGAGAAATGGCGGCATCTCGCGACAGAACGACTCGATAAAACTCTAACAGCAATATTAGAAACAAAATCGTCAAAAAGATTGCGCCTGCTCTCATGAACACGCTCTCTTGTATAAAACGCCGAATGCAGAAAAATTGAAATTGAATAAATTGAAGGCAATTGTGAATTTCCATGCAAATGGTATGAATATTTTACGATACAAACACAAAATATTACTGCCCAGCAACGAAAATAAAACAATTTAAAAAAATAAGATATATCTTTGTACGTACATTTGTAGAGTTGAATAATTTTTGTACGTACACTGCCCCAACCACCTAAGTGTTAATTTTATACTAGCAGCAAATTTTATATTATCCGAGTGCTAACGGGTAAATTTTTAAACTTCCAGCTTCCACAAATAACACCTTAAGTGGGTCTGTACACAGCGCCTTGGCGGGAGTCCTTAATTGCGCCTAAGGACTTTCCTTTTTGTCTGTCCCCAGTCATAAATTCCGCGCTTTCGTTCCGTTAATAAAGTTGCCAAGAACGAAAACTGCAAATGGAGTCACTGAAATCTAATAATAGACTATGCAGATATTTAATTATTTATATAATTTTATCAGCTCTTAAATCTTTCACTAAAAAAATTCTAGCATTATATGTTTATATATATATATTGAAATCAATATAAATATAAATCAACAGAATACAAGCCGTTTCGCCAATCTCAAACATTACCAAGGTAACATGTGAATAGAATCGATTTATACTCGGAAATATCGTCCTTTTACAAATTATCCTTATAAGACCATTCAAACTTCTCCCGAGCCCGACGTCCCCTACATTTGTCTGTTGAAATTGCTCCATCAATTATTAGAAGTAGGTGCTCGTGTAGTCTCCGTACAGATGTTGATGATGATGTGGGGAAAATAAAATATCGCAGAACCGAATTGAACCTCTTGAGTATGCCTTAATTAAATTGGGAGCACATGAATGACATGTTTATTGGACAGCAGGAAGCTCAGTGTTTGAGAGATGTTTAAGTATCGTATGAAAGCATCTTCACTTTTCGCTCGGGGCACGTGTCCGCACGTCAAAAGCACTCAGCCGAATTTAAAGCGTCCGAAGTTTTCGTAATACAACAAACCTTAATAAGCATATTTTTCTTTTCGAACTGGTATTAGATTTAATATGTATGTGTGGGATACCAGAATTCAAATCCATGTCATAAATCTTGAAAATTGGGTCCGCGTGTGAATAATTTTAGTGTTACCGATATTTCGGATAGGATTTAATATTTTACGTTTTTACACCGTTTTTTTATTAAACAAGTTACGTGGTATTTTTCGGATTTGGTTCCAATGTATTGATATCAATCCCATACTTTTTTTGGTATCTCACTGAAAGATTAAGTGGTTTTAGGTGGTTATTGAAAATAAATATCTTTTTCCCGTGTAAATAATATCTAGAATATTACAGTATAAAGCCTTTTATTGAACTACTGAAAAACTGATGCCTCGTACATTCTTGCTTCCAAACATCAGCAATATGCTGTTACTAACAATTTAATATTTAAAACATGTCTTTTCTGGGGAGTTTTTAGGTTTAAATATTTCTCGGAACGATAAACATGTTTTGTGTGACGCTGTAAATATAAAAATAACACAGCCTAACAAAGAGTTTGACCTTTTTATGTCTTCTTGTAATTTTTACAAGAATAAACTGGTAGCATATATCATCATTTTTTACAAAGTGGGTTTTTATGTGTTCTTTTGAATTTTTACTATGTCAATGTAAAATAGGAAGAAAAAATATTTGAAAACAATATTTAATTATTTACTAGGCCAGTAGCTGGAAGTCGAGTAATATCAGGAAAGTGTTTTAAATAATATATTTTTTATAATAATTACTGTTACATACAGCTCGCTTGTATAGTCTTCATTGAACACAAAAAAGCAAAAACAGGACGTTTGATCAGAGCTTAAGCTGTTGTCCTGTAGAAAACGACAGAGAATAGGCTTAATACGTTCCTGATCTGTTGGAAAATTTCGTTAGTAGTCCTGTCCGGCAGTAATATCCTTGGCGGTTAGGCCAGCTTTACCGGCCCACTGCATGTCCGACTTTTTACCCCGATCCCCGACAAAGGTTATACTAAGCCCTTCCCCCCACCCCTATCTCCGATGCCGTTACAATCAGCCTGCAAAAGTTGGGAAAAACCCCACAAGGGTACGCTTCATTGAAAGGAAAGGTGCCTGGGGCTATTTATTGTATTTGCTAATTAATGACCGAGCCAAACCATTTACTTACATACAGAGCTTTTTTCTGATACAAATTTAATGTAATTTTATATATTATATGGAATATTTAAAAAATATATGTTTAAGTTTATCATTTAACTTGTTTTTTTTATAAACTTCCTAATATCACAATAGAATATTACTTCATGATTTGTATCGACACATATTTCAAACTGCGTCAGTTTGGAATTTAGTTGTCAGTTAAAGTTTAGTAAACTCCAAATTGATATATTATAACTTATATTAATTTCATGAAAAAGTTGAGAATCGGTAAACCATGTAGACTATATACGAAAAAAGTCAGTATGAATAAATAATTAAGGTTCAAGTCCTACATTTGCTCCGTACAATACAATGATATCAAGATAGAGGTTTTTAAAAAATAATTTAAAATTCATTAAAATCATTATTTTACAAATTTTCCAAAATTATATATATATTTATCTTTAAAATAATCAAATCAATAGCGGTTTATTTGAATTCCAGTAACGAGCTCTTTGTACTTTATAACGGTTGAAAAAATTCCGCTGAAAATTCCTTCAGTGATTCTGCCATAAAATCTAATGAGCCCTCTTGGGTGATGGCAATAAAATCATTATTCTTTTGACGAGTCATATTATCTGTTTTAATTTGCCGCCCTAACGAGCCGCATCCCTCCGAGGAAGTGTGTTCCCTTCAGGCAGGCTCTTCGGCTAATGTAACCACTTCGGCCACTTGATTATACCAAACTACCACAGGCGGAATACGCTTACAGGCAACTAATGAGATGCTTCTTTAGGGGATGAACCAACCTATTTTTTTCATATATTTTTTTAGTAAATATTTTTTTATAATTATAAATATAATTTTTTTTCAGCTAACGTTAATATATTTATTGAAAAAGTTTTCTGCTTTCTTGTTTGATAAATTTATAAAATAACTTAAACAGACTTGTTATAATCATAAAAATCAATGACAGGCAATGAAGTAGATACCTCAAACACTTAATCTAACACCTAAAAAGGTCATACATCTCTTGTACTTCTTCAGAAAAGAGTAATTTAAATATTATATTGCGTAAAAAATACAATTTACCAGTTCAGATTTTACATCTGAAAAATTGTCAATTTGTCAATGACACACAAGTCATTATTAGATCAAAATTTAAATATACGGTAAATAAAGCAACAAATAAAAGTATATCAACAATCACATCCAACCTTACTAAATTTTTATTCTGTTTACGTCTTGCTATTGTCATTTTTACTTCAGATATAGCAGGCAACGTTGTTTGGTTTGGGGTTTTATTGCAAGTATGCTTAAAAATTTATCTCAGGGCGGAAAAAAATGGTACGGTCTCATATAAATCTCCATTTTACTGCCTTCCGTTGAGAGATTGAAACAAATACGACATTCACAGAAAACAGCGAGCCTGATAAAACAATGGAATCATCCGGCAAAGTTTTTCCGGGGAAATAAAATGGATAACGCAACCGGAACGCCTATTCTGAAAAAGTTAGTCATGTATAGGCAACCGAAGTATAGGTCGGGCCATTTGCAGCTGGAGTAAAGGCATCAGGGTATATACTGCTAGGCTATGTGCAGTCAAGATATGGACAAACAGGTATAGAGCTAAAGCCAATCAGAGTATAGGTGGCTTGGATATTGGCTACCGAGTTATAGGCAACCAGGCTAATGGCATCCTGGTATAGGCGGCAAGTCCAAAGCCAATCACGGTATAGGTGATCCGATTATGCAGTCTTCTTTCACTTGTCCGTAGCTCACAGACCCACTTCCGGTGAAAACGTTTTAAAAATAATCTAGTTTCATTCTTATATGATGTGTGATTTGCCTGCTATCACATTTATTATTCCATTCACTAGTGATGGCCCCATGAAGCAGCTACTTATAAAGCATTGAAATATCTACATGTAGTTGCTTTACTTGCTTCAGAGTGCACGAAATATATATGTAGAATATTTTTGTATAATGATAACATAAAATACAATATTTAATAAAACTACTTCAGAAACTGATTTTGCTATTTTTATAGAGTTTAGAAAATGTTGAGGACACAGTTGGAGAGCGCAGCAAAAAATAGTTTTTTTTTCTACTTTACTTTGTATATTAGATTATTTTCATATTATCTCAAATTGCGTGTATTTTTAAAGGATTTGTAATAGCATTTTTGTTGTATTGTCTCGAATGTAGCAGCTTCGGCAACTGCTCCCGTTTCCTCGACGACTGAGATCGCCTCGACTTGGCATCGAGTAATGTTTGTAAAACTAATAATGGCCGAGGAGGCAGGCGCGCGGAGCCGAAAGCTTTTCACCCGATCGATTTTTTACGAGCTTTTTAATTTTCGGCGAACGATCCGGAGTCGCTCGACAAGTTTATGAGCGGCCGTGATGTTTGCAACATTAAAAAAAATACTCAGCTTACAAAAAAAAACGAGAAACTTTATAGATAAAAAGAAAATGCTGTACTAATTTATCCCATTACGCCTTTTCCCTTCGCGGGAATCTTAAAAGAAATGGTTCATTTTGAATAGCTGGCGCTTTGCAAACAAATAACCTATCTTGAAAACCTTTCGTTTCGACTGAGCTTTTTCTAATTTATTATCGGAGTAAAAAAAATCGAGGTAAAACCCTTTGCATTTCGCAAACAGTTTCTACTGAATAAAATTATTTCGTAGTGACTGCTTTTTTATTTTATTTATAAAGTGGAATTCCAAATGAGATCCTTGTCCGGGAAGATTTCTCGCATAGACTTTCCTGCGATATCAGTAAATAATTTAAGAAGTAACAAGAAATGTACATTAAGTTTTAATTATTTCATTATTAAAAATTCTTTCGGAGAAAGGGGTTTTCATTAAAAATATTTGTGAACAAAATTTTCTAATACGAATAAAAATCTTTTGTTACAATTTTGAACAGAGCGCTATTGAAAGTATTAAATTTTATTTAACGAAGCTTACGTTTATTCTTATCAAAAAGCAAACAACCGCGAATAAGTATTTAAGTATTATAAAAATAATTGAGACCGCTATTTACTATTTGTGTTATTCAACAGCTTTTGAATGGTTTTTTTTAGTAACATTGTTTTTATTAAAAAAAACAATAAGTCTCAAGTGGCTAGAGTGTACTGAATTGTATCATTTACTTGGTATATTTAAATAATCAATATTTTTGACAGAGAGTACTTACTGGAATTCCATTTTAATATATTAAATAAAATACTTGAGTGTTTTTTCCCTGTGGAACATTTTTTCCATGTCCAACACGTAAAAAAATCACTCAATTATTTTATTTTAAATATTAGTATAATTCATAAAAACATTTGTATAGAATTGAGAGTTTATTTTCAACATTGTTGTTAAAAAATATATTTTTCATAAAATATATACATCTTAAATGTGTTAACATACGAGCTATTATGGTACATCAGCCACAATCACCATAAAAAGTCAAACCACAGATAGATTAGACAGATTCACAAAAATAACATCCCCGAGTCGTAGACTTGTAGTACTCATACAAAAATACAAGCCACTTTAATATTTTAATGAAATTTTTGAGTGATTTTTCATGTAGAACATTTTTTCCATGTCCAACATGTGAAAAAATCAGTCAAGTATTTTATTTAAAATATTAGTATGAAAACATTTGTATAGAATTGAAAGTTTATTTTCAACATTGCCGTTACGACCTATTATGGTATATCAGCCGCATTCACCATAAAAAGTCAATCCACATACAGATTAGACAGATTCACAAAAATAACATCCCCGAGTCGGAGACTCGTAGTACTCATACAAAAAAAAAACAGGCGATGCAAAAAAAATCACATTGAATAAAGACCGATCTAGTGGTCACAAAAAAGTGGACCTCAGGAGGGACCTCAGGCTCGGCTCGAATTAGCGGGATGAGATCAATCAACATCGGTAATGTCCGTCCCGGTGTCAGTGATGGATGTCGCCGGCACGCCACGTGCCCTGTCCGTTGAGAGAGGGACGAGTATTTGTCCAATACATTATATTCAACTAAATCTCATCAGTTAAGCGCCATATACCCGCACCAACGAATCGCGACAGGAAATCGCAACAAACAGTTATTTTGATCCACTTTTCCGCCCAAGTCGCTCTAAATCGGTATATCCATTTTTTTAATTGCCAAAAAGACTTGTGACGATTTCTGATTGTTATTTTTTAGAGGATTTAAGCGCTCCATCTAATCGCAGAAAACAATTTTTTATCTCGTTTTTGCTTATTGAAATTGCATGAAAGTCGGTTGCCGGTTTGATAATAATTGTATTTTATCAGTCAATAATTTATCATTGGCTACTGAAATTTTTTATTTATTTAATTTGTGCTTGCTTAAATTTCTATGTGTATTTTATTTTTTTAGATATTTATTCATCATTTCCATAAACATGTATTCTCGCGAGGCAGTTATATATTATAGCATGGCTAGCAATTCTTTTAATTTTATGAATCGACCAGCTGATGCGTGCGAGTAAAATTGAAGCTGTAATCTAGGGCTGAAAACAATCAGGGTTTCTTAATTTGATGAAGATAAATCACAAAAAACACGTCAATAATACTTTGAAAAAACAAGTGATAATGCACATCACCATTTATCACTCTTCTTGTGAAACGATACTCGATTTACTATCATTTTTTTAATTCATAAAAGTCGTGTCGGTGTGACATTTATTCGTCTATCGTGACTTGGAATATTTTCTTACAACTAAGCACAGCTTTGAAAGCTTTCAAAAATGCATGGTATTAAAACTCAATTTTTTTAAAGCTTAGTTTATTCTACAAATTCTTCAACGAAACACAATTACGTATTAATGTATTTTTAAACAAATATTCTCTAGCTTTAAATTACAACCTTTATAATGAAATAATATATACAGTTCAAGAATAAAAAACTATTATATTAAATAATGACTATGTCTAAAAAAGTTATTTTATGATATAATGAATTACTAGTATAAATACTTTATTTTATCGGAACATTGTTTCTTCGATTTTTGTATATTTGTATTTGTTGCATTTGATTTATTTTTACATTCGTTTTTGACGTATGGTCTCTATATCTTCACAAAGTGCATAAATTTTCGTATCTCAATAATATTTTCAACTCTAGTAATTCAATATTTTTAACAGAGAGGTGAAATTTCATTTTAAAATTTTGAATAAAATACTTGAGTGATTTTCCACATGTTCGTTTTTATTTGTGACCGGTTTCGCCGACCTTTCAAATTTCAGTATTTTATTCAAAATATTTTCTATAAGAGGCTCCTTCCAAAATCTTTGCCGGCAATGAATATGTTCGACAAGCGTAAAAAGTTTTATTTCCACTCCAGCATACATATTTAGTAGCCATGCTTTATACTTTACGAGAAAAAACCCGCATCCCCCGAGCTCGCAGGCTTGTTCAGTTGCCTGCACCGAGTCCCACCCCCGCCCTCCTGGGGGAGCAAACATCTTCCGATAAATAACAATAACACGAAGGGTTGTTCCGGCCGCGCACCACACAGCCCCTTTATTTTACGTTATTTCGCGAGCGGTAACGTAACAGCCGCCGACTTAATCCAAAATCCGAATCCATCTCGTACCGTAAATTGTTACGATTCTGTTAACAATCGCTACTCAATGCCAGCGGCGTCCATGAAAAGCATTAAATATATTTATGGGTCATAATAAACGCCAGAATTTTTTAGACCTCAATAAAAACTACAGTAAATTCGCTCTATTTCGTTATTTAAAAGCTCAATATGAATTTATGTTACTATATATTGCTGTATCATTTTCATTTAATAAGGGTTTATAATAAGTTCAACTATCAATTTATTAACGAAAACACGAATGCCGAGTTGCTAAAACAAATACAGTAATACCCCGTTTTATATTATGCGCGTTTTCACTATAACGCGAATTTCAAATTTTGCGTTAAAATGCCTCGGATTACGCGAATTTATTATTTTAAGAATGTGTATGAATATAATGACTTCTCTTAACAATTAAAAACAGCGTTGAAGGTATTTTACTAGAACGTAAAAGAAACGCTACCCAAAAGACAATAGATGTATTTTTCAGTAAAAATAACATGTAATACTGCATAAAGTGATTGATTCAAATGATTCGTATTTTTTTGTATAAGTTTTGAATATATATGTATGTTTAATCGTAAACCCCGATATATGCGAATTTCACTTAACGCGATTTTTTCCGGAACGAATCCCTCGCGTAAAGCGGGGTATTACTGTACTCATATTTATGGGTGGTAAGCCAATTTTCACCCATTCAAGGAGTTAATGGCGGGTCAACAACATTATTCAGAACCCTCCAAAAGAACTGATAGGTTTTTCACCACACATACAAAAGCAAAATATTTTTTTAAATAATCCAAACTATATTCAGTGAGCATTTAAAAAAAAAAACAAATAATTCACAAATAATTTAAAATATTATTTTTTAAAACGTTTGCCTGGTTTCTAAAATATTAAGCCAGTACAATAACTGCTTAGTTAATAAAATATTATTATTAATTTTAATAACTACGTATAAACATAGCGAATTAAATTATCAGATATTTGTTTGCAATTAAAAGAGGATTGATAAACAAATACAACCAAAGTTAAGTTTGTTATTTATTATAACTTTCTGCTGGAAATATTCTCAAGTGCTTTATTTATATTTACCTTTTCCTCTTGTAGCCTTTTATTCTTTTAAGTATTTTTTTTTTCTACTATACAAATACAAAAAAAAACTACATTTTGATTCAATTGTATGTTTGTTTGGCAATCATAAAGTCCCGAGTTCAAGTCAAAAAAAAAAATAGTTGTCTTTAGTATCAAATGGAATAATTCGTTTTTATCGAATATCGGAAACTTACCAAGCATTTGATTGCTAAAAAATGCTCGCTCACCTGCCTTCTCCCTTGCGACCACTACCTTCTACAGAGCTTTACACATAATCTGAGCTTAGATATCTTATTCTCGTGAGATTAAGGTCTCACCGCCCTTGGAGTGTTTTAATACAATTTATAAACTCATTCAGTATATGAATGAGGTCATTCATGACCTAGACACTTCCTTCAAGCACTTCCCCCCTATTCCCCGACTCCTCAACTACAGGCTCAAGGACTGTCTCTACTAGCGTCGGCCTAAGACCATAGCTCACCCCCACATGTCCTACCATGCTCAACCACCCTACCACCCCTTCCCCCGCACTGCTAAAAACCTACAAGTGACATCTATCACCAAGTCAAAAGAAGGCGTTAAAAGAAAATGTCCCTGCTTCATCTAATACACAAAAATAAAATAATATACATTTTTTCCAAAAAGATTTTGCAATGAATATCTACGTTTGTACGTAAGATTTAACGGTATTTTTTGGTAAAAGTACATGGGCTTAAAGAAATATAAAATTGAGTATATTATTGATTTTTGTGAAGACCGTCTCACAGGAAGTACGATTTTGCCTATACAGGTTTGATTGATTGATAGTGATTAAGCACATTTTTTCAATCATTGAAAATTGATTAAAACGTACTTATTATGCCAATTAAATATTGTGACACTGAAATTACGTTGTTTCATTTATAGGATATGATTGTTAAAAATTCTTGCCTAGTACTAGTGATTCGTTAGCATAATTGGTAATGCACCTGCCTTGTAAGCTTGGGGATGTGGGTTCAAATCACACAAATCACGATGATATTTTTCTAAGAGTTTCTTTAATCAATTTTCAATATTTGAATAAATGTAGTATTCTTAATCATTATCTATAAAATTAGATTTTATATTTTGAAAAGTATCGGGATCAAAACGTTGACACTGAAAGAAATAGCACCCTACAATGTACTATTTACAACTTTTTTTTTTTTTAATAATTACTGGATTTCTGTCTCCAAAGGCAATTACCGTATTTTACCTGCAGAGTTCCACCTCCAGTGCACTGGATCTCAACAATGCTCAGCGAGACAATTGAACGCATCAATCCCATTTGAATGGGCCGGGAATGGAGAGCTACCCGGGAAGGGGCGCGCTAAAAGCATCAAGAAAACACTCGGATTATTCAGAGATCTGAAATGTATATTATTCAGACTCGCACACCAGTGATGTGTCGAATTACTCTGCCTATACTTCAATAGGCTTTCTTGTACATGTTTTTTAATCTATGATACAATTATCTTTTAGGTTTAAAGTATTCTCTTAACTAGGCTCAAAACACTTTCGTAAAATGAAAACACGCACTTGCAAAAGCGATTGTAATATACTAGCCATTTGGGTAGCCGGATCGCACTTTATGCAACAAACACTGATCGCATTGTGGTTGTTTAACAAGGAACTGTATTCTGCACCAAAGTTTATTAATTTACAAATGTATCTGATTTAAGTAATTTAAAATATTTTGCATTTGATTATACTTTAAACTTAAACAATAAAAAGTGAATTTTATTTAGGGACAAGACATTAGTTTGGTGAACACCTGGTCATCATCAGATGCAAAATTAAACGGTGAATGGTCGAAACTAGCCAAGCGATAAATCAAATAAAACTCATGTGAAGCATTTAAAAAGTTATCTTATTTATCATAAAAAATACTTGACCGTTTAATTATATTTAAATAATTAACACCAGTTTACGTATATTGCTAATATACTGTAATGATTTCTTTCTACTGCAAGTTTTCATTTCCGTTTCTTTTTTGTACAAAACGTGAATGATCAAAAACTCAGGTCGATTCAGAGTGCAAATACATATTTCCTGAGTAAACAGAGTACCCAACCGGCTGTCAGATTTATTTTGAAACGATGCTTCAAAATAATAAGCACAATTGCACGCCCGAGGAGAGGCTTGCTGTCTCACTGAATTTATATTTTTAAATCGTAAAAATTGCAGGCGAGGAGTGTACACACGCGGCGGAGGGCCCGCTGTGAAAAACAACGACAATCGTTGGGGCGGAAATGATAAAAACACAGCCTGCGAGGCTTTTGCGGGAGTAGGCGCTCCGCATAAATATGACGATCAACACGAGCGGGCCTCGCTTAATCGCCGACCGAAATGCTCAGATTTTTGTGAGAAAAATGACGGGTCAACACTGGCGTTCAAACAGCCATGATTCATGTGACCTTTGCGAGCTTTAGAACTAAGGCTTCTGCTGGTATTTTTTTCCAGCCGTGGCGTTTAAAGAGCTTAATGGGTACTTACCGATGTTTACATGAGGCTGTTGTTTCTAACCCAATAAGTTACATTAACATTCAAAAATTATATTTTTTTTAATATTTAATAAATCCATTTGGTTTACCCGTACAGGGTCATCGTGTGTACAAAAGGTTTTTATATATTCGATTCACACTCAAAATGATTCCTCGATTTTTTTTTCATGACACAGATAGGATTCCGGACAGTTGCGGACGCCGCTGTATACAGGAATACCTGCGGGATTAGCATTGAATCAACCCAGCTCCTAACGGGTCATGGAGTGATGTGAAGTTATCTCCGCAGGTTCCACTTGACGAGCGACGACACATACCCTTTTGATGATATTACTCCACAAACAGTGATCCACCTTGTAAGTTCACGCCCCATCTTTAGCCTTCAGAGACTCCAACTGGAGAGCCAATGCCGACAGGAAAATGACCTGAAGTCAGTGGCGAGACAGATGATGAAGTGAAATGATGAATGGCTTCTTGAAGCGTGTCATCAGAACCATAAAGAGGATAAACCTGTATAGCACAATTTCGCTTGACCAGTTTGGAAAATTTCCCCAAATTGTGATGGCAAACCTTGTACATAACAAGCAAGGTACCAAATCTAAAAAAAAAAAAAAAAACGCAAGCCCTCACAGCTATCGCAGTCCGAACTATATCCTATTAAATTACTGTTCATTAGAAACAGAGCTACAGTAATATTATATTTTTTTTACGTTTAAATAATAAAAAAAAAACATAAAAATAAAAAAACTGAAATATTATAAAATGGTATACATAATATTATTATTTTTATTTACATAAATGTTGTTTATAAAATAGCAATTATCTTTTTTGTTCAAGTATTAACCACTTCAAAATAAACGAAGTGATTTGAGTGGAAAGGTTTGTAGTGTTTCTCGCGGAGCCTATGTTGAAATAAATCTTTTTACAACTCGAGAAATTTTGGCAGGCAGTACACACAATGTACGGAGTAATAGAGGGTTGTATAGAGTCACGCCTCTCCGCAAGCACCTCTCACACGTCGTCTCGGAATAAGTATCATGTTCTCCATAATCTAATATACATGGAATACCCCAAGATCCTCTCCATACAAAAATAATATTTTCCTATGAACGTGGCTTCCCTCTTTCGCAAAGCAATAAAGGATATCCACAAATTTTTGGTTACTGCGCGGTTTTCTTTCTGAATTTCATCGATTTTTTTCTAAATCAACATATTTGATTCACCAGTGAATAAACCGATGAATTATCAAAAGTCAAAATCAAACAAAATTTTCCAGAAGAACGAAAACCATTAAAAATTTTACGCAAGCTTAAACCGCTTCAAGTATTTGATCGAAATTCTCATTTGATTTGATATACTGTTTCACTATACTTACCTTTACTAAATACTCTTAAAATAACCTATACGGGGAGACAAAGTCCTATTTTAAAACAGCCAAAAATGTTGGTTTTCAAACAAAACCTTGTTAACGATAAATGTTACAAAAAGATTTTTTTATGGATATTACCGATTAATTTATTTTGTTAGTATAAATAAAACGGCGTTGAAAAAAAAATTCGTATTTTTAAATCATGATAAGAAAGTTTCTGCGTGGATTTTACAGTAGATCCTCAGATATTATTCATTATAAGAAGTAAACTTTGATTAACAAAACACATAAAAACCTGATTAAATGAACGCGATTAAAATCAACATGAATTAATAAGTTACATTTATTTTTAAAAAAAGCTCTGAGTAACGAAACACACACAAAGCTAATTAAATGAACGTGATAAAAATCTATACACACCAATAAGTACCAAAGACCGAAATAAAAGCACCCAAAGTCAAACAAAATCACCTCGCGACAAAATCACTCCATCACAACACATCCTGTTATTTTCTTTCACTTCATTATATCGAAACAATTCCCTTTAGCGCCGCACAGCAAAAAAAAAACCTCAATGATTGTTATCTGTGCTTTTTCCACGTCCTAAATAAATGGGTTACAAATTTGACGGGACACTAATACGCGCCCCCTCCCTCCCGCGAAGCCTTCGGCAGATCCTCCCCCGGGCGGCGGCAACTTCGCCGGAGGTAAAAAGTTCCTGCGCCCTGACAAGAGAAAGCGATTACTCGGATCGAATAGAAATAAAACGTTTCTCTGAGTTTGTCACCGACCGCCATGCATCGCCCCGCGATGGTGGGACTCGCCCTGCCAAAGTTGTTTTACAAAATCAGATCTGTGCAAAATTACATTAATGATATATATTTCTTGTAAATAAGTCAGTGATTGTCGTTTTTGTTTATTTTTAATAGATACACGAGGGCGGTACGATAAGTACTTGGCCTACAAAAGAAAAACGAAAATTTTGAAAAAGTGGCGATTTACTTCTCAAAATAGTCTCCCTTTAGCACGATACACTTGACGTGAAAATACGTTTTCTCGAGGTCTGCAAAGTAGGCCTCCGTGGCGGCGATGACCTTCTCATTCGACTTAAATTTCTGCCCGGCGAGTGACTTTTTCATGTTTGGAAACAAAAAAAATTCGCATGGACCAAATCTGGAAAATACGGTGGATGGGGGAGCAGTTCGTAGTGCAATTCAACCAATTTGGCCGTGGCGACGGCGGAGGTGTGAGCCGGTGCGTTGTCATGGTGGAAGAGCACTCTTTTCTTCGCCAATTGGGGCCGTTTTTCTGCAATTCGGCGTCGAATTGACCCAATAATTCGGTGTAGTAGATCCCTGTGACCGTTTTGCTCTTCTTCAGGCAGTCAATGTAGATCATACCTTGTGAGTCCCAGAAAACGGTGGCCATCACCTTTCCAGCCGATAGGACAGTCTTCGCCTTATTCGGAGCACGTTCGCCGGATGAAGTCCACTGTTTCGACTGTTCCTTGGTCTCTGGTGTGTACCAGTGGATCCATGTTTTGTCGACGGTCACGAAACGACGCAGAAACTTCTTCTGATTGCGCTTAAACAGCGTCAAACACTGCTCCGAAGTTTCGTTTCGCTTCGTTTCCATTTCAACTTTTTTCCATAATAAATCAATTATCAGTACTGTTAAATCGAACGCGATACCACGAGTTTGATGGGTTCTACTTGCATCCTTCGTTTTCCAACCTTACCTTGATACTTCTTTATTCACAGAGCCCGTGTTTGTATCTTTATTTATACAAGATAAACTTCATCAGAATCTCTTGACATAAAGTACATGAAAATAATATGATAACGTGCTTAAGATATTTCATTAGAGCGCGTATGCAAACTTTGAGAGAGCAAAGGCAAAATTTAATATTTACCAACGTTTAAGACTAGCGAAATTCTCGGGACTAGAACTACACGTACTCTGGCTTACAAATATTGCAAAGCCATAAATATAGGCGGTACATAATTAAGACTTTCTCGGTGAGACCTGGTGAAGTTATTACAGGAATGTTGGCATTTTTTCAGAATTGAATAATATTTTTATACACTCGCTATAACCAAGGCAAAGTTTGCTCGTTAAGTCAAGAAAGCAATATTTTTAGTCTTTGTAAAACGGGTATGATGATATTAGATATACGTTTTTGTATATAACAAAAAATACTTTAATATACTTTTGCATTGTATATATATTTTTATTTAATTCAATATAGATCGTTTAATATTGGTATTGCTACTTGAAAGTTACTTGGGAATTCATGGAACCCGCATTTCCACTGGCAAACAATATAAGTTGCCATGGAAATTCTCAGTTCGACTTACCCAGGAGACATGTTCCTACAATTAGGTCTGGATGAAAATACCAATAAAGTTAATCTCTTTGTAAAATGAACACAGCCTGATCAATATTCTGCGCTGGGGACGACCCATAAAAATCGATCCACTCAGTTATTACCTAAAGATGTTAGTGAGGTGCACACCCCGATGTTGTATTTTGTAAACTCAATTTAGGCGTAAAATAAATTATTCCATGCTAAGCAATCAGCGATCTTATATTATATATTACACAATACATTGAAAATCCCCTTGGTAATACTACGAGCTCTATGTGAAAATATGTTTATCTTATAATCTACCAATTTCTAATATATTTTATGCTATTCCATGTTAAAATCAAACAGCATCATTGTAGATCCGTGTGACTGAAATATTAATTTGAAGATTTTTATTAAACGTTAGTGTTTTTCGCTTTATACATTATATTCAAATATTAACATATCCAATGCATTTAGTTTTTTGATAATTTTCTCATATTTAACTTCTTATATTTAAGATATGAAGGAAGGCGCAAACAATATATATTACATTGAATAATAAACTTGTTAAGGCTACATCCTTAGAATCTTAAACCCAATTTCATCTCTCTCGTTAATTTTAACCCAATATATTCTTATTGAATTAATCATATTTTCAACAAAATTCTGAATTATAATATAGTTAAAAAATAAAGCTAATGGTTGCATAGTAAAATAGTTTAACAAATTGCCTGCATTAGTTTTATTCTTATCGAAACCTCGCACACTATTGAATCAATATAAATGAACATATTTTTTCTGAAGATTGCTTTCTCGTACGCTAACCCCTTGCGCTGATAAAAACCTGAATTCTAGTAACCTCGGATATAAAGCATTTCCAATGTCGTTTATCTTCAACCCTTAACCAGAGCCAGTCTTGGCTCACTACATTTAGAAACCAGAGCTTATGTCTAGATTGTCACCATATTTAGCCACTACTGTAATAGATTTAACTGTTATTTACTATTTATTACATGCATGCAGGTATTTCGGATTCCAGCACATGGAATTATACTAATTTAGTTTTTGTACGAAAATCATGCAAGCATACGTTCAAATAATTTTTTTTTTTTAAATTAACCTGTTCAGCCTTTTAAAATATTTAATGTATAAACAAAACATGATCTTTATGAAAAAACTCGAAACTTGCAGATTATAGCGGGCGTTAATAATTGATTTCATTTCTTGGGTGTTTGCATTTTTGGGTGATGGATTAGAATATCTTTTTTTATTGTATGTTTTTTTCCTTGCCTTTATTTTTATGAAAATTGTTTCAGGACCAAAACGGAAACCAACAAGACGTCAGTTTATCAATTTATGAATGTTCGGGATAAATTATATTGAACAAATTGGTGACTAAAATCTTGAGAAAGAAGCAAGTTGAAATAACTCAATGACGCTTCAGATTACATGTTCACTTTACGTTTTGATATGGCTTATTTATTCTGGGTCTTTGAAATTGCTCACCAGTTAAAAATACATACCTTGTTCGATCACAATGCCTGAAATACACCCGAGTAACGATAAGATCTCCCTCTGAAATACAAGAATCGAAATGTCTTATGTAATATTCAAAGATTTATGACCGAGCAGACGAGCTATAGTCACTCCCGAGCTACATTTCTCGATTCAGGCGATATAAATATTTTCCAGTTATCTTGAATAAGGCCCCGGTGTGAGTTACACGAAAAAGCTCAGTTTATACCGTTTAGTCAGCCTTTATACTAGCGGGAAAGCCCCAAGAGAAAGAGAATCGTAAACCATCGATAGCCACAAAGATGGCGCCCCCCCATAAACTTGACAATGAGGATTCACTCTCTAGTCTTTTAAATGGCTTTTATTGCGTACGCATAAACGTGGCTTAGCTCGGTGCTGAAACCGAGCTAGTGTCGAAATTAAAGAGCAATAAAAATATATTAAGCACACAGTTACTTCCGTTATTAATAAGAAAAATCTTTATCGTCTAATTTATGGAATGCAATTAAATCTTGTACCACGTTGTCCGTATGAGATTCTGATCTGAAGTCCAAAGTAATTCAGCTTTCGCTTCAGTGCTCCCCGAACTAAGAGATTCCCTGAAAGTCATTGATTTTATCAGGGCTTGAAAACCTTTTACCTTTCAGACTGAGTGGATACTAAGCCTTTAAATAAATGACACCTGCCATTCATGTACTTCTCGCTTCTGTGAAATACTTAATGTCTATATATTTTATTGATTTATTAAAATAGAAAATTAAGTATATTGCTATTTCTTAAACATACAAAGACAAGTAAGAAACTGCAGCACATTCTAACAATGATATATTGAAGTAATTAGTGATATTTACAAGGCATACTTTTTAAAAGTCTATCAAATATATAAAAAATTTAATACAGCCTGTTTTTTTTCTGTATAGGATATGTATTTTATTTTTATTATTATGTTTGGGATAAATAGTAATTGTTCATCAAAGTTATTTCTTAAAATCTTACTATAAATTAAATCAAGTTTTTCATAGTAATTTTTAAATTGTACTTTTAGTCAGTATTTATCATGAAAAAAACAAATTTACTATTATATTATTTTTTTTTTGTGTTATTATTTACACAAGGATGTTATTTCATCTGAAAGAAAATTTAAAAAAATAATTATATTCAATTAAACGAGTTACAGATCAAAATTTGTTGACAATATTAAAATACCTATTTCTCAACCTTTACTGTGAACAAACTCCCTCATTTATAACGACTAGAAACTTAATTATACTCAAGTATATGTAACCTAAATAGTAAACACAAGTAGACTAACTTTGTCATCAATCCAATGTCATTTGTGAAATGCTTCTTTTCATCAGAAAACTGTTTGGATACCCAAGAGAGTAAACCTCAATTATTTTTGGCAAAGACATTATTTTCCAGCGTTTATGTACGTTTTATCAAATATACATTTTGTACGTCAACATAAAAACTTGAGAGTGACATGCTCCTTGGTAATTCAGTAAATGCGAGCGTCTAATATTTTCTATGAATAAATTTTAACAAATTTAATATTTGTCTGGCAGTGTGTTACGTGAAAATACAGAAAAAACTGAGTTCCACTGAAAGTTGGGATTTACAGCGCACTTCCGCTTTCTCTTGTTACGCAAACTGCAGGCACAAGTCCTTTTAGAATATTACACAAAATCTTCTCGCTCTACATACGCGGTGTCTTGAAACTCACGATAGGGTCAATGAAAAAAAAATGGCTATCATTCATTACTTTTATCGAGACACTTATTTTTCAACCCACGTCGTACTGGTATATTTTGTAAAAGTATTTTTTTCCTGAGCGCTTGATTATAGAAATATATTATTAAATTTAGTAAAATGTATGTTGTATAGTATGTTTTTATTTGATTAATATTATCTGGAAATTAAGTCTTACTGTGTCATTATCATAAAAATCTTATATTTCTTTTTTTTAGTACTTGAAACATAAATTAGACTTTTGCGAATAATCATATAGGACTCAATAATATGGTTTGTACGATTTCAAGGATAAAGATCTATTTTTTTTTTTTAATAAATTTATAATGGAAAATAATCATAAGCTTTTTTCTTAAATTTTTTAAAGCTTTTGGAAAAAAAAATAATTGATATGAGTCGATATTTTGTTATTACTAATATGATAAGGCACATTTTTTTTTTTTTTTTATTTTTTTTTTATTTTTTTTTTTACTGTCGGCCCCGGGCAGCGCTGTGGTACTACTTCCGGGTGCCGACAGCTGGTCTTTTAATATATAATATAATCATTCATTCGTGAGGGGGAGTTTCCCAGGGAGCGCACTTTTCGCTGCTCCCCAGTCTGCCTCCCCTCCCTTCTATTCGTCTCTGGCATTCTTTGGTGCGCTGAAAAACATGAAAGCTGAAAAGCATGAAAAAGATGTCCCGTGCTCTTCAGCTCTCGATCCTCTTCAGCGCCGTTTTTGTCCTGTCCGTGGGCTTCTCCTCAGGTCGGAGCTCTGGAGGCTATTTGGCGTTGCCTCTCGAGCTCCTCCCTTCGGGTCATGGTCTTCTCGGCAAAGGAGACGACTCCGTCCCAAGCTCGCTGGTCCTTGAGCATGGACGGCACTAGCTCGTCCGCCGTCCAGACGATGCCAAGGCTGTTCCGGAGTCGCCATCGCTCCACTTCGGTCGCTCCGCAGTTGAAGAGGGCGTGCTCTGCGTCGTCGCTGTAGTCGTCGCACAGTGGGCAGCTCACGTCGACAGGTCGGCCAATCTTCTCGAGGTAGCTACCGAAGCAGCCGTGCCCCGAGAGGAGTTGGGTCAGCCTGTAGGTGACCTGGCCGTGTCGTCGCGAGATCCACGGGCGGATGTCCGGGATGAGCCTTCGCGTCCAGCGCCCTTTGGTGGATGCCGCCCATCGCTGTTGCCAAGTCTCGGTGACGTCTGCCCTCGCGCTGGTCCTTATAACAACGAGGTCTTCCTTCTGTTGTCTCGCCTCGTAGATCTTTTGGCGTTCTCGGGCCATCAGATCTACCGGCGGCATGCCAGCTATCACCAGAGCTGCGTCTCCCGAGATCGTGCGGTAGCCGCATATTATCCTGAGCGCTGCTCTGCGCTGGACGCTGGCCAACATATTCCTGTAGTGGGAGATCTCCATCGTGTTTGCCCACGTCTCCGCACCGTACAGGATCTGTGACATCGTCACGCTGGCCAGCAGTTTCCGTTTAGATTCCATCGGTCCTCCCACGTTGGGCAGCATTCTTGCTACTGCCTCAGTAGTTCCAGCAGCCTTCCGAGTAGTCCGTCGTATGTGGTCCGTGTACTTCAAAGAGGTGTCGAAGTACACGCCCAGATATCGGGCGGACCTCTGCGGGACTATTTGTGCCCCACCCACGGTGATGTTAGGTGTGGGGTACTTTCGTCTGCCACAGAGCATCACCGCTTCCGTCTTGTGGCAGGCGAGCTCTAATCTGTTCTCCGCAAGGCTGTGGGAGATTCTCCTGAGGGCTTCATTTGTTCTTGCCTCCAGTTCGTTGATCGTTTTCGCTGAGACGACAACGCCAATGTCGTCAGCGAATCCTATCTCCTCCGCTCCCTCCGGCAGCTCCGTGTTTAGTACCGCGTCGTACATCACATTCCACAGCAATGGTCCGAGGACGGAACCTTGCGGAACTCCGCACGTGAGGTGTCTCGCGGCTGGGGGGGCACCTGCTGTGGAGTAGCGGACGACACGGTCCTCGAAGTAGCTGGCGATGGTCCGGCGGAGGTAAGCAGATATGCGCTTTTTTTCCAGTGCTCCGAGAATGATGTCCCAAGAGGCACTGTTGAAGGCGTTTCTAACATCGAGGGTGATCAGGAGACAGTACTCGCGCGTGCACCGCGTCCCGGCGTTAGCTTCCTTCATCCTCCGGTGGACTCTGCTAATTGCGTCTGCAGTCGATCTGCCCCTGCGGAACCCGTATTGGGCGTCGGATAGTCCGCCGTTTTCCTCAATTTCTATTTCAAGTCTGACCTTGAGCAACCGCTCAAGCAGCTTGCCCAGTCCGTCCAACATGCATAGTGGTCTGTAGGACGAGGGCAGGCCTGCCGGTTTGCCTCCCTTGCGCGCCAGCACTAGGCGGGCTGTTTTCCAGCATCTCGGAAATGTGCGTTCGGCAAGGCACTGGTTGTATACAGCCAGCAGCGCTGAGGGATTTTCTCGCACGGCCAGTCTGATGGCTTCGTTCGGGATGCCATCTGGGCCGGGTGCTTTACCGTACGGAAGTCTTTTGGCCGCCTCCCGTAGTTCAGCCATGTTGAAAGGGTGGGCAACCTCTGTGGCAGCGTCAGGTATGGGGTTCATCATAGGAGGGCGAGTAGGGAATAGAGCGTCCAGGATCGTTTCCAACATCCCTGGCAGAGTTATCCCTGGAATTGCCTCCGGAATTCTTAATTTCTTCCTCACAATTCGATACGCCCTGCCCCAAGGGTCGTTATCGACTTGTAGGCAAAGGTCCTTCCAGCACTTCTCTTTGGCTGCCTTGATAGCGAATGCAAACGATTGTCTAGCAGCTTTGGCGTTGGCCATCTCCACGGTGCAATCGAGAGTGCCTGCTTTGCGACGTCGCTTGCGCTGGAGCGCACGTCTGGCAGCAATTGATGTTCTGCGTAGGGCTGCAATGTTGTCATTCCACCAGTATACAGGTCTTCTCGTGGGGTGGTTGCTTCTTCTTGGCATTGACTCGTCGCAGGCATCGCTTACTCGCTTGACCAGAGTTAGCGCTGCTTCTTCCAGGCTCCCTGCCTCGGTTTGCGGGTTGTTAGGCGTTGCAAATTTCTTAGAGAATCTGTCTAGATCCATCTTCGCCAGGTTCCAGGACGGTGTTCGATCTGGTGCTGATGTTGCATTGTATAGGGGGTTTCGGTCGAGGATTTCGTAAGAAATGTATAGATGGTCGCTCAACGACTCGTCTTCAAGAACCCTCCAACCTCGAAGCGCACGTGCAGTTCTAGGGCTCGCGAAGGTGACGTCAATCACTGACTCCGACGTTCTTCTCCGGAAAGTGCTGCTATCTCCCTCGTTGCATGTTACCAGACCAAGTCCAGCCGTCATATCTGCAAGTGCTGTGCCTCTTTTATCCGTTGTCCTCGAATTCCACTCCGCGGCCTTGGCGTTGAAATCGCCAGCGAGGAGTACCTCACCAGGGTGCGCCCTGATGTCTTGCTCAAGTTGGGCGAGGTACGCCTCGTATTCTGCCAATGTCACATTTGGTGAGATATAGCAGCTATACAGACGTACGCCACAGACCCGGATCCAGGTGAAGCCGTGTCCGCTGGTTCCAACCTCTTCGATGGGCGTATTGCCGAAAGTGACTACAGCCGTCTTGCCTGTTGTGTCGCTTGTCCATCTGCTGTTCTCCGGAGGTGTACGGTGCTGCTCACAGATGATGGCGATGTCCGCCCGTGTCTCTCGCGCTTTCTGATCCAGCAGCGACTGTGCAGACTTGCAATGGTTCAGATTAATCTGTATGACGTACAGAGGCATGGCGCTGCTGTCTGTAGGCCTTCAGGTATTTCCTGAAAGCTGCACACTGTCCACTCCCTTTCGCGTGGTCGCTTCTCCCCCCTTGGGAAGCGCACGTGGAGCACTTGGGATTGTTGTGGCACTCCTTGGCCTTGTGGCCAGGCCGGCCACAGGTGAAACACTGTTTACTTCGGTCCTGGCCTCTGCATTGATGGGCTGCGTGGCCAAAGTCGAGGCACCTAAAGCATTTGGGGATGTTCAAGTGTTCTCTCACTCGGCAGCTTACCCATCCGACGCGGATCTTGCCCACCGCAATGAGAGATGTTGCTGCGCGGGTCGCGATGTCAACCAGGCCTGTCCGTGTTCCATTCCGGGCCGGGAGGAACTTAACGGCACTGGTCGTGTCCGGTGGGCATCCTCCGTGTGTCGCTAGTGCAGTGATCAATTCATCCTCGGTCGTCGATTCATCTAGGTTGTGTACTTCGACTGTCGTTGTGGTGCCGAGGCTTTTGACGCTGGCATTCTCGCCGAGAGCGCCAGCTACCGCCTTGGTCAGTCTGGTTGCGGACTCAGTGTCGGCTCCCTCCAGCTCGACTATGATGAACCCTGCGCGGGTCTTGCGGACAGTCCGGACGTTGGCGCCTTGCTCATCCGGCCTGACCGCAGTCTTCACCGCGGAGATCGTCTCTGCGGCGGTCTTCCCGTTGAGGGGACGTATCTCCACGGCTGGCATTTTTCGCGCCGGGAACCGCATTCTGGTCTGCGGGGGTTCAGGAGGGCGCTTTTTGGCGGCCCGCCTTTTGACGATGATGAAGTCGCCGTCGTCGTTCTTCGCAGAGTCTGTAAGCGCTGCCGGCGGTGCTGCTGCTGCTTTTGATGGTGGTGCTGCTGCTGCTGGTATCCGTGTTGCTTTTGACACTTTTGTCCGCGGTGCTGCTATCGGTGCTGCTATCGGTGCCGCCGCTGCGGTCTTCTCGGGTGCTGCTGCTGCGGTCTTTTTTGTTCCTACTATTGTTGTTGCTGTTGCTTCTGCGGGGGGCTGTCGCCGACTATGTTGCGGTTTGGCCGCTACTTTCCCCGTTTTGTATGTGGGAGGATTGCATGTCGACTTACGCGCGGGGACGGCTGCCGCCATGGCATATGTCCCAGGTAGCGAGGCCCTTGAGGTCGTAGGTCTGGAAGCGGGTCTGGGTGCTGGGGTGGTCATGGTGCGTGCAGCGACACGCTGTATACACAGCCGTGTTACCGAGCGTAGCTTCTCGATTGCCGCCTTAAGCGCTCGATTGGTGTTTGGCCTGAGCAGCTCCTCCATTTCCCTGGTGAGTTTTTCCAGCTGCCAGGTAATTTCCAGGTCCAGAACTGGTAGCATTTCTTTATTCGCGCCTAGTTTTTCTTCCGATGTTTTTATTTTTTGTGGGATTTGTTTTGAAAGCGCCATCTTTTGGTCATCCTACAAGTACGTCGGTACTACAGACAGCGACTCAGAAGGTAACTGGATTAGCTAGATAACTAGAATAATCTAAAATAATCTGGGTGTAGAATAATTCATTTTATAATAATAATTCATTATATAATGATCCTGGTGTAGAATAATTCAGGATGGTCCATCCGTAAACACCCAATGTAACCGGTGACTTGTGCGGGCAATAAGAGGATCTCGTGTACAACTTCTTTTGAGGTTATGTTTTGTACGAACTTTTTAGAAGATAGTCGAAATAATTGGCAGATCAGTCAAACAATTTTCACAAAACCCTGCTGTGGCTTCACTATTCACTTGTGCCGTTCACTGTTTGTCGGATGGCCGGTATTTCATCCAGGTTTCTATATATTTGTTCGGAGCTCTTTGTTAGGACGTGCTTGCTGTCACTGCTTAAACACCTTTTACAGGCACATTAGTTCACACATAGAAGATGATTAAAGAAATTCTCAGAAAAATATCATCGTGATTTGTGTGGGATTTGAACCCACATCCCCAGGCTTACATGGCCGGTGTACTGACCATTTTACTAACGAATCACATTCGTTAATCGAGAATTTTTAACAATCATACTCTACATATGAGCCAATGTGCCCAGGCCAACCAATATTAAATGATATTTTTCTGAGAATTTCTTTAATCATCTTTTATGTGAACTAATGTGCCTAAGCCCGTAATGGGTAATAAATACGCACTTGATTGACGTTCAATCCAAAAAATAGACATATCTATATTTTGTGTGTGTAAACATATAGAAAAAATATATATATGGATACACTGTATTAAATTTTTTAACTTATAAATAAAAACTAAATTATATTTTTATAAGTCACCCTGTATAAAGTGCAGGCTCCGGAGTCACCCCCGCGGGGCGCTCGGCTGACGCTCCGAAGACATATCCTCGCGGATCCACGTGAGCTGGTGAGGAATGAGTTTATGACATTGGATAAGGGATAAGGCGACACCACGTGCCGCGGTCCCGAGCACGGACATTTTTCTATTTTATTCAAGATGGAGTACATCCAATTTTCCAAGCCTTATCGCCTCTAAGACTGAATATACAGGGTGAATACACACTGAACAGAAATTTAATTTGCGACACGTATATATCATATTTTAATTCAATAGCCGAATATTCACTGATTAATACTAAAAGTTCTTGCCAAAACAAATTTATATTTTAATAGAATATACGTTTAAAATAAGCCTCTTTTAAAAAAAACTGTAATGTATTGTGTCATCTTTTTATTAATTGCATTAACAAAACGGTTATTGGAACTTTCAGATTAATCATAGCTCATGTTTATAAACAAGGGGGGTGTCAGTTAATTTATTAATTATAAAAGAGAAAAACGTAAATAAATATTAACACGTTTTATTTGAATTAGTAGAAATATGTGAAAAAAATAATCACTTTGAACAAAATTTGGATATTACGTAGTGCGTTACTTATATTGAAGATATTTTTAAATTTTACAAAAAAAATAGTGTATCGCAGCTTGCTTAAATTGAAATTTAGTATATGAATAAGAATATTTAAGCTAATAGATTCCAGTTTATGCTGAAATAAAATATAGTTTAGTTCAGTTTTCTTCAGTCACCAGGCTCAGAGCTCAAATAACAGTAATTTATTCAAATCGCACATCAACATTTTAAGTCATCCCGTGCGGGTTTGTGCCACACAGGCACGTAGGATTATTTGTCCTTGCTTACTAGCCCGAGATTACAAGAATCACAAAGCGAGCCTCACACGTGTCGAATCTTATTTGCTCGGAGGTCGGAGGTAAAGCGCTTAGCGCACACGTGTCCTGAAAAACATATCAAAAATGCCCCGGAGTCCACGTCCTAAAGACCCCCTTGTTCCTTCTATTTTTATATGGACCCCAAGCCCAGTGATGCCTTGTACGTGGCTACATCGACTTTTCACCCTCTGCTTATTGTCTTTAAGTTCTCAGGACTCTATTGGTTTGGCAATAACTCCATGAAGAGAGAGATCAAAATGTGCGTTCATATGTTATAACAGCTACTGTTATGTAAGGTCATTATTAACGAAGATTCTAAGTATAACACAGCCGAGTAAGATCAAAGTTAACATATAATTAAAATATGCTTTAAAAAATTGCGATATTTAAACAATGCTATGCTGTATGTATTTCAGTAAATATTTTTGAAAACATCATAATATGTGTTTGATAAACGGCACTGGAAAGTTTCAAAGAAAATATGTTTTATTTTTCTAGATTGATATTTCTTAGTTGTAATTTGAATAGATTATCTGACTTTCTCGATATTGAATAAAACTAAAAATTTCTCTAAATTTTGTTGTAATATCAAAAAACAATAATTGAGAATCCTTTTAAAAAGGTTTTGGTCGCATTTTTATTAAAAATTCAATATATAACAAGAACAATTTCTTTCGCTCCAAAATCACTACATCTTACATCTCTAATATTATATTATATAATCAATCATAGTTTGCATATAAAAATTCATGTAATATCAAAATAAACAGGATCATTCATAACACGGTTATAAAATAAAATTGAATTTTTTTTCTCTTTGTATATTATAAAAACATACTTTACCTTGTCAAGCTAAATTCTTTGAGAAAAATATTTCTACATAATTTATTCCATTTCTAATATCACATTCATTCTATTAATTTCCAATTACATCGAATATCCATTTACAATTACCTCTTACAACAATCTTTTGTAAATGTCGTTAATATTCGACACCTTCATAAAATGTCATAAAGGCGTACCCAACCATTTTTGATAGACCCAATTTCTAAACTTTATTTAAAATAATGCGACAAAAAATTACTTTTGGAGTATCTCGATAAGCGAGTGTGTTGAAAAAATAATCAAGACAGAAATCGGTTTAGTAGAGACGGAAATCTAACTGATACAAAGTTTTTGCATAATTGCTTTGTAAATCACCAGTCCGCCACCACTGCAATAGGCGAGATGTCCCCGGAGACCGTTTTACACGATGTACTAAAGAAAACCGTATCCTGAATATTGTATAAAAGCCGACGTTTTTACATGCGACATTCAAATGTTAACTTTTTTACTATTGTATGCTTTTTATGTTCAAAATATCTAATTGGTACTCAATAAAAAATGAATTAGTAAAAAGTAGCTTCATCTATCTTACTAGAGATTCTATTTATTTTTCAATGGAAATATTGTTTTTTTTTCTTCTGAAATAAAACTCGAAATCCCATGGTCTATAAACAAGCGTGCTTTACCATCGGAAATTGGGGGGTTGGACTATTTACAAACTTAAACATAAAGTATATTGCAATCCAATATCAAAGCACACACAATGCTCTTGCTTGTTATCTTGTTAATTGTTTATCATGGTTTATTTTTTTGGTTAAATATAATCTTTCAATGTAAAAATATTAGTATTGTGTACGATTGTAAGAATGTGCTAACATAATATAATTTCAAAAAATAAACATGAATGATAAAAACACGCATTTAACAAAATTCTTGGATGTGTTCTTTTGTGTTTGTCCAATCTGCGTGTTCTACATGCCTACGGCTAAGCCCTCCGCGTGTAATCCGCTGCTGGATGAAGACGCCTCGCACGTCAGGCGCCGCCTGTTTGTACATTATCTCGAGCTAAGCCGGGCCGTGTAAGACGGTTCGGGCGCAGGTCCGCCGCCGATAAGGGGCTTATTGCCCCCGGAGCTGAATAATTCAGGAGCCCCCCCGGCCGGCCTAACGAGGGAGGACACTTTGCCCGGAAAAACGCCCCGAGCCGCCCCTGACCCGCCCCCAGCCGCCCCCAGCCGCCCCCGCCGCCTTCTGTGGCGCATTCTCGGTGTGATCGCTCGGTTTTATGGCTGTAATAGTTTTACCTTTGAGACAATTTCAGGAGCACCAGCCAGTTCATTCAGAAACTTAAACCGCTTCCTTATACTCATATGACAGTGCTTTTTAATAAGTATGCCACTTTTATAAAAAAAAACGTACATTTTCTTTTAATAAGATGACAAAAACCTTTGACTGTAACTTTTGGGTTTAATTTTGCATGTCATAAAAAAGCTTTAAAAACAAATTTATACAAAATTATCTGCGCAAGTAAATCGTGAATTAATATATTATTTATTTTTCTATAGAACTTCAGGAATGTGTCACTGGGTGGGAGTTCAAACGGGAACGCAAAAGAGCAAAAGACTTATCCATAATAAGAAGTAATATCAAAGAGAAATAGAACAGATCCGCTCACATACTGTGATTCACATTTCATAAAATATAATATATTCTATAAAACATACATTATTCATCGAGTTTTTGGTTTCATAAATTATTCATCTAGACAGGCATACAATATCATAATATAATCTTTACGTTTGCGGATTGTTATTTAAACATTTGCGAAAACCGCATCGGCCTCTCCGATCAAACTGAACTTTGGCAGGCGCGATTTGGTTCCAGAAAAAACCTGCAGCTCGATTCGAGAAATTCGATCTGCTGTACTCGTGCAGGTCAGAATTTAAAAAAATATTGCGTATGCGTCACGCGAACCTGCGTTCTCTGCGACCTTCAACGGAGCCTTAAAAATGTGGAGGCTTTGGCGAGCAAGCGGGACTTGCCACGTGATTAAAAAAAAACACAAAAAGCAGAAGGCTTTATTAATTACAAGAGGCTCATTTACGGCGGACTTTTCAGACTTTGAGAGGACGGATCGCGAGACCTCACAATGGACTCGCCCGCCGTTTTTTTCAGTCTTTAATTTAAAAGCTTTGAGAAAGTTATGAATACCCATTTTTCTTTCACATCTAAGACTTAAACTTCTTTAAAATAATATAAAAATTAATTTATTACGACAGTTTTTTTTTGTTTCGTAAGAGCAAGCATCTGAGTTCTTCAGTTTTTTTTTTTTGTAATATTGTAATGTATAACTTCAAATGAGTGGCGGGGATTCTGGATTGTATTTCTTCATTTCATTTGCAGCATCGAATGAGAGCTTTCAAGGGACTTTCTTGTCGTAAAATATAAAAATATCTGTTTACGTCGTTATGTCACGAACCTAGTTGCTTTCAGAATACAGGAATATGAACGGGACCCTTTTTACGGCCTTCCATCTTCGAGAAATATATAAATATGCCAACAGCAGACAACCATAAAATAAAAACACAAGAACATAAAATATAATAAATTATTTTCAATTTAAAAATAAGCTTGAGTAATGTTTGTAATTAACGCTGGTTACAATTTTCTCATCTAGTATTTGCTTGTTTTTTGTCTGAATACATTGGATTTTCTCTGCAAATTCGCTCTCGAGATTCCGTCCGTAAGTCGTTTTCCTTATTAAGATCGTTTGATGAATTTGTGTGTCTTAGCACTCAGGGTATGTTTCATGTGGCAGTAATATTTTTACGTCACCATGCCGAAGCTACTGTATAGATAAAATAAGATTTACGATGTTTTTGAAACGCAAATGCGTGCGCCATGCTTTTCGCTTTACATACACTCCGCGAACGCTCCGCATTGTTAAACACATTCGCAAAATATATTTGTTGAATCTCCCCACCAGATATGAGAGAGAATTATCATGATGTATCATTACGAATGTGCTCAAAATATTATGTAGGAGTATGTGGAATTTTTTTTTATCAGTGAACATGTCCTGAAGTATGCTTTTGAGTCATTCTCAGAACGACATCAAAAATATAAATTAGCAAACAGCAGCTGTTTTTTTTTTTTTTTTTTGTATGGAATTTATTTTTATTTTTACGTCAAACAAATTTTCTAAATATAATTGCAATATATATACACTCGACGGATCATTTCAAAAATTTTAATGAAATACTTCTTTTGATACAACAATACTCATCTTTGAATTTTGTATAACATTAATGCATGAAGACTTAATAAATATATTGTCAAGATATTCATGTAACTTTTTTTTAATGAATATAATTATATGAGTAATTTTTTTTTTTATGTAAATTTGTAGTCAATATTTATTTAATGACATCGATCAAAGCATTTAAATGTGGTCGAGCAACGCTGCATATTTAATTCGTGTTTATATCCGATGGTGAAAAATGCGACTTCCCGTTTCAGTATATGCGTGACTGTGGTGGTGCTCAACGTCCACTTCCGGTCGCCGCAGACGCACCGCATGGCGCCATGGGTCAAGCGGGTCTTCATCCACATCCTGCCCCGCCTGCTCTTCATGAAAAGGCCTCAGTACAAGTTCGACACCACCAGGTGAGTGAATATCAACTAATTAATAAATACATGAAAAAGAAAGTGGCGTGCGGTCCATACAAGTGCATACAGAAAAATCTCAAAAAAATATTCAAAATATATTGTTTCATGATTCATAAACTATGGAAGTTTGAAATATGCCTCGATTGTACATTTTAAAACTATTTACTTGATTTGGATTCCATGGTTTGTTTGAAGCCATTATTTTTGAGTGCTACAAGGGTCACAATTTTCTGCCCTCAAACGTTTCGGTTTTCATTTTGTTAAGAGATTTTCCTGAAAATTGTTTCAGCACAAGTAACGAAACTTTGTAGGAAAGAAAAATTCAAGCACCTCCATACCCAAAAAAATATTCCTCAAAATTATATAATTAAATTATGCGTACTTAATATAATTATCAAATAATATCGTTTACTTTAATACTATTTACATATTACTGATTTTTGCTACAATCTACGCACAACAAATGTAGTTAATATCAATAATGTGGATTGGATATTCAATACAATGTTTCATATTCAACGCATGGTTAAATATTATGCTATACTACACCCAAATCATTACAAATATAGTTTCATATTCTAATTTATAATTGGTTTATAAATTAAAACATCAATTTCGTTTAATTTAGACATTCTTTTTTAATCAAAAACAAAACTTTAATAAACGTAACTTTATAAACCTGCGATAAACGAACCTGCGAACACCTGCTCGTTCAATTAGTTATTTTTTTCTGCAAACATTCAACTGTTGTATGCACAGCTCGCATCGCATTAAATAAATATAGGTATCTAAAAGTATAACCCAATTTTTTTCATTCTTTGAAATAAATGCAAAAATCCTTGTCCTAATTACTTGAATTGCAAATATTTATATCGAGTAAACGTTGACTCGGGCCTAGTGAAAATTAAAACCACATTCACAACATCACCATTAGTACACAAGCCATAAATCCCGGTTTACCTTACATGAATTTTAATGCATTAAATGTATTATCTAATTTACGTGTTAAGTCAAAATTTTAAACACATGAAAAATTTACGTATACAGCCTAATATAAATTATTCTGATGCTGTTAATTCTGATGTTCATATACGTATTGTGATTAATATAGTAGTTGTTTTAATGTAAAACGGAAAAGCGTTTATGTTAATGTGTATGGGTACTTAATTTGTAGTGCATATAAAAAATCTAAATATAGTCATTACTACTTCAAATCTTAATTTTAAAATGTTTCACAATATTATTTATATAATTTACAAGGGTAAGGTTGTTGAACATTAAATTTTGATTTATAATAGCTCCAAAGAAAAATTGGTAGGTTTTGACATTTAATTTCTTGGGTTTTGAGCTGCTTCATGTACATTCTTTGGTCTTCATTCCGGGACTATCTTCGGAAACAACTTAAAATATGTGAATCGATCAAAATGCGTATTATTTATACAGCAACTTGCTATGACTAAAAGAAGAGAAAAAAGCGGCTTTAATACATTTTTACACAATTTTAATTTATATGACGATTTCCGAAGTGTTTTTATTTTTTCATAAATTAAAGGTATATTATATATTTTCGCTAACATAAAGATGTCCACGACAGACCGATTTAATTTGTAATACTTAACATTTGAACTTCACATACAAATAGGCAATCAACAAAGAGATTTTTGTTTTTTTAGTACTTTTGCCATTCGAGGGGTAGTTTTTTTTTTGTTGCTTCTATGGGTGCATAACGAAGTTTAAACAAGGATACAACAATCACCAGGTGCTTCGTAATATATTTTTTGATGGTAGTGCACGCGTAAGTGATGACGTGACGTCACCCAGACTGCAGCTTTTACCCACCCCCATGCATTCATGGTGGTTGAGCTGCGGTGGAAAACACGGGAAAACTCGGGAAAACTCGGTCACCACGCCTGACTGCCATTAGCCCATGCCGTACGTGGTGTTATCAAATAACGATAAATAAATAAACTGAAAACGTGCTAATATCCGCCTCACTCTGGATTTCCGGGCTTCTGTAAATATAGCGGATCTATATGACGCCCCAATTCAATTTTCATTTTATACTGCAGCTATTAGACAGCTAATGATTTTCATGAACACACTGAAATGGTGGCACTAAAATGCTTTTCAAAGCCCATCTTCATAATATTAAGAATATTTGTGTCAAGTGCATGAACATCGTTATAACACCTCAAACACAGAGTTTAAAGATATCATTAAAAATATATGTAGTGCGGTTCCTCAACATAATATTTTTTTAATATAATGTGGTATCAGTTTGGCGTTTTGATTAAAAAATATGACAGTTTATAAATAATCTCCATGTACTATAATTTACTCCTTTTTGCTGTTGTACTTTTATTAAAAAAACATTCAAACACAAACAGTGTATCCCTAGCGCTAATTACCTATTTATAATAATATCATTAACAATATTTATCGAATATATTTATTCTAAAAATTAACAAAATTTCGAAAATATATAATTACTACCTTCGCTTTGGATTTTTTTAAACACTTTTAATTTACTTCAATATTTTTTAATTAAAATTTAAACAGCTTTTGTTTGCCTTTCTTTAAAAATGTTTACGTTAATTACTTATACGAAAATGAAATATTCGTATTTGTTATTTATAGCTTGAATAAGTTTTAAATTACATTTAAAAATATTTTATGAATTTTCACTCAGGATATATGTATTTTTAAACTTTGTAAAATGTAGCTAAGCAGGCTACACCCAACTTTTAAAATTATGTTAAAAATTATAAGGCTTTTAGTCATATTACGGTCACCTGTTGGTTATACTTTTCTGAGTACAAGTCACAAACAATAATGCAAAAAAAAAATACATAGCACAGTTCTAGAAGACGCCAAACATGCTCAAAACACAGCCCACTGTATCATATGCGTAAAGTCAAATACAAATTACCCAATTACTTACTATTTACGTAAACATACATAACCCGCAGTTACAATACATAATGGCGGCGCCGGGTTATTTATAACACCGCAGTTCAGGTAACGAGCTCCATTATCAGAATACAATTTATAAGTATTCATTGCTCCTGTCGGCTTCTGCGCGTAAATTTAGGTCGGGAGTCATGAATTACCGCGATGAACGATGGCTGCGAACAGTTTGTGGCTTCGGGCGTCTACCCAATTCGCAGCCATTAATTCGCCTCTACCTGCACCTACCCCCAGCCTCCCCCTCCCATACACCCAGGCGTACAGAACCTCTTCAAATTGTGTACAAATCTCTTGCCCCCGACACTGGAGCCTTGCACCTAATGAAGCGAAGGTTTACTCAGAGGCTTTCAGCATTCCCGCTGAAGCAAATTTTTGCTTTCAGTGCAAATTTATACGAATTCAACTCGGTTTTATATCAAAGTGTACTATGCAAGTAATTGCTTTATTATTGTTAAGGGTATCTTTTTTTTTATTATTAAATTCGTGCGTTTGAATTGTATCAAAGCATTTTTTTTTTCGTTTGACTGCGCGGTTTTCAGGCTATGGCGAGGGTTCGCAGCATCAGCTGCGAAATCAATTCGCTGCTTTGAAGTCACACTTAGTTGGCCGCGTCAAACGCCGGCGTTTCAGAATTTCAGATGTCAACGAATTGTACAAATTACAAGTTCCGCCCGGCGAGCCGCGGCCCGACGCAGCCATGCGCGGCCTAACCTAACCTAACCTAACCTAACCCACCCGCCCTGCCGGGGACACCCCCGCATGCAAACAGTCATTTATTCCCTAGCCACCCGGTGCACAATATAAATGAAATTATTTTTTTTCATTTGAGACGCATTGTTTATCCTATCTTTCCACTTCTTTGACCGCTTGATAATGCCAAAGTGCGAAACCGGTCACCAATAAAAATTAACGCGTGGAAAACTCACTCCAGTATTTTTTTATGTACTATATGCATATTTACGAAATTTGTTATTTAAATCTTTTAGCGCATCAACCAACGGAGACGCTGTCTCCATAGATAGTAAGGGACGAATGTCATATAAGGGAGGGACGCTCCCTGGGAAACCCCCCTCACGAATGAATGAATTGTGTATGATTATTAGATATATTGTATAGCGCTGCAAAAAAAAGGTCTATAAGCTAAAGTTATAAATCTAAAAACCCAGTGAAACTTGTGCGACCATCAACAAACCTATCAAAGGATAGCCCCGAAACCGAATCATCGAAAACCCTTCTTCATCAAGTGTCTAAAGGGAAAATATTGTAGTGGGTCCCCGCGTATTTCTACACCGCAGTTTTATATGCGAAGAAAAAGTCGGCGTATTGCTGCTGCCCAATAGCATTATTATATAATCGTTTAGATCTGATACTCCTTCAGAAACAAGCTGCAGAAACAATACCAGGAGCCCCCACACCTCGACAAGGTACTTCCTTCCACAATCATTCTAAGTCCACTACTCCATTACCGATCTTTTACACATGCTCAGAGTACAGAATGGTAGCCATGCACAAGCAGCAGAATGGAGAGAGTGGGGAGAGAACAAGAATTTACAACAAAGTGTGGAGTTTAGTAATTTAGCTCACGTTTTGAAATACTGGCTAAAAGAGCTCAGGGGCAGTTTTGAAAGCACACAATGTCTGCAGGAAGTTTCCTTAATAGGGTTGTTGGTGGCTATGCGACTTCAGGATTAATTACGTTTCGCGTATATTAGCTCCGACACGGGACTGCAATGGCTGCATGCAAGTAGCTAGTATGCAAGACTTCTCTAGCGAAAGTTCACATACACTTGCAAATAGATACAAGATGGAAAATTAACGCAATTGTTTCAACTCCTCGAAATATCAACTTGAGAAGCTTTAAAGTATGATTTATACAAAAAATATTTAAGAAGTTCCCTTAAGTCTTGAAATCAATTATTGGATATTGGGTACATGAGTAATGATACATCTGATATGTGGTTGGTAGTATTTTTAATGTTTTCAATAAAATATTTTTTAAGGCAAATAATCACTGTTTTTTACAAATCGTTACATCCTGGTTTATAAATACGATTATAAAAAAGATACACCTCAATAATGTTTTATTATTATTAGAAAAACTACATAGTAACTAATGAATGAGTTACGTACATTCCAAAAAATACAGCATGCTACTGTAGTCCCTGGTATATTTTCAATCTCCGCGCATATTGCAAATACAATCAAAATTTTATTAATGGGATCAAATAAATGTTTCTCTGTGTTCTAGAATATTCACCTAGAACTAAGCAAATATTACAAATGAACAAACAGCACTCGCACGTAGTGTTAAATTTTAACTTAAACAATGTAACGATCCAGAACTGGAGTCATAAATTCCGATATACCGTTTAGAATGGAACCCTTTGCCTCAGTTCGAGAAAGCCATTTCGCAACGAATAAAACACAGAGAGATAAATGTGTGTTTCCTTTTCTTCTCAGAAAAACTAATTATGTTTTCAGTAATGAGCCTCTTGGCATAAAGACGTTAAAAAAACAAAATTATTCAAGAGGAGGTAACTTATAACTTTTTGTTTCAGGATGTTTTAAAAGTCAGCATGGTATGAAAAAAAAACTTCATTTAAATATATATATATATATATATATAAATAAATATTGAGATTGTACGTATGTGGGTCTATTGGGTATTGTGAAGAAGAAAGCCATTTGAAAGTCTGACTGACAATATTGGTTCAATTTAAGAGAAGCGAAAGTCTCTTTGAAATTATTGCGAAGTGAAAATCCATTCGAAAGTCTGACTGACAATATTGGGTCGATTTTTGAGAGGTGAAAGTTACGTGAAAGTGTACTTGAAATCATTTCGTTGATTTTACTGAAGAGAAATTTATTTTGAAAGTCTATCTGCTATTATTTTGCAGTGAAAAGCCATTCGAAAGTCTGACTGACAATATTGGGTCGATTTTTGAGAGGTGAAAGTTACGTGAAAGTCTACTTGAAATCATTTTGTTGATTTAAGTGAAGTGAAATCTATCTGAAAGTCTTGACTGACAATTTTGAGTAAGGTGAAAACTATTTGAAAATAACTCAACAGTATTTATAGCTCCGCTCAGATTCTTAACTGAGTCCTCGTTTTCGGTAAGCATGTGCACTTGCCGTTCGATTTTCAGCTTTAATATCTTACTCTGTTTAATGTCATTTAACAACTGCGGGTAGAATAATCCCGATTTCGATTAACCGTGGTGCCGTAATTATCCGTACCCTTCCAACCGTCCGAAAGCATTCTAAGGCTTTATCTCAGGATAAACAATAATACTCGGTAATTATGCCACCCCTTTCAATCTGAGGGTGAACTAACAAACATGTGCACATTGTATTTAAGCAATCAATTTGACGATTCATGATTCTAAGGCATAATTCCAATGTTATATCGTTGACATCGGATGTATTAAAAAACGGTTTTAACGGTTTAAAGATGGCTGTAAATTATTAAGATATACATTTTATAGAATACCAAACTTTGCTTATATAGACGCGGACATATTGGCTTCGCAAAGCTTTAAGGCTCTGCGTCAAAAAACGCCTACAAAAAACATTTTGGTAGTGAATGATTAAACATGATTACTTTGTTACACGCATAATGTTTCAGCTGAAAACATTTCATATGTTTCATCTCTACATATTTGTGCTTCGCTGTGTTCGTTAATTAAAAGGTTGGAGACAAGTAGAGCTCTCCCCTTAATCGGGACGTAGAAGTTCTATGAACTTCATTTCAGCAAACTACCGGGTGATACGAAACTAGAGGATTTTTCAGCCTTTGATGCAACATTAAAAACGAAAATTTCATCCTGTAAGAATAACTAAAACAAAATGTGTTTTTTTTTATTAGTCTATTTTTCATCAAGTGCCTCTCCTCAAAAGAGGTTGTCGACCTTTTCACTGAGAATATACTCATGCTGAACCAATGTTCGTGGTTTTCTATGGGAAAAATAGAGTAGTGGATTCTCAGGTACTTCTATACCGTAGTTTTATATTGGAAGAAAACGTATGCGTATTGCTGCTCCCCAACTATTTCATAATTACGTTATGGTTTGGTCGTCTTTAATTTTAAAAAAAACTCATAATAAAAATTGGCTTAGTTATAGTGAGAAAAAAAAATGATTTTTTCATGCTAATCAGAGCGACAGCTTGAGTTTCGCAACAATAATAATTCATCAAAATTGCTTGGTACTTGGGTAACTTATAAACTATGCTTAAATATATTTTCAGCACATTACGCGAGAAAAATAATTAAAACACGTTTCATGGGCTCGTTTATATCTTTTGAACAAAGGACGGCCTGAAACTTTTGCCGGTACAATTTATTTAGTGAATTACACGAAGAGCTCTCATATCTTTGTCCGGAATTAAAAAAAAGCTTGTGTTTTCAGACAAATGCTTCAATGGTGGGAATCTGTTCTACCAACTCTTCTCCAGCCGGATATCTTTCGGTTTTTTTTTGCCAGGTCTGCCTTAAATCCTTTATTTGGTCGCGTGTCATTTTTTTTTTATTTTGAAAGTTTTAATGATACCGACGTTTATTTTCGTGACTCGCCGTGACACCCGTGACGGGAGCCAAAGTGACAATTTGACATTAACAGAATCTATTGGACGACAAAATTATTAAATATGAACGGAAGACCACTTTGAAAATGAAAAACAGAAATGATACTTTTTGTTGTTGAGGGACAAGGCTACTTTTTGATTGTTTTTCTTTAAATTTGATAGCATATTTTCAAAGTCTGAAGAAGCCCTTGAAGAGCGAAAGCGTTTAAAACATAATTGATCGTAAATTAACAGCTATTTGGGTATTCATACATATACAATACAATTATGGACTAATTTAAATTAACCTAGTCTGCCATGAATATTAATTAATAATAAATCATTTTTTGCATTTCATGGGTTATTTAAGTGATCAAATTGTTGTCTAAGTATAAATCAAATACGTTTTGCAACTCAACTGGTCAAGGTTTCTCCATTTTAATTAGTTTCTTGTAAATTGAATAAAACAGCTGCCAATAACAAGTAGTAAAAGTATCAAAAAAAAATTATTTGAAAACTTCATTTTGAAGTGCGAGTAAAATGCCCCAGGGAGTAAAAATCGAGTATCAACCTTAATTTTTTTAAATATATTTTTGCTACAACTTATTTACTATTGATTTTTGCTGCATTTGAAATCATTTTATTTTATAATTTAAATCTGTTTTTTTTCTTTATGCAATAAGCTACATCAAATTAATTATTGATGCTAATATCTCTGTACGTTTCATTGGTATCCGATTAATACGCGACTCACGAATCAACCTCGCGGTACATCAATTATACAATTATAATTGAGACTCCATTGTGGCACATCAGCCATTGTCTCCCGGCATTGTACCCTGCTCCACACACCCCCTGATCAATACGACTTCTCAGCAGGCACCATCTTACGTAATGCATTCTGCGAGACCCCGCCGCCTCAGAATCGCATCCGGCGGGAGCCGCGAGCACCGCAGACCGATCTGGATCTATCAGCGACAATTTATACAGCCAGGGGGTGGGGGTGCTAGGGGGTAGGGGTGCCAGGGAGTAAGGGTGCCAGGTGGTGGGGTGCCAGGGGGTGGGGGAGGATGGGGGTGTGTGGGAGAGCCCATAAAGCCGCCGAGATAAACCGAATCTGATAATTACACGCGCTCGCCGCAGGTCGTCAAATATCAGCTGCCGACAAAATGGCACATCGCAAAATTACTCAAAATAAAATACAATGCCTACTGAGCATGCCCAAATATCTATAAAAAATACCACATTTCAAAAATAATCATTAAATGACTATTTTTAAAAATACCAAATTTTGGTTTTCCGGTGAAAAATCCAAGGGAAAAAAGGCACTGGAAGAAAAACGACAACAAATAGTGTTTCTACAAATAATTTAGTTATAAAAAAGCACAACTTCCTTCAGGAAAAACAACGAAATAATTATTAATTAAAACTTATTTACTATCATTTTGGCCATATTTTGATTGACCAGTGAAAAATCAAAGGAAAAAAAGGCACTGGAAAAAAAAAAAAAAAAACAAATATGTGGAATTTGCGACAGTGGCTGTACAGCTGAATTAATACGATTGGCCCAGTATAGAGATATATTCGATGAGATGGTTACAAATTTCCTCTGTGGAGAAGCACCCGAAGAAGAAGAAACTACAACATTTTGGATTGTGGAATATTTACAGTAGATACGAGTGTGTTTTTTTGTTGAAATAAGTTGTATTTATAATACATAGTACAAATATTAGTTCCCGGTAAAATGCTATATGATAAAGTATTGTAACTCAATTATGTCCCAAACAGATATTATTTTCAAATATAAATAGTATTATATATAAAAACAAGTTGTTTTTACATAGCTCACAGTTCTTGCCGAAACAGCAAACGGCTAAATTATTATTAATTATTATTCTTTTATTTTTTTACCCGAAGCTGTTCAAGTATAATTTAATTGTATTCAATTAAATTATACTTGAACAGCTTCGGATCGTTTGATACATAAGTGTTAATTAAAAATATTTAATTTTAAATCAGATGTCATTGAAATAATTCGCTTTTACGTTGAAATGGAAAAATAACGCAATTCACAAGTATAATGCCAAATAAAAAGCTAGCGATTGTGTTTCTCACACTTATATCTACTGTAAATATTCCACATTCCAAAATGTCGAAGTTTCTTCTTCTTCGGATGCTTCTTCTCGGAAGAAGTTAGTATATATCTTTATCCTGGGGCAGTCTTATTAATTCGGCTGTAGAATCAGCCACTGTCGTAAATTTCACATCCATGATATTTTTTTTTTCTTCCAATGCCTTTTTTTCCTTGGATATTTCACTGGACAATCAAAATTTTGTATTTTTGAAAATATGGCCAAAATGATAATAAATTAGTTTCCATTAATAATTATATCATCGTTTTTGCTGAAGAAAGTTGTGCTTTTTATAACTAAATTATTTGTAGAAACACTATTTGAAAAGTACAATGCCTACTTAATGTTTCATAATATTTGTTTTGATTAAAATCTCCAACGTCAATATTTATTTTACAATATTCAATGTAATAGATTGAAGATTTCGTAGTTTTTTATCGACATAAGTTGTATCTATATATTATATAAATAAGACAAACACAAAATTACCACAGTTTTATTTAGTCGTATTTTAATAAAAATTCACTTTACACATCCGTAATTTATAAAAATGGTTTCAACTAAAAATTTTCTGAAAAGTTCACAACTTTTAACTGGATTAGTTAAACTCGTAGGCGATTTATTAAAATTTAAAGCTTTAACTGAAATCAAATGGAAAATATTTAAATTCATGTAATTCAATAAAATAAAATTTTATGTAGCTGGGCAAGTAGATGTGGTTTATTATTCATGTAATGTTAGGTTATTAGAATTATTCAAAACGCACAATAAAATAGCCTTTGCTAATAAGTACTCTAAAAAAAGTGACTAAAAATCACGTTTATTAAAAATATTTGATTAAATATCTTAGAAGTACAAAGCTAAAATAAATCTGTATACACAAATTAAAATCAGCCGCAAATGCTTCCAGATTATTGAGATATTTTTATATTTTTTTGCAGCTTTCATATTTATATATGAATAAAATGCATCATTTTTATTTTCTTAATATATTATATGTACTTACAATACATTAAGTGTATATTCCCTGATTCTACACGCACGTTGCGGGGCTTACAAGATGTGGGTTACATGGATTTCTCTATTATCATTATTTATTTTTTTGAGCTAAAAATATATGTAAATACTGTTTATGTTATAAATGAATATTTTAAATAATAAGTAAAATACTTGAGTGTTTTTTCTGCATATAGATTTTTATTGGTGATTGGTTTCACCAACCTTTCACGTTGGCATTATCAAACACCAATAAAAATCTATATGTGGAAAAATCACTGAAGTATTTTACTTATTATTTAAAAATATTATAATGGAATTCCAACAAGTACTCTCAGTCAAAAATATTTAATTTATAAATGAATATCCACCGTCAAAAAAAAAGTTACGTGCCCACTTCAACTGCGTTGGCTTGATTAAAGCGACCCCCTAGAAGCGCTGTCTACGAATAGCCATACATAAACCCATGGTAATTTAGGCGTTACTTTTGTTTTATTTCCATCACGCCAGCATAAAAGTAAACAATATGGCGAAAAACACGCTGAATGGCCGTGGGAGAGATTACCGCGAGCTTCTCGGCCATTGTTCACATATCGAAACCGAACGGAGGCCGAGAGGTTCGTGCGCTGCACCGCCGCTATCTCATTACCCATACATTATTCCGACTACTTCCGTATCCGCATGAAACTTGCACCAAACAAGAATTAATAAACAAGGAACAAAAGGATCAAAGGCGCTCGCACCTATATGCTAAAATACTCCCAACACTATTACGTCCAAAACGCTCCAAACAGCTCCGACAAAACGTTTATAATATAGCTGCGAGCTTTTTAAGATAAAGCTATATTTAAATACATTTTTATGTGTATATCGATTGCCTATTTTACCGATTATTTAAACCAGAGGTTTCCAAAGTGGTCAATATCGACCCCCAGGGGTTGATGACAGCGAAAAATTAAATTGGGGGTCCACGAACTGCAAATGGGGGTCTACGAAAGTGGATCCCATTTAAGCAGGTCATCACCAAAATACCACAGTGGATTATCAATTCATACGGTTATATTGAAGAATCGGAAGTTACACTACAAGAAGAACTGATTTGAATAAGCACTAATGAAGAACTGAAGGTGCAGTTTAGAAAGGGGTATCAGCAATTTTGGCTTCAGAGAGACATACCTGCTATTTATCCTGCATTTTGGACTATCGCAAGAAGGTTTTTGATAGCTTTACCATCTTCATTTCTCGCGTAAAAGGGTTTCAGTGCGGTTGGCATTCTTCTTACAAAAAAAATTGACTGGAAATCACTGGGCGAGGAGAATTAAAGTTAAATCTGACTTGTTTGAAGTTAAATATTGAATGTTTCCTATCAAAGATAAGACCCATCCCTCCTATTAAAAGTATTGTTTTTTTTAGTGAATGTTACTATATTTGCATTCTGTGTGTTTTTATTTACAAAGGTATACAGTATAACCTCGAGATTAGGGGTCGACGGGTCAAAAAGTCTGGGAACCTATGATTTAAACTATAAAGTCGCAAGCTCTTCTGAGGCAAAATCAGCTGTTTTAAATACACGCGAAAAACTATCATCTCTTTCCGTTTTTTAAAGCAAGTTTACAAAGAAGATATATTCAAAAGTTTATTGCGCTCAATTCTGCGAGAGCTGAATTATTTTGTTATCTGTGAGATTTATTGCGATCTCCCCTATAAATCCTGCAGGACTTTTAGCCGGCGAGAATAAGTGATGCTATGCAAGCGAGGAGCGGCTCCGCCTCTGCGTGCGCTGGTTCTCCGAGCTGCGCCTTCTAATGTCTCGTGGAGATGTTTTCCAGGGGCGGCACGTCCTGGCCGCGGGGAGCCGTCCAATTAGCGCCCACGACGAGCCGCCCGTGGAGAATCTCAGCCAAATTTTGCGTCACGTTCGAGACAATGCCCCCGTAACCGGTCCCATCAAATCTAAATCGATCGGTTAACTCTTTGAGATACGGCAATTTATACGATATATTTTTACTTGTTGGCAAGTAAAATTACGATAGGGACATATCAATTTCAGTTTTGTGGTATAAACTATAAGTTAAATAGGTATTTTCGTAGGCTTGATCCGGTTACTTGGGAGTTAAGTTGCTTGGAGTATTGTTTTGTATTGATGTTTGGGGCTCAGAGGTTTCAATCTCTTCGCCCTCTCTAGGATACCAGCTCGGTACATCTAAGAGTGGTTGCGCTCAAATACAGATCTTCTTCATCAAGTGCCTCTTTTTAGAGGAAGTTGGCGACTATTACACTGAGCATATACGCATGCTGATCCAGTGTTCATGTTTTTTCTAAGGGGAAAATAGTGTAGTGGGTCCCCGGGTCCTTCTACACCTCAGTTCTATATTGGGAGGAATATATCCGTTCCATAAAAATACAGTTAAGCAGCAAGAAAGAACATACATGGACATGATCCTAGAAGGTATATATACCCCAAGCAACAGAAATAAAATAGAAATTAAATATTTTAAAGTCGATGCCTTTTTTCTACAATGCGAACATGTGCGCATTTCTCAATTTTCAGTATATTTTTTTGTACAATAAGTTTATCTGTTTTTTTAGGCATTTCAAATGGCTGAAATAAAAATCGACGATCATCAGCTCAGGCTGATGTTGGAATAAAAAAATATGAAAAGCGGTTCTGCTCGGGGACCGGGCCGGGTGTCCGGGCCACTCGGCCCACTCTTTTTAATGGCTCGACCCGAACCGGAACTGTACCCACTTTTCACCGGTTCAAAAACCCGCCCGCTGAACCGGAAAACTTCCATCGACGGCAAAGGTTCTAAACAGTCGGAAAAAAGATGAGTGCATGGATTTGGAAAATGTCGATTCGATTTATGAGCATTGAACATTCAGTAGGGCGCTTGGTAAATATTTAAATTTTTTTTTCATCGATAAGAGCGATATAAAAGTAGGAGACCGTAAGAAGTTTTTCAGTTAAAAGGACAAAATGTATGATTATAATAATATAAAATGTGGCAGTAAAATTCCAGTCACCCAACCGCGATGCTGCTTTTAAGTATAAATCATACCGTTTACTTCTCGTCATTTTTGGCCCTCTGACAATATTCCTCCATTAACTCCAATTGCATTTCCGTTCCGAAAACAATTCTCAAGAGTCGTATTTCACAAAATTTATTAAAATTTGATACTTGAAGCTTTGTATGCCCTACTTTAGAGACGCTTTCAAACTAGATTTTTAAAACGTTTCGATTTTGTGGCTTTGGTATCTGAATCGACACCCAGGAACGAGGCAAATATAATTTAGATTATTTCTAATTAATTCAGCCTGAAAATTTAAAGCTTTTAGCGTGTACGAGACGCTCACCTTTATTTGGCATCGCACACTTTTTTCGGAGTGGCACACGGGCATTATTCAATTCTCGCGGAGGGCGACACGGACGCAGGCTTTTATTTATTCGAGTTAGACTCCAGTGGAGGGGCGTAAGTTAATTCTGCGCCGCGGAGCCTTTATCTGCAGCCCGTCTCCGCGACATTCCGGTTTAATTGCCACGCCTGCGGTTGCCGCAGCCTGCCGCGGGTGCTACGTAAGCCACGCCACATATCATACTATTAGTGATGCGCACAGTCGGGCCGATTCGACTAAATGCTGTATACTCGAATTATTAAAAAAAAAAAAAAAAAAAAAAAACATCGAAATAAAATATAACCTAACCCCTAGAACATTAAAAGCACTCTCCGACAAAAATTATGTAGTCTTCTAACCATTTTGGCTGTTTGTATTTTTTATTAAATTATAACATATATATACTACAATAGTAGTTAAATTCTTATATATATATTCTTGCTCAAGTGTCTCTTCTCAGAGGAGGTTGGCGACCGTTTCACTGAGCATATACCCATGCTGAGGCAGTGTTCATGGTTTTCTATGGGGAAAATAGTGTAGTGGATCCCCGGGTCCTTCTACACCTCAGTTTTATATTGGGAGGAATATATCCTTTCCTTACAGCTTACAAATACGGATAAGCAGCAAGAAAGAACATACATGGACATGATCCTAGAAGGTATATATACCCCAAGCAACAGAAATAAATAGAAATTTAATATTTTAAAGTGCATGCTGAGGCAGTGTTCATGGTTTTCTATGGGGAAAATAGTGCAGTAGGTCACCGCAGTTTTATATTGACTACTGCCCAATAGCATTATTATATAATCTTTTCCTTACAAAGCTCTGGCGTTTAGATCTGATACTTCTTCTGCAGCACGCGGCAGAAACAATAGCAAGACCTCCTCACCTTAAAAAAGTACTTTCAGAGCACATCCTTTCACAATCATTCCAAGTCTACTACTCCATTACCGATCCTTTACACACACTCAGAGTACACAAGCAACAGAATTCGGAGAGCGGGGAACGTATATAGTATATAAATACTACTTATTCTGTTAAGGAATATTGTTTTATATTTTAATAATTATAATTTTTATTTTTTTCATGTAGCAATTTTTTTATTTTAAGTAGATGTTTAAATAAATGTTTTAAAAAAATGGACTTTAGACAATAATAGAAATTAAATAATATCTGTGCTTTTAAACTCGGTTTCACTTGTCATCCATTATTACTTGAAAGGTATTCTTAAGGTGGCTTATTCATTCGTCCAATAGTCAATTATTTATTCACTCAACTATAATCGAATATTCGAGTACTCGATTATGCCCACCATTACGTGTAATCCTAATATGAATGGTTAGTTGTGACACATGATGCGCTATATATTAAATGTTGTCGCCATACAAACAAGCTGTGCTCTCTCTCCATAGATAAATCTCCAAAACTGACGGTTTTCATATTTCATGGACAACTAAAATCTATGAGATATTGCGTACGATATATGTGAAAGATCTAAAAAAAAATCCTGAAAAACCCAATCTATTTAATAAATAGGGCTTTTAGGTCATGACGATTGATAATTTGATTAATTAATTTTTATTTGGTTTTGATAATATTTACGTACACATTGACTTAATTTTATTTGTGTAGTATAAATTACACATCAGAAACGCACACAAACAGTTTTATAAATGTAAATTCGTTTTTATAGAGATACAATTGACATAATGTGAATAAATTACAATAAATTTGTTTGAATTAAAAATTCTGAATTTATAAACAATTTTAATAATAATCGATACTTTATTCATAGATGGTTAGTACTCGTACATAATTGTGTAATTTTAATGAACTCCTCTTTTTTATTTAGAGTAATTACTAAACTACTTTAAGTGGTTCATAAATTACAAATTTTAAAGCTCTCATAGTTTTTCTTTTGGTTTTTTTTTTTAAAGAATTGATTGGTTTATAAAAAGACGGTTAGGCCTCCTGAAAAAAACTTTTAAGTAAATAAAGGAAATTCGTTGCGCGGGCCTTACGCGCTTTCACTATCTACGAAGGCTCTGTCGGTTTTCTCCCTAACGCTCATAAAAACAATTTGAAAACAGCCTTTCTTCGTATCAGACCTAAGTACGAACCTACAAATCCGGTACTCTGAAAATAAAGCTGACGACTCGTTGCGAGCGGGTCGCGAGCGAGTTGCGAGCGGAGTCAGAGCGGAGGAACAGGATATATTTATTTTAATTAAATTTTTTCGTCACCCCAAGATACTTTGATTTCTGTTCTGTCACTTGCGAATGTTTTTTAAAATTTACTTACTAAAGCTTACATTTTTTTGTAACCCTGGGAGCAAAAATTGCTGATTTGGAAATGAAAATATACAGATTTAATTTAAAAAATACGAAACGAAATTCTATATAGTAAAATAGGCAAAATGCTTAAAGCGATAAAATATATCAAATAAACTTAAACATGTTCGTAGATTTTGTCAATTGTTGTTATTAGCTGTTCGTCTTTCTTGTGGTGTGTTTTTGAACCATCTTCAGAGATCTCTGGAACTATTCATGATGATGATATCAATACCACAACCAAAACGTGGGAAAACTCAAATCATTATAAAAACTGAAAATAAATTGATTTAAGCCTAATAATAAAAGTTTAAACATTTTTTGAAACATAATTCAATTTAACGTTAAAAAATATTGATAATGATTAAGTACATTTTTTCAAATACATATTGAAAATTGATTAAAAAAACTTTTAGAAAAATATCATCGTGATTTGTGTGGAATTTGAATCCACATCCCCAAGCTTACATGGCAGGTGCATTACCAATTATGCTAACGAATCACTAGTACTAGGCAAGAATTTTTAACAATAATATCCTATAAACGAAACGTACTTATTATGCCAATTAAATATTGTGTGACTTGCAATACTAGACTTTTAACACAAAGTACTGAGTGAAGCATTTAAATCCGATCTGGATATTATTATTTTTAAAGTCTATTTAATTAAGCCAATACACGCACTTGTTAAATATATTATTGATTTTTGTGAAGACCGTCTCACAGGAAGTACGATTTTGCCAATACAGGTTTTATTGATTGATAATGATTAAGTACATTTTTTCAAATATTGAAAATTGATTAAAGGAACTCTTAGAAAAATATCATCGTGATTTTAAGAGTTTCTTTAATAAATTTTCAATATTTGAAAAAATGTACTTAATCATTATCAATCATTTAATAAAAAAATATTTATTTTATAATGTATGAGTGTATAATACCATATAAACGTATTTTATGTTTAATGTCTACGTTCACGCATTGCTTTTTCTGGTCGCCCGTTAAGCCCGCCCACAGTCTGCTCGCGGTGGACTGCCAGCTTTAGATACAAATCCACGGCTGCCAAGAGGACGCGCCTCCCGCGCCCTTGAGCGTCTCAATTAAGATGCTATCGCCGGTTAGTCCGTCTCGATATGCGGATATCTGATGGAAGACATCCTGATGATTTTTTTATCGCACAGCCACCATACCGCCGATGGATTTTTGTTCGCAAAGTTTGATCCTGGGTAGCGAGAGAAGATGCCGATTAATTAAAGCATGGATTAAACCAGTCAGATGTTCGTCTGATAGACTCACGGGTATCTTGTCTCTTTAATGGGTTCTCGAATAAATAAAGCAGAGAAGTCCTTCAGAGCAAATATATTTGAAAGAGGCGACTAAGATATTAAACTTTCGCATATACCATTAAAGAAAGTTTAACTCGTTTTTTGCTTATATTGAAATTATATTTTAATCTATAATTGTTTAACTCTAAGTCGTGGTTTTTTTACTCATCATGCATTACTTATCATGGAAATAATAAAAATTGCAGTTTACAAAATAATTTAAACTAATTTATTATTGTTCACTTTAATCAGTATTTCTGAATGATTGATTTTAATGTATTTGTGTGGAGAAAACACGCTGTTTGTTGTTTCATATCTAACTCTAACAATCATGTTTTGTAAATATCTAACTTGCCCCAGCCTCTAAACTTGAAACTTTGCCAAGCTTCGATATCTTTAGAAATAGATACCTCAAAATGTGGTTTCTGCCAGAAATTTCAAGAAATTTCATATCTCCGTAGAGTTTTCAGATGCTGCTATTAAAGAATACTTCAGAAGAATAATAAATGCGGCATACTTCTAAAATCAAGGCATCTTATTATTGTGTAGAATTGCTTTGGCTACGTTTCCGTGGGCGTTTTTTATCCAAAGATTTGAATTTCGTTGAAATTATTGTAGACAATTGTAACAATTAACCCTCCCCCCCCCCTATCCGCCACAAAGGCTTTGCTGGATATTAATTTACCCTCGCAACAAGATCTGAAACATGAAACTTTCGTCAATAATATTGCCGCTCGTCTAATCTAGCTTCAATAATGGCTCAAAAGCATACATTACGAGACTATATACCATGTACATTTCCTTTACCAAGTATCTGCTACATTATGTACATTTCCATGTACACAAATAAAAGAGTATGTAAGGCCTAGAAACAGTTAATATTTTTCCATAAAAAACGCTTTGTTGTGCTGAAATTTCATTACAAATTTCAGTAATCATTTTTTTTTTCTATTCTGAAAAATTCTTCATATCAAAAATATAACTTTCAAGCTATTTTCCATTATGAAACTTAACACATTGAATATAAGCATTTGATTCTGATGGTTTCATTCCGGCCAACTCATTTTTTTGCTTCAGTTCAATGCGCGTGAGGTAGTCTTATCCGAGTTAAGATGTTCAATCAAGAATCAGCATAAAATACACACCATTAGTTTGTGATGTTCAAAAAAAAATTTCACACCCTAAACTAACAATACTTCATTAAACCTAAAATCGCACAATTTCAGAAGTTACATTATTCCAGACCTCGGAGAGAGGTAATATCCGTTATAAGTAGGTACTTAATAATAAAAAATATGAGCCAACATAAAATATTTGAAATGTACTTACACGTTTAAAGAATACCTCTTTTGTATTTAATCTTGGCTTTGTGTTTTTTTTTTCTTTAGTATTCCGACTTACCCGTGTACTTATTCTTCTGGCTAATCTTTAAAACAATAAAGAAAATCCAAAGTTATCTCTGGAAATATTACGGTATTTCGCAACCGGAAATAAAATTCGCCGCCGTAACGCCGTTTTTATATATGCCGTGCGAGACTAGATATGGAGCAAAAAGACCCACTCACACTGTTTTGAGACTAAATAATATTACTTTAATATATAATATAACGGCCGTTCACTCTTTCTTAAGTAATAAGCCTCACGCTTCTTTTAGCTCAATACCGATTTCTATCGACATTTGTTTCATACATTTTTTTATTTAATAAAACGTACAATAAATAGCGCAATTTATTATTTTATATTGAATTTCAAGATGCCGCCCTTCGCTTGTCTCTTAGACAAAATATTGGTATTTTTCACTAGCGGATGTTTGATATCTCAAGATTCAAATCCTCGGATCCTGGGTAGGCTTCGAGGCGCTCCTCTGAGGGTTGAGCGTCCAAGGATAAGAACCGATTTGCACCCTAAGTAAATGGTTGAATTAATTCAACATAAATAACCTCGAGATGCACCCATTTCAGGCTTTGCTGGGTTTGCAAAAGCAGAATTATGACAAAAACCTAAGAGATTACGATTATTTTTATTTGTGTCATATTACTATGAAACGCTTACAAAATCTTTAATGTGTCTTTAGAAAAATGTATTATATTTTATAAATAAAAATATTATCTTTTAAGTACAAATGAGCAAAGTGAATAATCTTGAAGTTTTTTTGATGCATGAATATATTTTTATTTTTCGCAGGTATACATCTGGTCGCGTGATGCTGCGATCTGTGCGGGGTAGTGAGGTGCAGCCCAGTTTCTACCCTTACCAGCCCACGGCGCAGGATGAGGACGATGCCTTCAGCCCTCGGGTCCCCAGCCGCACGCCCTCCAAGGACGATCTCACGCAGTTCAGGTACAGCAATACACCGCCACCATTTTCCACTATTCATTTCTTGGAAGTTTTCCAATTCCAGTTAACCAATCTCATTGATACCAAAACAAACATTCTGCCATCTGCTGATTCTCTCTTCGTGGATTCAATCCCGGAACATCATGATCAGCAAGCAAGCCTGGTAGCTGCTAAGCCACAAGGTTTAATCCTTACCCTCTTGAAGTAGTAGTAACCTATCAAATCAAATCAGATAATTTCCACTAAAGATGACCTCACGCATTTCGAGTACGCACCGCCCGAGTGCCTCTTAGTCTAAAGTGCCCTCAGGTAGTTCATTAGCCGATGGCTCATGCTAATGGTCCTCGTCCCGGCCAATAGGCAACAAGCATTCGTGGCATCTTCATCTGAATAACACTTTCGTAATAGTAAAGCAGCCTGCACACACTGCAACACAACTAATAACCATAACTGGCCAATAGCATCTATTTTACCTAGCCAAAAGCACAAAAAAACACCCAAAGCAAAGTGGCGCATTTGGTTAATTATCATTCGGATATCAGGTGTGTTGCAGCCTTTGCAGGTAGCTATAATATAATACCTGTATTTAAGTCTAAACACTACAGTGGGTTAGACGAAACTCGTCTCTAAAAATAAATGTTTTATATTCGTGAAGTACATGCTTAAAACTTTATTGATGCTGTCACAGTCAATACGAAAATTCGGCTTACTAAGCTACCGAAGTGATTGATGTATTTTAAATATTTTAAAATTACTTTTGTCACGAGCTTATATGCGCAAGTCCTCAAATTGAAAGCGTTCAGAGCCAACCTACAAATGAATACTTGTATTACAAGTCACAAGTAGCGAGTAATAAGAGCGCGTGTGCGCAAGCGAGTGTGTAGTGCTTTGATAAAAAGATTAATCCCTTGTGAACCGACTTGGAAACTATGCCACTTTGATCTCATATCTGGCGGGGTAGAAAATTCCAGAGCGATGCGACGGAAGATCCCCGCACACACGCGGGAGCAGACCGAAATCCCGGTCTATGCACAGCAGAAGCGCGGGAATTAAAAGCCCTCAAAGCTGGAAGTCGAAAATAATCCCAGGGTAATTGGTTGGAAACTTGGCTTGGGAAGTCGCCCCTTCTTGGGGGGTGGATTTTCTCCTCGGACGCGAGCCTCTTGGACCTCGTGAATTCATTATTTCTGTCTTGGATTAATTTACGCTCCGTAAACTTTCGTTTGGATTATTATTATATAAAAATAACTCTCCGTGAATCCTTTTAAAAATTCTTTTCTCTGGAGATTCTCGTAGAAAAGTCACCTCTGTAGGGGGCATGATCGAAGAAAATGCCATAAAAATAAAAGCTCGCAGTTTTTTAGCAGAGTCTACGTATTACTTCTGCCCAATAGCATTATTATATAATCCTTTCCTTACAAAGCTCTGGCGTTGAGATCTCATACTCCTTCTGCAGCATGTTGCAGAAACAATAGCAGGAGCCTCCCAACCTCAGAGCACATCTCTCCACAACCGATCCTTTACACAAGCTCGGGGTACAGAACCAAATAACTAATACTATTGTAAATTCACAAAAAAATCATTATCATTATATCTTAACACAGAACTATAAATATGGCTGTAGTAAAATTCCCCCATCATATCCTACTCGGTGAAAATATAACAGTCTCCCTATACAACAAGGAACGTCAAGTAGTCAACAAACATATCCAAGGGTGACCATTGTACCCTCCTGATCTACCTGTTATTGTTATAATTTTGTTATCTAGTTCGTAGTCATTTCATCAAGTGCCTCTCGTCAGAGGAGGTTGGCGACTCATAGTGAGCCAGTGTTCATGGTTTTCTATGGGGAAAATAGTGTACACAGTGGGTCCCCGGTCCTTCTAGTAGGTGGTTATTTATTACACATAAATTCATGCAAATAAAGGGTTTTTCCGCTGACTTCCCCTGCCTTACACAATAATGCAATTAATTAAATTCATGTATTCTACCACCTAAGTCACATATTGCAAGTCCCACAACCTGCGCCCAGGATCAGGGGATAGCCACACACCTCACCATTACATTAGCCCTAAGAAGTATTGTAAATTTAATATAATTTTTAATACTGTCGTTGAATGGCTTCAGCAACCTGAAAACCGGAAAAAAAAAATACAATAATACCAAGCTTTACGCGACCCCGTTATACGCGGTTTCACTATAGCGCAAATTTTAAATTTCGCATTAAAATGCCTCGCATTAGGCAAATATCTTGTGTATGAACATAATGCAGCCATTGACTTCTTTTAACAATTAAAAACAGCGTTGGTTGTTATGAACGTATTTTACAAGAACGTAAAAGAAACGCTACCCAAAAGACAATAGATGTATTTTTCAGTAAAAATAACATGTAATACTGCATAAAGTGTTCTTAGAATCAAAGTGATTGATTCAAATGCTTCGTATTTTTTTGTATTAAGTTTTGACTATGTATTTATATTTAATCGTAAACCTCGATATAAGCAAATTTCACTTAACGCGATTTTTTCCGGAACGTATCCCTCGCGTAAAGCGGGGTATTACTGCAAATAGGAATGGGAATAGCTACACACCTCGCCGCAGCATTAGCCCTAAAGACTATTGTAAATTTAATTTAATTTTTAATATTGTTCTTGGATGGCTTCAGTAACCTGAAAACCGGAAAAAAAAGGAATGGGAATAGCTATACACCTCGCCACAGCATAAGCCATAAAGACTAGTGTTACGTGACAGCGCGTGAGTTTAAAATACGAAGACCGCGGGTCGGTTGACAAACAAAAGAGAATCGATGGATGCGCTTCGCTCGAGCTTCTAAACGTTCTAGATGCTTCTAGAAGCATCGGGAGCCATCTTGGATTAGTGGTTCATCTGACAGCACTCAAAGACAATGTCAATATATTGTGGATATAAATACTCTGTACGGAGATTAATTAATATAACTTGTGTTGATATAAATACGCTTTTTAATTGTGGACCCAATGTGTTAGTTACACTATTGTAAATTTAATTAAATTTTGAACATTGTTCTTGGACGGCTTCAGCAACCTGGCGGACGGGGGGCCGTTCGGCGGCAGCTGCCAGATCCACGGGCCGCCGCCGGGGGAGGCGGACGCGGAGGAGGGCGGAGGGGAGTGCAGCCCCGCGCTCTCCCGGCCGCCCGCCTTCCCGCACGCCACGTGCCCGCCCGCCGTGCACCGCACGTGCTTCTGCGTCCGCTTCATCGCCGAGCACACCAAGATGCTCGAGGACTCCACCAAGGTCAGTTCTTCACATGCCTCTCCGGCTATTCAGGGTGGCCATATTTTTTGTCACAAGATTCCTGGCAACATTCATTTGTTAGTATAATTTATTTTTTTATTTCCACGTGATAATTTTTATTGGTGACCGATTTCCCCAACCTTTCAAACTGAGTGAGAATCTATCTATATATATATATATATATATATATATATATATATATATATATATATATATATATATATATATATATGTATATATATATATATCTAATATATATAATAGCCATTGTGTGTATGTATGTTTCATCTTTAGCTTCTCTATAGAATATCTTAAAAGATACAACGCTGATTTTTTGCACATAAGTTTAGTAAATTTTTCCGCAGCTATGTGCCGAATTTCAAGACGATAGGATAATATTTTTATTTAAAAACTAATTTAATAAGGCTATAAAATATGCTTTAGCGAGTTTCAATATGTACGAATTATATGATTCTGTTCTTCACCGCGAGAATTTCAAATTTAGAACTTTTACAAAAAAAACAAATTTTGATGCTTCTAAGAAATTTCCAGTTTATGTCAGTTTGACACAAGTACCAATTTTATTTTTTCATCGAAATTGCATTAGAAATTATTAATCACATCATTAATAACTCAAAATGCCTCCTAAAAAAATAACACCGTCTACACACAGTAAACGTAATTCAAAAAGAATTGCACAATTGAACGTGATAAAGACTGCATTAAATAAAGAACAGTGCAGTGAAAGTGATGCGTTGTTTGTGACACGAAATGTGACACAAATGTCAAGCAATGAATCGAAAGGAAAACGTGAGCAGCGTCTTCTTCAAATTCGAGTACCCAGCTATTCAAACACAGTTCAAACACTATTGCATCGTTCATCGAATACGGGCACATTCTGTGACGGGCTACATTTCTAGTTTATATAATAACAAGCGATTAAATTTAAGTTTAGTTGAAATGAGTGTGTAACTGTTATTTCAAATCATCCATACCTCCCTACTTAACCCTGCATTTGTGAAAGTGATTAATTTAAGTGGTAGTTTGGGGTATAGCAGCAGTTCCAGTCAAAGGTTGGCGAAACCGGTCACCAATAAAAATTAACATATGGAACATATAACTCGAGTATTTTATTTAAAATATTAAAATGGAATTCCACTAAGCACTCTCTATCAAAAATATTGACTATCTAAATTTAAACTATTTTCAAAGAACTTTCAAGCAACTTACAGCTAATAATTTTTTTTGCCAACCTTTCACGTTGGCATTATCAAACTGAGTTAAAAAATGAACATTTGTGTCGTCTATAAGTGTGTGGGAGAAATATAATTATGATTTATTTTGCACTTCAGGTGAAAGAGGACTGGAAGTATGTGGCCATGGTGCTGGACCGCTTGTTCCTGTGGATCTTCACCCTGGCGGTGCTGGCGGGCACGGCAGGCATCATCCTGCAGGCGCCGACCCTGTACGACGACCGAGTGCCCATAGATAAGACGTTCTCGGAGTTCGCCACCACCACCGTAGTGAGATGTCCACCCCAATAGCGATATCTCTCCATGCTGGAACACATCCGCGTTGTAAATCTAGCCAGATATTATCTAGTGTTACAGTTTTCTAAAAATATTAAGGCGAATTTTATACACACGACGTAGTGAATAATACTGAAGGAATTTCAATTACCTTGTAACGCTTAGGAATAAACGACATTTATTTTTTATCCGTAAGTTATTGTATACAGGGGAGATTATATTATTATATAGATACTATAAATTATATAGAACTTTATATGAATTAAATCGAGATGCTTATATCATAAATAGAAACTAATAAATGTGCTTACGTTTGCACCACTTAAATCTAGTCAGTAAAAAATAAAAAAAATGTAACAAAGCTAAAAGAAATCGCATACTTCGAATATGAACGTTAGACAAATAGAGTTTTAAAATTATTATATAAAATATCAAGTTTTTATGATAAATGACATTTAATAAATGATATGCCTAGTAGTAGGTCTTTACACATGTTAGTCCATTAAAATTAGATAGACTGATATTTATTATTGTTTAATTTATCGTTATTGTTTGAATAAATATTTTTCCATACACCCCCGAGCTTTTCCATTTGGAAAAATAGCCTCACCATCCGTCAACCTGAATTCTTACAATAATGATATACGAAATAGTTAAGTAGAAATAAAAAATGAAAGACTTCAAAATTTTGCTAACTTTTTTTAGTTTTAGTACCTACAATAAAGTATTCCCCACATACCTATTTGATTAATCTTCTTGCTATCTGAAGTGTTATTCCTGAATCTTCTGTTTAGGTATAACCAATGTATTTTATAATTTATTTCAATCTACTTACTAATAAGCTTTACACGTAGAACAATAATAATCAGAACACTCTATTTAAATTCTTTCACAATTAACAAAAAGTACAGATTTGGATAACTAACTACGTGTAATATTTATTTAAATCATTTTGAATAACATGCAAGATATATAGCATTGGATTCATTTTAAAGGCTACGGGGTTTTTGCTCGTGATACAAACCAAAAAATACTTTGATTTATACTTGACGAGAATCTTCCACAGTTTTGTTTCGCTTGCAACAATTTATCATCATACCTTCAGTAGTTTTGTAAAGACTGATGATGGTAAAGATACATACCGTAATGAAGTTTAACCTCATTGCTATTAATTTATTTCACACTCATTACTTATCTGCTTTTGCAAATGAGCAATGATACAAGTAGGCCTAACAAACTGCAGGTAGCGGTAAACCATAATCATAACAAAATATATTGATACTGATTCATAAAAAGTACTAAGTAATTTGGTCATTCTTCTCGTTTTCTATTTCGATCATATTGATTTTAACTGGTATTCTTGCAGTTAGCACTTCACATCTTCTTTTGAGTAATTTACTTGTCTTTATACAAGTTTTAACCAACCTGCATCAGTTTTGTTAGTTTTTTTCCAACCTGAATTCCGAATCCATAAATATAGCTGACGTAAAATACTCCAAGTTGTCGTATTCCGATTTTTTTACATAAATGCATGCCCAAATCACCTGTTGGTCAATTTGGCACATTACTCAAATTTGGTCGTCAACATGATTATTTATGCTTATGGGAATTGTTTTAGTATCTTAATAGTCAAATATAGAAAAGATTAGTCTTTTTTTCTGTTTTTTTGTAAAAAGGGAATATATACACACATAGATTACAAAATGAACCTGTATAAATAAACAAACGCACATAGATGTTCAATACTGCCATTTTGAAAAAAATATTGATAAATTTACACTCAAGTTATAAATGGTAAAACTAGATAAAATAATATAAATGTGACCTAAAATACTTGTTATAGGTTCGAGCCTATTTTTAAATACCAATTTAATTTAATCATAATAAATGAGTTCACCAAACATTTTAGGTAATTAATTCTTAAAAGAATATTATTTTTTGGGAATTGCATGATATTTTATAAATGGAAATTCTAAACACACATCCAAATTTCTTACAAAATTAATTCACACAGTAAAATAGTAATGATTAGTCGTGGCGTCTGATTCTGTTGACTCGTTTTATAATTATATATATTAATAATCCTGGGCTTGTGTAAAATTTAATTTTAAAAATAAAAAAGTTACTTATGTAAATTACTTTTATTTGAGTCGAGCATAAAAAATAAATATAAGTACTATAGTAATGTATCTACTTCAAATTACTATGGAAAACTAACGACTTATGATATTAGCTTATTAATTCCTAAAATAGTTATTAAAGTAAATAAATTTCTATTATTGTTGGGGGGTATCGCTTAATGTTTTATGGCTTTTACGTGATTAGTTACCTCGTGTAGTTTCTTATTATTTAACGTTGCTCCTATTTATATTTTATAAAGTCGAAATTTATTTTCCCTTGCTGAATTAATAATTACAATGAAAGAAAAGCACTCCTTGAACAATCAAATGCTTCTGACTTTTAATATTTATATAATTTGATAATTCTACTTAAAACATAAATGTACTACAGTTTTAATAGAGTAAATATTTCTTTGATAATATAAAACCAAAAACAATTTTATCAATAATAAAAAAATAATGAAGTCGCTGTTGATATATTTGAGACAAAACTTTTTCTTTTTGATTATCATACAAATAGCACCAGTCGTAAGAGCATTTATAATTTTTTTATTCTGTATTATTTTGGAAACTATAATATTATATTAAATTTTAGATCTCTTCTCTCTCTTAGAGTATTCTATGATAATAGGCGTAATCATTACCCACTTAAATTTGTACATCTCTTAGATTAGACAATAAAAGGCTGTACCTATTACGAAGCATATATATAAAATTCTTAAAAGTTTTAACTTAATTATAGAATAATAAACATTTTAACAGAAACACCAACCTGTATATATCATCATAATAATTATTATTTACCTGTAATTATATTCAAAAAATATTTTTCATCTAATAATATGTATTTTATTTTATTTCAAATCGATGTAACTTCAATTTTTCTTTGTTTTTTCATTTGTCAAACAATACAACAGATTAGAATATTTAATAGAAAAAAAATTAGATAAAAATTATTAAAGCTTGCTGTTACAAAAGAAAGTTGTAAAAATTGAAGTATGTCAAGAAATAATTTTTAATGGATTAAATATTCACTACTTCATTACCTGGCATTTGTATCTATTCATTAGTTCATTGATATTATAAGCAATAATGGTATTTTATTTTCTCACTTTTACTACCTACATGACTTATGTATTGTTGTAAAATGTCTTCATCCTATGTAATTACTTATATCATTTATTGTTGTTTTTATAAACATGATTTATTTATACTTTCCATAATACTTGCTTCAGTGGAACTAGATCGGTGTTAGAGATACAAAAATTACATAATTAACTTTAATAATAAAGTAAATACGGATACAGCACTAAAAAAAATTAAATATCAACATTAAATGAAATTGTTTCAATTATATTTGAAAAATGTGAATAGACCAATGACTTAGCTCATTAAGCCAAACTTAATGAATAAATATAAATAATTCTTAGAATGCCTGATGAATTATGTATAATAGCATCGTAAGTTTTTAAAAGTCGATGTTAATAATTGTTGAATATTGAGGTATTATATTGATTTATGAAAAGAAAGTGTCTTTCTATTTTTTCATCCACTCCTAATATCACCTGACCAGAAGAAACACAAAACTGGACACCATCCTTGACTATCAAGCAATGGTCTGCAAGGTGAGGTACAGAACCAAAATCAACGTCAACAAAGGTAATTAATATAGTTTCCTCTAATTTTTAGATATGCTTTTGATTACTAGTGATCACTGTCATTATTTTCTTTAATTTGATGCTTTATAAATTTCATGTTTGCTGATACGCACAGATCCTTCTTCTTGCGAGGGAAACTCCAAAAAGGTTGATCAATGCCGAATGTACGAGCTTCGTGAATCGTTTCTGGTAATCTCTCATGCAATGTTTCTGGTAAAAATATCTCAACTATTGCGCCCAGCAGTCCCAGTATTGTGATTATCACATAAGGAAATCTCGCATCATATTTTTTTCCCTGCAAAAAATGCATGGAACATTTCATAACATTTATAAAATATTTTAAATTCTCATTGACTTTTATAGCCATTCTGTGGTTTATCAGATTTTCAAAATGTGTTGGTTAAGTCTGAACAATCACCTAATGTTTGCTCTTTATCCGCCAAAGTAGTACCTTTTTACTTTTTAAAAATCATGTATTATAAAAACTCTAAATTAAAACATTTGCACTATGTAATATAGGTCACACAGTGTAAACATAATTTACAAGGTCAAACAGTTCATTAGCATAAACAAGGTTGACATATATCATGGTCGGCTTGTTATTTAACGATTATTCACCTTTTCACCTGAACACACTGAACACCAAAAAATAAAATACCACATGATAGCATTAAAAATCTGTAGATAAATTGGCTAAGCATATGGTTCTGTCTTACCACATGTACGATGTACGGTCCAAGAATACTAAATACATTTCCAGCCATAAATCCTAGAGAGTTCCCACTTTGCCTAACATTGGTGGGATAAATTTCCAGACCTTGGAGTACCGTTGCGAAATATGCAATGGACACTGAGAATTTTGATAGAAAGTTCATTCCAATATGCAGCATTGTTATATTGGGACCTGCAAAATGATCAAATCGAATTGATTATTTAAAACTCACTTCATCACACCACTTAAATATGTCATCTATAACATTTAATATTATTTACAATTCATTGTAAAAATGATAGGGACGAAACCGCATATGCCGAGCAAGAATCCAAATCCTCCAGTAAATCGACGCCCGAATCTATCACTCAGAAATCTAGCCACTAGAAAAGATGGAAGCTCAGCCATTGCTAGGAAAGAAAAATTCAGAAATGGGTTTCCACTTATTCTCAAGATGTTCAGAACCAACGTGTAGTAACTCAGTGTGCAGCACATCCTAAAAACAATAAATTAATTTACTATTTTTTTATTACACCAAATTAATTTTATTTACAATATATATTTCCATAGGCATCACTGTTTTTTCAATACCGATAATTATGTTTTAAATACATACCATCCTATAACCATAAGAATAGTATTTTTAGCCAATCTAAAATTGGAAAATAGGCTTCTGACTCCGTACACTTTTTCAGGTTTAATGAGAGCATTTTTTAGAAGCAAGGCATACTCTGACGACAATCTTGTACCATTTACTTTGGCTATAATTTTGAGTTGCTTGATACATTCAATCACTTTTCCTCTGCTGAGCAACCACCTTGGTGATTCGATTAAATACCTACAATACAATTTATAATAATAATTTAAAATATTTTACTTAATAAATATTTAACTTCTACAGTTTGAATAAAAGCCTAAATTTTTATTCAATCAAACTGATGTGATTTTTAAGAGTACGAACAGAAAATTGTTATTATTGAATACGTATTGATTTTTTGTGAAGTGGCATTTTTCTTTTAATATATCATGCATTTTATTTTAATATCTTTTTAATTAAATTATTAAAAAATTTCTTACTTTAAAACAAATTATTATTTAAAACATTAATATTTATAATCATAAAATTTTTATTAAACTCACATTGTCAGAGGAAAGTACAGCAAGAGGGGTGAAGTAGTGATAATCATGAAAGTGGTCCAATCTCCGACCAACCAATTAATTAAGGAAAGCATGCACAGTCCCATGGTCCATCCTATATTCTGTAATTGAGCTATGAAGGCTCTATCTTTAGACGGGGACATCTCCATGATAGTTACCATAATAGCCTGACTCGCCGTCATTGATGGAAGAGTAGAAATAATACTCGCAACAATTAATGCCGGGTACCACTGCACTACAAAGGGAGTTACGAATCTACCAAAACATGTTACTGTCAAAGCTATGAAGAACACGTAACGCCTTCCTATCCTGAAATCATAAAAATATTCATTGATATTCATTGTAATTCAATTACTGCAATGGAAATTTGGGAATTTAACATTTTTTTAAATATTTTAGGAATAATTATATTGGCACTCACATGTCCCCTAAATATCCAAATACGATTCCTGCGCAGACTTCTCCGAGCTTTGCCGCTGCAAAAACATTGCTAGCGTAAAGCTCTTTGTCACACACCCAATTTTGAGAAGATGGTGCGGTTTTTGTAAACCAAGTTTTGTCATATTCATATCCGTACTGGCAAGCTTTAAAAAAACATGTGATTGAGAACACATTTAAACATTTTGTTAAAACGATTTACTGTATATATCTATACAAACCGGTTATTTCATGTTTACTGTCTGTCTCTAGTGTTGTTACGTTTTCTCCATTTGGAATATTGTGCATACGACACGAGCTAAACACTTCTAGCCCCTGAGAGTTCAATTCCCTAGAATGAAATGTTTTATTTGCTGATTGCAAAACTTTTTCAGATATTAGGGTAAATGATTGTAAATAAATTAATTTCACCAGATTTACCGAGTCTGAAAAAAATACCTCCCTCTGTGTTTCTGCTGTTGTAATCCATCAGTACTTTTATTTACATTAGACGAACATTTTCATATAAAAAAATATAATTACATCCTTTTCCCCAATTATATACAGCATTAAATTCTGAGTGGCACGAAAAATATAGGCTTTAAATTAATAAAATAAACATAAAACACTTTAACTATATAATACATATTGTGGTGATTCCACCCCCTGCCTAAGCTAATAATTCTAATTATAATAACCTTAATTAAATTAGACGCGAACGTTATAAAATTCCTAGTAATAATTTTCCTGAAAACTTTTAAAACAAAAATTAACTTAAAACTAGTGGTTCAGAATTGTTTGATTGAGGTAAATCTTTTTTCGCGATATTGGCCACCTTTGAGAACTGCAGCTCTCATTTCCATCCCCAAGTTCAGGTATCCTAAGTGTTTCGTATTGTGTACAACACGTACAAACACTCAGGACAGTGACTGCCAACCCAACGCTCCCTAATTTTTTCGACAATCTAATTCCGCGTACTCTTTATGACACGGGCGAGTCCTCTGTCCAACATTTAACGGTATAAACGAACACGAATCTACTCTGAATTCAATCAATCAAATCTGAACGAGAGTCAAGGAAACGAAATCCGTCAATACAGAAACATTTTCTGCTGCAATTTTGTTAGGACTTGCAATCCGTCTCGAACTGAAGAGAACTCCTTGTGTTTATTTTTAAAGTTGCGGGCCGCCAAAGGCAGGACACCGGATGATCTGGGACGTTGGACGACGGTGTCGCCGAGTAATTTATATGTTCTGGAACAAGGGAAATTAGCCCTTTCTGCGTAGTTAGAGATATGACGAGATTATTTCTGTATTGTAGACTCAATTCCTCAGCCCTCAATGCAACTAATTTACTCTCTACAGTTAGTACAAAATTTGGTACGGTCGACTCGGACGCTCCCGTTTTCTCCGAAGATCAATTATTGTTCCACAACGGCCGTTAGAACCCTATACACCCTAATCTGAACTGGAGGCTTTCACTCCGATTGTCGCCTGATATCAGGTTCACTCAGTGATTGTGAGTTTCAGATCAGCGTTACAGGATGACGGCCGTTCCAGTAGAACGCGATCTAGCGGCTTAATTCGAATTCGGCGGAACCCGCGAGTGTCCAAATTGTGGTAATATTATGTGTCAGGAGATTATTTGAGCGGCTACGCTCTAATACATACAGGGTACTAAATTTAATACTAAACACAACATAATAATAGAGGTAATGAAATTCCTATAGCTAGTTCAAACTACTAAACACGGTAGAAAATTCCCCTTCGGCAATCCTAGAATCGAAGACTTATTAACTAATTTCTTAAAATTATTACATATAAAAATACCATTGATAATACACGCTCCCTAACTTGGCCAATTCAAATTAAAATACCCTTATTATGTTCAACACACAACCCAGACTTAAGCGTCTCAACTCCCCTGGCTATTCAACCGTAGACGGACACAAAATGGCGCCGCGCCCCAGCCGTAACGCAACAAGCCCGCGGAAAAAATATATACTACCCGAATACTCAAAATAAAATACGCTTAAATATCTAAAATATAAAATATTTCTTAATGTCAATAGACGCTCGATAATAATCCGAAACCCAAGTCCGCCGCAACCGTATAGCGTGAGTATAAAATCCTTTAAACGCTTCCGTACGCAGGTCCCCTCCCCCCGGCTAGAAGAAACGTAAGCCACTCGGTTACACGATCGCGTATTTCTCCAGGTAAAATACAGAGCATATAAAATAATATAAGGGTAATTGAATGATCCCAGGTGGTCCGTGAATAGCGATCGAAAGCCCCTAATGAGATTTGCTGTAAGAAAAGTACATCCTAAACATTTAAAATTAACATAAACTCAAATTAAATATACCATAAAATTACGCAATACGATCTAATTTAGACGCCTATCATATGACCGTAGAGTTAAATAATAATAACGTAAATTATAAATCTACCCTGGATTAAGACGCCGCGGACGAACTCAATACAGTTAAAATTAACCTATAACCTTACTTAACAATACTACATTAATCGAATATCGAAGCTGGAAGAAATAACACGTAATAACACGCACGTCGGCTCCGTCGCGTTCATAATAATCAGCATATAAAATAAATTGAAACTCATCCGTCTGCTTCGATGTTCCAGCTCCCCGATCGGCAGCATCCCTTGACCACTGAATCTACATTTAATTAAAGATTCGAAATAATATCTAATTATTTGGTATTTGAAAGAGACGCGTTCATCCGGGACGTGACTGCTCGCCTTTGTCCTCTGCACCAGAAGGACCCGTCTGCTCCGGCGATGACGATTGAAAATGCCCATTTTTGCGCGTCGGACGCTCTCGAGCCGCTGACTTTCTACCTGCGAAGGGACCCTACATTCCAGAAATAATGTCAACCATGTGTGGCGCACTTGACATGGCCTCTCTCCTGCGAAAGACTCCAGCCCCTAAAGCCCCTCGGTTTTTTTTTTGCACGCTAAGTTTGAAATAGCGCCCCGCAAGATAACTTCGAATTATCACCTAGTTCATTATTTGCGACGCTTCGAATTCACGAATCGTCACAATATGAAATAGCAATAATACATCAACAAAACTATTTTGTTGTTTAGAGATGATACTAAGCCTTTGATTTCTATCTAGAGTGAGTATTTTATTCAGAGTATATTTTATTATCCACGTATTATATTTACCTTGGAAGAGTCATATTTTTCCATAGTTCGATTGATATATTTTTCTCTTCTCTACCTGGAACACGACACCAGTGATCGGGTACAGTCATGGCCAGAATATGATTCATGTATGCCATCGTCACAAAACATGCCAAAAAAAAGTTAAATACAACATTATATCTTCTTTGAAATTTCCCATCATCTCCGACAGAGTGCAAGGCTCTATTGAAAAGTGTTTCACTGTCTTCCATATCAAGTAATTATTTTTTTACACACTTAATTATATTTTATTATTTATTTATTAGAAAAACTTTATTTTTTTTAGAAAAACTGTTACACGCTTTTAAGCGAGGCCAATTTTATCACATATTAACGTTTACTCCATGAAAATAAAACCACAACTGGTTTGGGTGAATAACTTTATTGTATCTAATATTTGTTGTATCTAACATTTACAGCACTGGTGTATAACATTATGATAAGTATGAATAACTAAAAAAAAATTTTTTTGAAGTAACTTGTTTTATTTTTATTAAATTCTCTTGAATTTACTTGCATTTGTGTTGAAATTTAAGTGAGTTAAAAAAAATATTCAATGAAAGAATATTATCAAGTCCCTGAATTCATATCATTATGATTTGTTCAGTAATACATTCCAGGAAAATTAATATTATTTTTAATGAACTTCGTGTAAAAAGAAAAATTTAATGTTATAATTATTTACAATTTATTTAAGTTTTCTTAATAAAAATTTTAATCATAAAAAATTTTATATTTTCAAAAATGTATCCGACACAGCTATTTTTTTTTTAATGAGAAAATTAAGAATCTTAAATTTTGGCATACTGTTTGAACCGTCTCACACCTGTACTATTAATACTCAGGTGCTCTATTTGTTTAATTAACATTTATGTATCCTTACATCTGCTTCCGTATCCGTGTATGACGATGTCCTTATGCATGTTTACAATAAATTCACAATATTAAATTTCTAGCTGTCATTAAAAATACATGCCGTGTTAAATGAAAAATCTATATAGTGCCATATATAAAGATGTGAACTACTACCAGTATTTTACTACCCTTTTTTAGTGCGACTAGTTTCGCCAACATGCTAGGATTAATTAGGATCTTCAGGCAAAACTAAGTTTCATAAACATTACAAAAATAATTTGAAAAACATTTTTTTACAAAAAAAATAATATTTTAGAATTCCACCATGTACTTAATCGAAAAAAAATAATCTATAGTTATAATAAAAGTCCCAAGACTGTTTATTTGACTATGTATTTATAGTAACTATTTTAGATTTGCTTCTAGACATATTATTTAAATAGCTGCTAGATATATGTTGTGTATTATTTATTTTACACATAGTATGCTAGTATTCAGAATAAAGTAATTACAATATCAGCTGACTAAATAATTAACTACAGACCTTTTTTACTTCTAGGACTTTAATAAAAGGGAAAAAAAATGAATACAATATTTACACTTAACATTACAAGCGTATTTATATGATTACCAGAATTTTTAAAACACGTCCTATCTTTTATCTTTTTATTATTACATTCAAACCATTGTCTTCTCACACATTATATCTTTTAAATTTTGAACTCTTCACTTGCACGCATGCTAAACTATTTAAGAAAAATAAGAATTAAACAACATAAATGAAAACAACCTTGTCTTCTATAACATCTTCATGTTTATATTACATGTGAATATATGTATATCTTTGCATTTTTTTGGTATCAGTTTGCTTTGATATGATCGGTCAGATTTTTTGAGTAAAAAATATGACATATCAAATAATTAAATTTTACACATATTTCTAAAGACAAAGCTTAATTCTCTTATTGAATCGTTTAAGATATTTTTGATATAATAAATACAACCAAATTTGCTTGGTAATTAATTAGTTTTTCATAACCCCGACCACGTATATGACCATAGAATAAAAAAAGAAATATATTTTTTTATATGGCAGCACTTTATAAAAACTAACCTCAAACTTTGTGATACAAACTACTTTACAAACAAACGTCAAAAGAAAGCGATCCAAGTTCAGACCGTAAACATTCTCGGATCTCCTTTCGTATTCATTTTATTAGTAATTTGAATAACATTTAAGGTTTAAAATGAATCCTATGACGTAAGTATAATGCATTAATATTTTAGATACATTCTTAAAAAATAAAGAAGTTTATAAATCTTGTGAATAAACCACCTACAATCCTTACTGATATTTATTTTATTTCAGTAATGTTAAGAATATACAGAAGTTAAGTGAACAAGATATACGACTTGGAAACAAAACTTCATGGCACGATCAGTATAAAGATAGCGCTTGGCTATTTATCGGTGGTCTGCCGTATGATCTTACAGAGGGTGATGTTATTTGTGTTTTCTCTCAGTAAGTATTATTATTATTTACAATATATATATATATATATATATATATACAAAACATCTTCTTTTTATAATTAATGTTTTTAATTTTATAGATATGGTGAAGTAGTAAACATAAATTTAGTACGAGACAAAGCTACAGGAAAACAAAAAGGATTTTGTTTCCTCTGCTATGAGGATCAACGTTCTACAATATTGGCTGTAGACAACTTAAATGGAATAAAAGTAAGTCATTTAATTGCTAATACTTATTCTTATAATACTAAAAAATATTCTATGGTGGGGCTTCAGCTGTCAAAATTTATTCACAATAATGTTTTAACTTTGAGTACTTGCAATTTTTTTTTCGTATCAAGAATGAATGATAAATTATTAGACATTTTATCACAATTTATACTGAAATGCGTTTTGTAAAAACCCTAAAATATTAATATATTACAGATTTTAAATAGAACAATACGAGTAGATCATGTTGAAAATTACAAGACTCCTAAAGAAAGTCAGAAGAACCCTGTTGATGATGAAACCAGACTACTCAGAGAGGAAGGCTGTGCTCCCGTAGCTCGAGCCCCTTCTCCTGCACCCCCTCGAGCTCCACCCGCACCTCCCGAAGACCTCATTATAGGAGGAGTGCGTCTTCCACCCCGCCTTCCCATCGGTCCCATCAAAAGTGAGACCGTTGATAGTGAAAGCAGCAAAAAATCAAAGAAAAAGGGAAAGGTGAATATAAAAACATGTATTGAGACATTAGCAACATCCTCAGTTATCACATACCTCACACCAAACTAAAAACCTTACCCCATTCCCTCATACATTAAAATTGCTAAAAATATGCCATGCTTAAGCATGGTGTATTTTTAGATTTAATATATTTTTTTGAGATTTAAATCTCACAGTTCTTAATAATCTTACAAGATTTATTAACCTGCTGTTTACAATCTTCCAGTTTAATTGAGTGTCTTTCTAACAAAATTCCCTGTCGTAGATTTAATACTCCAATTGTCAAGACCTCTTAAGCTGAGTTGTCTTTTTTATAATTTTTAAATTTCGCTAGTCTCATTGACCATTTGGTTTTATTAATATTAACAATAGTAGAAAAAATCATCCAATTTGTATTATGTAACATTAAATATTATAGGATAAATCGAAAAAGAAATCTAAGAAAGTAAAAAAAGAAAAGTCGAAGAAGAAAAAGAGAAAGCATTCTACCAGCAGCAGTGACAGTGAAAGTTCATCAGACAGTGATTCTGACTCGAGTGAAGAAGACCATAAAAGAAAACATAAAAAGAAGAAAAGAAGCAAATAAACACAAAATAAATAAATTATAATTTATGCATAAAATAAATTTACTTTTAAAATAAAAGTAGGTTTTACTATGATGTTTATTTACTATAAGTTTGTGTTTTATCTTTTTCCTGTTATTATAATAATAATGTTGAATCCTTACAATGTTAAGCTTAGAGATAACAATGGCACTCTTTATAGAATGTCAAACAATAAAGATAACAAATTATCTTATGGCATGATGATTGAGCTTAAATAGTTGCAAGAGATGATGCTCGTATACTGGATACACAACACAATGCATACATAAAATCACTTATCTACAAAAACTGAAGGTTACATAATATTACTGACTCAGTACATATATTGGGGGTGCTCAAAAACTTAGTATATAAAACAGATGCATGACCAGCAAAAAAATAATTTCTTAGTAAACTTTAAAAATCTATTATTTTATTGTGTGTGACAATTATTTTCACTTGTTACAATATGACCTCGGCCACAATAATCTAACCCATTCAAGGGTTAATGTGTACCTTAAAAAATGTAATATTCAACCGCAAGTGACATAGCATGCAGTTAAATGTCGTCGTCATCTTGGATTATCAAGAGTCAGCCGGTAAGGTAAGAACAAGTTTCAACTTCCCAAAAGAATTTATAAAGTGATTAAAATACCATCATTTCCTGTATTTTCTGAGTGCACGATTATCAGTGTTCACTGTCGTAGTTCTCACTGATTTGGTGCTTTATGAATCTCATGTTTGCCAATACGCACAGATCCTTCTTCTTGCTAGGGAAACTCCAATAAGGTTGATCAATGCCGAATGTGCGAGCTTCCTGAATCGTTTCTGGTAATCTCTCGTGCAGTGTTTCCGGCAAAAGTATCTCGACTATCGCGCCCAGCAGTCCTAGTATTGTGATTATCACATAAGGAAATCTTGCATCATATTTTACTCCCTGCAAAAATAATTTTTTTACGTTTTTTTAAGTTTTTTGTTTTCCAGTGATCTACCATGGTGTCAATTTTTTTTTCTAATTGCTGTTACTTTGTAGTATTAAATTTTTTCAAAGCCATATAAAAAATTCAAAACGAAAACTTCTATACAAATTGATGTGATGCATATTTACTTGCTAGACAAGGTCATGTATATAGTAACTGCAAAATACTAGATATGATAATTTCAAAATGTAAAGTAAAAAATAAATACTTGTCTTACCACGTGTACAATGTACGGTCCAAGAATACTGAATACGTTTCCGACCATCAATCCTAAAGAGTTCCCGCTTTGTCTAACATTTGTAGGATAAATCTCTAGACCTTGGAGTGCCGTAGCAAAATATGCAATGGAGATTGAGAACTTTGCCAAAAAGTTCATTCCAATGTGTAACGTTGTCATGTTGGGCTCTGCAAAATAATCAATCAAATTTGATTTTTACAGAGTCATTTTTATGTATCTCTAAATTATGTCATCTGTAATATTTAATATTATTTACTATTCATTGTTAAAATAATAGGCATGAATCCGAATATGCCGAGTAAGAATCCTACTCCTCCGGTAAATCGACGCCCATATTTATCACTTAGAAGTCGACCGACTAGAAACGATGGAAGTTCTGCCAACGATTGTAAAAAGAAATTCAGGTATGGGTTTCCACTCATCCTCGAGATGTTTAAGACCAGCGTGTAGTAACTCAGTGTACAGCACATCCTACAAGAAATAAATTATTATACAATTTTTCAATGTCACGGAATTAATTATATTTACAAAATGTATTTCAATCATAACTACCGGGATTTATATCTTAAATTGCATCCATAAAAGTCTTAAATGATGTTTAATTATTTTATGTACTCTTGTGAGTTACATACGATTCAAATATTTTTATTTCTACTTTATTTTTCATGGTCAAAAGTTTGTTTTTAGTTTTATTTTTTAATTTTTACTTTAGGAAATTAATTAATAATTTTATATGTCTCAAATAGATTAAAAAAATACAACAGAAATGACACATGCAAAAATATTTTTTATTAAGTAAAATTTTTAATAATTCTTATACTAAAAAAATATGAAATGCTAATGAACAAATCTTTATGATCTAAGCTATATGATTGGCAGACATCCATTTTCAGACAATTTGAGAGATTATTGTTTGGTTAAAATACATACCATCCTGTAACCATAAGTAAGGTATTTTTAGCCAGTCTAAAGTTAGAAAATAGACTTCCAACTCCGTAGACCTTTTCAGGTTTGGTTTGAGCGTTCTGCAGCAGCAAGGCAGACTCTGGTGATAATCTTGTACCATTGACTTTGGCTATAATTTTAAGTTGTTGGAGACACTCGGCCACTCTTCCTCTGCTAAGTAGCCATCTTGGTGATTCAACCAAATATCTACAATATATTTAGATTTGAAAATTTCCCATTAACCATACATTCTTGGTATCTGCGTTATTACTCCAATTTAATTATTATTGTGTACATCAACGTATCTATTAATAATTATTTTATTAAACTCACATTGTCAGAGGAAAGTAAAGTAAAAGGGGGGCAGTAGTTATAATTATGTAGGTGGTCCACTCTCCGACTAACCAATTTATTAAGGGAAGCATGCACAGTCCCGTAGTCCATCCCATATTCTGCAACTGAGCTATGAAAGCTCTGTCCTCAGACGGTGACATCTCCATGATAGTTACCATAATAGCCTGACATGCTGTTACTGACGGAAGAGTAGAAATAATGCTCGCAGCAATAAATGCGGGGTACCAATGCACTACAAAGGGAGATATGAATCTGCCAATGCATGTTATTGTCAAGGCTATGAAGAACACGTAGCGCCTTCCTATCCTGAAATCATAAAAGTATTTATTAGTTGCTAATGTATTTGAGAATAATATATAGTAAGGAATCTTTATCAAAATACAATTCATACAATTAGCAGATACTATTCTGCAATGGAAAACGGTTCTTATATATTCAAAACATTCATCGCAATCTAATCATTTTATTATATTAATAGTCTTAGCGGTGTAATTAAGTATTATTGAAAAAGGATGTTAATTAACAGAAAAGGTATTACTTATATTAGCAAATCAAAAAGTGAGGTTTAAATAAACTTTCGCGTGATGATTAATTTTTTAATTTATTAGAAAAAATTGTACTTTGCTTACTGATCTTTACGTACTGATCTCAACACTTACATGTCACCCAAATACCCAAATAAGATTCCTGCACAGACTTCTCCAAGCTTTGCCAATGCGAAAACATTGCTAGCGTAAAGCTCTTTGTCACACACCCAATTTTGAGAAGACGGTGCTGTTGTTGTGTACCAAGTTTTATCGTATTCATATCCAAACTGGCAAGCTATAATAAAAATAAACACTTTAATAAGAACAAATATTTATGTTTTAATAATGTGTATAAGTGATTTACTGTATAAATTTCTACTAACTGGTTATTTCAAGTTTACTGTCTATCTCTAGTGTTGTTACATTTTCTCCATTTGAAACATTGTGCATATGACACGAGCTAAACACTTCTACCCCCTGAGAATCCAATTCCCTAGAATGTAATCGATCTCGTTAAAAACCTTTGATTTATATTAAATTTTTTCGGGTTTCATCTGCAAAATATTTCTATTCTTCATAGCTCGCCAGGTATGTCAAACCTGCTGGTGCAATATTAGCAATTCGTCTTCTGCAATTTGCATTTTATAAAGTTTATTTTTTAACAAAATATCATCAGTAAGGATAGTGGATTTTGGATGGTTAGAAAAACTCAAGAGAGTAAAACAAAGTATTAGGTTTAAAAATAAAACATATAAAAAATAGATGTTCATTTTTAACACAAATTATATTTTATTATTATATTTTAAATAAATAGAATTTACACTACTCAAATAGTGCCTTCTTTCATTACAAGTCCCTATCATAATTGTTTGTACATATATCATAGTAATGCTTTGTTCAAACAAACAATTATGAGCTTAGTAATCTAATTATGAAATGTTAAAAAGGGATTAGGTATTTTTATCCTATTCTCTGTTTTCGGATATTGAATAAATAAAGTTTGTTAAGAATATTTTTGAGTGTGTAAAGAAAAATTATTTTTTAGAACAAGAAAAATAAAAAAAACTTTACTTTGAAAATTAATAAGTTTAATCAATGTAAATAAATTATTGCTTGGTAAACCAGAATGCATACTATTTATGTTAAAAGTTTATATGTTTTTATACTAATTAATATCATTCATTATAAATACTGTAAATACGGTAAATATTTATAAAGCACACAAGTTAATAGTGGATTCTTTAGATCAACAGACACTATTTTACTCTCACAATATTATACTATCCTATATAAAAATAGTTTACTGTTATTTTTGTGTTTTTGATATACAGTATGAAAATTAAAAATAAATTTATAATCTATTGGATTGCTCATATTATGAATGAGATTTATAAGGGTATCTATATTTCTGAAATCTGTAAATAATTGGTATAAATATTTTCACTTTGAAATGTGAAACAATGAACGAAAACCGTTAGGGTTGTTGAATGTTGTGATCCTATTTTTATTATTTTTGGGATATTCATTAAATAATGCACATTGGAAAATCTCTTTTTTATCATCAATGTTTGATAAACTTTTATTTAAGTTGTATTTTTTCCTGGAGTGAATATTTTCTTAAGCGTGTATTTTACTATCCAAATATTATTTAAATATGTACCTGGGAAGAGTCATATTTTTCCACAGTTCGATTGATATATTTTTCTCTTCTCTACCTGGAACATGACACCAGTGATCGGGTACAGACATGGCCAGAATAAGATTCATGTATGCCATCGTCACAAAACATGAAAGAAAAAAGTTGAATATAACGTTGTATCTTCTTTGGAATTTCCCATCGTCTCCAACTGAGTGCAAGACTCTATTGAAAAGTGTGTCACTGTCTTCCATGTCGAGTAATTTCTAATTCGCTTGTAAATAAATAATTTAAATATTATTTTATATTAACTATCACTTGCTTTAAAATGAGGCTAATTTCATCACATCTTAACATTTGCTCTGTGAAAATAAAACCACTACTGTTTAGGTGAACAACTCTGTTGTATCTAAAACTCGTGTACCATTCTAGTAAAACATTGATAAGGAAATCATTTGAAATTATAAAATTCAGTGCTGGACTGGGGGTTAAGCTCTTGTAAAGACTTTTTTTAGTAAGAGCATAAGTAAAACAATATTCATCATGGGTGAATAGAAAATGAACACACTATTCATTATTTATAATAATTACAAAAACCCTAGAACCCGTTAAAGCCCTTCTTAACACATAAATAGTTTTCTTTGGTATATAACAATCCAAATACTATTGTAACGCTATGTCAGTAATCCAGATATTCCAGAGCAGTCTCAAATATTTTTAAAAACGCATACTTATAACTAAACATTTAATATCTGACAAATCAGATTATAGCAACGTTGGTGTAAAAAGAGGTGCTTTATAAAGAAAGCTAACACACTGGTACGCCACTCCTGAAAATGCATTACATAGATTAAAGTAATGCTATTTACAATTGTAATAAGTACTAATGTTTTATATGATAATCTCAAGAGGATAAAGTGCATTCAACGTAATAATTATAGTTGGGATAGGATTTATGATTTTGTAGGTCTTTATGAAGATTGTTATTTATTTCTTTATTTATTTTATGTCATTTCATTTTTAATTTTTCTGCTTGATTACAATTTTTTTTTTTACTATTCTATCTTCTCTGTGTGAGTAATATACGACTGCACAACCCATATTATAACGTGGATAAACATCAATATTAATATTTACGGACTTCATTTTTAATATTTAAAATAAAAAACTTTTGTGATTTTTCCACGTGTTTTATTTTACTGGTGACTGGTTTTATGGAGTTAATGTATTTTTTTTAGAAACTGATTTTTTATAAAATGTATTGTTCAGAATCCTTCAAATTTCATTTATTTATTATATTGCATAAATATTGAAATACTTCCCTTGTCTATGGTTATTCATAATTTTTGTCTATTGCTTCTTGAGTGTTATCTTATTGACAGCTAGCTAAATATCAGTAAAACATTTTTTTTCTAATTGAATTTTTAATATTTAAATAATTCATTGGTGTGCATTTATGTATATGTCGTTTAGATAAATATATCAAAATTTAAAATGTCGAAAGCATTGAAGTTGATAAATCGTGGTCTTCCCTTGCCATCAAGGATGACGACCAGATCGCAAGTGGCTGCATTTTCAACAAACAACATTACCGTCTCTCATGACATAGAAAATAACAGATTTTTGTCGGAAATAAATAATGGTTGGAATACTTTAATATAATAAATTAATATATTTTATCGTTTTTATGAAGTAGTATTTTCATTTTATGAATTTTTAGAATACGCTGTGATAGATTATGATGCAGCGGGAAAGGATATTACATTTCTGCATACAGAAGTACCTGAAGTTTTTCGTGGCAAAGGAGTGGCAAAACTATTAGCTGAGGTTCATGTTATTTGTTTATTCTGAAAATCTGAATATCTTAATCTTAATTCAGTGATGCAGGCAGAATAAATAAATTTTTAAACAGTCATACTGCCGATGAATTACTTTCAGTCTTTAAGTACTTTAAGTCTTTTAATAATTTATAAAGCAATAATTACGACTAGAGATCATTTGTAATTCATATACATATAACATTATAATTCTAATGATACATATTTTCTTTTTTAGGAAGCATTTACGTATGCAGTTAAAAATAAATTATCTGTAAAAATTGAATGTGATTATTTAAATAATTATTTTTCTAAGAATAAAGGCAAATTTAAAAGCCTTCAAATAAAAGTCTAAACTAATAATATATATAAATTGTTTCTTTTTTATTGTAGAATTAAAAGAACCGAATCGTTATATTTTTTTGATGTTAATAAATTGCTAAACAGTTGAATTATTATTTTTCTTTCCTTTTTATATATTTGGTCGTAGTACGACACTAAAATGGAGCTCAACTTGTTATGATATAATAGGTCAGATTTTTGCGCATTTCAAGACTACACCACAAACAAAACGTCACTTCAGCGTTCGCATTGTTTTAAATGCTTTTTGGTAAGATTATACAAATATAAGTTGGTAAATATGGTTTTATTTTTTATATCTAATTCATATTTGAAAACACCTGGTTGAACAATTTTCTTATTTACTAAAAAACAAACATATTTCTTGTAAACATTTGTTAGATAAAATATTTTTATGGGAAGTAAATAATAACTAAAACATTGCATTAAAAAACGATATAAGTACAGCAAAAAACTTATGTTTAATAAATCTATACACACTCAATTAAATTAATTTTTTGTTTAAAAAATCTCACCGATGAGATCGAAGAAATTTACGTTTTCTTCCATCGTTTTAGTGTTTTTAACATTTTAATTTTAGTAAGCCATTGCTACAAAAACGTTTTTAATTGCTTGATTCTTGTGAACAATTTAGGATGAATAGATTTAAAAGTAACTGATTTAATTTTCTCAGACTTTTGGCAACACAATTAACTGTCAAAAGTTTCAAAATAAAATAAATTATATTGTGTTGCTTAAACTTCTGCCTACCAAATGACATTATTATAAATAAACGTCTAAGGTTAGATACTTGTTTATCTAACGCATGTTTACACGTTAAAAGCTTTTGGTGATGATCGCCACAAATGACGATGGTTTCCATGGATACCAAGCAAAACTAAACTACAAACAAACAAATAAGTATTTGTATGTGTTGTGTGCAAACAGTGTCAGAAAAGAGAAAATACCAGCATTTTTTAGAAAGAGTAAAATAATCAGTTTTTTTTAAACTATCAAAAGAAATCTGCCACCAATTTGTAAAAATGGATTTGGAATGTTTGGAAAGCAAAGTCCAGTACTACTGCAGAGAAAAGTACTTCGGTAAAATGCAAGAAGTGCTTAAAGATTGCACTGTCAGAAATCCCAATGATGTTATTTATCAGATGTACGAAGGATTTGGGTTGACTCTAAACGGTAGATATCTTGAAGGTATTCGAGAACTCAACCTAATTCTGTCCCACGATGACGTTTCTCTAGCAGTTTGCATGTGCCTTATTCACGGTCATAAAAGATGCTCTGCTGTGGATAGAGAAGCCGTACAGCAGCTGGAAAATCGCTTAAAAGAGTTACGGAGGAACACATCCAGCCTGTCGTTATACTATGCGGCGCTCTTCCTTTTTCACTCTAACAGATTAGAAAAAGCATCTGATTTTATCAACAAATCTATCAAAATGGACAGTACATTTCGCAATAGTCATATTTTGAAAGGATGGATCGAAATGTACAAGAATACGAATAATCTTACATATAAAATTGCAGATTGCTTCGAGTCAAATGAAATGAGTATTGACGCCTCACTAGGATTAGCATCAATAAAATATTTCCAGAAAGATTATGCAGGGGCCATCATTTTATTGGATAAGTTGATCCTCAAATATCCAAATCTGGAAATATGTCTTATTGAAAAGCTTAAAAATGACCTGGCTCTTTACAACTGGGATCAAGTGCTTGAAATTTCTGATCAAATATTAGCCATGGACCCGGATAATCTTCAAGCTTTGGTATACAAATTATTGCTATCAATATGTAAGAATGGTGATTATATTGAATCGGCTGATCTACTGGATAAGTATTTTAATATCCTTGAAAGCAAAGAAGGAAAAAATGCTCAATTGTTTTATGAGAGTACTCTTTTATTTTCTCGAACGTGTGGTCGATCGAATGCTGTTCTTACTCAGGTGTATCGATTTGCAAAGCATGCTGCTGAACTTCATCCTTCCAATACGGAATATCTAACCGAATTAGGTCATCAATGCTTAATGCTAGGAAAAATCAAGGATGCCATTCATTTCTTCAAATCGGCAACAAAGGTGGACGATAGTTCCATTAATGCCCTATGTGGGTTGACTTTGTGCCAAATGGCAGAGAGCGGTCCATCTGAACAAATTGAGCAGCAAGTTGAACTATTGAATGAACTGATGGGCAGTACTAACAAGCATCCTTTGCTGCTTCTCATGTCTGCTAAGCTTGAACGCAAGTCACCGGATAAAGCTATCAGCATCCTGAATGATGCTTATGATGTGCATCTTGCTAAATCTAAATCTTATCCTTATGGCATTGAATTTTTAAAACTGTTCAATCCTGATTTTCTCATGGAAGTGAATGCAGAATATCTTCAATATGCTCCCAAGAAGCCATCAGTTGTTCTCGACACTATTGTTTTTAATTTTGAAGAGATTTTACCTGTACCTGTTGCTCGAAGTCTTTCTCTTTTGGAGACCGTCACCACTGCTTGTCCGGGATTGGCGCATGCGGTTTATCAACTTGCTAAAGTGCAATTCACTTTTGGAAAAACAGTTCAATCTCAAAAAAATACTCAGATGATTATTGAAAATATCGATCAAACTTACGCCAACGCCCACTTATTATTATCCCAAATTTATATTCAGCAAAGTTCGTTTGACCGAGCAGAGCAAAGCTTGGAAGTTTGTCTGAGCTACAATTTCAAAGTGAGAGATAATCCCATGTATCATTTACTGAGTGGTATCATTTTGAAATACCAGAAAAAACTTAAGGAGGCCCTGGCATGCTTTATTTCCGCTACAAACTTGATTGGGTCCAAACTCAACTCGGTAAGAATTCAACAAAATTCTGATGCTGAACTGAGTCTTCCCGATAAGGCCACCCTGTACTTGGAACTTATCAACATCTACACGGCATTGGGTCAGCATACAGATGCTAATAAAATAATGCAGGTAAGATATTTATAATGTCACAATATCTTGCTGATTATGATTAGTTTGCTAGTTGGTGTGATTGGCTAGAATTGGACTTTACATATATAGTTTGTAGGTTCATTATTGACTTTTATTTTTAAACAATTCACTGTTTTTTCTCAGAATGCAATTGAAGAGTTTTCTTATACAACTGAAGAAGCTCGACTGACTATAGTGAATGCAGAGCTCGCTCTTAATAAGTCTGATGTCGATCGTGCCATCGAGTTGCTCTCTGAGATAAAGCCTGGGCAGTCTTATTACCTGCAGGTAAGAATTGCTGTTAATGATATTAAAAAAAAAACCTATGCATTTCTACATACACTTTGCAAAATATCAAAACCATGGATGTATTATATTTAATATACCGTCTTTCATTTCAGGCTCATACTAAATTGGCTCACATATATTTGAAAGAAAAAAACGATAGAGATATGTTTGCATCGTGCTTCAGAGAAATAGTGGCTAATCATCCAGGATCTGATGGACACGTCATGCTTGGTGATGCTTACATGTCCATACTCGGTAACCATATAATTTTTTCTTCTGTTGGGCGATAGCTTTCCTACGCAAAGCTTTTTAACTATTATTGTCACCAGTTAATATATTGTTGGGAAACCTACTTTGTCTGTTATGATAATTGAATATCTGTATTTATTCATAGAACCAACTCATGCAGCTGAGGCGTATGAAAAAGCCATTCAACAGAATCCCCAAGACTTAACATTGGCTAAAAAAATGGGAGTAGCATTAATAAAAATGCACGAGTATGACAGAGCTATAAAGTTCTACAAAGAAGCTGTAATCTTACTCAATAATCCAGAGTTGAAACTGGATTTAGCCGATTTATACATGAGGGTAATAAATATATTAAAAATAAAAACAAGTTAAAATCTGCTTTTTTAAAAATATTTTTAACATGTTATAAATTATTTTCAGCTTAAGTTGTATGAAAATGCAGAAGAAGTTCTCAATTCAGAACTGAATGATCACATTAAATCAACCTCAATTGATTATATCACCATGAAGTTTCAAACTAAAGTCCTCATGATGATGGCCACAGTTAAAGAGAGAAGAGGAATCATTGAAGGAAGTAACCGGGGAGCTCTTGGCACTCTCAAGGACGCCAGGGAAAACCAAATACGGCTGGTCAAAAGGGCACAATTGGAATCTAACGGTGAGAAACTAACCATTGGTAGTTGTTTCTTCCCTTACAATCAAAACCATCATAGTATGTGAGGCAATTGATCATGTCTGCTTTACAACCTGTAATATATTTCGTGTAATACCTGTTTTCAATTTCAGTTAATCTGGAAGAGGAGAAGAAAATATTATCATCCATTTGTTCTTCACTAGCAGGACAATATTCAATTAACAAGTCAACAGAGCAAGCTATTCAAACATACAAGGAGGCTCTACAATTTACACCCCAACATCCTCCCATACTCCTTGCCTTAGCCAAACTCTACATGCAGGTAACATTAGCACATGAATAAATAATAGAATAATGTTAACGGTTTTTACATTCACCTCTTATGTGTTTGTAGGTGAATGAGCCAGATCAATGTCAGAAAATGTGTTCCACGTTATTAAGCACTGATCCCGAAAATGAGGCAGCGTCTGTTATGATGGCAGACCTTGCTTTCAGAAAGGTATTTTATCTTAATTTCAGATAATCATGTTGAGTAAATATGAATGAAATTAACTTAATAATAACTTATATTGTACAGGTTGACTTTGAAACTGCCTCTTTCCACCTGAAGCAACTTCTAACGAACCAGCCTGCATACTGGACGGCATTAGAGAGATTGATTGATGTCCAACGAAGACTTGGCAAATTGGAAGAAGTAGTTCCCTTCCTCACAAAGGCACAGGACGGAGGACATGGGCAGCAGCCAGGTATAATATAAATTATATGAATTGTAATTACGGCATGAATGAACTTTTAGGAAACAATTATAATAGTTTTATAAATTTTAGTCTCATAGCTCGTCTTTGTTTCATATTGTAAACTTTCAAATTGAGAAACAGAGTACAGAGAAGCCATTATAGTTTCTCTGCTGCAGTCTTCAAACTATGTTTCATCAACTGGTTATTGGATTGTGATTGCAGGGTATCTGTACTGTGCGGGGCTGCATGCACGCTACTTAGGGGACCCCAACTCGGCACTGCGGTGGTGGGGTCGAGCGAGGCGTGCAGAGGGGCCGTGGGGCCGTGGAGCTGCATTAGGCGTAGTGCGGGTTTGTCTGGCACCAGGCGGTGAAGCCTTGCCACCCCCCATAGATGACTCTATTGACTCTCCCGAGGATACCGAGTATAGGTGCAGTACCCCTCCTGTACTTTGACTAATAACTTTCATAAATTCTGGCTTGGTTGATTGATTTTGTTTAATTGAATTAATTTACACGAGGTCTCCAATTTATATTTATTGCTTTATTAATTAATATGTGCAGGGAAACTCGATCCTTTGCGCTTGGTATGGCAGAGCGCCTACTAAATGAGCTACAGTCAGGGGCGGAAGCATCAGAGGTGCTAGAGCTGCGACTGCTGTCAGCGCGCCTGGCCTTGGCCTCTCGTAAGCGCTCCACGGCTGAGGCTACCCTGCGCAGTCTCCTGCAGCTGGCCAGCGAGGAAGGTCTTGCAGAGGATGTAGGCGTAGCCGTTACTTTGGCATCTGCGTTAGTTTATTCAACCTAATCTAACTATATGTATCAGGAAATCAATAACATCACCATTTTATAATGTTTACTTACTAAAATGCTGCTATAAAATAATACCCTTGGTTCCTCTAATACTGTTAAAACTTTTATTGATGTTTCCTTTTTTATTTTTTGACTTGACTAGTTTCGACAACATGCTAGTTTGGCATCTTCAAGCTCTAACAACTTGCTTGAAACTGAGCAGAAGTGTAATATTTTATCTTTACTTCTACACCAAGTCTGGATAACCTGGGTTTTATTATATCATTTAAATTCAGACTAATTTCAGGATGTCCTTCAGTAATCCCTTCAATTATATAGTCTAATATTAATTTCCAGGTACTTGGTTCTGAAGCAAAATCAGCGAGCCAAGAACCAACTGAAGCGAGTGGCACGCGTGGCATGGACGCCCGAGCGGGCAGACTGGTTGGAAAGCTGTTGGCTACTGCTGGCGGATTGCCTCATTGGCTCGGGGGGAGGCAATGAAGCCGCCCGCGACCCGCTAGACCGTGCCCTCAAACACAACATGTCCTGTGCTGCGGCCCATGAATATTGTGGTAAATTCTAAAATCTTGCTCTTTGATTAAATTTACTATAAATTGTGAAACACAGAGAATAATCTATACTTTATTAAATCAATCAAATTACAGGATACTTGACTGAAAAAGATCAAAACTATAAACAAGCAGCCTTGTACTACGAGAATGCATGGAAGTATGGAGGTCAAGCAAACGCGTCTGTAGGATACAAATACGCATACTCTTTACTGAAAGCTAAAAAGTAAGACTTTATTTTTGATGCTTAGCATTGTAGAGATTGTAAAGACAATGATATTTGTTGCTTTTGAAAAAAAGCTGTCAGTTTAATTTTTTGTTGCTTCAAATCTAGTTTTAGCTCCTAGAAACAACTGATGGTAATTTATAATTATGAAAATCTTTTCAGGTATACAGATGCCATCTATATATGCAGAGAAGTTCTTATGGTTCATCCAGACTGTCCTAAAATAAGAAAAGATGTCTATGATAAAGCACGCGTTCTTCTGCGACCTTAAACAAGTATCTATCTAATTAGACTATCGTAATAATTTTTTCAGTGATTTTTACAAAACATGATAATTCATAATAAACGGTGGAAAATAGACCAATTCAAAGATTCATCATAACAATCAAAATACACGTAAGTATTTAGTTTAATGGCTGATAGTGAGGATACAACTATAAATACATGTACATGTTTACATATTTATTAACTTTTCTAATATTAAGAACTAACATTTTTTTGTATTGACTCAGTGAAAACTGTCACCACCAATTTTCAGTTCCTTTAAATTTAATATCTATGCTTATGTTTTTATTAATTACTTTTCATGAGCTTACAATTTACAATAAATAGTAAATCATGACATTGACTGTTCCAAGTATTCAAAAACGTATTATTTGTTAAATTAATATAGGTTTGTTGTTTACGTAAACAAAGTAGTTATAATAAAATGCACAGTTAAATTATCGAATGTATGTAAAAATTTGTTCCTTGTTTTGTATTGTTCTTATCAAATAAATAAAACTCAAATATTTCTTTTTATTTTTTAAATTTATTATCAACATTTATGGTAGATTTCTTAAACATATTACAAAACTAACAAATAGTATTATATATAAAACAAAAACAATTGTCTAATGAAACTAGACTGCACTTTTGAGAGAATTTCCTAATAATTTTCAGACAAAAGTAGAAAGTAACACGGTCTCTATAGCACATCGTACTACGAAATGAATTTGGACATATGATAAACTTAATAATAAATACTCAATAGTTTTTAAATATTGCATAGTAATAATAACATAGATTTTTTTAATGTCTAAAATCAGGACAATTCATTGATAATATTATATAATGGCATTATTATAACAAAACAGATATTTACAAAAATAATAATAACAAAATTAAGTAAATCACTGTAGAGATACACTGAAGCCAATAAAAGCAATTGCAAGCAAACATATTATATTGAATGCTTGAAAAATAATTTGAGGTCTGAACTAATTCACCCTCACATATTTTTATACTTAGTTGAAATAATCGTATCACAACATAAACTTATAAAATATTTTCTTCATCACGATTCCGAGGTTAATGCATTATTTCTTAAATCACTATATTGGCATTCGGAGACAAACTTTTAACGCAAACAAGTATCATACATATGGTTGAAAGTTTCCTCAAAACGGCTGAAAAAAAGAATTTTTGATTTGATTTTTCTATGAACATGGTCAACAAATACATAAGTATAAAGATATTATTGATATTTCATTTCATTTAATCTTAATTAAGCACGGAGGGAATAAAATTATTAAATCTTAATCCATGTACGGATTAGCTTGGCCTCTGTACACTCTCCATTCTTAGTCATGCACATAATTAATAAAACTATTTTTACTCTATAAATAATTCTGATGAGCATTGAAATGCCTGTAAAACGATAAGTAGTCACTAGAGATGGACGGATTATATTTCTAGAATGTGCTATCTTTGTTAATTATTGATGGCTTGCTCTCGGCGTATTTAATGAGCCATCTTTCAACGTCTTCCATTTTCTTCTTTCCCCACTGTATTGTCAGCACCGCTCTTTCCAGATTCTTTTTTATATATTGTGATACTGATTTAAGATCACCTTTGTTGGCATGAATGAACTGCTTGAACTGTAAGAAAAGTGTAAAATAATGAGAAAATGGTGTGATATTGTAAATACCAAAACGGCATTGTTATCTAGTTACCTGTCTTAATTGCTGTTCAGTGGATACTTTTCCAAAAGCTCCGTCGATTATATGAGGAAGAATTTGGTCGTCCACCATGGAGTATTTAGCAAACACACGAGGCCAGTTATTTATCACAAACTGGAATGCTTTTTGAGCAGCGAGCTCGTTATCTATTCCACTCCAGAATTGTGGTGTGAGGTGAATGTCCATCTGCGTTATTGAGTACTCCAAAAGCCTACAGTATTCATTATCACCATTATTTATATGAAAATTGTGTAATTTGGAATATTAGCAATAATGTTAAAATTTATATTATTTATACAAAACTACATGCATAATTTTTTTTTATTTCAATAGTGAGTGTATCTTGAAATGTTATAAATTGTAACTTGATGAAATTATGTATAAATATTTTTACTCTTCATATTAAATTATTGCTGTACAGTAACACCATTTTTGAGTTTGAAAATGACTTACGAATTGAGTTTCCACGTAATCCGCGTACTCGGTAAAGACTCGATGATGGCCGATCGTACTTCTGGATCGATGGAATTTTCGAATCTTTCAAACAGGAAATCAAACTCTTTCACGCTCCCCATCCGGGCAACCGTTTTGTATATCGTAGGGCGGCTGCTGAAGGGTATCCTGTAAATCAAAAATAATTATCATATTTAAAAAAAAATTATTCAAATATATGGTTTTCGTCCATTGTTACAATTTTTTCCCAGCATGAGCTTTGTACTATATATATATATTCTTACGGATTATCAATATTAGGATTCTGTTGTTTGATCCAGCTATCGTAATTTTTCCATGCCCATTTGATGCATTCAGGATCTTCAATCATACATGCCCACGATATCAAGTGTTCTCTGAGAATAGTGTCTTGTGATGAATCAGCAACAGTGATGTAATTAAATGTATTCAATGTTGGTGTGATGAGTCGTGAAACATATTCCTGTAATATAAATATAAGCATTGTTTTAAATCAAGTCGTCACTATTATAAATATTTAATGCACTAGCCTAGGCTTTAATTCACGAGAAAATTATTACATATGAGTTTTACCGAAGTGCCAAAATTAAATATCAGTTCATTTTTGAGGCCACCTTTCTTTGCTGATTTGACCGATAATGAATAACCCAACATTGTTTTTGGAGTCGGTAATATTGTTAAAAATGACTTGTATGACTACTTTTTAAAATATTATTGATTTGGTTGGCAATGCTTTACCTGGAATAAGTCATAATGCATGCTAATCTGCATAGCTAGGTTCAACAGCTCCAGGTTATCCAGTACAGCATACCAGGGTAAAACATCTCTTTCCATATCCATATACTTAGTAAGGTCGAGAGGCACAGAGTAGTTTAATTGTCCTGCTCTGGCTAAGTTAAAGGCATCGTCTAGCAGTTGGGCTCTCGTCACGGGAGGGAATTGTTCAAGGTTATCGTCCAAGCCGTGCTCCAGCTCTTTCCAATTTTTTAAATCATAGTTTACTCTATAATGTCCTAAAATATTTTAAATAGGATTAGTCAGAAGTATCAACATGTTTAAATCAGTGCATTTGGATACCTGAGACAAATAATAATATAAGAATGAATAAAGGATTCATACTTTTCTCTGAATCAGCAGTACATTTTTATTTACAGTTATAATTTTCTAAATAATCTTACCGATGGCTTTGACATTAACATATAGCCATGTGTTATTGGCTGCATCAGGGATGTTGATGGTGGTGTTGACCGTCTTTTCAAGCCAGGCTACAGGGGCCGTGCTCCAGTTAGCATGCTGAATAGAATTACTGAAGGCATAGCTGATCGGAACATACCACAGCTCGTCAGACATTCCCGCAGTTGGAGTAGATAAGTAGAAACGTTTCTAAAAGATTTGGTTTTCAAAGATTGAGAAAACATTTGTATATAATCGCACACATTGTTGACATTTCTATCAGTATTTAAAATATATTTTATTTCGTATATTATAAGTTAACTAGAAAATTTTTGAACATCTACATCTTGGAAGACTGACTATAATAGCGCTATGTGAGTTTATTTAGTACATTCATATTGATTTCTACCAAATGCTGGTAAGAGTTATTTATTTCTTTTACACACAGATCGGAGTTTAATGATAGAAGAAATTATATTTTTCAGAAACAGTTAAAGTTGATAAGTATTATCATCTTTTCCAGTAAAATAGTCACTGATTTACGAACCTGCGTTATTGTAGCAGTGGCATTATTGTAATACCTGGTGACATGTATGACAGGATATCCAGCCTGCAGCGTCCAGGAGTCCATAAAGTTTGCCACGGTTACATGACTGGGAAGTGTAGATACTTTATTTCCAGCCGTTGTGAAGGATTGCCATAAGTCGTTCTGATCGGCATTGCTGAATTGCCTAAATTGTCATGAAAAACTCTCATTTAAGGTACAAAATTGTGAACAGATTTCTTTATCATTTTTAATATAACTACAATAGAATTCAACATGCCACAATTCACTTACAAGTACTGTCCTTTTGTAATAAGTATTTGACCATTTGATATTGATAAATGTTTAGAAAAAGTAGAAATAATTTAGTTTTAATAATAAATAATAAATGATTACCATTTTTTCATGTAATCGACCAGCCCGGCATGAAATCCATCTTCGGTCAATATATGAGTTAACATTCTTAGTAAACTGGCCGCTAGAATAAATGAATAAAATTTAAATATTTATGAGTGAAATATAGTAATAAGAAAATATAATTGAGAATTTCAAACCTTTTTGTAACAATATTTAAAATTACCTTTTGTGTATGAGATGTCGTCAAATATTTGACTTATTTGTGTTTCATCATCAACCAATGTAGATACGGGTCGGGTAGATTGTATACTGTCCAGCGAAAGTACTCCCATTCTGTCCAAGCTAAACTGATCTAACATCTTCCATTCCGGTTCAATCTAGAATAGGAATAATGTTTGTGAATAACTGTATATATATATTTATTTAATGTATCCGATACATAGTATTTATGCTGCCACTAACATGATCTACTCCTAAGTATTCCAAATATGTCGCAAATCCTTCATTCAACCACAAGTCTGTCCACCATTTCATTGTAACAAGATTACCAAACCACTGATGAGCCAGCTCGTGAGCTATCACCATGGCAACTCCTTTTTTAGCAGCGACTGAATCTGAATCTGGATCGATCAACAGACTTGTTTCTCTGAAAAAACGGTTAGAAGCAGATCGATACAAAATCACAATTATTTTATGTTATTGTTAAGTGTTCATCGAATTGCAGAAAAACCAAATAAAAATACAAGACTATTGGTATTTTTTACAAGTTTAAGAAATAAATTAAAAATTAAGTGTATTTCACAACAATAGAAAATTGTTGTTTTTTTTTCTTCTCTTGAACTTTTAGACTCGATCTATCAATTAGTTCTAAGGTTTTTTCTTTCTTAGTGTATATAAAACATAATTTTACCTGAATGTAAGCATACCCCAGTTTTCCATAGCTCCAACAGAAAAATCGGGAATTCCAAGTAGATCAATTTTTGGTAAAGCGTACTGTACTCCAAAATAGTCTTCATAAAACTTTAAGATTCTTGGACTTATTTCAGCGGCGTACTTAGTTTGGTTTATCAACTCTTTTCTGGACCAAATCTTAAATGGAATGCGGTCAAAAGAGTCTTTCTGCGCGTCGACTGCTTGCAGATCAGAAATCGTGAAGGCAACGAGGTAGGAAGACATCAATGGAGACTTTTGAAAATGACTCCAGATCATATTGTCCCCCGGTCTATGCAAAAGAGTTAAAGCAAATTATTAACATATAAAAATGCTAATTATTGATCAGTTAATAATTAATATATTGTATATTACATTGGTTCTTCGGCTTCTATTGGCATATTCGATATAACAGTTTGATTTTTGTGTCTGGCGATGCTAATTTCAAAACTTGCTTTGAAATGTGGTTCATCAAAACAAGGAAAAGCTTTCCTTGCCGATGTCGGTTCGAACTGTGTCACCGCCAGTGTCCTGTGAAGCATATTTTAAATTATAAATAAATATTTTACAACATGTAATTATTTGCATAAGCATATATTTACTTAGACTTACTCTGTAGCATTATCAGTAAAATCCTTATATACGCTTTTGTAAAACCCTGTTAAAGAATCGTCTATAGTTCCGATGAAATTTATTTCAAGGGTGTAGTTGATATGAGGCTTGAGATGTGACTCTAAAGTAAATATCAGTCTATCTATGGACGGGTTCTGTTCTTCTGAAACAATCTTCACCTTTTTAGCCTTCATCTGTATTATTGTTGTCTGTGGAAAACTCGTTGTGATGTGGGTACCACCATCTTCGGATGTTGATGTTTCAATGAATTTTGGTATTTCATGACCTAAAGTGACTTTATTTGTGTTCGTTGAGGTTAAGGGTTGTTTTGTAGAACCCATGGTCAAATTTGAGCTTTTATTACCATTTGTTGTGATTAATTCTGTTACGGCGGGCGTAGTTTTGAGAGTTGAATCAGTTGATGTAGGTTGTGTTGTATCTAAACTGAAATCTGTTGTATTATTATTACTTGGCGTAGTTTTCACAGAAGATTCTGTTGAACCAGTTTTCTCTGATAATAACAAATTAGACGTTGTAGAACTGATACTTGGAGCGGTTACAATATTTTCTGCATTGCGACGAGCTCTGCTTACAATTGGCGTTAACGGCAGAGAAATTTTTATTTCTTCAGTTAGAACTGATCCATTTTTGATTTCCAAGTCCTTCGAATGCAAAGATATGTGCTTAACGTTTGCTTTGTGAGTTGATAATGTGATTGTTACTTTTCCTTCAAACGTAAATGATGTAAAATTTGGTTTAATTTCAAGCCTATAATAGCTAGGGATAACATTAGTAAGAAGCCGAATCTTATCGTCTGCGTTTCTAACGTGTATATCTCCTATATCCCAGGATAAATCATCTTCAACAGCATTTTTATCCTGAAAAAAAAACTTGTTAACACATCAAAGTACAATATAAGGTTTACAGGTGTGATTATTATATGTTACTAAGAATACTGATTACACGGTACAGAATATGTGTACACTTTTAGGAGCCCATTTCAACGTCATTAGGTTTATCCATATTTTTTTAACAATGCAATTATAGGTGCTATTTTTAGGTCATAAATTTGACCTTGAAACTGCATGACATTACTACCGGAATTGAATGGAAATAAATGTTTTTAGCAAATTGTTATTTTGGTATGAATATAATTGTCCATCGGTAGTGACCTCATTCCTGCAGGGCACCAGGAAGTACACGAGGGTAGCGGCAGCGGCGGCCAGGGCCAGGGAACCCAGCAGGAGAACGGCCAGCCCACAGCGGCTGAGGCTCACGTCCCCTCGCCTCGAGTAGCTGAAGGAGCAGCCGTTGCGGATCCCCGGCAGGAAGCCATCCCGATTGCTGTCCATCCCTATGCTGCCTGTACACAACACATACAATCAATTCTAGGGGCTTTGACATTGCTCCCAATCATTTTTCAAAAAAAAATAATACTTTGATACGATTTTGGTACTAACATAAAAAGTGGTCTGGTAGGTCAAGTATGTTGTAAATCAAACTTCTGACTCATTGGGCAACATTTTAGAGTTATTACCGTGATTGGATCAAAGCAAATGTTTTTATAATTATTTGTGTGATTCAATAAATATTTTTATGCCTTGCAAATAATTGGTTTAGTAAATGAGTCATCGAAATATGGGGAGTACTTAACCCAGCAGTCTGTTTTTAGATTTTTATATAGTGGTCAGAAATGGGGGCGCAAATATCTAACCTGTTGGACCACAGATAGAACATGCCTAAAATAACTGTAGGTACTCTGCATGACATTGTACGACAGGGTTAGTGCCTGCAACGATCCTCTGACCTGGGTTGTTTTTGGACCTCTTGGGGGTGGAGGTGAGTTGGATGTCGTGAAACTGGGAGCTGTCCAGGGAGGGTTGGTCCACCGAGGTCCTCGCCCGTCCGCTGAAACGCGTCTCTACACCACGTGACATGACATCAGGACTGCTCATCCATCACGCCGGGGTTACCTGCACCAGATCAATATAGATCCAATGTAATTTGGCCTTATTAAGTTCACGGCGTTTAATCGGGTTTCTGCTACTTTGTTTCTGCTCGGTCAAAGTAGCAGCTTGTACCTTAAAATCTAAATTTTTAATTGTTTTATTTTCATCCATCACACCATCGTCACATTGTGACGGAGGTGTATTATTTTCCACAAATTTGTTTCGGCTGTAAAATTATGAATATGCTGCAAATGAAGTACCAATAAAACCATTTAAGATAAGTCATTCGTCACGGCGCTGAGTATATGTCGTCTACCTTTCATTTAGCACCGTTAATTGCTCTCGCACACTTACATATTCTCACCTGAAAACACCAACGCCCTGCTGCCAACCAAAGCAGCCTGCACGCTTTGCAACGCAACACACAACTGATGATTTAGCTCTTTTGCGTTATTTTTTCGACAAAACTGTAACAAAAAAAGGACGCTAATGAATAATTATGGGTCGATTGAAGGTTGCATTGCGGTGCGTGTAGGCCGCTTTAAATGTCCAGATGAAAATGATTCACATACGTGTAAATTAAAAAAAAAATAAGTGTTATGCTTACTTTAAACTTTCATTATAACAGTGGCGTACAGTTTGTACTAATAATAATTTAATATCCTAAAACACTCTTTAAAAATACTTAGATACTTGTATTTAATTTAGTAACTATTTTGATTTCAGATACTATTATTATGTTGTATTTGAGACCATGGGGTCGATCCTCAAGCATATGGGGATAAGAAAAAATTAATTAATAGAAAAAAAAAATAATAATTGAAAACTCCACTGAAATCGAGAAGTCCTTGAATACCTACACGAAGAATTGATAACTGGAAGTTAATGCCAAGTCGTGTAAGCTTAAATACAATTTTTTACGGAATCATTAATAATTGCTTACATTGATGCAGACATTGAAGACATTATGGATATTTATTATTTTTTTTACGTAAGTGTACGTCGGAAGTCATAATTGTAAAAATGACTAAAGTGAACAGTGATTTCTATAGAATTGCAGAATAGTACGCCATACACGTCCAAAGTATATTATTTAACCAATTCCAACAGTTTCTTAGAAAAGTATATAAAATTTTAGGAAAATTTAAAACAAATATTATATTAGATTATATGATTAATTAAATAATTTAAACAAAAAATATTTAAAACGCAATGCGCTTAAAAATATTTTTTTGTAAACAGGAAATAGCTTATCCAAAAATAATCTTCCTTGTGACATATTTTTTTATTTATTTACGACTAGATATATTCGCATACTATTATTTATCATATTCGCAATCAGATCCATTTAAAGTAAATTGCGTACATTTTGAGAAATCATTTTTTATTTACACTTTGCGTAACGCGCCATATAAGTAAGTTACGTACAATATTTCCGCGATGATAAAATAATGTGAAATGTATAAAATTTTAATTAGATCCACTTAGTTTTTAACATAAAAAATATGTTTTTTTAGTGTATACTGTAATACAATTGAATAATATATTTCCGATGTGTGATATTTCAATCAAAACATCTGAGTAAAGAGTATATTGTTATTTTCTGCTTGTCCTCTAAATATCGATTTATTTAAATAATTTTAGTTTGTTTATTTTTCTGGTTAATATGAGGCTGCATGAACAGCTTTTTTAACTGAAATAAATGCTATTTCTATTAAAACAATAATAATTCACCTTCTGGTAGTATGAGCACATTAAAAGTGAATCACTCGTTGCTTGTGCCCACTTTTATGTTTGCAATATATGCATGACGAATCATACATTCGTGATGTAATACTTCGGAAACAAATTAAAAAAATCACAAAAATCGCTTTATTTTTACGATGGTTTATTTTATTTCAAAAGCTACAAGTAAAAAATAATATTTATTGCACTAGATAAGAGAAAAAAGCGGATAATAGAAAATTGTATACGTTGGTTTATGCAGCATATAACTTATCATTAAAATGCTTCATATTTTAATTTAATTTTAAAATACTTGTATTTATTTTTAGTTTTATAATTTGTTTTATGTATGTTATATTCTGTGAACTGACACACCTAATTGGAGTCAGTTCCATCGATCAGACACTGTCTCCACTGTAAATGAGCACACTTAGCAGACTATTTCAAATATAAAACTACTTTCAACACCATTACTTAATTTTATCTAACCAAAATATTTTTTTTTATTTTAAATGATTTTTTGATACACTAAAACTCCCAATTATTAAAAATGGTCTAATTCATCCCTGCTCTCCCTATTCTGTTGCTTGTCCATAACTGCTATTCCGTACCCTGAACGTTTGTAAATGATCTATAATTGAGTAGTGGAAGTACCTTGTAGATGTGGAAGACTTCTGCTGTTGTTTCTGCTGTATGCTGCAGAAGGAATATCAGATCTAAATACAAGAGCACTGTAAAAAAATGATTGCAGCAATACGCACTTTTCTTCCTAAGAAGACCACGAACAGACATATATATATATGTTCAGTGAAATCGTCACCTGGAGAGATGCACCTGAAGAAGAAGAAGGATAGAAATACTACTACGACAAACCATGGTGGTTTGTGATATTTCATGGCTTGGAGTTGAGATATTTCATGCTCAGTTTAATAGTAAGCCTAAGGTATATATTTAAGATTGTACATTTCAAATAAAAACTGCCAACACGGTGGTTAATATTACCGACAAGTGTTACGAGCTAAACAATCAGATTTTATAACACCAAAATAATGTCAAACGTGTAAACAAACAAATATTTGTTGTATAATAACTCTGCGTGTCCGCAAATATTTCTAGATACGTCGAAATTCCGCTTATGTTTATTTTAAATATTTCTTCATTCCTTCGGCAAGTGATCGACAAATAAATAACAACGAACCCGCGAGTTTGATACATTTCGTGGAGCAGGGGTGGCGAACCTGCGGTCTCTGAGCCCGATTTTGCTTATTAATAATAAAAAAAATTCTTTAAACAGTTTTACTATTACAATATTTGTAAATTTTATTGATTGATTGAATTTTGTAGATATAATATTAACAGTCATTTTTCGTTACGAATGAAAATGAAATGGAAAACTTTGGTTTTGGTTTAATGAATTTTAGTCAAAAACTAATGTATTGTTATGGATCTATATTGTTCAATTTAAAAGAAATAAAAATAGATATATGAGTATAATTTAAGTTTAGCAAAATTAATAAAGTGTTTAAATGGGAAAAGGTTCTTCGCCCATGTTTCTAGGTTATCTGCTGCGAACTGCACTTATATGGGAGGATACGTAATATTCCCATCAATAGAGCTAACTGCGCTATGTTACGATCCCACAATTTAATTTCCTATAGCCAATGAAACACAATGCCATTGTGCAAGGACTGTCCTAGATAGGCTCATTTTTTTTTTGATTCTCAAATCTACGTTGGCCTAATGATTGCTCAATATTTCAACTCCACCAGCAATTTAACGATAGGTATGCTTTCCAAAAAATCGTATAAACTTCCAAGTAGCTAAACGGTTTGGGGTTTATGGGGTACGAATCAAATCGACTATCACATTTTTACATTAAGCCCCAACTTTAGAGCGACCATAAATACATTGAATCGAAAATCTTATGCTGAAACTTTTCAAAGTTTCGACAGCTTTCCAGATAGAGAACTGAAAATAAGATTTCTTTCAGAGTAGCGAGAGGTTTCAGAAATTGATCTCTATAGAATCTCAATATTGCAAAAAAACTTCAGGAGTATGAGCATAGTTTTTGTAGTATAACTCTAAAATCTAGATATCCTTTATATTTATGAGACTAGCTTTATAAAGGCTTGAACTTTGTTAAAAATAATTGTAAGTAAGAGGGGGATTTCTCATACTCTCTTTAAAATGAAAAACTGAAATAATATTCGTTGTATTATACCAACTGTATACAAATATAAATGTACCTACTGAATTCGTTTATATATTAGTTATAACAATATATTATTATTGTAACAAACGTAGTATTGTCTAAATATTCATCTATACACTTAAAAGTACGATTTTACAATTTTATCAAGAAAAATCACTGTACAATATGAAAAAATTTATTCAAATGTGCAATTACCGTATAAAATTAAATTTTGGTTTACCGGAAGTAGATATAAAAATTTAATTAATAATAAAAAAAATTGTGAGTCTGAATAAAATAAACTAATTGAGAAAACATCCACTCTGATAAAAATAAAGTTGATTCATATAAATATACTCAAAATAATTGGTTTGTTTTTTATCACTTGCTTACACCCTCCGAGGGTGGTTTCAGCTAATAAGCTTTGATTCAGGTATCCAGTAATCGGTTACCTGGATAAGGCATTAGGAAAATAAAAAATATCGTGAAAATTTTTCAAAACGTCTTTGTTAAAAATACACTTATTAACAAAGCATTTAGCTCAGAATTAATTCAAGGTGACAAACGGAGAATGACAATATAAATCATCAAGACGTATGTGCGCTTTCAAGGAAAAAAACACGTAAATTCGAGTCTTCACAGTGATTTGTTCTGGTCGTTCATTTACGAAGCGAATGCACTTCGACGTGACGTTGGTCACCCAGACTTCCCAGACAAGAGTTATCACTTGCAATATGTTTTCAGGTAGTCAATTAACCCTACAAGAAAAATCATCTAGAAGTATTGGAAAGTACCAGCCTTAGAGAGACGGGCGGTGAAGGTTTTATATTATCATAATCTGCTAATTGATTTTACGTGGAATCGAGTGGCAGTAAATTGAAGAGCATAGAAGCTTTGAATATACAAATACACGTGTAAAAATATTGCTCCTGCCATGGATCACACACTCCGATGTACAGTGTTATTACTATAAATTCATAAACCCCTAATAAAATTCTCTAAAACACTAAAAAAATAGTAACTTCGATGATATTAAAAGGTGATTTAAAATCTACATAATCAAACTTTACAATATTATTTGGCTTTTTGGTATATTGCTAGCTTTATAATAACTAATTTTTTTATAATAACTATGTTATGAATTTAGGATAAAATTCAAAAATTAAAAAAAATACCTTTGTTGATTAGAAATATTTGATACTCACTGTAAGATTTTTAGGCACAACCATGGCTTCGGATATTAAAGGGTTGATTAAGTCGTGATTTAAATGAAAGTATATCAAAATTACTTATTTTTTTAAATACACTAACATCGCTGATTCGGAAAATGTATCGGCCAATGACCTTGCACGTGAAACTGTGCAGTGTAAAGGCCGCCTGTTATCTACTGAGGTGTAAATACGTGACGCATTCAATGTATTATTTAAAAAAAAATACCTGCGTGCCCTGATACTCATGGTAATTTATTTTCAAACTGCCATTTAAGTTTTAAATACAAATCCGTTGATAACACCCACATACACACAGGTGCTTTTAAACTTGCCACTGACCTTTCAACCTGTAATTTCTATTGTTATATTAAAAATTTAAAATGACGATTTATTTGAAGTAAAAGTATAACGCCTGGTTTTTTCCCAAAATCAAATAAATATGTGATTATTCAAGTTAAATTAATTTAGCAGCTGTGCTGCGAGCTGCCATGCCCCGATATGTCAACACTATGACGACGCAACTTTAAAATCAGATTTATTCATTGAATAACATAAATAATATAAATAGCTTGCAATATTTTTTCACGTCCCATATAATAATTTAATTACTGATGTTGATCTAGGGCAGGGGTAGACAACATTTTGATCACTACGGGAGACCTGTTTTTTTTTTAAACTATAGACGATGATCTACCAACATCGTATGTATTAAGTGATCACAAGAAAAGTAGTTATTTAAAGCTAAAAATAATTTTATAAATAAAAAAATATCAAGTTGATTTAGTTGACCCGTGTTTATTTTAACTATCGATGTTTTGTTTCTACCAACATTTGTGACACTTTTAACAACTTTAACTAAACTTGTACAAGCCTTGAAGAATTGTCACTAAATGTGTACGAAATATTGATATTAAAATCATATTAGTATCATCAAAAACTATTTATAAAAAATACAGTATGTAATAATGAAATAATTTATTGTATTAACACAAACTGAAACCGATTATAAAAATTTTTAAGTCTGCGTGAAAAATTAAGGGTGAAATACTTTTTTGTTTTCCGGTGAAGGCTTTGATTTATAAATAAGCGTTGTACATTATAGGTTAGCTTATCAAAATATATTTCTTTATATTATGTAGAATGTATTGAGTTTTGATACACAATATAGACTAGCAAGACAACCTTGCACGAACAAAGTTGTATTTTTACTATTTGTAGTTTTAATGTATTTTTCCTTATTTATAGCTTGGTTTCACATATTTTGTCATTTCAATGGCATAAAAACCATGCCAGACATATTTTTATTAAGAAACAGAAAAGCTTAAAAATATAATATGCCTTATGACGGTGTATCTTGAATCTATTTTTTTTCTAATATTTCTTTCATTATTTTTTCTTTTCTACATCCCAGAAGAGTCTGTTTGTGACTATAATTAATTTTATTTGACAGTTGAGTTTTTACGAAAGTAATTATATTTATCAGATATATATAATAAAAATGAAGGCCTACTGAACAAAACAATACAATGAAATGGTATGTAACAGTAAAAAAATTATTTTTATATAATAAAACACAGCGAAACCTTTTTAAATATTTTCCTAGTAAAACTCCGAACTTTTTCGGAATGAAGATATGTTCTGACTCAAAATATACAATCCAAAAATTGTGGTAACCAAGTGGTTAGGAGATCACCAATCATCCCCTATGTTGGTAAGGTTAGGTTAAATACAAAATAATTTGCATTAAAGCTACTTGTAACTATATAAACTCGTTTAAATATAAGATCAGCAAAATTATGCAAAATAACATTTAATTCATTTTTACGGAAAATTGTACAACATTTAAACGTGCATTATTAAAACCAGAATAGCATAATATATAAAATAAATGTCGGTGTTATAGAATTAATTTCATAGACTTGTAGTAATGCGGCTTGTTTCAGTGGTTAAGAAATTTATGTAGGAGTATATTGCATTACGTAGATGCCTGCTATGTGGTGAAATATTATATTATTGAGTTCATGTTGATTACACGTACTAGTAATTAAGTTGATTAATGTGATGTAATTATAATACAATATTACACACTCGCCTCGTGTTACAGTGGTTAATACAGTAGCTTGCCGAATACGGGTTTTCGATTCTTTAGCAAGTTATTTTACTTGAAAAAAATCTAAAAAGATTCTCTATCCATAATTAAAAAAACAAGGCAAACGTCAGAGACCTAACCTAACGTAACAATCGCTTCCGACCGCTTGCTCACTTGCCTATCTACAGACGTTGATTAATGTTTTAATCAGATTATTTGTCGGACTACACAATTTTTTTATTTAATTTTTGATTGTGAAATTTAAAAAAGGTGCTCAAAATATCGATCGTGTCACGTATAAACGATAATAGTCGAAGTAATGATTTCTTTAATGGATTTTGAGTGCACTGAAATTCAAACGTGACTTATTGCTTTTACACAATATAAAAAAAAATAAGTTCATTCATTTTTATCAAGTGATATTGATCGAAACACAATTCAGTTGTAACAGACGAATCGCTGTGATTCACAGAATACAAATACAGTAAAAGCAAAATAATGAATCGCAATAAAGATGATTAAATTAATATAAATTTTAAATATTTTATATGAGAGCAAAAAATTGTAAGAACTCGCAAAAAAAATATGTTTACCGTGTACTTACAAATTGGAATATAAACATCGAAAATGAATGAAATAATGACCAAAAACCGGTAACATTGATGTCTTTTAAAGTTATTGTTATATTATATTAAAATATTTTTTTAATGGATACGAAACACTCACGATGGTCAAGTAATACATTTATGCACAGCGCTAATGAAAAAAACATGCAAATTTTAACGTACTGTGCTAACAGAAATATGACAAGTAAAAATTGAAAGTTATGACTAAAACACGCGATTTTTTATACTTTTTAAACTCAATAAGTTATATATATTATTGATTTTTGTGAAGACCGTCTCACAGGAAGTACGATTTTGCCTATACAGGTTTTATTGATTGATAATGATGAGAAAAATATCATCGTGATTTGTGTGAGATATTTTTCTGAGAGTTTCTTCAATCATTTTTCTTATTCAATTCTTTTTCTAATACTTGAAAAAATGTACTTAATCATTATCAATTAATAAGTTATGGTAAATATATATTTTTTAAATTTTATAATAATCCAAATAATCAAAACTATAAAAAAATGTTACCTTTCGAACGAGGATACGTCGGAGCCGCCAAACTGCTGTCGGCACAAACAGCCGCGGTTTTTATTACAAAATACTGAAACACTCAGTCGATTTCAGCTGCGATTCACATGGATGTCTCGCTCTACTCACGGGCTTGCGAAAATACTGGATTAACCACAAATCGCTTTCAAGTTCAGCAGAGCCGTTGCAAGTGCGACCGTCCCACGCACTGGCGCCGCGCGACTGCTTCCGCTCCGCTCTGCTCTCTGCTCTCTGCACTCTGCACTCTGCACTCTACACTCTGCTCTCATCGAAGCTCAGTTATTGTCGCCCGTCTCCCCTGCCATGTCGGCTGGCCCGAACGTTTCAGGCCGTCCATCGATATTTACACTCGGCGTGGTGAGTCGCCGTGTGTAAAATATGAGTCCACCGCGAGAAGGTCGTCCTCCTGCGAATGGACGAAAGTCGAATGAGTGCGACCAGATGTGGTCATTTTCGTCGACTGAGCGGATAATTTTGATGCTGGAAGACATCGCGCATACAAATTAATCTAACCTTCGAGCAAATGATCGCCTCGGAAACGTAATACCGTGGAATTTGTTGTTTCATGCAAACCGACGCCTCGTTATTGCATTCATTGGAGCAAAGGACAATCCCTTGATCCCTGGAAATCAGGCGATTTCCTCAATTTGTTCTTAAACTTGCTCAAACCAAAAAGTATGCCCAGAAAACGTTTCCTCAAAACATTAACATTTCGATAATATTTGGCCACATTGAAATAGCCATTGCCCTAATTGCATCAGCTCGAGATTAACTTATCAGAACAGAGATTGAATCGTGGGCCTCTCGGTCAGTAATCAATGGTGTAACACCGAAAACACAAAAAAAAACAAGTTACTATAGTAAGCAATCATTAATCATAAATGACTAAAAAATTTTATACATTAAGGATAATACTTTTACAATTGAGGTCGGAAAATCCATTCATTTATTTTGAACGTGTATCCGCTATTATTTATATCCATATATGTGCTTCCCTAACCTCTGTCCACTAATAATAACTCATTATCCGTGTACATTCACATATTGGGCATACAATAACACTAATATTATACTAAAATACTTGCTAGTGGTGTACTGGTTTTAAACAATTTCGTATATGTATATTTTTAATTTCAATTCTGAAAGAGAAAACTGAGTGATTGACAAAGTCCATGAGAAAGGTCCCAGCACAGGGATCAAAACGTCGGAGCAATATGTACCTAAAGCAGAATAACACCTAAGCAACATGATCAACTTCGTCATTTAGGCATAATTATTAAAGATATCGGAAGCTGTTGTCTAAGAGGTTAAAATTTTGACCTCGAATACTGGAGGGAAGCTTTCAAAGTTACTACCTTAAAAAATACCTTTTTTGCCTGTGAGACCAAAAATGCCAACTAACGTAAATAGTAACAAACAATACGGCCGCAATTTCCATTATAAAGTAATAAAATCTTATTTATCATTCAAATCTCAATCCCAGAGTGAGATGAGCTAATGGACATCCGCAGGACTGGACCATCATTATTTGACTCGAGGACGAAACGCTATTGTAATTATGGCGCTTCATCAAATGCGAGGCTTCGTGAAAACAAAAATCACTATAATAAGATGACAAGATGGCATCCGCGGCCAAGAATTCATATTCTCACGCCGTAACAATAATACACAGCTTGTTGCACTTATCGCATCCTGTGTTTTATTCAATTTCATATATATATATAAAATATTTTGCTCGATAGGGAAACCGCAGTTTATTTGTTTGTAAGGGTTTGAGTAACAAACAATAATTTGCAAAAAAATATATCCGCAAAAGTATTGCGATATTTGCATATTTGCGGTGAACGGTATCTCAAGAGTATGTACTTTTATTTTGAAATATTATCAACGTGAGACTGCGGTTTACAGAATTAGTGATGATTATTTTATAAAATATTTTTATACTTTATCTTTTCCGCGTTTATCAGCAGGATGGATAAAAAAAAATATATATTTATTTTTTTTGTCCATTTTAATTCAAATCAAAGTGATGGTATCAACCATTCATTGCATCGTCCAAATAGGTTTCCACGGTTTTGTACAGCTCCTTTATGGTGTATACCATCCTTGCAACATAATTGAGGCATACCTGAGTTTAATTAGGTGCGCATTGCATTGTCTGGGCTCACACAACCGAATCTGTGCCCAATTCGGTTTTATGTTAAAATAATATCTATGTGTACTGACATCTTTGGCCGGAATAAATGAACATTGAACACAGCTTCGAGCCAACAAGTAATACATTTCCCCTACAGATGTGGCTCGATGAAAATACATTATTATTTTTATATTCCAATATATGATAAAAAAAATACTTGTCGGGTTGATTATTGCATACCACCCCTAGACGTAAAATTAAATAAAAGTATACCTAAGGTTAACTGTTCCTTTGCAGGGGTTTTTTTCATTTACTTTTCCCTATAAAAATTCAACAACGAAATCAAATAATGAATAAGTATATTTTTTAATTTAATAAAAAAAACTCTCAGAAAAATATTATTGTGATTTGTGTGGAATTTGAATTATCAATCAATAAAACATGTACAGACAAAATTGTACTTCCAGTGAGACGATCTTCATAAAAAATCAATAATATATTTAACAAGTGCGTACATTGGCTTAATTAAATAGACTTTAAAAATAATAATATCCAGATCGGATTTAAATGCTTTACTAAGTACTTTGGGTTAAAAGTCTAGTATTGCAAGTCACAAAATATTTAATTGGCATAATATGTACGTTGTTTCACTTATAGGATATGATTGTTAAAAATTATTGCTAAGTGCCAGTGATTCGTTGGTATAATTGGTAATGCACCGGCCATGTATGCTTGGGGATGTGGGTTTTAAATCCCACACAAATCACGATGATATTTTTCTGAGAGTTTCTTTAATCAATTTTCAATGTTTGAAAAAATGTACTTAATCATTATCAATCAATAAAATCTGTATAGGCAAAATCGTACTTCCTGTGAGACGGTCTTCACAAAAAATCAATAATATATGAAAATAAATAAATTTATGTAGGTAAGCTATCACCTATGCCACACCTTGTAAGCCTCACAACCTACGCGCAGGACTTGGGAACAGCTACATTAATAATCTTCAGTATTTTTTTTTAATCTGTCGTAAATATGTTTAGTTACTGAGGAAATAAAAACAATATGTTATCAACGAATTAATACATTTCATGTTGTAACCAAATAATTCCTTATATAAATTTATTTTATTTTAATAAAATCTATAGCTAACTACGAAAATGCTGAAACTCGAAGTCTCTCTTTGTATCATCTGTAAACAATGTACAAAATAAACTAATTCATTATTCATTTACTTGCATAAATACATAAAATCTACAGAGTCAAAACACAAAGCAATGGTATAAAATACACTGGGATAATTAACTAAGACATGCCTTTAAAAATACAAATTAAACTAAAGGTGCAAAACATTTTACAGTTGATCTCATGTTGTTAGATCAAACGTATTTTTTTACGTTCGACGCACATTCTAGATGCACAGGTTATTTTAATTAAAAATAATTAGTCCTGCAAATTATTTTCAGTCCTTTGCAATACAGGTTGAATTCGTTTAAAAAATTTAAAAACATTAAAAATCACTACCGTGTAAGATTTTCAATAAAGTGGGTGAAGGGGCATTCCAAGGCACAATTTAGTAATCTTAAATTTTTCAGGCATTATCGTTTATGGCTTATTTATAAGTAGGACATTGTCCTTCTATCGTCCTCTGGATCAAGCAAGCAACAGCGAGTGGGAACAGGGCTGAGCTGAAAGGGCGCCATGGCATTGAAGATTTCTCGAGCCCCATGCATTGGAAGTTAATTTTAAATTAATTTAATAAGAATATACCTTCTTGCCTTCAGTTTTTCCAGATTGGAAAATTTGTTTTTTAAAAATTAATATAGCGTATCGTGTTTCGGAAGTACAGGCGATTTAGTGAGACCGGCCCAGGATAGATGTGAATTCGATGAAATGGTCACCAACCTCCTGTGAGGAGAGGCACTAGAAGATGAAGGTAGTATTAGTAAGATATATTGGGATAGGAGCCTAAAAAAAATTGCATAAGGGCGAGTCGTGTGTCGTGGACAGCCCTACTGGGTGTTATTGCTGGACGGTGTCAATGCAGTTTGTACAAGCAAGGCGTGAACCGGCGAGTAACGACGTCAATCGCCCTGTCAGTCGAGGAGTCACTTGATTCAACCCTTTGTCCTGGATCTCCTCGTTAGCTTCAGTCACGAATCGGGAGGATGATGAGATTCGCACAGTGATGTTACCAGATGCCATAAACAGTAGTTTTGTAAGTTCCTTGAAGCATCAAGGAAAAATTACAAAGCGCTCTTTTATCTAGAGGGAGTTAATTTTCTGCAAGAATACATTTTTATGTTTCCTCAAAAATTTAAAGTCTTTATTTTTTCATTATGAAGTCATTATTATAAATATATACATCAGTGGAGTGAGGTGAGGGCAAGCAATGTACCAACATCTAAAAAGAGCCAAGTAATAATGTAGTGCTTCTTGGTACAAGAAATAAACTACATTATCCTCCTAACTAAAGACTAAACTACAGACTCCTCATCCATTTCTAGACTAGTGGTAAGATAACTTTGTGACTCCTGGGCACGAGGACCCGGCCAATAGACTCCTCATCCATATGAGGATATGGATCTTGACTAGTGATAGAAGAGCACGGAGACTCCTGGGCTTGAGGAGCCGGTCAATAGGCTTCTAATGTGGATGTGGAAATAGTTCTCGACTGATGATAGGAGAACACGAGGACTCCTAGGCTGGAGGAGCCGGACAATAGACTTTTCATATAAATAGGGAAATGGATTTCGACTGGTGATAAGATAACACGGGGACTCCTAGGCTCAAGGAGCCGGTCAATAGACTTCTCATATGAATGAAGAAATGGATCCTTAGTGATAGGAGAACATGGAGATTCCTGGGGTCGAGGAGCCGGTCAATAGACTTCTTATGTGGATCAGGAAATGGTTCTCGACTGGTGATAGGAGAACACGAGAACTCCTAGGTTCAAGTAGCCGGTCAATAGACTTCTCATATGAATGAAGAAATGGATCCTTAGTGATAGGAGAACATGGAGATTCCTAGGGTCGAGGAGCCGGTCAATAGACTTCTTATGTGGATCAGGAAATGGTTCTCGACTGGTGATAGGAGAACACGAGGACTCCTAGGTTCAAGTAGCCGGTCAATAGACTTCTCATATGAATGAAGTAATGGATCCTTAGTGATAGGAGAACATGGAGATTCCTGGGGTCGAGGAGCCGGTCAATAGACTTCTTATGTGGATCAGGAAATGGTTCTCGACTGGTGATAGGAGAACACGAGAACTCCTAGGTTCAAGTAGCCGGTCAATAGACTTCTCATATGAATGAAGTAATGGATCCTTAGTGATAGGAGAACATGGAGATTCCTGGGGTCGAGGAGCCGGTCAATAGACTTCTTATGTGGATCAGGAAATGGTTCTCGACTGGTGATAGGAGAACACGAGGACTCCTAGGCTCAAGGAGCCGGTCAATAGACTTCTCATATAAATGAAGAAATGGATCCCTGGTGATACGAGAACATGGAGACTCCTGGACTCGAGGAGCCGGTACTGCTTGAGCTCTCCCGCGGTCATGTCTCCATGCGTCACACCCGCCGGGCGCTGCGCCAAGCGGCCCCGTCCGGCGCCCAGTGACGTCCGACTCCGCCGGCCCCGTCCTGCTGCAAAGCAAATCCTAATAGGATGATTGGACAATTTGATTAACAGTGGCTTTTTTAACAAGCGAAATGCCCCACATCGTGCTTTGTACTGGGACCCGCCAAGTACAGCGCGCCCAGAAGTCTCGACCTAAATTAATTTTAATATTTTTCATGACACAGATTTAAAAATATTGCTGGAGTTCCATTGTAATATTATTTTTATATGAATAAATATTTTTAGAAAATTAAGTTGCCGAAACTAGTCGCATAAACAAACAACCACAGATTATTAAAAAAAAAAAAAAAAAAAAAAAAACATTCGCAAACAAGCTTAAGAATCTGGTCATTATTTTTCAAATGCTGGGACTTTTTTCAAAACTGAAAAATCTGTGTGGGTTGCTGAAAATTTTTTTTAAGAATTTTTCTGGTGGTTTCGTGTTTGAGCCGTTTTCCTGAAAAAATAGTTTTAGTTAATTATTTATTTTTTTAGTTAAAATATTTGGTTGTCGAATAATAAAGGTCTTACTGAGGTTGGGTTCACATTTAAAATTAAAATTAAAATTTTTGTACAAAAATATATTTGGAATTAACTAAAATTTAATACGAATACTATTAAGAAAAGTGAATATGATATTTTATGCCTATGAACATCATAAGACCAATATTTACTTATAAATACAGTAATGTATAATTATTTTATTTTTTTATTAGGAAAATGTGAGAAATAATAACTTGAAAAAAAATTTAAAAAATAATGTATAAAGTAACATAATAAATAAAAAAAGAAGTAAACATTAAAAATTACAAACATGTCGTAATCAATTTCAATTTACTTTTAGTACAAAATTATCCCCATTTTATTATTAATGAATTTCCACTCTCGTTTTTAAGATTGGAAAATAAAAACTATATTTTTTAAATTATCAAGGTATTGTCAATTAACAAAAAAAAAATATCACGAGACCTTTTCTTTAATATTAACTCTGTGTTAAATTTATAACTTTTAAATTCATACGATCAGGATGATAAACCATATTCTTGAATAAATCAAAGTAAATTGTTATATTTATAAATAAAATCGTTTATTTTTAGTTGAAATTGATATTTTTACAATAAATTAACTTTGTACATTTAGGAGCTAATGATGTGTTATTAAATCTGAACAAACAGTTTTAAAGATTTGTCAATTATTCCCAATAAACCACAAAAGTACACTGGAAAAATGAAAGCTACGCAGTTTCTGCATTTTGTTTGTTCGATGTAAAAACATTTGCAAAGCACTCATGAAACTGTTTTTAATTGATTCAAAGGACACATTAGTTCGTGAATATATTTATTGCTAATATGAACTGCACGCCACATAAATAAATTTATTTTTTAGTTATAAATTTTAATTACGATAATAAATAATAATTTATGACTTTTGATCCGGACGCCTGAAGTTTTGCGAAGAGCGGGCGGCTAGTTAGTCGCATGTTCCCAGATGCAAATTAGCGAGCCTTCCCGGGTCTCCCGCACTACGTCGGCAGCTGCCGTGAACTGGCGTCCTCCTCAGCCGCTCGACACTAGCAGGTGAGCCCAGAACTTCTCTTGGTTATCTCACTTAGCATGGCATGTATCCGCGGCTTTCCGCCCGACCGGCCTCAACCGCTGGTGCTCTTCGTGAAGGACAGCGATCTCTCCCTCACGAGCGACACCCACAGCACCCGGGTCGCGGGGTCGCACACCACGAAGTACAGGAACAGCACGAACCCTTGCAGAGAGGCAGTCAGACAAAACAGATACGAAAATAGTACCTGCCCTCCGGTGACGGCGAGGAAACCGAAAATCCAAGAGAGACCGAGGAGGAAGAAAAGCAACACGGAGAGGCGCAGCTGCGAAATCGCCAGCTCCGCGTCCACAGGCCGGAGCTTGCCGTCGGGGCCGTGCATTATGGAACGCATCACCAGAACGAAGACCACCAGATTGGTCACTATGATGCACGCGACAGGCAGGAGGACCGTCAGGTAGAGAGCCAAACCCTGAGGGTAACAAAGTGCCGAAGAGTCCCTCTGCATCTCCGGTGTTCCGACGGGCAAGTAAGCTCTGTAATCCACCAGCAGTAAAATAGCCACCGGAATAATGGGAATCCCCCAACCTGCCAGAGAAAATTTCACCATAAATCTCGCAGGTCTCTGCGCTCCCAGGACTCGAACGTAGCGCGCGAACTGCAGCAGGGCAGTCAACAGCATCCACATGAAGGCCACCAGCACGGAATAGTGAAGCATCGATCCCATGGCGATGCACTCCAAGTCGTTTCCGTAAAACGTGTCTTGGGATACGATCATTATCGATTGAAGAGCCAATGCTGCCGACATTTGGAGCAACACTTTGGTGCCTGCCTTCTTCCGCCACGATCGGAACATAAGAGCCGTAATCAGTATCCCTCCGACTCCTACCAGGGACAGCGAGCACCCCACCAGGGTTATGGCGTTGAGGACCCGTCCGTGCTGGTCGTGTGCGATGAAGTCTGTATCGTTATCGCCGAATCCACGGTACCCCAGGACGAGCTGCGCGAAGTGCGTCAAGTGGAAGCACGCGCAGACATCGAGCTCGGCATTGTTCGCCAGGTGATAGCAGCCCACTTTGGCCCACTGCCCGAGAGACAGGTGACGAGCATTGAAATCCCAATACGCACACGCCCTTATGGCTGACCGGTTCTGGTCTATCCTCCTGTACACCAAGGGCAGAGGTAGAGCGAGATCGGATTCGTACCCGGGGACAGTAAGGCTGATGATTCTGCTGTTCACGATGTCTTTCTCTGTTTTTGTTTCTTGAAAAACGACGTCATTGTAGAATACATTTACTATTATTTTTGGGGTAACCGTCGGGTCTTGGGTCGAACTGTTTGTACGATTGAGACTTCGTATTGAATCCAAAAGGTCTTGGGGCATCCAGGCGGCAATTTCTAGGCCTTCTATTGCCAATACATCATAAATAGACATGTTCGCAGTGAGAGGGATTATATCCAGATCGGTGAACGACATTGAAGTATTGTGCCCAATACGGTGGACTAGAGCCAACCCAGTAATGTTATTAATTTCCGGATCGGATATTTGAATGACAAATTGAGGAGTCACTGCGACGTCTAAGCCACTTTCTCCCGCTACCGGCACATCGGTAATGTTACTAGCGATCTTCGTTAGAATCAAATCAATCGATTCTAATAAAACATTGGAAGAATTCAGTGTTTGGGCAAGATTTAAGTAATCCTCTTCGATGTTCATAATGCTATCGATAGCAGTGGCGATGTTGGTCGTGTCTCCGAGGTCGATAAGAGTGGAGTTAGAATCTGAAATTTCTACAATCAGTTTTAACGACATGGCTAAGAAATATACATCGGCGGGTATGAGATCGTCCTTGTTGTTCAGTATCGATATTAATTTATGGGTTAGGAAGGAGGACGTCGTTTCCATGTCGGTGCGTCCTTTTGACAAGCTGTACAGGAATGTCGTCCTGTTGGTGGGTTCAAAGTTTTCACTACAGGTCCCCACGACCCCGTCCCACTTCCCCCCGGCTAAATAGGACCCTCCACACTTTCTGCTCACGGGCAAGCCGTTGCTTTGCATGCAGAGCTCCTTCGGGGCCGTGCTGTCGCCGATCAGCGTCAACTCCCAGTGTAAAGAAAAATCGTCATCGTTCTCAACGGGCAAACAGTACATCGTGCTCTTCAACGAAACTAGTTTGTGATTCTTAGACGAAGGGCCAAATATGGTTTTGCACTTTTCGTTGAGAAAATAAAATGTCTTTACAATCCCACAATCCTCGAATATGCTGTTGCAATTATCGACGTGAATTAACACAGTCACGTGTAAAATAATTTCTGCAGTTCCGTGGGCGTCGATGTACTTGACTTCCATGATTCGGACATTTTTAGCATCGAGTGCTATTTTTACGTATTCTGTGTGCAAGTCCCAATCCGGATTGCATACATTTATATCCGAGCAAATTTCGTAAACTAGCAACTTTAAAACATACACGTGTTCGTCCGTACTTTTTGATGGCAAAAAGAGTTTGGGTGAAGATATCATGGTAAAGTTTCTTGAATTGTGACCTTCACACCAGTATTCTCCGGACTCATCGCTGACGCGTTTTATTTCATGTATAACTTTTTCAACGCTCTGCTCGGATTTATCAAAATGATACGGAAGAACTTCGGCAAAATGATACTTCACTCTTCGGTACGGTTTATCATCCACGTGAACAGATTTGACAAAGCCTCGCGCGTTAGTGAAGCATCGCACTCCCATGTCGTCTTCTTCGTCTCTCCAGAGGCCCTTGGGGTGGTACACGGTCAGCTGAATCTTGTTGCTGTCTGGAACTGCCTGGAGAGATATTTCTGCCGCGACCTCCACAGGCTGGGTCTGGCAAGCCATGCAAGGCAACTTTTTATTTTTATCGATCAGCAACCACCTATATTTTTCATTAATAGCCCCTCTACGATTTTCATCAACTGCAAAATCAGTTTGAGAATCCCAATTCACATATGAAAAGCTCTCATTCGGATACCAGAAAAATCTATCGATAGAACTATTTTTTTGTGTAAGAGCAGTCCAGCACAAGCCTTCGAGCTCGTAATCAAACTTGTCTGCTACCTCTCGAAAAAACTGATTTTCGATTTGCTGTGAGATTTGCAAGGGCTGGGCGCATCGGTGGTCGACAAAGTGTTGCCAAGTTTCTCCATCTTTGATTATTTCAAGCCCGTAGCAGCGGCCGTCGTTCAGTCCATACCTGGTGGTGTAATATCCTTCCGGGCAGTGCAGAGGCGACAGGTGTTTAGGCTTCGAAATGCACAAATAAGGATATTTGTAAGTGCAATTGTCGGTTCTCACGTTCATCTGTTCGAGATCTATCAGCACGCAGTTTTGATTTATAGGCAAGCGGGAATACTTCACATCCTTTTCGAATTCAAAGATGTCCCCCCAGTCGTCTCCCGGTAGGGACCAGACGATCGGGCCGAATGGGACGATTCTCCTGGCAGGAAGCCACACGAGCTTCTTGTCGGCGAACGTCAGCTTATTGAGGAGAAGAAGCAGGTCTTTAGTGTCGAGATCCAGGACGGTCTCGGTCGAGCCCGAGTCCGAACACGGGTAGTCCCAGCTCTGGGGAGACGTGAGGAGATAGCACAAGCGAATACTTCCTTTGGGGTCGTTCATGCTGCTGTATCCCGGAGGGCACAGCTCTTCGGACGGCCGAGATTGGGTCAGGTGGCAGTCTGGGACGTCCTGGTGCTTGGGAATCCATCCCGAAGAGTTGCAAATTCTGGTGACGAGCTCGTGCGACTCGGTCAAGCAGATTGGATTCGAAACGATCTTACGTTCGGAATAGTAAGAGTTCTGCCAAATAACAGGTTTTTTTTCATTTGTCGATTGCAGCGTACATTGCTGAAAAAGTAAACACAAAAATCAGAACAAGAAACGACACTTATAATTTAGAAAAAAATCTAATCTAAGATTAGTTAATTATTTACCTTGGGTGAATCTTTCGCAGTTGTGACCCAAATTTGTGTCAAACAAAATATAGTTAAACAAATAGCCAACATTTCTGAAATATAAAATGACGTAAATATTAAATGATAACGGCGTCTTATGAATTTTATAACAACCGTATAATTTGAAATAAATATAAGCTGATAAATAAATATTACTTAAGGTTTATGGTGTACAAATATACTATATATTTTATAAACGCGAGGCGTGCAAATGTTTTTGCAGCTTTATCAAAATCATTGCAACTTACCTGTGAGATAATATTTTATATATACCCAGGCGTGGTAGAATTGTTTTATTGCATACAATTATAATCACAGCTATACTCGCGACTCACAATCACATCACAATTTAATAATATTCTAAAATACATAGCTAATTAACTGCGATGCAGGTGTCTAGGTGTGGACTCCGGAACCGCGTCGATGAATATCTAATGGCTGTAATGGTAGCACCTCCTAACTGACGCTTTCATTACGAGATAAGGAATCTCGAAAAAATGTTTACACTGTTTTATTGCCTTATCCAGAGATGTAGGTATCATAATCCACTGTAAGTGAGTACCTACAGCGCATATGTAATGTTCGTCATTAGAGATTTCGGCAGATGGAGTCGCCATGCCCGTACTTGCCTACGTTGTAATAAAAATATCAATATGTACTGTATCAAGTTACGTATACACTGTTAGTCTTATCAATATAAATATAGAGAGAATATTAAGTGTAGCACTTCAGAAGTTTTATTATCGTCAAATCAGCCCGCAGAATTTTTGAGCTTGCATGGTGGATTTTTTTTTAAAATATATATATACTCACATGGTCAGTAAGGATTTGTGCTAAATACGAGGCTGTTTCTATAGAATTAGGTATTGCAATAATTTATCTTATTTTCTGTCCTGGGCCAGTCTTATAATTTTGACAGTGCTCCATGTTCATTTTCTTCTTTCTAAGGCTATATTTGGTGTTCCTGAAAATATGGTCAAAATAGAATACCTAAAGCTTATACTTATACTAAGGTTTTGTGGTTTCTTTATTAGATGTAGGTCTGCCAATGAATGAGCAGTTTCTAAAAAAAAAAAATTTTATACGAGGTGTGGCTAAGGTGGGTTTTTTCTATTTGCGTTATTGAGTTTGTCAACACCCTTTTTTTTACATGCTAGATTTCCAATTTATATATATAAAAAAAGTAAATTTATCAAGGCTTGATAGTGCGTTATAATCTGCATCTAATTTCGCTACGAAGTTGAGGCCAATGTTTCGGTTTCGGTACGGAGATGAATGATTCACTAATGTTTTTTTATATAATGTTTGTAGCAATTTAATGTAAATGCTACTTGTAAAATCTAAAGCGAATTATAAAAGGATTTCGATTCTCTATGTAACGATTTTGTAAATCGTAGCACACAATGTAATATAGACGCCATGAGTGAAATACAATATGTGCTATCAGGGATTTTACACGTTTTTTTTTCAACAAACTAGAGAAATCCATGTACGCTATCATCTTAACCACATCTTGTAAGTCTCACAACCTGCGCCCAAGACCAGGGGACAGCTATGCACAGTATTGTAACCCTTGTAAACATTAACAGAAATTCTTTATTTTGTTTTATAATATGTTAATTTATACTTGATGTTATGCTTACAATTCGAAATGTGGCTGTCCCTGATCTTGCGCGCAGGTTGTGGGGCTTACAAGGTGGCTTTGAGTATAGCGTTATTGAGTTTGTGTAGTGAAAAATATGTGTAAAAAAACTATTTTTATGCATGCATTGAAGCTTGGACACTCAAGACAGGAAAGGCTGTATAGAATAATCCTTGAAACACCATGTGTTGACCGCGTCACAAATGAGAGTCTTGTAGTCTCTGCAGTGAAGAAGCGGAACAGTACAAAGAAAAATCGTAGGAAAAAAATCAGTGGAAGTAGTGAGAATAGCCCAGGATAGAAATATGTTCGATGAAATGGTCACCAGCCTTCCATGAGGAGAGGCACCAGAAGAATATGCATGCGTTGAAGAATAAGTCATATAAATAAGCGATGAAGACATTTTGGTTGTTATTGTGCTGGTGTTTTCTCGCTATGAATCAAATGTGAGTACAAAGTGTCTATCCGTTGGGCGGACTACGATACGCTTAATTTGTTGTCTGTCGAGTGTGCTTTGCCGGTGGGTAATGGAGCGATCGGTTATTCGGCAGGATGTGAGTTCATTTATATGACCTCACAGAGTGGAGCATGAGTGACTCTCCCTCCGCACTGTCAATATCCCCGTGTGTTTGAACAGTTAACAGCTTTCGGCGATGGGCTGCTCTCGGTGGGGTGCTCGGTGAAGGATGCGCATCACGATATATATGCTCTGGGCTTTGAAAATAAATACAAAATAAATCAATCAAAATTCTAAATATTTTTGACGCAATCATAAAAATAAATATTGTGATTTCTGCCTTACTGTATTTTCTGTTACTTTACACAGGACAGAAAACTTCAAGCAGCTGAACACGCAAAAAACCAAAGTATCCTTTTATAATTTATGTGTATAATATATTTCGATTATATTAGATTTCACAACTTGCTGTATAATTATATGGTAAAATGTATAATTAAATCACATACCACAAGCTATGTAGTAAAAGGCATAATCCTTTTAAATATTTCAAATTTATATTTTACATCCCAAAGCCTCGTCCCATGCCGAGCACAAACTTTAAATATTTTTTATTTACTTTAAAAGCGGTTATTAGTATACCAAGACCGAACCATAGTAAACTGGGTGACGAAATGCGTCAATGTTCCTCAAAGCGTAAATAATGTTGTTGTCACATTATTCACATCTACAGGGTGACTCAAACGCGGATTTATTTTCAGTTTTATGATTATTAATGTTTTCAATAGTTGTTATATTACTGGTTGTCATGGTAAAACGTTTTATAAAAATATGATTATTGTTACAGATTTTTATAAGGAAGACATTTTCAAATGGCGGCACTTCGTGCCATATTTCTGCTGGTCGCATGCATATGCGCATCAGCAATCGCTCGTAGTCCTAAGGTTTGTATGAATTATATAAATAAAAATAAATTAAGTACGACCACATGTTTCTCTCTTTTTTTGACTGAAGTCAAGCAATTCGTTATCACTACTGAAAAATATTATTTTATCTGCAAAACCATACTTATTTTCTTGTCTTGTCAGGTCAGGCCTCAACGACTCTTCTTGAACTTCTTCTCAGCAGGAATCCTTGATTCCATGACCGGTTCTTTTTTCAGTGCGCTGCTGTACGCACACGAAAGCTTTTCGTCTTTAATATCGCTTTCCCCTATTATATTCAGTTTTTTTACTCTTATTAAATTGCTTATTTGTATTTTTGTATTACTTTGGGTCTAATCTTTCTCTGAAAAGGAAAAAATATTAAAATGAAAAAAAAATTAATTCTTATTTTTATATAATGCATTTTAGAGTTGATTGTGTTATTATGGTTTAATGAAAAAATTATAACTATAAATTATATTATACCTCTCAAAAAAAGAAAAAAAATTCCGCCAGTTTTATAATACATATAATATTTTATATGTGTGTCATTTTATGTTTTTTGTATTTTTATATGAAAATTATCCTGGATTTTCTTAAAAATTTATGAATTGATATATCCAGCCTAATATAATTCGACTACCGAGGTGCATAGACCTCAATGCAGCGCACAGTCTTATCAATGAGCCCAAGTTGGACGGGGAGGTGTTCCCTACCGGATACAAGTTGGAACTGCAGCCGTTTATTGAGGAAGCAGTTTTTAAGGGACGTGTGGTCATCAACATAACTTGGGCACATAACAGCAAAGAGATATCCCTTCATGCTCACCAGGACCTTCAAGTCCTCAGTGTAAATGTACGAGTGAAACTAAACGATTCAAGGTAATGTAGCACCAAAAGTTCTAGAGTTATTATATAAAACCAAGATGAGCTGTAAAAAATACATATTTATTTTTGGATTAATTGCATTATTGTTTTAGTATTCCAAGTGATAACCTTACTCCATTGACAGTAGTTCGGTCTGATAGAAATCCGAAAAAGCCCATATTTGTAATACACTTATCCAAAGAAATGCCAAAAGAAACAGTAGGGCAAGTCGAGATGTCATTTGAAGGAAAATTGGAGACAGAATCTACAGAAGCGTTGTTTAGAACGAGCAATGATAATAGAGTAAAATCAAGGTACGTATGCAATGCTATTTTACGTTAAAAAAAATTATTTATCTTATTCATTTTTATCAATGCATTTTTTTTAGTTATATTGTGGCAACTCAATTCCGACCCAATAACGCAAGAAAAGTTTTCCCATGCTTCGATGAACCGGCCTATAAGACTCCATTTGAAATTAGTGTCATGAGACATAAGGATAAGGTTGCTCTGTCAAACACAAAACTTAAAAACACTGAAAAAATGTACGAATGACTTACTTAACTATACATGTACCATGTGTTTGTATAACTGTATTGATAAAATAAATTAAAAACTGTGATATTTTCTTTCAGTCCGGAAAAAGATTTAGTTTGGGATCACTTTGAAAGAAGTCACCCGATGTCAACATTTACTGTGGGGCTTGTTATTTCAGACCTAACACTTGTTAATACTTCATTCATGAGTGTAAATGGCTTTCTTTCTGGTAATAATAAGGTCATACCGATGCTGAAATATAATATTGGTTTAATTGCCAGATAACAATATAAAAAATCCATCAAACTCTAATTATTATATAATTTTTTTCTTAAAACAGTTTCAAAAGTGCATTGTATAATTGATCTGGTGGCGGTTAAATTTATTCTCATTTCTGGCATTGGTATTGATTATTTCGGGCTCAAATGTTCCAAAAGTATATATTGACAATCATTTAAGTGATTATATGTTTCTCACAAACTCATTACAGATATCAGGATTTGGGCGAGAAAAGACTATGCGCCAGCTTTGGAAGGAGTGATGGAGAAAGTAGTTACAACCTTTAAAGAGCTCACTTATTACATGAATATGACATTGCCTTTGGGCAAGCTTGACTTGGTAGCTCTTCCCAATTACATGGGACCAAAACCCGCTGATAATTGGGGTCTTATTATTTTCAAGTAAGTACTTTACAAGATTAGAAATGTCTTTGCCCTGTTGAAAATTTTTCAAGTAACAAACAGTTAATACTTTTTTTTTATGTTGAGTGAAAAATACTTATTGCAAGTAGTTGTAATTGTCAGGTTGTTCTCGGTAATCCAAAATGGGCCAGAGTTTACAAATTTCTAGCAATATATTTCTGTTGCATGCTTTTAAACAAAAAATTTAACTAACAATAAATTTATTTGAGATGTTCAAAGCTTCAGATATTTATATTGTTAATAAATATGATATTTATCTCTAGAGAAAGTGAACTTGCGTCGAAAGGGTATTTACAGCTGGCACAGGAAATGACCTACCAGTGGATTGGAAACTGGGTGACACCGGCCTGGTGGAACGATGCACACATCAACAAGGCTTTAGTGGGGTACATCTCAGCAGCTATGGCCATAAAGGTACACAATATCCATTAATGGTGGATATTAATGGCGAGAATCCAATTTTTCACCAATATTTGTTTGATTAACAACAGTTAAAGTACCGGTAGTACCTCAATCCATGCATGCAAAATAAGAAAGATGGTCATTCGGTTAGAGATTCCGCACCAATGCAAAAATTTACTATAGTCATGTTAAAAAAATGCATAACATCTCTTATTATCAATAATGTACACATAATTAATAATAAGAGAATTTGATTATTAATCAACTTGCCTCAAGATGGTCATCTTGTTTTCATTGCATGTTATCAACACTTCCGGTGCCAGTTATGCAGCTTTCTAAAGAAATTAGGTTTGCATTTTATTTTTAAATATGTGTCAATTATTATTAAATTTCCAGATTGACAATGGGGCTGAGATGGATGGAAAGTGGCCAATGACCATGCTCTACTCCTTGTATTATGAATTTAGTAAACGTTATCCTCATTCTCGTATAACGGGGATGAAACAAGAGACAACAAGCAGTAAGATAGAACTTCTTTTCAGGATGTTTAACTACACCCTGGGAGAGTGTATTTTCAAGAAAGGCATTCAGAGAATTATTGAAAAAAAGTATGAATATTTACTACCTACATCAATAATTTTTTTAAATTATTTATAATTCCTGATATTTGCTAAGATACAAGACTTTATGTGTGAATGAAAAACAAAAATAATTATAATTATACCGTCTACGTATTATTACCCTCTCTTTAACACATTTTAGACAGTTTGGGACCTTTGTTGGTGATGATATTTGGAATGCGCTAGATGAATTTGCTACTGGTAAAAATCCTGCATTCAATAATGTAACTATTTTGGAGATTGCTTCTTCTTGGATGAATAAGGATCGGCTTCCAGTCGTGACACTTGAAAGGAATTATGAAACTGGTTCGACTGTATTGAAACAGGTATGAATTGAATATACTAATAAATATTGGCTATTAATATGTATTCTTAAACTGCATATAAAGTAAATGAACACATATTTTTTTATAGTTAGTATTTTATATAGTTTTATTGGTGGACAAAATCTTACTCTTTATAATATGGTGTGGAGTGATTCTCTCAATATAAAACTAATGATGTAATTTAATTTTGTAGAGAGTGTACTTGCGAGAGCGACCTCATGATGTACCGGGCCAAGATAAGCTTTTATGGATCATCCCACTAGTCATTAAAAGTCAAAACGATCTCGATTTCCTCAAAACAGAGAGTTCAGTCCTCTTATCAAGTAAAGAGCAGGTGTTGTACAATATGCCTCCAAATGACATGTTTATTATTGCCAATCCTGAAGAAATTGGTAAGTTTTCTTAACCATATGCTCAAGAGGCGATTATTGTTGACTTCCTTTGAATTATTTTCATAACCAATAATATTCTTATAGTATGAGACTTTTAATTTTTAATAGGGCCATTCCCTGTAAACTATGACGCTACAAATTGGAATATGCTTGCTAAGTTTCTGATGTCAGAAAATCGTTTGCAAATACCAGTTTACACTAGAGCCAAGCTCCTTCACGATGCCTGGAACCTCGCTTATGCTGGAGATCTCAGTTTCTCCACAGCCCTAAACATGACACTGTTCCTTAGAGATGAAAGGGATCATTTGGTGTGGGATCCTGTATTTACAATGATCGATCATATCGGCAGGCACATTGACTCCTCTGATGTGCATAAAAAGTTTGAGGTTATATCCTTAAAAATATATTTTAGATTATTAAGTATATTTTTTATTGAATAAAAATTAAAGTAATGGTGTTTATTTTGCAGACTTATGTAAGAATGCTTTTGACTCCGCTTTACGAAGAGTTAGGTTCACAGACAAGTGACAGCGATGAAGGCTGGAAAATCAATTTGAGAAGCCTATCAAAGACATTCCTCTGCAGAGCTGGTTATAGACCTTGCATTGAAGAAGCTCAAACTGCATTCAAGATGTGGATGGATGCAGAAAATCCTGATGAGGGCAACCCGTTAGTATTTGAATATAAAATATGCTAAGCTAGATTCAACAATACTAACATCGATACAATCTGTCAACTAAACTAAAATTAGTATGCATAGGACTCTGCTTCACTTTGTTTGATATTAACACTGATATAAATTCTTTTGATTTTATTCATCAGGCTTATCTTATTCAGAATATCTATGGCGTGTACTTAAACTGTAATCGAACTCCACTTTTCTTTCAAACATGTGATCATGAGATTTTTGACATATATTGGTTTATAACATTAATATATTTTTATACATTCAAGAAAATATTTATTTGATTATGTGGTGAAAAAGTTAAATAGTTCATGAAATCTATAGCAAGTTTCTGTTTCTTTATATTCATACAAAACTTAAATCTATAAAAACCACATGGAGTGATTTCCATTATTTTAAGTCTTATCATATTTAAACTGGTTGTGCTTATTGACATCATTTATAAATAATATACAATTATTATTTTAGGGTTCCTAATCAATATATTTGTCCCGTGTTCAAATGGGGATCAAAAGAAGAATGGGAATTCGGACTGCAAAGGATAATAAATTTCCCCCCCGGCCGCATGCCCAGTGAAAGAACTTATCTTCTAAAGACATTGGCAGGTTGCCCGATCTCATCATGGAAAATTGAAAAATTGCTTAACATCACAATCTTAGAAGAGAATGGAAACTTCACTGATAATGATATTCACTTAATATTCAGTATGTTAACTGGAGGATCCAGAGGCTACACGACACTCTTTGTTTTCTTAAAAGAAAACTGGGATGTCATCAAATTACGGTAAAATAAATATACAAACCTTCACTTTGATTGCAGATTTCCCTTAAAATATAGTAGATTTTAGATATTTAGAAGATATATTACATTTTCATTTTGAGGTGTTTAATAATTCATTGATGTGAAATCGTTTTTAGTACATCATATTTTTGGTTGAAAAAAACCTTATGACATACTTTTATACAAATTGGTTTCAAACCAGAAAACTATGAAAATATAAAATGTTTTATTTTTAATTGAATTTCAGGTTTGAAAGTAAGACAAATCTGTGGGATAGTTTGATATCATCTGCTACGAGTGTCTTTACCACAGTAGATGGCCTTGACATGGTACACAAATTGTATGTGCAGCGACAAGGTGAATTCGGAAGCGCTGAGCATATTATTGAAAAATCACTTAGGAATATCAAGGAAGAAACTAAGTGGAGCGATGAAAATCTACCCGTTATCGAAAAGTGGTTGGACAACTATTTACTCACAGTAACAGTTGAGAATCAGAAATTCATTGGGTATGAGCAGTAAAAAGACTTGTATTAATAATGTCAATATTGTTTTATAAAGTATATTATCAATAAAATTACTCTTTCAGTATTCATAAATATTGTTAAAGTATAATGATACATAACAGTATAAATAAATTGTTAACGATACGTAGACGTATAAAAAAAATGTTAGGCAGAAAATATCAGCATAATATACTTTTTCATATTTTTTGTATTTATTAAATGTCTATTAAATTTATACATCAATAAAAGGCTTTTATTATTTTATTTGTACATATATGCTAATAACACGGTGTAGTCTTCAGTTTTATCAGCCGTATATACTGAAAATTTCTGATGTATTTATATTAAATCCAATTTTGGTTAGTTTGTAGATAAGTAAAAATAGGTTTTATTATAGTTTTGTAAGACTTCTATCAGGACCACAGATGGCGTTAATATTGTAATCGAAAAGGTGTGTGTCTTGGTTAAAAGTCGTTTCCATCTGTTTGATGGTTGGTGTCCACGCTTATTTTGATCCAAGCCAAACATAACCTCACTTTTTAGATTTAAGTTTGACATTTCATTTCTATAAAATAATAATCGATTCATAAAATCTGTTAAATTTTGCATATATTACGTTATTAAATGCGCTTCCTGTATTTTGTAGTGGGACCGATAAAAATTTCAAGACTATGTAAAGGTGTCCTTTGTAACTGAATCTTCGTAATAATTATTTAAAAATACGAGTATTGCATGTTGAGCACATGAGCAGATGTTGAAATTATTTAATGTTGTTAATAATGAAATAATTAGAACATTCATAAAGGTACATTTTTAGATTTGCTCGACAGTCAGTCGTTAAATTAACGGTTTTCTACACCTACTACTAAATGTTTCTTATCTTTGGCAGTTTGTATTTTTATATATACTTACGAACAGGTACCTAATGTGCTAGTTTTTTTTCATGAACTTTCACTGTACCGTAGTGCTTGTTTTAACATGTCTTTTTTGTAGCACAGGACAATTTTCTTATCGTCTGTATCAATTACCTACTGATTAATTTGGTCCCTAAATCCTTCCTATTCAACTAAACATTATGTAGAAATATACATTTATTCTAGTAGTTAAAGTATTTTCTCTTAGCTCCCGTTTATTGAAATAGTTACAAAGTCTTATTTTTTTTATAAAACAGGGTTGCCTTCCGGGTGGTGTGTCTAGGAGTATTTTCTATCTACGTTCGAGAACTCAACTAAGAGAGTGGCTTAATTTATTTCCCAAAAGTACACCTGTCATGGGGTCATCGCCAGATGATGGGATAGCTAAGGAAGTATGATTGAAATTGAATTTTCCATTTATTTCTTTTTTATTTCACCAAATAAGTGCCAAGAATGATAAAAGTTTTGATAAATATTTTTATAATGCTTCGTAAGATAAAAAGTGCAATAAATTTACATTACAGTAATAAGTAATCAAATTGTCGTAAATAACATGTTATAAAACACATTTATCATTATTTTTTAATGACATTGATAATATTATCATTATTAATATAATAATTATTGGTGCATACAAACTTCAGATTCAGATTCTAATAAAAGTAATTAAATTGGTAAAACATTTTTTAACCTTTACCCCATTTCATCATATTTTATAATTTGTGAAACACTTGTCAGTTTTTTTCCGTGAATGTTTAAGCGCAATCAGAATGAGTATTGTGCATTTTATTATTCCCCAAAAGGTATGAGGATTTATAGTATCAGTGTTTTTTTAATACTAGGTATTAAATTTTGAATCATTAAAATTTATTTTCAAGGAATTGGGGAAAAGAGTTCGCGAAAATTGCACCGCTGGTGTTTTTTTCAAACCTGAAGAAATTTTGATACATGGCGAATCAAATTCTAAGTGCTACAGTGTTCTCGTCCTCAATAGGCCTATTTTGCACCACAAGGAATTCTTAGTGCCATTTTGGAATAAGGGTAAATATATGACATTGCACCTTTAATAAATATGTTATTCATTAGATATTTTAAAGAAATACAAGTAATTATTCTTTATATAAATATTACACAAATATTGTATGTTTTACATCTAAATTAAAATAAAATTAAAGAATGAATTATATTTTTACACAATTAGATTATTTATGCCATTGGTAAAACTACGTAGAAGGTACAGTGTGGTAAAATTCAAAATACGTCTATTTAAGTCTCAGGTCCTTGATGATACTGGTTAAGAGTTGAAGACCACACTGATTATAAGTTTTAATATTTAAAATTTACTTTCAGCGGCATTACGTCTAACAGTTGATGGTGGGACAAATAGGTGGTTTAATTATTTAAAGAAAAAACTAGTGGCAGAAAAAGACGTATTACCAGTCGATATTGTTACTGGTGATCTTGATTCTATCACACAAGAAAGTTTGGCAAGAGTTAAAGAACAAGGAGCTGAGGTTCGTGGTCTTGAGTTCCAGATTGTCATGGACTACTGTTCCTACAGGCGATTTTTAATTTGTTTTTGTGCCATTTCTTTTAATATTTATGTAACAAATCTTATTTTTTCTAGGTTATTCACACTCCTGATCAAGATGAAACTGATTTCACTAAAGCTCTCATCGAGTTATCACAGCAATCAATTAAAAGAAATATCAATCTAGGTACATAGATATATTTACATATTCAGTTTATATTATTGCATTTGTTGTTTCCTTACATTGATTTTTGTGGAAATTTTAGATGCAGTTTTTGTTATTTATCAATGTTCTGGACGTATAGATCAGACATTTTCAAATTTTAATACGATTTATAAATGTTTACATCAGCGGATATTAAAAGATATGCCAATATTTCTACTATCCGAAGACTCTTTGAGTTGGTTATTAAAACAAGGACAAACTGCAATATCAATCCCTGAGACATTGAAAACTTCCAAAAATGCATGGTGCGGACTAATTCCGATGGGAGAGAAATGTGAATCTATATCAACGTTTGGATTGAAATGGAACTTAGGTATATTTTTACTTTACTCTTGATTGATAATTCTCCTGTTCGATTCTTTCCTCTTGATTAAAAATTGATTAAGTTTAATTAATTAAGATATGTGTGATACAGAGGTTTAAGCTACATTATATACTAGTAGAGATCTTCACAACCTTGCGAATCTTTATAAAATATTACGAGATGTCCACTAAGTTAATAAACATATTGTATAATTACACAGCTGGCAGAAGGTATTGGTATCCATATCTGTGAATGTGTTAGAAATATTTAACTTTTTTTTTTATTACATCAATAATTCAAAATAAATTATCAATTATCTTCTTTATTTTGTTACAAGCATGCTAAAAAAATATTTAAAGCAACTTCTTGGCTGTAAGCATTGGTTTATATAGTGAATTTACACCGAATTATAAACAATTTTTATTTTAACTTTTCAGAAGGACATTCCCTAGAATTTGGAAAAATTGTAAGTACATCGAACAGGTTTGACGAATCGGCTAAAATAGTAACAATTCAATCCAGCAGCCCGTTAATTTGGTGCATGGGCATCAGACCACTGTTTTCTCACTGGTTTAATGTACAAGATGAAGAAGATTAGGTGATTTATAGGTAAACATATTTGGAAAAATGAATTAAATTTTATATTGGATTATGTAATAGGAATATTTTAGTAAGATTTTTTATAACAATAAAAAAATGTTTATATTTTTATTTTTCATTTGATAAAAAGTTTTTAAAGTAAGCCGGAGCTATATTTCTACATTTTTTAACAAGATAAGAATAAAGTATGTAATAAAATATAGTAAAACCTCAATATAACACACTGATTGGGGGATAAAATAAAACAAAAAAACTGTTTTTTGAAAATAAACTATGTATTAAGATATAAATAAAAAATACAAAACACAAACAAAATTCTAATTAATTGTCTTCGGACACTCGTCGTGAAGTGACTTTGCTGTTTGATATCGACGCGCTTGCTTTCGGTAATTCTACTAAAAAGGAGTCAACTTTTGTTAGCACTTTTGAAGTTTGCTGTTTTTTTATAATCAACTCTCGGAAATTACAAAAATGCGTATAATATAGCCGAACTTCGTTATCTGACGAATAATTAATAAATGTTATTAGATCGTCAAGATGTGATCTTATCACTGATAACTTCATTTTTGACAGTGTTGTTTCTTCTTCTTCACTATCTTCACTTCCATCCTCATTTTTTAGGTTCATAACTTCATCTGCTATTTCACTTTTAATCATATTATACCCAGGGGCACCTTCATCTTCTTCTAGCCATGCATTATTATGTATTGTCCTACAGAAATCAGGATTTTCTGGCTTTGGTGCACTTGAAGCTTGGGCATTAATTCTTTTATTCTTGATTCCGTGCCTTTTGCGAAAGCGCCAGAGCCATCCATCACTTGCTCTGAATGGTATGTTCATATGATTTGCCAATATAATTGCCGCAGATTTCAATTCGGCTCCCTGAACTGGAACCCCACTAGAACGTTGTTGGCCGTACCATTTTAAGATTGCTTCTTCAAGTGAAGTTTCACGAGCCAATTTCATTCGTTTTCTGGGATTGCTGTTTTCTTCTACATCACACATTAATGCAAATTTATTTATTTTGGTTTTGTTTTTTTTTATATCCGAAACAGTTTGCTTTTTTATGCCATATTGTTCACATATACGAGACGCAGATATTCCACACTCCAACTTTTGTATAATTTCTAATTTTTGATTGATCGTTAGATTGATTCTTTTCCCTTTGTCCATATTTAAAGGGTAGGGTTGCGAAAATTTAAATTTATTTACCGGCGTACCAAATGGGTTCCTTCACTTCGAGTAAACAAGTTAAACTGTATTAGAGTTGTCTGAATCCCCAGCCAGCATGGCAAACACCAGTGTGCTGCATCGAAACCTACGAGTTATTATATCAGGGATAATATACTATCGCTATAATAATAACCTAATATACTATCGCTCCGGCTAGATGCTGTCTACCAGCAAGACGGCATTATGTCTCAAATTCTAATGCTAGACGTATGACGTGATTATCATGGCCGCTAAAAATCATTTACATACCGGATTTTTTGCCCGTTATATCCAAAGTTCGTTAAATAGAGGTCCGTTATATCGAGCTGTACTTACATTATAAATGCGATAGTAAGAGAACAAGCTGTGTAGGTAGATGTCAAAATCTGAAGCACTCTACACACGTAGCGATACAACTCGCGATCGACCTGCAATCAGCCAATAGTTAATTTGGGTGTTTTTTTGTGGTTTTGCCTGAGGGAACAATGCAAAAGAGGACGCTATTGGCCGATTGCGAGCTGTGTCGCGCCGTGTGTAGAGGGCTTTACAGCACAATGAAGTCAGTAACAGTCCGACCTTCGTGCGGGTCGGTCCGGTCCGGTCTGACGTTGACGGCGCTCAGTCGTGTTGAAAGTTGTTGTCGGTGTTTGTTTACTTTCTGCATCGAAATCGCCCGAGAATTTATTAATTGAATTTATTATTGTCGATCAAAAGTGACTCGCGTCTTAATATGAAAATAAATTCTCTAAAAGTGCTATGTGTGAAAAGTTTTCTAATGTTATAATTCAATACGTGTTCGCAGGACCTGTTGAAGATCACGCTGTAAGTTTTTTTTTTTATTTCAAATGTCAACATCTTATATTGCACAAAAAAACTGTTGAGTTTGTCTTGTGTTTAAAGACAACTCAGATGGTTTATATTGATATAAAACTGGTTTTTTTTCTAATTGAAGGTTAAATCAATTTTGCTTTCTTAGTTTTTAGTACATCGTATTCTTATCGCGTTATCACACGACGCAGCATGTCGCCAAAATGCACAACTCGTGTGGTTTAGTGCTACGAATTTGCTATGCGGTAATTAAATTATTATGCGGTAATTTAATTGTATGTACAAATTTTGAAAATCCTGTTTGCGTATTTAGCCGTAAATAAATATATAAGAGACAATTTTCTGATGGAAGAAAATTTTCAATAATATATTGTTAACATTGAGATGAACGTCAAAAAAAAAAAAAAAACCACTAGATTGTATACTCTGTATTTTTATTTGGTTTATTTGCTCGTAATCTTAATTTTAACCCGTAAAAGTATGCTCAAATCGGAAATTCTCTATAGTTAGTTCACTACACTTAGTATAATGACTACGTGCAATATCAGAAATACCGACTTTTTGTAACTTGATTATCATTTGGATAATCTAGATCTAAAATACTTTGGCAGTAAATTATTCGATACAAAATTAAAATTCAATTCACCTGAATATTCATACTGATTCCTGCTTCACTAACGATTCATTGAATCATTATCAAAAGAAACCTCATGTACTATTGATACTAGGATATTAAAATAAAATTGTAGATCAACAGGGATTAACTTGTCGGTGTAACCTCCGCAGCGGTCGTATGGTGATCGGTGAAATGTTGCATTTCTGTTGCGGGGAAAATGTATGTCAAAGTGAACAGGTTCGGTGCGTAGTCGTGCCGGGCCTGTCTGCCTTCGTTACCATTATGTCAAGCTGAATGAACACGTATAGTCCACTTCATGTATCGAGGCGGCAACGGCCGATTACACCCGTCCCCCGATTTACGCGGTTAAAAAATTCTGCAGTAATTTTTGCACTTGAGAGGTCCGTCTCAGTCACCACTTTGTTTGGTGCGGAAATTCGATGTGCGGTGACAACTATTTATGGTGATATCTTCTTTATGTTTATGTGATCTTATTCTTTAAAGTTTGTTCCTAAACACTGGTTATATAATTTTACAAAGATTATGTTATCTCCCTTTCAAACTTCGTAAGAATTTCTTATCCAAGATGAGTGCGGCACCATTAAGGACTGCACCGTGGACCGCGTTCTCAGTTCTACCTTGACAGCCGTGGCAAAAGGACTAGCATTATTTTGGTTGCTTTATAATATCTAATAAACCTGGCAAAAGACACAAACGACATACTATTGTGATACTTGTCCCGAAAACCCGGGCATGCACCTCGGCAATTGTTACATGAAATATCATACAAAGCAAAATTACAAAAACTTGTATCTACGAAATTATCTCCGTTAGGATGTAAATATAAATTAAATATTAAAATATAAAAGTTTTATGTGTTGATTTGTGTGTGTGATCATAGGTAAGAAATTCACCAAAAGCGCTACGAAACGCTTCGAGTTGCTGATTAGTCTGCGCGGAAACGGTCTCGAGTGCAAAGGGTTAATTTCATTATATTCTACCCTAGTCTACAAAGTCAACGATGCTAACTGTAAGTACGGCCTCTCCATGAACATAAAAAAACGAAAATAATGGTTGTCAGCAGAGACAACTTCAATATCAAAATTGACAACAAAGTAGTGGGTGGTTAAATGAGAATTGAGACAGCACGCAGTGCGTTTAACAACTTGAGAAAAGTACTATGCTCAAGAAAACACACTTACACTGAAATCTCGTTGAAGTGTTATATTATTTCATTTCTTCTTTATGAAGTTGAAGCTTCGACACTCAAGACAGCTACTATGCGAATAATTGAGGCGGCAGAAACGTGAATAAAAGAACTCTTAAAGAAGCGTAAAGTCTTCTATTTTGGTCACATTTTTCGTAAAAGTAAGTAATGCATCCTCCAGCTGATTGTCCAAGGAAACATCGAAGGAAAAAGAGGCATTGGAAGGAAGAATTTTACGTGGTTGCGGAATTTGCGCCAGTGGGTGAAGGTCGGAAGCATGGCCGCATTAGTGAGACTGGATAGAAATATGTTCGATCACACTAATCAGGAAGAATAGATTTAAAGTCTACGAAAGTGATAACAGTAATTATAATAAATGATTGGTTAATTCTTTTAATTTATATTTTTGTCATATATTACCGTAATTTTTTTAAAGATATATTTTATTTAATTTTACGTTTTAATAAACGACTGAATTATGCACATTTTAGTTTGTTTTAGATTTACACGGTTTTACTGATAAAAATCTATGAATTCTATTTTTACAGCTTTCTTAGGATCTTTAGTGTAAATCGGGGGATATGTGTACTTATAAAAGTATTTGTTTTTTCAATTTTTCTGTCATAGTCAACTCGAAATCGTAACTTTTTTTTTTGATTTGATGATTTTTTCCCCACTAGTTTAATTCTTGTTGTGATCATTAAATGGCCTGAAAATCTGAAATATACTATGGAAAAAATGTAGGTACCTTCCCATTCAAAACGAAATCTCCGCTAATATATAATACTATTCTTACGATTGTATGCCTAAAGGTTTTGGTATACACGCATTTATAATTGCTAGCCACGCATTATTGGACTGCTGAAGGCTGTGGCGTGCGAGCAAGAAAAGGCAAATGCAAGACAAATATTTTCAGATACCAAAAATATGAATGTTAATATTATCCAAGCAGTCTAAATAATAACAATATACAGTGTACCAAGCATTAAAAAAATGTAGAAATTTAATTTGTCTTTTTTAGTTATTAATTACTTACCCTAAATTATTTAATTGAAGTTACGCTTTTTATACTTTACTCAATTTACAATATTAGGAGTCTTTTAGTCACAAAATTGCCGAAGTTTGATTCTCACATTATTAAAACGGTTCATATCATTATGAAGAGCAATTGGAAATTATTTTTTTACTTGAAATCATACTATTGAAATGAAAGGATAAATGATAACATAAGATAGGCAAATACTAAGAAATCGATAACACATATTGGCCTCACTTCAAAATATCACAAATATTGAAAGTAGATCAATATTATTAAGTGGCTGCCGTTTAAAATCAAGAACCTTGTGAAACTAAATCGGCACTCTTAACGAAGTAAAAATATATTGTAATCTAGCCAGAGTTATCTATGCTAACAGATTGATTTATCATTTTGTTTTTCGCTATACCACAATCAAGGCTTAATGGACGTTGCGGATTGAGCAATTGTTAATTATTACCACATTCGGCGCCCAACTGTCTGGCGCAAGAGGCGCCATCTCACAAAACCGGTTTTACAATACAATAAATCACAGAAGCGTTATTGTATTATTTAATTATAACATGTAAACTAAGTATGACTTGTAAAATAACTTCGAATTGACTCAAACTGTTAACAACCGCAACTCATGTTACACATCACGTATGCACGTTAAAATTTTTGCCTAGTATACAAATAAGTACTCTGCTTTATTTTTGTAGAATTCCTCTATGCATATAGCTTGTATTTTTTCATCGAGACAGTAAGAGCTCATACACCCTCCAGAGTTATGTTTTACGAAGTATTTTGCAATGTTCTAATAGTATATATTGTAAAGAATTGTAAGAAGCCTGTTTCGATCATCAATCTTAACATTTTGGTGATGCTTCTATAAGACGAAATTGTTATTTGTATCTCAGTAAAATATATTTAGGTTATATTTTTTAAATAGTTATAAATACGCCTGTACTTACTAGAGGGTCATTTGTTTGATCTGATCAAAAATATTTCTTCACACACACACTAAACGTTTTAAATCTTTAAAAATCATCAACATATTTAATTGTCATCGGTTTTACGTAAATATGTATTCTATAAATTTGTAAAGCCACAAACTTATGTAATTAATAGAAGGTGTAACAATCAAAATTGACCGTGACACCAATAAACCATACTTTACATAGATATGCTTATGTGAACGACTGTACATAATGCAATTTGTGTCTAATAGGAATTCTTAAAAAATAATTTTATTTTGAAATGTACGTGTACGTTATCAATTGCGAATTGGTTTATTAAACATTTCACGGCTTTGATTAGAAAATATGTTGATTTGCTTGATGTCGAAATCAATACGATATTTTTGTCTCGCTCCAAAGGGTCAGTTTTTAGGTCATCCCTCATGGAATTAGGTTTTTAGTGACTACAAATGCGACACTAAAACTATCAATGTTTGTAAAATAAGCCACCGTGAAGGTAGGGCTATTTGGATCAATAAAAAGCACTCTACCATTAGTTACAGGTAGTAACAGTGTACCTCAATAAAGTTATCACTAATTGAATGCTTGTATGAAGTACATACACTCGTTTTAAATATGCATAAGAGGTAACGAATTTTTAAACTATGCGTGCATTATGGCCAAGAAATGAACGAATAAATATATTATTTAAAAACATATAAGTTTATAAAAAAATATATATTATAGCATATAATCCTTACATGCCTTCGTTTACGAAAAATGTACTTAAAATATTCAAGACGAGATACCAAAGTCTTGTTTATTTAGAAATAGGAGTAAAATTTAAATCTTCAATATTTAGCATAAAAATCACTTGCGTAAACATGAATTTCAATATGTTCTACAAATGTATGCGTTTGTTATGTTATTATTACACTTAACACAATAGCTTAGCAATTTTTTTTATTATAATTCATAACATGATTATTCTAAACGTAAGATTGGAGTAAGTTATTTATAAAGGTGATAAAACCGAATTGGGTTTTTCGAATGGATAATAAATATAGCACTTATTCTAATGTTTCTTTAGGTTTAGCTTTTCAAATATTGACATTATGAATTACTTTTGTATATATTTTATTAGACAGATTTCTAACTGTGCGTTGTTATAGTTTTCATTACACACAGGTCCACATCGTTTTATTTTTTTTAAAACTATTTAGGAGCTTCTTTTCTGCATCCCAATCAGAGATTACAGGAATCCTTCACGGTTAGCGTCCGACAAGTAACGGTCATGCAATTCTAGTTTTGCTATTTTTAATTAGGTTTTGTATTAAATTTATTGTGTCCTTCTTTTGATTCACCAATCTGCTAATAAAAACAATTCGTTTATAGTACCAAATAATGTTTTTTTGCCTTTTAAATTCAAGTACAAATATCTGTTTCGTATTCTTACTTAGAATCTAGCAATAAATCTATCATTTAATACACGCGGGTATAGAACAATATATTTTATTTTTATTAATATTATTATTTAATATAAGTTTGCAATTCTATCCATTTAGATTATTCGTAAGCCAGATAAATCTCAAAGATTAGAAGAGTAAAATATATTACCAAATGTGTTATGTTTTCACAGAAAATTTGGCTGCAAAAAAAAAATTATAAATGCAAAAGTTTCTATCAACAGCATTGAACTTGAAAAATAAATATAGAAACAAGTCAATTATGTATAAAAAAAATAAGGAAACCTGTAAGCTATATACCAAGTCGACCGAAATATCGACAGCAAGTTTTTTAATACAAATTAAGTATAAATTGTCTGTTTGATTATTATTTCATATGAACTCCATTCATATGAAATAATAAAATACTATATTATTATATTGATTAATATTTTGTGCGGTAAGCAGACTTTTGCTATCGGAAACATAATATAAATATAGTCAATAGGGTTTTTCGAATTAAATTGAATATTTTTCAAAATGATACACCTATTAAACCTACTCAAACTTGCTGGTTGTATGTTTACTAATCCTCTTACGTATTTATAAATATAAATACGACGAATTTCAGTTTAAAAGCTATTCAATAAATATACAGATTAGTAAAACGCATAAATATTTTCATCGGAATCCAACATCTGTGTTTGTGAATCTCGAAGAATGTTTTCATATTTACTTGCCTATATAAAATTTCGTTGAGAATTTATAAATATTGGTATAACTTATTTGCTGTACTGTACCTGTACCTGAGCCCTAAGAGATATGCAAATAAACGTACCCGTATATTATATTACTTATTTTTTGTGCAAAATATTATATGCACGGTATTAAATACGCTCTGTCCTAGTTTAATGCAAAAAATATTGATATTGTTAGTAGTGGTATGCTTAGGAATGTGAAGCTAGTTATAATTTTATATTTTTTTACAAAACAAATTGTTTGAAAAAACGTTGAAAAAGTTGATGAATCCGCATTTCAACAAAAATAAATAACCGATGAACTCACGCGAGATGATTATAACCCGTTTCTCTGTCAATGTACTCCGTTAATAATTATTATTAGCTTAATTTTTTTTTTTGTGTTCCGAAATCACAAAAATTACACGATTAAGCCCGCTAGCTGTACATCTATTATTTTAATTATAATAATAAAAAATAAAAATGCTACCTTTTTGGATATTATGCTGCGTTTTTTCTTCATATTTCTAACGTTGCGGTATCGGTACTTGGTCCATCTTCAGGGATCTTCACGTTTACCGTACTCTCCGAGTACTGGATAAAAAAAATCTACACTTGTACAAAATTCGTTTTTGTTTGGATCCCATATTTTACTTTACATTTTCAGGTGTTATAAATCATATAGTACTTACATGCAAAATTTTTATAATGAATTAAATGGTATTTATAAGTGTTTTAATGAAAAGTTATACATCATAATTTTAACGATTGAATGCTGTTTTGGCCAGTTTATATTTACCTGCATGAAATATGAAAATGACGTTCATGCGTGGGAAAAATAAACGCGAAGACTGCAATGAATACAAAAATTATACAGCATAATAACTCGGAGCACCTCCAAGACAGACGTATGAATTTTTAATCAGTGTTGCATAAAATTTCAAAATTCTTTAATTTTTCATTAATTAAATTTGCCTAAGGTTATATTAAGGTGTGTGGCTATCTCCTGATCCTGCGCGCAGGTTGTGGGGCTTGCGATGTGTGGCTTAATTGGTAGCATACATGAATTTCTTTAATTACATTATTGTGTCAATAAGTGGAAAAACCCTTCAGTGTTGTATAAAGAATGCATTGCATGCATAAATTGCACGCCTATATTGTCTACTAATCAGCGATACCTCTGGATTTTTTGCTCTCACCTATTGACCTTGTTGGCTAGCCAGCCTCGGGCGGCCTTGTTCTGCGGTCTCGGTGTTAATCGGCCGCATCATTGTCGTCGACTTCGTCACGCCTCCGACTTCATACAGCTCTGATCATTCAGAACTTTAATTTAACCTAAAGTCATTCTATGCATACAACTGCACGCTGAAAACAGCCGTGGAATAACATCCAGTTTACCGCGTAAAAAATTTTAGAGTTAATCGAGTTCTTAGACTTGTCTTTTTTTTCTGCACTTATTTTAGCGTTGTGTACATTATCAATTTGATTACTTTCATTGCGATAAAGCCTTAATGGCAATAGACAGCAATCATTGGCATTGGTTCTCGTACCTTAAGCTTGAACATCGCCAGCACGTACTGTCTGTTGCATAATGGACTCTTAGCTCGTGAGTCATCAACACGTGACCTAACAAAGGTGCATCTTTAATTAGCGTTGTTTAATTTCTTATTATCTGTTGACGAAGCAGATTTAATATTTAACGACTTGCTGGCTAATTCATAACTTTATATTTGTCTACTTTGCATTCGAGGTGTGACGGTATTTTAAAAATACATGGCCTGTAATTTTTCAAACTTAGTAAACTAAATCCGTTGTACATTGATAATGTGCATGATGTATTAATATTTTTCTTTTGGTCTACGTGGCAGGCGCCAGATACGTAACTGTATTAACATTTTGATGTTTCCTGTTGTTGGCAGAGCAGCTGTGCTATTCAATAGCTCATCTAACGATATTTATATTTTTATGTAAACTAAACCAATGTGTTAGTATATGCATAAAGTATTTTGAGGCTTTTTGTATGAACGCATAGTAGATATTATTTTTTTCTTTATTTATAAAAGTGTGACGCAAATATATGTACTTTTATAAATAAAATGTATATTTTATTTTACTGATGTAGGGATTTTTATTTTAAGAATTTCATGCTATCATATTTTTTATTACTTTTCGCCAGTTTGTTTACGAATCAAGCAAACACGGTTTTACGAAAAAACATTAAATACGTTGTAAATGTTTTAATAAAGCTTTGTCCACCGAATAGTGTAAAAAATTCTAGATTCCGGTTATGATTTTTCATACAAACAATTTTACTCATGAGATCAACGGATGTTTGTTTTCTTGTATTGAAGAGTTGTTTTAACTATTTGTTTTTTTGTAGCAGGGATTCATGTATTTATGCCTTCCAAACACTTACATAAGTAATTAATTAATTGATTCATTAAAAGTAATTTATTGATTTCTGTATTTATAGAAACAAAAACGTTATTGCATTATTTTACTGATTATGAAACCACATTTGTACTAATACTAATGTATTAATTATATTTTTATTTGGTTATTTCCAGTTTTATTTTACTTAATCCAAGTCTAATTTTTCACATAAAATAATTATATAATTTTTCATGTTTTAAAAGTTATGTCATTGCTGCATTAATTGAAATTAATTTTATTAAATACATCTTTTTAAATAAATAATAATAAAATTGTATATATTGATATTTTCATAGTGATTTTTTAACACTATTATATTAGTTGCATTAATAAGTTTCCTGAGAATCAAAATTACGTTTAAAATCTTGTTTGCTACTATGTCGACCCCTATATTTAAAAAAATGCATACTTCATTGAAATTACGATAGAATCTTGAAAAATTGAAAAAAAAGAAATGGGTTAAATTATTTCAAGGCTAAATCAATGATATATTGATGGCTTTATATTGATCCCGTCAACAAAATAAGATCATCTAAAATATCTAATACTAATTTTAAATAATATTTTATTTCGGAGAAATGAATGAAGTAAATGTATAAAATCATCTCAAAACCTTTATATTGTAGTTATTTTATTTTAACATTAATAATGCTGTATTATAGTTGAATAAAAAGTCTAGATAAAGATAGGCCATACCACATATATGTATACATATTGAGCAGGTTTTGTGACTATCGCCTAGAGCCTGAAATAACCTGCGCATAATAGTACCAACATTGGTACATTCTTCCAAACATAAAGAGGAAAACGTGCCTCTGAGTGTATATTAATTATTCGAATCACCGAGGTTCTAAATACTCAATCTTCTTATTAATTAAATGTGTAATTTTATACTTAAAAGGACGAAATGTAATGCATTGAATTTTAGGCTTTAAACTTTAATCGTATTGTGCTATGTGTAAAAAAAATAACTATGGATAACTTCTGGCATATATATACATTAGGGATGTAAATCTTTATCGATAGCTTGGACTGTTCCATTTCCACTGTGTTCATTTTTAGTAGTTTGCCTTCCATTGTGAAACAACGGATGTCGTGTGCGAGTCGCACGGAGGACATTGTGTTTTTAACCATTTCCGCTTTGAAAATGTATTGACATATTACATTTAAAGGACACACGCGAATGGAAACTCTAAATAAAATATAGTGCTTTATCTTCACTAACATGTATTAAAACAAAAACCTGTCGGCCATTGTTATTGTCTGTGTTATATTTTCTTATCATTATATGCAATACAATATAGTATCACAAATATGCGTACAATAAGATACACGGGAAAATAAAAATTATAAGAACAACTCAATCAATTTGCTATTAAGTATAAAATATTGAATCAATTAAAATAAGGTAATACCCCGTTATGCGCGGTTTCACTATAACGCGAATTTCTTATTTAAAGAATGTGTATGAACATAATGTAGTCATTGACTTTTCTTGACAATTAAAAACAGCGTTGGGTGTTATGAACGTATTTTACAAGAACGTAAAATAAACGCTACCCAATAGATAATAGATGTATTTTTCAGTAAAAGTAATATGTAATACTGCATAGAGTGTACTTGGAATTAAAGTGATTGATTCAAACGATTCGTAAACCCCGATATACGCGAATTGCACTTAACGCGATCTTTTCCGGAACGTATCCCTCGCGTAAAGCGGGGCATTACTGTAATATTTTTACAGAGTACTAGGTAGAATTCCATTAAAATATTTTATTTAAAATTTCACCTTTTCAATGGTAAAAATGACCGAAAATTGATTGAAAATTGATAAAAGAAACTCTTAGAAAAATATCACCGTGGCCGGTGCATTACCAATTATACCAACGAATCACTTATACTAAGAATTTTTCTAACCATAGCCTATAAGTGTAACAACGTACTTATTATGGCAATTTAATATTGGCGTAATAATAATAATAATAAATATTGGTAGTTTTTTGGTGGAAAAGTAAACCGGTTAGTTTACTATGAACTAGTCGAATTCGCTGTGCGGTTTCTCCGAGTTCTCCGGTGGCGCGCTCGGGTTTCCCTCGTTTCCGGCTTTTCCGAGGGTCTCGCAGTCACGAGATCGTCTCGAGACTCCTCGCGGCGTCGCCGGCGGCGCTCCCCGGAGTCACGGGACCAGTTGATAACGCGCCTCCGAGGCGAGCGCACGTCCGCCAGTTCCCCGCCGACCGCCGCCCGCCGGCCCCCGAGCTCACCGCCGAGACGACGCCCACCGCACCAGCCCGCCGTGCATACTCCATAAGGATCCACCGTTCGAGGCTGCGAGAGTAAGTCGTGACTGCTTTTTTTATCCGTCGTTTCGTTTCGGCCCCCCGAAGTCTTCCTTCGCAGCCACAGGTTGCTCGGGGGTAACTTTCACACTCGAGTTTCAGATCGCCCTGCTTCTGAGACGATACCATTGACATCGATGTTGAGTGATTTTTTTACCTGCTTACATAATTATTACTACACATCACATTATATATAATGTATTGTACGTGAAATTGTACTATCACCAGCAGACGATTGTGATCTGAAATCTCAGCATTTCAATTGTTATCTAATCGTACGAAGGGTCACAAATCATAACCCACTACCAAAGTCACAGTGGTTGAGACTATTATCATGTCACACCTAAGTTATTTCTTATACCGAGAGTACTTGATGGAATTTATTAAATTAAATACTCTTTTTGATAATGCCAGCGTGAAAGGTTGGCGAAACCGGTCACAAATAAAAACAAACTTGTGGAAAATTACTCAAGTATTTTACTCAAAAATATTAAGCTATTTCTATTTCACAATAGCAAAATTATTGGTTGAGTTGAGATCAAGGTAGTTCATAATTATAAAACTTTATTATTTATCATAAATTTGTACAGGCTATTTTAATTATGAAATGGTGCATTAGTTAAACAGAAACTTGGAATTTTGTACACCGGATCTTAATCGTAAAATACAGCAGAAATATTATTATTGGTTTTTTTTATTTATATAAACTATGTTGATATTATTATGTTCGTACAAAACAATCAAATGTGTAATCCTCATATACTATATATTTTTTTGTTGACATACAGATAAACGAGTGTGTCTATATACTTTAACCAACTTTTTATTATCACTGATTTAATTAAATATTTTACTTTTATTATTATTATTTTTCTTAAAATAAACCAATATACATATATTCAATAGCTCTTGAATTTTTTTATAATAAATTCAATTTAAAAAAAAAATACTCAGAAAACTTCTTTTTAACGTTGCTATTTTCAATGGTGTTTCAAAAGTTGTTAAATTAGTTCGGACGAGTGATTTAGAATTTTAAAGACCTCTATCTTTATATGTGCAGAGCGTACCCGAGTTGACGTATTCTCTGCAGCCAAGGCTTCCGCTCGATTCGCAGTAACACAAAGGTCACCCTTGACTGCCTGAGATTTTCAACACGATTATCATACAAACAGATTATCCATACACGAACCGAGTTATTCCGCCCAGAAAGATTTATCATTCAAGACTCCGTCGAGACGCACTCTTCGCGGAGTCTGGCTGGTAAATGTCAAGCAATGCCAGGAAAACAAAATGTCTTTCGAAACTTAACCCGTTGTTTTGGCTTTCTACATAAATTATATTATTATACTGTATGCAGTCTCATACTCATGTCCAGCGGCTTCAAACCCCTCCGTTGACTCAGAACCCTCAGAACTATGTTTTTTAAGGCAAACGATTAGTTTTTATTAATTATTTTTTCATAATTTAAATGAGGTTCTTGGATATTATTCCGTCTTTTTTATTTGTACTGGAGAGACGTTGGGACACACAAAAACGAAACACAGCACCTAAGAACCTACAGTAATATTAATTATAGCGACAGCCTCCAAAACCTGCGAACACATTTGGAAAGTCAATTATCACACCAAAAAAAAAAAAAAACTAATTTTCATGTATGCAAAATAGTTTTCACTGTGATTATGTTTTTAGTGTGATATAAAATATAAAATAATTGACTCATGGTATTATTAATTTTAACTTTTAAAGTATGTGTAACCGCATCGCTGTATTCCCCGTAATAACAGGTGTATCTATTCCACCTCTACCGCAGTGGTCACCGAACATTGCCATCCAAAGTATTATTTATTTTACCGATACAATATTGTATTGACCCAGCTAGCCGTCTGAATAACTTGTTTGGTTAGATAGTAAAATCGGTTATTTATTATTTATTTAAAGCTTCGTTAATTTTTTTACAGTCGACGACCGATTATTATTTTTTCAAACCGCAGTAGATCAATACTAATTGAGCTTATCTAAGTGGTAGGTCACATTAAATTCTGAAGGATACGTATTGTAAATATATATATAATTATTTAAATTAAAGTTCAAAACTCTAAAATAATACATTTGGCAAGTACGTATCCTATATGTGCAGTCTTTTCTGTATTCTCTTTATACATGTATTGATGTAGTACTGTTTTAATGTATTCTACTAAAATAAACATTTAAAATACATACTAGGCTATCCATCGTTTGAATTATAACTAACTTTCAATTCATTTAAAAAATTGTTACAAATATTACTAAATTACAGTGACACTGTGGGTGAAATAATAGTGTGGCAAAATGATACAAGGTCACATATCCAGGAGGTGTGGGTTGGAATCCCACCTAGGTCCGTAATTTTTTTTTTACAGCTTTTTTAACTGTCGCTCCACTTGTGTACCGTGGACCTACAGCTGAGAGTTTTAATTTTCATTAAGAAATTGTTAGTTTTAATTAAAAGGTTGCCGACCCGCGCGCGCCCCACCCTGGAGTGGAGCGCTTGTCACAAGTAATCTGCTTTTCCATAATACGGATAAGATTACTTTATGATTTTACATTATCTTATCTTTTGTTAGCCTTTACAATGGCTAATTTAATATTTATTAGTTAGAAATATAATAAAAGTTTTATATGGAAAAATAGTGTTTTTTTTTGTAGGGGACGCGTCATACTTGCATATGTTCTTTTACATGCGTATTTTTTTTGTGAAATTTTAGTAATTGTAAACAAATGTGAATATTAAATATAGTAAAAGTAAAAAAATATTGTCTAGTAATGTCATTCAGGTATATTCTATTTCATACATTTTAAGTATGTCACAAAAAAAAAAGTTATTCAAAAAGAGAGGCATCAATTCTTGATTATATATTTTTATTGTGTTTTTGAATTTCACTTTTAATTTATCAAAAATTGTGATCGATAATGTTACCAATATAATCAATTTTAGAAGAAATCGTCAACCAGATTCGTTTCATTTGAAAAGTTTGTCATTTTTAAGAGACAAATAAAAAAAACAACCGTTAAAATACTGGTTATTTGATTGAATTGACACCAACGAGAGTTTCGGTCTTCAAAATTGACTCGAGAATTCTTCAAAGCTGACAGATTTTTATTAAATTCATAGAATAAAACTTCAATAATTTTTTTTTTTTATATATCCTGTATACCGTTACTTGCGACCTCTACGTGGAGTCACGTTTGCATCAATTTTTACATCACTGATCGGTTCTTCAATTTAACTTGATTATTCAAAATTATCTTATGCTTTATAATATTTTTTCTGACACAAAAAAACGGGGTATTAAAAATGATTTATTTTAGATTATTGTAGGAAGTCTTAGTGATAATTGACCCCAAAAATAATGGCAATAATATATATATATATATATATTTTAATGAATTCAAATCAAACTATTTCTCTTGTATGCATTATTATGAAACTATGTTTTAGTCCCACAGATGTGGGAATTTAGATAAATTCCAAAATGCAACCGCACTGACGGATTTCACGAATGCAATCGATTCGGCATGGACTATTAACATATCATTGACTACATATGCAGATCGAATGCAAATTACCCTTATTACTATGTAAAATACATGTTCTTAAGTTATATACTCACTCATTAATAAGCCACACTCTTACATCAACTATTTACTCCAACACTCAAAGTGCATATTATTAAAAAAATAAAAAAGCACTACGAGAATCATGTATACTTGATTTTTTTCTCTAAGTTTTCGTAGCTGTGGTGTATGTGAGCGTGTTTTCTTTTTAATATTATAATGGGTTCTTAATGTTACAATTATGCATTGGAAATGCATTTTATGTCTCTGTAAATATTTTGAATTTGCAGGTGTCGGCGCGTTCAGGTGCACCGATTTATTAATTTTCCAATCGTCGAATGCACATTCGGTATAAAGCGCAAATAATGCATTGCGCGGAGAAAGTAAAAATGTTTAGAGCTGGAATTATTTATAATACGCTTTGTTATTTTTTCTATATTTATGTTTGTATTTTTCTTACACTTGAACAAAATGTCTTTTCATTATATCATATTACTATGATAATTAAATGCATTTACAAGTTAATCCTTTTCAAAGAGATATCATCACTCTCTGGAATTCCATATTTAGCTCCCGAGTGGAGTATGTGAATTATAACCACAACCTGACGAAACCGCATAGCTTGGAGATTACAAACATGTTCTTAATATTTTAGCCATTTAGTAGTATTATATATGTAGTCTTGATAAACATCAAGACACACGGCATTGATAGTCTTCTGGATCACATTATGTGAGGGTGCCGACCGTTTATTTATTACTGGAGTATTGTGTGAGTGTGACTGACTGTGACTGTAAGAATATTTTTATCTGATTTTATATCGCTTTCCAGCTTTGTCGTTGCACTATCGAAAAATATATTTTTTATTTAAAAAAATAAAATAATAAAAGATATATTCATATGTATATTGATTTACCATAGCTACGATATAGATAATAAATAAAAATATTAAAATACAATTGTTCATTTTCTTGGTGGTATTTATATTTTGACTCAGGACATTCCTGCTTGCTATGATTCTGAATACCGCAGGTTATTTATATTCCATTGTGGTTACTGTATTTATGCATTGTGACGATCAATTTAGACTCATTTATGAATACTTCAGAAATAAATGTCGTATAATGGGTAGACCGATACTAAAGAAATCGTAAATCATCGAACGCAAAACACAATCTGGCATAGGTTTGATGTCGGTTGATTTGGCTACAAGACGCTTGTATATTTTCCAATTGATTGAAAAAAAATATATATATATCTATTATATATTAGTGAGGACTCACACATTCAATTTCCATTGGTATTTGGTATTGGCAGTTATTATCAACTTTAATTATTTCGCCATAAAGCTTGATCATCGATTCCACCTAGGACGGTAAGAAAACTTGCCGCAAAAACATAATAAATATGCAAAAAAAATTTTTTTTTTTATTAAAATTTAATTTTAATTTATTTATTACAATAGGGTGGAAGCTTTTCATATTGTTAATATTAGTTAAATTAATTTTATAAATAATAATATAGTGCCAGATATATTTAACATAGACTAAATGGTTTGGTTGTTTTACATTTTATGTGTGTAGTATTTGATATTTTATGGTCTTTGAAATCGATGAAAAGTGAATATGTTATTGTGTGCAACATTTTACTTTCTTAGCTTTCTCTTCGCTTAAAAAAACGTGTAAAACTTATTTATTTATTCTGCAAACATGGACAGCTTAAGGTGTACAAAATGTTACATAATAAATACAAAGACATACCATTTTTTTTTGTTACTATCAATAAATCACGTTTTTGTATAATAAAGGTTTTTCTCTCTTAAAAATACACAGCTAAAATATAAACGATAGTAAAATATAAAAAATCTGTTTTTAAATTTCCGCTGTTGCCAAAGATTACTTAAGTCCAGTTTTTCAATTACAATACATTTATTGCATCTTTGTTTACGAAATTCATACACAACTCGTACAAACGAAATGCTTTCATTATATTTTCGTCGGCATTTTGCTCTATTTTCATCGGTTAATTAGATTATTTTCTGTTTCGCAAAGTTCTATCCGTCCCACACGCGAGAGATTTATATCGAGAATGCTGTTCAGCCGCGATATCTGTTGGAGATCAGCTATATTTTATTGACTTGTGCCGTTAAGATGCTGGGACCCTCTCTTAGAATTCTATTCTAAACATGCGAGGAACACGGCTTCTTTAAATAAACAAAGCTTGATTACACACGGGAGCAGATATATTTTATTCAAATTATTGTAACAATATAATGTAATTGCATCTTAATGCAGTTGAATATTTAGACTAGAGATTATCGAGGATCCATTTTGTTACTTTTATTTTTTCTGCTTTGAAATGACGTAATACAAGCCTAAAAAGCGACAAGCGTTATCTTATACAATGTTGGTTTTTTTTATGAAGCACAAAATTCTGATATGCTCATTTGTCCTGTTAGCATAGCATCCTGATGTCCTCATGATGTCATAAAGGAAAATCTTATCATATTACCACTTTTGAAAATGATTGTATAAACATTATTAAACAATTTTACTGTCTTTTTTGTTGGGAAACTTCATTATATTTTATCTTGTTTTATTGTTTGCATGTATTAAACATATAAAAGTAAAGTTAGCACACATTTTTCACACTTGCAGTACACGTCGTGAAATTTAAGATAAGAATCACTTAACACAGCACTAACGTAACTTTTATGTTTAAATAGGTGATTATTATCATATACATCAAATAATTACATGCGTATTACTCACATTGTGTAAAAAAATATGTTTTTAAAGGTAATCGATTGACACATGAAATGATCCTACAATATTATCTTCGAAACACTAATGTTTCGAAAAATTCTTGTAGTTTCTTGAATGGATCGACTATCTAAAAAAAAAAACATATTACTAAACATAAAAATATGTTTCTGTGCTCAAAAATTTGTATTTCATGTCATAACGCGACCATCATCATGTCAGACTGCCGGTCAACATTATTTAGTCCCATCAACTTAATTAGTCGATATAGCGCTTGGCCACGCTGGATAATGGAGCACAAGCATATGAATAAAAAATACAAACGACGCTCTTCGTACAAAAAATACATCATACGAACAAAATACATCATACAGACAAAATATGTACATCATATCGCTTGTAACTCGTTTTGTAACGCTAACTCACACGCACCTGCACTAAGCAACAATTGAGGCCAACGCGGTAAAGCAAATCTGTTACTTCCATGTACATAAAATTCTATTTGTATGAATTCAGATATTTTTGGTTGTTCCCGTTGCCATTATAGGTATCTGTGTACTCTCATTTTTTTATTTACACTGTATCAATGCGTATTTGAAATGAACTACAACTTAATAAACGGAGGAGTTTTTAAAATACAAAATGTATATATTTCTTTGGTATAGTCGTAGTGTGTCGGTATAGCCAGGAATATGCATTTTATCACAATGAATGATTAGATAAAATTGGAGTTGAAGTTAAGTTGAAGGAATGTGATGAAATTGCTTATCTGTTATTTACATGACTTATATTTTCACATTTGTCTTCCTTTACTTGTGTTATTTTCTTCGTTTATCTTTCCCAAAGAACTGAATACTTTAGGGCACTATTAATGCCAAATTTTTATAATTAATAGTGGATGATTTTTATATTAATATTTTTTGTGTCTCTTTGTGATTTTTTCTATACAAATATTAATTTTAACAATTGACATTAGTTATTTATCACAATTATTGCATAGTGATAATTTCGTTTGCCATCGTTTCGGTAGATCTTTGTAAATATTATCATGCAAGATATTATCTTTAATATAACAAGTGGGTTTATATTTTTTTTATCATCGTTATTCTGAAAACATGTAAATGCTGCAATAAACCATAATTTATATCATATTCAATTATTTCTCAAATATTTCAAGGCCACATTGATTAATTTTTGAATCTATTTAATATGAGCAGGAAACATTAAAGTTCAGGTATTCTAGAATAGTTATTCACAACTAACTAGACCAGGTAGTTGCAAGGAACCACAATAGATTTCGGGAAATTGAAGAATTTCTCTCCCTGTGTTTTCTGGGAATGATTTATTTTTTAAGGCAGTTTTTAATCACATTTTTTTAATATATAAAATGTGGACTTATTCACAATTGAAGTGAAAAGATTCCAACTACCAGTTTACGTACTTTTAACGAATTCTTTGTTTTTTTCCGAGGCCAATCAATTAATAGTTGCTATTAATATAATTTAAAGTAAACATTTTTCACGCTCAAACTGTTTCTGTCATGGCAACATTAAAATTCAATGATCTGCCCACATCTTTAGTTTAATTTTCATTGTTTTCTTAAATATTAAGAAAAATTACAATACCTGAACTTACCTAACCTGATCTGATAGCTGTTGTGTTTTAGTAAAAATCGACCCAGTTAATAAAATGTATGTATACAATGTTTGTTAATTTTCTAAAATCTAAAGGGTTGAATCTTGATTTAGGAAAAAATCATTAAAAAACGTAGCATATATTTAATTTTTCTTTTCTTTTTTTACAATACTACCAAAAAAACATGCACTTAAGCTGTAATCCTTTTTGGTCATAAAATAAATAAATGTCATTTCGATTCAAATTAATCGTATTGTAAAAAATATATACTAAAATTCAATTAATATATCTTAAATCGTATTAATTAAAAAAAAAACTTATACATTAGACAAAGTATCAAATTTGTTAGAATAACCCGTACATGCACAGTTTAATTGCTAAAATATATTTTTTAATAATGTAAGACCATTTTTTTATGAATTATAGAAATGAATTTTTTATTCACGACTAGACTAGGAACGTATGTTCGTATTTGAGGGAAATTATTTTTTGTTGTTGTATAAATAATTTAAAAAAGTTATTAATTAATAAATTAAAATATAATACAAGCAGGTTTACTCCGTCAAATGATGGTCATTATTGGAAAACGAAAGCGATTTTCGGAGGTCTCGTTCGGAATGAGGTCCGCCATCCGGATGGCTTTATTGCAAAAAATAAAACGCCTCGGATGCTTAATATTTTGTTGCCTGCGCAATGGTCGCGGCTAATTAATATGCAGGTAGTCTGTTTGCGCAATGCAGGTGAAATCATTCACGCCGTGCCCGCGGCCCACGGGCGGGCTTATTCATTTTCGTCAATACCTGCGATGATGAGGGGCCGGACTGGACCTCTGGCAACACGGAAATCCCACGGGAACCCTCTACTTAGGGTACCCAGGACAGATAAACGTGAAAAACGCTGATAATGTCAAATTTGGACGAATTTTGTGTTAAACGTTTTTATTAACACACTTTAAGCGGGTACCAAATTGACTTAACTGATGTGCGTAGCGGGCAAAATTCTAGTCTATGCACTCTTTTTTATTTTTTTTTTCTTCCGTTTAGTAACTCCGAGTTTATTATGAGATTTTTGTTAATAAATTAAATATTATTGTTACACAATAGCTTATATTATATTTATATTTTAAGCGGGTAACCAAATTTACTAAACTGATGTGCGAAGCGGACGAAATTTGCGTAAAATTGCACGTGTGAAATCTAGTCTATACACTCTTTGATTTGCATGTAATCAAATAAATCGTTTCCTATTAAAAGTTGAACCACTTCGTGCACACTTTGCGGATTACTTGGCATCACAACAACACCACTTTGTCCTAAAAATTGCCCAATAATTGGAGGATTATCATTCTCTGACCACTCCACTTCTTCATTGTCACTTTGTTCAGAATCACTGGACAGTATTGGTAGAAGTAACGTTGACGAGTCCTAAACAAACATTTCGAGCTGTAAACCTAAAGAATAAAATTACCTTCAGCCGCTTTTAGAGTAAACACATTCAAAAACGTATTAATATGCGCCCCGCCTTCAGACAGCAGTCCGCGAAACGGGTACTAGTACCCGCCCCGCCTTTAGTGTGTTAATTACGCACGAGCTTGTCTGCGTCTCAAATGAATCATGGTGGAATGTGGCAGTCTGCTTTTGTATGCCTCAGCCTCGATGATGTGGAATTAAAGGTTAGACACAAAATATATACGTAGTCATAGTTACACGTTTAAATTAACCGGCACGTGCGGATCAGAACAGTTACTAATCGCCATGAGACATTTTAAGTACAAGGCCTTCGCTTCCCAGTCCGACCCTGCGATCTTGTTTAATTGATGTGTTTGGGCCTCGAGCAAGCCAAACAAGCCCTAAATACGTATAGGCTCTCTATTAAATAGTTCACCTGGCTTTATTGATGTTTATTTTCTTTTTTAATTACGGATTGCCCGCCCGTTGCTTTCTTGGGAATCTCGAGTAATACAATCATATCGCATTCCGGCTAATCGATACTGATTGATACAATTTTTTTAGATTGTTAGGCTAAGCTAATCACAGCTACAGTGGAAATATTTCAACCAATAATATTATGAAAATATAAAAAAAGGATCACAATTTAAGCTAACCACGTTACCATTCGTTGTCTGATGTTCGGATCACCTGTTTTTAACGACACGACATAAAATATATATATTGAGGTTTTTTTTTTTTTACTTGTTAAGAAATTTATTCGAGTTTGTTCCGCGTCAACTTCTGTTGTCTGTTTTTCAACAAACTTGTTTTTAACGTTGCAACATGCTGTCATATTGAAGTCAATGGAGCATCTACTTCCTTAGCAATTTATTTTAATTTTTTTAAAATATAAATACATATAAGAATATAAATACACTAGCTCAAAAAAACATGTCTTTATTTTTATAAAATTGAATCCATTTGATTTCTCGTTTATTATCAGATATACTTGTTTGAATTTCAATAAAACGTTACTATCGATATGAAGGCTGTAATCTTTACAATTGTTGATAAAAAGTCTTATCATATTAGTATTTCTTGCAGAAAATTGCAATGTCGTCTGCTTTTAGAAATACTCGAATGTGTATAATAAAATAAATATGTTATGAAAAAAACTAGAATAGACGGTAATACGAGAGCATTTTTTAGACTCGATTTTTTTCCCCCAGTTTTTTTTATAAAGTCATTCAGACGATGTGCTTGAATGTCGGGCTCACCAAACAAACCGAAAAATTAAACGGTTCATACACATCTGAATGAGTGCACGTGTTTTCATCTTCTTTGGGTGACTTTTTGTTCAAGAACCTCACTTCATAAGTTTCATAGTAAGTTCCATCCATGGTGTTGGCGTTATCAAAACTACTTTGCTTCTTATCAATCGACTGACAGAATAAACACAAGAAAACCGGAATACGGATGTTTACAAATTATTTTTTTTATCCACAAGTAAATAATGCAACAAAAGTAATACGTAAGCCATAGATTTGTTGTTTCTATGAGTTATGCCAGTTAAAATGATCATCGGCAACACTGTGCCTCTGGCAAGTGAAGAAGTCTGATGTCAGCACATCAGGCAGTTCATTGAGGCACTCCTTGGATGTGTTGCAATTCGACAGATGGGTTCACTTGAGTTGAGTGTGCCTAAAAAACTCGGTCAGTGAGAAGGATGGAATTAATGAACTTTTATTTTGTTTGCAGCATGAAATATATATTTTTTGTTTTTGTTTATTATTCTCTACTCTATTCTAAAATTCACTATATTAAACGATATGAAGAATAGTGTAGGCGCGCGTGGTTTTTTTTAGGTTAAACGTTGGTGCGTTGTCACACTTACGGGATCAATAATAAATAATAATGCGATTCGTGACGAGTGTGGTGCTTTCTATAAAAGGTTGTGTGATTTGTCATTATTCCACGTTTCTGCAGGACCAGTATAAACTCCAGGTGCGACAGCGCACTTTTATTGCTACGTGAATCCTGAAAATTGTGCAGTTCACGATAAACTATTTATTACAAATATTGACATCCAAACCATTGGCTTGATCACTGTCGGCATTAATATATCGAAGCCTCGTGCTTCAACAGATGTCCAGTAATAGCTGGCTTTGTTATAAAATACATTTTTAAGCATTCAGCGAAATAAAATTGGGAATGCATAGAGTATGGAATGTACAGCGTTCTTGGAAGCTAGTGGAATGTAAAGTCAGCGTGAAATTTTCCTACAATGTTTGTAGCGGTGGATATCTAAATCAACATACTAAATCTGTATCAATAAAGCTGACATCTTTGTGAGTAGTTTGGTGAGTTAGACTTGCCTTATTTTCGGTGTTTTTTTTTTTTTTTTTTTTATAATTTTGCGTAAATAAACTACGCTGGCTGTGTCCGATTGCCGGTCGCGTCGCAGCTCGTGCAGGCCGCTGGCGTCCTCGTGACTCCGCCGGCCATGTGACCGGAGCTCGCATCACGCGCCGCCCTCTGCCGCCGGACCCGCGGCAGAGGCGTCCGTCTAACCCTTGGAGTGCCCTGGGCGTACCCAAAACACCCACCAAACTCTTGCGATTTCTATGGCCTATAACAGTGCTTCTCAAAGTGGTCCCTGGGATCATTCAGGGGGTCCTTAGAAAATTATAATCGATTTGGGGGTCCCTGAACAACGTCAGGGGGTCCGCGCAAGGTTTAATATAAAATAAAAAAATTGTGACACATTTTTATTAATATGGATGTTAAAATAAATAACAATGAATACACTACTAGCGATTTTTACGTCCTATGTAAAATATAAATATAGACAGGTGCATAAAATACAAGTAATAACTGGCATTGTGGTGAGTCAGGTAGGTTAATACAGGAACGCAATAAAGTCGATACTTGCACCAACTACTCTATAATATGAATTATGTAGTTTTTCACTCAGGGGCCGTAGGCAAGTTTTGACTATGAAAGGGGGTCCGTGGGCAAGTTTTGACTTTCATAGTCAAAAGAGTACTTATTCGGATTTTCTGAACAATGTTTCTCCGTAATCTGTTGCAATTTTTGCAGGAAAATAAAATTAAATATCCGTTTAAAAAATATTATAGTAAAAAAAAATTGTTTCTCAGATAAATGGCAAATCACTCGTTTTACTAAATCTTTATGAGAATTCAAATAAAATAAAGCAGCAGTAATTAAATATATCAATATTTAATTGTAGCAATCGGGCATATGTATACTTGACTTAAATAAATACAATCTGCCCAAAAAAAATTGTGCGGTTATATTATTTAAAAAATAATTAAATTTCAAGGTTCTTTATTCTTTCATTTGGTAAATTTACAATAGTTCTTATGGCTATCCCCTGATCCTGCGTGTATTTCTTTATTGTCGTTATTGAGTTATGTAGAGAAAATATGTGTAAAAAACCAAAGGGATTTAAAACAAAATATAAATGAATAGCCTTTTTATACCACATTAAAAATTTAAAAAAATCAGAGCACACGTTTTTAGATCGAATTCTTCCTTCCTCTGAAGTGCATTCAACAAATATTCTTTATAGTTCTCCGTATGGTTTTTTTTTTGTTATCAATAGATCTTATGTCGTTTTCGTGTATCTTAAGTATTAAAACGTTTGTTGTTGAAAATTTTCTACATTATGTAAACAATTAAGTACTGAGAATTCATATCACGAGACTCGCCGGGCTACACATCTATTATATCTCCCTGCCGGAATAAAATTAATTTAAAAATTAAAAAAAACAACGCAATATTGAACTCAAACAAATATATACCTTATATATTTGTAAATTTTCATTTTATGCATTTCAAAAGGCCGTGAGCTTCTAGAAGTAAAAAAATCGATACGAACCCGACACCAACGGGTTTCTGTATGATTTCAGCCATGAAGTGTGCACTTAACATTAATTTGAAAATGTACACTGTTTTGATCTTTGGTTATTGATTTAGTAAAATTATTGTGTAAATAGATGGTATAAACCAAGAAATCGTGATCGGCGTCAACCTGTTCAAAATTTATATAACTCTTCAGTACTAGCCTCAAGTGCTAATTATGCAAACGAACTTAAATAAATAATATTGATAACTAAATATTTGCATAGTTATTTTAATCTATCAAACCTGTCGCAGGTTTTGTTTTTTTGTTATTGAGAATTCGGTTGCTTTGTGTAATATTTTTATAATTAGTCATATTTTAAATTTTTTAAACTGTGTTTTTGATAAGCAGCTTCTATCGCAAGTCAAAATTGTCATAATAAATCAAGTAAAAAAAATAAACACGTTTTATTATTTTTTGCAATGTTAAAAAGCTACTTTGAATATAATGAGTTGAAAATAAAAATCATCAGGGTTAGGATAACGATAAAAATCACAATAATAAAACATAAGTAAGATTTAAATATACAGGATGACTCACAGCCAATATTTATTTATATTATATTTTTATTAAATTAGAGTTTTTTTTTTCACTTTCATTTTAAAACTGTTTTTTTTTTACATTTGATATGTTTTCTAATGCGTTTTTTCGATGTCTGGTGATATTGTTTATTGTAAAACTTGATTTTAAAGCTAAGAATAACTTTACTTTAGTTTTTTTTCAATGATTTTTGCGAGGCATCTTCTAGAAGAAAGATGAAATGTCGAAGTATTATTAATGTATTATTACCGAAGTACAAATATTTCTAGATGAAAATAATTATCATTGAATTCGTACTATATCACATCTATACTTTTTACTCAAAATACTACTGTAATTAATGCATAGTCCATGTTTTAATTTTTAAGACACCAACGGATGCCTGGTATTATTGAATATATATATATATATATCAAAGTATCTAATTCATATACGTACAAAAAATATATATATTCATTAATGCCAGATACCAGTTTGTGTTTTGGTTAAATTTTATTGGGACTACAATTAAATAAATTTACATAATAATTCTTTGAAACAATAAAAAAAAAATCTTATGAATATTGTAACCCATTCATAATCATGAGTAACTAATTCTTATTAAAGCTGCTAACAAAACCGGTAGCTTTATTCATCAAAACACGTAAAAGTTCACCAACATAGCAAGTATATATCACTTTTTTTTTTTTGAATACATCTTTATTTTGAATAATGACCGTTGACTTTGAATCACCTGTTTATTGTTGTTTTTTTTATATTTAGTAACAATAACAATTCAAATAACAATAGTATAACAGTTGCCACTAAAAAAAAAAAAACACACTACTAATATAATTCACGAGTAAGTTTTTTTTTTTATATAAAAGGTCAGCCAGTCACGGTTCATTCACATGATTTATCCTCGCGGGTATTTTCGATCGCTAGAAATTAATAATTTTTTGTGTGCCAGTTTAAGTCGTGAAGGTCGATCGAAAAAAAGTTGCATTAGTACAAGTTCTTAGTAATGTATCTGTGCTAAAATAACAGTTATATTACGCCTTCTTTGCTGAAAAAAAACTGTATGTACCACTAAGGGTCTCAATTGGTTTAAACGTGATTTTGAGTTCATACCAGAAGACACTGAATACACTGCTTTTAAAAATTATATTATTTTTGAAACTTGACTGTGAATATATAATAAATGAGGTGCATATTTTTGCTGTTATAAATTGCAAAAAATTCTAAATAGAAATCACCATTTGAAAACTTCGTCTTTATCTAAAGTAAAGTTGAAAAAAAGTATTAAAAAATCTGTATTCAAGTTATTTTAATTAGCTCAAGATCGACATTTAACGTGCATACACGATTTCTAATTTGCACAAGATAATATGTTTTTGTCTATAATTTTATTAAATCTTGTCTCTTCTCGTGTGTACATTCCATCTATATAAAAATATGTTTATATTGTAGTTTTATATTGCTAACTTTATAGTTCATTCACGAACAGTGAAATTAATGATGTCTTTTTAATACAACAACTCTATAAACTTTATTGCCTCACTGGTACCTCTGGCAGAATAGTAATAAAATATTTATTAATATATAAATGTATCTTAGAAATTATGCAAAAGACTGTTGAATATGGCAAATGCTTTAAAATATATTTACAAAACTGATAATATAAAACATTAATTTTTAAAATTAATTACGTATAATAGCGCTTTACGCAATCCTTGTGAGATAATAAAAAGTTTGTTTACTATACTGTGGACTTTCCTCTTCTCAACCAAATAATGTTTCGTTTGAAAACATTTATCGTTGAATATTGAAATCAGGAATCGAAAATACTCGGCCGTCACTAATGAATGTCCACCTGAATTTCAAAAACTTAAGCTATAATTATAAATAAATATACACTGTAATTATAAATCGATTGTTCTAGTACTGGGTTCGTTCCCAGGCGTCACATTCGGTAGCCAGATAGCACAGACTTGACCTTCTTACATAAATATGGATATTCACGGATAATATGTTCATAATAATGCTATAATATTTTATCTGGAGTGATTTTGCCATCTAGCTTTATTTCGTAATTGGACAGTAATTTTTTTTTAAACATCATTAAATTGATTAAAATTCAACTATTGTGTGAATTGCATATGAATTATGATTAAAAGATCAGAGCAGTATCGTTGCATACAGAATGCATGAAATGCATTGAAAATTTTTTTTTCTTTGAAAGCATTTCTCATATTGCAAGGAAATGCATTTTACTGTAAATAAGTAATGTTTAGAAATGAATTTAATATCGTCGTTAATATTTGTGGAATCCAGTCCTGGCCTACTCGAGAGAGTGGAAAGGCGCGATGGTACGGACGATTCCTTGACGCTATGTACAGCCGGACAGACGTAGCTAACTTGTTTCTCATGGTAATAGTACTGGGACTAGCTGTCCCATTAAAATATTATTAGCACAGAGGAGCCACGGCGGAGGCGCCGGGTGACATGACACGTCTCCGATGACATAATTCGCCTCAAATCGTAAAAATAAAACTAGTTTCATTGCCTTTCGAATCTCATGCGGATTCGCCGGCGTTTTTGCAACACACGAGAGCAGCATAATAATCGCAAATGACGAAAGATGCGACGCACAAGTACGCTCGTAGGTTTTGTCTTTTCGTCATCCGAAATTTTGGTCCCAATGCTAGACCGATATTTTCAGGGGAATCCCTGAAAATATCCCAGTGCGACGCTTTTATCAGGGAACCACAAAATTATCGGAATTTGATGTATACCATGAAAACACAGACACAACTGCACGGCATAGAAGATTCTGTTGCTTCTCATTCAATGCAGAGCTCCCAGTATGCAAATAATGTTCAAATACTTTAGGATGGGGCGGAGAATTTTGAGCAGATTTTCTCAGAAGCCCGCATTGTTGACAAAAGGCATATATTCTTCTTCAACGTGTTTATCTGTATCTACGTAATTAGAAACTGTTCATCTATTGTCGTGATGTGCATGTATTTTTAACGACATTCCAGATTTATTTCTCTATGATTTTATTAAGAGCTGTCATTGTTATAGTATTATTTAATAACAGAACTAGAATGAAAGAACAATAGGCGGTTACTTTATACTAATTGTCATTGTTTCCATCAACAATTTAACTAACAATATTTTTCCTTGACTAATAGAATTAAATATTTAGATTAGTACTTATCATATTATTATCAGCACACTTAATTCTTTTAAATTTTAATAAAATAAAAATTGTGTATGATAATGGTGAGCTTCCTAAATAGATTCAATGAGGAACTATCATGTAGTGCAGGATGACGCACAGAGCGACAACTTAGCTCGTATGATTAATTGAACAAATTGATGTCAGCAATAGGATAAGGCCCCCGGGCTCTCTGTGGACGTCTTAACTCACCGAGTGTGTTCCTTTAGAAACTAATGACCTCCTTGGAGTTGAAACTTGGTGCGTTGCTCGATGAAAGAGAAGACATATTTTTTCTTACAAACGTATTGTTTTTGGACAGAACTATGATTCAGTTTTATATAAAATTCAATATTTTTATTCAGCAATTTGTACCTATAAACGTATTGCATGTATTTCCTGCCTATCCTATTTTTAGAATAAAATATTACCTATCAGTATTAATCCTGTAAAATATACAATTTTAATTGTAACTCATTGTAATTCAACGTTAGTGCCCTTAAAAAAAATATTTAAGTGCGTACTTTGAATATATTTTATTTCTATTCTTTAATAGCAAAACCTCTCATATTCATTTTTTATTTAAACCATTTGTTTTGAAGAGCTATGTAAATAATATGTTAATTTTTTTATAGATTTTTCAAGGTGGTACAACTACAATTCAGCCATGGGGTCAATGTTTCGGAGTGAAGAGATGGCTTTATGCCAACTCTTCATTCAGCCTGAGGCAGCGTACACTTCTGTATCCGAGCTGGGAGAGAATGGCACCGTCCAGTTCCGAGATGTAGGTCCTTCAATTGTTAATATTTACACATTCATTTATGACTTTCTGTTTTTATTTGGTTGACGTAGATTTGCACTTGATTTTCTATAAAATTATACGAGATGTTCTTGTATTATTCATATTATTTGGCATTAAGCTAGTAACTTTTTAGTGTGAATTGTAAACCTTTTTTCAGTTAAACGCAGACATCAATTCGTTTCAACGTAAGTTTGTAAATGAAGTCCGTCGCTGCGATGAGATGGAAAGGAAGCTTCGTTACATCGAAGCAGAAGTCAACAAGGACAGCGTCAACATTCCTGACGCCAGGGAGTCTCCCCGTGCTCCGAACCCAAGAGAAATCATCGACCTTGAGGCAAGTAACTCAGCTATAAACAAGAAATTATCTATATGAAGAAAAAAAATTGTTTTCATTTAATATTTATTTTATATCTCTTATATTTTCAGGCGCATTTGGAAAAAACTGAGAATGAGATCCTGGAGCTCTCTCAAAATGCTGTCAATCTGAAGTCCAACTTTTTAGAGCTCACCGAGCTGAAGCATGTCCTTGAGAAAACCCAAGTGTTCTTCACTGAACAAGAAGAAGCCAACGGGATGGATTCTCTTACCAGGTATATTTTTATGTACCTACTTTTCATATACAATTTTTAATTGTTTTGATCTTCCATGTTAAAACTGAAGACAACCTGCTGAAAACCTTTGAAATGTTTTCAAAGGAGATTGTGTATGTTTATGTTTTGAATTTTGCTTACAGGGCACTAATTCCTGAAGATGCCCAGCACACCGGAGCCATCAGAGGAAGGCTGGGCTTCGTAGCTGGGGTGGTGCAGCGAGAGAGAGTTCCGGCTTTTGAGCGCATGTTGTGGCGCATCTCCCGTGGTAACGTCTTCCTTCGCCAGAATGAACTTGACAAGCCACTCGAAGATCCCATCACCGTGAGCCAAATCACATCTAACAATAAATAAAATATCTCTCAACTATTTTACATTCAGAATTTTGAATTTTAAACTAAAGTACCAAAAAACAAGAAATATTTCCAAAGCGGGTTTTACAACTCTAAGAACTTAGATTTTCTTTGTTGTGTGAATATCCAATCAGCTTTTATTAATAAAGCGTCAACTTACAAAACTGCATTTTGCAGTAATGTTTCAATTAAATTATAAAATTGTTTATCATTAATTTGGATTAAAGATAATTTTTTTTTATTATTGGTCTTCTGTAGATTATTGCGAGGCCATTGATTTTAAATTATTCTAATGGTCATGTTGTCCTTGTAGAACTGACTAGAGTACCATAAAGTCAATAGCACGACATGTCGCTGCACGCAGACGGTTGAGAAAAAATTGTATGCAGCGTGTGAATAACATTAATATAATATTATAATTTGATATTATTTTGTGCTGAATACAGAATTTTGGGCTTAATCTGTTATTCTAGATCCGATATAATTTTGTTTTTTTTTTCGGTTTCAGGGAAATCAAATTTACAAAACTGTATTTGTGGCCTTCTTCCAAGGTGAGCAACTGAAGTCTCGCATCAAGAAGGTCTGCGCTGGCTTCCACGCCTCTCTGTACCCGTGCCCTAACTCCCACAACGAGCGCCAGGACATGGTCAAGGGGGTGCGCACGAGGCTGGAGGATCTTAACATGGTGCAGTAAATTAACTTAACAATTAATTTTTTAATATAATTCTTGGAAAGTCAAAATTTACTTCCTATGTAGTAGAGAATTTATATTTTAAGAAAATATGTAAAATTATGCTTTACGTTATATTGAATATTTCAGGTGTTGAATCAAACTCAAGATCATCGTCAACGAGTGCTCGTCAGCGTTGCTAAGGAGTTGGCTTGCTGGACCATTATGGTGCGCAAGATGAAGGCCATCTATCACACCCTCAATCTCTTCAACATGGACGTAACTAAGAAGTGCCTCATCGGAGAATGCTGGGTGCCAGTCGCCGATCTCACCAACGTTCAGAAGGCTCTGACTGATGGATCGGTATGGACAATTACACCAAAAGTTTAAATATTCGTTTAAAAAAATTATGTGACTTAAACAGTAAATTAGACAAGCAATGTTTTACTTTTTTTATGGACTGCACGCCACTGTAATAAATATACAGCTGAAATCAAAACACGCAATTGTGCTTATATTCACAAATTATATTTATTTATCCAGAAATCTGGGAAAGTTTTTAAATTTATTCAATTGATTGTGTCATTTTCAGAATGCTTGCGGAAGTTCCATTCCTTCGTTCTTGAATTGCATCGAGACAACTGAAGACCCGCCGACCTTCAACCGCACCAACAAGTTCACAGCAGGCTTTCAGGGACTCATCGACGCTTACGGAGTTGCCAGCTACCGTGAAGCCAATCCTGGTAATCTCACCCTCGATGATGCGCTTGTAAACATTTCAACTTAAACCAAGTACAATACATTAATTTAGTTTTTTTTTTGCAGGCTTGTATACAATCATCACCTTCCCGTTCTTGTTCGCCATCATGTTCGGTGACTCCGGCCACGGGCTCATCATGCTGACCTTCGCCCTGTACATGGTCATATGGGAAAAGAAAATCGCCGCTCAAAAGTCTACCAGCGAAATTTGGAACATCTTCTTTGCTGGTCGCTACATTGTACTGCTCATGGGAATCTTCTCAATATATACCGGCCTCATTTACAACGATGTGTTCTCCAAGTCTGTCAATATTTTCGGAAGCTCTTGGAGAAATACATACAATGAATCGACGGTTATGTCAAACAAAGACCTGGAATTCAACCCTCTCACTGACTACACCCAGGAGCCTTATCCGTTTGGTATGGATCCTGTTTGGCAGGTAATTAATTCTTGTCTTAAGATTTCTCGACTGATGACTCCTTGCTCTTAATTTGTCCATAAAAGGTTTTCAAGCCAAGCTCACTACTTAGTACTACTCAAAGTCACAGCTGATGTGATTAAAATAAAACAGATCATAAAATGTGAGACTACCTACATGTAAGATTGAGTAGATATAAAATAATGGCTTGAAAAATCTTTACAAGTGGTCACTTAAATCATAGTAATTCAATGCATTCTTTCAGCTCTCTGAGAACAAAATTATATTCTTAAACTCGTACAAGATGAAGCTCTCGATTATCTTTGGAGTCGTTCACATGATCTTTGGTGTGTGCATGAGCGTAGTCAACTTCAAGTAAGTTGGAAAATTGATTTTCGTTTTTTAATAAATATTATATTCTTTAAGTAAATCGTGTTGTATTTATTTTGTCACTATATTTTTTAGTTTCTTCAAAAGGCGTTCTTCAATTCTACTGGAGTTCCTGCCGCAAGTTATATTCTTGATTCTCCTGTTCTTCTATATGGTTGTCATGATCTTTATGAAATGGATAATGTACAGTGCAACAAGCGAAGGTAGGATATTTTATCACTAAGTCCTTTGATATTTTATACGAATGGCATTTCTAAATGTTGCGAATGTTTGATTTTGTAGAATTCAGTAACCAGCCTGGATGCGCTCCTTCAGTCCTCATATTATTCATCAACATGATGCTTCTCAGTAAGACTGCGCCTGTGGAGAACTGCGGTAACCCGTACATGTTCGAGGGACAGGGAGATATGCAGTTTTACTTTGTAATTGTTGCTGTTATTTGCATTCCTGTTATGTTGCTCGGAAAACCATTATTCATCAAATACACAAGAAAAGGCCACAAAAAACACGAAGTAAGTCAAATTTAATAGAGTTTCAGTGCAACACAATATTATTAGGAAAATAACTCTTTAGGGAGACTTATGATGACTGAAGACAGTCCAAAATATTTGTATCTATGTGATGACTTTCATATTAGTGAATTTTGATTATATGAAATTTTTGGTAATATAATGATTTTTTTTTAGTCTTCAAATGGAGATGTAAACCAGGGAATGGAGATGACGCCTGAAGTGCTGGAGACTCCGACTCCTTCCAATCACACGGGTGGACATCATGAAGAAGAGGAGGAACCTTTCTCAGAAATCATGATCCACCAAGCCATCCATACCATTGAGTACGTCCTCAGTACCATCTCGCACACGGCCTCCTACCTTCGGCTGTGGGCCCTCTCTCTCGCCCACGCACGTAAGTTGATTGATTTGTAAATTCTACAGTAACAAACACTCATATAACCAAGAAAGTCCCTTTCTTATAAATTCTTTAGCTTCTGGGATATAATTCTTAAAGATATCAACAGTATATCTCTCTCGGTTGTCAATGTAACACCAGAGCTGTTGATTAACTGATGACCATTTTTATTTTATAATAAATATTTTTGTTCTTTGATTATGACAAATCTTAATGACTTATGACTAAATTATTACTATACTAAATGAATAGAAGGATTATAAAATTATTGTGGTTGTTCTAACAGAGTTATCAGAAGTGCTGTGGAACATGGTTCTCAAATTTGGATTCAAGAGTGACGGATTTGTCGGGGCTATTATGCTGTACATTGTCTTTATATTCTGGGCCATCGGCACACTGGCCATCTTGGTCATGATGGAAGGCCTCTCAGCTTTCTTGCACACACTCCGTCTTCACTGGTGAGCATTTTGTCATGCTGATTATGTTTGTTATACACAATGTTCTAGTATTATAAATATAATTTTTACATTACGTATTTTAGGGTGGAGTTCATGAGCAAGTTCTACACGGGCCTGGGCTATCCATTCCAACCTTTCTGCTTCAAAACTATTTTGGAGACTGAGGATTCTGCAATTGAAGAATAATAATCAAAAATCATAGTTTTCTTTCAGTTGTTTTTGATTCATTTGATTAATTTATATATTCATTATTTGATGTAGGTGAAGTTGTTACTACTAGAAAAAATCCAGATATTGTCAGTTTAGATACATATCAATTAACTTTTAAATGTTGCTTTTCAATAAACTACTTAGAATAATAATTTACTAATCATATATAAGAAAATTAGTTCTGAGAGTAATCATATATGCGTAGAAATAAAACTATGTTCGATATTGAATGGTTGTGCTACAAATGTATCTAAAAATATTGATATTTATGAACTCATTTACATTTTGGTTTTGAAATGTTACGATACTAAAAATCAAATTGTCGATACGATACTAAATGACACTCGATTTGCTCTTATCTGATTGATCATATTTTGGTCATAAATGGCAAACGATGTTTGATGGGTCATAATTTTTAGTGCAAGTGTCCATCCAATCAGATCAAAGTAATTTGTGTATTTTTTGTATCGTGTAAACCATATTGTTTTTAGTATTTAGTATTGCATATGTTTGTAACTTAAAAATGAAAAAAAAATCATTGATGTCATCTAATTTTGTGTAAAAATGTAATATAGTATTTTAAAAGTGTATATTAATGGAATATTTGCAATTTTTTTTATATATTCCTTATTAATTCAAATGATATATAAAATGTTATTAATCACTTCTTATTTTGTGTATAAATCTTCGGAAAGAAATCCATTTGTAAATGTTAGCTTGCCCTTAATAAATACTTGCATAATTTACTACTTATTCAATTAATATTTTCATGGTTAGTGGAAAATGTCTAATAATTTGTAAAAATATTTTAATGTACATACTAGTTGTAAATATACTGAACTGAGTGCCTTATATAAAAATAAAAATAACGATATACACAATAATAAATTTACTCACCTGTAAAATGGTGCTGAGAGAATAGTTTGTATAAAATATGTATCGATTTACAGAATTATCTATTGAATATATCATCGAAACCTGGTTTCTGAAAAGTCGATTATAATTAGTAAAAATAATTGCTTGCAAGTTGCTAATACAACTCATACGATTTAGTTGACAAAATATTAGCAGTTATTAAAAATTATTTGATTTCACTCCTTTGGTGTATCTGACAGTTTGTTAAATATTTTTTTGTTAATCAGCCTTTCAGAAACTGTATGTAAGTGCCTTTGTATTTATTAATTATGAACATTTTTAAAATCAGCATTCAGTGTTTTTAAATAGATGTAAGCATACAAACTTTCTTAAAGATATTGATTTTTTCAAATTTAATTTATCAAATTAATTCAGAAGTTTTATTATCAATTTATTAGTACTTCTATTTGATTAGCATAATATACCTTTTTTTGCATCCAATACTAACATAATATTTATATTCATTTATTATTTAAAAAAAAATCTATTTAGCATTACGATGATTATTACGAAACAAAACAATATTTGAATTAAATTATTATATCAATATACTTCTATGAAACGGTCACAATATATATATTTGTATCATACCATTCAAAGTAGTTCATGAACAACGTTACAATAAAAAATGCTTTGATGCAAATATTTCACTCATATCTTTTATTTTTATCTACACTTACAATAGTTACTAGGTTCTTGGGTGTTATGTCGCGGCTTTCAACAACCACAATGGTCCCAAAGACTGGTCGCCGACTTTCACTTCCATGTACTCAAATCCACATTAAACTACTTTTAAAATATCTGCCAGTGAATCGTACGATTCCGGGCGCGCGCGTATCTCTGGCGGTCGTACCGTCGACACCCACACGTCTGACGTCACTCTAACCTCAAAACTTACGTCATTCCGGTGTTGCTTCAGCGGCAGTCCTCCAGTGTTATTTGTTTTGTTATAATAAATATTTTCAGCAGTATATACTATTAGGTCATTATGCATACTTTCTCCGGAAATAATTGATATGTAAATGTTTTTTTTTATGAATATTTAAAATGCGTTATGATAAAATTTAAATTTGGAAATTGGACTATTTTTTTGGAAATTCGACTATTAAGCAGCAAATTATAGATTGAATAATAATATTCACGCTTTGGACATCAAAGCAGAGGTCTAGGAAGAGTCGGGGATTTGGTTGACGCCATCTCTACACGAAGCCAGAGTGGCCGCAAATCCATATCCGCCGGGGTGGATTGAATCCGTTATTAAACTTCCCCTTCCGGAAATGAGAATACAGACATTTTCAGGAATTTTTTTTAATACAAATGACCTAAATCGCATTGACTCGACTGAATAATCTATCATTTGATATTGACTGCTTCGAATGAGTTGATAGTGTATAAAATGAAAGAATATTTTGACATGATCAATTTAAATAGATTATAATCTAAAGTCTTTATCATTGAATTTTAATCAACGATTGATTCGAGTTTATACCGATTGTATGAATAAATTTATAAAACAATTCATTCACTTGAGGCGAATATTTAATTAGTGTTACTCATCACCCAAGTGTATCGCTGAAAAAAAAAACGTGATATTTGATGATTTCGGTGAATAAAACAAAAACACTCGATTACTTCATCCCTAGTGACATCAAAAGCGCAGATTATTTTACAGAATTAATTCAATATTCACAAACAGGTGATATTTTGAGAGCAACCGGTTTGAAATCAAGATATAGTGTTGCGACGCACATCGTTTTAAAATCATTTTTCGGGTTGGACATCAGCTCCAGCGCTGTGCGTCGATACTCGCGGCAGTCGCCCGTAAGACGTGAGTGATTCTTAATAGAATCTGTGCGTGGAATAAACTGTACAAGGACCGGCCGTCCATTATACAATTTAACACACATATCAATTTGAGGAGTGACACAAAGAACACGGCGTCTCCGGCGAGCACTCACCTATAATGGCGGGCCTCGGCCGGGACCTTGTCGCCGAGTCTTTGTGCGAGGCCCTTGTGCCGACTTGAATGGTCGGCTTTGCAGAAGGCTGTGTTCCCAATTACTCAAAAATTTAAAATAAATTAAATTTCACGATTATTAATGGTAAATTTACAATAGTTCTTATGCGTATCTATAATAATAATATCATCCATTGTGTGTGTGTGTATGTATGTTTCATTTTTTGGTACTCTATAGAATATATTAAAAGATACAACGCTGATTTTTACAATGCATGTAAGTTCAGTAAGTTTTTCCGCAGCTATGTGCCGAATTTCAAGACGATAGGATAATATTTTCATTCATAAACTAATCAAATGTGCTTTATGTGCGAATTATATGATTCTGTTGTTCACAGCGAGAATTTCAAATTTAGAATTTTCACAAAAAAAAAACAAAATATGATGCTTCTAACAAATTTCCAGTTTATGTCAGCTTGACACAAGTAACAATTTAATTTTTTTTATCACATCATTAATAACTCAAAATGCCTCCTAAAAAAATAACACCGTCTACGCACAGCAAACGTAATTTAAAATATTTACACAATTGAACGTGATAAAGACTGCATCTAATAAAGAACAGTGCAGTGAAAGTGATTCGTTGTTTGTGACACGAAATGTGATATTTCCTAGAATGGCTTTGCTTTTGTAATTAATATCCAGTTATTCAAAATATATGTGTACAAAATAAAAGCAAATATTCATCTAATTGTCAGCCAAACATATGTTCAAACACTATTGCATCGTTCATCGAATACGTCATTCTATGACGGGCTACATTTCTAGTGGATATATAATAATGCGGTGTGTGGATATTCCCTGATTCTGCGCGCAGGTAGTGGGGCTTCCGTGGTTGTGGCCTACATGTATTTCGCTAGGGAAAATATGTGTAAAAAAAACCCTTTGTCTGCGTGAGTTGATTAATAAACTAAATCAATAACTGAGATAACAAAGATAAACTGAGTGAATTTACTGAGTTTATATAATGCAAACATCCATCGTCTTGTTGTGCCTCTTTGTTGATACTCTCATCCTTTATGAATACGGGAGCATTTAATACTAACGTAAGCATCAATAAGCAAGTATACTTTTGATCACGGCATAAGCGTGTATGTTTTGCTAAAAACATATTTATATTGATCCTAACATCTTAGACACATTTCAATTTATTAATTTAGCGATCAGTGGAGTTTTTTTTTTATTTTTATAATCAAAACGTAGAAAAACTTATCTAAGCTTCTACAAAATCACTTGTATAAAAAAATAGGCAATTATTTGTCCTTTTGTGAGCACGCCTAAGGGAACCTAATTTATTTCACTTCTGAAGCCTCGCGCGACGAACGGATAGAATTAAACGAGCCAAAGGAGAAAATTTAAATTGGGTGAAATTTCCTTTGCAGGGGATATTGGATTAATTTTGCAGGAATTACGTCGCTTGACGGCGGATCTCATTATTCGGGCGTGCTCTCTCGCCTACCTGAGGAGCCCGACCTCGCTTCCGTACTGGAGCGTGCGACTCTGGAACTTTCGATTTATTACTTTATATTAAAAAAAAAAAAAAAAAACATTTTTGTCATATATATTTATGACGTATAATATCCAAACAAAGTGAAAAATCCGATGATTTGAATACTAGAGACATTGAATACTAAAAACTTCAGATAAGCCATTTAGCTTATTGTTGTATTATTTCCTGTGTTACACAAATGTCAGGCATTGCCGTATATATATTTTTTAGATACACTGTACATATATAAATTTAAAAAAAAAACCTTGATTTATTACATGTATACTAGCGATGAAATTTTGATAAAGACACGAGACACTCTATATAAGCCAGTTGGCTTATTGTTGTATTATTTCCTGTGTTACACAAATATCATGCATTGCTGTGTATATAATATGTTTGATATACACTGTACATATTATAAAATTGAAAAAAAAAACACGTTGATTCATAACATGTACACTAGCGATGAAAATTCTATAAAAACACGAGACACTCTATATAAGCCAGTTGGCTTATGTGTTTTGTTATTTGCTGTTTTTAAAATTGGCGTAAAGTCATTCATTGAAAAAGTCTTGAATAATTTCATATTACTTGATATAATAAAGACTCTAAATATTATACATAAGATGCTTTATTTTATTTTCTACGTATTTGCGCTCTAAACTCTCAAATCACAGCCTCCGTAGTTCTGAACTATATCCATTGTTTTCAGAGCAACGTAGTTTCTGACTTCATGTATGCGCTGTTATGAATCAATAAATAACTCTATTGGGTTTCCAGTGTATTTGTTTAGCGCACTTGTTCGACATATGTACAAGTACTTGCCACCAGTAAATGGCCGATACACGCGCATCTATTTGCCCATTATTCCATACGGCAGGGCTTGTAGATTGCATCATTTTTTAATAATACTTATGAATAAAAGATGACTGAAATATTTTTATTACTTTAAACTCTTCGATGATATCCAAAATCGGCCTAAACGTTGCTGAAAATGGCTAATGCAAGATAGTCGGTTTATAGAGTTTTTTTCGCAATGCGTATGACCTTGATCATTTTACTGTAGGAATTAATGATCGAGTATTTATTTTCGAGATTTGTTTGTATGGAGAAAAAAAATGTTTTTATTTAATACTATCACAGTCGCTACTTTTATATATAATATAAAAAAACTGTATTGTTTATTGAAAAAAACAGTTATTTAATTATTTTTCATTGTTATTGAAAAAGCTGAAAATTTTCTGTTTTAGAACAGGTATTGTATAAAGGGAAGTAAATTGAAGGGGTTTTTTAACATACCTCACAAAAAGAATCCAATCTGACGAATTGATGCTTTGTATAAAAAATATATATTCTTAGAATGTATCCCTGAAGAAATTTTAATTAAATTAAATTTAACTCTCCGCAACTTGTATTTATGAATCTTTCCGAGCAAGTATTACGTTTATGCATGTTTTTATAAACAGGTTTGATTTTTTTATTACAAAAAAACCATTTATTGCTAATATTATAAGTAGAATTTAATAAATTCAATACAAGATGACGCGCTAGCTCTATTTTTTGTTTGTTTTTTTATGATCCATGATATTTAAAATTTTGATTAGCGAGTAAACGCTTTCACCACTTGGCGCACATAAAGTAGATTCAAATTGAATGAAATAAAAACATATCAAATATTTTTTAAATATTAACTTCAAGTAATTATTATTAATACATATAAGACAGCAAAGTGCTCTGACGCCGATGTTGAGAGCCACTGACTAGTACAAAGTCGATGTGGTACCGATGATTTTGTAATTACACGTGTGGATGTGTGCAGTGCTCGCGCGGGGGAGGGACAGGAGAGCAGGACTTATTTTACACGTGATTTAAATTTATTTAATAAACATTTTACCCCCATTACCCTTTAAAATTAATGACTATACTAGTTCGAATACTTGTACATAAATTCGCACGAGTACAACGAATCTAACAAGTGAAAAGTCATCTCACAGATCGGGGGTGATTCTAATCCAGGTTGTCTGAACAAGGGAGTCAAACTTTTCACAAAAGAAAAGTTGAAGGTTTGTTTTAAAAAAAAAAATAAACGAAAAAACTCCCCCGAGCGCTCGTTGAAAAACAAATTAGAACGAGAGAAATAATAATAAAAATAATACAAAAGGACGGGTAGGGGGGGCGGGGGGGGAGAGTCGGATTTTGCGGAAAGTGAATTTTTTGAAAGTGAGAAAACTCAGTGTGGGTTTTTTTTTTATTTGTTCGTGGAGCAGAGTCGCTTTTTCGCTTGAATGTTGGTTGGGTGAGGCTTGGAGCAGAGTTTCGCGATTCGATCGCTCCTTGCCGGGCGAGTGGAGTCTCCGGGCGGGGCTCCTCGCCGGGAGCCGCCAGTAGTGGTCGGTGAGCCGCCGCAGCCGGTCCTCCGCGCCCCTCCGGCTCCCCTGCCTCCCCCGCCCTGCATCCTGCATCCTGCACCCAGCACCCCCAGAGGACTCCAGGAGTCCAGACCACCCTCCCCGCGCAGTCAAGTACATATTCCTCACTTTATCATTGCAACCGTGCCGACCGAATTTTCTCATATCTCGACACTCGAGCAATTACACCGATCCGTCTTGATAACGAGCAGCTTGGTATTGCACGCCAGCAATTTTCGATATACCCCGTGTGTGTGTGTTTTTTTTTTTTTTCTCTTTCGTAGAACTCGAATTGAGATCGGCGCGGGAGAGTGGACCCGCTCGCCGGGCGAATGACAATTAACAGTGGAGTGTGTCCGTCAGTGAGTGTTCATTGGGAGGACTGTGCCGACGGGCGGGCTGAGCCACCGTGCTTATAATTGATGGTGAGTGCATTGTTGGCTCGCATTGGATGAATGCATCTTTAATTGAGATTCGCAATAAATCTGCCGGACGGAACGAGGCGGCGAGGACACTGTGCATTTTAATTTGAGCCAGGACGCCCGCTGAACCCTTCTAATATTTTCTCATCAAATTGCACGATGCTGTTCCTTTAAAACCGTTCATCCGACGCATCCGAGCATTGGTAAGAAGTATTTTATATTACAGTTGAATTTAACCGATACAACTAGTTCCGATAGACTTCTCTTCCCGACCCTTCGACATGCATAAATTCAATATGCTGGATGTATAGTGAATGCACGTATCCGTGTTTACAGCTGTCGCTTTTCACCCAGCCACCCTCCGAGTGAGGGGATGACAAGTTCTGGTTTGCATTGTAACTTATGTGTGCATACGAATAATTTACATACATTATCATGCTAACAAATCGAGTCATTTGAATGGACACATTGGATTATCACATAACGATAATCTGTGTGCCAGAGAATTAAAAATTTATAGCTACCTGACGAATAAACGATTTAATAAATATTTTATGGATTTTGCATGCTTGTGAAATCTAAAGAGAGTATTTAATTTACAAGTATATATAAATTAAAGCTTACTGTATATGATTAGTATTTAACATATTGATATTTTTTTCTACTCATTAAATGTTTCCAAACTTATCTGTTGCTATTAATAAAATGCCTAAATATATTTGTTGTAAATTGATCTTCATCATTTTCGCTTTCATGAAACTGAAAAGAAATACGAATTTATTTCACAATTAATATGTTGTTTTAAAGCCTCCTACACATGCTGAAATACAACTGCTAATATGGCGTACTATTTTGCGTTGTACTTAAACCAAAGCCAAAACCGACGTACCTAATTTTTACTTAAACTTAGATCTATTCGGGAGAAGCACAAAGAAAATATTATTTTAATACTTTGAACAAGCTCATACGACGTAAATGGCTCCCCTTAATGTTTCTGTCGAAATTTTAAATTTAAAAAATGTCCCCCGAGGGTCAATCTTCAATGTCCGCGTAATACCGGGAATCTATGGCGAATTAGTGACACATCCCTTATCCTGACAATGGACAAGTTTTTTTTTCCGAAACTGGTAATTGCGCGCAGCTCCCCTACTCACACGTCCAGGTACGCGGGAGAATAAAATATGACAAATCACCTAAAGGGGTGCATGTATTACGGCCGCGAAAAATATATAGAAATTTAAGGACAATATTTTAAGCATTAGTGGAATGACGAGCGTTTTTGCGTAGAAAAAAAAAAACGCGACACTACCTGAAAATAATTTATCATTTTCATTTCACATTTCACGTGTGTCTTATTTTGTGATTTGCGTGCATCCCTTAAAATATATTTTATGCTCTCTCTTATTTAATGTATTTTTTACATTCGCACCAAGAGCATACAGGACTGATTTCAACATATTTATTTAAATATATTTTTATTCTTTGAGTATTTAACAACCTGTTTTATACTGTAAATTTTATCACTATATTTTTTGAATATTTAAGTAAATTTTGATGTACAGGAATCCGATTTTATACGGATGCAATGCATTTTCGTGTGAACTGCGGCTAAGAGCGCCAACTTGAAACCGGATTCAATCGCGATAACGTCGAATGTCCGTTACAGCAAAGCTCTGAAGGGGGTCGGGAAGATTGTCCGTTGCACGGGCGCGCGCTTAAGTTCAAGGCCGAATCTTGCCAGGGTCGAATCTTTACGCCATGAGCAATGTAAATACAAAAACTCGAATTGAACAATTTTGTCCAATTTTCTGTGTACAAATATAAATATAATTATTTATTTTGTTAATAAATAAATTAGTAGGCGAGTTTTAAGCGACTCACAAAATATTATTAGTAAAGGTTGTTTTCTTGGCATACTTTATAATTAATTAAATTTGAATTTTCATTAGCAACAGGCGGGGGATATTTCTACAGAGTAGGTCTTTTCCCATGAAAAACTTTGGACGAATAAGAAAGAACAAAGTAATAATGACGCAAGTAATAACAGAGCGCAAATAAGACCGCGGGGGAAGTAAGGGGGGGAGGCTGGCTGCTTTTCCATCCCCCCACCCCACTCGCCCCCACTCGCCCCCACTCGCCCCCACTCACCCCCACTCACCCCCACCCACCCCCGCCCCTATTCCGGGCACGTACTTGTCAAGCCCGCTTCAGAAACGAAGTTAGCACCACAAAACTCCAGCGTCCCCTATTGTTCTCGCTATTTTACCTGTATTTTCCTACGTGTATTTTTAAAAGCGCAACAGTTTTACAATTACTTTAAATAAATTATTTTAAATTTATAAAAAAAGCTGGAAGACTCGAGCACGCGTCAGTCTTCTATTAATATTATCAAATCATATCGTATCATAATATTATTAAGATATAACTTGCTGCAAAGTCAAGTGATATACAGCAGATTTCTTATTATTATGTGTAGTAAAAGTATTTATTAGAAAAACATTGAAAACTTTCGTACATTTGTTCAGCATGTATTTGTGATAACGCAATAATATACTTGTGATTTTGAAAAAAACATAATTTTAAATTTGGTTCATTTAGCTTTTTTAAATAATAATAAAAAAAAAAACTAACCAAGGGCTGGCGGTGAAAAAATGTCGTGGAAGCCTCGCTAGGAAGTGGCATTAAGGCAAAAAATCCATTTTACAGCGGAAGCATAGGAAATTTCTGTCTTGAAATTGAAGACACGAGAGAATGAAAAATGAACCAAGGTCGTCCCTTCTTTTTGATTAATTCGTAAAAATAAAGGTACATTATCTTTTATAAACAATGACAGCATACAATTTAAAAAATAAAAGACTTTAAATTGATTAAATAAAGGATCGAACTGGATTATATGAGCCGTTGAAATTTTTCACACAACTACCCAAAATTGTTGCATTCTCCTAGCAAGTAAAAAAAAATATATTTTCTTTAATTATAAAGATGAACTAACTAAACGAATATATTATTGATTTTTGTGAAGACCGTCTCACAGGAAGTACGATTTTGCCTATGCAGGTTTGATTGATTGATAATGATTAAGTACATTTTTTCAAATATTGAAATTTGATTAAAGAATCTCTTAGAAAAATATACACACCCCCAAGTTTACATGGCCGGTGCATTATCAATTATACCAACGAATCACTAGCACTAACCAAGAATTTTTAACAATAAACCTATAAATGAAACAACGTACTTATTATGTAATATTTAAATATTAATTGGCACAATATTTAATTGACGTTGCCCTACAAATCACGATGATATTTTTCTAAGAGTTTCTTTAGTCAATTTTTAATATTTGAAAAAATGTACTTAATCATTATCAACTAAAGGAAAAATAAACAGATAAAACTCATCACTTGAATAAAGAGAGCTTTATTCTGTGTATATGGTTTGTAATCAATGGGTTTCAGAGAATACGCTTCCGTGGCGTACGCCACTGCGTCACAGGAACCCATTATTGGTTCGATCCTGTCGCTGCAGTACGCCGGACTACGTGACAACAATGTCAATATCTCGGGTACCTGTTTGATCAAATTAAACAATACGTGGTGGATCGCCTCTGGCAGGGATTCCCCGGGATTTGTGTTCGGACACCGGAGACGGAAAAACATATTCATCTCACATAATTAATTTTGTGCTTATTTATTTAATTAAAAAAAAAATAATGTTTAAAAAAGCTCACCGCACCTTAGAGTACTGGACATAATTATTTATTTATTTATAGTCGTTAAAGTGATTCGTGCCATTTATTCTCAAAATATATAGTACACAAGACCCAATAGAATATTTGATGAAAATTCAGTTAATTGTACGGTGGATGTATTTATATACAAATAAAAATCTCGTGTTTTGATGGTTAAACAATGCCCAATTGTTTGTCATTCATGCGGGCGTTTTGAGGCTCCAGACCCCCATGAACTTTGCCTGTATCCATATCGTAAGTTAACGACATCAAAATGTGTTCATCGAACTCAATCAGCTTTTATGTTTTGTTGGTTCAAGAAACTCAATCCGGAGGATCAAAAATGTATAAACATTCATAAACTAAAAAAAAAATTAATTAATAAAATTCAATTGCCGTTTTACCCAATCGTCGTATTAACCTCAATAAATACTTTCAGTTGCGTTTTTTTTTATAAATAGTATTTTAATAAGATATTCAGATGATTTCATGAATTTGGTCTATACACATTGAAAATGATTTCATTACCGCGACAAAAACCTACAAACATATTTCGCAAATTTCAGGTATCATATTTATTTTTTAAATATTAATAGCATGTCTAATCACGACTGTCGATCCCTTCTTATCAATTGGAATATTATTTTTTTATGCCAATTAACGATGCGATATCGTGAAAAATGAGCATGGAGTGTTTTATTCATATTTAATTAGAAAATGAATACCGACTAATGTTTTGAATGACCTTACGGATAAATGGGGTTGAAAAACCCTTGATTCAGATTATTTTATCTTGAATGCCTTTTTGATTGAATTGTATCCTTTTAGAGAAATTTTTTCACGCATTTTACTGCATTATAATAATGTCTTATCTTTTCTCACAGAACCAATATAAAAATAATAAAACCTATGCTAAGTAAAAGACTCAATATGGCTTGTATGGCTGTTTTCAAGGCCGGCATCAGACAGCGATAAAAACCATTAAATTATTTTTAAAAACTTAATGCAAAGCATTTTTATTTTGCTTCATATTATTCTATATTGATTATTAAAAATTTGTGATTTATCGCCTTAGCAAAATTGGCGATAGCCTCCTAAAACAGAAAGTGGAGCTATTTTTTTGTTCGTTCCTGAAATCTGATGCGGCAATAATAATGAATAGTTTTGCTTTGAAGACAGAAAAATAATTTCACGGCCCTGGCAGTATGTACTACATAAGGTCCTATACAAACACCATGAGTACTATTGGAGGTAGATTATTTTGCCACGAGCTGTTATTTGGCCAAAAAATCAACACTAGTTCAATAATTATACGAATCTGTAAAACGACCGAAAAGTGAGTGTTGACTTTATTTATTTATTATACACGAATAAAAGATATCGTTTCTCGTAAATTACTCGCTGTGGCAACTTCGTGCCTATATTTAATTAAATCTTCGCTAGTGATTGTTTGAAAGATGAGTTAGTGAATACTTATGCAATTTTTTTTCCATGTATAACTTCTTCACCATCATCAATAGAACCTTCGTTTGCATAAAATTGCAGAACCTTCACTTGCCCCTGATGAATATGCGTTTATTTGTTAATAAATTACTATCGTCTTTGACATTCGTTTTTTTATAAAAACTTGTAATTAGTAATATTTCATCATCACTAGAATCTAAAAAATAAATACAGGCCCATTTCATAGCTATATGCCTTCGTATTTTGTTTAGAGCATCTATTTTTACATAAAATCGATGCTTGTTGTTTGACAATGCCCTGTCTCCAATGAACGCAAGTAGACACTTGTGCAAGCTACAGGAATCCAGGAAAATATATATAATTATTTTGATATTCATTTGAATTCATAATTAAATAATGATAGGCTCTACATGAGGGTGGTGCCCCTTGGGAGGACCCTCTCAGGCTCGTGTTACAGGATATCACCGGAGCACCGGAAGAGGGGCGACTTGCAGATATTCGATCCGGAGAACTCCTACAAGGGCTCCGTCTAGATTCACTTGCGGCATCAATAATCGGGACGAAAAGAGCACACTTTACTTTGATTTGTACGATGCTAAAAAATCGGATTCAGACTGAAAAACCCCCTGAAAGGCAAAAACTCCTAAAAAAAAGATTTTTTTGAATAACTCTTTTTTTTTTAACTTGTGAAATTCAGAGCGGATTTTGAAAGGAGCAAAAAAGAGCAGAGCACTAATGAATCTTGGCACACTTGTGTGGAGATCGATGGGGGTTCCTGTCTCTGTTAAACAATACGGGGTCTTCTCTCTTTCAGATAATACGGGGTCCTTTTCCTCTCTCCGTACAATGAGGAGAATTTATTGTTCGAAAACAATGCGACTCGAGGCAGAATAGCGAGGACGTCCTTTTTAATTGTTGGCTGGGGGCGGTGACGAGACAGCCTGCACAAAAGAATTCCGTAAAATAACAACGAACCGAATTACAGCAAATATGAACAGCCGAAAGGCTTGAAGACTTGTCGTGAATGCGAACTGAGTTTCGAAAAATTTCATATATTTAATCGTTATATAAAATCCTCGTGGTTTAGTAGTTGGCACGCTTGCTTATCGATCACAAGGACCGGGCAATTTCTACTGAAAGTTTTCAATGATGCTCGATGCCAAAAAATAGCGCTTACTGCTCAACGCAATCAGACCATCGCTTTCTCGGAGCGGAATTGGGGATTCTATCGGTGACCCCATTCCAGGTTTTATCGATATTGCTCCTATAGTTACTTTATATTTAAAAAATTCTCGTCTTGCGAAACACTCGCAAACCGAGGTTTGCCTGTATTTATAAATGTATTTTGAGCATAGGAACTGTGCTGTGACGTCAACGTTTCTCCGTTCGCTACGTTTGCAATGCACATGACCTTGGCCTTGTTTCGTGGTGGGGAAGGAAGACAGCGATAGTACATTCAAAATATATTTGCTTTAATGTGGGAGTAAAGAATTTGTTGATAGAATTTTTACGGTTTCTACGCTCATAAATGATTCAGAACTTCTACCTATTGAGGATGGTATCTAAATCGTTACGTTCAAGCAAAACCACAGTTGGGAAAAATTTCTCAAAGAATTGAGAAATTAATATCTTTCTTTCAAGATAAAAACAATAAATAAAAAAATATTTAATTATTTTATAAACTTTAATTTTCCTCCTGAAAATGGCAAAGGTCAAGTGCACTGTGTTTTCAAAATTGTAACATTACTTATGCTTGTAAAAATCGCAGCTGAATTTCACTTTATTTAAAAATATTTATGTTTGTATAATTTCAGGTTCTTCAAGATGACCCAAGTACGGGAACCTCTCAGTATAATGGACGGGGGACCACCATCTCATACATTCTCCACTAAACCAAAGAAAGGACACCACGTGACCAGAAGTTTAGCGTTTCTCTTGGCTTCTATTTATATCATCTCCTTAGTGGCTACAGGTCTGCTGGTGTACAACTTTGTGGCTTGTCCTCATGTGGACCTCGCAACCGAAGTGCCTTGCATTCAGTGTAACACTTCATTCTTCGATGACATCACCACCCTCGATACTCCGCACCACCACGCTGTGGAGCCGCTACAGCCAGATAACAACGAAGAGGTTCAAAGAATCAATGTGCGCCTTCCGAGATCTATTCAACCGTTAAAATACAACATAAAGCTGATTCCTTTCATATTTGAGGGAAACTTTACATTTCACGGTGAAGTGAGCATAACTGTGAAAGTTATTGATAAAAGTGATAATATAACATTTCACATGTGCGAGTTGGAGCTATTGTCGACTGAGGTGCTATCGTTGAATGCCAGTGATGACAAGCAACTAAAAATCATCGGGCACTCAAACGATACTGAAAGGCAGTTTCATATCATTCATCTCAAGAAGGAATTAGTGGTCGATAATCTTTACCAGATCAATATGAAGTTTGAAGGTAAACTGAATGATAACCTCCATGGATTTTACCGAAGTTCATATCAGTTTGAAAATACTACTAGGTAGGTAAAGATTATATTATTAAAATATTATATGAAATTACCTTCATAATCATAACTCATAATTCTATCATAGGTGGATAGCTACAACACAGTTTCAGCCAACTGATGCGCGGCGAGCTTTTCCATGCTTCGATGAACCTGCTCTGAAGGCCCGTTTTACCATTTCAATAGGCCATCCCAGGAATATGTCTGCAATTTCAAATATGAACAACATCGGACAAACAAATATTGTGTGGGTATAATAGTCAAACAAGTACAAGAAGCTCATGATTACCAGATCATTTGGAACGAAGAACTTATTAATTAATAAAAATCAGTTATAGAATAATTAGTTATATTAAAGTTGAATATTGATAACCAATAAAATAAATTTGTAATATTAATAAACACTTGTTTTCAAAATGAGCTATTTGTAACAACCGCAAAAAAATTACTCTCTACATTGCCTATCAAACTTTGAATCTGTTAAAACGGTGAAGGCTTTGATATTTTTTATCCTCTATTAACTTGAAAACAACTCCACTGATGTTAAAAATTTCAAATTTCTTACCAACCGACATAGTTTAAGACAACATCGGTGTTTTTGATTTAAGGAATGACCTTCCGGACTATGTGTGGGATCACTTTCAAGAATCATTACCAATGTCCACATATCTCGTTGCTTTTGTCGTTTCTGATTTTGCAAAAAAAACCGATGGGAATTTTTCGGTGTGGGCACGACAGGATGCTATTGAATCTGCAAATTACGCTTTGGAAATTGGCCCTGAGATGCTACGCTACTTTGAAGAATTTTACCAAATTCGATTTCCTTTACCAAAAATTGATATGATCGCTTTGCCCGACTTCAATGCAGGAGCGATGGAAAATTGGGGACTCATGACTTTCAGGTATGAATACAGTAATCATAATAATTTATAACAATTATACTCTTATTCTCTATCGTCTATTTCTGAAATCTTAAGGGACGATAAAATATGTGTAGACTTTGGGTGCAACCTCTAAAATGACACCTGGTTCAGTTGCATCGCTCTAGGACCACTTCTTATAACATTCATAGTATTTATCTGAAGCTAGTTATTAGTCACAAACATGAAAGTGAAGCCACGGTGTAAATTTATATACCATCTTTATTTTAGGGAAACCGCCATGCTTTATGATGAAGGTATTTCAGCACGAGTAAATAAAGCACGTGTAGCAACAGTAGTAGCGCACGAGCTGGCCCACCAGTGGTTTGGAAATCTCGTCACTCCATCCTGGTGGTCAGACCTGTGGTTAAATGAAGGCTTTGCCAGTTATGTGGAGTATGTCGGAGTCGATGCAGTAAGTTTCTTTGAATGGGTGTACTAAGGGATAGGACTATTTAAATATTACTAGTTGATAATTATTATTCACTCATATTTAAAACAATTAGTTCTTTAATGTATTTACAGGTTGAAAAAACATGGAAGTCAATGGATCAGTTTGTCATCCATGAAGTGCAGAATGTTTTCAGTTTGGACGCCTTGACATCATCTCATCAAATATCGATTGAAGTTGGAAACCCTGATGAAATTAATGAAATTTTTGATAGAATATCTTATGGAAAAGGTAATGATCACACGGATATTTATTCCATGTCCATTAAAAGTTGTTGTCAGATATTTTCAGAGTAGCATTTCTGGCTTATCTGACAATTTTTTATTTAATAAATGCTTCAGATAATTTTTTTAATCCATGGATTAAAAAATCATACATATTTTAAGGTGCTGCTATCATTAGAATGATGAATCACTTTTTGACAAGTCAAGTTTTCAATAAGGGCATAACAAATTATTTGAACCATAAGAAGTACCAGAGTGCCGAGCAGAATGACTTGTGGCAGGCTTTGACCGATCAGGCCAGGGAAAACAAAGTCTTCGATGGTACCATGTCTGTCAAAGTTATCATGGACACGTGGACGCTTCAGACTGGCTTTCCAGTTGTAAATGTTAAACGAGATTACGAAAAGGATACAATGGATTTATATCAGGTACTGCTATAATCGCTTATTTTTTGTCAAGAGAGTTCAAATTATCTTTTCATTTTACTAATAAATACTTCTGTTTTGGTGTAAAATTGATAGATGATAACCAATGTACACATAATTTATAAATAAGTCTAGCAATTTTATAAAGTGATAAGCATTTATGAATTCACATATATTTGAACAGGAGCGTTTCGTTTTGATCACTAATGAAACTGATCATAAGCCACTAAATGAGACCAAAACTGTGCCAGTATGGTGGATCCCCATTACGTACACGACAAAAAGTGATGCAGATTTTAATTCTACTAAGCCGATTGAGTGGATGAGAGGAACCAAGCAGCTGCAGCTCACCGATACTAATATTTCTGTCAATGACTGGGTAATATTTAACGTCAAGCAAACTGGTAAGAATTTTAAAAATTTAATTATAAAAATAATCACTTTTTATTTTTATGTCTCCGATGCAATATTAACTTACAATTTTTTTTATGACACTACATGAATGTTTAGTTTTATATAAATATCCTTATCCTGATAAAAATGGTAATAAATCTAAATGAGTAGGCAAGGAAAACAATTATGTAACATTTGTCACTATTTTAAACAAAAAAACTTTTCTGGTTGTTTTTTTATGTTACATACTCAATTTTGTCATAGAAATATTTTTTTTTACACAAATATCAGATGTATCAAATCACATATGCTTGAATCGGCCTCCGTTGTTATAAGTTCTATGTTCTTGTTATGCTACATTTTTTCTTCTTTAATGTCCAGAAGTTTCGTTCTGAGTACTGAGTCCATCTTCAGGGATTTCCATTGAAAACTGAGTATTTATATATATTACTTTGATATAATAAACACCACCATATTCTCTCTAGGTTTCTACAGAGTGAATTATGACAATCAAAACTGGAGAATGATTATCTCCCACCTGAATGATCCACATCTATTTGAAGAAATATCAGCTGCAAATAGAGCACAAATTTTAGATGACTCGTTGAATTTGGCTCTCGGAGGCAAACTGGGCTATGATATAGCATTAGATGTTACAAAGTACTTGGTACACGAGAGAGAATTTGTTCCATGGAAAGCTGGACTAGTGGCACTCGGATATATTGATGCAATGTTATCCAAAGGACCGCATTATTTAGAATACAAAGTAAGACATTCATTAGTCATCTAATTTTTAAAAATTTAATATTGATGGCATAAAAGCAAATTGACCAAATAAGCATCAGCTGAAATAAAAATGCCTGCCAGTTTGAAATATTTGACTGTAATCAATCATTTTTTTCCAGAAATATATTCTCAACTTGATTCAAGGACTCTATAATGATGTTGGATTTGGTGATCATTCCGATGATCCCATGCTTACAGTTTACAAGCGAATAGATGTCATCAACATAGCTTGCTTGCTGGAGCACGAGGACTGCATCCAACACGCTGTTATTGAATTCCATCAATGGACAATGATGCCTAGTCCTGATATACACAATCCGTAAGATACAATTATCCAATATAAAACTAAAATGAGCTAATTAGATGAAGACGTTTTGTCTGTATGTCCGAACGTTGGGTTTTAAAATAATCAGTAGATCATTTTAGAATTAGTAAAAAGATAGTTTATTTTCTATGTTTGAAGATATGAGACAGAAAATTATAGAAAAGAATATAATTAATCAGAACATAGAATATAATTAATCAGAGCTTCGTCATTTACGAGCAACATGGATAAAAAAAAAATTTTTTGATTGATTCACGAATAGTCGTTCTTTTGAATAATTGTGTATTTGTTATGTAGCATATCACCTAACCTGCGAAATACCGTTTACTGTACTGCTGTGCGAGTCGGTGGCGTTGCTCAGTGGAACTTCATCAAGGAGAGGTTCTCTCACGCTCGCTCAGGATCTGAAAGAGAGCTATTACTGACTGCACTTGGCTGCACGAGGATTCCCTGGTTATTGTACAGGTACTTATTATTATTTTTATATGAATGGATTCAAATAAATTGTTTAGTATTTATTGACTTGAAAATGGTTACAACATCAGTGATTGAAACGTGGGGAGAAGAAATAAGTAAATTATTGTACACTCAAAATATTATTAGAATATATTTTTATTTTTATCCTTATATTAAATGTTGTTGGGGATTATGTCTATGAGGGTTTTGGTTCGTTGGTGGTTTACGTTTGGGATAGTTGTTTTTTTTTAATGAAACGCCTGAAATTGTTTTTTCAGATATTTGGATCTCGCTTGTCGCAATGATTCTGGGATTCGTAAGCAAGATGTTTACCGTGTATTTGGTGCGGTTTCAAATTCTGTGATCGGGCAGCCTATAGCTTTCTCCTTCATTAGGCAAAATTGGGCTCGCCTTAAAAATTAGTAAGTTGAACTTTTATTTTGGTAAACAACCAAAATATTATTTTTGTTTAAAAGAAATTAAAAATATTTTTAAATCATATTTTAGCCTGGGGTCGTCAATCTCAAATCTTAATACAATAGTTAAGTATGCAACACGAAAATTGAATGCACAACATGAACTCGATGAGGTATTTAACATTGACTACTTTAATGATTGTGAATTTCTTGTGAATGTAAGATAATTGTGAAAGTAACCTTTTTTTTTCACAGCTGAAGAAATTTTCTTTGGAACACAAAGGAGAATTGGGGAGAACACTCGACCAAGCTCTTGAAAAAGCAGAAGCCAATATACTTTGGATGAATAAGAACTATGCCATCATTGTAGATTGGTTAAACAATATAACAGTTTCGAGCTGATTCTAAAACGTAAATTATTAATGTGAAAAATTTTCAAATGAGGCAACACACGTTAAATACTTCAAAATAAATTTAACGTGCAAACAAAAGATACTAAGCAGGCGGGTAATATCAAATGTATTGTGAAATTTCCAAGTAAAATATTCACTTAAAAACATTTTTGATGTTATAAGGAGTCAGAGAGACATTTCATTGTATTTCATAATACATGAAGTGAATAATAATACTTAACCAAAAGTAGTTTATCAATTAAAATCTGATAATTTGAATAAAAACCATTTAAGTATTATTGCTTTGCCCCAAATCGTTATTATTGCCACCTTAATATAAGTTAATGCGTAGCTTGTATTCAGGTATGATTCTAGCATAATTTATTTGTATTTTATAATTTCAGCAGCTACTCAGATATTGATTTTTTAATATATTAGCCACATAAGATGCTTAACACAAACAATGTTAAAAACATTGACAGTCAAAGTACAGTTGATTTTTATAAAAACATCATACAACTATAAATTACACTCTTTTGTACAATCCACAACAGAATTTACATGCAAAGGAAACATAACATTAATATGCTATTTATTGAGTAAGACGATATTCAAAAAGCAGATTCATGTGTGTTTTTTCTTTAATAGTTGTATACACTTCACTGATTTAACACCAACGTCACAATGATAATATAAAAGTTATGATGATGTACTACAATATCAAAAAGTTGAATAGTCCCTTTTTATATTATTTAGATCAAACATAAATATCAAAGAATATATATATTTTTTTTGTATTAATATTGGTAAATGAACAGATTCATCGCTTAGTCATTTAGTCGCTGTTTTTAAAAAACTTTTTACACAATTCTAATGTCTTCTCTTAGAACCACTTGTTTTGTAAAATGAATGAATACACAATAAAATGAAATAACCCTAAGCACTTCCCAAGTGGCTAGGAATTTTATAAAAATGTGTATTTTATAATGCAATGTATAAAATGCTGATTTTTAAAATTTTAAATCAATAGTCCTATTTTTCATGTCCGAGTATGTACTTTATGAACAGAGTTAAATAAGGCATAGAAAAACGTATTGTTAATAACTGAGTTACGAACATATTTAAATACAATAAGTATCTTTGCATGTTTTAAAATAAGCTTATTTAAAGTAGATTATTATAATTATATTGGAGGAGTAATATAAATGGATTTTTCATACTATAACAAGTTCGATCTCATTATTTGGATTTCAAGATTGACACTGGAGGAAATAGTATTTTTGTATACATATAATATGTAAAGAAAATAATGGATAAAACTATTTTGAAAACAAGGTCAATAAATAGTACTTTCCTCATATCTTTACACTTCCAACTCGATACTGGAGGCAAATTTTTTGGTTGAAAAATGCACATAATTAGTTTTTGACTATTGACATTGCAAAGTGCAAATTTTTGTAATTCTTAGAAAAATAAATAAACCAAAACTATATACCTAGTCCATTTTATGAAAATAATTACATGTATTCATAATAATGTGAAATATGATTGGTTGAATGATAGAGTTTAGAGTAGTAATATAAAAATATTTTTGTGTCATAAAAGTAATTATATATACTGTACAATAAGTTATCTTTCAAACTAAAACATAGTGTATTTTCTTATACATATAATATTTATTATATTTGTTTATGTTATTTCTTCTTGTGTCTAAGAAATAAGCAAAACAAAATGTTTGATTTGTCATTGTAACTTCTATTTATATAAATTAATAATTATTTTTAAAGATCGTCACTAATTCATAATTTTTAAAAAATATTAATGATATTTTTATATTTCTTATGCTGATGTTCTTAAAACGTACTTAAGGTAGCAACAATAAAAAAATGTGTAATTTATTTTTAAATTGCTATGTGTGTCCTTTTTATGTATGTATTGCTATGTGTGTCCTTTTTATGTATGTATAGCATTTTAATTATCATCAAATAGTGCTAGATAGTAATATCGTTGCTTTATATATTAGACATGAAAATAAATAAAAAAACTTGTAAAATTACCAAGAAAACATGATTGCTTTTATTGGTTTAAAAAACATTTTGAACGTTTGTATGAAAACGGAGTTCAAAGCATTAACATTTGGTAATGAAAATGTGGAAACTAGCTTATATCGTTTAATCTATGAATCAGCCTAAACTATTATTGTATAGATGGTAAACCGTGGCATAAAGATTCGTCATTCTTCAGCAGCACTAATTTTTAGGATATGGCATGAGGTATATCATCATAATACCTGGCACCGTGTATTAACCTTTGTGTTAAATTGGACACCCTCAAGAGAATCAATAGTTGAATCTGATAAAAAATACTGAATTAAAGATTAAAATTGAATTCTATATTAACTTTTCAGTATTTTGTTTATTTTGAAGAAAATTAATAAACTATTTAAGTAAATACTATGAAAACACATGGCATACTTATTCTCAAATATATTTTTATTTTAATACTTATTCAAATGTAAATAAAATGAAGAAACAATTTTTGGCATGCTATGATCAGATTCTTCTCAAATCATATTGTAACAAAAATAAATATAATGGATTATTTGTTGAACAATAAATAAGTTCTAGCGGGTCGAAAAGACAGTCGCCAGCGTTGTAAAAAATAACACTAGAGAGATACTCAAAGCTCCTGCTTCATTATACTTTTCATCCAACCAGGTTTCTAAATAGACAGCGTTACGTTGAGCCCATCTATAATCCTCTCTAGAATTTTGAATCGCTGAAATTCCAGTTTCATATTCATTATTGCGCAGCATATTCTTCACAGTTTTTAAGTAATCTGAAAACTAAAACACAAACATAATATTGAATATTGTGATTTATATTATTAAAATATGAATAGTAGTGTTTAATTTTTTTCACTCTTTCTAGCTGTCCATTTGACATTCTTGCTGCCATGTAATTGAAAATTATTTTTATATTAGAAGACTTGTAGCTGAAAAAGAAAACAAAAACAATATGTATCTATTTTAAACAGACAGAGAGGTTTTTAGCAATAATAACAGAAAGGTTTTATAATAAAAAATTTTTTTACTATTTTCTCATTCGTGGTAGATTATTCCGGACAAAGAGAAATACAACTTCAATGTTTTCTTTATTCCCGAGTAAAACTGAATTAAATGCAGACATAATATCTCGTTTACGAATACCAGAATCCGGATTCATTGTTAGTTCAAGGTATCTGTAATATAAATATAATATGGATAAAATATAGAAGGTACAATTGTTTTCAATTTTATGATTTACGGATGCTTCAGACTTTGTTTTAAAGATATATGCTCATATTTGGATAATCTTTTACGTAGCATTCTTATACTTTTAGTTGCACTCTAATGCTCAGTTAAGCTATATTAATATGGAGCTGTATAATATAAAAAGGAATTGGATTGATTTATTCTTACTTTTTAATAGATTTTGCTTTGCTTGTGCAGCCTAGGGCTCCCAGTATAACGATCTTGTCATTTACAACATTTTGTTTGGTGTGCATATCCCAGAGCACTGTGAAGTCGCTTTCACTACCATGTCGCAGAGCATTACAATACACATGCTCACGAAGATTAGGATTTATTCTGCAAAAGAGATTATCCCCTCTGTAAGATATTCACAATTTCTTAAAATATTAACAAAATTACATTACGATAAAATAGGTATGTACCGTGTTGAGTTGACTTTTAATTCAGTAAACAGACGGATGGACTCATCAATGCATTTCTGATGACCAAGTTGGCAAGCGAGGGATAAAGTTGATGCTCGGAAAAGTTTCTGTAAATGAGAGTCTTCTGTTCTTTCCGAAAGCCCAACATTTTTTACTACATTTTCCATAAGTTTGTTGAGATGCAACTAAAATATTTATTATAATATATTTATGCATATATATAAACACACTTGAAGTAATTACTCTTTGCAATTCTCATTCTCATTCATAATGCATTGTGACATATTTATAGTGTGAGTTCTGTGAATTATAAAATCCAGTGTGTACATTGATTTTGTTCAAGATTTTTAAGTTTTTAGAAAATCGCTGTCTCAAAAATGAAAATCCTGAATATGCTGCTGTCCAAGGAGCGTAGTCTGTTTCAAACTCCAAAAATTGAATAATTGTGAACATTAGACTGTAACTTATTTTTTTTTCTCTGGCCAAGTTGAATGTATCATCAACTATCTGAAATCAAAGAAATTAATATAGTTTTCACATGTTGTTAATTCAGATTACTGTAAAATGCAGGGTATTTTTACCTGTGCTCTGTTGAGAGTATTTATTTTTATTCGGTTTTTACTATTTAATGTATTAGTTAATATCATCCACGAACGAATATCGTAGTTAACTCTGTAATAACCTAAATTAACCACAATTTTATGTTAAATTAACTTAATATATATATAATACAATTCGATTAATTTATTAAAGGGGGTACCTGTTTGCTGTTTATTAAATACTACCCATTCACTTCCTTTTCTCCCTTTATTCTTAATAACTTCTTTGGTTTTCATTATAAAATTAGGCTTTGTATCATTAAAGAATGGACGTGATGCAGTTGCAAAGCTAATAGGAATTTGGTACACCGTTTTGGATGGAGCCTCTCCATACATTAAAAACCTTTCCTAAAGTAGAAGCACATTACTTTTTAATCCCTAAAATATTAAAGAACAGTTATAAAGTAAAGTGTAATTTTATACTTGAGATATTGTCATGTCTCCAGAATCATAATCAATGTTAACATTGACGAGTGGATAGCCTGCATTGGTTGTCCAAGAACTCATGACGTCTTTTACACTGGAACCTACATAGTCTGCAAGTGAGTTGTGAAGATCCGACATATTCTGGAGAGCATTAAAAAGATATTTGGGTGCAGATGTTTTGTACTCTCTGAAAGTTTACGTAATATTTTTTCAATGAGTTATTAAATCATTAAAAAATTAAATAAAACTAGGAAAATATTTGATTTCCACAGTGTGCTGATTTAATATGATTTATGATATCTGTGTCAAGCAATTGAAGGCTCCATCTTTATTGAGCATCTTGAAAAATAATTACTTGTCAGCATGTGCGATTAAAATGACACACACCTGGCCTTTAAATACAGATTCAGAGCTTCTTTGAAGGCAGAGATTCCAATCCAATGCTGCATCATCCTGATAATGGCAGATCCTTTATTGTAGGAAATTGTCCCAAATTGACCCATAACTTCTGCAGGGGTGTACACATTATTGTTGGTTAAAGGTACACTGGAAGCAGATTTGTCAGCTTGAAAGGCAGTGTGCACCTGAGTGAGTACATACTGCGTTCTCATATCTAGGTCATCAATCTAAAATGACAATGGTGTTTTTTTAAACCTTTTGTAATTATAGTGGTATGGTTAAACAAGTTTAGTATTATTACCATGTCTGGAAGAAGATATTGGAAAAATCTAGCAAAACCCTCATTGAGCCACGTATCACTCCACCAATGACAAGTTACCAAGTTTCCAAACCACATGTGGGCTATTTCATGGGCCAGAGTAGCCACCACTTGCTGCTTGTATTTGGCCGAAGACTCATTTTCATCATACATCAAGTAAATCTCACTGTAAAATTGTAACACCTGCAATATCTTTGATTTGTAAAAATTGAAGAAAATTTCAATGTAGGAAACCCATTTACCGATAAGTCAGAAGACCCCAATTCTCCATAGCGTACATAGAAAAATCAGGGATTGCTGCTTGATCCATTTTAATGTGTGGATCCATTTCATAATACTTAATCTTCAGGTAATCATCCATCTTAGCAACCAGTTCTTGTCCCATATCAAAAGCCAACTTGCCCATTTTGATAGCTTGAGGTCGAGCGTAAACTCTGAACTCCTTTTTGGTGTCATTATTGCTTTCTGCCGGTATAAACTCTGACACTATGAAAGCGAGCAAATATGTTGACATTGATGGGGTTTGGTAAAATTGATCCTTCATGAGGGTTACTTCGTTTCTAAAATATGTTTAATTTTAGAAATATTCACAATGGATAAAAATAAAGCATGTTTCTAATTTAAAATACTTCTCGTCCTGAAACGCACATGGTAATCCCAGTTGACGTTTCCAGTTGCATATTTGACAGTGAAGTTTGGAAAGACTTAGATCGAATAATAGTGACTTTGAATTTAGCTTTAAACGAGGGCTCGTCAAAACAAGGAAATGCTGAGCGTGCATGAACTGGTTGAAACTGCGTATTACCGAGCCACCTACAAGAGAAAACATTAGCCATCAGTACAGTGCTCTTAAACTTTCGTTCACTCATATGAGATTAAATTGATTTAGATAAATACTTGATCTTTTCATCTTCCACATATGAACTTCTGTGAAATCCGGTCATGCCGTCATTCATGATTCCTGAGTAAGCGATATCTACTTCATAAGATAATGTTCGGCTTAGCTTATTTTTAAGATTTATAATCATATAATCATGGAGTAAATCATATTTAATTTCACCGTCTGTCTCCAAAACCTTTTCCTTTTCTTTAACAATAACTTTATGAATAGTCAGATGCTTGGAGTGAAGAACAATTCGTTTCAGATCCTCTTTCATCTGAGATATACCGATGATCACATGACCATCAAATGTAAATTTTTTTTCTCCTTCAAAGTATGGAGTGATTGTTAGATCATATTCTTTTGGAGTAAATTCAATGGGAAGTCTATATTCTTTATTAGCCTGTGTCTTAGAAGATTTTAATGAACTTCCTTGACCGATCTGACAAATAAGGTTTATCACAATCAATATTAACATATTTGATGATGATTTTGAAATTGATATAATGGTGTTATGTTTTATGTGTGTTGGATGCAATTTACCCCATACCACTATTTCTTTTGAGAATTTTATAACTCAAACTTTATTTTATACAGTAATGTTTGCATAATTTATTTTTTATTATATTAATTATTTTCAATAGATTAAATTTATTATATTTCAAGAAACTGCAAATACTCAAAAGTAGTCTTAATTAATATATAATATGTTATTGTCTCTACGTGCAATCATGAAACAACCAACAACTAATTATTTTGATATAGTTATTTTGATGGATCTGAATTTATTCTACAATAACCAGTGCACAATATTTTGAGCTCATTTCTTCGTTATTTTTACGTTTCTATAGCAACTAATATAAAGTGTTCTTATTAGAAGTTGCAGTTTTTTTTTAATACATATAAAACCTACACCGTGTATGACTCTTCATTAAGAATAGAGTAATATTAAATAGATCAAAAAAAAAACCTATACAGGTAGGTGATTTACATTCTACTTAAATGTTTGTAGAGTTTTTCTTTTGTATTGTAATTAAGTCTACAGTTTACAATTTTAATGTCTTCATAGTTTAGTATTGATTTTGTACCTGTTTAGTGAAATTTTGAATGAAACTTATTGCACCTTAATTATGTTCTGGACCACGCATGAAAAGTACACATTTTCTTAACAGCACATCATATAGACCATAGGTTCTCAACGGGGGCGGTACCGCCCCCCTGTGGGCGCTGGAGCTTTCCAAGGGGGCGGTGGCGAGTCCAAGAGAAAATGGGGGGCGTTCTGAGGTTTACGGGGGGCGAATAGATCGTATTATTATGGCCTAAATTTCAACTGTTAAAATCTCAACCTAGTTTTATAATTAACAGTATAGGAATCTAGAATGTTTTTCAATCATATTTATTAGCTTTAATTAAAGCCTGCACAGATATCGCTTTAGATGCCGCAAATAAACAAGTACAGTGTGTCCAAAAAGAGTATCGGGTATTTGTTAGTTCAGCAAAACAAAAACTACTAGTAATCAAGTATTTATTTTATTGTTGATTATAAGTATACAAAATGGAAAACTATTTCAAAATAATGATGTTATCCAAACGGTGACCGTTACTCTGCTGATACTCTTCTAATCTGGAACGAAAATTGTTGATAACACGCTAACAGGGTGTCCAAAAAGTGCATCGGGTATTTGTTTTTGCGTTGAAGTTGATTCGAAGTGGCTGAGGGGCGCGGAGAGAGCGTCGCGGAGTCCAACATTTTGTGGAGTTTTAGTTGCTGTGGAGCAGTACCCGGGGACGCATAGCGCTTTTTGCGTACGAGCGAATTATCGTAACGGTGATTAAATAGTGACTGCTCAACGTTTGTATCGTGCGGAGTATCGCAATGCACCAAGTGACGATAGCATTAGAAAATGGATCCGGATGTTCGAAAATACAGGTGCGATGGTAAAAATTAAAACCTCTGGTCGCCCTCATCAGTCCGCGACCAGGACTTTATCCATCCGAAAGCGAAGCCAAGCGTCGAACATTAAAAAATCGTCTTTGCATTCGATTTTAAAGAAAGATTTGCATTTAAAAGCGTATAAAATTCAATTGGTGCAAGAATTGAAGGATACGGACTACGCAAATCACTTGAATTTTGCGAACAAACTGCTGCGGCAATTCAACAACTTGCAATCTTCGTTCCAGATTAGAAGAGTGCCAGCAGCGTTTAGGGCTGTCGAAAACAAATCAAACAGTTGGTAAGCAAAGACGTGATTTACGCAATCAAGCACGTTTCGACAAAAAAAAAAAAATTAGTAATCAAAAAAAAAATAGTAATTAAAAAAAAGTATATTTAATAATTAAACAGTAAGCGAAAATAATTACATCGTTATAGTTTTCCAAAAAATAATTCTTTCCAGAAAATCATATAAAAGCTAGTTGAAATAGCATCTTATGGTGGCCTTTGATGGGTCAATTTTCATGTTTTTTGATAATTTTTTGCGAAAAATCTACTGTATCAATAGAAAATTTTTTAATGCTTAAAGTTAAATACGTTCTTTTTTCTAAAGACAAGACTGTTTATCTCTTGTAAATTGACACTTAATATGATAAATATGTGTTTTCCCGATTAAAGTTTAGGAATTTGGAGATTATTAAAAAGTTTGTTAAATTAATTGTTTTAATTTTTAAACTAATCTCTTTACCATAGGTTTATTTGTAATCTTTTATTTCCAATTTAATAAAGGACACCTAAATGCTTAGTGTTCTAAATCCATCGGTCATAATAATCTCCAAATTGCTAAACATCAATTGGGAAAACACATATTTATCATATAAAAAAATAACAATTAAATTAATTAAATGACACGATTTCGCCAGGTAATGGACTGCCCTCTGGTTTGCCAACCAGACACCAGAGACAGTCCAATCGTGTCATTTAATTAATTTAATTGTCACTTTATTTTGCTATATCGAAAGTGGATTTTTTAACAGAGTATTAAAAAAATATAAATTATATTTATCTATTTTTTATTATTTAATTAACGTCCATTTTAGGGTAAAATAAAATCTTGAAGATGTTGAAAAATTGGATAAAATGACGACTTTTCAAAACCAATGTTTGCTTAAGTTTTTTTTTTTCAATTTTTTAAATAATAAGGCGCACATGGTTTATATTTAATCTTGTAATTTCAATTGAAAAAAAAACTTTTAAATGTTTAGGACTCTTGTAAAATGGACCAGATGAATCTCCAAATTCCTACACTTCAATCGGAAAAACACATATTTATCATATTAATAGTAAATTTATAAGAAATAAAAATATATTTTATTCGGAAGAAGGAATGTATCAAACTTTTTGCGTTTAAATTTTTTCGATTGGTGCAGTGGATTTTTCGCAACACGGACTAGAAAATGATCAAAAAAACTCGATTATGTGGACTAAAAGAAACTGATGCACAGCGAACGCTGCGTTTGTCTTCGATGAGAGTGCGTGCATCGATAACGAGACAAAAAGAACAATTGCGGATTAATGAATGTGACCTATCGATTCTGCAATGCTTTACATTTTCAAGCAGAAAAACCATCAGATGGAAAGTTCAACGATTGCTGTCACAAAGGTAAAGTGAAACAACAACTTCAAAAGAAAAATAAGATCATACAATAACAGTATATATTTTGCATCAATGGGAGCTAAATTAGCAGGTCCAGTGGTAGGATCGGGCCATTCTGCTTCAAAGTTCAAGGCCAAATATATCACAGAACTTCGCACCTTCATCCAACTGATGGCACAAAATGAAAGCAAATATGTATCTTATTGTCAGCCAAACATATGTTTAAACACTATTGCATCGTTCATCGAATACGTCATACTGTGACGGGCAACATTTCTAGTAATATTATAAATATCAATAATCTCGTGCCTGAAAAATATTTATTATACACATACATCAATAATTAAACTCTATTTGTATGTGAGTCTGAGGAGAAACGTGAGGATCAGATGTTTTTATACGACTTGAATAATGTCAGCCTTAAATCTAAATTAAAGATTATATCTGTGAAAGAGTAATATTTAAAAAAAATCGTATACTCGGAGTATTGTTTCAATGCGAACTGTCTTATAAATAAAAAACCTTCCGACACAAATCATGGCTGTCATTATATTCCTGTGATGTTTTAATGAATATTTTTTGCATGAAAAAACCTGGTTTGCTTGCTGAGTCGTTTTCGGTGGTTGTTTATTTCAATCGTCCCTAAAGAATTAGAAGATTTTCACATCTTTCAACATAGGTTCGAAGTGTGTTAATAGCTACTTTAACTTTTCAGATCTGTGGTGAAAAAGGGACGAAATGAGTCAAAAAAAATTATATGTTCCTTGTGGCGAAAGTCTTTACAGTGTTACAATGCAGTGTACCTCAAGGGTGACCATTTGTTCCACTACGAGTGCATCAGCAACCGGCAGAAACGCTCAAAACAATGGCCCACCTGCCGCAGCTAATCCTAAATTCAATTATAATAATACTTATCACTAGTTGTTTTCTTTAAAATTTTACAATTTGTTTTAAATCTCTCGGTATCATGTGCAAAAGTATTTTTTAATGACATTTATGTGACCATAATATAATTATTAAATCTAGCTATTTAGATATGTTGGTTCTCTTTTTTCTTTTCTTATAAGCACTTGAAAATTACAGAATTACAGCCGTACCCCTGAATTTCAGCATTACTCAAAATTAATATCACGATTGCTATGTTCGGGATATTTATCGGGATCGCGTGCATTATTTACAACGCCATACTAGAGCATATTCCAATAGAATAGCCCCGAATATCTAAGTACATGGGTACGGTTTGTAGTTAAAAAAAGGTAAAGAGAATAGTACGGTTTTACAAAACATGAACATAACAAAACGGCATTCATCATTTAACAACTATCTCTATTATAACCTAAAAAACGAACTGTCAGATTCTGTAAATTTATCCACAATATTGTTCCATAAATGAATATTGCAAGCCATGGTTGTAAAGCTGCTTTTACACGAGCAACTAAAATCTCCAAAAAAATAAATTATATAAAAATTTATCAAAATACATACATATTATAATAAAACTAGTACTTGTTTAATTTATTACCACAATTTTATTTTGATTGCAATAAATAATAGACCTCTGAAGCTATTTTTTACATTGGGAATACTTTGGTCCGCTTGCCGCCGACCGGTACGTGATAACCGTCAATTGTTCGTTAATTTTGAAGTGTAAATTAACGCGACCTGGAGAAGCACTTCAGCGTTATGGAGATCATGAAAAACTCCAGAAGAAGCGTAATTTTGAGGACGCTTTTTTTTACAATGGTGACAAATTCTACTCCGGTGTTATCCCGGTGCCGTCATCCCAAAGATCGCATCGTCGGCCTGAAGCTAGGAGACTTCGTGTTGGCATCATAAGTGAACGAGCCGCTCTTCACGGAAGACACGGGGGTTCCTCCACTGACGCTCTCTGCTCTTAAACTGAATAGTTCACGTGGTTGGACAATGTATGAAGTTATTCGATGAAACTCCATAAAGACTGATTGCGAAAGCTACACTAACTTAAAAATTAACTTCAGGGGACTTCAGGATTAGCTGGTCACATGAGGCTAAGTAACCGCGCATTGTGTGCGTTTTAATTTTATATAAAATATACGTAGCCCTTTAAAATCCATTTCCAAATCCATCAATTGCCATTTCATAGGTGAAACTCACAAATGAAGCATAATTATTTTCATTGAACCTGGAGAATTTATAACTTGAAAATAATACTCCACATGGATTTGAACCCGGGACCGCCTGTGTCAATGGTGGTCAGTAAGACTTCTGACGCTAATGTCTTTTGTGTTTCAACAATAAATACAACAAAAGGTCAAACCGGCAAAGAGAAATGAGTAATCGGTATATATGCCGAAATTGCTTCACCGAGCAAGGAGTCCCGACGGAAAAAACAAAAATAACAAATGGATAAATATTAAAAATTATTATAATACATGAATATGTTTTAAAAAAATCAGATGAATTTGTAACTTTTTGTACATATATCTCATTTATTAATAAATATAAAATATCTACATTAAATAAAAGAATTAATTTAAACCTAGAAATTTAAATACTTACTAGGTAATAGGTCTTTCATGCATATTTGAATTGTAAGAATATAACAAATGAATGTTGATTTTCAGTTCAGTAAGCAGTTCGGCGCCTGCCAGCGCGGCCGCTAGACGTTTTTATCATCCGTTTCGACTTCAAGTTAATATACATCGCGGTCAGAATCAAATATTTAATATCTAAGCTCATATATTGCATATGTAAGCTTTTTTAATCGATTGATATTTATATTTCCAGTTTGCAAACATCGGGTGCCAGTCCTCGCAGTCCATCTTACATGTTGTGTCGGATCGGGACGCGCCCTTCAAAGGCGCCGCGCAACCCAGGGAGCCGCCGATTGCGCCTCTGCTGGCCGCGCAGGCAGCCCTTCAAAGGCGCCGCGCAACCCTGGGAGCCGCCGATTGCGCCTCTGCTGGCCGCGCAGGCAGCCCTTCAAAGGCGCCGCGCAACCCAGGGAGCCGCCGATTGCGCCTCTGCTGGGCGCGCAGGCAGCCCTTCAAAGGCGCCGCGGAACCCTGGGAGCCGCCGATTGCGCCTCTGCTGGCCGCGCAGGCAGCCCTTCAAAGGCGCCGCGCAACCCAGGGAGCCGCCGATTGCGCCTCTGCTGGGCGCGCAGGCAGCCCTTCAAAGGCGCCGCGGAACCCTGGGAGCCGCCGATTGCGCCTCTGCTGGCCGCGCAGGCAGCCCGCGACGTCCTGCCGCCTATTGGACTGGCGGATCGGGACGCGCCCTTCAAAGGCGCCGCGCAACCCAGGGAGCCGCCGATTGCGCCTCTGCTGGCCGCGCAGGCAGCCCTTCAAAGGCGCCGCGCAACCCTGGGAGCCGCCGATTGCGCCTCTGCTGGCCGCGCAGGCAGCCCTTCAAAGGCGCCGCGCAACCCAGGGAGCCGCCGATTGCGCCTCTGCTGGGCGCGCAGGCAGCCCTTCAAAGGCGCCGCGGAACCCTGGGAGCCGCCGATTGCGCCTCTGCTGGCCGCGCAGGCAGCCCTTCAAAGGCGCCGCGCAACCCAGGGAGCCGCCGATTGCGCCTCTGCTGGGCGCGCAGGCAGCCCTTCAAAGGCGCCGCGGAACCCTGGGAGCCGCCGATTGCGCCTCTGCTGGCCGCGCAGGCAGCCCGCGACGTCCTGCCGCCTATTGGACTGGCGGATCGGGACGCGCCCTTCAAAGGCGCCGCGCAACCCAGGGAGCCGCCGATTGCGCCTCTGCTGGGCGCGCAGGCAGCCCTTCAAAGGCGCCGCGCAACCCTGGGAGCCGCCGATTGCGCCTCTGCTGGCCGCGCAGGCAGCCCTTCAAAGGCGCCGCGCAACCCAGGGAGCCGCCGATTGCGCCTCTGCTGGGCGCGCAGGCAGCCCTTCAAAGGCGCCGCGGAACCCTGGGAGCCGCCGATTGCGCCTCTGCTGGCCGCGCAGGCAGCCCTTCAAAGGCGCCGCGCAACCCAGGGAGCCGCCGATTGCGCCTCTGCTGGGCGCGCAGGCAGCCCTTCAAAGGCGCCGCGGAACCCTGGGAGCCGCCGATTGCGCCTCTGCTGGCCGCGCAGGCAGCCCGCGACGTCCTGCCGCCTATTGGACTGGCGGATCGGGACGCGCCCTTCAAAGGCGCCGCGCAACCCTGGGAGCTGCCGATTGCGCCTCTGCTGGCCGCGCAGGCAGCCCTTCAAAGGCGCCGCGCAACCCTGGGAGCCGCCGATTGCCAATTTGCGATTGCGATGGCAATTGCCGCATCCAGACTGCCTACTCCAGGACGCCTGCCCTTGCCGCCACCTGACGTCTCAACTTCAGGCTGCCTGTCCATGCCGCCATCCCACTTCGCATCTTTACGGTTGCCTGCCCTTGCTGTTTATAAAACCTTTTATTTCAGGATGTCTGACGTCTCTACTTCAGGTATTTTTAATTAAATATTTTTTTTATAAATTTTTTTTATTTCGTTTCATTCGTTTTTATTTTGTTTCGATGCTTTCCGTTTCGTTCCGTTCCGTTATAGTTGCGTCGCATTTTCACTGCCATATCTTTTTTCAGCCTATCCTACTCCAGGACGCCTGCCCTTGCTGCCTCCTCACGACTCAACTTCAGGATTCCTGACCATGGCGCCATCCCACATCGCATCTTTACGGTTGTCTGCTCTTGCTGCCCATATTTCCAATAAAATGTGATAGTTGTAATTGTTAAAAATTTTCATTTTACGTGTTATAGTAAATAGTGTATTTTTTAATTCTTCAACCTACTATTTATTAATAAATTGTTCTATCATGCTAATTTCGTGTTTTTTATTTATTAATTTTAGTTATAAACTATTATTCTTTCTTTTTATTTTAATCTTAAATATAATTATAATTCTAGTTTTATTCCTAAAGGTTTTAAAGTCAATCAGATAATAAATAAATATTTCGAAATTAACACCGCGCGGGCATGACTCGCAAACTTTCAAAGAACTCATTGGAGTAAATCAATTAAAATGCATTTTATATTACCTTTAATACTTTAAAGGTAATATAAAAAGGTTTTAATAGTTACTACTATTAAAATGATCAGTGTTTTTGGACGGGAGATATATAATTGTAATTTCAAAAAACAATTTTTTTTCATCATTGCCAATACTTTAGAATCCTGGTGGTATTATTTCTTGAATAATGATATTTTATTAAATAAAGCATAATACTTGTTCAGGACAAGACGTGTTTGCATTGATTTTTATTTAAAATGGTGTCATAGTCATTCATTATTTTTTAATAATAGCACATCAGACATTTTAAAGATAATTCAATAAGTAATTATTGTTCTCGAAACCATTTGGGCTAATCATGTCACGTTATGGGAATACAAAACGCAGAATTACTATTTTGAAGAGTGTGATTAATTATTGTTACTTTTATTATGAAAAATATCATTAAATATAATTTTAATTTTTATAATAAATAAATATTTGCGCTCCGTTTGTTTGAAAGCGAAATAAACACCTAAGAATAAAAATAATTTAAAAAATCCCACACATCCACACCCCAAAAATAATTTAAAAAAAACAACACATTACATACTTTTCAGTATTAAGAAAGGATTCTATTCGGAGAGATTTCCCTTTCGATAGCAGTTTTCAAGACACCGATGACCTCTTCTTACGTAATTGTATCCTCTGCTCCGAGTGCTTCTCCTCAGAGGAAGTTGGTGACCATTTCAATGAACATATGTATTTTCTTACTCATTCGGCTGTAACCTCGATTACCAGCCACTGCCATAAAATACGTACCCACTTAAGTGTTCTCCTTTTATTTTCTTTTGATTCTACCAAGGGAAATTAGCTGCAATAGGCTACAATTATTATTTTTAAATATAGCCATATCACCTTACGATTTTTTACCATCGTCAGGGGTTCACTTTCTTTACACATTCTGTGCATGACTCTCTCGTTTGTATGGCAGGCATCCTGTTGTATTTTAAGGGTTCTCCTATAAAGCCACATTTCAAATGCCTCAATTTTTCGCAACGGTCTCAATTCCCTAAAGAAGAACCGAGACAACACATCATTTGGTGGATCGCGAACGTGATTATATATAATTTCAAAATCAATTTTTGTACGATTCAATTGTGCGTTTTATGTATTGAGGCAAGAAATGTTCTCACACTGCTTTGTTTTTCTAGAAAATTTTATATTATAATTGCAAAAACAAGCGATTTAACGGAAGTTAGTAATCTTATGTGCATGAGGTAATTGTCAGTTATAGATTCTATGTTACTTCAAATCAACAAAAGACACAACACTTTACTTCATTCTGCGAAAGAACGAGAGAACACTAACAAGTCTCCGGAAGATCGATCGGTCGTAAAGACTGACGTCTCAACCACACTCAATTCAATCTCAAAAATTAATGAAACCCCAAGCTTCTCAAACTTTAGCACGCTGAGTCAAGTAATATTATCCACTGCTCTAATATATGTGCGTGGTGAAGATAATGAATATTGCAAGGCTAGGGCACTACTAGACAGTGGCAGTCAACACTGCCTTATATCGGCATTCTTATGCAAGAAATTAAAAGTAAAATCAATACAGTCCACAATATTATCGATTACAGGAGTAGGTCATTCAACCCAAACGGCTACTCAAATTTGTGAAAGCTCTAAATGGGAACTTTTCTCAACAAATTATGTGCATAGTTTTACCAAAGCTAACATCAACAATACCTCCGGTTGGTATCAACAAAAATAGTTTGAACATACCGCAACAGATCAAACTCGCAGATCCTACTTTCCATTCGCCATCGCAGGCGGACATAATAATAGGAGCAGATTACTTCTGGGATTTGTTGCTAACCAGAAGTATTCGCTTAACAAACGGTCCTTATTTACAGGAAACCAAGTTGGGCTGGATCATATCTGGACCCATTCACAATCACTTCAGTAAAAATACAACTGAAACGCAATGCAATCTTATTCAATCCATTACAATAGATGAACAATTAAAAAAATTTTGGGAGATAGAAGAATTACACCCTTTTAACTCAACACTCACATGCGAAGATCGTGCATGTGAACACATTTTCGTATCCACACATCAGAGATCAACAAACGGTCATTTTACGGTTCAAATTCCGTTTAAAGAATCCACATCGGACTTAGGAGAAAGCTATAACATAGCACGAAGTCGTTTTTTGTCATGAGAGAAAACTAGATAAGTCACCGGTATACAAACAACTATATTGCAATTTTATGCAGGAGTATCTGGCACTAGGCCACATGACTAAAGTAAAGGAGTACAATTCACCTCATTATTCTCTACCTCACCATGGAGTATTACGAGAAAACAGTCTTACCACCAAATTACGCGTAGTTTTCGATGCGAGCCAAGTAACTACGTCAGGGAAGTCATTAAATGACATTCAGATGGCAGGTCCGCCATTACAAAATGACTCGTTCGCAATACTGTTAAGATTCCGTCAATATAAATTCGTGGCCTGCGCAGATATAGAGAAGTTCTTCAGACAGTCTCTAATACAAACCGACCAACGAAACTTACAACCGATTCTATGGCGAGAAACTTCTTCGGCACCAATGAGAACTTATCAACTTAATACGGTGACGTACGGAACCGCGTCAGCACCTTATCTCAGCATGCGTTGCCTACGCGAACTAGGTCTCAAATGCCAAAATGAAATGGCAGCTAGAACAATAATACTACATGATTTCTATGTCGACGACCTAACTACCGGCGATGATTGCAAAGATAATTTAACAAAAACGTGAAGAAGTCTCTGACACATGTATGTCGGGATGTTTTCCATTAAGAAAATGGATTTTCAATTCACCAGATATTGCTCCAACCGTACTAAGCACTACAGAGACAACCAAGCATCTCTCGCTAGATGAACAGTACTCTAGCAAGACTCTCGGGTTAGGATGGAGGAATAAGGAGGACAAACTACATTTCACATCAGAATTGAAAAATATTTGTACAACGAGTGCTACGAAGCGCGAAATCTTATCAATCACTTCTTAAATTTATGATCCTTTAGGACTGCTAAGTCCAGCCGTTATTTCAGCCAAAATACTGTTACAAACACTTTGGCTCTGAAAATTGGATTGGGACGATCCATTGCCTCAAGACCTTGTCTGAAGTTGGGAAAAATTTGTGAATTCTCTTACTGTTTTATCAAATATCTTCATTCCCAGACACGTGATCGGCCAAGATCCAAAGCAAATAGAATTGCATATTTTCACCGACGACAGTGAAAAGGCGTACGGATCATGTGCGTATGTACGCACAGTAAACACAACCATAACCACAAGTAATAACGATAAACCTATTATGCTCAAAAACTCGCGTGGCACCAATCAAACCACTTACCATTCCGCGATTAGAGCTCTGCGGAGTGCTTGTGGGCGCTCGGTTATTAAATAAAATTAAAAAGTCCTTGCGTACTTCTTTCACTAGAACAATGATCTGGACGGATTCCACCATTGTGTTAGGGTGGTTGAACGTTTTTAACTACGACAACGGAGGCTCTGAAAATTCCGCTAGAGTTACCCGAGATCAAATCCACTTCAATTACAAGCAATGTTTTGTTCACGTCCCTCTTCTCTAATATCACAAATGAATCGACGGTCGACTTTGCCAAATTTTCTTCGTTCAAGAAACTTCAATGCGTATACAGTTATGTATTGCGGTTCATACACAATTCGTGACAAAGAGGGGTGCAAGCTGACAGACGTACAAAGCTAGATAGACTCCCGGTCTATCTTTAAATGAGCTTAACAATTGTTTAAAAGTATTAGTTAAAATAGTACAAAAACAATCTTTTCCCGAGGAATATAACGCCTGTATCAACAAATCGTCTATAAGACCAGCTCGTAACTTGTCAATGCTAAGTTTATTCATGGATAATGATCAAATTATCAGAGTTGGCGGCAGACTTTTTATTATGTAGCAAGCATCACTTTACCCACCTTTTGTTTCGACAGGAGCACCTCAAGCTTTTACATGCGGGGTCCCAATTGTTGTTGGCTAATACACGTGAAAATTGGTGGACTCTTGATGGCAGAAACTTAGCTAGAAAAACTGTCCATCAATGTGTAACCTGTAGTCGTATGTCAGGTAGAACATTACAGCCCATTATGGGAAATTTACCAAGGGAAAGGTTGGAACCTGGTTTCCCTTTTCTGTATTGTGGGGTAGATTACGCCGGACCTCTGTTTATGTTAAACAAAAAAGGCAGAAGAGCCCAGTTAGAGAAATGCTATCTTTGCTTATTTATTTGTTTTTCCACGCGAGCTGTACATTTAGAGCTTGTCACAAGTCTCACATCCGAAGGCTACATTTTAGCCTTAAAAAGATTTATTGCTCGCAGGGGAAAACCCATTCAAATAGTTTCTGACCATGGCAAAAACTTTGTAGGAGCAGCCAGAGAATTCCATTGAATTTAAATTTATACCACCATACGCTCCTCATTTTGGCGGTTTACAAGAGGCTGGGGTCAAGTCCTGCAAGAACCATCTCACTCGAGTACTAGGCAAATCAAATTTAACGTACCAGGAATTCAGTACGGTTTTGGCTCAAATAGAAGCTGTCCTGAATTCCCGTCCCATGCATCCATTATCAACAGACCCAAATGATCTACAACCTCTCACCCCGGCGCATTTTATACTGGGACGACCACTCACAGCACCTGCAGAGCCTTACATTCTGGATCCTAAGCGGCTGGCCTTATCTCGCTATGGCCTTATCAGCGATTCGAACAGATAAGGTCTCACTTCTGGAAGAGGTGGTCAAAGGAATACGTCGCGGAATTGCAGCAAAGAACAAAATGGAAGGTTTCAAGCAAGGATTTGCAGCCTAATTAAATGGTGGTGATCAAGGAGGAGAACTTGCCGCCCCTCAAATGGCGGTTAGGCAGAATAAAATCAGTTTTCCCAGGATCGGACGGTGTGTCCAGAGTAGCTGACATCCGAACAGCTAATGGTACAATCAGGAGGGCATTCTCCAAGATCTGCCCTTTACCTTGTGCACCTGAAGACATCTGTGGACCTTGATCAATAGAGCAATCAACGTTCTGTTGAAGGTTCCAGATACCTTCAACGGGGGGGGAGTATATTTACGCATGTGAACGCCACCTCTGGTAATCAATACCATTAATATGTACAATCATTAGTTTTAAGAAACTGTAAAATGTGACTTTCTCGCTAGAGGGCGAGCGGGCGATTTATACCTAAATCCCTGCTTAATCCTTACTCGTTTTTCGACTTTTGATACACCAACACGTTTATAAGATAATTCTAAACATCCACAATACAATATTGATCAAACATTCTCTACGGCGAGACGAGTCACATTCAAGCAAACAAAGTGTGAAAGTACCAAATAATACCCGCACAAATCACGATGATATTTTTCTAAGAGTTTCTTTAATCAATTTTCAATATTTGAAAAAATGTTATTAATCATTATCTAGCTATTAAGCTATGCTGGTTCTCTTTTTTTCTTTTCTATAGTATTAAGCACTTGAAAATTACAGTCTTACTTATTCGGCCGTACCCCTGAATTTCAGCATTACTCAAAATTAATATTTCGGGATATTTATTGGGATCGCGTTCATTACTGGAGCATATTCTAATAGAATCACAACGCCGAAGTTCTTTTCTTCCTACAAACAATGGGTATAAAAGGTGAAGAGAATTCGAGGAGCATTCATCATTTAACAACTATCTCTAATACACCTATATAATCTAAAAAACGAACTGACAGATTCTGTTAATTAATTCACAATATTGTTCCATGGATGAATATTGCAAGCATTTTTAAAAAGCTGCACTTACACGACCAACTAAAATGCCAAAAAACAATAATCAATATTAAAATGTATGAAAGCATATTATAATAAAACTAGTATTTGTTTAATTTATGAGCACAATTTTATTTTGATTTTGATATTTTTATTTTTTAAAATCGCTTCACCATCCGAGAAAAAACAATGAACGAGCAAGGAGTCCCGACAGAAAAAACTAAAATAACAAATGGATAAATATTAAAAAGTATTATAATATATAAATATGTTTTAAAAAAATCAGATGAATTTGTAACTTTTTGTACATATATCTCATTTATTAATAAATATAAAATATCTACATTAAAATTTTAATAAAATAATTAATTTAAATAATAACTAGGTTATAGTTCTTTCTTGCATATTTGAATTGTATGGAATGAATGTTGATTTTATTATCAGTTCGGCGCTTGGCCTCGCTGTTCTTTAATCTTCGTCCATTTTCATTCATATTTATCTTCACCGTTTTATTTCTATTCTAATTATTTTATTTTAGCTTCTGCTCCAGGACTCCAGGTTGCCTGCCCTTGCTGTTTATAAAACCTTCCACTGCAGGATGTCTGACGTCTCCACTTCAGGTATTTTATAGGAATTTTATAATTGGACTCAGGTACTTGAACAAATTTTGTTAAGCACATGGAATAAGGGAAGATAAGGGTGTTACAAACTACGCACTCCTTATCACCGGTGTAAATTAACGAATACCTCCAAATTTAACAAAGAAAATTACAAAATCTGAATGCAACAAAAATAAACCGGTTAGATTCATTAAAACATTGTATAGATCAGGATGATTTAAAATTTTGTTTGATTCGTATTTGGTTGCTTTGTGTTTTATTCCAAAAACGTTTATGTATATATATATATATATATATATATATACATTCAACTTTGTGCTATTTTTTACGCTTAATTGAGAATAACGAGAAAAAGGTAAACATATATTGTGTACTTTTTTTGAGTTTTATTATTTAATTTGATCAACGAAATTAATTAATAAATATAATTATTATTATTATTACCCGAGCCATACGCAAAGCCTGGTAATTAGCTATGCAGCATATTTTTTTTAAATTCCCTGTTTTTGAGTTTTCTGACAGCACTGAAACATATTTAATTATTTTTAAATTATAGAAATAAAATTTTGTAGGTATTTCATTATAAATGGATATTGAATTGATCCACATTTTATACACTTGCATTGCATAGTTTCATGAATTAAGATGTGGATTAGATTTTACGTTTATAAAATGAAGGTTTTCCAATAAATTGATTTAACCATCATTAGCTATTTGGTTTTGCATAAATTTTTAGTTAATATATAAATAACTAAGCATTTTGTTTGATGTATTTCTGAAGTTAATTTGCCTAGTCTGATTGATTAAAATTCCACGCATCTCACGATGAAAAAAATATCTAAAATTTTAATATGAAAAACCTGGTTTCAGATCTTCTCACATATTACAAGCATATTTTTGGTGCGTAAACCGAAAAGAAAAGGTGCGTAAGTAGTTCCCTTGTACTGTTCTGTATTCTGAATTAAAAAGCGTAGTAAATATTTGCGGCGAATTCTTTTAATTGTAATCAATTAATACCATAATTTATATATTTAGTTTTTTAATATTTCATTCTGAATTTGATGGTATATAATAAAACCCTTCAAAAATAAAATTGGACATAACTGCTATGATATTATTTGATCATTTTTATCAATTAAATTTATAATAAATGTGAAAGTGTAGAGCTCTTTAAATTGAAAAGCAATGGAAGTGTTTACTTTAATATATTATTACATAAATTTTAGGTACTAAATACACTTAGATAATCCGTTCAAAGGTGCATTCGTAATTTTGAAGACGCTTTCCAGTGCATTTGAGTTTCAAAAGATATTTTTTTTTTAGAAAAATAATATTTGTTTAAAATTACTTCATGCATTTAATCAACGGGCATGGATCAAAAAACACACCCCTCCACAAGTAAACTCTCACCCTCAACCGCATTCATACATACTTAATTTATTTCTTAGGTCACCTCTTAAGAAAGTTAAAAAAGACCCTAATGAAAAATGTGGTTATACTAAATACACGTAGATAATCCGTTTTAAGGTGCATTCGTAATTTTGAAGACGTTTTCCAGTGCATTTGAGTTTCAAAATATATTTTTCAGGACATAAAATTCAAAAGACATTTTTCAGTGTATTAGTGATTTAGACAACATTTTACAGTCTAGTACTGAGCGTAATAATGGAAACACCCCCAAAAGAGCACTTTTGTAATTTTTTAAAATAATTTACATAAATGATTAGTATATTATTGATTTTTGTGAAGACCGTCTCACAGGAAGTACGATTTTGCATATACAGGTTTGATTGATTGATAATAATTAAGTACTATTTTTCATGTGCTATAATTATATTATATTATATTTGACTACACCACATACTTTAAAAAATCTTTTTGTATAATTTATAGCATGTTTTGTAGACATTCCTAAGAAAAGTTCTTTGTGTGGCCGTTTATCATTATTATTTGTCAGTGGATGTCTCGAATTTCTTTAATGTGATACACAAAAGCAAACGATTAATTTTAATGTTTAGTATTAAAAAGATTTTTTTATTCTGTTTGTGCATCACCGATAACTGTTTATAATACATCCAATAACATATTTTATTATTTCTCGCTTGAACTTATTCATAAATTATCAATTTAATATTAAAACTTCAATTATTTAATTGACCATGTGATTACGATTTTTTTTAATAATGAATGTTTTTTCTTTAGAAGGAATTGAATATATTTATATTCTACTTTCAACAAGGATTATTTTTTGAGTCAAATAAAACCTCGTTATTTTGTACCTGTGTGGTTTTTCATTTATGTACTTTAATCATAAAGTTTTACAATTAAATTAGACTGCCACGAATGTTACAGTGAAGCCTTTCATCAACTCCAGGATCATTCCTGGACTCGAAAACAAAGTGGCTGTTTATATTATTGGACATTTGCAATTTCGAGAGGTGCCTCTTGGCTCGAGCCGGCACTGGCCTGCAGAGGAGCGCAGTTCGGTGCTTCTCCTGCCATTTCAGTATTCTTATTCTCTTTGTCAGCAGCTGGGTTGTAGACAAATTGCCATTTTCAAAATCTAACAACGCAGATATTCCCCTTCCGGTTAACCACCTTGTGGTCCAGTGGTAAACATACCGACTAAAAGTTTTCGGGATTTTCACAGTGATATAAATGTTTCACTCAAAATTTTGAATTGAGAGACGCTTTGATTGTTTCTTTGAAAATGATTAAAGTTAATAATGCAGATATGTCTCTACTACTCGACCGTGTGGTAGCCTAGAAGTAAACATTCCAACTTAAGCTTCCCAGGTTCTGAAAATAAGACTGAGTAATTGAAAATATCTAGATGCAAAACTTTGTTATCAGCTGATACATTGAGAGTCACGTTGATGATAAGAATAAACTCATCATAATACAATAAATTGGTAAGAAATCACATGAGTGTTATTAAACTGTTTACATTTGTAAACTGATTTTATATATACTGAGCAAACATGAGTGAAAAATACGGATTTATTGTGTATTAACAAACAATCATAAAAACACTTTTTACATATGTAGAATTTAGGAGAAAATTACATCTTCGTAAAGTTTATGAACTGTGATGGTATTGTAAAGAATCAAAGTGCTTTCCTTTGAGTGGAAGTCATAAAGTTTGCACATAAAGCTCATGACCGTTTTAAAAGTTCTCTCTGCATGTCCGATGCTTGCTCGTTTGATAACCCTGATAGCCAGACCAATATGCAGGGGCGGAATGTGACTAATACACCAGTAACCCTGATAGCCCAGCTTTATGTACGGTTATCCTATTGTGTCTCAGTGTATTCAGGAGAATGTGTATGAAATATTTACGGAAACAGATAATTATATTTTTATAAAATTCATTCGAATTCGAAAAGGATATTAATTTATATAATTGAAGAAAAATTTCATGTACCTAGGACTTAAGATACTGTATCGATTTCATTACATAAATAGTTATACAACCACGCAGAAATATAACAGTCTCCAACGGCTCCCGGGGCACCCTATAATACAAGAAGAAACGCCAAGTAGTCAAAAAACATACCCGGGGGTGATCATTGCACCCTCCTGTCCTTCTTAGATATTTATTACACATAAAAACATGCGAATAAAGGGTTTTTCCCACACATTTTCTCTGCCTAACACAATATCACAACCATAGTAAATCATGTAACCTAAGTCACACATTGAAAGCCCCAAAACCTGGGGATAGCCAAACACTAAACCAAAACATTAGTTATAAAATCTATTGTAATACACCTAATGAAAAATAAAAGAAATTTGAAATTTAATAATTTTTTTTTTTTACGCAGAATCGTACAATGTCTTGAAACTTGTACGTGAAAATTAGATATGAAGCATAAGTACTTTCATTGAACCTGGAAAGTTTATAACATGAGCATAATTCTTCACATGGATTTGAACCCGGGACCGCCAGTGTCAATGGTGGTCAGTAAGACCTTCTCTGATGCTAATGTCTTTTGTGTTTCAACAATAAATACAACTGAAGATCAAACCGGCAAAGAGAAATGAGTAATCGGTATATATGCCGAAATTGCTTCACCGAGCAAGGAGTCCCGACGGAAAAAACAAAAATAACAAATGGATAAATATTAAAAATTATTATAATACATGAATATGTTTTAAAAAAATCAGATGAATTTGTAACTTTTTGTACATATATCTCATTTATTAATAAATATAAAATATCTACATTAAATAAAAGAATTAATTTAAACCTAGAAATTTAAATACTTACTAGGTAATAGGTCTTTCATGCATATTTGAATTGTAAGAATATAACAAATGAATGTTGATTTTCAGTTCAGTAAGCAGTTCGGCGCCTGCCAGCGCGGCCGCTAGACGTTTTTATCATCCGTTTCGACTTCAAGTTAATATACATCGCGGTCAGAATCAAATATTTAATATCTAAGCTCATATATTGCATATGTAAGCTTTTTTAATCGATTGATATTTATATTTCCAGTTTGCAAACATCGGGTGCCAGTCCTCGCAGTCCATCTTACATGTTGTGTCGGATCGGGACGCGCCCTTCAAAGGCGCCGCGCAACCCAGGGAGCCGCCGATTGCGCCTCTGCTGGCCGCGCAGGCAGCCCTTCAAAGGCGCCGCGCAACCCTGGGAGCCGCCGATTGCGCCTCTGCTGGCCGCGCAGGCAGCCCTTCAAAGGCGCCGCGCAACCCAGGGAGCCGCCGATTGCGCCTCTGCTGGGCGCGCAGGCAGCCCTTCAAAGGCGCCGCGGAACCCTGGGAGCCGCCGATTGCGCCTCTGCTGGCCGCGCAGGCAGCCCGCGACGTCCTGCCGCCTATTGGACTGGCGGATCGGGACGCGCCCTTCAAAGGCGCCGCGCAACCCAGGGAGCCGCCGATTGCGCCTCTGCTGGCCGCGCAGGCAGCCCTTCAAAGGCGCCGCGCAACCCTGGGAGCCGCCGATTGCGCCTCTGCTGGCCGCGCAGGCAGCCCTTCAAAGGCGCCGCGCAACCCAGGGAGCCGCCGATTGCGCCTCTGCTGGGCGCGCAGGCAGCCCTTCAAAGGCGCCGCGGAACCCTGGGAGCCGCCGATTGCGCCTCTGCTGGCCGCGCAGGCAGCCCTTCAAAGGCGCCGCGCAACCCAGGGAGCCGCCGATTGCGCCTCTGCTGGGCGCGCAGGCAGCCCTTCAAAGGCGCCGCGGAACCCTGGGAGCCGCCGATTGCGCCTCTGCTGGCCGCGCAGGCAGCCCTTCAAAGGCGCCGCGCAACCCAGGGAGCCGCCGATTGCGCCTCTGCTGGGCGCGCAGGCAGCCCTTCAAAGGCGCCGCGCAACCCTGGGAGCCGCCGATTGCGCCTCTGCTGGCCGCGCAAGCAGCCCTTCAAAGGCGCCGCGCAACCCAGGGAGCCGCCGATTGCGCCTCTGCTGGGCGCGCAGGCAGCCCTTCAAAGGCGCCGCGCAACCCTGGGAGCCGCCGATTGCGCCTCTGCTGGCCGCGCAGGCAGCCCTTCAAAGGCGCCGCGCAACCCAGGGAGCCGCCGATTGCGCCTCTGCTGGGCGCGCAGGCAGCCCTTCAAAGGCGCCGCGGAACCCTGGGAGCCGCCGATTGCGCCTCTGCTGGCCGCGCAGGCAGCCCTTCAAAGGCGCCGCGCAACCCAGGGAGCCGCCGATTGCGCCTCTGCTGGGCGCGCAGGCAGCCCTTCAAAGGCGCCGCGGAACCCTGGGAGCCGCCGATTGCGCCTCTGCTGGCCGCGCAGGCAGCCCGCGACGTCCTGCCGCCTATTGGACTGGCGGATCGGGACGCGCCCTTCAAAGGCGCCGCGCAACCCTGGGAGCTGCCGATTGCGCCTCTGCTGGCCGCGCAGGCAGCCCTTCAAAGGCGCCGCGCAACCCTGGGAGCCGCCGATTGCCAATTTGCGATTGCGATGGCAATTGCCGCATCCAGACTGCCTACTCCAGGACGCCTGCCCTTGCCGCCACCTGACGTCTCAACTTCAGGCTGCCTGTCCATGCCGCCATCCCACTTCGCATCTTTACGGTTGCCTGCCCTTGCTGTTTATAAAACCTTTTATTTCAGGATGTCTGACGTCTCTACTTCAGGTATTTTTAATTAAATATTTTTTTTATAAATTTTTTTTATTTCGTTTCATTCGTTTTTATTTTGTTTCGATGCTTTCCGTTTCGTTCCGTTCCGTTATAGTTGCGTCGCATTTTCACTGCCATATCTTTTTTCAGCCTATCCTACTCCAGGACGCCTGCCCTTGCTGCCTCCTCACGACTCAACTTCAGGATTCCTGACCATGGCGCCATCCCACATCGCATCTTTACGGTTGTCTGCTCTTGCTGCCCATATTTCCAATAAAATGTGATAGTTGTAATTGTTAAAAATTTTCATTTTACGTGTTATAGTAAATAGTGTATTTTTTAATTCTTCAACCTACTATTTATTAATAAATTGTTCTATCATGCTAATTTCGTGTTTTTTATTTATTAATTTTAGTTATAAACTATTATTCTTTCTTTTTATTTTAATCTTAAATATAATTATAATTCTAGTTTTATTCCTAAAGGTTTTAAAGTCAATCAGATAATAAATAAATATTTCGAAATTAACACCGCGCGGGCATGACTCGCAAACTTTCAAAGAACTCATTGGAGTAAATCAATTAAAATGCATTTTATATTACCTTTAAAGTAACTATTAAAATGATCAGTGTTTTTGGACGGGAGATATATAATTGTAATTTCAAAAAACAATTTTTTTTCATCATTGCCAATACTTTAGAATCCTGGTGGTATTATTTCTTGAATAATGATATTTTATTAAATAAAGCATAATACTTGTTCAGGACAAGACGTGTTTGAATTGATTTTTATTTAAAATGGTGTCATAGTCATTCATTATTTTTTAATAATAGCACATCAGACATTTTAAAGATAATTCAATAAGTAATTATAGTTCTCGAAACCATTTGGGCTAATCATGTCATGTTATGGGAATACAAAACGCAGAATTACTATTTTGAAGAGTGTGATTAATTATTGTTACTTTTATTATGAAAAATATCATTAAATATAATTTTAATTTTTATAATAAATAAATATTTGCGCTCCGTTTGTTTGAAAGCGAAATAAACACCTAAGAATAAAAATAATTTAAAAAATCCCACACATCCACACCCCAAAAATAATTTAAAAAAAACAACACATTACATACTTTTCAGTATTAAGAAAGGATTCTATTCGGAGAGATTTCCCTTTCGATAGCAGTTTTCAAGACACCGATGACCTCTTCTTACGTAATTGTATCCTCTGCTCCGAGTGCTTCTCCTCAGAGGAAGTTGGTGACCATTTCAATGAACATATGTATTTTCTTACTCATTTGGCTGTAACCTCGATTACCAGCCACTGCCATAAAATACGTACCCATTTAAGTGTTCTCCTTTTATTTTCTTTTGATTCTACCAAGGGAAATTAGCTGCAATAGGCTACAATTATTATTTTTAAATATAGCCATATCACCTTACGATTTTTTACCATCGTCAGGGGTTCACTTTCTTTACACATTCTGTGCATGACTCTCTCGTTTGTATGGCAGGCATCCTGTTGTATTTTAAGGGTTCTCCTATATAGCCACATTTCAAATGCCTCAATTTTTCGCAACGGTCTCAATTCCCTAAAGAAGAACCGAGACAACACATCATTTGGTGGATCGCGAACGTGATTATATATAATTTCAAAATCAATTTTTGTACGATTCAATTGTGCGTTTTATGTATTGAGGCAAGAAATGTTCTCACACTGCTTTGTTTTTCTAGAAAATTTTATATTATAATTGCAAAAACAAGCGATTTAACGGAAGTTAGTAATCTTATGTGCATGAGGTAATTGTCAGTTATAGATTCTATGTTACTTCAAATCAACAAAAGACACAACACTTTACTTCATTCTGCGAAAGAACGAGAGAACACTAACAAGTCTCCGGAAGATCGATCGGTCGTAAAGACTGACGTCTCAACCACACTCAATTCAATCTCAAAAATTAATGAAACCCCAAGCTTCTCAAACTTTAGCACGCTGAGTCAAGTAATATTATCCACTGCTCTAATATATGTGCGTGGTGAAGATAATGAATATTGCAAGGCTAGGGCACTACTAGACAGTGGCAGTCAACACTGCCTTATATCGGCATTCTTATGCAAGAAATTAAAAGTAAAATCAATACAGTCCACAATATTATCGATTACAGGAGTAGGTCATTCAACCCAAACGGCTACTCAAATTTGTGAAAGCTCTAAATGGGAACTTTTCTCAACAAATTATGTGCATAGTTTTACCAAAGCTAACATCAACAATACCTCCGGTTGGTATCAACAAAAATAGTTTGAACATACCGCAACAGATCAAACTCGCAGATCCTACTTTCCATTCGCCATCGCAGGCGGACATAATAATAGGAGCAGATTACTTCTGGGATTTGTTGCTAACCAGAAGTATTCGCTTAACAAACGGTCCTTATTTACAGGAAACCAAGTTGGGCTGGATCATATCTGGACCCATTCACAATCACTTCAGTAAAAATACAACTGAAACGCAATGCAATCTTATTCAATCCATTACAATAGATGAACAATTAAAAAAATTTTGGGAGATAGAAGAATTACACCCTTTTAACTCAACACTCACATGCGAAGATCGTGCATGTGAACACATTTTCGTATCCACACATCAGAGATCAACAAACGGTCATTTTACGGTTCAAATTCCGTTTAAAGAATCCACATCGGACTTAGGAGAAAGCTATAACATAGCACGAAGTCGTTTTTTGTCATGAGAGAAAACTAGATAAGTCACCGGTATACAAACAACTATATTGCAATTTTATGCAGGAGTATCTGGCACTAGGCCACATGACTAAAGTAAAGGAGTACAATTCACCTCATTATTCTCTACCTCACCATGGAGTATTACGAGAAAACAGTCTTACCACCAAATTACGCGTAGTTTTCAATGCGAGCCAAGTAACTACGTCAGGGAAGTCATTAAATGACATTCAGATGGCAGGTCCGCCATTACAAAATGACTCGTTCGCAATACTATTAAGATTCCGTCAATATAAATTCGTGGCCTGCGCAGATATAGAGAAGTTCTTCAGACAGTCTCTAATACAAACCGACCAACGAAACTTACAACCGATTCTATGGCGAGAAACTTCTTCGGCACCAATGAGAACTTATCAACTTAATACGGTGACGTACGGAACCGCGTCAGCACCTTATCTCAGCATGCGTTGCCTACGCGAACTAGGTCTCAAATGCCAAAATGAAATGGCAGCTAGAACAATAAATACTACATGATTTCTATGTCGACGACCTAACTACCGGCGATGATTGCAAAGATAATTTAACAAAAACGTGAAGAAGTCTCTGACACATGTATGTCGGGATGTTTTCCATTAAGAAAATGGATTTTCAATTCACCAGATATTGCTCCAACCGTACTAAGCACTACAGAGACAACCAAGCATCTCTCGCTAGATGAACAGTACTCTAGCAAGACTCTCGGGTTAGGATGGAGGAATAAGGAGGACAAACTACATTTCACATCAGAATTGAAAAATATTTGTACAACGAGTGCTACGAAGCGCGAAATCTTATCAATCACTTCTTAAATTTATGATCCTTTAGGACTGCTAAGTCCAGCCGTTATTTCAGCCAAAATACTGTTACAAACACTTTGGCTCTGAAAATTGGATTGGGACGATCCATTGCCTCAAGACCTTGTCTGAAGTTGGGAAAAATTTGTGAATTCTCTTACTGTTTTATCAAATATCTTCATTCCCAGACACGTGATCGGCCAAGATCCAAAGCAAATAGAATTGCATATTTTCACCGACGACAGTGAAAAGGCGTACGGATCATGTGCGTATGTACGCACAGTAAACACAACCATAACCACAAGTAATAACGATAAACCTATTATGCTCAAAAACTCGCGTGGCACCAATCAAACCACTTACCATTCCGCGATTAGAGCTCTGCGGAGTGCTTGTGGGCGCTCGGTTATTAAATAAAATTAAAAAGTCCTTGCGTACTTCTTTCACTAGAACAATGATCTGGACGGATTCCACCATTGTGTTAGGGTGGTTGAACGTTTTTAACTACGACAACGGAGGCTCTGGAAATTCCGCTAGAGTTACCCGAGATCAAATCCACTTCAATTACAAGCAATGTTTTGTTCACGTCCCTCTTCTCTAATATCACAAATGAATCGACGGTCGACTTTGCCAAATTTTCTTCGTTCAAGAAACTTCAATGCGTATACAGTTATGTATTGCGGTTCATACACAATTCGTGACAAAGAGGGGTGCAAGCTGACAGACGTACAAAGCTAGATAGACTCCCGGTCTATCTTTAAATGAGCTTAACAATTGTTTAAAAGTATTAGTTAAAATAGTACAAAAACAATCTTTTCCCGAGGAATATAACGCCTGTATCAACAAATCGTCTATAAGACCAGCTCGTAACTTGTCAATGCTAAGTTTATTCATGGATAATGATCAAATTATCAGAGTTGGCGGCAGACTTTTTATTATGTAGCAAGCATCACTTTACCCACCTTTTGTTTCGACAGGAGCACCTCAAGCTTTTACATGCGGGGTCCCAATTGTTGTTGGCTAATACACGTGAAAATTGGTGGACTCTTAATGGCAGAAACTTAGCTAGAAAAACTGTCCATCATTGTGTAACCTGTAGTAGTATGTCAGGTAGAACATTACAGCCCATTATGGGAAATTTACCAAGGGAAAGGTTGGAACCTGGTTTCCCTTTTCTGTATTGTGGGGTAGATTACGCCGGACCTCTGTTTATGTTAAACAAAAAAGGCAGAAGAGCCCAGTTAGAGAAATGCTATCTTTGCTTATTTTAATTTGTTTTTCCACGCGAGCTGTACATTTAGAGCTTGTCACAAGTCTCACATCCGAAGGCTACATTTTAGCCTTAAAAAGATTTATTGCTCGCAGGGGAAAACCCATTCAAATAATTTCTGACCATGGCAAAAACTTTGTAGAAGCAGCCAGAGAATTCCATTGAATTTAAATTTATACCACCATACGCTCCTCATTTTGGCGGTTTATGGGAGGCTGGGGTCAAGTCCTGCAAGCACCATCTCACTCGAGTACTAGGCAAATCAAATTTAACGTACCAGGAATTCAGTACGGTTTTGGCTCAAATAGAAGCTGTCCTGAATTCCCGTCCCATTCATCCATTATCAACAGACCCAAATGATCTACAACCTCTCACCCCGGCGCATTTTATACTGGGACGACCACTCACAGCACCTGCAGAGCCTTACATTCTGGATCCTAAGCGGCCGGCCTTATCTAGCTATGGCCTTATCAGCGATTCGAACAGATAAGGTCTCACTTCTGGAAGAGGTGGTCAAAGGAATACGTCGCGGAATTGCAGCAAAGAACAAAATGGAAGGTTTCAAGCAAGGATTTGCAGCCTAATTCAATGGTGGTGATCAAGGAGGAGAACTTGCCGCCCCCTCAAATGGCGGTTAGGTAAATAAAAATATATTTTATTAGGAAGAAGGAATGTATCAAACTTTTGCATTTAAATTTTTTCGATTAGTGCTTTGGATTTTTCGCAAAACGGACTAGAAAATGATCAAAAAAACTCGATTATGTGGACTAGGCCCTTCCGCAAATTGATGTTGTGTTTGCGTATCATCTTCATCCAACAACGCTTACGGATTGGCGTCCTCAGAAATAGATATAATATAACAAATTATATGCAGGCGCGGAATTGTGCGTGGGGGGGGGGGGGGGCTTTTTTCGTGACATTTCGCGCGAACATATTTATATGCGACCCGCGCTCTAGTACTAGTCGACCAAAGACGACTTAACATGCGACCCGCAAACAATGTGTTAATAAATAATTTACAGAAATAAAATTGGTGTAATTATAACTATTATGTCAAAGGGGGCGTTTTGAATTTTTTTTCTTGTCAAGGGGGCGGTGGTCAATAAAAGGTTGAGAACCTCTGATATAGACCATAAACGACAACAAATATGAAAAGCTAAATCCCTAGGAGACACAAACATTATTATTATCCTTGCTATTTGGCTAATTATACCTGCTGTTTGAATACGGAGTATTACAAATTAAATCGTCTGTTGAAGACGACCACATACAACCCTGTATTGCAGAAAAGTTTTACCATACTTTAAATATTTACACATTTTCTTTAAAACGAATTAATTTTATTTCATTAAATATTTTTGTTTTATAATTTTTTGCCAAATAATTTCATGTTTAAGCAATAAATAAATTCTAGCGGGTCGTAAAGACAGTCGCCAGCATTGTAAACAATAACACCAGAGAGACACTCAGAGCTCCTGCTCCGTTATACTTTGCATCCAACCAGGTTTCTAAATGGCCAGCGTTGTCTTGAGCCCATTTGTAATCATTTCTAGCATTCTCGATTGCTGACATTCCAGATTCATATTCATTTATGCTTAATATATTCCTCACGGTTCTCAAGTAACCCTTGAACTAAAATAAAAATATTTTATTAAATGTGATTCATATCATTGAAACATGGATAATAGTGAATTATTTATTGTTACCCTGTCTAACTGTCCATTTGACATTCGTGCTGCCATATTATTGAAAACGGCTTCTATATTGGCGACGGTGTAGCTGGAAAAAAGTATACGAGCAGTTATAAAATCATAATATAAACAAGCTAGTCCATAAAATATGTAAATGATTATTTCAAAATATATATTTCTTACTATTTTTTCATTCTTGGCAGATTGTTTTGGACAAAGAGAAATACAAATTCAGTGTTGGCGTCATTCCCATATAAAACCGAATTGAATGCAGTCATAATATCTTGTTTGCGAATTCCAGAATCGGAGGTGATTGTGTGTTCCAGGTATCTGTAACCGTAGACTTTATATATTATGTCTATATTAAGCATTTTTAGAAAATAACCCTGTGTCATGTTTAATGTACAAAGATATGAAACCCTTATTAATATATCATCTTGTTCTATCTCTTAAACTACCTCAAAATATGTCTATTTTCTTTAGACTTAGAATTAGACTATTTTCCCCAGCAAGAAAAGTTTTAAATTGATTTAGATTAATTTTTCAAAGTTTATTATATTTAATATTTTTGACTAAGAACACTCTAATATTTTTATTGAAAGAAATATTTAATGATGTGAATTTTAGGTATTGTTAATCTGATTGGTGCTCTTAGTTGAGACCCGAATGCAATGAGAATACTACTTTCCATAATATGTTGCTTGATGCGATCTACTAAAACGTCTCTTCTTATTTAAATGCTAGGTGCATATGCCATTTGCTATTTATAAATTAATTTTCACTTACTCGTAAACAGATTTTGCTTTGCTTGTGCAGCCTAGGGCTCCCAGTATAACGATCTTGTCATTTACAACATTTTGTTTGGTGTGCATATCCCAGAGCACTGTGAAGTCGCTTTCATTACCGTGGCGCAGAGCATTACAATACACATGCTCACGAAGATTAGGATTTATTCTGCAAAAGAGATTTTCCCCTCTATAAGATATTCACAATTTCGTAAAATATTAACAAAAAGACATTACGATAAAATAGGTATGTACTGAGTTGAGTTGACTTTTAATTCAATAAACAGATGGATGGACTCATCAATGCATTTCTGATGACCGAGTTGGCAAGCGAGGGATAAAGTTGATGCTCGGAAAAGTTTCTGTAAATGAGAGTCTTCTGTTCTTTCCGACAGTCCAATATCTTTTACCACTTTTTCCATAAGTTTGTTGAGATGCACCTGAAAAATATCTTATTTCTTAAAAGGATATTTATAATAACTATTTAGCTACAATTCATGTGCTAATGTAAGATGTTCAGTTTATTGGATTAGAGTGCATCAGTAACGGTTGCCATGCCTTTACACAAACCCTAAAACTAGATTGCCTGACTAGAAGTTTCCCATCTAACATTTAGCTATCAAATTTTTTTAAATAACGAAGTTCATTCACGCAGTTTGCTCGTACGTGCATTAAAATCTGTTCTTTTACTGCCATATTACAAACTTTACAATATTTTAAAATAGATTGTTAGTTGTTTTCTATTTTGTGAATAACTAACAATGAGTAATATTTCAACATTTTCCTCACATTGATTTTGTTCAAGATACTCAAGTGCCTAGAAAATTGCTGTCTTAAAAATGAAAATCCTGAATATGCTGCTGTCCAAGGAGCATAGTCTGTTTCAAACTCCAGAAATTGGATAATTGTAAACATTTCATTGTAATATATTATTTTTTCTCTGGCCAAATTGAATGCATCATCAACTATCTGAAATCAAAAGGTTTCTTGATATGAATATTGTTTTCACATATTATTATTTCAGATTATTGTAAAACACAAACACTTTATACCTGTGCTCTGTTGAGAGTATCTATTTTTGTTCTGTCTTCACTCTTCAAGACATCAGCTAACATCGCCCATGAATGAAGATCGTAGTTTACCCTGTAAAACCCTAAAAAACGTTTTATTTTTTTTTTAAAAAGCTTCATTTATACAATTTCATATATTTATGCAGTAATTTGATAAATGATTTGCCTGTTTGCTGCTTATTAAATACAACCCATTCGTGTCCTTTTTTCCCTTTATTTTTTGTAATATTTTTTGTATTCATTATAAAATTAGGCTTTGTATCGTTAAAGAATGGACTTGTTTCGGTTGCAAAGCTTATTGGGATTTGGTACAGTGTTTTGGATGGAACTTCTCCATACTTTAAAAACCTTTCCTTTAATAAAAAAATGTTATTTTATAGTAACTTCAATATCAAAAGAACAGTTATAAAGAAAAGTATAATTTTATACCTGAGATATTATCATGTCTCCAGAATCATAATCAATTTTAACAGTGACGAGTGGATAGCCTGCATTGGTTGTCCAAGAACTCATTACGTCATTTACATTGGAACCTTCATAGTCTGCAAGTGAGTCGTGAAAATCTGATGCATTTTGAAGGGCATTAAAAAGAAATTCAGGTGTAGTTGTTTTGTTCGCTCTGAAATTATTAATTAAAAATATAATTCGGAGCATTTTTAATAAGAAGAAAACTTACTGTCAACATACTGTTAATAGGGTGAAACAATTTATTTAAACATGAACCATATCAAAAATAATATCTCAAAAATTAACAAAAAACCATGTGATCATAATAACAAACCTAGTGTTGAGATATAAATTAAGAGCTCCTTTAAAGGTAGAGACTCCAATCCAATGCTGCATCATCCTGATAATGGCAGATCCTTTATTGTAGGAAATTGTCCCGAATTGACCCTTAACTTCTGCAGGGGTGTACACGTTATTGTTGGTTAAAGGTACACTGGAGGTAGACTTGTCAGCTTGAAGGGCAGTGTGGACCTGAGTGAGTACGTACTGCGTTCTCATATCTAGGTCATCAATCTAAAATGACAATGGAGTTTTTTTAAACCTTTTGTAATTATAGTGGTATGGTAAAACAAGTTTAGTATTCTTACCATGTCTGGAAGAATATATTGAAAAAATCTAGCAAAACCTTCATTGAGCCATGTATCACTCCACCAATGACAAGTTACCAAGTTTCCAAACCACATGTGGGTTATTTCGTGGGCTAGAATAGCTGCCACCTGCTGCTTGTATTTGGCTGAAGACTCATTTTCATCATACATCAAGTAACCCTCACTGTAACATTGCAACATCTGTGACATATTTGATGTGTAAAAATTGTAGAAAGTTTCAATGTAGGAAACCCATTTACCGATAAGTCAGAAGACCCCAATTCTCCATTGCGCCAGCAGAAAAATCAGGGATGGCCACTTGATCCATTTTAATGTGTAGATCCATTTCATAATATTTGATCATCAGGTAATCATCCATCTTAGCAACCAGTTCTTGTCCCATATCAAAAGCTAACTTGCCCATTTTGTTAGCTTGAGGACGAGCGAAAACTCTGAACTCCTTTTTGGTGTCATTATTGCTTTCTGCCGGTATAAACTCTGATACTATGAAAGCGAGCAAATATGTTGACATCGATGGGGTTTGGTAAAATTGATCCTTCATGAGGGTTACTTCGTTTCTAAAATACGTTTGATTTTAGAAATATTCACAATGGATAAAAATAAAGGATGTTTCTAATTTAAAATACTTCTCGTCCTGAAACGCACATGGTTATCTCGGTTGACTTTTCCAGTTGCATGTTTGATAGTGAAGTTTGCAAAGACTTAGAACGAATAATGGTGACTTTGAATTTAGCTTTAAATGAGGGCTCGTCAAAACAAGGAAATGCTGAGCGTGCATGAACTGGTTGAAACTGTGTAGTACCGAGCCACCTACAAGAGAAAACATTAGCCATCAGTACAGTGCTCTTAAACTTTCGTTCACTCATATGTGATTAAATTGATTTAGATATATACTTGATCTTTCCATCTTCCACATATGAACTTCTGTAAAATCCGGTCATGTCATCATTCATGATTCCTGAGTAAGCGATATCTACTTCATAAGATAAGGTTCTGCTCAGCTTATTTTTAAGATTTATAATCATAAAATCATGGAGTAAATCATATTTAATTTCACCGTCTATCTCCAAAATCTTTTCCTTTTCTTTAACAATAACTTTATAAATAGTCAGATGCTTGGAGTGAAGAACAATTCGTTTCAGATCCTCTTTCATCGGAGACAAACCAATGGTCACATGACCATCAAATGTGAATTGTTTTTCTCCTTCAAAGTATGGAGTGATTGTAAGATCATATTCTTTCGGAGTAAATTCAATGGGAAGTTTGTAATCTTTGTTAGCCTGTGTCGCTTCTCCTGGATCTCTTAATGGATTTCCGGAAATTATTTGGCATGTAAGACTTAAAGCCATCCATGCTAATATAATTGCCAAGCCTTTAAAAGAGATATTGTATCAAAAACAAATAGTAACTTATCCTTGAAACTAGCCTTTATCTTTAAATGAGATTATAATTTTGATGAAATGATAGGATTATTTATTAAGGTTATTCCGTGTCATGATTGATCTCGACAAATATAAACATCAATTTGACTGATTGAGCATGTAACATAATAATATATTGATTGAACGCATTTAGCTATCTATATCAAACCATAATTTAGTAGTGTTATGTAATGACAAGTTTCAAAATTAAAGCAATTATGATGGCAAACTGAAATTCACAAAAAAAACCTTTGCCCATAAACCATTGTTTTAAAGTATAAATTTTTTATTTTCTAAAAATAGTACATCAATTTTGCAAATTACTTCTATTGTAAACTTTTTCTATCATCATATATATATACCAATGATAGTAACAACAAAATGTTGTTGTAAGATAGGTCAGAACTTTTATTTGTGTTATTTAAGCATATTTATTTTTAGGACCATTGTTTTTTACGATTTGTTTTTAAGCAAGCTAATTTGATTGGATAAAGGTGAACGAGGTATTTCTATCCTCTACACCCATTGAAAATTGAAATCTGTTTATGCACAACACCAAAAAATATTTATTATATTATTTAAAATATTCATTCAATAATAATATAAATTGATTTGTTCTCTTAAGGATATAAAAAAACATATTTAATGAGGCTACACAGTGATGAGGATATATTTTGACTTATTAAGAAACTTTGTTTATATTGAAAACATTAGCAACTGTATATAAATCTGTATATAGTAAATATTTGGTATTAATAAGACATTTATTGAAAAAAAACTATATCAAAATAGTATGCATTGATTTACAGTGAAAATGGATAAAAGACTATGCAAAATAATGAAAAAACTTGTAGACTTATAATTTTAAGTAAAATCATTCTGCAATCAAAAAATCAAATGAAAATATTGTGTAGTTTATAAAGCATCAATTGACACAATTAATTATTTTCTGGTAAACATAACATTTACAAATCGTAAATAAAACTGCATCACTACACTCACCCATTTCCCACGAAAGGCCTGAATTTTCCTGGCAATAGACTCGCTACACCCAGCTACAAGATACTTAGTGAAGAGTTTTCGTTTTCGTCAAAGACTGGATGATTTGAAAGATTCTTTTTAAAAAATCCTTATCATTTCAACAAGAACAAGATAAGAGGATTAATACTCAATCCGTTTTATAAGTAGTTACATAGAAATAAGAGAACCTGTTATTATGTTATAAGTAAATACGAATAAGATGCTATTTATAAAAATAAATAATAATAAAAGATTTGCAATGTTTCTTTTCCACGTTAAGGTTTGTATTTATTTTGTAAAATCTCAATTTAAACGTTGAAATAAGTTTTTTGGTCAACTATTTTTGTACTGTTGAAACACCCACAGTGTAAAATGAGAAAACGATTGATTTATTTTTGTGATCTGCCCCTTGAATTTTACTTTATAGTTTTACTTATATATATATATATATATATAAATAAATAAAATAATATACTATGCAGGTTGTTGCTCATAATATTTGTGTTTATTTTATTGTTATGGGTTTTATTATATTTGATTTAAGTTCCCGTGATAGAAAAAATCTTACTATAAAGATTATTACTACAATTTTTTCAAGCGACAAACAATAATAAAGTGAATTCAAATTCTTTTACAGTGTTATTTGCTGCACCTTTGGCTAGTTTGATTTATATTTCTAAGAGGATTAGTATTTAGGCCAAATACCACGAGTAGAGTTCTGAGAAAATAAACGTATTGCTATCTTAGTATTTTATGTGTTACATTATCTTAATGCACTTATAATTGAGCCTTATTTCTCTCTTTCTCTCTCAATATTATTATTATTATTTTATATTTTTGACGTATCATTATTGAAAAGATCATGAAGTAGTGTGCAAAAATATAAAAACTCTTGTCTCAAGTAAAAAAAAATATACTCAAAGATGTTTAATTTTTACAATTTAATTTAATAAAATAATTTAAAAAATGGTATCTTGCTTTGTAATAATTTTTTTCCTACAATTTCTTTAAGCACTCAGAACAAAGACCCTCTTACAAAAAATTAATAAAATATTTCAGTAACATTTCATTTATACTATAGTACTAACTCTTAAATGTCCGGTAATTTTTTTCACTGGTTTATGGGATATTTGTGTCTTATTACTGATTTGATTTTTAGCAGCACTGAAAATAGTTTTTTCACATAGAAATGTTTCACTTCAAATTTTATGAAGAATAGGGATCTTGTAATGAGATATATATTGTTTAAGTTACACTAAAATAATAAATCTAAATATTGGTAATATTGCATGAGGTAATAAACGAATATAATATTTTTTTCTTGTTATCGGTGGTGGCAGAAAGCTGTTTTATAAATAAATTAGATTAAAACGAGATATTTTTTTTTATAATATTATTTTCTTTATTAGATATCACTCAATTACAATAATATAATCAAATAATATTAAATCTTAGCTAAAACATTATTAACTATGCTGCTTTATAATAAAACCAACAAAATACTCAATTCTCCCATTAGAAATCATCTCCGTCGATGGCATAAAATATGAAATTCTCAATATATTTTTATTATGATCAAATGCAAAAATTTAATCTTCATAAAAATGTTACTAACACAGCACAAACATAGTTTAAATAGTAATTTGAAGGGTTTTTGGCAATTTTGAATTATGATTTGCTATTTTAAGAGCTGATTATAATGATATGTCAATTTAACATTAGTTGTTGAAAAAGCGGATAACTAGCATACACAAAGCCAGTAGTCCCATGGAGAGACTGCTGATTCCAGAACTATTGACGTTGGCCAAGAGCCACGTGTTTACATCATGGAGGTTGTCATTCACCCATATACTATTCTCTGTCGCTACTTCTAGGGCACTGATAGCCGCCAATCGTTCAGACTCTGAAAAGTTTTTACTCTGTTCCTTGGTGAATTCCTCCAACTAAAAAAATATGCATTCATTTTATTTAAGACTCTCTTCTATTTTATGTAAGAATTTATTTAACAATTTTTATGGTTTTTGTTGTAGAAGCACAATTTTCATTATAATAAAATAATTTTTACCGATTCAAGATCCTTTTTCTTGACAATTCTATATCCCAATGCGTTAATAATACGAACTGTTCCAGTCAAAGATGTCACTCTGAAAACATTAAATTGATTATTCACTTGTTTAGTTACAATGTTGATACAACTACAAATATAATTTATTTATTAAAAATAGTAATTACTTGTCTTGAATATCCTTGAAGTTAGTTTTCACAAATTCCAGTGCTTCTGATAATCCCTTGTCTCCCGCATTGATAACAGATTCAATAATAAGATGACGATCCTGATCCTTCACATTCATGTCAACAATACTCTTTTGGAGGTAGCTGAAAGTAAAAAAGAAACAATATGATATCTAGAACAACTTAAATTCTCAACAAGATTAATTTGTGTAAGTTCTGGTAAGTAATTATTACTTTCTGATGATGTCAACATTTTCTGTGACTCCAAGGCAAGTGAGGAAGACATTTCTTTCAGAGGCAAGAGTGGCCGCGAGGTACTTTTCCCATACAAAGTTCCAATCCTTCTCATTGGCTTCACGCAGAGCTGACTTTAGGACAACAACCTGGAGGTCAGGATGCACCTTAGTATCTGCAATATAAAATTACTTTATACATAAATCATGGCAACTTGCATTAAATTAGGCAATGCAATGGTTTAAATCAAGTAAAACTCTTATAAATAAGACACTTGTATATATAAAAATGTAATTATTTAAGATTCATAACATCAAATATACATTTACTGATTGATACATTGATATTAAGAAAAAGTTATCTAATTGAACTATTTAATTTATGATTCTTATGATATTTGTTTTTATTAACTTACAAATATAACTTTCCCATTTTACATATGGCAGTTATTAGTGTTAGCTTGACAAATAACACTCTGTTGTTTTATACAGCTAAATAAGTATGTGTATTATATGTAAGTTAATAAAATATAAAAGACATGTATGTGCATATGAATCTTACTCTCATTACTCTTCCAGGCTTGGAGCTTGTCACGAGCTGTTTGACGACAATCCTTCGAAGCTCCGATGTCACAGTTGATGCCGATTGCTAGTGCCCTCATCAGCTTCGTGATCACACTGTCATCTGAAGGTACTTCAAATGTCACTTCATCATAAACTGACTTGATCATGTTACGTACAAATATCTGAAAAAGTAAGTATAATTTATTGATTTATGTTTTGACTACTACATGTCTAACTCATCTAAAAGCATTATAATGCAAACATAACAGATATATTGAGTTTAGAGGTTGATTGTCATGGTTAGCAACCATGACGATCAACTTAGAAGCCAATCTACTTGATTAATGTTATTATCAAATGTTGGAAGATGACCTGTGACTGCCAACGTTAACGATTAATTGTTAATTTATTTGCCACAACCGTGCTGAATAATGGTAAATCAAATACCTAAATAATGCAAAATAACTAAAATCAAACCCTTTCTATTTATTAATACCAATATTTAAATACCATTATGCGACAAATGAAGAATTTATTTATTTTAGAGAATACAAAAAAATAGTATTTTTTATGCTTACCTGGAATCTATCGTGGTGATCTGATCCAGAAAGCATAGTATTGAGATAACTCAGTCCATTGCTGGCTGACAACCAGGGCACGTAATCAGATTCATGTTCAAGGTAACTGATCAAGTCAAAAGTAATAGTATAGTTCTGAAACACATATTTTTAATTTTCAACTGTAATGTAATATAAAATATACATAAAACATTTTGCTTTTCGAAAGAATTAGGAGTGTTTCAAAAATCAAAATGTTTCTTCGAAGAATTCTCAACTATCACTATGCACATGTAGAGGTCGCAACCTCAACACACCCATTAGTTGAAATGTGCATTGAGCAGAAGAGCTAATTTAAATTCTTCGCCATACTATAACTAAAAATTAACACACTTTAGGCGGACGTTGGCACGCGCGAGTTTGCCATTGTAGCGGGCGAAATCGGGCATTTCGCACGAAAAATTACTCTCGTATAAAAATAAACATATCTCGAAAACTACTAAATATTTTTACACAAAATTTTAAACAAATGCTTACCGTATATTGCTTTGTCGTTTGATTGCTGTGATGGAACGAAAATAAATGTTTACCACTTTTATACACAATATTTATATATATTTTATGACTTATTATGCTTAAAACTATTTATAAATCATTATACTAGCTCAATACTTTTAAATTACACTTTAAATAATTAGTTTATATATTTTTAATAACGTTTTTTTGTATGATAGTCTTGAAAACACTTTCCCCTATGAAGGGGCACAAGGCAAAACTCACACATATAACACGTGTCTTTGCGTAATTTATGAGCGGCACAAACACGACACTGTTTTTGGGGGTATTTTTTTTTGCCATCTCTCATAATTCTTTCTAATTTATGCCTTCTAATGTCCATTAATAATCGTCCTGGTGGATCTCGTGGTGAATTTTTTCTGCATGAAATATGAGTAGATGATGGTCCCGGCTCCTCTATGTCTACTTCCAAATTCTCAGAAGGACAATCAGTATAACCGGTATAATCTTAAACTATAACTATAACTTATACTGACCAGTATAATCAGTATAAGTAACCACGTATAATTCTGTCTTGTCTAATTCATCTAAATAAACAAATACGCAAACATTTCGCCAGTCTTTTGATAAACATCTACATCAACAACCAACTAACATCAACGGCGAAAGCATTTTAGACAACAAAAAAAAACCATTATGAGGATTTCTATTTTGTTTACAGGAATCATTGAAAAAAACAAATTAGCATGTGTTCCAGCTTTTGCATGGAGCCAACATGAAACATAGTACTACTTATCCCGCCTTTCGCGTCAAACCAATAAAAACGTAGTACTACGTGACCCGCATTACAGCAACAATTTAAAAAAAACGTAGTACTACGTTACCCGCCTAAAGTGTGTTAAGATAAATTTATTTTTACCAGTTTGGAGTTCATGGAGAATTCCATAACATCATCCACAAGTTGAGCTCTGTTAACAGAATGAATAGCCTTCATCTCTTTTCCGTGCAAGGCTTTTGTAATTTGCTTGTAGTTAATCTGGTCGTACATTACTCGGTAGAAACCTAGAAATTTATATAAGTATTACATTTGGCAAAATGATCGAGACAAACCCAATTTTATATATATTTTTAATGTATACATATATAAAAATGACTTTTGTCTTTTTAATTAATTTCATTATATTATTTGACTATAGATAGATAATTAAGTGATGCGGTGATTTTATGGATGAAATAAATTTTACTTTACCTGTTTGCTGGGTGTTGATCAAAAACCATGTAACGTTTCCGCTCAGACTGATATTCAGAATCTCTCCAGGTTCCATCCAATAATCTGGAGTAGTTTTACCAAAATCGGGATTCTTTGACTCCAAAATGGTTATGGGAATCGACCACATTTCTTCTGAAATGTGGTCGATATTCATAGGATCGTTCTTGTAGTACCTTTTCTAAAATAAAAATAAAAAAATCCACTTAAAAATCAGAGCACCATTGATAAATGAATGAGTTGATAATTTTTTGATCCTTAATGAAAAGGAAATATGTAACAATCAGTTTACTAATGTTTTTTCAATCATTTTTAAATATTACTCTCCTATAAGTGTCTATAGTAATATTTTAGTAAAAATATCTCAAACAAGCTTAATTGAGTAAATTACCTGAGATAGCTCTACCGCGTCGCCTGCTTCAGTTTTCAGAGCTGTAACGAGGGGGAATCCTTTTTGATCAGCCCAAGAGCTGAAAATCTTGGTCACATTGATTTTTAATTTTGCATCATCTGCTGCTTTTTGTAGTCCTGCGTACAGAACATCCGGGACCACACTTCCTAGAGGCCTAGAGGAAACCATTTTATTTATTAGATGCTTAACACTTCTTTCAAAAAATAAATATTACTTTTATAATATTTTTAGTAAAATAAAGGTGTAGTGTTCTTATTAAAAATATTATAATAGAATTCCATCGAGTACTTTCTGGCAAAAATATAATATATTAAATACACTTTTATTTTATTTTATTAGATTATTGGATGTTAAACAATTTTAGGTAGTACAAAAAGACACTTATAAAGTTTTTACAGTTTCTATTTCAAATTATCTGGCAAAGGATAGTTAAGAAACATAATTTTCCAGACCTATTCTTTCGTTTTTTTTTATTTTAGACTTACGTGGATTTGAGATATATGCTCAGTCCTTTCTGGAATACTGAATCTCCAAGAGCATGTTGCATCATACGAATTACAGACCCGGCTGAAATTGAGAAAATAAAAATATATTTTTAATTATAGTCAAGTTATGAATATTATCCCATCAAGCAATTAACAGTTTTATTTAATATAATTTCTTGTTTCCAACAAACCATGCTTAGCCAATGAGCTATACAGCTAACCATTCATAGTACACACAAAATACTTTGATTTATAAGTAACTAAACAAATTTAGACAACTTTAAATTCATCAGCGTGGTTTCAATCACAAATGTAGTACTGAAAAAGGTAAATTACCTTTCTGGTAGGCAATGTAATTAAATTGTGCTTCGATTTCTGAAGGAGAATGGACAGGGTTGTTCATGGCGTTGGTGGAAGCCACGGCATCAGAACGCAGAGCTCCTTGCAAGGACTTGGCTACAAATGTTTCCATAATACGCCAATCTGGGAAAATCTGAAAATATAATTCAGTAATTTTAAAAAAATGGAAGTTGATGTCGGCATAGTTTATATTCTATTCAAATAATCTTGCAAAGACCAATTAATCAGCGATGAGTTACACATTATTATTATTTTCATCTCAGGCCACTTTTTATTGTAATATTCAGCATATCAACTTTGGTGAAATAAATAACATAAATACCTTTGGTATAATGAAATAAATACCTTATCTGTAGTGTAGTGCTCAAAGTATGTGGCGAAACCTTCGCTCAACCAGAGGTAGTCCCATAAAGCAGGGGAGACTTCGTTTCCAAACCATTGATGTGCGTTCTCGTGGCTGATGATAGTCGCGATGCTCTGCTCCGTGCGAGTAGTGCTGGTGGCGTTCCTGAACAGCAGGTACTCTTCCCTGAAACATTCCAATCATTATATCATAGATGTTTCACGCTTACAGATAGAAACCACGCTATACTAGACTAATATTGTTATCTACATTGTGGGTGAACACTATCGTGCTGTACAATCATAGCCTGGATTAAAAATTTATATTTTTGGTTTAATACATATGCACATGAATACTCAGTATAGATAAAATAGAATAACCTACAATTTTTTTGCAAGATATTGGTTTTAACTAATTAAATTTTTTTCCTCAATACTCAAAAGAGGCCTGTCCTTTTTGTACAGATTAAAAAACATATATTAAACTGTGAATATTATTATTGTTTGTTTCATAGTGTCTATTAGGGCGAGTTATGAATTTTACTACAAAATTTTGCATAAAATATGTGGGCAGATAAAACGTTTATGCTATAAATACAATAAAGTAATCAAGTAGATTTTTTGACAAAGTTCACAGTCATTCAGCAAAACCTAACATCCTCTCTCTGTAGTTTATATAATTGTTGTATCTAATCTCAATTATTAGCGGGGTTAACCTGTAAGTGATGAGTCCCCAGTTTTCCATGGCGCCGGCAGAGAAGTCAGGGACAGCAACGTTGTCCATCTTGGAAAGTGGATAGGCCACTCCGGTGTATGCCTCCAGCTCCTTCAAGCTCTTCTGGCCCACATTGAGGGAGTAGTCGAGAGCGTCAGCTGCATTGGGCCTAGCGAAAACTCGAAACTTCTTCGGGTAGATCGGTTTAGTATCGTTCTCGTTGGTAGCATAAATGAAGTCAGAGACAACAAATGCCACAAGGTAGGTGGACATGCGAGCTGTCTCTGCAAACTGAGTGTGGGTATAATTTTTCTCAACACCGTCGACCTTGATAGTCCTGAAAATAATTAATTAGATTGTATCTGTGTCTTTATGTCTTTCTGCGCATTTTATAAATGCTTTAGATGTGAATAAATTAAAAACTTACTCATTTTGGACATCAGTGGCATCAGTGTTAGATATGGAGTGATATCCATGTGGAGAAAAGATGTCAATTTTGAAGATGGTCTTGTACCCAGGCTCATCGTAGCACGGGAAGGCTTGTCTGGCGCTCGTGGACTCAAACTGTGTTGTGGCAAGTGTCCTGAAATCCAATTTTCAAGTAATAAGTATATATTTTCAGTAATATTGTGAAAATATATGCTCATATTTTGAGAATTTTATTAGAATGAGCCTTTACTTTCGATTGTAAATAACAATGAACTGAGCCGAATTTTTCAATGGTATTCAAAATCAAATCAAGACAAAATACATAATATGTTGAAAATATGTGAATACAGAAGAAATGAACACAGGTTAATTTTAATCAATAAATGATTTTTTTCGTTTTTAACTGAATTAATTTATTGAAAACAATAAATAAAAAATAATTTGAAAATTATACCTGGTAGAGTTATCGTCTGATGTGTAGGAACTGATGTAAACTCCCTGCATTTTATCTCCATAGTGAGCTTTGTACTTTATGATAATCTCATACACTTGGTTCGCATTAAGGTCTTCTTTCAGGTCTATAGTGAGGAAGTAAGTGTCATCATCAGCTAGTGTGTGATTCTTGTAAATATTTTTTGGGACAGTTGAGAATTTTTCATTAACTTTAATGTCCAAATCATCTATATTCTTAGAATGGAGAACAATTTTATTAGTTTTTTCTTTGGCTATAACCAAGATTTTGACATTTCCTTCGAAGTTTGTGCTGTTGTTGGGGTCTATGGTGAGGCTCAAATCGTATAAAGTGGGAACTGTCTTGGTGGGCAGACGATATTTATCCGCAGTTCCTGCCTCTCCTGTCCGCAAGAAGGAAGATTCATTAGGCTCCACGGGCTTTGCTGTCGCCGAGGAGACCAGCAAACATGCTGTCAAGCACATCATACATAGTTGTAGAGACATATCTGAAGAAAATAAACCAGTATAAAGTAAGTAGTAAAGATTTTTCGGTTTTGTTATATTCTTCATCAATTTCATCACACTATTTAATTTAAATTTTAATATATATTAAAATTTATTGCGCGTGTGTGTGTGTATAATAATAATAATAGTAAAAGATAAATAAAAAGGAACAGCCAGATATCGTTTTTCAATCAAAAAATTCTAGTCGATTATTCGGGTTTTGTTATCTATGAGAGGGATAGATAATTTTTTTGTTAATTACTTTGCAATTTGTAGCGATGACTGGTGCCTAATTTAATTATTTAATTAATCTATCTACATTACAGTTTTTTTCTGACACGTTAACGCGATTTAATAGGTCAGAAACTGACGCGCATATATTGAAATTATCCACGAGTTATGTTTATAAGAACTTGTTATTATTCGGTAGTAGGTTTAATTGCATATACATTGTAAGGTTCTAAGAATGAAGTGATTTTTTTCACTTCTGTGAAAAATAAAAAAAATTCCACTTTTGTAGAGAAAAAAATCTCCTGAATATGTTGCATGTGATATATCTGTGTGCAAAAAGGCAAATGAGCACAGCCGGAGTTTCCTCCAATCTCTTTTGACTTAAACTCACTTGCCAACATTTCATCGCTCCTGACCCTCTCAATGAAGGGCCACTCACTTGTGAAATAAATATATTAAAGGCGTAATATGTGCAGGTTAGGGGGCTCAAAAGCGATTAGAAGTAATTGCGGCAGTGCTGGACTTGTCACATCTGCACTTGCCTGGTTGTTCTCAGCGAAATCACAAAAAACCTCTATCGAAGAGGATTTTCTTCAGGCTTTCATCTCCTTGGCAATATTTTAAAACCATAACCCTACAATCGCGCACTTATCGACGAAATAATGAAATATAAATACAAGAAACAAAAAAAAATCTTTAGATTCCCGTGTAGAAATTTAAATCAAATGAAAATATAAAAAATAATACATATTATTTTTGATATTGTAACGTTGCTTTCACTTGCAGCCCTTTATTTATTAATATTTTTAGAAAAAAAGTCACTTGTGGGTTCAAATGTGTAAAATGTACTTACTTGTTCCTGGTCTAAACGTGTAATAATTTTTACTGGAACGATCTTTTTAGTTTCCATAATGATAATGAATTTATCAGTACAATAGATTAAGAGATAGTGATTAAAAAAATAGATAAAAATATGTATTATAATGCAGGCACTTACGTGTGAGATAATACGAAATTACGCAGACCGATCATCAAGGCAAATTATAGCCGTTATCAGAATAATAAAAATTACATCAGTCGCTCTTAAGGGGACTTATTACTTGTCACTTCTGAGTGACGCGACTAGGTTAGGTTAGGCTGGCTTAGTAGTGAAGTCACATGGGGAGTGGAGGAGCTGATGCAGTCCATGCTGGTGAAGAAGAAAAGAACTCCAGAGGTCCCGTTGAAGACCTCACCTTTATCTTACAGGAACCATAGGGACATATAGACCCAGGCAAAACAAATAAAAAAAGAAATCACAATGATTTTTCTGGGGATTTTCCTGATTTTCATTACTATAGGCTCAATTTACTCACTCATTTATTCTGGGACATCTCACACTGATTACATCTTGACGCGGCTTGATATCCAAGAAAATAAGTCTATTAAAACAACGGCCGCTGAAACCTACAAAAATATCCAAGACAAACAAAAGATTTATCCCCAATCAGAATAAGCGCAAAGTTCTCCAAAAAAGTTAGCCTAACCTTGTTAGAACCACAGATTCTTCACGTGATGTGGGTAATAACAAAACCAGCGGTGCCCAACACGTGCAGCGCAGTTCACCAGTTAATTTACAAGTGACAATTTTTTTTTAAATATATAATAATTTTAAATTAATTAATATATGAAACAAGTTAAGTCGTAATTTTTTAGTTGGGAATCAAAAGTGAAGCCTATTTGAGTAGAAATACTGATTTAGATATAGTATAGAAATTAATTTTTTTCTGAAGTGGATGCCTTGAAACACCTTTTCAGAATACTAACAATCCTTTATTTTTACTACGGTCTCGATTTTTTGTAATATTACCACGGAGAGATGCATTGCCTATTTGTTACGTATATTTGCCTATTTGTGAAATAATCTGTAAACTCAATTTGGAATCAACTGCACGAAACGGCTTTTTAATAATTTAAAAAAATCATATACATTTTTGAAGTCTTATTAAACTGAGTTAAATATAAAATATTACTACGTTGGGACTGAAAATAATAGGTTTTTTTTATGAACGGTAGTTTTTTATGGTGTAGTGGAAAAAAATTGAGATTTTTTAGTCGTTCCGTGTGTAAGTTGATTACAATATTCCTATATAGAATGTGCGGATTCATCAAACATATTTAGTAATAATTACTGCCATGTTTAATCTCAAAGTATTAATTAAATAAACAAAATATTTCGATACGTTGATTTTTTATACTGAGTTTTTGAGAACCACTGGAGCCAGGGTGGTATTGACTTCTGCTTCTGCCATTTTAATGTGAAACGGCATTAGGGATGTTTTTTCCATTCTTTTGTTACAAACAGACTAGAGGCTTCGATTTCTTTCCTCGAGTGGTTTTTTTGAGTTAGTGTTTTTGGAACATCTTGAACTAATTTTGTAAATAACAGAATTGTGAATCCTCCAAGACTTGTTAATAACCTAAATTTAACAGAAAAACATTTTTGTAAATAATATTAAACAGTTAAATTAATTTACTAAAACTACTACTTTGTGGTAAAAACCATTATCGACAAGTCAAATGTAGTTATTGTCAGATATAGTAAATTAAAATATTGATCAATAATGACTGAAATGGTCTCAAAGTCATTTCAATTAGTTAAATTCAATATAGAAATATTTTTTTCATCGTAATTATGATTTGGCAGATTATTGTTATTGTATTATTTTCAATACAATATAAATAATTCTTGTTGCTCGTATGTATTCGGTTTATTTATTTTTTTAAGAATAATTTAACGATCATTAAGTAAATAATTCAAATGATCTATGAATAATTTAATGAATCGAATAATATATAATAAATAAACGATTAATTGATTATGCTTCACTTTAGATTTGGTCACATCTCTGTCGGTAAAATATGAAAAAAATGTCCATAAAATATACTAAATTGGATAGTAGTACTATAAAAATATGTTTCGCAAGAGATTTCGTTGTCTAGCATAGTTCTGAAAGAACAGGTCTCCTTGACGACACAAGGGTCTATATACACAGGAACAAGTAGGCGCAACCACAAGAGCGGTGTTTACCCGAGGTCTAACCCTTCATGACCCCGTCTACTGTTAAATATATAAACATGTAAACAGAAGAATCAGAAATGCATTGCTGGGGTGGATCTTTGATCCTACAGCAGTGAAAGCTCGCGGGTGACTCAAGGGTAAATTTTAGGAACGTGATAAAACTCGACGCAACCTAACCTGAATCGTTCGCTTCAAAACGCGAGCTGGTCTGATCCATCGCTTGTTCTCGGGTATTGTGCTGGACATGGGTCTCTGAAGTAATGAGCCTGAAAAGTCGAAAACTTCAAAATAGACCCCCAAAAACGGCTGCTGAAATGTACGCCCACTCATAAAACCTTATTCTTTTAAAGTTTCTTTCGCTCAATTTTACAGTTACCTCAAACTATTTTGCTTTGAAACTAAAATGTGTGATAATGATTAAGTACATTTTTTTAAATATTGAAAATTGATTAAAGAAACTCATAGAAAAATATCATCGTGGCCGGTGCATTACCAATTATACCAACGAATCACTGGTACTAAGCAAGAATTTTTAACAATCATATCCTATAAATGAAACAACGTACTTATTATGCAAATTAAATATCGTGTGACTTGCAATACTAGACTTTTAACACAGAGTACTGAGTGAAGCATTTAAATCCGATCTGGATATTATTATATTCAAAGTCTATTTAATTAAGCCAATACACGCACTTGTTAAATATATTATTGATTTTTGTGAAGACCGTCTCACAGGAAGTACGATTTTGCCTATGCAGGTTTGATTGATTTATAATGATTATATTGTAATGCACCGGCCATGTAAGCTTCGGGATGTGGGTTCAAATCCCACACAAATCACGATGATATTTTTCTAATCAATTTTCATTATTTGAAAAAATGTACTTATCAATCAATCAAACTTGTATAGGCAAAAACGTACTTCCTGTGAGACGGTCTTCACAAAAATCAATAATATAAAATGTTTGGATTTGTAACCAACTCGACCGTACGACCATTATAGATTTGGTGACTAAAGCAAAACCTTTCATGTGAAGCCTTGCACTGCATTCGCCGGGGAGTAAACAGCGCCTTGTGAAAAGCACGCAGGTGTCCCGCGGCGATGCATATTGGCCGCCGTGTCGTGCGGCCGCCCGGCCGGCAGGGAAAGCCGCGGACCACAGCGCCTCCCATACCGTGTCGCGGCGCTCATCAGCGGCCAGAGGACTCCTTTGTGTGCCGCAGCAGTGGCGAGGCGATCTGTACCGTACCTGTCCCGGACTTGTACCTACTATAAACACATGCGTATAAATATATGTATATATGCATAATCTAGGGTAGATGGCATATTTTTGTTGTTTAAATTTCATAGTTTTTCTCATTGAAATCTTGCTGGAGATTCACCAAGTGTTATGTCGTCTCAGTTCTCTTATATGGAGTTGAAGTTGTACCGTACCAGTCCCGGACGTGAACCTACTATAAACATATTCGTATAAGTATATATATATATATATATATATATATATATATATATATATATATATATATATATATATATATATGCATAATCTAGGGTAGATGGCACATTTTTGTTGTTTAAATTTCATAGTTTTTCTCATTGAAATCTCGCTGGAGATTCACCAAGTATTATGTCGTCTCAGTTCTCTTATATGGAGTTGAAGTTGTACCGTACCAGTCCAAGACGTGTACTTGCTATAAACATATTCGTATAAGTATATATATATATACATAATCTAGGGTAGATGGCACATTTTTGTTGTTTAAATTTCATGGTTTTGCTCACTGAAATCTCGCTGGAGATTCACCAAGTGTTATGTCGTCTCAGTTTTCCTATACGAAGTTGAAACTGTACCGTACCTGTCTCGGACGTGTACTTACTATAAACATATGCGTATAAGTATATATATATACATAATCTAAGGTAGATGGCACATTTTTGTTGTTTAAATTTCATGGGTTTTCTCACTGAAAATCTCGCTGGAGATTCACCAGTTCCGTCTCAGTTCTTCTATATGAAGCTGAAGCTCGAACTCTCAAGACAGCTACAAATGTCACAAATGAAAGAGTCTTACACAGAATGCGCAAAGAACTCTTGACTTTGGTAAATAAGCGGAAGCTCATAAACACATGCGTATAAGTATATATATATATATGCATAATCTAGGGTAGATGGCACATTTTTGTTGTTTAAATTTTATGGTTTTTCTCACTGAAATCTCGCTGGAGATTCACCAAGTGTTATGTCGTCTCAGTTCTTCTATGTGGAGTTGAAGCTCGGACTCTCAAGACAGCTACTGTGCCAAGAATTGAGGCTGCAGAAATGGGCCACAATGTCACAAATGTAAGAATCTTACACATAATGCGCAAAGAACTCTTGACTTTGGTAAATAAGCGGAAGCTCTCCTATTTTGACCACATTTCTCGTAACAGTAAGTATAGCATCCTCCAGCTGAATCCTACGGCCGAATAATGAGACCGGTCCAGGATAGAAATATGTTCGATGAAATGGCCAATGATGAAGGGCATCAGAAGAAGAAACTCATATTAAAATAGATTCAACCCACGAAGGCTTCTCTTGTATTTCCTGAGGCAAGTCTCGGTGCCTCGCTGGTCCTGAAAGCGATCTTGTTAATTGAATCATAACAGTAGACCAGCCGAAGTTCCGGGTTTGTAACAAATTTCTCTAGTGAATATGTTTCCAGAATCGATACCCTTGTAACTCTGAGTGACCGCGTTTCAGGAGACCAGGTAGGATATAATGCGGTTATGAAGTTTTGATAAATTTTCAGTAACAATTAACTATACTGACCGTCGGAAACTCTGCCATCAACTAAACTGACTGTTGCGTCTTTGCGCTTCTGATTAAATACACGATCACGAGCTGCAAAAGTTGACATACTTTGTCTTAACTTATGTAGTTATGGAAACGCTTTTAAAGTAATTAAAGTATTTATATTTTTGTGGTGGTGATTGAAGTCAATAATTTTAATCTATATTGATTATAAATTACATGAAACTAAAAATTATATTGATAATATTTTAAGTCCTGAAACACTTTTTATTTGATAAACGCAATTGGTGATATAGATTTTTATTCAAAAAGGGGATGAAGCTAGATAAGAAAATTATTATAAATAAAAATGTTAACTTTTATATGCATTAAAATATACTCTGGAAATTTTCATTATTAAAGTTATATATTCACAGTTAGTAATTTTGTTTGAGCAATAAAACAAAATATGAGCAAATATCTCATTAAGAGCGCGGTTCGACGTCATATTAATATCAAATTTTCTATGTGGGGTCCATAACAATAAACTGTAAGGCGTATGCGGAGGTTTCGCATGAAGCACCCTCTATTATAAATTTAAAACCCTTTTGTTCAGGCTGTTGTGTGCCGCTGTAGCCGAGACGGTGAAGTTTAGTTGGAAGGTGACTCCCTTTTCAGTACAAAAGGTGCGTTTATTAATTTTCCTTTAGCTATTTGCACTCAAGTTCTTGAGCGCTTTGTAGCGTAGTGAAAGACGCACCAGCTTGCCGACCACGAAAACCCTGGCTCGAATTTGGCTAAGGCATTATAAATTTGCAGCCCTTTCTATAAATTCAAGGCTGTTGTGTTCCCCTTAGCTGAAGTACTGGGGTATTTTTTAAATTAATTTTTTAATAAGTTTTTGACGCGAGAATCCTCAAGGGAACTAGAACCTGTACAGGAAAGAGCCTCTCTGATGCGGATGATTTCTATTCAAACCACGATCAGTCTCTTCCTTCAAAGCATCCAACTCTTATAGAGTAGTGTGGTTGTTGACGGTACGTTCTTAGATTTTTCGACCTCGTGAGTCACATTGAGTTTTTCAGGTTGCGCAGGAAAAAAAAATAAAACACAAACATTTTATATTTAAATGAAAGTACTATCTGTGAAAAAAAATAAGTATTACTAAATAATTCTTCCTGCTAAAATTGATTTATTAATTTGGCTTTTCAATCAAAAGCTTTTAAGTCCAGTGCTGGGCAAATGTGAATAGTTTTATTCTGTATTAACGTATTACATGAAAATTATATGAAATAGGTAATGTAAATTTGAGAGTTACTTAACACAAAAAACTCTGTGTTAAAAACTCTAAATATTTGATGAAACATTTTTTTGTGAAAAATATAAGCTATACTTAAATAAATAAATTACCACCTGATAATCATCACATTTCTCTCCCTAATAACCGATACAATCCTTTAAAATTATTCACTTAATTGCATGTTATTTTAAAAATCAGTTTGACAATACAACGTGAAAAGTTGGCGAATCCGGTCACCAATAAAAATTAACATGTGAAAAATCATTCAAGTATTTTATTTATTTAAAATATTAAAGTGGATCTCCACCAAGTACTCTCTGTCAAAAATATTGATTACATAAAGTAAAACTTTCAAAACTATAATCTATATTTCATCTGTATATTATATATCCTTGTGTTAACACACAACTTTGTATAAAATTATTTTTAAAAAATTCTTTGAAAAAGGACGTAAATTAAATAATAAATAATTATATATATATATATATTTTATTATTCTGTTAAAAAATCAACTTTCAGTATAGAAAAATGAAGTGATAATTGATCCAATGAAATGACACGATTTCGCAAAAAAGGGACTAAAACTTGCTGGCGAAAAAGTCGAAAAAAAGAAGAAATCTTAACGCCAGAGCTTTGTCATAAAATAATTATATAATAATGCTATTGAGCAGCACCAATATAAAACTGCGGTGTAGAAGGACCCGGGGACCCACTACACTATTCTCCCCTTAGAAAACCATGAACACAGGTTCAGCATGAGCACTTAGCCTCAGTTTTCTCAGTTTCTGCGTCGTTTCGTGACCGTCGACGAAACATGGATCCACTGGTACACACCAGAGACCAAGAAACAGTCGAAACTTCATTTAACTTCACCCAGCGAACGTGCTGAGAAGAAGGCGAACACTGTCCTATTGGCCGGAAAGGTGATGACCACCGTTTTCTGGGATGCACAAGGTGTGAGCTACATTGATTACCTGGATAAGGGCAATACTATGCCGAATTGGCATGACGAAAAATTTTGAAATCCTCTTCCGCAATGAGGGTACACGTTTACTATTTACGAAAAAAACTTTATTTCGGTAATAAACTAGAGTTAAACGAAGTTTAAAGCCATTTTTATAATATTTTTTCAATAGCGCGCGAAAAAGCTCGCAGGTGTCATGGCGTCCGCTCTGACGTCACGCCTCATCTCAACTGTCATGCATGATATCGAAGTTTGTTTACAATTTGAGTTGTATATTGAGGCGTGACGTCATGCGCTGTCATTGGTGTTTCAGTCAAAATGGCCGATTGCAGTATTTTAGTCTTTTAATTTATTGAAAATCTTATTAATCTCAGATTTTTAAATAAAACTAAATCAGTCTCTTAAATCCTTTTTATGTGTATTTTCCCATAAAATAATTATTTCTTTGATTATTTGATACTGTCGTCACGCCAATAGGCATGACGAAAGATTTTCAAATCCTCTTCCATAATGGGGTACACGTTTACTATTTACGAAAAAAACTTTATTTCGGTAAAAAACTAGAGTTTAAGCCATTTTTATAATATTTTTTCAAAAGTGCGCGAAAACGCTCGCAGGTGTCATGGCGTCCGCTCTGACGTCACGCCTCCTATCAACTATCATTGTCAACTGGCGTGTCATTGTGTTTGCATTGAAGACCATAGACCAATTTGAATACCATAGAGTTGTTTACAGGGGTATGACGTCATGCGCTGTGATTGGTGTTTCAGTCAAAACGGCCGATTGCAGTATTTTAACCTTTTAATTTGTTGAAAATCTTATTAATCTCAGATTTTTAAATAAAACTAAATCAGTTTTTTAAATCCTTTTAATATGTATTTTCCCTTAAAATAATTATTTCTTTGATTCTTTGATACTGTCGTCACGCCAATTGCAGAAATCGAAAAAACGGCCCATCTTCGAACGGATCGGAGACTGCGTGTTGAGGCTTTACCGGTCCCGTCCGCTCTTATCGGAGAGCATGGTGCACCGGGGTGGCGGGGTGGGGGTTGGTGTGGGTGGTGGGGGTGGTGGTGGGGGTGGGGGTGGGGGAGGCGCGCGCCGCCCCTCGCTTGTTGCCGGGCGCCAGTCTCTCGCAACCCTCCGCCCGGCGCAGCGAGCTCCGGCCCCAGCAGGCTGGCGAGGCGCTCACGACCCGACTCGCTCTCCCGAAGCCACGCACTGCCATGGAATAAACTCTCACATAGAACATCACTTTCCGATCAAGCATAGATACAAGCATCTATTTTTTTTTCATGTAAAAATATTTGTTTGATTAAAATTTTTTTTTTTTTTTTTGAAGTTTCCGAATAAGTTGGCCCGCCAGCTATGCCCCCCTGAAAACACCTGGTGAGTTTTGTTTTGATTTTAACTTGCGTGACACAAAATGTACTCATTTTTTTTTATATAAAACCCAAGCTTAAATTGATTTTAATGAAGATGTTCGTATTCAACAAGTAGACATTTGCTTTGATCATGCATAAATATAGAACTCTCTAATTAATATTACCGAGCCTCCCGACTCCGGCGTTTATTGAACATGTTTCAGGACTTAAAGTAATTCAGCATCGGGAAAAACCATTAAAGCGTTTAAGTGCAGTGAAAACACTTGAGGGAGCGTTTTATTTGCTCGTCCTTATTCTAATTGTGCCTTAAAGACGTGAACCAATAAATTTAGAGTAACTCATCCCTTCATAACTAAATGTATGTAAACATTGCGCGCTGTTTATTTTATTACTTGAATTCAATGAGACGAAGTTTATATTCTAACGATCTTCGTAGCTTCCAAAATAATGCTTTTCAGGTGGGTTTTGAATGGTTTTCTACACTACACGAGAAACTGAAAGTTTTTCAGAATCGCCCGAAGGCTCAAAGAGGTCTTCGCCGAAGATTCTTAGGATATATTTTTATTTTTTATGTGACTTTGAAACTACTAAACTTGATAAACACATTTCAGTACTTTTTTTAGTTTCCTTAACTCCTTCAACCATTTATAATCTAATATTATTCAACCAGTGCACCGAAAAAATGTTTTTGATGCACTGGAATTATTTTTTGATTGATTGCTCTTTCTGCGTAAAAAAAATTAATATTTTTTATATAAATCAATCGTTGCGCATAATATTAAAAATCTTCAACTGTATACCACAATATAGGATTATTTAATTTTTATTTGTACTATTCTATCGTTGGAATCTATCAAACCTCAGTTATCAGCGTAAAATAAATAGAAAAAGAGAACGTCAAGCATAAAAACGTCTCTGGAATTATTTTTGTAGATAAATGAAAACCACATCCAGGTTGAATAAAATTTTTTTTTCTCGAAGCGTTTTCCTTCTCTGGATAATTGTAAAAAATATATTTAGTATGTTCAGGCCTCGAATATTACTTTATTATTAAGGTTTCTTATGGTGATATTTTGCACAAAATTAAAAAAAAAGGTTTACAATCGCCTGAATAGCAATAGACAAAAGCAGTTGCAAGAGGGAGTCGGTTTGCTGGTCACGGCCTAGAAAGCCAGTTTCCCACACATACAATCCGCCCACAGAAGCTCGCCGCCCACAAGCCCTGACCGACTGCCCATGCCGGGAAACCTCCCTTTGTCAAATTCCCTCTGCCAGAGAGTTTGCCGATGTTTTAAATTTCAAAAATCGTCGGCTTTTGCGTTTGCGTATTTCTACATTCAACAAACAGTCGGCATCCGTGCTCAAAAAAAAAAAAACTTGCATTGACAAAACCATATACATTCATAGAAGGCCGCAAACTAGGAGCCAGGTGAAGGAAATTAATATTAAAATTTCTGCAGTAAACTTTTCTTCCTTCATTTACCTTTCAAAAATATTGGAAGTTATTAAAAGCTTAAACTATCAAAATTGCTTAAAAGCTTATTGCCATACCAGTATTTGAGTTTGTAGCTTTACAGCTAAATAACACTTGACTATAGGCTAACATGAAAAAAACAGCATTAAAAATATTTAACTATATTTAATTTGTAACTGTATCTAATAGTGATGCATAAGTATAAATAAAAAATAAATCTGGTTTTTTTTCAATGGCTTGGAGTTGAGGCATCAGAAACAAAGTTTATAAACTAGAGCACGGCTTACCGAAAAAATACTTTTTTTACTTAAAACTCGTATATAAAAGCTATAAAAGTTTTTATTTTTGTATTATTGATTGAAAATTAATCGAGCTTTACTAATTAACTGTCACTAATATGTCGGTATATTTATTTATTACCTGGTAAGAATAGGGTGAGGTCAGGTTCAGTAGTCGTCATACAAATCTGCAGATATACTCATATCGAATATGAATGAAAAAAATATGAATACGCCTAAGCGAAATTTCATATAATATTTTGTTTCAGAGCATATGAATATTTCTGCAAGTTTATACATCCTATCAGTTTATAAACTTTGCCCAATAACTTATTCCCTTGAAGTTCCCCACTGTTACTGTAGACGGTGAATTTTCAACGAACTCAAAAAGGAATGACAAAAAAGAAAGTTAGCTCTAGTGACGTGCGCTTTGAATACAAATCCGTGACAGCTTCATTCGCTTCTGCTTCGTCATAGTAGCAGCTACATTCAACTGCTACAGAGAACAATAAATTTTACGATACATTTCCACACTCAGTGCTCGTTAAATACAATATTAAAAGCCGATGGCGGGTATTTGTCGTATCTTGACGCTTTTACGTAAAGATTGATTTTTTTAAATTTATTTATACCTTATATATAAATACAAATTTAAAAAATACTTTGTTTGAAAATTCCAACAAGGTTGATGGTCGGTGTACTGGCCATTGTACTAACGAACCACATCCGTTATTCGAGAATTTTTAACTATCATACTCTACATATTAACTAATGTGCCATTTAAGCCTGGGGATGTGGGTTCAAATCCCACACAAATCACGATGATATTTTTCTGAGAATTTCTTTAAATCATCCTCTATGTGTGAACTAATGTGCCTTATTATATTAGTAAATAATATAAACCTGTAATAGGTAATAAATACACATTTGATTGACGTTCAATCCATAAATAGACATACCGATATTGAATTAGCACTTTACAAATGCCCTACATTTTTAACTGAAAGATTATACAACTAATAATATCAATTATTTAGTGAACGTTTTTTTCTACTTTTCACTAGTGAATCAATTGCTAAAATACTGCTTTTTCTAACATCGTGTAAATTGCATAAGAAGATCGTTGTAGGAGGGTTTATGGTACTCGAGAGTCTAGAATTCGCTATCTCATTTTTTTCCTCTATTTTTCTCACGTGAATCAACTGCATACTATCAATAATCATTATTTTAAATACTGGCATATAAACACTGCGTTATATCGGAACCGCGTTGCGTAAGTAGAGTGTTGTACGAGGGTATGCTGTACTCGTACATCACCAATCGAGGAAGTTTTTTCCAGCATCTCGGAGAGATATCCACTCCTCCCCAGCCTCCCTGCCGCGGTTATAACTTTCCTTGGCAGCGATCGTCAAGTGCCTCGGCCTGTCAATCGCGCGTCGCGGCCCGGTGGCTTCTGTCAATTTGCCGGAATTAGCCCCGCCGGTATCAGATTAGAGTTCGCCGGACGTGAGCGCAGACTCCCAGAAGGGTGGCCTTCACATGTGACCGACCTTATTGGACCAGATACTCCCATTCAGCCAGCAGATCTCTAATACACCGATCCAATTTATTAAATAATTCTTTTTTAATTTCATTTCCGACATATTTTGAAAATAATAAAACATTTATTTTTATCGTAATACGTATGTCTATTTTTTCAGATGCGTATTTATTACCCATTACGAGATTATTATATTACTAGCAATGTAGCCCGTCATAAAATGACGTATTTGATGAACGATGCGTCTAAAATTTGTTTTTTTTGTAAAAGTTCTAAATTTGAAATTCTCACGGTGAAGAACTGAATCATATTGTAACGTGCCGGGGTTCACATTTAAACGCTTATTTATGTCAACTCAGGTTATATTTATTTATCTACGTACAGAGTATTTATTTCCACATTATATATTTATATTAACATTGTTATGAATGCAGACAGGCCGAAGCCCTGTTTGACACTGATCACAAAATGGCTTCCCCCCTTGCATCTCCAACATTCGGGAGCTCGCGCGAGGCGCACTCCTCGCTTCTCTAAGACCGCGTATCGGCGCTTCTAATCGATGGTCGCTCGATCCTTCCAGAGTCCCTTTGTTTATGGTGTTCGTTTTTCAAACTTACTGCTGGACCGTAACACTACCCCCTCCTTAGGCATTGTTCCGTCCCGGAACACTCGTTGTTAGTTCATGTGTACGTAGCAGCAGTCTGGTCCACGTTGACATGGTGTTACTTCCAACAGGCTCAGGCGATTAAAATGAACAACCCTAGTATTTCCATTCGGTCTCTTCCGGATGCGATATATTACATCATTTATCCTCTTCATTTTCTCGTACGAACCGTCCCACGCCAGTTGAAGTTTCGGAGAGAACCCCCTCCGTCTCTGGGGATTGAATAGCCAAACCAGGTCCCTGGCTTGGTGTCCACTTCCTTCGGCTCCCAGGTCGTATCGGTCCTTCATCCTATCACTAGCACCTTGGATATTGACACGTACTTTGTCATGAGTTTCGTTTAGCTGACGGCGTAAGTCTGAGACGTAACCTTCTCCCGCCAGGCTTTCTTCAGGTTTTCCTCCGAACTTCAAATCGCACGGGAGGCGCAGTTCTCGCCTGAAAATTACATTGGCTGGTGTTTGTCTAGTTGCCTCGTGGATGGAAGAACGATACGCCATAGGAACAGGTGCAGGTGTCGGTCCCAGTCCCCTTGATGATCAGCGACAACTTTGGATAAATCTTTACCCATAGTCCGGTTCATTCTTTCAACCATTCCGTCAGATTGCGGATGTAGTGCTGTTGTCCTCTCGGCCCAAAGGATCGCTCGTTGCTCGCCGTGGCCGTCGGCGAGCGTAATTATCCGCCAGTTAACACTTTCACTCACACTTATCTTTACGCGCCGGGGGTCCATTTATATGCTGAGTCATTTACAAAAAATAAAAAGAAACACGACATTACACAATGTTATATTCTGTCCACACTTCACTCGCTCGCAGAATGCCACGCTTCGCGATGATGGTCCTGTTGACCTCCTCCGCGCTTTGTCTAGGGCCTCTCGCCCGCGAAGTACCATTTTCCGCGACGATGAACCTGTTGGCCTCCTCCGCGAAATGCCCATCGCCATCTCCTCGCGAAATGCCATGCTCCGCGATGATGGAACTGTTGGCCCCCTCCGCGAAATGCCCATCGCCATCTCCCCGCGAGATGCCATGCTCCGCGATGATGGAACTGTTGGCCTCCTCCGCGAAATGCCCATCGCCATCTCCCCGCGAAATGCCATGCTCCACGATGATGGACCTGTTGCACCTCCCTCGCGCTCTTTCTAACGCCACTTCCCCGTGAAGCTCCATGCTCCGCGGCGACGGTCTTGATGCACCTCCCTCGCGCTCTGTTCAGTGCCACCCGCGCGCGAAGTACCATGCTCCGCGACGATGGTTCTGATGCACCTCCTCGCGCCCTGTTCAGTGCCACCCGCGCGCGAAGTACCATGCTCCGCGACGATGGTCCTGATGCACCTCCTCGCGTTCCGCTCAACACCACTCGCCGCCGAAGCACCATGCTCCGCGATGACGGTCCTGATGCACCTCTTCGCGCTCTGTCCAGTGCCACCCGCACGCGAAGTACCATGCTCCGCGACGATGGTCCTGATGTCCCTTCTCGCGCTCTCCTTCCTGAGCCAAATCCCGTTCCGACCGAGGCCCCGCTGCCAGTGCTCGAAATGGCTTCCACCGCGGCCACGCCGACGGTCCTCGCACTGATTTCTCCGGTGCCCGAAATGGCTTCCACCGCGGCCACGCCGACGGTCCTTGCACCAATTTCTCCGGTGCCCGAAATAGCTTCCACCGCGGCCACGCCGACGGTCCTCGCACCGATTTCTCCGGTGCCTGAAACGGCTTCCACCGCGGCCACGCCGACGGTCCTTGCGCCGATCTCACCAGTGCTCAAAATGGCTTCCACCGCGGCCACGCCGACGGTCATGGCATCAATTTGCTTGGTCCACCTTTCCAGGATTCTCATTACATCATTAGTGCTGCACGGCACTTCAAAGAGGAACTCCTCTGGGTTGTGGCCCTCTTGCGCCAGGGATTCCTTCAATCTTAGCACAAGGGCTGACTTCAACCCTGTGGTTAACAAATCACGTTCTTCAAGTTCTCTCTTCAGATCTACTACTTTGAGGTCACTCACATTTACGTGCTTCGCCATTTTGTTTTATACATTTATTTATTTTAATTATTATTTATTTATCACCCCACACACCTGACACCAATTGTAACGTGCCGGGGTTCACATTTAAACGCTTATTTATGTCAACTCAGGTTATATTTATTTATCTACGTACAGAGTATTTATTTCCACATTATATATTTATATTAACATTGTTATGAATGCAGACAGGCCGAAGCCCTGTTTGACACTGATCACAAAATGGCTTCCCCCCTTGCATCTCCAACATTCGGGAGCTCGCGCGAGGCGCACTCCTCGCTTCTCTAAGACCGCGTATCGGCGCTTCTAATCGATGGTCGCTCGATCCTTCCAGAGTCCCTTTGTTTATGGTGTTCGTTTTTCAAACTTACTGCTGGACCGTAACAATATAATTCGTACATATTGAAATTCGCTAAAGCATATTTTAAAGTTTATGAATGAAAATATTATCCTATCGTCTTGAAATTCGGCACATAGCTGCGGAAAAATTTACTTAACTTATGTGCATTAAAATCAGCGTTGTATCTTTTAAGATATTCTATACAGAACGGAAAAATGAAACATACACACATACAAACATACAAACAAACATACAAACACACAATGGCTATTATTATAGTAGATTACTACATTGGTTCATATGTAGAGTATGATTGTTAAAAATTCTCGATTAATGGATGTGATTCGTTAGTACTGTGGGGATGTGGGTTCAAATCCCACACAAATCACGATGATATTTTTCTGAGAATTTCTTTAATCATCTTCTATGTGTGAACTACTGTGCCTAATCATCTCATTAATACGCAATGAATATCAATGTCTAATTAGCAGTAATATGTGCAGTAAGATAAGCTTCGTTCTAGGGTTTTTCCTTTTTTTACCCTGAAACTGTTTAGTATTTATAGAAAAATGATTATAAAATATTACTATATTCTGATTTCTTCAAGTTTGCAAGCATAAAAAATATAATAATAAATAAAACGTTTACTTGCAAAATTCAATAAAATACAAAGTAATAACAAAAAATCTAAGGTTACTAAATTAATTAAAATATATAGATAACACCAATTGTATGCTATATTATAATTATAAAAGTACCTTTGTATTTTGTATTCACTTTGAGTTTATTAAAATTATTTGTATTACTAGTTTCGACCAACACTGGGTCATCATCAGGTGCATAACTAAAAAACTGATGACGCAGTGTATTGGGTCGAAACTAATAATGCAAATAAGTTTTATAAACTGAAAGTGAAGACAAAATACAAAGGTACTTTTATCATTATAATAATGGATCTTCACCAATCAAATGCCTTGTCCCTCAACAAGATGTATGCTATATATTTCCGATGGTATTTTGCATACCTATTTTTAAAAAAAAACACATAAATTGCAGTATTATATTCCCTTTCACTTTTCCCGGGTTAAGTTCGAGCGCCTGTCTATTGATATATTATTCAACTCGACGACAAAAACAATAAACGGGTATACGTTACAGAGCACTATAAAGTGCCCTCTATTTTACCTATTCTAGTGGAAAAAAGTGAATAAACTGTACGCGAAGTCTCACTCCCAGGGGACGCATTAGGGGTGTCTTGTCTGGGGATGCTCCAGTTGACTCTCAACTTTAGTATGAAGTAGCAATAAAAATGCGACTCACGTGAAAAAGACACGTAAAACAGTACACCACCGTGTCTATACATTCACCGATACACTCGATAACTAAACAAATATATTTCCTTGTAAATATAATCGCGACGTTCGCGCAGAACCAGATATGAATATTATAATGCACAGGTTAAGATCTGACCGCCCTTCCGAACGTCAAGTCTTCTGGAAGAGTGATCGTCCTGTTCAATACAGGACATTTTTCTCCAGGGAAAATAAATGTAGGCTTCCTTAGATTGTATGTAGGCCGGTGTCGCAAGTGACCGATAGGGCCTGGTATTAATATGGAGTCGCCGGCAGAAGGGCGCTTCGTGACTCGACCGTTTATTTATTTCCCAAATGAACGCCTGAGTTTATATGAAGTTTAAATAGCACAAAGAGAGCAAAAAAAAAAGACTTACAATACAGATTGAATGATTGTAATACACATTAATTGTATTTATTTGTTCTCTCTGGGCTACATTAGAAACGAATATTTTATAGGTCCCTCTGATGGGTCCATTTTCGAGTTTTTTTTATAATTTTATGCGAAAAATCTACTGCACCAATAGAAAAAATTTTAAACCCAAAAGTTAGATACATTCCTTCTTTTACAGATAAGATTTTTTATTTTGTATAAATATGTGTTTTCCCGATGGAAGTTTGGGAATTTGGGGATCATTATGACCGACGGATCTAAAACCCTAAGCATCCTATGTGTCCTTTTTCAAATTGAAATTAAAAGATAACATATAAACCCACGACAAGATTAATCTAAAAAAAAAAAAATTTGACAGACTTTAGTTTTGAAAAGTCGTCATTTTATCAAATATTTAAACATCTTCAAGACTTTATTAGATTAATATAATTTATAAATTTTTTAATATTCTGTAAAAAAAAACAACTTTCAATATACAAAAATTAAGTAACAATTAAATAAATGAGATAACACAATTCGCAAAAAAAGGGACAAAAGCTTGCAGGTAAAAATACACCTTTTTTGTCAGTACTTCGTTGGTATCGTCTTATACAATAATTTACTAAATTGTTGAATACCATTATTTATAGTCATTGTGGACGCTGAGCCACAGCTTTTTACTTCATAATTTTATATACTATATTCATCTGCATAGGTGGTACTATCATAAAATAAAAATCAAACAACCCGTCACTAAAACATGGCTTACGCAGATTTAGTTTTTTAAGCAACTCTGCATAATACTTGTAGAAAGCATCTTACATAGGCTATTCGTACATAAACGGCCACCACTTTTTTTAAATTTCTACCCATAAAACAACGGCGGCGGGTAATGTTTTTAAATAATGCATAAAATATTTATAGTTGCCTGTCAGCGTATGATAAGTGATCCGCGAGCAAGTCGTGGCTGGAGTATCGATTGCTTGTTTATTTGTTTGCCCGAAGCGCCCGCCGGGCTTTCGAGTAGCGGCGAGGATAATCGAAAAGTTATATTAATCGACATAATTCGAGTAATTCAATCTGGAAATCGATCAAGTCATCAGATTTGAGATTTTCAGGCGCCACACTCGCTCACTCGGGTATTGAACATACGATATCTGTACTCTAAGACTGCTGAAATTTTTAAGATTTTCTGTTGTGACTTCAATTCGGAGGTGGTTAAGACATTTTTTACATTTTCTATTTAAATTACATAGTTTCATGCAAATACAGCACTCTGCAGAGAAAGAGACTTGTTCAATGTATTTGTTATGTTACGTTCCATTCACACTGTTTACAGGAAAATCATACAAAACCTGCATCAGACAGTTTTGTATACTCAATTGAAAAGATATTTCTCAACGCAGATTCCAATCGAAAAATTGAGGTTATCATTTATTACAAATATAAACAAGAGAGATTAAAAATATACAAGGTTTGTTTTTATAATAAATAAGTGAGAGAAAAGATTCAATCTAGATGCAATCAAACAATACAATTCAACGGTTTTGTAATAAAAAAAAATGTTTTCTTCGGTTAGTGAGTGAATTATCAATGAAAGAATCTATGCGTTAATTTTAAAAAATATATAAAAAAAACCTAATTAGATTATTCAGTAGTTTATTCGTGCATTCAAATAAATTAATTGTTTTAAATGAGCGACTTATTCAAATAAGTTAATCCGATGATGTCCGGGGGCTGGACAGGTGGGCGACGGGGCTGCGTGCGCTGGGGGCACGGTGGGTGGGCGCGCTGAATAATCCCTGCACAAGTAGGTCAGTGCGTCCCGAGTCCACCCCAGGCAAGGAGGCTGAGCGGGCTCTGAAGGCCAGCGGTCAATCTACACAATGCTAATACGCCTCTCAAATACTGAAACAATATCGATATGATCAGGCTGACGTAGAGATTTTGACTAGTTAAACAACATTTTAGTAAATTCTCACTGTCTCTCTCTAAAATAAACTATAAAGCATTGTTTCAAATACCACCGAATCACTATCGCGGCACTATCGACACTTCCGAGACACTATCAAAACAGCTTCGAGTAACCATCGAGGTACTTTTATATATGTAACTATCTAAATAAAAATATAAAATACATTTTTTATTGTAACTTGTAATACGAATATTTTTGTATAATATTTTTTTTCCCATATATAAACAGACAAACTCATTATGATAAAACTCGTTGTGAATGACAGACAGTGATTTTGTTTTATGCGCGATCTTCACAATGTTCTTTTTTCAAATTTTTTGCGAGGAACGATGTCGATTTTACAGATGTTGAAAATTTTTGTATGGAAAATTTCGAAAATCGACCTAATGAATAGACTGAATGTATTTAATGCATTGTTTGAATGGTCTAAAACCTTCTTAGTATTATTGGCTTTCAAATGAAACCGGTTTGCTAAAGCTTAGCGCAGCCTCATATGCGCTGATTTTTTAATTTGTATTTTATATATATAGATAGATAAATTAATGACAGTTCCGTGTTTTTTTTGTGGCAGCCTGCGTATACGCGAAAATGTTAGTTCCTTTTTTGAAATGTCAAATGTTGAAACTTTTGTATGGGAAATGTAATTTGTATGGGAAACCGAATTTAATAATCAATTGTTAAATTTTGTAAGCCTTAAACAACCTCAGTATTTTTGGCTTTCCAATAAAACCGGTTTGGAGCACATCGGTTGGGTGGTTCCCGAGTCTATAGCGGCCTACCAACCGCCTGTCATGGAGTTTGTGTTTTATATATATAGATTTCAAATACCACCGAAACACTAACGAAACACTATTGTGGCACTATCGACACTTCAGAGACACTATCAAAACAGCTTCGAGTAACCATCGAGGTACTTTTATATATGTAATTATAAAAGTGTCCCAAAATTAACGCAAGATTTGAATTTGTCGCCATTTTTGCAGTAAAGTTTTGGGAACACCAGCTGACAGTTTAGGATTAGGAAAAATAAAACGTTACACGATAGAACAACGTGTCTTTATTATTGAACAATATTTCAAAAATAATGAAAGCTTGGCAGCCTTTTAAAACTTTACTGCAAAAATGGCGACAAATTCAAATCTTGCGTTAATTTTGGGACACTCTATATATATATTAATATATATACATAAAATATTTACAAAATACGTAGCTAAAGTTGCTATAATACAGCATTGACTAGTTTTGAACCAAAAAAACATTATACGTAGATTGATAAATTTATGAAAAGCATTAATCAGTTTATTTTTTAAATTTGCTAAAAAATATTTATATTTTTTTAAAGTCTATTGATATAAAATTTATATGAAAAATTATAAAAAACGAATTCTACGTATTTCACATAATTTTATATACTCGTTTCATTACCCTAAGCCTTTACAGAGCTTCAATATAACTTCCTTCCAAGAATAACGATATCCACTTTCGTCGTAAAGTTATTTTATTGAACGATTACCTGATATTGTAAGATTCAATTTACCCCGTATTGCTGAAACAATAGAGAAAATTGTTTTGCTTTTAAGTGAAGTGCACATTACAGAAATGCATTAAACCGAAGTGTGCTCCTTGACAACAGACATATTAGTTCCAATCAACTATTCTTTGTAGGAGAATAGCTCACTTTAAATATGCTAATGCACACCAAACGTAGCAACTACGTAATTCTACTGGAATATAAGGTAGATCTTTGTATATAAATTAAACTTGATTAAATCTACTCGAAACCCTTAACGCTTTACCAAAGACAAAATATAAACTTTTATTAATATCATATTTAGTTGTGCAATTAAATATAAAAATTTCAGAGATTCCATCATAGAATATGTTTTATTTTAATGTTTACAACGTTTTAAATGAGTACTGGTTAATAACCACTGTGCTCCAGCAAATGTGATTAATAAAATGATTATGAGATTACGATGAAAGATTTGTTAATGAGCTATTTTCCTTTCTTACAAAAATATAGTTTAATTCGTTCACTTGAGATATTTTTTGCATGACTACAACACAAATATTTTTTTTGGTCAACTCTAATTTACATTCGGATATTGTGGCATTCTATACATTAAATGGGTAGACTCTTGTTTTTAGAGTTATCAAGCTATTTTAGAACAAATATATATAAAATTGAAGAGCGAGCTGATTTTCTCGGTAATTAAATTTTCTTGGCTAGAGGTTTTAGTTCAATTATTTTTTTGTGCGGCAAATTGAAATGCGATTTCTGCAAATCGGCCTCCGGCAATCGGTCATGGCGGCCGATTAGAATTGAACTTCCCGCCGGATTGGTTATTTCCCGCGGCTTCCGCCGGCCGACTTCCGGCGCGCTTTTCAGGACCCTCCCCCCCACTCTCCCCCCACTCCCCCCACTCTCCCCCCTCCCAGCCTCACTGCGGCAGAGGCGCGCCGATTTTTTCGGAAGTCATCGTCGCTCGCTTCCATTCTTGAAAAATAAAGCCGCCAGAACAAACGGGCCGCCGGGGAAATTGAGTTCCGAGTTTGTAAGTCGAGAGAAGGAAGTTCCTAGGAATTACCGCGGCCTGCGAGGGTCGGGAGCCTTGTACATCTGATTTCTCTCGCCTCGCTAGGGGTTGTTCTGTACTGCGCTCTGGACGCGCCCAGCTTCCTAGAAAGGTTATTTACTTGAAATATGTTTTTTTTTGTATTGAAAAATATACAAAACAACCAAGATTTACCAAAATTACGATTGAGACAACATCATATGAATAAACAAAACAATCTGGTTAACAAGATTTACTTTTGATCTTAGTATAGATTTTAACAAAAAATCAATATTTACGACATTATGTAGCCACAAGTAATATCTGTAAAGTCTATTTTTAGTAAGCAACGCGTTAGAGTATCAGGTGGTTGTAATTTATTTTAATCAAACGATTCAGCACAAATATATAATCTGGGCTTATATTTATGGGATTAAAAATATGATTTTTCTATCGGTCAAGTGTGTAGTGAGTTGATTATTTTCATGGCTGATTCGTATCAGTCGGTTGTGAAAATAGATCCACTGTGCTCGTTACGACCGCGTGTCGTGTGTTGTACTCGGATTAGTTGGCTGAATTCATTATCCACGGCTTCTTGTCTCCTGACACCCGGTAGAGGCGAATCGATCTCCGAAACAAAATATTCATAGCATAATATCCATAATTACGTGTCTCTGAATAAAGAATACATGCTTTGACATAACATGCCGCGTAATAAAATGACGCATGTCTTTGCTGATGGACCAGTAAGCCTTTGAAGTCTTAAATGAACTTTCTGTTTAAGATTACATAAATATACTAAAAACACACAAAACATTTAAAAAAACTGAATTAGTGAATACGTGAAAAATATTTTTCAAAATCAATTTGTTACAAAAACTATATATATATATAGCGATCGGAAAATTATTATATGTCTATAAACAAATGTGTGTTTTGCTTTATTTAATCAATCACTGTTGTTTTTCAAATTGTCAGAAAGGCATGCTTAGTATTTTTCTGAATAACGTAAATATTTAAAAATATTTGAGTCTATCTATATTTATATAAATAAATATTGTTAATAGCCAAATTCACGCAAATGTCTCACTCTTTAAACATTGGATTTCCACAGTACAATGCATTTCCTGAGACATAAAAGTAAAAAAAAGAAGAACTATCTGTAGTATAATTTATAAAATGAAAGTTGCACCATTTTTCTTAAATGTAGTATTTCATTAACTTTAATTTTACTTTTTCACGATATTTTAATATTTTCACCTTTTAACCGTTTATACTAAATAAGCAGTGCTTGCTTCTTGGGTAAAAACTATATATATAGGTAAAATGGAAAACTTAAAAAGAGCGTTTTATAGTAGCAAATATATTATTTGTTTTTGATGAATTGTTTTTTTACGGGTACTTTAACGATTTCGGTGAAATCCAAAATAATTTCGTTGTGTACTTCGTTGTCCACGAAAAGCCTCCGCCAGCAACAATACGCCATAATAAAAAGTTAGCAAAGGCTTTCGCCTGAATGCACCGTAAATTGCCGCTCGTTCGAATGAAGTAATCCTCACAAGTTCTAGTTTTCAAGAGAGATTAGCTTACCGGTAAGAAATACTCTGCAGTTCTCCGGCGAAAGTATGTCTTTTGGCTTCTTGCATTCTCTAAGTCCATCAGCTCCGCCGAGAGTGCTTAATACGTCGTGCCGAAAAGCTTTCATTTGGAGGCTTTGTTAAAGGATCTGTTCACGGCAAGCCGGAATCTTCAGGAACTTTCAAAGCTCCCAGTACCTGCAGCCGTTCTGGTCCAAGTAGGCATCAAAGCCATTCATTATGATTCCATTGAAATATAATAATTCCATGGATATTATAAAAGTTACAGTTATATATATATATAAGTTATATATATATTTATATAAATAAACACTTCAGTCATTCAATTAACGGCTGTATTTACAGTGGTTTTAATCTATGTTCAATGGAGTATTTAGTGTGTAGTAGAGACGCGCTGACGGGAAAAGTTTTATTATCATTTCATTCCGCTGGTGTCTTCATGCGACTGCTGAAGAGTGAAGAGTCTCACACAATCTTATCCTATAAACGTGTTTGATTGCGAAAGCCACGTTCAATATGTTATAATTACTTTGAACTCCTTGGTAAACCACAGTAGGCACAGCGTGATAAATTGAATAATGATGATAAGAAAGTAGCGATAAAGTATTTCCTCTGAACTACTTAAGTCGATTTGTCTCTACACTAAACATTGATATTATCAAATTGGATTAAGATAAATTAAGACATCAAGTATAACTATGCGTTAATAACCCTACGTCATATTTGTAATAAGTTAGTTAAAGGGGGAATGCCCATGATATGAAAAACATGAAAAGTTGAATGACATGTGATTTATATGAAACAAAAAATATATTTCAATAAAGTTTATAAGTATTTTTAAGCCAGGAAATTTAGTTGCTAATACTGAAGTATTATATATTTATTTATTTTGAGTCTGAAAATCCTTTGAAAAAACTCCACCTGACTAAATGCTGGAGACGTACCAAACTGAATACGACTACACTTGCACGTGAACCCCAACTTTAAAACGCCTTTTAAGACTATATGAGTTAAGATATCTATCGCTCGTAAAATAATTTCAAACATGAGTGAATACGACTAAATATTCTATTATACCCAAGCATCGGAGGCAGTATTATTATGTATATTTTGTATAAATAAACAATAATAATAATTTATGATAATTCATTAAATTTTCAAACACGAATGTTGTGTAGGCGCCGTAATAAAATTTTCAATGTTGTTTTTGTCTCGTGTACCCAACTTGCTTTGAATTTGAATCAAAAGATATCGCATAACGAAAACATGATATCGAATTGTTTGGTTTGTTAAAATTGTTTACATTTAAAGGCTTTCTTAAAATGTCGCCAGCCTTTACAAATACCGCGACGAATCCGAGCCAAAAATATTGACTTTTAAAATAAATTTGATTGTTAAAATGAAAACTTGCACACCTAACATTTTTGAAGATTCACTTATTTACTGGAAAATATACTTTTAAATTACACGCATGGTTAATTTATTATATTTGGATATCATATTTTTTTAAACTGTCTTCACAATTGTGGCAACAATCTTTTTTAATGTTTATGTCGTTTATATAAAAATGCATGGTGCTTTAAGCATTTAATTGTAAAAAAATACCTAGCAAAAGTTAAAAAAATTTCATTTGTGCTCCTGTAAAGTTACATTTCAGAAATACTTTTTAATTTAATTAAATCTGTCTATAGATATTATTTAAAATCTTATTGAAAAAATACAATGCCATATTTTACATTGTAAGGTCAGAGTTACTAGAATGCCTTTAATTAATAGAAGATTTGCTAAAATAAACTGTTACAAATCAATCAGATTTTTAGTACACGTGTTTTTAAAAAAAAATCACAATCGTTTTTCGTTTATATTTTGAAAAGGATTTTAAGCACAATGCATTAAAAAGCAAAAAATGATTTCATACCTTTTCGACATCACCCTTTTGAAAGTCTCGTCACGGAGTCTGTCACGTATTTATAAAAAAATTTTTTTTGCCTAAAGCGTAAACAAGAGATTACCATCATCTTTCAGAGACCAATCGAAAAAAAAAAATAACAACACGAAATGCAATGGAATGGATTTTTTAAACATAATTTTATGTGTATTTTATATATTTCGTCCATTTGACGCAGCTGAGTATAAAAAGTAGTTATTTTAATTTATAATTAGGAATAGCATAAGTCCCATACCATTTCGCGGACTCGAATCGCAGGATCAAAGAGATAGATATTTTTTTTTCAGTTTTCATATGTCACGTGTTTTTTCAGGCTTCAATGAATTATTCTCGAGTATTCTTTTGACGCCTTGAGGTGCGGTTAAAAATGCGTATATTGAATACCAGTCGATATTTTCTTACCTTTCACGCCAGTCCCGGACTGGGGAGGCCGTCACACGATACTCTATTTGAGTATAGCATTTCCATTTTTATGCCCAAACAAAATTTGCAAGTTGTCCCCACCTACATTAAACCGTGTTTACAGTTCCTCCCGCAAACTATTCGATTAACTGAAAGAGATATCCTTCACAAATATTTGTACTATTTGTAACCTTATGCTCCGGTGTTACACTGGTCTACCTATATTTTTAAATAATTTGTAAAACTAACAAAAATTATTTTTTTAATATACATATTTTTTTTAATTTTGACAAACATATATCTTCATCAATGTAACAGGTAATTTGATATTGATTTTGTTTTAAATACTTGTTATATGAATATCTAACATTGCATTTGTCTTCGTTGCTTTCATTTGACTTCATTAGGCACATTAGTTCATATATAGAAGATGACTTAAAGAAACTCATTCTCACTCATCATCACGATGATATTTTTCTGAGAGTTTCTTTAAGTCATCTTCTATATATGAACTAATGTGCCTAATCATATTATAAATAAAAAGAATATATTGATATTGTAGATCGTCATTTCTACTCACCTTTATAAGGCATCTTTCCAAGACCCCACGGTTGATGTCACATACAAGTGTATTTATTGTAAAGCTCTCTACAACAGTACTTTTTTCATTTTTTCGGTAAAGTAATACTGTCCAATCGGTATTTTATCGAAAAAAAATACTACAAGTACTTTTTTGTTGCAATTTATTAATCGGTTGTCAGTTATGTCGCGACGTGTATAATGGGCTGCTTAATCAGTTTTTTGTGCTATTTTTTTCGTTGATGTTTAAGGACTAGTGGGTATTTTATTGAAAAAAAATTCTAGTGGTGATATGTTGTGTTTATATACGAGAGGAACAAGCACTTTGTTGAATTAAACTATTTGTCATTCTTAGATCTAGATCCTTAAAATTTATCTAAATTATCACTTGGAAGTGTTTTGACGCATATTTTTACAGTGGTAGGCTTTAGTCTGTGCAAGTAGTGCAAGAGTAGGCGGGGTTTTATTTTCTCCCTTGTGGCTATCAATCTCCTATCAGCTCGTTGGGGCTATAATGAGGGTAGCTCAGCCCTGCCCATGCGGTTTATTACCTCTCAGATATTTACAATGGCATATTACGTGTTCAATCTTGACTTCTAGGCCAATCAGAGATTCGGCGTCCTCCTCTCATCACAAAGAGATTCCCTCAAAATTGAACAACGCTATCCGATTTTCCAGACTTGTCGCTGAAAAATCTGACCTTTCTTAATTGTTTTTCACCTTTTTGATAAAAAAAAAACAAGGAATTCACGGCAGATTACCTTGCAGGTTTTTTACTTTGCACCCGTTTTATTTTTACCTTCAAAATAAATAAAAAAAACTCGTAACCTATTTTTTGTGGTCATGACTTATAAGGTAAAGCAAAACATTTTGTTGTATTTTGTTTGTTAAATTTAAAAATAACGAGGCCATGGTTATTTTAATTTGTTTTTTTATTTTCATGGATCTGTCAACATATAAACGCAAATTTATATACGAAAATACATTAAAATATTATAAGTAACTATAAAATTTTACCTCATCTAAAAAATGAAGAAAAAAAAACAACAAATGTTTTTTTCCGTTATTTATGATCTTACATTTATTGCTAGGACAGTTATAACATATTTCTCCTCTTTTTCTTTAACTTAATATTGCTTGCTTATAAAACATTAATGTCGCCGCAAAGCCTGTTAGTTTTCAAACACATTAAGTAGATCTTTCATATTCTTCTTTTCTTGTTTGGTACTATTTTTCTCTACTGTTTCTTGAAGAGCCATTATCTCTTCTTTTGACAGGGCTCGACATCTTTAGACAGGCAGAGCAAATTTCTATTAAAAACAAGTTATCCTTAATTACCTTATAATATAGATTTTTTAAAACTTATTATCTATTGGATTTTAAATGACAGTAATTTATTTAAAAAAAAATTAAATCGATAATTTTTATCATAAATCAAATAAAATAGTGTTCCTGCACTGAAGATATTAAAAATTGATTGTAACCCAATTCAATAGAATATATATGAATTCAATGCAGCTTTTATATATTTTTATAAACAAAGCAAAGTAGGAAAACAATTACTGACGTCATCTCGCTAAACTGACTGTTGCACGTATTATATATGAAGAAATATTAATATATACAGATTTTTTCGCAAGGGACGGCACGCACGACATTCATTTGTAAGCATGCACAGAAAATAATTTCACGAAAGACGTGAAGCATTCCTGCCAGTGGCGTGCGTGCCAATAAATGCCGTGCAAACTATAAAAAATAAATATAACTTCTAAGTTAATTTTAAAATTCGCGAGTTTTTGCCAACTCCACTGTTGAAATACACGATGTCCCCGAAATAATTGTATCACCCGATAATGCTAATCCGTACAAAGAATAATAATTTTTTTTAAACCTTTGTGTAGCATTGACTAGCATTATATATATACGTGTGAAATATTATATTTTTATCAAATTTAAATGGCGAAAACAGAGTAAATATTTCATGATGTGTGAATACAATAATTTGTAATTTGTATGAATTATAATTACACGTCTACGTTATAAAATAACTGAGGTTTCTGTAGGAAAATTTTAATTATTTTAAACTAGCATTTTTTATTCGAAAAATCATTTTTTACTTCTCCAATAGTATTTTGAAAAAAACTTCCAACGTCAATGGTCCGAAATTATTTTTTCTTAGAGAGCTTTTTTATTCAGATACTTTATTTACATATACGCTGAATTATTCCGTAAATTCTGAGATGCCTGTAACGCGTATATTTATAGCAACGTCACCGCAATCGGAATCCAATCAGGGGTTGATTATAAATCTATCTCCCAAGATGGGATTCAGTTATGAAGCCTAACAACCCCCAGTCCTCCAGACCTCAAGCCGGAACCCATCCAAGCCACCCCTGATTGCACCCATCACGCTCATATCCCCAGAATTACCCAGGCAAATGCACCAATGCTCAAAATCAATGCAACCCTCTAATCAGTTATGTCACTATCTCATAAAGACACCTTGTTATACTTGTTATCAAAATATACATGAAAATATGAGATTTAAAATGTTTTTATTTATCGTAGGGTAAATTTACTGTTGGGACAGATTATCATAAAATTAAACTCTTAAGATTCTTCTTCAAGTCTTCGATTGCTAAACTCAAAGATTATTCATATTCTATTTGCTCAGCATTAAAGTGTCAGAGAGCATATTATGGTTAATTAATTATATACATATTACCTCTGATTATTTGTCAACTTACAGGCAAGTACTTGTTTTGACATTATACGTACAATTAAATTTTCATCAATCGCTTGCTCACCTATACAAAATAAACTCATTTTTAAATCCAGTAAATCGCTTATAGCAAAGTTAACCTGCAACGGTTTAAATTATTTGTCTGATTATTTAGTTAACCATTTTACAATTTCAATTTACTTTCAAATATTTTCAACTTATTTAAAATATGGTGGAAAACAATTTATTTTATTCAGCTTTTCTTACGGTTTTTTATGAATGATAATTTTTTTATTTTTTGGGTGTTAAGACAACATAGTGGTTTTTTTGCCTTCCGACGTTTCCATTACCTAAACCGAAACGTCGGAAGACACAAACTCTAGGCAAAAAACACAAAAATAGAATTGATTAAAATAAATAAGCTACAAGAAAAACAAGTTACTGATATTTATCACTTTCTTAGAATATAGGCACCAAAAATTGATAAGACCGATCCAAATATCTTTTTATGCGATCAAAGGCAAATTGTATTTGGGTTCTGATTATTAAGTTAGCAGCAATTATTTTCTTCTAACTCAAAAAGTTTTCAAAGTATTTTTTTTTTTATAAAATGACTTGTAGAAACTAATTATACAAATTAGATTAGGTTTTTTTTTTTTCAAAAACAAATGCTCGAAGCACGACAGGCTCCACGGCAATATTCACGCTAGGGGTCGTGATCAAAAAATAATCTCCCGATCGCAGATCCCTCCCGCCACAGCGGCTTCGTTAACCGCAATTACTCGTTCATTAGCGCGTTCTCCCCGCCAGGTGCCTGGCTACCTGCCTTCTACCCGCCCGCTACCCGCCTGCTACCCACCTGCTACCCACCCGCTACCCACCCGCTATCTGCCTGCTACCCGGAAGTCACTCGGAAAATTGATCGAAAACAGATCTCAAGAAAATACAAGCATTCAAAGTAATCCGATTTTTCATGTATCTTCTTCTCCATGTGCCTCTCTTCAGAGGAGGTTGAGCATATAATTATGCTGAGCCAGTTTTAATGGTTTTCTTAGGAAGAATAGTATAATGGGTCTCCGGGTCATTCTACACCACCGTTTTATATTGGAAGGAAAAGTCTGAGCACTGCCGCTGCCCATTAGCATTATTATATAATCCTTTCTGATACTTCTTTTGTAGCAGGTTGCAGCAACAATACCAAACAAACCAATTTCTTAAAATTTTCTTAGCAACTTAAAGTTAACTCAGGTGCCACCAAATAAACACATTTACAATAATTCTTAGGACTATGCTTACAATACAGTAAGTGTCTATCCTATCTATTGTGGGGCTAACAAGTTGTGGCTTAGGTGGTAGCGTACATGGATTTATCTATTTTTATTATTGAGTTTATGTAGGGAAAGTTATGTGTAAAAAACCCTTTTTTTGCGTGAGTAAAAGAAATAATTAAATAAATAACTAAGATTCTTTATTTTTTTGTTTGCTTTTCACCTGTTTGTTTGACCTTACCACATATTTGTGCTACTAAAAAACACAGACATTTCGGAAAAGAGTTTCCGAATTATTTTATCACCTGTTGGTTTTACCTAATCGTTTGTGTACGGTACTAAAAAATAACACCGATTTTTACAAAAAGGTTTTAGAAATACGGTGTTTTTACATGTGAAAGATCCTTCTTGATGATTTTATCACCAGTTTGTTTACCACAACCGCATATGCGTGTTTATAAAAAAACACAGGTTTTTCGAAAAGGGTGCTAAAATTAGGTGTCACCAAATATGTGATAGATTAGACTGTATTATTTTATTACTCGTTAGCTTAACGTAAGCTTTTTTATTGCAAGCCATCAAAAATTCCAAGAAATAAACAAAAAACGATTTTGTGAAGAAACTGAACAAAACTACGCGAGTCACGTCTTTCTAAGAAAAACCTGTAATCGATTTAAAACTCATCAATTGTTTAAGACACCGAAAATCATATTTTAGAAAATATAAATACTTAAAGAAGTCACAAAATATGCGACAAATAAAAATATGTAAATTTACCCGTCAACATAGCCATCTACTTAAAAAAAACCTTTATTAGTTTGGAGTAGTTAGAAATCACAAATAATGCTCAATAAGTTACAAAAAATCAAATTATACTTTTCTGAAAATTTACAGAAATCTCAAGTCGTTATGGAACTAAAGTGAACCATTTATTTTCATCATTTAAATTTTTTAGACCGTCTGGTTTATTGTCCCACTTTCTGGTTGCCTTTCTTTTGCATTTTTATTTACAAGAAATTAATAATTTGACGGATATTCAAACAACATCTCCATTTAGGTTTGTTTAATCTGTTATCAAATTATATTATCACAACTGATAATCGGCCAACTTCTTCCATATCTTCTATAATGGGAAACCCCCTTTTAAGAAACATCAAACGTTTATACCAATTTTTATACTAGTCATGTATTTATCTTTATCTTAACACACACATATGTATATAAATAATTACAAAAATAGTGATATATGACTGCATACAACTACTACATAAATGCTGAAAACATATAGTATTTATTCGGATTACAATCAGCTGGAGGATGCCATACATATTGGTACAAAAAATGTAACCACAATAGGAGACCTTTCGCTTCTTTACCAATATCGAGAGTTCCCTTTCTTTCATTGGATCTTAAGGATTCTCCTATACACCCACACTTCTGCCGCCTCAATTTTTTGCATAGTAGCTATCTTGAATGTCCAAGCTTCGACTCCATAAAGGAAACTACGTAACACTTGGTGAATTTCCATCAAGATTTCAGGGTTATATCTCTTGAACATAGTACTTTCATAAAATTATTAAACGTACTGGGTGCTATCTCAATCCTCACTTTAATTTCCTGGTCACGATCCCAGCTCTCATCCCAGCTACCCAAATAGCTAAAAAAAAATTATCTTCTCCACTACTCTGTTAAAGTTGTCAATCAACCCTCTGCTTACAACCGTTGTTTTCGTTTTTTTGGAAACCGAGCTATTGTTATCGTTTATAGGAAACTAAGAAGCAGTAAACATTTGCACATGTCACCGTGAACTCAAGCGAAGGGCGCAACAAACGCTATCGTGTCCAATATCAAATCGTAATTAGAGCTCGGCATTTCGCTTTTAACAACCCCCGCGGGGCCGCGGCCATTCCTGGTATCTTTACGGAAGCTCAGCCGGCTTGCTCGTAAAATGTCCGAAAAGTGCCGAGTAGTTCATGCAATAACACTTACAATGTGCCAGCATATTAACGGGCTGTTTTATTGCATCGGGTACGAATCCTAATTTCAAACTGTAACTGCCAATAACCGTGTGACGTCACAAAACAGCGCCTATAAAATATTCTCTATCAAACTCATATAAAACAATGCTTGATCGAAATATGTTTCCAGTTTCTGTTTGTTTGTAGTTCCAGCGAATTTTATGCTTTACAGCCTCGTATTAATACACATGCTCGCGCCGGTTTCGAATCTGAGTAAAATGGTTTATATTCTTGGGGTGACTCCTCAGATGATGTTGGTGACCATCTTACTGAGTTTGCATCTATCCTGGGCCAGTTTAATTCTCCTTTTTGTTTGTAGCCCCAAACAAACTTTTTCTAGGCTTTAACTTATTGGTACTCAATCGGAAAATCTAAGTTAAAATGACTACGCTTTTGAGGTAACCACAAAAAACAACAACGACAAATTAAAAACTCTCACTTTCCCATTAGCTTAACTTTTATATAACAATCTTGTTGAGGGACAAGGCAAGATCCATTATTATAATGATAAATGTACGTTTGTATTTTGTCTTCACTTTGAGTTTATTAAAATTATTTGCACTACTAGTTTCGACCCAATACATAGGGTCATCATCAGATGCATAACTAAACATGTTTAGTTATGCATCTAATGATGACCCAGTGTATTGGGTCGAAACTAATAATGCAAATAATCTCTGTTTGATAATGCCAACGTAAAAGGTTGGCGAAACCGGTCACAACATGTGGAAAATCACTCAAGTATTTTACTCAAAAATTCCACCAAGTACTCTCTGTCAAAAATATTGAATTTCTTAATATTAATAAAATCGAAGTGAAGACGAAATACAAAGGTACGTTTATCATTATAATATTTATATAACAACTTCATAAACAGTCTGCGTGGTAAAACAGAAGGTGGGAGAGATCCAAAAGAGAGCATCCCGATACGAGGTTTTACTTTTTGAAGCGAGTAACGATTTCACCCTCGGTGGTCAGGGGAGCACGCTCGCGTGGCATTATTTCGAGCCTATAAATAGAACATCAATGGCAGTCCCCCTGCAGTCTGTCACCCCACTCTCCCCGCCAGGCGTTAGACAACCACTGATTTGGAATTCTTAGTTAGCTCCCGGAACGGCCGCAGTAATCAACAGATATAAACCCCGGCTTAGCTCCCAGCCAATACACTCTTGTATTTCAGATTCTATATCGGGGCAAATCGAATCCTCTACTTTAGTTGTACTTAGCATTATTTGTGAGGTGTATAAGCAAAGGTTTAATGTCTTTATCGACTGTAGATATACAATCACCTCAGCTGTATATCTAAAAAAAATAAAACAGCATTGAAATATATTAAAAACACAAATGCCTGATTCTTACATAAAGACTATTTTTTAAGTGTAGAAAAAAATAAATCCATGACATGTTTATTTATATATTTTTTATTAATTAACATTACTTGTAAAGCCTTTCATAGATCAGAATCACATTTGTATGAAAAATAATTGCTTGATCAAAAATTATTTTTGTTGCGTTTAACATTTTTAAGTTGTAAATAAACACACTACCTGCTATATATAAATAGTTTACTGAACGTGACATCTGCAGTTTATCTTTTTGGGTAAAATAAATTATATTGGGTATTGATTTATAAAATAGTATTATGTTTGTATTTGTAATTATATGGAAAGTATTAGGGTTGAAGATACCATGTCTTAACAGACAGGCAATAACGACTCAACTCCCGTCCAACAAAACCTGACAGATTTCAAGTATTTGAGTGTTTCCTTGAGTACCATAACAATATCCTGTTCGTCTTTTATTGTTCATTTTCCCTTTTCGGTTGACAAGTCTATTTTCTTCGACGTAACGGCATTGTATTCATCACAGAAGATAAACCGTTGTAAATCCGGAATGTTGTAAACATTACCCGTACAATTATAGCACAGATTTTATGACTTAAATTTCAACTGTACTCTAAACACAATTGAGTGATTCAAATGATATTTACTGGATCGGAAAACACCTGAATTATTATATAATTCAAATAGCCTTTTCAACATAAGACGTAATATTGCTATTTACGTAAATATTTTTATAGGAGTTAACGTTAAATATGTTTATCAAATATCTATTTAGTAGAAATTGCTTACTAATATAAATATTTATTTTCATCATAATTTATATTACATTGTTTTAAATATATTCTTGAAAATTCAGTCTATTTGTGATTATGCCTAATATTTATATAAAAGTAAATGTAAATTTTTTGCAAAATTGATTAGGGTGTTTGTAGGTTATTTTGGCCGGTATTAATTTATTAGTACGTTCTTCTAAAATTTACTCTGCATTGGGGCCACTTAAAGGGATTTAAAGCTCCTGAAAATTGTTTCAGTACGGTGCAAACGGCAAAACACCCAAGAACGCAATTTTTATTAAAACAATGACCACCGTAACCTACAAACTCAGATCAATTGGTATTCGTTATCTCGTCACGTTAGAAATCTATTGGGAATACAGCCATAAAGCATATTATCAGTCTCTTTCCATCTTTGGCAGTGGTAGATTTTCATATGATCTGCTGTGTCGGCCGACTGTAACCGCTCCCTAATGAGGCATCGCCGGTAGCTCTGCAGTTTTCCCGTGGGGATGGTAATAATAATGCTGTCGAATTAATAATGCGACGGTCGACTTCGCGCGTGATGTAACCACAGCCTCCGGGCAACCTCCCGTGTAATTTGATACCCCATTACTCCTTGAGCTCTACGAGCTGGGTAAATCGGACGCTGTATTCGATACGAGTATAAAAAAAACTATACATAAACAAAGAGAGCGGTTATAACAAAATCTTAAGCTCCGTTGGTAGTGGTTTCACAATTTATCAGTAAAACTACACTGCAGCTGTTGTATGCAATCCAGACTACTTAGGAGTAATGCTATCAGTTATTTACTTTTTTTCTCTCTTCCTGCTTTAAATTTACAGTAACTAGTTAACTGATTGTAAAAGACTAAAACTTTTAAATAAAAATACCTGAGATAACAGATTTTAATTACAGGGCACATCAAGAACAACTCTACGATATATATGAATATAAATACACATTTATTTATACGTGTGCCACCACATCATTATCCTTGATTATATATGAGATTACATGATATGGACAGTGGAGTTGGGGGCTAAAATTAGCTGTTGCTCAGCTACGCGGAAAAAATCGATGATCTAAGGGGTGGTGACCTTCAAACCTAATTAGAAACCAACCTCACAGGCTGTGAGGGTCGGACCTGGCAAGGGTTGCAAGCATTATTATAAACACAAAGCGATTTACTAGGCAATTATTTTATAATCATTAATAATGATTTACTACCACGAGGCTTAGTGGATATCTTGTTTGGTTGACAACCACTGGGTCCTGGGAATAAGTCCGGGTGTGTCAATTAAATTTGTCGGTTAATATAAAAAACTATCTACAAAAGATGGCAACTCGCTATGGTTTATAGTTTATACTTTTATTTAAGGGCCAGTTGAAATTTTCAACAGTCCTAGCTAAGCAAACTGTTGTTGAACAGTGGCGGAGCTCAAATTCATCTGTTGCATTTTATCAGAATCCCCCTCTGGTTTAAATAAAAAGAGTAATAATAAACCTTGTTATGATTCTCCGATGAACATGTTCCGTACCCAGAACGAAAAAAAAAACTACATCAATTATTTTATACTATCTTCATTTTTGTTTCAGATTTCCTGCTGGAGAAATAACAATAATTTTCTATCCAAATTTACATAAAATTAAATGACAATCATAAATAATTAACTAAAATGGATCACATCAAAGTAAAAATGAGAAAGTCTTTGAAATCAATAGTTAAGAAGTTCAAACGCCACTCGTATAATATAACACATCTTCGGTCTGGTTTAACGCTTTGGTTTAAGGAATAGTTTTAAATATAATTGCGACTATTATTACTATGACGTAAAACGTCGCAGAGCCGATTAATTTTTATAATAGTATTCAATAATATTGTGTCTGTTTGATTTTTAAATTGATTTTTATAAATCGAAACGATTCAACATGATATCGTCTAACTCAACCACGGAGACTCCTCTCAACATCAACGGAACTGACGTAGGCAACAAGACGACCCCGATCTACTCTATAGGCGGCGATTTCATGATGCAATGGTGAGTAATCTGTTTATTTTATTAAATATATTCCATGGGTTTTTATCGCAGAAGTTTACAACACCTAATACTCGTAGTTCAGTGGCGAGCACGCTTGCTTGCTGCCCACGCGTCCCGTTATCGAATCCTGGTAAAGTTATAAAGACAATGTAAAACTGAAAACAATTTCCTAATTTAATAAAAGGTAAGGTACTCAAAAATAAATATTTTCAATTAAATAAATACACAGCAAGAATAACACCTGTTTGCTTCGAAATATTTTGTCACAGGTTTTGCTTGAATGTATTTCCCAAGTAAAATACCTGTCAATGTTTCTTAATCGTAGTAAGAAACTTGTAAAAATCACAGGTCGTGATAACAATGATGTATAAGCTTGAAATCGGTCAAAATTTGAAGCAGTCAATTACTTCGAATAACCAAAATTGTACATTGACTATTTCAATGTTGATCGCCTAGAAAATCTCTGCAATTTATTGGGAATCTATGCTCTGATTAAATCCAATCAAACCGTGAAATTCAGGTATTCTTGAACCAGACTACCATGCTGGAGGCAATAAAAATAAGGGAGCAAAACCCCGGCGAGCCTTCCGTTGTCCCTGCCGGCACAGGTGATCACACCATCGCAATTACTCCGATTTTATCGCATGTTTTCCTGCAGCTCTCGTTTTAAATCCCAAGCACCGTATATATGCTTTTTTTTATTTTTATTAATTCCTACACTTCTATGCTATCCCGTGTTATTGAATTTCGCTTTGCAAAGTGCTGTAAGGGAAGCGGATTTTTTCTCGCTAATTTTAGTACAATAGGAGTTTTATAGAATGTTTTTGCAAGCTACACGATTTTTGCTTGTATTTTGTATATTATTTTTTTTTGTTTCGATCGCGACAACGCACTATTTAATAATACTTATATAAGTAAAAATGCCAAAATATTTATCTAGCTACACTTTTACATCAGCTCCACAGAAAAATATTATCTCAAAATAAGATACTCTTAGGGAATTTAGAAAGATATTTCTTCAAAGCGTATCTCACTGTACCCTGAAAACGTTTTAATATACTATGCAAACTCTGTGTGGGTTGGGATGTATAAGTGTTTTATACATAGATTTATTTTTTGACTAGCATACTATCTTTAGTTTATTAATAAAGTAAGTAGCCGCTTGCAAGTGACAGTTTGTAATGAAGTTCAATTATTAGCTGACATTATCGGCTGGGGTTACAGCTTTAGTTTAATTAAAATAATCAAGCTTGACGGTAAGGTTAAATATTAAATATGAAGGCGGATCATTGGTAACATCACAGCAAAATACTTTACCCGCATAATTCCAATAGAGATGCTTTAGTTTCCAGATCCGGACTAGTTCACATATCGCTCGCCGCGCCCAACCCCGGGGATAATTAATTCTCGCACCCTCATGATATCGGGCTTTGATTAATTATTTCGTACACAAGTAAAATAATAGCTTATAAAATAGAAAAACTCTGCTGGCTTACATCGGTATATTAATAAAAAAAATAATTAATCACAAGTGATCTACGCGATTTTCTGGAGTAAGATATGATTTACTGCTTTCTTCTCAACAGCGGGCTTCATCAGAGAGTTAAAAAAAACCTTTTTTAGAACTTGCGTGTCACATTTGTTGGTTATTTTTTAAATTACACATAATATAATAAATAATATCATAATATAACATTTTGTAGACAACAACAAATAAATCATAATTTTTTTTTCTTAAAATCTTTCATTATTCAAACTCACAACACTATAAATTGTTATGATCTATAAATAGCTTTTGAATAATGCTTGTAAAGTACAAAGTGACAAAATATCACACATACACACACACATATATATATATATATATATATATATATATATATATATATATATATATATATATATATATCTTCATCAATTGTCTCTCAAAGGAGGTTGGAGACCATTTCACTGAGCATATGCTCATGCTGAACCAGTATTCATGGTTTTTTAAGGGGAAAATAATCTAGTGGGCCCTTGGGTCCTTCTACAACGCAGTTTTATATAATAGATAGAAAATTCTTCGTATTATAGCTGCCCAATAGCATTATTATAAATTATTTCCTTACAATGCTCTGGCGTTTAGATCTGATACTCTTTCTGCAGCAAGCTACAGAAACCTCGACAAGGTACTTCCAGAGCACATCCCTCCACAATCATTCCAAGTCCACTACTTCATTACCGATCCTTTACACACGCTCAGGGGTACAGAATGGCAGCCATGCACAAGCAACAGAATGGGGAGAGCGGAAATGATATATATATATATATATGTACTCTTGTTTCAAATTAAACTGAGCTCATTTTCGGATGCCATAATGAATGAAGACTATAAATAGACTAGAGTAATTAAAAATTACGCTTCGTGTATGATTTTCACGAGCAATTGCTTGGTTTCCATTGTGACGTGGGCTCCAGTTAGCGGAGCTGTCGGTCCGGGGGTAAGCCTCGGCGGGAGGGGCTCACCTAGATTACAACCCTCGGCCCCATTTCGATACGATTCGCAATAATCCTGCTCCAGAGATAACTTACTCGAATAACATTACCGATGATTATAGTCCCCGAAGATCCGTTGCTGTTGCCCGTGTTTTTAATACAAAGCACCTGACTAAAGCATTGGGATTCTATTGCTTTTTACTCCACGCTTCCTTATGCAAAAGTCGTAAAACAAAGTAAATAGAATTCTTAGTGCCGTCCGATTTACAGCTGTCTACACGGACAGAGTGTTCAATAATTAAAAAAACGGCTTATTATGTCTTAAAAGGCAGTTTGCTAAGATTTGCTTTAGTATATAGTGTGATCCGCAAACAACGTGAAAATAAACAAAATACTCGTTACGACAAAAATATGAATATTTTTTAGCAATATGAATAGCAACGTATATATATATAGGTTTAATCTACTTATACTTTAGTCAGCTTCTAGAATCGTTTTTGAACAGTTTTCATTAATAGTTTTTCTTGTAGCAGTATCCAAGTCTCCCTTTCCTCCCCATTATAATTTCTTTTAAAACAGCTGCGGTTCTGAAAAAAAAACCCTCTACGTTCTATGTTCCTCTCTATCCTCTACAACGTTTTTTTTATGGTGGTCTAACGGTGACTCGTCCTATATTTTTGCTGGCAGCCTTTCGGAAGTTTATTTATACTGCTATCAATCTTATCTCTGGAGTCATTTTGCACTTCTCTTGTGGGATTTTTTTCCTTACTCTTCTCTCCAAGTCAAAAAATTAGAGTGTAGCATCGCATAACATAACATTTGAAATATTTGATCAACCGCTGCGAAGACATAATATAAGTTGTTTTTTTTTTTATTTTAACATTTTAAATATTTCCGAAACACCCCATGGGAATCGGTAATTTTTTATCACAACAAATTGAAAATTAATTAGCATCTTGAACAAAATCAATCTCGATTTTGTGTTCCACAAACCAATTAGATCCTCCCTCGTACTTTGTAAAGCGCCGTTGATTTTCCCGAGCCTGCGTCGCGCATTTTTATTTTCGAGGAGGAAATAAAAATCATTTAATTAATTGGCATCGTCGGTAATTGGAAATCTCTCGTCATCTGCCTCACCTGGTACTTCATGAATTGAAAAAATAAAACAACTAATTCGTTGGCCTAGATTCAAGACCAATTCACAATTCTTCGGGAGCTTGGATTTTTTATTTTTATTACAAACTACTAGAAATCCAAATTTATCACGGCAGATTGGTTTCACGTGTAATACTTAAAACTTGAATAACAAATATAAAAAAAAATAGCAGAAAGATTACTACATTTTTACTGTTAACTCTTAAGGCTAATTTTACAATTGAATTTATCAGATTCTGACGGTGTCTCTGTAAAGTAAAGGCGTTTATTATTCTTATCTTTCAAGCATTTAGCAATTGATATCTATTTTTTGATTTAAAATGTAATTGGATAACTTAATGATAAAAAATAAAATATATAAGTTACTTCACTGAAAATTACAACAATTTATTTTCACATCAAAGCCAGTCAAAAGTTTTTGAAACAAGTAGTTAATCTTAAAGATTTCTGCAGTAGTTGTTAAAAAAAATATTAAGTGTTAAATTATTTCCTTGATAGTTGATCTACTATTGGAGCCTTAACATATATATCATTAAATAAAGTTGTCATTAAATGAGGATACAACTCTTAGTAAAAAAATTAACGATTGCACCAAGGCCTTTTTTCTCTTTTATTGTATTTTTTGTATAAATAAAGATGTTATCTTAAATATTTAAGCTAAAAAAATAACTGATTATTCTTTATCAATTAAATATAATTATGATAAGATATGTACATAGATGAAGTCGCATTTCTCAATCTTCAGGACATAACGTTGTTTCGATGATTTCTACAATCGATATTGTAAGAATGATTGATGTTGCTTTTTAAATAAATTACAAAAAGTATTGCGTCGATAAAATGTTATCATCATATAAATTCTTAAAACCAGAAATCAAAGTGTTGGAGATTTAACCTTAATTGAATGTTTCACATATTTTTTTTTGCTAATACGTTGATTATAAATCACTTAACGATGTTTTAAATGATTTCATTTACATAGAACAGTATTATTATTCTAAATAAATTAAATTAGCGTGAGGAATATTAAAAGAGTTTGGGATTCAATCGTCAGAACGGGAATCAAACCAGCGGTCTCTGGATCAAGAGTCGATGGTCTAAACTTAGACTCTTAACATTAAACCAACGAGAATTTTGATTTGTAAATTGATAACTCTTCACACTGTAACAATTTTTGTCGAAAAATAATTACCCGAAAGAGGATACTGTAGGCTTTCACGCCGGTTGGTTGTATTGGAACATGTGTAGGCCGTTTTAATAGATTGCTATGATACCAATAGTGATATTTTTGTAAGAGAAAAATATAAATAGAGTGTTTTTGGTAAAAGGTGTCTCACTTGATTGCACTTTGACTGCATTATAATTTGTCACTCGGTCACGGCCCACCGAGGTCGACTGATCTCCCTCTCGAACTCGACCCATCGATCCGGTTGTTCCAAGTCCCCGTCCGTCCGCAAATAGAGCGGCATTTAGGATCGCCTGCCCCGCCTCGGAGCTGGCACAAAAGGTGTCAACGCTTAGCAAATGGAAAATCAACACAGAACTACACACTCTATAGATACTGACTCGTTTTGTGGTACTAGTCACCTAGTGACGTATTTAACTGGTTACCGTCAGTGCGGTATTAAAAATTTGGCTGCCCCCAATGAGACGCCGGCACAGAAGGTGTCATCGCTCAGTAAACGGAAAATCAACACAGAACTACACACTGTATAGTTACTGACTGGTTCTGTGGTACAAGTCACTTTCTAACGTATGTAACTGGTTCAGAATCTCAGAAATTCAGAATCTGCTGCCTCAAATGAGGCGTTGGCACAAAAGGTGTCATCGCTCATAAAACGGAAAATCAACAGAAAACTACACTCTCTTCAGTTACTGACTGGTTCTGTGGTACTGGTTACTTACTCACGTATGTAACTGGTTACAGTCAGTGCGGTATTTAAAATCGGCTACCCTCAATGAGACGCCGGCACAGAAGGTGTCATCGCTCATTAAAGGGAAAATCAACAGAGACCTACATTAATTATAGTTACTGACTAGTTCTGTGGTACTGATTACCACTGACATTTGCAACTGGTTGGCGTTAGTAAGCAAGACAAGCAGTTTAATTAATATATGCCTTTATTTCAGAATTTTAGCTCAGATAATTATTTGATTACTAGAATCACAAACCAAATAAATGTAAAAGGAATTTGAAATAATTTTTTATATCAGTATTTACGTTTTTTTCCTTAACCCGGAAACAATATTCGATATTCACAGATTTAAATAAAATAGTTTATTTCCAAAATCCCAGAAAGTTATTACTTGCAAACATGTGCTGTGAGCAATTAATATATTTTTTTAAATAAATTATTATTAGGTATTATTAACTCCACGAAGAACTTAAATCGACTTTATTTTTGATTCAGTTTATAAAAAAAACTAAGCTAGCGCTGAGCGGAAAGTTTTACAACAGATACGAAAGCTTTTAATATGTTTCCCATGACTCACACAAAACTTTGTATTCTAGCGAGAAAAAAATATAAATCTGAGCTTATCGTTAAGAATATTTAATCAGTTCCATTATCAGATCACGAAATAATGATATGCAATTTGATTTATTTGCATTAACTCGAATATTTTATAATCAAATATAATTATACTTCACGTAGCTGATATTATTTTCTCAGAAGTACATTAACGCGTTAAAATAATTATGTTTTTTAAATAATTCTCAGAACTGTAATACTCGTACATCTTTTTTGTATTATTTTGAATTTCTGAAGTTAGTTGATAACATTATTTTTTTTCTTCCAAAAGTAAACATTGATTACATAATTCACACAATCAATGCCCATAAATAAAAAAAACAGATGTCTAAACTAAAAAATAATTTTATTTCCGGTATAATAAACTTAAGTTTTGAATTCAATTTATTTTTTGCTGTTGTGGGGTCTATGTTTAGGTTTATCACATTAAAAATTAAGATATTCTAAGTCCTCAGTCTGTAATGATACGAAGTAACAATTTTTTCAATCAAGCAAATCATTGATATATAAACCGGATTATGTTTGCTCCTTGCATCGTATTTAGCTGCAACTCAAATAATAATTTGTATCAGACTAAACACTGTACATTTAATAATAATATTTAAAACCTCACCATTTTAGTACAAATTGTAATATATGATTTAAATATTTTGAATAAAAATACTTGAGTGATTTTCCACATTTTTGTTTTTATTAGTGACCGGTTTCGCCAACCTTTCACGTTGGCATTATCAAACAGAGTCACTCATCAGAGTCAATCAGAAAAATCACTCAAGTATTTTTATTCAAAATATTAAAATGGAATTCCACCAAGTACTCTCTGTCAAAAATATTGAATTTCTTATATATGATTTATCTCACCGAAGGCAATTTTTTTATCATATTGCATTGTTAAATTGCATAAAAAATATGTATAACTCATTATGAATATTTTTCACGGGTTTTTTTCTTTACATATTGCTTAGGAATCAATGATTATTATAAAAAAAATATTAATCAGAATTTTTCAAAGAAGTTTTATAGGTTGTTTATTTTATTTGTGTTGCTCTGGGTTATGTAGTTTCAAGAAATAAAATTGTTATTACAAACAATACTGGCGCTTCTATACCATTATCTATGACCAGCATCACATAGCTTGTAGAAAGTTTGCTTGTTAACCGAAGAAACAGCTTGATGTGGGCTCGATAAAGGGAAACGACGGCATCTCATTAAAGCAAGGCTCTACCTGCAGCTCACAAACTGCCTTCGACTCACGCTCGGTGATAAAGTTTCCAAGACGACAATAGTATTGCCACTGTATTTTAATTTCACTTCTCAACTCATAATCGTTTGATGGATTACCTTTTTGTTGTAACTCAATTGTAATTTTACATGCGATTATATATATATATATATATATATATATATATATAAATATAGTACGTTTGACTGTTGATTTTAGATCGAGACATCCCTTTTTGATCCCTGTCCTGATAGATGAACCTCAAATTATAAGGTTCTCGCCTGCTTCAGTATAGCTGAAATCAATTATTATTAATATTTCATTGTTTCATACAAGAGATCGGATCTGATTTTATCGACAAATTAAAAATAAATATATATAACTTAAACCATATTAGCAAATCAGATTGGTGATTATATTATACATTTTAAAAGTATTTCTCATATCTAAGATTATATAGGTTTTCCTTGTCTTATTTCTTCATCACGATCTGGTTTATCAATATTAAGAAACATGTTGGATTAAAATTGTAATTGATAAAAGTGAGTTATAGGTACAAAGGCACACAAATAAAATTACGATAATATTCCTTACAAAAATAATTTTTAGCATGACAAACTTGAACCCACATCTCCTGAAAAAACTTTTTTTTTTTTGGTAGAAAATTTTAATAATTTTTCTTTTAACGTACTATTCACTAGCTTATTCGTATCAATATTGACCATCTTTTGGCTATTCATTATAAGTAAATAAGGCAGTTCCCACCCCCCGGGGATGTAGAGGGCTGTTTATCCCGGCGTGGCCGCTGACTTTGACGAATTGTCGATCGCCGCTCTTGCCCCCTCACGCGGCGTCAATTACTCGCCTTAACTAGAACCTTTTTTACATTAATTCCGGGGCAAATTCTCATTTATCAACTGACGGGTCTGCCTTGTTGCTCCCGTCAGGAATATTAAGACCTTGGCCTTCTCGGCGTCGTCGTGCCACATCCTACTTAAGCACTACAAGTCTTACAGCAACAACTGATGAAATTTGTATATTTTTATTCATTTGCGTAATAACAAGTATTATATAGCTGTCCCAAAATGAACGCATGATTTGAATTTGTCGCCATTTTTGCAGTAATGTTTTAAAAGGCTGCCAAGCTTTCAATATTTTTAAAATATTGTTAAATCATGAAGACACGTTATTCTATCGTGTAACGCTCCATTTTTGCTAAATCTAAACTGTCAGCTGGTGTTCCCAAAACTTTACTGCAAAAATGGCTACAAATTCAAATCTTGCGTTAATTTTGGGACACTTTATAAGTAAATAAATACTAGGGCGTACAATTTTTTTTAAGAATTAAAAGGCTGCCAAGTTTTCATTATTTTTAAAATATTGTTCAATAATGAAGACACGTTATTCTATCGTGTAACGCTCCATTTTTACTAAATCTAAACTGTCAGCTGGTGTTCCCAAAACTTTACTGCAAAAATGGCGACAAATTCAAATATTGCGTTAATTTTGGGACACCTTTATAAGTAAATAAATACTAGGGCGTACAATTTTTTTTAAGAATTAAAAGGCTGCCAAGTTTTCATTATTTTTAAAATATTGTTCAATAATAAAGACACGTTGTTCTATCGTGTAACGCTCCATTTTTACTAACCCTAAACTGTCAGCTGGTGTTCCCAAAACTTTACTGCAATAATGGCGACAAATTTAAATCTTGCGTTAATTTTGGGACACATTTATAAGTAAGTAAATACTAGGGCGTACAATTTTTTTTAAGAATTAAAAGGCTGCCAAGCTTTCATTATTTTTAAAATATTGTTCAATAATGAAGACACGTTATTCTATCGTGTAACGCTCCATTTTTGCTAAATCTAAACTGTCAGCTGGTGTTCCCAAAACTTTACTGCAAAAATGGCTACAAATTCAAATCTTGCGTTAATTTTGGGACACTTTATAAGTAAATAAATACTAGGGCGTACAATTTTTTTTAAGAATTAAAAGGCTGCCAAGCTTTCATTATTTTTAAAATATTGTTAAATCATGAAGACACGTTATTCTATCGTGTAACGCTCCATTTTTACTAATCCTAAACTGTCAGCTGGTGTTCCCAAAACTTTACTGCAAAAATGGCGACAAATTCATATATTGCGTTTCTTTTGGGACACTTCATAAGTAAATAAATACCAGGGCGTACAATTTTTTTTAAGAATTAAAAGGCTGCCAAGCTTTTATTATTTTTAAAATATTGTTCAATCATGAAGACACGTTGTTCTATCGTGTAACGCTCCATTTTTACTAAATCTAAACTGTCAGCTGGTGTTCCCAAAACTTTACTGCAAAAATGGCGACAAATTTAAATCTTGCACACTTCATAAGTAAATAAATACCAGGGCGTTCATTTTTTTTAATTCAAGGCATACTGCGAATTCTCAAAGGTCAATAAAATTTCTCAGAGGTGGGTTATTTATTATTGTTCCAAGGCGTACACGAATCGAGAGGGTGGAAAAATACGAATCAGTCACAGCACAAAGCTTTTGATTAAACAGCGCGGCTCGGAGGCACGAAATTGCAACGCCGCTGCATTATTTGTTTGCTCGAAATCGATACCGAGCGCCGGTGAGGGCGGTCGCATATTATAATATCTCCCAGGCCGTCGCCATTAAAAGTGTCACCGCCGCACAATGGCGAGTCGTGCGATGCCCTGCCGTGGAATGGGACCGCCCAAGCTGTCGCAGAGGACCCTGCCAGCCCTGCAAGCCATTGCGCAACCTTAAAAAGAAAAAAATGGACTCGCCTACTCACAATACGACATGCATTTACTTTGTTATTGTAGATAAAATAAAAATAAAAATTTCCGTTCCATACCCCACCTTAACCTGTTGACTCACTTAGCATCTCACAAACTTGCCGGGCGGAAAATAACAGACTTGCCCACTCACAATACAAGATGCATCAACTTTACTACAGACATTTCAAAGTGCAAGTCTTAGTTTTACTTAACTTGTTAACTAACCTGCAATGCATCTTGTAAGCTTACCAGGTAAAAAATAAATGACTCCAAATACAACATGCAGTATTTTTGATGCTGTTTTGTAAAATTGTCTATTTGCAAATTCACTAAGGAAAATGGACTCATTTAAAATTATAAAATCCATTGGCATTGAGAGTTGCTGAGCTCAACTGTATTTAAGCTGACTTAGGAATAAAAAAAATTTGGCTTTCTTTTTCATGATGTGGATTTTACATCCCCTTACGAGAAAAAATTTACTCGCCCATTTATTATAGAACACGTTGGTATTTTGTTATTTACAGTGTACTCTCTGCGACATATTAAAAACGTCGTCAAACCTTACTTTCCCTTACTTGTTGCAACGCACTGAAAAAACAAAAAAAATGTACTTACCAATTTACGATAGGGCTGTCGACGTTAAAGTTTTTATTATATTTTTACAGTGAACTTTTTGCGACTAAGGAATATTCTAACCTAACCTGTTGCTCGCATCGCAAAAACTTTCAAGGACTTAACGGGGTTGCGCATCTACTATTAGGCTGTAGTAATTTTTAGTTGTATACTTTTTATGAGAGACGAATTATTTAAAGTGATATCAACTATCGTATAAAAATTCAATATCCTTTTTTTAATTTGAGTAAATTTTTGGTGTAAAAATCTTGTCTCCCTATTAAGAAAACTTTGATTCCTTTAACTTCGTAGAGATTGAACGTAAACAAATAAAAGTTTTTATTAACTTGAGAAATTTTCAAGCAAGAAGGGATTTGGTGCACAGTAAAATAATCTCATCTTATAAACTTTATCGTAAAATAATATTTTTTAAAAATTCAAATTTTTCAAACTTTATAAAGCTAATAAAACATTGAAAACAATAAAAACCGTTTAATATTATTTCCCAGAAAACTGCTTGCAGCATAAGGTGCTATGGAAAAATAGATTGTATTTTGATCGAAAACGTATTTATTTTCGTTATAAATACGAAATATTTCAATATGCATTGAAAACCGAAACAAAAACGTTTCATAAAGCATTTCTGAATATCAACAATATTTTATAGCAATACATTGACTTTTTATTAAATTCTATTTTTACTGGCGAGGTATAAAAATCTCATAACTTAGTTGTCGATAGTTTATTTTCAGACTTGAAATGGCGTCGATGACAATTTGTCTTTATACTCGTGCGTGTGTTCCTGGCTAATTTCAGAACCTTTCGAAACGGGGTGAATTCTATAATGAACCTGAAATAATGATAACTCACCACCAGCTTCACACGGTCCAGTACCTCGAACTAACAATAGCACGGGCGTGTCTGACGTCACTCCAATCCAGCCGTATGCAACCTTTTCTCTCTCGAGCCACACTGAAAATACGATGTAGCCATACAAGTACGCAACGTGTAGTTAGTTGTATAGAAAAAAAAATGAACATTAGCCAATCATTGCCTCTCTTTCTATCAATCATTATTTGTTAGAGAGAAAATCAATTCATCACTTGCTCGTTGGAACATAACGAAATTTCACTTGTGAAAATGTTTATTTTATTTAAATAAAAAAATATTCATAATAAGCTGCTGATAAGTTTAATAAAACTGACTTAGTCAAACCTAATATATTTCAACCTTAAATAAAACAAAAAAAAACCCCAACGGAAATTGTGTTCAGATATACACAATGTTTTTCCGCATATGCCAAATAGCAGACACACAATCGATTCTACAGAGAAATATTAGAATAACTGAATAACAATCGTAAAGAGACGAGGTATTTTAAAATACTGATTTAAATGCCAAATTGAAAATCTTTAAAAATGCCACGTTGTAAGTCATTCCGCGTAAATCCATTTACTTTATTTAGATACATCAATTATAGGAAATTATGTTTCTTATTAATATTTCTCGTTATTTGTTAAAAAAGAAAAAAAAAACAATCTGTCGTATTTTAAGGTTTTCGTGAAGATTCTGTGGGCCAAAGGTTGTGGAGGTATGGCTGCTCTAAATAGTCACAGTACTTGTTATATAATTCAAAATGAACTCTCATAGTAATGATATGAAAATATATATATATATATATATGTGTTAACTGAAAATAATGATATGAAAAGCTTTGTTAAGTCTACGCAAAATTCACGGACCGCATTGCTTTAAAAAAAAAGCTCAGCATCCATTCGTTGCTTGGATTTATTTATTGATCTCTAACTCCTTTAATTGCATTTCGATCCGTTAAATAATGTGTATTGTATATTCTGTTTACTTTAGAATCTGAAATGGGAAGCCTGAAGTCTACACAGTGTTTTATTTTTTAAAAGCACGGTGTGCCTTCACAACTCGGTTCTTCATATTAATGGAAAAGCGTGATTTATAGCATCCGGCTTAAGCGCAATTCGTGGCTTCTCGATTATAACGCCTACTTATAAGTCGGGGAAGCTAAGTAATTTATTTTGTTTTAAGCATCGGCCCCTACATTGAATTTTAATTAAAATTTGGATACAGCTTTCATTCCAAATATTTAAGTTAATTTTTAATTAGATAATGAGTAAACGAAATAGCTTTTCGAAATGGCAGTTGATTAAATACCGTTCAATCTGGTGATTTTGAGATCAAAGGGTAATGGAATTACTTTAAGCATTTTCGGCTGTCCATGTAAAAGCAGGAAATACGTTTCGAGGTTTTAAAAATAACGAATTTTAAATTTGTTAATTATTTGGTGTTTTTGTGTTTTGCTGCAACAAAGATAAGAAAAAAATACAGAAATTTCAAAATTATTTTATTTTTAATTGTTTTATTGTTTCACTTTTTATAATACCGCATTTTGTTCAAATCAAACTTTACAATGCAATATTTTATTATGTAACAACATAATTTATTTTGATTTTTACTTTTCATGACTATTCTACATACGTAGGAAATGAGAATTGGGAAAATAAACAACACAGTTTATAAAATATATTACAAAAAAAACGAAATCATTATTCAGTTGCACAAACGTCGATTATAATACTTAACAGTCAACAGTTACGTATTACGTAATAAATCGCACCGTAATATGAATACATAACATTTGGAGTTAATGAATTAACTGTGAATTAAATAAAAAGATGTCATTGAAATAAGAAGAAGCACAACTAAAATCAGTCAAAATAATTTGTGATTCCATGTTTATATTATATTTGGCTAAGCAGAATCACGGTCTACTTCTTATTATATATATTAAACATTAGCTCAAATAAAGCCTTAAAATCAAAAATGAAAAATAGTTGTGTAATAACAACGTCTGAGTAGACCTGGTTTAGTCAAAAGCATTCCATAGCACAAGGTATTAATGTAAATCAAATACCTGTCTATGATCTTCACATGTAGTACAATGTCATAGTCTTCGGTCAACTAGGACGAAGCTTCCAGTCAATTATGCCTGGCCGGATACTGAGCAATTCCAGTATGAGACATTAATAGAGGCTTCAAGCTACGTTGAAAGCTTAAAATACATTAATAGATTCAAATAACTGAAAACATTTATGGATCGCGGCTCGATTAGTTGAAATGTAATTTTTCAGAAAAAGGTAGCGTAGCCAGTAAAATCCCGCGTGAAGATTTTATTGTTTGTTTCCCAATTTAGAATTCAAGGAAGCTTCCACTTCACCAACAAAACGTCTAAAATATATATATATTTTTTCGGAATTATTGAAAAAGTTAAACCATGTAAAACCTTCTAGGGTTTGTTGATTTATGCTTTTTTTCTAAGAAAAATGCTTCGGAGTTCTCACAGATATCAAGACGTCATTTGAAGCCGCCGCATTGTCCACAGTGTGAGCAATAAACAAAGTAATCATTCAGGTTTCATCTCGGGGGGGTGATATTCTCCGCTGGGGATCTATTTGCGCCGTGTCGTCGAGAGCAATGCGCCGCTGGAAACTTCTCTAAATGCACCCCCTGGCCGGCGGGGGAGGCTGGAGCAGCCCCGAGGCTTCGCAAGCGATGCTCGGCGGCGAAGCCTCCCTCGCGGGAAGCAAATTATGTGACTCTAAAAAATAAGCGCGGAGAATGCAACGATATAATGAAAGCTCCCTCCGTCAGAACAAAGCGCCGTCAACGTATGAATGTTTCTTTTTAAATATATTTTTTGATGCAGAAAGCTTTCTTCGGGATTTGTTACAAATAAAAACACAAGTCTTAAAACCTCCCGAGTGAAAATTTAATATGTGATCACGATATATATGACATTCTTTAATCATTAAAATTAATTCTCTTTATATTTTAACTAGCCGATTTAGTATTCTGATGATCAATCTATTATCATTCGGTTCTTATAGACTTTTAAAAATAACAAGTAATTGAGTAAACGAAGGGGGAGATGGTTAGAAAGATAGAGAATGATGATCAGGTGGTATGGGGTAATATAGGAGTAATGTGAGTTTAATGTACCTGACAAATGGATGATTCTATATAATTGCTATTTATGTGAACGATTCTATACATAACAAATGCTTTTATATTTGTGAATGTGATAGTTTCGGGTGTAGGTTGTGGTGAACCAACGTGAAAGGTTAGCCAGACTGATCACCAATAAAAATTGACATGTGGAAAAAATGTAATTTCACTTAGTACTCCCTATATTGAATATTTGCATATTTTACTTTTAAAAAAATTTAATAGTTACATAATAATTTCAAATTACTTTGGCATGTTAAAAAAGTATAAAATTGGTGATTTTTGCATAGCATAAAAACAAAAAAAAAATACTCTCCAGTACACCACGAGCGTGTTTTGATTTACAACGCGTTTGCGTATCGCATTTTTTCGGACCGCGCTTTGCGCAAAGCCTTGTTGTGGTCGTGAAAAATGTGTTCGAGCCATCCCTCCCCGGCTCGGGGTCGTAATGGGGATGTTCGCTGCCTGGCGGGGTGATATTGACAATGTAAAATGATTAAGCCTAATGAAGATGTCTGCCGAAAACGAAGCCGGGCCGATTTCCCACTTCGCGAACTCGGGAATATTTACTCGACACTAATTAAGCCGTGACAGTGTCTGAGGTGAAACCGCGAGAACAAGGCATGCCCACATATTGCATTATGAACCAAATATCTGCCATAATTACTATATAAAAACGATTGGATACTACACGCATTCGTTATACTTGAAGCTTAAAATAAAACATATATCAAATGTTGAATCATCCGTGATGAAATTGTTTGCGTTAAACTTTGAAATTCTACACTACTATATACACGGCCATTCATCGAGTGCATCTCCTCAGAGGAGGTTGGCGACCATTTCACTGAGCATATACTCATGCTGAACCAGTGATCACGGTTTTTAAGAGTAAAATAGTGTAGTGAGTCAGTTTTATATTTGAAGGAAATACCTGCGTATAGCTGTTGCCCAATAGCATTATTACATAATCCATTCTTTACAAAGCTCCGGCATTTAGATCTGATTCTCCTTCTGTACCAAGCTACAGAAAAAATGGCAAGGCTTTTCCAGAGCACATTCCTCTACAATAACTCCAAGTCCACTTCTCCATTACCGATCCTTTACACACGCCCAGGGTACAGAATAGCAGCCATGCACAAGCAACGGAGGTAATTGTATAAACGATAGATTTAATTTGTAAAATTCCACATAACTGGATATAACGAAGCCTTTGATGTACTGAATTTTGTTTCGACAGGCGATATGTAAATTAATTGGCAAATTTGATAAACACAAAAATAATTATGAAGTCGTGTATATTATTCAATCAAAACCAATAGCAATAGTATTGTAATTTTATCATCAATGTATTATCCTAAATATGCTGGATTGAAAATAATTTCAAATGTACATAAAATTGAAGAGGCTGGGTGGGCCTTCGGAATTTCAGGTAGGTGGCTAATTTCAAGAAGATAAAAAGGATGCTGGGCAAAATTTGATTAAAAGAATTTCGGGGAGGCAGGCATGCTGTATGCTTAGGGTGTACAAACAAAGTGAAATTCATCGTGAATGCGGTCAAGCATCCGTACGGCTCCGGTTACAAGGGATACAGATGATGGATCTGTACGGTAGAAAATTGAACAAAAGATTTTTAATGTATGTGAAAATGTTGGAATCTGCCTAATAACATGCTAACTCATCTGACAAAAAGCACACAGCTGTGCAAAAAAAACCCTAATTTTTTTTTTCGTTAAATACATAAAACCTTTTTTGATATCAAAATTTCAGTTGAACTCTGCGACACAAGCTGCGTCGAGAAAAAGTCAATTGTATTCAGTTTTTATTAGCAATTAAACTTTGGAAGATTTTTGTTATCTTTACAAATAAATAACAAATTAACGACAGTATATTCTTAGTGGTTTCTTTTGGAGTAAAAATATCATGCAGTTAGTAAAAGCCAATCACAGAAACTATAGCGTCGCATATGAAGAAAATATTGTTTGTTTTATCTAAGGAAATGTATTAAAATATTACTTTAGTTTTTTTTTTAAAGAAATATCAAGAAATAAATAATTCTTTGTACATATACGAATATAATTTATTTTCACTGTGCTCTATTAACTCGTGTGAGTAAAATATTTTCAATATATCAAATATTCAACAGTTTTTTTTTATGAAATAATGCATTTGACATAAAAAATTGAAGAAAATAAACTATTATTTTTGTTTGTAAAACTTTCCATTGAGTTTCAAAAATATCTATTAATAATTATTTGCTATCACGTGAACTTAGCACCTATAAAAGTAATCTTACGAGATGCTATCTTCTGTTCGTCTGAATTCCAATGTTTAAGATATTTTTTGATAACATTGTCAAATGATAAGATTAAAGTAGCGTTATCAAAGAAAAAATCATAATTTACAACAAAATTAAGAAAAATCGAATAAAATTAAAATTGTAACACTTTTGTAAAATGAATTGGTTTTGTAGGTATTTTTTTAAACTTCATGTATAAATCTATACGTATTTATTTTTCGTCACCATATTATATAAGAAAACAGAGTCAATAAATATTGTTTTCAATTAATAAATGCAATTATTAATGTTTGTTCTGAAACTCTTTTAATAGTACTTCGGATAGAAAATTAATTATTTTTCTCGTGATTTTCGTGTGAATTGTTGCCTAAAAACATGTTGTGTTCACAATAAACCTGTACAGGTGAAAATGCAGATTTAATCATAATCACTAGTATCGATTACCCCGCCATGAGCACGACATGGCCGAGGACTTACAGGTGTCGCAGGTCTCCATGGCGGTCAGGGTTGGAGAGCCACCCTTCTTTAGGGGCTCACACACTGTTTACAGGTTAATCCCTCTGCTCGACTAACAAAGGGCGCCGTGAAATGAATAAATATTATATTAAGCTATAATCTTTTGAGAAACTCCGCTGTCATCAAACTGAAAGCCTCTAAAACAAGCTTAGTGTGTTTTTTTTTTGTTTCTATTATACATATATTGTAAGTTAATATACAAGGAATTAATTTGAAAAACCCGTACATTTAAATCGTTATAAATTTCTGGAAATCCTTCTTCATCAGGTGCCTTTTCTCAAAGGAGATTGGCCTCCATTTTACTAAGCATATATTTATACTGAACTTGTGCTCATGGTTTTTTTAAGTGAAAATGGGTTACACCGCAGTTTTTCTATTGAAAGGAAAAGTCTGCGTATTGCTGATGCCCAATACCATGATTATAAATACTCCCAGAGCTACCTTCTGAAAATCCAAGATCGCCAATTATCCCTGCAAACTATTTGAAATGTATAATAATATTTAAAACGTTGTATACGTGATGTAACTTGTACCATATTATAATGATAAAAGTACCCATATATTTTGTCTTCGCTTTGAGTTTATTAAAATTCAGTTTAGTTATATATCCGATGATGACCCTGCGTTTTGGGTCGAAAGTAGTAATGCAAACAATTTAAATAAACACAAAGGAAATTTTATCGTTATAATAATGGATCTTCACGAATCAAATGCCTTGTCCCTCAACAAGATTAACTTGTACCAAGCACGACGTAAAATAAAAATACTCTTAATATATTCAAAAGCATATTTTTTATGTATGTATTGTAACGGTCTAGCAGTATGTTTGAAAAACGAACACCAGAACGCTAGAAAACAAAGGAACGCCAATACGCGGTCTTGGAGAAGCGAGGAGTGCGCCTCGCGCGAGCTCCCCAATGTTGGACATGCAAGGGGAAGCCATCTTGGATTTAGTGTCAAAAGGGCTTCGGTCTGACTGCACTCAAAACAATGTTAATATAAATATATAATGTGAAAATAAATACTCTGTATACCTAAATAATAAATATAACTTGTGTTGACATAAATACGCTTTTAATTGTGAACCCCGGTACGTTACAGTATATAGATAAATATATGTGTATATATATTATTATGGACGTTTATGTGGTAACGCTATCCTCGCCGGGGGGCTGCTGCGTTGTTCCAGTTGCCATCTCCCGCCCCTGCGGTGTCCCACCCCCGCAGTATTCAGTACATGAGCCTTGTGCCTACTCACGCCAGGCTTCACGGGATGCCTGACTGGAGACACATTTGATCGTAATCGCAGAGCCTCCCTCCCCCGATATAAGAGCGATCCCGCGGCAATATAAGGCAGCCCCGGCGAATAAGGGCCTGTTTAGTAGGCGGAGGTGTAATACTGCACGGCGTAATTCTCCGCGTGTAGTCTGCGCTACGAATGATTGCGATTTGAGATGCTGGAACGAGTTTATTAAGTCGTGAATGCTTTTTATGCGCACATTTGCTTTGAGCGCTACGCAAATTCATATAAATTTACTTTTTGATATCTTTTTATACAGCACAAGCATCAGTTTTGCTTACTGTACGTACATATTTTTGAATAAAATACTTGAGTGATTTTCCACATTTTCGTTTTTATTAGTGACCGGTTTCGCCAACCTTTCACGTTGGCATTATCAAACTTTGATAAAGATTCATGGAGCTCTAGGAAATGTAACTTTTCTATCATTTCATCTATGACATGTCATACCATTTCCATAAAATTTCACTTGCTTTTCCTGGATTTGATTAGGTTTAAAAAAATATATTTTACATAGGAAAGAAAACCGTAAAAAAATATTTCTTTGCTGCAAGTTTTCTGTAATTTATTTTTTTTGTATATTTCATGGACATATCTCAACATTTTTGTGTTATATACATTTTTAATAACCCACTCTCTACTTCACGAGTGTTTCGCTTACAGAACTGTTATGTTACAGACTAATAAAATGTAATAAAAAAAAACAAACGTTAAACTTTTTACTAGTATTGTGAATTTCATGTCATTGTTAACATATATCAAAAAACGAAGTATTTTTTTTTAAAATATTATACACATAAGAATATTTTATATAAGTATACAGATCACAAAGAATTCGCATTTAATTCTTATAGGTCAATATTTTAAGATGCACATAGCATTATCAAACTTTGATAATGCCAACGTGAAAGGTTGGCAAAACCGGTCACTAATAAAAACGAAAATGTGGAAAATCACTCAAGTATTTTATACAACAATATTAAAATGGAATTCCACCAAGTACTCTCTATCAAAAATATTGAATTTCTTTACTGTACATACACTCAGTTATTGAATAAAACGCGATATAAAATATATTCATGTTACACAATTAAGTCTTTAAAATTGAGATTTCACGTATATATAGAAAAAAAAAGTTGTTATCAATATATCATACATAAAAAAAGTATGTATTACATTTCGAATGCAAAAGATTTCATATATTGTATTTGAAAGAGTGTGTTGTACACAAGAACTCGCGATACAATAAATAATCGTCAGATATCAAAATTTATCATTAAATAAATAAAGGCGTTACGTGTGGAACATTTGGCGTGTTTTTCATTATTCGTCATACGATTGTATCGGCCATAAAATGCCGCCGCGATAAACGCCTGACCTGCTTACTTCATAATACTCTCATTTGAGTCGCCTTTATGGACTCGGTGAAACAACCAAGCTCGTGAACCAGACTGTTTCATATAAAATGCAAGCACCGGTAAAACACCACATTTCAATACAAAAGTGAAACGATGAGGACAATACGCAAAAAAAAATTTCGCGGCACAGAGGAATGTGTCATTGAATTTATGTGCATCTCAAAATATTGACCTGCATGGTAGAAAATGCGTATTCTTTGTGATCTGTATAATTCTAAAAAATATATAAAATATTCTTATGTATATAATATAAAATAATAAATACTTCGTTTATTTGATATATGTTAACAATGACATGAAATTCACAATACTAGTAAAAAGTTTAACATTTATTCCTTTATTACATTTTATTAGTCTGTAACTTAACAGTTCTGTAAGCGAAACAGTCGTGAAGTAGAGAGTGGGTTATTAAAAATGTATATAACAGAAAAATTTTGAAATATATCCATGAAATATACAAAAAAAATTTCATTACAGAAAACTTGCAGCAAAGAAATATTTTTTAACGGTTTTCTTTCCTATGTAAAATTTTCTATATGAAATATTTAGTACAATAATTTATTTTTTTAAACCGAATCAAATCCAGGAAAAGCAAGTGAAATTTTATGGAAATGGTATGACATGACATGAAATGATAGAAAAGTTAAAAGAGAATAGAAATATTTAATACATAGAACAAAAACCTACATTTCCTAGTGCTCTATGAATCTTTCAGTACTCGATTAAACGTACTAAAAGTACTTGAGTGTATTTTCTTACACATTTAAAAATATATTTCTGCTTAAAATTAAAAATAAAACTACAGGAAAAATCAATATAAATCACCTTCAACTAAACCAAAATATTGTCACGTAATTTGGCGACCTTGTAATTCACTTTTGTTATTGCAATCATATGTTAACTTATCTCTGATTAAAAGTATGAAGTATCACTCAAACCAATCACTGTTCATATATTTTAACATAAATTTTATTTACTTAGTTTAAAATGACACGAAGTATTCAAGATATCATTCAACTGATATTAAATTTCTCAACATTTTCATAGATCAATACAGGACGATGGCCTTTTGCAAACCTCCAGTTTATTTCATACCACTTCATGGTCGATTCAGTTCTAGATTGACAAGGTTCAGGTTATTTTCCCAGTCGAGTAACAATTCCAGATAACACTGAATCACCTCTTATTTCCAGCAGTTATTTTTCAGCTAACCAATGTAAACTACTTCTATAACTTAAGAACTTCTTCTCCTCGGACGACAAAGGTACCTCGTGTCTGGGAACAGATTTATGAGATTACCTGCTGCCTCCTTAAATCCACGTTGAGCAGGGATCTTTAAGCGTTTTCATCAAAAACAAAAATGTTTATAAAGTATAACTATTTAAAAATATTGTTTCCACCCAAAATGATCTCTTATTTAGCTTTACACAACAGACGTAAATATTTTGTAAATAACTCACAAATGGCAAGCCATAATAAAGATGAACAAATAATAATGGTAAAATAATTTCATGTTGCAAAATAAAGTTCTCACTTTCATTTATAAATTACTTATAGCCAAAATTTATTTGAAATTATGCTTTACATGAAATTTTGAAAAAAAAATTGTTAGGTATTCATAAAAGGCAAAGCATAATTTTATTAAACTAAAAGATGTTTCCATAAGCAAATTTTTCAATAAAAATAATTTTTCAAAGTTTTTTTTTGGGTTATGTTAAATCTATTTTCTGAAGTTTTTCTCAAAAACCATGAGAATTAAAAGTGTAGGAAAAATTTCTGTTTTGAATATGTATTTAAAGACACTATTTATCCTTTAGTTGATTAACAATACAAGCTATTAGTTAAAAATTCGTAAATTCAATTCGTTTGAGTAAGGATGAATTTTATACAAACACTTTAAAATATCAAGACTCAATTAAATTATACTAAAAACAAGAAGGCATGGAAAATTATGAAAATGTATTTCGTTTAAAGGTCACTCATTCATTGCCACAATTTATCTAAGAGTTGGTTTTGCTTTCTGGAAACTTAATTTATTTTTAATCCATGAAAGTCAAACCAAAATATGACGTTATGCTTACTAAATAATTTTATTTTTGCTTCTTAGGAAAAATATTTCAGAGAATTTAACAGTAGTGAACCAATTATATATTTTAACTTTCTTTTGTATTAAATAAATATTTCTTTAACTTATTTTTGAGTAACAGTATGAATGTTTTAGAACAATTAAACCAATCACTGTTATTTTATATAAATATATGTTTCTATTTGTTTAAAACGAGTGTATATATGTATATAAATTTGCCATGAAACTTATCATGTACTGATATCATCAACAAAATCGTATTGTACCTAATCGCTATCATAAATTATAAATTTATACACATTTTTACCAATTTTATCAAAAGATAAGACACTTTTGCTGTCAATAAATAATTTCCCGAATATTTATTAATTTATAAACATAAATTTTTTTTTTTTAAAGAAAGGTCTTGTAAACAAAATATCTTTGAATTCATTTAATTTCAATTTGAATATCTTAAAAAAAATTATGCATTTAAAATATATGTTTGAATGTTATGAATAATATTTTTAAAAAAATACTTGGGTATTTTTTCACATGACTTTTCACGTTGGTAGTCCGAGGAAACCGGTCACCAATAAAAATCAACATATGGAAAAAACACTCGTGTATTTTATTTAAAATATTATAATCGAATTCCACCAACTACTTTCTGTCAAAAATATTAAGGCAGTTGCTTCCGGCCTTTAAATTGCCTCTGGTGTCCAACCGGACACCAGAGGCAGTCCATTACCTTGCGAAATCGAGTCATTTAATTAATTTAATAGTCACTTTATTTTTTTATGTCGAAAGTTGATCTTTTTACAGAGTATTGAAAAAACTATAAATTTTATTTATCTATTTTTTACTATTTAATTTACGTCCATTTCCAGGGTAAAATAAAATCTTGAAGATGTTGAAAAATTGGATAAAATGACGACTTTTCAAAACCAAAGTTTGTTAATGATTTTTTTTTTTTTAATTTTTAAATTAATTTTCTAGAGAGGGTATATAATTAATCTTTTAATTCCAGTTGAAAAAAGGACTCGTAAATGTTTAAGATTCTTGTAACAGGTACAAATTCCGACACTTCAATCGGAAAAACACATTTTTATCATATTAAAAGTAAATTTATAAGAAATAAAAAAATCTTTGTTTTGGAAGACGAGATGTATCTAACTTTTTGCATTTAAATTTTTTTGATTGGGACCTAGACCCTTTATTATTTGAATGATATGATGCAATGTGCTATATATTATACTGCGATGAACCTCACTTTGCGCACCATATCAGACGGATGTTCCGTGATATTTTTTTTATTATTTCGCCTCGCAGGAGTCGGTGATGCGTGTACGCGCTTTCAAAGGCTTCTCAAGTGGCGGCAGGTTCAGATTTATGCGTGTACTCTGCTGTTCCTGAAAGGGGACTTTTCTATCCCGCCGAGCCTTATCTGGGCGCCCCCGGGACGATAACGCGTGTCCTTGGGAATGTCGCCTTGAGTACTCGCCCCGCGGGCATTGTATTCACAACACCTATCGCGGCTACCTGCGCTTATTACTTATACAACTAGAAATGTAGCCCGTCATAAAATGACGTATTCGATGAACGATGCAATAGTGTTTGAACATATGTTTGGCTGACAATTAGATGAATATTTGATACACATATATTTTGAATAACCGGATGTTAATTTCGAAAGCAAAGCCATTCTAGGAAATATCACATTTCGTGTCACAAACAACGCATCACTTTCACTGCACTGTTCTTTATTAGATGCAGTCTTTATCACGTTCAATTGTGCTATTCTTTTTTAATTACGTTTGCTGTGCTTAGACGGTGTTATTTTTTTAGAAGGCATTTTAAGTTATTAATGATGTGATTAATAATTTCTAACGCAACTAAAAAATAAAATTGGTACTTGTGTCAAGCTGACATAAACTGGAAATTTCTATGAAGCATCATATTTTGTTTTTTTGTAAAAATTCTAAATTTGAAATTCTCGCTGTGAACAACAGAATCGTATAACTCGTACATAAAGCATATTTGATAGTTTTTTAAAATTATTTTATGAATGAAAATATTATCCTATCGTCTTGAAATGGCACATAACTGCGGAAAAACTTATTGAACTTACATGCAAAAAATCAGCATTGTATCATTTAAGATATTCTATAGAGAACCAAAAAATGAAATACACACACACCCACCCACACACAATGGATATTATTATAGTAGATTTCAAAAATATAAGCATCAACAGCAAGTATGTACTAGTGCGTGAAACGATGAGAAGATCACTTGATTTTTAGACACTTATACAGGGTTAGGCGGGATGATTTGAACGGGGTGCCACGCGATAACCTTGGTAGACAAAGAGTGGGGTTATATGCTCGTCAGGAGATTTTTGTAATGGCAACATCCAAGTTACACATTGAAAAAAATAATAATGAGTGTGTAAGTGTTATTTCAATTCATCCATACCTAACCTAACTTATATGAACGCACACCTTTTGGATTTCACAATTCCGTGACTGAGCGAGAATTTTGATCATTAAATGCAAGCCTCTAAAGATGTATCTTTGCTAGATAAATATATTTTTTTTTATATTATAATATCAGGAAGTCTTAAAAATGACTTTTTTTACCGTGTTGTGGGATTTTATTTTCAAAGACGATATTTTAGGAACTCAAATTTAGTTTTATTGGTAAAAAACCTTTTATAAAAAGTCTCCTCTTTATAAAATTCTATGGTTTCTTCATACATACAAAGACCACCAAATATGGCTTTTCTTCCTAAGCTGTTAAAAATAAGGATGGTATTTGTATGTTTTCAATATTGATCAATTTTGTACAACTGTTTTTTTGTACTGTATAATATATAAAATATTTTATGTTTGTGTTGTGACTGTGTTGTGATTTGAGGCAATATTTTGATGATAATTGAAAATATAAACTTTTCCTGCGATTAAATATGATTTAAACATCTGTTGATCGTAATCAATAAAACGTCTGGTAAACTTTAAAAACTATTTATAAATCGAAAAAAAAAATGCCATTAAAACACAAAAAGTAAACCTGTGTCTGTTTTATTTACCGTTTCGTTTTAAAGTGTGAGGGCCGTAAGTTACTTACAGTAAGTACATTAATACATTTTTTTCCATAACATTAGAGCTGACTTTAGACTTTTAAGGGTAAGGTATTAAGAGTAATTTGTATACCCAGTTTAAGAGTTGCCACAATTAGTGGACGGAGTTGTAATTATCTTTTACTTCCCGAGTGCGTGACCGCCTCCCTTGGAAGGCCGAATAACTCAGTTAGCTCGGCCTGTACTGATGTCATGCCACGATTTCGGCTTCCATAAAATGAAATTTATTTTTGCTAAGACGCTAAAGATTACGACTGTAATAAACTCTCAACAGTCTTTTAAAATATTACGGATTATTATTTTTCACAGGTAAAAAAAACACGCCATAACAAATATCTTTCAATCAAGGTATACGATACTACATGTGCTAATAGTATTGAATTTCAGCAAATATCTTTTTTACTCAAACCAATATGTGAAATATACACAAGCATATTGTGTGTAATATTTTTGATACTTATATATGTGGTTGTTTGAAATTTTATGTTTATTAATTTTTTACTATAAAAACCTCGCAAACAATAATGGCAAACAGAATAATGATTGAAGACTGAAATTCTTGGTCAAAAATTGTCCCAAACGCTGACCAGTGAGTAAATAAAAATTAGATACATAAAATAAGATCAACTAATAGTATGAATATAAATAAACATAAACATCTTAAACAAACAAAGTATTCTTCACCCGTATAGTATAAATTTAATAAATAAAGTTAAGATTTAGCTAATCATTTCATGTATTAATCAATCACTTATAATCGTAATGAATGCACAAGTGTTTTTAAAAGTTATATTATTTTTGAATAAAATTAATACAGAACCACTCCAATTTTTTTTCCACATAACGTAGAAACTATCTTCAAGTTTATCACTCGATTACCAATAGCACAAGTATATAAATAACACGTTAAGAATTCGGGTCGAATAACGATTAGACCTTATCAAAATGAATTTAAAATTCAGTCCTGAAAAAATACGCCGACCTCGCGTACTAACCGGCTGATATTGTAATCTCAAAAATAATGAAATGAAAGTCTGGGTGGCCTATGACGTCATTATTACATACACATCCGGTCAGAGCGCCAGACAGCCACTTCCGACGCTGCAGGCTTCGCCGAGCCAGATAACTTGCTTAACAAGCCTCCAACGCTGCTGTCTCGTATACTTATGTTTAACAAAATCACGTAGATTGCCATCCAAATAAAGCCTTCCTTGTATAAACCCTGGAGGAACTGCACCAACGGTTTTTTTTAATATTATCTTCCAACTACTATTAAATATTTTTATAAAACAATATTATTCCATTATTTTCATATAATTCTTTTATATCCTATTTTTTATTTACATACAATTTGTGTTGATAGATACAATGTCTAATAAATCGTTTTCGACTTAAATGAAAAAGGTCTTGAGCCTAATTATTTCCGTATTGAATTCATCTGCCAGATATGGGATTGAATCAGGGATCTCGTTATCAAGAGTTAATGATCTAACCACCGACCTAACCAGCCAACCAAAACTATATATATATATATATATAAACAAAGGTATTAACTCATGTACTTTATTTACGACGAAATTTGAACGCAGATACTATTAAATACACGGTTTTATTTAATTCATAACTACAATCAAAATATCAGTCACAGCTCTTCTCAAAATTGCATTGTCTGGATTTGAGGAACAAACAAAAGATGGAATCACTGTTTATATATTATTTTATTTATTTATATATAAACAAAAAAAGAAATAATTAAAAATAAGATAATACTACAAACAAAGTACTTCCTTTGAGTAATACGACTACCTTGTCAATCCTGTTATTTTATATGCGAGCTTATACTTTGTAATACAAACAATAATCCCTATTATAACGTTCTTTGTAGAAGTTTTTAGTTAAAATACTGAAAGTCATATTGATTAGCAAAAAAGGTACTTCAAATAAATAATATAAAATGACATTTAACGATGTATTATTCGTTTAAAAAATGTAAAAAAATTGCTTTGAAAATACTCGCATTACTGATTTGTGTGCGTATCTAAATTTTAAAGATATTTTGTGCTTTTCCAGTATATTTTTTTGACAAAGGGTTAAATAGATATATACGTAAATATATAAAATGTTACCCAAAATCATTATGTATCAATGTTTCAACACAACTCACATCATGAAATGAATGATTGATGAAATAGTAAATAAAAGCAAACATAGTTTCCGCAATAAACTATACATTAAAGTCAAAAAAATGTTTCCTAATATATTTCAAAAGTAATATTTTAAAATAATGAAAGGATGATTATATATATAAAATAGATGCTCTGTGATACTAAAGTTTTAAGTTTTCATTGTAGCTTAAATACAAGAGCTTACTTTTTGGGTCAACCAACTCGGCATTCTGCCAACTTGGAAAGCCGCCGCAACAAGTCCCTCAATGAAAGGAAATATCAACACAATGTGTTTTCTTTATGGACTGAAAATAAGTAACTCAATGTTAATTCATTTGTTTACCAACCATAACAAACACTGAAACCATTATAATCATATCTCAAAATACATTTGTTGACCCAAGACACACTACGAGTACAAAAGTATAATCATTTATCATTTTTAGAAAAACACTTAATATAATACACAGCATGTATTTTAACTGTTGAAAAAGATATTGAAAAATTCTCACGAGAAGTATGACCTGATGCTTCTCGGTATATAAATAAAATATAAAAACTCAAGGTACTTGTTAATTCACACCATAAGACAAACCCTCCTAAAACACTATTTTATTATTTTCAAACCACTAAAACTAATTATGTTTTATAGAATCAAAACTACACAGCATGTATTGGTTATTCAATTTTTTATTTTATTTTACTATTATTCGTAGTTGGAGCCCCCTCGTATATGTTTGTAAATAAAATATAGTAATCAGAGCGAACCTTTCATAACTTCAGAAGTCATACATTATTGAGGCGCGCCTAGATCGAAGAATTCTAAGGTCACCTACTGACATGAACTTATATAAAAATGATTAATACTTTATTTGCTCGGGAAATATTTACGGAATCATTGTTGCCTTTAGAAGTTATCAATTTATATATCGCAAGGTCGCGATTCTTTACATGGAAATACGATAAATTTTATGCGCTTATGTACTTCAGTGAATATAAATAAAAAGCAGGAAAATAAGGCGAAGGAGAAGCAAAAATGGAAATAAAGATCTTGTTGAGGGACAAGGCATTTGTTTGGTGAAGATCCATTTTTTTACTAATGATATGGGTAAATTTTTATAATTTCTTCACGTTGAGTTTATTTTAGTTTTAGCATGACTAGTTTCAACCAACAGACTTGGTCATCATCAGATGCAGAACAAACAGTTTTATTCTGCATCTGATGATGCAAAACAAAACTGTTTGAAGCAAACTAACTGACGTGAAGAAATTATAAAAAGTTACCCATATAAAGTAGGAAATAAAGATGTTTTTCGGCTGCTGTAATTGTGAATCACAATGAGAGCTATGGCATCAAAAATCAACTAAAACGCTGTCGTTTTGTGTTCCAATAAGTAGATGTGCGTGTCAAAATGCTCGCAGGCAACTCACGCCCTGAAAATTATCTGTTTTCGTTATTTCATACATGTACACGCCATTTGTAGTTATTCACGTCGGATAACCTTCTTTTACGAGCAAAAAATACATAAATGTCACTTTTTATAAATGCTGTAATTCAAATGAACATATAAACCTTTTGAAGTATTTTATCGGGTCGGTTGTTTTTTTTTTGTTTCGGTGTGGGTTTAGGTAAATTGAATTACATATTTTTTTTACTTTGAATCTACAATAGACTACTAGACGTATTCTTTTCGATTCCACTCTATATAAATCGGGAGCCGCAAGCAAATGATGCGCAAGCTAGTAAATAATTATGAAAATCGCTTATATGTACAGATCAGTTTCCTATTGTTTGCCTTTAATAAAGTAATAACTAAGTAATACTTTTAAAAGGTTCAAAATTTTAAAGGCATTGTTTAAATGCGTGCAAATTCAAAGTATTAACAGATGGTATTTTTACTGGATTACAAAGCAGTCAGGTTTGTGTAAGGCTAACATTTCCAATAGACTCGTAGATTATTTTTTACAAAAAAAATATATCCAAGGATAATTGAATCCCGTCGAAATCGAGTCGGCGGCACTTTCGGCGGCGAAGTAGCTTCATTGTCGCCGAAATTGCGTCGAATTCAACGAAATCAACGGAGCAATAAGTAAAATCGGCATTCTTCGGGTATAATGGCCGACGGAAATGTATCCAGTCCATCTGCCGTTCGATATTTCGGATCCAGAGCCGCAAATGGAGCCGCGGGCAGGAGGCTCGAGGAGCTGCCGTCTTTTCAAATTCCCTGCCATTGTGTCGAGCCGTGCTTATCGGCGCCGGCCGCCTGGCTTTCGCGGCAAGTATATCGAATAAAATGTCCCACACAGCCTCCAGAGAGACCTTTCCATATTCCATATTCGTTTCTCGGAGGATCTCATATCGAGCGGACGCGCGTCAATCAGGGACCGCGCTGTCTGTTTATTACATTTGGATATTTCTCGTTCGCCCCTCGAAGGGCACTTCGTAGTCTCGTTTCTGTGTGATGTGGAGCACACTGTGAGCTTGATGTTCGCCTCGTGTTTATTGCTGCGGCAAATATGAATGTTATTAACCCAGGGGGAACTACAAACCCTCCCACCTTCATTTTTTTTTAGATTTTGTCATATTTTTTTATAATTTTCCTAACAAAATTATTAACGGATTTCACGCATATTTTTTTATGTAAAATTTGTGGTGTCATAAAAACATGTGTTGTCGTAAAATAATTTATTAAAATACTCTGTTTAATTATGATATATATAATAGTGTATATCTCAAGTACAAATATCCACGGTCGGTTCATAGTGGAGCTCTTCTGCTGAAAATAATTATTTCCTTTGGGAGGCAGCAGGTAGGGTGTGCTATTATTTCAGTCTTCGTCTTCTTTCCGAGGCTCCGTCATTATTTTATATAATTATACGAAAAAAAAGTGCTTTTGCGTCGCAATGAAAAGATAAAAAAATTAATTTAACGTTTTCAATATTAGTGTCACTTGTCACCTTTTGAAGCTGGCACGATACGCTGTGTTAGTTTAAGAGGCTCTGCTTTATTTTAATGGGCGCAAAAGATGGTCGCCCTGCTATATTATGCCATTTTGGAATATATTAGACAGTTTCAGGGTGTATCCTGTACGGGGAGCTTCTATTCCCCAACCAATTATTTTTGGTTGAATGAAGACCATCGATGATCGCAACTACACCACCTCAATATACTAACAACATAGAAATATGTTATTAATCCCAATATTCCCATTAACTTTCATAGCACCCAGTAAATTACAGAGTGTTTTCAGAAGTCCTTCACGAAAATAGTGTATCCAACTCGTTTCTACACAGTATCAATCATTTTTCATCAGATTTCGACCATTTTATGAACTTTCAGATAAAACTAACAGACATTCAGAGAATCAGATGTTTGATTCTCTCCACCAGCTTAAAACTTATTCTCATATATATATATATATATATATATATATATATGAGAATAAGTTTTAAGCTATATATATATATATATATATATATATATATATATATATATATTTGTATATACATATATATAAATAACTAAATAAAAATATTTAGATTTTTGTGGTATTTTCAATAATGCAGATACATTTAATTATAATAAACGTTGAAAATAATAATTGTTTTTTGATTATTTTCAAGATACATCTTAATATAAAGAAAATCGTAGAACTCATCGAGCGCTCGTGTTTAACCTCTACTCGTCTTGGTCCCTCCGGAGGTCACAGACAACGAAATCTCTTGTAAGTCGTAATAAAATGTCATTCCGCATTTCAGGTCTTTTGATGAAAATATTACCTGAAAAATCAGGGAGTCTTTTTTATTTCCCCAGAAGAGAACTTACAAATTCGAGTCGACACACTTTCTGTTACGAAGAAATGAAAAGATGTTCGGATAGTTGTGCTTCGTCTGAAAACAATGTGTCTTGACAGTTGCGCGTGTGGGCCTGCACCTATTGCCTTGGGATTTATTTACTGTCCTTGGTAGTAAATGTAATAAAAAATAAACCTTGAAATGTATATAATTGATGATATCACATCTTCTCGTACTATTTTGAAATCGACAGTAACTTCAAATGAGTTTTTTCACCAAAAATTTAACACAATTGAGTAGCTCACAGCAAATCTTAAAGTAAACCTTAAATAATGAATCTTCCTTAATAATAATTAATTCAAGAACAGCTTCACTACTTGCCTTTAATGATATTAATTTTTATTAAGTTTTTTAGTTGTTTTATGTGCACATTGCTTATGTCGACACATTGTTAACACAATATGCGTAAAAATTGTGATATAAAATATATTTTTATATTGTCTCAAACAAAGGCCTTTGAGATGTTTTTTTTAAAGTTATTTTTTTATAATAAATTAAAAGAATAATGCACGTTTGCAAGACATCTATTATAATACAATGAGTACGTGATAATTATAAGCAAGGTAATTCAAAACCATAGCGCTGAAAATTCTATATTTTACTCTAAAAATGTCAATCTTCAAAGGAAAATAAAAAATATTTTTTACGTTCTTCAACTGAACTTATCAATTTCTTGTAAATATTTGAAGCTGACATAAAAAATCAACTCAATTTTTTTTCAAAAAAAAATACTTTGAAGTACGTTCTTTACCCGGAGGCGTAAATTCGTCAGAGGCACTGAAAATAAATTTCTGCAGTTTTTCACCAAAAACATTACACAATAAGGTATAAAGCGTAATCAACACACGTGTATAAAATTTATAATTTCGCGTAAAATACACGAGCGCTGAGAAATTATGACTCCGCCGGGGTAATAGGCCTCGCGCGACAGCTATGCGTTACGTCTCCCTGAAATCCTTTGACGCTCTGAATTCTGAAAATAGAGCCTTGCATGGCGAGTACTCGCCTGAAAGAGCCGTGTGTTAGAAATACCGGCGGTGGGAGGAGGAGGCGCCGGGCGTCCTTTGTAAATAACACTGATACAAAGTATATTTCACTATAAAACGAATGTACGAGAGCTGCTATTTATATATCCAGAATAAAATAAAATAACTATCATTGACTATTAAATATGGTTTTATTGCTTTTCAAAATATTCGCCGTGATGATCGATGCACTTTTGCATTCGGTGAAACCAGTTTTCATAGCACTTTTTCCAATCGGAAGGGGCGGTATCTCCAAAACATGATTTTTGAATGCCTCAACGGCGGCTTCTTCTCGGGTTGTAAATCGTTGACGACGTAATTTATTCTTAAAAGAAAATAAAAAGAAGTCGTTGGGTGCCAAATCAGGGCTATATGACGGATGACCCGTTAATTCCACCGTTTCACCCTCCAAATATCGGGTCGTATCACCTGAAGTGTGATAGCTTGCATTGTCGTGATGGAGAGTGATTCTGCGTTGTGGATTGTTCTTCATAACGACGTCCACGATTAAACTCACTAAACCAGTGATACACATTGGTCTTCGATGGTGCTTGATCCACAAAAGTCGAACTGAGTTGATCGATGCACTGCTGTTGAGTTAGACCACGTCGAAAATCATAATAAATCATCGCAAGAAAATTTTCTCGAGTTAAATCCATTGTGATAATGACACGCATTGAAATAAACTCATTCTACAGCCAAAGAGTCCCATTTTCAAATGTAATAATTACTTTTTAAATATTATTTATGTAGTGGCCAGTTTCGGATTCTTAAATAGCAGCCTATGTACTTCGACTGACTAGCCGGAGTAGTAAAATAAGCACCGGTGTTTCATTAAAAGTGATTCGTTTTTAAATATCATGAAATATTGGAAATTTCTAATCCAGTACTGAATCATCTCAACCATCTTCGGTAACATATCAAAGATAGCAGTAGATTTGAGCACATCTCTCCAAGATTCATTATACAGGGCATCTAGAAAAAACGTACTTCTCCGACAACGGTCATGAAAACCTAGAACCAAGTTAAATGTGTATTGCATATCTGCAAATTAAACACAATACTGCAATGGTAAATCAAATTATTTAACCAAGTAAAATTTTTTTTAAATAATTATAGCGCATATTTCTCGCTCTTTATTTTTTGGATACCAAAGCTTTTTTCCAGAGGTTTACACGTTTGTATACCGAATTGAGGTCACGTATGTTAAAATTTAATGAGAATTTGTTAAATTCAAGTTCAATGAAAATAAATAACCCTTCTGAAATAGGCTTTCAGTGATTCAATATTTACAACTTGACAGATACCAGACACGTACAGACTTATTAAATACTTGCTAATTTTCCAATTACTTTCTCCTTTTATGGCGTATTGCGAAAGTTTAAATTCGCGATTATCTATTATACATAGTTTTTTAATTAGTTTAGGCTCGATAAAATCATTTTCTTTTTCTTCGTGTGCCTCTCCTCAGGTGATAATCCTTTCCCTACAAATCATTTTAAGGTATTAAACTATTAGTTATTATTTAACGAATTAGCGTATAAGAATCCGAAGGCTTATTTTATATATAACAGTATATTGATTCTTCCATAAGAATAATATAAATATCCAATTCAGTTCAACGATATTAAAGTAAATTTTGTTCGGCAGCTTTATCTGCAGTTAATACTGCATATCGCGTTTTTCACACTAAAAAGTAAAATCGTAATTGCCGCTTCTATTTACAGAATTGCAGCAAATAAGTTATAATTAATATTGCCTGTGAAACTGTTCGTGTTTCTGTCTATTTCTAGCCCTTGTGGTATCGTTGCACGTACGACTGCAATACGAAGCTGGGCTCAGATACTTTGTCTATTACGGACTTCGCAAAGTGTTTGCTCTTCCAGAATTGAAGGGAGGGGCATACGGCTGACTTTAAACTTAATTGCCTTGCATTTAAGAAAACCTTGCAAATTCTAACAACGCAGACAGCTGCTACCTCTCCGACATCTGGGAATATTTTTTCAGGTTTTATTCCAAAGGGTCGCTTGATGGCAAAAAACGCGTCATTCAAAGTCAATCCATAGTCATAGTAATTTTTTTTTTTCTAAAAACTAAATACTACAGAGTTTTTTAATTTTACACAGTCAATCATTCAATAAATTGCAAAATTATCATTTAAAAAAATCGTATCTTTCTGACTAAAATCAATCAATTATTTAAATACGTATAAACGACGTTATATGTAGACGTTTTTTTAGTAAAATGCTATTTTCTTCATCAGTGCCTCTCCTCAGAAGAGGTTGGCGACCATTTCACTGAGCATATATTCATGCTGAGCCTGTGTTCATGGTTTTCTAAAGGAAATAAATTGTAGTTGGTCCCCTGGCCCTTCTACACCGGAATGCTATCAAAGTCGTTTAATCGTCTTAAAATTTTTAATAATAACAACAAACATGAGAAAAAAAAAATACATATACTTGTAATTATTTAGAACTAGTGTGCTTAAATATAATTAAAAAGAAATAAGTCCAAATGATAATGTAAATATTTAAGATGTTTTATTTTTTGTATGATCCAATACTCTTACTTTATAACGTTACCCAAAAATTATTTATATTTTAAAAAAAATGCATAACTTAAAACAAACCTTTGATTACAAGTGCTTTTTTATTTGGAAATGATTACATGATTTATTTTAAAGAGTGGTATATGTTAGCTTACATATTATTTCTAATTTAAAATATTGCGATTTAAAAATTTAACGTACAGCTTAAAATTGTTTTGCGCATTTAAGAATTTTACTTTGATTCAATTCGAAACTAGACGGAAGATTTTGCAATGCGAAAGCTCTTTATTTCTTAAATAAATTCAATCTGTAAACGTTTTCCTAGGCCACACGGGGGACTGAAAATCATTTCAACTCCTTTACAATTTTTATTCATGTTTAAGTTTTCTTATTCTTTTGAGTAAAACAGGGGTAGCTTGTAAATAATTCAAGAAATTTTTAAGAAGTTTTATTTGCTGTAGAAAATCAAAACACCGATTGAAATGGATTCGATAATATCTTCGCAGTTATTTTTATTTTATAAAACCTTTTATCATAGTTTATTTATAATTATCCAAAACGTTTGATAATTTAAATGTTTGAAAATAATATGTTACAAATCAAACTTTAAAGTTATGTTTAGTACTAATATGATACGGCATATTTTTTCACACATTGAAAATGATTTAAAGAAACTCTCAGAAAAATATCAAATATATGGTATTTTTCTGAGAGTTTCTTTAAATCATTTTCAATGTGTGAAAAAATATGTCTAATCATATTAGTAGGTAATATAAGCCTGTAAAGGTAATTAAAACGCACTTGATCGACGTTCAATCCACAAAAAAGACATATATGATGTTTAGTACTTAAATGCAATACCATATTTGGTGGGGACTTTTAAGAATAAATATTTTCTAGGCTTTTTAGGCAATACGTTTAAGAAGTTGGTTTATCTCATTTTTAATATTTTCTATGCTTTAGATCATAGTTTCCCAAACTAATTTATCCCGTCGACCCCTTGTCGAGTTTTCCTATTTTCCGTAGACCCCTGCCTTGCTAATATTGATTTTTTTACAAATTCATCATCTTCAAACATACGAGTATTTTTGACATCTGATAGGTGCGCCATATTTTATGTCGGTATGTAAGCATTGAATAATTATTTCTTTTTTATAAGAAGGTTGACAAATGCACTGAAACCCTTTTCCATGTAGTATGCAGATAGAAAAGCTTTCAAAAACTTTCTTGCGTTAGTCCATGATGCAGGATTAACAGCATTATTATGTAAGTACATAGGTTCAATCTGTGTTCAATTATGACATTTACGGAATGCCTAAATTTTGGTGATGACCTGCTTAAATGGGATCCACTCTCGTGGACCCCAAATTTAATTTTTCGCTGTCATCAACCCCTTGAAGGGCGAAATCGACCCCTGGGGGTCGATATTGACCACTTTGAGAACCAGTGCTTTAGATAAAAGTCATTTTTTTCAAAATATCTTGTCGAAAGAAATTATTTTTGAAATGAAACATCAATAACAATTTCCTCCGCTTTTATTGTTTTGGATATTTCCGTTTTCATATTATCTTTGCTGGCCCGCGCAACACGTATCCGTTTCAGATTGGTCGGTCGACCACCCTTCCCCATCCTTTGCCACCCCCGCCCGAGTCAACACAGACGGGATGATGCGCCGATAAAATATGCATAGCGAGGCGGACTCTTTCAACCCCCGCCTCGCTGCAGGCCGCTGCAGTCTCAGCCTCGCATAAAGGAAACCTGATTTATCCTGTAACATATTTCCATAACTAACTGACTAGAAAATATCATAAAACGATAGTGCTAAAATTTGTACATCATACTTATACAGTGTGTGCATTATTTTTTCGGATTTTAAACGATTTGAAACACGTCAATTGTTGTCTGTAGAACTCGCCCGTGATAGTTTGTCCTGGTTTCAGCAGCTCGTAGTGGATGATACCCTTCTGATCCCACCAACTACACAGCATTACCGATGTTGATGCATGTCCGGGCTTATCCCCATGATTTTTTACGCTTCAGGTTGTCGTAGCGAATACATTTTTCATCACCAGTGATGATACAATGCAAAAATGACTTCTTTTTGTGGCGTTCAAGCAGCATTTCCGAAATGCAAAATCGCCTTTCGACGTCTCTCGGCTTCAATTCATGTGGTACCCAATTTCCTTGCTTTTGAATAATTCCCAATGCTATTAAGTGTCTTCAAATTGTTGTTCGATCAACTCCCAATGATTCTGCGAGTTTTGCTTGCGTTTGACACGCGTCTTTATCGAGCAATGCCTCTAATTCTTCATCTTCGAATTTTTTTGGTTGGCCTGGACGTTCTTTGTCATCCACATCGAAATCACCATTATTAAAGCGTCGAAACCAGTTTTCACACGTTTTTTGCGATGGAGCATGTTCACCATAAACTTCACACAGCAATCGGTGACTTTCAGCTGGTTTTTTCTTCCAATTGAAACAGAAAAGTAAAGCTTACCGCAAATTGCGTTTTGTTGGTACAAAAATTAACATGTTGAGAGCTCAAAAAAAAAAATGTTGTATACACTTCAGCGATATGACATATACTGAAAACAAAAGCGCAATAATGACGCTTTACAATGATATGTTTAAGTATAGCCTGATGCGATTCGATAGTAGTAACTCCATCTCTTAGAAAATCCGAAAAATTTAATGCACACACCGTATATATAAATATATTCCTAGATTTAAAAATTTGAATCACTCCACTTTTTTAGTCAGATTGCCAGTTTTTTATGCTTCCAAAGATTCAACAAGTAAACCTTTTATATAGATTAAAAAAAAACCTATCGGATGCCTAAATATAAGTGAGTGCACGAGTGTGTTTTAACAACGGACAGCGGCACTGAAAATCCACATTCCAATCCGGTAAATAGCCACTCTCTAAAAAAATGACTGCTTTTAAACGGGCGGACTGGAGGCAGACCTCTGCATGAATCCACAACGAGCCGGTAAACGTAGCCTTTTCATGGAGGTAATACTTATTTACAGGAAGTCGGGTCCATTGTGAGGGGAGGGCCGAAGATACGGGCGGTGTTTCACTCTTCGTAATTAAAACATTAACGGCAGATACTTAAAAGGCCATTCCGAACAAACAGTAGAGAACTCTTATCGTGGCTTAGGGATAAGATGACTTCCTCTTTGTTTGTTTGATTTGTGATTGAAAACAGATCTGCGTTTTTTTAAAATGTCGAGTTCATTATTTTCATTTGATTGATTTTGGTGTTGTTTTGGGTTTATCGTTAACAGATTATACAAATATTACAAAAATCAAGCTGATAGTGTCACTTATTATTTTTGGATAAAAAACTACATATATGCTTTGGGCCTCCATACAAATATATAATATATGTAACTAAAACTTTTTAATTTTTTTTCAATACTGAAATAAAACACTAATTATATGTATATAAATAATTTTTATTAAGATTATTTATTTTTAAATTCTAAAAATGTTTAATTCCACTGTATATAGTAATTGTTTGTATTTGTTTATTAAAATATTTATAGTGTAATTATAATGAAAACTGATTAATCGCCGTTATTGTTTTGATATTAAAAAAATATAATAAATCACTTATATAATCTATGGATTGGTTAATAATCAATATACATATGTTAGTTTAAAGAAAAAAATATCAGTTTTAAATAAATGTTTTTTTTTATTATAAACATTAACAATACCTTGAGTGCTAAGAGTAAAAAATAACATCATTTGAAAGACAAATTTTGCTTTGTGATTATATGAAAATAATTCATTCATTCCTAAAGGAAAATCTGTGAATTTAAGGCAAGGAATATTCTAGATAATTCTACAGAGAACTGTTTATCGATATAACAATCATCTCTGATGAATTTCATTGGTATCGTTCAACTAATTGTTTTCAAGAAATAAATGACACATAATTTCATAAAAGTAATTATGACTAATGAGTATCCGGCTATTGTTTTTCATGTTGTCAAAGTTAATACTTTGTAAAATTTATTATAGCAATCAAGTGCTTATCTTTATTAATTAGATGTCATGAATTAAAATTACAAAATTTATTTTACTTTGAATCTAACAAAGTCGGCATTAGATATCTTTAGTTGAGACCCAAAAATGTGCAGCAAAAATATTAAATATTTCTTGAAACCACATTTATATTACAAAATAAAGGTGAACTTTTTGATAAAGTAAAATATATTTGCTATTGTGGTGATTCACTTATAGTGAATTAGTGATGATATTTTAATACATTTTAAATAAACACTTACAAAACATTTGAACTATTTTTAAATATTATAAATAAAACCATGTTAAGGCTTAATAGCTATCCTCAGAGTTAATTGAAATTTTAAAAAATTGAAAACCATAAAAGTATTTTTTTTATTTTAAAGTTTATGTTTCAATGGTTTCATTCAAATTAGAAATATAAAGACTTTCCTTGAAATAAATATTTTTGTCATTTTATCTTATTATATCTTTAAAAAATATACTGTCTATGTCAGTTAGGACTGTCGTGGAATGGGGGCTTGTCTATTATTTGGGTTCATTGTAAAACCTGTATTCAGGTCTAAGAGGATTCAGCAATGAACCGGAAACGCGGGAGGTTTCTCTGAAAGCTCGAAATGTTTTGAAATATTTTATTGGATTCAGAATTCACGTTCACAGTTGAATGAGAACTTTCAACAGATGATAAATTCGATTTAAATAATTTGCATGGACTTGTGTTTGTTGTGCCTGGAGAGAAATCATCACCATAAAACCTTAAAACTACATTGTCGCCTTTCTGGTCAAAAATTAAATAAATGAAATAACATAGAACTTCGTAAATATAACTACCGATGAATGAATATGTTATTTTTTTTAAGAATTCAATCTGTGTTTAAAGAACCGGTTTATTGCATGTATAAGTATACAAGAAATATAATCAAATGAAGTAATAACACACAATTTTCCAATTTCCTAAGTAAACAGCGTGTCCACCTTTGTGCAAACAATAGGGTCAAAAGTCTGAACTTTAATCCAAAAAAAAGCGATAACGACCACCTTCCAGCGTATTTTGTCGATAATACAAACTTCGACTCCGAATTAAAATGAGAATGATTGTTTTTCAAGCGTTTTTTTATCTGCAAGATAAAACGTTGCTCTTAAACTCCTCTACACTCGCTGCGACACAATAAACCACCGATTGGTTACTAACAAAAAAAAATACCCGAAATGAAACCTTATAGCTGTGTAAACTTGGTGCAACACATCCGACCGATGAGTAAGACAACAGCATCTTTTATTGCGTATACTATTAATTGTTTACCGACCCGATGTGTTAAAAAAATTCCGCGTATAGACCGCTTATCAGTGTCATTACGTTTACGATTGGTATATTCTTATATTTATCTGTGAATAATGATTATACGGTATTGTAACGCGCCGGGTCTCCAATAATTAAAACATGATTTATTTGCACTATTTATATTTAACTTATATTATACAGAGTCTTCACAATTATTTATATTAACACATATTTATATCAACGACACCCGAGGACTATCTCGCGCTCACGGCTCCCGAGAACCTGTCTATCGAGCACTACTCCCGAGCACTACTCCCGAGCACTCTCTACCGAGCACTCCTTCCGAGGACTCTCTGTCAAGCACTCGCCCGGTCGCCTTGTCGCTCGTTCTCCAAGACCGCGTATTGTCGCCCCTAAACGACGGTCGCTTGATCATTACAGATGTTTCTGGACTATGGACTAGAAGTAGACTCTGGAGTAGAATCGCTTCGATCGATTCTACCGCTAACCCGTTACACTACCCCCTTCTCAGGCATTGTTTCGTCCCGGAACACTCGTTGCCTTATCTGCTGATCCTCCTTGCGCCCGTCATCGTTCTCACTGCAGCCACGCCGCGGGTCCTCACGCCGTTCTTTCCGGCGCCCGATGTCGCTTCCATCGCGGCCACGCTGCCGATTCCCGCGCCGATCCATCCGACGCTCAATCTCGCTCCTGCACCGGCCATGCCATCGATTTACGCACCGATCCTCCAGGCTCCAAGGAAACCACAATTCTTCTATCCCGTTCCTTTGGTGTTTACATCTGCCACAGGATCGCTCGTTGCTAGCCGCGGCCGTCGGCGAGCGTAATTATCACGAAATTTAAAACTTTCTTTAAAACTTAATTTAAAACTGTGGTGTAAAGTGTCGAGACGAATACATCTGTTCTGTACAGTGGTTATTAATAAACTGACTAAGTGCGAGAATGCAACATAGATTCCGTTTTATTGTATCCTACCTACGTTACATCCTCGCACTTATCTTTAACCCTTTCATGCCCTAAGTACTTTACAAAAAAGATATTTTACTCAAAAATATAACTTTACAAAAACACAAAAATTACAACTATTTTAAAGAAAAAACACAACATCATACAATGTTTTACAGTCCTGTCTCCTCCTCACACATTTCTCGCTTGCAGAGTGCCACGCTCCGCGACGACAGTCCTGTTGACTGACTCCTTGGCACTTTGTCCAGCGCCTCTCGTCCGCGAAGCTCCATGCTTCGCAATGATGGACCTGCTGGCCTCCTCCGCGCTCTGCCCAGCGTAATCTGCCCGCGAAGTGCCATGCTCCGCGATGATGGACCTGTTGCACCTCCCTCGCGTTCTGTCTTACGCCACTCACTCGTGAAGCACCATGCTCCACGGCAACGGTCCCGATGCACTTCTCTCGCGATCTGCCCAGTGCCACTCGTCCGGGAAGCACCATGCTCCGCGACGATGGTCTTGTCGCACCTCCTCGCGCTCTGCTCAGCGCCACTCGCCTCCGAAGAACCATGCTCCGCGACGATGGTCCTGGTGCACTTCCTCGCGCTCTGCTCAGCGCCACTCGCCTCCGAAGTACTATGCTCCGTGATGATATGGTTTGAGAATTAAACTTATTTGTCGGCAGAGACGCTCCGCCCGTCACTACAAAGGAGTAATTTGAAGTTACTTCTTGTATACCGAAGTCATTTTTCTCCAAAGAAACGGTTTGTGTGGCAAGGTTCTGAGCCTGGACTGAGTGAAGTTTATTCTGGTGGATGTGCATTTCTTGACTGCTCGGGTTTTCCAATCTCGGAATGTCAGGAAGAATAGGTGGAAACCCAGGCACCATTTGCAGATGCTGAATCTTTTCAAGTGAATTTTCTGTATCTCCCAATCTAAGTCCAGGTACGTGTGCATATGTTTTCTTTCTTGTTGCCATACGGAATAAATTGGAACCTTTTTCTTTAGCTTCTTCTCTTGAAAGCTTTCTTGGATATTGAATTTCTTTATCGGGCACATTTCTAAGTGCACGCTCGCCTTCCGTAGAGGGAAATGCGGGAGCATTACCCGCAGAGCGCTTTCCATACCCAGAACTCGCGTTGCCGCCACGTCCCAGCCCGCTGGTGTCTATCATTGGCACGGGGGCGACGCTGACAGCGTCCTCGACGGGTTCCATCGCGGTGGATACCATTCCCGTCCGATAAGAGTCGCTACTCATCGAGTAGGTCTGTACGCTGTCCAGAGAAGGTGCCGCGTAGTTCTGCGCAGCGTCCTGCCAGGGGTTCATACTGCGGTTTAGAATGGAAGAGAAGGAACTAAAGTGAGGCAAGACCTGAGGCAATTGAGATAGATTTTGAGCAAGGTCTGCTGTCAGGCCTCGTCCAGAAATACTGTCGTCATCTTCGTGCAAGTCAGATGAAAGATTAGTATCTAGGTCCACATCTGAGAATGTCGCTTCCTCCGTTGGATTGGAGTTCTTGTCCAACTTCTCGGATAAGTCAGGAAGAGCGTGTAGCCTTACATAATAGCTCTCGAAGTCGAACTCGTCGTCCTGGGATGAGAGGTCCACGTCTGAGAATGTCGCTTCCTCCGCTGGATTGGAGTTCTTGTCCAACTTCTCGGATAAGTCAGGAAGAGCGTGTAGCCTTACATAATAGCTCTCGAAGTCGAACTCGTCGTCCTGGGATGAGAGGTCCACGTCCGTCAGTTCTCGCTTCAGATCTACTATTTTGAGGTCACTCACATTTACGAGCTTTGCCATTTTTTTTTTTTTAACTTTATTTATTTATTTTTTTATTTATTTAATAATTTTAGGTCTATTAAAGAGTTAACATTAAAATTTTAATTATTCATTTCTACCCACATCTGACACCAATTGTAACGCGCCGGGTCTCCAATAATTAAAACATGATTTATTTGCACTATTTATATTTAACTTATATTATACAGAGTCTTCACAATTATTTATATTAACACATATTTATATCAACGACACCCGAGGACTATCTCGCGCTCACGGCTCCCGAGAACCTGTCTATCGAGCACTACTCCCGAGCACTACTCCCGAGCACTCTCTACCGAGCACTCCTTCCGAGGACTCTCTGTCAAGCACTCGCCCGGTCGCCTTGTCGCTCGTTCTCCAAGACCGCGTATTGTCGCCCCTAAACGACGGTCGCTTGATCATTACAGATGTTTCTGGACTATGGACTAGAAGTAGACTCTGGAGTAGAATCGCTTCGATCGATTCTACCGCTAACCCGTTACAAAACGTTACAAACGTTACCCGTTACCGCTAACCCGTAACAAAAAAAAAAACCGATAAATGTCTAAAAATAATTAGATCCGTAATTAAACTAAATTTTTTATCATCCAGTGTTTCTTGAGTTTCGTGTTTTTTTTTTTTTATTGTATTGTGTAGCTACAGAGCGACAGTAGGGCTAGTCGAATACACGTGAAAGATTGATTGGAAGTTGCCGGTGATCGATAGGCGATGCCGCGAGGATCGCGTGCGCCCCGCGACCTTAACCCAGAGAGCCTTCAAACCCCCCCCATTGCCTCCCCAGACCCCCGGAAGACACCATCAGGGAGACTCGATAGCGTAGACGTCGGCCATTGTATCCAGTGCGAGTATCATTGGTCGCTGATACCCCTGGGAAGCACACAATGCTGTGTCGCGACTCAAACGTCAATATTGATACAACACATTATACTCCGCCTGACACGGCTATAATCTTGCATGAAAACAAGAAGGCACAACAAAGGCTCTGTATTTATGCTTTAAACTACTAAATATTTTAACTGTCCACACATAAAACATATTTTACTTTTCAGCCCAAATAAACTTATTTGCTCTGAATTCATTAAAAAAAAAAACACTTTTAAAACAATGCACCAATAAACAGAATCATGTCAAATGTAAGCATTTTTTATTTGATTAATTAAAGCTAACTAATCAAATTTTACGCATGGACTTAAACCATTATGTACATTGTTATTATTACGTAAAAATATTTTGTTTACAAAAATATGTCTATTTTTTTTATTGAATGTCAATCAGATGCGTATTTATTACCCATTACGGGTTTATTATATTATTACTATTAATAATATAAAAAGCCCGTAATGGGTAATAAATACGCGTCTGATTGATGTTCAATCCAAAAAATAGACATACATATATGATGGTGCGCGTCTTGGCAAAATTAATAGATTTTAAAAATAATATCCAGATGGGATTAAAATCGCATCACTTGTTACTTTGTTTAAAAAGTCCATTGCTTGCAAATCACTAAACATTGGCTCATATGTAGAGTATGATTGTTAAAAATTCTCGATTAAAGGATGTGATTCGTTAATACAAGGGTTAGTACACCGGTCATGTAAGCCTAGGGATGAGGGTTCAAATCCCACACAAATCACGATGATATTTTTCTGAGAATTTCTTTAATGTGTGAACTAAATCATATTAGTAATTTACTCAAATAAAGATGTTTGTAGAATAAGATAATATTTACTTGTGTGATTATTAATATTATAAAATATAAACTGTTATTATGACCTAGTTCAGAGAAAACTTTACATTGACAAACGCATTCATTAAAATATAACATAACCCATATATGTTCTTGAGTGCATATACGTTTCTAGAGCGCATACCAATTATTTCAAACGAACAACCCAGCAAAACTGGCACGTTTCAATATATTAATAATGTACCGTTTGCCTCTTGCACTTTGCATAAAATTATGCAAAGCTTGTATTGACTTTCTAACGACCCTCCGAATGCAATAATATTCATTTGGTTCCAAACCTCCTGTAAGCGGTGCGGGTTTACTCCGCAACGGGTGAAGCTCAAGGGTTGGCAGGCTGGAGGCTTCGGTGGCTGGGGGCGTATAACCTCAACAGCCTTAATGGATTTTAAACCGAGAGTTCACGACGGCAGGCGCTGGCATAATGAGGGAGCCGTGGAGACTGCAAACAAGGTATCATCTGCAAATATCCGCACAGTGGGTACCATAGCAGCTTCTAGCCAAAGAGTTTGAATTCACGTTGAGAGATAATTTTTTACTAAGCAAGCAACCTCAATTTTATTACAATACACTTTCAAAAGAAAAATTCCACATATATGAATTCCGAATAAATTATTATTAATCAAAAATTTCCGGCCGTTTCAATATACAGAAATAGCTTTACCTGTTTTGAGCTATTCAATAATGAGAACGCATCAATATGCATTGCTTCCTTTACATAGCTTGATTTATATGAATTATTGATTGTATGATTCGCTTTGTTCTTGTGCCTCGGAAGTGAAATGGTCTTTTTTTTTCAAAGTATAGAATATTCAAAGTGCATTTATTAATTTAAAGTTATCGGGTAGAAAATCTCGCTGAACTAAACAAAGCAGAAATCAATACCGACTGAACCCCGAGTAATTTCTTACTTATAAACTCAATATGAATTTTCTTTACTTTTAGTTTTCTCGCGAAGTAAAGCTCATACAAAATTATTTATCTTTGTGATATTAGTTTGTACGGAACAGTTTCTAAGCCGTCTGTTGAAAAACTATCTTTTAATTCTGGATAACACGGTAATTTCGTAAGTTTTGCTCACTTTTGCAAGTTTATTTATTTATTTTTATGGATTTAATTAAAAGTACTCTTTAAGTCGTATTTTATATTTGTCTTTATTTTTATTTAAGAGTAACATGTACTTTTGGCATACATCGACTTACCTGTAGTACGTATATTTTTTTTATATTAACAAGCTCGACAAAAAATTTGTGCTTAATAAACGATCAAAACTAAAACAAGTGTTTTTTTATCAAACAATTAATAATGATACTTCTCTTTCTTTAACAACAAACTTTTCATACCCGGAAAATTACTCAAAGCCTTTTTAATGTAAAGAAATTTTAACGTTTACTGCAAACAGAAAACGTCCTAGCTCAGATAATCTTTATGAGGAGTCTATTAACTACCCTACTCACATTTTCAGTACATCTACACTCAACCAAGTGTTTAAGTTCTGAACTCAACCTAAAGGCTAAGTGAAAGCCACTTAACACCAGCCCCATATCCAATGTTTTAAAGCCTTTGAATTCTTCAGTCATTTCGGTTGTCAGTAAAAACTGAAATAATACGTGTACAAAAACTTTTAACTGAAATAAATCAAATTTTAATTCAACACTAATAACTGTTGTGGGTATCTTAATAAGAAAATTATCCCAATAACATTGTGTTCATTTAAGGTGTTATACGCATTACAGGTTATTTTTAAGTCATGCCATAATTTGAATAAAAAATCGATTCGTTTTTTTTTCATTGATATGTATGCAATGCAATAAAATAAAATTGATTTAAACACAAAATTTCATATGATAGAAAAGTTAACAAATTATATAGGTAATAGTAAATTCAACAAAGTTTCTTAACATTAAACAGCCCCTGTAAACTTACCGCCCTCGTATCTAATAATTTTAATTAAATAATACTACCAAGAGTGTTTTGTAACATTTGTCTCGAGTCGTTGCTCGCGTTAGAGGCCTCGGTTCTGTGTAATATGTCCTAATGTATGATAATATGTAATACTTATGCGCAAATAAACTTATGAACAGAGTCGCGTAGGCTTTACTCTCTCTTCACCAATGAGCATGAATCACACGAAGGCGATGTGATATTGCCGGGGTGTAATTCAGGATATGCAGGATGGCAAAGCAAACGCTTGTTCGGGGTGTTGTGCGCTTTGTACTTAACGCGAATATGTCATAAATAAAGTAATCAAATTTACTTAGGGATGAAAGTTCTTCAATGAACACACATTCACTAGAGAATTAATTGCTGTGCTACTAACATAAGTATGAAACCGTTCTACTATATATTTCGCATTTTATGTGTGTGGATCAATCGCAAAATATTTTTCACTTGTGTAATTACTGAAATACTAAAAAAAAAATTTTTAAGTATTCATATCATTTACCGAGTAAAACTATTATATTTTAATCGACCAACACAATATATTTATTTTAATATTTACCAATAGTGTAAAATATATTTAAATTAATAAAAATATATTTAATATTTATATAAAAGAAATGTTTTCATTTTACCATATTTTACTATTTTTATAAAAAAAAAATTGCTTTTCCAAGTCCTCGCAATACAATTTTGCCGTAATTTTTTTTCACTTTGACTTTTTCACATATTTCACTATATTGAGTAAATATAATACAAATTTTTTAATAAAAATAGTAAACAAGAATGATAACTTTACTAAACAGTCAAAGAATATTCGTTCATTAGCAAGAACTTGATGAAATTATATTTTGAAAAATGACACTTCAACAGATTTAAAATATTTACTGTCTTATAATTAAAAAAAATTATACCGAAAAATCTTAGAAATAAATATACTTAATGTTCAAACTCATAAATAATTTTTTTTTCAATTATAATAAAATTACATAAATATATTAATAAAAACATATATTTCTTTATATGAAACACGTTTCGTAATTGTGGCATTATTACCAAAAAAAATATTTTTTATATTAAGGGTTTATTTTTAACACTTGATAAAACAACAAATCAATATTTAAATGTATTCAGCATTCCGTGTAATAACCGAATATATATTAATTTCATAATTTTAAATCACCTTGAGAACGAACGCCAACCATTCAATAGGGCGGTAATGAAAACATCACTTCAGGTCCCGCATTATGTTTTTAATGAGCGATTTCCTGCGCTGTAACTGGCGCCGCTGTATCTCGACGTGACGGAGTGGGGTTCGAACCTTAGACTTCCTGTCTAGAATGGGCATTCTTACGGGTGCCGCGCCGGCAGCGTCACCCTCCGTGCTAGGGTGGAACGGCTCCCCGGTGATGGTTCAGAACCGCCGATTCAGCACCACAGGTACAGCACCATCTTAAAAATAAAACCCTAGAAAAAAAAAATTCAAAACCAATTGCAGACATTTAAAATTGTGATACAGAATGAAAAAAAATGTGTGCGATCTTTAAAAACAACAGATTCCATTACAGCACTCAAGCGATGTGAGCATCGTTTTATTAATTTCAGGGACTCGAAATCGATATCAGGTAAGTTTTTTCGTAAAGTTGAAAAATATTGAGTAAACGCAGCACCCATCGCGCCGATAGCTTTCTCATGCCCAAAATTTCATGCAGAATATGACTATGCCTACTGTTTCAGCTATCTCGCGCACTTTCAATCGGCGGTCTGCCAATTCTAGATCGTGGGTTTTTCTCACGTTATCCTCCTTGGCTCATCAAAAACCGACGTGCGACCACGTTGAAACTCGTTTAACCAATTTTTGACGGTCGCCATCGAAGGAGAAGAGTCGCCGTATACAGCACCTAAGCGCTTTTTGATTTCGCTGCGCGATTTTCCTTCCCAAACAAACAATACTACGAGTCGGATTCGGCTGAAATTTTGACAGTAGCCGTCTACGAGAATGTACTACTCTCTTGCGATACTAGCACCAGCGGGCGGTGAGGCTAAGTACTTATCGGACCGCCCTCGTATATATTTAGCAGTCAAAAAAATGATGTGTGTGCTGAAACAATGGCGGTGCTGAAACACACCAGACCCTGTAACGGCAGGCAAGCGGCGTGGACACCGTGGCGTGTGCGCCGTGGCGTGACCACCAAATCACTTAAGTCCACTGAAATCACGACTTTAATGCACACCGCCGAGCAACTCTCCAGCTGTTTTATCGCCACGAATAACAAGAGCTTAAACACGATGACGTGCGAGGAATAAAACGACCATGCCTAATTATTCAAAGCGAGTACCAGAATGAAAAGTTGTGAAAATCGAAAAATCTTTCCTTTGTAATTAATTTAATGACAATGCTTAACTTGTGATACTACAAATATCAATCAAATGATAGATGATATTATTAGCTTATAGTTAGCAAAGCTTTTCTAGTCTAATTAATTGTTCAAACATAAGACCATCCAAAAGATCCAAAAATATTTTTTCACAACGTCTTCTTTAGTGCCTTTACCTAAAAATGAAAATTATTTTATTCGTATTTGTGATCAAAAATATAGTACTGACGAGTTAAGCAATATTATTTTCAGCTTTAAATTTTCAATTGAGTAAATCTTCCAGCTGGAACGTTTTAAAGAGTGGAAACCGTTTGGATAACTTTCTAGTCTCAGTTCGTGAAATATCCTATATTACCGAGCGGATTTCGGTCAGTTACGGGTAATAAACTCTAGGAGCTTTTAGTGCTTTTTACTTCCGGTTCTACGCGATTCCCACAGTGGAGCTATAGCATTACTACATGTCATTACCGCATTAAATGTTTTTCAGCTATTACTGCTTACATTGCACATCGTAAACCTTTTATTACAAAATTTTTAAAGCTTTTTTGATGATTAAAACCAGAAGCCAAAATTTGTTTTGTTTTTGTGTTATTAGAAATTGAAGGTTTATATTACCGCTAAAAGTTCAAATTCTTATATTTTTAGTTATTACTTTAATTGGGTGTTTTATCACACCTAGGTTTGATTTATGCTCCAACTCTCAGAACTACTTTCTAGAAAAAATATACTCATAAATAGACGCATCCTAGCATTAAACTTATTGACGAAATTCTCTTAGTTCCAAAAATGTCTGGTTGTTATGGTCAATATATTCCCACACCAAAAAAAGGTAGAAAAAAATATGACAGAGCACTGCTGCCTGAAATTATAACCCAGTTTTCTCTTTCAGATAATACCGTAACTTTTTAGTTTAAGTGAGTAAAAAAAACTTTTAATTACATCCGTATAAAAAAAACTCAGGTTTCAGGTCGTTCAAAATAACATTTAATTTTATTTACTCTTAGAAGTTAAAAACAGACTGTGCTTTAAATAATATAGTAAAAGCGTATAAACTTGTTTGTGAAAAACGCTTTCGTGAGATCATAGTCATTTGGGGACTTGAACATTTGGCATGAATTTTAAATGATAAAAAGACCTAACGAGAGCATTATTAAACCATATTATAAACGCATTTAAGAGTGTAGTTAATAAACGCCTTATCTGATGAGATTATGGTCTTTTGAGCATTTAAAAATGTAGCGAGATTTTTGCTGTTGCTGTTTGTAAATTATGCGCAGGCACGGGTCTTCCCGAAGCGCGTCTCTTCGAGCTCAGCTTAAATTTATTGCTGAAATGACAAAGATCAGCAAAACTGAGTCGGGGTAAATATGATCAAATATTTACTTACTTTTCTTCTGTGTCTTACGGTTTATTTACGCTCGAGCTTGGCAAGACTCGCTTAAGTCGTCAGGCGATTGTGAATCGAAAGTTTAGAGTCAGAAAGGGAAACTTGATGGTTTCGATTGTTTGCGTTGTAATTTGAAAGCAAACGATTAAAATTAACAGAAACAATGTGTAATAAAAATAACTGACTTAATGTGGGGAAAATATTTACTTATTGTTTAATAAAATTGAAACTTAAATTATAAAATATTTTTTACATGTTTTGATTGTTTACGTTTTGAAAGTAAACAATTAAGTGTAGCTTCATACGAATGTTTATTTAATATAAATAAGAAATATTCACGTTATTAATTTCTATATAAAAATTTAATTAGTTACTTTACATTAATAGTGTATATATTGTAAACAACAATTGATTGCATACTGAGCACAATGTACTTGTAAGGGGTAAAAATGCGTAGCATTTCACACTTTTATTAAGTTGCAAACGTATGCATAAGTACATCGGTCAAACACATTCATAAACAATTTTTCATTCACGTACAAAGTACAAATATAATTATGTGAAATTTAAATAAAGCAGTCCAAAAATATATTTTTTATAAATATCATTCCTATTTGTGATTTTTCAAAAAAATATTAATTATATTTGAAGCCTGAATAATGTTCGTTCCGTTCAACGTGAACCCTGTATTTCCAACAAGAATCGTTTCGGGATGTGAATCTCTAAGGGTAATTTTAGTAATAGCACATAAAAAGTAATTAAATACATATCTTGAATAAATTCGCACCCCAAATCACGTTTGTTTAGCGCACGACATCAGTCATCTTATTTGCCCATCCCCCGAGAGCCACCCCCGCCGTAGTCATTACGCCTCGTGTGTAGGCTTATCATTACCATGTCAAATCCTTAAAATTTCATGGATTCGAGTGAAGCAATAAGCACTTGTCGCGGAGGTCCCAGGCTATATCCATAAGTGAACAAAATCCAGCTCCTAAGCAAACCACATAATGGTCATTCAGACCCCAGCGATATGCTCGAAGCTCTCAGAATCTACATGAAATATGAGAGCTTTAAATACCAGCTCGAATACCATCATCCTTACATAAATTTTCAATACATTGGAAAATGTTGGCATACAGCAGATGATAACCTAATGATAAAATATTTAAATTAATTTATTAAATCCTGGATATCAAAAATATATAAGGTACATTTTTTTTAAATCTACATACAAAAAGGTTCTCACTGTCATTCAATTACAATTTACATTTTTTGTTGATGCGTCATTTTTAATCGCGAATGTATTCTATCAATGTTTTTTAATATTAAATTAGTGAATATTTTCTCCAATACATATGTGGAATATTTATAAAATCACCTACGAAAAGTTACACTGGTCGATACATCTATTTTCAATTAATATATCATTTCACCAACGTTTCTAGTCAAATTTTATGTAACTAATAAGTTTATATGTGCATTTTTAAATTTGATCTAACCAAAATCTGAAATATTTCGTATAGTTTTGAAATCTCAATTGAGTCATAAAATATTTATCCTAAAAATAATACATAAATGTCTCCCCGGGAAAATTATAATCAACCCCAAAAATACATTTTTTATTATTTAAATTTAGCACTTGTTTAAATTGTACTTTAACAACACTTGAATTAAAACCAAATATTAGGTTTTTGATTAAAATCTATTACTAGGTAACGACCTCCACCCTGTCTAGTCTGAAATAAGAAATCTCGCTATAACATGACATGAGGCTAAACGCTTATTCCTCTCACTTTACCCGGAAAATCTTCAAAAATATATTTTCTTGTTATCTCGCCCAGTCTCGGTGAAAACTTAATAAAAGAAAATACAAACATCGGAGCACTTCCCTGGAAGTAGCCTTACTTCCTTGGAGCAATAATAATTTATACTTAAATGTTGGATATTAAAATTTTCAAATGGCAAAAAAATATTTAACCTCATTAATAATATTTCGACTCGTTTTATATTAAAATTAATATTTCATTAGAAAAAAATGTTGTTTTTCAAAGAATAAATTTCAAAAGGAAGTTATAGATTTTTTTTCTTCATTCAATATTATTTATTTTTTTAATTATGAATACGTAGGATTGATTATATTCTAATCAAAGATAACCTAAATTACAAAATATTTCCATCGTGTGGCATAAACACTGAAAGCTTGATTGATCAATGATATTTTATTTGTTAAGATATAAATATTACAAAGTCAATAGAATAGGTGGAGTTCATTGCATTGCATTGATATGAAAATATTAATATAAAATATATTTTTAGTTTCACCAACAAAGCTAGTTTCCGGTGAATCTATTGAACGTGCGCGTCTTTTGTTCCTCTTTTCACACAGCCTTATTCACCGGGGCATAGCTGAAGAGCGTCGCTGGGACCTGAAGGGTTCAAATATTCATTCTTCATTATGACACTGCATTCACCTGTCGAAGAGGGAGCCGATTAAATTCAAGCTTTAACAATTTACCGAGCCTCAAACAAGGCCGCAAGATTGAATGAATAATGTCTCCAGGCCTCCGAAACCTCTCCTGGGGGCGCTTTTCAGAGACGCAAGGTACTTGCATGAATTTGTGAAAGAAATCTGCCGTCGTCTTAAATGAACCAACTTTGCCATTAATAGTTATTAAAAGACATATATTCTAAATATCTTATCATTCTTTACAAAAAGTTATTAAAATTTTGTTACAAGTAGGTACTCAATTTACTAAACATATCGAAAAAACTGTACAAAATTCAATATTAAAAAAATTGATTTGGTTTCTTGGGTGTTGAGTTGCTTGAATTTTTCAGTCCTTGGGACTGTTTTTATAGAATTTCATTTTTCAGGTACAATCCTTAAAGATAGTACCAGGACGGGGTCTGAAAATTCAAGTAACTCATCACCCAAAAAACCGAATCAAGTCGTAGCGACGGCTGCCGAGACCTACGAACGAACTTGTTCAGCATCATTGCAACTCTGCAAAGAGCCAAGCGGTCGACGTTTCGAGGAACAATGGCTTTTCAGACGAAGGCATTGTCTCAAAAGAAAGTTTAATTACTCATTTACGAAACTTCGTCCCGCTGTTATCTTTTTTATCAGGCGGCCGCTTCGTAAAACTTGGCCATGTTTGTATTACTTATCCGCCATCTAGATTCTGAAACAATTGAACGCGATACAAAAGTAGGCTACTTTTTTAAAAGCAGCTTTGCTTTTATGAGGATATTTTAAGGCGTCGTGGAACCTTATTTATCTATTTACTTACTCTTTTTATTAAACGAATACTTACAAAAAAACTTGATACAAAAAAGTATAGTACAACCATTCAAACAATAATTTAATTTTTTTTATATTTTTTTAAGCTCATGACTTCCTTTTTTATAGATTTTTAAGAATATGAGTATTTATATTTAACCAAATGCATAGTCATATTTAAATTATACTTTCATTGAATACAGTATTTATAAATTTCAAACCCGCGTCTGACTATTCCGGCCTGTCGACTTTTAGGGATTTTCTAGAAGGATAATTCGTAATTTTATTTATTTAACACCAATATATTCAAAGTATCATAACATTAAAATACATGAAATATTTTTTTAATTGTTCGATTCTTTTTATTCCAAATATAACGTTGGAAAAGATTTTATTTTTTCATTATTTACTTCTCCTCGGAGAAAGTTGGTGACTCTTTTGATAGTTTGGCTGTACTCTCGACTTCCAGTCACTTTTGCAAACACAATATTAATATGAACGCAAAAGATGATGTGTAATTAAAAACATAAGTTTTAGATTCTTTATTATAAAAACAAAATTAAACCAAGTTACTCACTCAGATTTATTGCTATATTTCAACTTTAAATCCAACATACATTTTTTTTAAATAAACCCCAAAAATAAATATTCTTCAAGAATATATATTTCTAAAAACATTTGAATTATTATATATGGACATGAAATTCGTTTCCGAAGATATTCAGCTTCTGGTGGGTTTTTCTATGGTCTAAAACGTAATTGCCATCTCATAAATAGAATAGTATCCTTTCCGAGGCGTATTCAAAGCAAAAACGTATTTCCCCGTCCTTTGACCTCCTTATTAAGGTGACACTTTGATGGAGTCCAATTTTCTTTTTTAATCCATCTCATAAATTGAGGATCACGATTTCTCGGGAAAAGTTTACCTGCAAAACGGCGGCTTCGATAAATAATATTATGGAGAGAGGCCTTCGTTATATTTTATCTTTGTGCGACCTTCCGATAAAATAATCCAAATCACATTGAAACAAATAAAAATCTGTCTTTGATATTCAAAGTGAACGACACCTGCTTTTTCAATGATTTGCATTGGTTTTATAACACTCCAATAATATTGCTATAGACCGTTTTTAATTGCAAACACTTCCTCCTTTCAAGAGCTTTATCAGGCTACTATAAACTTATCTTTTTCTTCCAGCAATTAAGCTTTATATACTGTCGGAGTTTTTATTAATTTCATTAAATTAAACAAGTCTCTTTTCAACTTGCGTACATTTTTTATAATTACAACAACAAAAAAATCCTGATTTTGTAACATTATTCTACAAAACATTACTGTGAATGATGTTAATATTAAATATTCCTTACAAGTCCTGTTCGAATTACCAGCTTCGAGTTAATGAAACAGCAGCAAAAATGAAACATGAGCAACTAAAATATAATGTTTGTAACATGCATTTAAAATAAATTGAAAAATAAACCAACTTAAAACAGAAATATAAAATTTTGTACGGATATTTTTCATACAAATAATTTGCCTTATCTCATCTCTCAGTGTGCTTAAAAAACAGTTATTAAGTAAAATCTCAAATTACATAGTCAAAAAACCTCTCTCATATTTTAAAAGCTTATTTGAAATCCTTCCACGCACTAAGAAAAAAATATGTAAGTCCCTATTTTGTATGTTAGAAGCGAGTTGACTGATATTGGATCAAGAGTAGGACGTGTTCTCTCAGAAGACACTGTGGCAAAAATTCAAGAAGTATGAGATAAGAAGGCATGAGAATGGACCATTTTCGTATCTCTGCAAAAACAAACCCTGGTATATCAAAACAAAAACATGGCAGTAATATGATTTCGTCCCATTCCGAATTTTACATGTCATTATAGAAACAGCGTTCTTTTAATATAGGAATATGAGAGTCTATCTGCGGTATTGTCGGGTAGAATTTAAATCAAACATCTTATCTGCCGGTTCGCATTTGATATCGAATAATGTCAGTATATGATTTTACCGAATAATGACGGGCAAAAAATAATAAAATACTTTATTAATTGGCGATTTAATACACGCCTGAAATCGGATAGCAATTGAATATTTTTTATGTTTTAATAAAAGCTGGGTTAAAATTAGTTTATTCAAACGGAGTACGTAAAGTTAAAGTTAAATAGCTTATGTCAGAGAACTTTACTTAGCTTTTTGATAAAGCACCACGAAGTGCACGGAATAAAATTGATCACCCATTTAAAGTTGTTTGACCTGTGACACACAAATATACTATAAGCTACTATAATATATCTGTGGGCACTTTATTTATTACAATATACAAGATTAAGTCATATAATGCTTATATCAAAATATGAAATAGTTTGTCTTTTTTTATATTTATATCACTGAAAGCTATGAATAAAAATTGTAATCATTATTTTATTATAAACAGAAGTTTGATACATTTATAGGCCTAACAACATCTTGCTTTACACCACAATTATTCATACCTAATTTGATCTGAGATCTAATTTTATTATATAGGTAAAATGTTATACAACATACTACAAATATACTATATGAAACTTAATATTCAGAAGAGATATTTATTTGAAGAAACTATTTTTTTAAAGAACGTTCATAAAGCATATATTATAAAATGTAAAAATCCCTGTATTAGTACTTGAAAAAAAATTTGTTATTACTAAAACTATTATTAATCATGAATAGCAAGTAATATCTTATTATTTAAAAAAATTAAAATCACCTCATATATGTATAAATACGAAAGCACAATTTCATGTTGTTTTGTTTTCAATAAAAAAACATAAACTTATAAAATTTAAAAGAGTTAAACTATTGTTTTCAGTAAAGTTACGGGGTATTTTAATAATATTTGAGTATAAAATGATTTTTAACCGAATAAGATCTGGATAATGTTCTGGATATAAAAAAATTTTTCTCCACCTGAAAAGTTCTCATTCTTTTCATTTTACAGAGACGATTCTCAGTACAGTCTCGACAGAAGTGGATTTCGTAAAAGTTCTCATATAAATAAGTATGAGGAACTGAATACTCGTATGCATTTCCCGGAAATACGTTGCAATAATAACATCCTTCAAAGGACTTTGACTATAATTCGAGACCGACAGTGCGTGACGTCACAGGTAGCGCAACACGACAGCCTTGTTTGAGTGAAGAGCTTTTCTGATATAGGATGTGCTTTAAGCATTTTGCGAAGAAAACGGAGCTTAATTTTCTAAAACGAAACATTACTGCTTTTCATTCTCTTGTTTTGTTGAAACTCTTCTTAGCAATAAATAATAGAAAACTTTTCAAATTAAATTGAAATATATTCAAATATAGGGTGTTTATTAAATTGGGTGAATAAAAGTATCATTTAACATTTTTGAGAGTCAAACTTCTAAGTATAAACTGTAATTGCTATTTAAAATGTCAAATACATGAGATAAAAAAAACTAAGTGAATTTTATATAAAAAGGGAAAATTTCTAATAAATTTCAAAAAATGTTTACACAAACTTTGGTGGCCACTATCAATAAAATTACGTTCTTAGATGTTACTTCGCGTCAATGTTTCATTTATTTTCCATTATCTTAGAATTAAATAAAATAATTTATAATTAATACATTAATTTATTTCAATTAGTTAAGGCTTAGAGCACTATTTTTTGTAAACCTGTAATCTTTTTCAAAGCACTTACTCAAGTGAAAAAACCTTTATTTAACAAGTAAATTTCATTTTTAATTCAATAAAAATTATCATATACTTTTTCAAGAACTAAAGTAGTTAAATTTAATGTAAAAAAGATGAGTACAATATCAGAATCCGGTTCGATAATGATTGGCAGATCGTCTTCAAGATGGCGGGCGAGGGGCGCGATGATTGGGGGGGGGGGGAGAAATAATGCGTTCGCAAAGTGGCGTAGTGCTACCGGCATGAAGAGTTGCCATTGAGATGAATTTAAAAAGAATAAAATGGCTGGGACTCGAACGGGATCCGAGCTAACAGGCCCCAAAAGGCTCGCCTGGCAGGGAAAAGTTAATGACAGCAAGTATTACAGACATGATGAGATTGAATGGATTTTTTTTTTCAATTTTGAAGATAATATAATTTTTAGTGCTTTATATATTGGAGAGCTTTTTATGAAGCTTTCCAAGATATTTAATCAAAAAATCTAACCTGCGTGTGTGTGCAACCTTTTTTTTTTTTTTTTTTTAATAAAAAAGGCCTTTCTGAAAAATCAATCAAAAATGCGAAGAACTTAAATGAAAAATTTGTAATTTTGTTATATGTATTATAAACACACTTTAATATTTCAAAATTAGGAATATTTCGAGAAAAATTACGCAATGCATAATTTAATTATTTTCGATGGCACTGTGCGTTTTGATATATTTTATAGTAGTACATGATTTTACTCACATTTTTACTTTTACTTATAATGATTGTTGTAACTCATCTAAATCATTAAATGAGATAAATAGCTTATTTCGGAAGACGTCATATGCGTGTTAATCTGTATTTTTGTAAATCGTACAAGGATTAGCTGTTGTATTGGAAAACTTGTCTTAAATTACTAATTTTCGTTGAAAGTTTGTATGATTAAAATTTTTATTTAAAAAACTGTTTATATTTTTATAACTATGTAAGTTTTAATTATTCAAAATAAACATTAAACCGTTAAAATCTAATGCGTATTCTTTTTGTAAAATAAATGCTCTGAAAATATTCAAACCTCAATGTCACCATGAATACAGTCGTATAATATTTATTATTATATTGGAGTTGTAAATAATATCAAAATAAATTAATATAAAATTTAGTTTAAAAAAACTACAGGAAATTATCACTCTCGTCATAACTAACTACCAAAATAAGAAAACTATTTTTCTTAAATTTATTTTAATAACATGAAACGTATATACTGTAGCTAATATTTCGAACAGGTTATTATCAATTGTATTTTTTGATTTAATTTCAATATGAGCGGAATGAAATCTTCTGTTTTATATTAACAGCAAAAATACATATCATTATCAAAAAACATCATAAAACCCATAGTATAACTTTTAAGTATTGAGACAGATTTCCTCAGGGCTGGTATGATACTCTATCGATAAACCGTTTGCTTAAAAATTTACCAGCACTAAAAATCAGGTATTATTCAGTGCAGGTGTATTGAGATCAATAGCACTTTAAGATTCCCGAGAGGTCGGCGAGGCCTGGTAACTTAGTCCGATAGCATCGCCGATCGCCCCACCTGCCACTATAAAGATAAGGACCTGTGTTCACAGCACCAGATTATAGCAGCCACCAGAGTGGAAGTCACCACAGTGGAAGTCACCAGCTTGCCAGTCACCAGAGAGATAGAGTCACCACAGCTAATTCCAACCGGAGGCTCCTTATAATATTTATAATAAAAAAATGATTACTAGCAGTTGACTGTCGAAAGTGATTGCCATCATTTTTGTTGTTTGTACATCTCGATAATTGTATTAAAAAAAATTTGTGAATTATTACGTTTTTTTTATAAATTCTGAATTTTATTATCTAAAATTTATAAAACAATGATTTCTCTAATATCATATCACAATCATTGCGAATAAATTTCAAAATCGACTCAAGTATATATTTTATGATTCATTTAAAAAATTAAAAAAACAATGATAAAACAAATAATTTAATTCAAGCATAATATAAAATAAATATCTTAAAAGCTTCTGATATTTTAAAAAGTAAGAGCAATACAACCAAAACGTTGAAACTTTAAAGCACATATACACATATTATCAATAGTTGCAATTGTATCAATTTTTCGCACAAAAAATACACATTACGATTACCTTTCAGTTTTTCAGTTACTTTTGTGCCGTTTTCATTTATTGAACGTCAGCAAAAAAATTGAAGGTATCGTGATAAATAAATTCAGAGGCATCAAAAATTCCATATTGTATCGTTATATCAAGCGGAAAATACGTCTCCAAATCGGCATATCAGATGAAACAGGTCGTATTCCCTCACACGATTCTCTGTGAGGATATCTCGAGAGAGGGCTGTCTTTATAAAGAGTAGTGGGTGGTGGTGAGGACGACAACCCCTAAAATAATCCTGCGGCTTCTCGATACCCACATTTCCACAAGCCGACTTTGCCATCGAGAAAATTTGCGATTCGTGAAGTAACCGCAAGTAACTTAACCAAAGTTTAATTTTCAAAGCACAGATGAATATATTTTCATTTAAACCGCTTCTACTTTATGAACTTCAAGGATACTTATGATGAAATACCTGTTGACTGTGAATTACTAATATTACACAGTAATATATAATTTGATGTAAATTTATTATAATAATTATTATTTTTTATAAAATTTAAAGTATTGCACGAATGCAGAACTCAAATTACTGTTGTTAAACTAATATCATAAAATTAACTTTGAAAGCATGGATTGTATATATTTTAATATTTTTTACTTGATTATATAAACAGTTTTAATTAATTAACGCTTGATCCAAAATAATGCAATAATGAAACGGTTTTTTTAATTTATTTCATGGTCGCTATCATTTCTCTAAACGACATACAAAAGGCTATTTTACATAAAAATATATTATGAATAATATCTGCCACTCTAACACACTCCCTAAATAATATTTTTTATGTCACAGTTTACCATATTTTATTTAATCGAAATATTTTTTTTGTTTCAGGTATGTAACTTTTCCGTGAGCCCCGTACTGTTCCTAACAGGTAGGTCGATCAAAATTTATATATAAAAAAATAATTTCTTTTCAGTTGCATATTTGATAATAGTTTGCTATAAAATCAGTGATTCAGACCGGCTCATCGCATTAAATAATCCATTTGGCTGATTACTTACGTATAGGGCCACACATTTTGCACCGCGCAATGAAAGGATATAAAATTGCGCCTGCTCGACCCTTCCAATACACGACGCACTAAAAATTCATCATTCTGAAAAATGATTCCGTCAGTAATGTCTATCGGTGTCCCACAACAAGATAACAGCAACTATTATAGATTTACTAAGCCATACATTCGATGGCTTAGTAATAACCGCGAGCGGATCAATACACACGAATACGCAACGAAGTCCTTTTTTTTATTCAATATCAGGGAATGACTCCGGGTCGTCTGACATAATTGATGACCCCACGTCCAACTGGTGTCGCTGGTGGACAGACGTGCGAGCCAGTGACTTTCAGGAGTGACTTAATGTCGGACATCTTTTAAAATATGCAGAGCCTGATGTTGGTCCGACCGACCCCAGGACTCGCTGCTCCTCGATGCAATTTGTTTTTTAAGCACGTACCCCGTGAGGTGAGCCTTCTCCGTTTTATTGGGAATACCCGTTGTTCAAAGGCTTTGGGCATTCTTGGTTCATTATGTATGAATGCTTAGTATTACGCTTTTTATAGGATTACTTCCGCCACGGTTAAGGGTTGATAGGGGATGGGAAATCAATATATGTGGCCTACCCTCAGCTGAAATAACAATGATATTTCAATCTGAAGAGGGACGTGCACGCTTTCTGGCACAGACGATCGAAATTTTTTAATATAATTAGTAGTATCAACGTTTAAAACTAGAGTTTTGGTAAATAATTTAAAACATATTTATATAAGTGATAAACCGCTTTTACTGGCATAGTGTTAGAGAGCGGCAATGATTATCAGAATTAAACGAGAAACGACTTTAATGTTTCTGACTAATCTGGAATTCCATTTAACTACTATTTTAAGCGATCGTATAAATGCAAATTATTTTTAATCGATAAATACATTTTATATATATGTCATTACAAAAGGTTTTTACAACATTTACTTACTTGTCGTTTGCTCGTGTGTCGTTGATTTTCCGGCGATGCTGAAACATACTTTATATATATATGTATATATTTTTTTAACTATACACCGATGTTCAAATGCAAAAAATATTTTATGTATATAGATTGCATTTTTATGGTTTAAAGACTTTTTACTATGTATTAAAAAGATAACGCGATAATCGATAATACAACGCTAGCCCGAGCTATTTACTACTCGACCGAGTATCGACCTATGAAAAATATATTACGTGTCGATAATTACACTTAATGGCTTACTTTCAGATCGTTATCATTCACTTTTTTAAACGAGGTGATTACCAGGCGAGATACAAATCTACGTGCTTGTTAAATATCATTTTTATTTTATTGCTCAGCGTTCTATTTTCGGAGAGCAAAAAAAAAGGCATTTTCTTTGCATGTCCATCAAAAAAAAAGACACGTTGCAAATAATTTTTTCATAAGTCATCCAGATTTACTGTCAGCCTCGAGACAAACGTCTACACCAGGTGGCCCTTGTGCGGTGGAGACACGAGAGAGAAATAAAAATCCATGGCCACACTGCTGTCTGAATGCCATTTCTATACACTCAATATAGCGAATATAAGGAAAATAAGCACATCATATAAAACGAAATGTCTCACTCTGAACGCATTCATGAATACAGAACCGAAGATAGCTTCAAGATATAAAATACACATAATTTTTCACTTTTTCACAAAGAATCTAATATACATTTAAAATTTATTTTTAGATATGTGTATTTTAAATTCAATCGCTTTACTGGGTTCCTGAAAGTATGATTTACCACCATCGTATAGTAAATGTTACTTTTTGGGTTCACATGTTCGACGAAGAGTAAATCCTGTCTCTGCGCTTGAAACTAATCTGTTTGATATCGTGGCCTGATGGAAAATTTGATATTTTACGTCATTTACAAGATACACGCCGATGTATTTTATATTTTATATTACTGCACAGTTTTTTATTACTTGTCGAGAATTGCAGGATTTATTTGTGTCATTCCCTGTAGAGTTTTTGTATGAGAATTTAACTGACAATAAAAATTAAAGGGTGTGGATCCAATGTAAAAAAATTAAACCTTTTAAAGTAAATATAATATAAATAAACTTGTATTGCGTTTTTTTGTATTTCTGTGTAAATAAACATGACCTTTTTTATTGATTATACTAAAAAATAATTAAATTGAATTTGAAAGTATTTTTTTTTCCATTTAATCGTAGACTATGTTAATCAGCTTATTATAGAATTTATTGGAAGAGTATATTAATTCTAGCTTATGAACTGGCAAAAACTTTTTTTTTCAAATAAAATACAATATTTTTCATCCCAAGATAGTAGTCATTTAAAGTTTATTCTGATAAATAAATAAAGAGAAATATCCGCTGCTTTCACTCCGTTTCTTTACTAACCAATTTCCTCTAAATTTCTTTACCGAACTCAGTTTTCACGAATAAGAAGCATAAGAAATTTCAAAGAAATCTTGTTTGTTTTAGAGATTTGAGAGAAAAAATGTACAGTTTTATTTTTGTAAGTTTACGTAACAAAGCTTGAAGATAAAGTTTATGTTAATCAAAAAAAATATTTTATTGAAACTATACTACTTATAACTGAATTTTTTTTTTAAAATGGTTAATTTCAATATCATGTTTATAAAGTGTCTAAAAGATTTTCTGTAATTTCCTTTTTTGTGTTTGTTTGAGCGTTCATTCCCAAGCCTTCTTAGGCACTGCCCCATTAAAATCGACAAGAATATACCATGAAAAATACGGAGATCTTATAGATATTAAAATCGCTTCCTGTGAAATGAAAGTAGGTACGAGCATTTCCTTTTTATTTTTAACTAACTTAAGTAGATTCTTTTTTAATTTTTCAAATAAAAAAAAAATCAATAATTCTTGTATCTACTCATTTTAATTATTTTAGGAAATACAGTAGTGGTTATAAACTCATAATCCTTTGAAAAACATCGTGAAGCTATAAAGATAACTTGTAAAAAAATGAGTAATTAAATATTCATCGGATTCCGAGTGCCAAATCATTGAATTCTTTTTAGGAAATGCATAATTCATGATTTCAGTGGGAGATCTAAAAGTGATCCGGATTTTAAATATCTTATTGCCTTTTGAATATTTGCATGAAAGCTTTTAATGCGTCAATATTTATGCAAATGACTTCATCAAAAGCTAGCGAAATTGATCTTAGTCTGATAATAACTACCGCTTTAAAAAAAATATTCATGGTACTTAAAATTGAAAAAAAAATTCATCTTTGAAATTACCACAAGAGAAAATTTCCATGGTTTTAAATCATAAATGATCGGAAATGGAAAATGATTGGTTTTATATTTTTTGGCTATAAATTTATATTTAATGTAACTAACTAGTTGGTAACATAATACATGCTGTGACAATTTCTTCTTAAATTTCTCATAAATATCTATAGTATGTTTGTCGCTTTTGGCAGCTATTACTATGAGTTGTTTTGAATTCTTGCATTTTCAACTGCTTCAAGTCCACATGCTAGGACTGTTTTTAGGGAAATATGAAAATCCCTGAAAATAATTCACATGAGGACAAAAAATAAGTAGTACCAAAAACATGAACCAACTCAACACAATGCAATACTCAGACAATGGTTTTTTGCTTTAACAAATGTCAACCATTTTAAAACTGTACGCTCAACGAAAGCGACTGAATTCTCATCAAACTGCCTGAAACTGGGGATATATTTAAAAGAGGCGAGTTTCGTTTTGTTACTTTCAAAATTTGCAATTATGCCAGCATCCCTTTCCGACAGCGTCAAGTAGTATTCGAGGAGAAGTCGTCACCTTGAAGTCCTTGTCCTTCCGCTCCCTCCGTGACTGGGAGCAATAAAGATACCGACCGTCGTTTCAGGACTACAATTTGTACTGCCAATTTACTTAACGACACCGTTTTCCTAGGTTATTTGCGTACATCCGCTAGATATTGAAATACACCTGTTTTTCGATGCAATAATTTAAAAATCAACATACATACATATATAAGCAATTAAAAAATGAAACGTGAGAAAATCTGTGGTATTTGTACTATACCACCAAATTAATTATATGTAATGCATAGAATATTAATAGTCACAACATATATTATTGATTTTTTTGAAGACCGTCTCACAGGAAGTACGATTTTGCCTATACAGGTTTTTTATTGATTGATAATGATTAAGTACATTTTTTCAAATATTGAAAAATGATTAAAGAAACTCTTATCGTGATTTATGTAGGATTCGAACCCACATCCCCAAGCTTACATGGCCGGTGTATTTATCAATATTTAATTGGAATAATAAGTACGTTGTTTCACTTATAGGATAAGATTGTTAAAAATTCTTGCCAAGTACCTAGTGATTCGTTGGTATAATTGGTAATAGTTTCTTTACTTAATCATTATTAGTCACAACATATTTATTTACTTTACCATACTCCATATTTAAACAATAAATATAGATACTCATGTAACTAGGAGATAACAAACATTTATGTTACTGCGTTCATTTCCCAATCAAGAGTTTTTCAGACTCTTCAAAGTACTTTCATAAAATTTATCCCGGAATGATTTTGCACTGACCGAGCGACGCGGCTTCCTCCAATTTCCCTGAAACCTAATTGTTTCCTAAGATGTAATCTCGTGTCAATCTTTTTTCAATAAAAGGTTAATAAATCACGACATTTCTTCCTTCCTCATTTGAATGGAAGTACTTTAAAATTAATAGGTCGCGAAAAATCAAGAGATATTCTTCAGATATACTGTTCCAATAAAACCTATAAATTGTTCCTCTAAATATTCACTTGAACGATAAGTATTCGTTTAATGTAATATAAAAATTACTACGTGCTGAGACTTTGATATTGATTTCAAATTTTTTTTATTTTCAATGTCTGTAAATAAAGTCAATAAAATCTTTAATTGAAAAATATAAGCATTTGCATCAAATCCAAATAACAAATAAAAACCCGCGTTTGCTTTATTTTTATTTTTAAAAAAGGCTTTAAAATGAGGTTTTGTTTATAAAGCAAATATTATTTATTTTCCATGGAAAACAATTTTATATTTAAAAAAACTATTTGTTTAAAAAATATTTATTTTATGTGATTTATGATAAGGCGTTCACACACTTATATTATATTTTTAAAAAAATATTTTTGTGTTGACCTTGTTCACAAATAAAATAGTAAACTTCTAGAATATTTATTATTGTAATATCACTCTGATAATAGCTTGTTTTTATAACGCAGATTAAATGTGTTTTTTAATAACTCCATAGTGACTTGAAGTTAAAAGATTCAAAAATATCACTTTTCTTGAAAGCTTTAAAATTAAAAAAAAATTCGTGTTGAAATATGTGATATGAAATTGATTTTATCTGTCATAATAACATTTTGAGTATATTCAATAAAAAATATTACATCTCATGGTTTTATTATTTCTTTGGTATTTTTGTAGGAGGAAATCAAAACCGGCGGCCTTCTTCTAAATACGTGTTTTCGTAAAGAATAAAGGGGGGGGCTTCCAAGACCCTGTGATTTCCGAGCAAATACGTTTTCTCTGTTTGTTGACTCTTTCGTCTCTGGACGAAGTTCCGAAAGTAAAAAAATTCAGAACGGGTTTTTGCCGTGGACTGGCCGAGGGGCCCGCACCTTCCCGGGCCCCTTTCAGGATCCCCGCCTGATCAACCCTCTGACAGCGTCTGACGGGCCTGACCTTGGGTTAAATGCCTTCTATTCCTGGAGGATCTTAAATTACGCAAACAAAGTTCAGAATTAAAAACACTCTGCAGTGAATTTTTAACGTTTTCACTTAATTTTATTTCACAAAAGTAAATTTTTTAACTAAGGTCGTTTGGAATTTAGTAACAAGAACTCTCGAGATGAGAGCCTAGTAAAAAAAATATTCTCAAAAAATTAATTTTGTTTTATTTATTAAAAATATTTTTAAACATTATCCACGACAGACGCGTAAATTTGCGAAATTCTGAATTAAAATAAATAATTTATGGATATTAAAATTTTATAATAAAGTGAAATAAACCCTGAAAGAACCTTAAATAGCTAAAAACACTTGCAAACAAAAATATCGAAATCTTATACCCGTGGGTGGTTAATTAATCTAGCAATAAATTTTATAAAGATTTTAAACTAAGAGGAATATTAAATGGCTTTCTTTTAATATTATCTGTAGGAATTACTGTACCACAAATATGTAATTTTTTTGTTTGTCAAGATATCAAGAGAATCCAAAAATGTACACTGCATTTTTTAATAAAATCAAGCAATTAAATTGAGAACAAGTATAAACTCGCCTTTAAGTTAATTAGGCTTGTTTGAATCATTAAGCATATTTTTTAAATTTAATAAGCCTAAAACATATATTTATAAAAAATTATACTTTGGTTTCTGCCATTTATTTATTTATATATTTTTAAAATATACAGTGATATTATTTTAGGTAAATATATTGTAACATACTATGGCATATTTATTTGTATTGTATGACCCAAACGATCATAAGTTTACAAAAGTTTCTATGTAAAATATGAAGGCTAACTTATGATAGCTAGTTACTACTCACTCTCATTAATATTTGTTTTATTAGAGTACGCGAGCTTCATGAGGAAGACACAGACAAAAAGATTTGCTGGAGCGGATTCCACCCGAGATGAGCGGGTCTCCGTGAATAGCAAACAGAATCATGTAACATCAGCCTCGACGCAAATTGAAGATATATTGAGGTGAATTTTTAGTAGGGCGATGTATGTAAATATTCCGACTTGCCCGTATAGAAGGACGCGGCACTTGATCGAAGGAAATTGTATTTCCATCGCGCCCGAGAGGGACCAGACGTCGAAATCGACTTATCCTGGGGAGAAATTATCGAGACACAGATTGGTGATTTATCAAGTTGAGATAAAGGCTTTATCTCGTTTCGACGTAAATCCTGAGTCTCGCGTTGCTTAGCTCAAGGTCAAACTTAAATACATTACCGGTAAAGACAGTGCGATTAAAAAATCCGTTAAATGAAAAGGTTCTGGAGCTCCTTAATTAAAAAGTCACTTACATTTTGCCTGCGTGTATCGATAGATAAGTCTTGATAAATTATATTTCTATATTTATTTTTAATAAATAAGCAAGTAGAACAAACAAAATTTAACGAAAAGGTTTGAGATCTGTAGTATTTTTTTTTATATTCACTATTAACGTTATATTTTAACAAGTTGGTGTTGTATATTGTAAGTATTGCAGAGGAATTCGTGAATAAGAAAGTTTTCAGTAGTGTATTTGTCTTTCTCTGAATGCATCGATCCCCGCATATTGTTCTCTTGTCATGGCCTACCATATTGGAGTGATATTACAGCCTTTTTTTCACAAACCAGAACAAAAAAAGCTAGAGCAGCGTCCTGAAAAACTACCTTGCGCTTTTTGGATGATTCTAAGGTGTTTTATTCACTGAAAATTTATTGGCATATCATACACATATTACACACACATATATGTGTGTTTATTTTTTACAACTGATGCTGGGTTGATGTTCTCAATAGTCGGCGCCTATTCCCTCCAAACAAAAATCTCTGTTACTTACTTTTCAGGTCAACATGAGAGTGCATCGCATTCGGTTTTACTCAAAACTGTATAAGAAAAATGAAAGCTTTTAAAGCGAACGTAGGGTGGTCTGCGGAGTGCGGCGGGAAGCTCATGAGAGCCTCCAACATACTGAAACTGGCCTGAATCTAAATATCAGACGAGACTTTGGAGCTTTTTAGCTCTAAAATATAAATAAGAATTTAACCGTAAAAAAAAAATATTTGATTATGTAAGGTATGGCTTAAATGTGATGTGAGAGCATCACAAGATTATTTGGATTATTACTATTACTATCGACAATCATCGGGAACTTCGAAGATAAAGTTTTGATTTGTAATTAAAAAAAATATATCCCTCAAATAAACATATTTTTAAATTGAATGTAAAGATAGCATAAATATAAATAATTGGTCTCATCTCTCAACAATACCCTCAAGGCCTGACTTTCAGTACCGACTAGTTTAGCTATAAAGTTTGCGCACAGTATAAAAGTATTATTTTATTATCACAATAATCATATTATTTTTATTAAAAATATACGGAGCTAAAATATTCAGGTAATCAATACATCAACATCTAGCACGGTTCTAATTAACATCTCATATTTATGAAAATAACAACCAGTGTGAATAATTTTTATCAATCGAAAGTTGTTTTTATAACCTTATGATAATTTTTGCGAGTAAAATAATATTTATTTGAAAGGATTTTTATTTAAAGCGTTTAAAAAATCAAAGGTCTTCTGAATATGTAATGTACTTTAAAATTGCGCACATTATGATTAAGTAATTTTTCTATTTGAGCTTTTATATATTTAAAAATTATCTTTAATGTGTAAACAAAGAATGGCATAAATTTTGGAAATTATAATTTGTAAGTATAACGTTCAATGGTATATTTAATGTTTTGAAAAGGTTAATTTAATAAAAATATTTTCAGATCCAAAATTATTAGCGGGTTATCTTATTCAATTTTGATAGTTTTTTGCAAGATACATAGCAGTTATATTGAAAAACGGGCTACCTGACGAAATAGATTTTGTAATAATAATTTCATCATTTTTTTGTTCAGTGCATTCAGCATTAACAGCTCAACGGCAACTTTTCATGTCTTTGAAAACTATTTTTTACATCATTATCTGTTGAAATACAACCACAGAGTAAAAAAATACACCATATTAGCATTACTGATAGTCCTAAGATTATTTAATCAAATTTTTTTGGAAAGTTTATTGAAACAGAGCAGTTTAACATCTTATTTCTGACTGCAATACTAAAGCTCTGAAAACAATAAATCTCGGTTAGCAACAGATATTTTGCACCTCTGAGACCTATGTGTAGTAAAATATATTTTAAATATCATACTTTTCTTCATCGGGTGCCTCTTCTCAGAGGAGGTTGGCGACCATATCACTAAGCATAAATTTATGCTGAATTAGAGTTAAGATGAATATAGTGAATTAGATCCCCGAATCGTTCTATATACACATAAATTAACGCCAGTACATCCAATGCTTCACTTTAATATTGACAATTAGAGTCTACGGAGCATCTTCTGCATTAATATTAAGAAAAACTTCAAGACTTCATAAAATACGTAGTAACATATATTTCAAATATTATATGTACAAATATGATATATTATTGATTTTTGTGAAGATCGTCTCACAGGAAGTACGATTTTGCCTATACAGGTTTTTTATTGATTGACAATGATTAAGTACATTTTTTCAAATATTGAAAAATGTTTAAAGAAACTCTCTAAAAAATATTATCGTGATTTGTGTGGGATTCGAACCCACATCCCCAAGCTTACATGACCGGTGTATTACCAATTATTCCAACAAATCACTAGGTACTTCGTTGGTATAATTGGCAATACATCAGCTTGGGGATGTGGGTTCGAATCCCACACAAATCACGATGATATTTTTCTGAGAGTTTATTTAGCCATTTTTCAATATTTGAAAAAATGTACTTAATCATTATCAATCTACAAATATGATATATTTTTAACACAAGCATACCCAACGCCTCAAAAACAATAAATCTCGGCACATTTCATCATCAGCAGTAACGAGGCTCTCTTCTTATCGGTGCTAAAGCTAACGCACCGCCCTGAGCACTTCATTTGTAACGCATTTGCCAAGTCACTCGCCTGCCACGCAATCTCGAGCAAGCTGCCTCGACGCCGAGCAGGATCCCCGACACGGACAGAGGACGTCCATTGCTCGGATTTTCACAATGGCGAAACTCTCGCGAGCGTTTCAATGAAGCGCCAGACAAATAATTTGTATTCATGCGCGGGTTCCGAGAATATTGCATATTGCATCGTATAAAAAGGCAATATTGTGTCGTACTGTTTCTGGGCTTTTGTATTTTTTATTTTAAATTTTTAAAACTTTATTCTTACTCCAAAAGATCCGCAATAATCCCTCTTTGTGTATTTTAACACTTAACGTATTAATAGCACCTTTATTTTATTTTTTCTTTTAAAACATCTCTTTTATCTTTTCATTTTCATGAAATATCACTAGCATAGTTTTTTTTTTAATGTAGTTTTAGGATTTTTTGATTTTTTTTACTTTCCTCTATACAAATAACTCTTTAAAAAAAGAAATTTTTATTAAATAAATTAAAAAAACTAGGGTTGTAAAATAATTGCGACTTCAAGTCAGTTTGTTTGCGTTGCTTAAAAATCACATACACGTTTGCCTCATAACCTTTCCTGTGTATTTCTCTCGGTTTGCAAATCACCTGAGTACGCGGCCTCGTGGGTTCCCGGGGGAGGAAGATAAGAAGCCTCCATTTTCCTACATTCAAGGGGGTTGCGGGGACATTATCACCGCAAACCAACCCCGGCGGAACTTCAGAGGTGCACAGACAGCTTATGTGGTTAGGGATTCATTATAAAATGCACCAAACACAAATAAGGTTTTGGGGAGCTTTTTTATATTTAATAAGCTTAAACACGACCATAAAATATTTTCCACTATAAATTACAAAGCCAGAAATACAATACAAGAAATAACAAAAATGACATACCATCTAAGAAATTATCAGAGTTTTTTTAAAATAAGTTTATTAACACTGAGTGGAACAAAATTATACCATTCTTTAAGCGTTAAACAAAAGGGTTGAACATTCACGTAAAATATTTTTTTGATACAACGTCACGGTAGCAAACAAATATGCCCAGTATTCAAATCTAAAGGCTTTATTCTACCACAAAGAGAAGGCCAACAGGTTTCAAAAAACAAAACGCCAGAAGGAGCCTCCAAAGCGAGCTACGCCAAACAGGTGTTGTTTGTCGTAGGCCACCTGGCGTCTACGACAAAAGAAAGGCAGCCACTGTTTGAGGGAAACCACATTCCTTATGTGCTGTCTGTACCCGACTCTGCCTGAGCACCAGCCATTGTGCTCGTAGAGAAGCCTTACAACAGACATTCTGATATGACCATTTAGAAAGATAAGCACAAAAACCAAAAATATTACAGCACACGTACAAGTATTTAAAAATCAAGTTGTATTTACTCTTAATATATGTATACTTATAAACCGCACGCCACTGATATTCATATCATATTTTTGTACTTACGCAAAGTCTGGACTCTCCCGAAGCCTTCAAAAAAAAAATATTATAAAATATTTAAAGAGAAAATAGATTACCCTCAACAATGAAAAAAATGCCGTACAATAAAAACCCCTGGTGTTTTCTTTGATGCAAGTCTCACAGGAGCGAAGAAACACAAAAATGCGGTTTACTCTAATCCTTTGATGTTCATGTTATAATTAACAAATAACTTACAAATACATGGGATTTATTTAATTTCTGGTACTACTAACAAATATATATTTTTTAAACGCTGACGTAAACAACACTGATATATTTCGTGCAAGCTTTACTGAATGCCTAAATTATCAACAAAGCTCCATTATTCTTTCTCGGACTGCACACTGTAGTATTCATGTCAAGTATCGACCGATACGTTAAGTTTATTTCAGGTACACAAAAGCATGTTTTGTAGTCCAGCACATTTTATTGCGACAAAAATAGAAACATTGTCACACCTGTCACGGGAAAAGTTCGTTTCCATACTGCAGTAATAAATATTTGATTGAAAGCACTACATTATATCGGACTATAAATATACCGTCTTGGAAAAAAAAAAAATTACATTTTGGTATACTTGATACTCATCAATTCTATTTAAAGGTTTTTGCTTAACTCAGTTACTTGTTTTATATATCGTTTCAGAATGCTGCATTCTTAGGTGAAATGCCGCATATTTTCATGAACAGAATTTTCAGATTCTACTTTTCAGTCTATTAGGGATGTTTCAGAAAATTCATGTTTCTGATTTACAGTCAAAAATTTCAAAAAAAAACGTGAAACAAGACCCAAAAATGCTACAATCCTAATAATAATAAAACGAATTCAATTTTAATTATATTATTTAACTAAAACTATATCAGAAATAACGTTTTTTTCAGGAATTAAATTCCGTTTCTTATTTTCAGTATATTTAAAGTATTTCGGGAAATTCAAGTCGAAAGTTTCAAGAAAAAACGTGACATTATACCCAAAAACGCATATAAAAGGATATTCATAGCCTTATTCAATTTTAATAATATTTTTATATTTTTTATAAATAATTAATTCAGATATATCACATTTTTACAGGAATTGAATTATGTTGCTTGTTTTCAGTATATTTAAAATGTTTCAGGAAATACAAGTTTCTGATGAAAGTTCCAGCACAACGATAATACCCAAAAACGCAGCAATTCTTATTATTTTTTTATAATGATAAAGGTAACATTGTATTCTTTCTTCACTTTGAGTTTATTATATTTTTTTGCATGACTAGTTTCGACCAGCAGACTTGCTCATCATCAGATGCATACCTAAACTAGTAGAATAGATTTTCACCAATCAAATGCCTTGTCCCTCAACAAGAATTCTTATTATAATGTAACGGGAAGCGTCTAAAATTAAAAGAGTATTTATTTTCACATACAGAGTATTTATTTCAACACTTTTTTATATTAACAATCTCGCTGACTGCTGTCTGACGACGGCCATTCGTATACTGGGGCTTGGCTTGGCGTTGCATCTAGAACATTGCTTCTCAAAGTGGTCCCTACGGACCTCAGGGGGTCCCTGGGATCATTCAGGGAGTCCTTAGAAAATTATAATCGATTTGGGGGTCCCTGAACAACGTCAAGGGGTCCGCGCCAGGTTTAATATAAAATAAAAAAATTGTGACACACTTTTATTAATATGTAAGTTAAAATAAATATCAATGCATACATTATTAGCGATTTTTACGTCCTAAGTAAAATATAAATGTAGACAGATGCATAAAATACAAGTAATAACAGGCATCGCGGTGAGTCAGGTAGGTTAATAGAGTCGATACTTGCACCAACTAGTCTATAATATGAATTTATGTTGATTTTCACCCAGGGTCCGTGGGCAAGTTTTGACTATGAAAAGGGGTCCGTAGGCCAAAAGAGTTTGATAGCCACTGATCTAGAAGCTTCTAGAACATTTCCTAGCGTTCTGTAGTCTTCGTTTTTCAAACTACTGCTAAAACGTAACACTAACATATTCATAGTCTTTTTCAATTTTTTTCAATCCGGAATCATTTTGTTTGAACCTTCATTTGCAGCGGGCCGAATCGCCTTGCATTCGTACGCTCTGAAAACCGTCAACGCTTCCATCCGGACCCGCGAGCCGGAAAATGATCCGTGACGGCTTTGCGCCCCGTACACTCGGGGGTAGTTTTTGCGTGGCGGCGGGGCAGTTTAGGGGGCGGGGGCGGCTCGCAGCCAGCGATACTCCCGAATCTGTTTACGCCGACGAAACTTTACACTTCACGTGGTAAATATTTACGCGACACTCGCGAATCGATAATTCTGGCCGTCTGAAAATACATGAATTTACAAAGTGTATTTATAAATTGGCAGTACCTGAAGGTTTCCTCGAAAGTGCCTCAAACGAAGAAGCGGATGCCGTCAAGCTTTGATTCAAAATAAATGTAAATATTTTATACAAACAAATTATATTTATATATACGGTGTGTGCATTAATTTTTTCGGATTTTTTCGTTAAATTGGTACAATATATTCTATTCGAAGTATTGTCCATCGCTAGCCACTACTTTTTTCCATCTTTCGGGCAAATTATGAATTCCATCCCAAAAGAACTGTTCGTCTTTTGAAGCCAACAAAGAATCAAGCCAATTTTTGATACCCTGTTCAGAAGTGGAGCGTATTCCAGAAATGGCATTCTGCATCGACCGAAACAAGTGGCAGTCGGAAGGGGCAAAGTCTGAGCTATAAGGCGGGTGAGGCAGAACTTCCCATCCACTGTTTTCCAAATAGGTTTTAACCGATTTAACAACATGTGGCCGAGCATTGTCATGATGGAAAATTACAGACTCGTGCCTGGTCGCATATTCAGGCCGTTTTTCTGCCAATGCTCGCTTCAAACGCATCAATTGTTGTCTGTAGAACTTGCCCGTAATAGTTTGGCCTGGTTTCAGCAGCTCATAGTGTATGACATCATTCTGATCCCACCAACTACACAGCATTACCTTGGTGTCATGAATATTTGGCCTGGCCGTCGATGTTGATGCATGTCCGGGCTTACCCCATGATTTTTTACGCTTCAGGTTGTCGTAGCGAATCCATTTTTCACTTCAGCAATATGACATATACTGAAAAGAAAAGCGCAACAATGATGCTTCACAATTAAATGTTAAAGTATAGCCTGATGCGATTAAATACTAGTAACGCCATCTCTTAGAAAATCCGAAAAAATTAGTGCACACACCGTATATTTTTAACAAACAAATTATGTTTAAATCAAAACTATTCGACCACATATATGATATAATATTTACGTAATAAATTCACACCTACGCGGCAATCACTGCACAGTGTTTTCTACATGTAGCTTGATATTGCTTACACAAAAATCTTTTATATTTAATATAAATGTATAATTAACGCAACAGCGACGGGTATGACATAAATATTGTCAATTTGATAGATTGCTACCGAATCTAAAGGCTGCGAGTGTACAATGAAAAAACAAGCAATCTTTGGGAAATATTTGAATAATTTTTCTCGTGAAACGGGCGAATTAGTTCTCGTCCTTCTGCGAGTTTCTTGTTTTGTAATAACTTGGATTGTGGGCTCCGAGCAGGCTTTTCCGTAACGACTTCAAATACGTTAATGAAACACGAAGTCTCTGTTTTTTACGGCTTTCAGTTTTTTTTTTTCTTTCATAATTTAATCATAACCGAGCGATGCGCGGGGGGTGGAGACGGGGAGGGAGGGCGGATATCGGACGATAAGGCGGCAAGGGCGGATGTTGCGCTCCTCCATCAGCACGTCACACACAGGAATCTGCAGCTCTGTTAGAATTTTTTTCTGAAAATGTATTTTTTATCTCAACCACGAGCGGGAGACATCAGAACTGGATACGAGGAGTCCTTAACATCACTTTGTAATAATAATATACCTCAAAGCAAAAAGCACACAAGCTAAAAAGTTATGACTGTCCCCCCACATTTTTTTCAGCATGAAGGTCATATTCAGTAGAAATAAGGCATTAATATTTTTACTAAAAGTCATGTAAAAAAAATATTATTCTGTAAGCGACATTCAAATTAATTTATTAATATGTCCAACTTGTATGTTTTATAAAGCATTTTATAGATACAAAATATCCTTAAAACTAAAATATTACATGAATCTGCCATTGCAAAATTTGTTTACGTACAGTAATCCAGATTTATTTAAAAATTAAAACAACCAATTACACAGAATTATTTACTTCAAATCATGTATTTGTAGGCAATGTGTAAAATAATGAAAAAACATCAAAAAATTGTTTCAGGACGCGTGTGGAGTTAAAAAAAACAGAAAGAGAAATATTTCACGTCAAATCACTCAAAGCATATTTTGCAATATTTTATTGAAATTGAATAATTATATATTGTTAGGTATTTTGTTTTTATTCTGCTAAAGACTAAACTGGAAAATTGTGCAAGGCCATATAATAAACAAAATTACGAACAAAAGCATTCAGGCATACAAAAACATGACACCGTGCATGTAGGACTGACTTTGTAAGGATTTCTCGCTTGACACAATTTAATACAATTGGGGTTTGAAGATATATACATAAAATATTATCCGAAATATGAATATCAAAGGGGCGCGTGTCGTGCTCGAGAGACGAAAAGCGTTTTTCTCCCCCGCCCTGATTTTCTGTGATTCCTTCATAAATTATATGGTACATAATTTTTTATCATGAAAGATTTATAATGTTTATTTAAAAACGCTATAAAATGTTTATTCGCGAAATTATAAAACATGAATAATATTTTATTATTTATATTTCAAACCACATGGAGGGAAATGTTTTTCAGGGATTTTACTAACAGTCGAATCTTTTTAAGTGTCATTCAATGAATATATAATTTTAAAGTAACATTTGAAGAAAATTAAATATTTGATTAAAAAAAAGTTTAAAGAAAATATACGATTTCCATTTTTGAGTTACTACAGAAGTTTATATAGAACTGTGTGTTTATCGAGCTTTAATACTTTGTACTACGTATTGAATAAATTTTGTAATTTCTTCACGTAAGACTTCAAAGCGAAGGCAAGCATTTGCGAACTAAAGTAAATATCAGCAGAATGCTACACCAAATTTCAATATGCCAGAACATAAAGGCTTATTTTATTTGTATTTCTTACGTGCTCGTGTCCCGTCGCGCAAGAAACTCGCGTACATCTGCAGACCCATTAGAGTGCACATATAAAAGGACAGATATTTCATTCAAACCACGTATGATTTTCTCAATAAATATTTTATTACAAAGGGACAGTAACGCGTCACTTCAGACCCTCTGAGTACAGTGTTTTAGCTGAATTCTTCAGTTTTTGTCGTTGAACGAAGATAAAAAAAATAGTGATCGAGATTAATGGCTTTCAGCGCAGCTCCTGAAATACGGTCATCGGATGACATCGATAAATCAGCCTACCCTTCCGAGGTGATATTCATCGATACGCACAAAAACCTGCCTGTAAAATTTTGCAACAATATGTGTTCAAGAAATCCATATCTTTAGGTTAACACGTGAAACAAATAAAAAAACCTCAATTTTTCGAGTTAGTGCGACAAGTCAAAAAAACTTATAAAGAAAAATTAAAAGGACTCATCAAATATTGAATTCACCATGTTTATTTGTGTTTCACGTATTTTAGTTTTGAAGAAATGACAAGAGACCCAGATCATATAATAAATATAGAAAAATTACCCTATAATTAATAAATTTATATTCATTTGATTCAAGATATTCTGGCCGTTCTGAATTGAGTCAAGTTCAGGGTTTTATTTTTAACGAGTTGAGTCTGGCAACAATTTCTAATTTTTTTTAACAAAATCGTGCTTAAATAAAAACAAATGGACAGTTTTAAAAATGCGCCCACTTAAACTGAGCTGTCGGCACATTTTATTTTGAATTTAGCCGCCGCCATTTTACAGTCAAAGGCAAATATTTATTCCTATGCAAACTATTCAGTAAGCCGGTATTTTACGTACAGTGTGACGCACACAGTTTCATCATTGGGAGCTTTGTGGAGCTTAATTGGAAAATGACTCGCAGATGCTTTAACCAGAGCACAAAGAACTTGTATTTTTTTCATCCGCCTCTAAGGGTGTTCATACAGAACAAAATGAGTACAAAGTGCAAAAAATAACGCAGCTTTTTAACAGCTTTGAAAAAAACGCATGCATCAAATATTAATTCTTTACTTTTGGTAAAAAAATAACGACGGTTTTGTAATGTACAGCCTCCCGTTTCTAGAATTAAATTTCGATTAAAAAACCACATCTTGTTTCTTACATATATATGAGAAACATAACATGTATATCAATTTAAAAAAAAAGACGCTGAGTCTTGAGTAATATTTTTTGAAATACATATATATATATTCTAAAATATGTGATGTATTTTCATTAAGACGTAAAGTCAGAAAAACTATTTCCTTTTATAAGAAAACTATGATAAAATATTTTATTATAAACTAATAAATTCAACGTAATATGAATTTGCTTGATTATCCAGAATTTTTCAATCAATGCAGAGGAAGCCTCGTGTTTATTTTAATATAGTACACGACTATTATGAACATAAATACAAATACCATTGTCAATTATGTAACGCGCTTAATCAGTATTCAATTTATACTCAACTGTGTAAACAAAACATTGACTTTTATAAAATAAATAAAACTTATCGTAGACACCAATACAAAAAATTAAATCTAAATAGATTCAATAATTTTTTTATTTATACCTTAAAAGTTGTTCATGAAAATAATAATTTTGTCTAAGTATTGGTAACATTGAAGACTTATCATGAAAAGACATTAATTATAACTTTTTCTTATTTTTTATCTGACTTTTCAAAAGAAACAGCCAAACACGTTCATTTAACACGTAACACGTCATGTTTTTCACGAAAATAAAAAACACATTTCAAGATGTTTGAGGAGCCGCTCGGTTATTTCTAAAGCGCTCGTTGCCATCAAAAATCGCTTATTAGGTCTAGCCACATTCCCAGGAAGCTGCAAAAATCAATTCCTCCCCTGGGGACGAAACTTTCTACCCTTTTCGCCCCATGATTTTGTATGTGTGAAATTGCGCCCAAATTATAGGTGACAGGGAGCGAACATTTCGAGTCATAAATCGCAACATGGCAAAAAATGTTTTCATACGTACACTTGCAAGACGAGTACCATAACACTGTGCTTTTTTTATTTAATCTTCATATTCTTACCTAAGTTTTATCCACACAGCATTTTTTATCATAGGTAGAAAAATGGAGTCAATTTGGGACTCCACTTGTATTAATATATAATTCAAACATCACAGATAAATATCTCGGTGACCTTCGCTATGAGTTAGAGTAAACAGCTTATATTCAATATTAACTTCAATTGAAGTACATAATTTGTAATTTTAAACAAGTCGATCGAACTTTTTTTTTATAATGAACCATTGAACAACACTTAAAGTTTAAAATAAACAAAAATCGTATGTACGATTGTGCGATAGTGGTGTTGATATGATATTGGAGAAAAAATAAATAAATGATGAAGAAATTTTTCTAACTTGTTTCTGAAGCAGGAAAAACGTGAAATAATTCAAACAAAATGACTGATGGAAAATAAATATATATACATTTAAATACTTTCTAAAAATCATGGAAATCCAACACATAGTATGTCATAAAATTTAACACAGATATTATAATACAATTGTGGTCAGAGCTCAAACATCAATTCGGAAGGCTTTGCATCAGACAGCTTATGGGGTCGTTCCAACACATATCACATATTATTTGCTAAGTTACAGCTGGATTTCGCATTTCAGCTAGATATTAGTGGACATCCTGTCAAATATAGTTTCAGTGATATATTTATATATATAAATACATATATAAATGAACACATGGTCTCAATTCGCAAAAGCATAAATATCAATTTATGAGACTTCATTTGAAAACTAAATAAATATAAGCGTGTTTATAAACATTCGGCAAAGCAGTATATGCAAAATAAACGTTTTCTTTATATTTTAATTATTAAAATACAAAATATTGTAAGCTTTTAAATCGGTGTGTTTCAGTCCACTTCTGGATAAAGACCTTCCCTGAAGCAACGTATATTGAAGAGTCTCAGAAATTTTCCTTGTCGCGTGGTCGCGTAAAAGATTGCATGTCGCATTATTTAGAACATGTTACAGAAATTTACATATTCACGTTACGTTATCATGGGATTCTTTATTTTTTTATTTTGTCACATTTAAAATCTACAATAAAAATTACATCATATAAAATATCATTCAATCGTGGTTTTTTTAAATAAAGTTGGTACTTATTGTTGGCCTTTCTTTATTTATTCAATTTGTGACCATTTTTTTTTTTAAGTTTTTTGGTATTTTTTTCTTAATTTTTAAATCAGATTTATTTTCATACAGTCCTTAGCAAGCCAACAAGTTTTACAATTTTAAATAATATTTACACATGCGACTTATTTCACCCATATGGAGAAATTTGCTTCGTTTTTTTATATTCGAAACATTTAAGTACAGTTAAATGGCCCATTAATGTACTATTTATTGGTCGTAATGATAACATGCTGTTATGGCTTGTTTTTTTTATTTTCCTGTACATTATGATTTTTATCAGAATGTAATAAATCATTCCATACGAGCACTTATAGCAATTTAATAAAATAATATATAAATAAAGATAAATTTTACATTAATGACTAATTTACAAAAAAAATGAATTTACGCACTTGATAGATGAATTAATGTAAATTACTAAATTGCTTAGATAAAATCTGACTTATTCGTATTTTATTCTGTAATATGTTGGCAGTCAAAAGTAGTAATTTTTATTTTAAAAAATTTGATTACTATTGAGAAGAAAATTTGGGGAAGAGAATTACACAAAAAAAATTATTTCATACTTTCTTGAAATCTAAAACACTTTCCTGGGAGTAAATTTATAGGCAGTCTGGAATTGCTGAGTGAAGCGAGCAAAATTTAAAATTTATGTTTGAATGAAATTTATCGCTTCACCAAGACGAAACACTGGCGGAGGTGCAAAACCATGTTATGAAATAAATTTAAAAAAACTACCTTCACACAATAACATAAGCTCATAAAATATGCGCATTCGGAATAATACTATTTTATTGCTCTTTTGTAAATGTTTATGATATCAGCAATATGCTAACCAATTTAGAATTATTTGGTATAATTTCATACTTTTCTATTATATAATCTGTATGGATGATAGATAATATTTTCTGTTCAATGCCACCACGTAAAAGGACAGTGTAACTTATTTTACAGCATTTTTCTATCACATAATTTAACGAAACCCCGTTATAGACTAACTGAAGTGAGTTTTTTTCGTTTCTCTCACCACACATCATTTGAAAATATTGAAAAAATATTTGAAATGTCAATGAAAAAATATGTCGCGTTAAACATCACATTCATGGAAGATCAAATATAAAACAAGTATTTGACTTGCACTCAAATAAATTACATAATAATATTTATGCACATAGTTTTATGTATAAAATTTATCGGCTTATCTCTAAAATAAATTGTTAATAAATATTAAAACCTTTATTTTAAACCAGAAAGACGGGCGGCAACCCAAAAATATTCCCTCTTGCCTGATGATTTAAGTGACTCTTTATTTATCCACTTGGTTCCGTCTAGGCTTCTAATTGAGCACTAAAAACCACTGTTTTTCTTGTGTACACACAGTCTAGCTAATAACAAATCATACTGCATTTAAATATGGCGGATTAATTTACAAAATGTCGTGCCAAAATTACTTTATAAATTTCAGATACCGTCCACTAAATCTTGCTATAATAACTTTATCTTCCCAGGAAGATAAAGTTATACTTATTACATTCTATTCCTGGGAATTTTCTTATGATAAGGTACAGTCATTGTATAAAGCCTGCCATAAATATTTATAAATTAATTGAATATTTTTTTGTCCTAATTTTACTTTTTTTTAATGAAAAAATGTGACAATTTAATTAATGTTAAAAAATGTTAAAATTTTTTTTTAACTTTATTGCTAATGTCCAAGATTTAAAATTATGAGATATAAATATTTCCTTATAATTTTTTTTTACTAAATAAAAACTAATATTTTCATATTCAAAAAAATATTAAAGTTTTTTATTTATAGTTTATAGCTTACTTGCGTTTGACAGTTTGCTTTGGAATTTACATATTGCCAAAAAATCTCATCCTCCAAGAGAGTTTGACCTCAAATTTAACTTACTATTTGTCAATGTACACCGCAGAAAAGTAATTTATCTATTCAAAAATTCTAAAGCGGAAATTTTGACCTTCTGTGATATTATTATTTACTGCAGCAATTTATTTGGAATATTGGAGTTTTTCTGAAACCGAACTGTTCATAAGATTGTAAATATTTAAAATAATTTGCAAAGTGTAGGACTAGTATATGAGCAAATTTATATTTATTTCACATAGTTAGTATTTTTATTACATTAATACACGTTAAATAATTTAATGTAAGCAACTAAATGTCCATTTACAGACCCTTTAATATACTTTTTTATTTAAAATAGCGTAATAGCGAACAACCGTAAAATAGGTTTCCCACACTTACAATATGGTGATATCCAACAGTAAATAAAACCATATATATATAACATATATTATATCCATATATAACAATATGAAATTATATCCAGCCATTCTGTATTTTTTAGCATGTTACTGATATCATAAACATTTCAAAGGATCAATAAAGTTGTATTATTCCGAATGCGCACATTTTATAACCTTGTGTTATTACAGTGTATGTAGCTTATTTTTTTTATTTTTCTAAATATGTCATATATATTAAAAGTTTTTCAATATTACCTGTATGTAAAATGCTTCATTTAATAAAGCATACATATTCTTTCTCGATTCAACTCTGCTTTAAAGGTTTGGTTTCTAGAAACTCAAGTACTCTCGCAGACGGAATCAAGAGATTGAAGAATATCGAAACATAAACTGGGCGGTATTTTTATCTATCAATCGTGATTTTAAAATATGATATTTTTATAAATAACAAGAGACCATTACAATAAATGTAAATGAAATGAATTTACTATAAATATCTCATAAAAAAAACATTTTTAAATTCGGGTAATGCAACATTTTAGTTTAATAGTTTGTTAAAGTTCTGTATAAAAAATATTCAATATTTTGCATGTTTTTGCGTTTTTTCGCTTCTCTTAAACAGCGTAGTTCGATTATCAGTTAAGTTTTAGTTTAAACTATCAAAACATGTATATCACCCGCTTATCAAATAAACACAGAAAACGCCTTTCAAGCGCGTACCTGCACAAACATCAAACACTTTTCCCTCGGCCGCAAAGCCTCTTTTTATCGTGCGTTCTGCATAATTACAGTTAGCCAAAATAACCGAGTGAATGCTAAAAGAAAATACCGGCACCTTTGAGGTAATTGAATCACATAGCGAGAGATCCTGCACAATTAATGTGCCTTTTTGTAATCTGTCCACAGGAGCCTCCCCGCCGCTACCCTCCGCACGCGTTAGTCATAAAAACAACCCCAAAAATGCGCAGAGAAACGCCGGGAATGATGATAAGTGTGAGAAAAATAACCGAGCCCTACCTTTTAGTTAAGAGCGTGTTATGTAAATGTGGCTTATACTCCGCCTATTTAAAATATAGAAAATTTTATATATCGCGTTACTTTATTATAAGTAATGCTGATCTTTCAAACAGTGTCACAAGAAATTACTACGGGGCTCTTAGTTATGCATGTATCCAGCAAAATTAATGAAGGCTCTTGGTTGATTAAGAATACGTTTGGAAACCATCAAAGCGGCCTCTTAGAAGATCTGGTTACATAGACAAGACGAGTGGAGTTGTGTGTAATTTTTAATTGAGAAAAATAATCCTTCATGTACACCATGAGGGCCACAAAATCCTTTACTTTACTAGTCTTATAGAAAGTCTGCAAATAACTCTTTAAACCTGACTGCAATAAAATATATTCATAGCGATCTTATCCAATAATTTTTGAGACTTTTGCTTTCTGAGTATTACCTAAAAAATAATGTAAAAAAAAATATGTATATAGTATGTAAAATACATACCAAAACATTAAAAACGCCATTAAAATGAATGGGCACAAATATAAAAGTTACTTCGTGTTGCCAATTTGTTAGGTCAGTGGTTTTCAACATTGGGCGCGCGCACACTTCTATCGATGCGTTATATTTGCAATGTACGCAGTATATAATAAATATATGTGAACAAATAAGAATATCTTTTTAGCTATAAGATTCAAATTATCTCCTATAAGTCAGTCTGAAATATTACAACCAAAAATGATCGTAACCTTCTATGTTTCATATGTTCATATATTCATATGTTTCGCTTGAGTATGGATTATTACAAATATTATTTAAGAACACTGTAAGCATTTTAAAAAAAGGTTTGAAGCCGCTGTGCTTGCTAGGTGATCAACAGAACCTTTTCTCTCGGAGCAGCCGCCTGTAAAGCCCGCCTGCTTCTGCTTCGAGGGTTCGGAAATTTTCCAGGATTCTCTTTGAGTCCGTGCAGAATATCCTTAGCCTGAACACATGCCGGGATATTGCGCGATCGGTTTTTTTACACCCATACGCCAATACAAAAAGGACCTATAGATTATTTTAAACGTACACCGCCTACATTGAATTTCTTTTCAGTTTATACGTTTCAATTCTAGCTGTTTATTTACGATATGATTTCTGGATTTTAATGTTTCACTTGATTTAAAATAGGGTGACCTTTAATTTTAATATAAAAAAAAAACAAAAATATAACTGATCATTAAATTTAGCTAACAAAATAGTTTGTTTATAACAATGTATTTATTTATTTTAATTGCAATTTACAATATATATGTAATTAATGAGAGATTTCAATATAAAATATACGAATGACGTACTTATTTTTAAATGAAAATATTCTCAAGATAATCTTTATTATAATGTGCATGTAGCATTTTGCAAAACATATAAAAGTATTTGGCCTTCAAATAAAATATTTAAATATAAATATATTGAAATAAAATAATTGACAATTCAAATTTAAATAAATTACTTTTTTACAGGACATTGAGTACCAGATGATAACTTTTCGTGAATAAGTTAACATTTATTTGGTTTTCACAACAAACTTGAGTGTTTATTTCAAGCCTTTATTTTACAAACAGAGAACTACTTTTTTAATGCCTACTCGGAATTATTTTGTAAACATTTCGTCTGAAATTGAATTTCTCTCACATTGAACGTTACCAAGAAAATAAATATTTGTTGATAAAAATAATTAACACGTATAGTGTTTTTTTAACTTTGAATATTAAACGCGATGGTTCATTTTTTATTTTTTTGATAATACGAGACACCAGGAAACGATACTTTGAGAAAATATGGTTTTCTACAATAAATTACTGCAAAGCATTGAATAAATTGTAAAATATTTGAGTTTCATTAAATATTCGACACAAGGTCTTGCTTTACGAGTATAATGATTTCACTTAACACTATTTCATTCGATCAGATGCTTTCGGTATCATTTGAGGGAATTGAATTTCTCTAGAAAACCCTCTTAGCGGACCTATCGCCTGGTCTAGTCCAACATTACCTAAAACAACAAGAAGTAATTATCCAATATCTTCGAAAGGCCTCTAAAGCCCTGTTCTCGTATTCCACGTGCCCATCAAAACCACTTCAGTGAATTAAAAAGCAACATAGATTAAATTAAATAAGAATAATATTAATTATCAGTTTATTTATACAGATGTGTTTATGTTAAATGTACTCAATTAATCAGACTTGATCAAAACGTGATCAGTTAATAAAATAAGGTTGAATCGGTTTATAAGACGGTTTCAAATATATTTTATAAAAAAAAGGTTTCTGTGTTATTACAATAGTATTTATCTCGTATCAAAAGAAAATAATAATTCAAAACATACTAAAAATATATTTAGCGCAAACCAGAAATAAATGTAATATTAATAAATGATAAATATTAAGTGTACAATAAGGTTTTAAAGGATTTTCATGAGATGACGTTACTAGTATTAAATCGAAACGGACATTGTTGCAACTAACTTCATTTTATAACCCCATCATTAGGATTTCTTTTTCACTATGTGTCATTTCGCTAAAGTGAAAACAACTTATTTTTTGTGTGCTCCGAATATGTCAACTTTTGTGCCAACAAAACACAATTTGCGGGAAAGCTTACTTTTCTGCTTCCATTTGAAGAAAAGTGCAGCTGAAGGCCATCGAATGCTGCAAGAACTTAACGGGGAACATGCTTCATCGATTTTCACTTGTAAACTTTGGTATAAACGTTTTAGAAGTGGTGATTTTAATACCAATGACAAAGAGCGCGAATTTTGCAACATGACAACGCTCGGCCTCATATTGCGCAGCTGGTCAAAACATACCTTGAAACGCTGAAATGAGAAGTCCTTCTCCACCCACCATATAGCCCAAACATTGCCCTTTCCGATTACTATTTGTTTTCATCGATGACGCAAGCTCTTGAGGGTCAGCACTTCCGCTATTTTAAAGAACTCCAAAATTGGATCGATTCGTGGATCGGATCAAAAGACACATTGTTTTTTCGAGATGGAAAAAGTAGTGGCTAGCTAGTAAATGGACAATACATTGAAAAATATCCTTTAAAAATTATTTGTAGAAGTAATAATCAAAAACAAATTAGTTTGTAGAAAAATTTCTATACGAAAAAACTTTGTAACATTTACGTTAAAAAAAATTGATTTATGTGTTGTTTCAGGCGCGTCTATTCAAATAAATGTTTTCAGCGATCCGGCGAAAATTTATGGCTTTATTACCGCCTGTTTTATTTGCATAATGTTTCAAATGCGAATCTAATGCAGCACCGGCCCGCCTCGGTCCTGAAAAGCTCCACAAATCCCCGTGTGTGTAACGGCACCCCCTCGTATCTCCCTGAAATTTATTATGTGCTCCGGGCGTATTGACGCCAGCCTCCCCCTCGGGGTAGAGAAGGCTTCGCGGGCTGCTGGGCTGCTGGGCTGCTGGGCTGCTGGGCTGCTGGGCTGCTGGGCTGCTGCTGGGCTGCTGGGCTGCTGGGCTGCTGGGCTGCTGGGCTGCTGGGCTGCTGGGCTGCTGGGCTGCTGGGCTGCTGGGCTGCTGGGCTGCTGGGCTGCTGGGCTGCTGGGCTGCTGGGCTGCTGGGCTGCTGGGCTGCTGCTGGGCTGCTGCTGGGCTGCTGGGCTGCTGGGCTGCTGCTGGGCTGCTGCTGGGCTGCTGGGCTGCTGGGCTGCTGGGCTGCTGCTGGGCTGCTGGGCTGCTGGGCTGCTGGGCTGCAAAACTGCAGGACCCCGCGAAGCCTCCTTCCGCATCTCGCCCGCTCGAATGGCACTCCTCGTGTGCAAAATAATAGTGGACGCATTTACGAGCTGTTATTTTTTACGCGGCTTTACTTTTTGGGGCTCAGATCTGATGCTCCGCTTTTTATCGCTCGTTTTACAGGGCACTCGGTCTTTTATAGTTTTGATTTCAATCTCGGGCATTCGTGCTTTAAACTTGCCGTTTCAAAAACGCGAATTATACGGAATCGTTTTTAAACATAGTCTGTGTTTTTTTTTTTTTTTTTTTTTTTTCGTGCTACGATCTCGTTACGTTTTTAAGGCTCGGTTTTTTAGTATCACGGTAAATTTTTGTTTGTTACCTGTGTGAGATAACAAAAATGTCTCGAGAGACATTAAATTTCCACCTGTTAGTGAATTTTAGGATTTGAAATAACACTTCGTATTATGTACATTAAATAAAAGTCTCGAAGAGGTAATCGAGATTTCAGTTAATCGAAAAGGACGATCTAAAGCACGCCATCACAACCTGAATTACAAAACATACACAGCTTTATCATGAAAAGCTTGAACCTTTTTTACTTGCTTTTTCACGATTGGTTATCTGTGACCTGGAGGTTTTTTCATTCTTAATAAAAAAAAAAAAAGAAGGTATTCATCTAACACGATATTTCGATACATGATATACCTACTGATATACAATTTTTAAAAAATATATATATTTCCTAAATAATGTATTAAATTTAAAGTTTGCCTATTTTTAGCCACTATATTTTGGTAAGTCTTAAACCTGGTATTTTTCCTCACACAGCATAAAAATCTTAGAAAAACAATTATAAATATTTTATATGAGTTGAATTTACACCAACTGCTATTACATAAATAGCAAATGGGTTGCCATGCTTTTTATTATTATTCATTGTAATAAGTCTAATATATGGTATTTTTTTCACACAACACAACAATATAAGAATGAAAATTCATGAATTTTTTTTTTAATATTTTAAAGTAGTAGAATTAACATAAACTGCCATTACATAAATAACAAACGTGTTGGCAAGATAAAAAGATATTATCATCTTAAAGTGAGGAAATGGTCCTCGGGCCGTGGATTAAAACTAACCGAGAAGACTCGCGCCATGCAGTCCGATGATTTACGACCCCTCAGGAAAACAAACTGCTGAGATAAGGAGCGAGGCATTTGACAAGTCCACTAGCAATGTAGGCTTTAACATTTCCATGGTATTTCAGAAAGAAAACTTCATCTTAAATATGTACACATTTAAAAGAGAAAATTTTCCTTCCTAATAGGTTTTATATCACTCTGATGAATACATGCCATGTTTATTAGAAACTTTGTCTAACAGAAAAAAAAAACGATTTAATGCTGAATTTATTACAAGTGATGTCGACACAAAAATTAAATAAAGATTTATTTTAAAGAAAAAATATTAAATCACTCGTATGTTTATATTTATATAGATTATACTTGTGATATACTTAGGATTAAGATGTTAATTCTGGTTGGAAGAATATCTAAAAAAAAATAACAAGTGTTTATTAGAGTGATATGCTATATCTGTTGTCTTAGCATGTGAAATACGTTATTATTTGCGTATTGTTATTTTATATTTTCAATACTTTATGTAGTTATAAATATTTTATAGTCCATACTATTTTTGAACATCCTTGTATAAAAAATCAAGAATTTTCTAATTAAGTAATTAATAACCCAAGAAGTGTTTTCAAAAAACACTAGAATTCAACAAATAACTAAAACATGGCAATATGTCGTTAAAGTATAAGAATATCTTTGTTTTCTTCATTCAGCGATATGAAGTCTTAAAAGCTATTTTTAGCCAAAACACATAATGATATGGGGAGCGCCGTCGCTTTTAGAGGATTTCTTCAGACTGGCGAATAAAAAAGAATTCGTAAAACCCAAAAAAACATATGACAATATCCACTTGATATTTGTGATCTCAATACGATTTTAAAATAGTATTTATAACATATATGTACATAGTTATGTTTTTAGTTGATAAGCACCACATAATGGAGATAATGTTGTCTGGTTGCAGATGTGAGTATCAAAGCAATTTTCCTATCTTCTCGATTCGCGTTTTTGTACCGCTGGCAGCTAATGAAGATTCAATGACCTCCATCGGCCGGTTGTATCAGAATCTCTTTAATCTATTTTAGTATTCAAAAAGGTTACCGATGCTCTACCCTCGTAATATTTCCCAGTGATGTCCCGGGCCGGTCACTGTGGCTGACAGCAGTCGCGGGGCGAGAGAGACTTTTCGTTTTTTTTGTCACTCTTTGCATTTCAAAGGAACCCCTAAATGCTGCACGACAAGGGGCGGGGGCGGGGTAATAGGAGTAAACACACCCCCCCAAGAGAGCCAACTCAGCTTGCGGCCCGAATTTAATTCTCGCTATCATCTCATTCTTTCCGAATTATGAGCCGGCAGACGCTATCTTTGTTTTTGATTTGATTCGCAAAGGAACTCTCCGAGGAAAACAAAATAATCCAATGATTTTATTAGCAAGTCAAATAAAGAGATATTTCCAAGAAAGAGGGATAATTATTATTTTTTCTCGCTGGTTTTTTAACGCCTTATTGTTTTTCATCTTCTAGTCATTATAATATTTCGGATATACTTACGTACAAAATGAATAAATGCGAAACGAAATCGTTTAGAAATCACTCTTATTTTTGAAAAAGTAAAAAAATGGATTCTTCGCTTGATGTTTATTTGGCATATTCACGATTGATTATCGCAACCAACAAGTCAAGCAACTTACCGGAATACACGAAATTGCTCGAAGTCACATTGAGATTCAAAATTATGTTTTCAATAAATTTGCATAACTCTCCTTCCATTACCTCCGGAGCGGCGCCGTGACCGGGAGCAGATTTTTCGCATTTTCAAATCCGATTTGCGATATTGGCTTTTTGCTGCTCGTGCCTCGACGGCAATAATGCCACATCGTTCAGTACTAAATAATGTGTATTTACGGTATGACATGAGTATCGCGGCCGTCTCCTTCACGCTCCGAGGGGCACATTAGTCGTGCGGATTCTGGTCCAAATTAAACCAACGCTCTCTGTGAAATTAAGAGTCATTTGAAGGGACGAGCATCATTTAGTTGATATGCTGCATAGCTCTACTAACATCACAGAATTAAAAATAAAAAATTAATACTTTAGATCTTCTTCTTCGAGTGCCTCTCCTCTGAGGCTGGCGACCATCACACTGAGCATATGTTTATACCGAACCCGTGAAAATCATTGACTTAGGAAAAATAGTATCCCCGAGTCCTACTACACCGCAGTTTTACACTCAAAGAAAAAAATCTGCGTATTGCTGCTTAAAACCATTATTTATACAAACTAGTAAAAACCCATGATTAAGTGGCTAAAATGCATGCTTCTAAAAAAAAATTATTATATAAATTGTCTCATGATCAGAAGAAAGTATAACCGTTCGATTAGATTCTGTGATTTTTTTGTATGCAGCAAGAAATTTTTTGAAGTTGTATTGAAATTGAAACAGTAACACTGTAAAAAATACTGCTTGCCAAAATGTCTGAATAATATTAATAAAAAAATAAAAATTTAGTGTTAAAGAAAGATTGCGGGAAATGAGAAATTTTGGATTGTTTGAAATTGTTTGAAAATTATAAAACAATAAATTATAATAGAGTAATAATAAATGAATATTTTCGTATCATCAACAAAATTTGATGCTATTCTATACCAGAATATATATTACACTCAAAGAGACTTATTATTTTAACAATAAATAACATAGAAACCAATTAGTTCTTGACAAAGTAGTTGTGCTGATCGCTGAACTTATGACGAGCAATTAATTAATATATTTTTTAAATACTATTGACTGCTATTTTAACGTAGAAGTAATAATATTGTATTTCGATTCAATACAAAAAAAAAACTCTTCAGTAATTTTTTTTTGAAGAATTGAAATCATAGTAATTCATTTGGTTATTTTAACGGTTAAAACTGCTCAGACAACAAATATATCGCACACCGCTGATTATGATACTATAAAAAATAACAACAGGATGGCTGCCCTGTTGCTTTCAATGCTAATGACCCGCAAATTTCAAAGGAGAACAGAAAATGTTTCTGGCGAAATATTTCGTACATGCTCAAAAACAAGCTTTACGAATTTCAGCCGGACCTTGGAATGACCTTTGCAAAAAAGTAAATTCATATAAAAGCTTACGCAATATTTGAAAATAGTCTAATTAGTTTTGGAAATAGTAGCAGTAGCTAATCGTGGTTTTATTGGAAATACTGCGTTTTCAGGTATTTTCACATTTCGACGTTTCATACAAGAAATTAAAAAAAGGAAACATTCGAAAAAAGTATTTCATCCGATGCGATTTTGATTTTTAATTAAAAACAGCTGCAAAGTAAATACGCATGAATATTTCACAAGAAAATATCAAATTGCATTTCGAGACCAATTTCGCAGGGGTGGCTGCGACGGGGATTCCATTATGTATCGTCCCACCCTTCTCCATGACGTAATAGGTGCAGGCGCGCACAAACACACGAGACGTGATGCAAGCAAACGATTCGACGCCCCGCGACGCCCCGCTACGCCCCGCTACGCCCCGCTACGCCCCGCTACGCCCCGCTACGCCCCGCTACGCCCCGCTACGCCCCGCTACGCCCCGCTACGCCCCGCTACGCCCCGCTACGCCCCGCTACGCCCCGCTACGCCCCGCTACGCCCCGCGTCGTCCCGCCCGGCTGACCGCCTGAAATCCTCGATGGGGCCATTTTTTTGTCGCCGGCTTTTCACAATCGCAGTGCGGACGTTTTAACAAATTTATTCCTCGTTTATGTGGATCCGATGGATTATTTTTTTACGCAAAAATCGTATTTGATATTCCAACATTTTTGTTCTGTTTTGGGTGATTTACTTTTGGATGTTTACTTTTTGATTAGTGCTATCTTCAATATGTTTCTAATATTATTTTATTAGAGCTTGCTTCTTTTTTTGTGACATACACAATGCTTACTTTAAAAAAATAAAAAAATAATTACACAACATTAAAATAATCCGATGGATTATTTTTTTACGCAAAAATCTTATTTGATATTCCAATATTTTATGTGATATTAATCTTTTGAAAGTTTATTTTTTGATTAGTGCCATCTTCAATATGTTTCTAATATTATTTTATTAGTGTTTGCTTCATTTTTTGTGACATAAACAATGCTTACATTAAAAAAATATAAAATAATTACGCAACATTAAAATAATCCGATGGATTATTTTTTTACGCAAAAATCTTATTTGATATTCCAACATTTTATGTGATATTAATCTTTTGGAAGTTTATTTTTTGATTAGTGCCATCTTCAATATGTTTCTAATATTATTTTATTAGTGTTTGCTTCATTTTTTGTGACATAAACAATGCTAACATTAAAAAAATATAAAATAATTACACAACATTAAAATAATCCGATGGATTATTTTTTTACGCAAAAATAGTATTTGATATTCCAACATTTTTGTTCTGTTTTGTGTGATATCAATCTTTTGGAGGTTTACTTTTTGATAAGTGCTATCTTCAATATGTTTATAAAATTATTTTATTAGTGCTTGTTTAATTTTTTTGTGACATAAACAATGCTTACATTAAAAAATATATAAAATAATTACACAACATTAAAATAATCCGATGGATTATGTTTTTACGCAAAAATCGTATTTGATATTCCAACATTTTTGTTCTGTTTTGGGTGATTTACTTTTGGATGTTTACTTTTTGATTAGTAGTGTTATCTTCAATATGTTTTTAATATTATTTTACTAGTGCTTGTGACATAAACAAAGCTTATATTTAAAAAAAACATGAATAATTTATTTCAATAATAAGCAGTAACAATAAACGTTTCTTCGTGTAGTCAGTTATTTTGCAGTATATAAAAATTTATATTAATCGCTAGTTTACAGTTGCAAAATTTACTTAAATTGCGAAAATAAAATAATAATGCTCATTTAAAGCAGTTATAGAATCTACTTCCTAAAAACGAACTAAGTATTTAATTTTTTTCAGGATATTTTTTAGGTTGACGGACCTCTCGAATAATGTAAATATTTGGCTTTATTTTGAGAACTGTGTTATATTGAACTGACGGAAAAATTTATTGTTACCGCGGGTCATATTATTTACATAAATCTTATACGCGTTTATTTTCTTTAAAAAAATTCAGGTACCTGGCAACTGGTTAGATATTATGATATGTTAATAACTCTCTGAGGACTTGGTTTAAATCCTCAATTCAAAATTCAAACATGACAGACAAGGGAGCTGTTGAAATCTCCAACAGTCATTCGTATCCCGTTTTTCATAATATTATACAGAGTGCTTCAAACCGTGAGCCGTATATGCTAAAGCCTTTTTGTTTTGGATAATAACTATATGAATATTCAAATGAAGTTAATCCACCTTGATTTATTCAAGTATGATTGTGTGAAGAATAAACGTTCGCAGGTATTTCTCTTGCTCGTTGATTTTCATTACATACCTTTAGATTTTCTGGTTATATGTATATGACGGATAGTGAATTTTTTGTAATTCTAAAAAAATATATCAAAATATGTCTTTACACAAGTTATATTTAAGAAATAACTGCATTTCGTTTCAATATATATTTAAAAATTATAAACAAAAACATTTTCATTTTCAAAAAATTAAACAATCATTCGTATTCGAGATTTTTTTTAATCTAAGAAGTTCTACAGTAAAGCATTTTATTTCATTTCAAATTTAAAATTTATGTTTATTATCTCATTGCGCTATAGATAAATTTTTCTACTATATCCATTGAGCTTAATTTTAATATATCCATAAAATATTTCAAATTAAGCCAGTCTGCAGTAGAAATACTAAAAATACATTATTTGCGAATTCAAAATATTTTTATACTAATACAGACATTACAGCTTAAAAGCACACTATTATTTTTTTGTGGTGTGTTGTTATTTTTTATGGGTTACAAATATAATATTTTAAGAAGAATCTTTGTACGTTGTGAATAATGAATAAAATTCCTTTGTTCTTTGTGAATAATGCATGAAACCTCGACCATTTTTTTGCCAATAAATGTGTATTGTATCAAAACATATTTTTTGTGACATCGTTATTATTAAAATTACCTCGGGGAGTGAATATTTGCTTAGAAAAACTTTATTTGCAAAACTCGGATTCAAATGAAGACAACCACGAGAATCGGAGAAATTTTCACACCGAATTTCCATACAAAAGAAGCACACTCCCTAAGCACTGTATAAAAAAAATTAAAATAACATCAATCAAGCCTCTTTTTGTGTTAAAGGTCGAGATCACAGGTAATATTTTTTTCTAAAACTACCAGAAATCATTATCTATATGTTTTCGACAATTGTGAAACCGACGAATAAAACTGAATATTCTTGGGCATACTCAAAAATATACCTCTATGCGTCATAATAAAGACTTTTCGGCTTCTAAATTATATTTTAATAACAATTTATTTTTTATTTGGTAGCCAAAATATCAAGAAGACAAAAAAAATTCAGCGTTATAGCCCAGAAAAACATAATTCTATATGAAACGGCTGGAACTCGTGTTTAATGTTTGAATCAGATGTTTCAGATATTTCTTGACAATAAATTGTAAATTTTGGCTCTTTGCGATCATTGAATTTTCATAAAATATATAAATAATTTTGCTTTATAATTTACGATGATTTTAATTGCTTAATATCCAGGAATACAAAACCCAATCAATTTTATAGAATTAACATTTCCAATATCGCAGGAGGTGTATTCAATCAAGATAAAGGGAATAATTTACTTAATAAAATCGTGCCGTACAATTATTCGCCATAGCCAGTGAGAAGAGTGTGTTTGCGCTAGCGACAAGGCTCCTGTGCGCTCTGAAAGATGTTAAGGATTTAATCATCCCTTCATTTGTCAACAAGAGGGTGCATCCGGAGGGTGGCAGCCACACACAGCCCCTTGAAGCCTCCTAAATCGTAGGTACTTTACAATTACTCCACTAAAGCGAGCTCTCGTTCTGAAGAACTTGACCTTCTTATTTTCATGTTTTACTGACAATATTCTAACCGTGCCGAAAAAAATGGTTTGAAAATAATATTTTACATTTATATGTGAGGTTTTTTTTTTTTTGTAATTCTGAATATTATTTATCGGAAGAATTATTTCAACTTGAATTGGAGATTTGCAACATATATTCATATACACTTGGATAGGATTAATCGTCGATTTTAAAGTCTTTTCTGATTTCAATAATTTAGCATTAAATCCTATATTTTTAGTGAGTTTAAAAACTTTGAAAGATTGTATTCTTTATTATCAGTAATTCATATAAAATTAAATTACAGACCACTCGTTACTGGTTGTTATGGTTTGGTGCTTAAAATGAGCAAAACGAAATGTATTATACAAATACGGATTATTTCAAAAATGATTTGAGGAATATTATGCTCATTATTAAATTATACACTACACAGAATAGTTTTAGAAAATTTTGTGACCAAAAACATATATCAAATCTTACATATTCAATACGTTGACCGTTTTATCTTTAGCCAACAGGGAGTTGTACCTTTTATCTAAGTATACAGAATCAAGAAAAGATTTTTGAATTTTAAATTCTTATATACATTTTTTTTTCTTGATACATGAGTACAAAATGGAGTGGCATTTGCTAAGTTTTCTCTGCCAACTTCAGACTAGCTCTCTTCAAGAGACAAGCAAATAAATTAAGTCGGCTATATATCCCCACTGCTCTGGCACGTTATTGAGTAAAACTCCATTAAACGCAAAGCCATACCAAATCAAAACCGTTTCCGTATTTCTCAATAAAAATAACAAGAATAATCACTCGTTATAAGTGTCGGGGAAAATTTTAACCAATAACCGTTTTCAGTAGTAAATTAGAGAGACGATTCACAATGTACTTGAAGGCAAAGAGGGTAGCGTTGCTTTGAGGAATTTCCAATTACAAGCCAAGATATTTTATTTTATAAAATTGACATGAAATAACAGGCTTTTCGTGTTTTGATGAATATGATAAAATTACGAAAATTTTAATTAAAAGGGACAAGAAAATATTTTTCTCTGCCATTTTTTTAATACATGCAGGAAGTTTTTCGTCAAAATCCAATTTTAATTCAGATATGTTCGTATTATTCTTGCTTGGCAAATTTGCTTTTTGAGATCCTTTTTTGTACATCAAATGAATATATGCTTAACCCATACAATCAAGTTTAGAAATTGACAATAAAGCATTCCTTAACAGTACACTTTTACTGTTAATCAAATATATCATTTAATAAATATGACACTAAAGTAATTCAACAGTAATTAATATATATATTTTTTTAATATTAGTCATATATCTTGGTTAAACAATTTTATGACTATCGATTTTTATGAATAGCAATTTTTTTTACATATTCGTTTGTAAATTGGTTCATTTAAAAATTTATTTATATTAATTGAATCAAAGCTTTCAAATTGTTTTATAACCTTAAATGAACTGAAATAGAAACAGGTTTTGATTAATAGTATCATTTAACACTTAACTGTTAACAGTTCTCATCATACAGAGTGGCGCTCAGTCTGTCAAGTAGCTTTAAAAGTTTGTGAAGTCATTATGAAGCGCAAGTATTGTTAAACGTGTTTGCATTATTCATACTTAGAAAGCAGGAAATACCCGCTGGTTTCGTGTTTGCAACCACACCTAATGTATTTTATAGATAATTACAAAATTAACTTTAAGTCACTAACGCCTCGTCTCTGCATTTGAATTTCCAATCTACCTACACTATGTACTAAGTGGATAAGGACTTAATACTTAGGAAGAGCGGTTAATGGAACCTAAAGTACCAGCTCTCCTTTGGCCAAAAAAAAAAACACTTATAATACTTAACTATAATTCACTTCAACGTGCACAATAGTAGCTCATAAAAATTTGACATGTATAATAGTGGTTTGAGAGAAAAATATTTCGTAGAAAAAAAGAAAAAGCAATTATCTGGATCACTTTATTGCTTACATAATATGCACTTATATTTTATTGGTAGTTATTGTTGAAAGTAAAAATTTTCTGTTTTTTTTTATCAGCAGGTAAAAGCTTCTTTTGTATTTTATAAATACCAGGAAAAATACGTTGTGCAATCACGTAATTCGTTTAGTCAAACATGTCAATCTATCGGCGACAGATAATAAAACTACTACTGTATGTCCTGTACAATAATAGAATCAAAACGTCCAACGATATATTTACCACGCAAGCCTTTTATGCGAGGAAAATGCCGGGCCTTTGAAATTCATGTAATCAAATTTCGCTGACATGTGCGCAGTAGGTACAGTTTTTGGCATTTCCCGATGTTGATACTAATTATGAAATTGCGCTGCCTCATACAGCCTTAACTAAGTCAGCTGCCTGCGGAAATCCATGACGGATAACCACATCTGGAAATAAACTAAACAATAAACCATTATACATATTTGATTTTACTTTAAAAAAATACCAACTAAACAACTTAACGCGATACTATTTATTAAGTATTGAATAGTTTAAAAATATTACAGTTGATCAGTACCAAAGCATAAAATGAGTCTTGTGTGATTTATTTGATAGTTTATGTAATTTAAATTTTATTAATTTTAGTAAAGATGTTTATACAATACACCTAATTAAATTAGCGAACACGTATATAATACCAACTTTTGGTATTATAAATGAATATTTTCAAAAACGTTTGTATCATTCAAATTGAATTGTGTGCCAGCGTGAATTTACATCAAAGATGAAAAGAACACAAAAATAGGTTACACATCTCCTAAAAAAATACATCACCAAACCGGAAGTTAGAAAAGCGGAAGCGAGACGGACCCTCCAGCCTTACATATGACATTATTTATTTCAGGCGATATTTTGTAACCCCATTTGCAACCCTTACTAGAGACGCCACCCCTTCCACCTCCCTTATCATCCCTGGTCATCTCCTTGGAACGTCTGCTTGATTGACTATCTCCGCATGACTAATCTTTCAAACCAAATAATTGTTAATGTTAGTGTAAAACCATCACGGATTAAATATATATCAATTTATTGAAATATAAATTAGATGTTATTTTCTGTTTTGGTATCCAAACACTTTTAAATTTATGAAATATAATATGGAAATTTTTTCCATTTGTTTCATACAAAAACTAACTAAAATAAAATAATATAAATTTAAACATAGTAAGGATATAACATCTCAAAAGAGTTAAGAAAGAATTATTTTTAAATTGTTAAGGAAGAATTATTTTTCAGATTGTAAAAAAAATAATTGAGTGATAATTTGCAAGAAATTCATGTTTTTTTTTTTTTCAAATTAAAATACAATCAAAGTAAATGATAATTTTGAGATTTCACCCCAATAGAAGATTCAGATGATTACAAATAATAGATGGGGGTTGGATTTTTTTAAGCTGAAAAGGCTTTAATTGGGATTCAAGAGGAAAAAATGCCTTGAGGATCTTATCTTTATTAAAAAAAAAACAATTAAGAAGGTTACTCTAAGGGAATTTTAAAATATCTAAATTATGTGCTATTTTAAAACGAATGAACTGGATATAATTGAGAATGATACCTCGATAGCTGAACAAAAACTCATACCAGTTTATGTTTGGTGCGACAAAAAATGTCTACGATATATTTTTAATATGAAACAAATATTTAAATAGAAATCGTATAAGTCTTAAGTACTCATGCATGTTAAAAAATATTTACCCATTGCTATATTTAATTACGCTGTCAAAATCCGGATAAACTGTTATTAATAATTTCATGTCTATAATTTCATTACATTATAACAAGATATAGTCAATTTCATTACAAACCAGAACTACTATTAAATATTCATATTTCAATTTTAACAACGAGTTCCTTTGCTAGGGGGTGAATTGAAGATGAGCTCTTTATTGTGATTGAAGAAAACAGGGCCGTTTAGCAGTGCAGGCTTTATACTTTTCTCTGTTTACACAATAGACTATTATATACTCCCTCTTATACAACTGAGGTCACTTGAATGCCAGAATTTCATTGTACTGACAATAAAATATTGTATTTCAAACCGCCAGACTCTGGAAGATATAAAATTCATAAAGAAAAGCATTTTGTATTTATACAATTTTTGTGACGATGGTATATAAGTGTAAGATACCTTTTTTATAAATATCAATTGGTCTACTGCAGCTGATTGTCCAGGAAAAAAAGGCATTACGAGAAGAACGTCAACTTGATTTTATCCTTTATTCCTGAATAAGAATATCTATTTTAAAGAACAAAAATAACTACCTTATGGTCCAGTTTTTAGTACGCTTGCTTACCTACCAGCCGTATTAGAAAAATATTATAAAATTGTTGGTTTAGATATTAAAGTTTATTAACAGATCTCCAGGCTTAAAAAGTAAAAAATAACTGAGTTCCATTCTTGTGCAGTTTTCTAATACTCTTGTAAACTACAAGACATATCGAAACAGAGTTTTAATTATCATTTGATTAATCCCAACTTCTTATTTACCTGTTCTTTTACTTGCGGCTTTATGTTCATATAGATTAATTAAATATTGGCTCTTTATTGTGATTAACTGTCAAATTCTCAAGACAGATAAAAAATAGCACTTTTATTCTTCTCTCCGCAGCAAATATGCATGTAATGCAACAACAATTTAACACGTTTTACGTGGACAACTGTTACATTTCTAAATAAAACACCCATTATCAGATTTATGAAAAACTTGCACATTTCAGAAGCTTTCAAAATTTATCTCAAATAACAAATTAAAGCTTCACGTAATACAGTTATTAGTTGAAACGTACTTTTTTTTATAAAAGTGAGCTCTCTTTTCTGGGAGTGTTTCTCGCAAGAGGCTTTCCTGGGAAAAGTAATTAAAAATCATCGAGCGAATCCAGTGGTAATGGTTTCTGCGACTAGAATGGAATAAGAATTTCACTCTCAAAAGTAATTTAAAAATAACCAATCATTAAAAAATTATTTTAACTTTGAATAATTACCAAAAAAGCTTTTTTTTTTGTTTTTATATTTTCTTAATTTTGTGAAGTTAAATGAAAAATAATTTTAAAATATGCACTTCAGTTTATTGAGTTTTTTTTAAATATTTTGTTTGTTTATTTTCTTGACTTCCAGAAAAAATACTGAGAAAACTGGGTTAAAATTAAACATGCTGTGCAAGACACAAATCATATTTTTCAAGATGTTTATTAAATAGGGAAACTCTTTGAGGAGTCGTCAATTCTCTCCAAGCGGCGTTTCGGAACGTCATTATCACACTCTTCACACAAATTAATTATCGCTAAATTTCCGTTATAAAAACCCAATTTCCGCTCAGATTTTAAATGTCTCGAGGGCCATTCGTCCGGCAACAGCTGCCATCTTGGAAAGTGTTTAATTTGACACCGAAGCCCCGCGGCGGGAATAATGGCGTAAACAACGATATTTCAATTAGCCAGCGATGGTGGAAATTAACGGCTTGATGATATTTCATTTTAATTATGAGAGAGCGTCATTAAGCTAGAATTATCGGGGGCACTCTTCCGCGCCACCGTAATGGTATAAATTATGACTGAGGAGAGTCCAAGATGGCTGTTGCCGTAACCGAATATTGCTACTGTGGGTTGCCGTTAAACGCATTTTATCACTATATTATAGTAATGTATTTGATGAAATAAAGTATTCATTTTATAGGGACTTCTCTTCCCCACCACTGTAATCATATAAATTATGACTGAGGAGAATCAAAGGTCATTATTAGCGTTACCTAATATTGATACTATTACCAATATGATTAGGCACATTAGTTCATACATAGAAGATGATTTAAAGAAACAAATCACGATGATATTTTTCTGAGAGTTTCTTTAAATCATCTTCTATGTATGAACTAGTGTGCCTAATCATATTAGTAATAATATAATAAACCTGTAATGGGTAATAAATACGCATGTGATTGACGTTTAATCAAAAAAATCGACATAATATTGATACCTCAGGCTGTTGCACTTGTTTTATATTCAATGATTAACAGTAAAACCATTGATTTATTTTATGAAATAAATAAATGCTTTATAAAGATAATTCATAGTAAATATGTCTAAGAAGAGTCAAAGTCAAGAGCAAATATTTTTAACACGTGTGGTGAAATGAATTATGAAGTACTCTGATTTACTGGTGAATCTCATTTTCAAAAATTCAAGCAAAATTATATTTTTATCAAATATCTTCTGAGGTTTTGGACTTATGGACGAAATAATAAATAAGATTATATTTAACAAGAAATATCGATTGGAAAATCTCCTTGGGCCGGTGGGGAGCTCTCCCGGTTGGCCGCCCGAGATGACATCGGACGATTAGGCGATTTCAAATTTAAATATCTTTACCGAAAATCTCAAGTCACCGGAAATCAGGCTGCGTCCTTCAGGGCACATGACAAGGGCTGATGCTTCAGCCAGCCATATCCCAGTAGAGCAAGATGAAATCTATCCCAAAAATGGTGATCTTCTAACTGTAAAGTTTATTTTCGGACACCCTTTTTTCTACTGATACCTTATTTGCTTGATAAAAGCAACAAAATTTATTGCTCTACCCTTATAGAAGATAATTCAACCACGACGGCTTTCATTGGTATTTTACTCATGAAATTTTTTGACAAAGTAATGTGTATGATAAAAGTTGAACATACTTAAGAAGTTTGCTGTAAAATCAAACAGGTTACCCGTGGAAAAAAGTTGCAACCTGTGAAATAATCTTTTGAAATGTTTCCAAGATTTTCTTAATACACTGCATTTGTCTCATTAAACAACTATATTAATAGTGGATCGACAAGTTTTTTTTATTAAATTCTGAAAAAAACAATGATTGCCATCAAGTTCAAATGACAAAACCGCCTCTAAGATATGTTATATTGTTACTACAATCTCCAACATGAACTTTTAATTTACTATATTCTATAAATCTGTTTTTTTTATTAATATTTACTAACATTTTATAATTCGATAATACTTTTAATTTTATTTATAAATGTCTGAAACGTGTAATCAAAAATATACGTATATGATAATTATTATTTAATACTTTAACAACTCATTATATAATAATACTACACGTTTTTTTTTTCAAAAATATGTCGTCCAAAAATAAATTAATTCTATTGCTTTAAGAAAGTATTTTTTTAATATAAAGGCAGTTAACTCGGAAAATTTTTATTCCATTGAGATTCTTCCATTTCTTGGAAAAAATCCGTACTTTCACGAATTTCGACGAATGCAAAAGTTCCGTATTCAATAAAATAAATAAACTGTATTTCTACAAGCACATTTCTAAATAAAAAAACGGCGAAAGCGAATATGATGAAAATAAAATTTAGATGCGAGCAAATCAAATAAAATTGCCATGAAAAAACAAAATCACAAGAAATTTCGTATTCATTTTTCATTTGAGCTCATACATATTTGCAGGCTTTGAATTTGTTTGCGATTTCGAATATTCGTCGTCTTCGGATATCCGACCGGTGTTGTATCTCAATATATTGAGTTAAGATTATGTAGAATATCAAATCTGTATCCGTCGATAGAAATAAAACTGCGAAAAAACGGGAGAAACCTTGCAATAACGACATTTTGTAGGTGTTTCATATTCGATATTAAATTAAGATATCACAAAATCTACAATAAGGCTTTAAAAGAAAGTGTTTCAAAAGAATCTGTATATCAAATGTCATTTTCATCTTTGTACTAAAATGAAATTGTTTTTACTACTTAAATGTAATTTTAATTCTTCTCTTCACTCATATCACTATAAATATTGTAACGGACAATTTGGTACGCAACAAACAATTATTGTGAAATTTAACAACATAACTATTAGAAAACTTAATTTTTCTAATAGTTATGTTGTTAAACATAACTCTACTAATCATTTTTCTTCTAAGACCAAAATTTTTCTGTAGTAATAAATTGAGCACACTCCTTTTTTATTGAGTTTTATGATATCAAAGTTAAAAATGTATTTATACCTAAAGTGCTACTTAACAAATAACAAAAATAGCCTTTTGACTTGTTTACCAAAAGACCATTATAAAAATAAAATTTTAGTTGCGTTACAGGTTTACATAAAAAAAGGTTTATAATCACGATATAAGGCAATATATTAAGCACTTTTAGCCACAACCACATGTTCTATTTTCTTTTCACATAATACTCTGAAATTCCACTCATTAAAATGAAAACAGATAGTAGCCACAGTTAAATTACATAATTCATTAATTGCATACATTTTAACTGCAAAATAATTAATTTATATAATGATATTTGATATAACACAAATATATTTCTCGCATAAAGCACTCTGCAACTACATTTTAAAGTATTACGCCTGAGTTGTGGTTTATACTAACGATTTTAAAATACTATTTAAATATATTGCGTATAATTTCAGGAGAATTTTATTATTTTCATAAAAAAAACCTCTCGCATTTAGTTCGTTAATTTGGTTTAGTTCCGGCGTTATCTATATTTTATAATTAAATGCTCTTCAAATATTTAGCTAACCTATTGCGGCCTGAAATACTTTTTGTTTAGTTAGTTTTTTTTTTCAAAAAAACATCTTTTACTTAGATTAAACATTTAAAAAAAAAGTTATTTTATAGGGTTATATTAGTTTGAAAAGATTAAATACATATACAAAGTAGACAGAAAAATATATCATACAAGAAATTGACAATATTACGTTTCAGGTACATAACAATGAATACAGTGTTAATTTAAATAAAAACACATACAAGCACTTAAATACTTTAAACAATCATCCTGTGTAGCAGGATTTTTCGCAAACCATTTTAACCTTAGATCAAAAATTGTTTGATAAAGTATTTGTTTTTTACGTTCCACAATGGTAAAAAATAAAACCATAAAAATTCTCAAGAATGATAACTAGAACTCTTGGTTACAAATTCACTGAAATTCGTATTAGAGAAATTGAGATTGTAGAAGCCTTTGAAACAATTGAACCATGTCTATCATAAAATCAATTACTGAGAAGCCTGTTAGAGGATGTACCGTCACCGGGGAATTCTGAAATCAGGCTGTGATAAGGCGGAAACGACAAAGTCCCCCGGCTGAGGACTTTAGGGATGAACGTCGCTGTCCACGACCCTAGCAAATCCAAAGGTAGATTATTAGACCACAGAACAAGGTATAGTTTTACAGATTTATTTTACGTAATAAGCTATTTTGTAACTATGTTATGGATGCTGCAAACTTTAAAAAAAGAGAATGACAAAAAGTTTAATATAAATTCACTGTCACTTGTCATAATATTTGTTTAGATGAATAAAACAATAACACAAAAACATGAATTACTTATGTATAATTTGTTCAATAATATACATGCATATATAAAACAAAAATGGTAACATCGAAAACTACAAAATTAAAAATATAAAGGACGTTACTTAAAAAATTTAAAAAAAATATTTTTGACGCAGTATAAATTTTTTTTTTTTAATGTTTTATGTATGATCAGTAAATGAATTATGATGTCAAAAATATATCAAGGAAGACGCTAAAGCTCCTGTGTAAAGTGCAACAAATCATCAATGGCGTGTAGCAATCCCCGGTGCGGGAACCCCCGTGGGACTCCGTTTGACATGTTAATCGTGTTTGTCCGATCGGGCCTTGGGGGTGGACTTTTTGTTCGGTGCGTCCAGTCACGAGCTTTTATTGCTCCAAATGGGAAAAGTTCGTCAAACGTTTCTTTGCACCGCACTAGATATACATTTATAGTAGCCTGGCGACATGTGTGCTCAGTGCGGAGGGTGCGGGAGGAACCCTCTGGGGAAGACCACCCCTTAAAGCTGGGTTGTACAGTAATTTCAAAACTGTACTTAAAAATTCCGCAAACACACTTACCACATTAAAAAAATACTAAAACTATACATTTATACTAAAAATTTATGAATATTACAATGTAAAAATAATACTGATATTAGTATCAAAATAATGACATGAAAAGCAAACTACATAAAAATATCGCGACAGATTAATTTTTTTTTTTTTTTTGATATCTTATATGAGTAATAAAAATAGCGATAATGTCTTAGGCTTAGTAGGAATTTAGTATGTAGCTCAAATGCCTTTAATATGATAATCGTATTAGAAATATAAACTTACTTACAGATTAACATATAAATCTCCAGTATGAGAAATCAGAATTCACGGCACACAGGGTTAATATTGGAAAAGTTAACATTAAAATATATTAAGCATGTTTATCAAAATAGGTCAGAAATATAAATGAACCTTCAAGAATCATGTTAGGACAAGAAAATCAGCGTTTATAGCATATCTGTATTGACAGTAATTTGGCTCGAAAATATCTATGCATATTCATTGAAATAAGTTATTAATACAAATCATCAGAAATCTTACATAAAAAAATCATTGCTTACGGTTTGGGTGAGATGACTTCACCTAAAAATACCCTGAACATATTTATTGGGAACGGTAGAAACATAAATGTTCGGGGAACCTGTAAAAGTAAAAACACTCTTTACTCTTAGTAAGGGTTAACAGTGAAAAATGAATACCCTCATGTTAATTTAAACTCTTTCCGAAAATACCGTGAACGTGTTCATTTTGATCGATCATAAATATTGATCTTTGGGAATTTCGTCAACATCCTTTTTTGCAAAATCAAAACTGTTGAAAATATCGTAAACATACATCTGAGTTGAAAACGTAAAATTTTCAGGAATGTTTTCACATGGAGAAAAACACAGCTTACAGCTTAGCCGGGTTGGCAAAGGTGTTAATAAAAATTACAAACACAGTTATCCCATCAGAAATATAAATCATTGCAACCAAGTACGCATATAGTCGTATTACTGTAATTATACGCAGATTCCGCATGATTTTTCAAAAAAAAAATTAATTAACTGTAAAAATTTAACTATTATGACTGTCACGAAAAATAAAGACAGCATATGAATTAATTAGATCAGACATACTGTTGATACTAAACATTGATTCGTACAAAGAGGAACATCTTTTGCAAAGCACATGGGCTTATAATTATATACTAAAAGGTAAGAGGTTTTAAGCTAATCTTTGAATTCAGTGAAATATATAAAAAAATATACAAAAAAGCCACACATTCAATTTATTTAATTTTAGATATTCAGATGCAAAAAAACTGTTAATAAAAATCAACCAGGTGAACGTTGTCGCGCATTCATTACCTTTCGCACGTTGATCGATGATTGCCTAATGAACAAGCCTGCTACTCGTTGCCGAAATAATTTCAGCACAGTGAAACGTTACGTCATTTCAGAACTTTTCAGCGGGACAAAAGCTCACGCTACATAAGCTTAATTGCATTCCCTCTCGCACCGTGAGGGTGGCGAAAATAAATCGCTGATTGTGTTGTCTGTGCACTTGTAACACTACATAATTGATAAAAGGGATGAGGCTGAGGGGAAAACGACCCACCCCTAAGAAGAAATGGATAATCGAGAACGCTTTCTTATCTTTAGCTTTTTGCAAGGTCAGTAAATGTTTGCTATAATTTCTATAATATAAAAAAAAATAATAAGATTAACTTGCAATAGGTATACATCCCTGTTGGAATAATAATGAATAAAATAACAAATGCTGTACTAAAAGTTATAATTCACTAGTTTTAAAATAATCCAAAGCTTTCGTTTATCAGTTACGATGTTTTTGTAATTAAACACTAGACGAGTTTACCAGAAGAATTAATTTACGACAAACAATCGATATATTCCCAGAAACCCAGGCTGCCTCTGAAGAATCAAAGCCTGCCTGAAAACGTCAATTAACTTCCCTCAAACATGCCAACCAGCGCCGTCTCAATTACCGGAGAACAATCCGACATTCACTCATATCCGATGTACGATTACGTGCGATGAATAAATCATTGATCACTAATCAAACTCTCACTGTACTTGTATCATTGTTTACGGTAATCAAAATTCATTATTAATACGAGCACCTTACTAGTTATAATTACTTACGTAGCTTTTATACCCGAAGGTTATATCTACCGCTCACATGTATGATATTAAAACTCTTTATATGAGTGTATGGATATATATGTGTTTGTATATAATACTCCCAAATTAAATATAAGTCTGTCTTTAAAATATTACTTTGGTATTTATCACAGAAAATACACTGTTAAATTATTATTGCTTAAAATATTGTTTACTTATGTTGTATAAACTATGTTTCTCAGTACACCTTGAGGTATCTTAAATATTGTCACGAACTACCCCCTGACCCTCCCTGTGAGGGATGCAGGTTTGTTATCAACACCAACAGCGGGGCATTGTTATCTACCCTTGTGTAGTTTAGTATAACAAACAGGTGTACAAACAGTATGCAAACACTTCATTATGTATTACATAATATCAAAATAAACAAAAAAATATTTTGTTTAAACAATATCAACATTCTAGTAATAAACATAGGATTTCTGCGGGATAAAAAGTCAAGGACTTTAGAAGGCATTTTCTTAATTCTATATTAAAAGAGAAAATTATACTTTTTGCAAAACGTAAGTATCGTAGATAATTAACAAACCTTTAATTTAAGTATAAAAATATGAAGTATATATACATAAAATTAATTAAAACTTCCAAGTATGACTAACAGCATAAATTGATTTAATAAGTTGTAATTTTTACATCCTTTAAATTTTATTTTATGATTACAATTCATTTTCACTACATCCATCAATATGAATAAATAAATATAACTGCTGTTAAATACTTAAATAAAAAAAATTCAAGATAACATCCCTTTTAATATATTTTTTTAATTCAAAAACAGCTAATCAAGTTTTCATGACCGACAAATGTCGTTCTTCGTTGTTCAGCGAAGTATGGGTTTTCAGAATTTAATTAACTTTTGCCCCTTGCATTTTGAGGTCTTTGCTCTTTTACTCTTCAGAGTCCACAAGGCAAATGAGATGAACAACTCAGAGCTTTTAGGTCTTTATAAGGCAGCGCAAAGATATTAAAATACCAGAGGAATAAAAATCAGTGCATTTAGATCAAAACAACTATTTATTATGAATAAATATATTGAAATTTGATAAAATTATTTTGTTAAAATTACTACTACAAATTCATATTTATGTGCATATTTTATTTGAAAACTAAAAAAATTTGCTTTATAACACATAACACTCTCAAAAAGCGAGAAGACTTATAATAAAATTATTAAATATATTTATTTATTAGGAAAACATCGATGAGCTATATTTGCATAAAGAAAAACGACTTCTTAACTCCTGATTAAATTTAATTTAAAGTATTTTTAAAGAATTTTTTGTTTCGGTTTTTCTGAATCAAAATAAAAAATTACTGACTTTTCTAAATACTTTTAAATATACAATATAAATTAAATTTAACAATTATACAGACTAGTAAAACCTCTTTAAAATATAGTCGTTCACAAATATTATTTCTGAACTGTTATTACAATAAAAAAGCACCAAATCTGCAACGTCGAATCAAAAACCAAAACTTGACGTAACTTTATATTCAAAAAATATTTTTTAAAGCCTTCGCGCTTGGATATTTATCTGGATTTTTTTCCTTTATAATACAGGCTTTTGTAGCACTGAAAGATTTCATTGCCAGCAGCCAAGTCTGCGGTAAATTGATCATTCCAAGCGCGCCGGCTCACTCACGCTCCGGCGTATAATACTAATCGCATCTGAATGTACACTGATCATTTCATCCGATAAGAGAGAATTTGCCGAAAAAACTAAATCGCAAGAAATGAACCCCCGCGAGTGATTGGAGCGGGCCAACCCCCGCGAGGACGATTGCAGAATGGAAAGCAAATCATGAAAACAAGATTACCAATATACAGCTGAACTTTCAACAAATGATCCTATTGAGCAGCCTCCGCGCTCTGTGCCCAGCCTCTCCGCAGGCCGCGGGAGCACTCCCTAAGATAAGCCAGCACCACCTGTACCCGGAGCCGGGGGATGACAAATTAACCACCTCTGTGTGATACAGTTAAGGGATGGTAAATAAAAATTCCTTCAAATGAATCAACAGACATTTTTGCTGAATATTATTCTTCTTCATCAAGTGTCTCTGAGCATATACTTCATGGTTTTCTATGGAGAAAATAGTGTAATGGGTCCCCGCGTCCTTCTAAACAGCTGTTTTATGCTGCTTCCCAATAGCAATATTTTACTATATAATCCTTTCTTTACAAAGCTATGGCGTTGAGATCTGATATTCCTTCTGCAGCAAGCTACAGAAACAATAGCATGAGCCCCCTCACCTCGATAAGGTACTTCTTGAGCACATCTCTCAGCTCAGGGTACAGAATGGCCCTATACAGAAAATTGGAGAGAGCGGGGAGGTTGGGGAGGTTTGAACTATAGTCTGAATGATTATAGTTCAAACATTTGCTCTATCATGTATATTCTGGCACCAAAGGCGTACTTTCCATATAAATAGAAAAATGTCGAGTTAGTATTTAAAGCTATTGAAATTATATATATATATATATATATACGTCCGGCTTTGTAGACAGGTGGTCTTTGATAAACTCATTTGCCTGGCAAAAATTATCTTTGAGCAAATCAGTGTGGTAGCTTAAATTTTAAAATTCGTTTTAATTTTATACTCATATTTTTTAAAACATAATCTTAGATTACGAACAAATAATTTACATTTAAATGAATCGAATATTTATATATGTAATATTTATTATTTATTATACACATATATATTTATCGTCTCACACTTGCATATATCGAATTTAATTTTCAGCTATCACAGTAGTCAAAATGATTAAGGTTGGCAAGGCGTGATATCCTGAGGGTGTAGATTTAAATCCCACCTATGTCTTGGCAACAAAATTGAGGATTTCCATCAAACATTACATGTATGAGTCAATTACCTAAAATCGGATTTATTAAACATTTTATGATAATAGTCGGTAATCATGATCAATAAACTTAATAATAATATTTCAACTAGTTCCGCAGTCTTTGAAAGCTTTGGTCACGAGTGTTTTCCTCAGCAGGGGTACTTTTGTTAAATACCATCCAGAGTTTTAGGGCGCGGCGCTTCTTAAGGCTATTTGGGGCTCTAATCTGACCGAGACTAAGACGGGTTACTCCGCGAAGGTTCCAGAATAACACCCTCTGTCCATTATGAAGGACGTGCTGCGTGCGTGTACAAGGATTTGGAATTATGCCAGGCATTTGCTTATACAGTTAGTATAAAGTAAGCCTCAAAATAACATTAACTTCTCACTGTTCCAACTCAAATGACGCATTTAAATCATAATTAAATAAGGCTTTCATCAAATAGTTAAGTAAATATTCTATACTGTCTATTATATTTTGGGTCATTTATCAGAATTTCTACTATAGCTTCAAGACCAACACTCAACTTTTAAGATACAGACAGGATTTTTTTTATATCTTAAGTAAGAATACATTTGACTCAAGATGTTTTACAAAAGACCAATACATGCTTCAATATACATAATAACTCACAAAACAATAAATCTCAAAAATGTATTATTTAAATATCAAAGTTAGTTGTCTCTCTAATGGATAATTTAAACAAATCTACTTATGACATTAGGGGGAAACAATCTTTTCGACAGCCGTTCTAAGCGCGCTGATGTGAGTATCATACGATTTTCACCCTTTGAAAGTCACGTGAAACACCCCAACTACCCTAAAGCCACAATTCTACCATATCCTTACTGGATTTTCCAAAAAGTAAGTGGTCGAGCTTTGTTTGTTTGTATAAGTCAACTGTTTCAAGAGGTACGATATATCTCGTCTTGCATGATGCTTGAACAGAAGCATAAACGTAATTTCACAGAAAACTTTTAAAAGCTCCTTAGCCAGAAAAAAGTTGATTCGCTAAGTAGGTCATATCCGTGAGAACCAGTGCATGTCCAATTTCATACCAGTTGATAAGTTAAACTATAAGTTTAGTATATTGTCAGTTTCGTAGCACTTGCTATACGCTGATAATTATTAAAATTGACCCACAAATTAAAATTAAAAAATTAATAAATCTTCCACACTATTTATTCAAGTTTACAGCTGGTTTATGAGTGTAGTGATTATGTCTTTTCACGCCAGCAATATTTCACAACGCAACGTACAATTAATTCATAATTTAAGTCCAACGCAAGTATAAAAACCCTAATGAGCGAGCGTTATGAAAATCTGGAATACATTTACCAAACGCCACGTTACGAAGTCGGCTGGCTTATCAACGCAATATTCCGCTGCAACATGAAGTCCCACCAGTGGAGGGTGGGAACACGTATGCCGCAATTACCCGCATGCTTTCGTGACAAAACCAAATACCTGAAAAGTATTGTGAAATTAAAATGTATGAAGGGCCTCTCGGTCACGGAACGCGGCGCGGACACTTCCGGCGCCTCTGAGCCAAAGACTCTCGGATCCTTTGTCCATCTACATACAGGGTTAGGCAGGGAAGGCGCCAAGCGAGGTGGGAATAACCTTGGTGGATAAAGAGTGGGAGATCTGCTTGTCAGCAGATTTTTATAAAGGCAACATCCAAGTTACACTATGAAAAAAAAAAAATTTAAAATTCGTTGAAAAATGAGTGTATAACTGTTATTCCAAATCATCCATACCTCACTGCCTAACTGCACTATGAACACAGTGACTCCAAGTCCAAAGCAAAATTCAATACATCTCACTATAAAGATAACATTAAAACCACACCTTGACTACAAAAAATGTTTATTTTTACATTTAAATACATTATTTTGATTTCACGCACCTATAACGCATGGGCCTCTCTCCCATGATCGAAAATCTTTATGAAATAAATATATTTCACAATACGCATACATTTTAAAATTAACCGAATAAAACTCCGTTTGATTTTGATCTTCCGTTTCATTTGATTGTAGACAGTCTCAATTTATGGGATAAAACCATGACTTCGGAGACGCGAGTATACACACAGACAAATTTTATGAACCATTTACTTGCACAGCTTTGTCGTCTGATGCCAATGGTTGAATGGTTTTTTTTTTTTTTCGAGGGGGTGGTTCTGGTTCGTTTATTCTTTGTTTCGACATTTATGCTCAGAGCACTGAATTCGTTTAAGCCAATCACAATCCTTGAATAAGCGAAAAATGCCAACGAACAATCAAAAAAAAAATTCTTCAAGCGTATTACATTCATTTTGAGAAAAAAGATTTTTCAATGTAAGCACAGTAATCTTTGTTTCATATTAATAAGCTTTAACCAAAATGTAAAACTACAGTATACATGCAACACACGATTGTATTTTATAGTGTTAGTAGCTTGTCGTAGAATAAATATAAAAGCTTGTTTCAATTGATACGTAAATATTATGAGATTAAATAAATTAAAATGATTTATGATGTTTTTTTAAGATTTTAATTTATATCGCTAACTCTATTTAACACTCTCGTAAATATCAATTAAATATATAGCGTTTCATCAATCAGCGTGGAGTTGATTTTATGTTATGGACACAGTGAATAATTTGAGTATCGTTTCAAACTAAAAAGTAATATTTATATCAAAATATTTAATGGCATGTGCTTATTTTTTATGGTTTCAATTATGAAATGCAATTATTTTCCGTAAATATGATTATGGGGTTGGGGTTGGACCATCGTGCTGCAGACCGCGCCCCAGATTCCCGGCCGCAACCCGCGGTCACCGTGCCAGCTCAGCCTGGTGGTATCAAAGCCGCCTACACGCGTAGTCACTACAGCTGACAACCGATTTGTAACTAGCCCGTGGCGTGTGATTAAATTTAAATGTATATAATAATTATTTTGTTGTAAACAACCCAAATGAGGCCGCTACTTGCCGGTTGTGTCGCGGCGTGTGTAGGCAACTTAAACTTCATAGTCCATTGCGGGACTTGATAAAATAAAATATGTGGGAACGTTTAACCGTGCTCACGACCACTTTTACGTTTCACGTGCCTCACGCCGTTAACATTTTAAATAATGTATGGAAAATTGTTTAATTTTTTAATAACATCAAAAAAAATAATGATAGTCAAATAACTAGAATAATACAAGCACTTTTGATTTTCAAGGGTTTCTTTAGACTCTGAAGAAACTCATGCAAGACGGAAGCGCTCACAATAATAAATAAATTTATTGTGACTGTGTATACGTTAAATGGGTAGTGAATTCACATATGAAAGGATGGGAGTTTATAAAACTCGGTACCATCGTGGCTGTGAGTTGGAATCCCACACTTGTTGCGAAAACATTTTTATATTTTTGAGTAAAATACCTGAGTGATTTTCCACGTGTTTTTTTATTGATGTTGATTTTTCACTAAGTATTTTACTCAAAAATATTAAAATGGAATTCCACCAAGTACTCTCTGTCAAAAATATTGAATTTCAAAACATTTTAAAATAATTTTTCGTCGTATCAGCTTAACTGTTATTATGTATGTCTATTTTTTGGATTGAACGTCAATCGAGTGCGTATTTTCTACTTATTACAGGTTTATATTATTACTAATATGATTAGTTATTAGGCATTTTCTATGAGTGAACTAATGTGCCTGATCATATTAGTATTAACTGTTATTAGTATAGCTGTTTTGTTCGCTCCGCAGGAAGTTGGAGAAGCAGCGGGAGCGGCTGTGCAAATCGGTTTACCAGCGCATCTTCGGGCGCGGCGACTGCTCAGGTTACCAGCTGCACCGATCAGCCGGCCTTCAGCCACTGTGGACTGAAGGTGAGCTGCTGGCCTGGGCCAACGAGAGTGCCTCCTCCGTGCTGGAGTGGCCTCTCAACGGCACCGACCCCAACGGCACCCTGCTCAACTCCACCCTCGTGGACGCCGCCACCACCGCCATCCCCCAGGTACGCATGCCGACCCCGCTGATACTGTACTATCAACTCTTCATCAAGTGCCTCTCCTCAGAGAAGGTTGGAGACCTTTCCACTGAGCATATACTAATGATGAGCCAGTGTTCACTGCAGTTTTATACACCGGTGTCCAAAAAGAGCATCGGGTGAATGTGAATAGTGACCGTTATTGCGATATGCTGCGAAAATTTTTGGGCCCAGAATTCCAGGAGTTTCAAGGTTTCAACTCAAGAACCTGGTTCCAATACTTTCCATACACCCAATCAATCAATTGAAGCTGTTAACGAATTATTCCCTAATAAGGTAATTTCTCGTAGAGGTAACATCAACTGACCTCCCAGAAGCCCCGACCTTAGCCCTCTTGACTATTTTGTATAGGGATACCTTAAAAGTAGGGTTTATGAGAATAATCTGACGAACCTAAAGGAATTGAAACAAAACATCAGGTCAGAAATGGCAGCAATATCGAGGGCTATGTGTCAGCGTGTTATCAGTAATCTTTGTTCCAGATTAGAAGAGTGCCAGCAGCGCGTAACGGTCACTATTTGGATAACATCATCATTTTGAAATAATTCTCCATTTTGTATTCTTATAATCAACAATTAAAAAAATACTTGATTACTAGTATTTTTTGTTTTACTGAACTAACAAATACCTGATACTCTCTTTGGACACCCTGTATTGGAAGGAAAAATCTGCGTTTTACTGCTGCCCATTATATAATCCTTCCCTTACAAAGCTCTGGCGTTTAGATCTGATACTTCTTCTGCAGCAAGCTACAAAAACAGTAGCAGGAGCCCCACCACTTCCAGATCATATCTCTCCACAATCATTCCAAGTTCACTACTCCATTACAATGCACAAGCAACAGAATGGGGAGAGCGGGGATCAATATCACAGAATATTCTATGATTTAATTCTTCTTCGGGTGTCTCTCCTCAAATGAGGTTGGCGACCATATAATTGAACATATATTTATGCTGAGCCAAATTTCATGGTGTCTTAGGGAGAGTAGTGTAGTAGGTCCCCGAGCTCTTTTACTCCTATGATTTACATACACAAACTAGCTATTTTTTTATAACGATACGATTTTTTTTAATCTGAAAAATCGATCGTTTCATTCAATATTAAGAATTGTTTTTACATTATTTTTTTTTATTCTATTCTGAATTCTAAACGTTAATAAAAATCAATAATTATTTATTTAATATATATAATAATTTGAATACACAATAAACCTGTACAAGTACGCATTATTCCAAAATATTTGATATCATTATTGGTTCATTTATTAGTATTCTGATTAAACCAAAAAAATATTTTATGTATTTAATTCAATGTTTTTTTTTTGTTTGTTTGACTAAACAGCAAATATCCGTCACTTCGTTTTTAATAATTTAATATTTAATAACCTGAAAGCATTCATGATAGTATTGATATGTGAAATTCGCCACAATGAACGCTGCACCGCATAGTTTCGGTCGAAATCAGTCGTTGTCTTTATTGTCCTTCTACCTGCTGGTCGGATATAAATTTATTAGAACATTTCTCCTTTCCGGGCGCCGACTCGTAATCGGTTATGCAAAGCATTCCAGTGCCTAAGCGAATAACATCTTCAGCTGAATTTAGATTAGTATCATGAATATAAAGCAGAACACAAGCATTCAATAATGCTGCTTGACATGTGCGCTGTGAAAAGATCGCGTTTGCACAAACCGTCGAATTGAAAACTAGATTTCCCAAATAATCATTTGCTCACAAATAATGATTTGATTTGTGTCTAAAATTTTATTATTATCTTTAAAAATAAAAATATATATTAAGAGGAATAAAACCACTAAAAAAATACTGCGCAAAAAAATGAAAAACATAGACAAACAAAAAATTACTGTACATATTATATATAGAATTTATTTAAAGAATTGCATTGAATAACTAATCTCTAGTGTTCTCTCTGCTATTCGATCGATCGAAAATTGTAAATAGTGCATTATCTGCTTCCATTAAAGTCGCATGGTCGATAATTCAATTACCTTTGAATTTTCACTGTCCATTTTAATAAATTTGCACTCAACAATATTAATGGAATCATCGAATAATATAATGCCATTAAAATAAAATTTACATCAAACTTTTCCGGAAAAGGATAACAAGTTTGATGGATGATTTTAAAATTTTATATGATAAAAACCATTTTGCAGAATACTATAACAGTACTAAATAAAAATATTAATTTATAGTGCTGTCTCTGGCGATCGGGTGTATCCAAGATTTATTTTAATTCGACAATTTTCGTTTCTTTTTGGTGAAATTTCTGGAAATGTTCATAAAACTCCAAATGAAAGGATTAATAGAAAGCATTTTTTTATTGGATATTGGCTTCTGCTTTATTATTTTAATATTCACTCAACTCTATGTGACTCTAATTTGACTGCATTTGATTCCAAATTTTTAGAGAATCCGTCGTTATCAAAGATAATAGAGATTAATTTATTCTTGTTTTGAGAAAAATGATGTTATTTTTAAGGGTGTTGAGGATTGTTATAGTATAAATAATAATATTACTGAAATCTTTATTTTCTGAAAAAAAATAATCGAGAACATTTTTATTTTCAAAAATTAATAGATATATAAATATTTGTTTTAAACAAAAAAAATTAATCAGTTTTTCATATTTTATGTATGTTTTCTTGATTTGTTTTAACAGGTTCTGCCACCATTTCTACCTTGGCAAACCGTGTGCATCGCATTGTGCCTCGCAGCCTGCATCGTCCTCACCGTTGGTGGCAATATCCTCGTACTCCTGGCCTTCATCGTGGACCGCTCCATCCGCCAGCCCAGCAACTACTTCATCGCTTCTCTGGCAGCCACCGACATGCTCATAGGTGAGTCTCAGCGCAGATTTTAATGTGATATACCTGCACTGCTACTCAAGCTTCTGCAGCGCTGTTAAACCTGTGAATGTTGTTTCAGGTTCAGTATCGATGCCCTTCTACACCGTGTACGTACTTATGGGCTACTGGGATCTAGGACCGCTGCTGTGCGACCTGTGGCTCTCCGTGGACTACACCGTTTGCTTGGTCTCGCAGTACACCGTTCTCCTCATCACGGTAGACCGATTTTGTAGCGTCAAAATCGCGGCCAAGTATCGAGGATGGCGAACCAAGGACAAAGTTATTTGGATGGTCACCATCACCTGGATCATCCCAGCCGTCCTATTCTTCACGACGATATTTGGCTGGGAACACTTCATAGGATTCAGAGATCTCCTCCCCGGCCAATGTACCGTTCAATTTCTTAAGGACCCCGTGTTCAACACGGCGCTCATAATTACATATTACTGGACGACTCTAGTCGTTATTTTAATTCTCTATGCCGGTATATACAAAACGGCATACGATATGCAAAAAAAGAGCGAGGCCAAACAGCGGAAGATGCAGTCCATGGTGGCTCTCAGCGCGGGCGCCATGTCTGGTATGGCTGGAAGAGCGGCTGGCATTGGAATATCTAAAACTCAAAGCACGTTGCTGAGTCAGGACAAGCCAAAGACCATCGTGCCCTGCTCTCCTCCCGCGGCATCTATTCCGATCCCCGCTGTTCCACCCCCGCCCCCACCTCGACGAGGCAAGCCCGCCAGCTCTGTGGACTCCAACTCCAGTCAGAAGTCGTCCGTCCAGAAGAGCAGCTCGGCCTCCAACGCCACGGCCACTATATCTAGTGATAACGACGAGAAGAAAAACTCCAACAACACCCAGGGGGAAACTGAAAAATCCGAACGCTCCAGCAGCCCCGCTTTCGAATCTGACGAGGAAAGCAACACTCCCAATCTTCAACCGCCCACTACATCCTCCAAAAAGCGGCCTTCAATCGCCGGAATTGTCGTCCAATCTGGAGCTCTTCAAATTCTGAGCAACGTTCGTCTCAACGGAGGAATCACTATGAAATCTCCTGATGCTGCAAGAAGCGCCATAAGAAAATCAATTTCTCCATTGACTCCTTGCTCGGATGTTACTTTACCAAAAATATTGGAACAGAGTCTTCTAGACACTGACATACCATTGAAATCATCAGATAAGACTTCCATGTCTTTGAGCCCACTGATTCCTATTCAAGCAATTCCGCAGATCGATCTGAAGTCCCCGACGTCTTCAGACGCGACAGTACCATCCAGCACACCCAACGAGCAGATCGTGCCGACCACTATTGCCCAAGCGATCATACCTCCTCCCTCAGAGTTCCAGAGTAGTCCACCAGTATCTGAGAGCCCTCCTTCTATTTCAGATAGGCCGAGAAGTCTCATGGTCAATCCACAAGCTGAACTAGCGAATACCTATGATATCTTAGTCGGGATGGACGGCGCAGATCTTCGATATATGGATGAAAGTTCAATCATTGTAGCTTCTCCGAATTATGAGAGTCCTCCTTCTTCGGTCACTTTTCCCACCACGACAGCACCATCGTCTCCGGTAGACACGACTGCTCATGGACCCATGTCAGCAACAACTACGTCTCTTCTCCAAGCCGCGCTCATCAGAGCCACGGCTCAGGCCGAAGCCAATCTTGCTCAATTATCCAAACCCACAACTCCAATTCATATAAATAAAGTCAATACAGAGGTGAGTCTCCCGAGCGAGGATTCCATGAGGCCTGTAACTTCGGTGGTTCAGACTAAGGATCCTGTCAAAAAAGAGCCGATAATCAAAGAACTGAGCATTCAAGTTGTGCAAAGCAAACCTGTTACGAACGTGACTCACAATCCTCTGAGTCAAACTAGCGTGACCGCCACTGTGTCTGTGGTCACGACGATTGTGGAACCTAATTCTTCCAATAAATCAGATGAGGTCGCGGAAAAGCCGGAAGGCGGCTCGAGGAGAGACTTTGTTAAAAATTTCGGCAAACGAATGAAGGGTAAAAAATCCAAGCGTGAAGGAGTCGGCTTTCCGGGCGCGGGACGGCAGAAGTCCAAGTCTGAGAACAGAGCCAGGAAGGCTTTCAGAACCATTTCCTTCATCCTGGGAGCCTTCGTGGCGTGCTGGACGCCGTATCACATCCTGGCGCTGGTGGAGGGGTTCTGCTCCAACCCGCCTTGCTGCAACAGCCACCTTTACATGTTTTCGTATTTCCTGTGCTATGCCAACAGTCCTATCAACCCATTTTGCTACGCGCTTGCTAATCAGCAATTCAAAAAGACTTTTACTAGAATACTCAAAGGTGACTTCCACATGACGTAGTGCAAATTAATACTGAATTAATGTAAAAAGATGCTTCTAATTAAGACACATTAACATAGTTTAGATAGCAAAATGTTACCAGTATTTAGAAATTTTATGCCACTTTTGTAAAAAAAATAACTATTATATACAAATCGCTTTTTACTAGTCATTACTGTCTGCATTGTATTCACAACGGCGATAATAACTTAACAATTACTTTTACAACGCTACGCTCTTACATCATACTTATAGTTTATTGTATTACCAAACTTCATATCGTGTATTAAGAACCATCAACTTTTGTTCTATATTACATTATATAACTGTAGCGAATAAGTCGGTCGTTAAGTTAGTCGGTAAATATTGATAGATTACTTTCAATCGTTTTACTGCTTTACCTGTACAGTAACACAGTTACCAGTATTAAAGCACTACAGTCGCAAACGCATAAGAAAATAATACTCATAGGAATAGACGATAAGTTATGAAGACAATAAAAAATATGTTTATATAAATAAAGTATAAAAAATTATTAATATGATGAGATAGAATTTCCATTGATGATATCGAAGATCTAGAATAATGATAGTTTATGCGTTTATAGTCTAATATGTACGTTACCAATATTCTTATAATGTTAGAATGAGTTTAAATATATATATCATAGTTCATGTATATGATAATAATATTATACAGTGTTTAAAGTGTAGATACAAGTAATAGGAGTTTAGCTTAAATGTTATTTTACGTGACTGATAATGTTTTAAGATCCTCAATATCATTACTACTGACATATCTCTCTCACATAACTTATCACTGAATTTGAACAGAGCTTTGCATTTGAGTCATCTCAATTTAAAGAATTACCAATCAAACATAACAAGTCACATGCAAAATGTGATCAAAATCTATTATTATTTTTATATATTTTAAAATTTGCGTAGGATTTTAAGTGCCTGCTAGAGATGAAATTATTCAACAACAACAAAAAAAAATGCTAAGACCACGCTATTTCGCTAATAACCGCGTGAAGGATATCAAATCAACTCGCCAAAAAAATGAGGATTCATATCAAGTTAATTAAGAGCTGTAATAAAATGTGAAATGCACAATAATCTATTGTCAAAATATAGTCGTATAAGTGCAAACATCCCTGTACAAATTGTATGTTCATTTCTCCATTACTCTGTATCGGTTAGTCTCTCTCGACATTTTGTCGTTGTTTATTTTGTAAATAGATCAGTAGAGGAGACGAGATGCGAGCTAGCTGCGCATTTACAGGTACGAGCCCACCTGTAAGTCACCAGCCACCTTGTGCATATCGACTCATAAACTACCACATAGCAAATACCTCCCTTATTTTGATATCCATGAGACCTATAATGGCCAAACTGACCAAAATCTTGAGTTGTCTGTATTACTATCACAACTTTCAAAACTATCTTATTAAAATTACCAAGCATTGTTTTCGTTATAGAAATACTTGATTTATTTATGTTATGTATTTAAATGTATTTATCGATATGTGTTAGTTAATACTCGATCTTCGCGCGAAGGTATATTAAAAAAAAATTTAATCGAACCCTTTCAGTTATAAATATTAAACAATAGTAGAACTATTACTATTTTTTATTTTGTCTACGAAATTTTTAAATATTCATGTAGGTATTTACAATTTTTACTAATTCTAACTTTTTTAAAGCGATATAAATAAAATCTTTAATAATATGAGCGTTATTAAAGATTGCTATTCATATGTTTAAAAGCATAATAAACATTGCGCTTTTCTCGAAAGTCTTTCAAATAATTCCTATGCTTTTTGTAAAATCTAAAATCGATCTGTTTCCGTATTTTTTGTAGAATGTGATTATTTTAGTATTTGGTGTGATTGTGGTGAACTTTGACGAACATTTGTTGAATCTCGCATTATTTGTTTTTATTCTTTAATAAATGAAAGAAATATAAACCTGAATTATTATTAAGAATTCGTTTCATTTATAAGTCGACGTGCCCTTTCATCAAAAAATACGTACGAGAACAAAAGAATTTTTCAATCTGCCTCGCCATTATTGGCATTCCCTTCAACAATAAGAGCAACATTATATGCCACATTATTTTCGATATTTTTTTCATCCCTATAATATTATTCATGTGGAGCAAAAATAGAATATTAAAATTAAATACTGATCGAAAACTTTGTGATCTCCAGCCAAAAAACATTTAAATGCCAAGTGTCCATTTTATTTCCATCACCAACGAGGTTTTTGTATTTCTACAGTGAAGCGATAAATAATGCTAAAGGTAAATTAATGTATCCACTAGATATTTACTGCCTTACTAGATGCTGGGATTAAATTATTGATTTTTTTTGTAAATGCGAGAAATTGTATTATATAATAACAAGTATAAATTTGATTCTATAGGTTTTTTCACATTTTTGGTAATGTTCAGTAGAGGTGTCTACTTCTTATACCAAAACAAGTTGAATCCAACATATGAAAAACTTTCAGACTTCGAGGACTTTTGGACTTCAAAGCGGTAACAGTAAAAGAGGTGAGTCCTGAGAATGTGAAAAATCCTTAATTATATTTTAAAAAGTTACTACATTATTTATTAAATAACTTTTGTTTTATCAATATTGGAATATTATTAAGAAATAAAATTGTGTTAATGAACATGTCGAAATAATTAATCATATTGTATGTCATCAAGTATAAAGGCTAAAGCAAAAAACTTTTTTTTGGGAGTATTTCACCGTTCAAGGGTTTTTTCAGACTAGGAAAAAAAAGATTTTCATAGACTGTGTTTACTTTAAAATATAATAAAAATTAATTGAATAAAACTTATCATTTTATGATTGTAAAACTAGATGCTAGTTTCAATATTTATGTGCTTTTTATATGCCGTAATAGGTTTTTTATATATATAAAAAAAGCCTGTCGTGAATAGTAAAATTACTATAATAGTTTAGATTGGTAGTATTTCGTCCATTTATGTATAAAAATGCTAAATTCTAATAAGTGTGCAAATAATAACAAAATTATACGAACCATAAAATGTCACTTTACCCGTAAACTTGCTAGAAAAATAACAAACTCGGGTATTAATTAAATTATTAATTCAGAGTTTAAAATGTAAGATAAACAAAAATAAATTAGCTGGTAAACACGAGACTGGGAATCACTTTCCGTCCTTTCAGTAAATAATTTTAACGGATCCTCTGAGAGCTCTAGCGAGATCACCAGACGTCGGAAAATCGGAAGAGAAAAATGTTCAAATGATTTTTACTGTGGAAAATCAAGCATTGTGTTACATCGAAAATATCCGCTAAAATAAAAGGAAACACCGATATCAAAGAGGGAAATGTGCTTTTTATGATTTCTCAAAGAAATAATAATAATCATTTTTGCAATGGAATACCGAAATGTGCTTTTAAGGAAAATAAACTGAAAACCTTTTTACGCTGTTGGAAAAGCATTCACTGAAAAAAAATTGATCATTATAAAAATACACTTTTTTATTTAGAGCTTTAGAAAAACTCAGCCGTAGAATGGGCGAGGTTTTTAGTAGGCTTTACTAAAAACAACAAATTATCTTAATTCTGTGTTATTATTTATTTGCTCATGTGCCGATACAATTATAATAAATATTTTATATATTTATAAATATAATGCATAGTGCCAAAATCAATTCGTCTGCTTTATTGTCTTTCTCGCTTCGGCAACTTGTATGAGGTTTGCAGTATTCAGTTCCCAGTACTTTTTCGGACACTTGCAGAGTATGAAATAAAACACTTCCAAAAGGCTCAAGAAACTGCACCCCAGAAAAAGGTTGAACATCCCACCGAACGAAGCTGAAAGCTCAAAGCAAATATATCAACAGTCCCAAAAATCATAATCCATAATAAATGAAGGAGATGATTATGTAGGAGAATAAAAAATAAGACAAGTATCAATATACTTGTTAACCAATGTTCTCACCGTTAAACTTTACAAAATATATTTTCAATCACATAAAGCACTTACATATCAAATCAATCCACGTGGTAATGACGGCTCGCTTAATCACGGTAGCTACTTGGTTTTCATTGTACACGTGGAGAACTGTCTGGTTCTCTGACAGCTTATTACTACACAAATAATAAGATATTATTTACGACATATAAGTAATATATACATTTACACATACACTTGCCATGAAGGTGTTAAAGGCATAACTTACTAGAAAGGATCCATGTTGTATTTGATTGATTCAAGACTAACGGTATGGACCTCTAGATTAGTAATATTTTCGTTGCATTGTTCCTCGCAATGGCATTTCTTGCCGCCTTCTGCGCTTCGGACGTGTTCTATAACAGAATATATATACATTTATACATATATTTATATATAGATATATTTTATAAATATATGTACTAACTGAAGTGTTGCTGCAGGCAGGGAATCTGGGTAGGCTTGCAAATGAGGTTATCGTCACTTCCAGGGTACATGAAGGGTAAACATCCGCACCTTTCTATGCTCGCCATAATTTCACACTCGATTATGCAATCTGACTTGTGGTATGTAGCAAAATATCTGGAAACGGCGTTAATGTTAGAATATGCCTCATTTTCTTTAAAATGAAAATTTCAAATGTATATAGTAAACTGAACTTGCCGGAAGAGTCAATGAGCGAGGTGAAATAAAATGATATTTGAGTAACACCGTAAAGAGCGCCAGATATCTGAGTTGATAATAATATTAAGAAGTAAAGTTTTCTTTCTTTGCGCATTATAAGCATGACTTTCATATATGATGTGGTAAACCCATGTCTTTTAAAGAAAGAGAACTCCTGACGATGGTACAAAATAATCATTTGTTGGCCATTATACCTCCCACCTCTTTGGCTATTTATATTTGTTAAAGCAACCATTAAAAATATTTTTGGGACTTTGAAACCGTTATGGGGCTGTAATAAAGCTATAATGAAAATCATAATGTGCGTATTTAAAACAGATGTACAAATTTTTTGCTAGAATAATATTTTTATTATATAGTCTATTCACATTTTTCCTTCAAGCATTTATGTTGTATAAAATTCATGAATACTTCTTATTACCATATTTATCCCAAAAAATACGTACATTCATTACGTGATTACAATTTTTGCTCAGTTGAAATAGCATGCTCTTGTCTCATGAGTCTCAATAAGCTGTAGAAATGGGATCTCAAACCGTATTTGTATCGCAAAAAAAATCGTTTTATGAGTGACATGAAAAACATATATTATCAAAGTACATAGCTACAATATTTCCTGAAGTAAAATTAATGACGTCTGCTCGAAGTTTTATGTGCTAGTATTTGTGAATAAATTTAATATGGAATGATTTCGCTAGTCGAAAAAGGATTTGACACTTTTAAAAAGGTCCATCTGTAAAAAAGAGTTTCGCTTCTGAAAAAAACTTTCGGATTAAAGCTACCGAAGTTACGATTCCTTTGACGGCCGAAGGCACTCCGCCGGGAGGCTTTCAATTTATTTTCCATGTGACAAATGTTCCGAGAAGCTTTGAACTAATTTCTTGTACCGAGTCGATCGTTGGACTTGTGGGCCGATTACTGCTTCACTAATCAATCACCCCCTTAGCAGTCCATAGCTGTAAAACAATATTAATCTTGATTTTATGTCAATAACATGGCTGAAAAAATATATGGCTTACGGTTATTAACTGTCAATTTGTTAGTTGGTTGGCTTGTTAATATCAGGTAAAAAAATGTATCATCAAGCGTCGATAATATAAAATTTTATAGGTAAAAAAATACAGTGTTAACTGACACCAAATTGCTTTCAGTCAAGTATATAATCAACAATCAAAATATACGCGAATGTAATGTTTCATATGACTAATTTAGTTGAATAAATATTAAAAAAATATAAAAAATACCAAGTGTTACTTTTGTGTATAAAAACCTGTCAAATAAATTAACATAAACAAAAAAAAAACGTATTGAAAACCGGTCCATCACAATTTGTACTGTATAATCTAATTAAAGCGGAAAATCAAAACTCCTTCCACCTATTAGATATTCGGAACATTAAGAATGCATTTACAAAATTTACTGAATTTATTCCGCAAACAGATCCTGATAGAATGTATTATTCATAATTTATCTTTGAAATTCAGGCTGCAAAGTTAATTCACCATTCGCTTATTGCTTTATTTCCTCAAAGGAGACTTCCCTTCTCGCGGCTGCGGGCGGGCAGGTAGGCCGGCTAATGTTATCATCAATCAAACTTCAGTATGGTTTTTAATAAAATGCTTAAAATATTGTCGAGTCTCTCACAAACGAGATGTAAAGTCGATAAATCACTTTCCCGGTCCTCTTACATAATACCTTGTAAAAGTTGCAAAGGAACGTACGTAATCACTTGCTATACTTCCAACATCACAAGAGCACGTTTGAACACCATATATATAAATATATATATATGCATAAATTATTTGTATTATTAAATTTATAATCTAAGCTCGTTACTATTTTTTAACTACTTAACGTAATCCATTACAAATGTTACAAAAGCGATTGTGCGTAATCACTATCAATACATTTTACATAGTAAGCATATAATCTCATCATTTATTTAAATATAAAACGGAGTGGCGAATCTTATCATGCAGTATTTTTTTGTCAAATTTCTTTTAGATTGTATATTACATATATGCAATATCTGAACATCTTTGATAAAAATATTAAAGTAACGGTGATGGTTGAGCTTGTTACTTACTTTAGGTGATTCTCATTTGTGAAGAGGCAGAGGCGATCTTCGGGGTCCAAGTCCATGATCTGGGGGCTGCTGATGAGCTTCATGGGGGTCAAGGCCATGTGGATCTCGCTCCTCAGCGGCATCACGATCTCCTTTGTGAATCTACCCGCAAAGGACTGGCTTTGGTGGATCAGAATCTAAGGAACAAATATGACAAGACAGTGAACATGATTACATTTACTCCATTATGAGCCATTTATGCCAACAAGCGATTATTATGGAGGCTAAGAAGTACCTGCTTAATTGTCTGTCTTACTACGAATTTACGCAAAAAGCATATTGATCTTTATTTCTACATTATTGGTAAACTAACTTTACGCAAACTTTTGGTGCAGAGTTGGTGCGCCTCTTCCAACTTATTTCTGTCAAATATTTTAAGTAATAACACCAATTAATATATATCAAGTCTTAATAAACTGTATAAGGAAACCGATGTTGTTTGAAATATTTTAATAACAGTTTCTACTCACCTTGAATGAATCCATTTGGTGATACACCTGCTTATTGTAGTCCCCCAGGGTGTCAATTATCACGCTCAATCCCATTGTTGATCCGTAATATTGAGAGACAGTTTGGTTGAAATCAAGACTGAAAAAATACTATAATGATATTTAATCATACAAAATAATATAATACCTATCCAAAACAGCTCATAATCATACAAGTATTCGAGATCGCTAAGAGCTATACAGTGTTTATGTCATTAACAGCTTTGTTGATTTTTTTTTTCTTTTCAACAAGGGGTTTGGTATTTCAAATGGTTGAATACAAAATATTTTCCCAGATAATTGAGTGTGGAAATATATTTTAAGTGGTTTTTATTTTGCTTACCCTTTGAAATCGGTGACAAAATTGAATGAACAGCAGAGTCCTTCCTTGGTCTTGGACATCTTGAAGATTTTCGAGCAAGCAACTTCCACGCCCTCCCAGCGGCAGCGCGCCAGGATGGCCGAGCACTTGGGCGCCAGCTGCACCATGATATCCTGGGGATTCATGCTGTTCAGCTCAAACAGCGTATCCAGCAGGCCCAGGTCCTCCGTGTCTGCGAACAGTGGGAACACGTACCCGAGCAGCTTCGGTATGATCTCTATAACCTCTTCCTCCGTCACGTTCAACGGTAGTTCACTGTTATCAAATACACCACATTTAAGGTCACTCCATTATAGATATAATCAACAATTTAAAAAAATCATTTTATCACAAAAATGCATTGCTATTTTAACCCTTAACTGCATATAATGACAGATCGGTAACAAACCATAAAACCTTTTTTTTATAGCCCATAAAAACTTATAGGATCAACCGTTTATGTTGGACCTGTCTAACTAATTTAAATCAACTTTTTACCACTAACAGTTCTAGAATAGACACAAACCGTATTAGAAAATGACATTCGCCAACTTTTGGCAAATGAGCGAAAACGTGATTTAAGTATAAGCTATTGTAACACATTATTGGAAATCTTTTTTCTACTTCAAAAATATATTTTAAATTTCAAAGTAAGTAATTTTCATAATCAATTAAAATTATTTAGTTTTTTTTTTTACTCAGTTTTTTCCTATAAAACATATGAAAAATATACAAAATATTTTTTTCATTATTTTTCCTTAAATAAACACATAATTCCCTAACTCCTCAATTTTTTTCACGGAAAAATAAATAATCATGCAGTTAAGGGTTAAAGCGCTTAAAATTTTTTTTTTATGTTAAACATGCTAATAGAAATAACAGGTAGAAAGGTCTGTTACATGTTTGGAATAAGGTTTCTAAGCGTTATTCACTTTTTCTTGACGATTCTATGAACCAAATTTGTCGTGAACATAAACTGAGTTCGCAAAATATTCGAAATATTATCAGCAAGTGAGAATTAATAACTTGAATATTGGATTCAAAACAAGCCGGTATGGGTGAATATACAGATTGAATAAATTATTCAAAATACTTCTAGTTACAATTTCTCGGCTAATTTCTTGACATTGGTCTTCGTGAACTTCCTGGGGGCGCAGATGGTCACGGCGGGGAAGGCGAACTCGACGACGGCCTCGAACTGGGTCTCGTAAACCGTCCTCGTGGGGTTGTTCTTGTACCTTGCATACAGGGTGTGGACCAGCACCCCCGACACCACTGCCGATATCATCGCCAGCACAGCCCACGTCCATCTTAAACACAACCCACCCCCTTAAAGGTCTAAGTCCCATACTCGAGTTTTTTTGATCATTTTCTGGTCCGTTTTGCGAAAAATCGACTGCGCCAATCAAAAAAATTTTAATGCAAAAAATTTGATACATTCCTTCTTCCAAACAGAGTATTTTTTATTTCTTGTAAATTTACTTTTAATATGATAAATATGTGTTTTTCCGATTGAAGTGTAGGAATTCGAAGATTCGTCATGTCCCTGTTCTAAGAGTCCTAAACATTTAAAAGTCTTTTTGAATTAAAAGATTAAATATAAGCTCTGTGCGATTTATTATTTTAAAAATAAAAAATAAAAAATCTTAAACAAATTTTTATTCACTCAGGTTCAACTCTCGACGCCTGAAAAAAACTTCACTAACATGGATTTAAGTAGATCAACTTACTTGTCAATTGGTCTCGTACAGTTAATATATTTAATGCCATGAATCGAACTCTCCGTGGTAAACTCTTTCCATGTAGATACAATAGCCGTTAGCACTGGAGATCGCTTTATATAAGAAGACGTCATTTTTACATCGCGAGTTGCTTACAACTGAATACTTGTAATCATTCGACCGGAAACTAGTAACCATATCCGCTCCAAATATAAAAAAAATCAATGTTTCCGGTCCCATTATTTACTGGAAGCTTTCAAGTTTTTCTATTTTTTCAATATTGCACAGTAGAAATAAAAATTATTGCAATATATATTTCGTTTATATGCACAGTTTTATAAATTAAACTAGTCTGTCGTGAATAAAAAACTAGAATTTAGTGTATGCTTTTTTAATGTGATATATTTTTCTATAATTGTTTTCAGTTCATTACAAAATAAAACCTTTTATTATTACCTTTTTTCTCCGTTTAGCGGATGGATTTATACCGGAACGTTTAAAGTATCCTCAATTAATCTTATAGAATAAACAACTGACCGATCAGGAAAAAAAACACTTGTATTGTGTCGAGTGGTACCACTATGGACAGAACTAGAGAGCTAGTATTACTTAATGATATACTAGAGACTATATTTTAAAGGTTTACTAGGATTCTCTTGTATACAACAAGATAAATACCGGAAACGTACTAAGCCTAGCACAACAACAATTTCCTGTAATTGCTTCGAATTGTATATTTATCTGCCATTTTATTTGTGGGAATCTTTTTGTATGAAACTGCGAGCCACTGCTTCTCATAATGTTAATATTTCAATGTTGAAATGTTTAAAATATTTATAATAAAAATAAGCTCCCAAAAAGAGGCGACCGGGACGTGTTTGACATTTACATTTAGGTATCATATTATTTATCCGAACCTTCGTTCCTGGAAATTAGAAACAAGGCAACGTACAGACCTGAAAGACCCGTACATATTTTTTACATCATCGTGTAGTTGTAGACTCTTCTTTCAACTTATCAAACCTTGGATGTCTACTGCTTGTATAACAAAAACACCATGGAATCACTTTATGATTTTCATTTCATATTATAGTATATTTTGTATGCGAAGTCACAACAATGGCGAAACGGTGGATCATCATTTGAAGAACATCAGAGCTTGGATACCTCCCGCTTGTATAGAAAACGTTAAAAAATAATATACGTATACAATCTCCATTACATAAAAAAGTTTTAATGTCCCGAATTCCTTTAAAAATTTTGTATTGTGAAAGATGCTCGCCCGAGAGAGATACAGAAATAAATTAAATTTACCCATTCAAATAATCTCGCGTGTATTCAGACTTTAATAAATCCAACCTGCTCAGGATATAAAATTTGTCGACGGCCGCCCAAAGGAACCTCAAGATTAGAAACTTTTTTTAGCTTCAATCGAGACTGAGACATTCGTATCTCAAAGCCGCGCCTTATTTACTCGGATTGCACTTAGTGCTGAGCCAAGCGAAAAATAGCAGTCAATGAAGCTGCTACGCTAGACGTAAAGCACCCTGCTAAAATGTTTTTTTAAAGAAATGACAAGTTGAAGGCTTATTACAAGAATAATCAACTTCTTCTCTATATATAAAAAAATCTGTAAATCAGTTTATATATTTGTATTTATGTACGACAAACCGAGCTTATAGAAGTTTTTCAATTTCAAAGTAAAGTCTATTAAACATAACATGTGTGGATCGGCTACTTAAATATTGTGTAAAAAATACACTTGCAAAGCTAAAAAACACAGATTTAGTATCAGATTTTCAATCAAATAAATGATCATCTTATGATTATGTAACTACAAGTTTATATTATCATTTATACAATTGTCAAAGATTCAGTTTAGACCCGCTGCTACCTGAACTTCCGCAAAGCAAAAAAACTGATGAAATCCGCTACGTTTGATGGTGTCTTCAATGGAAAAATACGTGATAAAACCATGGTTGAAAATACAAGCGCTTACAATATGCCTGAACATAATTTAAGGATTCAAAAGAAAGGGACACGATATGTACTTAAATTTGTAGTAGTCGAAATCTGTCAGAGATGATCTACAAGTTTTGTGTTTATCAACTGACTTATGATTGGAAGATCATAATTATATCTGCTTCGTTCCAGCGGTTAAGAATGGCTGTTACTTTTGTGTATCAAAAACGAATGTAGCTGCTACGGTTTTTTATTCAAACCTCCCATCCCTGATTGCACTCGGTTAAAAAATCCCAAAGAGGCGATGCTTTATTGCGAGGAAGCCAAACCTTTAGAAGAAAGTTGTTTTGTGGTTTCGCTTATTTAACTTGTTGGAATGTTTAAAGTAATTTTTGTGGGGGTATTTTTCTGATGATGCTTATCTTGCAGACTCCCCCTGCGGTGTTTCTTTGTATAGTATATGCATGTACTTCCGATTTGTATAATACAAGCTCACCCTGAGAGCCAAGGGTTATTGTTTCCGTTCAAGATGTTGAAATCATTAATAAACTTATTGAATAATAATGTGCACATTATTTTTTTGGATTGAATTCTGGAAACGTTTTTTCAGGAATGAACTTCAGTCGTAATCACCTCAACGAGAAATTATCCTGTTCTTATATGATGTCGTAATTATGAACCCCTAGTAATGCCATTTTTCCTACGATTGAATAAGGGTTGTAGTCCGAAGTATAATACTTGTGGCATATTTACCCCAACGATTATTATCCTATCCTAATAAGATGACGTAATCACGAAGCGCAAGTAATGGCACGCTTCGGTTATATCGACGCTGGCTGCGCTGGCGGAAACAATAAGATTACCGGAAACAACGACGTACTGAAGTATAAATTTCTATTGATAGATAAACTGGTTAGCGTAACCCGTTTTACCGCGTGTCATCAAACGACAGATAAGCATCTTGGTAGGTAACAGACAAGTTACGTAACGTACATCAGGTAATGGCTTACCTTATCTAGATGACTTGCTAATACGTGATCAGATAATTTTACAGATTACTCAATTATTCGAAACTTCTACGGATGGGTCTCGAAGACCGTTATCAACAATATTTTCTTCAATCTGCTATTGAGGATAAAATCATGTTTCTGTGAGTCTTATACTCAATATCACCTTCGACTTATAAAGATTTTTTTTTAATTTTATATGCTACAGTTTATTTCATAACCTTGTGTTAACATAATTGAATAAAAAATACAGATCTATTAAATATTTAAAAACAACGTTATGTCATGTTCATGGTGAATCTTCTTGTATCGATAAAAAGAAAGTAACTCAATAAATTTCACTAAGTATTTGAAAACATTTTTATGTAGACATGCTAAAAAATCTTTTTGTTCTCAAACTTATTCTTATTATCCGTCATTACAAGCACCTGTCCTGGCTTGATACGAAAGAACTCACAATTTTGATAAATACTTTACAAGAACTTCTTGCTCCCAAAAACGTTGATTATAAGTTATAAAAAAGAATTGTGAGTATTGATATATGAGTAACAGGAAAATACGAAGTTGTCAAAAACCTGGAGATATTTAAAAACGATATCTGTTTTTCAATGAGTTATTTGAAGTTTTCTGTCTTCCGACGTTTCAGGACTAATTTCAGGAATCAAAAATTCCGGAACATACAAATCAATAACAAAAATCATTGAATAACAACGGCTCCTAAAACCTGTGAATATACGACATTTGTTTTAATGAAAATTTAATATAGTTTTTTTCAAAAGAATAATACAGATTACTTGTTCTGCAAAAATATACTTATAATATTTAATAAAATAGTTAAATTAATACTAAATTACTGTAAGAAGAGTAACTATCAATCAGTGTAATTAAATTCGAATTTATTACTTATATTAATGAAGTTAAATATTATAATATAAAGGCATAACATATTATGACGCAATGGACGTGAAAAGGCCTGGGGTGTTCGTTAATTTCTGAACGATTATTTTACAAATGCCAACAGTCGTGTGCGTCGATATATAATTCATTATTATCATATTTCAATTTGCTTAGTTCTCTGCGTTAAATTTAATGATCATATCCATGTTTAAAACAGTGGATTGATGAACGGCGTGTGTAGATGGATTTATTATGTATTCCGCCCGCGGGTAGGCCGAGCACGATGCGAAGGCTGTGTACTTTAATTAACACCGCTCCAAAGGTGAATACCGAGAATCCCCCTCAACACGAGATTAGTATAATATTTTGATTGTAAATACGTATGACTGAAACTTAATTGGTAACACAAAAGAGATAATAATACTACTTCGTATCTCCAAGCTACTGTGTTATTAATTCAAATAATCAAATAAAATATGATAATAACGATAGATATAAAACTTTATATATGAAATACCCATGGCAAGTAGTTTATAAAAGCAATAGAGCAGTGCGTGCACGAAAGCTTAAAAAATTAAAAATACATTTTTTTTACATACATGTGTGTGTGTATGTTTCATTTTTTGGTTCTCTATAGAATATCTTAAAAGATACAACGCTGATTTTTTGCACGTAAGTTCAGTAAGATTTTCCGCAGCTATGCGCCGAATTTCAAGACGATAGGATAATATTTTCATTCATAAACTAATTGAATTTAACTATAAAATATGCTTCAGCGAGTTTCAATATGTACGAATTATATGAATTTCGCGAGAATTTCAAATTTGGAACTTAAAAATAAAACAAATTTTGATGCTTCGTAGAATTTTCCAGTTTATGTCAGCTTGACATTTGAAGTACCAATTTTATTTTTTTATCGAAATTTCGTGAGAAATTATTTATCACATCATTAATTACACAAAATGTCTACGCACAGCAAACGTAATTCAAAAAGAATTGCTCAATTGAACGTGATAAAGACTGCATCAAATAAAGATGCAGTGAAAGTGATGCGTTGCTTGTGACACGAAATGTGACAGAAATGTCAAGCAATGAATTGGAAAGAAAAAAAGGAACAAGACAGTCCTATAATTTAAAAAAATGGTATGTACCACTCATTTGTGATGAATATTTCCTAGAATAGCTTTGCTTTCGAAATTAATATCCAGTTATTCAAAACATATGTGTTCAAAATGAAATCAAGTATTCATCTAATCGTTCATCGAATACGTCATTCTAGTAATAAAAATAATTAGCATGTTGATTCACAATGCAAACAAAAAATAACAAAATCTCCCCACGCCCTTTGAAATATCATTTTCTGTAATGATTATTACTACGAAAATCAAAATATACGCAGACGAACAATTCAGTGTGGGTAGATTTTTTTAAGCCTTGTATTATAATTTGCTTAATAAATAATTCTCCCCTGACACTGAACGCGATCAAGTAATATTAATTTACGTAGAGTTTTCTCATATTCTGTTGGATAAAATCAAACGTTCTCCCCGTACACGATTGAGGGATAAAGTGTCGGATGCCGGTCGATGTATTGATTGCTTGTCGGTGACGCGATACTTGCGATACTTGCTACATCCGGCGAGGGGCACGAGTGTCGTGGGAAAGGTCGGCACTTCCGGTCCGACAAACGCAAACTTCCGGCTCCCCCCCTCCCCTCCCCTCCCCTCCCCGCCCTGCCGAGCGCCGGAAATCTGTACACGCTTCAAATATCAAATTAATATTTTGTACATATTAAAATCACAAAGGATATTTTTTTTGTATAAAAATAATATTGAACCAATGATGCAGATAACTGAAATTGTATTTTTATTGAAGGGTTGAAAAAATAAATCTCGTATGAAAATGTAAATAATTTTGTGGATATATTGAAGAGGTACTTATAATATATTTTTTATTATACCTACTTACATATATTGCCGACTACAGCTTACTGAAACCAAGCTAAGGAAAAACTAAGCATCAATTAACTTCTATTTTTAACATTTATTGTAATTTATTATACGGTTATTTTATTAATAAATATTTGCTGTTTACAATTTCCAAGGTTTATATTTTTTAATAGAGAAATTGATGCTTTGTAATCTTATATTCGTGAATATTCTTGATGTTTATACTTACAACTGTACTACCGTAAATTAAAATTAAAATGTGCATAAATATAAATAATAATAATTTTGTGGGTATTTTGGAGAGGTACTTATAATATATTTTTTATTATACCTACTTACATATATTGGGCTCCTGCCGACTACATACTTTTACAGCTTTTTCAGTAATACTGAAACCAAGCTAAAGAAAAACTAAGCATCAATAAGTCTAAACTAACTGCCATTTTTAACATTTATTGAAATTTATTATACTGGTTATTTTATTAATAAATATTTGCTGTTAACGATTTTCAAGGTTTATATTTTTTAATAGAGAAATTGATGCTTTGAGATCATACATTCGTGAACATTCTTGATGTTTATACTTACAACTGTACTACCGTAAATAAATTTAAATGTGTACCTAAGACTTTATTGTATGAGATTTACTATGTATTAATTAATAAATAATGTTAACATAAAAGAAAATGGACTTCGTGTTTATTTGTAATTCATACAAGTGATAGACCTTCCAAAAAATATTAAATTAATAGAGAAAACATATCCAATGAAAGCCGTTTGTAGTAAATTTCCTTTTGAAAAAACTTTGTTTCATAAAGTTAGTATTCAATGAGTGCGAAGCGTGCCAGAGAAATCAATTATGTAAACTCTTCGAAACACAATTGATGGTAGGGATGATAATATAAACACAACATCAAACACAATTTTCAAAGTCTGAAATGATGAATAAATAAAATAAATAATCCAGTCATAAATATATATTTAAGTAATAACACAATATTATCATTGCACGGGTGATATCTGTTTTCAATATAAATGCTATACAATGCGATTCTCAATTTTTTACTCACACTTATGTGCGTGACAAATATTTTATTTGAAAACAAACCGCAAACAATTTGTAGCTTAATTAAATAATAATTACTAAGACATCAAAAATGTTAAAACTACAAAAGCGTCACTTATTCATTTAATATATGAATTACCCTGCAATGATAAAAAATATTACATGTATTTTATGATGTTTAATATTGTTTATGTTACTATGTGAAGTATTACTAAAGTACAAAATATCTAGTAAATCTGTAAATATTTATAAAATTATAGGTTATTATGCAAAGTTGGTCAACATACTATGTACACATAAAATATGGTAACATAGTTTAGATTCACTTATTTATTGAATAATTGTTATGATAAATATGATTAGACTAAAAATTTTATGGTATATAAATCACATTACAATATGGCAAGTAATAAACATATATATATCAATTTAATAATGTCTATTTTGTAATATAAAAATTATATATTTCCTACAAGAGAGTTAGTGTGCCCAAGACGTAGACTTTTTCAAAGTTTTTATGTAGGAATTAGTGTAATAAATATAATCAGTACTAAATCTTTAATCAGATAGTAAATTACCAATGTATATTAACATCTTTGTAATCATATAATCAAAATAATTCACCTTACTCTATAAAAATATTCACCTTGTGAATTAACATTACATATTCTAACATATAATGTGGTAAGTAAACTCTATTTGAAATAGATAATATGTAGGTACTCAACGTTCAGTTCAATAAAGACATAACAAATTATACACCATTTAAAATGTGACTAGGTGTTCAATTATTTTTGGTAGCACTTCCAGATTTTTCGGGAACGTAGAACATAGAATCGATAAAATGCCTTGTAATATCACCAACCAGAGAGCGATCGGAAATACTCTGAGCCACTCCATATATGGCCATCTGCAAATAAAAATTAATGATTACGTAAAATCTAAAGAATTTATTTAAAATATCTTAATGCAATAGATAAAACATACTTTTCCCTGGACTGGTTTCTTGGGATCTTTCATCAGTTCAGCGACCTCTCTTTTAACATCTTCGATAAACATTTCAGCAACACCAGGTTTGGTGTGAAGTAATGTGACGCATAAATGTATGCTAAAAACAAAATAAACATGGATTATTAAATCCGTCAGATAAATTTAAAAAAAAATTGTTGATCTTTCGAGCACTGTCACAAGTAATATCTTCATATTCCATTGCTATGTTTTTTAAGTCGATAGTAAAAGACTTAGTATTTTATAAAACATTATATAAAAATGGGACATTTGGGTCAATAAAAATAGTTACACAATTCATCAGTTGTGAAAATAAATAATTGGATTAATTTAGAATTTAATTGTAATCATTTCCAACACTACCAGCATCATAACGCTGTTGCTAGATGCTGGGTCGCCAGCCTAATCCATCACCTCACAAATCATATAAACTGCAACATACCCAGAAGGAAACTGCAGCGCATTCAAACTCCAGCCATACTTATGAAGTGCTGAAGAGAGTCGGTAAATATCAAACGTATTAGAACCAATTGCAATAACAGATGTTGCCGGTTTTCCAAACACAAATATTTCAGGAATTTGACGCAATCTGTAATAAAACACAAAACCATTAATAAATTTCATACTTGAAGTACTTACATAAATATACTATTTAATAAAGTTTATTTAAAAAATTATTTACTAAGCCTGAGTTTTGTTTAAATGTTGTCATGTCACGTTAAAATATATTTTCAGTCAATCAATTTTAAATTGATGAGTAATTATGGGTTTTTTTCACAATGGGTGTTGTAAATATTCAGTCTCACTTTTTTCTAATTGACTACGACAATAATTTACAAGTGCCAGATTAAAATGTTAATGAAATGAAATCAAACACATTCTAACTTACTCGCTTTCAATTGATCTAGCAGTCCTAATGATACGCCCGGTGTGTGCAACGTAGCAATCCATTCCAAAATATCGCATTGTCGCCCAACATGCTGCAATCACACCTCCAGCTCGGGAGCCTGAAATTATAAATATGAGAAGTTGCCTTAATACAAGTGTATTGGAGATCAGCTGACTTGTTCCAGAATACTGGACCGTGAGTCAGGTTTAAGTTGACTAAAAAACTGTTATTGAATTGTTACCATTTACTGTAGGCGATCCATATACACCTCCCGGCCATTCAGTGGTAACGGTGTACTGATAATGGCGGTAACTCGACTCTCTGTACAGCACTACAGAAGATCCTTTTGGAGCAAAGCCATACTATAATAAAAACACAAATTAAGTTAATGAAATATCGAAATTTCTATTAATCTCTAATAGTCTATTTTGTTACTTATACAAATTAAATATAAAAAATGCGGTAATGCAAGAAGATCTCAAGCTTATTACGTCAATTAAAAAGAGCAAATGTTCTCTTTGTGTTTTTAAAAACCAATTTCGGACTAACTCAAAATTTTTGGTTTATTTACGCAATTACAAAATAAGATTTATATAATTCCACATTACCTTGTGCGTATCTGCTGATATGCTGGTGACTCCTTTCAAACGGAAATCAAATTGAGGAAGTTTATATCCAGCTGCCGGCATAAAGGCTATCAGAAATCCCCCCAGGCAGGCGTCCACGTGCACAGGCACATTGTACTTCTCTCCTACTGCAGCAATGGCCTCAATATCGTCCATTGTTCCATAGGGAAAGTTGGGTGCAGATCCAACCAACTAAAATTATAACAAGTTTAGTTATAACACCAAAATATTTGTGATAAAATTAATTAATGAATTATCCATTTTATCAAATTTCAACCAAATAGAACAGATATATTGTGGCTTTACAGTATACAAAATCATTTTACTCACTGTCAAGCCTGTAATTACTAATTGAAATTTATGCTGCTCTTGTTTTATAAAATTATTAAATATTTGTATAATTTTATTATCACAACCTTACCATGCATGTGCGAGAGGAGATGGCCCTCTTCATAGCCTTGACATCTGCCTTATAACTCTCAGGGTCTACAGGAATCACTCTAACAATAATACCAAGGTACTGAGCAGCCTTATCAAAAGCAGAATGAGCAGTAGTGGGAACCACCATTTCAGGTCTACTGATTCCATTAGCATATGCCCTATCTCGATATGCCTTACATGCCATTAAAATAGATTCAGTGCCTCCAGTCGTCATCTAAAACATAAATCACAATCAAAGTAAAAAATACAACTAATCATTTGTTTTTCGTAGCATTGTAGATCATACTGCAATTGAATAGTTGCAATAGTCATAGGAAAGTTTCATTACCGTTCCACAGGCGTCTGGACCGCCATTAAACAAATTGGCAGCCATTTTGACCACTTCAGATTCCATTTTATTTACACCAGGAAAAACATCTGCGTGTAGTGGATTAGTATATGAAGCAAGTCCGTATGCCTCGGTAGTAATCTGAAGAAGAGTTTCATCAAGGCAATACACAGCACCAGATACTTTTCCTTCTCTCCATTTATAAGAGCCTTCAACGTACAAAATAAATTTCAATGAATATAAACATATATTATATTTAATATAAATTCATTACTTTATTAAATATGTACCTAATTCAAGATGTTGACGAACTTGTCCTAAGACTTCGCTTTTAGTTAGTCCATTTTGCGGAAGCACAGTCACACAATCTACGTCCTCAAAACGCTCTGTGACGCCTTTCTGGAAATCTAACTTAACTTTGTTCATTTCTACATTAATTTTTCTCTGTACTGCAGGAATTTTTCTCATCCATTTATAAAATAGTTTTCGTGTTTTCTTGGATACGCCTGAAATCAAATATCTGTTTGTAAATATTGCAAACCAAATGGCAGAAGCATTCTTCCTAACTTATTTTATTTTTTGTGGTTACTTATCTTTCATGACATTTTAAGTAAATCAAAACATGTTGGTTTATTCGCACGGGTAAATTTAAGGTAACACAAGTTTGATGCTTTCCAATATATGACAAAAAAATGTGACTCACTGTCTCCTTCAAAGAGGCCTTCCCATAACAGCATTGACAATAAAACAGATGATGCTGTAATGGAAGCAATTTCCCATGGCTCCCTATTAATAAAAATCCCATTGACAGATTGCCGTAGCAATCTTAGAGCATCAGATAGAGAATCCATATTAAATAAATATATTTCCCTAGAACAAAAAATCTTTTTTTAGATATAAATAATAAAAAATATGTAAACAATCATAACTATCCACATTAATGAAACATTTTATATGTCATCACCTCAGTTTGGCAAAAAAAAATGTGATTTACAATTAATTTATTCTCTTAGTACCAATGCTTTCTGTCAAATCCTAGTCCAAAAATATAGCTGCCTTATCAGTGAGACTGTGATACTAAGATAACAAATTATCATCAATTAATCAATGTCACTTTTGTATCTAATTTGTAATCCAAAAATAAAACATTTTTTTAAAAAATGATATATTATTAGTGTAAAGCCGTATATCAGAAATCTAAATCCAAATAACTAATCAATACTTGCAAAAATTCCATCACATAAAAACAAATAGGATGGGTATTGAAATTTATGAAAATTTAAATTATTTACCAATCAAATAATTAAATTATTTTTTAATTCCGCAAGTATTTAAAGCTCAAAAAAAAAACTGTCATATAAACTTATACACACTTTAATTGATAATGGAGTTAAATGAAAAAAAGGTGGACTTTGAAACATAAAATGGAAAACCACTTTTTTTTCATATGGACTTTTGTTGTATTAAGCATCTATTAGGAATATCGTTTATATATTTTTTTAATATTACAACTAATTAAAACAATGTTTACAATAATACAAAAAGATTACAACATAGAAGCTATTCACATATAGTAATATAATTATTCCTCTGTATCATGATCTTAGTTAACAAAGAAACTGAATAATCAGTTTCACATCAATACTATAAAATATTCAACTGATTCATTTAAATACGACAGCATTTAAATCGCAAATTGTATACGTTTGAAACTACCGACAACAATATGTATTACATAAGAATATTTATAAAATCTGTACCTTCGATATAAAATTAAATTTTAATTCCTCTTGATCATTAAACTAACCGACAAAAGCAAACATAACTTCAAATGCGACTGCACGACCGTACGACAGGACTGCTAACCAAAACCTGTCAGACTACCAGGTGGGGACCTGTCAATGTCACAATCGCTGTTCAGGCTTCATAGACAATAAATTAAATATTTAAATATAAAATAGTTGTAATAATATTATTTATAAAATAAAAATAAATTACAAATTATTTAAATAGTACATAACATTTCGACGCCATTTTTTTAAATATTTTTTTTATATAAAATTAAAAATATATCACTACTGGCAATACTTTTGAGGCGTTGTATGAGCAAAGTAGGCAAAAGTCTACTGCAACGGAATCAGGTGACAAGCCTTGTGACAGTTCTTGTTTTTCTTTTCATCCTCGGGAAAAATCATTAAATAAGAAAAAATGGCTCTTCATTCGGCTGTGAAAGGGAAATTGATAAGTGTCATCGGTGATGAGGTTCGTTTCACAAATAAATAATGATTTAATTATTTTCATTCTATTGAATTTTACAAATCTGTTAATATTTATTTTATATTATTTTTTTCAATAATAATGACTTTTACAGGACACTTGCGTCGGTTTTCTTTTGGGCGGAGTGGGCGAGATCAACAAAAACAGACATCCTAATTTCATGGTAGTTGACAAAAGTAAGTGAATTATCTCCCTAAAACAAATATTTTAGTTCATTCGCTGTTTTCATCTGGTAACAAAAAACAATTTCACCTGACAGACACTGCGGCCAGTGAGATTGAAGATTGCTTCAAGCGTTTTATCAAGAGGGACGATATCGACATCATCCTCATCAACCAGAATGTTGCTGAGCTGATTCGTCATGTGATTGACGGACACACTCAGCCTGTTCCCTCAGTTTTGGAGATTCCTTCGAAGGACCACCCGTACGATGCCAGCAAGGACTCCATCCTTCGCAGGGCCAGGGTATGTTTAAATTTTCATTTGAACTTTATAATTATGTATTTTTTGAATATGCAATATGAGATCAGGATTATCATTCTACATTATTTATAAACCTTGACTTTGTTCAAATCTTCTTGTGTTATCTTATGAATATTGTGCATTTGAAACGAAAATGAAAAAATATACTTAACTGTGTGAAATGTCATCAATGTGGAATTTCTTAGTTTGTTAGCTTAGATAGATGTGTATTATAAAATACACATCTCTTATCATTAAATCATTTGGGAGAATTGTCTTTATATATTGACATAAAAAACAAGATAGAGCAAATTCAAGCAATATTCATAAGTGTCTTTTCATTTACCAGATTAGGCTTACTTCTATATTTTTCAACACATTTATAATTGAGAGTATTGAAATATTTTTTTTACATTATTCTAAAACATTTTTAGTATGGCCTAGGCCCTAAGTAGTGAAACATGATGATCCTTCTAAAATCAGAATAATTCAATATTTATTTCTTCAGAAATATAATGGAATTTAATGTGTGCTTTAAGACAAAATCTTAATAATCAGTCTTGGTGTTTTTTATTTACTAAATATTTCTCTTAAGTTTGACAATTTTATTTCGTATAAATTTCTTTCATTGTATAACCAATTATGATGTGGCTACAAAATGGCAACAATTTATTCTGAACTCTCCTAGTACATATATATGTGTTATGTTGGAATAATAAGTTATATTTTCTCTTTTATAGGGCATGTTCAACCCAGAAGATCTTGTACGTTAATCAAAATGCACATTGGTATTTAAATCACATCACAAGAAAATTGTGTTGCAACACGAGTACACCTTTTGAAAAAATGTTATTACAGTATTAAAACTAAATTAATTCTGTGTAAATACATCTAATGCTTGTTGTGGACTAAAAATTTAATAGTGTTACTATTTTCATGTGTTATTAATTAATAATAATGAGCTAAAATGTATAATATTCATTCCAGACCATAATTGTGAATAATTATGGGAATAGTATGTTTCACTTTACTTTCATGTTAGGGTGAGTTTATGTAGGCGTAGCTGAATCAATGTTATATTCCTGTTCAATGTGTAAATAAATAAAAACAATTTGTTAGTATGAAAATTATTTTAATTCAATAATAAAAGTTAGGTATTCATGCAGCCCTTTCCAATAGAGAATTTCCTTTAGATTTATTTTAATATCAACTCATAGTTTTACAGCCTATCCAATAATGACGTTACAAAGCTAAACCAGGGATACACTAAAAGTAAAAATGGGCTTTTCGAGACAGCCATTACCTCTGGTATAAATCCTTGTGATATTCATATTAGTTAGACGATTAGTAAATATCATAAATTATTGAGTAAACTTAGTGGTTATCTTCCTCGATAATTTTATAATATTTAAAAATGTATAAAAACTAAAGCATAGGTTTTATAGAATGGATTGATATCAATCTTGGCAATAAAACAGGTACTATTGTTTTAGATTTATGGTAAATGACTATTTCATACTGTGAAATCATCCCTACAGATATTCGTTCTTATTAATATAATAAGGAAACTTTATTCATATTAAACTTATTGAAAGACTAGAATTATTTTTAACGAGACAACATAAATTTTAAATTAGTATTACAAAAATAATGTTCTTGATTCTTCAATTTGACAAGTTTTGCCATTCATCTTTAGCGTAACCAGTAGTAATTAGTAATATAAAAATAGTATGCGTTTATTTTATGTTAGTTTTTTTAAATATTAATATACTTCATTAAGATAACAACAACATAATGTAAATATAACTAAAAATTACATAAAGTAATTATTCAAAGGGTAAAGTTTTACATTAAATTTTACAAATAAAATGTACAATAATTTCATTTGCAAAATACGATAAAAATAAAAATATTTAAGCACAGTAAAAATAATTTTCATATAATGATAATTGATTATATCTCGTTCTCAGCACTTGATGAAGATGATTCTACAGAGCTGGGACCAAGCCAATCCCATTTGGAGTAGTGTACGTTGTTGAATTTAATGTACTTGGGAGAGTTCCCAGTTACTCTGCGAACGAACACTCGCCTGTTGTAAAGAGGCTGCAACTGCCTAAAGTTGTCCACAAGCATGGAATCAGAGTTTGCTGACAACTGACGAAACTTTTCCATCTGAAAATAAAATTACGCAATTTAATTAACATTCATACATTTCATTGAATCAATGAATGAATTCATTGTTAATATTAAGATCAATATTTTTTTATGACAATTATTACCTATTGGGTACATAATAAATGTGTGATAATATTTTAAATAGTGCTTTTTATAAACAATAAGAAAGTTGTGTTATATACTATACATATTTTATGTTCAGTGAATAAAACAGCTTGCTCAGATTTTGAACTCAATTCACGCCACTAGTGATAGATATACAAATTAATTTTCCTACAATATAAACACTGCGAGTTTGTATATTATTATCACACTTAAAATGCTGTACTGCATAAGTAAATGAGTACTCTATCTACAAGGCAATCAATTGCCATTGATCGTAATCTAATCACTGACTGAAATGTTATTTTAATAAATCTAACTCTGTATATGCGCTTAGGTCATTGTGAATTAATACATATAAGGTGTTATTGGAACTACACAACGTTGCCTGCTAAGTGAATGTACCTGCCTTACTGATAGAGTAAACAGCCTCAGGTGAGTTGATAACAAATCACGTCAATACTGAGAAAAACAAAAGCCATTGAAACTTTATAGGTCAAGATATTATGCTATTTATAATAGTTTCTCTACTCTACAAATTTTTGGTCTATCGGCAGAAAACAGCATTTTAAAATTATTTCCAATACCAAAGTTTTTAATGATACTTCAGTATTTGTACTGCATTAAGAATCTTCAATGCATCGGCATCAATTTGATGATCAAAGCGACATTCACGCAACTGCTCTACACACTGAAAAGGAGCCACATTAAATTACTTTGTAGCAATATAACTTTATTATTTACCTGGAAAACAGATATTGGTAGATGATCAGGGAACAGAATCCATGTTACAGCTTCTGAACAAGGCGGTGTTGTCAAAGATCCCTTATATGTGTAAAAGCGATCTGTATTAATAGGTAAAAGAGAAGCTAAAGTGAATGTTGTGTTGAGATTCATGCTGGTGTTGAAGTCTTCAACGATCGTCAAATTTTTCACGAGCGGATTGAGCTCCTTTGCTTCATCATCTTGAATCTGAAAAATCAAATGAAAACTCATAAGTTTTTGTTTACTTTGATTGTAATCAGCAATCAACACCTAGATATGTAGCAAATACTATGTATGAATAATTATCCTTGAAATATATAATACGTATAAGTAGTATATGCTGTGCTAAATATTTCATGGTTATAAATATCTTAATGTCAATTTCATATTACTGCATACATATAATTTATAATCATTGGCCATCCGTCTTTATAAATTTGTATCTTGTCACATATGTAAAATTCCAAGGGACATATTTCAATATTTGTATAGATAAACATAAATAATCTGAATATTAAACTTGAAAAGATGGATAAAGACTTTTCCACAATATTTACCAATAATTTTATATGGCAGGGCTTTTATATTTTTTTTAAATACAAATATCGATCTAAATAGACTAAAACTGCTTTAAAACTCTACCATAACCTTACCTTATCTAGCTGCAATAAAATTAGTGCAATAACGAATACTAAGATACGTACTTGTAGGATATTAAATAAAATGAACAGAAAGTAATAAAAATAATTAACTGACGAAAAAATAATTAGTAATATATTCCACCATAATTTGGATTAATGCAGACAGAATCATCAATTAAGTGATGACATATTATCAGCAAAAAGTAAATATATAATATAATTAATTAAATCTTCAAATAAAACTTTTCAATCTACCCATGCATAAATTTTTTTTTTCTGTTTTGTATTCAAAGATATTTCAACTTTTATGAACGTTTATAATTAAGTGTTGGAAAAAATAGCACTAAACTGAAAATTACTTCAACAAACTCTACACAAAGTTAATGTGCGAAAATACTTCTATGATCTAACCAAAGTCAATAACGTTATTGATTCAAAAATCATAACTTTAGTTTTCACTATAACATTGTCGTGGACTAATAATTTAAAATCGCACGCTAAAAGTGAAGCTCGAGCCAACAGTATTGAAAATATCCTTTCTAAATAAATATTTTTCGTTGTTTATAGACGTGTTTAAAAATAGTCTCGATTGCAATATGCTTGCTTTGGTGTATTAATTGTAACTGGAAGTGAGTCACAGACTTTAATTGTTTGCAAAAGTATTTAAATAAATAATGACCGATGTGTACTTTTAGAGATTATTTTAAAACTTCTCATATAAACAGAATGTTTTCACCGCACCAATAATTTACACAAAGCATATGTTTATGTCCTTTCCCACTGCAGTTTATTTTTGCACCGATAAATCTTCTGTTAAAATAATATTGAAATCACCTGGTAAAAGAAAGCCAGCACTGTTAGTCCGTCTTCGTGTAAATTGGCTTCCATTGCCGTTGGGTACTTTGTGTTCCTGTGGATGATATGCATCTCCATGGGATAACGGATGTCGTTAAGAACATGCTCGCTTCCCCTACTGTTTCTGTCTCCCCAGTGAAAGTGCAGACCTTCCAGCTCATATTCGTCCTTCAGCCGTCCTCCAAAGATGTAGGGTAACTTCTCCGAACCACCCTTGGGAACTGATAGACTCACTGAAACAAGAAAAACCTTTTTGAAAACTACCAATTTTCTCATTATCTACATTTAAAAAGTAGAGAGTGGGTATCATTTCTAGACTCATATACACAATAACTAGCTCTTACAATCTGAATTTTATTTAATGCATATGTATTTAATTGGATGCTTAGATCTATTCTCTCATAAATCTGACTTTTAGAAGTGCCACGTATGACGCAATTGATTACGATATTTAACATTGATCTGATTAGATTGTCTCCGACACCTCGTTGAGTTTGATTTTTGCAATTTAATCACCAATGAATGCATCTGGTGAGTTGGTTTTCCCGAAGAAGAGACTTAGTAATTTTTTTCAAAATGCCAACATGTTATCGCTATCACTTACAAACTCATTCCCCGAAACGCCGTCGAACTGACTTTTACTAAACAACTGATAATTTATAATATGCAAATATGCTTGCATACAAATAACATTATTAATACATTTGATCAAAAAAAGTTTACAAAGATTCCACAAGTTATAATAAAAAGAAATAACTGTTTTTTTTTTTTATTTATATCACCTTTATCTACTTTAGTGCAGGCTCGTGTAGATAAAGAAACAAATTAACACCTGTTGGATTCCTGTTAGAGAAGTCAAAAATTATAATTTTTCTATACTGCATGCTTGTTTTTTAATCAAAATATTATTTTTAATTAATTGTATTTAAATAATTCATTTATAATAAATATTTTGACAGGGAGTACTTAGTGAATTTCCTCACATTTATTTATTAATTAAAAGTAATATTTTTGGTGATATTTACATTTTATTCAACATTTCTACAAAATGTGAAAAATCACTCGAAATATTTATTTTTTAATTAAAAATGCAATTAATAATCTTTTACAATTTTCAGGAAATGGTGTCAGAATAAGAAGCATTGGCAGCCCCAAGTAGTGATGACTCCACACCCTTCCATGCAACTACCATGTATTTTTTATGGTCCATAAAAAAAAAACATTATACTTTCATGGCGTATACTAGTTTATTGCTATAGTTTAGTTACATGAGCACTAATTCTATTCATGAACATTATAATAGTTAATCCGGTTTCTTGGGCGTTATGCTTCGAAGTTTCAATTCCCGTGCTGGGAGCAGTGAGTGGTCTCAGAGTGGTACACTCAAATACAGATGAGCAGCAGGAATGGACCCAACCAAATCCTTGAAGATGGTCCCAGCACATAGACCAAAACGTCGGAGTAATATATACCCCAAGCAGCACAACAACCAAAAAACCAGATCACCTCAAAACTACGACTGCCAAAACCTACAAACGTACTTTATAAAACCCCAAGCAATTGGCAAAAAAATATTTGTATATTTGTGTGCATCGTACATAAAAATAAAAATGGACTTTGACGACAATACGGCGCCCAAAATTTGCATCACACAGTTATTTCCGTCTATAATTTAAATATATTTGCGACGACTGGGTGATAAAAGCATTTATCAAAACACTAAAGTGATGGACAGATAATTTGAACGGGAATAACTTGTTTTGAAAACCAAATACATTTTTTTTTTTTTGAGTTGTCCCCCTTGCAAACAAGGATGCAGTGGGTTGGACTAGTAATATTCAGTAGCAGCCTACACACAAGTTACAACCGAGCGGTGATTATACAATGACGTCATTTTATTTGAGGTATTTTTTTATGGGGACGCTATTGGCTAAATACCATTCGGTTGTCGGTCGTGTCGCAGCACGTGTAGGCAGCTTAATTGCTGCTACAACTGACATGTTGCTGGAAAAACACAAAACCCATATTATATAACAAGGTTTTATTTTCCTTGTTACTTAGAAGCAATATAAGTTCACATAATAAAAAAATAACATTAACACCTTCTTCTTGTTTCAAACAAGCAAGTAATAATTAGACACGAGGCTTTTTTTTTTCTTTTTTCTTTAATAAAGGTGACAATCACATTTTGGGGTAAAATATAATATTTTTACATTATAATTCATACCCATTACTATCACTTTTATTTATTTATTTTATTTATTAATACGTACTAGTTATTTTTAGGTATTTTGTTGAGTGAAAACTGTAACGCCTTAAAATATATATATATACTTCGTAAAACATATCATGTAATATAAAAATAACAAATATTTAAAATCTATAATATTCTCGTTTTTTTTACTAACCCCATGCTAAGAGATTTATACCTTAATAGTAAATTTGATATTTGTAATTATAATTCTGAACAAACATGCCATAAAAATCTTATCACCCACAACACTGAAAACGTCAGCTTCAATGTTGTTTCTTTAGTAAATTTTTATCTAAAGAACCTCTCTTTAACGATAATACTTTTTAATTGCGTCATTTACTGAAAAACAGAGCATTCAATGTTCAATTCACGTAATTTCAATTGATTGTTTATTTTTCATCACCGGATAGAATATTATGTACTTACACGTATTGCACTCCCAATATTATAATAGGATTCTAATCTGAGTAAATTAGTTTAGGGTTTTTAAATTCTCAATAAATATCAATTGCCTTAGGGATGAAATGGAAGGAAAGCCTTTTGAGAAGAAAATAATATTAATTATACTTTCGGTGATTCTTTTAACAATAAATATGTTGCTTACTTGATGCTTTTACCAAACCAAGTAAGATATATCCCTATAAGCCTCTAAAAACTCTAAAGCCTTGCTTGTATGCATATCTTCTTCCTATGGTTTTTTGATTTTTAAAAGTAGGGTGGTATTTACACTGTCACTTTTCAGGAAGGATCTCTTCCTCGAGTACCTAATAATTAAATAATGTATTGTAAGTTCGATTCGCTTACAAGTGTAACTAGAATCACCCCAATTTTATTTTTATGAAACAATACCCAGTCTCCCCTTTTTGATCGACACCATGGTTATAATAATGGTGACTCTGATGCTACACATCTGCCTCGTACCACCATGTCGTAGCAAACATATAATGCCTTAAAATTGAACTATTTCCATAGTATATTTACATGCACTCATGCATTGAATGAAAACAGATGTCCGAGCATATTTTTGCAATTATTCTAAATATGTTTACATAATACAGCTTCAGGCCATTTTTCAGACGCATCCATTCATTCTAGCAGGTCAGGTTTCAATTCGGCAGATCCCGTTAGGTACAGACGGACAAAGTTTAAGGTCAAACAAGCAATACCTAATTCTTATTAGCACTTCAAATTCACGATTTAAAAAAATAATAAGAAATCAATAACATCCTGAAATAGCATGAATGAATCTCGTGATCTCGATTTGATATGTTTTCAAGTTTCATTTAGAAAAAATGGCACTTGAAAATCAACCACTTATAAACATCACGTCAAACATAAATTTGCCCCCCATACAAGTTGTAACGCATTTGTAATTGTATTATTTTTCAAGGTTGTATCAATTAAAAATAGCGAAAATAATATTACGTATATTTTTATAGAGGATTCCTCTTTCCAGCATCGATTTTCTATATATGTTACGAAATATAAACTCTAGTCTCTTATCTTACTAGTGCTTCTACGTGTATTTACAATATATTTTACTGGATGGCTCTAGTTATGTGAAATATATATTATGAAGAGATCTTAAAGTGGTATTTGAGTATTCAATCGACGTCATTTTGTAAAAATGTATTTTTATCGATTCTACAAGAACTGCATTGAAAACAAATACAATGAATGAAAAATAAATATAAAAACTATAGAAACGCTTTTTAATTGTTAATTTGTTGTAAATAAAAACTGTAGAAGATCTAACAATAAGAAAATTTCCACATCTTGAAGTCCTCTACGTCATTTCTTAAATATTACTTGGCCTAAGCCAGCGATACCCAACCTTTTTTTTCGTTCAGGCTATGTTACAAGGGCTGCAACATTTTTCATTTTTCAGGCCATTCTTTCAAAATTAGCTATCGAGGACTTAGTTGTACATTAACAACACAAAACCTAAATATTTTCAAACGTTAATTTGAAAATTAGTGTGATATTTGATTTTCACAAGCTTTTTGATATTCTAGACCAGTGCTTCTCAAAGTGGTCTCTACGGACCCCAGAGGGTCCTTAGAAAATTTAAATCGATTTGGGGGTCCCTGAACAACGACTATGAAAGGGGGTCAGTAGGCAAGTTTTGACTATGAAAGCGGGTCCGTGGGCAAGTTTTGACCATGAAAATGGGTCCGTGGGTCAAAAGAGTTTGAAAGCCACTGTTCTAGACAAATCAGGTTTCTTTTTGCATATTTCATATTGGAATAAAAGTGTTTCAGGCCGCAGGTTGAGTAGAGCCTACATTATGAAACTTTGCGAAGGTTTAACTTCAAAAACAGTGGAAGATGTAACGTTACCCGAGTGTCCGTTGTTGTGGAACTTGATGGGGTTGGGAAGGGGGTTGTGGTAGCCGACCATCTCCAGGGCGGGCATGCGGAGGGGGATGGCTCGGCGGGCTGACACGCTGATGGGGGACTGCATGTGTCCTCCACAGCCTTCGTGCCTCCGCTTCCATCGTCGCTGGTCCGCACTGTGGTACCCAAACCCATTCACCATACCTGCAAACAAAATACTGGTTTAATTTGTACTACACCTAGCCCCTATTTACACTCTTTTTTAAAAATTTGGTGCCTCCTCGCTCTCCCCATTCTGTACTCTGAGCGTGTGTAAAGGATCGGTTATGGAGTAGTGGACTTGGAATTATTGTGAAGGGATATGCTCTGAAAGTGCCTTGTCGAGGTGGGGAGCTCCTGCTATTGTTTCTGTAACCACTGCAGAAGGAGTATCAGATCTAAACGCCAGAACTTAGTAAGGAAAGGATTTATGTATAATAATGCTATTAAGCAGTAGCAATACGCAGATTTTTCGTTCCAGTATAAAACTGCGGTGTAAAATGACCCACTACAATATTTTCTCTTTAAAAAACTATAAACACTTGTTCAACATGAGTATATGCTCAGTGGAATGGTCGCCGACCTACTCTGAGGAGAGAAAAAAATTGGGATAAAAAAAAATCATTCTGACTCGAATTAGGGCGTAATACAAAATGACCCGAATGTTGAACGAGTATTAATAAATGCTCAATTCAATATAAAGTCTATAAAGATTCTACAAATGTAGACGAGGTCTACAAAATCCAAACACAATTGTTAATTACGGATTTCATTACCAAGGGTCGCCGATCTGAATCTTGAATCGCATCAAATAATGATGAAATGTGAAATCAGGAAGAAAATATTAAAAGTCTACAAAATTGATAACAGTTTTTAAATTGTTGGCTAAATTTTTCTTATTTCTATATGTAAAATGAATTACATACATATTCCTTTTTTGTCATTTTATGAATAGGCCGTTATTTTTATCATGAAAAATATTTTTTTTTTGTAAATGGATTTACTCCATATTTGCCCATGTTAGAAAAAGTGTATAAAACCTTTTCTCAGTTTCATCTTAAACAATCAGAAGGCAATATTAGGAGCAGCACTCTGGCGAAAAATAATATAAGGCCGATATTAATTTATTAATCATTTTCGTTATAATTAATATATTCAATAAAGTGAATAGCGGTTTATTGACGTCATAACGCTTTTTCGAAGAGATGTAGATTGTACAGTAAAAATAAAATATGAGAAAAATGTATCGTATTTAATCTTGACAGTTTCACAAGTTCTATTATTTTTGATTATTTATTTTGTAATAACAGTGTTATTTTGAAACGCAAAGAAGATTTCCTCTCACCCGCCACTTTTCAAAGAATATGAATATTTTCACACAATGCGATTATTTGTGAAGACATAAGAACCGGGTGTACCGGCGGTATATTTATTTTAATATTTAAAACATAATTTATTTTCGTTTCACGTCGACCTAATATCAAAATGGTCGTAAATCTCGCGTGTTTTTTTTTTATCTTAGTAAAATATTTCACACAGAGCTTTCCGAGTAGCAAAAATACGTAATTTATTGCATTATTTTGACAACCACAGTGTTGGAAAAGGCTTTGCTCGTCAGGGAAGTGCGACACTTGCGGTGACGTCGGAGTAGATAACGTTTTGTGTAATTATTAATAACAGATTTTGGCCATAAAAATATGATCCCGTAACGCGTTACAGCCACTGACGTATAAGAGGAAAATCAGCCGGATGATACAGGGTGTTCAAAAATCATGATACGACTCCGAACTCCACGTACTTTTAAAATACGCAATTTCAGATTTTTAATCAAAATTACTAAATATGATGCCAAAATCATAAAATAATTTATTCGGACATTAAAAATGAGAAAATAATTTTTTAATTGATTAAAAATACAATAAATATATAAAAGTAAAAAATGCGAATTTATTAATATTCATTTCTATAAAGCGTAGCATGCGTAAATTATTTTAAAATTTAAACTATTTTTTTTAATTTGTGTTGATTGCTTGTAAATCGATGGAAAGTGGGAATGGTTGTACTGTATAGCGTTTTTAATAAGTAACGTAAATAAATATTATAAAGTCACCTGTGAAGTCGTAAATATTTTAAAAACAGTATGTGATAATAATAAAGGTAATACCTGTTTAAATATATATGTATATTTAAATATATGTAATAACAACAGGGATTATATTATGTTGAATAGGTCACATGCCGGTCAATATTCAGGAATTTTAATTGTCAGCGTTTTACGAGTAAATACTTATAAAAAAATTAATTAAATAATGATTGCTATAAGATCGTTGGTGTCGCCAATATTCTTTTAATTCCAGTGCAATATTTTGCTTAGACCGGTTGTAATTCTGTATAGGCCAAAACGCCATGACAGCTCGTCTCCCCGGAGAGAATCTTAATAATTAATTCAATTATATTTCGAAAAATCTTTTCTGCTTATAAATTAACATTAAATTTACTGAGACTGTCTTCAAAAACCCATTGTATTTTTAATCTAAGCGATTATTGATATTGAAAATAAATTAACATGAGAGTTGATTTGGTTTTTAGCTGTGGTTGCAATTCGGGTGATCTCCACGCCCAAAGTATTTTTGATGACATTTTTTAAAATAGGTTATGTGATCATCACATGCCTTAAAAGTTTTAACGCAGAATGATGCCCAATCGTCACATTCGCATTAGGGAATAAGTTCTCCCAAAAAAACTTTTTTTTAATCGTACAGTGTTATATAAACACGATTTTAACGACGCCTATTAAAACGAGTATCTTTTTTATAAACAAGAGCATTTATTGCGAAAAGTGTTTAAAGGTCTGCAAATTCATTTTTTAAGTTATATTTATTTATATTTCGCGCAAATGTTATTTCTTGTTCTAACAAAACATACGTTTTCACTTTATGCTTTTCGGTGACTTTGTTAAAAGATCTCGGTCTGTTATTTATTGGCTATCAAAGCGATGGAATGGATAAAAATAGAAATCAGCTTTTTATTAAAACCAATTTTTCTTTTGGCGGCTACCTACTCGTTTTTGGTCTATTTTTAGCTATAATTAGTATTATTTATTATATAATATAATACATTAAATTTTCCCGAGCCTATTCAAGGTCGAACAACGCTTTTCATTAACAATTGGATTATAAATTCTTGAGATTATTGATATATAATAAATAGAAAAATACGGGTGTGCCAATTTTTCATATAAAAGAGTGTCTAAGAAAACACAATTTTTCGTCAAATATATTTTTTTTTTCTTCATAATGTATCGCACAAACTTAACAGATGTAGGAAAAAAATAGGTAAATATTTTAAGTCATTTTGTTTTTGATTTGTAAAATATAGTATAAACTAGTAAATAGTGCAGTTAAATCCAAAAAAAAATTGGCCAATATGTTTTAAGTGTTATTATTATTATATCGTTTTATCAAATATCCCAATACATTAATAATAGCGTAGTTCTATAATTTCGTATAATACGCATTATGGACATTTAAAATATTAAAGAAAATAATAATTTGACCATTTTCATCTCGTTTATAGTAATTAATCGACTGTTAGTTTCCAATTGATTTATCAAATGAGTTCTTTAAAATTGGCGACGAATTATTTGTTAGAGTTTTCGACGGTCCAATCTCGATTATCGATGGCTTGATTATTCCGACAAATTAAATTATTCTTTTGAAATTACCACCCATCATACTAAAAGTTTTATTGAGTGAATAATTCGTTACTTATTCAATTTATAAATTCACTCATAGTTAATTTTTCGTGTTAACCCATTATTAAAATTTAAATTTTACACTATAATATTTTTAAGTATTATTATCATTGACTAGTTATTCCACTTGCGGTGATGTTGTCATTTATTCCAAAAAATCTGAATTTTTGCAATTACTATACATAATGTGTATTTCTCATCAACTTGCGCACATTTTAAAGAAAATTTTTGTTTTACAAAAGCCTTTTTTTATAGATCACTTATTTCAACCCTTAATTGTAAATCCATGTAAGAAATTAAAGCAATCATTTGTGTCACTGGAGTGCTGACTTTCTAATTATTAATAGAATTATTGTCTTCCGTATTTTTAAAAATTGTTCGTCCGTATTTTAATGAATTTAAAACTTTTATCTTATTAATTTGTTAGTATATTTTGAATAACAAGAACGTTTAAAAGCTATAAAAACAGCATCACATATTAATGAAAAATCTTCGGTATTTCAGTTTTATAATTTAATCAAATTTCTAAATTCGTGGCAGAGTTTTTATGATATTTTCACTGTCGAGAATCTAGAAAATTAAAATGTCATAAGGCATTATTAAAGCGAATTTGTTATTAAAACTAAAGGATTCAGGTGTCGCAGTATATCTGAATTCATTAACATATATCTGCCGCGGAGAAATGTCCGTGGACAAACAAGTTATGGAAGGGTCCAGTAAGTAATTTATGCCAACCTTACATGAGCTTTAAGGAGTTACAGTGATATTTTTATTTACTTAAGTAATTGCAGAAGATTTCAGGTCTTATAATATCGTTGTTTGCCGTGTAGATTATAAATGAAATTGTAAATTAATTTGATATCATTAAAAAAACCCATGACCTAGAACATGTCGATACGATCAATGCACTATCAGGTGAATCCCAAATCGTTGTAATCAGCATTTTCAAAGGTTTTAATTGCCGGTGTGGTTTTTCAGGAAGTCCCTGAAAATCTTTCAGGACTCCCTGAATATAGTCCCAAAAAAAAGACCGAATTTCGGAAGACAAAAACCACCAAGCTGTTTGCTGATTTTGAATATGTCTTAAAGTGATCATGACGAAATCAATGTGTAATTAAATTTAAACTTTTAATTTTATTTATTCAAAACTGACAATTATTTTAAACATAGATACATATCTCTATGATAAGGAAAGCATCATGCTTTTTTTTAGGAGACACAAGAAAAATATCATTCTATAAATCAGATTTTGTAAAGGAGTATGGTATAAAAAAAAATTAAGTAAAAAACATAATCTTCATGTACAAACTCCTCGGATATATAGTTCCGTTTTTGTCATTGATAAATTTTATTTATTTAAAAATTAAACAAAATTTTAATTTCGTGGCCTGCTTGTAGTTACATCCTAACGCAAATATCGCAATCAATTTAAATATTTACACAACGGGTACTTCTTTCTATCTTTCAGTAAACATATTGTATTTTCAAAGCTGCTGAAATGCAGTACTGCATGTGCTGACTTTTAGCTGACCGTAGCTACAGCTAATACAAATATAAAGCGTAGCTGAAAATTTATTGTTTCAAATATAAACAAGACGCTGAAACATTGAAAGTTGAAGAACTCTCACAGACAATCCTGTTTTCCCGGATATTCTGAAATGCGATTGTCTATGTTAAAAATAACACCATTAGATAGTTGAATTACTCTGAGTTTTATTACATTTTCATTGGCTTTTTATGAAAATTTTGCTATAAACAACCGTTGAAAATGTTTACGCGATTTCGACGAAAATAAGAATATTTATGACTTTGAAGTATTTTAATCAATTTCAAGAATAAAAGCGCGAGTACGTTATGTAAGTACCAGCGTGTTGACAATTCTACATAATATCTTTTTTATAAATATACATTAAGAAATGATCTACTGTTCATTCATACTTATTTATTATTATGTGTGACGGCCAATGATTTTCTTTTGAATTTATATTTACATATTTTACAAATAATGTTTTTTGTACATACAGATCCAAAGACAGTGAAGCAAGTATACTTAAAGACTCAATTTTAAACCACGGATTTTAATTTTTTTTAATTACAAAATTTACAAAAAGTATTTTATAATTGTTAATGCATGCAAAACTGAAATCAAATTATCTTGTGCAAATATATTTTGGAGATGACACTCAGTTTTTTTTTTTTTTTTGTATCAAATATCTCTTAGTGAATTTAATATGTGAATTCGTATGCATTTAAAGATCTTTATTTATGTTTTTTGTATAAACGTTTCGTGCAATCATCGAAAAATGCATTTCGCTGGCGGCCAAGTAGATATGAACTCGAATTGCCCAAGAGACCATGAGGAGAAATAAATGGTTACATTGCAATCTGTGATCGCTTGCCAAGTGCTCCCCACACGACCGAGTCAAAAATAAGCACTTAGTAATTAAGCAGAGGTAAGTACCTACCACTAATGTTATCATTTCTACCTTGGTGATCTCTAGAGACTGCCACACCGCTTATATTACAAACGATATTCATTTAATATTGAATAAATCAATATTTTCTTGTATTAGCTGTGTGCTGTGAAGTAATCGATTCTGGTAGAATCTAAATCAATTTTTTGTCCATTTACAGAGCCATATCTTAAAAAAATGATAATTTTTCTCGTTGATTCGTGTTTGAATCGTCTTAAAAAATAACGTTACAAATGAATAAGAAAATTGCAAGTAAAAATGTCACAATGTAGAAGATATGTATGGTCGAATATCTTTACTCTCATAACGCAGTATAATGCTCAAAATATTTTGTTATTTTCACATATTTTCCCTGCACAACTCAATAGTGAAAATAAAGAAATGTACGCTACCAGCTAAGCCACACATTGTAAGCCCCACAACGTCAGGATCGGGGGATAGCCACACACCATATTACAACCACAATAAGATCTATTGTAAATCTTGCAATAGCAAATCTTGATTAGCATTACACGTTTGTTAACAGTCTGGAAAATCACTGTGCTGATAACGTAAACAAAACAATTACTTACCAGCAGCTAGCGCAATGAAGACAACACTCAAAAACGCACCCCTCATTGCAGTATCTTTAATGTAATGTATTAACGCGCGAGGTTGGAGGAGCGCGGGGGCTGCGGGGGTTGCGCGAGGGTGCAGAAGGTGCAGGAGGGTGCAGGGAAGTCCAGGAGGGTGGAGGAGAGTCCAGGAAGGTGCAGGTGAGTGCAGGAATGTGCAGGAGGGTGCAGAAGAGTGCAGGAAGGTCCAGGAGGGTGCAGGAGAGTACAGCAAGGTGCAGGAGAGCGCAGAAGAGTGCAGGAAGGTGCAGGACGGTGCAGGAGAGTACAGGAAAGTCCAGAAGAGCGCAGAAGAGTGCAGGAAGGTCCAGGAGGGTGCAGGAGAGTACAGGAAGGTCCAGGAGAGCGCAGAAGAGTGCAGGAAGGTCCAGGACGGTGCAGGAGAGTACAGGAAGGTCCAGGAGGGTGCAGGAGAGTGCAGGAAGGTGCAAGAGGGTGCAGTCGGCAAAGAGTCGCGGCGCGGAGGAGCGGGACCGGTCGGCGCGCCGCCGGGATCGTCATTGCGAGGCTCGGGCGGAGGGCCCCCGAGCTGGCCGCGACCCCCCGGCCCCTTTACCCGACCCCTCTACCCCGGGCCCCCCGCCCCCCCCGCCCCCCCTGGCCCCCCTCGGCCCCCCCCTGAGCCGCCGCTCCACTTCTTACAGCCGCGGCCGAGAACTTGAGCCTGCCCTTAGCTCGCAAATGATTTATTTAAATCGGGCCGACGACGCTCGCTTATCGCGTTAGACTGCGGCCTGCGTGCAACAGGGCTTCGCGCACACAAAACCGACAATCGGCATGTACCAGGGGTGGCAAACTTTTGTGCACGTGAGATCTACTTTTTATCTTAACCTGTTAACCGGGGAGTTCCCTTTTTAACTATACAACATACATACTCTTTCACTAGGGCGCGTCAGTGCGTCACGCCCGGAGGACGTAATTTCATATTAATATTTTTTTTTTATTTATGCATAAAATAAACGAAAAGACTATGAATTATATATTGTATCGTTTATTTATATATAAAGCAAACTTTTTCACCATCTTCGGTTAGTTTCGCTCAATTCCGTGTCGTAGTCAAAATCACTGTCAGATGACTCCGATGACGAACTCATGATACGTCTCCTTTTTCTACCTGCCGGTACATTGATTTTGTCATCGCTAATATATAAAAATATATATAATACGAAAATAGGTAGGTAAGTGTAAGAACGTACCCGTCACTGCTCATCCAGAACTCGTCCACCACTCTCAATAGCGAAATGATACTGATTCCCTTCGTGTCTTAAACTCATGTCGAGACATGTATGGATGACTAAATTCTTTTGTTGTTCGGAAATATACGTCCCGCCTGTTCCAGGGCGCAACATATATGTCAAGGACGTATTCATACGTCCTGCCCGTTACCGATATTGTTTACGTTGGACGTATATATACGTCCCGCCCGGTTAACAGGATAAGAATGTGTCGCGATCCACTTGTCTGAGTGCGGAGAGGAAGGTCTTGCGAGATAAGCAAAGTATTTCGTTGGCTTTGAGTATGAAAATTCCTATCCACTCGGGTGTGTTGACCAGAAACAAGAACAAATATATTCCACATTAGTGCTATATTTATCATGTTGGCTTTGCGATCGACTTGTTGGCTAACTCTGATATATGCAAAGATATATTTTGTTTAAAATCCATATACATTCATAAAAGTATATAGAAAATCGATCGTACTATTTTTCAAGTTAATATATTTCATTCAATGTTTTGCCGTCTTTAATGCCTAAAATTTAAAATGTTTAAGTTGATCGTTTTGATATATATGTTTTTTTTTTTAAATAGTTTTTTCAATATCCATATATAGTTGTAAGCCCCTCAGGCTTTGTTTAATAGAAAACTAAGATTTACAAAAGGTTGATGATGATCATAAATGTTTATAGCTTTAGAGCTCTCGCTGATAGGTCATCACATATATCTACTTCTAAATAGGCAGATTTACTTGCTAAGCAATTGCTAACCAGTGTTTCATTTCCCGTGATAGATAGCGTAATACTTGTTATATACAATTTAATGTTACAGTCAATCAAACCCTTAAATTGAAAATTAAGATCTTATTCAAAATGTCTAGTGGCCATCACTTATTGACTATTTTCCATTGAGAATGTGTAAGCCTTGATCTTACTGTTTAGTCTGCGAATTTTCCCCATGTTTTGTCATAAACTCTGCACGCCTCGCCACACATCACTTTAGCCCATCACTAATACTGTTCTTCAAAACTTATGTATGAATAAAAATATATATAAAATTATTTGTTATTTTTAAAAAATAAGTGTGTTTAAATTAATGCCAATACCTCTTTAGTAGAATGTCAACATTTTAATTACAGCATTATCAAACATTTTGGAATTATTACTCTGCAAAATAATTACATGCAACCCTGATACACGAAAATTTAAAAAAATATTGCAAATTAAATAAATGTATTTAGAAATCGTAAACTCTTTGTTTAAATCAATACTTCAGTAGATTTGTACACAGCATAAGGCTTAAAATTTAACGAGTGATTTGGAACTTTATCTTAGTGATACCTTATATATATTTTTTAATAAAACGATTTATACTTATTATATACAAATAAAAATAAATCATGATAAATGAACTTTTCAGTATATCTTGAAATAAAATATTATCAAAACTAACTCAATTCACTTTTTTTTATTTCAGAAATAAAAACCATGTATTACAGATGCTAGGATGTTATTTTAGTTATAAATAAGCTTTGAATGCTAGTTTTGAAAAAAAAAAATGTAAATAGTAATTTTGTGATAATCGTTAGAATTCAAAAGTTCTTTTTTGTGCTTTTTATTAATTTATTTGATTTAAGTAAAACAGTATTTCTTTCATATTACAAAATAAATACTTTATCATATATTTTTCTAGCAACTGAAAACATCCCTACAGGGTCTCCAGCTTGGAGTAGCAGCGATCATTGTCCTTACGATTTTAGAAAATCTACTGAGGTTTTAAAACCCTCATGATCTCTTAACTACAAAGACTCATTTTATTACAAAACTAGGAGTCCATAACTACACTATTCTACAAGAGTGAGTGGCCGAAAACGAAAAGGCACAATATAAATTATAAAAAACAATCTCAGTTGTTTCTGGTTTCTCCAGCATTTTTCTTGAATTGAATAAAAAAAACTGCATTTTTTTATTGCTTCTACTGAAATCGAGCCTTAACCTAACCTAACCAGCAAACAAAGTTATAATCTACTGAATTGCCAGGTGATAATATATTTTTTGGGCTCTTTGAACACTTTGTTCTTCGTTTGGCAAAACATTTCTATATTCTCCAGCAAATGAACTTACTGGATTTTTATTATTACAAATAGATAAATATGACACACAGATTTAATTTTTATTACTCAGTATTCAAACTAATAACATGAAAACCTGGGGTATTAGGGTTCAGTCTGAAGAAGCCTATGAAAGGCAAATATTAATATTCGTTGACTAATTATTATATTGATTGTATTTACGCATTACTAAAAACTCTGTGACTTTGAAATTTACTTCGTCTGGCAGACATTCATCCATGAATTGAAAACTTATTTGCATAAACTAATTACATCCATTTAATGCTTTCATTGTTATTTTCTTGGCCATGTACCTTTTATAATTTATATTTTACTGCATTCATTTATGTCTGACGCAACCAAACATGTTTTTGTACTACATTGTATGCGTTTGTAGTCATTTTCAATGAAAGCCATCATCCTGAAACAAGATGGATTATTTTATTTATTACAAATATACAGGATGGGATCATCCAAGTAAGTTTTTAAAAAAGTATATGTTTTGAAATTATTAAAATATTGTTTTTTTATCCACGTCGTATTTCAACGACATGTATGATAATCATTCAAATAAAACTCCCAAGAAAACCTATATGTTTGTAAAATTGAATTTACTATTGAGTGTATTATTAATATTATTTCAAATTAAAAATATTGCTTTATCGTAAAATGTATTTTAATTATTATGTGAATTTATTAAAAAAATAAGCACAATTGAAATCATGCATAAATAATATTATTAGACGGCCACCTAGAAAAAATCTGACATCATGCCAAAGTCAAATTTTGTTTTGAATTAAATTAAAAATTCATATATGTTAATCGGCTAAAGCTTCAGTTATCAAAACTGCATTCTCATTGTTGGTTTTTTTTTTTTTTTTTTGTATTGCACAGTATTTTAATTTTAATCCTTATCGTTGCATGCATTTTTTCAATTGTCAATCTGCATGCATTGATACACCGCGAGATCGATCCTGTTATATTATGTAAGCATTTTATGTATGGTACAATAAATATAATCGCATTATTTACTAATTTTTTTTTTCTTCTTGGAATTTCGGACATCCACATTAGGGGGAGGTTCTTCCGGGAAGGCAGATATTTGGGACTGTACACCCTAAAATGTATTTTTAAGGCATAGCATTTTTGTCAAGACAACACATATTGTGTGATAAGTCTGTTTAATTAGCATTTCTTAAATTATAGTAGGCTTTTTTTGTTGTTTTCTTTCCGTTGCTTGTGACGTGACGAGTAAAATAACAGCCAGAACGGTAAGAGTCTTATCATAAAATTTAATTAATTGCGTGCAATTCCGGTATATTGCGAGAAGATTATGTTTGGTTTGGTAATTACTTTCATAATGCAGGTAATCGCGGTGACACCTAACATGGCTACTTGCTATCTTTATAACCACCATGTGTTTTATTACACCTACTGCGAAAAGTAGAAACAATGTTTATGATGATCATCAACAGCTGTGGTCAATTGGATACTGTAAACGTACCGGATCTACGACTGATATGTATCTTGGATTTTTCTTTACCAAACCTATTTTAAAAACAAGTATTTTACTATGGCGAATCAAAAAAATAATTTAACCTAAGTTGTTTGTTACTGCTTTTTCATCTCAACCCTCGAAGCTTGCAAAGGAAATAATATATATTTATATTTTGCAAGCCACCTTTTGATGTCATCATCACATGTCAATAGTTATGTAAAGTTTTAATATTCACTGTGTAAATAAGTCATAAAATTTTGAGTATTGAAACACATTGATAAACAGAGAGGTGATAAAAAAAACCAATAAAGATAACTTTAAACCTTTAGTCCGAGCTTACTTCGAAATATTTTAACCTGCTCGAGCCAGTAATTTATGACTTTTAAATAATGCTACCGAAAAACAAAAACCTTCAAGAACTCACTAAATTAAAAGCGGCGTAAAATCTTTTAAAGATCAATAAAAAATACACATTAACTTCTAATTTGTCGTAAAATTTTGTTATCGATTTCTTGTACAGCGAGAATATATTGAGGCAGGTAATTGTGATCGAGGCAAAAACGTTATGGTCATAATTAAGTTATTCACTCACCTGTCATCTGAGGCTGTTTAATGTGGAATAAAATACCGGCGCCGACACGCGGCAGGTAAATGTGTGAAACGCGTCAAAAGGCGACGCTAATTTATTGTGTTTCAATTTGAAACACCCAATGAGTCTTCAACACTGATCACACAGGCAGCCATGCATTTTTATTTAAATACAGCAATAATATTAATGATAAAAAAAGCATTTGTGCAGATGTACAACAGTGTCAGCAACGTACTATCCTACCACATAAATAGTAGATTTGTTGACTAAGAAATTTACTTGAATTTATCCCAAGTTGCAAAAATATATAAACTCCATCTAAAATAGTTTTTAGTTACACGTATTCAAGGCAAAAATCACAAGCGTTATGTACTAATTATGCCTATCAATCAATTAACGTTATCTTCACACAAAAACCTAGTTTCTATTATATAGAGGATTTTGGGTTATTTAGAAGAACGGCAGTGAACTAGAAAAGTATATTATTTTATGACTACAAAACTAAATAAGCGAACTTCAAGTTAGCAACACTCAAAGAGACGTGAGATTTTCCGTTTTACGACCGTCATGAAGACTTCCTTTTTATCGATAATGAATAGGCAAATGACACCTTTTATGTTATGAAATCAAATACCATACAGCTCGAGGATCTATGTTTCTTTTTTTTTGTAAATAGTTAGACTAAAAATATTCACATCGTGTGTTAAAAACGAGTTTGGCGCAAAGTCGACGGAAGTTTCAAAAGAAGTTTATTGTTTTGTAATGGGCTCCTTCGATTAATATAAAAAGCTTAAAATGCGTAAACCTTCTACTTTGAAGGGCAATTCAATTATTTTTAACATAACATCAGAGAATAGTTTACCGCACCCCATTTTAGTGAACGAAACTTGAAAGTTAAATCTTAAAGTAGTAGTTATATTTTTCATTCACAAACAAAAAATTACATACTAAATGTTTTTTATCGGTTGATCAATGGTTAACAAGTTGTCAAATATGATACACTGATTGTGATTTAATATTTGAAAGCCAGATTTTTGGGGAAATCTTTATGCAATAAAACTATACAAATTAGAACTTTGGATAATGTGAATTTTACAGGTAAATTTTAAGGTAATTTAAATTGCTATCGGCGTGAAATTAATACAAATCTGCTTGTATGCAGAAATATGTGTCGAGCTGCTGATGAAAAACAAATTCACGAAAACAATTAAATATATATTCAATATTTTTAACACAAAAGTACTTGGTGAATTTCCGTGTTAATATTTGATGCGACTAGTTTTGGCAAAATGCTAGGTTAGCATTTTCAAGCAGAGCTATGAGACCTATAAATAAAAATGGGAACATCACTAAATATTGCTTTTATATATTAAAACGTGTGTTTTAATTTAGTAACACAAATATATTTGCAATTTTATTATATAGTAATAATGTACAATTTCTTAGGGACGGCTATTTTTCTGAAAAATCTTCAAGGTGCTCTGATTAGTAAATGTATAAAAACGTACATAATTATGTCACATTACAATATTTTTTATTGCTGAATATTTAATGTGTGTGTTTAAATTAAATACATAGTAACTAATCGCATCATAATAGCAAAGAAAAAACTGACAGCTACTTAAATAAATTATAAATTTCAATTCGTGTCATACAATGGAAATTTGTATGCATATCTGTTGGCGAGAAGAATACAAAAAATAGTAATTGACAACAGTCGTATTAGAATATAATAGACGCCACTGTTTGTGTATTTCGTGATTCCTAAACTTATTCGGTGCACTGAGGTTGTACAATAAAAACACCATAGAACCTTAAACTGCAGATTTACAAAGAGTTGTTTGTTAAACCCGTTTGACATTGACAGTGGGATAAGATATTTTATTAAATTATTTTAAAATAACGTAATACGTAATAAAATCGTGTTGAAGATGGTGCAGCTGTGCCCTTCAGCGGGGGTGAAATTTTCATGAAATATCAAACCATACAATGACAACAACAAAAAATACGTACAAGTCAATATAAAAATCAGCGCAGACCTGTTATTTTTTTTTAATATTTCAGCCCGGCTTATTTGCGTGCTGGAAAATGATATTTCACAATTTCGTTTGATGGTAATTAAACGGGATTGCCTTCGAAATCGTCAGGAGGAGTCTCCACCGACGCTGCCATTGGCCGGCCGACCGTAAACCCGAGAGTGGAGTCGTTTGTGAATCTTTATTGGCGATTCTTTCGCATCTCTATCAAATAAATTACACAAAAAATCTCTTTTTTTTATACGAAGTTTGGCCTTCCTTAGCAAATGCTTGTGAATTGTTAATAATAATAAATTAGCGCCCGCTACAAGCAGCTGCGAAAACGGCATTATATTTTAATATACGTAATCAAATACACTGATTTTTATTTTTTCAGGAAACCTCTGTAGCATCATTAGAATTACATAAATTGACTGTTATATATTATTACAATATTTTTTTATTGAATGTTGATTCCGCATTTGTTTTTTCCGAATGCGGATATTGATGACTCGATCTCTCATGGAGCACAATAATAAAAATCAGAAATGCTACTACTGCCATCTACATTTTTCTTTTAAAACTTATTCAAGACGATAAAACAAGGCATCGGCAGAATTTATATAACATATTAAATTTAAACGTTTTAATTACTTAAAATAAAAATAAAAAACCAAGTAAATAAATTTCACATATTTCTTCTCATTGCATGTCTATTACGCTAAAAGATTAATTTTTTTTTCTAAAAACCGCAAATGTAAATTATAAACTGTATCAAGGTAAGGATTACAGGAGTGTATTGAAATATTTTTCAGTAGTGACATAAATAAAAGAATTATTAAATTAACAGTCAATTTATTACTCATAAGTATAAATATAAACGAACCCTGAACATAAAAAAAAACAACAATGGGATTACCTAAAATTATAAATTACAGTAAAAAGAAAAAAATCTTCAGTTCAATTAATCTACATATATTTAGAGTATGCTTAAAAATAAAGAATGCTGTGATGTTACAGATGACTACAAAGTCAAATAAACTGAAAAAAAAAACATCACATAAGACTGATAAATCTTGCAAACCAATGAAGATGCACTTAAAAAGACAAATTAATATTTTTTCTTCTCCCTTTACAATGATTGTGTATTCAAAGAACTTATAAATAAAATTTGAACTTATAACTGAGGTTTTTGCGTATTCATAGTGGCCGTATTACTTCAAATGAGTCACACAAAGCAACAGCCAATGATAAAAATGCCCGATGTGGCTCGGTGAAGGTTTATCATCGACAATATAAAAATTATACCTAGTTTAATGATCAGAAAACAATGTAGTACAATTCAAATTGATTTTTAAGTGCACGTTGAAAGATGTGCTTAAATTAAATCGCAATTTCCGTGGCTACTAATATACCACCTAGTATTACAACAAAAAATAATAGAAAAAAAAAACTAACGTAAATATAATATTGAGAAAACACGGGAGAACAATATTTCGTATAAATCGTTTTATCTAAATATAATGTGTGAATATAAAAATAATGTATAAATGCTATGTTTTATATATAAAAAAAAAAGAATATTTACATGAAGATTGCAGAATGACGATACTTAGTAACCAAGTCACAAATTATTGTTATTCCAGTACAACTGCTGAGAAATGTTTGGCATCGCTTTAACAATAAGCTACACAACCGTAAAAAAAAAACTACCCAAAGCTTTATAGTATAATTACTGCTTATCTTTAACATTCGTTGAATATTACAAGAGCAAGACGATCTCTCCATCCACGCCTGAATTTAAGGTTTCCCCTAAATCAAGTTGATAAATTGTTACACAATCATCCCTACATTTCACATATGTATTATTTTCTTAATTTAATATTAATATTCTTCCTATATTTTTTTCAAAATTCGCTCTGTTTCAAGTTTTATAAAATATCAACACCAACCTGATAATTTATGATCAATAATTTGTTCCTCCAGCAACATATTCAATTAAGCCCTTCACTCCAGCTCCAGAGTCAAAAACAACTTAATAGAAAATAAAAATATACCTCAATAATATATGAAAACACAGTAAACAGGTAATCCCGAGTTTAACAAATAGCTATTTAAAATATCAATTCAAGTCTAGTTATAAAACAGAACCATTGCAGCAAGAAAACACTGTTTAAATCCACATCGTCAATAGTTTCGAGTGTTGGGTTTCAACAGATGACTTCTCAATAATTCAAGCCTCGGAGAACAACTCTTTGGTACTATATTTCAGAAATACATAAGACACAATGTATTTATTTACATTTAATCATTTGCATAAACCAATAATCCCAATCCGTGAACTTTATAAACTCACCGTCCAAAATTAATAATTTTGAATAAAACCTACACTTATTCAACACTCAAAATTACTAACAGCATAGATTCAGCACATATTTTAATCGCCTTTAGCAGTGTACAATATTTATATAAAATTATTATTAGTCAATTATATAAATGTATTTGATACTCTAATATGTCTTAGTTTTATTACGTAGTGATGTTAACCATCAAAAACAATTTTACTGAATATGTACCAGGATTAACGTTTGACCTACTATTGCATTAAGCACTCAAGAATTAAATAAAACATTATATTAAAAAAAAATAATAAGCGACTGTTATGTTCAATTAATCAGAAATTTTAACATAAACATAGATGCACTGTACAGTTTTATTTGCATATGCCAAAATGTACAATACTTGTATTTTATAAAAAAGTACATAGATATCTACTTTTTTCTGTATGAAAATATTTTCTCTTTAAGAATATTTATATAAACTTAGTCCAAGAAAGTTTGGTCAAGTAGTGTAATATTACTTCAGAAGAATCATTGTAAATAGATGTTTTTTATGAATTCAGATTTGAAGTAAACTTATTCGGAAAAATACAAATAAAATTGCCATAATTTAAAATAGAGTGATCATTTTTATAAGATAAAATTAACTTAATTCATATCTTAACAAACATACTAGATATTTGTAACTAAAATGTGAATTATGTACTATATACTACTTGAGAGTATATTTAACATCGATATGGAAAAATATATTGTTTTTATTATTCTGGATATATATTTATTTACAAACCCTAAAAAATCGGGACCTTTAAGGGATGACACCATATAGACAAGTGCAACATAACACAGAAATCACCTCTATTTAATTAAAACTTAGCACCGGCGATGGCCTTCTTCATCTTGTCAGACAGAGGAACCCCACCGTGGGCCACTTTCCGCTTCACCGATTTCCCGGCTGCTACTTCTGGCGTTTTCACTTTAGAATTATTTTTATTTACAGATTTGTTCAAATTTTTAACAACAGATTTAGTTTTGTTCTGCGTCGAGGTCTGGGAGTTTTTCTTGTTATTTTCGGCGGAGTGATCACGTTTGTGTTTGGCAAACTGCGCTGCCGTGCGGACCGACGAGCCGCACTGGCTGCACTCGAAGGACTTGGGCGGAGTATGCTCCGTATCCATGTGCTTCTTCAGCAACATTTCGTTGTCGAACCCCTTGCCGCAGTCACACTTGTGCATATGACGAGATGCTGAAACAAATAAACAAGAATACAAGTTCAATTATTGCAAAACGAACATATTGGATTAAATCATCAGAATTATTTTATTGTATACTATGTGAAATAATAATACCTTTATGTGTTTTTCTATGACTTGCGAGGGCAGCTTGAGAATTGAAAATTTCTTCACAGCACCTCAGCTGGAGCCTTTTACCAACGATGGGCAAAGACTTTCCATCAATCGATTTCCGACCGCCTCCTGTGGGCTTCTTTTTTATGGCTATCAACTTCTTTGTCGGTGCTTTTTTGTCATTGGCTGATTTTTTAGCAACTGGAATAATTACTTTCTCTGTAGTCTTCTTTCCACTCGGTTGAGAAGTTGAAGCAGACTTACTAGAGTCGAGGGAAGTCTCTCTCACTTTTGGACTCTTCGGGAAGGAGTATCTGATAGTGCTTTCTTCCAATATTGTCTTGAGAATCTTGGCATTAGGAATTTTAAGACCCGAGAGTGAAGATTCACTGGATCTTTTGGATTTGAGCAAAGCCATAGTACTCTTCGCTTCGAGTGGCTGTGACAACCGTCGCTTTGTTTTTGTAAACGCAGGATTTATTTTGTACTTAACTTGGCTATCGACATCTACTTTGGAAACAATTTTTGATTCTCGTTTAATACTTTTCACATTTGGTGCGACAGGTTTTTTAGCAGCAGGTTTGGGGACAGTTTTACTCGGAGCTGAGGATTTTGTTGGGATATTCGTTTGCTTAGGCTTTACGATTGGCAACATCGGTTTAGGCATTAAAACCTCGATAGTTTCAATCGGTTTAATTACTTGCTCATTTAAAGATGCGACCAGAGATTTACTTCTAGAAAATGGTACGTTACTAGCAGGTGATGAATTTTCTTCTTCAGATTTTTCAGTAGTTAAGGATTTTGCTCTATTAATAGTTTTTTTACGGGAACAGATCATCACATGCTTATTAAGAGAGTTTTCATTGGGGAAGACCATATAGCACTTAGAACACTCGTGAATAATATCTTTGGTACTCAATAAATCGGCTTCTACCTTTGCAATTTCCGGTTTGGGTATTGTTTCTGTGTGACTCTCTCTGTGTTCTATCATGTGATGAAGCTTCCTATATGACTTGCCACATATTCCACAATTATTTCCATCGTCACTAGTTGAGCTAGCGGTTGACAAGCGAACACTTTTTCCTTCCGTTGACTCAGAACTGTCAATTTTACCTTTTTTGATTGGTGAACAGTGAATATCTCGATGCTCGATCATATGATGTCTCTTTCTAAAGGATTTTCCGCAGCCAGAACAAGTAGCATCTTCAGGCGTTGGCTTGACTTCCACAGCCGGCGGTAAAACCAACTTGGCTTCTGACATATGATGGTCTCTATGTTCCACAAGATGGTGCAACTTTCGAAAGGATTTATCGCAAGTGTCGCAGCGGAATCCTCCTTCTGTCTCACTTTTGGCGCTGGCGACTGATGTTCGTCGAGATTTACTTTCATTATTGTGAACCTCCCGATGCTCCACTAAGTGGTGAAGTTTGCGAAAACCTTTCTGACAAATCTCACACTTCAATATTGCACTGGAATCTAAGCGCTCACTTGAATCATTAGGAACAATATTTTGTTTTATCTGGACATTTTCCTGAGGCGGTTTGCTGACCTCGGCAGGAACGATGGGAGCTGTCTCTTCTGCGTTATGTTTGTTGCGATGGTAGACCATGTGCGCTACCTGCCTGAAGGTCTTGCCGCAAATTTCACATGCTATTACACTGTTCACAGGAGGTTTCACACTCAATATTTTGGACAGTCGACTCATGGGAGAAGCCGTAGATTGACTCGCAATAGTTGGTTTCCGTCCTCCTCCTACCATCTTTTCTCTCGGCGCTTTTCGAGGTATGTTACCGTTCTTTTCAGATGAACATTTCTTATCAATAGGTAAATCTTTTGCAATTGGCTTGACTATTCCTTCAGAATTATTGGACTCTCTATGTAAACTCTCACTTTTTTTCAATACCGAGATCTTGTCTTCAATTTCAATAATTTTTTCACATTCAATATTTATTTTTGAATCATCACAGATGGAATCGTCAATAGTTATTACCTCAGAAGTCTCAATTAATGCTTGAACTGTATCTGATTTATCCACACTGGTTGTATCAGTGGTCTTTCCAACTAATTTTTCACCCACAGAAGCAGCACTTGGAAGTGGTACATTGGCATCTAAGTGGGGAATCTCTACAGTTGGAGTTTCATCTTTTGATTTCTTTAAGTCAACTTCAACATTGCAAAGTTTCTTTGCATTGACACTCTTGAGACATTGGGGAGAGGAAATTGGGGAAGCTTTGCCGGGTGTTATCAATTTTGTAGAGTTCTGATCAAATTCACAAGATTCAGAATCCTCTTTGATAAGTGAAATGTCATCAGTCAGACTGATTTTGGAAGAGTCGAAATTGCTTTTTCTTTTCTTAGGTGTTTTCAGTGATTCCTTATCAATTACTCCATTACAGTGCTTAACATGTTTTATTAAAACATTTTCAGTTCTAAATGTTTTGAAACAGATTGGACAAACGATAGTCTCGTTTATCTTTCCAAATGGAGATATGGGGTTGACTTTTTGACCAATTTTCTCTGGTTCGGCAGTATTTTTATCTTTTAACTGAGGTGATACATTTTTAATGTCTGTAGTGAGTAATGGCACTCTTTTCGGAGTACTCTCATCGTCCGTAGGACTGGTGTTGTTTAAAATAGTCGAAACTATTTTCTTTGGTCTACCCCGTTTCCTTTTCGCAGAGCTTGACAACGGACTACTCGTTATAGAACCGAGTTCATCAACATTATTTTCAGATTTATTATCAGCACAGATCACACTATCCAGATTGGTTGCGGTTGGTGATAAAGAAGTTTCTTTTGAAGCAATGGTAATCTCCGAAAGCTCAATTGGAATATTAGTATTTGTTTTAACATCAATGGGTAATTTCTCTACAGATATTTCACTTTTCGCCGGTTCAGCACTGACATCATTTTTGTTTTGAAGGTTATTTTCTTCAGAAACCATTTTGGTAATCTCAGATTTACGTTTTCTTCCTCGTTGTTTATTTACTAATTTATCACCATCCTTATTTGCTTCATTAGCGGCATAAAGATTGGGGAAAATAATTTCCATATCAGAACGAGTCACAGGTGTAAAAATTTGCTTTCTAGGTTGTCGGTTTTTATTTTTCTGGGAATGTTCAGAGGTAGTCGATTCATCTGCAGAACTATTAGGGTCATTATCAACAGAATCAGCTTCATTAGATTTTTCCTTTACTGTTCCACCTTTGACTTCTTCAGACTGCGTCAAGACAAACTTTACGTTAGTTGGAGACGATGACTGTGTTTTACTTGACGACACACACTCTGCGCCGTCTTCATTCAATATTAGCAATGTTATTTCCTGCTCCTCGATGTTTGAAATCTGAGGTCCAATTTTTCCGTAAGATTTTTGAACTGATGAATATGTCCTCAACTTAGAAACATTTGAAAATACATGATTACTTAAAGTCAATGAACCGTCAAAATCATCATCATTACTGGGCGAAATATCTGACACTGCAGTTAGATTTCTATTCAAGTCGCTCATCTTGGTAGTGGGTTTGCTGACTTCGTTTTTATGCAAAATGCTTTGTCTCTCCCTCGATCTCGGGCTTTGTAGATAAGTTTTAGGTTGAGGTAACTTTGATTTGAAGGCAAAGAAATCAGCATCATGAGAGTGTACATTACCGAGCTCATATGGTTTTTTGGAATGTGAGAATTCAGCAGTGGTATTTTTGGTTTCGCTCTTGGGTGATATAGTCTCTAGCGCTTTGGCAGTGGGACTAATTATTTTTTTAAGCTTTTCTGATGATAGATAAGCAGAAGTTTCATGTTTCTTAGGTTCTGAAGTAATAAACCTGCAGGAGCTTAATTCTGAAATTTTCTTAGCTTGATAATGATTTAACAAAGATCCTTCGACAATTTTTTTAGATGTAACCAAAGTATTATTCATAAGCAAATTATCAGGGACAGTCTTAGTGCTATCATTTATTTTAGGTTTATTAATTTCCTTAAAAGTAACTGTTTCAATGTCTTTAGTAAAATCTTTAGGAATACCTTTACTAATTTCTTTGTGTGTGAACTTAGGTAAACACTTTTGTGTATCTTTACGAAGTTGTTCAGCTACACTATTTGGCACTACATCTTTATGACGTTCTATTGATTTATATGCAGAAGTACTTTTACGAGTATAATCTAAGATATCTGAAACTAAGGTTTGGACTTTGCTGACCAATGTGTCTTTATCTTGAATTTGACTTAAAGTCTCGGCTTCCTTAGGTGTATTGATATCTTTAGGGTGTGAATCTTCCGTAATTGTATCTCCACAACTGTTTTTAGGTAAATCAGAAGATAAAATGGCAAGGGAGACATTCTTAATCTCATATTTGGATATATTTTTGGAAGCATCTTCAACTTTAGCAAGTGCACCAATGGAAACACCCACACTGACATCGTTCCGCAAGGATGCTTCAGATTCACCTCTAGATGCAGTACCGTGATTTGCAATCTCTTTGACAATATATTTAGCAGTGGCCATGGTACTCTGAGTAGCATCAGATATATATTTTAACACATCCGTATTCTCCATAATATTAGAAGTAAAGCCTTCGACAACGGTGCACTCTGCATTTTTTGATTTATCGTCCGTGACAATATGTTTTTCAGAATCTAAGTGATTTTCATGATTGCTTGTTGTAGATTCATTATCCAGCTTGTCTTGAATAGTTTCAATTGCACGAGAAGAATCTTGGGCGGCAATAGGCTCTCCTTTGTCAATGCAAGCGTCACCTGCTTGATCATTTTCCCTTTGAGGCCATTCTGCATCAATATCACCGGTTACAGGTTCACCTTCCAGATATTCTTCGTCTTCTAAATCTTCCTCAGAGTCGAGACTGGACTGTGATTCATTGAATATTTTAAGTTTGTTAGTGAGTAGACTCGAACTGTCAACTAATTTAGAATCAATTGATGATTTATTTGGTAGTTCCTGATCCTCCAAATTCTTTAATGACAATAAACATGAAGAATCTTTTTCAGATACTGCTACAATATCGGTATTAGATACAACAAGGGAAATAGATTCAATATCAGATGAACATTTTTCAGCGACAATTTCCTTGTTAGATGTTTCACCTTCCCTGTAACTATTGTCAGCATCTATAGACAATCCAAAATCTTTATCTACTTGAATATCTTTTATATTATCTTCCATTGCAGGTTTAATCTGACCTTCTGCAGTGTGTTCTTGGGAGGAAATAGTATCACAGGACAAAGATTTGTCTTCAATAGCAGCATCTAATTTTAGAGTCATTACATTGATCTCATCTTTAGGTCTGATGGAAACTTCGCATTTCAGAGTAGGTGATATAACAGGTGCTGAAGTGGTGATTGTTCGATCACTGTCCCCAGTTGGGTTTTTGTCAGTAAATTGAATATTTGTATTTGGAGTTGAAGAGATATCTTTATCACAAAGAGACATTTCTTTAATGTTTATTTCTTCAACTGTTGTCTCCCCTAAGGTTGTTTTTTCAGTTGATGTTTTTTCAATGGTAGCTTCTTCAATGGCTATATCTTCAACAGCTGGTTCATCAACAGCTTTTTCTTTAGCATATGTTTTTTCAGTGGCAATTTCTTTAACAGTTTTTTCTTCGGTGACAAATCCTTCAACTGTATTTTCTTGAAAGATTGTTTCCTTGACAGGTGTTCCTTCAACTGTAACTATTTCAAATGTTGTTTTTTCGATAAGTGTTTTTTCAACAGCTGTTTCTTTAATTGTTGTTACCTCGATAGTTGTTTCTTCAGCTATGGTTTCTTTGACTGCTGTTTCTTCAATTGCCATTTCTAGAACTGCCGTTTTATCAACTAGTGTTTTATCAACTAGTATTTCTTTAACTGCCGTTTCATCAGCTGCCATTTCTTCAACTGTCATTTCTTCAACTATTGTTTCTTCAACTATTGTTTCTTCAACTATTGTTTCTTCAACTGACATTTCTTCAACTGTTGTTTCTTCAACCAATAATTCGTCAATTGCTGTTGCATCAATAGTTTTTTCATCAACAGCTGTTTCTTTGACAGTTGTTTCTTCATTTTCAACAATTATTTCATCAACAACTGTTTCTTCAAAAGCAGTTTCACATTTTTCGGTTAGAGATATTTTTTTAATGTCAGCAGATTTACTAATCTGCGTTTCGATAACAACATTATTGACACTTTCTCCTTTCTCTAATCCTGTATCAGAAGAAAAACATGTATTGGGATAACTTTTAGTGCTTATAGAAGAAACATTTTGTAGAGATGCACAGTCAGACTTTGAAATAGGTAAATCTTCAGAATCGTTCATTATTTCATTAATGTACAATTCATTGTCAAAATTATTTGTCGAAATTGATATTGAATTATCTGCTAGTGATTCTTCACTATTCACTTTTAATGTATCACCAGTTAATGGTGATTCTCCTTCTGTTACTTCTTGAGATAACTCGTTGGACAATAAAGGATCTTTGGCACAGACAACTGCCTCTTCACTTTTTGTATCACATTCCTTGAAACTATTAGAAACTTCCGAATCAACACATTGATCAATATTTAATGTTTTATTTGCATCTGAGACCTTAGCAATATCTTCAGGATCTTTTCCTTTCGTGCTGATCTCTTTTGACTGCTCCTGTCAAAAAATAATAAAAAATAAGTATCCATGGATTTGAGCAAAATACATTTTAATTATCATTGAATATTAATATACTTTCAATACAACTTTAAATCAATTTCAAAAACTCACCTATACAAAACAAGAAATCAAAGCATCTGACAAATTTTAAATATATTACGATGCTTGTTTACATTTAGATAAAATAAAATAAGTTTAAATAATGAGACTCACAATAGATTTCATAGATTCTAGCTCTTCGTTTGTAACTGCTATTTGATTGACTTGCTCCTCGTAGACTTCTAGATTGCCATCTTCGTTTTTTCTGAAAAACAGAATTTAAATAAAACACAATTGGTATTTAAAGATGGTCCAAGGTTTAAATTCTTAATGTGGCATCTTATTTCACAAAAATAACAAATCGTTTTTGAAAAAGGAGGAAAAATTCGGGAATATAAAAAATCAATCAAAACTTGAATACATATATCACTTTGGAAATATTTATTACTGGAAATATGAATCTCACCCGACATGAAGGCATTTAATATTTGGAGTACCATCTTCATTCAGAGCAATCTGAATAGCGGTGAGGTCCCCTTCTGTATTTTTATATATGTAAATATTTTCTCCAATATGAACAGCTTCTACATTTTTGTCATCGATGAGTAACATAACCTCACTACTTCCTTCAGGAAGGTTTCCTTGTAACAGAGCACTGTAATTATCCGTCTTCATGTCGGATTCTTCGCCATCATCGGTTACTTCTTTTGACACTTGATCCTCAGTTTTGATACTCTCACTTGTTTCCTTACTTACTGAGATGGATTCCACGGGTTTGACTAGTTCAATTTTTCCAACCGTATCGTTAGTTTTACTGGAGACGCTCTTTAACATATCAAAATGTTCATTAAAGCTAGCAGCGCGACTATAAGGTCCCTTACTGACTTGTTCCTCAGTCTTATACTGCATGTCTGCGGACACTTCTACGCTGCTCTCGGCACAATCCGAGGGGGGAGCATCATCATCAATGACCAAGTCATGTTCATCAACTGAGTTTTCATTATCATCAAAGATGTCGACACCCCCAGAAAGTATATTAGCGGCATCTATTCGCTCGTGTATGTGAAGCTTGTTGACTGCTTCTCTGCTGATGCTGCTCAAGCTATCCAGAATATTGACACTTTTGGTGTCATCTTGGATAGTAACTATAGAATCTTCAGTGGATATAACCTGATTCTGCTCTAGTTTGGAATCAATAGTCAAATCTTCATTACAAGAAGCTTCAAGTGTTGAATCTGCTTGTATCATTGAGAAGTATTTGGAACTATTCTCCTCATCTGCAGTCTGATAGTTAATGGTATCATCTTGCACATTCTGTGATGTGTCAATAATACTTAATTCAATCGAACTCGAATTGCCGTCACCATCCAAAATCGCTCCACTGTTATCAGCATCCATTTTAAAGTCACTTCAATGTCACATTACTGTGAAATATCATCCGGAGGCTCCAGTCTGTTGATCACGGCAATCTGAAAGCGATATTCATATGTGATTTATATTCATAAAACTAGTAATGCTACATTTCACAGCAAAATGTCACTTTTGATGCCCTCGAGTACGATAAATTTTCCACTCAAAAAGTAACACAAGCTCTGAGTGAAACGTGCTAAGATTTCCAAATGCGAGAGTGCATCCGATCACTGATATAAAATTAACACGACGCGAGGTGATCAAATTAAACAACAAACAATAGCAAAACATCAAATAAATTTCAATGACAGTTACCAAAGATGTTAAGCATAATGATGTGCATCTTCGAAGAAGATATACCGTTATTGGAACACACACGTACCTATCAAAGTATGTAATACGTAACTACAAATAACCACAGATTCCTTATCAAAATTCCCTCAGAAGATCTTAAGATTGAAGACGTTAGCAAAACACAAACTGTGCAACTCCAGCGGCAGTAAGAAAGATGGACGCCAATGATCACCGTCCAAAAACTTAATTTTTGGCTAGCCGTGTTTGCCAACAATAACCAGAAAAAAACAACCGTTGCGATTGTAATTATTGTCTGTGGTTCAATAAAATCAAAGACAACACTAAGTGAAACCATTGAAAATATTTTGAATTATATAAATATTGCGACAATCATTGCAACTAAACATGTTGCGATTGTGGGTCTTTAAAAAATGTTATTATCTGATCTATCTAAAATTTTTACAAACAAAAAACTGACAAAAAATGTTAAATGTTTTTTTTTTGTAAATCAATGTATTATAAAAAATTAAATATTAAATAACTGCTGCTTTTTTACAGAAAAGAGAATTATTGAAATTTTAATTAAATAGTATATTCTATTGCAAATACAATGTAAACGTTTTAAGTTTTTCTTAAATAGGTAAAATATTTAAAATGTCAAAGTTTCACAGCAATTTTTAATATTTTCGTTTTAACTATGTATTATTATAAAGTATCTAGTTTTTATATTTTTATTACATTTAGCGAGTTTGTTTATTGTAAGTTTAATAATTTTTACTGGTTATTTAATTATGATTGCCAGTTTGAACGCACAAATTCTAATTATGTTCTAAGTTGCTAAAAATAAATATTTTGTTTTTGGCATTAACTTTTAAAAATATGTTTAAAATATTATTTTATTTAAGAAATAATCTAAAATGTATTTAAAATTTTATTTTTAATGAAATTTTTTTATTGGACCATGTAAAAATAAGAATTATATTATTCACTAACTCAAGGCTTCGTCTTAGTTGCGCGTAACTTTTTCAAAGCCATCTAAAAACAATTGAACTAATCAATCGTGTGATTTAATCGAAAGCTTTCGATTATTGCATTCGATTATTTCACCACTATGCACGAAGTAACAATCACAGAGAATCAGTAATAATGTTATAACAATAACATGTATTAGTTTATTGAAATTGCTTAATTATTACAATAAATCAAGAGATTTGCGCAGTGTGGTAAAATATTTTTATGATTGTATTATTATTCTTAAATTGTGTTACCGAAAAGCATTGTTTTTAATAGTAATTGGTGCATGAGTTTGGTGGTATGGTGCAGTACGTGTCAGATAGTTGCGATTTCAACTGTGAATTTGAGATGTAAACAATTTGATAAATTGTTTGAATATTGTTTCAATATAACCACAAGTGACTCGAAATATTATTAAAATGACCGGCTTTTAGTTTTGTTGTGACGACGTGACGGTTGACACTTTCTAAATGGAACCGTCAGCTGGAAATGACTGTTCGCAGCAAAACACATCTGAACAAAAACCATTTGATCAATCTGATGAAATAAGCGAAGTGAATATTGGATTTCGTAAATATGAGTAAGTTTTTTTACATTACTTAAATCGAGAATTAATTAATTATAAAATAATAAATATTTAATATTTCCTTGAGTTTTTCTTTATTTATGTAATGTGTCTGGGTAATTGTATTCTACTTGTCTATAGAGTGGAGTGGCGGCAGCTATTGTCCGGGGTAGAGGAGGTGCGTAGACTTGCCTTAACGGGAGCATTGAGGGCATCTCGTTTGCGAAGCTTAGCATGGGCTTTACTATTAGGCATAATACCTGCAGATTCATCAGAATGGCTTAAAACGTAAGCTTGTATAAAATTATAATGTGCTAACAATAATATATTCAACTCTGAAGGTTGTTAATGTATTTATTGTGATTGTATTATAGAATACGGTTGAATCGAGAGACTTATGCTTGTCTTAGAGAGAAGTTGTCATGTGACCCTCGTTGCTGTCAACAAACTGAAGATGATCCACTTTCCCAGAAAGATGAGGTACACCGAAAATACATCGCCCATATTTAAATCTAACATTAATAATATAAACTTTATTAGAGTACTTGGGTTTTTATTTATTATTATTATTTACAAATTATTTAAAGAGCATCTGGAATCAGCATTTTCGCGACACTGAACTTCAGACCGTCATTAAGCTAGATGTTGTCAGAACATTTCCTGGCGTGGAATTTTTCAAGCAAACTGAAATACAGGAGGCAATGGTTAGTAATGGTTATAAAACTGGGACGGACACACCGCTTCATTGGCTCTGAGAACAGCTTGGTTGTATATCTTTCGATTTATACACTTCTTAATAATCTTTTCATCTCATTTTATTTTCCACTTTAACGAAATAAAAAGAATATGACTGCATCTAAAAATTGTGCTGTAATATCAAATTAATTTTGGCAACAATCAGCATTTTTCTTTATATTATTAATGATTAATATCTAATTGATTAGGCACTGTATCTGTGTCTATCTTTACAACCGAAGAACTAGCATCATTAAACATACTTAATTTTTTGCACTTCTGAAAGTCATGCATTGTTCAAATAATATACTGTTGCTATTTTAGGTAAATGTATTATTTTGTTTTGCTCGAGAAACACCGCAATTGGTGTATCGTCAGGGCATGCATGAGATCTTGGCTCCATTACTATTTGTCCTTCAATCTGATCACCGAGCAGCTGAGCACACATCTCTTGGGTAAATTTATTTAAAATAAAGTATTTTAACACATCGACTTCAATAATACCACATAAACAATATCTTCATAGATACATAATTTTTTTCTTTTTTGCAGAGAAGAATTAACTGAAATCATGAACCCTGATTTTATAGAGCATGACAGTTAGTAAGTAAAAACGATTACTAATTTTGTTTTTCTGTTTCACATTTTTAATAATAATATATTCTCTTAGTGTTTCTTATTTACGTATTGTTGTTTACTAATTAATTATTATCTGATTTAGCTTTCTTTTCAAAATGATTATGTCAGGAATTGAATCATTTTACCGCATTAATGATCTTCCTTCTAATGCAACCATGTACTCTTCTAATAATAATAAAGCCAATAATGTAAGTTCAAACTATTTATAATAAATACCATATTATTTAAGCGGACTTATTGATACGCATTTAAAAAAAAAAGATTGCATGTACTATGAAATGGAATTAACTGAACCACGGAGATCTTGATAGATGTGAAATATTTTTTTTATATCAAATTAAATTTATAGGTTCCTCCTCCGCCTCCAAGCAATCGACGAGAAAACGAAATAGTTAAACATTTAGTTTTAATAAGAGATCGAATATTAATACCTCAAGACCCTGAACTTGCCAATCATTTACAAAAATGTGATATAGCACTCTCGTTGTTTGGAATGTAAGTCGAAGAATATCATGTAAATATATTATACATAAGATTGCAAAATACCTTCTCCTTAATATCTTAAATAAATACTATTACTGTCTATAAACAGTATTAAACATTGTGATTTTTTAGACGTTGGTTGAGGGTTTTATTTGGACGTGAATTTCCACTTCACGATCTGCTGGTGCTCTGGGATGCCATATTTGCTGAGGGCGATGATTTTTCTTTAGCCGGATATATCATGGTCGCAATGCTTATTGCCATAAGAATTCCGTGTAAGTAATAATTTTAGATTGGAAAAAATTAGCAATTCCAGTGCAGCATTTTTACTATCAAGGATTTCATCACTAATTGAACATTTAAATTAAAAAATGTATATTATGCATTATTAGATTAATTTTGGCGCTACTTCCGCTTACGCTTATATTTGATCTCTGGTAAAATAATTTTTTTTATGTACATTTGCACAAATTTACACTTTTCTTGAATTCTTCTAGTAATACATAGTGATGCAATGGTCTGTCTCACTCATTTGATGCACTACCCGACAACTGTGGACGTTCAGTACATAATTGATCATGCTTTGTACTTGAAGGACCCCGTTCAGAACAGTATGCCCGCTTCCAATCCGTTTTGTTGTACTGTTCAAGCTGTACAGCAGCAAAGTCACTACATTGTAAAGAAAGTTGCTAAAACTAAAACCAGTGTAAGGTAGGCATTTTCTTACATTAGTTTATTTACCTTTATCAATAGTCGGGGTTTTATGTTCGAATTGTCTGAGGAAGTATTAATTATTTTTTCTCTCAGTAGTTCGACCAAAGATAAAGATGTCTTATCCAACATTAAAATTGCTGCAACGGCAGATGACAGTGGAGCTATCGACGGCTACACAGTTCAGGTTTGAAAATATTTGTTTTGAATTTCAATATTTTAAAATGCTTACTTCAAAACAAAACCACGTAAACTTTAAAATGATATTGCACTCTTGTAATTTCAGTTTGATGGCTTCTTAGGTTTTATAAACAGTTATAACTAATTTACTTAAAAATGTTGGTTATTGCTTATTGTAACTACTTTTAACTAAAGTAAAAAACAGAGGTTAACTAGTGTATTTTTTGTTTACAATTTACAATTGAAACATAACTCATACTTCAGAATCAAGTAGTTAAAATGATTTATTAGACATACTTTATATTCATATTTTGATCTGACTACACGTCACTGCCATATAACCTATATAAATATTGATTCATGTCATGATTCTTTCTCTACATTTAGCTAAGTAATGAGTTGTTTTTTTCTTAAATTTTGAATGAATTTATTTTTACCTTGATAGGAACTTTCAAAACTAGTTTTGGAAAATGAAAAGAAATTAACGCAGTACACAAAATTATCCTGTGTTTACTTAAGATAACAACTAGACTGATAAATTTTTTGATACAGGAAATATTGCACCAGCCGACAGTGCTGCGTGATGAATTAGCTCATGCTCATAATGTGATGTCATTGTGTAAGTTAAAATTAGAGCAGTACGAACAAGTCCTAAGCCAAGCCTTGCCTCCAAATCTAGCTCCCAGCCACCCCGCTTACCAAGCCTTAGGGGGGATGAGAGAGGTAAGCCGAGTCAAGTTTATCCACAATTCTCACTCAATGAACATTGATGTCTCAAATGCAAAACGATTGCTTGGGACGTATAGTCATACAACATGCACTCTTATATATCAGTAGATCTTATGGCCACCTCTTCACGAGGCGGGTAGAATTTAATAGAAAATAAAAATAACAGTCACTTCAATTAAATTGTTGTCAATTTCAATTTGTTATGATCTTTCAGAGGTTTTTATACGAATTGTTGTTATACGAGGTAAAATTTTTGCTCCGTGTGATTTTGTATTTCATAATTTTAAATATTTAGCTCATACTGAGTGTATTAAGAACTGCTGATATATATTACACTGAATACCATTTTAATGAGTCATTTCACACGTTTGATGAGCTTGATTTTTAATTTATGTTTAAATATCACGTTTCAGTTATGCAATCTTTTAAGAACCAGTAGTTTTTATAATCCACAATCTGATATTGAGTCTGCATTAGAAGCAAACGAAGTTGGCATTCAGAATAGAGTGCCAAAAAGCCAACCGAAGGCGAAAACTGTTTCCGATGATAGAAAAACTTCTAACAAAGCACCTGGAAATAAACAGTCAAGGAGTTTGAATCCAAAAGAAGTGCAATTGAAAGTTTTTCATGTTAAAAACTCGACAGACAGAGAAGTACCGGGTGCACCAAGTGGAGATCCTCTAGGAATTCATACGGACTGAGCATTCAGAAAAAGAGATTTTTAGCCTTAAAAACAAAAAAGAATATATTTTATTTTAGTTTTTAAAAGATAATATTTCATTTACTATGTATTACTATTGCATTTATCTGAATTTACTATTGAATGTTTCAGTAATAATACATATATTTTCTGTGTGCTGAACCAGAATCCAGTTTGATATTTTTGACGTAATTTTTATGAACTTTAATTTTATGTGGTCCGACAGAATCCCAGTTTGATGCTATTCACACATACATCGCGTGGATTTTTGAATTAGGTCACAACAATAACATATTAGTGCTGTAGTATTTTGAGTTTATCTATCTTGTATCTTCATATTTAACTACAATAATAGTTCGTACTTACTCGATCTTGACTGATAAGAGCTATCAGCTGGAAGATGTTTACATACTCCACATAATAATGCATTATCATACCATACCGCTTAGTGTGTATGTATTTCCAGAGAAATTTGTCACATAATTTCACAATATTATTTTTCTGTAGAACACCAATAATTCATATTAATTATTAACTATCTACATTTGCTCTAAGTTCTAATCTGTACCCCGTTATGATATTCATAACAACAAACTTTATATAATAGTATGATATAAAAAAAATCAACAACTTTGATAATATTTTTGATATGTAAAATATAATATACATAATTAAGTCTTATTTTTCAAATAAGTGAATGTTTGCTAGATTTTTTCATATATTTGTTTTATATATTATTTTCAAGAATGAGTGAGTGATTTAAATAGTGATAAAGACATGCTTAGAATAATAAAAAAATGTGATACAGCTAATTTGCTATAGTTTCCTCGTAGATTGGAATACTGTTAATATTTTGCCTTTAACATTACAGTCCCCAGCAATGTCTTATAGTTATAATTTTGCGTTGAATGTCAAAAGTAACTTAAAAGCAATAAAGATTTATAAGAAGTATTAAAATTTCTAAAAAAAAAGCCTGTGATATAATAATTTTATGATATATTAGTTTATTTTTCAGAAAAAATATACAGGGTTTTCAGTATGGCATATCTCGTTCATTTGCACTAAGCACTGTATGTTTTTTTTTTATTATAATACGGGCTTATGTATTTATATTCTGTACCATTATGACTATATTTAAAATATTTTTATTATATCTGTGTATCAATATTCTGCATGTTTTATGCACGGTGTTCACACGTGGAGATCAACTGCAAGCAGAACTCATTTTTTGTATTACATTATTGTTATAATAATAATTAAATATTTAAACAGATTATTATTTGGGTAGTACATTAGTTTGAAAAATACAATATGATGTTAATTACTGTTATCTTTGAATTATATTTGATAAAAGACAATAAATAGTTAACATGCTATCTATGTTTTTCTTGTTTCAATTATTTGACGTGCTATCCTGCTACAATTAATATTTACACATTGAGATTTCATACAATTTTAAATGAATCTAATAAAAAAAAACATTTTGAGTAAAATTGCTGTCCACATGTACAACTTCTTACAAACAAATATTTGCATTCTACTACTAAAAAAATGTGTGTCAACGAAATTCTGACCTATCAGACAATACCATTTCAAGGTTACTGCTATAGATAAATCAAAACAATAGTATTTTTAACAGTAAATGATGCTTAGTGATTTTTCGGTGAAACATAGATCCTTGATTGCTATAAGATGGAGGGTGTAGTATGATTCCATGTTTTCATCCGGCTACCTTCTTCCAGTATTCACGGTGGTAAATGATAAATAAAACATATTTATATTTAAAGAAATTTATATATTTGAAAGTTTAATACAACAAAGGAGAAATAATTAAAAAAACATACTTAATTGATTAAATTAATAATATATTCATGGAATGTCAAACATAAATTATTTACATTATTTAAATAATATTTTAAAAATATACATAGTGATACTACTACGAGTGTTTATTGAGACTAGTCTGTTGACAATAATAGTTTTTTCCAAAATAAACACATGTGATAGGTGAATAAATATTAAATGGAATTTCAATAGACATTTTATGTAAAAAGTTTAATAATTCAATTCAATAATATTAAATTCTGTATCTACCCTCTCTCACAAATGATATCAACAACACTTGGTTCCATTAATTGAGGATCGACACATCTGTTCACAACAGATCCCAAGACTTCGTCCAGTAGAATGTGAACTAAATTCTCATCTTGCACAAAGCGCCACAAGTACAACTGCAAATAGTGAATGTCCACTTGCATCTGCTGTAGTCCATACCGACTGTACGTTCTCAGCCTAACGCACTCGAGGAAAGTTTTCAAACTGATTTTAACAATTCCAGTCATAATAGAGACTTTTGATGGCTCTACTTGGCTGAATATTTCAATTTTTTCAGAGAATAATTTATTGATGTTGGACACAAGGTTGGAATCCAGCACTCCGTTGGACCAACTAGTACGGTATGGGAGGCGGGATGCGGACAAGCTGTGGGTGCGGCGACTGGAATCACTCGATTGTCTCGTTGCACCTCCCGAATCGTACAACTGTTGAGCATCTTGCTCTGCAGCTCCCAAAGCCTCTAATACCCTTCTAGCGACAGCTCTTACTCCTCGAGGCTCAAGAACGCGGACCCATTCTCTAGACAACACTGAAACGCGAATCATCTGAGACACTTGCAGTCCAACTCGACTCACATAACAATTCAACAGCAGTTGGGCTCCTTCTCCTACTAGCTTACAAAGCAAACCTTCAAGGCCATCGGAGAATCGAACCGATTCCCCCAAGTAACTGGCTTTATCTAGTAGTGTCTCAGCTTGCATTAACATACAGTGAATCCCCGAACTCTGTAACTCATAGCATAATTTTGAAAGGATGAGCAGTAACTGTGCTGGGGTATTGTTATTTGTTGATTGCAGCGTACAAAATTCTTTGACAACAGTTACTAAGTCAGTTATTGTATTTTTGATTACATCTGTACAGGTGCTAATGACATTTGCAACACATATGGGCTTAAAGCTGAATGATAGACCGCTTTGCAAAAATATCATTAGGTCTTGAAGAGACGCTTGAACTTTTTCTATGATGAAGACTTGCAAAGAGCTGAGCATTTCTTTAAGATCAATGCTGCCTTTACTTGCTAGAGACTGCCTAATACTAACGAGTCGATCCCAAAATTGGCTTTTAATAAAATCATGATGATTGCGACCCTTCAATGATATTACAGTGATCACTATGTCTGTTGCTTCATTGGCATAATCATTTCCTTGAATATGATGGTTCATTGCTTGAAGTCTGCGATAGAACTTATCTAGTCCTCTAACGAGTATTTCCGTTCCACTTTGAAGGGTGTTAGATTCAAACTGATATTTGGCCAGATCTAGATATTTAATCATTATTTTATCACTGAAATCATTGAGATGTCTCAATGTGTCATCGTCATTATCAGATTGAAGAAACATCTCACTGTATGATGTAACCACTATTCCAAGATCAGCTAACAACCCGGTATTACCTTTTTCAACCCATTCAAGTAGATCTGAGCACGAGCTGGTATCTTTCAAATGATTGAGGTGATGCAAGAGACGAGGTTCTGATGAGCACAAGAATTTTTCATTTAGAGCTTCTTCGGATCCTTGAAGTCTCACAAGAAGACAGACACTTTCTGCGAGTTGAGCGGCGGATGTTTCGTGAGATGTTAATCTTTCTTTAAGCCTCACAATTAGCTCTCCTACTATATTCTCACACTCCTTTTGGATTCCTTGAAAGGATGGCTGGCTACCATAGCGCTCCAGAACTCTCTGAGCGTGTAAGTAATCATTGACTGCATCTGCGTACAATCCCTTATTGAGAGACTCGTTCAATTGAGATGGAAGTAAGAATAGAAATTGTAATTTTCTAAGCAGCTGTCGAGTTCCACAGAGTCGACTGACATTTGCCCGACTATCTTTTAATGATTCGGAAATGGTTTCACTAAATTGTGTGATAGCATCCATATTACTGCTCAATTGCTCCATTTCACTTTGCATATTTTTAAAATCACTTCTCATTTTCCTCACGGTATCGGTAGCAGATATGAATTTATTGTAATTTTCATATACTAATGTTTGCATTTCAGAATGCAAATATTGGCTCTCACGAATGACTTCACATTCTTTTTCCATTATCTGCTTTAAATTCCCCCCTTTTAATAATCTGGAGAGATACAATTCGGAATTAAAGTTGTTGGTATCAATATTGAACATTTCGTCACCGGAATTTGGATTGGCCATTTTGATCAATGAACTTTGCTTCGTAGTTGGTGAAAATATATAAGAGTCAAAAAATCGGTTTGGATTTGTTACACACGTCCAACATTTTATTTTTAAAAGGAAATATCTTCAAGAAATAATGTAAAATATAACAACACGATAAAATCTAGAGTTTGACGTTTCATCTTTTGACAGCTCATCACCATAGACAATAAAAACAATCCGCATGAAGATTTCGATTTGATGGGTGATTTTGTTTTTATTTTCAGTAATCAAATCAATTATTATATAATTATAATATGTAATTTTTTCTTGAGGATCTCATTCTAGAAGTAACCTTTATTTCTCGTTGTTCACATAAATCCTAAGTACCTTAAAAAATCTAATATTTTAGCAATGAATTAATGTGTAAAAAATGATTCTGCATTTGCTGGATAATATACGATTTTATGGTGTTATACAGTCTATATCTACATTCCCAAATTTTTCTACCACTCGAGAATATTTGGCCGCATAAAATGTACCGTTTTAGTCCAAGAAAATGAGCAGTGTTCAATTTTTATGAACAGTAATCAAATATTCTGGCCGGTGATGAACCAAGGAGTTAGATATGTGGAGAACTTTATCAAGTCAGGCTTCATAGTTACAAGGGTAAAGAGTGTAACCTGCTAAGTGCTGGTGTTAGATATTACAAATATATATTTTTATTAGTCATTTATTAGGTATTTTAGTGGTTATCTTTTGATTTAAGTATAATTAGCCTCAAGAGCCAGGGCACCAAAGGCAACGAGTTCATATCTACAATAAAATATAAATACAGAAAATATAAAAAATGAATGCTTTATTTTCATATCTATTTAAGTCTTACAATGACTGGTCTTTCATCTTCTTCATCCTCGTCTATATTACTGAAATCCCACATAAATCTGTCAGTCAAGTTGCACTTGAAACGTTCAATGGCAGTTTTTAATCTATCTTCAATATCAGAATTATAAACTGTTCTAAAAAAATCTCTTAATTTAAGGTAAATAACATTATTGTTCATAACTATATCGGCCAGAAACTCTCCTGGTATTTCTGCAATTTGAATTTCTAAGGCCGTGATAAAATGTAAATAAACATTGCGGTATTTAGAAAGTGCTGCTTCACAAGAACATAATAATGTCACTAGCTTTTTCCACTGTTCAAAAGCATCTAATGAGTGGCCGATGAGAAAGCACACAAAAGCAAACTCCAATTCTCCTATTACATCAATTGGTCTGAAAAAAATTAAATAGTATGTTAAGATTGAAAGGAACCATAAAACGTAACAGTAATTATTATTGAGTTTAAAAATAAATATATACAAAGTATTGAAGACAATAATACATTTTTAAATTGAATGTTGAGTCTAGGGTGATTAGATTATAAACAAGTTTATCCTAACGAAAAGCTTCGTAATAAGTACGAAACACTAACAGCTCTCAATTACTACCCTAGTACCCAATGTCCAGTGAAAAATATATATACCTGGAATGTCTTTTGATTATATGATCAAGCACATATGTTTGGTCTAAGCAGTGTCTTGTTATTTCTGCCGGAGTTGCATCAATTGGATAGGTCCTCTCTGGAAATTCTGTTAGTCTTAGAGCCATTCCTGAAAAAGCAGCTTAATAATAAATGACAGAAGCAAATACGAATACTACATTCAATAACATTACACGATCTTTCGAGATATTTAAAAACAATAAATATATTAATTAACATAAGTATTTTAAAAAAATAATTAGGTCAACTGTTGAGGTTTAATGTGGATAAAAACAATACCATTATGTTAGTAATTGATTGCATATATGGAAAATTTTCCAATAAATGTATGTTAGAGAATTTTATTACCTGGTGCTGGCTTCAAATGTGGAAGTAGTTCATCTTCTTTCTCTTCTAATGTTGAGGGTCGACTTCTTCTCTTATGTAGAACAGGTGTAGGATCTTCCCGGGACTCGGGCATGGGTAATATGTGATGCGGAGGTTCTATTACTTCTTGAAGTTTACTGTTATCATCTAATATCTCCACGGATGAACTAGGTCCATGAACTGAATCATCTATACTATTTTCAGTTTTACTTTCTTCAGGCTTTGTTTTGTTTTCACCCTTAGGCCGATCATTATCATTGCATGATATTAATTCTAAAGCAGATCGAATCCTTCCATTTTCAGGTGTTAACATTACAGCCAAATTTTCTGTTTGATAAACACATATATATTAATATTTCTTTTAATAATTAATAATTAGAATATACAATTTTTTTTTTTGAGAAATCCATAATAAATACCTGTGATATTTGACGATAGATTTTTCCATTTTTTAAATATATCATAAGGATATGGTGCAAGAAATCTATCTAAATTAAGAAGATTATCTTTGAGACGTTGAATACTTTCTTCATTTATATCATCAGAGGAAAGGTCTTCGGTTTCTTTATTCCACATCTTGACTATAAAATCTTTAGCTTTAAAATCATACATAAACCCGACCCTGAAACCAGTAGCAACTATTATGACAAGTAATAAATGGTATTATTGTTGTAGTATTATTAAATATTGATTATTTTAAAATAGTGATGTGTTCTAGACACAGATACTTATAATAGATAATTTATTGATAGATTATAATTCATTGTATGAATCTTCTTTTAAACAATAACTAAGAAATATTACTTTACCTTGGGGCTACATCTCCTGTGTCTTTACTCACAGCAGAAAAGTGAATATAGTGGATTCCAGGAGGAATCATTTTAATTCCTCTGAAATCACCTGCTGTATTCCAGGACTTCATATCAATGCCAAACTCAGTTCCTTCGGGTACTCCTAAAAATATGAAAGTTCCACCTTCAATAAATAACTGGCGGGCTACTTCCGGATCGATATCCATTTCAGCTGACATTTCTAAATTAAATGTTTTTTTAAACAAGAAAAATAACCAACAAAGCTCCGAACGCTAACAGAACGGTATGGCTTTCAAAAATAATTTTGACAGTTCTGATGCCATAGACAATTGACCAAAACGGAGTGCTTTTGAAATTTGTCTATGTTCGGTTGATCGATTTAATACTAAAACCAGCCAGGTTTGTAAATACCTAATATGTACTTAAAAATATAAAAAATCCAAATAAAAAACTTCATCATTATTTTAAAAGCAAGAATATAAATTTAAAAGTAAAATAAAATACACTTCTCCTAAAAATCAAATTGTGAATAAAAATATACATATATATATTGCTTGCCTTATTCTAATCTGATTAATTAGATTTTATTGCGCCTGAAATTCTGACCCGCCAGACAACTTTGTTTCAGAGTTATTAAATTTCTATTTGAATTTATTTAGCATTTGAATGGGGCAGATTTTTTTTTGGTAAAACATAAAAAAGAATTTTCGTAAATTGGAAGTGTCATCCATTGTAAAAAAAAATATATTTGAGATTGACAAATAATAAAAAATGGCTAACTGTGTCATTTGAATTTTTTTTAGGTAGTCTACTTATACATATTCATTTACACAATAAATCATTGGCTTCATATCTTTTATTATTTTCTCATGGTAGTTTTAACTATTGGATTTCAAGTATTAAAATTTATAATTTCAAATGTGATTTTTTTAATAGCTAGTGCTGAAACACACAATGGTTTAATAATGAATTAATACTTTGCGTTTAATTAATTATAGTAAAAATTACAGTAAAAATTGATATTTAGCTAAAACCGAATATTTTCAATACTTTAAATCATAGGTGGCCAACCTTTTTCAGCTACCGGGCCAAATTGAGGAAATGGGATTGCCTACTGGGCCAGACGACAAAATTTCATTTAACACGTTGACTGTCATTGTAATTTTCAGAAATCTGGCTGAAAATGACAATTTGATTGGCATTATATTATTAAAAACTCTCATTTTAGTGCATGGTTATCATCAAAAAGCAAAATTTTCTGTTCATGCAAGCCAGCATTGATTTTTTTTTCATTTCCCAGAAGCCATCTATCGATATTAGCACTGATATATTCCGAGTTTAATCGTAGCTGCACAAAAATGGCACGTAAACAAGGATGAGATAATTCGTAGCGGCAGTCAACGTGTTAATATAAAAAGCAAGCAAGAAATATAGTGTTTTTATAGAAGATACAATTTTATTTGTATATAAAAATAAACAAAATATATTACATTTTAATGAGACGTCTGATTTTGTTTGTCAAGAGCAAGTGCATCAATGTTAATATCGATTGATGTTGTCGCTACACGCAAACAGTTTTCCAAATGGTCATCAGTGATGCGTGATCTTATATGAGATTTGATGTGCTTCATTCTAGTGAAAAGCTGTTCACACGTGTAAGTGTTTCCAAACAGCGAAATCATCAAAAGAGCATGTTTATATATTACAGGATATTTCTCCTTATCCAAATATGTTTTGTAAAACTCTTCCAAACCAACTTGATTGAATTTCTCCTTTAACTGTGTATCACAATACATTTCACAATGTTCCATTTGTAAAAATCCTGGCAATGAATTCACATCTACGGAGAATGGCGTTGCAAATGCAGCAAAAAGCATGCGATGCTTTTTAAAATCTTGAAATCGGTTTTCAAATTCCAGCTTCAAGTCTGATATCAACGAAGCGTATTTATCCGTCGCTATTTGTGTGACGTCTGGCTCCAATAATAATGTAGGGAAATGAGTGTAGATTTTTGCCCTTAACTGTTGTTCCCAAACCCCAAGTTTCATTTGGAATGCGCAAATATGATCATACATGTTATTGATTAGTTGATCTTTCCCTTGTAGACGAGTATTAACAATATCTAGATGGCTAACTATATCGACCAGAAATGCAAAGTCTCTAACCCACTCCTTGTCTTCAAATTCCGGGATACGTTTTGACTTGGTTGCGAAGAATGATTGTATTTCTTGCTTCAAAGCAAAAACTCTTTTCAACATTTTGGCACGGGTCTGCCACCTTACTTCTGCATAAAATGTAACGTCATTATAGTCTGAATCCAAAGACTTAAGAAACTCTTGGAACTGACGGTGATTCAACCCCTTCGACTTAATAAGGTTTACTGTTTTGATGACCACATTCATGACATGATCAAATGGATCATGTCATGTCATAAGGGACTTGGAACATAAATTTTCCAATGAAAATTTAGCATCGAAGTATTACCAACTTTCCTGGCCTCGTCTTCAATCAATTTTACTAAGCCATTGTGTTTACCAACCATTGCTGGAGCACCATCTGTTGCTAAGCCCGATATGTTGTCGAGTTGTAAAGATAAACGATTCAATGTCGATTTAGCAGCTCCTAAGAAATCTTGTGAGCAAGTGGTGTCTTTAAGTGGATACAGTGCCGCTAATTCTTCTGTTTTGTTAAAATGGACATCAACACCTCTAATAAATATTGCCACTTGGGCGGTATCTGTTAGATCTGTGCTTTCATCCAATGCTAGAGAATAAAATATGAACTTGGATGCTCGATTTTTCAAATTATCTTCAATATATTTTCCAATGTCGTCCACACGCCTAGGAATAGTTTGACGAGACAGGCTTATTTTTGAGAAGTCTGTTTTCTTTTCTGGGCACATAAATTCAACGGCACTCTCCAAACATTCCTTAACAATTTCACCATCTGAATATGGCTTCGATTTTTTTGCAAGTATCGTGGCTAACTAGCTTTTAGATAGCATTTTGAGTTTTCAGTCATATTAGTAAATGTCTGATGTTGTGCAAAAAGTTTTCTTTTTAATAAATTAACTTGGTCTTGTCGAAATTGCCCTTCGTACTTATCAAACCTATTTGCATGCTTAGCCTCGTAATGACGTTTAATACTATACTCTTTTAATGCAGAAACAGAACTATTGCATATCAAGCATATTGGCTTTGATTTAAATTCCACGAAAAAATAGTTTATACTCCATCTGTCTTGAAAACTTCTGTGTTCTTCGGTGAATCTTCTCTTATTTGGTCCAAGGTTTTTACTATTTGACGCCATTTCTGTATAACTAAGCCTAAATAAACAACCACGCACTTTGCAAGCTACCTGCGGACTGGACTTTGCACGATAGCCGGGGATTGCCCAGCAACCCGCCCCGCACCCCTCCCTCCCTCCCCCCCGTATCACGCATTCACGCTCACGAGAATCTACGCGAAATCGACGTGCTCGTTTTTTAAAATCAGCTTAAATTTGTGATTGTTAACACAAAGAAATTGCCACGATAGTTGAATCAATGTACTGAGATATTTCCATATATATGATATGATACGAACTACGCTCAATGGAATATTCTAATGGTGGTTTTATGTAAAATAAAAAAAAAATGTTTGCATATGCTCAGTGGGCCAAAAATAAACGCCCGCGTGCCACGCGTGGCACGCGGGCCATGGGTTGGCCACCTATGCTTTAAATGGATAAATATTCAAAGAAAAAATCCTTGTTGATTGAAATATTGTTTGTCGATCAGAAATTTGCTCGCCTAAATATTTTATCTATCAGATACAAAAAAATAATATATAAAATAAAAATCTTCACGAATTTTAAAAGAAAAATATTTCATAATTATATAATTTAAAAATGTCCCTTGAGTTTTTTTTTTTAATAATATTTCTTACGAAAAGGTAGGTAAAACTAATGGTTACTTATTTATATACCCAGTAAATGTATAAGTGCGATATATTGCGAACTTCGATGACTTAGCTTTCAGTTCTTGGATATACTAGAAGTTGAGGGTTCGTAAAGTCCTGACAACAAACTTGCCACTATCGGTCGGTGGCAAACGTAATTAAAAGTTAGTCGCCATCTCTACTTGTATTGTGACATTGTTTAATGGAAATAATACAATATAACCAAAGTGCAGACTGTTTCTTAAATATATTGGAAATATTTATAGTTGATAGACGATTACTCATAGGAACTTATTATATAACATGTGGTCCTACACTAAATCCTAAAATAATAATCAAGATACAAAATCAGCGTGCTGGGCAAAACCATTATACAAAAAATGATATAAAAATGTTTTGATGATACCGAAAAACTAGAAACAGGTTAATGAGGGTTTATGACGTCATTAAAAATACTTTTACTAGGATTTCTACTTTTCTTGAATTCCTACTAGGTTGTAGAATATTTTAAAGATATATCTAAGCGACCTAATAATTTTTTTTCGAATTGGTTTTATTCATTCATATTATGATGAATATCTATTATATATATTTTTAATTAATGTTAGACACATTTTCGTTTATCGTTAACGATTGTAATAATTTATGATAAATGATTTTTTTGAATTTTTGAAACACCCATACATGTTTTGTACAAGTTTCAGTTTTTTAGTTTGCAGGATACACAAGATCTAAATCTAAATGATCTATTTTTAATTTTTTGAATAGACATATTTTATTGATGTCAGTATTTCGTAAAATAATGTAGTAGTATAATGTGTAATTAATGCATTAACACATGTATCAACAATTCTCAACCACTGTTTGACTAAGAACAACCAAACCTGAATTAAGCATTAACTTATTCACTTTGAATCAGAGAATATATATATCTATATACATATTATATTTAAAAGTATTAATTAGTCACGAGTTTTAGGTTCAAATGAAAATTTTACTGTATATTTAAATATAAAAAAACCTATCCAAAAAATATACAGTTATTTTTTCGACCAGCCCAAATAAAAACATGGAATTTTGCTCCCTAAATTAATGAGCCTAAAATAATCACGCAAATTACTTATTATTAAATAAACTAGAAACTTTGCCCGTCACAGAATGACGTATTCGATGAACGATGCAATAGTGTTTGAACATATGTTTGGCCGACAATTAGATTAATATTTTATTTCATTTTGTACACATATATTTGGAATAACCGGATATTAATTTCTAAAGCAAAGCCATTCTAGGAAATACCACATTTCGTGTCACAAACAACGAATCACTTTCACTGCACTGTTCTTTATTAGATGCAGTCTTTATCACATTCAATTGTGCTATTCTTTTTTATTGACGTTTGCTGTGCTTAGACGGTGTTATTTTTTAAGGAGGCATTTTAAGTTATTAATGATGTGATTAATAATTTCTAACGTAATTTCGATAAAAAAATAAAATTGGTACTTGTGTCAAGCTGACATAAACTGAAAATTTCTAAGAAGCATCAAAATTTGTTTTTTTGTAAAAGTTCTAAATTTGAAATTCTCGTGTTGAACAATAAAATCCTGTAATTCGTACATATTGAAATTCGCTAGAGCATATTTTATAGTTTATTTAAATTAGTTTATGAATAAAAATATTATCCTATCGTCTTGAAATTCGGCACATAGCTGCGGAAAAATTTACTAAACTTACGTGCAAAAAATCAGCGTTGTATCTTTTAAGATATTCTATAGAGAAGCAAAAGATGAAACATACACACACACAATGGCTATTATTATAGTAGATATAGTAGATATAACGTATAATGAAACCACGAGTGCATTAACAAATGTAAATTTTTATACTCAAATATATTTTAGAGAAAGCGATGCTTTTTGGTCGCACGCCACTTGATAGTGGTTTGCAATTTTCAGCGACGCCGCTTTGATTAATGTACGTCAGAATTAAAATAAAGATGCGTTCTGAAAACGTTAAATCCAGGATTTTTCAAATTGAATATGGCGTAATAAAAAATCCCCGTTTGACACCGAACAGAAGTCCTCCACTCGACCTGAATTTCAGGTCTGGAGTGTTCTCAGTCTCGCTCGGGCTGAGTAGAATTGGAAAAATGTAATCGAGTTTTTAACGCCCGTAACGGGTTTCGCCAGCAGAATGAACGGGTGCCCGATCGGTTTGATATATATATATTTTTTTCAAATAGAAAAAAGGATTTCACTATTTTATTATTTTTATCTGCGTGACCTACATGTGTGCGAGAACAGGAAAACGATTTGTGGAATATTGAAAAACGTAACATAAGCTCTTTATCAATAGCTAATCGCACATCTGTCCATCTACGACACTATATTATTTTCGCTAATAAATTATATTTATTTCTAAAGCAGGTATTATTTTTCTTTACAGTGTATTAATTACACAATTTTATTATAAGCTTAGTTTAGTGATTCGTTTTATTAATAAATAAAACGTTATTCACAATGCATTTTTATATAGTAAATGAAGCTTTAAAAGTTTTTGTAAATATGTAATAAAAAAACACATGTTCCTAGTACTTAGTAAATATATACGACCATAAAAACACATTGTTTTTAAAATTTATTAAATAGCTAACTTGCTTCTCTAGGAATATTTATAATTTCAGTTTATTTAGTAAGTGGAGCTTTAAAAGTTAGCTGTCTGCAAAAATACCGTTTTCCATTTTATTAAAACAGTGAGTGCATGCGAGTTCAAATAAAAAACTTCTTCGATGACTTTATTTGACTTAATTTAAATTACTTACGTTGTTGAGTTCTAGCGTTCAAACCACAAACGTTCAGTGCAAAAAGTATTGAGAAATCGTATTTCTGAAATCCCCATGTTACGCAGAGCACAGTTGCAGAATAACCCATAAAAAGCAGTTAGTCACAACATTACCTCTAAGCACACACTTACCATTCTTTTATTCGATTGATGGGCCGAGGGGGGTGTCAAAAGTCCCTGACGGATGGAGGGTGCGTCGCGGGGGGAGGAGGGATCCTTGACGAATTTAAAATTGAAAAATTCTCCTCCCCCTCCAGACCGCAGGCAGTGTTGTCCTCCATCGCACATCCCGTGCACTCGGGATTTCATATTAAGCTCCCTCTCCCCCGCACACGCGGAAAGCAAATTAAATGTGTAATTTTAAATTTTTCTCAAGCGCTAAAATATCAGTGGAGGCACTAATCTATTAAATTCAGGTGGTGTTTCAGAATTTCTGCTATAAGCTATATTTTACCGAATTCATGTCATTTCAACATAATTTTATCGTAATCGGATGGATATGATATTTATATTAAAAAAAGCACAAGTAATTGTTTTGTGTTAGTACTTAGTAAATCTATACAACCATAAAAAACACATTGTTTTTTAAATTTATTAAATAGCTTACTTGCTTCTCCAGGCAAGGCATACAGTTGGAATATTTATAATTTATATTTTACATTCGGAAATAAATATTTTTTAAACAAGTTTTTTGTGATTTTATAACGCAAAAGAGACAATGTTTAAATACAACATATTGTTTTAGCCAGCTTATTATAAATTGCATCTCTCACTGGATGTTTCTTCTGGCCTCATTTCATGTAATCTATCTACTATAATAATAGCCATTGTGTGTATGTTTGTATGTATGTTTCGTTTTTCCGTTCTGTATAGAATATCTTAAAAAGATACAACGCTGATTTTTTGCACATAAGTTAAGTAAATTTTTCCGCAGCTATGTGCCGAATTTCAAGACGATAGGATAATATTTTCATTCATAAACTTTAAAATATGCTTTAGCGAATTTCAATATGTACGAATTATATGATTCACTTCTTCGCCGCGAGATGATGCTTTAGCGAATTTCAATTCAGTTCTTCGCCGCGAGATGTCGTTCACCGCGAGAATTTCAAATTTAGAACTTTTACAAAAAAAACAAAAGACGCATCGTTCATCAAATACGTCATTTTGTGACGGGCTACATTACTAGTATATATATATTATGTATATATATAAAATAAAAAAATAAAAAAAAAAAATATATATATATATCTTCTTCATCAAGTGCCTCTCCTCAGAGGAGGCTGGCGATCATTTCACTGAGCATATGCTCATACTGAGCCAGCGTTCATGGATTTCTATGGTGAAAATAGTGTAGTGGTCCCCGGGTTCTTCTATACCGAAGTTTTATATTGGAAGGAAAAGTTTGCGTATTGCTGCTGCCCAATAGCATTATTATAAATCGTTTTGCGTTTAGATCTGATACTTTTTCTGGAGCAAGCTATAGACATAATATCAGGAGCCCCCCCCCCCACGTACTTCCAGAGCACATCCCTCCACAATCATTCCAAGCCCACTACTTCATTATAAATTCTTTACACATGCACAAGCAACAGTATATTGAATAATTTTTTTGACTTGATTAACCCTGCATGATTTTTTTATTTTTCCGTGAAAAAAATTGAGGAGTTAGGGAATTATGTGTTAATTTAAGGAAAAGTAATGAAAAAAATATTTTGTATCTTTATGAAAATATTCATATCTCATAAATTATTTTTTTTTAATTGATTATGAAAATAGCTTACTTTGAAGTTGAAAAAAGATCTCCAATAATGTGTTCCAACAGCTTATACTTAAATCACGTTTTCGCTCATTTGCCAAAAGTTGGCGAATGTCATCTTCTAATACGGTTTGTGTCTATTCTAGAACTGTTAGTGGTAAAAAGTTGATTTAAATTAGTTAGACAGGTCCAACACAAAACGAAACGGTCGATCCTATAAGTCTTCATGGGATTTAAAAAAAAAGGTTTTATGGTTTTTTCCGTAATTTATTCAGTATAACTACACTGGGTAGAAATGTACGTGGTTACTGCTTCGATGCCGCGAGGTCTCTCTGCCTTTGTGGATAGCGTAAACAGGAAGAATCCCACGTATCAAGGGGTGTCTTGTATTTCGCCTGAAATACGATCGCCTTTTAACTGGCCGCTAATTACTATGGGTTTATGTCATATTTTAATAGGCCGTCTAATAAAAGTCGAATGTCACATTCCAGCAGGCCGTAAGACGCGCGAATTAAATATCGTTTCCGGAATAACTCCAAAAAAAAAGGTTTTTATTTAAGAATAAAATTACTACAAGTTCTTTACAACTCAAAGGTCTAGCTAACATTGAATTATTATCTAAATATGTGGTTCTTATATAGTAGGGTGTGTAGCCTGGGGGTTCGTTGCGTTTATCGTCACTCAGCATTTGCTGCATTGTTTTGGCTGCAGGGTCTTGTTAATGTTGTAATCTTATCGTCTAATGTTGACGTCTTTATGTTGATTGATGCGGAAATGTGTCTTAGGTCCGAAGGCGATACGAACTCGTTTCTCGCGTTCCGATGTAGGTACTTAACCACTACAGTTTGTTACCGATCTGTCATTATATGCAGTCGAGGGTTTTAATCAAGTCGATACACGTTTCATTGTATTTTTTTTTTAATATGGTCCATTCTGTGCACTCTCCGGTCCACGACCACCGGGCGGTGTCGCGGGAGTGTGATTGAGTGACGTCAGCGGGAGGATCACGCTATTGTCATAGCGGACGCGAATTATCCGGCCGGTCGCTTTGTAATTACAGCGGCCTCGTGTCACTCCGCCCCCCTCTCCCCCCGGGGGGCCTCCTTGTCGGGGGCAGGCCCGGAACGGACACGGAGCTGGCAACACTCCACGTCCAGTGTCGGAATGAAAATTAAATAACTAGAACAGTAATTTTTTTTATGCATTTTATTTTTAACGAGCATGCGAGAATTGTGCAAAGCAAAAAAAAAACGACCGTCTAGAAAAATGTACTGATTAATAAAGGCGTTATGATCTTATGGGTGCGTATATGCTGTGCAGGGTGAATGTGAATAGTGACCGTTATTGCGATATGAGTTGCAGGAGTTTCAAGGTTTTAACCCAAAAACGGGGCCACAACTTCTTTTAATCCCGTTGATTCTATATATCTGAAAAAATCAACATCAGGAATAAGATCTTTTTTTTTTAAAATGAGCAGAAAAATGCTCATTATGTACAGATATGATTTACAAACTTTCAAAATAATCTTTATAAAAATTAATATAGTAAATACAGGGTGTCCAAAAAGTGTATCGGGTGAATGTGAATAGCGACCGTTATTGCGATATGCTGCGAAAATTTTTGGGCCCAGAGTTGCAGGAGTTTCAAAGTTTCAACTCAAAAACGTGGTTCTAATACTTTCCGTACATCCAATCAATCTATTGAAGCTGTTAACGAATTATTCCCTAATAAGGTCATTTCACGTAGAGGTAACATCAACTGACCTCCCAGAAGCCCCGACCTTAACCCTCTTGACTCTTTTGTATGGGGATACCTTAAAAGTAGGATTTATGAGAATAATCTGACGAACCTAACGGAATTGAAACAAAACATCAGGTCAGAAATGGCAGCAATATCTTGAGGGCTATGTGTCAGCGTGTTATCAGCAATCTTCGTTCCAGATTAGAAGAGTGCTAGCAGCGTAACGGTCACCATTTGGATAACATCATCTTTTTGAAATAATTTTCCATTTTGTATTCTTATAATCAACAAGAAAAAAATACTTGATTACTAGTAGTTTTTGTTTTACTGAACTAACAAATACCCGATACTCTATTTGGACACCCTATACAAAGCTACAAGTTTTTATACCATCAGTGATTTTCTTCTTCTTCTGTTGCCTCTCCTCATAGGGGGTTGGCGACTATTTCTTCGAACATTTTTTTTCCTTCGATTTTTCCTTGAACAATCAGCTGGAGGATGCCATACTTATTGTCACGTGAAAAATGTGGCCAAAATAGTAGACCTTTCGCATTCTCCTATACAGCCACATTTCTTCGCATAGTAGCTGTCTTAAGTGTACAAGCTTCGACTCCACAAATGAGAACTGAGACGACATAACACTTGGCGAATCTCCATCGAGATTTCAGGGTTATATCTCTTGAGCATAGTACTTTCCTCAAATTACCAAATGTACTGCATCAAGATCCCAGTTCTTATTCAACCAGCTGCCCAAATACCTATTTTTTTAAACTCTCTCCACTACTTTGTTGTCGATGTAGATATTAAAGTTGACAATCAACTCTTGTTTTGGTTTTTTTGTATTTATGTTCAGTGATTTTATTATTCGATAATTGAACATATTACTAAATTTATTTACTTGTAAAACACGCCTCAAGCACAGTAAAAATAAACATAAATCGTTAATTTTTTTTAATGAAAATGTGTCATAAATGATTAATATTTAATATGAAAAGTACAATCCTGCTCACACGTATGTAAATTTGAATGTTATATCGAGTCTGTTTTGGCAGAGTATCCAATCTACGTCTGACGATTGGTGTTGGCTTCATATCAGTCATGTGCCCGACAATCAAGTGTCGCGAGGACCACGCCAGGCAAGATGTGGGGACGTCCATCTGTAAACCTCACCCTTGACCACACATTTCCACAAGCGCCCTAATTTAACATGTCGTCGGTGAAGCTTGTAAACCATGTGTTGTACCATAAATTGCATTTGGGTTTTGACACACTGAAAACACTTCGATTAACATACAGGTTCTCTATTTTTATTTTATTGCACCTAGAAAGTTGAATACCGGAGTTCTATCAGTCAAGCTACGATTACAGATGTGCAGATTATTTTTTAAAGATTTTAATATACAAATTCTAATGATTGGTTTCGTGAGTCTAAAATGACAACAACTGCTGAAATGCACGAACATACCTCATAAATAAACTCAAATGAGTCACAGTTGCCTTAAATTGCTATAAAATGCTTGCTCGCCTTATATATTTTTCAAGGTGTTTATTTTTTCACCTGATAGTGACTGAATGGACTATGTCAATATTAATCGTGAATAAGTACTTGCAAATTAGCAAAGCCTCCAAAGTGGGAGTTTTTGTATTGCAATTTTTCAATTACACGGTCGCCTTTATAACAACCTAAAAAAATGTTTTATTGGATATGAGGGGTGTGCAAATTTCACCTGCGATATGAATAGTGTTTGTATTTGATTAATAAAAAAAGATCACCTTCGGAAGCACCCGCAGACACTCCATTCACCTGAAACCCTCCACTTGTCCTGCTCCCATTCGATATCAAATTAAAATTGAAGAGATTCAATTAATTCGGTCATCCTTTTTAAATTGAATTTCTAAAAGATAATCTATTTTTCGGTACAATATAAATTAAAATTGGCAGTGTAGTAAACGAGGAAAAATATATTAACTTTTCATTGTTTTTATTCGCAAAACACCAGTGATGTTGTTTTAGAAGATAATCCCAAGAATGCCTTTATCAAAAAGCAATTTCGAGAAAAACATTAACATATAACCTTCGCAGTGTAATCCTGTTTTCGAATTTTCCTGTAAGTTTAGAGACGAGGGTAAGCTCGTACAAGAGCACCGCGGCTTGCAAGGCAGAGATAGTAAAATTATTGTAAATGGGACGTAATCCAATTCAAACTTTTGTCTCACCTGGAGCTTTCTCTTATACTTAACTTTTATTTGATTTTTTACTTATCTCTTTAATAAAGATACCGCGTTGTTACTGGCACTGTCAAAGTAACACGTTTTTATTGTTATAAATTGTCGAAATACCATATTTTTGACAGGCGCGAATACTTATTATTTTAAAGTCACGTATTTTTAATACTTTTTATTTTTCATGTTCATGTAACAGCTGGAATCTGTTATAATCAGGTTTAGGTTTTCAGGTGATACTATATTTTTTGAGTCACATATAAATGCTAATATGATTAGGCACATTATTTCACACATTGAAGATGATTAAAGAAACTCTCAGAAAAATATCGTCGTGATTTGTGTAGGATGATATTTTTCTGAGAGTTTCTTTAATCATCTTCAATGTGTAAAATAATGTGCCTTATCATATTAGTAATAATATAAACCTGTATAGGTAATAAATAAGCACTTGATTGACGTTCAATCCACAAAATAGACATACATACAGAGCAGGTCGCAAAAGCTCAAATATACCTTGATATAAGGATAAACATCAACGCTGTGCATTAAACTGAAGGTACGTTATTCAGTAGAAACTCTACAGCATAAAATACTGAAAACTAAAAACAAACTAAATACTATCAAAGAAGAGACTGAATTTCCCTGGTACCGCTTCAGTATCAGCAAAAAACAGCCTCAGGGGGCTCCCTCACCTGCTGCTATTTTCCCGGTCGCGAGTTTCATTTCCCAAGAATCCGCAAATAATTTCCAGACGGATTTTAACGTTCACTTCACGAACGTCATTCCGAGTAATTCTGCTGATGGTGTAAGTGTATTACTCCTGCCATTGATTCGGCGGATCTCAAAGAGCCATGCAAATTCTGCAAGGTACGCAAGACGAATGAAGACCCGGCCCGGCCGGCGGGCTAGACGATCGGAATACGAAATAAGATTGTGTTAAACCGATTCTAAAAGGTGCATATAAATGAGACAGCGGGGTTATAATAAAGATCTGACTGTGCCGGCGGTCTGGCGGTTCTGAAAATGCAAGAACAAGTCGCGCGAATACTTGTCGAGCGTATTTTACCTCTCAGGTGAATATAAAAAAAAATGAAAATACTCTCACATTATCATACTAAAGCTTATAAAGTAAGCTTTTTTAAGTAATCACTGCTATATCATCATAACAAAGCTCGATGAAAAAGAAAAGGTTTTTTTTATTGGGTTTTTACTATCGATCAAAAATGTAAGTTTTGGTTCTAAAAAAACATTTATGTATTTAAATAATCATTCGTTAAGTCGTACATTAAAATATTGAAAAAAAAATCTAGACAAATAATGAGACAATTAAGTAGACGCGTCTTGTGCATGAACAAAAATATATTTTTAACAATTACCACTACAATATACATTACATGTATTCAATAAAAGACCCGGGGGCCCACTACACTATTTTCACCATAGAAAACCATGAACCATGAGTATTTGATCAGTGAAATGGTCGCCAACCTCCTCTGAGGAGAGGCACTTGATGAAGAAGATAGGTCACACTTTAACAGTGAATTACTTATATACTACTTTGAAAAGTTACAGAAAAAGATAGGTAGTATATTTTTGTCATATTGGTGAAGAAATAATACCACTTAACTAATAAATAATACACTTTAATAAACTAAATAGAAAAAAATCGGCGTATTGTTTTTTTACAAATGCGAATATTGTAAAATGCTTGAAAAACATTTCTGCCGCGCCAAATAGTAGAGTGATTGAAAATATTTCCATTTGGATCAACTGTACAAATACAGCACTGTAAAGCCTGTCCAGATTAAAAATAAAATGTGAAGAAAAATATAAAGTTGAAAAACAAATATGTTTGAAATACATTTTTCCAACCATATGTTAATTTTCGCTTTTTTAAAATTGTGTATAAATTTTTTCGTACCTCGATTTTGCACAAAACGTTTTGATTTTGCTTATATTTTGCTTATATTTTGTGTAATATTTTTAATATTGCGAAAATATATATATTCGGTGCTTTTTCAAAGCGCACATGTAATCTGCATTGAAAAATAAAAATAATTGCGTCCAAAGCACAACACTTTATTAAAAAATATATGATTTTCTACAAAAATGTAAATTATAAATGCAGCAAGAAGAAATGTTTTTTTGATATAAAAACAAACAAGTTGTCCAATTTTATACATAAAAATAAATCACAATAGCTTGTTTTCACCTGTTTCAAAAAAACCTTGTATGTTTTTATTAAAATACTTCGGTTAAACGTAAAGTATTGATGTTTTTTTTTATTATTAATACAAGAAAAAGGTTTGTGATACTTTTTTGAGTTTGCTGTTCTTGTTTGTTGAAGTATTAATAATACTTATATAATGTAGAATTAGAAGTAAATTAATTTATGCTATATTCTTCATCAAGTGCTTTTCCTCAAAGGAGGTTGATGACTATTTCACTGAGCATACTCTCATGCTGGAAAATAGTGTAGTGGGTCTTTGGGACCTTCTATATAACGAAATAAATACTATGAGCTGCTGAAACCAGGCCAAACTATCATGGGCGAGTTCTAGAGACAACAATTGATGCGTTTGAAGCGAGCATTGGCAGAAAAACGACCAGAATATGCGACCGGGCACGAGTCTGTAATTTTCCACATGACAATGGTCGGCCACATGTTACTAAACCGATTAAAACATATTTGGAAAACATTGGATGGGAAGTTCTGCCTCACCCGCCTTATAGCTCAGACCTTGCCCCTTCCGACTACCACTTGTTTGGATCGATGCAGAATGCCCTTTCTAGAATACGCTTCACTTCTGAACAGCGTATCAAAAATTGGCTTGACTCTTTCTTGGCTTCAAAAGACGAACAGTTCTTTTGGGATGGAATCCATAATTTGCCCGAAAGATGAGAAAAAGTAATGAACAATACTTTGAATAGAAATATTGTACCAATTTTTTAAAATACAAAATAAATAATAGACGATACATGGTTTGTAAATAATTTCACGTGCCATGACATTCTCATCATAAAGTTTGGTCACAATCAATTGAACTTGGCGATGGCAGTTCGCACTCCACACATGGCTGTCGGGGTGGTGCGCCCTTCAAACTGCAATAAGGGTGAGGGTAGTGTTCATGCAGGCGGGGCGGTAATCAAATGTACCACCCCCGAGGTGGGGACCACTACGTGAGCCTGTTCCTATCAATCGAGCCTCACTTCTGACAATGCGATGGGGTCGTTTCGGCGATCTTTAAGAAGTGTCGCTTCTGCAGGTAAACCCTTCCAGGGTCCGAACCGAAAAGCTGCAGTAACTTTGCTTTATACTTATTAAAAATAAATAAATTGTATCAACACGTGCTATGCAAATACAAATTGTCCTGATCAAACTGAAACAGGCAGGGGCCCAGTTATATCAGTTTAGGATTAGAATCGGGAACTTCACTAGTCTTTTCACATGTATAAATATCGTGTATATTAACTTCATAAGGTGAAGGTAAGGTAAGGTATTGTGTATTTTAACTTCAAGTACAATTAAGATATATATATATATATATATATATATATATATATATATATATATATATATATATATATATATATATATATATATATATATAAATGAATAACTGAATAAAATATATTTTGGTATTAGCACTACCCTCTTAAAAATATATGAAGTCCTTCAAACACAACAAGTAGATTAGTTGTTAGAGAAGTCCGGATCAAAAAAAAAAAATTATCGACCATTGCCAATATTTGTTGTATAGAATTATTTTATATATTTTTTTTACACATATGCAATATATATAATTTATATTAATATAAACACAAATACTTACGGTTATTGCTGGAGGTAAATTGAATTTTAAATGAGTGAATTACTGTTTTATGACAAAGTAATTATAATGGGAGGTAATAAATACCAGAGAGACATACAAATGGCTAATGAAACCATTAGTAATCATGGGTATTTAATTTTAATTATGAAGGATTTTATACGTTGAACGTAAATTTATTATGTTAGAAGAAATAATTCTATTTTATAGTAATTTTGTATGTGCGATATGCATATATATATATAAATATATATAACAACAAGGAAATCATTTAAGTTTAATATTTAACCATTTAGATGTGTGATACAAAAATAATATTATTTCGATAGCAAGCTTAAAGAATTTTGTCGTGAAAGTTTTGATGCTTTTCTGAAAGTAGATCAGGATAATATCTTGTATAGAAATCTGCCGATTACTTTATATATTGTTAATAAGAATATTAAGGTAATTAATTCAACTAATTTGAAAAAATACTATCACAAAGAAATATAATAGCTCAGAATGGTCGCAAAGCCACAAAAGCTGGCGTTGATTTGTCTGCCACATGCTCACTATTAATTTCAAGGCAAAAAGCCGCCTCCGTTATAATCCACTTCTCGGAGGTTAAGAAAAGATGCCCCCCGAAGGGAAAGAATAGACAGGGGGCGAGAGTGGAGCGACCCTCCGCGCTTGTATTATGAGGGAACCAATCTATCCGGCGACAAGGATGGATTGGTTCCAGCATCACGTATCGAGGTCCCAGAAGTATGATGGTATTCCGTCGCTGGTTCACTCTTAAATTGGCTCTGGAGGTGATGTCATGAATACTGCTGGTTATTTGATTAAGTAAGATTAAGTAAGAATCTGGAAAATACGAGCGCCTCTCGGCAATAAAAGGGTTCCACTCTACGGTTTTCTAGCACGAGGAACATGATGAGTTAGTAAACTTTGTTTTCTGTTTTTTAAGACAGCTTTTGCAGGTTAGAATTTATAAATATTAAATAAACCTAAAAATGTGTGTATCTATGAGAGACTTTATTTGCCAAAAATTAAACATAAATTATCGACATTTGTATTGCTTTCTTTTGTACATATTTGTCGATACTTATCTCTTCATATAGATAAGCGTCGACGCTGAAAGGGTAAAATAATTTAGTTTACGCCGTAAGCTTTTCAGAAAATACTCCAGTATTTACAAAAATAAATACATAAAAAGAATGTAAACATTTGCTCTCAAATTTAATTTTAACAAAATTCACATAATTTTTTTGGATTTGTAATAATTGTAAAAAAATTATTGACTATATATTTCTATCAGTAAAATTCGATTAAAAAAAATGAGCGTTCAATATTTGATTAGATAAGCACGAAAACGTAATTCTTCCCTCCCTGCATTCCAATTTGCATTAAAGATTATCTGAAAACAAAAAAAAAACCTTTAAAATGTTCGCATCAGCCGGTAACGACCCTTCTATACATTTATTACCAGGCTATGCACCCTATTGTGGCAGTCACGCTTTTTATTTTTAATATAAGTGCTCTTCTTATATATTCGCAGATTTGAAATCCATTTAGTCCGTGATCCGCTCAGAATGAGCTCTCCGGCATCACACTAAATCCACCTTTAATGGGTTCACTTTATTCCCGGGTGAAAAAAGCTGCCGATAATTTCTCCTGTAGCGAAATGGGAGCTTTCTCGGCCGCCGATCTGCACCGCCGGGGGTTCGCGTCTCCGCTGCGGGGCGCCCCCAACGCCATCCGGCGGCGGCGGACTCAAACACATCAATCTGCTTTGAACTCGAATCGAGGAGATGGAGTCGCGAGTCGCGTGCGCTACCTGCCCGCTGTCCCGTCTGCAAACTTTATAATTAAAATGACAAAAAAGAGTTTAATTAAAAGTGTTTTTAAAGAGCGATTTCAAAAAAGGCTGGATTCTGCATTTGCTGGGGTTTTATTCATATTCTAACTGTACAGACCTTTTTAACTGAGGTAGTATAATATATTATATCTGAATCCGTCCAGTGAGCTTACGATGGAGTCGTCTCTTTTGCTGTGAGGACCATGATACGAAGAAAGTAGACCAGAGCTCTGACCTGAGGAGAAGAAAAAGAAGAACACGACGAAACACAATTTTCTATGATTTTCAGCGCACCTCTGAGATGAATATATGGAAGAAGGAGGCAAGCTGTTTGTGCATATTTTTAAACAAATAAAAATCGGCACCTGGAAATAGTAATACAGCGCTGCCCGGGGTCGACGATTATCATATTCACTATCACTGTTTGGTTCACTGGAGTTCATGTCCTTAGTTAATTTCGTTACGTGAAATGCTGCTAGAATTTGCGCAGTCCTACAGTACATAATCTAATTTGAGTCATTAAGTAAGTCTCTAGCTCTCAAAGACGATTGCACTGGCATTTAAATCAACGGAGGTGCACTGTGCGCGACATGCACTTACTTCATAAGGCACTGCTCCGTTTTAATTCTCTTCAGGGAAATGGTTTTTTTTGTAATTCAACTATTTAATGATGATTTTTTAATATTGGTGTTATTAAATATTCAGAATACCGCAATTTACTTATCGCACTTGTCATTGCATGCTTCATTGACGACATTGTTTTACAGGTTGTAAGGGGTAGAAAAAAGTGGAGTATATCACATAATACCGCAGAAATATAACAACGAGAAATACCATATGAGCTTTTTTATCCAGTAACCACCGAATAACTTTCAATCAAATAAATTCAAATATTTAATATTGGCATAGTATAATTTTTTAATTAAAAAAAAAAATTAAAAAGTATTTGAATAATTGAATATCCTAACAAACAAATTTAAAAAAATGTTTATTTTGTGTTGTTTACATGACCTTTTAGTCGATTCAAGAATAAACGTAAAGTTTTAAATATCATAACAATTTAGTTGTTTTTGATAATGTGAAACTTCGCATAATATAGGTTGAATGAAAAATGTGGTATTAGTATTTTCATGCTCGAACTATATGAATACACAATTTACATATGATGTTAGTTTGAGAACCTTAAAAAAAATATATTTTATGGTTAGCATTTTGCATAAAAGTCAAAATATTCTTCGGATAGTAAAATACTTTTCATAATATTGATTTTGTTTTCAGTTTTTGCCCTACAAACTAGTTCGTGTTTTGAATAATAAGTAGATATATTTAAGACAGCTTTAATTTTCATATTTGAATATATCTTAGGATAAAGGTATTCAAGAAGTCAGACAGGTATGATAATTGGTATATATTTTTATTTTTTCAAGAAAATATTTTTTTAAAAGCTTCAAAGAAGTCCCCAACATAAGCCAGACACCCCCTATTTGAAATGCCATCAATACATTGAAGGAATAAATTATCCTTGCATTTCGTACTGTTGGTACATAGGGGTGGATCCGATATTTAAAATTGACATGCGCCCTTAGCGACTTCATTTCTGGCTTCGTTTGATAGGCTTAGCTACCCCCTTGCAGTATTAAAGGAAATTCCGATCGGAAATTATTCGATTGAAATCGTAATGGAATGACTCATCGCTTACAAACGTCCCTAAAAATCTTCCGAATGCAACAAATATTTATAATATTACGTATTGCTTTCGGTTTCTTATGAGACTAAAAAAGTACGAGGGACAAATTTGGAGAATTTATAAAAAAATCGTTTCTGGATTGATCTATGCGACTGATTAAATTTTCATAAGTTTAACATAAATTAAAAATATTTATTTTATAGATTACGTTGAAACGACTTAATATTGTCTTTCCGGAGAATTCAAGCTCTCAACCCCGAGAATATTTCTCTTGTAAACCGTTTATTCAAAAAGAACAAGTATTTTATTAAAATAATCAAAACACCGAAGAATCCTGCGGCGTAAAGTAAAAAAAATACCTACGCGTATCAAAACTATTTGTCAATTTTCACATCGCAGTAAAAACGGCTGTGTAAAACTGAAATATTTGACATACCGCTGCACCCCAAACGGCAGGGAGGGTCCGCCACTGATGAAAGTGGGGCCCGGGACCAGCGCTGCTCAAACTGTCGTGAATATAAAACTGTTTATCGTGTAGTTTGTTTTTATTAAAAGTTTATTTTACGGCGCAAACGCCCGAGTTTATGAGCTCTACCAAAACGTTTCTTCTTTATTGCCATACGTTATAGATTGCGCATTTTTCGGAGAACGGATAAAACGAGGCTTATGTCGATGGTAACAAGGCTGAAGGAGATAAAAAATACTTGCAAAAAATATTTCTAATTGATTGTGATCTGTATGCATATATTCGGGATATTTTATAAAGTCAAAAGGGTGTGAAGAGAAAAGGCCATGCAACATCTCTCGTAATGGTTTAAGGCCATATTAATTTATTATATTTTGATTAAATGCATATTTTTATATAAATATGTGTGTGTGTGTATTTGGTGTAACACGCGTCCGAGATAAGCGACAGTTGAGGGTATTCCCCTGTTATTAAAGCGGCACCAAGGTGTGGCAAATAGACTATATAAATTCACATAATGTGAAGGCAGCTGTACCGGAAAATTGTGACTCGGTGATGTGATAGTGCTGGCTCGAAGCCGTTTCCTGAAGGCGGAGATGATTTGTAAAAATTGGCAGTGTCGCCTGAAACGGGCCGGCTATCAGCGGGGAGCTTTTGTAAAGGTTGTTGGAAGCAGAACAGGCTGTTGTGGATAATGAAATAAACCGGGATACGCGAAATTGAATCAATAACTCTCTATTTTTTCTGATATAAATATGTTTTTTGTGAACGGAACTCAAACGAGTCACTGTGGTTGGAATAATGACAGCCAAGACAAATAACTTAGTGATTAGAAATTTAATATTTTTGCAAAGAGTACATGGTGGAATTCAATTTTAATATTTTTTTGAATGATTTGAGTGATTTTCCACATGTTTGTTTTTTATTTGTGACCGGATTCGCTTACCAAGAGATTTTAGAAATCAATCGCATGGAAGATAACACACCGGAGCACCTGCTTAATGACCAGGTTATTTTCAATAAGTCTCCACTATTATTCCCTATTACTAAATCACATCTTTAAAAAACCATTTACTGCGCAAAAACCTGTTATTTACAGATAAACACACTACAGGATAACTGCTGCTACACCTCAAGTCACTACTTTAGATAATTACCCCATTAATATAAAAAAAACATTTGTTCACAAAAATTTGCAATTATATAGAATCATCTACTTGTCAGGTACATTAAAATCACATTACCTCTTACCACCTAAAAATCACTCTCTCTCTTTCCAACAACCTCTAAATCTAACAATTGTTTACCTAATTGCTTATTATTATATAAAATCTCACTCTGTTTGATAATGCAAAGGTTGGCGAAACCGGTCAGAAATAAAAAAACATCACTCATGTATTTTATTCAAAAAAATATTTGTATTGATTATTATAAAACATATTTTTGAGTCATGGATATTCATATAAATGTGTACACAGTGTACTGTAGTTGAACAAGAAATGACACTGCGCTAAGATTATTTTAAAAAAAATTTTGATATAAAATAACGGCACAGAATATTCCTTCAAGGCGAGAGCGCCTCGAAAAACAATTCCCTCCGCCTTAAATTCTAATTCTCTCTCAAGCGACAAGTGAAAATATAATTAAAAGAATCGTAAGCGCTCTCCGATAAGCCCAGTCGGGCTGGCGCACGATATTGCCCGTTGTTCTATAAATCCGAATTATCCCTAATGCAAGTAACCTTCTTATTGAAACGGCGGGGAAGCCCGCGGTTAAAAAATATAAAAAATATAAAAACACTTTCTTTACATTCTCCCTCCTGATTTCGGCAAGGCTTTATTTTTTAATCCCCGTAAAAAGATTATCTCCTTATCCGCCGCCGCAGCCTCGCGGGACCCGCCGCCGCTAAGCCACGGGAAAAACGCGGACATTTGTACATTATTTTAAATTAGTACCATTTGTGTTAGTCCGTTTATAATGCTTAGGGCTGCAGCCGTGAGCTGAGATTTGCGAGGAGACCGCGGCACTATGCTCAAGGTAATGCAGCAATGCCGCACACCTTTGGATGTTTACACCATTTTTCCGTGTTATATATACAAGTGCCCTGAAACATCAGGTTTTGTAAAAAAAATTACGCCAGACAATTCACAGTCGCAGTCTTTAATTTTGAACTGTGAGTGTACTTACAAACAAGCATGTTTCAGTAGAAAATATTAATTACATACTTATAAGTCATCTGAAAATATTCAGTGTACACTATAGGTTCCCAAACTTTTTGTCCCGTCGACCCCTTGTCGAGTTTTCCTGTTTTTCGTAGACCCTCTGCCTTGCTAATATTGAATTTTTACATTTCACCGGATTTTTTGTCCGTCATATCGAGGTTTACCTTTATTGATAAAAATACTTTTTTCACTAAAAAAATCAATACGTTTAATGGGAGGAATGGGTCTGATGCTTTGATAGTAAATTTTTAGTATTTGGCTTCAAATAAGTCGATTTAACTTTAAATCTCCTCGCCCAGTGATTTCGAATCTATTTTTTTTTGTAAAAAGAATGGCAACCGCACTGAAACCCCTTTCCACGAGGAATGAAGATGGAAAAGCTTTCAAAAACCTTCTTGCGATCGTCCATAATGCAGGATATAGCAGGTATGTCTCTCTAAAGCCAAAATTGGTGATATCCCTTTCTAAACTGCACCTTCAGTTCTTCATTAGTGCTCATTCCGATCAGTTTTTCTCGTAGTATGACTTCCGATTCTTCAATATCACCGTATGGATTGATAATCCACTGTGGTATTTTAGTGATGACTTTCTTAAATGGGATCCACTCTCGTCGACTCCCATTTACAGTTCACGGACCCCAAATTTACTTTTTTGCTGTCATCGACCCCTTGCAGGGCGGAATCGACCCCTGGGGGTCGATATTGATCACTTTGGGAACCTATGGTGTACACTAACACAAAATTGCATTTAACTAATATACTAAGAATGTTTGGTTGCTTGCAACATTTAAAAATATGTGAACGATGGTAAGTACCACGAAAATATTTGTTTTTATGGTGTATTCTGTGGTTGAATTTAAAGTATTTTTAATTTTATTTAGTGGGTGACCCTGCTCACAGACATTAAAGTCTACACTAATTTAAACGTAGCATTATTAGAAAATGTTCCGCTCTACGAAGCGAATACATTTACAGGATTTTTGTTATAATACTGTATTCGTGCTTTGCTGGTAATAAGTTATTCGATCCTTGCAAGTGTTATTGGAAAAACTTGATTCACCTGTTATTGTGATCAAATTAAGACTCGCCATAAATACTTTCAGTAATATTCATATAAACAATAATTTCAAGATCAAGTATTCTCGATCGTCAGGTTGAATCTATTGGTAGATATTGATAATCGAATGAATAGTAACTTAAGTCTTATTTATTATATTTTAACAGCATAAGCTTTAGAATGTAAACGATGAAGATGCAAGTGTAATTAAGTCCAATTTGATCTGGCTAATTTTGAGTACAGACACTTTATTAAAACTTTATAAATATAAATTTCTCACACTCGTATAGCTTATACTCGTATATAAAAGAAGACATATTAAGTTACTAACGTAAAACAAAACTAGCCATTTCATTTCTTCTCAGATTCTTTAATGATGGAGATATTCAGTCGATTTTTCTTTCATGAAAAGTAGAACACGTGTCTCAAGTAATTCATTTCCGAGAAATCGGTTAATGTTATATGGTTATTCAGCATTTGTATGTAACCGAAAGTAATTTGTTAGGCTTCAGATTATTGTACATTACATGTACATTGAATTAAATGATATTGTTCAGATCCGAAGCGAAGGTTACAGATTAAATTGTGCGACATGAAAAATTGGTATTCTGGGAAGGCGGTTGTTTCTCTGAACTTTCATCGCCTGCGATTATTTATTCCAAAATACTGATTGGACTTTGGCATAAATTGGTCAACTAATATAATTAAAAATAATTACAAACTGTCGCGAAGGGAATGAATCATTTTTATCAAATCAGTAGACCTCTGCAGATATCTCGTATTCCCGGTGCTCTGTATTCCAAATAGAAAATTTTATAATAAGATTACAGTGGGCACGTGATTGGCCTGCTGAACTATAAGCGATCAATCCATTACGGGGACTCATTGGCAAGCTTGCCATTAACAAGAGGGTTAACTTCCGGACCACGGGGGGTGCACAGCCCTTAGAAACTTCGGACAAAACACAAAAACGGATTAAAAAACGCATAGGGTCGGCGCTCTTGGGTGTATCTGCCGCGCTGTCTACTTGCAAGGGACGTCGACCACTCTTCCCATACATATCTGCGTGCTTAATCAATTAATTAACTTTTAATAAAAAGTATTATTTTATACTCTACCAGGTGTGCTTGGGACGTTCTTTGGCTTCGGGTATTTTTAAAAAAAAAAAAAAATTGTTACACAACTCTATGTCTGTGAGATAATTTTGATGTAGTATGTGTTATTCTGTGTTTTAAGTTTTTAAAAATACTATGTAGATATTATTTTAAAAATACATGAATCAATGAAAATGGATGCTTGTTTTACAGACAAGCAGTTTTTTTAATTTTATCCGCCACTCTTTTTTGTATGTTAAACAACCAAACGTTGGTAAAGGATGTTTATTATTGAATATGAACAAATACGCATACTCTATATATGTAATGTATTTAGAATCTTTTGGTACACAGTAAAGCATCATATACAGCTTTTATTATATAATATAATACTATTTATACTCGTACATAGTAAAAAAAATAAAGCATATCTCAGAGCTGTTGAATGAATTTTTAGGCTATATTATAATAGTGAATTAAAAAAATAACAGGAACAAAATCAAATCAAGTAATCCGTCATTAATCACAAGCTAACATTTATTGTTTAATATATTTATATGATTTACATAATTTGGTACGGGCGCGAAAATAATAAAAAAAAAAACGAGCGAGTTTTTCGGCCGTTATAAATTTATATTCAGGGAAATAAATAAAATGGAAAATTGCGCTGTATAAACGTCTTACAGCTGACAACCCTATTTAAGTGTTCTAGTGTGAGGATTCTGATAAGGGACGAAAGAAAGTGGGATGAGTTGGAGGGCGCGGGGAAGGCTGCGGCGGGGATGGGGAAGACCCCCAGAGGAGAGGAAGGGGGATGGAGAGCCTCCGGCTTGGGGTGGGGAAACTTGGAATGTTTTAATCACTTGTATAAATACGGGGTTCCGTATCCAAATGAAAAGATTTGAATAAAATTTAGATATCGCGGTACATTTTAATATTTTCGCTTATTTTTAATGTAGATTCGTTTGTTTCCAGGATTTGAGAGGCTGTCTGAGATTTGTCCTCCGGCTTAGTGGCCAGATATTTTTAATTTAATCGGAAAGTTTTCCTGCGAGTGTTATGATGAAAAGTTGAAATTGGAAAAAATACGGCCGTATACGTTGATGGATGTGGCTGACTGAATATTTTGAGAATATATATTTATTTTGAGTTTTTTACGACTAGGCATATCAAAATATTCAGCTATGAGTACTTTGATTTATTAAACACTATTGTAACTGTTTCTGATCTAAAACTGATTACGATTGTAGAATTTTCAGATTGTCCACTAAATAACGCTCATTTCTGTGGCCAACGTAGTCACTAACGGTCGCGTTTTAGCAACACAGTAACATTGTATTTGCTCTTGATGTGTTGATGTATATCAACATATCAACAATAATAGAAGCTAAAAATATATTATCCTAGAGTTTTTCACATCACTTTTACCGCGACACCGAATACTCTATTACGGAAATTGTGATTTCTATTTCCGGATGCAGTATTAAGTTCTGCCATTAACGCGGTAAAAGTGTCGTTTGAACGCGAAGTCGTCATAATCAATAGCGAAACGGTGGGCTGTCATTAAAAGTTATGAGATTTGCCAAGAAAATGTTCAGGCGGGCTAACCGCCCTCGCGGGGTCGTAAATCTCTTTTTACGGTTCTTTTGTATGTCCAGGGAAGTTCAGGAAATACTCTCACAGTGAGAGAAATGATTTCATGTATCGAGCTACTTACTATAAAGAAAAGGGGGTGTCAAGTTGAAACGGTAATTCGTACAGAATACTGAATATTTGAAACTTTTGAATTTTAACCTGAACAGGCAAAAAACGATGAAAAAATCTGTACTTAAAATATTTCGAAATATAACTATTCATGTAAAAACATTGAAATTCCCTAAAGTGATTTTTTTAAAATTATAACATTCAATATTTTTTCATCCAAAAGATAAAACTCTTATCTGAGTGAATGAAATTAAAACATTTTACTTGCAATAAAATTATAACTAGCAACGCTTTAATAATTACACGTTTTAGGTTATATTCAAATCACGTTTAGGAAATATTTAATACTTGCTTTTGGGTATATTTATTTCGAAAAGGTTAATAAAGTAACTATAAAACGTTAATTAATTCAATAAACATCAATTAAAATTTGCCAAGCTGGGAACGCGAATTCCGCTAGAAACCGGGAGCACAATAGAAACAATCACAGGTTTCATCATTTGTTGCGTAACAAGATTTACAAGGAATGATTTAATCTTGTACGTTTATGTACATAACCTCCAAATAACGTGAAATGTATAATGAATTATTTATTGTATCAAACCTAGCACAGAAAGGTTCGTGCAAACAATGAGAACGCGTGTTCCAGGCGCAAATTTATAGTTTTAATACATTTCGGTAGAAATACGTGTGTAGGTCTACATTTAACGGAACTACACAATATGTTTCCAGTCCCTGGATATCCAGAATGGAAAGCATATATTGCACATTTTAATACTTACTGGCGTTGTTTGAGCGTGGACGGGGTGCATTGTGTTGAGAAGGTTTTAAAAATGAATTATTAACGAATGGGTAAAGCGTTCGCTTTCAGCAACAGAGCTTTCAACAATAAGCTTTGGACGCACTGTGCAAATATGAATATATTTTTTTGGTACTAGTGTAGTCGTAAGGACGTTAAAATCCAGGTTGCGAGGGCCAGGTGTTAAAAAATATATAGAAAAGCACTTTTTTATATAATATTTAAGACCCTACATTACATTAGTTTTACACAGCAACTCGGTTAAATGTTTATAATCTACAATGCTTAAGATTTTTATGTTTAAACAAAACAAACATGATTTTTTCTAAAGGGAATGGAAACCATGCTTAAGTAGCATATTGTATTATAAATACTAAAAAAATACATAAAAGACCTTTTCGTACACCTGTGTTAATATTTAAATACAACTTATAATATATGCAAATAGCATATTAGTATACTTTGTGTTCACAAACACGTATGTTTTTGTCGCTAATGTTCATACGTTGAACTTTTAATGTCCCGAACAGATATTTACCATAGATGTGAATTTCTATTAATTAACAAAAGACAAACAGCCCTCTTAACTAATATCGAGGCTTAAGGGGTGGTTTAAAGGTTGAGCCTGGTAAATATTTTCCAGTGAAATATTCCGTTCGCCCGGGCCTCCGAGCTCTCTTCAATATGCGGGCTTTCCCGAACATTCACAATTGTAAATTATCTCAAATCCAACGAGAGCCGTTGTGGTTAGGTTCAAGAATGAGGGTTTACTTTATAGAGAAGAAACACTTAATTACAAACAGCCTTATAACTGCTTAGGGAAGGCAGTATACACGATTCTACCACTACACATTATATACAATTAACAATTAAGCACTACCAATGAATACGTAGTCTTTCTGAAACAATGAATTTATTTGATTGGCTTAATTCACGAATTTGACCGTTGTGGTTTGATACTGACAAAAACTCATTGAGGCAACGTACATGGTTTTTACTTAATGAAGATATATTTTATATTTTAATGAAACGTAAAAAAAATTAATACACGTATTAAATAGTCAATCCATTAAGCATATTTTTATTGTTTTGTTTCTCATGTAAAAATGAGTACTTTCAGATACCTTCGATATTACATATTTATTAAATGAAATATGTTCATAATAAAATTTTATATTAATACAAAGTTTCGTCCATTTAAACCTTGTTTGAGCCAAAGATATTATAATTATTTTATGTATAAAAAAATATAAAACGAATGCTTAGAAATTACTCAGCAAATTTAAAAAAAAAAATTGACAATATTTTGTGAATATCACCTGAAATGGCTTTTCACAGTTTAGTTCCACTCTGTATAGAATTAGCAATTTATCTGTACTGAAAACATACAGAGCTTTTATGAAAAAATATTTCATTTGAATCGGTTCAGTTCACGCGCCATTGACTTATTGTTTTTAGCTCTTGATGCCATTTGAAATGCTTTTTCGCTGAATATTTTTATTTGCATTGTATAAAGTATTGAAAAATGATTTAATTCGCGTAATTTGAGTACGGCGCAAATTGTTAATTATTTTTAACAGGCTTTTTAATATTTGTGAAATCAAATTGGAAACTGTTGGTGGAATATTAAAAAAAAAATTTAATAAATAGTTACGAATCCAGTATTAAAATTTACATTTAATAAATAGATTTCGAAGTATTTCATTTGTCAGAAAGAAAATAAAATTATTTGAATAGATAATTTAGAAATTTGCTATTCTATTGAAATAGATTCCTTTATATATAATTATAAAATAATGACATTTTATTTATAATTCATAGATTTATTTTGTCATTATAATAACGATTAAAATAAACTAAAGAGTTATTTTTTTTTACATTGATATGATTGTTATTTAAAACCGTAAAGTCTTCTAAGAAAATCATTTTTTTGAGACAATTGATTTACTTGAAAGAACAATTTGTAAAACAACAGTTTTGCTCATTACTTAGTCAATTTTTTTTTAAATTTAAGTCGTATTTTCACAGTTAAAATATATATTTTTTGATGAAATCAGTTTTGTCTATTTCCTTAACTGTTGTTAGTTTTTTTTGCATTCATTCAATGTAACGAGATTTGGTTTAAAAAGAAGATACTTGACTATAATAAAATAAAACCAAATGGTTTTGGAGACTACGTTAATTAACGTAGTCTCCAAAACCATTTGGTTTTATTTTATTATAATAAAATGGAGTAATACAAAGTAAATACCAGTTCCATTAATTAAGATACTTGACGGTAGAGGATTGAATATTGTTCAATGTACTATATGCGATGTTGAATATACATATTATGTTATTATTTATTCGGTTGTAATCAACAACTGTTCCACCAATTCAGTTGTAGTATTTGCAAACCGATATTTTCAGGGTGTTTATTTTATAAATGCAGTTGACACCGAGTACAGTTCAATGACATTTGAATTTATACATTTATTGATATATTAAGAAAATATTGTATGATAACGTTATAGGGGGCATGCACAATTTACTGATGCCTTTAAGGTGGCATTCAAACTTCTGCGATTACATTAAACCTGAAATAGTTATGCATAATTACAAATTAAATCGCGCGAGTGGATTCAAAAGTAGGGGTAGAAATCTGCAAATATTGGAAGCAGGCATATTGGGGCGTATTATTCGCTCGCAATCAGAGCGTGGGGTTGGAGGCTCTTATCTTTCTCAAATTGAGCGCACAGACGTCCCGGAGCTGCTACAGGACGCACTCCGGGATTAGGGGATGAAGACGCAAGGATGTCTTGAAGATCCACTTCGCTACGCAGAATCGATTACGCGGAATATAAACGATCTCCGAGTATTTTGTGTACAGTACGAAGGTATTTTTTATTTAATTTTTTTTACGTACATAGTATCATGACAGTGTTTTGAACAACTGCCTTTAGGTAATATTTTATACGGTGTGTGCATTAATTTTTTTGGATTTTCTAATAGATTGCGTTACTAGTATTGAATCGCATCAGGCTGTACTTTAACATTTCATTGTGAAGCGTCATTATTGCGTTTTTGTTTTTAGTATATCGCCGAAGTGTATACAACCTTTTTTTTTGAGATATCAATATGTCAACTTTTGTGGCAACAAAACGCAATTTGCGGGAAGGTTTACTTTTCTGATTCAATTGGAAGAAAATACCAGCTGAAAATCACCGATTGCTGTGTGGAGTTTATGGTGAACATGCTCCATCGCAAAAAACGTGTGAGAACTGGTTTCGACGCTTTAACAATGGTGATTTTGATGTGGATGATCAAAAAAATTCGATCATGAAGAATTAGAGGCATTGCTCGATAAAGACTCGTGTCAAACGCAAGCAGAACTTGCAAATCATTGAAAGTTGATCAAGCAACAATTTCTGGACACTTAAAAGCATTGGGAATTATTTAAAAGCAAGGAAATTGAGTGCCACATGAATTGAAGCCGAGAGATGTCGAAAGGCGATTTTGCATTTCGGAAATGCTGCTTGAACGCCACAAAAAGAAGTCATTTTTGTATCGTATCATCACTGGTGATGAAAAATAGGTGATGGTGATGGCAAGAATATGCGACCAAGCACGAGTTTGTAACTTTCCGTCATGACAATGCTCGGCATCATCTTGCTAAATCGGTTAAAACCTATTTGGAAAACAGTGGATGGGAAGTTCTGCCTCACCCACATTATAGCCCAGACCTTGCCCCTTCCGACTACCACTTGTTTCAATCGATGCAGAATGCCGTTTCTGGAATACGCTTCACATCTGAACAGGGTATCAAAAATTGGCTTGACTCTTTCTTGGTTTCAAAAGACGAACAGTTCTTTTGGGATGGAATCCATAATTTGCCCGAAAGATGGGAAAAAGTAGTGGCTAGCGATGGACAATACTTTGAATAGAATATATTAAAAATTAGTGCACACACTATATACTAAAAAAAATATTTGAATATTTATAACAAGTGTATAATAGAAATGCATATTATTTAAATTACGGCACTTGCTTTAATATCTGCATGGTCCTCACCCAAAGTTGGTCCATTAGAGCACATTTTCCCTTGTCTCTAATTTCTCGTTATCAAGGAGACACCTTATAACACTTAGGCCGGGGTTCCGCTAACATGGGCTTAGTAGCTTCCCGAACACGGTGCCAGCCTTCCGTACACGGCGAGATATTCCCGAGATATTTTCTGATATTAAATTTTCAGTGCAGCGAGCACTTCAGAATAAAACTGTACCGAGAAGCGGACCGATACGAGAAAGTGATCGGAATATTAAATTTGAGAACCTCACACAAAAATTTCATTAAACGAAATTTACAATGGCTGCATTGTATATTAATAGCGCAGAACTTAGGAATTCAGTTCCATAAAAGCTTGATGTAAAAAATGTTTTGTATTAAGAAATATCTGAGATTTTTCGAAACTATTCAAATATTTCTTTGAATGTCACAAATTAAAATACTTTGCCGAATTATTCTTGTATTTCAAAACCTTGACTATTAACAAAAAATACACTCGACGGATAAAGCATTTATTTTGCTGGTATACTGACATTTTATAAACGCTTTAAAATATACACGTTTTTATTAGGGTACAAATTATTTCAAATTCAAGCCGATTTCGTTGACTAAAATATATTTTTTAAATGTTTATTTATTTTATGAAAGCTATATTAGATTTTATACTCTTTACTAGCATGAGAGAGACATAACTGAAAACATTGTTATTTTGAGAAATTTAACTGTGTTAGTCATACTATTTTTATTTTATTATTGATACGTAGTAATTAAAAAAAACATATTGCTTAAATGTCAGCATAATAAAGAAATATTCTTCAACATTACAATATGGATTTAGTTCTCAAAAAAAAACAACATTAAAACGGGTTCCTTGAGTTTATTATTTATACGAATATATGAATAAGTAATTCTTTCTATTTTTAACGCCTTTTTGATATTAACGTTTTCTATAGTAGCAATTCTAGAGTATGCGATCTGATATTGGCGTATTGTAAATAAATTAAGAATTAATTAGTTTGGGATGAAGTTAAAAAGCGTTTTATATAGATAGTCCTGAATTACCGCTGTTAATTACGCACGGGCTGGAGTCTATTTCAGCTTAATGGACCCGCAGTGTTTCTGTAAGTTCTCCCGAAACTTTCCTGAGGTCAAACGACCGTTAACTTTTTTCGCTTCCTCCCTCGTGGGCTCCGCACATATACAACTTAAAGTGGTTTTCCGCGGCCTAATTTTGACATCTTCAAAGTTTTAATAAAAAATTACCACCGCGAGCAGGCAACAGACCAATAAAGTTTTCCAGTTGTTTTTTAAGCTAGTGGAGAAAATATTTTTTTAATTGAAAAAGTCACTTTATGAAATATGCTTTACTTTATTTTCATTTCAACAGAGAAGGTTATTCTTTAGTTAATATTTAACGTATTCTATGGTTTAATTAATCTTCTTCATTTCTATATATTCATCGTTGTAGAAGGACCCCAGGAAGCTCAGTATATGCTCAGTAAAATAGTCGCCAACCTTCTCTGAGGAGAGGCACTTGATTAGGAACGATAGAAGATAAATCTTCTATCGTTCTTGTGAATACAGCCAATATAGATTTTTTGTTGTAAATAAACATATTTACAGCGAATATAAGTTTAATCGAGCACGGTTGTTGTAAGTTTAAGAGTATAATTAAAATGTTGGCTTACCATTAAAAAATACAATTGACAAACGATAAAAAAAGGTTTTAATGCTAAAACGCTTCATAAAATATTTTCAGGTTAAGAGTGTATTTGTTAAAATGAGATTTTCAATTTGACCAATACTGTATTTTAGGCTACTATTTGATGTGATATAAGCCGAAAATTTCAGTAAAATTCAATATGAATATTATGAAAATGGCATAAAGTTAATAAAAATGTTTAAACCAAAAAAATTACGCCTGCAATTCAATTAAAAATATTCACGTACAAATATACGATTAAATGGTACTGTAGGGAACATGTTTTAATTTAATTAATCTAGGCTAGGGTATGTATGTTGTATAAGACAAGTTTTAAAATTTATCTTATCGCTTACTAAAACGAGATTATTTTAGTCTTATTTGTTCAGAATTAATGCATTTCTGTAAATTGATATCCTCGCTTGTAGAATGTACAGTCTTTAAGGAATGGAACAAAAGACGCCGTAAATTCGTATTAGAGAAGAAGAGGGTGAGAAGTGTAGGGGAGGCAAGGGGAAGAGTGATGGGGTGGGCTAATTAAGTGTAACATTATTACTGGATTACAATAGGTATTCAAATTTTTTTATTTAAATATGCATGAATACTTAGAGATATGATAATTTTATAAAAATTGTCTTTTGGGATACGTAATATTGTGTGAGAAATATGAATAAAATATTACACACTAATTTTTACAAAATCACTATAATATACTTGTACTCTTGAAGTTATTAGAACAATTAAAATAAAGCCTTCAGTTTCTTATCATAAGTCTTGTAAAAGTGTAGTCAATTTTTATTAAAAATATGAAATTTAAAAAATTGTCTAAATAAATATTTTTATATAACATCTTCATGATAGATTTCGATTGTATGTATCAGATATAATATTTTTTTAACACTTATTCTCAATTCGCTGCTGCTTGTTGCAGGTAGGTTTAGGGGTAGTGTTTTTTTACTCATAATTACTATTTATATATTCTGTTAGATTCTTTTAAAAACATTTCGTAAAATGAATTTGTATGACGACCTTTTCAAATCATCTCACACTGGGACAAAATTCACTTGAAATTGTAAATCGCACTAATGGAGAGAAAAGGGAAACGTACGAATTAAAACTATCATAAAATGTTAATTAATACGAGTATCTGATTACGAACCTTTAATTAAAACTAATTACATATGTTGAAAAGATAAGGGTGAGATTTACAAAGAATCAGCTGCTCAGTTTTAATTCTATCTAAATTATAAATAAACAGCAAAACTTAATTACAGTACTTGGTAATTTTTTTCAGGAAAAGCTTTTCAACATACTAGGAATTACTCACTACTTTTTTTGATTTTTAGCTTAAGTTTAAAATAATTACATCAATATTTATCGGTTTCAATTGGTTTTTTAAATAATCAACAATCAGTAATGTCCTATCACTACTTATAGACGTATTTAAAAAGTAAATATAATGGACTTTAAAAAAAAATTCTATTAAAATGTTTTGGCATCGGGTATAAATGTAGCGGATCGGTGACAAAGCTTCTTTCTAAACGAATAATACATTTTGTAAATTAGAATTAATGCTCCTGAGCTCTTAACCCTTTTCGCATATAATGAAGGTTTAGGGGATATTAATCATGGTGCTAATTAACGTAATAAAAACAGAACCCACCGCTCCTTAAGTACACACCTATAAATTACTACATTATATGGAAGAGTATTGTATACTTCGAAAATATCTTCCCATTAACAAACAAGACTAGAAAATTTAAATTTGCCTGTATTATTTTTTTATTATTCACGACTGACTCATTTATTTCGTGATCCTCATATTTAAATACCAAATATAAAAGGCCGAATTTCTAGGAGAATATGATAATTTTTGTTTGTAAGAGCTTTGTGTAGACTTAAGTTTGAAGAGGCGCTTGAAAGGCGAAAGCACTCACAAATAAAATTTATCGTAGTCTTGTCACATTATTTACTAAGGCTATTATATGATATTATATATAAAAAAATACATTAATTTTTTTAAAAATATTTATAGTTAAATTTCCGGACCTTTGGATATTTTATTTGAAAAAATAAAAGATTTTTTTGAGTTTGACTCCAACACTGTATAAACAAGTATTAATATTTGCGATGAAACTTTAAAAGTTAAAAAAAATTTTTTTATAAAAAATATGCGTTTAAATAGTGAGACTGTCAATTTAATAAAAGTCCGGCATGAATTTTGCGAATTCTTGGAAAGGTTCTTTTATTAAGGAAAGTAAGAATCCCTTAGAGTACATTTTGCGAGTTACCGACATTAATTGTATTACAAATCATTGGACCTTGTTAAAATGTAAATGAAGCCCCTCGCTTTGAAACAGTTGCTAAGGTAATTGAATTTGTATCACGTATTGAATTTATTTTTTTACGTGTAAATTTCGCAGTGCAAAAAAACGAGAACATATAATGATAGAACAAATACAATGAATGTTCTCTTTAGTGTTTAATATGCATGGGAAGCAATATTCTGGATGAAATAATAAAAAAAGAAATACGATTTTGTAATAATTGCTATTGGTTTTTATTGAATTTGATTTGTAATGATCGTGTGTGTGTTTTATTTATGAATTACTTGTTAAACAATCAATTTGTATGCAAATTTCGCGTTGTATTTATAGTTTCAATCAGAAATGAAAATATTCCTACATTGTGATTAATTATTTTTCTATAGTATAATTTCCTTTTTTCAATAAAAAATTACATTTTTTAATTATTAAATATACAGTAACATTATTTGATTTTATTATTAAATAATTGTAAGGCACCAAAATGCTAAGTTCACAAAGATTGGGTCTGGGATCTACTTTTTTAATTAAATATTTATTAAGTATTTAAAAAGTAAAGCATTGTCATAGTTTACTATGAATTTATATTAAGATCATAAATTCGGTAACCGTGTGATTTTTTTAAAAATAAAAGTATTAAAATTAACATTACATAATCAAAATTTATGCTAAACTAGAATCAGTAGTATTAAAAAATGATCTTGTTAGAACTGAGGCCAACAAAATATATAATATAGTCAACTGCAGCTTTGATATATAGACTGATTAAAGAAATCCTGCAATAAATATTTTTAATGAGATATTAAAATAATAACAGCGTTTACGCCATCACTAAAATAAGTTTTACGTTATTTAAACAAATAAATCAAATATTAAAGAAAACTCAACAAAAAGTGTGTAAAAAGTGATATACTTTCTTACCTCTAAATCAAATTATTTGGAAGCGCTCTTCGTCCAAGTCATTTTTTCTCTCACGCCGTGATGGTTGTTGTTTTTTGAAATCATAAGTTTTATCATAAAACTAGCCAAATACATATAAAAGGGATATGGAAGCAATAAAATATTTTATTTCACCGTTGGGAAATTTATGAACTTCTCTTATCTCATAAAAATAGAGTTAAGAAATTATTGTATAGAATTCGATCCACAAGTGGAAAGCGAAAAAGTTTACTTTACTGCTGATGGCTTCAGATCTTGTCTGGGTTGGACTTCGACAAGACAGCGAGTAAACACACCTTTGGAGATTTTCTTCAACGAATCCTTGAATGTTTCTCTGTTTTTTATTTTGAAAAGATTAAAGTGAGTTTTTTTATTTGTTTGAAAAAAATATTTTTAATGTCATTTGTAATATGGTGAAGGAGTAAATATTTTACGATAAATACTGGTCGGCTCATGAATGAAAGGTGATGATGTAAGGCTCACACTTGTTACAGTTTATTTTAACAAGTTGTATGTTTAATTACAGTAAAAATTTGTGATTTAATTAAATTAACGGTTTCTGGTAGTCAGGGATGACGTGCGTTTGTTCCAAACTCCGTTTTGGGGTAGGTGGGAGGAGGCTGCTATGATTGTAAGTGAAAGTGAAGTATCTCTAAAAAATAAATGTCATATACATGTTTAATAATCATTAATCCATAGCAGTGTGTTCCGATTAAAATAATTAGTAAAACACTTATATAGTAGCGAAAAAAAATTGAAGAATTGACATCAGCTGAGTTTTCTTTGAGCTTCAAAAATTGTTTTCGGTCCATTTTTGTTAAGAAATTCAATATTTTTGACAGAGAGTACTTGGTGGAATTCCATTTAAATATTTTAATAAAATACTTGAGTGATTTTCCACATTTTCGTTTTTATTAGTGACCGGTTTCGCCAACCTTTCACGTTGGCATTATCAAACAGAGTGATAATGCCTCAACAGAGTGATAATAACTCAAGTATTTTATTCAAAAATACATTTTTGTTACTTATCAATGGTATAATAAATTGTAAAGTCGCTCGCTAGAAGCAGTAGACGTTAGGTTGTATAACTTTTCGAGAATCTGCTTTCCTGTAACAAAGAAAGACTACAGGCTTGAAGGACGCGCGCAGATATCTTTCTGATCTTTTTTTATTTTTACTAGTCTTTAATTTATAAATAAATAAATACTGTACACATTTCATTCATTCGTGAGGGGGGCTTTCCCAGTGTCTTCTCACTTCTATTCGTCTCCGACATTCGTCCCTCTATGGAGACGGCGTCACCGTTAACATAAAAATGGTGTTTCGTGGTCTTCAGCTCTCGTTTTTGTCGTGTCCGTGGGTTTCTCCTTAGCGTTGCGTTGCTTTTCAAGCTTCTCGGTCTTGGACGACTCCGTCCCAAGTTCGCTTGACTTATCTGAACCAAACCGGGATAACGTGGTCTTCCGTCAAATGAAAGTTAATTTAAAAGAATCGATAATAATTATAACGCCACTGTTGGAGATCATTTCACCTTGAGCCGGGGCGGGGGCGCATTGTCTGTGGGTCCCCCGGGGAGCCATAAAGCTGCGGCGGGCGACAGTTAAACTTTTACTGCGGCCCGCGGCGACCCTCGCGCGGCCCTGTGTCCCCGCCAGCCAGGGGCGTAGGAACCAACGCGTAATCCCATCAAAAAAAGTATTTTTTTAAAGTAAAATCAGCATTAGAGGCGGATAAAAATATTAAAAACGTTTTTAAAAATTATTCGTGTCATATAATCGAGTACCAAATATAGTTGAATTAAAAAAGCTTAAACTCAAAAAAAAACCTCAATAGGGCAAAAAAAAAAAATCTTTAGAGAAAATTATTTTTAGTGATATTTGTCATATAATCTAGTTTCAAATATACTTGAATTAAAAAAGCTTAAACTCAAAAAAAAACCTCAATAGGGCAAAAAAAAAATCTTTAGAGAAAATTATTTTTAGTGATATTTGTCATATAATCTAGTTCCAAATATAGTTGAATTAAAAAAACTTAAACTCAAAAAAAACCTTAATAGGGCAAAAAAAAAAATCTTTACAGAAAATTATTTTTAGTGATATTTTTCAAAAATTTATTGACTTTGCACTTACTCCGCTTTATTTTGCAAAAGTGGTGAATCTAACGTTTTTTTTTATTTTTTTTATTTTTCCGTCATTAATATTGGTTAAATGAATAAAAAAATGTTTGGTCACTCATATCGAATATATACCAAATCAAATCCAAAAGTGAATTGAATTACTTAGTTATATTACATTATTCTAGGTGGTAGGAATAAATTTCTGACCAAAGGTAGGCTCCAGTGACGCTATGTTAAAGTTTTAGTGCCATTTGTAGTAACACTTAAGGGTCTGGTCATTAAAACCCGTCTTTACCGTCGTAACTGTCATTAAAACGACATGTGAATATTAAAAGTCAACAAAATAATAAACAACTATAATTTATGAAGAATGTTTATATGCGTATAAAATGTCGCATGGTACAATATAAAATCTGGTAATTACACTTTTATCTTGCCGCTGTTAAAAAATATAAATAGATTTTTAAACACGACATTGCAGTTGAAAAGAGATGAGAAAAGTCATTCATAATATTTTTTTTATAATCCTTATCAAAAGTTGCGGTTAATTCAAACGTCATAAAACATTTTACGCAGTAATATTTTATTCGGGTGTGAATACTCACATAAAATCGCCGTTACCCTCGCAAAGTAACCATCACACATTTAATTACGCACTTGTAAACGAATTCAAAGATCGTGCGGTTACTTGAGACTGCTCGGGCGGAGGCGGCCGTAATAAAAACAATAAAATGAAATAATTTGTTTTGTCGCGGCCCCTCTACGTGCCGCCCTTGGGGGCCGGTATCTTCTTATTCATAAATAAAGCGAAAGGCCTCAGTGGCGGAGGGGCCGGATCTTAGTGCTTCCCGAATGGGCGTTCCCGGGGAAGTGTTTTCCTTATCACGTTTTTACAACAATGCAATGATATGTTTGTATTGAGAATTGATTATCTTACGGCTTGCAAAGCACGCCACACCCAGTAGGAACTAGCCGGTAAATTATTTGTAGATTCAATAAAACACTTTGAGAAATAACTATTAACTGCTATATCACGTTTGAAGTTAAACTTACTTTCGGATGCAAAGTCATCCACTAAGCTAGCTTAGAGTGAATTATGGCTAGCTAAAGTCATACTTCTTTAAAACCAGTTTATAAATCGTTTCACAACTTTATATCTTTAAAACTCTACAATCGCAGATAAAAACACCAAGCAACATCAGTAATAAATTTTTTTATGTTAAAAAAAAACTGCAAATAACAATATATTTTCTTTAACGAAATAAACGTAGAGTATATAGTCAAATTATTGATAAAATAAATACTTGCATTATTTTTTTCACGATATTTCATAGAGTCTTAATAGCATGATTCAATTTATGACTACTTGATATTTTCTTACACTGTATCAATGATGTTTAAATAATTAAAAACTCTTCTTTTTTATTATTTTTATGTAACGATTAAAACATGTCATAGTCTTTAATGATTAAACAAATGATACTTGGTATAAGGGCTATTAATTTAGATATAATTTCAATAAGTATGATAGAAGAGATGAATTTATAGTCATATGTTGTTGAGGGACAAGGCATTTGATTCGTGAAGATCCATTATTATAATGATAAAAGTAGCTTTGTATTTTGTCTTCACTTTGAGTTTATTAAATTTATTTGTATTACTAGTTTCGACCCAATACACTGGGTCATCATCAGATGGATAGCTAAACTAACTAATAATGTTTAGTTATGCATCTGATGATGACCAAGTGTATTGGGTCGAAACTAGTAATGCAAATAATTTTAATAAACTCAAAGTGAAGACAAAACACAAAGGTACCTTTATCATTATAATATATAGTCATATGATTTAAATTTATTAAAGTCACGCTTCATGTAATGTTACGATACTGCTTGAACATATAACGATTTCGGTTAAAATAAAAATTGAAAAATAGATTATTATATAAAATACCGTTCAGGTAAAAAATGGGTATGACTTGATAATAAATACCGGCCCGCGAACTCGGTGTTAAGTATTATACGCTTTTTTATAAAAAAAAAAAAGGTAGTTTGTCACCTCGGCCGGGTCGGGGGCGGAGCACCCTTGAGGCGGCAATACGCGGGATGATACATAAAAACCAAATTACCCGGCAAAAATACTTTGTCCCGGGGTAACGGTCAGCTGACCCGCCGAGGAAAGCGTAAATCTTGCACAACGCGACTTTGTACTTACAATAAATTCCCTGCGTGGCTCGCGCGACTCCCCGGCAAGTCTGTAAAAACCCCATTAAACTGAAACAAAACCCTATTAGGTACACGTGCATTTTATTTTCGGGGCGGCGAGTGTGCGATACCTCGCGGGGGGGGCTTTGTGCGAAACTTTCAGTCACTCTGAAGTGAGGCACTACAAAGTTCGCCGGATAATCGGGTTGTCGGAATGAAGGGTTGCTCCTGAAGGAAAATTCGCAAAATACACGGACGCACTCTGCGCGATGGAAAAAAATGAAAACGGCTCTTTTTCAACTTGCATTCGGGGAAGTTATGAGAGCGCCCTCCTCCGCCCCGGATAAAGCTAAACAATTTAAAAGAAAGCGATCTTTTGGTTTATTTTGAGTGCCCTTTATGCTAGATCGTTCAAAATTAAAGAGAGGAAAGGAGTCCCGGAAAAGGAGCCTCTGAAAGTTCGGGCCAAGTTTTGAACCGAGTAGATTTCTTAGTAATTTTAAATGTGCTAATGAGAAAATTTTCCAACTATCAATACAGTTTATTTGTGAGCCATTCACTAACAAGCCGCCGGTTTAATGAAATCTTAGCCGTTTCTGCACTCAGACTGTTTGGCGCTTCCATTAAGCTCTGCCGGGAGTGTTATTGAGTTTTCAGCCCCCGCTCGCCCCTCGCCCGCCCCCCGGGGAGATCGGTAAATTTATTATAACGGAAGGTACTCTTGTCAAGCTGAGAAAAAAACAACCCCGAGCGGCACAAAGTTTTCGTTGCATATAAAAAGAGGATTGGAAATCTGGCCGGTGCCTCTGGAAGTTTTTACATCTTGATTTCTTGCGAATCTACTTGTACTCAATTAAATAGAGATTTAAGTAGTTATTTGCAGAAATTCTATATAATTAAATAGCATCAAAATAATTGATGACGTAGAGTCGATATATTCAATATTATTACCAAAATTGTTATAAAACAATCAGTAATGAATTCAAATCATTTGATACAAATAAATAATGTTGAGGTAAAAACATGAATTTAGGTATAATACGAATTTAATATCATAAGTAATTGAAATGATAAATTTAAAGGGAGTCGTGATGAATACGACAGGTTTTTCAACTCTGTTCGCTATAGGAAAGTCGAAAGATATCTATCAATGCAGTGTCCTCTCCTTGCTGCAGCCGTTTCCGTCTCCTGGGAATAAAGAGGCTTGGCTGGCCATATCCTGTACCTTTACTGAATCTGCTGATGCAAAATTTTATTCAACAAATCCGAATCCCCGAGAGTTGAAGCGATTGGAATTACAGAATTCAGGCGATGAGAAGTTTACAGTAATCACTCAAAACCCAACGATGTATTTTCATGTAAGCGATACATACTTGTTGTGAATGATCTTCTTTTTAAGAAGTATAATTATTATTTTTATAAGCATGCAATGTCCTTTTCGATCAACCGAGGACCTATTGATGAAGACCTCTGGTATAACCACCAAATAACAAGTAATAAATTATTTTTATAGCATAGTCTTCTTTAGGTTTATAGGATGCATTTGCATCGAAATAATTGTAAACGACAAGTAGTAATAATAAAAATAATTATCTTTTTTGTTTGAATAAAATCATCAATCATCTCTATTTGTGATAAAAAATATTAAAATGCTAATATAACTTTATGGTTCGACTTTTATCTCAAATCAGTTGGGCCAACATTTTAAATGTATTGTATTTTTTGTAATTTTTGTTTAATAAAAAGTTTTGTTAAATAAAACCTTTTTGGTAAAACTTTTATAGCGGAAATTTTAAATATGATGTATAGACGAACCCTCAAGAGACTTTCTAGGGGATGGCGAAGAGAATATAATTTGATCTGACGTGGGTGTACAACAAACTATGATATCTCATTAATAATAAACAAGTCCCAGGCTCCCCGAATACTAAAAACTAACGTTCATGGAATTTATGAACATTCAAGGGGTAAATATCAGGTTAATAATATTGATTAGAAATGCTAATCTTATAATTTATTATTATCGAAAATTAAATATAATGTATCAATTTAAATAAAACCAAAAATTGACAAGACTTTTGTCTGTTACAATTGAGGCAGTAAAAACTCTTTGGTTTTTCAAATTAGAAAAAAGTAGTAAAAGTCTTTGTTATAATTATTGGTGATATGTAAATCTGGTTTTATTATAGAACTATTAACAACAAATAGCTCAAAAAACAATAATAAAATGTCACTTAATTTCAATAGCGTGCAGTGTACAGTATAAAAATGATGGTACAACAAAATAGTTTGAATACTTCATATATGTGCAAAGTTAAGCTATAAATTGATTTTTTAATTATTTTATTAATAAATTCAATATTTTTGACAGAGAGTACTTGGTGGAATTCCATTTTGATATTTTTGAGTAAAATACTTGAGTGATTTTCCACATGTTCGTTTTTATTTGTGAGCGGTTTCGCCAACCTTTCACGTGGGCATTATCAAACAGAGTGAGATTTTATATAATAATAATCAATTAGGTAAACAATTATTAGAGGGAGAGGTTGTTAGAAAGAGAGAGAGAGTGATTGTCAGGTGGTAAGGGCTAATGTGATTTTAAGTACCTGACAATTGGAAGGTTGGCGAAACCGGCCACAAATAAAAACGAACATGTGGAAAATCACTCCAGTATTTAACTCAAAAATATTATTAATATATTATCGTTAACACGTTAGTTCAAAAATATGGATTAAATATTTATAAAGACTATGTTTATTACATTATCAGAAGTAGAAGAAACTCCTGAAAGACGATTGCGCACACTAAAAAAATATTCGAAGTCTCCCAGCTATTTAGCTCTTCGTATTTTTTATTGATTTTATAAAACAATGCTTGGATATATTATATAATGATATTTATATAAAAAAAACTATATCTAGATACAAAATCACATTGAGCAAAGCAAGAACGGAATATATCCGAGATAGATTGAATATTTTAAGCTGCTCTTCTAACTGTTGTCAGCTGTGAGACCCGATCAAAGCTGACGTTGACTTGAATACGTTCCTCTGAATACGCCAGGCGTACTTCCGAGCGTCTGCTCCGCCGGGTCATATCAACATTTCATTCGGAGGAACAAAGACGGCACACGGAAAATGGAAATTTGTAAAGGTGCACTCACGTATTGTGCCAAAATGTAAATGATCGGGTAGTCTAGCAAAGATTTATTAAGTCCAATAAATGTTCGATCCATACTCCACACGTTAAAATGTTCCATCTCTAAATTATATCATATATAAAGAATGTCCCAAAATTAACGCAAGATTTTAATTTGTCGCCATTTTTGCAGTAAAGTTTTAAAAGGCTGCCAAGCCTTCATTATTTTTGAAATATTGTTCAATAATGAAGACACGTTGTTCTATCGTGTGACGCTTCATTTTTATTAACCCTAAACTGTCAGCTGGTGTTCCCAAAACTTTACTGCAAAAATGGCGACAAATTCAAATCTTGGGTTAATTTTTATAATTAGCAAAGGTACACTGATTGCAGTGGGTGCAAAAAATCCAAGTAGAAATATGGCTGATTCAGCAGGCAGAAAAATCCAGGAGATGTGGATTTGTATCTCAAGCTGTGTCCTGTAAAATAAACTGAAAGGTTTTTATGTGTATTTTGTACGAAAAAAAAAAATTAAAACTTAATATATAAAATACAAATTTGATAAAAACTTTCCTCATTTTTTATCAAAATTTTAATTACCAATATTGATTATAGAATATTATGAATAAGGTACTACTTTTTTAATTTATACAGATATAAAAACTGTTTTTTTTTTTTTAATATATATAAATCGGAGACTACGAAGTGCAACATGCAATAAATACCAAAGGGTTTACAGTAAAAATATTTTTTTTTCATAACAAGGTATGCAAATGCAACCCATTCAAAATAAAAAAAAAACCACGATTTTTTATTTCCTAAGTCAATTTGTTTTTTTTAAAGTTGATATTCGTAATATATTTCTTCGTCAATATGTCCTGAAAATAGCAATGAGTATTCCAACCCCGGATGTCAATACACGCCATAGACCGGCTGTTTAACCTGATACCTGGTTTGCAGCCGTCAAATACAGGGAGCTTATTATAAAATGCCTTTGACGTCTGGGGTTATTCGGCCTTAATTTCGGATTGAAAAAATCGCATTTCAGGAAATTGAGTGACAGGTTCCCACAATCGTAATCCTTCGCGGAATTCCAGATAACAGCCCTGACATCGTGGCCTTACCAACGAATATCGATTTTTTACCCTACATTTTATCAACATCAAAACAATTTCAACCTTCTTGTATGCGTTATAAATTATTTATAAAATTACTTTGAAGAATAGAAAATCACACAGGAAGCTTCGAATAGCAAGCAAAAAGAAATGCTTTAGAGTTTGATTGATTACTATGAACACAAGTAGAATAAACTAACCTCCTGTTTATTCTTGGGCAACAATTGAATGCTATGTCTCATATGAAGCCTTTTAAAATTACATGTCCTTACAATGTCAGCTAGCAAAACAATACACTCGTTACAGTAACGTGCACGACGACGAAGCATCTGTTTTATTCTCAGAGTCCGTTCTCCGTAATCTCGTGAAAATAATATCCGTAGATGGCGGCTATCTGCTCGTCTCGACTGGGGGACGATCATTGAGCTACTTTATTTATTTATCATATAATAAAAAAAATATTATGCGCTTCTCAGTGCAAGTTATGAGGCTCATACCCTGTTTAATTTAAAGTTAAGTGGTATTGAATTCGAATAGGGAAAATATGCCTCACACTTATGTAAACGGTTCACGCGTGAAGCTTTTTTATTAGCTACACAATAGCGTACTCTTTTGCGTTATTTCCTCAGACTGAACCACAAAAAACACCCAAAAAAAAGGGGGTGCTCTTAGCTAATTGCAAATCGGTTGCAAGTTGTGTCTCTGCGTGTGTAGCCGGCTTCGGTGATGGGAAATGGTACACGCGGGGGACACTCACGACATTTTTATGAGACTGCCATGGACAATGCACGTGCCCCGGCGGGCACACCGAGCTATTGAGCATTCGTATTATTTCGTCTGGCAAGCACCTCGCCTATCATAAATATGAAATATTATGTTTCACCCGCCGCTGCAAATGTATTTTCGATTCCGAGTATTATTAAAGCCACTCGAGCAACCAATTTCAATATTTTACCATGAAGTATTAGCTCCCGGCGAGAAATATATTGGATTATAGGATTTAAGAAATAGACCTGCGAGGCTTTAGAATAAACTCTCTGGAATTCACTTTTAAATGAATTCATGTAATATCTATTCATGTTGTATGTGAATCTTAGTATTTTGTTAAAATATAACTGTATATTATTAAATTTGAAAACAATTATTGATCCAAAAGTTTCTTTAATGACATTGAAAAAAAAAAATTAAAGTAGATTAAATCAAAGTATTTTTCAAGTATCTTCGAGTGTTTAGATCTCAAGAATTCAGTATATATGAATATATAGTATTTTTATAAATGTATTTACAATGAAAAGCATTGATTATTCCTAAGAATACTAACTATCAATAGTTTACTATTATTTACATAATCTTTTAAAAAATAATTAAATGTTAAAACCGATTTATTTTAGACATCTATTGTTAAGAAAGTGGTTTAAATACCCCTCGAACATTTTTTATCCTATTATAATATTGAAATTAACTAAATATTTTGTGATGTTCCCACATTTGTTATTTTTCGACACTAGTTTGGCATCCTCATCATCTCTTCTGTTTCAGGAAACCTAGCATGTTTGCTAAACTAATAAAATATATTATGTGAGAAAGTCACTAAAAGACTAAAAATAATACAAGGTTGATATTTTAACTTTTCTCGTAACAAAAAAGCTTTCATAAAAAAACTTGTCCCTTCTGCAAGAATGGACGTAAACAATAAATACACGCACTGAGAGCTGTGGGCACCAACAGGTACGACATAAAGCAAGGAGGGGTTTCCGGAAGTCGGAGCGCCGGACACGAGGAGTGGACGAGCCACGCAAAGTGCTTCAAAAGCAAATATATCGCAGAAACTCCCTGGCATTATTCTGGGGGATGTCTCCATGCAGAGCTCGGCCATATTTCCACTATAATAGAGATATCTTAGCTCAGTTCTCTGGAACAAAATACCAGCGATATATTATGACCGAGGATCTGATTATAATATTTATTACCCCGAGAAGAGTTTTGAACGGATATAGTAATAAAAAGTTGTGTACTGTGTTTTAAAAGGTTGACACTTTATTGAAGATTGAGATTCAATATAGTAGTATAATACTGAACAAAAACATTTTTAAAATCTTTCATGCCAAATATAAAATTATTAACCTCACCACTCTCCCTATGCTATTGCTGGTGCATGGCTGCTTTTCTGTACCCTGAGCGTGTGCAAAGGATCGGTAATGGAGTAGTGGACTTGGAATGATTGTGGAGGGATGTGTATTGCAGCCTGCTACGGAAAGAATATCAGATCTAAACGCCATAATGTTATTGGCAGCAGCAATATAAAACTGCAGTGTAGAAGGATCCGAAGACCCACTACACAATTTTCCCTTTAGAAAACCATGAACACTGCGTCAGCAATAATACATGCTCAGTGAGATGATCGCTAACCTCTCTTGAGGAGAGGCACCCGAAGAAGAAATTAAAAATTACTGATCACGACTAAAAGTACGGTTCAAAAAAAGCCTTCGCCCCTCTTCCCCCGTGAGCGAGATTTCATAAGTCGGGCCTGCACTTATCACGTCCGCGGGACCCAATATTTCACAGGGAGAACAACAAAAGTAAATCATAACCGCGCCTTTGAGACTTGATTTCAATTACAGTTCGGGACATTAGCTGCGAGCCGCGCCCCACGTAAAACAATAAAACGAAAAATGGGCGCAATTAAGAGATAAAAAAGTAATTTATTCGAGCTGACTTTCTTGATTTTTTAAAGCGAGGCTTTATTCAGTTTTTGGTAATTATTGTTATGGGGAGCATCCATTCTTGTGAGATCTGCGTTGTTTATGGTCTTCGTGAATATTTAAAACAGCAATATTTCGTCTGACCTTGTCTACATCTTTTTGCTGGGCAAGAGATTTCCACCAGACATTTCAATTTATTATCCTCTCAAAATGAGACATTTGTTTCAATGGAATTGAAAATTATTTATGTAAATATTACAATACGAAGCTTACTCCATTATTAAAAGCACTATTTGCTACCAAAATTGTATAATTTTTATAAAATGACTTATAACACTAGCTCTCTTTATATTGTTTTATACTTTATTAAAGCAACATTTTTGCGTATAATACTGTGATATCATAATTTTTTTATATATCGAAATAGGACCTGATATACGTATACGTGGAGAATATCAACAGTGATACGAATGTGTAAGTGGGGATGACGATTGAGACGCGGATGAAAACTACCCTGCTTAGGTCGCTCGGTTGTGAGATCCATCTCATAATGACGCTAAAAATTATATGTGTATTCAAATTATTTAATATTATTTAAAATTTTAGCTTTGTATTGGGTTCCAGTATATATAGAAGGCTTGCAAGTGGAGGGAGTCAGTCGCCGGGGCTGCGGTGGACACGGCCGGCGGCGCATTATCCGCCTCAGCACAAACGTCGGCCCAACGCGATTAATATCGCACGGCCAACAAAACACCGATCCAATCATATGTAATTCTGCTAAATGTGCCGGAATGTGCGCCGGAGGCCTTGCAGCGGTGCCGGAAAGGAAGGAATCTGACCTACGTCACTGAAAAGCCAGATTTCTCATTCGCATTACTATGCATTCGGTTTCCCTGCAACAGGCTTAAACCAAAAAAAAAAAAAAAACCTTTATTAAATATGAGCCACAAAACATAATGAAATTCAATATTTTTGACAGAGAGTACTTGGTGGAATTCCATTTTAATATTTTTTAATAAAATACTTGAGTGATTTTCCAACTCTGTTTGATAATGCCAACGTGAAAGGTTGGCGAAACCGGTCACTAATAAAAACAAAAATGTGGAAAATCACTCAAGTATTTTATTCAAAAATATTAATATACTTGAGTGATTTCCACATGTTCGTTTTTATTTGTAACCGGTTTCGCCAACCTTTCGCGTTGGCATTATCAAACAGAGTGAGATTTTATATAATAATAATCAATTAGGTAAACAATTGTTAGAGGGAGGCTCTTACCACCTGACAATCACTCTCTCTCTTTCCAACAACCTCTCCTTAAAATACCACAAAACTTTCACTTGTCGATTGAGGTCCAACTCACGCGGTCAATTATAATCAATTATTTCTATATTCACTTTGTTTTATTCACATTGGCTTGAAAATTTAGGCGCAAAAGCTTACGTGAAGATCGCATAAGCAACTTTTCGGTAACAATTGATTCGATTTCCAAATCTGTTACAGTAAAATTAATAGTAAGTTATTAAAAGTTGTTATTTAACAAAAAAAAAAAAACACTTATAGTACTCTAGTTGGTCAGGTTAGGTTAGGTTAGGTTTACGCTAGTGGTTATATAAAAAAATCTGGTACTAGTGCAAGCTAGTATTATCATAACTACCACTTAGATACTAATCCGCTAGACAAGCGTTGCAACATATTAGATAAATATATCAAGAAGCTTGTAAAGATGCATTTAAGTATAATACCACATTTTCACGATTATTTCAGCTGCCAAACAATTGAGTTGTCGGTCAAAAATATTTTAAAAAATCTTTTAGATAATCGAGTTCAAATATTCTGATATCTTTAAATGAATTTTTTTTTGTAATAAGCGTCATCAACTTACAAGTGGAATGACTTAATTTTTGTCTCCCGCAAACAGAAAAGAGACAGGAGCGGGAATTAATTTGACAGATGAATTTCGGTGCCGCGCCATGTTCGCGAGGTAAAATATTTTCGGCTTTAATTTTTGACGTGGATTTACAAATTCGGCTCATTTATCAGGTGGAGCAGGTCACTCGCTCAGTGTTGCCAGACGAACGACATTCGCGAAAAGGAAAAATCAAATGAAAGCCTGATGACTTGTCCGCGCGGACTGAAAAACTTTCAGCGGATCTGTTGACCGTTTGTCGTAAAGATGGGCACAGTTGGATAATGGATTATTTGCTATGATAAATTTATCCGAATGAATGAATGATTTTTTTATTATAGTAGAAATCTATTGTTTTCCAATATTGTTATAAGTGATAATTTTTATAATTAAGTCCGTAATGCATCTCACTAGTTGATACTTTGCTTACAACTGCTTGTCGTAAATACGTTTTGGAACGAATTAATAGTTCATTTGCCAATAAATGCAGACCGCTTGCACAATAAATTAAATGCGGTTTTGCTTTACTTTTTGGGCAGACAGTGAAATGCGACACGCGGATATAAATGCGCCCGCAAAAACGTGGTCCTATTGTTATTATTTCACAAAAAAAAATAGAATTCAAATGCGCATTTTACAAAACAAAAAACTCACAAAAAAACTTATAGTATTGTGCCAATTAAACGACTGTGGCTCATATCAAACTTTTAATACTTTAATTATGAACGCGTTTCAATGAATTGCCAAATAAAACAAACAATTATTTTATAAAACTATTGTAGAATTTTTATAATAAATTTGGAAAAAAATGCACCAGCCGAAGGTCTTTTCTTGTATTCATGGCACGAAAATTCTGTCTTGAATATCTTCAATAATTTTTCGTCTACATATAAGGCACAACTTTTATTTAGATTCGTCATAATTCTTTCATGTTTTCTCTGTGACTTTTCTTACAGTAAATGATTGAATTTTAATTATTTAAAACCGGATGTATACAAAATTTGACTTGGAAATTTACAAATTGAATACTGTGACTCATATTAGTAAGACAGTTTATTTTTTGAGTTCTTGGGTATAGCGCTGCTTGATGTTTCGGTCTCAAGTCACGATCGGTAGACAGAAAACATCAAACAGCTCAACACACAAGAAACTACAATATCATCGAATAAAAACGGCTGCCAAAACTTATGGATATACTTTGAATATATTAAATTTAAATATACGTACTCTGAGCGTCCACAACCCCTGTGAGGTCGATAGAGGTGTCGGGAATCTTTAACCTTTGAGCCCGCCTCTAAATCTTTACTTAATCCGCTTCCTTAATCCAGTCGACTAAAAGGAAGGTGGAGGTGAAGGACAATAGGTTGAGATAAAGAGCAGGAAGCTTCCTTGCCACTCAAACCGCTATCCGTACTGATGAGTATATTCCTGATAAAGACCACAACTTGTAGGTCACAATACACGCTGCCTCAGAGGTCATGATGTCACCCCAAAAGGGTAGACTGAATATAAATTACGTACTTTGTTATAATCATTTATTCAAAACTTCTAATTTTAATTTTTTGATTCTATCTACTATAATAATAGCCATTGTGTGTGTGTGTGTGTGTGTGTATGTTTCATTTTTTACTTCTCTATAGAATATCTTAGATACACCGCTGATTTTTTGCACGCAAGTTTAGTAAGTTTTTCCGCAGTTATGTGCCGAATTTCAAGACAATAGGATAATATTTTCATTCATACACTAATTAAATAAAACTATCAAATATGCTTTATGTACGAATTATATGATTCTGTTGTTCACAGCGAGAATTTCAAATTTAGAATTTTTACAAAAAAACAAAATATGATGCTTCTAAGAAATTTCCAGTTTATGTCAGCTTGACACAAGTACCAATTTTATTTTTTAGTTGCGTTAGAAATTATTAATCACATCATTAATAACTTAAAATGCCTCCTAAAAAAATAACACCGTCTAAGCACAACAAACGTAATTAAAAAAGAATAGCACAATTGAACGTGATAAAGACTGCATCTAATAAATAACAGTGCAGTGAAAGTGATTTGTTGTTTGTGACACGAAATGTGATATTTCCTAGAATGGCTTTGCTTTCGAAATTAATATCCGATTATTCAAAATATATGTGTACAAAATGTTCATCTAATTGTCAGCCAAACATATGTTCAAACACTATTGCATCGTTCATCGAATACGTCATTTTATGACGGGCTACATTTCTAGCATCATATAAAACTTGAAGACATCATAGATACAGTATATAAAATTAATCCAGCGTTTTATTTACGAAATCGACGGAATTGAATTGAACAAATAAATATTCAACGTGGAGTAGCGATCAATAGCGTACCTATGAATAGAATCGCAATACAATACGCCTTTCATTTGAGAATTGAAAATAAATATCAGAGAATGTCAATCCGAGGGATTCTGGAGTCGCGTATAATAATTGACAAGTGCCTTATCGCCGCCACGACACTCGGAGGGCGACTGAAGCTCAGGCCCACTGCTTTGTCGTTGTGCAGATGTCTTGGAAAGATGACAGGAGGGTTTCGAACAAAAGGATGCTTTATTTTTTTCTTCAATAGCAATTGATTTGAAAATAATATAAATTCGTAAAACTTTGATATTTTTGTAGTATTGATGTGTAACGTACGTATTAGGGAGACGCTGAAAGGATCACTAAAGGAAATCAAAAGGAAGGTTTTTTTTTTAATTCTAATGGCAACTCTATCAGCCTAATATGAAAAATAACTTAATATATAAACGGTAAAACTCTGTTAAATGTGTAGTATCGTGGTATAGATATAGGAAATATTTCATGTTGTTGAGGGACAAGGCATTTGAATGGTGAAGATCCATTAATATAATGAAAATTATAACTTTTATTCAAATCTTCACAGTGAGTTTATTTAGAATATTGTATTTGCATAACTAGTTTCGACCCTATAAACCGGGTCATCATCAGATGCAAGACTTAAACATTTAAGTCATATTTATTAAAACACTCAGTTTTAGTCTTGCATCTGATTATGACCCGGTTTATAGGGTCGAAACTAGTTATGCAAATACAATATTCTAAATTAACTCACTGTGAAGATTTAAATATAAAGTAATTAATTTCACATTAAACATTTAAGTCATATTAATTAAAACACTCAGTTTTAGTCTTGCATCTGATTATGACCCGGTTCATAGGGTCGAAACTAGTTATGCAAATACAATATTCTAAATTAACTCACTGTGAAGATTTAAATAAAAAGTTATTATTTTCATTATGGAAATATTTCAAACAGAAATTGCACCAAATGAACATGAGACAATACTAAATCATCGAAAATGTTATAATTATATCCATTTGTAGTGTCGATGTGTGTATATCTTAGAGAGATAATTAGATAATATCAAAGATTATTTGAACTCTAATAGAAATTAAACTAGCTGATACATAAAAACACTCTGTCTAATTTGTAGTGTCGTTGTAAAGTGTCTTGCTAAAAGAGTTTGTAAAACAATAAAATATTTAATGACTTAATGGTTTGTTCGATAGTAAGAATATTTCTATATGTTGCTTCTAGTTTTAGATAAAAAGCAGATGCAGTAATGCACGTGGAAATGTTGGCTATCTGCAGTAGAAAAGCTCTGCAATTTCAAGTAATTTAATAAAACTCAGATTGGATAAAGAAGATCCAATGCAACGGATGCAACTCTCCGGAGAAGTATAAATTTATTTGTCTGATTAAGGACGAAAGGCCACTCATTTCATTTGTGTAGCTCTGGATATCCGAGACTCATGGGAACGTACATGAGGAATTATTCAATCATATCCACCAAGATCTATCCTATATTTGTGATATTTAAATCACTTTGTTAGTATCAGTTATAAATACTGATATAAATAATGTTACTATATTGATACGTTTGATTATTAAATCACATTTGCTTGATAAACTGGAATACTTCTGATAGGTTATTTATTATTTGCAAAATTTGTATGGCACTTGTTAAAGTTGTAAATATATATAACCGCAAGTGTCTTTATTGCTAATTTTTACAGAACGGAAAGATTAGCGCCTCTTAAACTAGCATCGTTCATAAAAGTATTAAATGTTAGACAAAGTATTTTTTTTTTTTTTTGAGAATAAACTTTTAAGCAAATCGGCAAATAAACATTACAGTGCATCTTTATTTTAAAAACACGCGAGTGACTCTTTCTAGACTGATTCATAAGTGCTTTCAGGGAACGAATGACGTCATTAAAAGCCAGACACATCAACAAAATAAGAAAGTAGCGCCTTCTGAGTAGGAAGAGGTCTACGATGGGGCCCCATACAAAGGTGCTCGTCTAATGCCCATACTTAAATGGTCTCGGAGCGGACTCCCGTCCGGAATACCGATAGCCCGACTCCGGGGATTCCTCTTATTTCACCGGCAAAAGAAACTGCAGATGTTGTTATCTTATGTCCCTTTGCAAGGAAAATTCTGCCGAGCGGAAGGAATTCTTGATCTGAAAAGGTGGGAAAATATTGCTTTGAGGAGAGAATTCATTTATATGCATAAGAAAAATATGAATTCATTTGAGAAAGACCTTTCTTGTGTAATTTTTGAAACTCGCAACAAAACATATAAAACGAAAAATAAATTTGTTTTCGCGCTTTTGGAAGAAGACAATATAATAAAAAAAATTAAATTTTTATTAAATTCCTTAAATTATTAATATTTTGTTGATAGAAATGACTTAGTGGAATTACATTTTAATATTTGTGTTCTAAAAAGTTTTCAGATTTGTTAGTGCAACATGCTAGGTTGGCATTTTCACGCAAACGTCTAATAACACATTTTTAATTATAAAAATTGAGTGAGCGGTAATTATTTACACATATATTTAAAAAAAAAAAACTTCATGCTGAGCAAGTGCTCATGGTTTTTTAAGAGGAAAATAGTGTAGTAGGTTGTCGTGTCTTTATATACCGCAGTTTTATATTGCTGCTGCCCAATAGCGTTATTATATAATCCTTTCCTAACAAAGCTCTGGCATTTGGATCTGATACTCCTTCTGCATCAGGCTGCAGAAACAATAGCAGGAACCACATCCACAACAGAGCACTACTCCATTACCGATCCTTTGCACACGCTCAGGGTACAGAAAAGCAGTCATGCACAAGAAACAGAATGGGAAGAAAAATTAACGCCAACGTATTTAGCAAAGAAATATAAAAATCGTGATAATTCCAAAGAGTAGTTTTGTTTACACTACAGTGTATAAAATTGAATAATGCATCTGTTTTTTTTTTTAGTTAGCTGCAAAAAGTTCGCTGTGAATTCTGTTTCACATGTATGTCGTATCCCAACTATTTTCAAAGACAAACATTGCACAGTGGCGGCGGGTGTGTCGGAACACTGTTACAAAGCATTCCCAGCTAACAGCCGAGCAGGAGCCATACGTGCACGCAATGTTTAATAACAAACACTTTGCTTTTATAGCGGGGGCATTATTAACGCAATTAACAATTTATTAACTATGAAGCGCGCCCCGGCCTACGAGGCGCCATTGAGCGGGCTCGAATGCATATTTGCTCCAGCCGTCTCTGCCCTCCCTCTACCTAATAAAGTATTTTCAAGACAATAGCAGTGTTTTTTCAGGGGCGCACGCGGTACAAAATATAATGGAATTGCACACACAATTAAAACTTACGGTAATGTTTATTTATAACAAAGAATCTCTCCCTGTAGGTTTAAAGCCTAACACCCATAGAATTTATAAAGGGTTTTTTCCTGTATGATTTTAACTCGCATACTTTCATTAGTAATATTTTAATACGTTGTTAAGGAAATGTTTATTTTGCTGAATGTAAAGATATTTATTTTAATCACATGTGCTATTTTAAATAAAAATACAAACAAATTATCAATATATTATTGTAATATTTCGTTTTTATTTGTGACCGGTTTCGCCAAACCGTCACGTTGACATTATCAAACTTTGGCAAAATCACTCAAGTATTTTACTCAAAAATATTAAAATAGAATTCCACCAAGTACTCTCTGTCAAAAATATTGAATTTCTAAATATATTATTAATTTTTTGTAAAGACCGTCTCACAGGAAGTACGATTTTGCCTATACAGGTTTTATTGATTGATAATGATTATGTACATTTTTTCAAAGATTGAAAATTGATTAAAGAAACTCTCAGAAAAATATCATCGTGAATCAAAATCAAAAATATTATCCCACACAAATCGCGATGATATATTTCTGAGTGTTTCTTTAATCAATTTTCAATATTTGAAAAAATGTACTTAATCATTATCAAATTATTAATAATCAACGATCGTAAATCGTGATAAAATCAGTGTTTTCACAAAACTATCAATGTATATATATATATATATATTAGGGTGTCCCTTAAAATTCAAGTTCAATATTTTTTTACGCGTACCTTCTTAAAAGTTTAGTAATAATCCTATATTGTCTAGAAAAAAATATTAGTTCGATTTATAAACGGTAACCCGTGCCGACTTGCGATTTTAACTTGTCCATACAAGTTGCGTAAGTACTGCGCTGTGACTTGTAACTGCATGTTTTATTTGTCATTTCATACGTGATTTTTGAGATAAGTAGTGCTCCATTGTTTAGTGCGTTAACATGTCGGTGGAATTACGGAGTGATAAACAAAATAATTTCCTTATCGGTTTGCCTAGATATCAAATAAATGGTGCAAAATTACCATCTAATCGACAAATTCCCTCGGTCCTATTTTACAATATTCGCGAGGTTAAACTGATTGTTAGTGAAAGTGCAAATCTTGTGATTAGGGAGTGCATCATATATTGGGAAAAAGCAAGAATTCCAACAAGGGCATATCCTAACTGCGTGAAGAAACTTGTTGATTTATATCATGTTTGGAGAGAGTTGCAAAAAAAATTGTAAGAAAACTCAGGTTACGTTCAAGAGCCGTGAGAACAATTTCAAAATTGATCTTGATAATTTGTTTGATATTGCACATGCTGATGCTTTTGAGAGAATGAAAATAGAGTAAGATAAATTATTTTTAATGAAACAGAGAGAGCCAGATCGACCAGGATGCTTAGGTGGTGTTGATAAAAAATTGTCGGAAAAAGAAGATAGAGCTAAACAACGACGATTGGAAGAAGAGGAAAGGGTTGTAAGACAAAGATAACCACTAGCTGCTGAAACTAGAAAATCAAGGGCAGAAGCAATAAAATCTGACTTCTTTGGAAGTAATGTACCCGACGTAGTCACAGTCCATTGGGATGGAAAACTATTACCCGGGTTAGATGTACGAAGTTCTAAAGAAGAACGCTTGCCAGTTATTGCTTCGTTTGACGATAAGGAACAGCTTCTTGCAGTGCCGAAACTAGAACATTCTTCTGAAAAACATCAAACTAAGGCTGTCTCAACAGCTCTCTTTGACTGGAACCTTCACGATAAAGTACAAATAATGTGCTGCGACACAACAGCTTCCAATACTGGCCGTTTCAATGGAGCTTGTGCTATTTTGGAGCAAACTTTAGGAAGAGAATTGCTGCTTTTCGCCTGTCGTCATCATGTTTATGAATTGGTCCTAAAAGCTGTCTTTGAAAGCAAAATTAAGCAAATTACTAGTAGCCCAGATATTCCAATGTTTAAAAAGTTCAGAGAAAATTGGAAAAACATCGACGCTAGTAACATTGAACCATCTCTTAATTTCGTAAAACAACGTGTTGCCGAGACAGACATTCAAGCTTTGTTAATATTTTATAAGGCAGAATTAGACAAAGGTTATGTAAGAGATGACTACCGCGAATTGGTCGAACTGTGCGTAATATTTTTGGGAGGAGACACAGAGGAAAAATTAAAACTAAGGCCCCCCGGAGCAATGCATCAGGCTCGCTGGATGGCGAGAGCGATCTATTCTTTAAAAATATGTTCACTTCAGTCACAATGCAGAATAACTGCGAAGGACAAAAAGGCTCTACAAGATGTTTGCTTATTTGTCGTGGTGTTGTATGTTAAACCTTGGCTCGAATGTGCAGTGGCGATCAAAGCACCTAACCAAGATTTGCGCTTCTTGAAGATGTTAAAAGAGTACGAAAAAGTTGACGCAACAATTTCTAATGCTTCTATAAGCAAGTTTAGCCATCACTTGTGGTATTTATGTGAAGAGACTGTTATTCTATCACTGTTTGATGATGAAGTTGATAACCAAACTAAAAAGAAAATGATTGCCAACTTCAACCGGGACAAAACCTCAGATTTTAGCAAACGCTATGACCCGTCAAAGGAAGAACTGCCCCAAAGGTTGTTTGGTAAGTTTAATTGACTTTTTGTGATATATTTAAATTGTTGTAGATTTATTTGTTATTTATCTTATTTTCCTTTTTTTTCCAGGCAAAACACTGGATAATTTCGTATCGGAAAAGAGCAAACAATTTTTATCACGACTGCAGATCGACGACAGTTTTCTAAAGGAAGATGTATCTTCCTGGAATTATAATGCTGCTTTTCTGGAAGCTAAAGGAAAAATAAGTTATTTGAGAGTTGTGAATGATACTGCTGAAAGGGCTGTTAAAATGATGCAAGATTTTAACGGACTTATCACGGCTGAAGAAGAACAAAAACAGTTCTTGCTGCGCTGTGTCCAGGAACATAGAAAATTGTATCCGGACTGTAAAAAAACAACTCTAAAAAAAAGTTACCCTGGCTGATTGTTATTACTTTATGTTTTTGATTAAAGATTAATGTTCATCTAATTGAATTTTTACTATTATTTACTTAATTTATTGCATTTATAATGATTTTATACCAGACCGAAATATCAAGACAAAACACGTTTTTTACTAAACTTTGAAGCTCGGTCGGCACTGGTTGCAATTATGCTAGAAAGATGAAATTTTATATTTAAGACTCTTATAGCATTACTAAAAAAAGTAGAGGGTACCCATTTCGAAATTTGAAAAAAAAAATTTTTTGGTCATATAAGGGACACCCTAATATATATATTTATAAAATAAATAATGTGTGTGTGTGTGTATAAACGTATATTGAAGATGTATGTAGGTAATTATCGTAAAGGTATATCATTGAATAATTTAAACTCATTGTCCCCTAAAACCTAATACAGGAGAGCGTCTTCATAAGAATCGCCGTTAAAGCCAGCAGCCACAGTTTTCACTAACATTTAGCAACAATTCCTCGGCTATGGCCCTGAGCGCACACTTTCATTGCCCTAAATGGCTCGTTTTATTACTTCCTTAGCAGTAATAGGGGCTTGCGTCAGGAGTGAGAGTACAGGTTTCCAAGGCGCCCTTCTCAGAATCCCTCTTCATCCCCGAGTCCCTGACACCCCGCAATAATATCATACACCACCCCCCGAGTGGGCTCAACCGCACCTTACAGTACTTACCGCTAAGGGTCTGAATCGCTTGTATAAAACCCTGCACTTACTGTGACGTGCACTGCGGGCAACGGTTAGATATGTTTTACTATTATAGATTAATAGTCATTTTATCCTCAAATGTATAGTCTACGCTGTGAATACGACTGAAGTCTTTTGTGCTCCTTCATATGCACCAAAAATATTTTTAATTTTTTATAAAGTACAGAACCAATGTATTTTCGGTCACAAGAAATCTAATCAACACCCAATAAATGTATAAACCAAAACTTATTATTATTTTAATAAAACAACAAATTCATATATGCTTTTACACACAAAACAAACTTCGTAGCTTCGCACAAATTTCTGTAACGGATATCTAAGAGAGACGAAGGGCGTATTTCGTTTAAAAGCAAAAAAAAGACTGTCGTCTTTAAAACTTTGCGCTGACGTTTCACTTCGTATCGACGTTTATCCTTTCTTTCTCTGCAGTAAGGGAAGCTTTCGGATCCAAACCTGTCTTTTATTGTCCCCCGGTCGTTCAATTATCTCGCGGGGAGCTTTCAATTTTTCTCAGTCCACAGTGAGTGACATGCAGCCGGATGGGAGCCGAAAGCTTCGTTGTGGAGAGAGCCCAGCTCCTCAGACTGTCTGCCTTCGCCGGGCCTCGATCCATTTATCACCGGGAATGTTACTAATAGTCAAATAACCTGGATGAGTTTTTTAAATCACTTATCTCAAATTAAAATCATCACTCTTATTGCTTCACGAAAAAAAATTATTCATTTCACAATAAATGTATACGTAAAGCACTAGATTTTCTATGTACTTGGGTGCTGTGTCTTGTCAAGTACTGGGCCATATTCAGGGATTGAATTATTAAATGATTTATTCTCAAATATTTATCTCTAGTGCCGAAAACGTAGAAAACTTCAAATTGAAACGCAGCTTTTAACGCCAACGGCTGCCAAAACTTTTGAAAACATTTAACTTCAAGCACTACTTATAATCTTATTGTGCGAAACGAAGGCTGCAAAAACAATATATTGGCATTATGAAATTATGTGCACTGTAAAATTTGTCTGTGGCTTTAAATATGATGGGCGAGCGGGAGTTGACTGTGATGTTTTCCCTTGCCAAACACGAAATTGCACTTTAAGTTTTAATATCCCTAATTTTTTAAAGAATAGTCAAATTACACAGTTCTTATAATACGAGATGGTCAATTAGCGAGTTGATCAAAGCTTAACGCTCCCGCCAGGTAGTCATGTTAAGCAATTAGTAACGACAGGTAGCAGCTCTGCTATTAGTAGTGAGAGAGCATTTTATATGATGAACTGCAAGTTAAGCATGCTCTTTGCCTAATTACCGTGATACCTGATATAGTTTATTAAGAAGACACCTTTATTCAGAGGCTGTACAAAGGTCGCATCGCATGTCTCCTGACGAGAAGAGACGCTATTAATTTAGACTAATTTATCACTTTTTAACAAAAGAAGCTTGTTTTCCCTACAAAAATTTATGGCTGAGAGGGTTAACGAGATTTAATTGCTTGCCAACCACAGGAAACGGGTTTCAAATTAACATACACAAAAAGTATAATTATAAACATACTTACTGATCAAATCTTTTTGATGCACGCTTTCTGCATTTATATTGTATAAATAATAGACGTACAAAGATTAACTTAGTCGCAGTTTTCTTATTAACACACCCGAATTTCAATTCATTATCAAGCCGTTAATTACGCAACACAGGTTGAATATATTTTAAATTCTTCAAATTAATAATGTAAGATTTTATTTATTACACGTGATAATTACTATTTTTTTTAAATATTGTAGAATGTAGATCATTTAATTTACAGGAAATGGTATTTGATAATTTGGTAATCACCATTCAATTTTATTAACATTTGAAAAATTTTAATAGCTTAACAAATTATAAACACAAGTAATAGGACGGCGAATTGGACGAAAAATAAATTCTTTGTTTAAAATATGACAAGAAAAATAAAACGTAAACGAATGGATTAGTATTTCATTTTGGCTTGTTTATTCAAAATTAATTGTTTAATTTACAAAAAAAATATAAATTTAACAAAATGCATTTACTAAGCGAAATTATTAGAAAAATATTCGGCATTCTACCGAACGTGGATTCGACAACATTTATAATGTTTATGGTAATAATTCCGCTGGTGTATTTACTATTTATACACCAAGGATCTGAAGAGTATGTCGAGGAAGCACCTGCTCCTCCTAAGCGGAATCCCACGGCGTCGAGGTCCCGACCAAGGTCAGATAACCGGTATGGTTCCAACAGAGCATCAAGGTCACCTGTAGGGAGAAGAAATGCCAATCAAAGAAGATGAAACGTGAACGGGACGTTAAATTGATCAACTGACCATAAAATATGTGAAAAAAAGAGTATAGTAAAATATTTTGTTTGATGTGATAATAAAAATAAAAAAATTGTATACAGTTTTTTGGTTTGTGAAACGGTTTAAATAAAACGTTTTTGGATGTTTTTAAGCTCGTGAAACAAGAACTTTGGCTTGCTCCACACAACGACGTACTTGTGCCATACTATACTATAGTAAAATTTAATATTTATGTGCTCAAATGTGGTGGAGGAATATCCGTATTTTGTTGGAAATAACTTGTCATAACTCAGAGTACCAGAAAAATACGTAATAAATATACAGGGGAGTTATTTTTAAATTCGACATTGTACTGTATAGGAATTGACAGACGGGGATATCCATTCTTCAGGCGGTTCATTTATTTTTACAATATTGTGGAAATTGGAAATAAGAGCTACACAAATGTAGTGGTATTGTAATTAAATGCGATATTGTATAGTGTAAGAATCGGCATTATCATTAGACGTTTGTAAATGGCGTTGCGTACAGAACTGACAGACGGGGATTCCCAGTCTCCAGGCGGCCCATTTATTACTTGATCAATGAACCGACAACACAGCACCCGCTGTTTACTGTGCGAAGCTATGGGCCACATAAATTCACCCATAACCCAAATTCTAAAACCTCCAGGCGAGGCTGTACAATTAACGCGAGTAGAAAGACATTGTCTGCAGCAGATGGGGTGTGCAGACTGTTTGCAGAGTGTTTGAATTGAGTTGGACACGAAACCCAAAATATAAGTACCAGCTTTATTTATTAAAAACATAAAGATTATACTAGCGTAATGTTTGCCTTATTATGTATTTGTTCACAGTAAGGAAAAATCCACGCGCCCTTGGACGGCACGAAACGTTTCCTGGAAGATATTTTTTGGCTCAAATATAAACATATATATCTTGACAACCACAAATGATAAAAAAAATTATTTTTTTTAAAAAAATTTTCATGAGCGGTGTTGTGTTAATTTTGTTAACGTTAACGTTTCCTGGAAGATATTTTTTGGCTCAAATATAAACATATATATCTTGACAACCACAAATGATAAAAAAAATTATTTTTTTTAAAAAAATTTTCATGAGCGGTGTTGTGTTAATTTTGTCTTTATTTCATTTATATAAGTGGATGAAGCTTAATTAAAAATTGTAATATTTTGAATAAAAATACTTGAGTGATTTTCCACATTTTTGTTTTTATTAGTGACCGGTTTCGCCAACCTTTCACGTTGGCATTATCAAACAGAGAGAAAATTATTTTTTTTAAAAAAATTTTCATGAGCGGTGTTGTGTTAATTTTGTCTTTATTTCATTTATATAAGTGGATGAAGCTTAATTAAAAATTGTAATATTTTGAATAAAAATACTTGAGTGATTTTCCACATTTTTGTTTTTATTAGTGACCGGTTTCGCAAACCTTTCACGTTGACTCTGTTTGATAATGCCAACGTGAAAGGTTGGCGAAACCGGTCACTAATAAAAACAAAAATGTGGAAAATCACTCAAGTATTTTTATTCAAAATATTAAAATGGAATTCCACCAAGTACTCTCTGTCAAAAATATTGAATTTCTTAAAAATTGTAAATCAAAAATATTCATTAATCATTTTGTAACTAAGACTGATCTCAAATAAACTCTGATGTCTGAATCGATATATTTTTTTAAATATTCGGAAAATTCATTCATCAGTGTCTAGTTGCGTCAAATGGCTCAAAAATATAATTATTAAATTATTGAATGAATTAGTTGAAAAAAGCGATAGTCAAAGAATTTATACAAAATGAAAAATACGTTATTAATATTTTACAACTGAATTTCACATTTTTTTCTAGTAGTAGTCAAGTACGTATGTTTTTATAAGCGGACTTTGAAAGCATGAAAAATTATATACCTTAGTGACACGTTCTGTTTATTTTCTATTTTTTGTGAAAGGTTTTGATTATGTTTGTAAGACAATGAAAATAAAAAAAAACACAAGCAAACAAAAAACCGCTCAGCGTCAGCACAACAGAAAAAAAGCAAAGCCAGCCAGCGCGGGGCTCTCCAGGATTTTCGCGTTTTGTAAGAGCGCCGGCGAATAATTTTTATGCACTAATTCTAATTCAAGGATTGAAAATGCAAAGACAGGCTCCGTTTACCGCTGCACTTTGTTTTGTGAGGCGGGGCCCTCATTAGAGGTCGGGTGGCACAGGGCGCCTTGGAGCCGATCTTCGAGGAAACGGCTTCCTTTGGTGTTCAGGCTCCTGCGGAGAGCTTCCCCGGCCGACCCTCGAAGTTCCCCGCAGCCGACACCACCTTTAATGATGCTCAGTCTGAATACTTCAATAAATGTGCTTTCCTGAAATTCACCGCCGAATATATTTGTATGGGCTTTGCCGCCTCGAGAACGTGGCTCGAATATGTCAAACGATAATAACGTGTCATATAACAAAGTCCCGAAGGCGCTTGCTCAACAAATCTACATTGACAATAAATCCAAAATAATATTTTTATATTTAAGGATGTATTTATTGATACTAGATTTTAATCATATTTGTATGCGCCCAAATTGGTTATTTATATGAAATATTATATATTTTATATCAGAGTAATGAAAAATCAGATATGCACAGGTAGAACAAAAAAAATATATAGGTAATAATAAGGTTATTCTCCTCAAGTTTTTCTGGAGTGATATGAATATTCAACGTACACTTAACTTCATATTAAGTATATTATTAAATTTAATATTCTACTGAAAGATGCACTTTTATGACCGTATTTGGTCTTTAAAGTCTTTTTCGCATCGTTTTCATAACGTCGTTAAAGTGTTTAAGAAGCGCATTTTTTATATTTTATGACGAAGCTTAAACCAAAGCTGATATAAAATTTTATATTACTTAACAATAGCTGTCTGTATTCAAATAAAAATTATTATTCATAATTGTACAAAAAAAAAAAAATATGTGCACTTGGTTAATAAAGGTAAACGTTAATGGTTTAAATTTGTATTAAAATACGCTAACTCTATTTATGTCAATTACGGATAAGTCAATCAGATGCGTATTTATTACCCATTACGGGCTTATTATATTTACTAATATGATAAGCCTAACTCTATTTGGTATAAGATAAGATTTATTTAATTTTTTATGTATTATAAATTAGCAGTGCAACTGTATATACTGATTCCAAAAAGTACTTATAAAAATTTTCTATTCAATTAAAGTTAAATTGTATATATATTAACTGGCATGGCACTAAATAATATGTATTTTTTATAGTAGAATGAATGCAGTTATATTGGTTTCAATTGCTTTTCGTTCCAAGTAAATTGAGCAGTATATTTAAGGACATGCAGTGCAAAATTTCTTGTAAAGGATACTGCTATTGCACGAAAAATCAAATGTGCTTAAATTGTCTTAAAAAAGAACTACAAACAGTGGATTTAATGCTTTTATTGTCTTATAGAGAGTAATCAATGTAATCAATGAAAATGAGCAGCGGTAAGTTAAAGATATTGACTAAATCTATGAATATATATTTGAGATTTTCTTGGGTATTGCATGCTGCAGGTACGCAGTGTAGCAAGTCAGACTTGCTCTTCTCGTACATTTAAAGAGCAATTCATTTAATGAATTAAATCGCTGTGAGGGAGCGCCTTTGGTCGGCCGACTGCATTAGTGGCGGGCATCTTATATCGTGTACGAGCGATCCTCGAGGCGACCCACTCACTCGAAAGGCTGTTGAGACATTTTACTAACGAGGCGGGGGGCTGGGGGGCTGGTGGGTGGGGCGTGCCCCCCTTTGGCGGCCGCCAGGTGCTTTTTACGGTATTAGACCCTCCCCGAGACGGCCCCGCCCCGCCCCTGGCATCATATTCGAAACTGATAACCAACGTGGTAAATAATGGATATGTGGCAAATGAACGCGAGCTTCTGAGAAAGCAGCTTGCGATCATTTGTATATTATATTAAAATCGTTCGTTTTTATTTGTGCCCGGTTTCATTACATTGGCATTATCAAACAAAGTTTGGCATAATATTAAAATGGAATTCCACCAAGTACTCTCTGTCAAAAATATTGAATTTCTCATCTTAATTAAAACAATAAATGTTTAACGTTTTGTTTTGTATAAAATTGATCGATTTCAAATATGAACCGTTCATTTATTCGTACATTATTCATTAAAGTTTTTTAATAAAACAATATTATTTATAATAATGATCAAGATCAATGTGATTCTTTTCATAGAAATTTCTATTTTTTCCAAATATAATCAATGTTATTTAAAAAATAAATGTATTGAAAATTATTGCTCGTTCGATCACCGCTTTACGAGAAAAGAGATATTATAATAAAATGGAGTATTACAAAATAAATACCAGTTCCATTAATTAAAAGAGATATTTTTTCACATAGTTCTCATCAACCCAGCATCACTAGAATAACTTTCACCATACACATTTCAGTACAATATTATCCATTAGACTTTCACCATGTTTTTTTTTCACTTTCACATAGCTTTCGCCATACATACGCTTTCAAATATACTCTCATATAACTTTCTCCTCACTTTTAATAAGCAAAAAACACTACAGTGTCTTTCACATAGCTTTCTCTCCACTTTTCATCAACCCAAAAACACCAGAACAACTTTCACTGAGTTTTCACCATGCATATTCTAACCCAATATTTTTAAATAGAATCTCAAATAGCTTTCTCCTTACTTTTTCTAACCCAACAGTACCAAATGGACTTTCACTCAGTTTTCACCATGCATGTTCTAACCCAATATTTTTAAATAGAATCTCAAATAGCTTTCTCCTTACTTTTTCTAACCCAACGGTACCAAATGGACTTTCACTCAGTTTTCACCATGCATGTTCTAACCCAATATTATTAAATACAATCTCAAATAGCTTTCTCCTAACTTTTTCTAACCCAACAGTACCAAAAGGACTTTCATTCAGTTTTCACCGTGCATATTCTAACCCAATATTATTAAATAGAATCTCAAATAGCTAACTCCTTACTTTTTCTAACCCAACAGTACCAGAAGGAATTTCACTCAGTTTTCACCGTGCATATTCTAACCCAATATTATTAAATACAATCTCAAATAGCTTTCTACTTACTTTTTTCAACCCAACAGTACCAGAAGGACTTTCACTCAGTTTTCACCATACATATTCATAGCTTTTTCATCAGTTTTATCAACCAGATAATATGAGACAGACTTTCACTTAGTTTTATTTTTACTTTCACTAGACATAAAGTAAAAATCGTTTGATGCATTTAAAACAATTTTACTAAGGATTTTCATCACACAGATTTATTTATATTGTGTCTTTATTGTAGCTGTACGTATGATGCCTCCTCCGAGCATAGTTGGCATCACTCCAAGCGGTTATGGCGATACCCGAGAGCAGGGCCGGCGTGCCTGGCGGGGACGCCGAGGGGCGGGAAGGCTCACCAGTGCTGACTCCTTCGTTCAGGACGTTTTTTTGGCATTTTTTACTTGTTTACAAAGTCTCGTTACTAAGGAAAATTTGAATTTTTGAAGGCATAAACTCTTTTCATGTGCCTCTTCTGCGATGCAAGAATGAAAAGAGATATTGAAGGGCTTAATCATCATCCGTGTACATGCATAATAAACACAAAAAAAACTACGTACTCTACAAAATCTAACATGAATAAAAGGGTATATTTTATTTTATCAAATAAATGTTTGCCATAAACAAATATATATAAATTCTAGTTTTGCATTGGGTTCCACTTGCCTGGAGTTACCATTATACTTGTTATTCAAAAGCTTTTAATGAATTAAATTAGATATCATATATTTTTTTAATATATCAAAAAAATGAGAGTACAGAAAAATGATTTATTTACTAACTGATTTCATATATAAATTATAAGAGTGTCGCAAAATCCACACCCATTTTAACTTTTTTCATCCGATGCCTCTTTTTTCGTTGATTTTTTTACTCAAGCAGACTAGATAGAAATTGGAATCGTCACGTAGCACATTTTTATATTTAAATGAAATTAATTTTCTTACTAACTATATCTTATTATCAACACGAGCAAGCTGTGGTCTCATCTGGGGAGCTGTGAGACTGGGGGAGTGCTATGCATGTCCGGTCCTCGGGGGTGCTCACCCCGCGGCCACGGACTTATTCCCCCTCGCACTTGTTACACCGCAGATACCCTCCTACACCCTGAGGACTGTGAAATAAGCAGGCTGAGATAATAATGAGTGCGAGAAGGTCTCTTCACGTAGTTGTCTGTTCATTTCGGGACCTTCTTAACAAATTGGCGATGAAAATGAATACATTGATCCATTTAATATTTTTGACCGAAAGTACTTTGTGTAATCCCATTATAAAGTTTTTTTAAAAAAATACCAAGTTATTCAATATATTTTAATTTTATAAGTTTTCTTACATGTTTGTATCTGACAATGCCCACCAAGCCGGTCAAATCAATAAAAACAAGTTTTACATTTTTTATGAAAATAATGTATAAATCGACATGCATAGATCCAGGTTATTTTGAAAATACAATTTATTTTTATAATTTTTTTTCTTATATCTAAATGTATTAATCCATTTAATATTTTTGACCGAAAGTACTTTGTGTAATCCCGTTATAAAGTTTTAGTAAAAAATACCTAGTATTATTCAATATATTTTTATTTTATAGTTTTTCTTGCATGTTTGTATCTGACAATGCTCACCAAACGGTCAAATCAAATAAAAACAAGTTTTTCATTTTTTTATGAAAATAATGTATAAATCGACATGCATAGCTTAAACCAGGTTATTTTGAAAATACAATTTAAATTTATAATTTTTTTTCGTATATCTAATTACGCCAATTCTCAATTATTTATATACATCTATAGACAAGCATGTTGTCAATTATTCAATTAATTTAAAACGGAAAAAAAATATCCGTGATATCTTGCTATGATTATGTTATGGTTATCCCTGTTATATGTGATCGTCTAAGTAAATTCTAGCATGTACCTGTCTGGAATATGAAGTCTACCCTATACGTACTCGCAAGCTACCGGGGATCCCTAAAGTTTTGCAATAACAAGTTTTCGCAACAAAAACACACCAGGTTCCTCTATAATAATATTAATACTCTAGCATGCAACAATGTCAATAAATATATTATACGCCCAATCTGTTTAATGTTAATTATATCATTGCGACAATATAATTAAAAAGAGATTCATAATTTTTTACAGATATTTTTGTTGAACTCACATGATCAAAAATATTTAAAGTAATAATACTAAAAAAAAACGTAAGAATATATTTAAAATCAACAAACACTGATTTTTGCTAATAGTTTTTTTTAGATCGACTTTATAAGTAATGGTTGTATTTAGAATTTATTAAAACTATAAATAAATCGATATTTTTAAGACCAACTATTCATAAACTATAAATATCATTTCAACAGTAGTAAATTTTTTAATATTATTTAATGTTAATTCACCTCTGTGATTATATATAATGCGGATCACAACAAAATACAAGGGTTTCATTTCAAAAAGTAGTAGAAATATTTTTTTAAATACTCACTTTTACTTTGAAACCTTACAATAATTATTAAAAAATACACATTTTATTTAAAATAAAGAAGAAAATCACGAAGTTTTTCACAACCCCTAAAGAGGAGTCTGCACACGGTAAATTTAAAATTGTAATTTCTTATGATGAAATTACATAAATTTAATTTAAAATACAGTTTTAAATTTGCGATTAAAAATAAAATTATAATATTTATGATTTCACCTGAGTAGCCGTGGGAGTGACATTTCCTATAAAGAGTACACTTGGTGCGGATAATATTTTTGATATGATAATTCCTTTTAGAATACATTTTTCAATTTTTTTAATATAACGCTTGAACAATGAAAACATTAAAAAAATAAGTATAAGTAAAAGAACAACTGCTACATTATATATAACTGTTTAATATTTAGTGGTAAATTCACTCCACCTTGCGCCTGTACAACTGCAAAACCATCTACGTTTTATTTACTTCAGCCGCCACAAACACTGACAGAATTCTCTCTGTAATGGATTCCAGTAGCTGGCAGGATACATTTCGAATAACATTAGCCTAAAGATTTCTCTTATTATTCTTAAACAAGATGTATTATATATGCTGTAAATGTATTTTAAAATTTAATAAACTTTCCTGAAATGATTACTTCATTATGAAGCCGCGAATTTTTTAAGTCATATGTTTATCTTAAACTAATTTTTTGAGTTGATTACAGTTGTGTATACAGTCAAACAAATAAAAAAATCCTTTTCATCTTTAAATGTTATATTTTAATGACTAAACAGCCATGACAGAATAAAAATAATTCATTGTATATATAGTTGCTCGGTAAATAGTATAAAATGTATTTCATGAACAATGGGCTTAAAATATATGGAAATAAACTCTCGTATTATTAATATGCCAACCAAATGCGGAAGTACAGTATTTTTTTATTTTAAACATTTTCAAGCATATACTTGTTATTATCTTAATATACGTGGGTGGTTTAATAAGCCAGTGACTTTTTGATAAAGGTATTTTTTTCGGCAAATATGCGATTTATTTCTCAACATAGTCTCCTTCTAGCTCGATACATTTAGTCTACCGTTTTACGTTTGGCGTCAATTGTGCTGGTACGACCACAAAGGAACTCAGTAAACCACTTCTTAACCATTGAAATTGATGGTGCAGAGTCTCCATAGTATTTATCAAGCTTTGCCTTGGTTTCGGTCATGGTTTTTTTACGCAAAAAATAATGCTTAATCAGCACACGAAGTTCACTTTTTCAATTTTCGTTAAAATTCACGAGGTTGTCTGCTTTCACTAGCTGTCAAACACAAACTAAATGGCGTAACTTGCCGAAAATTGTACAGTAGACTATTAATAAATGGTAGTTGACGGGAACAGTGCTGCATTTAAAGTTACTGAGCGGGAAATTCAAAAAATCACTGACTCATCAAACTACTCTAGTACCCTGAATATTCATGTTGCTGAAAATCTGAAAATATTTCATTATTCAGGTCTGAAAATCCAAAATAAATCTTCCTGATTGAAATGCATGAACAGTCTCCCGGAGGTGAACTATTAAGTGTAACATAATTTGCAGTGAGTGTTTCATAAATCATAATGGCGATGCATCACCCTTGTGTGGAGCCAGCGGGGGTGGGTGAGGGGCGCGAGTTTACAAGTGCGCCCCCGGGGAGCTCGCCAGGTATTCCTTTGATCTGACCACTCTCCCGGTTGCCTAATGAGCCACCTCCGGGCCGACTTCCGGTGAACTCGCCAGCAAGTTGGAAGCGGCAGGTCGGACGGGCAAGTGAATGGAGACCGCGGAGTAACAGGTCATTAAATGAACTATCCAAGGCATGTTCATGGTTTCAATTTATTCTACTCTACGAAACAAACAATTAAGCGACTGACGCATAATTGATATTTTTAAAGAAAAAAAAAACACTTAGAAACACAATGGCGTTGAGATATTTGAGACTCAGAATACTAGACTACAAAAAACCTATGCTTTACAGACATACGAAAAATTGAAAAACAATAGAAATTTTGTTGTTAATTTAATATAAAGATAAAGTATATATATACTTATAAATTATTTTTTCTGCACTTTCTTTTCGTCTATGCGAGTTTCTATTAGAAGGATATAATGTCGAAATGCTCTTTGGTTAAGGATATTAAAAATCTTGCTTATATAAGGTTGTACACTCTTAAGTGGCTGAGGGCCCGCAGAAAGAAGCCTTATGCAGGTTCCTCCTGGGAATGTTAATGGTAAGCTGTACTGTACGGGGGTCAATGACGTTAATTATTAACGTGATAATGGCGTTCCATTATTAGGGGATAAATTATTAGAGAATTATTAGCCGCAGCCTTCCGGTGGGGTTGCTGTGTAATTACTGATAGGGACAACTTAGGGGTAGTTAATAAAACGAAGGATTTTTGAAGTTTGAAATTTAAAAAATGATTTATTAACCGTTGAAAATATTTTTAATCAAGTTACAAGTGACACACCAAAACTTAAATTTGCTGTATTATAAAGCAAAGCTTTTTTTACTTTATAATTTTAAATAAAAATAATATTTTAGAAGAGCTCGCGTAGAGAAGATTATACGAGCTGCCCATTGAACTGCAAGTAAGCTTGTTATCTATCCCGGGCAGATCCCGATGGAAGTTTCTCGAAGATTATAATATACAAAGGTACGTGATAAACTCTGATTGATTAGTTATATACCTGCGTACAGGTGTAGCGAGCATCGACAGAACTTCGGCGACCGCAGCGGTATCGGCTTCGTTAACAACTTAAGCTGCAAAATGGATAATACAAGTACAAGTAATAAAGCCCGAATACTGATGAGAGTACATCATACAAATAATATCATACAATAAACCGCTTCTTGGTCACATTTTCAAATTCTATCAAAACAGATTTTTTATTGCTGTTGAAATAAGAATTTGCTTGCCACCTTTGATTGCAGAAGGTATCTTATGTACTTAAAGCTGTATGACGAAAATTCTTTGTAATATTATTTTAAAGACATCATAGGGCTTACATATTTATATGAATATTTTTTGAGCTATGTTTAAAAAAATATAAAATGCTTTTAGTAAAAGCTATATGTTTTCAATTTTTCCAACTCAAGTACCAGGTTTTATTGATCACGTCTGCATCTGAAATTGGATACCGTAATTTAGCAATGCTGGCGCAGCATCTTCCTGTGGGGTCCATATACTTGTATGGGGCATATTGTATGCAAGTTTGTGCAGTGCTCTGGTACGATTGCTGATTTTCGTATTGGATAGCGGACAGCTTATGTGGGGATTCGTAATTGGGTTTGGTAATGAATACTAGTGATAGGAACAATCGATTGAATTATTAATAGTGTATTATTGTTATAAAAAAATGATAAGGCTTAAAAAGAATTGTGTTAAAAATAACACTAATGGAAAAAATGGAAAAATTTAAAACAACCACAGATTTGAGACTTTGCTCATACTGCACATAAAAAAAAACTTTTTTACAAGTATTTTAGAGCTATCTACTTTTGATAAAGATTTTTTTGTTTAGCTTTTTTTAGTTACTATTATGGCAAACCACGCGTTAAAATATTCTCAATCAAATAAACTTATCAGTGAAGTGATCAGTTTTTAAAATCTGAAAAACAAATGCTTAAGTATGCATTTTTTGTCATATATATATATAAATATAGATCTGAATTATATACATATCTGAATTTTAATTAAAACAACCAGCCTACTTTCAGCAATTCAACTTAATTTACGAGTATTCAAATTCTTCTGTTTTAATAAGCAATTAACCTTGCTGGGTGATTCCCCATGTCCCTGCTAGGTCACGCGGGCCGGTACAGAGTGGATCCATTTAATTAACAAATTGCGAAACACAGGTTGACGGGCAGAGGTCACAGAGGGGTGCGGCTCGTGCTTTTGGATCCGCTGGTAGGGTAATTTTTCAAACGTGTTTTATAGACGCCGAGTTTGAAGTATGGCTTCTCTTGTCGGGTATAATTAAATACCGTTTATTTTGTTTTATAGTTGTGAGGTAATTATTTTTAATTAACAAGTAGTATCTTTTTATACTTTGTCTAGTAAAAAATTTGAACATAAAATTTGAATTTATTTCGTACTACTCAAGCCTTGCGCAAAAAGCTTTGAATAAATTATATTGACGATATCTGAAGTTCTGTTGAATTAAAATTCTCGCAAGAAACGTAAACGTTTCTTAAATGCTTGCTTATAAGTAGTGAATAAACATGCTTTTTAAATTGTATGGCATGCCATTGACAGTTGTATTTATTGAATTTCAGTTTGTTTACGAAATTTTTAAAGAAGTCTTTCATGAAATATATTTTCAATTCATATTTTCATTTATGTTTTTTAAATATGTAAATATTCTTTGTGTAGAATATTTTAAAACCATTGAATCCTAGATGTTATTATTAAATGTATATTTAATCATTTTTATGAGAATCACGTTTTTTTATTACAAAATAGCAAGTTTTATAAAATGACTTTTAAGCCTTTTTTATTGTGAAAAGAGCTCTCAAGGTCGCTTTATTAATTCTCAAACTTATAAAATAAAATACTTCTGATAAAATAAATTAACTTTTATAGCAAAATTTTATTACGTATCAGTATGTTTCTGAAGGGAAGTACGTAAATAGTCTTTCAGGAGAAAATTCTCAGCCATGGTGTCAGAGTAACCAAGCGAGAATATAATATGAGTTCAAATGCTACAGTGGTCTTTCAAAAACTTTAAAAGGATTTCCCTCTTCGTTTCACGTGTAAATCGACTGCCCAACTGTTGTATAACAAGAAACCCTTATATAAATTTTCCATCACGAGTAACTCCTTTATTTGTAGTGCGCATGGATTATAAAGCAAACATGCCATGTCGTGTTTCAGGACACGGAAGATATTTCCGGCAGAAAAACGATTTGATGCTTTAATGGAAGTCGCGACGTCACTCCAACAAGCCTTACACAAACTCATATGACTGGTAGGCTCAGGTTGATTTCTCGGTAATTGGTAAGGAAATATATTTTAAATTAAACCCATTTTAACAGTGTGTACCTTGGATCAAGTTCCACTGTAAAATAAAATATAAAACGTATGGAAGCACTGATATAAAATACAATTTAAAGTCTAATTAAGCAACGATTTGAATCTGTTTAAAATAGCACTAAATGATTTTTTATGTCATTAATACTGATTCGTTGTGTATTTTATAATATTTTTTTATTCTATTGTATTTGTAAAAATATACAGGGTGTCCAAAGAAAGTATCGGGTATTTGTTAGTTCAGTAAAACAAAAACTACTAGTAATCAAGTATTTTTTTTATTGATGATTATATGAATACAAAATGAAAAATTATTTCAAAAAGATGATGTCATCCAAATGGTGACCGTTACACGCTGCTGGCACTCCTGGAACGAAAATTGCTGATAACTCGATATAACTGCCATTTCTGACCTGATGTTTTGTTTCAATTCCGTTAAGTTCGTCGGATTATTCTTATATCCCTATACGAAATTGTCAAGAGGGCAAGAGGTCGGGGTTTCTGGGATGCCAGTTGATGTTACCTCTACGCGAAATGACCTTATTAGGGAATGATTGGTTAACAGCTTCAATTGATTGATTTGTTGAGTTTCTTGAGTTGAAACCTTGAAACTCCTGCAATTCTGAGCCCAATTATTTTTGTAGCATATCGCAATAACGGTCTCTATTCACATTTACCCGATACTCTTTTTGGACATATTATATTAATTTTTATAATTTTAATAAAGATTTTTTTGGTAGTTTGTAAATCATATCTGTAGATAATGAGCATTTTTTTGCTCATTTTAAAAAATATTGATCTTATTCCTGATGTTGTTTTTTTTCAGATATTTAGAAACTATATATATATATTATAAATATTAAATTTTAAAAAAATCACTGAGTATTTATTAAAGAAAAATATATACCGAGTGTTTTACTAGACGCATTTATTGAGCATTCGTGTCAATCCGAGTACTGTTTCTGTAAGCTTGTATTTATCATGGAATGAGACCGGAGTATGACACTCAACAAAATATACAAGACTACCTGAGAAGAAACAGGGTGGCGAGGATGAATAAGGGATGAAGCGGCCCGTCACGCCGCCCGGCCGGCTGTTCAACTATTCATTTACGATTGTTTTTGTTTCCGAGGCCGTACATCACAAATCTTTTTATTGTCTGTTATCGTGTGAAGACAATGTGCTTTGGAATTCATGAGACGGGATGTAGGACCTAAAGGCGGCAGAGTATGCTTTAAATATTTCATAATGCAGGCGTCTCTCCGGATGTCACATGGGTCACTTTCATAAATTTTTACGCTCTCGTTTGAGTATTTTTTTTTGATCTTTGAAATATTGTGCGCTTGCGAAACACGAAGCGTGCTATTTTTGCAACGAGATTTTATTAAAATTAATAGGTTAATCAAAATCATTATTTTATTTATAGTTTATATAAAAACAAAACCGTAAATGCTCGTATTGGGCCTAGATTCTAAAATTTTCTTGAATCAAGCAAACAAGTCAGTTTACCCTGAAGTGGCTGAATTCTTAAGGCAGTTGCTTCCAGCCTTTTAATTCAGTCCATTACCTGGCGAAATCGTGTCATTTAATTAATTTAAATAAAGGGTAAAATAAAATCTTGAAAATGTTGAAAAATTAGATAAAATGACGACTTTTCAGAACCAAAGTTTGTAAAAGATTTTTTTTTTTTAATTTTTAAAATAATAAATCGCACAGGATTTATATTTAACCTTATAATTCCAATTAAAAAAAGACATTTAAATGTTTAGGACTCTGGAAAAGTGACATGACGAATCTCCAAATTCCTACACTTCAATCGGAAAAACACATATTAATAGTAAATTTACAAGAAATAAAAATATATTTTGTTCGGAAAAAAGAATGTATCAAACTTTTTGCATTTAAATTTTTTTGATTGGCCAAGTCGATTTTTTGCAAAACGGACTAGAAAATGATAAAAAAAACTCGATTATGGAATCAAGACCCTTAAGCATAAACTAATAATCCAAACCTATGATCCTTCAGTGTAAATATTTAGTGTTATAGTAAAAAAAAAAACTGTTTAATTAAAGGCATGAATCACGATTAATTAAGCACGGTCTAGCTCGAGTCCGTGTAATTTCACGAAAACGCTGCGCGCGATCCTTTTTCATTTCCTACTCGAAACTAGGAAATACCTCCGAGCGTAAAACTCCCCTGAAAGGCAGGATGCACTTCGTGTATACATTTAATGAGCAATAATAAAAGGGATGCTGCACAAGACTGCGACCAGGTGGTTCTCGTAATTATCATCCGGTATGTAGATGGCCAGGTAATTTACGTTAATTTGTAGGGAGGGAATTTTTATACCCCCAGCTTGTCTCGAAAGGAAAAAGGAAAAGTTCTCCAACAAGTCTGGTAGTCGTGAGAGCTGTCCGCCAGTCGCTTGCCCGCTTTATCTCCGGCGATTACCGTATTTCATTTTAAAGCATTATGCAAAGAAGGATAAATTGGGTAATTTTGGGTTTAGTGCCATGTAATTGTTTCGCGTGATTTAGTTTCGCTTATTAACGAAATACTATGCAATTATCTAAATATTCATGTTACGAGTATTCAAGCGTTTCCAGCCTTGCTCAAGAGGTAAATCTGAGAGTTTTCGCAAACATACTGCTCAATTATTTACAAAATTAATATCAAACACGAAAATGTTAATTAAGAATGATTTAAATCAAGAACTGAATGAATTTTTTAAAATTTATTCATTCCTTTTGATATAATTTTTGTTTCTTATAAACTGACCAAAAATAGCAAAAGATAATCATCTAATTATACGAATCTTTGGTATTTACACGAATGCTACTATTTATATGTAAATTATAATTTACAAATTTAAATGATGTAATCATAGGAAAATAGAAATGATAGGCGCTTTATTTTTATCACAGTTCAGTATAAAAAAGTATATAACTTCTTATCTCGAAATATCATTTGTAAAAATATTAAAAATTTTGTTTTTTTTTATTTCATACATAACAAAATGATCGAGTTTTGCGTTTCATAAAAGACTCAAATATAAAATCTAATTTGTTTGTCGTAAATAAAACAGAAATTTAATATTGGGCGTTTATTGAATTGCCCAAAGCAATGAGAAAATATTAATACTATATTAATAAAAATTGACAATATTTTGAATGTTTAAAGTATTTAATATTATTTTTAGTCACGGAGTGAAAATACGATTTATAAAAAAATATTTCTGTTTTTAGGACGAAAATAAGCTCATTTTACGCAAGATTTTTTTTCAAGACGAATCAACAAATGAAACATGTCGTTGACGAAGCGAAAATCACAGTTGACGCCAATTTTCAGCGAGCGTTAGCCTGTCACCTCTGCGACTCACCCTCTAAGTATACATTGATTTTTTTTCAGCATCTTCACCCCTGGGTCAAGAAACACGCTGTTTTCTGTTAAACAGGTTATGCACACAAGAGCTGGAAATCGAAATATATGGAGGCTTTTGGGGTGTCCTCTAATGCGACTAGTAATATAGACTTATAAGTATTGAATATAAATTAATTATTTTGATTCTATCAAAAAAGACATTGTATTGATAACCCGGTTTTATTTTACGTGAATATATAATTTTTTAATGTAAGTAGGGTATTTTCATTTTGTTTTAAGTACGTGCGTTTTAATAATAATAAAAAATGAAGAGCTAAATTTAGAAAACTTTTATATAGTGAATCTTTTTCATGTAAGATCTTCATCAGTTGAGTTCAAAGACAACTGAAAAATAATATATATTTAATTATTTTTATGAAAACATTAAAAGTCTTCCATTTGGCTTTTTTAAAAATCATAGAAATGTATCAGGCAGTAATGCATATTTATTAAAAAAAATATCTTTAAGTATTATTGTATTTGTCTTAATTCTTTGTAAACCATCGAACATCAATTATTTTACCCATTAGATAACCAGATGGCTATACAATAAAAATATTTTTATCGTTTCTAAATTGCGCCCCGCCGTTTTAAAATTCATTCAGAATTAATTATGAACAAGTCTGCCTCAGCTGACTGCAGTTTTATTGAAACAATAACAAACTGTCTGACCGGTCAGTGCAGAAGGTTCCAGATCTTTACTTCGCTTCCTGTAAAAACAAGACCAGCTGCAAGCCTCCATGGGGGGCTGGCCAGCCGATTCGAGTGAAAAGTCTTGTAATTTAAAAATATTATATCATTGCCATTAGAATTTCTATTATAAAAATATTTAAAACTAATACAACTTTCGATGAAAATTTAAGAAATCAGCCTTATTTTAACTTACATTATTTATTATCTATATATTATTAAAAAAAAACAATTATTTTTTTAAAATTATAATTGATATGCTAAGTAATGATGTATTATTTTATTTTCATTGATTCATGCAAAGAAGTACATACAAGTTGTAATTTCCGCTCAAAAAATGTTTCTCCTATATGTAAGTCCGGAAAACTAATATACATATATATATATATATATATATATATATATATATATATATATATATATATATTCATTGAAGTATTACTTTATTAATTAATCGTTTTATTTTTTATTTCTGTTTTCAATCAAATCTCACAAATACAAAATAACGGAGAATGAAGCATTTTTTTACGGTAAATTTTCTAATAGTTTCTAAAATATAGCTTTTTAGAAACTCTTTACAAAGAGAACATAATATCACCAAAGGAAATGCCAAAATCAAATAGTTTTACTCCTCTTAGCTGACCGGAACAAACAGAAGGGGAGTTGGATGGGGGTAGGTATTTGATAAGAGCAGTAGGGGATGGTGCGGTCAATATTTGCCCCTTCAGTTTGTTCAAATCTCACGTTTAAATATACTCCCCAGTGCTTTGAGTGAAATTAATTGCTCGTTACGCATCGCCGTGTTTTTATTAGTCTGTTTAATTTTTTTTTTTTTAATAAAATGGCAGTTTTTGTATCATTTGCATACTCAAATTTGTGAGGTTGGGGAATAAATATATTCATGTACTTAAAATTTGAATTAAAGCAATTGGTTTCGGTAACACGAAACTAGCCTTGAGGTTTAACCAGTTATTAATAAAACATAATTTAAATTTATCATATTTATTTCTAAATATTTAATATACCTTTTGTTTGGGTACTTATTTTGTGTAAATATATAACGAATTCATGACAGGCACTAGTAACAATTGCTTGGTTAATAAATACACAATCAAAGTTTAATAGTAGCTTAATGAATTTTTTATTATTTGTTTTTAAATTGATGGATTTGTTATGAAAAGAATTTAATTATTTTTTTATTTTTAAATGAAAAGACTTATTAAATAAATTATTGAAATTATCCTTTCATTGTATTTTCAAATCAAAATATACAAGAAACTTTACAAAATTTAAAAATTATTGTTCTAATTTTAATACACGTAAACCTACAAATATTAATAAACTTTTACTTAAGTACTTTTGAGAAAAATTAAATGTCTGTAATAAATTTTAATTTTCAACAGAATATTCGTATTTCAACATGTCAACAATAAATAATGCATGTCACGTACAATATATAATTTTGTGACTGTCAAATTTGAAATATTTTTCATCTTAAGAAAGCTTCAATTAATTTCTTAATGTTCTTTGTTTTTCAGGCGGAGAGAGAGGGTGAGTTTGTTTGATCTGTAAGACAACCCCTCATCCCTGAGGAGTTACCGAAACCATCCACTGCAGGGGTTGTTAAATACAACTCGTTGTCTCATTCCATAAAATGCCACAATAGCCATACCAGACTTTGAAAGTAAACTGATCCATCTTAAATAGTATGTAACTGTGTGTTATGGGAAACAAACTTAATAAGAATTAAAATACCAATCACATTCATGCGACAGAATTTTATTTAAAGATAAGCGTTTGTATTAGAATTAATTTTAGGAGTCAGCTTGAGTTTCTCTGGTAATTTTAGTGCGGGAAACTTTCGTGTTGTTCATTTAATTAAATAATTATCAAAAAGTTGGCCACTTCTTCGAGAATTCAACACGATGGAAGTTTACAACAAAGGCTGATTAATTATAACCCGGAAGTGAAATCGACTAACTTTGAAATGGATATTTTTAATAATACAAATAAGTATACTTTATGGATTACACCAACACTTCACTTGAAGTTAAACATTGGGTATTAGCATTTTTCGTATTTTACCAATCAACCAAAACATATTGAAACTTTTCTAATTATTTAAGAAACTACGATACACAATTCAGGTAATACTTTGAAGTTATAGTTAATATGTTTTTGCATTCCACTTTGATATTCGATAGAATTGTTTTTAAAATTATAATTATCTGTAATAATTAATCATTGTCTGTCGATGTTATAAGCAATTACTACCTCTCTATAACAATTTGTTACTTGTTGGCGTAAAATGTATAAATTCTCTCTTTAGGGTTAGCCGGCGAAACTAATCACATTAAAAATAAATCGTGGAAATATTTCTTCATTCATCCGAGTGGGGTTTTTATATCGTATCGGACAATAGAACAATATGGCACATGGAATAAAGACAAGCTAGCTGAAAAGCTGACGGCGTAAGAGCTGTGCCAATACTCGTGTCAAGAGCTTGCCAACTATTGGAGTAGAATCCGTGCCAAAATTTGCCGACGCACGGCTGTCACGCCGCGGTCCTGGCCGAAGGCAGCCTTCATGGGGATAACTGTAAAATACCCATGGATAACGATGGGGAAATTCTCCAACGAGTGACATATTCCATTTTAAATCGATAAATTGTTTGAACTGTTGCGAATGGGGCTTTTCGCTTTGAAGTGCATTACAAAAATTGGCGATGCGGAGGAATTTAGGCGAGTTGCTGGATATCGAACAGCTGAATTCGTAAGACTGGCTCAGAGCAAATATATGCTGATTGAAATGGTCAATAACCTCCTTTGATGTATTTTAAATTGATTTGAAAAAAAAAACCTCTTTTGCTGTATAAAAACTGATCATTCTTATGAATCAGCTAGTTATAATTAGTTTTTTTGAGTATGTAGCTTCTTTATAAGATCTTATAATAAATTAACAACAATATATAAAAACGGTAATTTTTTTTGTAAACAAAAAAAATATCAAATAAAATAATTGCCCAAACAAAATATATTTTTTTAATTTTAAACATTTGAAAGCAATTGTCATGAATTTAATTTTGATTAAATCGGATGTATAAAAATAATTTTAGTGATATTCCTAATATATATTTTTTTAATTAACTACGATTGTTTACAAAATTTACATTAAAATAAGCATCCGAAATTGGTAGTATTAAATTAATAAAGCAATAAGTAAATTCATCCACCAGGGTACAGAGTTTTGATATAATATAATAGCTTAGGCAGTAAGCAAGCTACTGCAAGTCTATTAACTTAAAAGCTGAATTGTAAACTAAATTCAATCGTTAATAGCCTTGTGAATTAACGGAATTGGTCAGTAAAATAATTTGTATTATCGCCTAGAATTGTGGCGGACTGCGTTTGCTCGCGGTAAATAAATTCCTCCCTGAAAATCGTAAACTAGTCTAAGAATACACGGTGCTTCGTGAATCAATACACGGGCTTATTTATTTTCATTCTCAGCCGGCAAACATGTCTTGCGGGGCTTCGGGCTTTCACCGCGACGGAGATGAAAGTTAAATTCAATATGTAGTTCAAAGAAACGGTGTTGCATCCATATTATAAAACAAATCGAAAACATTTGAATCAGCGGTGCTTGCTTACTGAAAATATCTACCAAGCTGACAAGTGTTTGCGCACACAGGCTTGAGTGAAGTACACCTCTTGTGTATTTAGTAAGAGAAATATTTAAATGATTTGAAAGGTGATTGCGTATGTATGTCTCCGATATTTAAGTTCTCGTGCTGGGACCATTTTCAGGGCTTTCAGGAACATCATCAAACATTCCTGAAGATGGCATCGTAGGAGGATATACCTTGAGCGGCGCAACACCCAAGCAGCCGAATCAACTCAAAACAACGGCTGCCAAAACCAACAAACATACTTGAATGTGTTGTATATTTTTATGATATTCCTTTATAGCAAAAATGATACAACCCGCGGGATGTAGACGTTCCGAAGTTGCGGCAGACGCTTGCTGCAGTGAGAGACTAAAAAATGCTATTTGTTGGAGAGCTTCTGTTATGAGATGTTGCATTGAGGGTTTTTGCGTTCAACAGAGCCAATCTTGTGCTGATGAAAAACACGGCGGTTGCAGGAAAATCTGTTGGAAAATCCGGATCGGATTATATTTTAACATACAAAGTTACGTGTTTATACAAACAAAATTAAAAGTTCTGTATTACGATACTTGTGATAAAATAAATATTTAAATATATACCAAATAAATCTTTATATTATTTTCAAGTTAAAATTTTTCGTTTAGACATTTACAAATTTAACATTTTATACAATATTATTATTTAAAACTTCGCATTGGTCATAAAATTACTTATAATTTTGTCACTTTATTTTTGAAAGAAGAGGTTCAAAGTGCTTATACATACGTTTCATATTTATTAAGCAACATTTCAGCAGAAAATAATAACATGACAATAAAATTAACAAATGAGGATTTTTTTCAATTCGGTGTCTATTAGTAGTCTCTTGGTTAAAATTGAAATAAAATTAATTTTTGTTATTTTAATTATTGATTCTGAATTTTCAAGTGTTTAAAGAATGTTGTTGATTAGATGCTTGGATTTAACTTTAATTAAGAACAGAATACTCGAAGCAAATTACCATATATCATGAGCTTTCCATTGAGCCCTTCGCTTTTGTATTGCAATTGAATTCCTGAGTTCAATATTTCTTGTTCAACTATTTTTCGAGTATTAATTAAAGGATAAGAAGCGAGAAGCATCCCTAAACAAGGGGATGTTCATTTACTGCGAGGGTGAAACTTTCTGAAACTCGTTTTTGGTCAAAGGATAGAGGCTCAGGGCCCAGCATTAAATTATACTTTATTGATGAATTTACATGAAAAACTTTTAACTAAACAAATTTCCAACTGATAATAAGAAAATTTATATTTATACGTAATTTAGGAAAAACGAAAGAAAAAATACTTCAATTGAAATTTATTTATAAATCTTATTATTAACAGTTTGGAATGAAATAAGACTATTGTATGGCATAAACATTAGTGTTTACGATAGCTTGATCATTGATTTTAATGTTAATAATAACTCATCTTTTTTTTAACGAATAATCAAGTATATTTTGTTAACTGATTTTGCAACAACATACAATAACTAAGAATTCAAAAAAAATATCTACCTTGAAAAACCAATTTTTTTAGTATGTATAATATTTATGGGAATATTATGATTTTTCTTGCTTTGTATACACTTTTTGTTTTGATGGAGTTTACCAAGTCAAAGTAAGACTGAATACCGGTTTTGTTATTTTGCATCAAGAGTATATCTCCAAATGGCAGCAATAAGTACAAAGTAAGCAAATTGTAGTGTCGGAATGCTGATAAAACGCCCGAACCTCCGCAGTCCGCGGATATCTGCACGGGCCAATGCCAAGTGTTTTAAGTAGATTATTCCGAGTTTACCTTGTAATGAATGAATTAAGCGTCTGCTCATTTTATTCCAGAGGGCCCCACGACTCGGAGAGGAATTCCTCGGCCATTATCTCCGCGGAGGCAATAAATACGAGCGCATTTAACACAAAACAAAGCAATATGTAGCAGCGAGTAAATTTTCAATAAGCTTATTTTCGCTGCGACTTAAAGCTCTTGAGCTTACAACTTTTATACTTAATTGGCACCATATTTTTGTATACAATACAATCAAAATATAATTGATTCATTTACGTTACTGGCAGTTGCTTGGTTTTAAAGATTTTCTCAATATATGTATGCACTAAGAAAATTGGACAAATAAAGTATTTTGTTGTTATTTCAGCACAAAGGCTCCCTTCAGCGTGTGGGAAAAGCTAAATTTTCGAGACATGCCCTGCTAAATATTATGCTCCACGTAACAGGCCACTCCCAGAGGACGGAATCAAGAATTCGGCTCCTCGCACATTTCCATCCAGGCCCTCTGATGCGGCGTATTGTCCTCCCACAGACGGAAATTCGATAAAATGAAAAATGAAATAAAAGGGCCCGAGCCGGCCGCGAGCCCGAGCATCCCCCAAAAGACGTTGCCTGTAATTTCAGTTTCTTTGTATGCCGACGTTTCTTATTATTCTATAACGTCTCTTGTTTCTTTCATTTGAAAACTATAAATCGAGGCTGAGTTTAATTCCTCACTTTTCCTTTGAAAAAAATTGACCATCACAATAAAACAATCGTTCAAAAAATTCTATAGTGCTTTAGTATTAGATGCTTCATTTCAAAAAAAAAAATTATATCAAATCACTGTTGGTATACTACTATATTTATTCAATAATAATCCATATTCATATTCATTGAAAATACGGCAAAATTTATCTTTAGTTATTTTGGTTTGAATGATGATTATTAATATAAAAAATATTTATTTCGATAACATTGAATACAACAAAACTTGAATACGCATACTTTTCATAATTCAAACATATTTGGTTTTTGAAAGTGTTTTTGATATAAAAATAATATATTTTTGTATGCCAACGGTTTTTATTATTCGATAGTGTCTTTTGTTTCTTTCTAACTATAAATCAAGTCTGAGTTTAATTATTTTTCTATTCCTTTGAAAAAAATTGGTCATCACAAATAAAACATTCGCACAGTGAATTCTATAGTGCTTTAGTAGTACGTTTTTATTTCAGTTTTGCTGAAGTAAATATTTAATTTTATGGGACATTTGTAGTGCTGATCAAAAAAAATATTAAATTGGTGTATACTACGTTCATTTTTTAGCCGAGAAAAATAAAAACTATATTCATTGAAAATACGGCACCTTCTAGTTGAAATTAAAAAATATCTATCTCGACAGCATTGTATACAATAAAAAGTATCAATACATATTTTGGTTTGGAAAGTGTTTTTAGTATACAAATTATGTATATCACTGTTTCGAATAAAAAAATTATGAGTGTATGCTTCATATATATATTGAACTCTGTCTTATAAAGGTGTCTCAAAATTAACGGGGTGTCCCTAAATTAACGCAAGATTTGAATTAAATAGAAAACGCAGTTTTTAGTTTTTTGATTATATTCTAATCCTAAAATTAACGCAAGAATAACTTTAAATAACCTAATTGTATTGACTTTATGATTCATTTAAAAAATAACAAAACTAAAAACTGCGTTTTCTATTTCATTTAAATCTTGCGTTAATATATGAAGCATACACTCATAATTTTTTTATTCGAAACAGTAAAGATACTTGTTGAGAGACAAGGCATTTGATTCGTGAAGATCCATTATTATAAATGATAATAGTACCTTTGTATTTTGTTTTCAATTTGAGTGTATTAAAACTATTTGCATTACAAGTATCGACCCAATACACTGGGTTTAGTTTGAGAGTTATGCATCTGATGATGACCCAGTGTATTGGGTCGAAACTAGTAATGCAAATAATTTTAATAAACTCAGTACTTTTATCATTATCGTAAAGATAGTAATAATACCAAAATAAATAAAAATAAAATAGAATCCCATATTGCCTCCCCGAGCTTTACTTATGAACGTATTCCTCGAATGTCAGCAATTCTTTATCCGGCCCTAAGCACGCCACAATATTGACAATACGAAAACACAACGTCTCAACAAATACACCGAAATGTCCAAGATTTCTCAGGAGAATCTCAATTGCTCGGCACAAGCCCGCGACTAGGATCCCTTGTATCGCATCCTCTAACGCGAGGCCGCCCGGGACTGGGAAACCACCCCTAGCGGAGCCATCCCCGACCCTTACACGAGACAAAAGAATCTGCGGGGTGAATTTGCATCCTAATTTCCCCTGCGATTTTTTATTTGAGCTAAGGACGTTCTGGCGTGCCCGAGGCTTGCCGTAGGTGAAATATTATTGGCGTGCCTCGGGGGCGGAATGGAATAAGGCTTACGTAATGCTCATCGATGTGAGGGGCGAGATTATTTTATATCGATAAATAATTTTCTATGAAGATGTATCGCTTCACCGTGTTCCGGTAATAATACAATATTATTAGGATTTTTTGGAAAAGCATTTTTTCGTTGTGGCATTTTGATTAAATGCTTGAAATCACCTTAATATGATTTAAAAGAATTGTTCATATGGTACAAAAAAAAAACAGGTTTTTTATACTTTACAAACAAATCGGGCGTAATATTGTTAACATTTAAAGAATATAGTCGTACAAATTTTTTGTAGGAAAATTGTTACATTTTTTAGAAATCAACAATTGAATATCATAGCTGAATAATTATTTTGTTACGTTTTTACATCATTACAAGATAAATAAAGCATTCAAAATATTTGACTTTTACTTATCAAAGTAATAAAAGTTTTAACAACTTCTATGGAAAATTTGATTTATTCGTAATATATCAATTGATCGAATTCAAACTCACCTTACTATCTCTCACGAATTTACGATCAACGTATTCAAGCAAAAAATTAGTTTGTACAAATTAGAAATTGTTAAATATTTTAAACTTTCAAATTGATCATATCTAAAAACTCTCCAAATAAAATTTATTGGTTACTTTAAGTGCATTTTCGAAAAGATTTTTCAGATAATTGACTATTTAAAGTTCTAGTTAACTTACCAGACAGTGAAAAGCTTAAATCATGGTTCTGATAAGTATTTTATAGATAAAAAAACTTACTATAAAAGTATTTAGTCTCAAGAGTATAATAATTTCTGTAATAAAATTATATCTTCATTGAGACAAGAAATTTTAAAATTTTTCGTTGAAACTCTTTTCATCACAATTTATTTAAAAATAAATATAAGTCAGAATGGGAATTTAATATAATTAAAAAGAACAATGATGACGATGAAATGATTAAATTATTTGCTCTTATTATAATTAATAGAATTTTTTAGACTAATAGAACATATGCCAAAGTAAATATGCTATAACTAACAAAAGAAATCAATAATTATGTAAAAAAAATAGCACGATGAATTTTTTTAAAATTAAATTTAAACGTAGCAGGTTAAAGCATTTTTAAAAAGTTTCAATGTTGTACAGTAGTTATAAATCATTATAATTTCGTATGCGCCATTTCAATAGTTTGATCTCAATTTTTAAGTGATATATGAGAATACGATTGAAAAGCATCATAGATTATAGTTTTATGCTACAGATTTATGTTTTCATTTAGAATGCACTTTAGGAGTCCTGAAAAGACCGACCGTATGGCGTACTTTTTTCAGGAGACTTTGGAGGCGACCGCTCAAAGAACCTCCCCTGTATAGTAGAAACAAACAGCCTTGGTGGTCGCCGAGCAAATACTTGCTGTTTGAGGGGTGAGGGGACAGATGTTTGGCGACGACTATTGCATGTCAACATAATTTTTATCTCAAGATTGTAGGATTTCCGATTTTACAGTTTTCTACATTCACCAAAAAGTACTCATTGATTATAAATAATCAAATTTAGCCGTATTTGTCTTTGCCTTTGTGAACACATATTAAAGTAACATTATCGCATGCAAAAATTATCAAATTTTTTGCACATGTACACAGTCTTATAAATGAAGATTTAAATATCTTATTTGTAATGAACGGTTAACATATTATATTTATCAAAGCGGAAAAAAGTTGGATTTATTTTATGATTAATAACCATTTGTTTTTTTAAGACATCGTTAATATTTTACTTAACATTGTTTTTATTTAAGTATACAATTGTTGGCCAACAATAGTTAAGTTTATTAAAAAAAAATTCGCCTTACAAAAATCTATACCATAGTTATCATTCTTTAAAATATGCATGCGTATAGGATATCAAAAATTCTTTTAATTATTTAAGCTAGATAGTCTTAAATTTGTAGAAGGTGAGTTTAGGCCAAGTCTTTAAAACAAACTACTTTCAAAATCCAATGAGTTTTCACAACAGTTTTCTTCGAGGCAAAGGTATCAACCCTTATCTCCCCCTGAATTTTTGTTAATTATAAACAAGTGTATAACTGATATTAATATAAGAGATAAAAAAAAACATTTAAAATAAGTATATAATCATTTTTAAGTATAAAATTAATTACATGCAAATGAAAATTTATTAAAATATACTTGTTTAATACAAAGTCATTTATGTATTAATAACAAACTACCTATTTATTAATGGGATGGCTTCAAATATTATATAAGTTCAAATATAATTACTGGAAATAAATTACAACGCATTTGACGATGGAAATATTTTTCATTATCGAAATTATCTTTTTAATAACCAATGAATCATTGTTAGCACTACTAAAATTATTATTAATTATTGAATCGCATAAAACCTGCACATATTATGTCATTTTTGTCATTGTTGCGGTGAAATGATTGCCATCAAATATGCATAATATAAAATAAGCCGTATAGGTAAAATATTTATAAATTTTGATATTCTGTATAAAATATATATGTCAGTAAAATGTTCATTTTTATATTTTATCATCTGAGGCTTAGAACATGATTTTTTAAATTAAGATAATAAATTCAAAATACAAAGGTCGGATATAAAAAATTTAGGTCAATGTAAACGTAATTTTTAATTCTCTCTTTTATATATATATATATATATATTTTTTTTTTAAATTTAACTGTAAAATACCAGCAATTAAAGTGACAAAAAATATTTTACGAAATACTATACAAAAAAAAAGCTTTAGAGTACCCTCTGTATGTTAAAATTTAATCTCTATACAGTTCTATTATAAATAAATCGTGAATCATTTTTATTCCTGTATAATTTAAAATACCTCATTTTTAATTATTTTTCCTTATTATGTCAAAAATAGAAACTATAAATGGATATTATTTTTTTTTTTAAATAATCAGCGCAATTTGTTATGGTTTCCGTGTTTTTCATTTATTTATAAAATATGTGTCATTTTTGAAACAATTTTTATCCAATAAAATTAACACTGGCGTTAGTTTTATTTTACTAGATGTCAACATATTTATTTTAACACTAAGTAGCACCAATAATACGAGTGTAAAACATTCCTTACCTTAAATGATCAAGACTGCATTACTTTGTATCCTTTGATGCACGTTATAATATTTTGGAAGACGCAAAAGTAAATATATAATTTTGAGTCTGTTTCAAAGCAATTTATTTTGAAGAATAAACTGTATTTGGTCATTTATTTTTATCAGTCCGTGTTTAAATAAAAATTGTACCATCTTAATTTGTTTTGACAGTACGTAAATGTAGCCAGTGTTTTAATAGAAAAAAGCAACAAAGCGTTGGTTTGAATATTGAGAGGTGACTTTTATTCTTCTCTTTGTTATATGATAACTTAAAATCTTACATGAGCAGGCCCTAAGTAGTTCCAAGCCTTCCCCAAGAATTGCAGATTGTATTGGGTCTCAGTGCTTTTACAATTTATATCCCGCCCTTGCCTGCGCTGCTCTGCCTTTTGTATTTGCATGTTCAAATAGGTCAGACAATAGGGCTGTTCAGTAAGTTTGAGCCGTTTGCGCGAAGCAACTCCGGCGTAATCTTCTTCGCTAATCTAAGGCTTATCATAGGCAAGAAGAACTGGGATATCCAAATATTAAGGCCCGGTTTGTATCAATTCAGATTTCCAAGTGTGAACACTGTACATGAAGATTCTATTGCTGGCTAAACCGAAGCATAAACCGTGTATTGAAGACTAAGAAGTCATATTTATATTTTCTAATGCATAACGCTTGAAGCTCTGGTTTTTTAAATTTTAAATTTTATAAAAGCTACACTCAAAATATAGGTTTTTTTTCTGTGGTAGTAATTTTTATGTTCAGAATTTTCATCAAACTGTGAAACCTACAAAAAAAAAAAATATACTTAATTTTATATGTATGATAAAATTATATAATAATTTGATTTCTCGTTAAGTGTTTTTCACATTCTGTAATAACACAAGTCAGTTAGTTAAAAGTAAAGAAAAATTTGTATTAATATTTTTATGTGCGTAGTTAAGATTTTTTTTCTATGCAATTACAATTTGATAACTGCGGTGAGATAAGATGTGTTTTGGGTTGAAACGGTTTAATTCTTGTATATTTCGTAGCAAACGTAAAGTTGCGAAATCTCAACGATGTTATCCGTGTCTTAGAGGCGTTTTGTAGTAAGTTTGTGTGTAAAGTTATAAGTTAGATAAAGCGATATGAGCGGCGTTATTGATGGGGGGTGCCAGCCTTATCGAAACGTTATTGTGATCGTAAATGCGAGAGAGCGGGGATTAATGCCGTTTTGGTTGTTAACGAGATGAATGTTGTAGTTATTTTAGTTTTAATGGACGCAGTAAGCCCCGTTGAAGGCATTAGATAATATTTGTCATTAAATACGTGCATATGTTATGTTTGGAAAACAATGTTTATAAACTACGCAGTTATATGCTGTGCAGTAAAGTTATTGACTAATGGGCAAGTGGAAATTAATATTGCAATAAAGAGCGTCACATAAAATATAAATTTGATATTTATGTAAATACAATTATAGTATTTTTAAATAATATTTTTATATAAATATAAAGGTTGAAAGATGTGATATTTTGTGATGTGTTATTAATGATAGTTTACTGCACGTTACTTTTCTAGAAAACCTTGAAATATATTGATAAATCTTTTCATAGTTCTAGATAATAATTTTTGTATGTTTTATTTGATGTAATATTAAAACAACTAATGTAGAATAAACAGTTTTTTTAATATTAACTGTCAATTCATTTCAGTGTTTAAAAGACATATTAGTTCATCATCGAGGTTTTATAATATTTATTTATCATTTTACGCGTAAAAAAATTTACTAAAGTTCTCATAAAAAAAATTATATAGGGAAAGTGGAATTTTTCGGTAACGTAACCAATTATTTTCCTAAAAACTAAAATAAAAGCTAAAACAGCCGTAGAGAATGTCATCAAAAGCTTAAAAAATATTTGTCTTGTTCTTTAGGTAATATAAATAAATATGTTTTTTTTTAATATACAGGTTAAATCAATATAAAACTAAGTTTTTTAACAAGACTCAGTAAGCGAGAGGTCCCGCTGAACAGTTCTCGGCTAATATTGCTGCTATTAATTTTTGCTAATCGCTTATAATTTCCATAGCAGATTAGATTCCACGGAGGCTGTATTAACTTACCTCAGTAATGGAGTTCTGAGGTGAGGTTTGCATTTAGTTCAGGTTTTACTTCTCGTGTATCTACGTTAAATTGAATTTATAACTTTTTGATAACTCCTTAATATCTTGCACCCACAATGCTCTCCTTAAAAGATATTATTTTACTAACATATATATATTTTTTTACTAATTTGTATAAATTCCAAATAAATTTTAATTTACATGGAAAAAAATACGCAAGAACACTTGTATAAAATAAAAATTAATCGCTTTAGATATTTCTATTTATATAAACAAATATATACTTTTTAACTACATACAATATAATTAAAATAATTTCAAATACGAGGTTGTGCCTACCAAAAATTTGAGCCGAAAGTCCGTTTGAATAAAATAATTGAGTAATCTTGTTACGAAACAATTACGCTACTACGATAACCGGTATGAAAATATTAAATTCTAAACAATGAAATTTCTCCTTTGGAAAAATCCTCCATTTAAAATATTTGAATATTTAAGCGTCCAAATTACGCATCAACAGATATTTAAAATGGAGTTCAAATAGCGTTTCTTTGAGCAGTACCCGCTGGAGGTTAGACGGAGTCACGTCTTGATAAATATTAACAAACTTGAAAGATAAGCCGGCGGGGAAGCCCAGTCGGGAAATGAACTATTTCTTGTAAGGTTAACCAAATAAATAGGCGCACTCGTTAAAATTGTTAAAATACCGTGAAAATGTGTCTCAAAGAGGCCGCGCCGTGCTGCGGTCCATGGCTTCCTTCCCCCTGAGCTTCTCAAACCCCCGTGGTTAAAATCATCTCGAAATTTATTCAGAAACCTAAATTATATTTTGATGTCCGCAAGAATAACTGTTAATAATAATTTTAGTTGTTTTTTTGTGATTTTTGTTGATCATGAATGTTATAAATAAGTACTTCTAATTTTTTAGTTAAACCGAAATACTCAATATATAATGATAAAAGGTATCAAAATCAATATATATATATATAATATATATATACGTCAGATGCATAACTAAACATTCGACCCAGTGTATTGGGTCGAAACTAGTAATGCAAATAATTTTAATAAACTCTAAGTGAAAACAAAATACAAAGGTACTTTTATCATTATAATAATGGATCTTCACGAATCAAATGCCTTGTCCCGCAACAAGACTCAATATTCATTTTATTACACGTATAAAGTATGTACAACCAATATTTTTTAAAATTTGAAAACTAAAGTATTAACTTCATTATTTACGGGCAAGATAAATTAAGACGTAAATTTGAATTTTATATTTTGTTCAACTTAAGAGCTTAAGTCTTTTTTATAATACTATCAATATTGACTATTGTATTTAATATGATATCATAGTTACTTTTATATTTAATTATCATTATAAATAAAACAAAATTGTTGGTATTAAATGTAATAAGATTTTAAGACCACACCATTATTCAAGAAACACTCCCATGGGGTGGCCATTGGTCTCGGAGGGGTGAGGGTTGCGGTTAGAAAGGGAGAACTGGCACCCAAGGGAGAGGGGAGCATTTCCAGATATTGTGGATTTAATATGTCTCGGATCGCCTTGTCCGAGTTACTCTGTAAACCGGAATACATCGGAGGATATTTCGCATACTTGCTGGGTGTTAATATATTCCCGATCCTGACGAGCAAGGTCCTCCTGAATTAATACGAGGAATGTCTATTGTAGGAGTATTAACTATTATTACGATGAAGGGTGGAGTATTGATTAATGAGATAGTATTGTTACAGAAGTACCCCCAACCCCAGTTGGGACAGGTCGGAAGTATTTGTGACAGTGCACATCTCAACCTATTTCCGAAGCAATCGCCAAGAATTTTGCGAATTTCGAAAGTGAATATTTGTGGGATGAATTTAATATAATGATCTTTTGGACCATTTTTGTTCTTGATAAAGCAAGCTGAAAAGGTAATGAATTACCTTTACTGATCCGTAAAGGTAATGAATTTTCATATATTTTTTTGAATTATAAATATTAATTAATTTTTTTTTAATAAAAACGTGCCTTATCACGACTTTTTCTCCATAAGTAATAGTAAGTGAAAACTTTTTAAATACGAGCGTATTTAGTTAACGATAATAAAAATATAAAAATCTTTTTTTTTGTAGAGAGTACGCAATAAATTTTAATAAAATATAATATAAACTCTTTGATTAATTTATTTAAAAACTTTAAATCTTTATAAATAACTCTTTTCTTTTCTTTCATGCTGAATTTATTTGAATCTCTTTTATGAAATTTAAAATTTTTGTTAAACATAATTATATTTAATTCAATATAAGTCTTATTTATATACAATTTGAGAACTGATTTGTAATTATTGATAAGATAAATAGAGTGATTTAAACAACGAGAGTTAGTGTATTGTTGTTAATTAAAGGCTTAAAAATATATTATATTAGTACTTTAAAGTATTGTTACTAGTATGTTTAAACGTGTCAAGCTTATACTTCGATAAATAATTTATCTTGTTGTATAAACCAATCAAAATCAAAATTATTTCATGAAAGTTCTGTCTGGTATGGATAATTAATATTAATTAATTTAGTTATATGACTATTAATTTTGTTGTATTGTTGTTGTATCTAGAATACATCAGTTCTCCAAAATACACCCGAATACTCAGAACACTGTAAATCATATATCAGGTATTGATTGAGTATTGTCTTTCAATGATAGTATTATAACTAAAAACAATAGATTCACAAGACTATTGAAAATTTAAATCAAGGCTGTGTAACAGCACTTTTTTATAAAACAAAAAAAGTGAGTAAAACCATATCGCTTACGTATTTGTAGATATTCTTAAATGTGATGATAATATCGTAGTAATTTAAAAATATCATTTAAGTCAAAAAAATATTATTATTATTTATACAACGTGGTTCAAATGTCACGTTTGTAAAATACAATATAAAAATATGATGCTGGTGATAATGTTACTATATTTATCTAAAACAATAATAATTAATATTTTTGAATAAAATACTTGAGTGATTTTTCACATTTTTATTTTTATTAGTGACCGGTTTCGCCAACCTTTCACGTTGGCATTATCAAACTCTGTTTGAAAGGTTGGCGAAACCGGTCACTAATAAAAACAAAAATGTGGAAAATCACTCAAGTATTTTATTCAAAAATATTAAAATGGAATTCCACCAAGTACTCTCTGTCAAAAATATTGAATTTCTTAACAATAATAATTATAAAGATATTTTTTTTGGCGTCACGTTAATGATGAAATATGAAAATATGATTAAAAAATACTATTTATGTCAGTTTCACGATTTAAGTATAGACAGGTTATTTCTTCAAATCGTCATTATTTCACTTTAATTATTCAATATATTTTTAGTTATAGTGACGTTAGTTAGTCACTATAACTATTTCATACTCTGATTAGTGTATAGGCAAAATTGTTCTTGTATCATGTATGTTCCTTTTAGCATACAAGAGGCAAATACGTTTATTCTGCAAGTGTCCTGTGATATTGTGCGCCGTCGGGCGACCACTGCTGGCTCATGTATTATTTCAGTCGGAGGAAAGTTGGCGCGGGCGATGGAGTCGTCGCTTCAGTGGGAAAATTAATAACGATTTATTGTTGAAATTCGGAGCGGCCGGCGTGCTCGGTCTCCGGTGGGAGATAACCGAAGCAAAGTCCGCGTAATGGCGCTTCCTCCTCAGCCCAACTTCCGCTCGCCGCGACCTGCTGAAACACACAGCCACGTCCGGTCATGCGGCCGAGATACACGAAACAAGCGCCCCAGCCTGTGTGCCTCCGAGTGCTTGCAGCCTCATTGCCTCGGAATATTAAAAATAATCAAATATCAACTTTCAGCTATAACACGCTACGAGTATCTATAACTAGTACAACACACTTTAGGCGGGTACCAAATTGACTAAACTGATGTGCGTAGCAGGCAAAATTCGCGTAAAATTGCGCGTGTGAAATCTAGTCTATACACTCTTTGATTTGCACTTTTTGATTTTTTTTTCTTCCGTTTAGCAACTCCGAGTTAATTATGAGATTTTTGTTAATAAATTAAATGTTATTGTAACACGATACCTTATATTATATTTATATTTTAAGCGGGTAACCAAATTGACTAAACTGATGTGGGCAAAATTCGCTTATAACTGCGCGTGTGAAATCTAGTCTATACACTCTTTGATTTGCACTTTTTGATTTTTTTTCTTCCGTTTAGCTACTCCGGGTTAATTATTAGATTTTTGTTAATAAATTAAATGTTATTGTTATACAACAGCTTATTATATTTATATTTTAAGCGGGTAACCAAATTGACTTAACTGACGTGCGTAGCGGGCAAAATTCGCGTAAAATTGCGCGTGTGAAATCTCTTTGATTTGCACTTTTTGATTTTTTTTTCTTCCGTTTACCAACTCCGAGTTAATTATGAGATTTTTGTTAATAAATTGAATGTTATTGTTATACAATAGCTTATTATATTTATATTTTAAGCGGGTAACCAAATTGACTAAACTGATGTGCGTAGCGGGCAAAATTCCCGTAAAATTGCGCGTGTGAAATCTCTTTGATTTGCACTTTTCGATTTTTTTTTCTTCCGTTTAGCAACTCCGAGTTATTTATGAGATTTTTGTTAATAAATTAAATGTTATTGTTATACAACAGCTTATTATATTTATATTTTAAGCGGGTAACCAAATTGACTAAACTGATGTGCGTAGCGGGCAAAATTCGCGTAAAATTGCATAGAAAAATGAAGTGACAATTAAATTAATTAAATGACACGATTTCGCTAGGTAAAACGGTCCTTTTTTTGTAACAGACGGGGGATGGACACCAAGCAAGGTTAGGTAGCAAGACCCTTAATAATTAATAATTTATAGTTTCGATTTCAGTTTTTAAGATAACACTTTTAACTAGACGCTATCGTCATCAGCGCGATTCGATTCAGAATCACACGGCCCGCGTCACAGGCGTGTAGGTGCAGATCTAATCAAAACTCGATATAAATCTAATTAGTCAGAATTCGGCGCAATAGCTCAGGTGTACGTGCGGCGCTTCCCAACGGCCGCTCAGGTGACCAAATTGGACCATCGGCATGGCGACCACGCGAGCTCTGACCGTCGCATTAAATTACAATAACATCCGGTAATTAAGGTGCGAGCCAACCCCACCGACTGGACCATAATTAGCCTGTGTTATCATAATTTGGTTAATGCAGTCCCGTGTATCTTCACGCCGGCCCTCGAGTGTTCGTGTTGCCGATAGCGAGGGTGCAATTGGGTGCTGAATATCACTACAGTATACAGGAAGCAATCAACTAATACCTTCATTACTTTACTACTATAAAATTCAAATATTAAATTTTAGTCTCATATACTGCCACACCAATCACTTCAGACCCCAAGACTTTCGTGCATTCAACTACGTTACTGATAGCGAGACTATAACAAGAATAAGTATATTTACACATAACACTGTTCATCCTTGTTTAACACAAGTTGATATAAGTTTTGCTCTGTTTCAAAAAAAATCTTTAAAAAATTTATTTAAACTTTTTATAAAACTCCGTTGGATTATTTATCTATTCCGCAATACCTCGGAATAAAATACGCACAAAAATATCCAGCACGTCTTCTCGGATATTTCATTTCCACACTTTAACTATTCGAGATTCTTTCCAATAAAGAATAGACTTCCATTATCTTCACACAAAGCCGCACAGAAAAAAATAGCAAGATCCAAAGAATCCTACCCAGAACGGGCGTCTTCGCGTGGATAGCTCCAGGGGAAACTTATTGCTTAGCTAACTAAATGCAAGGCGCTCTCTGACGCAAATTAAATTTAAAGACGACTTTTATATTATAAAATATCGTCTGAATACACCGAGAGATTTTTCCTGCATATCACTCAAAGACAGACATGAACTTCACGAGGCAGAGTGTTTCCGGAAGGCTGTTTTGGTTTTCAGACTTAAGACTTCAGCGGAGAATCACACGTATGCAAGCAGCTTGAATTCTGCGCACGTTTTATTTGCACGGTGTCTGTATAATTCGAAGACCAGGAATAAAATCCTGGTTCATTCAATTTATGGGGAAAGTTTCCATTTCTTCCCTCTCATTATTTTTGTCCGGAGCGAGAGGCTTTTGCTGTTTATAAAATCGTATTTTATTGCAAGCTTTCCACCCAGAGAGGATGGCATAAAGTGAAACTTGAAAGTTGGAGAATGCTCTGACTTCAACAATAAGTAATTTTAACTAGTTAAAGCCGATGCTTAGAATTTAAACCAAGAAACAAAGTCGACCCTTATTTAATCTTAAATATTATTATTCATAGCTTTCTAGGCTTCTTAAAGCTTACTTCGATGTATTAATATTTTTTAAATAATCCTTTAAAATGAGAATCATATTTTTGTTTATTCGATGTTTATGAGAATCCAAAAAAAACTATATAATGAACGCAATACACATGATTGCTTAGTAATAATTAAAAATAAATTTTAATGCCTAAGAATGATTAAAATTTATTTAATCAATTTCATATCACAGTGTCATTAATTTGCACTGAAGCCGTAATAATTTCGACGCCGAAATTCGTTGATGGTTGTCGGTTGACCTCCGATGGTGTGGCACGTCGCCGCCTACCAATTACCTGGGCCGCTCCCGCCGTACATAAATCACCTGAAGATGCTGCTGCAGGGGGAGAAACCAGACACAGGGTGTCTCCAAGTGTAATGTTCACATGAAACAGGTTTTTGATATTTACAGATCGGCTTAAAATGCTATATGAAGGGTTGGTTTTTGACAATTTTTGCGTTTTTTTTTATTTCAGCCTCTCTCACGTTGTCTCTCCTCCCTTACAAATAAATATAGATTTTACACAAATTTCAACCGTTTTGTGGTTAATAGATTAGCACGCTTACTACGAAGAATTTTTAACACATCTTAACATATCTAGTAAAACGGTGAGTTTACATACTATAAGTTATCAGATTATTCAAACATGCATAAATATATTTAAAAAAATCACACGAGCATTAAAACATTTTTAAAAAAAATTTTTGCTTTTATGTACGATTTTCGATCGACAAAAGTGTAAATTTGACTTTTTTCTCGCCGGCCTTTTTACAATCAGGCTTATTTGTTGGGTCCGAAAGCCTATGCGATTTTTCGACGGATCGTCAATATGAACTCTCGCGGGCTGTTTAAAATGCGGCGAGGCTTCGCGCTCACCCTTTCAGGCCGCCATCTGTTGTGGCGCTACGCGGCTCCGGGCGGGGAGGTTCTTAAGCACGTTGGCATACTTTGTTACGCGTGCCATTACAGTTATACGCCATTCTGTTTGGTAATCCACAAAACTTGGCAGATATTAGCGAACGGGTGAGAAAGAAAAATCCGATGCCATAAGAAAAAATAAAATCAATCTTAGATAAAAACATTAAAGTAATAATCATACTGTGAGTTTTGCACGTGGATGTTGCCATAATAGTATGGTTTATTAAAAAATGCAAGATATCGAAGAAACCTCATAAGGTTGGATTTATTGGGTTTTTTCATGTAGCTCTTGATATTGACCAGTTATTTGAATTTTATACGTTGCTTTGATGGCAAGCTCACTGACTTGCCAACCGCGGAGTTTCGAGCTCAAATCGTAGTGGAAGATGATAATTTATATCTATGCAAAAATATATATTTAAAATTTGATAGCGGAGTACTCGCTATGCGCTATCGCTACTGTATACATTGGCTAAAAAAATATTACACTAAACCAAAGGCTCTCAAACTATTTTTGTCCCGTCGACCCCTTATCGAGTTTTCCTGTTTTTTCGTAGACCCTTGCCTTGCCAAACATATTTTTGACATCTGATATACAGGGTGCGCCATATTTTATGTCGGTATGTAAACATTGAATATCTTTAACATTTATAAACAAATATACTTAAGTAAACATTTTTTATAACATTAATTCAATACAATTTTAACCGTGCTTTATACTGAAACAACGCGCTGAAATAGTGACGCTGTACATTGAAAATATCGTGGCCAACATGGCTAATGGGATCCACTCTTTTAAAGCCTCATTTATAGTTCGTGGACCCCTAATTTAATTTTTCGCTGTCATCGGCAGAATCGACCCTTCGGAGTCAATATATTGACCACTTTGGGAATCTATGCACTTAACTATAAAAACAAAGTTTAAATAATCTTTCTGCTGACCACGTGTTACATTAAAATAGCATTACTGATTTTTGTTTTAATGCATGTCTTCAAAATTTTATTGCTTAGGTTTTTCTTACTTCAGTCATCGCAAGCCTGGCTGGCTTTCCTGCTCTTCGGGTCGTATCTGAAGGATCGCTTCCTTTCGTGCGTTGGGCACGACCAGCTGATCGAAGCATTTCAACCAATGCTGAACCCGACTATCTGTTATCTGTATAGCGAGGTAAATTAATTTTGATGTGCGAGGCCGATAGCGGGGCTCGGGTGTTCGAAAGACTGACAAGCGGGTTGACGGGGGAGGGGGATGAGGGGGTGGTGGCTGCCACCGCACCGGATAAATTCAATTAGTTTCTAATTTAATATTAATTGAATTATTAAGATGATAAATTACTTTCGTGTAATAATAAGTAACGCTGCACGGCGCGTCACGGAGGCAATCAGTTTACGCAAAGACGCTCGTTCTCGTGATTTCCGAAATAATTCTCACCGATTATGTCTCGGATGAGACGCGGCGTGCGGGTTATGGCTGGGCACTTTAATATTTCACGCTAAGTAATAATTATTTTTTTCATTAACTTTTTCTATAATATTTTATATAAATTTATTCAGATATATAAATTTGAAGAAAAAAATCATATCTTACTTATGGGTAGACATAACTTAAATGAAGATTGATCTATTTCATTTATCAAAGGCTTCATCAGTCAAGTTGAGAGAAGACTTTTAACAACATATAATATGCAAAAATGTTATGATTGAAAGACAAATGCGCTCACAAACAAAACTAATCGTAATCTTCTAGACATTCAGAAATAAAAAAAAATATATCCAAGATAATGCGACATGTTAGAGATTTCGTCAGACTTACTTATCTTTCTTTTTGAAGGTTAATATTTTAGTACGTTGTGTAATATTGACACATTTCTTTGTACTAGGGTCGTAATAATGTTTGGTGTGACCTGAAGATGTTTGGAATGTATTTGGAGCATTGGAAAATATTTTCATGACATAAATTTGATATGCTGTCAATCTCTTGTTTATTTATTAATATAAAAAGCGTATACTATCTTACATTTCGACCTTAATTATGACTTTCACGAGCGACTGCTGAGGCTTCATGACACATTAATACATACCTGTAACATTTTCCTTTTTGTAAATAAGAAACCTATTTTGTTAAATGTCAAACCTTTTATTATTTTGAATAATATCTAAAAAGTAAAAGTTGTAACAGTTTTGTATTTTTACTAAAAAACGCACGAAAGCCGGTGAGTTTGGGTGGGACTTTGCAAAGTTCACATGGCGTTTAAATCTTACTGAAAGTATTATAAGAAAAACTTAACAAATGGCATTCGTTTACGGACGCTTAACCAACGCAGTTAAAACATGTCACAAGTAGTTGAGAGCTCTTCGACAATGAAGCCACAGTAAAAAGCTTCGTAAGCAACACACGAAAGTCTGAGCCTGGCTGTGCTGGACTCTACTGACCAGGATAATTTATACAAAGTTAAATGCCGCAAGCCTTGCTTGCAGGCTCTTTAAACACCATAAAATATTACGTACTTAAGATAAAAATTCCGCTTCGTCTAAATATTTCATGACTTTAGAGTAATTTCAGTTTTTGTTGCATTAGGAGTTTAAGTGTCCAATTTGTTCTATCTGGATATTTATATGCTTGTTTTCAAAATGAAAAAAAACATTTTATAATACATAAGAATCGAAGTAAGCCTGGTAGTTTATTGGTTATATATAATCTCAGTTAAGTCTTACGTTGGAAGACGAGAAAACATATTAGTTATTTTTGTTTTAACTGTGTAAAAATTATAATATTTTATCTATAATGCAGATTTCCGTAATTTTTCTGTATAGAACGAATAAAGTACCGGAGACGTATAAAAATAGGAAAAATATTTTTTTTTTATGAGAGATTTAAAAGAAAGAAAGGCCAATTAAAGAAAGTTAAACTTTTGGTAAAAAATTTATGTGATTTATTATTAAAATTGAATTTCGAGAGTCGCAAGCCGAACACAGCATTGTACACTTGCAAAGTAGTTTTTGACATTTATGTTCTCAGATTCTTAAAGTTTTAAGGTCTCTCGGACTTGTTCTCGCTCTTGTGTATTAAAAATTGACTGTATGTCTCTTAAGTGCATGGTTTTGGATTTTTTATAAGAGGGTCTGAGCATCCGCGGTGTTATTTCAGCGCCGGTGGTGGTTCAGTCGGAGCTCGGCGCAAACCCTCCAGCCGCGAGTATTAGCGGCTATAACAACATTTCCCTGTTAAATTGCACGTAAAGCCATTTCGTTTTAGCATAGAAATCTTAAATGGAAAAAATCCTCCCGTTAAATCAGGGAAACAAAAGCCCGCGGGAGGTAACGACTGGAAGGTCCGCTCGTAAAGTTGCGAAAACGTTAAATCTCATCTTGTTTGGAGTGCATTCATTGTGGATATTTAAATCTCCGCCGCGGAGCTCTTGTTAACAATTTGAATACGAGTGTAGTTCGTGGATGCCGTGGGATCTTTTAGTGGGGAGATTTGCATTGGAAGATTCATTTAGTGGAGCTTTAATCAAGATTTGGTGCTTCACGAAAAACTATTCGAATAAAGCATTTAAATACATTCTGTATACATAATATACACATACATACATTAAAATAACTATAATGTTTATGCAATTTTCTTTCAGTCTCAAATGTATATTTTTTTAACTTTGTAATGCTTATTAAATTATGCGTGAAAACTGTAAATTCAAGTAGTACAAGAATGTTTTTCTCGATCCGATCGCTTTAACTTTGAAACTATTTTTTGTAAAAAGGTTAAAATTGCAAAATTTATGCAAAGAGCGGGGCTGCGTTTTTTGCATGCATATGGAAAGAATTTCTCGGAGGTTTTTGCGGTTTTCTTGCATTTACTCGAGGCATGCCACATAATAAGCGTTTTAAGAAGAGGAGAACATGTGATGGCGGAAACTCCTCTCGTCCCCCCGCCAGAAACTTAATTTACTGGCTGCACTTTATCATATGCACTCGAAAAGCTTTTAAAAATTGCAGTTCTCTGAGAAGTACAGGTAATGGTTTCCTGATTGAAGCGAACGTTTTACTTGAACTTTCCTGAAGCTCCAAAGGAATCTTTCAATTTACAGCTCTCGAAATAAAATGTACGATAGAATTTATAACAATTCACTGAAAATGTACATTAAGTACACATTTAAATTTAATTTGGTATAATGACTTTACGTTTACATTAAGAGGTTAATTTAATACTGCTACCTGCAACACAAGTATTTCCAATTAATTAAATCTAACAGATCATGATCGTTTTGTGATACTTTTCTATTCTATAGAGTGAGACTAAAATCATAGCTTGTACCAGATAAGTATTTGTCAGTCTGTTTCCTTGTACATTAACGATTAAAATAATACGTAAATAAATACAAATATCGTTTAATGGTGGATGATACATTTTCTTGGCAAGATTATTTAAGGCTTGAGAAAAATACTTGGAAAAGTTCTTGTATTGCGAATACTCTAAGTAAAAAAGTTGTAGCTTTCATGAGAATATATTTTATTATAGAGGGTAGTAATCGAGTCCCCGTGTCGGCGTTCAGCGCTGAAGGCAGCTACTTTGTTTTATGGCTTCCGTCTAAAATACCAAAGACAATAAAAGCAATGTGTTTGCAATGAGTAACATTTCCACGGAACAGACATTGATATCGTTCCATCCACTTAGCTAAATTGGACAGGCTTATGAAACACGAGGCGCAACTATGACTAACAAAATATATAAATTTCTAAGAGACAATGATCAATGCAATTAAAACTTCATCTATGACCATGTTGTTTGGGGTTATTTACAATAAAAATATTAAATTTTTAATTATTCTCTATTAGAAATACAATATTAAACATGTCGATTTACGAATGAAATTATGAAAAAAATTAATCGTTATTTCATATGTAAATTAATCTAAATATTGAATACATAATAAACCTTTCTGGGTGAAAAGTACGTATTTGTTTAAAAAAATAATAACAATCCACGTTTTATTAGTTCAATAAATCGTTAATGTATTTGATTAAATTTATATTATTTAAGTAACATAAACTACCTTATAGAATTTATTTATATATGACCATTTATTCAAAATTTATGAAACATTAAAAAAATATACTCATGTACCATTCTGCACCGTAATAAAACAAAAATAAATACCCATAATAAATTCTTAAGATGGTTTGACTAAGATAACCATAGAATTTATATATATGAAAATCTTATTCATGATAATCTAGACTAGGCTAAAAATATTACCATTATGCTCTGCCAAACCTAAATTGCCTTGTATAGCAATTTTTTTGTGTCGGTTTTTGTCAATACACAATAAACTGACAATTTTAAATCCAAATGTACCAAATTACTAAACAGTAGAAATGATTTATTTACATAAAATGACATTTTATCGCAATTTTCCATGATAAAATATTACAGATGATTTTTATTGCTGCAGATAAAACAAAATGTATTTTTGTATTTTTGATTAACTCTGCTTTATTTGTATCATGCTTACTTATGCATGGTACAAATAAATGTACATGCACATTTGTTTAGTCAATATTTTTTATATAAATTAAAGCAAATGGTAGATGAAACTATTGAGATTTTCTCTAGTAAGAGAGTGAGAGTTTTTTTGCTTAGAGGAGGCATCATTAAATTTATTCTGTATAGTATATTTATAAAGAGCTCATGAGTTTTTGCTGTTGCAATAATTAATGGCAGTACGATTATGTACCATTTTTCACGTTTCATTTGTAAAGTTACGAGACAAAAAACAAATCATCAATACATTGCAAATCAATAAATTTATTCAAACATTTTTAAAACGCTGATTTTGAGTGCCTTTGTTTGTTATCGAAGTTGAACAAAGTAGTAGAATGAAGTAAAGTGCCTACACGTAAAAAGAAACTAAATTGAAAAGTTTGCGCTTTCCCCGTCAAAGTTTTTAATATGGCTGAGTGCAGTTGAAGTCATCAAGTGCTCTCCCATAAATTATACGTTCCATTGAGTATAAAATACCCCCGTATCGCAAAATTGAAACATTAGAAATTTATGACTATATATTATGGCTAAAAGTGCACCAGTGTAAGGCTTTCGGGGTAAACCGCAGCGACCACGGAGGGTATTATTTACAATTTGATGTCATTAAATACAGCCTCGGTGAATTGTTAGCGACGTCCACTGACATTAGCCTCGTCTACCCTTGCAGCAGGGAGCACTAGTTGGCGTATATACAGGGTGAATCTGGGCTAATTACGTACTATTAATTAAATACTGTACAAAAGAGAATAAAATATTTTTACGATGCCAATGTTGTATAAAAAAACGATGTGAATATTTTTATTACAGATTTTATAATTACATATACTTTTTTTATGTTTGTTCTGCGAATGGGAGATATTCATGTATTGAAAATGTTTTTGTGACAATATTTTATTAGACTTGAGGGTCGCAAACAGGAAATAAAGTAGATTGGCTTTGAAAATCTCCAATAGTTAACATGCTGTTTTACCTCGGCTTAACGAATGAACTGCGAGGTAGTTATTTCAATGGTCACCACAACTCAATGTTATACCTTGGCTGTATTTGAGTGAAGTGCATAACAAATGTAAAAGTTTATAAGTGAATATTTTTTTAATTTCACCAGCAACATTTCACCAGCAAAAAGGGTGTACGTCCTAAGTGATTGTGGGCCTTAACTATTTTTTTTAAACAATAAAATTCTATTATCTTAGTATCAACGGGTTAAGAGACGATTTGAACCAACCTGTATATTTAATGCACTGCTATGTGTAGGTGTAAGTTTACACTACAATGTTCATATATTATGTATATGGTGAAGGGGTACTACGAGGTCCCCTATCCAAAACCGAAGCTGCCGGGTAATAGAAACGAGGCGGACCTACGAAAACAGATCCCTATTAAACATATAAAATCACATAGTTAATTTAATAAATTATAAAAATCAAAATTTATGTGGCTAGCTTTTAACATTTGCTTTTGATTAATCTCAATTATTTTACTCCCAGATTATGATGACCGATAACTTGGAAAAATTATCACGTAGCGGTTTAAATTTTTATATGGATTAAAGTAAAAAAAAATTCTTACAATTACTGTCTATTTTTAAATAGTGTATTAGTCATAGTAGTTGTAAAAAGTATTCTTTTATATATATATATCGCAATAACTTAAGCGACAGACTTGGAAATATTACTTTTCTTAAGAAAGTTAGTTACAAGAAGTTGAAAAGAGTTATATGAATTATTTATTTTGATAATTATAGCTTGATTAAAGAAAAAACTTGTGCCTATGACTTGACAATGAGATGTAGCCATTTAAATAATTCTACAATGTCTTTTTTGAGGCTTTTCTTTTGCAGTGAATTTAAAGTGACTGATGTATATGATGCGTTAAAATGATTCTATATAAATACTTTTTAATTATGTCGTTTTTCAAAACAGGTTAATTTATTTAAACAATGAAAACAGTTTATTTTATTTTCATAATGGTTTCAAAAAGTATATTTTACCCAAAAAATGTGTGTACATTTCATCAAATAAAAAAAACAATATGTTGACTATCATCATTTTTGTTTGAACAAAACTTCAAAGCTCTAAGAGGCTATCCAGATAAATTTATCAACGATTATAAGCAGTTTGCTTAATTTAAATAAGCACAAATATAAAATGTGTACAATATTTATAAAACCGATCCACACATGAAAGAATGAGAAAAATTCTCGAATTGTTTTTTTACGACACTTGTGGGATTTGAACTCACCCTCTACGGTTATAATTATTTTATCGAAAGTTCTGTTGCTGAGCTAAATTTTAATTCGTTTTTGTCAAGTGCTGGACCAATGTCATTATTTTTAATTTGCATATTTATATTGGTAAAAAAAATACACGTGCTGTGTAGCACAGCACGCAAGACTACGCGTGATGGTACATCCAGTCGACAGTGCAGTTTTGGCTTTGGCCAGCGAGGCGCTACGGGAAGCTACATAAAGGACTTCCGGTGCGCCCGGAAATGACTGCCTGCGACTGAAATATTGCAACATTGATTGGCCCCTTCCCGTTTCAGCGATGCGAGGTCACATCGTCTTGTTTTGTTTGCGCCAGTAGAAATTGCGAAACAATACTCGGACAATGTGATGCAGCGACCGGAAATTGATGCTAAACTCATCAGCTACACAGGGGGCTTAAGAATTCTAACTAAAAAAAAAAACAATAAAAATTTATACATCACAACTTTACGAGTAAAATTTTAAATATATGTTTGTTTAAATGAATAAAAAAAATCCATGAAAAATAGTTCGTTTTAAGAAATAAATATATAAACCATGATTTCCAAAATTTCGATATTATTCAATTTTGTAGAATCATAAATTAAATTATATATTTAAAAAAACTTTGTTATTTTTGAAAACTTATGAGTGTGAAGAATCAAAATTACTCTGTGGGCTTCTTCGTCGACGATAAAGCCTCATGCTAGTAAATATCTTGGAGAGATTCCGCAGAAGCCGGGAGACTTTTAACTTCCCGAGATACCTGGGGTCATGTTACCCTTGGGGCCCATAAAGAATCATAACGCAGTAATATTGCATCCCCCAAGGATTACCAAGTAGTTTTGGGGCGGATGTACAAGCCTAATTACGTTTTTGTTTATAACCCTTATGATAGGAACTAGTAACGGGGGCGAGACCGGATTTCCGCCATTACGCGGAAGGCTTATCTTTAAAATTAAAACGGTGCAGGATATTAACTTTTCAAACGAAAATGTGCACAAGAGGTTGTTTTGTGTACAGCTAATATTATATACGAATTGAATTTTGATATTACACAAAAAAAGATTTGACACGCGGGATGTGGTTTTACGTTTGCAGTAAGAACAACATCACATTCCGGTGGATTTATAGGCGCTATCCGTTTTCGTCTCGTGGCCGCATGAATAAGGACCTACATCACATGCAAAAATATGTTTTTATGCGGACACATAAGGATTTCTCTCCGTGATAAACGCACCCCTTCCTCGGCCCGGGGGTGCGAATCCGCCCCGGCCCGCCCGTACACGTTTCTTACAAAACACGAGATAAACTAAACTCGGAATAAACAATCCCCCAATTTATGTGCGGGGATAATAACGAGCAACATCTGGCGGCGTGTTTCAGGCTGTATTTGTTACGTTTTAAGGACAAAGGCGCCAGGGAAATTATTGCGAATTGTAATTGCGAATATCTAAGCAATATGCGTAATTTAAAATTAAATAAATACTTCTAGCGGAATTCGCAGAGGTTAAAGCGTAATTTAAAGCATTCTACCTACAAGACGCGCTTTATAAAATATAACTCTCTAGGTGCTGAAATTAATTACGCCTAGAAATATATTATGCATACTTCTGAAAAAAATATTATTTGTATATTATGTACCGTGGAAAATACAATGTTTGTACATTTCGTCATTCAATCTGATGTAAGCTTCTGACTCACTGCACTGCGAAATTGTTTTTTTTATACTCATTATTTTTATATCTGCGATATTATTAAATACTATCCAAATCACAACAGTTGCAAAGAATTGAAATACAATACGTGAAAAAACTTTTAACAAGACTTGCTTTAGGTAATTCATGTAATTTATTTTTGCATTTTGATAGTTTGTATTTGATACAGTAAAATTAGATTTGTGATGTCATTATTTTGATTATATTTTACATGAAAATATTATATAAAAATTGAAATTTTATAATAATTAGTAAAATTGTGAATATATTTTCCTAGTATTTAAATACATAATATATAATAATAAAGTAATTCGGATGCATTATTAATACATCGCAAGAAAATCCGCTGTGCATTTAAAGTTATGCTATTATATGAAGAACGTTACGTGAAAGTTTTTTTGCCTTGTCATAAGAGATTTTCATAAAAATGCAAATTAGTTATCTTCCCGTAGTGATTTTGCATAAAAATATGTATTTGCTTTTAGAATTTCAGCATATATTTATACTTTAAATATACTGTTATGTGGTTATGTTCGTAACAACAAAATGCTATACGTAATAATAAATCTATGGTGTGTTCGTAAAGTTGTGAATTTAAAATCCTTATATCAATATTGTTTAATTTACGTGATGATTATATCAAAAGAAAAATCAATGTAATACATGTAATGAATATTTTTATTATCGGAATTAAAAGTTTGTTACAATGGTCTTTCAGAAACGACATGTAATTTTGAAATACATAATGGTTTTATTTATTTGATGATGCGTTATTATATATATATGATGATGATATTTTAGATAAAACATGTGAATTTGAAATACATAATGACAAAAATTTCATGAAATTGGTTTATTTATGTGATGACACAGAGTTTCTTTACAAAGAAAAAACAGCGCAAAATAAGAAGAACGCTCAGAAAGCTGGCAGACTGTGAAAACAAACATTTTTTTGTCAGAAAAAGAAATCCCTCCAGCCTGCTAAAAATTCAGCAAAACAAAAATGTAATAAGAGATTAAAAAGAATGTCAGAAAGCTTATTAGAGATGTCCTGGATGTTGCAAAGCATCCTAGGTGTCCTTAAAAATCTCATTTGTGAAACAGACAGGAAGATTTTCGGAGGAAACAAGTCCGCCCCTCGGAGCTCTTGGACTTGCGGTTGCGAAATTAAATTTAAGAAAACTGTAAGGATTTAAATAATTCCATGCAAATCTATTAAAAATGCAAGGCGTGAAATATTACTTCGTTGCCGAGTTCAAGATTTTTATTAAGTCAACTTCATCTGCAACTTTGTAAAGTTCAAATATCGTATTTTTAACTTTTTATTTCTGTGATTCTCTTACGTACAAATACAATTATTTAAGTTAATAATTAATTACATAAAACAGTGTTTCTATGGTAGAATTTAATTAAAATAATAGAGTGCTGAAATATATTAAGTTTTCTTTCTTTTCGCTACAAATGACTTGAGAAAAACCCCTCACGCTCTGGGAAATTTAAATGGCACCCCGTGTTTATATAAAATTGCACGGAATCTCATTCACATCGGGCATTAAGGAGAATCTCTTATCTCGACTTTGTAGGAAAACTTCCCGCTTTATCCACTTAGCTCCCTATGAAGGAATAAAAAATCAGAAGGAGATTGATCGTTTCATTTTTTATCGCGTCAGGAGAAACAATGAGAGAAATAAAATGAATTGTTCCGACCCGTCCTCGGGAGGGCGTCTAGGAGGGACTTGATTAAAAATGTGCCAGTCATATCATTACTGAATCTCACTTTTTGTTGTGATTCGAAAAAGCCTCTTTGCTCCTAAGGTCAGCCAAAAACGACTTTTAAAATCACCTGGAAAAATATTTTTAGCTCACTACAAAAGCGATGTCTATCAAATTTAATAAAATAAAAATATATTTATAACTTTAACAAAAAGAGTGTAAAATGTAAGTGATTTAAAATAAACACTCTGTGGTGTTTTTTCTTCTTCTTTAAAATGATACTTGATGCTATACAAGAAGTTTAAAATAAATTGCTCCTCTGCTAGTGCAGGAAAGCTCTTGCGGCAAGTAGGATTAAAACTGAAGTTTTCCAAAACAAGAACCATTGGCAAAATATATTGAGCATGCTTAAGATTCTGTAGCTAGAATAACCAGTAATATTTACTTGTACATATTATAAAATTGTAAAGCTTGATTCTTGCAATGTTTGAAGCAATGCTATTTTCTAAAAAAAGTAGTTTGTTTGCAGTCCAAGTATTTCTGCAGTATACGTTAATGTATGTGGATATAATACAATAAAAGTAGCATGAAGCAAATTAATACCAACGTCAGGTTTTTTTTCTGTTTTGTGTATAAATGAATTTTCCATATACTACGTTGTATTTTTAAAAAAATACGATTTTTTTTTGAAATTTTTTTCGTGTGCACGACATGTGTGCCGAACATTTCCTGAATTTAATTCTTGTCTAGTTTACTTAGCATTGCGATGTTGAGATGCAGATGAATGACTTCTAACAGACACTGTGCCGGCGGTGCAGGCTTCTCGGGTATTTGAAAGCAGTAAACGCATTTCATATGTCGTCGCCAGCCATCGGGGACACTGAAACGAGCCTTTGGGGCGGCCATGACGTCCTGTATGCCAAAGGACGCCACTGTTTCCTTTAAATTCAATTTCGTTTCTTACTCTTGCTATTCAGATATGCATAGTTTCATGAATTGTTTTGAATTTTATAAGAGTAAAAATGAATCCACCACAAACCATGCAGGTGAGTTTACCTTTGATACTACAAAGCTGATTTTACTTCGTAGATGCAACTGTCGATTATTCTTATCATTATCATTACTTTTAAGTAGTCCAAAAATCGTATTTTTTAAGTTTTATCATATTAATAATATAGATAATGATTAAGTACATTTTTTCAAATATTGAAAATTGACCAAAGAAACTCTCAGAAAAATATCATCGTGATTTGTCTAATCAATAAAACCTGTATAGGCAAAATTGTACTTCCTGTGAGACGGTCTTCACAAAAATAAATAATAGATTATAATATACTTTACGATAATTGATTCAATCGCAAACCTTTATCAATCTCACTTGTGCAAAAAGATTTTTCTTTTCATTTGACTTGTTAATCAATTACTTAGAAATATTTACTCAATAATCATCGTTAGTGGAATGCAATTGGTTCTGGTGTATGGGAGAGTATTTTTTCAAACAATGTATAGTGTGTGTGTAATTAGGTATTTAATATTTGCTAATCAGGTGTAATTACTGATGCTAATCCTGCGTCCAGTGCGGTGCATTAGACATTCAATGCACCTCATTACTTGGCCGGCCTCCGTGCATTATGCTAGCAATATCTCAGAATTAAATTCTCTAATCAATTGCAGAGGCTTTGCATTAGATTGATCATGTGCTTGAACAAGTAGGGAGAAGGACTACTTGAATACGAGCTCGGAGAAGTGCATGCTGGCAAGTACATAAATGCACAATGCAACTATAAACTGAAGACAACATTAAAATAAATTGTATATCTAGTTATGTATAAAATCCATAGATTGAGTTTTTATCCCAAACAGCTTGATATATTACAGACGTTGAAACCTCTTTTGCCTTCTAAAGATAATGGCAATTTTTTTTAAATCTTTAACAAGCGATTTCTCCATTGTTTTTAAAATATGCAAATAATATATTATTAAGTATTATAGCAAAAACATTTCATTAAACTACTCTGTATACACACGATTAACATGTAACTTTATTATCTTTACAAAATACCCATACTTTTTAAATATCAATAATATTTGTTTAATCTCTTAATTATGTAAAAACATTTTAATGCTTTCCTCTGCGATTCCGCGATAATAAAATAATCTGCTTTTCCTTTAAATTTCTTGGAGATAATTTGTGAACCTCTCGAATGTTTTATCGATTGATTGTATAAAGATTTTATAAAAAGGGTCATACCGGTGATTTGAAATTAGCTATTAAACAAAAATTTTAAGAATCTCAGAGAGCGGCTGTTTCTCAAAGAATACTAATATTTTTAAAACATAAAATACTGGACGTTATAAAAAGCCTATTAAAAAGTCAAAGGATTTGGAGAGGGCTTTTTAGGCATTTGCATGTTCCATATCGCGAACCTTCAGCTTTCAAGAGCCGCATTATTTTTACAGGAAATGGATAAAAATATTTTAAATTTGAGGTTAGGGCGACTTCGCGGGGGGCCCCTTTGATGCCTCCCGGGAACCTCTGGTGGTGAGCTCTCAATTATGAATTTGACTTTGAAATGAATAACTTCTGAATAATAATTATTATTATTTCTACCGGATTTTGTCATTCAAAAAATCAGTGGTGAATATCTGGGTTAAAAATTTTCTTCGTTCATTTCTCACTGCTTTATCAACGCGTGGTATATGGAAAACAAGAATATAAAAGCGAAGTTTGAAAAAAAATAATGAAAAGTATATATTTTTCATTGTCGTGTTGAAGACAAGCGTTTTTCTGGTATTTTTAATTTTAATAAGTTAGATTTTCCAAATAGCCTGTTTTTGGGTCTAGGCTCAAATTAAATATTTATCAGAATTTAATAAAAATTGAAGAGTTTTTTTCTGACTCTAATACAAGATTCTTCTTCGTCTTTATTAAAAACATCTTTGCTTCCTTTTTACAACGCAAATGTAAAAATCATATTTTTTCAGAAAGTCATAGTTTTGTTTTTACAATTATTTTTTTGTGTAATACAAAATATTTTACTTATTATGTTTGTTTCATAAATAAAAAAAGAAATAAGCATCTTAATCATTCAAAATTTTAATATAAATCTCAGTGGCATATTTCTTTGTAATTATGTAGCGCTTCAAAAAGACAGTGCTTCCTGCAATTTACTGTGACACGTTCAGAAACACCTGGCATAGAATGATGAAAAAAAATGTAATTATAAAAAATACGTGACTCCCAGCAGCGCCCTAATTCAATTATTTTTAAATTTATATTTATAAATTAACTTTCATTTCTACAACAAAGAAATGATTTAAAATTAAAAATATCTTATCTAAATTATTGTCAGCATAAAACGATTATTCAACTGCGACCATTATGAAAAACAGTTTAAGTTATCTTTTCTCGTTGTCATTAATGTCAGTAAAGTAAAAAAAAATGCATTCAAGAAAGGCAATTTGAATGTCGAACTGAACTTCCCAAAAACACCCCGAGGGGATGGCTAAACCGGAAGGGCGGGAATGAAAAAAAATTGTCAAGCTGGTTTAATTTATAGACGTACGACTGCTGGGGTGATTTATTTTCATCCCCTGCAACGTGAAATTAGGAAGGCTTTAATTATTATCTGGCCGGGAGGAGAAAGTGTGTCAGCAGAAAGCAATGTCTGCTTTTGAGCCTACAGGCATGAATGCGAATTGCAAGCTAACTAAACTTTAATATGTGATCTACAGCTAATCCATGAAAATAACAGCCATTTAAATCGATGACGATGATGTGGAGGTCTATTTAAATTACTTTAAAGGTAACTAGAAAAACTAGCCGCAAAACAAAATTGGTGATTTTTAAGCAGACTTAATGAATGTTATGAATTTTAAAATAATATTTTACTTTCACGGCTTAAATGTAAGTATAAATTCAGAATTCTACCTGCGTTAAATAATTTATCTAAGTAATAAGTTTTATCTCAATTATTATCTCTTTTGACTGAGCCGCAGAACTGTTATAAACACAATCAAACTTCAGCTGTCAGCAATCGACGAACCAATCATATCCAACAAGTTTCAATACAATCCACACTTACAGCAACTTTATACAGCAGGGAGGAGTCAGACGTGCTGAGAAAATCCACGTCATCCTGGGATTTCCAGAAACAAAAAAGGGAAACCTTATTCAAGTAAACACAATACAACAAAGTTGATAAATAATTCTTCTTCTCGACAAAATGCTTTAATTTGAAATACTTCGTAGAAAAAAAACAAGTATAAATTAAGGCTGAAAATCAAAAGGAAAAAAATTATCGTTATTTTTCAGCCTGTTTATCTGGAAAAGCCCTTAATAGCCAAAAATGCTCACAAAAAAAATTTCGCAGTCTTCATAATAATTTTTTTTTTTTCAGTTTTATATTTCATTTCCTATGTTTTATAATATGGATTTTTGAGAGAAGTGTTTTTAACCTTTTTATTCTAGGATAAAGTACTAGTAGATGGTAAAGTACTATTTATTTCAAATATATCTAAGAAACCAAATTGTCTTACGCCAACGGCTGCCGACACATATTAATATTCCTATCTTCTCCATCAAGTGGGTCTCTTTAGATAACGTTGGCGACTATTTCACTGAGCATATACTCATGGTGAGCTGGTTATCATGGTTTTCTAAGTGGAAAATAGTGAAGTGGGTTCGCGGGTCGGTAAAAGAGAAAGTCTGCAGTATATTCATATACGAGTATAACCCATCTATTTTGCAATAACGAGATGGCGTGTTGTTTATACGTGACTGATTAAATACACCAGTTACCTCCCCAGTAACTACACTCTTACAGTTTCCCCTGAGTGTATCAATTTGTTCGCCTCCAGGGACGCCTGAGCTCCACCAACTTAAATTGAGTTTGCCGTGACGTTTGACCGCCGGTCTGTGCCGTTCAAACAATCGGAAGGATTCCTTCCACAGGATGTAATGATATTAGCCGGACTAACTGCTGGCGGCCGGCGCTTCGCAGCTGTACAGTGACCGTTTGTGTTTGTCATTATCACAGAAACGGTCCGGGGTGAGCCCACCCCTTGATTTGATTATTTCATACGTTTTGAATAATTATTCAAAATATAGCGTCAATAAGGAAGTTTGTACTGAAGAAACTTTTGAGCCACACTATATTTATTTATACAAATATAAACTCGAAATAATGAATATTGATCCATTTTATTTTTTTTATATACATGGCTGTAACGGCGTGATTACACAGCTGTAAGAAAGACAGCAAATATGAAGTATCTATTGGGTGTGATCTCCGCCTCTCCATTCTGTTGCTTGTGCATGGCTGCTATTCTGTACACTGAGCGTGTATAATAGATAGTGAACTTGGAATTATTGTCGAAGGATGTGCTCTGGAAGTACGTGGAGGGGCTTCTGCTATTGTTTTTGTAGCTCGCTGCAGAAGGAGTATCAGATCTAAACACCAAAGATTTGTAACGAAAGGGTTTATAATGATGCTATTGGGCAGCAGCAATACGCAGACTTTTCCTTCCAATATAAAACTGCGGTGTAGAAGAATCCGGGGACCCACTACACTATTTTCCCCTTAGAATATTATGAACGCTGCCTCAGCATGAGCATATGCTCATTGAAATGGTCACCAGCCTCGTCTGATTGATTGGGTATGAAATTCCAAATATAATGCTGCTATCTATTAATTGATTGGCTAAACGTATTTGTGATTCTAATATGAATTAAATTAAACCAGTGTGCAAGCAGAGTCTTTTTTGTAAGAATACAAGACTGCAAAAGAAAATACATTACTATCATAAAAACAGGTTAAATTTTTAACCTGTAACGATCAATAATACACTGTTTTTTTAATTCATTAAAACATATGCACTGAATAAAAAATTCAACACAAAAATGTCAACTGCTTGCTTGCTGATAAATTCTTCCATAAATCTTTCATATCTCACCGCCAGCTGTAAATTAAATGGCATCCAAAGTGTCCTAGGCGGTTTCACAAAAAGGGTGTCCGATTACAGTATCTTCAGGAACTCATCGATCCGGCTAATTATACGCGTCCGATTATTTTGTAAAATTTCTCGTGGGGTGGCCAAGAAGAAGTCGTCGCGCGATACTGCCAACGGGACGGGAAGTAAATTAATACAAGCGAATTAAGCTCCTCCGTCCCGACGCAATATTTCATCCGAGCGTGCTAAGTCATTATTTAAGCCTAGAGATAGCATTTATTTCGCAGCGATAACCTAGACCATTGTAAAAACGTGAAGGGGTAAGAATACAAGAGATCGATGCCGTTGGGAGGTAGTGTAAATGCTCGATTAATTCAAAGTATTTGGGCGATTAATTTAAATACACTTATACAGTTATATTTTTATATTCGGATTGTATTCAATTATCTCTCCGCTTTCCCCATTGCTTATGGATGGCCATGGGTGTGTGTAAAGGATCGGCAATGGAGTACTAGACTAGGGATGATTGTGGAAGGATATGCTCTGGAAGTACGTGGAGGGGCTCATGCTATTGTTTCTGTAGCTTTTTGCAGAAGGAATATCAGATCTAAACGCCAGAACGTTGTAATGAAAGGATTATATAATAATTTTATTGCGCAGCAGCAATACGCAGACTTTTTCTTCTTATATAAAACTGTGGTGTAGAAGGACCCGGGGATCTACTACACTATTTTATACTTTCACAAATACTGGCTCAGCATAAGTATATGCTCAGTGAAATGGTCATTTACCTCGAAGATACAATAAGTAAAATTTAAACTGTGCGATCAAACAATGAATTTTATATTTTATCCATTAAGTTTATTTTTGTCTGTTACAAACAATCTGAAACCAAGACACTCTTGGATTGAACATATTTTTTTTTCCTCAATATTTTCGCTTTCGGTGAAAATTATATTTAATTTTTTACGACTGACTCTTTACTTGCTAAGCTTTCCGAGCATCAGAATAAGATATTCCGAGATGGCGAGGGGAGCGACCGGTCCAAGATGACAAATGGATGCAAAAGTTAAATTGCGTTAGCCTGCAAGGGGAAGGTGGTGACGAACCGGGTAACGTGCTTCCGGCTTTCCCTCTTCCGCCTCCTGCAAGCCGATTTTTTGCTCCACGGAGGAATCCCTTTAATGCTGTGATCAAATAGTTGGAATAGTTCGGTCTCAGCGTGAGCCACTCTCCCCCCGTGTATATTTTTCGCTTTTTCGAGTGTATCTAAAAGATGAAAGCTTGAATGTTTAGATGGGGTTGCATTTTTGTGTGATTTAGAACGACTATAAAAGAGGGCTTTTTTACTTTTGACGATTACAATAAAAAATATGCTACTGCTTTATGTGTTTCCGACTGTTGTATTTTATTATATCTTTTTAAAATCTCTTTGTTTAGATACTTATATTCAACGTGTATATAAAATTGATTTTAAGTGTATTAAAAATAAATAAATATAAAAACATCAAACACTTGTAAATGAATTTGAAGGAGTTACAGTAGTAAAGTGAGCAGTTAGAGGCAATGATAGAGAAATATGGATTTTTTTTGTTATAAGAATGAAACAAACCAAAGAGTCCACGTATAGTATCCATTGTCAAAAAAAAGCACTGTCTTTTATGTCTAATTTTATATAAAACAATGCATTTTTCACTGAAATACGAAGCGCGAAAAACTTGAAGGGTAAATACGAAGATTTTTTTTTATTTCACAATTTGTATCGCCATTTTGTATAATTTGTATTTTTGAATCGGGTACAATTAACGAACCGTTTAAAACCACGAAAGAATTCGCAAAACCACGATTCAAAGCCGAGGCCCCGATCTTAATCAACTAATTGCGTTCACTCGGTCAGGAGTCGAACCCCTTCGTCTTGGTTAGAACTTGGCTGGAGCATGAGTGTAATATTGATTAACTACCGAACAAAATTAACATTTGAACCTGACGTTTTAGGCTAATTGCAGGCGGGGGAGGACGAAAGACCGCACCCCTTCAGACTCCGACCTAATTGCTTTCAATAAAATTCAACTACAGGCTTCGGCGGCGGAACTTATGACTTAGAAGATCGGAAGGCTTCATCTAGAGGCGTCGAAGCTGAGTTAATCTTTGCTTCAACGACAGCTTGCTTGGTGGAATTAACAAGCATCTAGGTATTTTAACCTCATTATGAATGAATAAAAAAAATATTGTCTTTCACAAAATACACTGTAAAATAAAAACAGATGCTTTTAAACATTTATAATACAATAATTTTTTTCAAGTAAATTGTATGTGCTTATTAATATGAAAAAAAAATCAGTAGTAATGTAGTAATGTTTGAACCGCTTGGGTTGAAAATTACTACCTGTTCCATAGAAATTAAATATGTATGCAAGAAATCTCGGCGGTAAAAGGCTGTGATGGCTGGCTGGGATTGTTTAAGAGAGGAATAAATGCCCGAAACCTTCTTTATTGACGTTTTGTGCAAATGCAAAGGAATATATATTTCGTGGAAGGGTACAGCATTAGAATCGCCAGCAGGTTTTTGTGGGAACGTGAATAAACGCCTCGTAATATCTATTTATCTATCTTTATGGGTACTTAGTGGTGTAAAGATCGGTTAGGAATGTAAAAAAAGAATCTTAATACCTATTTTAACATATAGTTATATACAGTTTACCGGACTGCTGATATTTATAACTAATTACTAATATGATAAGGCACATTAGTTCATACATAGAAGATGATTTAAAGAAACTCTCAGAAAAATATCATCGTGATTTGTGTGGGATAATAATATAATAAACCCGTAATGGGTAATAGATACGCATTTGATTGACGTCCAATCCAAAAAATAGACATATTTATAACTAAGTCATTTGATCTTAAAAGCTATCTTCAACTGAGCCTATAGCAGATTAAGCATACATAAACAATAGAAATGACAGTAAAATAGGATTTGCCATAAATTTAAATTAAATTAAATTTTCGCTATACATACAGTAATTACTTATTAAATATAAATCATACCATACATATTATCAAAGCATTTTTAAAATTTTTAGGCGATTTGTTATATATCAAAGAGAAGTGGCATTATTCGTGGGTTTACATTTCATATAATGAAGTGAAATTATTTTACAATGAATAAAATTTTACCGGTGAAACATATTTAATGTGACATTTCATTATTTTAAATAAATCACACATGTGTTAAAGATAATTTAATAATAAGTAATAAGCACATTTCAGATTTAAAGGTATATTTATTGGTTTTAGCCTTTGTTGTGTTGTAAAATTTGGGGACTTACAAAATAAATTTGAAGTCAGTGCTTTCAGTTTTAGAGGGTGTTATATAAAAAAAAACTTGCCATAAGTAAGTAAAGCTTAACAAAACTGCAAGAAAAAAAAACTATTTATGTCATTTTTTATAAGTAAGGCTAGTGAAATATATTATAGGTAGATCCATAGTGTATGGTGTGAAAAAATACAACCTACGGCACACCATAGCAAATGAGTGATTTACACTTAAACCACAGACTAACAAAACAACAATCTGTATTAGCACAGAGTAGAGTCATGCCAAATGAGATAGATATTGTTACAAAGTACTGTTTATGTCTGAAACCGATGCTAACTGCGTTGGCAGTCCACAGTGCAGTACTGAGTGGCACAACACCTGTCCATCTCTCGACGTGCGACGCATGTTAATGAACGGATCTACCTGGGCTCAGCTCCGAGGTACAGGGGTCGTAACAAACGTGGAAGCATATAAACATTACCTAATTTAATAATAAATTTAAAACATTGTTGTCAAGGAGAAAATACCCCAGTAAATCAATACGTTTGCTGAAATCAAATCTTATTATAAAATGTCAGCTTTCGATGTCACTACACTTATCAGGATGGGATGATCAGATTGAAAACATCTCTCAACAGTCAACGGACATATCGTAAAGCTAATAAACTAACAGAATCGTTGACTTACAGATTTAAAATATTTTACATTAAAAAAATATGTAAATATAAATGTCAGAACCAGAAACGTGAAAGTGTTTTTCTTAATAGCAATGTCAGGCTTTCATTATATCATATCTTACGAATATAAGCCGTAAACTTGAGGCAATTATTTTTCTGTAGTCCTTTTAAAAGGTTATAATTACATTTATCATTTCAAAGAATTGCTTGATATATTTAAACATTGGTTGTATAAATATAACCGGTTTTTTGTCATGCTTTGATTAAGTGTTTTATTTCAGCGGTTTATTTACGTAGTGAGTAACCATTTATTTAGTTTTAGTAGCTTTGGATTTTTTCAAGTATGAATAATTTGAATAAAGATGAAATTGGATTATTTGTTATTCATTTGAAAATAAATGGCTTACAAGTAACTTATCAGATCACTGTGTAATCTAACACCTGAAGGTTTGTTATTCGAAACTTGCGCGGAGCAACGAGGTCACCGACAGGCTTCAGCGTGTATTTCCGGTCCACTTTGGCAGTGTGATCTAAAAGTTAGGCTCTGTGATGAATACCCTCGAGTGAAAATGCAGTTTTATTTAATGAAAAATGTTTAGTTGCAGTTGAAATACAAGCTAATAAAATAAATATACTTTTTATAAATGAATTTCAGCAAAAAGCATGCAATATATTTTATTAACAGTATAATAATTTGATACTGTTTTGATACTGAAAAAGCTTTTTTTCACAATGAACATTGTATTCTTTGTAAGTACTTATGAAATTCACAATGACAAACATTTAAAACGTTAATTGAAATCAAAATCTTCTTTGTATCATAAATACAACGAAAGTTCCCACGCTTCCCACAAAAATTGAGTAAAAGTTGCTAATATTTGCTTTCATCCCAGATAGACAATCCAAAAGAGAATGTCTAGACGCTGGCAATTCTCTTATTGGCGGGTCGCCTCTTGCCAAAAGCTGCGTATTTACAGGAAAGCTCAATCGAGCAAACCAGACACATAAGTCACTTTTCGTTTGTTGGTTCGGCCTCAATTTCATCGGAGATAAATCAAAGTTTCAGCAACGCGCCATGATTTCACGAGGCGTACTATCTTGAAATAAGGAAGCTACGTGCTGACGCCGTGTAAATAAATGATGAGGGCAGTCCGCGAAGAATCCAGCATGAGTAATGTTTTTTTAAACAGTATGAGATATAAAAAAATATTTTATAAAAGCTCCTGCCAAAATTTCGTTTTTAATACATTATGAAAATAACACTACAGTTTACGTGTTTGCTATGTTACATGAGCTGTTGTTTTCGTAAGGCTTTATTGGCTATGAAAAATACCTGAAACTCTGTGCTCTGAACTCAATCATTGTGCTACTCGATATACATGTAATTTATCTGCATGGATATGTATGATTTATTATCAGAGTTTTCCTTAGCAAAAAATAATTATCTGACCAAAATTATGTGTTACGATATTAAATTTGCTATATTACAAATGTTTTGCGTCAATAAAATGAATTATTTTTGTATCCAAAAAAATCTTTAAAGTGTTCTTTTTGTAGTAAATTCGCTGCTGATTGTAACCGAAGGCTATGATTTTATTTTTCAACAATTTATACTAGCGCATATTACAATCATATACAAATCATTTCTGATTTAACTGAAACAGGCATTAGCTTATTACATTAAATGTATAAAATAATATATGATTCACCTGTCGGGGCAGGGATCGAGCCAGAGGCGTCTCGATTAAGATTCAAAGCTTAAACCACTAATCTAGCGACCAAGAAGTTAACATAATATTCAAAGTAAAATCTTCTTTTATTAGCTTGTAACAAGCTGCTATCAATAAAAAATTGATTCAGATAAAGTTGAACTTATTTGAAGATAAATAAATTTTAACTAAAATTATACATTCCTTAGAACCTTCAGTGAATGAAAATAAATTTCAAAATCAAGAATTTCTCCGAACATGTTTTTCGCCTCCATTGGAAAATTATCAAACTTGGCTCCCACAAATTGAATCCTTTCCCTTCAAAGACTGCAAGCAGAAGATATTTCTTTCTGTGGCAAACTTATGGCGTCGTTGTTACGTCGCACAGTGCGCCATTTTCATAGCTGAATAGACTCCCATTGAAAGTGAGCGGGCGTGCACTTGAAAATAAGTTGCAAGGAAAACTTTTCATCATACAATAATGCTTCCCGTATCATCTGAAAATATCCTCTGCCGGGAAATGCATCCGAGGCGAACAGAAACTTACTTATTCTGGTTCTTTGTAGGAAGTTTTCAAGATTTTCCTTTGGCCCCGTGATTGCTGAGTGTTCTTTATAAATAAAAAAAATATTTTTTTCCCAATATATGTCAGGTTAAATCTATTATCGCGGCCCGGAGGTGTAAGCTCAAATTTCACTGGATTACAAAAATATTGTCTACTAATATATTCACTGAGATAGTCACCATCTTTTTCTGAGTATATTTGGTAATTTAAAAAAAAACTATGCTTTGAAAAGCTAGTGGATCGATAATTAATTATCTATTATAAAATACTTGGGGCTGGCTTGTCTGCTAGGCTTCTCTTTCCACCTGATATATGTAAACTATATAGATCTCTCCGCAAAGAAAGGGAAAGTTTTGCATTCTCCTCCAGATCCATGAGCTCCTCGGCCTTTGTGTACATTCCCAGCCTTAATATTCGAGATAAATCCACTTTAATTTCTGCCAAATAATTTTGGTCGTGGTTTGAGCGTCTCGAAGAGCCCGCGAAAGTGTTTTTCATCAAAACGTGGAAACAAAAGTTAATTATCTGCTTTTGAGGAAGTTTTATTAATGTTTATTACTTCACATATTAATTTGCACACACGAATACGGAAGGAGTGTAATTAATACTGAGTCGATAAGGCAAAATTCTGATCTTATGGAAGTTCGTAAAATTAAACCGCTTTTTAAGTAATGGTATTTGTTAGAAATCAGTCCTTTGATTTTCCCTCAAACTTATGAATTCAAAATAAAGTTTTGATGATTTAATTATTTAATGATATAAAAAGTTGTAGTCAGGTTTGTTGTGAAATTAAAAGATCATCTTTTTATGTAAGGTCATAACTTTTATACAATTGCAATCAATGCTCACATTTTATTGACTCGTCTTATCTACGTAAATCTATCAAAGAAACAACAATCAAAGACCCTCTCTAAACGATCCCAATTTTTTGAAAAAAATCTTTCATGGATTTCATGGATGATGTTCGAAATATTATTTAATTTAATAAAAAGCTGAAAATCAAATAATGATTTATAGAATAAATTTACTATCATTAAACGTTCCGGGATTCACCTTTAGACCATAAAAATAAACATTGTATCTTGAATGTTCTTTTTACATTAAAAATGTATAAAGTATTGCAGATTTGTGAATATAATAATTCCTTTTATTGGTACAATTCTTTTAACGTTTATTTCGAATAAAAAAATATTTTTAAATCAATTTTTCATTGAATAATATACAAAAATATTTTTTGAAATATCACAAACCTTTTTTTTTAATTAATAAAATCAAAATTTCAAAACACTTTTCCGACCGGAAGCGTCTGACGGGCCCATTCAAAATTTATAAAGACACGAAAAAAAGCGAATTCAATAATATTTCGCCTTTTTATGCAGCATTTGTATGCAACTGAATTCGGACCCGGAACACTCGACTTATTTCAGGAAAACGGAATACTATTTCAGCGGACGCTCTGCAGGTTGCTCCGAAACTAGTTTCACGTTAAATGCGAGTCGCTCAATGAAACGCCGTCCCCGGCGACAAATAGACTTCCAAAAAGTCCACCAATTAATTTTCATGGCGTTTTTTTTGTGGAATAAACACCATTGCACGAAAATAATTAGGCAAAAAAATAAAATCACGGAACAAAACATACAGGAGCGAGAAACAAACACTGCAAGGCTGGGATATTTTTTCAAGTATGGCAACTCAGCCAGGGTCGGCTCGTGTGTAGATTTTTTAAACTTGGCTTTTGTTAACATCTACACTCTTAGAATATCAATTCTATCGATTAACGGATGCAATAAGGAAGAAATCTCAATTTTTTTGCTTGAAAAGTGAACTTTCTAGCTATTTGGTTATATAATATTGATTAAAAATGAATAATTTTTGCTGTTGTGGGTGAATTTTAATAGTTCATAAACGAAACAAATTATACATATTGAGCTGCGTTGTAACTTGAATCTTTCAATGTTTTTCAGAATTTGCAGCGATTTTTAAAATCCTTGAAGGTTCTAAACATCGAAAGATTCAGAACATAATGCAGCACCTCTTCAAAACAAATATACTCTAATAACAGTTAAACAGCCGAATGTTATTTCATTTTTAACCTTCAAGCTGATTGGATAAGTACGGTTGTTACTTGAAATGGGTAACATCAGAAACATAACTAGTATGTTGTGGATGAATTTTCTTCTTCATCCAGTGCCTCTCTTCAGAGGAGGTTGGAGATCATTTTTCTAAGCATATACTCATGCTGAGGCAGTGTTCATGGTTTTCTAAGGTTATTCACGGGTCCTTCTAAAAGCCTGGGCATTGCTGATGCCCAATAGCATTATTATACTATCCATTCATTACCTCTTTCTGCAGTAGGGTCCAGATACAATAGCAAGAGCCTCCCCACCTTGACAAGGTACTTCTAGACCACATCCCTCTACAATCATTCTAAGTTCACTTCTCCATTATAGATTCTTTACATACGCTCAGGGTATAGAATGGCAGCCATGCACAAGTAATAGAATGGGGAGATATTTTAATAATTAATATATAAAATGAAGTGTTTTTTTAGGGTCTGTTCAGCTGAAACCCTGGCCGAGGTCTCGTCACCGGTTCCCACACAAGCAGCTCCGCGACTCAGATTTCGTCTGGTATGACACGGCCTAGACTAATTGAAATAATTTCCGGTCTGCCTGACTTATGAGCGCGCGAATAATTAAAACCGAAATCCCCCGGCGGTGAAAAACTACTTTGCCATCTGCGGATCGAAGCCTCGTTCGTAATTATGAAAGGTTTTTTTGCGGTAATTTGTGGGTTTACACTGTAATTAAAAATGCTGGAGTTTTTTCAGGCTCGATGCATTAAATGGGTTTAATTGCATTGTCTGGTACTATTGTCGGTTAAGCAAACAGAATATCTTGTATTTAGCATTTTTTCGCACTTTTAAATTAATTTTTATTCAGCTATAATTTTAAGATATAGCTGATTAATTGAATATTATAAATTCAATTAAAGTCTGGAAACTTTATATGCTCAGAAATCGTTGTTATTATAAATAATATTTTTGATTGTTGTTTTGATCTCAGTACTGGGATCTTAAATTAATACATTTCTGATGATTGCCTCAGCAGTGAAACCGAAAAATCATTACTTTAAAAGGAAAAAAAACATAACTCTCAAAAACCCAGGAATATTCAATAAACAAATCCCATTCAATCAACAATAGTAGATAGTTTTTTAGTTAATAGATAATATATATTTACAAAAAATAGTGTCTTAGAATTAGTATGGTACGTTTTTGTTTTTGTTTTTTTATGATGTGCTATAATTGTAAATAAATTTAGATACAATCTCCATTCACAATTTTATACTTTTCCAAAAGTTTATTTATATTCACTACTAATTTTGAATTATTATGTATGTACCTCTAATGTAATTTTGACAAAACTGTCCCACAGTTTATGCGACATCCATCAGTAATGATACCAATAACTCCGGGATTGAGGGGGATTATTGGCTTATCGAAGAACTTGTGTATTTGCACCTGTAGATAAGGCTGCAGGTAAACTTGCAGGTCGTATAGCCTATATCTTATAGTTGGGAGTTTACCTTAAGCGAATAGAAGTTTCGAGATACTGCACCTGAGGACTTCATTAAATAAACTTCCGTATCGATATTGCGATTAAATTCATATAAATTACTTGGTTTGAAACTGCTGCGGTAGCTAATAGTTTTCTTACCATAATGAATGTTAGTGGGTACATTGAATTCAATTCATTTTACTGGTTTGAAATAATACATTTATAAGACTGAAATGTGCTTTTAAAATGAATATTAGTTTTTAATAATGGCCAATTGAAAGAAAGATAACTTTATTTTATTCCGAACAAAACTATTGCTATTTATAGGTTGAATTTCAGTGTACTTAAAAAAATAGATATTTTGTTCAAAATTATACTGTTTGTACAAAATTTGCATATGTATTACTTGCTGTATTTAATTTAATTCCTCAAAAGCTAGATAAATCACATTTTTTTAATAAACAGTTAAAAAAATTGATTAGTTTCATGAATTATATTTGTTTAATTCTATGTATAGTCTCTTTAATTGTATGGCGTTGATGTCTGAATATATCAAATAAAATAAATAATCATTTTTAGGGAAAATATCAAAAAAGTGCACGTTTAAAAGGATACACTGTAATATTTCAAAAATCCCAAAAAAATGTTTATTTTTAATGTATTGGAAGGTTTATTTTTTTTTTGGTAAAAAATATATTTAAGTATAAGAATTCTACAAGAAAAACTTTTAAAAAGAGTAAACATAGTAATTATAATTTATATTCAACGTTAGCATGATGTAAATAAAAAAAGCAATAAACGTGACTCTTAAAATTATTTGTTGGCGTGTGTCCTTTTACCAGAACTCAAGCATTTCTACGTTTTTAGAGTACGAGAAATATAAATTGTTAAAGCCACCGGGGAAATCTGTCGTATAGTAGATATTCGCTTTAAAACTACTTTCTTTAAGGAGAAACCTCCAGTACATCGCCGGTGTACATGCGAGTGTGAACATGTATAAAACAAATATTATAAATGAAACAACCTTTAAAAGGATTTCTCTTTGAAGAAAAATAAAAAAAATACCTGAATAAAGTAAGCACTCGTATTTGAGGATTATTGTTTCCGGAGGCTTTTTTTTTCGTATGATTAATAAGCTTATATTATTGATTTTTTGTGAAGACCGTCTCACAGAAAGTACGATTTTGCCTATACAGGTTTTATTGATTGATAATGATTAAGTACATTTTTTCAAGTAATGAAAAATGATTAAATAAACTCTCAGAAAAATATTGTCGTGATTTGTGTGGGATTTGAACCCACATCCCCAAGCTTGCATAGCCGGTGCATTACAAATTATATCAAGGAATCACTGTTACTTGGCAAGAATTTTTAAAAATCATACCCTATAAGTGAAAAAATCTAATGTAATAATGTTTCACTTATTGGATATGATTGTCAAATAAGCTTATTTATCTCCGCTCAGCGAAGTACAAATTCATTTTTAATCAATAAATGTTTAAATAATTTTATTTATGTATATATATATATATGTGATTTTAAGATCATCATTTTTATTGTTAACACAGACAACTCTTATCACAAGTGAGCAGCCGAAGGCTTTTGAGGCAGCCGAGGCCGGAGACAGCGCCGACTGCGGGTCTTGCCCCGTCAATATAGCCAGCAGCTTTTGTCTCCAGCCAGACGGGGAGTCTGCCGGCAACTTCGTACACGATTCCCTCCATCCTCCAGTTTGTTTGGTTTTCCCATGCATAATTTAATAGTACAAAACAGTGTTCGAAAACAAACAGAGGCACTGGATTTGTCTTTGGGGCTCGGCTGGCGCGCTCGGCTCCCGACTCGTGGCCAGGTCGCTCGGGCCTTATCGATTGGAATGCCGACAGCCCGAGCATCGCACCCTAAGAAAATCTAATCAAATGGTTAATGTAAGTCTTAAGTAAGTTACGAGTACTCAGCTGAGAGGTATTCGTCATTGAATTATTCAAACTAGTGAGAACACCTTTCTTCGCGTTACTCCGGATTTTGTGATGGCAGGGGTCTCTATTATAATGTCTAACGGTATAATTAATTAAACACACACACGAAATTGCAAATGCTATTGACGTAAACTATTATTCCGCTTGAAGTTTCATGTAGCAACGAACTTCACTGCACTGAGATTGTCCTTAAAGAAACATTTTACTGTATATGTCAAACAATACTCAATCAAAGTTAAAATAAATAATAAATAATATCTTTTGAAAACTATTGAAATTTATTTTAAATTAAATAAAAATATTTTTTTACATATCTTCAGTACTAGCTTCTTTATTTTAAATTGGCTCTTAATAATTAAGTATATATTTTGAGGTTTTACAATATGTTTGGTTGATCAAGATAGCATTTATTTTCTGCCACAACTCATTAAATATTTACTTTCTATATTGAACACACAACAAACTTTGCTTTATCGTGAATAAATTATTAAAGCGCCATGTCACTGCACACATAATAATATAAGTAAAAAAAAAATACATCACATTAGCAACGAAGCCTTCGAATCGATAATTCTTGTATTCCTAAAAATATTTTTTGGGTTAAGCTTCTAATGACCTAAAAACGGGTAAGCTTACAAATTAAAAGAATATGTAAACAACTCTATCGAACGATTTGGGACGCATGTATAATGGCGACTAATCTCTCTCATAATTACTAAATGGAATTTGTCGTTTATTTCTTAGTAAATACAAAAACACGGCGAGGCTCAAATCTCGTGAATAATATTGTTATGTTAATGCAGCTCGTGTTTACCGGAGGCGATGGGGACAAATACGCTTTTGACATGCGATCCTGTAATCACGACCGAGAACGAATTATATCTCGTGTTTCTTCTGGTCCATGGTTAGTTGCAATAATTATACAGCTTCCTTCTTGGAGTGGAAATATCGAAAAAAAAAAAAACATCACGAGAAAAACAACGCTCCTACTCTACCTTCAAACCAGCAAAGTACACACTAGGAATTTATTTGAAATAATAAAAAAAACTATGCATTAATTTTTCAATAGTATTTCTGTATTAAACTGTTTGGGTTTGGGGTAATCCAACATTTTAATCCTCGTATATCTACTATTTTATATTATACAATTTGATAATTTATATTAAATTAAATTTATTGAACGCTCGATTTGTTTTAAGCCACATCAAAAATATTTATTATTTGTTCAAAATGTACTTTTTTCACGTGAACAATTTGTTTTATACTTTAATCGCGTGAAACACCGCAGAGATTTTTCCGTTTGACGGACATTTTAAATACTCTACGTTTGTAAAAATTTGTTAAATATCATCGTATGAACTTCACTCAAAATAATACCAGCTTTAGTATTCTCGATCGATTTGAATTATAGAATAGTTTGTACGTTTAATTCAATCAACTGTTACAAAACGTTTTGTGATTTCTTGGGTTTTAAGCTGTTGGATGCTTTCTGAGTTTCAAAGTTTCGTTTTTGACGCTCAAAACATTTTCATTTATTTCGGTCGTTATTTCCCATTTCTTGGTGTTCACTCGAGCGCACCCCTCCGAGATACACAAAGCCGAGAGTAAGACCTCTTCTCGTCAACACGGTGGAAGACAAAAAACATCAAGAAAATTAACACCTTTAAAAAAATATCCGCCAATGACTAAAGTTGCTGAAACGCATGAAGAAAATTGTACTTTTTTTACGTGAGTATAACTATTATCGCAGAGTGTTCCCTGATCGACTGAAATTTTTAAAACACTGCACTGCGTGAGCCTCCGAGCCATGGCGTGAGGATGACAGGCCCGCTTCAGATATAATTGGACGGGCGAAGCCTCCCCAGACAAGCGTATTAAAGGGGGTTGCATTGATTCGGCGCTCGCATGCGAATATGTTTTGTACTCGATGGTAAAAACTATTGAAAAATAGAGTGAACAAACCAAAGCCTTTCATTGTATTTTTTTTTTTATCATATCCGAGATAAAATATATGATATAATCGACTAACACATGATAAAACTTCGAAACCTCTGATTATCGATAATTAACACACTTAAGACGAGGCGGGTACTAGTACCCGTTCCGCGGACTACTGCCTGAAGGTGGGGCGCATATTAATACGTTTTTAAATGCGTTTACTCTAAAAGCGGCAGAAGGTCATTTTATTCTTAAGGTTTACACCTCGAAATTTTTTTTTATGACTAGTCAACGTTACTTCTACCAATACTGTCCAGTGATTCTGAGCAAAGTGACAATGAAGAGTGTATAAACTAGATTTCGCACGTGCAATTTTACGCGAATTTGGTCCGCTTCGCACATCAGTTTAGTCAATTTGGACACCCGCTTAAAATATAAATATAATATAAGCTATTGTGTAACAATAACATTTAATTTATTAACAAAAATTTCATAATTAACTCGGAGTTGCTAAACGGAAGAAAAAAAAAATCAAAAAGTGCAAATCAATTTTCACACGCGCAATTTTACGCGAATCAGTTTAGTCAATTTGGTACCCGCCTAAAGTGTGTTAATAATAAAAAATAAAAATATGTATATTTTAACTGTACAAAGAATCTTTTCGTATTATTTTTATAAGATTTCTCTGACGCACACGTATATCAATGAGAACCAGAATAAAATAAAACGAGAACACTAAAATAATCCAGTTCAGAACAACGTCTGAAGCCGGGGCCAACAAGAGCCTCGGTGATAAGTGACTCTCCCAAGGGTTGCAAGGATCATCCCTTCTTACCTTAGAAAATATGAGGCTTCCCGGCTGTCCCGCAAGCAGGTCGCCCGGGATATATTAGGTCCCGTCGCCAATCTCTTGCAGGGCAGCCGGCGGCGTTCTGGACGTACTCGGGTACTTCTTGGAACCCATTTGCAAAGCGGCTTACTGGATGAATGCAGGCAAGGATGTGCGGCTGATGCGCTTTTAAAGGTGCGGGCTATTGGAAATCTATTTATATTATGGTCAGTTACTTCTGAGCAGCTATAACTACTACACGTACTTATCCAAGTATAGCACGAGAACTCTATATATTTTATTTTTATATATCTCTACCTACTTGTTACATCCGCACATGCTTTGTATTGCTGGCTGACCGTTGACCGCATGCTAGGCTTTCTCCTGTGTTGTACTGGCAAGATGCAGTGTTAGAAATAATTTAATCGCATGGGTGTGCTCTAGACCATAGGCTCCCAAACTATTTTATCCCGTCGACCCCTTGTCGAGTTTTCCTGTTTTTCGAAGACCCCTGTCTTGCTAATATTTATTTTTTATAAGTGTGCGCCATATTTTATGTCGGTATGTAAACATAAAATATCTTTGACATTTATCAACCGATTGTCTTAAATAAACATGTTTTGAAACAATAATTTAGTACAATTTTAATTATGCTTCACATTGAAACAACGCACCGAATAAGTGACGCTGTACATTGAAAATAGTCGTTCAGTTGTGTTAATTCATCATGCATATCGTCGAAAATATCGTGGCCAACATGGCCAATGGGATTCACTCTTGTAGACCCTCATTTACAGTTCGTGGACCCCCAATTAAACTTTTCGCTGTTATCGACCCCTTGCAGGGCAGAATCGACTCCTGGAGGACTTTTCTGAAAATAGAGGTTTTTTTAAAAAATAAATGGTATAAAAATGCTTTTTTATATAACACAAAAACAATATATAACAGCAATACTGTAATGAGAATAAATAAGGCAAAAATAATGAAAATAATATGATTTTATTTCCCACATAAAATAGTGAAATCGTTCAAATCACAAGTCTAAATTTTTATTTGAAGTTTTTACGAAAACAATTATATAAGGATTACGCGGACAATAAAGTGGATAATGAAGATCTGGCAATTTCTTTTAGTTCTGTGAAGTGGTTACATATGAAAAATTAGTATAAGGTTTATTTCATATATATTTTCTAGAATTCTAAATAAATCCCCGTCCCTTGCTGATTTAGCCTCGCAGACGTAGATTTGGGGGATAAATCACGGAAAGTATATTTTTGTAATCTCGCATCACGGCCAGCATCAGGGGTCCCCGAGTCCAAGGGGAGGTCGAAGGTCGCCCTGTAATTCGTGCGGTCAGCCGTCTGAGCACCTGGACCCAGCCCCAGGTATCGATTATAACCTGAGTGGAGGCGGTGGCAGAGGTCCCTTCTACCTCACGTAATCGAGTTTATACCCACATGGAAGATGCATACAAAATTTAGAGGTCCCAAGACGTTCCACTTGAAAGCAATTAGTTAAAACCTTTTTCATGGTGTTGTGCCGATTTTTTTTTATTGTATTCATCGTGTTCGGATGCTATTTGAGTATTCTTTACATCCAATAATAAAATATATTTTTGGTGAATTAGTTATATGATTATTATAAATTGTTTTTACTTGTTAATGATGATGCTGTTTTGCCAATGAACCATCTGTTGCTCGGTAATTTATACTTTTTTTTATGAAAATTTAATCACGGATAAATATCATATTTGAAGTTGTTTTTTCCGCAAATATCAATTATATGAGAATTGAAAATTGATTTGATCATTTCTTCTAGCTAATATTTTCAGAATACCTATTTTTCTGCAAGTAAATTTAATATAAAATTTACGATATAATTACTTAAAAAGTGTTTTGTGCTTTTCAGTATTTTGCTGTTGATATTTATTGGTATTGAGATAAACTGTTTATGGTTGATTTAATGGCTTTCATGTGTACAAGCTTGGTGCTCAGGTCGAAGGAGTACATACTTCCGGGACAATGGCGTTCGCGGGACTGAGCTGACATCCGTTCACGGCACACTGCAGTTTTTAGAGGGATCGTTGTGGAAGTTTAAGCATACATTAGAAGCCGAACAACTCTTGGAGCAAGTTTAAACAAGCAGCGACCACCGATTTAGTCAACAGAAGACAGAGTATGACCAAGTACCATATAAAACTTATAAGTGAAGCTTAACTTTGTATGTTGATATAAAACGAATATAAATAAAAATAATATGAAGAATTAGGTTTTATATAAACTTGTATGTTCTTTCAACTCCGTTGTCTTCCAACGATTATTTAAAAAATCCAATTCTTCATTATTTGAGCTTATAAAATAATAAATATAAAGTATGTTCACTATAATTTGGTTTGTAGTATTTTATGGCGTGCTTATTTTTGATGAGGCTAATAATTTTTTTAAGCTTTATGTTGAAATTCGGTTGTATCGATATTATATATTTAGCCTGAAATATTTTTTTAAACCAGAAATATAAAACAAAAACGAATTTTAAAAAATTGTTATAGACCTTGTCAATTGATAATATATATGTATTTAACCTAAAATTACTGCATAGGTAAGATAACACCGAGAGGTTCTTAACGACAACTTTGCAAGTGTTTCGGAATTACTCGAGTAAACATATTAATTATTTGGTCAATTTATATTTAATAATAAAATTATCTTATTATTTAAAGTTTTGGGACAATGCTTGCTGGGCTTGAAACTCACAAGGACAATGCGTCTTTGGTAGATTTTGGCTCTTCGAGTTTACTGTTAAACTAAACTAATTATGGAAGACAAGTGTTGGAAGGTTGAAGTCGTGGACGACCTCTGTTTGATGAATCAATCGTAACCAGATCTCCCTATTTATTTTAAGTCACAACTTGATTGAAGGAAGTACTTCTTAATAATTGTTATAGCTTTTCAGGAATTAGAGTATCCAAATTCTATTAAATAAAAACAAGGTTATTATGCAGTATGAACAAAAAGGGTTTAAAAAAAGAGTAAAAAACGTGTTTAAATCTTTATTTACCTTTTAAGTCATCATTCAACAATTAAACGTTTTTATATTAAAGCATTCTATCCGGATTTTGAGAAAATTAAGATGAAAAAGTGTAAGCGTAAAAATATAGATAGTTTTGAGTAGAGTCTACAATTTAAAAAAGTGTTTAGATTTAAGTTTAATCCCATATGGCTTAAATTCAACTACTTCTCAAAAAATCATTTTCATCACATCAAAAAATTTATATAAATAATTATTTTAAATTATAAGGTAATACAATATAAAACATGTATTTTTAATTGAACCACCGTCTCAAAAAATATATAATTTTTTTTTTCGTCGTATTAAAATGTATAGTTTAAAATAATAATCAACAAGTCCGTCTTGAAGCCAACAGTGATGGCATGCAAAACAATCCGTTAGTAGCTCGTAATCACGTGTTCACGTAGAAGCCTTCAGCATGGAGACTTTATGACGTATCACGGCGCAGGCTGAGCCTGGAGGCTCTGCCCGGAGCTGGCGGAATCCGTGACCGTTAAAGTTGTTCACAGCATAAAACCCCCGGCACGTTCAGCCCAACTTGCTGATCTCGGTAATTACTTAATTCAGTAAACCCGGAAGCACTAAATCCTCATTGTTCCCGGAGAGAGAGCCTCTACTGGCACTCGTAAAATACATGACTTTCATTTTGAAACGAACTCTTACAGGCGTGCCAACCGATAAAACTTTACTAAATAATACATTATGTAGAAAGCCTTGCTAAATATAAGCACAATGTAATAAAAAATACATTTTACTTTAGTTACTTCTTTGATATACAATGTACAGACAATGAAAGAGATTTTATACATAATTTTCTTTATTAATTATTTTTTTTATTTATACTAAGCATTTCAAAAACTTACTGGTACATATTTAATTGTAAATAGGTATAGGTTGAAGTTTTTTACAGTTTTTTATAAACTAACGGATCCAGAATTTAACCTTGAGTAGAAAAACGATGTTTACTTTTAGTTTCAAAACAAAACTCAAAAGAGTCCTGAGATCTTATTTTCTGCAAATAGCTTCAATCTTTACTCTTTCTTATTGCTTTTCAGTTAAAAACTCAAGCAAAAAACAGTTGGTGATACTAAGCAACGAAACAAGCAAACAGTTTCTGCTCGATTGAACCAAAAATATTGGATATCCACACGATGTATAGAATGACGTAATATATATTTTTTGACGAAGACTAGTTACGCGAAAAATCCTAAGCTACAATTTTACTTGGCAAGTTTTAGTGCTTCCCGCCATCGTAATTCTGAAAAACGGTTCTTATGAAACACGAATCTTCACTATCGCCGGTTCTGAAGATTGACCATAAATTCTTAAATAGCTTTCGATTTGGGTCACCCTATATATTTTGTTTTTTTCGGTGTAGAAGTTTTTAAGGGTAGGTAATCTCACTATAAACTGGAGGAAGCTATTTAAGTACACGATTCCCTTACTTTAAAACAAAATTTTAAGTGTTTTTTTGGTTCAAGTATTGTGATAAAAACAGATTTATCTTTTAAGACGTTTTATGTTATTTTCTACTTTTACAACCAGCAAATTTTTTTCACTTTAATTCATTAATGTTCTATAAATTTTATTTAATCAAGCAGCTTCTAGTCATTTAATATAAATAAAATATAACATGTTATGTATAACTGTTATAGTATCTAAAAAAGTACACACAATTTTTTATTTTTTTTTATCAAAGTGAGTTAGGGATATTAGGGATACAAAAAAAAACTTTGATAAAATCTAATATTTTATAATTAAATATTTTATTGCTTCGTAATCTTTGTGCCTGAGTATTATTGAGATATTAGTTAAAGCATTTTATCTTCAATAGTGAATTTATTCTAAAAATAGTACCTACACCGCACGAAAATTATTTCTTAGACATGTTTTATATTTAAGGCTTGTGTAAGGCATTCGTATGTTTTAATATTGCCTGAAATACTTACGTTAATATATATAGCACATATAGAAAATTTTTAACATGTTAATCTAAAAAATAGAATGAAGATTGTTGAAAGAATTAAAAATATACGAAGATGTATTCAAGCACTCATATAATTGTATTATATTTTCAAAGGTTTCATTTTCACGAAAATACATCGCAACATATCGAAAAGTTGAGATATTATACAAAACGTATCGAGACATATTCTCTCCCCTTACTATTTTTACCTCTGCCGCCTCCTCCCCCAGTTGGACGCGGGGGATTCAATAAATCAACAGACTTTGGACCTTTTCTCCCAATTCCACGCCAGCCCTTGTCGCCGTGATACTCGAGTATTCACAATTTCTGTTCTCGTTTATATTACACAAAATTTAAATATTAAACATAACATCATATTTTATCCCTCTCATTTTCTATTGTGGCGAAACTAACCTTGAAACACAAATAATTTTCAAGCAAATTCACAACGTAAACAAATTTATTTATCGATATTTTTTTTTTAAAGTTTTTGTTAACGTAATATACGACGGCTTACATTTAAAATTATGATGTGAATATAAAAAAAAAAACCAGAAAAATAAATTCTGTTTCTTTCATTTTCCCGCAAATGTGGTAAGAATAGAAAAAAGTAAAGGGCAAAAACTACCACGAAATTGTTTTTTTTTGTAAAATATTATGCTTAGTATAAATAACAGTTGTTTACGTACTTTTTGTATCTGTAAATTTCAAACAGAAATATTGTGTATATATATATATATATGTAAAATAATGCCTGAAATAAAAGCTGTTTGCTAAAACTCAAATCAGGTCTGAAATCCCAACATTTCTGTAACTGCTTTATACGTAGGCTTCGAATTCCAGCCGACACCGTGTAAGTCACAGTTTGTGATATACGAAGAGGGCGTACAAAGGACCGGAAGTAAGAATGCGTTTGTAGGGAGCTGTGATGAGGGTAGCGCGGTCTGAGGCGATAGAGCAAACAGATCCGAATAATGAGAGGTCAGAGCCGATGGGGGTGCTGTGTGCTCACCCCCGGGATATCGCATGCAAATAAAACATTATTTTGAAAGGATAACGTAAGTGTTTTGGCAGAGAAAAATTGCTGAGATTTTCTATGCAAGCTATGTTTTCATTACAGAGATTATGCATTTAATTGAAATAATATTTAAATCGTATCCGCATCTCATTTGCGCTTCTTTGTTTCATCTCTCATATTTCACTTATGGAAGCTTGTATAAGTTTTTAATTTGGCTTAAACACAGATACCGATTTATATGATGTCGAAATCAATTTTCCTAATATTTGTCTGTGCCAACGGGGGGGCGTTTTTGGTGGAAACCACAGCTTGAGCAAACACATGGCGCATAAATTTTCCGCGAGAACGCCTTGGTGATGTGTCAAAGCACACATGACTAATTCAAAAGCGATATTTACAATAGGAGCTGCCCTATAAACATTTAACTAACTAGTTGTTTAGTACATAAATCTATTGCCGTCGCATCCGCACATAATTTTCCCCATTTAAATGCAAATGAGCGTTCAACAAAACCGAACAATGAAACATAAATTACACGCGTCTTCAAATACAAACAGTTTACTAAGAGAGCCTTGCGCCGTAAATCTGCAGGAAGGGTTAGAGATTTCCCGAATCATAATTAGCATTTCTAACACTGCTAGATTCAGTTAATTATTTAAAAAAATATCATCTATCGGTCGATGCTTTATCTTTTTCTTCAGGTGAAACTAGCTTTGTGCAGGAAAGTGACTTGATCAAGTACCTTTTTTATACCTGTGACGTACGCAACCACATTTTCATTAATGGTTATAATATGATTTATAAAATGCTTATATTTTTTTAATGTTACCATAGTAAATTTCTATTTTACTAACAGTACCCAAACGTATATACAATGATTAAATATTTGCTCATAACCAAAATAGTAATTACTCAACAAAACTAATATTTTTGTTTTATCGGAACTTATTTTCTTGGCAGTATAAATATTTATTTAGTAACCACAGTCTTTATTAAGTAACCACAGATTAATAAATATGTAATAAAAAATGTTAAAGAATCTTCTGCTGCTATTGATGTAATAACTTTGGTTGTATATGGGAGCTTTTAGGTTTTCTCTAAAAAAATAAGAAGTATTTAAAAATAAAAAGTATATGTAATAATCGATGATATAAATACGAAGTCAATCTAATACAAATCTAATACATAGTGACAAAGAGTTTATTCTTTAGGATAAATTAAATTGTTTCTAATTAAAAATTTATAAATAAATCAACGATTAAACTATGTAAAACCTTTACAAAAATAAGTCATTAATAAATATATAAGCTAAACTACATATATATATATATATATATATATATTGATAGAAGGCACCATTTAAGATATATAAAATAACTAACAGAAGATGTTAATTCAAATTATTATTTATCTATCTGTCTTTTAATGATATAAAACATAGTACTGCTTTTACTATGGATTTTTTTGGTGGGTTTTCAGGATAGTGAAGATTTGAGAATTACTGTTTGGGTAGTCATGCCATGACAAATGACTAGTGCTTATTTGTATTAAATGACATACGCATAAAACACCTGGAATGTTATTTAATCAGGTAGAGTAGTTATCAACTTCACCCATCGCTTATAACATTTCAGTTATTGACAGCCAGTATTCGTATTTATTTACTTTACATTGACAGGTGACGGGTGGCAACATGCTCTATCGATATTTTCCAAGTCCTTCTAGACACATATCGATATGAAAATTATGTCGAAGAGGCACTCAATTATATGTTAAGCTGTATAGTACAGATCTGCCAACTAATTACCAAATGAAATTTTGCCTGTACTCAGAAATAATAATATCGATTATAACACAAAAAATCTCACAAATGAATTGAATGTCAAGATTTATATTTTTGTAGAAAGTCTTTCTCGTGCCTTGTAAGTTTCACAACACTGAAGTGTGGGTCAATTAAATTTTATTCAATCAAAATAAACACATCGTAATAATCTTTCACATTAAAAAATAATGAAAAAGAACCAGTTCACCTATATCTGTTTTAATTTTTAAGAAATCAAGGTCTCTTTTATTTGTTTGCGCTATTACCTATCAAGGGGTTCCTCAAAAATGATACTTATCTCCTTGTAATGGTTGTTTAAATATTGGATATCACAAGCTTAACTGACAAAAAAACAATGAATACAAAAATATACCTTTTTAGTACTTATATTAATTGAAGCATCAGTTACAGGCAATTTTCGACAAAAAAAACATTTAATCTAAAAAAAAAACCACAGAGAGTCTTCTCGAAATAAAGAAAATCAGGCAACGGTCAACAGAATTAAATTTAGGAATCTGCGATGGCAAACAGCGCTCGGGGGCCGCCGTCGGCATATTTGTGGACCGAATTGCGCCTCTCAACTCGTGACAAGGGTTTGTTTGCCATATAACTTTTTCCTATAAGTATAAAGCGACCTGTGAGGTTCCGCCAAAAATCCTTTGCCGGGAAACGAATCGAATGTGTCAGATCCACGGAGCAATCTAACGCTTCCCCGGTCTGTTGACCGAATACAAATGGCGGGCTTAAATATAGACCCTCAATCAATATGCCGGATGGTTTTATTGTGAAAATTAACCCTCGTGATGGAAAAGTAATCTATTTTAGAAATTGCACCGAGATATACGTTAAGAGGGCAAATTTAATTTTAAAATAGCGCCGAAATACTCTGAAAGCCTCGGTGGGACTCCATTCGAGAACGCGGATCGATAATTTCATGTCACTGTTTTTTTTTTTAATGTTTAATGGTTTCATGTAATCAATTTATATGTTTTAGTACATACGATTTACGAATTAAGTTTTCACCAAGTGTTTGAATAAGTTGTTCTTCAAATTACCAATATCATCAGAATCTAAGACATATCAATCACGAGAGATTAATTCCCCATGCAAACAGCAACCGCTCACACTCCAATCTAACTCCGCATCATCCTTTTACACGTGGATACACAGAGCCTCAGAAACTACCCCAAAGTTATGGGCGCTGCCCGGAATTGAATATCTTCCCGAGTTATAGTTCCTTGAGAGCTGGTACGTACCCTCCCGAGAGGGATGTGTACGTACTGCAATGGGAGAGCGGTTCAGCGCCATCGCTTCACCCCCACAGAGATACAGCATCGATGTTCACACATAATCAGTTTCAGCACCGGGGTTTTCAGAACATTCAAAATAAAGCTTTAAACAGGTTTTTTCTTTATTTTTAACTGTCTAACCAGACATCATTTTTGCGAATACCAAATTTGAATTTTATAATGTAAACATAAGCAATAATAATCCGTAAATAAATTAAAAGTTAATGTAAACACAAAACCTTTTTTGTCATAATATTAAACTAAAAATATTTTTATACATTATAATAAGAATAATCGGACCATTATTCGCACTAAAATGCTTTTATTCTTGTGGTTTGATTTTAAAAAAAATCTTACGTTATAAATATTTTTCTTGTATAATTGTTAAAAAGATGTGAATATTTCATAGAAAATATAACATATTTTTCACTCAAAAAATATATCAAAATGTGTTACTTTGATAACTTTAAAAAAATCATTCCGTATTGCTTGTATTATACTATTTTATTCGAAAATTCCTAAAGTTTTGGGGTTTAATATGAAGGTACATAATGATTTTAAATTACCTTTGTTCAAATATTTAATAACAACGGTTCTAAAGGTTTTGTAATTCTGTAAAATCACTTAAAAATTTGATGGTACTGAATTGATTATGTGATGAAACAACTGTGCTGAAATTGTGGTACTGAAACCATCTAGAACCAAAGGTTGGCATCACCATACTTAAACAAAGTCAAGATCCGTGCAAAGATGAGAATAGCGATGACGTGTTGATTTCACAATATAGATTCGGTAATTTGGATTCAGCACAGGATATGAGATGCATCCAAGTCTTGGTGCAATAAAAAATTTTATATATGACTTAATATCAAACTGAAAAAATATATATAGCTGCTCATGACAAAGATCTAGAATACAAAATTTTACATCCGAAGAAGAGTCATTTATTTTTCATATTGTGTACCGGAATGGGAGAAACTTTTTAAGCTCGACTTTATAAAATCTACAAGTCAACGTGATACATGATTCTAAACTTCATTTAATGAATGCAGTGAAGTAGAATTAAAGCTCATAGAGTTAGCTTATATAATTCGTTTCGAATTTTTTTTTTTTGGTTCAATAACATCTAGGATATTTTGCTTGACGTAGCATCCTACCCCTACTGAAATCTCATCATCCCCTCTCCATCCCTTGAAGTTGCATGCAGATAACAAACACTGCCTCCCGCGGAGATGTGATGGAAGCTGTTTGCGAACGTGTAACCAAATTCATGTCAGTGGGGCGGAGAGAGGGCGAAGGAGTTTGAACTTTCAGCAACGATGTTTGATTTTGAGTCTCTCCAATATATATTACCGTATATTAAAACTGAGAATATTTAAAAATATTATATTAATAAAATTAGTTTGTAGGTTTTTAAATAAATAAGATTGTTGATCACCTGCATGTGATTTTGACAATTGACATGACAAACAATTTTTCAATATGGGCCGAAACGTCAGTAGTCATATACTACTATGCTTCATAATGTTTTCTTGATTTTCAGGGGTAATTTTAATAAAATAAACGACTGCAGCATTAAGCTAATATAAATAACTTTTATAAATCCCATAAACAGTTATTTTATGTATTTATTTGGTTATCAATATTTAAAAATTGTTATATTTATTAAAAATAAAATTGTCTCACCGAGACAATCGTATAATTTAGTCAAAAAAATAATTTATCTACATTACAACAAATTAAAATTAAAAACCTAGAGTACAGTTTTTTTTATACAAATTATTAAACTTAAGCTAAATAAAAATAAAAATTTCTCAAATGATTAAAATTCTGTAAATTCAATTTTCAAGTATGTTACTTGTATTTGAACAATATTAACAAAATTAAACAAAGGCATGTTTCAAGGCATTTTAAGTGAATGCTAAGAATGTGAACGTAAATAAGCGCAAATTCTAAATAAAGAGCTTTAAAACAAGGCTGATATATAGAAGTCTAATTCTTATAACTATAGTTTGTAAAATGACTTAAACAAACATAAGCTTTTGTAATATTAAAGCAGTACAATTTATAATATTGATTATTTACCTTCATTTTCTCAGTACAGAAATACTGTGTAACACATACGCAGTAGATCTGAATCTGAATAAATCAAAAATATGTTAATTAAAATTTTCAATTCACACATATTTGATTAATGTATTATATGAATCGATCAATCAAATATTTTTTGTAAAATTTATCTTAAAATCATAAAATTTGATTCCAGTGATATAATTTTTTTAAAATGTTTTTCTTGGATTGCTTCTAATTAATCAAAATTGATTGAATTCTCAAAATAAAATATATATTTATTTAATAATATTGGATATTATAAGAAAATATACAAAGCTTAATTGGTATTATTCTAATATAACAGAAATGTTTTCAGAGTTCTATAAGAACTATTCTAAGAACTCATTCAATTTCATACAACCTATACAAAAGCTCGAAAAGATATTTCATTAAATAAATATTTGAAATAAATAATTCAGTACCTTCAATTTTTTCAGTTAATTTTTCGTTAAAATAAAATAAAAAAATAACACTGAAAAATATTCGTAAGTAATTTATTTCTACTTCAGTTTATCGCAAACGTAATATGATGAATCCTCAATATCGGAGAGGAAGTTGATTAACGTTTGGGTACACTCAACCAGAAGCTGATGCCGTTCGTAAAATTCCAACCACGTAAAAAAGGAAAACATATCAACTTTACTATCATGCCGGGGAGGAAGTTCCGCGGCCGCGTCACGTGCGCCGGAAGCTGCAACTTGTTAGGCGCGCCGCCACTGGTGGGGGCTGACAAATTTTATAAAAGATGCTAAGAGCCTCGAACTACCCATGCAGTACATTGCCATATTCGTATAAAAAAAAAATATCGTTTTTCGTATCTTGACATACATAAAAAAATTAGAATATGGTACTTCAAAGAGAACGATCCTTGTATTGTAATTATATAATATAAGTATACATAGAAATCAAAAATGCTTCTTGGGTACTATGCCGTATTTTTTTTTTTGAGATTTCAGTCATTCTGGAGGTCCAGATCTTAAACGATCCAGAAACGTTAAAATTTTAATAATAACGGTCGCTAAAGCCTGCGAACATATTATATAACATATATAATTCACTCCCCACCACCCTTAACTATAAATGAGTTCGAGTACAGATCCAACAACCCTTAAATATATATTTTTTTGAATAGCAAGAGATAGAGCGCTGCTAATTTAAAGCAATCCTTTTTGACATGTTTTAGTATATTGTATACTATAATATTTTTTAAAATAAAAAGTGATACTTGTGATATCTCACAGAAGCTCATAAATGGGATTAAAATTAACCTTAATTACATTTCAAGTCACATAAAAAAAAAATAGATACGATTTTTTCTTGTCAACATTAACAAGGGAAATATTTATGTTTGTAGGAGTTGGCAGCCATTGTTATTCGATGATTTTTGTTTTTGGGTAAATTAAAATGAACCAATATCCCTGAAGACGGTTTTCGAAACGTTGGAGGACAAAAAAACTTCAAGAAGCTGCACCTTAAAAACTAAAATCATTGAAAGGAAATGGTCGTATAGCAAGTTTGAATATGAAACGATTTTACGTTTTTATGTGTTTTTATGTGTATATTTTAATACTGTTTTGAAAAAAAGTGATACCTATAATACCTCGAGGTGGATCCTGCGCGGAATTGGGGAGATCCACCACTGCCGAGTGCATGCAGTTCGGTCCTGGAGATATGCAAACGGTGCCTCGAGTGACGGCCCTCGCATATGCAGTGGCGGCGCTTTCGGGGAATCAGCCGCTGCCGAATTATTTTTATAACTTCACGAAAACATGAGAGAGTTTCCAAAGTTGTGAGCCAATTTCGCGGTTTTCCCCGTTTTTTTCCCCACTCGGGGCGGATTCGAATGCTTGCATAATTTTTTACCGAATAAATTATTCGTATTATTTTTCATACTAGATTTGATATTCAAATGAGAAAAACCAACAAAGTGATTTTGCACTTAAATAAATGCCATTTTTTTTGGTATTGTTATTAAACATAAGTTATAACAATATAATTTTTATGCTGATTCGAGCAAATGTAGACTTGAAAAATGAATGCTGTCGTTATTTATCATTACCAAAAAAAAGCAGTGCATGCTCAAAATATATATTTGCTTTCCTTTAATATGAATAGTGTATGTCACTATTAAATTATTTTAATTTTTTCTAACGTTTAAAAATAAATACACGTATGAAACTTTAAAGTTCATACATTTTGTATATTATCAAGCTATATTCTGTTTTATATTCAAAGGCGGAGTAGTGTAAAGAGTAACCAGTAGTTTCATAAAAATCTTTACTTAAAATCGTAAAGCGTGCTCTCATTTTCAAAATATGCGATATGCAAGGCACTAAACAATATCTTTAAAAGTTCCCACAAAAGGGCGGTACGTCAGTATGTAAATAAAGTTCTCAGAAATAAGGAGGAGCTTCGCCCAGCTGTAAGTAAGGGGGAAATACATAAAAAGATAATATTTTCTTTTTTCCCTTTTCAATAGCCAAGTGCGAGCACCTTGCCGAGCTCGGTCCATATTTTACATATAACTTAGCTGTATTTATGGCCGTCATATTTTACGAACGATAAAATTGTCCTTTGTTACAATACAAGTGGCGGGCAAAATATCGTATATTTTTCTCTTGTTTGGACACGCGTGCTTGCTTAAGATAATTAGAAATTTTCGGAATTTTTAAAAATATTTTTGCCGATTTGTTTTTCCGCAAACATCAATCAATTAATTATGCTGTCATTTTTTCGCAAAAATGTACAATTTGAATATTTAAATCATTCATCAGCAGCACATACTCAATCAAAATAAAACATTATATATATCAAAAATATATGACAACACAATTAGTATTAAAGTTTTTGTATGTAGTAAATGATAAAATAGAATATGTTATTTAATTTGGGCTTCATCAGACTGAAGAAGGCCTTGAAAGGCAAAAGTGATCAAAAAATTAATGTACATTGTTTAAATGTATAAATATCTGCAAAATATTGAGTGAAGCATTTTTAATTATAAATAAAAACCACAGTAATAATTGATGTATTTCGTACGGCCTAAATTAGAATACTCATTCTTGTAAAGTGAAAACAGAAATAAACAGAGAAAAAGAAAGAAAATGTGAATAATCTTCTTCATATTAGATACAATTACATAAATATGAAATTCATGCAATAAAATCACCCGTGTGGAATCCCCTCGGACGAAAAACAATTACTAGGAACATAAATAATTCCTCTTTAAAGCGTCATCCCTCGGGCTTCCTCCACGATGGGGGTGGTTCGCTTTTTATTTATTCTCGGAACGGGCACTACATTATGTTTATCTTAAAGTCGTTTTTCTGAGAGGCTTTGGCGGTCGCGCTAGGGGTAGTTTCTGAGGTCGCGGAGAATCCGATAGTGGCAGTAGGCAATTGAAGATAGTGCGAATCATCATATTTTGTAATTAATATTGCGCCTTGGTGTAATAGAATCAGTGTTATGGTAATTTAACAAAGAAAAAATGATAAGAAATTATGGAATTTTCCTGAAATTTACAACCTTAGTTAATAAATTCTTTCCTTTTATTCTAAGGTGTAGTTTATTATTTTTAGACAAAATAAAAAAGGATATTTAGACTTTATTACTTTCTTGAACCTGAAAATAATAAAGCACCAGAAAAATATTCTAAATTTTCAGGACATTCAATATCGTGTAAATTAAAAATGTGACAGCAGCAAAATTCAAATGTTTTTTTTTCTTTTTAAACTTTTCAGAATAGATTGTTGATAAATTTTTAAATAACACAACGAACAGTTTTATGGTTAACAAGTGCTTTACAAATATTTATATAAAACCATAAATATGTTTAAAACTAATGTTTTTGGTTGAATAAAACTCTGAGTGGAGATTACATTTTTTTATGCAAATATACAATTAATATTCGTATTTCACATTAGTTGAACAAATCACACACACAATAAACCTGATTAGATATCAAAAAACTGCGGTGCCCAACAGCTGTATATTTGCACATAAAACAGATGTCGCAATAAAAATATAACTGTATATATTTTATTTGTATACAGATTGGTTGAACTTTTCAATAATAGAATTGTCCATATTGTTGCTTCTCTAGTGTGGTGCTTGTGCCAAGTCTGACCGCGACAGTATCGGATCCATGCAAATAGCACCGGCCACCCCTCCCCCGGGGAGTATAAAGCCCTGAGAGGTGACACTTAGCTTTTATTGTAATGCTTGTTTTTATGTCCCATCCAATTCCAAACAGTTCCCGAACTTTGCGAAACGTCGTGAAAACGCCATCGCCGCAGTCCTTGGCAAGGTCAAGCTTCCCGTTTCCTTTATTCTGCTTCAGTCATTGCCTATATACAAACGCATTAAAGGAGGAAAATCTATAAATGAAAATAAGCAATCGAAGCGCTCCGCTCCTGAACCATAATAAAATTTCAACACGAAATTGAAGGCTTATTTTTAATGCTAAATAAAAGATCAATACGCTAGCGATGCTTTTTAACGGGCCGTTCATAACGACTTTTTTCAAGGGTGCCATTGGAAAGCCCTATTCTACGATATATCTAAATAAACTTTATCACGCAATCAAATAAAAATCGTTGAATACACATGTAATCATTTAAAATAAAAAAAAGTTGAATCCTGAAAGAAGTTTGCTTTAGTAACTTTTCGGGTCACCGCTGTTCACTAATGCAAAATTCAACCTTTACAAAGGACTCACTTTTTCATTTGATAAAAAAATCTCAGACTAAGTGATATTAAGACACATTCTGTATTATTCTTTTCTTTTCGGCTGACATTGTGGGTAAATTACGCATTCATAAGGCGGTGTCTCCGAATTACAATACCGTGCAAACTCCAGGGCCGTTTTTCGCGAGCGCGGGACTTCTCCCGCAATCGCAACCCCGCGGAGGCAGCGTAAAAATTAACTTGCACTTCAAAATAAAAGGCAACAGGAAACAAAGTGAGCTCAACTGTTTTTAAGCATTTAATTCAACAACGGCAAATGTATTTTAAATTGCACTGTAAATAGAACATCGAGATAAGTAGCGAGACTGTCAAAGAAAATGCAGACGGAAATTGCTTTTTTACTCTTTGTGCAAAGAAGTTTTGCGGCAGACATCTTTTTACGGGCGGAATTTATTTCCTCGTGAGATGTAAATGTTCTTTTGCATTTTAACAGAAATTAAATTTTTAGAAACATCTCAAGTTTACGTAGGGAGGAATATGCAATCTCGCAACCAAAAGTAACAGCTTATACAATAGAACAACAATGACATCGAAATTTATTTGAGCTAAGAAACGTACGGTGAAGACATCCAATGTATTAAATGCTATTTAATTTGAACAATAAAGTAGCAAGCTATTTTTATATTATACATTGGCCGTTGTTTAGAAATAATAAGCATTTCTTAATACGGTCACAGTCGCCGGTATTAAATTACACTTTTTATTGTATATTTTGGTTATTGACACAAAGTTTTCATTCCGCTACTTAACCCGGTACTCTAGAAAACAAATTCATCTTTGAGTAAGTATTTGGTTATAGTCAAAGCTTTTTACGCTTTGGTCCATATACTAGAGCTATTTTCAGGTATTTTTTGAAGATGAAATCAAACTCAGATTGAACTATTCCCGGGTTTGAAACATCGAAAACTCTAGCTGAAAACGTAACAAAACAGACACATTTTGACTCTTGTTTTATAGGTTTTTTTTAATGAACAAACCTTAATTAAACTCATATGATTAAAAACCAAAAAGGCAATGTATGTTTTATAAAACACTGCAATCCGGCAGCAACTATTCGCTTCGCACATTTCCGGACAGGTCAAAAATTGGTCGGCGCGGCGGTGCTGGGATCGTAAAAATCTTTCATTTAATTAATCGTCCATAAACGTCAATTACACGGAGCCGTTCTATTGTCTCCTCCCGTAGTGAGCCTGTCCGGGCTGGCAGCGGCCCCCAAGCTTATTAAATAAATCGAAAAAAGCCTTAAAATTTATATTACTCACGTGTGTCACTGTAGAATTAAATTCTTCATACTAAAGCTTTTTTTCAAAAAACACAGTAAGAAACACGCAATCTTGCTTGGTAATATAAATTCAACAGCCGAGTTTTTTCGTACTTAGTATATATTAGATTTTTATACGTTTGATTTATACCACTCGAAATCAAAACAAAAATACCTAAAAGGCAGAGTGACACCAAAGATTTCTGTTTGTGATTTTCGTTTCGAGAAATATGTGTACTTATACGTCACTGTAATTTTAAAATTATTTGAGACAGAAAAACTGAAGAATTCTTCATATAACACAGTAAAAGTTTATTATGCGTTAACTGGCTTAACAAAAACCTTGGTATATTTTTTTGACATTTCGTCAAAATATTCACATTAAAACGAATCGTTTTTTAAACACATAAATCAGTATCAATACTTTATACTTCTTGTTTAAATAAATTATTATCAGCAAAATTATTGATTTATTTATTAGTTTTTTTTCTTCCGTTTAGCAACTCAGAGTTAGTTATGAGATTTTTATTAATAAATTAAATGTTATTTTTACACAATAGCTTATATTATATTTATATTTTAAGCGGGTAACCAAATTAACTAAGCTTATGTGCGAAGCGGACAAAATTCGATTAAAATTGCACGTGTAAAATCTAGTCTATACACTTTTTGATTTGCATGTAGTCAACTAAATCGTTTCCTATAAAAAGTTAAACCACTTCATGCACACTTTGCGGATTACTTGGCATCACAACAACACCACTTTGTCCTAAAAATTGTTCAATAATTGGAGGATTATCATTCTCTGACCACTCCACTTCTTCGTTGTCACTTTGTTCAGAATCACTGGACAGTATTGGTAGAAGTAACGTTGACGAGTCCTAAACAAACATTTCGAGCTGTAAACCTAACGAATAAAATGACCTTCTGCTGCTTTTAGAGTAAACACATTCAAAAAGTTATTAATTAAACGCGCCCCGCGTTCAGACAGCAGTCCGCGAAACGGGTACTAGTACCCGCCCCCCCCGTCTTTAGTGTGTTATCAATAAGGAAAACTGAGCTCGATTTATCATTTAAAAAATTAAAAATATATTGGATCGTTGTGAAAGCACTGGCGGCACGTGGAGGGTTGGTCAGCTTCTGTGTGTGACGTCATTACATTGTTGAGCCCCGGCCGGTCCATGTCCGGCTGTGTCTTTTATTGATAGTTAATTGTGGAGCTACAAAAACGTGGCGAATATCCACACGTACCGACCCCACGTCCAAATGCAGCTAATTTCGAATATGTGTAACATGCGGGCATCCGTTCTTTGTTTTGGTTTTGTTAATTGTGCTTTTGTCGAGGCTTCAGCGGGATATTTACTCGAAAGTAATTAGAGGATTGCGGTCTGATTTCGGCGTGCAAGGCCGATTGTTGTTTGCTTCGGATGTGTTAAGAATTGGCGAAAATTTAATAACTGTTGAAACTGTTGAAATTTTTCTGAATAAATCAATTTGCTGCTTCGTGATTATTTCATTGAACATATATTTATCCTGAGTCTTACTTATAAACGCAAAGTGCCATGATACAATTTTAAATGATGTACGTATATTTTTGGGATAATGTGTTTTTATTCTTTAATTTCTAACATTGAAATATACCGGACCATTTAGAATTTCTAAGTGGCAAAGAAAATTATTTGATGTGGTAATGATATAAATTTAAATTCAAACACGTATTAAACTTTCAGTTATTAATACACGTACTAGGTTATTCTGGCTCGGTTAAGTCAAGCGAGAGGATTTCACTCAAATACATTTATAATTATGAAAATGTAAGTTATACTCAAACAAACCTTTACCAAATAAGAATATATGAGTCAGAAATTGATGCATGTTCATAGATTAGGTCATTCAAATTAGATAATAAATTTAAATTCTATATTAATTAAATTTTTAGAATTTAAGCCAACAAAAAAACACCAATTTAACTTATTTACATGCGTTTCAGTTATCATTACCAATAACCGATTAATTGTATATTACATTTAAAAAAAACCTATTTTTTTCATTATAAAAAACATTTAAAACTATCGATCTAATACAATAAAACAAATACAATTTTATTACAAGTAAAATGTCATTTGGATTGATATTACAGATATGTTGATATAAAAATGTACATTTAGAAATTATTATCCAAAAACTCATAGAAAATTCGATTTATTATATAATAAACAATTTAATCTTGTATTTTCGTATCGTTTACAGCCAATAACGCTTGTAGATCGGCGTCCTCAATTTCCTTTGGTCTTCCGGAGCGCTCTTTGTCCTCAGTGTCGAAATCGCCACTTCTGAGGCGTTTAAACCAATTTTCACAGGTAGCTTTTGATAGCGCATGTTTACCGTAGGCCTTCTCAAGCTTACGACGTGCTTTAGCTGCATTTTTTTCAGGTTAAAACAGAAAACCAAAGCCTACCGCAAATGCTGTTTTTTTGTCACAAAATTCGACTTCTTCATTGTTAGAAAAAAATATCATTGTGTTGGTATTATGAATATACATATTATGAGTATATATATATGATATTTGATCGAATACATGTGTCATAAGCGCTATCTATGTGTAAAACCTTAATACTTAGTTGCGCACTAAATTCTTGTGTCTTATAGGAGGTTTGCGAACATTTTACTGAGCATATACTCATGCTGAGTCAGTGTTCATGGTTTTCAAATGGGAAAATAGTGTAGTGAATCCCTAGGTCCTTCTACACCGCAGTTTTATATTGTTGCTGCCCAGTAGCATTATTATACACGTATAATCCTTTTCTTTTAAAGCTCAAGCGTTTAGATCTGATACTCGTTCTGCAGCAAGGTGCAGAAACCTCGACAAGGTACTTCCAGAGCACATCCATTCCAAGTCCACTACTCCATTACCGATCCTTTGCAGCCATTCACAAGCAACATAACGAGAAGAGCGGGGAGGTATCTTAATTCAAGCAGTTATTAATGCACATAGCAGGTCATTCAGAGTAGAATTACCTTTTCGTTTCAACCGCATGGTTAAGACAGGCGTGTGGATGAATAAACGGCCGCGGTCGGGGCGCACGTCGCGGCATTTGCATCCTGATATATGATTCATGGGGGCCCCAGGGGGGTGTGCGCCCCTGGCCCGGCTTAAGGGTGGCCAGGAGAGGCTCTATCTGTATTTGCGGTTTAACTTACACGGGACATCTGTGCATTATGCACACGGATCGTTTTGCGCTCGGCACAAAGACGCTGGGCCTCGCAGGCCGCCGAGGCTGTTTGTAGAGGATTTGGGATTTGTTGACCGGCATAAGCCATAATAAGATTTTTGTTTAATTTTAAAAATGCATTAAAAATATGTTTTGTAACTTTTTTTACATATTTTATGAAATATTCTTAATCTATCTTTGTCTCTAGTCAATATGGTAACTAATCAACTTTTTACTGCAAAAAAGCAAGCATTTGGATTACGACTTAATCAAATTGGCTTTATTCAAAACTCAAAACCCAATGAAATAATACGAAATTCAATAAAAAACATCTATAATATTTTCTAATTATTTTGATGTCACATTAAATAAAAATTAAACAATTCGATAGTATGTTGATATAAAAAAAACTAGTGAAAATCATTTGCTAAAATAGAAAAATGATAAATTTTATGTTTATGGAATTGGATATACAAATATTAATCTAGAAACAGACTCAAATATGTATATAAATTGTTTAAAATAATATATAAATTATAATATAAACAATTTATAAATTAAAGCTACGAGATATAAATATTTTGCATAAATTAAAATATTTTTAAATAAAATACTTGAGTGATTTTCCACATGTTCGTATTTTTTTATGACCAGACTCTGCTTGATAATGCCAACGTGAAAGGTTGGTGAAACCGGTCACAAATAAAAGCGAACGTGTGGAAAATCACTCAAGTATTTTATTCAAAAATATTAAAATGGAATTCCACCAAGTACTCTGTGTCAAAAATATTGATTTACTCATAAATTATAAGCTAATCAAAACTCCGCAGATTTTGATTTGATTCTTCACACACTCAATTTTCAGCAAGCTTTTGATATACGGACAAAATTTTCCTTCTCTCGTGCTGCCTTACATTGAATCAGCGTGGCTTTGGAAAGTCGTCACGGTGTAAAGGTGGCCTAGGAATTAAGAGGTGACGCCTCATCAGGCAACACCGATTGTTTATTAGAGAATCGCGGCGCTTCACCTGCGAGAATCACAATCAGGCGTCTGTCGGCGGCGGAACATCAAAGGTAGAAAGGGGTGGCCAAATTATTTCCGTGCAGGCTTAATCGCTTTTGCGAGGGCGCGGGCACTCGCGACAGGGGGCTCAGGATATCTCATAAATAAATCAAATTTTCACTTGCGTCGAGGAGTGCGCGGGACTCCCCGCCGGATGTGGAAGGCTTTGTTCTCGATTTGAGTATCTTGGGGTATGTTTTTTTGTGGTTTGGCGTGCTCAATGTAATGCTGTAGTCTCAAGTGGCGTATGTGACTAAACACATGCTGATTTTGATTGAAGTACTGTATTGTATAACTCCAACTTGTTTATAATTTTATTTACAAAATAAATAAGTTTATATTTCAATACGCTATTTTTAAAATCATGCTCAAGTTACGTGTCACATAATAAAAATATTGATTTAAAATTACAAACCTTTTTTGACTTGTAGTAGTAACACGAAATCATTTTTAATATTTTCAAACAACGATAATTTCTATAAAAAGTGTAATAACTCAGGTAAGAATGAAAAGCCAAATTTAAATTTTCAAGTGATATCATTTCAGTTTTCACAAAAATATTCAAAGAAAATTTACCACGTTGTGGGTTTAATTTAATAATTTACGATAATGCCGAAGAAATTCGTTCGCGGAGTGTCGTGACATTTGAACTTTTAAATCACAAATTTAAATAATTTTTCATGCTTCAGAAACGACATTAGAAAATCCTTTTTACGATGTAATACTTCCTCGAAGTTCAGGTCCTCGGAGACCCTTCAATAGCTATCACATCAGCAAAGATCAGGCCAAAGATATAAGCCCCGAAGAGCCTGTACTATAGATCCAGCTTCATGGTGAACATTTTCTAACTGCATATTGAATGTTACATTCCTTTTTGAGAAATAATAAATATTTTTAAAAAACTTAATGAACATAAAAATAAAACCGTACCACTTGATTTGAATTTTTATTATAACTCCATGTAACTCCTCTTATAAAAATGATGAAAATATGAATTTCACTATATATTCTGGTTGTTTCATATCTTGTCAAGGGAATTGTAACTGTGTGTTTTAGTAATTATCTTAATTGATAGTAATCACAGTTTAAATCATAGAGTCACTAAGTTTTCAAAGAGAAATCAAAACTCATTTGAGAGGCGCTCCTTGTTCCACAATCGCCGGGAGGTTTCGAGCTTCGCCTCGGGGGCGGTGCCGCTTTGACAAAAAACGCATCAAGAAAATGTCGGTGGAAAAACGGGAAAAATCTGCATCGCACTCCGCGGGGCAGGGTGGCTGCAGGAGAGAGGGGGAGGCTTTTTATTGTTTCAGCGGTCTGGGGGAGGGCCAGAGGGGGTAAGTTTAGGACGCACTTGAGACAGTCGCTGTCTGGCGCGACTCGTATGTGGAGGAGACGTGTGTACACACCAGGTGTAAATGTCTTCGTAGCTTTGTTTTACTGCTTGTAATTTTGTTTTGTTTTGTTTTCATTTACATGTACCTGTAGAAGAGATTTTATCCATTTCTTAGATTGCAGAGGTGTAGATTTATTTTAGAAACGACAATTCTAGGGTTTCTTCGTGAAAATGATGATAACACTCGATGACGCTTATATTTGTTAAGTATTTTAAAAAGACTGTGTCTTTGAACTTTGGAATATTTTAATATAATGATTAAATCATGAATAAAAAGAAAACGTTTACTTTTATTTGATATCTTTACTCAATTAGTGAAATATAATTAGAATAAGACAATCTTGTTGAGGGACAAGGCATTTGATTCATGGAGATCCATGTTTTATTAATGATAAGGGTAACTTTTTACTCTTTCTTCACTTTGAGTTTATTATAGTTTTAGACTAGTTTCGACAAACAGACTTGGTCATCATCAGATGCAGAACAAAACTAACAAAATATACAAATAACATATACTTAAATACAAGTAACAGGATATGGGTAACACAAGATATGATTAAAAAATTGACAAAATTAGATGTTTTAGTTTTTAATTTGATTTTTATTTTTATTTATATAAGTTTTTAGTGATTTTGCTATTTACTTTGATTTATAAAAATATAACTTAAATTTTCCAACCATTTGAAAAAAATATGAATTAAAAAAGTCTATTAATCTCTTTATTTACAAAATAAAAAGCGACACTTGCTTATTTGGGCTGTGTTTAAATTTAACCCCTCCGTCGCCGCATGCACAAATTATCAGTGTGTCCAGTGCGGAAATTTATCATCCCCGTGAGGATGAGTTATGACACCGAACACAAACAGGCATTGCTTTTTAACCCCGTGTTTATATCCCCCCTGTAGCGCGGAGGTGAAACGGTTTTATTAATTCATATCACTGACCAATCATGCAACTAAACTTTAGTAAATATTTATTTATTTACGTGTAATTGTTTTTGAAAAAAATACGCAAGTGATAAAAAAAAAGAATACTTTTGGGACTGTAATTCAACCAAACTCTGTTACATCAAAAAGTATTTATCATATTCGTCAAGTCGAGGTAAGTAAAAGTAGATCAAAATATTTAAATGGTTTTTGGAAATATACATACTTTGAAAATTAAATAATTCTCAGGTTTGAAACAAAACCCATTATGCATCAGGAGGCTTATATTATGAGCAGACAAATTGCATACGTGTAACAGAGTATACAACTTACACAAGCTGGGGGTGCGATGTATGTACGGTGGTTTGGAAACATTACTTCATCGCGTAGGCCGCACAAATTAGATCTGATGGCTGTCACATCCAATAAAAACCAAATTAGCAAACTTGGCTCCCCTCTCCGAGCGAGCGCGGCCTGTTTAGGGTTATGTGAAGTGCCGCGAATGCTGGGGTTTTATTGCTTCATTTCATTTTTAAATATTAAAGAGTGATTAATCGTATTAGGGCAATTTCAATCATTGGAATTTAAATTTTAATTAATTTACTGTCGGTTTTTTCAAGCATTTGAAACGTTCACTATACAGCAGGTACGACGGAAGCTAATTGGATTTTTTATACGTAAAATGTGAGTTTTGAAGCATATCAATATTTTAAGTAAAAAAATTCGTTTATATTCCAAATAAAAATATTAAAGTCTTAAAATTGAATCATTTGAATTTAAAAATCCTAAAAAAACCAGCTAAAACTACTAAATTTGATGAAAACATGCCTTGATTTCCCAAGCATAGTTTATATATTTAATATCACGTAAACGAATCAAGATTTATTTTAAAATATGTAAATAAATAAAAGCTCGTATTTATACTTATAATAAAGATATTTTTTTGTGTCATAGTGGTCTAATTAAGTTGTCATCATCACACATAAACAATACATTTAAAATCTCACATATCTTAAAACCAACAACGCAATCACGTCAGGCGCGATACTCAAAATTCACTAATACTTAATTACTCGGATTTCTCACAAATTGGATTCAGACAAAATAAATACAAAACATTTACAAGAATCCCTGTAAATAAAACAGGGTATCCTGAAACAACTAAGAAATATCCCGACTGATGGGCAATAAAATTGACTACCCCCGCCCGCCACGAGTTCGGGGAAGTTTGAGTTGCGATTAGGAAAGTCGAGAGCGCGGCCTCGGAGGTAATTTGCCATCAACTTCCCAAAAACACCGAAGCCTGCCTCGCTGAAAGGAGGCTTCAGAGATGCTCTTGATTGACACAACGCTGCGGTGTGTTTGTCGAAGGATGTCGATTAGTGATGGGCACGATCGATTCATTACGATAATCGACCCATGAAAAAAAAAAATGACCTATTAAACACACACATAGCTAATTTCGGAGAAGTGTGTTTAAGCCTCAAAGTTATAAACTCGTTTATTTATATTCACGAAAAATAAATTGATTTGGTTTAGTATATAAATTTTATCACTAGCAAAATAAATATTTTAGTTTATTCTGCTTTTAAGAAAATTGAAAATTATTATTGATGTGATTCGACCCACATTTTTCCCTCATAAAAACATAATCTATTGCAAAAAATTTCTTACCAAAATATTAAATTCGACTTTTATAACTTTTTTAATATATTTATTATAAAAATATTTATACAAAGGGTTAAAATAATTATTTCAAATTTATTTGTGTTTGTATGTGAGTAAGGTTAATAGTTTCAAAACTTCGTTTGACAAGAATTGATTTCGATTCAAAGTTTTTATAAATGTACTTTTTTTTTTTTCTTATCGCTCGGCTAATTAATCAAGTTTGTTACTAACAAAAACCGCGAGAAGCTTATCGAAAGATGGCGGCTTTGAATCGACTAATTTGTACAGTTAGCTATTTAACTTTTTCGCCTGGGATTTCAACTGAAGTTAGCTTAATGACTACAGCCCCGGAGAGGTAACCGCGCATAGTTCTGAAAACTTACCTCTGAACTTGGGGCAACCGAGAAGATATCGCGGGGGAGTGTTTTAACCATACCAGAGGCCTTATTGAGTTATCAATACATCGCCTACTAAGATAATGTGAAACAAGAATCTCATCCTAATTAATCATAAATTTATTGTATATAATTAAAAAATATTTATCAGGCAAACAAGGGTTACCAGTTAACCAGTTAACTGATACTATCATATAAGAAAACACAAAGAATATTGCTGATGAATATCAAGTTGTAAGTTTTGAACTCAATTCTCACAAGAGTTATATAAATTAAGCGTACTCAATAAGCAAGCAATTTAACTGAAATAAAATTTTACTTAAAAAAAAAACAAGAATAATTAATACCAATATGTTTAATGTTATGTAATAACTTATTTCATAGAAAATTACCGTAGCATATTTGGCTAGAAGCTAAAGAAGGGGGGGAAGATAAAAACCACGACATGAATACAAATTATTCTTACAGAAAAAAAAAAGATTTTTTAATTGTATGATTCGTTTTTGAACATTGTTAAGTCTATTTGGTATATTTTTGAAGATAAACAATAATTGAATATTCAATTCTGAAAATTTGTGTATTCTTCGATAATAAACAAATTAAAACAATATGCATATTTTTTACATAAACGGCATTTTGATACCACGATTACCATTTTTTATTGCAAGTTACACAAAAAAAATGACAGATTGTTATTTAAATTCGGTTTTTCTGCCTTCCAGTCTGCTTCATCACCGGGCGGCCGGAATTTTTAGCAATACCGTCTACGTGAACGGAATTCGAATGGCGGACTTAACTAAGCGAATTGATATTCAATGTTCAATCTCAGTCCAGCCTCGGCCGGCCAAATAGATCAAAGCAGTCAAATCGCCTGGAAAATGACGTAGGTTCCTCGCAATCTGTCTGCGCCGCTCCGTAAGAAGGGGAGGGGACGCATCCGTTCATGTTGATCTACGACCTACGTGCGGCAGATCTGCAACGAGCGACGCACCCCCCGGAGGCTGTGGCGTTAAACGGGGTATTTTTCGAGGCGGTTGATAAATAGAAACACATTGGTTCGCCGCGATGAATTGATAAAATCAGACAACGGCAGCACCCGATGTGAATACGATTTACAGAATGCTTTATGAAATTCCGTGAATCCTTTTGTATATCTTTTGCGAAAAACATGGTATGTCTCCACATTTACTAAATATTTAAATATATATATATTTATAAAAAAATAAGGTCATTTCTACTGTGTTTTCAAGGCATAAAATATCCTTGGACAATTGAGTATATAAAGCAAGGCATATTATGAAGATTATTTATAAAGAGTTTTTCCACTAACTTTCCATCCATATACGTAACCACCTAAGACACATTGCAAGCCCCAAAACCTGCACGCAGAATCAGAGGATACCCACACACCTTACCACAACCTTAGCTTTAAGAACTATTGTAAATTTAATAAGGAAAAATTAAATAATGAGGGTTTGTCATCTTGTCATCGCTTGTATTTGTGCCAATTTTTTTAATTAATATTAAAACTGTGGTTTTGTTTGTTTTTGAATATTATGCATTTGAGCTATTTAGTCTATCGTCATTCACGTCAGTGAATGAAGATAGTAGTTGAATAATCAGATATTAGGACGAATCGCTTCATTTGAAACGTATGATTTGTTGATTGATCGATTAATAAATTCACTCACATTTTATAGGTAAGCTGTCGACAAAAATTCAGACGTCAAAGTTTGTTGTAAATTATGAAAATTCATATCATCCAAAATCGATTTATCACGTAATGGAAATTTTCGTATTATCACGTTGAAAGGTTGAAAATGGTTCAATTTTATTTCAAAAGAACAAATCGTCTGATTAATACAATTAGAAAAAAAAACACCACTGAAGTACGAAGTTAATCGATCGCGAGAGCTCCGACATTAACTTATCGATATCCGTAACGCCAGGCCGCGGTGGCACTCGCGCATAAATTACCGGGAATTTTCGTGAAGGCATTTTAAATTCGTCGGCGGGCATTACTCCTCCGCCGTGGCATTTATTGCGGCTCTAATGCGAGGGCCCCCGTGCAGGGCCCCCATAACACCCCCATAACACCCCCGGGCCTGCCCCCGGGCCCCCCGTGCCCCCCGAGCACATTATTGTAAATAAAGCACTTGAAAACAAGCCACGTGGCGAGTCTTGTTTTCAGATGGTTTACAAACGTTTTTTTTTGTTAAAAGTCTCTCATTGACATTGAAAGTGCTTTTCAAATTATGATTTGATTTAAATCTGTTTATAAGTAAACAATGCCGAAGCGAATATTATATATATATATATATATATATATATATATATATATATATATATATATATGATATTCTTATTCTTCAAGTACGTCTCTTCAGAGGAGGTTGGCGACCGTTTCACTGAGATACTCGTGCTGAGTCAGTGTTTATGGTTGTCTAAAGGGAAAATAGTGTAGTGGGTCCCCGGGTTCTTCTACACTGCAGATTTATGTTGCTGCTGCCCAATAGCATTATAATATAATCCTTTCCTTACAAAGCTCGGGCGTTTAGACCTGATACTCCTTCTGCAGCAAGCTACATAAACAATATCAGGAGCCCCCCAACCTCGACAACGTATCAATACAATATTACAATCATTCCAAGTCCACTACTCCATTACCGATCCTTTACACACGCTCAAAGTACAAAATGGCAGCCATGCACTAGCAACAGAATGGGGAAAGCAGGGAGGTATATACAATATGAAGTCTTCTACAAGGGCATTTTTATTCCAATCAACGTTTTTTGTCGTTCGATCAATGAATAATGTTAAACATTTTAATTGCAAATTATTCAACAGCAGATAGTTTTATAAGCAACCATATTTATTAAAAAAATTATAATATAATACTAGTATTCCATATTATTTCCCTACAAATAGATTCCCAAAGCCGATAGTATCTAAAAAATACTTTTACTATGAATATACTTTTTTTCATGGGATTTTTTATATATTAAAAAAAGTAGGCCCTTTAATTTTTTTTATTTTTTTTGTCTGTTTATAAGGTCTTAAAAAAACCCACCTAAGGATGCAAAATGAAAGCATTGATAAGTCTATGATTATTTAATAAATATTATGACCAAATACATTTTTTTCGTAAACCATTTTAATAAAACAAGACAAATGTTATAATCAGCCACTATCATTAAAAGTCGGGTCTAGATGTCTCCCGCTCGTAAAAAAATTAAAGAATAAAATTAGGTTGGTAATAATAAGGTTATTTATTGGACAAAAGAAAAATATATTGCGATCGCGTGGCTGCAGGAGCAAGAATGTGACCGAATTAAAGAGCGGAAATTATACCAAATGACTGCCATTTAAACAGATAGCTCCCGCGATGAGCAGACATTTTGTGACGCGTCATCAAAAAATAATTCGCCGCCATGCTGCTGGGAGGACATTTTGTTATGACGGTCATATTTATGGCATTATTTTTTATAGGACGGAAACTAGAATATATGTTTATTATTACACTACTTCTACGTATGTTATGAAAGTAGTATAATATTCATATTCTTTTTCTTCAAGAGCTTTCGTTTTATTTTAAAACAGTTTCTTTTATAGACACACTTGTGAACCTATTTGCGTTTTGAATTAGGTAAGTATGATTTTTTTTTGCATAAAGTTTAAACGGTTAAATCCATTTGTATCGATACCACCTTAATTTCATAATTCACTAATCTCTACTTTTTGATGTATTTTTTTCAATAAGTACAATTTTTTTTTATCTCTTACATATATCTGCATTATATTCTTACCTGAATAACAAAGAATTCTTCTTATTTTACAATACCTGAGACATACCCGTTCCGTATAAAATAGTTAATACGACTGCGAAACTCAGCAAACATAAATTAATTTAAACATTTTAAAAGTTCTCGTACAATTAATTATAGTCTGTTTATTAAATTTTGCAAGTCTATTTACTCAATGCAAGATATAAAATGCTCTGTTTAATCAACACATTAAATAAAATAAATTAATTAAGAAAGCTTCCCGGTAAAATTTTAATTAAAAATATTACTCTGTAATGGAAGAAGAAACTGACATTGAAAAGCATTTAGAGGCGATTTCAAAGATGCCGTGGATCCAGACACTTAAGTTCTGAAAGAAATTAAGGCAATAAATTCAAGGAACGAAATCCTACTTAACTCCCGCAAACTTAGTGGATGAACTATTTGTCTAGTTGATTTTAGGGTTTGCCTTCATTTCTTATTTATAAAGTTCTTTAAAACCCAACAAAGTTTATTACTAAGAATATGAACCTCTCATTTTGTATACAGTTTAGAAATGGTTTCAAATTTTTTACTTTGAATAATTGTTTCATATTAAATCTTATAGATTTATTTAATGGATTGGAATAATATTTCCTGAAAAACGTGATATAAGGTGAATCATTGTGCGAACAATTTTACGCTTAAAAAATACTTACATGAAAAATTATACAATTTTAACACATACGTAAATTTTTGTATGACAACGTTTTCAGTATAGTAAGAAGTCCAAAAATTAAAACAATGGCATACAAATGACTCAAACGTCAACAATATATGTCAACGTATAAAAGAAGCCTTCAGAATATACACACGAATATCTCCAGTGCAATCTCTCGCCACTCCAGGCAGCCAGCATTAGAGGCGAGAATCCTCGTAAATGAAAACAAATACTGGCAGTTGGAGCGCCGAGCCGTCCTGGACTTCAGACGCCATCCAGACATTTCTTTATGAATTTTTTATAGCTCCCGACTCAAAAACACCTCACAATCTCTCAGATTAGACGCGAAACCGGTTCCGGCCCGATCCGGATCCGGGATGGATGACTGGCGAAAACACCGAGGACGCCCGGAAGGGTGGAAAGCAACGCCCGGCTGCTGAAAGACGTTTAATTTTCAACAGCTAGGTGTTTTTGCCCCAAAATATTTTTATTATTATTTGAACTGAGTTTCCAATATCTAGATTTACACGTATGTATATGATATATGAATTTTCGACTTATAAATTGATCACTTATTAAGGTATAAATCATAGGTTCCCAAAGTGGTCAATATCAACCCCCAGGGGTCGATTCCGCCCTGCAAGGGGTCGATGATAGCGAAAAATTAAATTGAGGGTCCATGAACTGTAAATGGGGGTCTACGAGAGTGAATCCCATTTAAGCAGGTCATCACTAAAATACCACAGTGGATTATCAATCCATACGGTGATATTGAAGAATCGGAAGTCATACTATAAGAAGAACTGATCGAAATAAGCAATAATAATGAACTGAAGGTGCTGTTTAGAAAGGGATATCACCAATTATGACTTCAGAGTGACATACCTGCTATTTATCTTGCATTATGGACTATCGCAAGAAGGTTTCTGATAGTTTACCACCTTCATTCCTCGTTGAAAGGGGATCCAGTGCGGTTGCTATTCTTTTTACAAAAAAAATAGATTAGAAATCACTGGGCTAGGAGATTTAAAGTTATTTGAAGCCAAATATTGAAAATTTCCCATCCCTAAAAGTATTGATTTTTTTTTAGTGAATGTTACATTTATATTTGCACATGTGTGTTTTTATTTATGAAGGTATACAGTAAAACCTCGATATAACGGACTCCTGTTCAACGGATTTCGGATATAACGGACAAAAAATCCGGTCAAATGTAAAAATTCAATATTAGCAAGGCAGGGGGTCTACGAAAAACAGGAAAACTCGACAAGAGGTTGACGGGACAAAAATACTCGTACATGAATTATAAAAAAATTAAACTTCATGATGCTTTTATGCCACAGTGAATTGTTATGGAGTGATAGTATTGACGTGTAATAAAATGTTTGTGTAGGTATTTTAAAAAGAAACGGTCGGGTCTGGAAGAGAATCAATTCCTCATTAAAACCCCGCGCCTCGAAAGCCTTCCTCCAGGGGCGGCGCTGTTTAGCCAGTGTCGACACTCCGCGCCCAGACACTCCTATTTCCTGTGCTATTGCGGGCCGCAGAGACGTGCCCGGGGAGCTAACTACCCCAGGAGCAACTGCCCAAAAACCTTTGATTTGTTTTACGTTCTTTGAAACCTTTTCAGACGTGAGCGGGGAAGCTTTTTGTGCCATTTCTGTATCTCTCTATTGTCTGCTAGTCTCTAGAATTCGATCATTTCTACGAGTCAAGGTAAAATACACTCGCAAAAAGTAGGTTCTCAGGGTTTTCTAGGAAATAAAATACAATAGATTTTATTATAAAACTTCAAATAAGAGAAGCTCAATAAAATTTTATACAGGGCAGTTTTTTTTTTCCAAAGAAAGTTTTTACAGGACTTGTTAATTTAAAATTGATGAAGTTGAGTCAGATTTATTGAGATCACAGGATTTTATTATAAGTTTTTTTTAAGTTTTATAATACAATACATATTTTGGTTTATTTATACTTTCATAATCCGAGAAAACTAAAAAAAACAATCAATATTAAATCGTATATATTTCCTTGTAAACCACATACAGAGCTTTTAAAATTATTGTCATAATTATAAATATTTTTTATCTCTTCTTGCAAAATGAATCAAAATAATGAATTGATCCATTTCTTTTATATTTTAGTACTAAATTTTTTAAAATAATGATTTGTTATGAAATAAATATTGATTTAATTTATTAACTATCTTTCATAAGTCTTTCTAAAACCATAATTAACAATTTACACATACATTACCTCTAATTCAGAATGCGTAACTTAGGATTTATCATGATAAATTTGATGAAATATTTTAGATTTATAGGTGGCAAAGCAGCTACCAAATTTAAAATATCTTGTAAAATTGCGATTTCAACCATAGTTTTTGTTACTTTGAAATATTACATGTCAAATAAAGGTTTTTTAGTTTTTTAATATTGTTTTTGGTATGTGTCACGTATACAATGATATTAAAAATTCATATGAAACTTAGATATGCACAGACAAAAACCAAAAGTAACATATTCAAGCGTTATAACAGCGAGAGAGAAGAAAATAAAAAGTATAAAAAGTCAAAGTAGACTTTTATTAATGTAAAAATAAAAATAACGTAAAATTTACCACCTCCAGCAAAAATATTTTTGGTATAATATTTTTCTATTCGATCATGAACCTTAATTAGGTCTGTAATTTAAAGAAAAATAAATCAATGATGAGTTGATCTTTGACTAGTAGTAAACGTAAATCAGTTTATACCTTATCACACTTTCACTTCGCATAATAAACATATATAAAACAACAAGTTTTACTAGATAAATGGCTATGGCTTTATACCTTTTGAGTGCCTCTTTAGGCTAATATTATATGTTTGTAGGTTAAAAGGAAAAAATATTCTTTCAAAAATGAAATCTCTTATTCATTGTGAAATGCGCATTAACATTGGTTACTTTTTATATAAAAAAAACTTGAAACTAGATCTCTGAATTTCTAGGGCATTCTGTTGTAGAAAAAAAAACATTTTGCGACGTATTTAAAGTTTAAATATGTTGGATAATTCTTCAAAATCTGTAAAAAAAAAAAAACCTTTCTGTTCGATCATGACTATATTTTTTATACCTCGATTTCAATCAAACGGTTTAAGTTTCTCCGAATGTCACGCCCGAAAAAAGACCGTCACGTTTTTTGTACCAGAGAATCAAAAACGGTCTGCGCTGGAGCGAATGTGATTTTTTTTCAGCAGCCCGCTGTCTGGTCGCCATGAAACCCACTGAATAATGAAGTGATTTTTCAGGACCGAAATCTATGCTAGACTCCCGTGCGACAGTAAATACTGTCAATCAATTAATTTGTGGCAGGGTAGTAATCGTGATTGTGTGGTGGTTAACTTTAGAATCCGAGTAACTCGTGTTAGGGTTTTTTTTCATTCTATGAAAGTATGCATACATTGTATTTGCGTAGAAAAAATATATCTTATGCAGGTTTTCTATGATTTCTGTGTTTTTTGTTATAATACGTGATCGGGTTAAGTAAAGTTTGGCGTTGGTTTTTTTTAAATAATACCGTTTAAATTTTTAAGGTGGTTGAAATTAACAGCTTATAAATGGGTTATATTCAAAATTCAGGAGATCTGCAATGCGCCTGCCCTTCCATTACACATCAGTGATGCTTACATGAACTAGCTCTCGGGTACAACCTGCACTGGTGACATGTGGGGAGGAGGCTGGGGACAGGGCGCAGTCAGCGAGGCAGGCCTCTCCGGGGCAGAGACTGACTGCGCCCTGCCGCGCACAGGTGTCAGCTGGTGACAATAATAATTATTCGGTTCTGCCGCTTGTACTTGGAACTGCTGCTGAAACTGTATCTTTTATTTAAATTTGAACCATTTAATATTTAAATGTTTTTATAAAAAAAAAATAATTCCTTCAAAAAAAAAAACTTCCTGCGTTGGAATTTTTAATCAAGCCTTTATTTTTCTTGAAGTGCTAACGTTAAAATTTCATGAAACAAGTTGCCTTAAACAGAATAAAAATGTGCTAAATTATTTTCTTTGAAATGCCTTCATTTTTTAAATAATTTGATCTTAAACTGAACCCAAGAAAATTTGAAACATAACTGTTTGAATCAACAAACAATTCAGAAATAACTTAGTGTTATACCACAATAGAAATATATTCCAAAAAAGAAAGTTTAAGGGGAAAGGTTCGTATTTTTTCTAGCGCAAACATTATTTAAAGCTGCAACATTTCAGTTATTGTAAAAATCTTATATTTTCTACATACGTTTTATACTTCACACAGTTGACGATATCACGAACATTGTCTTTTATACATCACGGCGAAAATAAACAAGCCTCGACCTCTGGATTCTCTTGAGACAGAGCGTTATGCATGCCAAATTTATATCTTAGATTTGAAAACCTCTTCTGTTTTCTGAAGAAAAAAAAATGGTGATAGTAAATAGGTTATAGATCGTGTTAGCAGTGTGATCACATAGCCTCTGACCCGGTTTTTCAGAGCGTATGCTATGAAGGTTCTTGAGCTATCTCTATTGTCTAGCAAGAAGATGCTCACTCTGTCGCATATAATTCGGTCGTAAATCCAAACCTAAGATAATTTGGTCCGACAAAAAACTGAAAATGCTTTATCTAAAAAATTCAAAAGGAAATGACTTATTGATAGGTGATTTATAGTGTTATAGAATAGATTAGAACATAATTAAGAAAGGCATGCAAAATGGATACTTATTTTGTAAGACTCTGCTTATGGACAAAAAATGTTATAGTATCCTGTATTATGGTAAAAATGAAGTGGGCTTGGTTAATTCAATCATCTTCACATTAATCTTAATATTAATAAATGATTTTAACTCAAAGGCTGCGTCGAGTTTCAGATTTACATTAACACTTATTCAGTCATTAAAAAATATATTCCATTGATAAAAAAACCTACATTCGCAACAATTTTTTATTATTAGTGTATCAGCGACTTCATTTGTGTTTGTAATATTTTTTTGAAAACAATTTTTTTGTTTTATTTAAAGGAAAGTTATTATTTATATTAGACCTTCTTCACCCAAATAGATAATTGAAAAAAAATAGTTTTAAATAACGCATTGTATAGTGAATTTATAAACGTGTTTATCAAATATTGTTTTCAAAAATTACGATTTGTACCATATATCCAATAAGAAATGCAGGGGAAGATGATGCTATCGAAAAAAATATTAAAAATATACAATAACTTAATCAAATATTAACTGTTACGAAATTTGATACATTTCAAAGATTTTAAGTGTATTTTTTTTTCAATAGTTTTTATTATAAATGGACGTAGCTTTTGCAACTTAGTATTTACGACAATTTGTATAAATTCCTTACAAGACGCCAGTGGCATATGGCACGATAGGGGTGGACGGTGGACGTGCACCGAAAGCCTCCTCTACCCTTATTTTACTATCAGATCCTGAAGATGATGTACTAAGAATATTTTATGAATGTGAGGGTACTTACGTAAAGAAATATTGATTTGACTTCAGCCATAAAATGTAGATTTGCTATGTTTATGAAATTCTTACTATTTTATGGTCTACGAATTCATAAGTAAGATTCATAGTTTTTTTTTATGTAAATTTAACAAAACAAGTAGGAAATAATATGGATATATTAAACTTTTATATAAATATTAATCTAAATATAAATCTTTACTAAAATTGCACTAATTTCAATCGTTTGTAAAAGTTTTGTATTATAAGATAGAATGCTTATAGAATATAATTTATATTTTTGTTTTGATAAAAGTTAGAAAATTTGTCATGATTGGTTTTTTTAACAATAATACATTTATTACAATAAATAAATTTGTCAATAACAATATTATTTAAATAATTAAAATCTGCGGAGTTTCAAAAAATATTTCATTATCTTCATCTCGCTTTTATTTCTAAATTAGCACATTGCCTTCATGTAAATATATTATTAAAACCACAAATATCTTTATAAAAGTATAACGCCCAGCAAAATTTATATTAAAAAACTAACGAAAAATCTTTAATTAACAGTGCTGTACGAGAAAATTTAATATTACGATTTTATTAAAACTGCACTGAAAACATAAAATGAATAGATAAGAGTTCACAGCAGAAGTAGAAACTAATGCGATACATAATATCTACGAAGCATACAAAATTCTTAATGTATTTTTTTCACTTGGCCAACTTCGTCCCTTACTCTCGTAGAACGGAATCCAAAGTTGCTCTTGCACATTGTTTAAATAGACGATGCCAGATAATGCGACTGGCCGTTTTATTTTTAACTTCCGGCAAAAAAACAATAATGAAGAAAGTTTGTATTAAACAGAATTAAAATTATTCAACGGTGAAAATAAGTCATTTAACTGCGTTTTCATATTCAAAAGAACCTATGGAAATTTTTCACATTCGATGGTTTTGTTGTTCCTTTAGTGTTGAGGTGCTTAGATTTTTCTGTTCTCCGACGTTCAGAGCTGTCTTCAGAGATTAAAGTTTTATTTAATTTCCTTTAGAATTCATTTCCTGTTACTCACCTGTGTTTAAGTGCACAACTTCAATATGCAGCAAGTTGGTAGTTAGGAGCGAGCGTAAAGTTGGCAACTACCTTAGGCCATCGCCTCGTTTAATATTGTCTCAGTGACAAAATGAGCGTTTTTTCCTTATACTATGACAATCACCGAATAACAATAAATGATAACACCGACGAACAAATCATTAAAAGTTTATGGTGATAAGTGTGTAAGCATTGAAATTTACAATGGCGTATCAAACAATTCTCTAAAACTACCCAGAGCTCTTATAATTTTTATTAAAAGTTGTTTTGAACACATCACAAAGCATGTCTATTTGATTTCAACCAATATTAAATAAATATATTATATATGTGTGTCTTTGAATTTAATGTGGAATATCGAGAACGTGCCTTAGTATTCAAATCCGATCTGACTTTGATACTCGCAAGGGCAAAGAAAACTCTTTTGAGAATTCACACATCCTCAGAGACATTGTAGTCTCACAATCTACAGTCTCCACACACCGAGGAGTAACTCAACGTCTTTCAAAACTCCCCAGTCTTCATTCTAACCGTTATAAATTTTGCAGGTAAATCTGACACTTTGACATGCAAATTTGTTAGAGAAGGGAGTGACTTGTCAAAAGTCTGGGCGTGATTAATAGTTCGGGAAAGATCACACGAGGGCAAACGTGATTTTTCGGTTCTCGGCGGCATATTTCATGCGGTTGACAGAGATGCCGAGTCGGAGGCTTCTGCCAGAATAACTAAACACCCCTCGGATGCAACCTATCGATGACCTCGTATATTTATCACAAAAGGGTCGTCACATTGAAAGCCATTTGTGAGTTAAGCGACGATTGCTATGGTTGAATTGAAAAAATATAAATATAATTCTATAAGTATTCAAAACTTTGCTGTTGAAAAACAAAAAAATTACTTTGACAAGATATTAATTTTTTTCAAAATAAACTATATAGCAGTATATTAGAAGTGAAACGTTTTTCAAAATTTGTTGCCCAAATTACATAATTTTTTTTTTCAATAAAAGTAAAAGTGTCAAACAAATGTTTTGTTATCTTATTATTCAGCTGATAAAAAAAAATACATTTGACTTCATACCAAAAAAAAAGAAAAAAGCTTGCGTACTTAAAAAGTTACAAATAAAAAAAAAATTAAATCCTCAACAAGAAACTCGCAGTTGAAAAGTGATTCGTAAATGTTGTAAAAAATTTAATGTGTAATAAAAAGAAAACTGTAAAGTGTGGTTATTTTTCGCTAATATTTACACCACTAAAAAGATTGAAATTTGTTTTCTTTCCGATTTAAAAAAATAAATACGGCAAACAATCAAGAGTGTTAATATCGTATTTTGTGATGTCGTAAATTTCGTTTACGCTACAGAGCAGATTTTTTTATTAAAAAATTAATTATTTTCAAAATTATGGCAAAACTCAATTACAGTAATTAAAATAGATGTTTATTTATTATATGCAAATAATGTTAATACTGTACAATACAATCCCTCGGATATCAAAGTAAAAGCATACCACCTTTATCAGGCGTTCAGAATGTTGGCAAAACTCCTAGTAACTTATCCAGTGCGGTACAGTATCACACCGTGGGTATTTAATTAAGAAATTATAGGTATTTATTCAATAGGGGTTGCATGCAGCGGCGCCCGTGGTACTTAATAGTCGAATAAAAGTTTAGTGCAGCGCTTAGGGGCGCTCGTGGAATGGGGGTGCTAAAAACTAAACGCGAATTGGCGGCGATATAGGAAAACTACATGAAGCTCATTGAAAATCGATTCTTGTTAGTACTTGATTGGAAGGTTATTTTTTATAAATGTTTTTTTTTAAATTTTATATGCAGGTATGAATAAAAAATAATCCAAAATTATTTGTAGTTCTATAATATACTTCCGCGAGGTTCAAAAGTTTTTGCTTGTATACCAACCATGAGGATTTGAGATCGAACTCGAAGGGATTTGATTTTACTATGATGGATTTTTAATGGTTTTTTTTGTTTACAACCAAGAAATTTTATATGATATATACACACGAAAATAAAGCCACTTATATATTTAAGAACTTTTTACAATTAACTAGCCTACTTTTCAATTTTTTACATTTACTGAATAGAGGTTCTTTAAATCTATTTTTCAGGATATATAAAGTACGGTGACTTTTTCTGGTAAATTATGCTGTGATGTCGATATTTGATTTTGAAAGCAATATTTGATATTTTTATATTTAACTTAGACAATATTATTTCTAACCGTAAATAGGTTAAACGAGATGTAAGTTCCTAGTTTTTGATGATTGTTAAATATTCAATCGTTCGCTTTATAACAAAGTATTGTATGTACCATGAAGCCAAAGCACACGACTAGCATACTTTTTTTCTTCAAATAATATTTTATACTTTTATTAAATCGATACAAACAAGATCGGAAATAAATAATATTAGTATTTTTAACGTGGTCTTGTGAATAAAAATAAATTGAGGACTGTTTCAATTTCATATTGTTTCTATAACTAGTTTATTGATTTTACAACTATCATTTTCATATATGAGAGCCTACACAAATATGCTGAGACATTATTTTATGTACAAACTTTATTTTATTCAGATATCATGAATCTACAAACTTCAAGTTGTTTGCTTTCTGAAATAGTATAGATCAAAGTTTATTATTTTAGTATGATCCAAGAAAATAGTCCAGCAGTAAGGTAAAACAGGAACTTCCTGTTTGTTATTAAAGATTCTGTTAACAAACTGGGTGTATGAGAAAACTTGTTCAAAATATACTCGTATTGAATAGATTTTCCTAAATAACATCCTGTTTATAAGTTTTAATTCAATTAGATATCAATATAATTATTGTATTGTATATGTATTATGATAGATTTCACTTAACCTTGTTATTATTAATTTCACCATTGAGATATTTTAATACTTTCTTGGATACGCCTGTTTTAATTTTTTTTTGTTGTGATTTTCCACGTTTTATATTTTAGTGTGACTAGTTTCACCAACCTTTACACTAAGTATTTTAAAACTAGTCACACTAGAATTATTGCATTTTGCCAAAAATAAGTGTAGGCCTTAAAATGTTTTAGAACTTTTATATCCAGCTGTTTTCTTTCGTTTAATAGTTTTCAGTGATTTTAAAATATATGTAGGTTAGTTAATTTTTTGACGATTTTTGTATTTTACATTACTTTATTTTTAACTCTTACCCTTTAAAGAGACAGCTGTAGAATAGAGTATAAAATAAATCTAACCTTGATAAATTAATATAAAAATCAATTATTCTTTTATTTGTTATTTTTTACAGTCCTTGTTTTTGAAGGCTCTGAATAATTCTTATCTATAGCCGATCCCTAATTTGTTAGTTTTAAAAATAAACAACTTTAGCAAATAAAACCTCCGCGGGGAGTTTCCTTTTAATTAAGAAAGTTTAACAAGAAATTCCTCGTAAAACTGAGGTATGAAGTTGTTTGGCGGGCAGAAAAAATACAAAACTTACTTAATTAAAACAGATGAAATGTAAACCTATCGTTTAATAAATTACTAATTTTTCAGCAAACTACACTACATTGCTTCAACAATACTATATTTTCGTCGCAACAGCTAAAACAAAACTTTGCAAGAAATCGAATCCATCGAGTCATTAATAATAGAAAAATTTACTATGGCTGTTGCAAAGTTGCTAACTTACTTTTTCGATCATAGAAGTAATAAAAAGTACGCAATTATAAAATCTATAATTTTATATAATCACATTGTCCATAAAAATTGCGGTTTAAACTTAAAAATATTTTTTCTATATTTCAAGAGGATTTATTCGTTAATGTATATAATTTTTTAATTCATATATTTATCTCTGTATAATCTCAGTCACTTTAACTTTTCACTGCTTGAAATTAAAGCGCACAGATGAATAACATAGTTTAAAAAGAAAGAAAAAAAAGAACACTTAAATGTCTTTACTTAATAATCCGAGCGTAATGAGCTTTCTTTGCAGGTAAACATTAGCTTCCTGAAAAAAGCTTTCCAGGAAGATCATAATGAAAGAGCTTACACCGAAAAGAGGGATGTAGGGGGAAGAAATTTCTTGTGCGCAGTTTATAGTGCTCTTACCTCTTCTCCGGTACATAATACAATTACCAATCCGGGAGTTTCTACCTTTGAGACAGAGATGGATTGGAATTTATAACTTTTTCTTTTTGAACGAACGCTGGAGTTGGAAATATCTGAACCGTAGAAAGGTATCCAACGTTGTACTTCCATTTCAGTGGAATATTATACTGTCGGATATATTTTTTACTGTTGCAAATGACAATTATTTATTAAATCCATTTCATACTTACATAGATATTTTTTTAGTTATCAATTTTTATAAATATCCAATTACACACTTCAGTATATTTTTGATGTATTTGAATTTATTATATTGCTTTCATTTTTATATAAGTCATATGTAAGTGGTGATGGAGATGCGGCTACTTTTGTAATACATATTCATTGATTTTGCGAAACAAATCATAGTTTTTTGCTTGCTGTATGGATATTATTATCTATAATATTACTCTGTGAATAAAAATTAAATACTCGAAAAAAAAATTATGTATATCTTTAAATATCATTATACCCATCTTCGTCCGCACACGAAGAGGATATTTTTACAAGACTTTATAAAAATATTATTTTATTTAATGTCAAAACTAGCACTAAAACGAAATTTGGGAATTTGTTACTTTTTCTTAAAAAAAAGGAACACTGGAGTTGGAATTATCTGCACCCTGGGTAGGTATGTGATGTTGAATTTAAGTGTAATATAACGTTTCCTAGTATTTTTTACTGTTGCAAATGAAATCTGTTTTTGTTGAATCCTATTTTATAATTCACAAATATAAAAGTCGTGTTGTAAATCTGAAGTACTTAATGTTCCTTAATATGAGAGATGGCAATCACACAAGTTGCGAAAACGGAGTTCTGCCCACGCCAGCTCTCCTCCGCACAACTCCAGAATCCAGTTTCGCAAGTTAACTCCGGGCCCCGAACCAAAGGGGTCTCGGACGTACCTCGGAGAAGGGACGTACCGTAGTTAGACGTACCCCGTTACAGGACGCCGGGCTGTTAGGGTAGTTAGGGATATCTTAGCCGGAGTTTGGTACGTGTCTTGGAATTTTTGCACAACTCGTGAGGAGCTTTCTATAAGTGATATGGAAGACGATGAAGCTGTTTGTTTTTATTTATTACTTAAAATATGTACATAAACACACACACACACATACATCCAAAAAAATAAGCAAAATATAAAATTATTAGAAACTACTCTAAAAATATTATCTGACTGAAAAATTAATTAAAATATATTATATAAAGCAATAAAATCTATTCAAAAATACTGTAAAGATATTTTGAAATTTTTTTTTTTTATATTCTATAGAAATTATAAGTATCAATATGGTCTTTCTCAAAGTATTAAGCCAATAACAAGTATTAAATATTTAATGAATCACTAGGCAATATTACGTTTGATATAAGATTTCTGTTTAGTTCTAATATATAATACCTGTTTAAATTTAATTTTAACACTTCATTGTATGTAACAGTTTTTTTAGTATCTTTTGAAACTAAAAAAAAAACCTCACTGGTGCAATTATGCTTATTGTCTGAATGATAAATTACCCACTAGGCAATATTTATTAGGAATATCTTAATATTTGGCCGTGCGCCGAGGTCACTTCCGACATAAATCCTTCCCATCGTGACTACCTATAAATACCGGGATGGGGTAGCATCCCCTAAGGACTCTGATAATCCACCGGACAACTGGAGTCACCTAGAGGCGCCTCGGGGATTACAGGTGCTGGGATGAGGGCAATTACTGAGATAGGGAAATAGAACTCTGCCCCACTTAGGGTAGGGGCACTGTCTGTCAGGAGAACTAATTGGTGAGCATTTGCTGGGCTAAATGTTGTTTAACAATCTGCGGTCTGTTTAATTTGCTAAATAGTAATGTAATTATTAAATATATACAATTAAAATTTATATTTTTCGAGATACATATTTCATCACCGAAGCAAAACTCAATGTACCGGCATACGAAGTATGTAACTTTACAAGTACTTGTTTTGAAACAGAATAAAAAACATTTATTAACACGAGAAGAATTCAACTTTGAATGCATTTATGCAATGCTTTGTGTGCATTTAAATTTAATTATTAAACGGATTTTTTAATTATTGTTTGAAATACTAACATCATTTGACTTTAAAAAAAAATGTTACATCAGTTTCATAAATAAATAAACTCTGTTTTAATATGAAACGCTCCGGACATTTGGCTTAAAAAATTATAAAGTAATGATACAAATAGCTTTATTCCAAAATGGTTTATCCCTTGCACAACGCGTTTCTACAAATTCAAACAGCAGACAAGGCAAATAGTTGATACACATAGCTATGATCAAAGTGACATACATTCCACCTGAAGCCGCATATTGCGGTCAGATGATCCTGGATGCTGGTATTATGTATTGCCCCAATTCGGCCCCATCGCTGTTCTACAGGTCACACACAGTAATCTGTTGGCCAGTATTAGGATGAATGAAAATATTATTTGAGGTACACGCTTCAAATAATATCTATTTCCGTCCGAAATCCAACAAGTTCATACATCTGAAAAAAGTCTAAGTCAGAGAATATATTTTTTGCGTATTGTATTTTTTACTGCCCTAATTCAGGCACACTATTGTTCTACAGGAAAAACAGTAATATTTCGGCCAGTAATTTGATAAATTGAATTACTAGTTTATTATATAAAACAATGTACAGTAACAAAATAAGCTTAATTTACATACTTAAGAAAAATTACTTCAACGTAAAATATATTTTTTTGCGTATTGAATTTTTAACTGCCCCAATTCAGCTTTACCATTGTTCTACAGGTAAAACTCAGTAATATGTTGGCCAGCAATTGGATAAATAAAAATATGAGTGTGTTTTATGTAAAATGTACAGTTTCAAAACAAGACAAATTTACCTACATGAGAAATTTCAGTATATCATAAAATTATTTTTTTACATATTGTTATCCCAATTCAATTTTACTACGTTCAACTTCAAAAATTGCTGACACTATTTGTAATGTTACATTTTTTTATAAATACGTGTTTTTTCTTCTGTATTTAATTTCTTTTGATTTCAAAGTTTTAAAGCTATTTTAATTTTTACGCTAGATTAATTTATATGCAAGTTTTGTAGTATATTTTACAAATCAAACATGGCTATTTCGAATCATAATCTGACTGACAAAAATAAATATTACATAAGGTAATTTAGTAACATTATCATTTACATAATTCATTTAAAATATTTATTGCTGCATATAAAATATCAATAAAAGTTGATTTTAACAATGAAAAATAAATAGACACCAAAAAAATAATATAATTTTGGGTTCAAAATAATTATGCATGCTTTATTTATATTAAATTATTTTTAGGTGATATTTCTAATATTTTATGAGCTAAAATTAATAATACGCGAAGAGGGTTTTTTAGTAATACCCCGCTTTACGCGAGGGATACGTTCCGGAAAAAATCGAGTTATGTGAAATTCGCGTATATCGGGGTTTACGATTAAAAAATACAAATCATTTGAATCAATCACTTTAATTTTAAGAACACTTTATGCAGTATTACATGTAATTTTAACTGAAAAATACATCTATTGTCTTTTGGGTAGCGTTCTTGTAAAATACGTTCATAACACCCAACGCAGTTTTTAACTGTTAAGAGAAGTCAATGACAACATTATGTTCATACACATTCTTAGAATAAGAAATTCGCGTTATAGTGTAACCGCGCATAACGGGGTCGCGTAAAGCGGGGTATTACTGTATTATATTTGTTTAGAAACCAACAAAAAATTAAATCATAATGGTGCTTCAAATGTTTTCTTTGGTGTGGCAATTCTGTGTGTAATTTAATTTAAGCGTTAAAATCGTAACAGCCTACTGCAGGTTGAAATCGAAGGAATAAGAGGCAATGGCAGGAGAAATCTAACGTTGATGCTGAATTTACGCCAGTGTCCGGAAGTCGGAAGTACAGTCGAATTACAAAGACTGTCTCAGGGCAAACATATGTTCAGAGAAATGGTCACCAACCTCCTCTGAGGGGAGTCACTTGGAGAAGAAGAAGATAGGTACAGTAAATAAAAAAAAGCCTATTGCGAGCATCAACGCGCGGTGGGAGGTTTCCCGGGCGTTGAACTGGATTATTTTAAGTCATAGTGAAACCGCGCATAACGGGGTCGCGTAAAACGGGGAATTACTGTACGAGCAAAAATTAAACATTTTCTGTAAAAAAAAATATTATTTGTTTCCAATACTGACCTGCCTTTTTTGTCACCTAGCCTACCTGTGCCGTCGCCGGAAGACCCGCACAATGGCCGGCGCCAGGGCCGCCCTCGGGCGCATTGTGCCCGCCGCGGGGGCCAAATCATTCTCGCCCCCCCGGGCGGCCCATCTGCTTACACCGTGATAACCCGCCCACTCCGGACTCTTTGTTAGACTTAACCGGAAATGCTTGACCTATTTGTGCAAAGGACTCGAATTCCTTTCAAAAGCTCTCTAGTAAATAGACTTATATTATATGTTTAGTAAATATATTTTTTAAATATATAAATATGATTCAAAGAAACTTTAAGAAAAATATCATCGTAACTTGTGTAGGATTTGAACATACATCTCCAAGCTCCAAGAGATGTAGGTTCAAATCCTACATTTTAGGCATATTAGCACACTTTAAGCGGGTAACCAAATTGACTAAACTGATGTGCGTAGCGGGCAAAATTCGCGTAAATCTTTGCGTGTGAAATCTAGTCTATACACACTTTGATTTGCATTTTTTGTTTTTTTCTTCCGAGATTTTTGTTGATAAATTAAATGTTATTGTTACACAGTAGCTTATATTATATTTATATTCTAAGCGGGTAACCAAATTGACTAAACTGATGTGCGAAGCGGACAAAATTCGCGTAAAATTGCACGTGTGAGTCTATACACGCTTTGATTTGCATGTAGTCAAATAAATCGTTTCCTATAAAAAGTTGAACCACTTGATACACACTTTGCGGATTACTTGGCATCACAACAACACCACTTTGTCCTAAAAATTGTTCAATAATTGGAGGATTATCATTCTCTGACCACTCCACTTCTTCGATGTCACTTTGTTCAAAATCACTGGACAGTATTGGTAGAAGCAACGTTGACGAGTCTATACAAACATCACGAGCTGTAAACATAAAGAGTAAAATGACATTCTGCTGCTTTTAGAGTAAACACATTCAAAAAGGTATTAATACGCGCCCCGTATTTAGACAGCAGTCCGCGAAACGGGTACTAGTACTCACCCCGCCTTTAGTGTGTTAGTAAGTAATATAGGCCTGTGAAGGTAATTAAAACGCACTTGATTGACGTTCAATCCACAAAATATTCAACAGATTCGCATTCATCAATGCCGTTGTTTCGATTTTGTAATGAATGAATAATCAAAAAAAAAATAACTGAGTGCTTCATTTCGATCCGCATAGTTTTTGCGTTGGAATAATATGTTTGTAGTTTACAACCCAATTATGAAAATGAAGTAATTCAAAACTGAAACAATGTGACCTTGATTTTTTTGTATACGATAATATAAAATCGAAGCAAAGCTATATTTAAAAATGATTTATTTGTAAAAATCCAGTAATTTCACTGTGAACGCGGAAAATTCGTAAATTATTTAAATACGCTTATTTACTGCAGGGTTTATTTTCTAAGGCTTTCAGAAACACCGAAGGCGATACAAAGCAGAGCCTTGCGGGGCACAATAAATAACGTCAATTTATAAGCTATAATATATATTTATACCGATCCCTAACGCTTCCATTCGTAAATGTCACAGAGCACGAAGGCATCCGTCCGCGGGGCTATCGCGCGGGCCATCTGCACCCCCGGCGGGGCGACCATAAATATTAACACAAATTATCAAAGTAATTAATTCTATAAGTCCCACCAGCCCGCGGTGGTTGCTCTCTGGTAAACCATAGAATCAAATAAAATAAAAATCAAATAAAAATATATATAAATGAGGCAGAATTGATGAAAGTTTGAACGCTTCGATTCTGTTGCTATGCTGGATTGATCATATTACTATTAGTATTGAATGCATAAATGTATAACTGAGTTGTCGTTCATGTTCTATCAAAATATTTATACTAGATGAGTAAATCTAGTAAATATTTAAAACCTGAATATTAAAATATGCTCATATTGCATAATTCAATTTACTGATTAAAATTATAATAGAAAAATACACCTTTTTTCAGATATAAAAAAATTCAATATAAGTTGATTTTTACTTAATAAAAAAGCAAGTTACATTAATTATTTAAGGTTCCCGAGAAGAGTTGAGTCCATCGGGAATCTTAATAAATAACGACTTGTTGCTGTAAACACCAACAAGTTTTTCTATAAATTACCCCCTGCCCCGCTGCCCCGTCCGTTTGATTCATGGCGAGTCCGGGCCTGCCGTGTAGATCACACAGATATATGGCGACACAGGGGCCCCTGACTGCGTGGGGAGGGGGCCAGGGGGCCAGGGAGCCATGGGGGGGGCAAGACATATAATACATATAATAATAATAACCAAAATAACGTCAGATTCAGGTCACGACATAATCGCGGCGGGCAGATTTGCAAATTTTTTAAAATCCATTCAAATGTACTACGTTGTTAAAAGCCTACCAGCAATTGAACTTTCGATGTTGTAATAATTTATAATATATATCAGTTTCAATAATTTTTTATATTTAATAAAGAATATTGAGCATCCAACATGTCTAGAGTAGTTAGAGTAGACTAGGATTTATGACTCAAGCGCGCTTACGGGACGCCGATTGGCAGGCCTCACCAACCGCTCGTAAAAATGTTCCGACATAAACGAGAAGTAAATATGACTGCAAGCAAGTTATTATTATAGTTAATTTTTTACTATATTTTTAATTTTAAAAAAAACGTCAATTGTAAAAAAATTAACAATACCAATATAAAATGCCAACATTTTCTACATATTTTATATTTTTAATTCGAGAAAACCAATTTCTTCTCATTATTATGTATACATTGGTGATGAATACAGCTTCTGCTTTCTAATTATATAATTATGTAAATTATGGATAATATTTCTGGGCCGAACAATAATGTCACAAATATAGAATATGTGTGATATTGTAACAGAGATGAGGGGTTGGTTCGGTGAGATTGGGTGATCAGGATAAATACAGAAAGTTAAAGAGATGATGGTGCAATATCAGGAGGACGAGGTGATAAATCAGGTTGTCTGCTCCCATCTCATCCGTCATCAGGTGCGATAATCACCGGGAGGGTCGTTAGATGAGGGGAGGAATTCGAAGGGTGAAAGCCAATTATCGGACATGGCTATCTTTTCGCGCAAATTGGGTTTCAGCATCTGAATACAGATTGTGTGAGCTGTTAATATGTCGTGATGTACGCGTGCACCCAAGGTGTCTAAAAACAGGTCGATAATTACTATTAATTGCGAATTTATAAAACAATCTAAATATTCTGCAGGTTTACGTTTATATCTGAAAAGCGAAGACAAATAATAAAGAAATCAACAGCTTCGTAAAACAATTTTTATTTAACGTGTTCAAAACGATCGAGCCAAAGCTGTTGATATTGTTTATCTCCTCAGGAGCGCATCCGAGATAAAAAGCCCCGCAGCTGAAGGCGTTAACTGACCGCGCTCCTGCTGGACAAAGGCCTCGCGGAGGCACTAAACATTGAACTGTCAGGGGATAATCTGCGCCGGCATCTCGCATTGTCTTGGCGGCTGCTTCTGCTTAAGGACTTTTGCATGGCGCGGGGAATAATCCCCGGGAGTGGCTCTTCACTGCGAGGCCGGTTTGTTCTGCAGTGGCTTTCTAAGAAGACGTAATAATTTTCTAGAATCACACAGGCTGATCCTTTCATGAATTCTCTAAAGAAAACTAATAATATGCAAACGCAATATATAAAACTAACCTAGGAGCTTGCGAGCATTCTATTCTTTGAGAAATTCTTCAAGCGAAACGCTTACAAGAAACAATAGTAATCTGAAGATTATGAATCAAATCAGACTGCCAGGAAATCATTACAGTTGTATATTCAAAATTTCAAAATTTTATTTTAAGATAAACAGTTTTTAAATACACTAACTCAATATTTTATTTAAGGAACTACTTAACCTTTTCCTTTGTTGATCTATAATTGATGGATTTTTTATTTGTTACTGGTTTATTCTGTTACTTTAAATAAATACACTTTTGATGTGCTTATAGCGTTTGAAAACGAAAGTAAAACAAAATTAAGAGAATAAAGCACTGGGGTGGTTTTGAAATAAAACCATAACCGCTTTGGCAAGAATCTCATACCCCTAATGCCTTCTAGGGAAATAATATTTCAATGTAAGCAAAGCCTCTCATGCATAGTAAATGCTCGGAATAAAGAAATATTCCGACTTTAAAATAGAACTACAGAAGCCAACGGTAAAACTAGCAGCGTGCCAGCGACGTAAATAACATTTACACCAAAATGCAACTTTTGTGGGAACATACCCCCACGTCGGGGGCGTTTTTGGTATTCAGATTAAGGCACAGCGGGACTGAATATATTCTCATACAGAATTGACTTGCCAGAGTACAAAGAGACCTCGCGACTCTCCGAGTGCGTTGTGTCTTGCGCAATACCTATTATATAATATACAATAACATAGGCAACCTTGAAACAAAACCCATTTTCAGGTATATACACCTTGTATAAATATACCTTCAATATTTAAAAAAATTAAAAAAACGATACTTGTAATATTGTCAATTAATTTTTGTGTAAAATACTAAAAATCCACACAAATGCTCTACCAATAATGGACTCAGCAGAGTCTCAGTGAAATGGTCGCCAACCTCCTCTGAGGAGAGGCACTTGAAGAAGACAGATATTCACAATTTACCAATGAAATAAATGTGCAATACTCAATTTGGAATAAATAAAATTATTGCCCAACGTGGATTTTTCAGGAAAACCAACTTCGGATTTTTGAAAAAATTATACCAATGTGTAATTTGTATGCATTAATTATAATAAAATTAATTTACCTTTTATTTATTTTTAAAAGATGATTTCTAATGTGTTTTACTTTATTTTAATTACTTTATTACATTACTTTGATGTAAATAATACATGTCTCATTAACGGATACTTGTAAATCTTGAGCCATGCTCAATAACTTACCTATATTTCCGTCAAAATGATTAAATTTTAAAATACTCCCGACTGAAACTATAAATATAATCCAATACGAAAAAGGTACAGAAACAAAAAAATCCGTTTTATTCATGTCTATTTGTATTATGGTTTAAACTTATCAATAGTATTTTTCATATTGTAATATATTTTTATAGTTTTTTTTATTTTACAAAGAATTGATTGTGTTTTATTGGGATTGGTAGTTCTTGGAGTTCGTCAATACTTGTATAGTATTGGTACTGCTTTGAAGATAAAAAATACTCCATATTCCTAATAAATTACTGAGGCGTGTTTTTCTACTAATAAATCAAAAGACTTTGCGTTTCTTAAAATGCGATAGTTATTAATTGAGCCTTATATTTAACAAACTTATAACATAGCATTTTTTTGTTGAATAATAAATTCATGGTATTATAAGTATAAGTATTGAGTTTTTTTACTGTGTACAATGAATGTAGTAAAAATGTTATTTTTGTTTACAAAAATAAAAGACAGTTTTTAATAATTGATAAATTTATTTTCTTATTAACCTCTCATAATACATATCTTTCATTGCAATATTACAAAAGAAAACTCCTAACATCATTGTCCTATGAAAAACAAATTGGCAAGAAATACCTTAATTATTTTCCAAATATGATATTTATTAACATACAATCGTATATTTCATATATAGATCTACTTATTTTTTATTTTTAAAGTTTAATAAATTATTAATATTATTATCGAATGATATAAATTATTTATTGTTAGATAAAAAAATGATTACAATGTAAAAACTATGTAACAAATATCTATTTATGTACAAAAATCTCGCAGATTTGTTGGGTCTTCATCATTACCGAAACTAACAGAATCCGGCCGTAAGTCATTACTCTACGAGACACGACAAGTTTGCTCGCCGCGGGGAGCTAATGCAAGGAAGGCGAACATTAAGTTTACTTAAGAGTGTAGAAAAGACGTACAATGGATGGCAGTTGAAATTACAGAAAATATACTTTCAAAAAAGTCAATACGGAGAACACCTTTGATAATTTCTTTGCAACATCTAACAATAATACAATAGAACCGTTCTGTTTTGGTAGAATCACATTAATTTAATCTAATGTACATTTTTTGTTTTTATACATATATCGTTTATAACATTAAATATTTTATTCATCGTAGAAAATCGGTAAAAAGATATGTGGATATAAAAAGAAAAAAAATTGAGATCTTAGTTACGTTTAGATAGAAAAAGAAATTGGATGCGTTCAAGAATTGAAATCCTTTTATTTATAGTATCATATAAAATATTGACATGTAGACGTGAAAAACTTTCAAGTACAAAAAAATTTCTCTATGCTCATTCGACAATTATCCACACGCACTTTACATTCAATTTGTATCTACCTACGGTTTATTTACAAAAAATAATTTACTTTAGACTTTTTTTTATTATTTTGGTATTACATCCATATCTTTCCTATCTTACTTATTGCTTTGATTTTAGATCCGTAAAAAAGATTTAACATTAGATCCGAGATTTTTACATGTTGATCGGGTATATGTACATCATAAATACAACCTTAAAACAATCGAGAAAAACTTAGATTAACAGTAAAAAAATATGAAATACACAGTTGAATGTTGACGCACTTAGAATATGGACAGTGACTCCACCCCGTCTCGGGGGGAGGGACGACGAAGATGCTCTGAAGGGATGACGAGTGCAAACAGTCTTGAGTTTATTCGAAGCGCAGGGATGCACGCTGACCGATAAGATAAAAGCTCTCGCGTCATAATAATAATTTTCCTTTGGTTGAAATTTGCGCAATCGCACCGGCGCGTAATGCAGAAACGAAAAAGCATCCGGCCACACCGGAGACCGACATCTAAGTGAGAATACACGGAATGCGTACGTTTTACACGAACAAAAATAGGTATCTGATTCCGATCGTCATTCATAGCCGACAGCAGAACGGGCTCACTGCTCGGGCTCACTGGGCGCTAACGGACCGAGTAGCTTCTTCTTGTGCAAAGATTTGACCACTTCCGTCTGGAGCGAGTTTCATAGCGGCTGCGGCTTGGAGGACTCGCGGGGCGCCGAGCTCAGGCTGCTGCTGCTCACGCCCGAGTCGCTGCTCTTCTCCGAGAGGCAGCCGCCCCCCGAGCCGCTCGCCTCCTGGCCACCACCACCACCGCCGCCACCCACCACGTACTTCACCACATTCAGCTTGTGGTCCGACTCACAACTGTCCTCAGCCACCTGCGAGATACTCGCCTGCTGCGGGCCTGCGCCGCCCGGGCTCCTGCCCGATGCGCTCTTCAGCAGAGATGGCACGGTGTTCTTACGCATGGCGGTGCGGTTCATGATGCCGGAACGCGACCTGGAAGGTTCCACCGACACCGTCTGGCCTCTGGCGATCACGTACGAGTCCATCGTCCTGACGCACTTCTCGTTAGCACCGGACACTACACTGTTCGCGACGGGGATGTTGGGGTGGTACTGCTCTATTCTGTCGTCCTTGATGGTGTTGAGCTTGTGGGCCTGCTGCGCGCACTCGACCCTCTTGAGGATCTCATTGCTGCACTGCTGCACGACCGAGTCCAGGTTATTGGGGCTGCTGGAAGTGTTGTCGCTGCTGTTCTGTTCGTGGTCGGAAGTGTCGGAGCGGTGGATGAGGGGCGAAGTCTTGATGTGAAGAGGGGCGTCGTAGCAGCCGGAGTCCCGCGGGAACTGCCGCCGCCCGAACGGGGACTCGGCCTGCTGCGTCACCCCTCGCTTGGGGTCGTCCCCCTCCGAGCTGGACCCCTGGATGTCCCCCTCGCTACCTGCGCCCGGACAGAAATCTCATCAGTACACGTAACGATGTTTGTAATTCGATGACAGCATGCGAACGAAAAAAGAGGGTAAAGTAGCAAACTACGAAAACCAAAAATATCTACGAGTAATAAAAGACAACACTTTTGTAAATGTTTATTTATTACTAGTATACCGGACGTTATTCAATACAACAAATAAATAAAAATAGAGAAAATATTTATCCGAATATTACTTACAATCCAGATCGTGCAAGAGTTGCACCGCTGTAAGAATCTTGGCTCTGTGATCGGCGACCATGATTCCCAAGTAATCTAGATCTGACGGTTCGATTTCTTTAAATAGCTCCAAGTCCTCGTATCCGTTCATGACGAACACAGACGCGTACTCCTGGAGATTGATCCTGTGCAGCAACTCTTCGACGGTAAGCGGCCTGGACTTGTGGAAGCCGTACATGGCTGCATTTTTATGTAACCACTTGGCACTCGCGCTGTTCCGTATGAGCCTGTCTGACAGGACTTCCACGTTGATGAACTTGAAGTGCCCCACTCTGTTGTGAGCTATTCCTCGCCATAAACCGGAAGCGTTCATGTTTATCACATCAATTATATCACCTTTCTGAAATTACCAAGCACAAAACACCCTTTATATTTTCAGTCTTATTACATAAGCTAGTTTGTTGAGGCATTTTTTAAATATCAAGGGTAACTCAAATCCGAGAATTTATAATTAATTATAAGAGTGTTTTTTGTCCCTTTTGTATCAAGTAGCGTACAAAATTAGTATTTTTAAAGTTTACCTTATATTTTAAAGCGTCTTTGTCGTACGAACTAGGGATGTAGTCAACGATTGCTCTGGCTCTGCAAAGGATCTGCGGTCCATGCCCGGTCGGGCTAAGTTCTCTATTGTCTTCCGCTGAAATAGAGGAGTGGTTGCTGCCAGCCCGCACTAGGGCTTGGGTGCCTGAAACAAAATTACCTAAACATTAACTGTATAATAAACAATTCAACCCTGTAAAAGAATTTGTGATAATAAAAAAATATATTAAATAAGTTAAATTTGTAACTCACTGCTTCCGGACCCGCTCGGGAGGCTTTCAAAAGAGCTGTTCGAGCACGGGAAGGCTTGATCGTTATTCGGTCTCCTCCCCGATTGATCGACGGGTTGTTCTTGGCGGAGTCTGGAGATTTTTCTTTGTACATCTTGTCTCAATCCCCTCACCCGCCCCACCAAGCCCGAGACACCCTCGCAATCGTCCGCCGACTAAAATCAAAATGACTAATAAGCTCCGGGCCTAGCGTTGACTGCTAAATTTATTGAAAATAAAATAAAATTTCCCAAAAATACACACACCGGGAATAAATGCTCGCTAAATTTTTTTTTGAATATGGGTTATGTTTTATAATAACTTAACTTGTATCAAACAGTAAAAAATGTAAAAGAATATTATTTTTTTGTATTTTTATTTAGTCAAGGGATTTTCAGCGAGAGTCATTTACGTGTGTGGTGCTATGCGCGAGCTGCTTCGATGCGGTACTCACATTATGCACGGTGGCCACGTGCTGCGAGTCCGTCTCGCTCTCCTCTTGGTCCTCGTAGTCGGAGCTGTGGGGCGACAGCCCGTCTTCAGGTCGCCTGGCTCTGAAGGCTCCCATTTGCCTATAGCCCGTCTGGCCGACCCTGTGTCCAGAATCCGCGTGTTCCGAGCGGCCGGTTTCCACTGAAAGCCCAGACAAACGAGAGCTTACTGACTGAATATCGGAGCCGGCATAGTCCCCGCTCTCTCTGTCGCGCGCCGAGCGCAGCGGGATGATGGTGGGCGGGTAGGGCCCCTGGGGCAGGATCAGCCCCCTCTGCGTGCCCCGCCCGCCCCGCCCGCCGTCCCGAGGCAGCGATATGTCCCCGGCGCTCCTCAGCGATATCACGCCCTCGCCTCTCGGCTCGTTTCTCAGGTTCAGAGTGAAACAGACGCGGCCGTTCTGAATGGTGGCCGTGGGCCCGGGGCCGCCGCCCATCAGAAAGTCTTCGGGATCGCTCTCGTAGGGCGGCTCGTCATACCAGTGGCCCGAGGCCAGCCCCATCATCCTAGCGTCCTCGTCATACATGTAGGTGTCATCTGCAAAACACACGTTTATTACCATCGGGCGCGGCGCTTCTGCGGACAGCGGCATGCCCAGTGTTAATGGTGATGGTGATGAATGAATGCAATGCAAGCTGCGAGCGGGGCCGCGGGGGCGACTACGAGCGGCCGACTGCCTCCGAACTGACGCGCGGCGCCCCACGCGGGTCCCCGGGAGCCGCGCGACCCTCGCCTCCCCCGCCTGGGCGTGCGAAACAATGCAGACGAGTACTGTGCATCTTATTATGCCGTGTTCTCAAACAAAAATAAGCTGATTACACCGAGACCGCTTAAAAGTTTGCAAGTCGATCGAGAAAACGGGCAACTCTGTCATCTGGCAGCGCTCAGTCTTGTGTTTACAAACAACAAAAGCGGTTCAAATATTATGTATAAATATACAAATGCGGAACAACCTGAAGCAGTATTGAATCAATCAAATCAATAAGAACAACCGACCCGGTCTGCCGCGCGAGAGAGTCCCCCTGGCGCGGCGAAACTGCCGGATGAAAAATGATATTAAAACATCCGGGAACGCTGGTGTCGGAACATCGAACGTAAAAAATGTTCTAGTAATTTCCAAATATGATGGGCTGCGGCGTCGCCTCGCTAAGAGGATTACGGCCGACGGGCAAGTTGGAGCTCAGCGGCTCAGCGGCTCGGAGGCTCGGAGGCTCGGAGGCTCGCCTCGGAGTTCGGAATTTCATTTCCCGGCCGCGTCACGCCCCGAGTGCTTTAATTCAGAGTGACGTCATATTTTTATTTCAGGCGTTTGTCTTTTGTTTAGGGGCTTTAATCTCTTTGCGCCGCAAGATCGATAGTGATTAACTCGCCTACAGCTCGCTTTTATTAAAAACAGAGCGTTTGAAAAAATATCAAAGTATTTTATAAAAATTACTTTCGTAATTTTCTGTGTGAGAAATACAAGCGTGATTAAAAAAATTACAAGCTTAGCTTATTAATCTTTAATTATTAAGAATTATATATATATATATATATATATATATATGTCTATTTTGTGAATTGAACGTCAATCAAGTGCGTTTTAATTACCTTTACAGGCTTATATTACTTACTAATATGATTAGGCACATTTTTTCACAATTTTTGATCACAAACTCTCAGAAAATTAGTCAAAAAAACTAGTCCCGATGATAGTGAAAAAAATGTGCCTAATGAATGTGTATTAGTATTAAGAATGCCGCTATTTTTCAGGTTTCATTCTAGGTTTCTGTCGTTTAATTAGTTTAATTAATATTAAAAAAACATAAATATTGAAAAATAGCAGTGTTATATTTTCGTATGGTGAAAATAAAACTTAGGACAATTCACATTAAAATTTCGGTAAAACTTGATGCAATTGAACTTTGGTAATTTTTTAAGGTGGTTCAAGCAATGATGGGACATATTATATTTAGATTTTTTTTAAATATATACATATCTGATTGCATCAATCATAGTTGGAGTTTACAATAAACGATTTTACAATAAAGATTTTTACATAAAATACGACAGTAATATTTAAAAAAATATTTTTCAATAAACGATAAATATATTTTAAAAAATAATAATTCAGAAACCAGCACAGGTTTTGAAATTATGACATTTAAATTGTATTTTTTTGTAAACGTTCTGCGTTTGGTTGATTTTTTTTTTGATTTACGTACGAAACGAATAAAGTTCAAAGAACTCCACAATAAACCTGGGCACCTTTCGAAAAAAATAATAAAAATGTTTTACGCGTCAAAACGAAACGCTCATGCATAAAACCGACTATTGAAAAAAAACACACAATTTTTATGATCAATATCAAATAATAATAGCACAGTAAAAAGGGTTTAAATATTTTATAGGATGATACAAAACAAGATAAAAGTCAATTCGTATTTTTATTACTTAATGTCTTTTTGAAACAATATTGAAATTTCAATCATATTGTATTATATGTATATATACATTATGATTGAATAAAATTTATTTTTTGAATACAGTTTTTTTTTTATTTAAGTGTATAAAATATACATATATGTTGTATGTATGATTATACATATAATCACACCAGTGCTGGGAGCTGGGTATCTGCGTCTGGCTTTTGATTTCCCGTAGTAGTATTGTGATGAAAAATAATCATGCATTGCAAGTTAGTAGCCTTGAAAGCAATGAGCTGATGATGGCATGGGGTGATGGTGTGTAGGAGTGCAAGTAAAAGATAATGTCTCACCTCCCATTGGCCCTCTTCCTCCCTCTCGGCCCAGGTGTAGCAGGCCGTGTCTGATATCCCTTAAAATCTGAAAGAAAAAAATAAATTAGCACCACTTTAAAAGAAATAAAGATCTCTGAAAATTAGTCGAAAATGGGGGGAAAGGAAAGGACTTTGTTTATAAAAAAATCAAGCATTGACAATAATGATAAAAAATATGCGTATAATATCACCAATCAATACTCGTTATATTACTAAAGTAAATTATTTTTAAAAATAAGTTGGAAAAAAAATATATATGTGATGCGATTTCAAACCTACATAACATTTTTTTCTGAATACGAAAACGTTAAAACAGCACATAAGTTTAAACCTACAAATAAAAAAATAAGGTCTAAGCTATGAAAATTAAAAAAAAACTATTAAATTTGATCCGCGATTATCCTGGAAAAACACGACGTCCGCGATAAACTTTATACCTGCTATAACAAAAAGATTTAATAAAAAATTAAAAACTCTCCCTTTTATTGACACGGCCGTAAAATGGCGAACATTTGCATAATTCGAAGCTCAGCCGCCAAGTTCGGACTCGGCCTCGGGATCGCGTGCAGCTCGGCAGACGCGAGGTGGCTGGAGGGTATCCGGGTTTAAAATAGAAACTCGATAAGTAATAAATAAGCCGGGGCGCAATACATACAATATTCAACTGTAAAATATGTGACCGAAAGATACAGCCCGCCCGAAAGAGCGGCGAGAGGGCGGGACCAAGACGGAACACGACAAGAAATATGGCCGAATGGAAATTGAAAAAAGGAATGGCCCCGCTGAAGGGGATGCGAGCGTTTTATATAAAACAGAACCTTAATTTCACCCCCGAGCAATAGGCGCGTTCTATGAATTATGACAGCAAATTTTCAATAAAAAATATTCATAACACAATTTACATAATTAAAATTTTTTAAATATTATTTCAAAGCATCAAAATGTTATAAATAAAGCTGAATTAAAATATATTAATAATTTTAATAAGTGTGACATATATTCAAACTCATATATTCCGATGCACGCAAAATATGTAAAGTATACAAATCTTTCTAAAACCACACAATTCTTGTGGGATGCTCCACTTCAATAATAATCATAAGAACACGAAGCTGTATATTTAATATATATATATCATTAATAAAAGTTTTAAAAAAGTATACGAATTTTTTCAGGAAGAATCCACCAAAATTTCGTGAAAATGCTAGTCTAGTCTTTTTTGTTGTACAAACAGGCCCTTGTAAAAAGGAGACAGTCATCAATGACACCGTCGCCGGGAGGAAACTTTTTACACTCTTACGTTTTAAAGTTTTTTGCATTGCGTTTCCTCCCTTTGATCCAAAATTACCAAAGTACAGAGAGGGGCGCACACAAGTCGGGAATAATAAACAAAACGAAGCCACGAGCTCGGCGAGCGAACGACAATAACTCCAGTGCTGATAACAAGGTAGCGGGAAGGGAATTTAAAGAAAAGAGGACTTTGGAAGTTGGACGCGGGGAGTTCTTGTTCCAACAGCAAGAAGTTTACAATAACATTTTTTGTAAAGGTTTATTTTATAATCAACGTTAGTATCATCAATTTTTTTTTCACAAAGACACAATACCAATTTTTGGTTTAATTATACAATATTGAGCTATCACTTCAACAGGTAATTTATTTTTAAAACATACACTTTGAAAGTAAGACGCAAGGTGTTCATATTCAAATAACAAGAAGTTTACAGAATATTTCTTTACTGGTCTATTAGTACAAAACCGATAAGTGATTCAAACGTGATATGAGAGTATTAAAAAAAGAGTAGATTTAAATATCGTTGAATTTCATGAAAAGTTTGCCCGCGTTGCGCGCCCCGCCGCATTATTGACTTTGTCCCATCCCTGAGAGAAAAGTTTCATGCAAACGCGCACGAAAAAAAAGTTCCCACAAAATTACTGAAACAACTAGGAGTTGACATGCAGGAACAGATAATTTTTTCAATTCCAAACTAAGTTCAGTCGATAAAAGAACATTTTGAGCCATCGTGGCTCTAACTGGGTCTATGGAAACTCGGAGAGTTCTCTTTAGAAACAAACCTTCAACATTGAATTTTGACTTAAAGATTTTCTATTTGAAATAAAGCTAGTAGATAATTAATTGAAACGCGTTGTCTATTTTTTTAAAATTAAATTTGCGATAAAATTTTATCTCATTGCAAAAATATGTGCATATTTTAATTGAACGATAATTTTACCTTCTTTTCCACGACAGTTAAATTTTTCAAGAAATAAATTTCAGGTTATGCAAAAGCGTAGCCTATGGGCAAAAGGAAGCCGCAGTGCAATGCTTACGCACGGGGCGGCACAGTAGCGGGGGTGGAGGCATAATAGATGAGAGAACCCAAGGGCGTCCGTGGAACAAAAAATCCCATTAGAGTCGTTACAGTTGCGCGCCATATAAAAACCTCATAGAAAACGAAGAAGATAGCACTTAAATGCAGGCAGTACCGTCATACACTGCAAGCCATATCTGGCGCTCCGTCTCTCTCTGACGGGAAGCGCACTGTCCTTGTCACACAGAACCTCTAACTTTTCTACTTGTGGATGTTGTAAAATGAAGATGAAAAATTGTTTTATTGCTTCTCTGTGTTGTTGAAAGTTTTGAAACATATTGTTGTTTTTTAAAAATATATATATATTGCATTTATGCATACCTCTTCGTGTTCTCTATGAAATTTTTCTTTTTTCTTCATTGCTTCTTGGACTTTTAACTGAAACAAAACACATTCCCAATTAGGTCGAAAACTAAAAAAAATTTATTGTGATGTATTTACAAAGAATTATATTACAATTGTATGTAAATAATCTATACATTCAAAGAGAGTGAAAAAAAAAAAAAACGAACGTGCTAAGTAAAAAGTTTGTCGAACCATGCATATCATGCCCCAATTAATCCAAACCAAAATAAACTTAAATCATCCCATGCCAGACAGAAAACAAAATATTAAAAAAAAAAAAAAAAAACCAATGAAAGCATAAAAGAAAAATTCAATTACCGCGAAAAAGTCGTCTCAAAATATCAAACGTATTTTTCCGAGTCATAAATATTTAGCTTCGAAAATTGCGTGGTTGTCGTAAAAAAGCTGAGCGGAAATCGGGTGATTATACCATAAATCCGTCCTACGTGGCGCCGTATCCAAAACGGGCCACTTCCGGCGGAATACCCCCGCGGCTGGGCTCGGGCCAGGGGCTGTCTCTGTCCGTCCCGCCCCGGCCGAGGGGGCTGGGACTACTGACGAGCCGCCCCTGAAGCGGGCTTCTGCCCCGACTTCGGATGCTGGAGACGGGTGGACCGGATAATGGCCGGCCTGGACGCCGCAGTCACAAGTCGTAAAGCGATTCTACGTCGGTGGATACGTCTTACGTCCTGTGCACCTAGCGAGGATGTTGTTTGTGATGCGTTGACTTGAATCAGTTACTGCTACAGTGGAACGCTTTATTGCTGTTGAGGTACAGTGACCCTGATTTATATGGCTTTGGTTTTCATTTGCTTCATTCGGTACCCAAGCCAATTTATGTACCTAACTTTATTCTAGATTTATCTCACAAACGCTATCTCACTTTTTACATACACGTCGGTTTCCAATCGAATTATTTTTTTATTTAAATATTCATCATTGAAATTCAACTTGCAGTCAACAACCTCCTGTGACCACTGTAAGAAGCTTTCTAGCTGTGAGTTGTCATTGTCCATAGCGACTGTCACACACATTTTAATAAATACAAAACAGCACACCACCTAGCTAAAGTAAACTGATTATATGCTATATATTGGTTTAAACCTAAAGTTTTGGGTGTTATTGTCATGTTTTACCCTTGATTTGAAAAATACTGATTTTCGTTTAGTTTTTAATTAAAATAATGACAACATAGCCAATACAAAGATTATATAATTAATGAAAAAAAAATGCTATTGCTAGTAAAAAATAACCATAAGAGTTAGTAAATTCAGTTTCCGAGAATAGTTTGATTTCTTTTCAAATATGTATTGAATGGATTTTGTGTCCAATTACTTATTTTTATCCGAGGGTATATAAGCTTAAGCAACTTTTTTTTTTTTTTTAAGTAATTTCATACCATTGACAATGTTTGTAGACTAAAAACTGTAATATAATTTACTTATTTATAAATTAGAAAAAAGCTTGAAATGATTCTGAAAAAAGGAGGACTCTAGAAAAATGTTGATAAATATATTTTTGTTTGTTTGAAAGATCTTAATATTAAAATTACTTTGATTAATTGAAAAACATAAAGCATAAATAAGAAATAAAATAAAAGTAACAAAGATAACTATTAAAAAATACTAGTAAATCATATTTTTTCTTTAAAACCAGTTGATTCATCAACATCCTAACTATTTTTAAAATTATTGAAAGTTTTCAAGACTACCTATTATATACATTTAATATAAACGTTCTTTTTAATATTAATAATTCGTATTTTTTTACAAAATTCATGCAGATATTATGAAGGAAGACCAATAACCAATTTTTTGCAAAACATGCCCGATATCCAATTACATTGAAGACAAAAGACTTTGTAGTAGATGAAATAATATTTTACTGCAGTAAGTAGAGCTCCACTAAAATAGTCGTGCTTTTAAACATAAACCCCATAAGAAAATAATACAAAAACTGCGTCATAGTAAAGTGCGTTCGAGCAAAATAAACAATATTACATATCCTTAAATCATGCTTGGCATCAAGAGCATTCATCCTTCTCTAGTGGCTGAAAATTCACTAACCTTAACTATCAACTAGATTCACCCTTGAACACATTTAAAACAAATCTTTGTTATTCTTTAAATCAAGTCTAAAAAGTAACGCCCACTTTAATGTAAATTTAATTTACTATACGGTGATATATTTTATTTAAAAACTGAATAGTTTAATTTTACGAATCATTGTATTCCAATAATTTGTTGTATATTTTAACCGCAATGTATAGTAATCATTGAAAATGTTATAAGAACTCAAAAAAATTTTTTTTCAAATTTAATACTGGTATATTTTTCAAATTTTTTACTGGTATGAAAACTTGTATATTTTTTAACGTGAATCATCAGTTAAGATATTAAGCAATAGTAAGATAGCGAACGTCAGCCATTGCGAACGATGACGACCTCCGGATGCTCATGCTGCGGCAAGAAGCCATCCAACTCCTCACCCTATGGATGGTCTCCTCGAAGGTGTTGGGAGCTCCGCCGTTCATCTGCAGGAAGCGCAGACGGTCATAGTCCCTCGGGTCCACCATGGAGCGGAGGCTGGTGTCCCGCGATGGGCAGAATCCGGCCAGGCCGCTCTGCAGCACGCTGTCGGGCGTGTCCACCTACCGGCCCGAGGGATCGACATGAGCAACTACACTTGGAGCACCTATTCAGGGGATATCAACATTGCACGACCGCACAAAACCATTTACAACTCAATGAAACCTAACCCGCGCGGAAGATGTACACGGCTTACATTACCTATCCTCACTAAAGCGGAAGATTTACACGGCTAACCTAACCCCGCTTAGTCCGAACAAGAACCCCAAGAAGCCTAGTATATTCTAATCTATATGCGAGATGTACATGAATAACAAAAGCCTCCCAGTGGACGCTGGAGCTTTCCAAGGAGGCGGTGGCGAGTCCAAGGGAAAATTAATGAACTTTTTGCGTTAAATTTTTTTTGATTTGTACAGTAGATTTTTCACAAAAAAAAAAACAGAAAATGATCAAAAAAACTCGAACAACATTTTTTTTTACCTGGGCAGCAATAAATAATATACAGAAAAAATTATAACTGTTATTTTGCGCAAAGGGGGGCGTTAGAATTTTTTTTATTGTCAAGGGGGCGGTGGTCAATAAAAAGTTGGGAAAACAGCCGATGTACACAGCTTATGAAACTTAAACAACAAAAAAAATATTAAACATACATTTGCGTACATCGCATACGTACAAAATATCTGTTGATGCATAATTCAAATTGTCATCTCTCTAACATTAAAATACCTAAATTGGGATGAACAGATATTCAGAACTAACGACCGAATCGTTCATTATTCTGTTACATCAAAATCACACAGCTGATTGGCACGGGTATTATAAAACCACGCATTAGTTCCGCGCCTCACTTCCGGTAAAATCAATTGCAATATGTTATTTCGGTGTGCAGGCACTGCCTTATTTATGGGGCGGACGTCGGCTGTGAAACGACCCTCGCGACGGACGGTAATCGCCCCAGTTGACAAGCAGCGCTGACCGACATTCAAGTTCTGCGATATCTCTGTGTTGTCGTTAAACTGTGATGCGAATACGATGCCAGTAGATATTGTAAATAGTGTAGACGTGCACTCAATTGAATTGAAACGAATACCATACAATTCTAATCAATTTAGCAAAGTGTTTGATCCAAATTTACCTGCTCAACTTCCGATCATTTTGATTTTAATAATAACATTCAACACACGACTCAAATTCCTCTAAACCCGTGAATAATTTGTATTGCCAACGATAACCTGTTAATCATTTTTAATATTATTATTTTTCGGAGTATAACACAGCTCAAGC